>CM057456.1:387255000-389705000 GCA_016271365.2 Neoceratodus forsteri
TTTGTGGGCACTGAGGGTAGCTCATCTCTCACTATGGATGATGTGAGCATTCATCAAATCACCTCCTTGAGTCCTGTTGTTGGTGAAGGGGAGCACTTGTGGAAAGTTTTTTTCTTTTTGGGGAAGGGAGAGACACCGTCTGTACCGAATGTTGGTGCAGAGACACAGGTACACTTACCTTCGTGGTGTAACTCTGGTCGCAGTGGATGTATGAGCCAAGAAATCAGGTCCCTGTAGTGTAAATGTTTCATTGTATGTGAGCAAGTCTTGTTTAGAAATTATGATTTCTAGTGCCGGAGATGTTTTATAGATTACCACTGTAAATTACTAATTGAAATAAATACTGACATGCAATCTCCACGCAGTGTCAATGAATGAGCACCGAACTACTACTTAGCAGTGTGTGTCATGCAGGATCACAGCTGGCACAATCAAAATGATTGACATGGTACCTTGCACCATGTCACTAATGCAGTCAGGCACTGTAAATGGCGGAGATGATTTTTAATAAGCCCCATTTTGAAAGTGACACAAAACCAACTATACCAGCATCACAACCTGTGATGGGACAAAGCAACACAGATATTCAGGGCACCTCCATGTACAGGATAACAATGGAACATTGTCCCAGCACCACTGTACACTACTTCTTTAAGCTCTAGGATATACTGCCAGCCCATTACAACAACTGTCTGAAAGAAATCCAGGATTGGATGAATTCTAGTTGGTTGACGTTGAACTCAGAAAAGACAGAGGTTTTGGTTGTGGACCCGGTCATCAGATAGAGGGTCATTTGTTGTTCCGCCTTAGGAATTTTTCTTGGCGGCTTCACTCCTGACCTCTGAACAGGTGTGTAACCTGGGGTTATCTTGGATGACAGGCTGACACTGTAGTCACAAGTGTCAGCAATCATCAAGACTTCTTCTACCATCTTTGGAATATCACCAGAGTTAGGCACCTTGTTCTGTCTGTTGCTTTACCAATGTTGATCCATGCCTTTGTGTCCTCGCGTCTGGACTACTGCAACTCCTGTACTTTGGGCTTTCTGGGGTTGAAATCTGCCACCTACAGCTGGTGCAGAATGCAGCAGTCCGGTTTGACTGGATAAGTAGGTCCCATCATATTACCGGTGCTGGCGCGAACGCACTGACTACCTATACGGTGGCAGATTGCCTTCAAAGTCAGTTTACTGACTTTAAAGCCCTACATGGTCAGGGTCCGGCCTATCTGAAAGAGCTTCTGGTTCCCTACTGCCCCAGCCAGATCGCTCCGCAGCCAGCGAGGGGTTGCTAGAGATTCCAAGAGTGAGTCTTAAATCATCAGGTTGTAGAGCATTTTCTTTGCTGCACCCACTCTTTGAAATTCTCTACCCCGCTGGTTACGGGAGTGCACCTCCATGGAGGAATTTAAGAGGGTTTGAAAACCCACTTTGGCAAATGGCCTTCTTGGAAAGTTGGTTGTACTGAAGTCGTTGATTATGTTGTGGTTTTATCTGTGTTTAATACTGAATTGTAATGCTTGATTTGTACTGTTTTAACTTGTACAGTGCCTTAAAAAATGAAAGGCGCTTTATAAATAAATTTATTATTATTATTATTTTGACAGCAGAAGTGAGCTGCATGTAGCCCGAGGTACAGGGCGGGATGGAAAAGCATAGCCCGGATGACTTTATATATAGCTATTTTGTTTGTGTGGTTTTGAATTGTATGTCACGGGCAGAGAGTGTTTTATGCAGTGATCAGTGTTCCTTTAGGTTATGAGTTGTCTTCTGTCAAATTTTTGAAGCAGCTGCCAAATGTATTGGGGACTCACAGATGAAACTCCGGCTCATGTGCAAATCTGGAGAAGTGATCTCTCAAGTTACTAAAGATTTAGCCCATGGTGCTCTTTTCTAATGAAAGTGCCCAGCTCTGAACAAGGTAGGCGAACAGATTGTTTCATTTTCTTCAAATCAGGTCAAAAGAAAAACAGTGGCAGTATTTTAGAACATTTGCTATTGCACAGCTGCTTTAAAAGTAAAAGTTACCGCTCAAGCGCTATAGAACCACAAGGTTTGAAACAGCCATGACGTTTCTAACTTTCCTGGAGTCATGGACTGTCCTAAAATATATACAATAGGCAACAGTTTGTAATTAATTCTGCCCACTAATGACTTGCCTTGCAAGGACAACAAAACAAAACTTCACAATGCCACAATACCTGGTGCTCACTTGAGAATGCGGCCATAGTTAAACTCATGCCTCTCCAGTCTGCCCCACATATTGCAAACTGCCCTTCCATACGCCAATTCTAATAACCCCAATAGCAGTCCGATAAATGTAGCACAGTGACACAGGCATTACTGAAACAAACAAAAAGTCATGCAACCGTCGGGACACTCTTTAACTCAGCAGGGTTTTGATTTAGCAAGGCGGGTGCCCTGTTGTTAATTGAACCATCAGGAGGGAATCTGGGTATAAACTGAATTTATTTCAATCCTGTGAGTGCAGTGCTAGAAAAGTGTTGCATTTCTCTCCTAGGGCAGTTAAAAAGACTGCTAAGTTGTTGAAAGAAAGTCAAGCACGGCCAGCATACATCGAAAGATAAAAGAATTGTCGAAGGAATCAGTGAGGAACTCTGTGATTGTGGTGAGGAATGAGGAGGGATGGTGGACGGAAAAGAGGGGTGGAGTGGTACAGTGCAAAATGGTGGTAGTGGGAGGGTCTCAAGAGCTTGGTGGGGAGGAGCTGCACTAAAAGAACAAGGGTACCAGAGAGGGGCAGGGTTGTGATGGGCTGAGAGAATCTGTTTTTTTTAATTAATGAAAATGTGCAGAGTCCTCACTCTGTTTGTAAAGGACTGCAGGCTCTGCCCATGCAGTCCTAAAAAGCACAGCATAACTAACAAACTCTGGCCAGATAGGGCTGCAGGTGAAGAATGTGGGGTAAAATATTGAAAATATATAAAATGTTATGAGCCTGTGTGTGCAAAATGTAATGTATTCTCATAAATGTGTTGTTTTGTAATATTTTACACCAAATGTTCAACATAGCTTTGTTATGACCCTGCCTCATGAAGAAAGACAGAGAAAATTCAACTCCTGGCCTAAAGGTGATTTCACGAAGGACATGAAATCAACATCCAGGATACAAAACACATTTTGGGCAGGAGTTGGAAAATTACAGCAGTCACAGTCATGAGGTGCTGTAAAGAAATAGCTATGTTGAAAATGTATAAAAATATTGAATATTACCAATGTTATCGAGCCTGCGTTTGCAAAATGTAATGTAGGCTAATAAGCTTGTTGCTTTTAAATATTATTACACAAAATTTTCAATATGGCCTTCTTATGACCCCACCGCATGAACAAGGGCAGAAAAGTGTTCAATTCCTGCCCAAAAGGTGATTTTGCAGGGATTGCAAAATCACTTGTCGGGATGTAAAAACATTTTGGCCAGGATTTGCAAAATAACAGCTGTCACAGCCATGAGGTGCTGTAAAGATATGGCTATGTTGTGAATTTGGGGAAATATGGAATTAACAAATGTTATGAGCCTGCATTCACATAATTCAACGTAGGCTCATAAGCGTTGTTGTTTTAATATTTTTATGCAAAATTGCAACATAGCTTCTTATGACCCCACATCATGAACAAGAGCAGAGAAAGTTTCAACTCCTGGCCAAAAGGTGATTTTGTGCAGGACAGAGAAATCACCTTTGGGACAGATCTGCCTAATGACATTGCAATCGTTCATGAGGTGGGTCCCAAAGAAGGCATGTTGAAAATTTGGGCCAAAGATATGCACAAATTGGCTAGTTATCTGCAACAGTTGGTAGTTCAATTCTGTCTCATTTTAAAAGAGAAAACAGACTGCCCACCATACTGGTATTACCACCAAAACTTGTTTGTTTACCTTCCTTGATCAACATCCACTGCATCTATCCCAGACTTGGGAACACCCCACAACAGACTGTCCACTCATTATGTATTTGGAGGAGAGAAGACTATTGCATGTAAGTGGCTGCACAGTTTGGGGTATTCCAATTCTGAAGTATGCAAGAAGAGTAGATCAAGAATTTGCAGCAAAGTCTGGGAATAATTACACTATTATCATGCATTTGAGTTCTACTTTGTAAAAAGCTGATAAAACAACAGTGACATCAATGAATTTTAGAGAATGTAACAAATCCTACAATGTGGGTTTTAAACAACAAACAATTTGATGCAGAGAGGGTTGACAGTGTTCCTTTAAGGGTCTCAATGAGAAATGGAAGATCCACCCTGATCTATGTCAGATGTTCCTCACAGATCACACAACCCATGTTTGAATTGCCTATTTGATTTTTCCATGCAAAATAGCTTTGCAAATGAAGTTTCTAAAAAGTTCACATAGATGCACACTGACATCATATGTATTAGTAATTGAGTAGGGACAAAGGATAAGCCCTTTCTCAAAACTTTTTCCTGTGCTTTAGTTAATAACATGAGGACCAGTTTAACAGTTCTTGTGCTTGCCTTTCTTGCCCTCTAGTATCCAGCTTGAGAAATATGGTTCTTTCTGACCCTTCTTCTTCTTCCTCTGTTGTCATGTCTTGTCTGTTTTGCATTTGCTTTTGTAGTTTATATTTTTTGTTTTGATCTTTTCCACTGGTTATTATTTTCTCTTAACAAAATGGACTGAGTTATTTCTGTTAGAGGATTCTGCTATCACTGTCTTCCTCACTTGACACAACCACAGATGGTGTCTGTTATCTGTTTTTGGATCCTTCTCCTCTATTGCGTATTTCATTTGATTAAATCCTATTGTGTCAATAAAATATTCTCCTCTACTTAGCAGCACATATTTAGTTGGCAGTCTCAGTAGGTTAGCAGCACTGCATTTTGTTAATCAGTCATATGACCTGCTCTCCTTATGCACTTCATGAAGTCTAATGAATTTCACTCCTGTGGGACACAACAAAGCCCCCAAATACTTCACAGTGAAGACTATGCAAATTCTGCATAGGTTTTTACTTCATTATAAAAACTATGTGCAACACCTCTCTCCTGCCAGTAGGGGGTGACATCATGTTTTCTTGAGTGCCAGGCCATGGAGTTTACTGATTGATGGAGTCTCTGATAAATTGAACTTCAGCTGGGTTAATCATCTAGCTACATTTCTGCATGCAGATCACTGGCGTGTTGAAAGGGATGTGAAAAGTAAAGGTGGCATTATGGTATTTTCAGTATTGTGGAAGTGTCCCTTGCCAATGTGAATTATGTAACTTTTTGGCTTGCACATCGTAAGTTTGCTTTAACGGTTACCGACTGTGCGATTTCATGTTGGACCTTTTGTTGGCAGCAGTAGCTTTTTCTGAAACTCCATTGCAAATAAAGCTGTTCAAGTCTCCTTTGGATGTGAAGATAAGGTGTGGGAGGAATTTACAACCTCTAACTTCAGGAGTTAGCAGACTCAGCAAGGGGTATCCGTAATTTAAACACAATGAAGTCAGCTGTTAGCCTTCCCTGAATTTTTAAGTACTGTATGTAAAAAGAAAATCAGGTGTTTTGTTCAGCTCTGAAAAGATTTGTGCCCGGTCTGTGTATAAGAATGAATCTTACTGGAACTGAGCAGGTATGATTGTCCAGAGAGGAGGAGGGTGTCAATAGTGGGTGGCTGAAGCTGTGTCATCTACTCTTGCTGCACTCCTGTTCTCTAGCCCAGAAGCAGCAGCAGTTACAGCAGCCACAGAGATGGAAACGTTCTTTTTACTAACCAGCTGTCTAACTCATTCAATCATCTGTCATTGATATAGTGTTTATATACATGGAGAAAGGGGCAGCGCATGCTGCCAAAACCTGTAGTGCCCTAGAAACCTAACACTAGCTGGAAAATTAAAAGGCAAGTTCGACCAGCATCTGTACTCCTCTGCCAATGTGTTTAACTTCTGCTTGCTAAATGTTGTATTAGACATTCTGCACACCTCAAGTAATTCATTCAGCTAATAGATCACTTTATTTGAGCAATATGTTTTATTTTATTTCAAGATGAAAGCAGGAATCTTAACATTCTTGTCCCCACGGATCGTCCTCTTGGGTAGGCACCAGGGCAAATGCAAGGTCAGCGGAGTGTATGCACGAAACAGGTCAGGAAACAGACAACTTCAGATATTCCAACAAACTTAGAAAACATCAAAAAAAAATACCGTTGAAACATTGACTCATTGAGCACATAATTACACAGCCTTAGAGCATGAGATTGTTAGTAATGAGATGGATGGATGCATCCACTGCAGCACAAAGTTTGAGTCCTGCTTCCAGTAATTATGTGCACGAATATGGTGAATCTTTAATTGATTTTTTTCATTGATCTTTTCTAAATTGAACTTGCTGGGTTAACCATCTAGCTACATTTCTGCATGGCTCATTGGTGTGTTTCAGAACTGCTACCCTGTGAGTACCTGGTCCTGAATTTTCAGTGATCGCTGCCGCCGGATGCTCTTGTCTGTGTCAGTCAAAATGAACCGATGTGAGCAACATTATTATCTTTTCAGTTTTTGATATGTGAGTAAAATTGGATAACATATGTAAATATTGATGCCAAAACAAAAACAAAAACAGAGAAGTCAACCACGGACTTGTTTGAGGGAGCAGAGCGCTCACTCTCTCTCTCTCCCTCCCCAAATGGGCATTGCTGTTTTGTTTTTAATTGAAAGGGATGTGCAAAATTAAAGGTGGCATTATGGCATTTTCAGTATCGCAAAGCATCCCCTTACCAATGTGAATTATGTAATTTCTTGGCTTGCCCTATCACAAGTTTGCTTAACTTCGCTTCTGGACTGTGTGATTCCATGCTGGACTTTTTGTTGGCAGTGTAAGTAGCTTTTCAGAAACTCCATTGCAAATAAAGCTGTCTGAGTCTCCTTTGGATGTGAAGATTAGGTGTGGCGAGGAATTACTTCCTCTAACTTCAGGAGTTAGCAGCCTGAACAAGGGTATGCATATTTTAAACAAAGCAAAGTCAGCTGTTAGCCTTCCCTGAATTTTAAGTACTGTATGTAAAGAAAAGTCAGTTGTTTTTGTGCTATATACTGATGTTAGCCAGTATGAGTAGCTATTTTCTGGAAGAACATTACATATTTAGGTGGCTGGATCTCCTTTGTGAGGGAGCTAAGGGTGGGGTAAATTTAGATTCTCCAGGATTGTGAAATAGTAGACATTGCTGACTCTCTCTCTCTTGCTATTGTTAGCTGAAAGTGTGTGTGTGTGTGTGGGCTCTCTGAGCATACACAGCATGGGATACACTTAATTTAATACCTTACATGCGGACACAGCCTGCTCCTCTGTCTCTCTCTCTCGTCTGCTCCAGCTCCCCATGTTGCTGCGTTGCCTGCACCGATCTCTCTTGCCCCACTGCAGTTCCCATTACTAACTACAGCCAGCCACAGCTGTTACTCCACTGGTTTCTGCTCCCAAGTGTCAGCTTCCTGCTAATTGCTAGGGTGCAGTAGGCAAAAAAAAGTAGTCTGGAGGTGGGCCATGGTGAGCAGAGGCGGCGACTTTTGACACCTCATGATGTTGTTTGCTTGCAAGCTGCTTTCTTGCAGTCCTACCAGAGGACTGCAGGGCTCTACCCACACAGCCTAAGAAGCATACATCAATGCCTTAATGTTTGTTTGCATGTTGTAGTAAAACAATAGGTAGGGTTAGTTAGTGAGGTAAAGACATAAATGCTGAAAAGTGGTTGTGTAGTGTGATGGCGTGAGAAGGGGTGCCATGGTGATAGGCAGGTGATTGGGTTCTGTTGAGGACTGTGAGCACAGTAAGCAGGGTCAGACCCATGACTTGCTCCAGAACAGGCAGTGTAAACTGAGAAGTAGGTGCTGAGATGCAACATCTCATTTTCAATGGGTTCTGCTTCTACCCATTTCTGCAGCTGCATAGACTGGAGTGCTGAGAGTTTAAGTGACTTGCTCAGGGTCACATAGAGTATTTGGCTCTAGCAGGGTTTGAACCTGTGATTTTCTTGTTCCCAGCAGTGCTCTAACCACTAGAGGACTGCAGGCTTCTGCTATCCTCCGGGATGGGTGGTTCAGTATACAGCTGATTGAGTGATACCTAGAGATGGCATTGTAGAGGATCTACTGGTGGCGTGGATGTCCTCACTCCTGGCAGTCAACAGCATGTACCCAATCATTATCAGGGTGGTGAGCAAGACTAAAACAAGGCTCAAACATATCCTGTTCACTGCAGAATGATGTATGGCTGGAGCATTCCCACTATTCTCTGAGTGTATACTGAAGCAATAATCTACTTCTGCACCAATAAATGTTAGAAGCATTTTGCGTTTTTCTGTAACTCACACAGAAAGGGTGTCAATACTGCATTGCATAGGAGCTAACATTTTAAGGTAAAACTCTTCTTCAGAGTATGCAGTTGTTAAATAAGAATAATATATGAAGTGGTGTGTGTAATGAGATTTTACACACACGAGTTAATCGGATGCTACATAAACTCTGAGGGCGAAGCCGAGGGTTTATAAATGCATCCACTATGAGAAGTGTGTAAAATCGAGTTTTACACCCACCCTATTTATTTTTTATAATTGCTGGCATGTGTTTTTGCCTCAGCAATCATAGAAAATAAACTGATCAGTTTTCAGGCAACCGCAGACTAATCAGAAGTCTTAGCGGTCTGCCAAGTTATAGTCTCTGCTTATGTGAGATAAGAAGAAGTGGAGAAAGTAACAGTAGCTGTGTCTGTATTTTTTCTGTTTGTTTCTGGTATTCTTAAACTTACGGCAAACAGCAGTTCTTGAGCTGCGGTGTACTTCAGTATGAAGAGGAGAGACCCACCAGCTCTTGTGTGTGGAGAGGAAACTAGATGGTGTGTTCCTTTTCTGCTGGTTTTCATTCACCAGAATAGGTCTTTTATTTTTTAAATACAAAAAAAAAAACACTGACAGCAAGAGGTGTTGCTTTTCAGAACAATGAGCGTCGCATAGTAAAGAAACACTGTGACTGGCGCATGCATGATCAGGGGAAACCAGCCCAACTGGTTATAACGGCAAATTATAACCGGGTTTCCCATGGAAAAAGCTGGTCAGTAATTATATAATAATAAGGTGAATTAAACATAGAATACATATATTGTAACACACAATTCAATCACTAAGTTCAGAAAACAATAAAAGGGCTTGATAACCAAGAGTGCAAACATCCATCTTACAGATGTCTGTTCCAGGTACCTTGCTACAGTCAGATTCCCAAACTATTATTACATAACAGTATAACAGTGCTGGCACACTTCCCACAAAATTTCGACTGGTGGTACCCACACTACAGATGAAAATGAGATCCTTGACCTCCTTAACAATCACTTTGCCATAGCAGGGATGGCTTTTGATACCTCCCCAGCAAATACCATCAGGGCACAGTTCCTTAGTCAAGTCATCTGATTGCCATGATCCAGAATCTATTAACTCTTACCACTCTTTCTCCTTCTGTCCGGTCACCGTCGAGACAGATTGAGGATCTCCTTCTTGAACTTGATACTAAGAAATGTGCAGGTGTGGATATTATTGAACCTTTCTTCCTGAAGTTAGCCTACTGTATTTTGGCTCCCCCATTACCCACCTTTTCAATTTGTCTGCAATCAGGGCTCCCTCCCCAAGGTCTGGAAGACGGCCCATGTCATCCTCTATTCAAATCAGGGAACCCCTGTAGCCTAAATAATTACCTCCCAATCTCCTTGCTTCGGCCTTGTCAAAACTATTGGAGAAGGTAGTAAATGAACAGCTCAGATCTCATCTGGAAAGTTTTAATCTACTAAACCCAATTCAATCCAGTTTCTGTCCAATGCATAGTACCTCCACTGCCCTTCCCAAGGTTATAAATGACTGGCAGTCTGCCTTGATAACAAGCAATATATATGTGCCTTGTTTCTGGACCTTAGCAAGGCTTTCGACATGGTGGACCACGATTTACTCCTGGTGACCCTGAAGAAAGTTGGGGTGGACAATCTGGCCCTAAGTTGGTTTGCAAACTATCTTGTGGACAGAGAGCAGCAGGTCAAGGCTGAAGGAGACGATCACCAAAAAAAAAAAATACTCATTAGAGGTGCTCCCAAGGATCCATACTTGGTCCACTTCTCTTGCCATTCATATTAATCAAATCGACACTGGTCTAAAGTCATCTAGTATCCATCTCTTCGCTGATGATACAGTGCTATACATTGACAGATCAACTCGGATCAAGCCATTTTGGACCTCTGGAATGATTTTGATGTCCTCCAAAAAATCTACTCAACTTGAAACTCCTGCTCAATGCCAAAAAACTAAGGCCATGATTTTCTCTCCAATAGCACCTCATCTCAAAAACAAACCCAGATAAGGTTCCTCACATAAGCACCCTTATGGAGAAGCCCTGGAGTTAATGGAACAATTCAAATACCTGGGGATCTGGATTGACTACAAATTGTCCTTCACTGATCACATTGAAGAACTCACTAAGAAACTGCGTCAAAGGCTCGGTATTTTCTTCAGGATCAAGCACTCACTAACCCAGGAGGCCAGAAAACTCCTAGTCCAAGCTACCCTCTTGCCTCTCCTAGACTATGTGGACCTCCTATATGGCCATAGTATAGCGCAGCTCTCCAAGCTTGATACCCTATACCACAGAGCCTTTAGGTTCATTTTGATGCCCCTTATGACATGCACCACTGCATCCTCTATTCTTCCATAGGCTGGAGCTCCCTTAGCTTCAGGAGGCAAAAGAATGCTATTCTATGGACATATAAGCCAATCACTCATAAATTACCTCAGTACCTCACAAGCTGCCTGACTCCTGCATCCCTAGTGCCTATTCTCTCAGAAGTCTTACCATCTTATCTCTGGCTATCCCTAAAGTTAAACGTGCTTTGGTAGAGCCTCAATAAGCTACTCTTCCTACACACTGGAATAAGATCCAGAAAACCTTAAGGCCCTCTTTTCCTATCATGTTCTCCTCTTCAAATCCTTGTTCCTGAGGACCTTCTCCGAGGCCTGTCATTTCTTTAAGTCAAGGTCTTAACATCACGATTTGTTACTGCTTTAAATTCTGGACTTAAACCTCAACCATTGCCTGAGGCGTCATTTGAGTCCTCTCTCTATCATTGTCCAAATCAATGTCCCAACATCACAATCTGTCTTTGCTTCAAATATTGAACTTAAACTCCAACCGTTGCCTGTGGCATCTGTCATGTTCTCCCTTCAAACAGTCTTTCCTCCCTAGGCCATCATGTCCAACCCCTCCTATCTCATCTGACCTTCCTCTCCCTATACTCCCTCCCACCCTACTTGCTAGGACATGCCTAGAGTACTTATCAAAGGACTCTTACATCTCAATCTTCTTAGCACTTTGTTGCTAGAGGAACTGCCACTCCTCCTCACTATGACTCCTCCAATGATGTTTACTGTATAAACGTTAGCTCATTACCTTAAGTCCATATATCTGTATCCATGCAATTGTATTTAAATGGCACTACCTCCTGTTGAACCTATTGCTATGTTCTGGTGCAAGTATTTTGTCACATGTGATAGTTATATGTTATTATGTTGTTATTACTATGTAGTTGTTACGTACGTTCACTCAACCTGTTATATCTTAACTCTGTTGGCAATTGTTTTGCCCCAGGTCCATCTTGTAAATGAGCTTGTCTCAATGATGTTCCACCTGGCAAAATAAAGATTTTGCTTGATTGACTGATTGACATAGCTAAATAAAAAGTACAATAAAAAGTACAAAACTCCTTGATTTCTAATTATTGCCTTTGAAAGAATAACAGGTCAATAAGAAAGACATTCAGATTAACTCTCAGTTTGTAAATCCATTGTGTATCTTCTGAACATTGTCTTTACTTATTTTATGGTAACTATACTACAGTATAGTAAGTAACTAAAATTTTATGTATATTTGGCACCAATCCCAGAGGCTCTGGCGCAATTACAGGTATTAAAAGCAGCGTTACAGGCAACATACAAACATATAATACATAAATTAATAAACAATTTAATAATATTAAATATATTTAAAATCAGCTACATCTTTCAGAAAATGCTTTCATAAAGAGGTAACTCTTCAGGCCCTTTTAAATGCCTCCACCGATGGGACATCCCTCAAGGATTTTGGTAGTATCGCGCCAGAGGGCCACGCTGCCACCTCAAAGGAGCTATTCCGAGGTTTTCAGCCTGGCCTTTAGAACTGCCAGGAGGCCCTCAATCATCCCCAGTTTGGTATTAATACAGGTGTGTGGAGGGGAGTTACCTGTGTTTTTACTTAAGAACAGAGCAAACTCTTTGCACAATCTGATTGAAAATGCTCTTTTCAGCTGTAGACAGACTGGGCATAACAGTCTGTCCACAGTCTGAAATTGCTGAGCTGGTGTGTTCCTCCTAGCAATCTCCCTGGACAGGAACTCTGCCTTCTTATGGTTGATTGCCCATTGATAGTCATTAAAATGATTTCTCAAGGCCAGTTTATCCTCCATGGACCAAGTCCTCTGCCAACAATGCTACAACTTCCGAACCCTGATCTTCATCTCCTTGAGAGCCCCATCAAACCATTGGGGTCTCAAACGAGAATCCTGGGTTGTATACAGATTGATGCAATGGCATCGAGGCACCTTGGAAATGGCTGCATTATAGGCCACCACCTCACCCATGCCAATTGCACATGCAGCACTCACACCACAAAAGTCTGCTACCACCAAGAGTCCTCTGGGGACAATCCCCTAAAGGGTGGTAGCTGACCAACCTCAACAGGGAGGGACTATCCGGGGCCCAAATGAGAACTCCACTTTCAATGTTCGGACCAAGCAAACTGATCAGTCTTGAGGTCAGTGACCTCAAGCCTCAGTGAGAATACTAAGTCCAAGGTGTGGCCATGCTGATGGTTCACAGAGGCAACAGCCTGTGCCAGGCCCAGTGATGTCATTGTCTGGAGGAGGTCATAAACAAAATGTGAGGATTTGTCATTGATCCAGGCATTGAAGTTCCCAGAATCAACCATATAGGTGACTCTAACACCTTGTCGATGATGAAGTCTGCTACCCCTGCAAAATTCTCCCCCATCCTAGAAGATGGTAAATGAGGAGAATTCTGCAACCTACACCTGGACCCCCATGCATTACCACACATTCAAATGATGAGGTTGAACCCATTGGGTGCATTGAGAAGTTCAGGCTAAAACAGATGGCCACTCCCCCATGTTCTCTCCTCAGTTAGTGCACCACCAAGTACCTGGTGGGGACCAATGCCTCAATATTGGCCCAGCATCATCCTCCAAGCAGGTCTCTGTGAGTGCAAGCCAAGTTGACTGAGGAAATCAAGTCCACCATAATAGCGGTTTTGTTCTCATTGACCTGGTATTGCACAGCACAGCCCAAAGGGACTAGTGGAGATGACAGGCCCTGTAGCTACCTGCCCACACGGTCCAGTGGGAGCCCTGGGGACAGGCACCAACCACACTGGGCCTCTCTCAAACCTTCTTTTAATATTTGGGAACCTCCTATTCCTGACCACCCTAATACTGTTCACCTCATCTGTACAAGCAGTTCCCTGCTGCATGCCCACCTGTCCTCTATTTAGTATAGTGGATTAATAAAAATACACCAAAATAGTCAAAAAGGAAAGAACCTAAGCACTCAGTTAAGCAATAATGACTGAACAACCAGTCATTTCTTGGGGATTAATGACTGGCGGGGGAGGAAATGGCGGCTGTGAGGTCTGATTACAAGTCTAACTGCAAAATGACTTTTTTTTACAGGTTTTTCTATTTATGTTTTTTTTCTATGGCAGCATATACAATGCTGCATGCTGCCAATTGTTCTCTGTGGTAATGCAGTGGCACAGATGACATGCCTCCCAACATGCCTATCCTGATGAAACATTTCAATAAACATAGCAGCGGAGCCACCCACACAGTCCCTAAAGGAAGCCGACATGGGGGTGCAATCCCCATGTTGGCGTGTCTGTCCTCACCTCACATTGTGTGGCACACTGGGAGCCCAGCCCAGTGTGCTGCCACCACAGTAAGCTGACCACACGCCATTTTCCATCCCCTGGCCCCACCCACCTCCATTGTGTGGCACACTGGGAGTCAACCCAGTGTTGCCAATATCAGGCCCCCGAAAATCATGGGGCACTGGGAGTGCCCACCCCAGTGTGCCCAATATTTGTTTTCTTCACCTGTAAGAAAAGAAAACTGTCTCGTGGCACAGTGTACATTTTTATTTGTACCTGAAAAAGGAAAATGGTAAGTTGCCCATGGCACCCTTCCCCAACCTGCACCCACCCTCTGTGCACACCACTTCCCACACTCCCTCACCCATGCTTACTCTCTGGAGGTCCAGTGCTGCGATCTTCAGTGAGCCGGAACACATCTGGACTCTTCAAAGCGAACTGCAAAATTAAGAAATGCTAGTAAGTTGTATAATGGCAAAATGGTGGCTGGGGGTTCAACTTAGGTGGATAGCCATTGTTTTGAATTTTGGCTCCAAATTTTCAACATGGGGTTCTGGGACCCCACCTCATGAACTACATGCACTGTTATCTCGTTATTCAGTCCCAAAAGGTTATTTTGCGGTGATGGTGTGGAATTACCTTTTGGGACCAATTAACAAAACAACAGTGCCACTGTTCATGAGGTGGGCTCCAAAAGGGTATCTTGAAAATCTGGTGAAAAATTCCCAAAAATGACTATTACGAGCTTGCATTGAGCAGTTTCCACGATGCTCGTAACTTCAAGAATTTTTAATATTTTCACTCCAGATTTTCAACATTGCCATTTTCAGACCTCCTTATGAACAGTATAGCTGTCATTTTCACATCCTGCCCAAAATGTGTTTTTGCACATGTGGCGACAATAAGCGTGGTCACTGTGGGAAATCAATATTGGGACAGATTAACAAAATCGCAGTGACACTGTTCATGAGCAGAGGTCCCAAAATGCCTATGTCAAAAATTTGGCTAAAAAATCCCTAAATAATTGCATTATGGGCGTGCATTGCACAGTTTTACGCACTCATGACTGCATCAATTTTTCATATTTTCATTCCAGATTTTCAACATTGCCATTTTTACACCTCCTCATGAACAGTACAGCTGTCATTTTCACATCCTGCTCAAAATGTGTTTTCACACCTGTGGCTCCAAATGGCACAGTAGCTGTGCAAAATTACATTTTAGCTAATGAACTGATAGTGCCACTGTTCATGAGGTGGGGTCACAAAAGCCCATGTTGAAAGGTTGGATGAAAATACCAACAACGCCAGGGCGTTAGGGTTTCCAACCATAACGCCCCACCCTGTAGAGACTGACAGGTGTCAGGGGTGTGACTTGGGATTGTCAGGCTGTAATACTCATGCCATTCCATTCCACCCCACCCCACCCCTGCGGTCAGTGACAAGCATCGAGGTGTGCCTTGGACTCTTCATCCCCAATGTTCAGCCCATTCTCCTATACTGCATTCATCTCGGTGCATTTTTATTTATTTTTATTTATTTAAGAATCAGTTTACAACCTTTGAGCCAGAGGCTCGTTTCAAAAGTGCCGTCACATAAAGACATACATTATGCTTCGGTTACATAGCAAAGATTTGCAAAAATCAATAGGCATTCACCAGAGGTGCCACGTCACATTGTGGTCAGACAAATACAATTGGGTACAG
Source organism: Neoceratodus forsteri (assembly GCA_016271365.2). Taxonomy (NCBI): domain Eukaryota; kingdom Metazoa; phylum Chordata; order Ceratodontiformes; family Ceratodontidae; genus Neoceratodus; species Neoceratodus forsteri. Next base: position 387,270,664 of record CM057456.1, read on the forward strand.
GGTACATGTAATTGATAACAGGTATTACACAAAAAGAGCCACACAGTATTACCTCCTCTGTCTGTCCCACACCTGACTTGATCCTCTGCAAAGTTTATCCCAGCGCTCCAGCTACCTCCTCTGTCTGTCACAGGTCCATTTCCTTATGGAATGGGGTGAGCATAAGGCCCAAAGACCCAAGGCACACCCAACACTTGTAGGTGTCTGCAGGGTAGGGTGAGGTGAAATGGCATGAGAGTTATGGCTGAGGACCCAAAGGTATACCCCAATGCCTGTCAGTCTCTGCAGGGTGGGGTTGGGGTTGCATCAGTTCACTACTTAACAGCCATTCCTGTTATGCATCTCTCCAACTCCTGCACTACCAATGCCAATATCAGCAAGACAACATTCGGCATTGACAAATGCTTGTTTATATTAAGTTCACGTCTTGTCTCTGGGTTTCATTGTTTTGGAATTCATTCTGGCAGAAGCAGGGTTACTATTATGAACCACTGGTTATGCACATATTGAGGAAGTGGAGAGACTGAAAGACAATGATTTCATCATTGACAAATAATTGTGCTGGAAAGGAGTAATATTACAATTGGGGATCAGTGGGACCTTTTTTAACACATTGCAACAGATGGGCCTACTGCATTTGCAAGCCTATATACTCACTATATAGATTAGAAAAAAAATGCAGAGTATATTCTTCAAGCCCCCAAAGCACAATAATAAGAACCCTGTCCTACATTGAAGTGCCATCCATCGTGAGCTCGGCTTGCCTGATTGCCATTCCTGTTCATGGCAAGGACTCCACATTCTTCGCATTCTTTCCAATGGAAGTACCTGTTAGACACTCCCTATATATGCTTGAGTCTGTTTGTAGATGTTGCTGTACATTTGAAGTCTTTCATTTTAAATATGTGCATGACTGATGTCTTGTAGGTAACTATGTCTGTTAGTCTGTGCGTTCAATTAATGAAAAATAAAAGACAAAAAGAGCCACACAGTATTACCTCCTCTGTCTGTCCCACACCTGACTTGATCCTCTGCAAAGTTTACCCCGCACTCCAGCTACCTCCTCTGTCTGTCACACACCCGACTCTAGATCCTCCATATAAAGTCTACCCCTGCAAATCAGCTATCAGAGAAGCTATTGCTGTGTCCTCTGAATTAGGTGAGTTGTAGCCACTGGGACTGCAGCTGAATTCAGTGGAGGTTTCAATGAATTTGTATTGGGGCGGAGCAGCAAGGTGGCTGCAGCACTGCTCCACTCCCTGTCACTCTGTGTTTGTTGTGTCCAAAAGTTTTAGCAAGGCTTGACTAAAACTTTGGATGGTTACAGGTGGTTAGGAGGAGCAAATCAGGTGCCCCATCATGCAATGCTCACCAGCGTATCACCTCCACAAACCTTATAAAAACTACAAACAGGTATTTGACTCTGTCTCCAAAATCAAACAAAGAGGCAGAGGACACTACAGAGCAGGACTCTGCAGTACAGGAGCTAGTGCTGCAAACTCGCCCATAATAGGAACCAAAACAAAAAGGCAAAAGAAATCTAAAACAATTCTGATCATAGGAGACTCCATGATTTGGGGAGTTGATACCTACCTCCAGCTGTGGGTAATGGACAGATGTCTCCCAGGTACATCAGCATGGAGAGACACTGACTGCATTGCTAAAATCATGCAGGAAGCAGGAGACAGCATCGATGTCCTGGTACACATAGGGACTAATGATCTCACCAGCCAGTCAGTTATGGAGACCAAGAAACACCTCACCATGCTGTGAGACAAACTGTTATCCATTTCATCCAGCAACTCCTTCTCTGAGGTCCTGCCAGTCTGGGAGGGGACAGATGGGGAAGTTCAGAGAAAGGGAGATATGGGAGCTAAACATGTGGCTCAAGGGCGGTGCCAGGAAAAAGGACACAAATTGTAGATAACTGGCAACAGTTTTGGGAGCGAAAGTTAAATTTGATGGACTGCATCTGACTAAGGAGAGTCAGTGCATTGGGGTAGAAGCTTGATATTTTTGCAGAATGTTTAAACTAGCAAATGGGGAGAAGGGTGCAGCACCAATACATCAAACAGGAAGAGCACCCTCCCCTCAGCTAGTGATCAAACAGGAGTTCAGCATATTTGTAGTTCATTTGCATCACAGGTAAGGAAAGGTCCAACTCCCCATACAACGCATGGGGAAAAGCTGAACCTTGACCCACAACTAACGATCAAAATCTTGCTAATGGAAAATCATGTACACAATACCCACAGTCTGGGAAACAAGATCCCCGACCTGGAGGCAACAATGACAGAGGCTAAACTGGACATAGTAACCATTAGCTAGACATGGTTCACCAGCAACCACACTTAGGAGACTTCAGTAACCGGCTATGTACTGTTCAGAAGAGACCAGGGTGAAAAAAAGGGAGGAATGGCCCTTTACAGTATGTCAATGAAAATATCAAAGCTACAGAAATTCAGAATGCACATAAGGAGCCAGAAGAACTGTGGGTCACCCTGGAAACAGGAAATGGACAGCCATATGAACTGGGATTGTCTACAGGCTTTCAGACCAGGGAGAGGACATAGACACATTACTGTTAGAAGATATACAAAAATGACAGGTAAAGGGGAAGTTCTGATAATGGGAGACTTCAACATGCCAGGTACAGATTGGTCAATACCAACATGAACATCTGCCAGAACTAGGCACATAGTGGATTCCCAGGGGGTAGGGACTCAAACAATTGGTACAATAGCCCACAAGAGACAGGGCTATCCTGGATCTAGTACTGACTAACAGGAAAGAATCACAGATCTCCACATAGAAGGTCACTTGGGGTCCAGCCAGTGACCACCACATGGTATGGTTCAATTTGGCCACCAGCACTAAATCATCCCATTCCAAGGCAAAATATGGGATGTCAGATGAGCTGACTTTGATAAGATTACCAACAGAGTTAAGCTAACCCTGGCAAGAAGAAATACAGGTGAGGGGTACAGGCAAAGTGGGCAAGCATTAAGGATGCACTACTTGAAGCAACATCCCATTGTGTTAGGGAGAAAAGCAAGAGCAAAGAAGGAGGAAACCACTTTGGATCTCAAAACAGTAGCAGAAAAGGTCAGAGCCAAAGGTTGGCCTTCAGGAAATATAAAGGAACACAGTGGGACGAAGATAGGGAACATACCAAACTTCCCTAAGGGAGCAGGAAGGCAGCAAGGCAGGCAAAGGCCTAAACCAAGGAAACACTAACATGAACAGTAAAGAAGGGTACAAGACTTTCTATAAATTCATTAGTGAAAGTAGAAAGTCCAGAAGGGGTATTGCTAAGATCAAAGGGATAAGGGGAAGTGTGTGGAGGAGGACCAAGGAAAAGCATCTATCCTAAATAGATACTTCAGCTCAGTATTTACTGAGGAGAAGGTAGGCAGGGCCCACAGCTCAGCACCATGGACAGGGGGTGGGGGAGTGTGCACAAGTCCCTTCACAAAGAAAGGGTCCTACAAGAGCTCGCTAAGCTCAGGGTGGACAAGGCAATGGGACCTGATGGCATACATCTCCAGGTACTAAAGGAGCTAAGGGTGGAACTAGAAGAGCCATTAGTAGAACTGTTTAGTGAGTCTCTGAGCACAGAAGAGGTCCCAGAAGACTGGAGAAGGGCGATGTGATCCCACTCCACAAGAGTGGCAGCAGGGAGGAGGCAGGGAACTACAGACCAGTCAGTCTTACCTCAGTAGTGGGCAAGATTATGGAGGCACTCCTTAAGGAAAGGATAGTGCAACATCTGGAATCCATAGGAGCACAGGATTCAAGACAGCATGTGCTTACAACAGGGAGGTCCTGTCAAACTAATCTCATAGATTTCTTTGACTGGGTAACCAGAGTGGTGGATCAAAGGGGTGCAGTTGATGTTACCTACCTTGACTTCAGCAAAGCTTTCGATACTGTTCCACATAGAAGATTGATTAATAAGCTGGGTTGGCTGGGTAGGTCAGAAGTTGGGCAACTGGGTGGAAAACTGGTCGGTGGGCAGAAAACAGAGAGTGGTGGTAAATGGTATACTGTACAGTCAGAAGAAATGCAAGTCACAAGTAGGGTACCTCAGGGATCAGTCCTGGGGCCAGTTCTCTTCAATATCTTCATCAGTGACATTGAAGATTGACTGTAGGGTAGGTTTGCCTGTTTGCAGATGACACCAAGATCTGCAACAGAGTAAATGATCCAGATGGGGTGGGCAGAATGAGAAGCGATCTGGAAAAACTGTCAAAATGGTCTGAAGAGTTGTAACTGGGGTTTAGCAAAGAAGTGCAAGATAATGCACATAGGGAAGATAAACCCTGAAGCTACCTATAGGTTGGGAGGGAGTTGCTGGCAGTCACAAGGGAAGAAAGAGACTTGGGCATCATCATCATCATCATCACAGATGACCTGAAATCATCCAAGCAGACCACTAAAGCAGTAGGTATGGCTAGAGGGATGTTGGGGTGTATCAGTAGGGTATCACAAGTCATAAGAGGAGGCAATAATCTTTCTTTACCAGACACTGGTTTGGTCCCATCTGAGTACTGTGTGCAGTACTGAGGCCGACCTGCACAAGGACATTAACAAAATGGAGGCACTAGAGAAGGGCAACCAAAAATGGTGCAGGGACTGCATCAGAAAACAAATGGGGACAGATTAATGGAGCTCAATATGTATAACCAAGAGCAAAGGAGGAGAGAGGTGATATGATCGAAACATTCAAATATCTTAAGGGCATTAACAAGGTGAAAGAGTCTAACATGTTTCAATATAAGAAAAATAGCAGAGCAAGAGGACACAGCATGAGATTAGAGGAGGCCGATTAAGGTATAATGTGAGGAAGTTCTTTTCACAGAAAGAGTGGTGGTTGCATGGAATGGCCTACCTCAGGAAGTGGTGGATATGAATACAGTCCAGGGCTTCAGACAGGCAAGGGATAGGCATAAGGGAGCAATACAGATAAGTATAAATGAATAGGCTACTGATAGAGGAAAGACCTATGGCACATTCATAAGGTGAAAAAATGGGCAGACTGGATGGGCCTTGCGGTCCTTATTTGCAGTCAACGTCTGTGTTTCTATTTATCTTCAGCCCTATACGAACTGAATGAGACTCATGTCATATTTGCTCACGTTTACAGAATTGAGCTTTCTCTGTATTTGGATGACAAGAAGCTGTTGTTCATTTGGGATACTTGCTGCTTGCAGAGTTCATTTAAATTAGTGGCTTCTTAACCGTGGCTTGCCAACAGGGCTGTTCTGTATCCTGAGCACTGGCTTCTGACCAGACCTGAAGCACTGAGATGGTTCAAGAGACTATTTTACACAGGCGTCACTTTAGAGGAGTAGCTTCCCATATCATCTTACTTTAAAGATCACAGATTTAAGAACAAAGTAGACTCTGATTATAAGGAATAAATCCAATATTTATGTATTTATTTGCTTTTTCCACCACAAAGTTCCCAGTAGGATCTTTTTCTCCGTCCAGTAAAATGCAACACTCACAACTTTGCTGTTGTTTCTCCTGCCTCTTCAGCGTGACTTGAGGTGGCTACTGCAATTCTTTCTTTCCATCCACAAAATAATGCTGCAAGCCTACAGAGAATCATCTGCACCCCAGCACCAAATGTGTATTGATGTGCAGTCATTGTATTATGTGTGTTGTGCATAACAATGTAATGTTGTCCTACGTGTTATATCATGATACTCAGTGTTGTAATTTATACGGAATGTAATTATTTATTGATTGATTCATATTTCCATTAAAACAACCATCTTCAAAAATGCAGAATGATTTAGTAAACTTAGAATAGCGTGCCGGTGCCTCTTTAGCTGCTGCGCTCTGTGTCATAGCATCTGCAATGAGGATTATTTTGTGGTAGCTAACCGTATATACATGTACTTTTGCTCACACTGCTTTCTCTGCAGACTTCAGTTTTCAGTTCAGCCTTGGGGCTCACTGATGTTGTCCATGTCCACTGACACCTTAAGGCCAGGATCAACAAATACTCTGGTTTTGGAAGCACATTCACATTATCAAACAACAGGACAGAGAAACATGCAGGATAAAGTCAGATTTAGTAAAGTTTGGGAAAGATTCAGCATATAACTTTTATAGATACAATTGATTTTTATACTGCTGGAAAACAGAGTGAACATTTATTTACCCACTCAATTTCAAACGGATCTCAGCATGGGGACAAACCATCTGATTTTCGAAGAATTTCTCAGTTTGATAGTCAGTTCCATTTGGTTTGCATTCATAGTCGATGTGGGGATGAGTGCAGTCGCTCATCAGTCACATAACTGCAGTATACTGCATATAAACAGAAGGAAATGCATCCCATTATTTAGTATCATTATTATTAGGAAGGTTTTCAGTTAATCTTTTATTGGCATATATGTATCATCGAAACAGAACACAAGTTAGGTAATAGAAAGTACATACAGTGTAGTAGTGTGATTACAAGCCATCACAGGGTTTGTAGAAACCTGAGAAGGAGCTACCCCCTCAAAAAACAAAAACAATACACACGCAGGCCCAAACCAATTTCACAGTAAAGGCTCCATAGCTACATTTCACAGTACCCTGCCCTGTGGTGAATAATCAGCCCAATAAATAATAATATAAACCTGTCCAAGATGTAAGCAGAGGAGATGTACTGTACAAGTCAAGAGAGGACAGCGTGTATCACACTGTATATAGCTGATGTGAAGAGACTTTAATAATGTGAAAATCTTTATCTAACACATCCATTACCCCAATATAAAGTATATCTTTAAAACATACGATCTGAAGTTGTTTGCTAGTTAACATGACATTCTTCAAATATTTTCAGATCTAACTCTGGTGGTGTCAATATTTTTACTCCAATTTCCTCAGCTGCAGACCTAATGGCTCTGCCCAGTTTCTTTTAATATTATTGGGTAGGAAACCTAGGCGTGGATATGATAGAGAAGCATGGGAGCAAGCAGTGCCAATCATTCACCGGTGGAGCATCAGACAGGAGAAAATCAATGCAAGTGCTTCAGTAGCCTGCGAACATATGCAAACATGCTAGCAGAAACAGGCCTTTCGGTCTATCAGGTCTGCTCATATGTACAGCTAGCACCCCTATTTTGCAGCTGTCCACCCTCACCCCCACTCACCTCCTGGAACTGCTCAGTGTCCTTTACCCAGCCCCTTCTGTGCCCTGTCTCATGCCCTTCTGAAACTCCCCACCAACCTGCATGCCACCACCCCTGTGGCAGAGCATTCCATTTGACACAACCTCTCTGTGAAATAATGCCTTCTAATCCCCCTGAACCTGCCCCCCTCCAGTCTCAGCCCATGCCCCTCATGTTCCTTCCTTCCTTCCTTTCCTCTGCTTAAACAGCCCTCTGCACCAGATTTGTTGGTCCCCTCAAATATTTGAAGGTCTAGATCACGTCCCCCTTCTCTCCTCCAGGGTGAGCAAATTCAAGTGACCCAGCCTCTCCTTGTAGGTTCTGTCCTCCATCCCTGTATCATTTTCATCACCATTCGCTGCACCCCTCAAGAAGCTTGACGTCCCTCTTCAGGTATGGACACCAACATTGCACACAGTACTCCAACTGTGGCCTGACCATGAACCTGTAAAGGGGAAGGATCATCTCCTTGTGTCTGGATGAAAATCCCATGTGATGCATCCCATCATCCTATTGGCCCTAGCACCGCCTCCCTGCATTGAGCAGAGTTATTCATGCTCCCCATTACCATGACCCCTAGGCTCTTCTCCTCCTCAGTGACCCCTAACCGCACCTCACCCAGCCAATATTCCCTCCTCTGGTTCCTCACCCTGAAGTGTATAACTTTGCACTTCTTTGCGTTTAGCCTGACAATCCAAAGCCTGATGAGGTCACCCAGTAACTTCTGCCACCCTCTGTGCCATCCACAACAGCTCCCATCTTGGTGTCATCTACAAACAGACTGACCCTGCTCTCTACCCCTTGTGCTATATCTGATATTAACAGTCCAAACAACACTGGCTCCAGCACAGAGACCTGTGGCACACCACTGGTCACTGCCTTGGGAGATGAGAGTTCTCTCCCCACCACCACCCACTGCAGTCTATCCCCAAGCCAATTTCTGATCCAGCCAGACATCTTAGCCCCCACCCTATGTGTTCCAGCTTTTCCCCAGTCACCCATAGGAACCGTGTCAAAGGCCTTGCTGAAGTCCAAATATAGGACATCCACTGCATAGTCCTTGTCCAGTTTCTTGTCACCCAGTCATAGTATTCTATCAGGTTTGTCTGGCATAATCTCCCTGAGATGAACCCATGCTGCTGCCCATCCTGGAGGTCATTGAGCTCAGAAAGGTTACCAGTCTCTTCTTCAAGACTTATTCCATTAGCTTACCCACTATGGAAGTGAGACTGACAGGTCTGTAGTTCCCAGCTCATCCTTTGTGCCACTCTTGTGGATAGGCACCACATGAGCCAACCTCGAGTCCTGCGGTACACATCCTGTGTCCAGGGAGGTGCTGAACAGGTCAGTCAGTGGCCCAGCCAGCACCTCCATCATCTCCTCAACACTCTAGGGCAAATGTCATCAGGGACTGGGGTCTTATCCACCCTAAATGCCTTCAGACCTTCCAATACCCTGTTTACTTGAATTAATTAATCAGTCACCTCCTCCCCTTGTCCCCACCCTCCAGTCCATGGAGGTAGTGAGGCCTCCTACCTCCCTCATGAACACAGAGCAAAAATATTCATTCAGTACCTCTGCCTGTTCCCCCTCCTCTCCACCCACCTCACCCTTCCTAATCTGCATTATCTGGTCCTTGCACTTCCTTTTTTCTGACATACTTAAAGAATTCCTTCTCACCCTCCCTTATTCCCTGAGCCAGCCTCAGTTCCTTGGCAGCCTTGGCCTCTCTTACTAACTTGGTCACTTCCTGGCCCTCTTTGCATACAGCTCCTTGTCCTCCCCTCCCAGTTCTCTTCATTCTTCTAAATGCAGAGCTCTTGTCTCTCACCCTCAACACCCTCCTGGTCATCCAGCAAAGCACCCTGGCCCAGGACTTCTTGCTCAGGTCCTGGTGCATGCTATAGTGGCCTCTTTCAGGCCAGACTTTATGATTCCCACTTTTGGTGCGCATCCGTCTCTGACCTAACTTCCTCAAGGCTCCCCCTCGGTAGCCTGTAACAAAAGAAAAATGGTAGGGGAGGAGCAGTTTATATATTTATGTTATGCTAGTAGGTGTGTACAACTGGCCCAGTGACACAGTGGTTGGGCTACCACTTATGGCACCAACAACAGGTTCAATAGCAAGCATGGGTTACTCATTCAACTGAGGAGGAGAATTAGAATCCTTGGGACAGTTCTCTTCCTCAAGGTGGAGGAACTCTGCATCTTGATGGGTTCACCATGCCACAGCAACAATGAACTTAGAGGCGTAAAGAACAGTGCAAGCAATCTGCCAACACCAGTCACCACAATGACAATTTGCCATCCAGCAGTAGGAGTGACTTCCATCATGGGGTGGGCTACATCACATGCACCCCCAGATATTTATATAACAAACTCCAGGCTGCACATGGACAGTAGGAGAACAGTGGAATGGCAACATTGCTTGACAGCAAAAATCAAAGTCGCAGCAGAAATGCTCAACATGATTCTGTCAGCAATATCACAGCAGCAATAATCAGTTGACAGATTAATGGCTTACTATCTTAATGTGAGACTGCCAAAGGGCAGAGGGCAGATGGTAGTGGCGGTGAGTGCACCAAAAGTGTTGTTGAATGTACAAATGTTTTAGTAGTTGAGCAGCTACTGTATACTGTTATTCTACTTTTCCAGAATACATTGTATTACATGGCAAAGTCCAAAAGTAGTTATTGCATTACTGATGCATGACATCACAAGCTCAATGTCTAAGTAGAGAATGTTGACATATTACAAAATTAATCACTGTGGTATAAACATGTATGTACTGTAAATCATTTTAACAATGTCGAGTTCTGAAAGTGAATTTCAGTATGACAGCATTGTGAGAGGATAATAATAACAGTGTCACTATAGTAGGATACAAGCTTTAATGTTAAATGAATTAGGTTTGTAACTCTTAACAGTTCCAAAATTAATTGGAACTGTTAATACTAGAACCTTTTCTTAATTAAAACTTGGAGTCAGGCCAATATTGGTATGCTATGTCAGCATACTTATCATGCATTGAAGCTCTGCAAATCACTTTAGCAATGTTGAAATGCAGGGGATATACAAGGGGCTGACTCAAAATATGCAGTTTATCTTCAAGTGTGAGGGGCAGGACCATAACTCAGGAGTGGCAGAGCCACAAGTGAGTTATGTAAGTCCTACTCACTCACTAGTGATTATAAATTGCATATTTTGAGTCATGCTAGTGTATATTTGATATAGAAACATAGAAATTGATGGCAGATAGGGACTGCTTGACCCACCTAGTCTGCCCATTTTCCCTACCTACTATAACCCACAGAGCCTACTTGATCTCCAGCTTTACAAGAGTAGTTACAAGTTATAGCTTTGAAATCTTTGAAGAATTTGCTGTTTTCCTTGGTTTGTAACAGCTGGCTATATGCTGCACTAGGCATTGTGATGGCACCAGAATTGTTAAAGCTACTCTATGATTGGCTCAGTATTGCACTGTGGTGACAGCAACCTTAAAATATCCTTTGTGAGGACAGTAACAGCAACATTATTTTTGATATGTTAATGTTACTGATGTCACTACCAATTTATCTTTTATCTCATCATTTTTACCTCCATTAATGTTGTACATTATTTTCAAAATGACATCTATGTTGTAAAAGTTATTTTAAGTACAACAACATGATACCTGGCCATGGGGTGTAATTATGCTTCTGTCCACCTTGCTGGTGACTTGGGTTCGGGAACAGTCAGGAGTAGCTTGGTGGGCTGGCAGGGTGAGGACAGATCAAGCACCCAACAGCAGCTCTCCTTCCTGGGGGCTCCAGTTCTGCTGCAGATAAAGCCACCTGGTGGAGGCTGGGCAGCAGTACAGTGAGACAGCACTCAGAGAGGAAGAGCTGCTGTGTGACGTGCTGTTGCACAGGTCACTACTCTCCAGCTCAGGGAGAAAAATCAAGGTGGAAAATGGCTGGGCTGCTACATGCTGGTACCTCCTGCAGGCTCTCACTTGTCTGATATGGCTGGCCACCCACCAATTACAGTCCTGTTCAGCAGGTAGATAACCGGTATGTCCATGAGAAGGATGCAGATGGGGTGGGGGTGCCACGCAGACTCAATGGGAGCATTAAATGCTAATTAAAAAATGTTGACATGATGAACATCAAAATATTGTGTTGATATAGTATGATCAACCCTTTAAAGTTGAAAAGAAATTATGTTTGTAGCCAAAGTGATTTCAAAATTATCCCATTTTAAATAAACTATATTTAAAAGGTCTAACTTTGAAACCATTAGGTGCAGAAACTTATTTTTAATGAACTCTTCAAGTCAGTGAAGTATATTTATGCTATGTCAATATAATTATAATGCATTGACAGTCTGCAAATCCTTTTAATAATGTCGACAGTCATTTTCAAATTGACTACATGGAAGCTGCAGAATTGATTTGCAGTATGTAAGCATCCTGAAAATTAAAACAACTGTGTAATACAGTAAAGACAAACATCACATACTGTTTTTACTTCAAATAAAGAAAATTGTTTGTAGTGGCATTGGTTCTTGTAAAAAGATGAACAAAGTGGGTAATTTGATACCTTTTATTGGACCAACAAGAGATTTACAAAACAAAGTTTTCAGGCTACACGAGCCCTTCTCCTTATGTAGCCTAAAAGCTTGTGTTCTGTAAGTTTCTGTTGGTCCAATAAACTACTGTATCAAATCACCCATTTTGTTCATACGTTATATAATAATACCATTTTATTTTATATATGTAAGTATTTTCATAAATTGTTTGATAAATTGATGGTATTTATGATAATTAGCCATTTTTAAATTATTTTTCTCTATGGAGAGGGACAGTTATTTCTGGACCACAGCAGAAGGTCATGAGGCCAAGCAGATCACCAGAGCCCTCCTACCTCTCTTTCTCCCTTGGACTGTTGGTTAAACTACACCCCAGGTCCTAGAACAAGCAAGGATGCTGTGCTGCTTTGGTGTGGGGTGCCATCTTAAAGGACAACCAAGCCATCTTTTTGCACATTTTTTAATGACTTCATAGGCTTATAAAGGAGAAGCTGTTGTTTACATTTATACTGAAACTGTATTTATTAAAGCAGGATAAATGCAGTTCAAACAACATGAAGTCTTGCTATATTATGACAATTGCAGTATGACCGCTGACTAGAACTGCTCCGGAGGTGAAATAGTTAACTTTCCATGCAGGTATGGAACTTAGAGTCGAGCTCGGTTGAAAACTCTGTCTGTTGTGCTTCAAACGCAAACTGTCAGATTCCTTACTCCGCCTCACTGAACAGTTGCTCTGGAGATTTCTCCTTATGCTCAGTTCATTTTCGTTTAAAAGTATTATTTTTGGTTTTAGCGAATTAAACCACAACCAGTCGGTTCAAGCTCTGTCTGTGGTAATGTAAGTAATAGATAGGTTTCACATTTATTTTTTCTTTATCGGTTCGGTTTGAACCGATCAGGTTATATTAAAATCTATTAGTCCTTTTTAGAGTGCAGTTCCTGGTTCTTATCGGTTCTAAAAGCAGTTTCATTACGGTTTTTCCGACCCGTGACACGGTTGGAACCGATAAGGGTGTCTTCTTGGTGGATTGCCATAAGCGGGCAAGTTAGTTAGAGCTGGCATTATGTCTGAGAAACCCAAAAGAAAAACCGGACCCACTGGGTTTCAACACTGTAGTGTTTGTGGGAAGCTTTGCTAAGACTGACCCACACACCACATGTGTCTATTGTCTGAGGTTTGACCACCTCAATTCAGACTGCCAGATTTGTCACAATTTCCTGCTGCCACCATAGATAAGAAGTTGGTAGGCTCAGGAAAGGAGGCCAAAAGTCCGCTGACCCAGATGGCCAGCCGGTTCGGTGCCAACCGAACCGGACGTACCCTCTGACCAGGCGATACTTCCTCGAAGCCAAGCGAGCGGTTCTGAGGCGGTTCCAACAAAAGGACTAGAAAGTCAGCTAGTGTAGAGCCAAAAGTTCTCTCCCCAACTGCTGAAAATAGCTAAAACAATTCAAATTGTCCAGCTCTCTCTCGGTTCGACCGAACCGACACCTTCAGGTAAGCGTTCGGTTCGGCCGGTTCCACAGTTCAAGATTATGATTTTGAGGATTTTTATGAACGGGGAGGGGAAGAGGAATATGAGTAGAGTGAATATGGTTTTGAAGATCTGGATGTGCCCATTGATCCGGACATCTCTCAGATAGACCCTAGGGTTTCTCCTCCAAGGCTTTCTGAGTCCCTTCTCATTTCATGTTTTATAAAAGTTGCTGAAACTCTCCAGCTCCTGTTGAGGAAGCTGTTGATGACCAAGAGGAGCCAGACTATGTAGAAATGTGGATATTCCAGAGTCTAGGAGACTGTCTATTCCTTTGCATAAATCTTTTGGAAACAGACAGTAAAAGTTTTAAAACTCCTCACACTACCTCCTGTGGATAAAAGGATGGACAAGAGGTATACCTTATCAGGCTCCGACACTGATTTCCTCACTCAACAATGCAGCCATGTTGGGGTAGTGCAGGCTGCAGCCTGTGACAAGGCTAATATTCCCCTAACTCCACCCCCTGAGAAGGACTCCAGGAAGATTGATGCTATAGCAAAGAAACAGTACATGGCAGCATCTTTGGGACTCAGACAAGCAAATTATATGGCTTATGCTGCTAGGTACCAGAAATCCAGATGGGATACTGTGCTGGTCCTAGCGAAACAAGTCCCTGACCAGCTTGCCAGGAGCTGGAACAGGTGGCTATGGATGGTATTGAGGCATCAAGGTGCAATTTCATGCTGCAGTGGACTCTAATGATGTTTCATCAAGAGTCATGGCTACATCTGTGGCACTTATGCAGGATGGCTTGGCTCAGATGTACTACCCTGTCTCAGGATACCCAGTCTAAGGCCATGGATTTTCCTGTTGTGGGAAATTCTCTATTTGGGAACAAACGAAATTACATGAAGAAAATGGATGAATATGGGACCACCTATAGGAGTGCACAGGCCAAGGAAGGCAGGCCACTCCTCAAAAGCAGCTTCCTAGAGGCAGGGGCAGGCCTTTTCATAGGCCTTTTTACCAAGCCAAGCTTCCTCCTCTGCCTATGCTCAGAAGGGGTTCTTTAGAGGGAGAGGCAGGCGGGGTACAAGCAGGTCTGCTTTCACCCCTCAGCCCAAAGCCCCTGCCAAGCAGGCACCCTGATGGGATTGCCAGGGCCGATTCTCCTCTACCTGTAGGGGGCAGGCTGGCTTACTTTGTCCAGGACTGGAAGTCTTTAACATCAGACAAGTGGGTCCTGGAAGTAGTAAGCCAGGGACTGATTCTCAGCTAAAAATTTCCAAAGCTGAGAACCAGATCTTTCCACCTGCAACTCCATCAGAGGCACTCGCCCTAGAGGCAGAGGTCTCTACCCTCCTGGCTCTCAGAGCTGTGGAAGGGTTCCTCCCTTACACCAGGGCAAAGGTTTGTACTCCAGGTACTTCCTTACCCCAAAAGACAGGAGAATGGCGGCCCATCCTGGATCTCAGATATTTAAACAAGCACCTTTTAAAGCCAAAGTTCAAAATGGTGACTCTGGGAATTATCCTACCCTCTCTAAGGCCAGGAGACTGGCTAGCTTCCCTGGACCTCAAGGATGCCTACTTCCATATTCCCATCAGAAGCTCCCATCGAAAGTACCTCAGGTTCGAGCTGCCCTCAGGCCACTACCAGTTCAGAGCAATGCCCTTCAGCCTCACTTCTGCCCCAAGGGTATTCACCAAATGCCTGGCTGTAGCAGTTGCCTACCTAAGAAGGCAAAAGATTGCCATCTTTCCTTACCTGGACGATTGGATCTTAGTTGGCCAGTCCCCAGGCCAAAGTAATTTACACCTTCAGATAATGCAGCAACTGCTTACCTCTCTAGGTTTCCTTCTGAATCTCTCAAAGTCAGTTCTAGAGCTGGTCCAGCTTCTTACCTTCATAGGCGCAGAACTGAACACACAGGAAGCCAGGGCCTTCCTCCCCTGGACAGGGCAAAGACCCTAGTCTCCCTGGCCTCCCTCATTTACCCTGCAGGTCTCCGGCCAGCAAGGCATTTTCTGCAGCTCCTAGGACACATGGCTGCTTCCACAGCAGTTGTGCAAGGAGCAAGATTTCAGATGAGGGACATCGAGGTTCCATTTGAGAGCTTTTGGTCTCAAAGAAAGGATCCTCTTACCAAGCTGATCCCAGTAACTCGAACCCTGATCCAAGCCCTACAGTGGTGGCAGGATCAGAGCAACCTGAGACAAGGGTTCCTTTTGTCACTCAGTCTCATTCTCTAATCCTTACTACAGATCCGTCCCTCTTGGGCTGGGGAGCTCACATGGGACCTCACCACCCAGGGTGTGTGGTCTCCCCAGGAATCTCTGCTCCACATCAACCTGTTGGAGCTCAGAGCAGTTTTCTAACACTTCAAGCTTTTCCAAATCTGTTCAGAACAAAGTATTCCAGTCAGAACAGACAACACCACTACAATGTGGTACATCAACAAGCAAGGGGGCACTGGTCTATGGCCTTCTGCACCGAGCGATGAAGTTGTGGTCTCTGGCTTACTCCCTGAACACCTCCCTTACGGCAGTTCACCTCCCAGGCAAGGACAATGTCCTGGCAGATGCTCTCAGCAGGATTTCTCAGGGCCACCACAGAATGGTCACTGGATCCCTGGTCTTGGGAGTAGTATTTGCCAGATGGGGCACCCACAGATAGATCTTTTGCAGCCCCAGACAATCACCAACTTCTTCTTTTTGCTGCAGGCCCCAGTGTTGGGCTCACTCCCACTGGATGCCTTAGCCCTCAGTTGGGAGGAAGTTTCTCTAAGCCTTCACTCCCTTCCTCTCCTGTTTAAAGTGCTAGTCAAAATCAGATCCCAATCATGCAAAGTCATTCTGATAGCTCCGGATTGGGCCAGACAGCCCTGGTATCCACTCCTGCTGTCCTTAGCAGTCCATCCTCCCTGTCCCTTCCCAGGAATCACAATCTGTTAACCTGTGCCCAGGGAAGGGTCTGGTACTCGAATCTCAAATCTCTCAATCTCAAGGCTTGGTTCTTGAAGAGTTAGAGTTTGCTGATTTACACCCTTCCCAGGTGTAATGGATATATTGAAGATGCTAGGAAGCCTTCCACCAGGAGCTACTTACAATTCAAATGGAAAAGGTTTTCCATATGGTGCTCGGAAAAACATATTCCCCAATCTCTGCTGATCTACCCACAGTCCTGGATTATATGGTCCACCTGAATTCTTTGGGGCTGAGACCAGCTACCCTGAAGGTGCACTTGGCAGCTGTGTCTGCTTTTATTTCAGCAGGTAAATCCTCTTCCTTTCAGCTCATCCTGTATTTCCAAGTTTTTAAGGGTTTGTTTCACCAACCCTCCTTTCAGGGATCCTGCCTTGGGATCTTAATGTTTGCATTGCTCAGCTTATACAACCCCTTTGAGCCCTTGTCTTCAGCTGAGCTCAAGTACTTGACTTGGAAAACTGTGTTTTTGGTAGCATCACCTCTGCCAGATGCATAAGTAAATTACAAGCGTTGTCAGTGGAGCAGGAGTTTATCTCTTTTCACAGAGATAAGGTGGTCCTTCGGACTAACAGAAAGTTCCTGCCTAAGGTGGTTTCAGATTTCCACCTTAATCAATCTATTTCACTTCCAGTGTACTTCACTGACCACCCTCCTCTGGGGAGAGGATGCTGCACAGCCTAGATGTGAAGAGGCCCTTAGTTACTACATAGGCGTACCAAGGGTAATAGGTTTGACTCCCTTCAACTGTTCTCTCACCTATGGCAAAGTTAGTAAGGGAAGCCAGCCATTAAAAGATCCATTGCCAGGTGGATTGTCTCTTGTATCCAATTCTGCTATGAGAAGTTGGGTAAAGTTCCCCCCTCAGGCCTGAGGGCTCACTCTACCAGAGGTACAGCTGCTTCTCTGGCTGCTGCCAGAGACATTCCTATTCTAGAAATATGTTGAGCAGCTACCTGGAAAACAGTTCACACTTTTGCAAGCATTACTCCTGGACATCCAGGCTAGGAGTGATGCTCGGTTCAACACAGCCGTGCTTCAGAGCCTATTTCCTAGGGAGGTTCTGTCCCTCCTCCATGGGGTACTGCTGCGTAGTCTGCAATTGTCATAATATAGCAGAATTCATGTTGTTTGAAGAAAAATTACTCACCTTGGTAATGTTGTTTCTTCTAATGAAGTCTTGCTATATTATAACTCCCTCCTGTCCCTCTCAGAACCTCTGTTTTGGGGATGTGGGTGGGCAGTACAGGGCTGCACTTTTTGATGCCCACCTTGTTGTTTTTTACCTACCTTTTGGGTGAATTGGTGTTGTGTTTTGCATTTTGGGTCTCTGACTTGAGTCTTTGTTTAGGCCAAAATGAGTGTTTATGTTAGTAGCCAGTTGGCTAGTGTGGTTACAGCTTCACACAGAACCTTAGTGAGTTTTAGCTCGTAAAGATCTGACAGTTTCGTTTGAAGCACAACAGATAGAGTTTTCAACCGAGCTCGGCTCTAAGTTCCATGCCTGCATGGAAAGTTAACTATTTCACCTCCAGACAGTTCTAACCTGCGGTCATACTGCAATTGTCATAATATAGCAAGACTCCATTAGAAGAAACAACATTACTAAGGTGAGTAATTTTTTTTTTCATGGCATTTGAACATTTTAAACACAGCCTTTCCTGATTCAAAATCCTGCTCTGAGAATCCTGCCTTGATGATATCAATGAAGTGAGAGATGCCAGCTATGCAGATGTATTCTAGCTCCACTAACTGTATTCAAATGCAAATAACTTTAAAAAAAAATAATAGCATGGTTCCTTGAGCATAGAAAGTCATTCAACACAAAAATATCTACAAAATAAGTGGTGTTTCATTTTAGATACCTTTTAGTTTTTTTAATTAGCAAAAATGCAGCAGAACATTCAATATTTTGTCACTTTTCAACAAACAAATGCAAATAACTAAAACAAAAATGATAGCATAGTACTGTGAGCATGACATTTCTTCAGCATAAAAATATTTATAAAAGTGGTATTTCATTTATATATACATTTTGGTTATGTTTTAAGTTAGCAAAAAGCAGCAGAAAATGCAATTTTGTCAGTTTTCAACAAACAAATGCAAATAACTTTAAAACAAAAATGATAGCATGGTACTGTGAGCACAAAAGTTGGTCAGCACAAAATATCTACAAAATAAGTGGTGTTCATTTATAGATACTTTTTAAGTTTTTATTTTAATTAGCAAAAAAATAGCAAATTCAATTTTCTTTTCACTTTTTCAACAAACAAATAGCTTTAAAATGAAATATGACAGAATGGTACTTTGAGCACAAAAGTTGTTCAGCAAAAATATTTGCCACATGGTAGTGTTTCTTTTATAGATACCTTTTAGATTTTTATAATAATCAAAAATGGCAGGAAATTAATTTTTTCACTTTTTGGAGGTATGGCATAAATAGAATATGCTACCTCCCTACTAGAAATATTGTTGATATTTTTGTTCTTGTGCCGACTGAGCTGATGACATCACTGTAACTTTGCCACTCATGATATCATCAGCTCAATTGGTGTTTGAACAAAAATATCAAAAATATGCAGTAGGGGCAACATATCCCTTATATATTCTTTGCAAAAACTCCATTAATGCATCAGTTTGTGTTGCTATTAAAGTGGCAAAAGTATGGAAATGCGATGTTAGGGTTTTCAACACTAACTCTGCATTTCTCCTGTGGAGGGTTGTGGGATAACAGATGGACCAGACACTGAACTTCAGGTTCAACACACAATCTCTGTGTGATGTTTATTCAAAATGCAGCAGATGACCTTCAGCAATGGCATATCCCTACTTCAGTACATCAGTTTGCAGCAACAGACTATGCATGTCCTTCCTCTGCACTTAGCCAGCACCTACTGACTCACTGATCTCTGATCTAACTTAGCAGTTGAGATTCAGCCTCCACCCTATGGTTGCCTTGTTAAGTTGGGTGGTGGGGACTTGGAAAGAAAAACCCAAAACAAGATAAAAAAAGAACCTCATTGCAGAAGCACTGAACCAAGGGTACCCCAAAGGACATTGACAGTCGCCAAGGTTCAAAGAAACACAACATCACACATACTTCCATAATGCAAAGCATATGCAAATCATGACATTTCAGATTGTCTCAATTTACAGCAATTTACATGCATTTTAAATAGCACAACTAACTTAATTTTTATAATACAGTCAACTAGTACTTTTACCTTTATCAAAAACACCTAATACCATAGTATTTTCATTATTTACAGGTTTCATAAACGTAAGGTATATACAATATATCAAGGCATTTTTGACATAGTAGTGTTATTACATACTAAATCCAACAACAATAAACACAGCCTGTTTACATACGCTTGGAGGTCACCAAAATAACTTCCCTGTATGAGGGACCTGAGAGGGAAAAGGAAAATTAAAGCGACACTACAGCATAATCAAGAAAGGAAAGGGGTGTCCATAGGTGGCCAACCTTATGGACTAGAAATTGTAAAGAATAGATTAGGCTAAGAAATAGAAGAACTGTTGCAACAGATTTAAGAAAAGGTCGGTCCTCAAGAGTGTCAGGAGCTCCCTGTCACCCCAAGCAGCCAATGGGAGCAAGGCAACACAAGCAACCACAGACATTCATAATCAGGTAAGACAAACAACATACAACTCTTTCCAAATGGCGTGAAGACATCAGTCATCATGGTCCAGTGCTTCTGTAGCCATAGATACACATGCACACTTGCACACCACCTGGGAAGTCCGGCCAAAAAAGTCCCATAGGATCACATTGTAAATTGTAAGTTCATACTAAGGAGAGCAAAGAGCAAGGAGGCAGTGAAGCCAATGAGTGCTCCTATAGTATCAAATTGCATACTAAATATAGTGATATGCATGTGTCTGTCCTGAAAGTAAAACGCATCAAGGCGTTTCTTGAATTCTTGTTTTGTTTTGCTGATAACAACATTTAAGAGCAAATTGTTCCATGGTTGTATAACCCATAGGGTGAAGAAGAATTTTCTATTTTTGTAATGAAAATGTTTGCCTGCCAATTATAGGGATGCCCTCTAGTATCATAAGAGTAGTTTTAAACTCTAGACCAAGTTCTGACATTAAGTACGGGTCATTGATAATATCAAATAATAATAGAAATCACCCTTAACTGGCATGTTTCAAGTGACATTAGATTAAGGAAACAAGTCCAGTATTATCGATGTATTGTATAAGCCATGTATATGTTTAGTAAAATTTCTTTGCACTTTCTATAATTGGGTGCAGTTGGATTTTTATAAGGGCACCGCAACTGGGATGCATATTCTAAGTGCGGTCTGGCATAAGCTTCGAAACAAAGGCATCATAATGTTTGGGTCATGGATTTGATATTACATGAGATAGACCAAATGACCTTATTTGTTCTACTGATGACTTGATTAACTTTGTTTGAATGCTCCAGGTTATTTGAGATGATGATTCCTAGATCTTTTCATCAGAGGTAATCAGTAAAGTGGAATCACCAGAGTGTATGGAGTGTTGGGATTTTGAGGTCCCAGATGTGTGATTTTACATTTTCTGTTTTTGATTTTCATTCCCATTTAGTTACCCAATCGAAGATTTTATTTGTGTCACTGAATGGTTTCAGCCTGATCTAGGGTTGCACAAGGGCCACCAATTTTGACATCATCTGCATATTTTATGGATGCAGAGATGCAGGTGCTAGTTATATCTGAGATGAAAGCCTGGAAAAGGCAGGGTCCCAAAGCTGAAACCTGAGGCACCCCGCTGGTGACAAGACCTACATCAGAAAGTTCACCATTTATGAGCACTCTTTAGTCCTACCAGTTAACCAGTTACATATCCAAAGAAGTAGAGATTTATTTATATTGACGTTTTGTAATTTGTCCGTTAAAGCCCAGTGGGGCATAACATCAAAGGCTTTACTAAAGGTCAGCCTGTCGAGCAACAGTTGGATTTATGCTTGCAATGCTGGTGACCCAGGTTCTGGAACAGACCCAGGTCATCAGAGGGCCGACTGGGGGAGAAGGATGAAGCATCCCGTGGACTGCTCTCCTTCTCAGGGGCTGGTGGGAGTACACTCGGTGCATCAGGGACCCCTGGCAGAGGCCAGAGTACCACAGCAACCAGTGTCAGTCTGCTTCAGTAGGTGGGGCAGATGCGGACATCATTGCATGTCCTTGCCTCCCAGAAAAACAAGAAAAAATCTCTTGGGCTCTCTGGATGACACCGCCCTGCACCCAGGTCTTCAGTCACTCCTTGCCACTCTGCCACATACTAATTTCCAGTCCCACAGTCATTGCTATTGGCCTCAAGCCTCACCCTGAGGGGAAGCCAGGGAAGCAATGTCAGTTTGTCGACACCTTACCCATCATAGATGGGCAGTTCATGATGCTGTGGCCCTGTCCTGGGGGCAAGCTAGGGAGTATCTCGGCAGATGGTGGTAACCGAGATGCAGACTGGTGCAGAAGCAAGCAGATGGATGAGTGCCCCAGCCCTGGGGGCAAAAAGCATAGTAGATGAAAAAACTTAGCAAAAAAACCTCTATAAAGATAAAATCATATGGGATTTTCCTATCAAGCTCAGAACTGACAGTGTCATAAAAGCACATGAGGTTGGTTAAGCAGCCTCTACCTTGCTTAAACCAGTGCTGTTCAGAATCATGTTCATCCAGAATAGGTGTAATGATATTCTTTATTAGACTTTCTAGAACTTTACAGACAGATGAAGTAAGTCTGATGGATCTGTAAATCTCCCACAAAGAGTTTGGACCATGTTTATAGATGGGGATGACATGGGCGTGCTTCCAGTGTTCTGGGACATACAGTAGTTGATCACGAAACATCCGTCAAATATTGTTTTCAATGGATGTACCAAGCAATCAGTCAAAAGTATCATAAGTAAGGAATAACACATGACAGAGTGTGCAGCAATGCTAAATTACTGCATGCTCAAGGTGGGTTATGAAGCATGAGGTACAACTGGTGCCTTCAACCACCTGGGAAGTGTGATATAAAAATCTCATTGGATCATACTGTGAATTGTAAGTAAGCAATAACACATGACAAGGTGTTCAGTAATGCTAAATTACAGCACATCCCAGGTGGGTTGTGAGTGCACGAGTGCAGCTGAGTGCCATCAACCACCTGGGAAGTATGTCTTCACTCAGGTGCCAAAGTCATGATAAGGATGTGGGAGGTCAGAAGGTGGCTGCTCTGAAGAGCACCAGGCACCTGGCTTCTTTGCCTAGAAAACAGAGGTAACATTTCAACTTAAATGGCACACAGCCAAATGACACAAAATGAAACCAAAAAGGAAACAGCAGCAGAGCAAGATGCAGCTCTGGGTAGCATGGTGAAGGCAGTTTTCATGTGCACTGACTAAATGCAAGGAAGAAAGGAAGTGTCGGTGGGTGGCTGTGTGAGAAATGCAACATGCCTAGGTCACTTTGCCTGATAGCATAAAGTGAGAATCGAGAATCTGTGGCTCACACTGTCATGGCGAGCAGCATTGACAGAGCAGGAAAAGAAATGGAAACATTAAGTGTACAACAGTTTTCACCCCTTCCTCCTGCATGGTAGGCAGGAGGTGGAGCTATTTGAAAAGCAAATTGCAGTTTGCTTATTTGCGATGGGCACAAAACAAAAAATCTCAACACTATTTCCAGTAAGGAGGTAGCATTTTCCATTTATGCCATACCTCCAAAAAAAAAAAAAAAAAAGAATATCCTGTGATTTTTGCTGATTATAAAAAATCTAAAATGTATCTATAAATGAAACACCACTAACTTGACAGATGTTGTACTGAACAACTTTTGTGCTCAAAGTACCATGCTATCATATTTAATTTTAAAGCTATTTATTTGTTTGTTGCAAAAGTGAAAAAGAAAATTGAATTTTCTGCTATTTTTGCTAATTATAAAAAGCTAAAAGGTATCTATAAATGAAACACCACTCATTTTGTAGATATTTTGTGCTAAACAAATAGCTTGCACACAGTATAATAACCATGCTAGTAGTATTGGTGCATACTAAGTGACAAAATGATTGATGGGCTTTAATGACCCCCAGGATATGGCGTAGCCCCCACCCCATGTCACTTCCACTTCGGCTGCACAGGATATGGCGTGGCGCACCCCTATACCACATCCGCTTCTGGCTGTGCAGAAAATGATGTAGCGCCACCCTGTGTGCCAATGACACAGTTCTGACTGCACGGATATTCGTAGCTTTCCCACCCCAGATATAATGCACCCCTTTTCTGGCACGGGCTATGACGCGCTTATGGGTTGGGCAATTTGGCTTGTTCAGGCTTGTCAGAGCATGTCAGAGGGTCCAAGCCAGACTTGATGTTGCTAAAGCCACACACCATTGAGTATCCATAGTCTACCTGCGCCATGTTTTGCTAATGTTTGTGTAGAGTTCCTGAGGAGAGCAGCAATGATGATAACAATGATTCAGCCACTGGGCGTGCTATGATGGATGAACCTAGCCAGTGTTATCCTACACCTTCTGCTAGTGTCACATCAGAGGAGCTCAATTTGGTGGACTCTGGTATGCCTGATTTGATAGAACAACTCATGAACCTCCATTTGCAAGATACTCATGAGCTTGTTAATATGGATGAGCAGCGGGAGAGCCAGCTGTGCTGGACACTGCGAAATGCTCTGATGAAAAGTCTGCCGTGGCGGGGCTGCGAGTTATGCATCACCTGAAACATCTATCATGTCGGGCCTGGTTAAGGGCATTTTAATACAACTACTGCAAGACTTGATGGCTCAGGACTTGAAGATAAAGTGTGAGGGCTGTGCAATTGACCACCCATCACATCTAAGACATAGCTGTATATACAGACCTGAGGAGGGGTACTAGGAATGTGTTTTTCTGAACTCTGTGAGAGATTGTGCCCTCGATGGATCAAGCTACTAGTGGAATCTACAGCATGGAAGCTTGGGTGCACAGCATCCTATTTTGATACAATACAAGCTGTTAATGGTGCGTTGACAGAATTTAAAGTGTTGCCTAGTATTGCTAAAGGTCTTGATGAACTGTATGACCAGTTGAGTATAACACTACAGAAAGCTGTTGAAGAAGCCGTTTCTTCAGGAAGTCATAAAAATATTTTAAAAGCCCTCTGCAAAAGGAAGCCCTGTGCCCTATTACTTGTACTTGTATGATATTGGGAGTTCTGATGAGGAAAACATGGCTACATGGTGAGAGCCATCAAGATGGGTAACCTATGGAAACTACCAAAGAAAGTTTGAAAAACAGAAAATGAAAAATATTTTACAGACATTGATAACCATACAAATTCCAGACTATGCTACTCACCACCAATGCAGTCCATAAATGGTGATAAACTTGGTTTATCCAGATTTTGATGAATGACATTAAAAAGACTCACATTGGTGTGAAATAATGAAAATGACTGTGTGTATAAACAATAATGTGTTAGAAACTGTTCAAAATGTGCTACCACTAATATTTGAAAAACAGGAGTCTGTTTCTCAGGGTCGTGTATTGTAGCTATGACCTACAACATTGAGATCTGCTGTTCTATTTTAAAATGTCAAAGACAGCAAGATGTTAGAGCGTAGATTTTACATCAGATTTTCTTGTAACGCAGCAAAACAAGGCCTGTTTTTCTTGTTGTGATGTTTTATACTATCGTATAGTGTAATTTTAGCACAGCTGCTATCGTGTTTTGTGTTGTTATATAATGTATGTGTACAATATGTGTGCTTTCATAATAAAAATATTAAGACTGGAAAAAACATATGTGTCTTATTTGTGCTGTTTAAGAAAAATCATGGTTAAGAAATCCTTGAAAGAAATTTACTATGATCCTATTTTGCCTGGTAGCTTGGAGGCATTCAAAAGAATACATGGCGCTGCAAAACAAGAGAAAAGAGCTTACCAACAAGCATCACAGCAGGTTGTCATTACAGGATGCCTACACTATGCACAAGCCTGCAAGGAAGCGATTTCTTAGAAACAGGGTAGTTATTAATAACATTGATGCACAATGGCAAGCCGATCTGGTGGAGATGAGTAGCCTTTCTGAAAAATAGCCGGATTCAGTTTATTCTGACAGTTATTGATGTTCTGTCAAAATATGCCGGACTAAAGTGTTAAAAATAAATTGGGAACAGAGATGACAGAAGCTTTCAAAATGATACTACGAGAGGCCACAAGCCTGAAAATTACAAACAGATGAAGGGACTGAATTTCTTAATGCTAAATTTCAATTATTTTAAAATCACAAGCGCATACACCATTTTACAACATCAAATGATGTTAAGGCATGCATTGTAGAAAGATTTAATTGTACATTGAAAACAAAATGTGGAGACATTTACAGCATTTAATACGTATAGATACATAGATGTCCTACAATCTTTAACAAGGTCCTATAATTATAGTTATCTCCGGTCCATCAAAATCAGGCCTGTCGATGTAACAAATGGCAATTCTTTAATTACCTGGAAAAATCTTTATAAAGATCTTGCACCAAGCATTGAAAAGACCTTTCAAATTTCATGTGGGTGATCACGTGTGTGTTTCTTGAGTTAGAAAACATTTGAAAAAGGTTATGAAAAAACTTTACCAGTGAGATATTCATTATTTCTGAATGTATACCTAAGCCTATACCTGTGTACAAATTAAAATATTATGGTGGTGATGAAATAAGAGGTACATTTTATGATCAAATTGGTAAAAGTTGCAGACACAACAAACTGTGTATACAGGGTGGAAAAATAGTCTCTCAGAAAACACAAGGGAAGAAACAATTTGTTTTGGTGAAATGGCTCAAGCTGGTCATCAACATTTAACAGTTGGATAGAATCAAAACAGCTGAGAGATTTAAAATTATAAAGATGCAGTCATGTTTTATATGATGTCAGTTGCGTGAAGACATTAGTGGTAAGACAGTGTCTGACAATGGTTTTATGTTACATTGCCCAGCAATGCCTCTTTTGAAATGTTTCCCCAACAACACAGTATCGGATTATACTGTGAAACTAGCAAAACCTATTAATTTAGTGGGTTTATGGGAAGTTGGTCTCTCGGAAATACAGTACCCAAGGACATGGGACAATATTACATCACCACGATGGGAAATTTTATGCTGGTGAAATTTCTAGGCCTACATTAACATTATCGATCCCCAGAGGTTATTATCAAAATGTTGAAGATGTCACAGCAGGCATCAATGAGACACTGGAAAGCGCAAAGCTAGATTTGTGGCTAGAATATGACAGCCAGGCCGGAAAATAAAATTCCACAACATTAGTGGTAGATCTTTCATAGCTCGCAATAATCTTGCTGTGTATTTTGGGGCACCACCGGCATCCCCAGTGCAGTCAAGCATTGTACCATATTGTGCAGACATCAATGGCAACTTTTATACACTGTTTGTATATTCAGATACTGTTGAGCACCAAAGAGTGGAGACAGCCATGTCCCCCTACTTCACTGTGTGGAAATATCTGGTGAGAATAATGACATCATAACCATCCGCTATGATAAGCAAGATCATATACCAGTCAGCAAACATCAGTTTGACACTATAACTACTGTAATAAAGAATGACAAGACCCAAATGTTATTCTTGTTTGATAAAGTGATTGTGAAGCTTCATTTTGCCCTGCTAAAAGAGCCTCCTGAATGCCTACAATGTCACAGAGGTTGTACAGTGACCCTAGCCTTTATGTGGCCCATTACATAGCACAGGCTGGTCATGGCTTGTCTGGTTTTCATGGAGCCCCTGTTATGTATGGTGTGGGCATAGGCGTATATTTAGATGCTTATTTAGAAAAGCTGTTCCACTATTACAAAAAGGTTTCCAGATAGTGAAACCCCACCTTAAATCAACAGCTAAAAATATTGTAAAAGATGTAGTGGGAATGTTGTGAGTTCCTTTACAACACATAATCAGAGAAGCCACAAGATGGGTCAGGAATGGTTGCTTACAAGAGAACCAATAAGAAAAGAATAGCCCTCCCAGGGATCCATGAAAGCACTATTAAAAGGCGGCGTGTTCAAAAGAAAAGAACAGTTGTGAAGCGTAAGCGCCAGGAGGAAAACAGCGTAAAGCAACAGACAAAGGACTTATTTTAAATCATGTCTCTGGTACTCTGCATGTCTCAGGAATGTGAAAAATCAGAACTAGACCTCTTCATGTTACCACTGACCCAAACCAGTATAGAGAAAACCTTTATGTAAATCCCACCCTTGTCAGCCTTAAGTGATAGCGCCTCTGGAGTTTATGTGGCGGGTAATGGTGAAGACTACGTTGACCTAAACAACACCGTGTTATACCTTTTGTGCAAGATCGCTAAGGCTGATGGTAGTACATTGATGATCAGGCTAGAGTGAGCTTAATTAACTACCCTTTAGCAACAATCTTTAGCCAAGTGGATATAGTGGTGGGCGATCGTCTAATTAATCAAAGTAATGACAGTTACCCTACAGAGCAATTACTGAATAACTGCTCAATTACAGTGAAGACACCCTGGCCGGATATTCAGAAGGGTTGCGCATGGCCATGCGCAACCCACTGATGCTCAGTGCGATATTTAAATGGGGATTAAAGGCTGGCACAAATCCGTGCGCTGGTGCACATCAGTAATGTAATATGCAAGCGCGCGGGTGGGGGGCATACCATGCATATTCCGTGCTTCCGATATTCAGCCGGGATGTGCTGAGCCCATGCATCGGCAACCCTGCTTGTGCTGCACACAGGTGAGACCCTCAAAAAAGGAGCAACAGCTGGCCACCCACAGGTGAGCTGCCATATTACAGGCGCAACATGGCAGCTGCCGCCAGTGGGTGGCCACTTGAGCTCCAGCTGCACCTTCTGGTGGCGCCCCCCATGCCGATTGTGGGCATATGTTGAATGTTAAACGTCCTATATCCCTGGTGGTCCAGTGAACCACTTGCAGCCCGATCATGGGCATAAGCTGAATGATAAAATGTCCTATATCCCTGGTGGTCCAGTGGACGCTTGCAGCACAGCGGGCATAAGCTGAATGTTAAAGCGTCTTATATCCCTGGTGGTCAGTGAACCGCTCGCAGCCCGATCGCGGGCATCAGTACAAAGTAATGCCACACCACACCAATCCAGGTGGTCTAGCGGTACCCCCTCCCCACCACGCCCACTGAGCCCCACCCCACTCCCACCCATCAGCAGCAGGCAGCAGCTCCTACCTGGTTGCCGCCCGCCCACTGACACTGTCGGTAGGGGCTGTATGCCCATTGGTCCCACAGCATGAGCCAATGGGCGTGCAGCCATACTGTACTAAAGTCAGATAGTGATGGATCCATTCACATATCTGAACTTTATAATATAGTATAGGCTGCATGCCCATTGGCTCACACTGTGGACCAATGGGCATATACAGCCCTACCATACGGTGTCAGTCAGCGTGCTGTGGGGCAGCAAGCAGGTGGGATCTGCCGCCACTGCTGATGGAGGAGGGGCGGTGGGGCCCAGTGGGTGGATGGGGAGGGGTTCAGCTAGACCACCAGGGTTGGTGTGGTGTGGCATTACTTTGTAGTGACACCCATGATTGGGCTGCAAATGTACTGGACCACCAGAATCTCGAGATTGTTATTCAGCTTATACCAGTGATCGGGCTTCAAGCGATCACTGGACCACGCAGGATATTGTGCATTTTGCATTCTACATATGCCATTGATCGGGCAGTGGGGCACATTGCTGTGATCTGCGGGGGCGTCGGTTCCTGATGGCTGCAAGCCTGGCAGGGGCGCCAGGCACAAGTCACGGGATC
Source organism: Neoceratodus forsteri (assembly GCA_016271365.2). Taxonomy (NCBI): domain Eukaryota; kingdom Metazoa; phylum Chordata; order Ceratodontiformes; family Ceratodontidae; genus Neoceratodus; species Neoceratodus forsteri. Next base: position 387,299,678 of record CM057456.1, read on the forward strand.
AGGTGCACCTGCATGCAATGAGCATATGACATGCAAATGGCTCCATTTGTGCCTTTGCATGCATTATGGCCCCATTTGCATGTGCACTTTGAATATCGTGGGTTGTTGCACCAAGCGCAACAGAACTTGCACTAGCGCATCCCCTACTCCACTCTGGTCACTTGTGCTGGTGCAGTGCCACTGCACCATACGCACTCTGGTGGCCAATGCTGCTGTGCCATGGCGCACTCCGTTGAATATCATCCTGTCAACGCCCTGCGCAGCCAAGTTGCGTGCGCCCAGGCTTCGCCACAGCCTGGTGCAGTCTGAATATCTGGGTCCCTGTCTACACAATTTTCATCTGGATTATTTTATAAAGATACACCAGGGCAGCATGAAAATACAGTTCTTAATGGGCCCAATGAGGGTTTTAAAAAGTGAGCAGCTTTTACAGCAGGCAGTCGTATGGTAGAACTGGCTGGACCAATTCACATAGACCTTTTTTCCAGGGAAAATTGCTCTTGAATGGAGTGGATGTTAAAATTAAACTTGTTCATAACAAGAATGAATTTTGTTTAATAAGCGGCGATGCAAATGAAGAATATAAATTACAAATAAAGGCTGCATCTCTATATGTAGAAAGGGTAAAAATGTCACCAGCTATACGTATTGGCCATGCTCAGGCTTTACAGTCTGCTAATGCAAAGTACCCTATTGATCATGTTAGCATGGAAGTGTTCAGTATAGCAGGTGGGAACTGTGTATGTAACCAAGATAATCTGTTTCTGGGTCAGATACCTAAACTATTGGTGATGGACTTTGTAGATAATGATGCTTTCAGTGGTGTTATAATAATAACCCATTCAATTTTAAACATTTTAACATTAACTTTATAGCCCTCTATGTGTATGGTGAACAAGTCCCTGCTAAACCACTGCAGCCTAACTTTACACGTGGTAATGCTGTCAGAGAATACATCAGTCTGATCCACCTGAGTGGGAAACATATGAAAGACAGCCCTCTGCTGATAGCCGTGTGGGTTTTGTCAGGGGTACACACTTTTTGCTTTTGATCTAAGCCCTGACCAAGACTGTAGTGACCATTATTCGCTAATCCGCTCAGGCAACCTGAGAGCTGAAATATGGTTTGCTGACCCACTACTAACTACAGTGAATATAATGGTGTATGCTGTTTTTGATAATGTTGCGGAGATGAATCAAAGATGAAAGCGTTGTGTTTGACTTTAATTATACATGAATACTCAACAACTGGACACATTTCTCCACACCGCCCTCCTACAGAAATAGCTTTTTGAGGGTCTTTGCAAGTGATCAACTACCTTCAGAGACTTACATGCATGCCAGCCTCTTTAGTTGTGAATACACAGCCACGGTCTATGCCTGGTGAACATTGGTTAGCTATTTATTTACCTGACCATACCACTAGGGAATGCTTTGACTCTTATGGATTTCCTCCAGACTTTACATTTTCCACCATCAGTTGTTACGTTTTCAGGAAAATGTGAGAGAAACACTGTTTAACTCTAAACAGGTTCAAGATGTAACATCTATGACCTGTGGACACCATTGTATATTTTCTTACATCATAGATGCAAAGGTGTATCCTTTAATGATGTGATTAGTCTGTATTCTGATAATTTAATAATGAATGATTGGAAAGTTTATAAATTTGTCAAGCAATGTAGAATTGTTAGAAGGCTGAAGCCTTCTTTCTTTAAGCCGCAGACAGTAATTTCCTGTTATGATTATAACCAGCGATATTACTGTTGATAGATCCATGAGCAATGCCGCTGTATTTTCTAGACAACATTGTAGCTTGCTTTTATAGTGTATAATTAATAAAGGTTCTGTTGTGAGAGACAATAAACACAACCATTTGTGAACTGCATCAGAGTGTGTGTTTATTTTACAATATGATAAAATAAAAGACAGCATATAGTTTAATAAAATGTACAAAAGATACAATTAGAACTGTGTAGGACATAGCATAGGTGTTAAACATTATCCATTGTGGTTTCTTAAAAGGGGGTTTCTTATCCTTGTCACTGGTGATGCTGTGCGGGATTCAGATGCTGGTGTTGCAGAAGTATCTGTCAGAACCTCTGACAGCTGTTTTAGAACTCTGAATCAAATATCTGTTTTGTATGTTGGGTACCACTGATTCAGAAGCATTAATTTATGTTAAAGCATTGATAAATTTATCCCACCCCTAGGTTTTTAGCATCAGTTGTATATCTTTGCGAAGTAACAGCTCTGACTAAATCATATATGTGAGACCCTTTAATGGGCACACCATGATATATAAATTCACCACGATCATTCTAATCTGTAACACCCACAGACCTTTTTAGTTTGTTTAACAACATCTCAGTGCTTTTTGGGCATGCACAGAATCACCTTGTAATATGTCACTTTATATGTCATCAGTGCCAGGTAGCAGTGTGTTGTCATCTTGTGAGTGCATTAGCACATGTGGTGTCAAAGATAATGACAAGTTTGCAACATCTTTTTCACCCTGGCTTACAACTGTGAGATAACGTTGTAGCACATTCCCATATACTTTAGCCTTCTCATATTCAGAGAGGTCAGTCCTTTGAAGAACAGCCTGCATCTCAGCATCCAGCTGTCATTCCACACTCTTTCTTGGTAGTTCTTCAGGGGTGGATGACCTCTTAGCATGTCCAGCTGATGTTTAGGTACCAAATACATTTTTGTGCATAAGCCCTGCCCGTCTCATCTGCTTGATAGAAGGCTGGTTAAAATGGTATAGTCACACTAAGCAAAGTGCATATAAATCCCCAGACTGTTTTACAAGATGTTTTTTATGTTTAACAGACAGCTTTTTATTACTCAATTTTTAACAATGTTACATCTCCTCTTTAGCTTCCTAATCTTATGAGTTGTGAGAGGTATATTCCTTTAATAGCGTTGAGTGCCACCTCTGCCATTGCTGCTATTAAATCATCAGAGGCTAAACAGAGAATAGCTTTTGATGTCGTGGTGGCCTCTTCACCAGCAGCCTAAGCACTGCAAGGTTTCTTTTCAGATGTGCTGACATGTCACAGGGCTATGACCATCTGGCTACAATGAACAAATGAGGCAGTTCTTATTTTTGGTGCATTCTGTTTCATGATGTATGCAACAGGTAAAGAAGGCGAAACAAACCAGACCTTAAGCGGTATGATTCCGGTGTAGTGGGTTTTAAATCCACCAGAAGATAACCATAGGCCTCACAGGTAGCATCTTCAAAGACCTCTTCAAAATGTGGTCTTTCCAGGATATATCTGGCGGGCCAGTGTACTGACCTGTAGTTTATCTCTGGGATTTTTAAATAAAACTATATAATTAGCATTTAAATTTATGGTCCTGCCTTTTTTACCCTGGACAAACAAATGTTGTGTGACATACATGACACTAACATTTCTGTGGTGGCAGTACTGTGAGAAACATTTTGAATTTCACAGTTTTCAGATGCTGTTTCCGTTAAGTCATCTACAATTAAAGATTTACTTTTCGAGGTGGTAATAGTTCATCATCTTGTAGAGTGCTAGGAATACCTTCTATAAATCTCAGCTGAGGAAATTTACTAAGTAATTCTGTATACAAAGGTTGCCAACAGCTATAACACCAGATAATATTTTCTGAAATCTTGTTAAAGCATGGAGACCAGCTTCAACATTCTTTAATAAAATAGCTTTTCCCACAGTTTGATGGTCCAGCCAAAATACAGGAAAAGAGTGCTGCAAACGATATCCATACCCATATCCATATCGGAAGCCATAAGGCAATGTTTTAAACTCCTCAGTCAAACCCTTTTGTTGCAGACAACCCTGAAGGTTTTCTTTCTCTGGCCTGTTTTCAATAGTGATGCTCTTTTTGTTTCTCACAATTTTTCAGTCCAATAGCAACTGATTGTACCTCAACACCTTCATCCACACCACCGTGCTTGGCAAAATGCTGTACTAGTGATTTGAGATAACTGTAGTTAACCTTTTCACTGTTAGCCATGTTTAGTGTTATGCCTTTTGCCTTCATGCAAATTTTAACATTGGTCAGTTTGTAGCCATAGGTTTTAGGACCACAGACACAAACTCCACAATGTGTTCACCATGTGGTAATTCACTGGTCAGATCACCCAAATAGTCACCCAGTGGTGGATCCCAGTCACCCTGTCTGCTGACAAATATGACTGAGTCTGTATCATGGTATAAACAGCGGTCCTGCAGGCTTTCAAGTAAATTTACAATTTAAGTTGAGCATAAGCTGTGGTAAGGCAGCAATAACAACATTAATGTTAGTAGCATTTGCATAGTGATTTTCAGTGTATTTCCATTGTACTGAGGCTGTATCATCATTAATGAAATATAGACTAGATACATGGTAACGATCCGTGAAAAGGTACTGAAAGAGTTCTTCAGCATCCTTGACAAGAGCTGTATTTATCAAGTTAGGTCACTGGCCAAATTTCCCCAAAAGAATTCAAAACAGCTTTGAAATCTGTCTTTGTGCAGGGTTATTGCTATATTTTCTGCTTCTAAAACAATACCTTCCTTAGCATAGAATGCTAGCTTAGAATCCTTAGCTTAGAATGCTTTACATTCTACATCAGATGTACACTAGTTTGGATACCTGAAGCTTCTTGTTTCCCCTTTAGGTGTGATTTAATATAGTCTGTAAAAAGACTGTCTGACCTGTCTTGGTTGTGCCAGTCTTCATACACCTTGACCACCTTATAACCTTTCTCTAAAGCCAGCTTTAGCTCTTCAGTACACCATATGTCCTCCAGAGATCGTTGTTCATCTGAATGGATACATGGTTGTGACTGCTGAAGTGTCTCAGCACATGTCGACAGAGTGTGAACACTAACTTTCCACCTATCCTGCTGGGCAGAACAGGCAAAAAAGAGACCAATGGGGCAGATACACTTTAGCTTTTATAATCCCAAAATATTGTCTGAGAGCCTTAAATTGTCATATATTACCACTGGGTGCTCTATGGGGTATGTCTTGGTCTTTTTCACATAGGGATACAAACTGGTAAAATCATAATAATGGATTTTCTCACCAGGCAGTGCACTTTAATATAAATGCAGAGCATTTGTGCGCCCTCCATAAAGTGATTCACTGGGATCCACAGGCTCTGGAAAATCAGCTACTTTCAAAAGGCCTGCAACTGAGGATTCTCACACACCAACTGTTTCCATTCATGCTCCCACATAACCCTTACATTTATACCCTTTTCATGCCTGAGAAAGTTCCCTGCAGCCATGATAAAAGCAACCCTAAAAACTCAAATGCTGTAGGGACACCGTCTATTACAACATAACCGTCAAGAAAGTAATTACCCACCTGCACCTCGCCACCATTCAAAGCATGCTGTATTGAAATATTTTCTTGTTTACTTATGTACATAAGCCACTGTATGGCAGTGTGGGTAACCCTTGCACTGGCGGTGATAGTTGTCAGCCGGTATAATCCTATGGTGTCTGGCTCTAAAAATTTAAATTGATACATGGCCATGCATACTGATGCTATATGTGATGTACTGAAGGGTCAATTTGCCTCCTCCCTCTGCAATGTCTTGGAACATTTCCTCTACACCATCTTGAAACATTTCACATGCCTGTTTTAGAATCTCTACATCTGACTTGCAGTAGCAGTGTAATTCCTTTTAAAATGAAATATATCTTTTTATGCAATTCATGCCACTCAAAACTGTTTTTTTTCATCTGCCATCATGTAATCTATACCATAATCTTTAGGGGTCAGGCATAGGCCCTACATAATTTTGATTTTCTGGTTTGTTAAAAAAGTCGGAAAGAATCCCTTTACTCCATCAAAGCCCATTGCATGTGGCATAGCAGCTAGTCTCATAGGTAGGAAATTTAAGCTGCCAATAAAATGGATTTTAAAAATATTACAGTTATAGACATCAGTTTACTTCCCCAAGTCAATAACTCCACCTCCATTTTCTCTTTACAAGCTGGTTTAAGATGAAATGACTGTCATATCCTTTGCATTATGAGCTATAAAGGTGTACCCTATAAACCCTTTTTGAATAAACTTTTTACAAACTGTGCAACACAGTCAGTACCTTCAAATTCCCACTTGAGACCTCTTTCAATGGTGTAGATATAATTAGGAATATGTCTAGAGTCACCAGCACAGACATCTTGCATGCATTCAAAATCATAAAATATATAGCTGCTTGAACATGGTGGTGTCTTTAATGGCTGAATATAGCATAAGTGGGGTTCAAAGGGTGTACATCTGTAAAGACAGTTATGACACTTTGGCTGAAAACAAATATGTACACCCTCCTGGGTTTTCCACATGATTTGCATACTTTAGTTAAATGACAATCGGGAATGCCAATTTATGCTGTTTGTAACAGTCTGTGGAGCTACAGTGTTTCTTGCAGTCAGGTCACTGTACCACCTCACTTTGCACTTCACTGCAGCCAAAGGATCTGAATGCATGGCACATGTTAGAGCAGGTCTGTGAACCTTTGTGTGCAAAAGGCATGACAATGCTCACACATTTCTGGCACCAAAAAAGCCTTTAAGATTTTTAATACCATAATAATGGTTTTCGTGTAAAAGCATAAAACAGTATTATCCCTTTTATTAGGAGAACTCACAAACTTCTGCCATGCCCCAGCTTTGTTCATAAAGTAAACAAAGATGGTCACATTTAGCTCTGTCTCAGATAGGTCTATGTGACTGAAACCTACAAGTGTGTGTGTCCGACAAGCCTACCCTGTTGTGTAAATCTTTAGCTTTTGCTAATATCTGCTGATCAACTAATTGTTTGTTAAGCAAAACAATTAAACTAGCATGATGTGTTACTTTGATTTACAATATTGACTAGGCGTCTTGCTTTTTGCTTTACAATGTGGCTAGATAAGATGCTTCTGACATCTCCGGAAAGACCCCCACACATTTCACACAACTGTCACAACCAGCATTAATGTCTCATTAGCACACACCTCCATCTTGCTGTTTAATAAATTGGCAATATGTTCTAAAAATTCATCTGCATTTAATTAATTGGGGTTCCAACATAATGAGTACACAGGGTCATTTAAGCTATCACAACTCAGGTGTAGCTGTACAAAATCATTACTACCCAAAGGGGGCCTTATTCTGTCCAACAACTGTTGTACAGCTGTGTGGATGCAGAATAGTATTGGTCTATGGATGTTATTTGGTCTAGGTTAGCAAAACGAAACTGCTGGCGATACTCAGTACCACTAAAATTATTTCTGGGTACTTCATATTCATTTATTAATTCTAAATACATAGGTTCTGGTACATCATCTCCCTCTCCTGTGGGACCCCCTTACTACACATCTTCTTCATCTTCTTCATGGTCTATCTACCACTGCCCACTATCTGCATGTGTTCAGGTGTGTTGTTTTGAGAAGGTGCCATACATACCTGCTGTCTGTCAGACCCCTACAAATATCAGAATTATCACTCTGTGCACATTCACAGTTTCACTCATACAACATGCTGTTTCACCGTCACTATTTTCTTGGCACTCAGGAGACTGCTGGCTTGATAAACACACAAGACAATCCACTCAAACAAGCACAAACACAACATGATGTGAAAGACTCAGGGTTCCCATGGTTATGTTGTCATGGCTTGTGTCTGTGCCAAGGACTCTGCTGTTTTTTCATTCTGCAGCAGACAACCAATATTTTTTAGCCCTTCTAATTCTACTACTAATATACTGGCTTACTATATTACGCCTGGTGTTTCTGATGACCCGCCCTTGTTGAATAATTCTATTAATAATTTCATTACACTTATTTTGAATAGTACACATTTTACACCACCTACAGCTAATTTTTGAATTAGTTTCCTCGTACCCACCATTTTGGTATACCAGTCACAGCTAACAGAATTATTTAAAATTGACTTTATGACTATGATTCTGCAAGGCTAACCACCTTAATTGTGTTATTAGACATTTTAAATATTAGATTGCAACCAGAGGGTATCTGCACATGTGAAGAGACTGTCACAGGTGTGCGGAAAGGTTCTAAATGGTAACTATATGTATACAGAAGTGTACCGCTAGTTGGGCCTTTAACATGTGGTGATGCTTCAGTATCAGTGTTCCAGGCTTAATTATAGGTCAGCCTTACTCACACACACAGCTGATTTACTGCATGGCAGCTCTGCAGTTACACTATCAGTGGCACAGTCTAATGTAACAGGTGTTTGTGTTCATTTATTATTATGTTTGCAGCACCTCTGACCCATTAATCCCTATACGGCATGTCGTTCACGTTTTGCACTTTTGTTGGTAGAAGGTGTATGGCCAGCTCTTAAAGACACACAAGAGGGACTGAAGAAAGTTTCAAAATGTCATTATTCTTTTGGGCTGCTGCTGTGGTTGCAGGCACTGTGTGTGGGATGGTCCAGCCTTGTTAATAAGGTGCTTTTTCTGTCTGGATAGCTTTGAATATGCGTGATGCCTTCCTGCAGACTTTTGAAATACAGCTTCTAGTTAATAAATTCTGCATCATCTAGTAACAAAAATTAGAGAACATAAATATATCAACACTATACAACATACTGACTACATCCTGGATACAAACATGCAGTATACCAATATATTAAATAGTTTGCTACAATGAGCCACACATAATTAAAACTATAAAATCAGAAAAACTATGTGGTTTAAAAACATTGCCATGCCCAAACCTTCTTAACAAATATTGTACAAACACATGGCATTATAGTAAAATGTTTGTTACAAGAAAGAATGCTAAATTTACAAAAAAGAAAATATTTGCAAATACCACCACAGTTGCCCCTTATCCATCTGCAGCACCGTAAAAATAAGTAATTAGTTTTCAGATAATGCACAACACTATTAAAACTTTAACACATACCAGCTGTTTGTTTCATTAATTGATGTTGTTTTATTTTCAGATGTGGACTCCGCTGACCAGTTTCTGTTAAAATCAAAGCAGTATATATGTCACCACTAACCAGTTAGTGTTTCCCAAGCATACTGTGTGTAGTCAAACAGCTATTACTTCTTTACACATTTAAAAACAGTATTTAGCTAGTTTTAAACTTTAGCAGATTTTTTCATCTATCTACAAAGTGTAGGTGTCAACAAATCAGTTTGCTAGAGGGTTTAGAACCATGTGTAGACATTAATTTAAACAAATTAGCAAAATGTATATTAACAAACCTTTATATTGTTGCTAACCTTGTGGCTGTCAGTGAATTATATTAAGACTCACAGTGCTGTAAAGTGGCTATGACACTATCAAATAAATTAATTACTATAAAACACACCATAATGTAAGCAGCATAGGCAGAAAATCTACGTATGTGTATGTTCTCATGCAACCCAGATATAACAGGGCAAGGCAGAGGGTATCATGATCTAGTCTGGACTTGTCCACATAATTAAGACATTGGTACATTTAACTGGACATACTGTATGATGATATATGTGTGCCTGCAGAAGAGTTGCTTTGTATACACAGGGCGGCAAACCTGAATTAGAAAAACTTAGTTATAGTCTTATAAGCATGATTTTAAGCACTCAAAATATTAAAAACAATTAAAAGAGCACTCACCAACAGCTCCTTGTGGGCCTTCTGATTCTAGAACAAGATCATGAAAGCCAGTCTGAGAAAACTGTTTTGAAAAATAATTTGCCACTTTAATGTCAAGATAACAACAATACTTCATAAGCTACAACTTTGCAAAAGCTTACCAAAGATTGCTTCAGAGTGGCAGAGACTGGCACAGTCTAAAGTATCTCCTTTTATATTGTCCAAGGGGCTGTGACATACCCCAAGCATTGTACAGAGCGAGTCTGTGTAACAAAGACCCGTGATAACCAAAAACTCACTGATTAATAATCAATACATTTAAATACACAGGGTAGTGGGAGGGGTGGTGGGTGTCTTAGCTAATATGATGCTTTCATGCTTAAATGTTATTTTCTATAGATTAGAAACGTTATTTTACATGTCAAATAATGATTTAATTTAATCCTTGCTATATAACAATACACATTCTTAGCTTAGGTTGACTATGACAGCTGGTTTTCTGGAGCTGCTTAACTAAGTTAGATATGTCTGACACTCATTCTATCAGAGTATTTTGATGATATTTAACATGGTGTGCATGTGCATGTGTGTGTGTGTGTGTGTAACATTAAAATTCAATACAGCAAGGAATTCATTATTTTCCCTTTTCATTTTGTTTTAAAGCCAGAAAAATGTGACTAGTTTTAAGGGTTTATATTATAACCATAAAAGCCTTTTATGTTATTTCTCTTTCTGTATACTTAATAACTTCATAGTGTTTTTAACCACCATAGCCCTAGCTGCTGTAACAGATGTGTGTTATTTAGACTTTTATATCACTCTTGTTTTTAAGGGTAGGGAGTAAACACAATGGCCCTGTCCACACTACCACTCTTTAACATTACAAATTGCCCAAACCATTACTGCACAGCGGTTTGTGTTTACACCTGTAACATTACAGAAAGGCGTTTTCATAACCATTGTTGAAACCACATATGAGGTGGTTTCAACAATGGTTATAAACTGGCTACACTCTCGTAACATTACCGGTGTAGTGGACGCGTGGCACCGTCCCCTAGCACAGTGCAAGCTGCATTGTGGGATCGGTTGCCGGTAACGGATGCCAGGATCCCGGGGTGTGGACGGTGGTGCCGGTCCTTAATGAACACGTGGCACTGTGGACACATACCACTACTCCCGGTTGTAACAGTTTCTATCTGTTATGGGGTTTGAGCGCGAGTGTGGACGGGCCTGTCGGTCTCACACAAATGGGCCTAAATCATTAGCTAAAACTATATATTATAGACTGCATCTCTGTTGAGCTGGAAAAATTGCATTTTCCTAAAACTTTCCCAGGTGTATCAATCAGCTAACATTTTAAGGTTAGAAATGGCCTTTTGTTTTTGGGGACCATCTGTGATTCTCCATTTTAAAAACAATGGTATCAAACAAAAGTTAAAAATAGGTATCCAGCTATTGAGCTGTAAATAAATTGCATTTTTCAGACACTTTCCCAGGCATATCAATCAGCTATAGCATTTTAAGGTTAAAAGGCCTTTTGTTTTTGGGTGGTGCCTTCTGTGGCTGCCCATTTTAGAAGAATGGCAACAGACAAAAGTTAAAAATTAAGAATCCAGCTATTGAACTGTAAGTAAAAACATTTTCCTAAACTTTCCCAAAGCTTATCAAGCATTATCTTTTAAGGTTAGAAAGGTCTTTTGTTTTGGGGTGGTACCTTCTGTGACTCCCCATTTTAGAAGAATGGTAACAGACAAAGTTAAAAATTAGGCATCCAGCTATTGAGCTGTAAATAAATAACAGTTTCCTAAACTTTCCCAAGCTTGTTGGCTATCATCTTTTAAGGTCAAACAGGCCACTGTGACCTTAGCACAGAGACTAGCATATACCATCATCATGAATTTCTGCTCGGAGCCTGAAACACACACATTTGCAAACCTGCTTCCAGCCCAGCAGCTTCTGTTCATTTCAGGTATCACAAAACAATATTTGATACAAGGATATGACTTTGATAATCTGTAAGCATTTTGCAGCAGGTCGGAATTTTGTAAATCAGTTTCACTGGTATGATAACAGAAACAAAATAATTTGTTTTTCTGATGCAGGTGACAAAAGCTTTAAAAGTACTGTGTATACGGGGAGATCATTCTTATTTTCAGAAAGAAGCACTGCTCCATTTACAAAATCAAACTAAAAGTATAGGGTACAATTGAAACACTAAACCCCACTTTAGACTGACAAAGAAAATTATAAAACCAGTGAGAAAAACCAACTGTTTAATTTCACTGTTACTATATTCACTCCCAAAATGTGAAAAACAGCATTTTAAAAATACGTTGCATTTACTACACAGCCTTTTAATCAAATGTGACAGTTTCACACAATCAGTGTTTTGTCTTTTTATTTATTTATTCATTCATAGAAAATATACACCAAGTCTGGTTTGGACCCTCTGACATGCCCTCACAAGTCTGAACAAGCCCAAATTTATCCAACCCATAAGTGCATCATAGCTCAGTGCCAGAAAAGGGGTGCATTATATCCGGGATGGGAACACTACGTAACATCCAGCACAGTCAGAACTGCATCATTGGCACATGGGGTGGCATTATGTCATTTTCTGCGGCCAGAAGCTGATGTGGCATAGGGTGGAGCTATGCCATATCCTGTGCAGCGGAAGTGGAAGTGACATGGGGTGGTGGCTAAGTCATATCCTGAGGGGACATTAAAAGCCCATCAATCATTTTGCCACTTAGTATGCACCAATACAACTCATGCTATAATTTTTGTTTTAAAGTTATTTGCATTTGTTTGCTGAAAAGTGACAAAACTGCATTTTCTGCCCTTTTGCTAATTAAAAAAAAGAGACCTAAAAGGTAAAGGTGTCAGCGTGGCTCAGTTGGTAGCACATCTGCCTCTGAACCAGAAGGTTGTGGGTTCTCGTCCCACTCTGGGATTGGACTTGTACCTAAAATGCTGGCAGGGTGTACTGTACTGTTGGGGTGTGCCATCCTTTGGATGGGACATTAAACCAAGATCCCTTCCTCTCGTCCAGGTGGAGTAAAAGAACCCAAGGCATTCTTCATAAGAGGAACATTCTTGGTGTCTTGGCCAATATTCCCCTTCCCATAAAACCAATTCATGCAGTTGTCCAGGCTGTGCATGGGTGTTGATGTGCGATATGGCTACCACATTCAGTCACTTCATTACTAGTGTAGCATTGCTTGTAAACTGCTTTGGGATACATTGTTTATGAAAAGTGCTATATAAATGCTGATTCTTATTCTATAAATGAAACACCACTCATTTTGTAGATATTTTACGATGAACCAATGTCGTGCTCACAGTACTATGCTGTCATTTTTGTTTTAAAGTGATTTGCATTTGTTTGTTAAAAAGTGACAAAAATTAATTTTCTGCTGCTTTTTTACTAATTTAAAAAATTAAAAGGTATGTATAAATGAAACATCACTAATTGTATTAGTGGCTTGCGCGTCCCAGCATCTTGGGACAGTGCAGCTTTGGAGGCATGGTCGGCTGTTCAGCGAATGCAGGCCGCACCAGCAGATCGTCCCACATTCCCCAATCAGCCTGTATGCCAGCGCCACACCATGTATACATAATGTGGCAAGCACATCTAAGAAAGGTCCACTGCAATCGAGCAAAGCTGCGTCAGATTACTGTGGTCCTTTTCTTGCCATGCTCACCGCCGTATGTAGCATGCAGCACACTGGCCACCGAACTGCTGACTTTGGGGTGCCCAATCACCCTGTCGGCTGCCACTGCCCCCTGTGAATGTTCTGATGGGAGCCCACTCCCCGTCAACATAACATCACCCCTCATTTGTGATATGCCGGGGGTGCCCAATACATGGCTCTTACCGCCCCCCTTTCCTTGTGTGTCGTGCCAGAGAGCCCTCCCGTCGGCGAAATAACAACCCCCATGTTGTTTGCGGCCGAGGGTGCCCAATCCCGCTGGCTACAGACACCCCCAAAACAGTTAGGTGGCCGCTGGGAGCCCACCCCAGCATGCCAAATTCCCTGCAAAAAACTGTCCTCCGATGTTTTTTTTCCGTTGAACCTGTAAAGGAAATGGTCCCTCATAGTCTCCATGCCCCTCTCCCCCACCTGCACCCACCCATTGCACCCACCTCCACACCCCCCCACCCCATGCCTCGAGTCCGGCACGGCGATCTTGGTGGACTGGGAACACGTCTGCACTCTTCAAAGCCGACAGCGAACTGAGGAAATGGCGATGAAGCTGTATAATGGAATAAATAGGGTTTTTCAACTTAGCTGCATATCTCAGGCATTTTTGTGATATTGTGAAATTTTCAACATGGGGTTGTTAGGATCCCTTCTCATAATTCTTGCACTGTCATGGTGTTATTGGGTCCCGAAGGTGATTTCTCAGTCATTGCGGAATCACCTTTTGGGACCGCATAACAAAATGACAGTGCCACATCTTCATGGGGGCTCTCAAAAACCCTATGTTGCAAACCCATGGAAAAATCTGAAACATGACTGTTTCACGAGCCTGCATAGCAACCGCGCAATGCACACTGTAGTTAGTGAATTGCAATATTTTCACACCAGATTTCAACATTGGCATTTTACCACACCTTCTTGTGAACTGTACAGCTGTCATTTTCACATCCTGGCCTAAATTGTTTGCGGTTTTGGCACACTAGCACAGTGGTGGTGGAAATCAGTGTTCAGGACACATTACGAAAATGACAGTGACCTGTTATGCAAACAGAGGTCCTACAATGCCTGTGTTGAAAATTTAGTGACAATACTCCATAAAGTGACAGTGTTACGAACGTGCATTGTGCAGTTTGCATGCACGCTCATTCATAAACTTCTAATATTTTCACTCCAGATTTTCAACAGTGCCATTGTTCTGCATGTCCTAATTAACAGTACAGCTGTCATTTCACATCCTGACCAAAATCTGATTTCACAGTTCCAGCGAGAACAGTGGTCACTGTGGAAAGCCCATGTTCGAGACATATGAAGAAAATGACAGTGGCACTGTTCATTAGCAGATGCCCTATAATGCTTATGAAAATTTGGGAACAAAGTCAATAAAATGAGTGTTTTATGAGCTGCATTGCACAGTTTGCATGCATGCTCATGACTTTGTGAATTTGTAATACTTTCACCTGCTGTTCATCATTGGCATTTTTCCATACCTCCTTATGAATACTACAGCTGCCCGAAATGTTTTTTCACACGTCCGCACAGAATTGCACGGGCCGCTGTAGAAATCAGTTTTGGGACAGTTTGGGAAATGACAGTGACACTATTCATGAGCAGAGGTCCTAAAATGCCTATGTTGAAAATTTGGTGCTGAAACTCCATACAATGACTATGTTGCAAGCGTGCATTGCACAGTTTCCATGCATCCTTGTAACCGTCAATCTGCAATATTTTCATGCCACATTTTCACCACTGGCATGTGTGCACATCTCATATCAACAGTCCAGCTGCCATTTTTCACAGCCTGCCCAAAACGTGTTTCACAGCTGTGGCGCATAAGGCATGCTCACTGTGCAAAATCACCTTTTCAGACACATTCACAAAATCACAGCACTATGAGTCTCTAGCGCCACCACTCCCACTGCCAATGCCAGCGTGACAACATTCGGTATTGACAAATGCTTGTTTGTAGATATTTTTGTGTTGAGCAACTTTCGTGCTCAAGGTACCATGCTATCATTTTCATTTTAAAGTTATTCACATTTGAATACAGTTAGGAGAGCTAGAATACATCAGCACAGCTGGCATCTCTCACTTCATTGACATCATCAGGGCAGTTATTTTAGGATTCTCAGTGCAGGATTTTTTAATCAGGAGGCTGTGTTTAAAATGTTCAAATGCTATGAAACTGCATTTATCCAACTTTAATAAATGCAGTTTCAGTATAAATGTAACAACAGCCTCTCCTTTACAAGCCTGTGGAGTAATTTTTTAGAAAAACAAAGTGTGTAAAAGATTGTTAGTTGTCCTTTAATCTCACCTTTACCAGCGTGTGGAACACATGGCCCTCCTGGTCATGGTCAGCTTATATAGACTGATTGTTTTCTGACTAAATTGTTTTCCCACTTTCCTGTAGCTCTGTGAGATCCTAACCTGTGCTTTAAGCTTATTTAATTCATCTAGTGCACTTTTGTACTTAATTTACTAGTACTTTTAGCTTAGGTACTTTGGCTAATGTATTTTGTAATCAATTTCAGGTAGTGCATTAAGTCTGCTGGCATTGTTCACTGTGCTCCAGGCACTTTTATGGGTCTACGTGATATGGCCCGAATGCCTAAGGCAATCACCATTATCGTTCAGTCAGAGTGCTGAACACATTTCGGCATTCTGACAACCCAAGACCAGCACAATGCACCAGGACACATTTTTACTGCTTTCTGTAGGGGAGCGCCTGTGCTCTCCCACACACCCCTTCATGGGGCTTTGCACCTCACCCCCTACTTAAGGATTCTCAACTCCAGGGGGTGCATGTCGGGAAGGTGAAAGCAGTAAAATAAAAAGGTTCAGGTTGGGCGCTAATAAAATCACACCAGCACCTGGACCCCGAACCCAGTGCCTCAGCCACCCCAGCCACTAGCCAATCCCTAATGCCGGGATGCAGCTCCCACCGCAACCACAGTACACCCCCTACAGCTCTCCACCCCTCCCAGCCCATGCCATGCTCACTCCCACCCCCATGCATGTATCGTGACAGCGACATCTTCTCACCTAGATCGCCCACCCTCATCCGGTCACCCTACCTTTCCATTGCCATGAGTGGATTGCGCCGGGAAAGATGTCACTATAATGGACGGCGCTCTTCCTCATGTGCCCACTTCATAGGTTACCCATTTTCTTTAGGCTACTGCACATCTTTATTAAATTCATGTAGTGATCAAATGCTATCTAATTAGCTGAAGTGCTGCACATTGGAGCAGACTAGATAGACTGTAAGGCCTGCATCTGCTGGTAATTTCATATGTTTGTATATATTCAGACCTGCGCTGGATTTATCTGTTAAAATTAGTAGCTAGTGGGGTACTGTAGCTTTGCTAGCTAGATCCTGTGCTACATGCAATTTCCATTTTCTACCGCCCATGAATCTCTGTTGATAGTTACTGAGCTTAGTGGGCCAGCTGCATTGCAATCTGAGAGGGGTCCTGCAACAACTCTTACCAGTACCGCCCTCAGCAGCCAGGGATCAAACTTCAGCAACCAGCCCCTAACCACATAATCCTCTTACCTTTTCCCAGCTCCAGCTACTGGCAAGCACTTCTGAACCACATGACTGCAAGCAGCTCACCAGATCCTCCCTCCTCCCTCTCCTGGACTGTCAGCAAACCACACCCCAGGTACTGGAACAAGCAAGGATGCTGTGCTGCTTTGGTGTGGGGCACCATCTCAATCTTACCTTTACCCACATGTGGGGGGTGATGCACGCCATCCCCCTCTACTCACTCTTCCCACAATGGCCTCCTGGCAAGGGAATTAGAAATGCACATATCAGTGTGGGCAGCATACTACCCAAGTTTCAGGACCTGGAGACCTGGATGTCACTTCACAACCCAGATGTAGAAGGTATAAGGAATCTTGACTGAAACCAACTTCTCCTGACTCGCACTGCCATATCAAGGGCTATACTATTCTCTGGAATGATAGGTCGGGATCTAAAAGAGGAGGTGGGTTCATGCTGTACTTGAAGGACCACCTCACTGGTACTATCATTGCCTCAAGCACCTTGCAGGAAGTGACTCCAGAATGGATTTTCATTGAGATCATTGTAGGGTCAACAAAGAAATTATACCTGGGTTGTATATACAATTCCTCAATGGACTTGATCAGCGGTCTCAAGTAAATTATAATCAAGGTTGCCAAACTCCTGTCAGGGACATCATACCAATAGGGATTTCAACCTGAACTGGCTGGAGAGTCAGCAATTCAGTTATGCAGAGCTACTCGAGGAAGTCAACCTTTGCCAGGTAATTTGATCTTCTACCGGCTATAACTCTTGGTCAAGTAATCACACCCTGCTCGACTGGATTTTGACAAATAGGGAAGATAGGTTTGGATCACTGGAGTCCTGTTGGACTCCGTCAGCGATCAGTCCCCACCTTTTGCACATGGCCTTGCCATTGGATGCATCTTCTATCAAGGCTCATGTCTTTTAGGAACTTTGCTAAGGTGGATGTGGAGGCATCAATTCAGATCTTTGTGGAATAAACTGGTGAAAGCTATTCTCACTTGATGATGTCGATTTGGTGCTTGGGCTCTCATAGCTGCCTTAGCCTCCATTCAAGACAAACACTTCCCTGTCACAACTCGGCTTGTCAGGGGTGGTAATACCAAATGGGTCAGCAAGGAACTGGTCACCCTCATGAAACTATGCGAGAAAGCCTGGGCTATTTACAAATCAGCATCCACTATGTGCACCTAAAGTAAATACAGAAGAATCAGGAACACTTAGAAGCGGTAATCATGTCTTTAAAATCCTCATTTTTCAAGTCCCAACAAGAACTTAACCTAGGAGACCCCACAGTTTCTGGTCAGCAGCAAATTCCATTCTGAAATCAGTTATAAAAGATAGTTATATTACCCTAACCACAGAAAAGGGACTTCAGTCTGACCCTGAAACCATGGCAAATATCCTGAATGACTAGTTCATGAATCTTGAATCTTACTTAGCCCAGCTTCCTCCACATCACAAGGTCTTGCAACACCACTTAAGATGGCTACCTGACCCCTTCTACTTTAGAGTTACGTCTCAATCTGAGACATATCGACTTCTGAAGGCACTTCCCAACTCAGGCAGGTGGGTAGTGATGGGCTCTCCCCAAGTTCCTAAAGCTAGCGGCTGCCATCATTGCTAAACCACTCTCATGTCAAAACCTACCTTTGTCCACATCCACTGTCCTGTCACTCTGGAAGGAAGCTAGAATTGTCCCTATTTATAAGTCAGGTGACCTACACCTCCCAGAAAATTATAGACCAGTGTCTATATTATCCCACATGGGGAAAATCCTTGAGAAAGTGGTATATCATCAGTTATCTAAACACCTAGAGGAATATGACCTGCTCTCACTGATCAGCATGGTTTCAGGAGGGATTTAGCATGACCATGACACTTGCTAAATTTACAGGCCATGTACTCCATGAAGCTGATAGGAAAATCTCACAGGGCCATATTCATGGATTTATCCAAAGCCTTTGATATGGTTGATCATGGCATTCTGCTCAATGAACTGACCACCTTTAGTTTCCCAAAGATACAGCAAGTTGGGTCCAAAGTTACCTGGCAAATAGTATTCAAATGGTTCGCATAGGGTATACTTTCCAGTCCTCTTCAGGTTTGCACAGGAGACCCCAAGGGATGATATTAGGACCCTTCTGTACTCTCTTTTGTCAGCACTCTACTTTCAGAGCAAGATATCGGCAAGAGAATCATGTATACAGATGATCTGATCTTATACTACAATAACAATATCCCTCCAAGATGTCTCACATCCTGAATGGGGACTTCTCCTCGGCTGCCCACTGGTTCACATAACAAAAGCCCATTGTTAATGCAAAAAAAAATAAGTGTATGCTGTTCAAATCAAACGCAGGCTATCTAGGTGCTCTTCCTCTCAACTAAACTCCCTCGACATTCTCCAATTATTTTAACCAGGTGAGACACACTAAGCTGAAAGCTTGGTTACAGGTGCAATCTGAGAGCACAGGGAAGTTAAGTGACTTGCTCAGGGTCACACAGTATGCAAGTGGGGTCTGTGGGATTCAAACCCAGGTCTCCACATTTGCAGCTCAGAGCCTTAAACCACTGTGCTATACTGCCTCCCAGACAGATCCTTGTTAGAGCAAGTAATGGACTTCAAATGTCAGTGTGTCACTCTCGATCCCTACTTTCACTATACACATAGGCTTGGCAGTAAAAAGGTCAGTCAACGCCTGGGGTGTACTATCGCCTCAAACACCTCTTGTCCCCTGAAGCTGGACTAGCTGTAGGGAGGAGTTCTCTCCTTCCCATTCTAGAATACTGCTCCCTGATAATATCCCTCACATCTCCTCGACTCCTTAGTCGCATGAATATGGCTTATAACAATGTCTGTAGATTTGTTATCCAAGCCCCTTCTGTACCCACCACTGCCAATTATATCAGACTCTTTGCTGCCCCCAGGATCATAGGGAACTGCTGCTAGGCTCTTTTATTTTCAAACTCTGCATGGGGACCAAATCTCTGCTGCCAGGTCTGCTAAACCCAAAAGTGACAGGCGTGGAATTACAGTTCTCTGCTAGATGCCTGCTAGAATGTCCCAGGCTTCTCACTGATATGGGTCGAAGAGCCTTCTATGCTACACCCTAGCTTTTAGAATTCCCTCCCGGATAACCTGCATTCTCTTGTCTCACCTCCTATCTTTAAAAATCACTCTTGGATGCACTATCATCCAGAACACACTATAGCTGTTTATCTTTACTCCATTGTATGTTTTGCTGGATTGACTGTCTAATTTCTTGGTCCTAATATAAACTGGATCAACTGTATGATGCTTTCTGAACAGACCTTTTAAACATAGGGATATTGGACATTACAGCCATCATGGAGATGTGGGCCAGCTAACACCAGGATTGGGATCTGGTGATTCCCAGGTGCAGGGTTTATAGGAAGGAGAGAGGGAGAGGGGAGGGGTGGTGATTTATGTAAAGAATGGGATTAGATGCTCAAGGGATGAGTGGAGGAGGGAGGACGGAGACACTGCGGATGCAGTTCCTGTATCTCTAGGCCACCAGCACAGTCTGAGGAGTTGGATAAGGAGTTGGCAGATCAGATTAAACAGGTATGTAGTAAGGGGAAGCTTGGTGAGTGTGGGGACCCCAGTCTACCCAGGGTAGATTAGGGAACCAAACCACCCCTTGTGCCAGGGAACAGGTCATTTCTGGATGCATTCCAGGATAGCCATCTAGTGCAGATGGTTGCTGAACCAACTCAGCTGGTAATACAGTGGACCTGGTATTGTCAAATGGAGAGACGGTAAGGAGCTACAGTACGAGCTGAGGACCCACTAGTTGGGAGTGACCACCTTTCAGTGTGGTTCACACTCAGCATGAGCAGGGAACCTGTTGGGTCAGCAACAAGGGTAGTGGACGTCAGACAGGCAGACTTTGGGAGGCTGAGGAAATACTGAGAGGGCACTTTGAAGGGATTAGGTCAGAGATGGATGCACAACAGAAGTATGATATCATAATGTCTGGGCTGAGGAAGGCTACTGAACCATGCACCAGGACTCTGAGCAAGAAGACCAGGGCTAAGGTGCCATACTGGATGACCAAGAGGGCCAAGAGAGTGGCTTTTAGGAGACTGAAAAGAACTGGGGAGGAGGACAGGAGATGTCAGCGAGGAGGGTCCAAGGAGGTAACAAGTTAGTAAGGAGGCCAAGACCTCCAAGGAGCTGAGGTGGACTTTCAGCATCAGGGAGGGGAGAAGGAATTCTGTAGATACATAAGGGATAAAGGAACTGCAGGAACTGGATAGTTCAGATCAAGATGGGAAGGGGTGGGTGGAGGAGGAACAGGCAGAAGTACTGAATGAATACTTCTGCTCTGTGTTCACAAGGGTAGGAGATCCGCTACCTCTGTGGACTGGGAGGGTGGGGAGGAGGGGAAGAGGTGACTGAAAAGTGATTCTGGAAGCAAGGTATTGGAAGGTCTGAAGGCACTTAGGTTGGGTAAGGCACCAGGTCCAGATGGCATTCACCCTAGGGTGTTGAGGGAGATGGTGGAGGTGTTGGCTGGGCCACTGGCTGACATGGTCAACATCTCTCTGGACATGGGTGCATGCCGCAGGACTGGAGGTTGGCTCATTGGTGCTTATCCACAACAGTGGCCCAAAGGATGAGCTGGGTAATTACAGACCTGTCAGTCTCACTTCCATAGTGCGTAAACATAAGGAAGCAATCTTGAAGGTGAGAATGGTAACCTTCCTGGAAGTCAATGAGCTCCAGGATGGGCAGCAGCATGGGTTCATCTCCAGGAGATCATGCCAGACCAACCTAATAGAATACTATGACTGGGTCACAAGGGAGTTGGACAAGGGCCATGCTGTGGATGTCCTACATTTGGATTTTGGCAAAGCCTTTGATTTGGTCCTTCATGGGCAGCTGGGGGCAAGGCTGAAATACATAGGGTGGGGATAAGATGGTTAACTGGATCAAGAATTGGCTGGAAGATAGACTGCAACAGGTGGTTGTGATGGAGAACTCTCATTTCCTAAGCTGGTGACCAATGGTGTGCTGCAGGGCTCTGTGCTGGGGCTGGTGTTTTTGGTCAGTTCATATCAGATATTGCACATGGGTTGGGGAGCAAGATCAGTCTGTTCATTGATGACACCAAGATGGGGCTGTTGTGGATGACATAGAGGGGTAGCAGAAGCTACAAGGTGACCTAACCAGACTTGAGGAGTGGTCAGCAAGGTGGCAATTGGGTTTAATGCAAAGAAGTACAAAGTTATGCACTTCAGGGTGCAGAACCCAAGGAAGGACTACTGGTTGGGTGGAGTGCGTTTAGGTGTCACTGAGGAGGAGAAGGATCTAGGGTCATAGTAATGGGGAGCATGAAAAACTCTGCTAGAGCAGGAAGGCTGCGCTAAGGCCAATTGGATGCTGGGGTGCATTGCTCAGGGTTCTCATCCAGGCACAAGGATATGATCCTGCCCTTGTACAGGTCCTTGGTCAGGCTGCAGTTGGAGTACAGCGGCAGTACTGGTGTCATATCTGATGAAGGATATCGAATGCTCGAGGCATTGCAGTGTAGAGCGACAAAAATGATACAGTGGATGGAAGGCAGAACCTATGCAGAAAGGCTGAGACACTTGAGTTTGTGCACCCTGGAGGAGAGAAGGGATCAAGGGGCTATCATTGAAACTTTCAAATACTTGAGGGGATCAACAAATCTGGCACAGAGGGGTTGTTTAAGCTGAGGAAATGAAGGGACATGAGGGCACGGCTAAGATTGGAGGTGGCAGATATAGGAGGAGATGAGGATGCATTATTTCACTGAGAGGGTGGTGTCAAAATAGAATGATCTACCAGAGGAGGTGGTGGCATGTGGGATGGTGGAAGTTTCAAAATGCATGGGAAAGGCAAGGGAGGGTTAGGTAAACAACGGTGAACAGTTTCCTGGAGGTGAAAGGGGGATGGGGTAGGGGCAGCTGCAATATAAGGGTGCTAGCTACACATCTGAGCAGACTTAATAGACCATTAGGCCTGTTTCTGCTGGCAAGTTTCGTGAGTTTGTATGAATGTTCTCATCTGTTGTTTTCTTACTGTATAGGGGATATGTGTTGGCTGTGGTGGAATATGATATTTATCAGTATGACTGCACACTGACCTCAGGTAACTTCATGAGGGTAGAGCATAGCAGAGCCATGAGTGATGCTTCCTGAGGTCAGTGTGTGTACCGAGTGCAGATAATCCTATATTCCACCACAGCACAACACATATTCGGCTACATAATAGGCTGTGGTGTTTTTTTTTTGCTTTCTGGTGCTTTTATATTTCCTTTTATTGCTTTCTGTGGGCTTTCTGATGGTGTTTTGTTCGTGTGTAGTGTGTTATTGCAGTGTTGTGATTGGTTGGTTGTCAGTGATGATGTGTTTTTATTGGTTGTTCAGTGTTAGTGGGCAGGACTTTCGTGGGGAGTTTCGGCATGTCACTGTTGCATGCTTATTTTTACTTTTGTCGTGATAGCATTCTATATGATGTGGATATGTCTTCATTCATGGATTTTATGGTATGTTTTGGGGTGTTTGGATATGTGATATTGGGAGTGTTTGTTATTTTAGTACTGGCTGTCATGGAGCTTTCAGCTGCAATATTTGGTGACGGACATGTGTGTGAAGGGTGGTGAGGGTGCTTCTGTGCACTTTATTTTGTCAACTTTATTTTGTGTATAACATTCATTGAGATTATTTTATTTTGTATACATGTGTTGATATATGTTGCTTTATTCTCTTTTGTGGACTGTCCGAGTCTTCTGTATTCCATTTAGTCTGAGTCCAATTCTGAGGTGTCATCATATCTTCTCCACTTGTAGACATAGTAGTGTGGACCTGAAGAAGAAATACAGAATTGAAAGTATTATTGTTATTTCTGTTAGTGAACATTTCTATTGTGTGGTTGTACAGATTCTGAACTTAGCTTGGTAAACATTAAACATTATATTTCTTGCATTGATATTTGGGTTTGTGAAGCAGGGTGGTACCAAGTATTGCATGCAGTTTTGTTCTGCTTCAACATAGTTTGCATTTTGCTGGTATGTGGCTTACAGCTTAATACTGTATATCAGATATTTCTGATTGTTCTGTTTTTTCATTTATTTTAGAATAGCTGTTTAAGGATTGTACATTTTGTGTCCAGAAATGTGTATAATGTCTGTGGGTGCAATGTCATAGTCCACATTTCTGAATTAGGTGCTTTCATAGAATGTTTAGTTATTTTCTTATCTGTGTCTATGCCTGCATCTTTTATCGTATTTTTCAAAATTTTCCCAAGGTATTTATAGATAAAGGTTGGTTTTAAACCAATTTGTTTGGCAGTTTGATTTATTGACAGAAGAAGGGTCATTCTGCTGATGGCATTTGTGCAGGTTGGTGGGACTTGTACATTTCATATAGTTTGACAGGGCATTTCTTGGGGTCTCTAGTTTTATAGGCTCTGGTTGGTTTCAGGAGTCTGTAGTCTTTGGGGTTGCAGCCCAACCTAGTTTTGATTTGCCTGTCATTTGAGTATAGTAGATATTTTTGTTTTCTTCATCTACTTGAAGCTGTGCATCTCCCACTGCATTTTTTGGTCTCAGTTGTACCCCTCATGCCAAAGTAAAGGTCAGTTATCATCCACATGGAGTTCAGTAGTGATTTCAGATTATGAGCTCCTGGTATTTTAGCAACAAATAACTTCTCTATAATTGAGTCGTTAATTCATCTGATGTTTTGGCTTGTTTCCTTTCTACAGTCCTTTACTTTTTGTTTTGCCAAGGGCACTTTATTGTTTTGAAAAGGCAGCAGAGATGGACAAAGACCCTGGGTGGATTTCAGCTTTAAATATCTTTTCAGACTTTGAAAAATTGCCCTTATAGTAATTGGTTCAAATGGAGTTCTGTCGTTTCTGGTGCAAGTCATAAAAACTGGCTCAGAATAGGATCCAGTTCTTTTGGTGGTATTTATTTGATTGGTGTATGAATATGCAGCTCTTCAGTTAGGTATTTTGTCACTTTCTGCAGGTTATTTTCAGTTTTATTTATTTAATTTATTTATTTCATTCTGGATTACAAATTCCTTTGAGCTAAAAAACTCTTTTACGAAGGTTCGCGTTAGATTGTTTGGGTTGACATACATACAAGAAGTTGTTAAACAAAATTATTTGATGAAATAACATGGGCAGATTATACAAACTTGTGTAAATAGCTCAGGACAGAAAGTTCTTATACAGTATTGCAGGTAACAATCGTTACAATAATGTAAATAGTAGATTAGCAAAGGTTAGAGCACATTAGAGCTACAACCTCAGGAATAATTGCATGAGATAAGGATAGGCAGCCAGATTAGGCATTGTCGATTGGCATGAGTGTATGAGGATATGGCAGGGAGAGGAGATGGGAGAGTAGAAGACGGAGGAGGGTGGTGCAACTAAAATAAGTGCCAGACCAGTCATCTAGAGGTGGGCAGCTGTGATTCAAGTTTAAATATTGCAGTCACAGTTGCTTAGTGTTGTGGGTGCAACTGAAGCCTCCATTTAAAACAGTCAAGCTTTGTATCAGCTAGGACCTCATTCCCAAGACAGTTGAGCAATTGGAGGCTCAGAATTTGAAGGATCTTTGTCCTTGGGATGTATGGTAAAGAGGGACCTTCAAGGGCTTACAGATGGAGCCTCTGTTGTTACGAGCTTATTATTTACATTTCACAGAAGGTTATGGACACCAAGGGGTCATGCTTAAAACTATATTTTTAGAAAGTAGGCAGGTCTGGTATTGCAACCTGCCTTTTAAGTGTAGCCAGCCTGTTGTGCATACAAGTCACATGTGTAAGGTTAGGCCGGTCTGCCCTGGTGAGCAGCCAACAGGTTTTATTTTTATGCTGTCGATACCCTTTTAGCACAGTGTCAGATGTTGCCCTATACACTACCAGACCATAGTCGATAATGGATTAGATGGAACAAATTACAACAAGCTTGAGAGCTTCAGACATCACAGTGTTTGTGCCTGTGCAATAATCCTATTTTTGTATTAACTGCTTTGGCAACAAGATCAATGTGGGCTGCATATGACAGCATGCTATTGAGTGTGATCCCCAGATATTTAAAAGTTAACCACCTCTAAGGTGGTATTTAGATTATTGCTGATGGTGAGTTGGTGATTTTCTTGCTTGTTTTGTAGTGTAGCGAATGTCATGACCTTTGTTTTTGTAATTTAGGAGCAGTTTATGCTCCTGAAACCAGGTCTCAGTACTGGTAAAAGTCTTCTGAAACTGTTTCTCAGAAGTACAGGGTCAAGGTTACTTGTGAAAATAACCACATCGTCTGCGTAAGAAGGCTTTCTCTTTGCAGACAAGGAGGAGACGGCTGAGAAAGAGGCTGAAAAGCAGGGGCCCAAGGATAGAGCCCTGAGGGACCCCGTCTGCACTTTCAGGCTGTCAGACAGAACTCCATCTGCTTTCACCTGCTGGGCCCTGGCAGTAAGGTAGTTGCTGAACCAACTTACATCTTCTGAGAAAGTCCTGTGCCTGATAGCTGTTGGAGTAGAAGGCCAAGGATTTACCATGTCAAACGCTTGGTGAGGTCAATGAAAGTCACCCCTGCCAAGTGCCCACGGTTCAGATCCTTGTATATGAAGCCTGTAAATTCAAGCAGTGCTGTGTAGGTGCTGTGCAATTTTAGAAAGCCATGCTGTTGTGGGCACTGTATCTGGTATTTGTCGAGATAATCCACAAGTTGGTCAGCTACGATCTGTTCCAGGGCTTTAGAAAGTGGTGGAGAATGGATATTGGGTGGAAGTTAGAATGTAGCACTGTCACCAATTTTATGGATTGGCATAACTACAGTGGACTTTCACTTCTGAAGGAATGTTGCAGATCTTAAGGACAGATTTAGTATTTTCATGGGGGTGAGTATTTCTTCTAAGGTGAGGGCAATTAGTTTGAGGTCCAAGGTGTCACTACTAAACCTCAAACTACTCATGGCACATTGTATGTACTTTCTTGCTTCCTTTCTTGTGATAACTTTAAAAGTAGAAAGGGGGCATTGAGGCTCGATATCCTTGGTGCCATATCTTTACTGTATTGACATTTATAGCTCTCATGATGTATTAGTATATTTTTTCAGTGTTTACAAGGTGGGTCAAGGTACTGGGTTGCTGTGTCCACTGACAATAAGGTGTTTCTTTACTGTCTCCTCGGTAGTCCGGATCCAGAAGCGGTTCAGTATCTTGCTCGAACTGGGTGAGTATTTTCACAGGTTCTTCAAATCTTGAACCTGGATTTGCTGATGAGTCTGAGATTTGAAAACTTTTTCTTCTGGGTTGCTTTATAAATGCCATTTTCTAGTACTTCATTTTGTTGTTCCATTTCATATTTACAGCATTCTCCGAGGCTGCTTTGAAATGCGGTTTTAGTTTTTTTCCAAGTATAGTTCAACGTGCTTTTAGGTTGCTCCAGAGTACAGGTGTTTCTTATTTTGCTTTTTCTGGAGTGTTCCTCATTCTTAGTGCTAGCGCTGTGATTTGCTGCCATGTATGATGTAGCTACCATATAGATAAATGTAGCTACGGCGATAAATAAATGCCATTTATTCCACCATAGCTACATTTATCAAATCGTAGCTCAGGTTGCAGTGTAGCAATGCCTTTTCTCTACCTATAGTTGGTGATATGATATTTAATCTGATGCCATAGCAGCTCATCCCTATTGTATAAATATTTTTTTGTTTACTGCACTGTCATGACTTGCCTTTGTATCCGTGTATTCACTATTTGTTGCAATTTCTGGTTGTTGCTGAATACTTGCGTGCTATGTACCATCTAAATGGCCTGGATCATGCCTGAAAATGGTCCCTGGGACCAGAGTACTTACCGACTATCAAATAAATAAATAAATTTAAAAAAATGGTCAGTTATTGCACAAACACATGCACTGTCCTGAGCTGCTGCGGTCTTGAGACACTGTCAAGTACAACATTCTGTGACTCAGCTTTTTTTTAACAGAATGATCCATCATAAAACTCTTGCAATCTTCAATTTTGGACCAAAAATAATGCTACAAAAACTAACATTACTTTTTATCAGGACAACACACTTCTGACTCAGTGCCCGACATGTTTGTAATGCTATAAACATGGTTTCTGATTGAAATAGTCCCCTTTTGCTCTAACACTTTACATAACGCTTCATTATTACTCCCCCCAAAACAAAACAGTACTTCACTATTTTGTCTCCCTACACTACTCAGCAGCAGTGCACAATTCGCTAATTTGAGCTTGTGGTTTCCTTGTCAAGCCCTTTCATCCCTGCTATTTCTTTTTGGAGATTCAGGGCTAGCAGACAGTGATGCACTCCAGCAGGCATGGACAGGAAAACTAACTCGCTGATAAATAGTAAGTGCAAATTTAATAGTGTGGCATACAAGCATACAGGAGAGGGACCAGACAGCAAAGGGAGAGGGGCTCCTAATTAAAGGCAATAGCGGCAATTACAGCAGCAGTCAGAGCTCCCAGTATAACTAAAATGGGGAGGATGATAACCAGAAATCACAAAAATAACCATGGAGTGGTGTGAAAACTGAATTTAATACACACCTTTGGTGTGTGATGCTGTTATACACCCCTTGAGCTTAGCTCTTGGGGTTTATGTAGCATCATGCACCTTAGGTGTGTTATAGATCAATACAGTTGTTCCAGCCAGTCATAAATCTTAATTTAGGATTGTGTGACACACTCTTGTAGCCTTAAGAGTGCTTCATATGCTTTCAGCTTTCAGTGTCTAACTTGTGCTGCTGAATGGTAAGTACGTTCAAATAGCACTTTCCTGTTGCTGTAGCAACATGAACAGTAAGCACGCTCCTGATTCTCCTTATATAATCAGTATTTATGAAATGGGCACGTAAAATAACGAGTTCTGACTGGCTGAGACCCATCACATGACCATGCAGTGATCTAGTTTGCAGCATGGTCATCCTGATAGGCCTTATCACAAATCACTATGCAACTGGCAAAGTTTTTAAAACTTTGGTAGCCATGTTTTCTTCACTAACATTCACTGCAGTTTTGTACCCAGTACCCAAATATGTAGTGCACACCTCCGCCATCAAGCAAAGAAGAAGAAGACTAACACAGTAAACATATTGTTATACAGGAACTGTGTTTTTCTCATAATTCATATTACCAGCACTACTATTCATTTTTCAAACCCGCGTTTTGCCACGTTTGGCTTGCACTCACGCTCACAGTGTCAACTACCTGTCACCACTCATGGTTCTCCGCTGCCATGTAACATGTAGATAAAAAAAAATAACCCTGTGCTTCACCTCTAGCTGGGGATCAGTTGTGGAAATAGTGTTGAGAGGAGAGTCCCAGTCTCGGTCCTGCAAGTGCCCCACAGGCGTATTCTACTCTGCTGCATCTGGAAATCTCTTCATTCATTCTCAGTGGTTCTGTCTCCTAACTGTGTCTCAGTAGCTCTGTTTCACTTTCACTCTCTCCCTTCCACGACCGAAAACACAACTGACACTACTAAATTGCCAGCCCTAACTAGACAAGCTCTTGTCAGAGCTGATATGGCTGTAGAGAGCTTTTGGGATGCTTTTACCCACTATTTCTAATGAATTTGTACAATGCAGATCTGCTGAGAGGCAGTTTCAATGTGGTCTTCCTTTACACATTTTTACAATGTATTTTCCTAGAATATTCCTCCTGATTGCTATATATTTAGCCTGGATAGTTCACAGAAGAAATGGCATCTTATTTTTGGGTGGTGAAGCACTAGCAGTGGGATGCTGGAATGTGTCATACATAGGTACAAGATGTGTGCGTTGATAATGCCCAGTGACCATACAACTCAGGCACTCGCATGTGGATCCATCATCCTGGTGCCGTTGCACTACTCAGTGTGGGTGAAAGCTGATGCTGTACTCACTCACACAGGTCCTGGAACAGGCATGTTACAGCCAACCTCCCATTTGTTTGTACAATTGAGGAATGAAAACACACTCTCCATAGCCTGGGCGTACACTACAAATGCCGTTGCAGGATACCGCACCCATGGTACCCAGGATACCTCAGCAGTCCAGAGGGTGGCATATTACACAGGGGCAAGGGAAGAGTGTATGACATCAGGAAGATACAGCATCGACAAGGCATGCATTGGAATTATATCAGTTCCGTTCCCTCTTACGGTTTGCCAGGAACATACACACAGCTGCATATACTGGTGGATCTGCAGCTTGTGCAGTGCCCTAATGTATGGTATAGCCACTTGGGTCATTCTGGAGTGAAGATCCCCAGCCCGGGTCTAGTGCAGTCAGTGGCTGGCTGTGGCAGGGCATGGAAAGCAGTGCCAGTCTCTGCAACAGCCAGGGTATGGGGGGCGGGGTTGTCTATGTAACAAGGCAGTGGGTGGGAGTCCTTTATGTTATGGATACAGTATATACCATGGTTTCCTCTGGTGTGATTGGGTCCAGGGGCCCTACACTCAGACTCTTTGTGGATGGAGTTGGATCAGTCAGGGATTGGAGGGGTATCTTTAGTCCACCAGGGCTGCCAGGATGCTGTGCACCTGGGTGCACTTCCACAGCCCACCTGTGGGTGGGTGGCTGGCTAGCTTAGGCCAGCTATTCATGGCCCTAGCTCTGGGCCACACACTGCCCTGGGTTGCAGGGGTGAATTTCCCACTGAGTACACCAAAGTACAATATATGCATGGGAACACACCCTTGACTTGCATGGCATACTATCTGTACCACGCTGGCCCATTTCCTTGCGGCAGGTGCATCCCGCATGTTTGAATATCATGCTGTGGTGCATTGTTGGAGTTCAAGGCACATCTCACATTTCCACTGGGATGCGCTGCTCATCTCCTTTGAATATGGGGGCCCTGGACTAGGCTACCCTGAAGAAATACATTACAAAATGGAAAAATCATGACCCCATTAAAAACAAGATATTATATCTAATCTGGGACAGCCTGAATAACAGAGCAAAAATTTGTAAAATGAAGATCCCTATGACAGTGAGATGTAGCATCTCCCTGTGCTATCAGGACAGAAAATATAGGATGAGAAATATTTAAAGGAATCTACTCTAAACCGAACTTCACTGTGGTCACAGACATAAACAAACAGTTTCTTTATTGTTACAGTCACACAGGAGTCTGGTGTGCATATTTTATGGGACACCTACAAACACAGGTGAGAAAGAATAAGTGCCTCAGCTGGGACTTGAACCCAGGCTGCCCAGAATATCGTTCCAACTGCACAAACCAGCTGCGCCACTGAGACAGCTGGAACCTGGGCCATCCCTAAGCACATTACTCTTTCTCAAATGCACAACTCAATGGCAACACAAATATTTACTAGTAACAATCACGGAGGAGTGTGGTGTGCATAGTTTATGGAACACATACAAACAGAGGTGAGAAAGAATAAGTGCCCTCAGCTGGGACTTGAACCCAGGCCGCCTGGCAGTATTGTGGCCATGAGGATGGTATGTAGTGTGTGTGTGTGTGTGTGTACAAAATATAAGATAAGAAATATTTAAAGGAAATCTACTCTAAACTGAACTTCACTGAGTTCGCTGACATAAACAGTTTTTTGTAACATA
The DNA here is from genome assembly GCA_016271365.2 of Neoceratodus forsteri. Lineage (NCBI taxonomy): Eukaryota > Metazoa > Chordata > Ceratodontiformes > Ceratodontidae > Neoceratodus > Neoceratodus forsteri. The sequence goes on from CM057456.1 coordinate 387,331,129, forward strand.
TTGGAATGCAATATTTATTTTGAATGTTGTGCCATGAGGTGTGTGTGTGTGTGTGTGTGTGTGTGTGTGTGTGTGTGTGTGTGTGTGTATATATATATATATATATATATATATATATATATATATATATATATATATAGAGAGAGAGAGAGAGAGAGAGAGAGAGAGAAAGAGAGAGAGAGAGAGTGTGGCGTGTGTTGCTGTAGCTCAATATATTTTTCCAAAAAGATAGTAAAAAATGGCTTCTTATTGATACATATTTAGTCTAACAGTTCGCTGAAGACATGGCATAAGTCTGAGACTACTCATGAAATAGTGTCTGTAGAGGTTAAAACAGTGTAAATCATAGATTTGTTGGGGAAAGGGTGACATTTATGAGGTATGAATCTTCCTTGAGCGGCAATACATTCCCAAGTTAAACTAGTATCAAGAAGCCATTTAAATGCTAAGTATTTAAATGTCAAATCTCAGTTTCATAGGCAACCAATATTTAACAAGCTGTTTCAGTTTCCTAATGGCATCTGATAAGCAGCTTAGAGTTATGTCTCCAACATTCTTAACAGAAAGAAGGGAATATTTTATTTCAGTTGGCATGGAAGGATACATTGAAATATCAAAACATCGTTCCACAAAACTCCATTTTCAAGCTACAGATAACAAAATGGCTGTAGGCTCTGCCCACAGCCATAAAAATTCATTACAATAGATGGTGATTAGGGGAGGAGGCAGTATTATAAGGCAAAAAACTACAACTACAGATTCCAAATTACGTCAAATACCCAAGCCAAAGCTGTAAATGCAAACAACTTCCAGTAGGTGGAAGGACTACTTTAGGTCACACCCAGGCTGTGCAGTGATCTAGCATAATGCACACCCTGTCATTGTCATTACTAGCTTATTTATTTAGTTTATGTTTACGGGTAAGTGTGCCAGACAAATACAATGCTTATTTTCAGCCACGATCCAGGAGAAGTACAAACAATAAATAAACATTGTTATAAGGCCTTATTAGTGCATACAAAAACAGTACTGAAATGATAAGAGCTTTGTCAACAATTTGAGCATCAATGAGTTACAGCTGAAGTTACAAATTACAAAAAGATGGACATGAAGAGCAAATGTATTTTTGCAGAAATAGGACTCGGTCACAAGAACACTTATCCAATGACAGGAGAACTTGTGAAGCTCATTTTAAAAACCAGGTGAGCCTGAGAGTACCTGAGATTCAGTGGTAGTGACATCCACAGCTTAGCGGCAAACACTGAAAAAGCCTGTTCTCCCATTTTTAAAGTGCATTTGGTACCACCAGTAATGACACGTCTTTGGATCATAAGGGTAAGCCTGATCAGTTTGTTTGAACATGCTAACAAGAGTAACTGGTGTACCTGTTCTGATAATTTTATCAGTAGTGCAGCCAATGGTGATGAGATGACATGAGGATGGAGAGATCCAGCCTAGGCTTGAGTAAAGGGAGCAGTGGTGGGTCAGCCAGGGCAGCGATAGGGCAAAATGATAGATGCTATTATAGCAGGTATTCCATTTATTCATTACACATTTTAGCCTCTGAGAAAGATAAACCACAGGTGCGACTAGGCCGCAGGACACCTTGAGCTATAGCCAGGGCCCTCTAGTGCTCTGTGGCAGAATTTTCTGATTTCTGCAGCAGAGCTCCTAGGCTCTCTACGGCAGCATTTTCTGATTTCTGCAGCATGATTTATTCATTTCTGTGACAGAATGCAATCCTACCATTGGCTAAAATATGATGTGATGTCATAGATGACATTACCTGCCAAGCATAGGAGAGGGTTTCAGGATAAACAAGATGGATATGGAAGCCTGGCACTATGGAAAAACTGTATATTTGAATGAAAATTCACCAAAAACAATGAATTCTGCGGCATGATACAAATTCTGTGGAAAATTCTGTAACTGCAGAATCACAGAATTCAGGGGCCTTGGCTATAACCAGTCTAACAGCTGGAGGCAGGTTAAGTTCTAGTTTTGAATTTACCCTCTTGCAGACTGTTGATACATGCAGACTAAAATCAAGGACAGGGTCCAAGGTGATGCTGAAGTATCTGAAGACATCAACTGCAGTAGAGAGAGCCATCAGAACAGTAAATAGGTAGGCAGAAGAACTAGCCTAACTCTAGGTACAAGAGCCAAAAAGCATGGACTGGGTTTTGCTAGTGTTCAGGAGAAGCCTATTATAAGTTAACCATGACAGAACATTCCCAAAATCTGCATTAAGCCTTGAGTTGATCTCTGATATTTTTTGAGGTAGTGTACAGTACCATGGCATCTACATAAAGCAGGTAGATGCAAGAAGCAGTGGTGGTAGGTAGATTATTTATAATTATACAATGGCAAGAACAAATGTTGCTTTGCTATTAGTCAGTCTGGCACTGGAGCCGTGATGTTATCCTGGCATAACATAATGGATCTAGTGCCAGCACATCGATGACCTCATGCCAGTTTAAAACCCATCACTCCGCTTCCCATGAGCAGCTTCCTTGGTCTCCGCTTTGCCAGCTAGCATTGTGATCACAAAACCGAAACCCGCCCAACACCTACCATCACCCCACAACAACGGCACAGAGAAACACCCACAGCCATCACACAATAAACACAAACATCAAAATCTCCTGTTTTCATTTTTAAAGCAGGACATCAGGACCCATATACAGAGCAGCGCTGAGTGAGAGGCAGAAACCGCACTTTAAAACAGTCACCGCTGGCTCTCACATGCTTCAACAAAACACTTTCCTCCTATTCTCCTGAAAACAAGAACTTCACCACCCAAAAATACCCCAAAACAATATTACAGCCTGTCCCTACCTTGATACAGCAATCCTCTGATGTGAAGAGCATGTGGCATAATAACTGAGTATATGTGTGTGTGGGGCTGCCTTCTACAACACATACCGACTGCAGGAATTAAGCAAAAAAGGTAAACCCCAATGAGATATGGTAATATGGAACCCTTATTCATAAAAACAGGCAGCAGTGGCAAAGATTGCTAACAGGAGTGCAAAGCCACACCAAAACAGGACCACTCCACCTATTGACTAAACAAGTGAACTGCATTATTTTACATATTGTAATCCTACCATTACAAAAATGACAAAGAAAATCTACTTTTAATATATTTTTTTATCTTTTTGTTTCTTTGTTTTACAATTAAGCCATTGTATAATAGGAATAATGCACTCCAGGTGTGTGTCGTGCTGGGATAATGTCACTTCTGGGATGATTAGTTACACTCAACCTGCGGCCTCCTAATCACCCCAGGTGTGATGTTATCCCAGCATGACACACACACTGTAGTGCATTATTCCTATAATAATGTAAAGAACAGAAGACCAAGTATCGCTCCTTGCAGAACACCAATGTTAATAGGGAAAGGTCAGACCTAGAAACATAGAAACATAGGGCTGGATTTTCAAGGGCCCTTAGATCGACACAGGAGTTCGTCAAACAACCACCTTGTGTCAGATCCATCTGCACCATATGCAGTGTGCTATATTTTCAAGGAAAGTGTTCTCTGTGGCAAAGTCCCCAAACTAGCATAAGAGGTCCACTGCATCAAAAAGACGCGAGGAATAAGAATGACACAGGTTGCTTTTTATACTCAAATTTTATTATATTTTCAAAAAAGAACAAACAACAGCACAATGATATTTACAGTCATACAGCAGCACACATTCAAAACTGTATTAAAAAGTTGGCTAAACAGTTCATTTACCTTTCAATCTGTGATTATCCAGGGTTTGGGAGTGCTCTGTAGGGGCAGGTATGCAATTTCTTTCATAGGAGCATGGTGCAGCAGTTAATGGATGTATCAGTTCCTATTTACAAGAATCCAGGACTGCCTTATTCATTCTATTCCATTTGTTACAAAGGTGGGATCTACAGTCATGGCATTGAGACACCAGCGATTCCATCTGTTTCTACCTCTTTATGTTGGCTTGCACTTGCGCTGCCAACATATTGCAGTAGTAGCAGATTTGGAGATGCGATCACTGTGGGTGGATGCAGAGACACGCATCAACAGGTGCATCCTCATTCCCCAATAAGGCAGCTGCAATGACACCAGCAATACGTAAACTGGCCACCAGATCAAGAAATGGTCCGCTGCAATGAGGCCAAGCTTCTCACACAGCGGCATGCCTTTCCTGGTGAAGCAGTTTACTAAACAAGCCGGCACTGACTGCCACCACGCAGAGTGCCCTGACCCACCTCATTTGCCGATGGGGGGCCCTCCCAGTTGACATAATGGCCCCCCTTCCATTCCGCTTATGTGCCGGGAGGTGCCCAATCCTCGCATCATGTGCTTCCCCACATAGTCTTTCCATGCCGATGGGGCCCAATCCCTGTCAGCTTCAGTCGCCCCTTCCCAGTCAGTTTTCCAACGGGGAGCCCACTTCACCATCAGCATAATGTCCCCTAACCCTGATTTATGCTGTGTGCCAAGGTGCCCAATCCCCTCGGCACCATGTGCCCCCCACCCATTTCTGTGCTGACGGAGAAAACAATCCCTGTTGGCTGTGGTCCCCTCCCTGTAATGTAGGTGGTACACTGGGAGCCCACCCCAGTGTACAAACATCTCTTGAAAAAGAAAATCGACCTCGTCATCTTTTTTTCAACCTGTGAAAGAAGAAGCGGTCCTCGCCATCTATTCTGCCCTTCCCTAACCTGTGTCCACCCTCTGCATACCCTGCCTCCCCACACACCCCTCACCCCATACTTACCCCCAGAGGTCTGGTAGCGATGATCTTAGGTGAACCGGGGAACGCGTATGTACTCTTTAAACTCGATCGCGAACTGAAGAAATACCGGTAAGCTGTATTATGGCATAAATAGGCTTTTTCAACTTTGGTGCATATCTTGGGCATTTTTGGAGTTTCAACACCAAATTTTCAACATGAGGTTGTGGGACCCCACCTCATGAATTCAGTCACTGTCATGGTGTTATTACGGTCTGAAAGGTGATCTCAGGGTCACTGCGTGGAATCACCTTTGGGACCAATTAACATAAATGACAGTGCCACTATTCATGGTGGGTTCTCAAAACCCTGTGTTATAAATTTAGTGAAAAAATCAATATAAATGACTGTTTTACAAGTGTGTGTTGTCACTTTATCATGCAGCTCATAACTTCATGAATTTGTAATATTTTCACCAGATTTTCAACATTGGCATTTTCCACACTCCTTATGAACAGTACAGCTGCCATTTTACTTATCCTGGCCAAAATATGTTTTTGCACTTCCGGTAGCAAGAATAGCACGATCGCTGTGGAGGATCACTTTTAGGACAGATTAAGAAAATGACAGTGGTACTGTTCATGAGCAGAGGTCCTAAAATGCCTATGTTGAAAATTTGGTGGTGAAAGTCCATAAATGATTGTATTATACATGTTTTGTGCAGTTTCCACGCACTCTTGTAACTTCCGCAAATTTGTAATATTTTCATGCCAGATTTTCAACACTGCCATTTTTCACATCTCCTTATGAACAGTACAGCTGTCATTTCTCACATCGTACATCCTGGTACTCTCAAATGGGGATGGAGAAAGACCTCCACTGGGAGACCTGGCTCAGTTTATATTTACAAACTGCTGTTGTTCACTAAGGTAGCTTGAAAACCAGGTAATAGTATTGAAACTGTCATTGTTATCTCTATGTGGGATGGAAGGAGGAGGCAGCCTATAAAACACTGGAAAAAATATGTATACAGTATATTTTCTGTGATCATGGAAGCACTACTCTTACTAACCCCAATATGGACAAACTCTGTTGGGTATAATTATCTTGCTTTCTGCCATGTGACTGACTGCAGGGCCAGAGTAAGACATAGACAACATAAGGTGCTCACAGCAATCTCCCAATATGTATTTACTATATATTCTTTTCCTTCTGCCTGGGTTGCATTTTTTATAAAGGACTCAGCCACTGAATAACCTGAGCAAGGCAGGGGCTGAACTGTGACATGACTCTCACCTCCTTGATTAGGTGTTAAGTGCAGCTGATAGCTTCAGGGCCCCAGCCAGGTTGACCTTTAAGCGCAAACAGGACCATTTCCTTTGCTTTGTCTCCCACTCCCATTTAGAATCCTCACTTAGAATCAAGTTTTACTCTTAAATATAAAAGATTAACAGTTCAGTTCAATGTGTATGATTTATATTTAATCTCACCCTAAAATTAAGAAATCTAGAATGTGTTTCAACGGTACAATAAATAATCATACTCTTTTTTCTCACTCATATTGAAGTTCTGACCTTGATATAGCTCTGTTTTCAGGGTGCACAAATGCACTGTAGGTATTTCAGATTCCCATCAGTAAATCTTGCCATGTATTGATCCTGGCTTACTTATCAATAACAGAAATGTTTGATCCTAGGAATGATTTCTTCCAGCAATCATTTGCTTTGCAATATAATTTCTAAAGTTCAACGACTCCTCCAAAAACTATCAGCTTAACTCTTACATGACCCAGGACCTAGCCTCTTTTAGAAATGGGTCCTTACCCTACCCAACAAAACTCCCACATCCTGGTTCATACTACCTGATGGGACAAAATTATAACACCCACACTGAGCGCTTGTGTGTGTTTGGAGGAGGCCTGTGGAGAAGTGCAAATCATGATATTTCACACCCCAAAAATCATTTTACCATGCCAATTAGTAATCATTTCTCTAAATGATCAAAACCCAGACTACTGTTATTTTTCCATACCGATATTATTAGTTGAATTAATTTTGAAGCATTTTAGTTAAGTGATGTATGCTTTATACAATTTTTTAGGGACAGTAAGAAAATCATTTTTCAAGTTTCAGTAACTGATATGGAATGGCCAAGAGGTGCGGTCATGGCAAGAGGCATAGTCATGGTGAAGGGTCTTGATTGTGGTGAGGGACCCTGATCTCTCTTGCCTAGAGCCCCAGGTTGCCTTAATCTGGCCTTGACTGACTGTCCATAATATTCTTTATTTATTTATGCAGTTTAAAAGTGCAAACATAAGCAACAAGCATTGTCAATGCCAAATGTTGTCTTGCTGGCATTGGCATTAGTAGTGCTAGAGTTAGAGATGCATAATAGGAATGACAGTGAAGTATTGAACTGGCGCCAACCCACCCCCACCCTGCAGAGATGGACAGGCATTGGGGTGTGCTTATGGGTCATTGGCCATAACGCTCATTCCATTTCACCTCACCCTACCCTGCAGACACTGACAAGTGTTGTGGTGTGCCTTAGGGTCTTCAGATCTGACATTCAACGTATTCCATAAGTAAATACACAGAGATAGGTGCAGTGTGGAGAATGGGATGAACTTTGGAGCTGAAGAGTCCAAGGCACACCTATGATGCCTGTCACTGGCTGCAGGGTGGGGTTGGGGTGGAATGACATGAGCATTACAGCCGACAATCTAGAAGTCACACTCTGACGCATGGTAGTCTCTACAGGGTGATGCTACAGTTGAAAACCCTAACGTCCTGGTTGTTTGTTGGTATTTACCTGAAATGTTTCAGCATCGGCTTTTGTGACCCCATCTCATGAATAGTGGCACTATCAGTTTTATTGTGAAAGGTGATTTTTGCACAACGACTGTGCCATTTGGCACCACAAGTGCGAAAACACATTTCGGGTAGTGTATGAAAAATGACAGCCATACTGTTCATGAGGAGGTGTAAAAATGGCAATGTTGAAAATCTGGAGAAAATATGAAAACTAGTGAAGTCAATGAAAGCGTAAGAAACTGTGCAATGCACCCAGGTAATGCAATTATTATGGGATTTTTTAACCACATTTTCAACATAGGCATTTTGGGACCTCTGCTCATGAACAGTGTCACTGTGATTTTGTTAATCTGTACTGAACATTGATTTCCCCAGAGACGCGCCACTGTACGCCACATATATGAAAACACATTTGGGCAGGATGTGAAAATGACAGCTGTACCATTCATAAGGAGTTGTGAAAAATGGCAATGTTGAAGATCCGGATGAAAATATTAAAAACTGTTGAACTTACAAGCATGCGTGGAAACTGCACAATGCATGCTCGTAACACAGTAATTTTTGAATTTTTCACTAAATTTGCAGCATAGGCTTTGGGACCCTACCTCATGAACAGTGGCACTATCGTTTCATTAATCAACCCTGAAAGGTGATTCTGTGCAGTGACCATGAAATAATCTTTCGGACTAAATAACGAGATGACAGTGCATGTGTTCATGAGGTGGGGTCCCAAGAACTCCATGTTGAAAATTTCGAGCCAGAATAAAAAAAATAGCTAAGATATCCACCTAAGTTGACCCCACCCCATTGATGCCGATCGACTAGTGGCATTTCTTCATTTTGCAGTTCGGCTTTGAAGAGTCCAGACTTGTTCCGCTCCACTGAAGATCACAGCACTGGATCTCTGGAGGTAAGAAATGAGGTGAGGGGTGTGGGGATGTAGGGTGTACAGAGGGTGGGTGCAGGTTGGGGAGGGAGTTGCCGTGGACAACGAGGGACCATTTCCTTTTATCAGGTAAAGAAAAGAACATCTGGACTGCTTTCTTTCTTTACAGGTGAAATAAAACAAATGTTGGCACACTCAGGTGGGATCCCAGTGTGCCACATGACTTTCTGGGGGTGATGTTGACCACACGGGGTGGGTAAGTGGTCAGCTTTCTGTGAAGCGGTGGCACACTGGGGTGAGCTCCCAATGTACCCACACAATGTGGGGAGTGGCATACATGCCGACATGTGGGATGCACCCCTTGTCGATTTTCTTTGGGGATCACTGCAGCCACCATGTTTATTAAAATGTTTCACCAGGAAAGGCATGTATGGGAGGCGTGTCATCAGTGCGCTGCATGATGATCTTGTCTCTGATTGCAGCAGTACATTTCTTTCAAGTTGGTGGCACTTACATAATTCTTTTGTCAGGCGCTAGCATGCTGGCTAATTGAGGAATGAGGACACACCTACTAAACCATGCCCTGCATTCGCCAGCCCTGACACACCTCTGTATTTCTGTTACTACCACAGGATGTTGCTTTTGCATCGTAAGATAACATAAAATGGAATTTATTTGTTGGTCTGTCAGGCTGCATGGACACCAGACTTTCAGGGATGTGTGCATAGCACAAGTACATGGAAAAAAATCAAGAAATAAGATTCATTCCACAAGTGCTTCTGTTTTAACAAGACTGTGCAACAAACCCTAGCTAAAAGCTATTTTTGGGCAGTCAGGGTCATGTCCAGTAACCATTATGGAAGCGAGAGCACTTGTCAGCCTACCAGGCCACTGCAGGCATGGATGTGCATGCAGCCGCCCATTCAATTCAAGCACATCCAACTCGATGAAAAACGAATACACAGAAATAGGCTATAGCACCTTCTTAACTCCTGCTGCTACCCCTGAAGGACACCATGCTACTGTTTAACTGCAACGAGGAGGTAAAGAAATATATTAAAAGTCAGAGATGGCCCCAGTGCTGAAGTATTCTCTAGAACTAAGCCAGGGGCATGCACACAAACTCGTAGGCTCTGATGCTACTATGCTCATGCAGGTAGGGTATAAATAATAATAGTATTTTTTCATGCTGGTGTTACTGGCATATTATAAACTCATTGACCTATAATACATTTATTGGTGATCTCTAAGGACCTCTTACAGTTATACAGTAAAAGTGTTGCCTCTTGCATCCTTAGGACATCAAACCTGCTCACCTTTGGTTTGCAGTTTCACTTCCTAAAAATGCAGAAGGCAACACTCTCTAGCCTAAAAGGCCCTCTGAGATCATCAATAAACTTATATTAAATTCTTATTTTCACACACCATATGCATTATTCTCTATGTAATTTAGAATATAGTAAGCCAAGGCAATGTATGTTTAAATCATGTAGTACTAAACATTCAGTAACATTCCTTTGGAAGGATTCAGTATATGTACACCTGTGATTGACTAATCATCATTATCAAAGGATACTTTGAAGGGAACCGCGCCAAGCTTCTGAAAGGAACAGATGTTCCTCATTATAACCTCCTGAGAAAGACTACTTTTGCAGCCTTTTAAAATTTTTATTAGAAAGAATTTTAGCAGCTATTCAGGTTATTTGCTAAGGTGGAGCGATACCTCTGTAATGTGTGCAAGCCACATATTACTGCACCACTGCTGTTTTAATCCAAAGAAATAGCAGAAGGAGGAGGCCTGCACAGCACGAGTCAGCATCAGGCTCAGGTGGGACAGCAGCTAGGGATGTGACTCTTCTCACAGTAAACACTGCTGTGGGGCACTCATAAAATGGTACAAGATATGGACCCTAAGTTTGACAATCTTACCCCAAGAGTTACCAAGCTGGATACCAGACTTGATACCATCGAACAGACTGTGATGCAAACATCACCTTAGCGAGAAGAAAACATCCAGCTAAGACAAAGGCTAGAAACACTTGAAAACCAAACCTGAGAATGAAATATCTGGGTAGTCAACTACCTAGAGACTGCTCACGACGGGGGATGCCCTGGGGCTTGCCCAAATGCTGTTAAACAACATCCTGAAAAACTGAGACCGAACCATATTTTTTGTAGAGAAGGCTACAGACTCACCCCCAGATGGGCAGCAGCAGATCCTACACCTCTTAGGACTCTCATCATTGTTTGCACTGGGATCGGAGGTTGAGACAGAGCCTTAGCCACAGCAATGAAGAAGTGGGTCATCTGCTACAGAGAATTTCAGCTATCTCTGTTCCGTGATCTGTCATGTGGAACCCGACTGCAGTGTAAAACTTTCGACAGAAACATCCCTTTCTTGTGAAATTATATTTGTGAGTGGTTTATGTTGAGTTATCTAATAGCCACGTTTAGGATATGTACCGTTTTATTGTTTTTAATATATAGTAGTTTTAACCGTGAATGTTCTATGTGAGTGCCTATGTTTTTATAAAATTTATTATATTGTTGCCTTAATGCTGTCCTTGTTTCTTTCTTCTCCGCCTCCTCCTTTCTGCCCCTTTCTATGCACCTTACCCTGCCCTCCACCTCTTCTTCTCTTTCTCCTCTTCCATGCCCTTGTCTCACCTCTCTTTCCCATCACTTTTCCTTCCTTTTGCATTTTATACATTGTACATTACAGTGGCATGGTAGTGCCACTATAGCTAGGGTTGACTAGGAACTTCAATGTTAAAGCCATAAATTTTCACTTTAATAACTTTGCAACCATTTGTCTGATTTACCTGAAAGTTTGCATGCACTGTCTGCTACAGTAGATCGCTGGATCTGGCAAATTGTGTTCCAGTCGGATGTGCAGTTGTGGAATATGAGTGCCAAAAGTGAAAACATCTCTTTGGCCATTTTAGCCAAATTCTTTGCTCGTCTCTATAGCCTGAACAGTTTGTCTGTCTGGTCTGAAATGTTCAGGTATATGGGAACTGGTCAGGGAAGTGCCTTTTGAAGGTTTGGTGAAAAATATTAATCCATTCAACAGTTATTGAAGTTTAAAGTTTTCCATTATAGCCTATGGGGAAAAATATATGTTCCTTTAAAAGCACTTTTTGCTTTCTGAAAGCGTTATTTGCTATTGCCAAATGAGTTTAGTACTTTCGTGCTGCCACCATCTTGTTTTCAGTTAGCGATGCAGAAAAAACAATGTAGTTCAAAAATACTGCCCTTGGTAAACACTAGGACGTGCGAACCTTTTCCAAATATTCGCCAAATATTTGGTATTCGTACAACATTCGTATTCGTTATTCATTATTTGGCCATGTATGAATTTGATGGGAACCAGCTCCCTTTCTCATCTCCCAGTCCATGAAAGCAGCAAACCCCCAGCCCTCTACCTCCTTCAAAAGTATAATCCCTCCCTCCCCCAGCACCCACACATTGGTTATTCTTTCTATCAATGCCCCGAAAAAATATTAATGTAGATTGCGGGTTTTGGGTGACCGATTCTACCCACCTGTTTCCACGGTCCATTGTAGGTTGTGAGGTAGTCCTCTGTGAGAAAATAGTACATTATGACCCCCAAAACCCCACCCACAGCACTCGACCCTGACACCCACAAGTCCAGCATTCAGTTATTCAAATTAAAGCTGAAAAGGTGCACACAACCCTCTCTCCTCCATGGCGGCAACCTTCTCATGAATGAAGATTACACGCTTGCTATAGTAAAACAACTGATCACGGATCAGCCAGTTTTACTATAGCAAGCACACAAGCACGCCATTCATGAGAAGGTAGCAGGTCGTGAAGGAGGGAGGGCTGTGTTGGCACCTTTTCAGCTTTGAATTTGAATAACTGGATGCTAGACTTGTGGTGCCAGGCTGGAGTGCTGTGGGTGGGGTGGGGGGTCATAATCTACTATTTTCATGACAGAGGAATGCCTCACAGCTTCCAATGGACTGTGAAGTGGGTGGCTAGAATAGGTCACCTGACACCCACAATCTACATTAATATTTTTCTGGGCATTAATAAAAAAAAATGTAGGTACTGGGGGAAGGAGTATGCTTTTGATGGAAGTGGAGGGGTGCTGCTGGCATGGGCTAGGAGAGGTGGGGGGCTAATTCTTGTCTTTTTTTTTTCACAGTGTTTCCGAATACTGGACAAATGGTGAACTATTTGTTATTCGGGATCCAAATACCAAGTAGTGCGTTATTCATGGTATTTGGGAAATAATATTTGGGCTGTGCACAGCCCTAGAAAACACCAACAGTTGGGTTACCCAATCAGGACTCTAGGAACATGACCCTGGTATCTGTTTTAGAAAGGATGCCTGGAAATATGTTTTTAAAATGTTTCCGCCATCTTTGGTGAGGAACTTTTGGCATAAGTTCCATGGACTTTCACAAAAGTGCCATGAGTAGTTTCCTAAAATCCCACTTCTATAATGGCGGGACTTTCTTGAAAGTCTGCATTACTTCCACGGAAGTTCCACCATTCTGGAAGTAGACTTTTCGAAAGTCCATGGAATTTTGAGAAAGTTCCACAGGTAGAGAGCCCCAAAAGCCTGTTTCTTTGATACTTCACAGGAATAAATGGTTAGGGCTTTTGGGCTGCAATTTGCAGGTAGCAACAGCTTGTACCACTGATGTGCCTTTAGTTGGTTTTGTGAAAAACTTTCAATGGTTACAGAGTTACAGCACTCTGAAGATGCAAAATGTCCCATAGGATAAAACTGTAGTGGCGTAGCACCTTCGGTGCCTATATCTCAAAAATTGTTCGAGATACAGAGTTTTTGCTAAATGTGTGGAGTTGGCTAGGTCATGAATACAACTGTGAAATAATTTTTCAGCAGTTGCTATGGCTACTGAGATATTGCCAAATAAGTGTTACAAGGTTGCTTGGAATGTTTCTAAGCTTGTGCTATGTGTCTGTACTTACTGTTGGTGGAAGCACAGGGCCCAGAGTGCCGTTGCTCCCACCTATGCATACTATGTATGCTGAATCAGGTGCACAGAGTTGTCTTGCGTCATGACTGTAAACTTATGGGTAGGTGTGGTGCAGTGCCTGGAGGGCTCGCTGTCGCATCTATGGGTATTATTTTCAAAACCTGTAGACATAGTTATGTGTGGGTGGGAGTGCAGGCCTGGAGGGCCCACACCCTACCTATGGACTCCATTTTGCAAACCTGAGGACACAATTATATATGGTGCGAGTGCAGGGCCTGGAGAGCCCACAATCCCATCTATGGATACCATTTTGCAAACCTGTAGACACAGTCATGGGTGGGTGGGAGAGCAGGGCCTGGTGGAGTCTGTGCTACCTCATATGGATACCATTTTGGAAACCTGAGGACACAGTTATGGGTGGGAGCACAGGGCCTAGAGTGCCTGCACTACCACCTATGGATACCATTTTGCAAACCTGAGGACATAGTTATAGGTGGCTCAGAGTGCAGGGCCCAGAACACTCATGCTCCATCTATGGGCACCATTTTGCAAACCTGAGGACAGTTATAAATGGATGGGAGTGCAGGGTCTGGAGGCCCGTGCTCCCACCTATGGATTCCATTTGCAAACCTGAGGACACAGTTATGGATGGGTGGGAGTACAGGGCCTGGAGGGCCCATGCTCTCATCTATGGATAACAATTTGCAAACCTTAGGACACAGATATGGGGGTGGGATGAGGCCCAGAGGCCATGCTCCCACATACAGTATGCATACAAGTAACATTACACTTTCTCAAAAGAGAAATTCATTGCAAAAACTCCATTTAATGTAGCAGTTAGGATTGATTACACACACCAACAAAAAGTCTGGAAATTCGATGTTAGGGTTACCAACCTGCCACCCCACCCTCCATACACCAGCAGGTATCGGGATGTACGTTGGGGTTGTTGACCTAACTCTCACCCCATTCCCATGTGTAAACAATCTGAGATGATGCAGTATAGGAGAATGAGTGAGAGTTAAGCCCCATGACCCCAATGCACACCCGATGCCTGTTGGTATGTGGAGGGTGGAGGGTATGGTGGGGTGGTAGGGTTGGTAACCCTAACATCGAATTTCCAGACTTTTGTTGGTTTGGAATCAAACCTAACTGCTGCATTAAAACGGAATTTTTTGCATTAATTATATTATATATATATATATATATATATATATATATATATATATATATCAATTAATTTTACAGCATCTTTTAGTGATTTTAATAAGAGAGTCCTGTGTGTATGTAGACAAGCTGTTATGCACCTGTCACTTTAACTTGACCATATAAAAGGATTTCTATTAATTTACATTAATTAGTCTTGCTAAAACACGTGATGTGGGAAACTGTCGAGCAGAGGAGAGGTCTATGTTTTGCCACGGTTATTGCTTGTTTTTATCATTTTATTGTTTTTAATAACTGTATGAACTCAGAAGACAGTCTGCATTTGAATTTTATACAAGCTAGTGTGTGCCATGGCTTCACATTCTGTAATGTTTTAATTCAGCTTGTTTGCACAACAATAATAATAATAAACTTTAATTGTTGGAAACACAGTTCTAGCAGGTATCAAAGCGCTTTTACAAAAAAACTTTAAAAACTGTAAATTAAAACCACTATAATACCAGACATCAATTAAGTTAATATTTGAGATAGGCAAGTGAGGAGAACAGAAATGTTTTCAGTGCTGTTTTGAAGCTCTCCACAGTCAGGCACCCCTTATCCGATGAGGTAGAGAATTCCACAGGGTAGGAGCCCAAATGCAAATGCTCAGGCTTCAGAGGTCTTTAAATGAACCCTGGGAATCTCTAGCAATCCCTCGTTGGCAGGAGTGGTTGGTAAGGACATAGTAGCTCTTGCAGGTAACTTGGTCCCTGTTTGTGTAGGGCTTTATAGGTCAGCAAGCTGACCTTGAAGGTGATCCACCACTGAACAGGCAGTCAGTGCAGTCCATGCAGCACAGGTGTGACATGGCTAGATCGAAAGCCCAGTCAACAATCTGGCTGCAGTGTTCTGCACCAGCCAAGCAGTGGATATCAACCCTTGGAAGCCCTAGGTACAGAGCATTGTAATCAAGGTGGGAGGTCACGCAGGTATGGACCAGTGTTGGAAGATCGCCAGGCAGAACCAGATACTTAACCCAGGTGATATTCCTCAGGTGGTAAAGAAGTCTTGACCACAGATAATACCTCAGACTTCAGGGTCAACTCCTCATCAAAAATAACACCCAGACTCTGAACCCATTCGAGGTCATCAGCTGGTGACCTCCTTGCAAAACTCAGAGGCCTGCCCAGCCAAAGACCCCTCTACCCGGCGACCTGAGTCCACCAACAAACCTTGGTTTTGTCAGGATGCAACCTCAACCAGTCCTGGATCTCAGTGAGGCAGTTGTTAAACACCGAGACCGCATCATCCTGGTCAGGTACAAAGGACATGTATAGCTGAGTATCATCTGTATAGCAGTGAAAACTCAAGCCATACCACCTTACAGTCTCTCCCAATGGCAGCATATAAACCGTGAATAATATAGGTGAAAGACACAGAGCCCTTTGGGTACCTGCCACATGGTAGAGAGAATGCGCCAGAGGAATAAATTCCCAGACACCTACTCTGAGATCTACCAGTGAGGAATGAGTGGCACCATCGAGGACTGTCCCTGACAGGCCACAGATAACCCACAGGTGCTCCAGCAGTACACCATGATCCACGGTGTCAAATGCCGAGACAGATCCAGGAGGACTAAGATGGAAGGACTCCTCCGATCTCTCGCTATCAAGAGAACATTGAGCACCAGAACCAGGCAGTCTTGGTGCTGTGCCTCTTCCTAAATCCTGACTGGAGAGGATCAGAGATGTCATGGATGGTAAGGTGGTCATTCAGCTGCAGCACACCCACCTTCTCAATAACCTTACCACAAGGGCAGGTTAGAGACAGGTCTGTAGTCGGCGAGACAGTCTGGGTCGAGAGAAGATTTCTTAAGGAGGGCATCACCACTGCCTCCTTCAGGGAGTCAAAACTTGCCTGTCTCAAGTGAACTCTGGACTATCTCTGCCAGGACCAGGCCGATGACCTCAACGCACCCCACAGGAGGTGAGTTGGGCCAGGTCCAAACTACCACAGGTCAGCTGCATACACTGGACAGTCCTTATGACATCCATGATCACCGGCTTGCTAAAGGTCGACCAACCAAACCAGGGCTCTGCAGCCTCCAACCCGATCACCACTCTGCTCATTGGAGTGAGCTATGTAGATCTCTGATCTATTGTTGGCAACTTTAGCAGCAAGAAGAGAGCAAACTCATCACACTTATGCTGTGACAACGCTCTCGAATTTGTAGACAGGCTGGATTGCACAGTCTGTCCACAGTATGAAAGAGCTGAACTGGTCACTTCTGTGCAGCAGTGATCTCTCCAGACAGGAACTCTGCCTTCTTATGGAGATGCGATTGATAGTCCGTGATAATGGGCCATCAGTCTAAACCTGTTGGCTTCAAGGCCAGATTTCTACCAGAACGCCCATTCTTCACCCTCTCCTCATCTCCTCAAGGTCCCATCAAACCAGGGGACCGAGGTGAAGAGTGAGGGGTGAAAACAAACAGGAGCAATAGAGTCCAGAGCCACCACCATGGCCTTATTATAGGCCCATACTAGATTGTCTGGACCCCTGCTAGCAGTCGGAAATCCTGATAGATTCAGCACTGCCATCACGCCATCTGGGATCACTCCCTTAATGGGCAGTATTGAACCATCTCCAGAGGGCAGGCCTATAAGGGGGGCCTGGAAATTGAACCTGATAGTGTAAAGGTCAGACCAACTGACTGGCTCCACCACCAAGTCAGAGGTCTCCATAACCAGAAGGAAGACCAGGTCCAAAGCAGGACCAGAATTATGGGTCATGATGGAAACTACCTGTGTGAAGCACAATGAGATCATAAGTTGGAGGAAGTCCAGACCAAAATGCAAGAGCTGATCATCGACCCAGGCATTAATGTCACCTAGCACCATCACTCTGGGAGACTCCAACACCATATCGACAATGAAGTCCGAGACTTCCTCCAAAATTGCTTCCCATCCCCAGGTGGATGGTAGATGAGAAGAATTTTGCACCCCATACCTGTTCTAGGATACATTCAAAGGATCTGGTCTCCCCATTGGCACATCTGTCAGGCCCAATTCTGTTCTAAAACAAATGACCACACCCCACCCCTATGATCCAGCCTTTGGCAGTGTATCGAGAAACCATCTGGAACTGCTGATTCAAGAATGGAACCAGCATTTTTGTCAAGCCAGGTCTTGATGGCGCATGCTAGGTCCGATGTCCCAACAAGTTTGGCAGTTATTGCTGTCTTGTTTTAATAGACCTGGCATTGCTTAATACCACCGGGTTGGATGAGACTCAAGATTGATCAGGTCAACTGCCCACAAAGGTGGAGCCCTTGGTATGGGACCAGACAGGAGGACTCCTTTCCAGTCTCCATTTTGCCCAGAGCATCTCCTCATCCCCCGACTCTAATCCAGCCACCCAGATCCCCCAACCAAGATCCATGCACTCAGGGCCAGCTATTGAGGTTTAGATTTTGACAGCAATTGCAGCTCCTTAAGGTCCTTCAAATCTATCACCAGCTATTACTATCTGCTGAACTGTGCATTGTCTGGAATGGCCACACTCATCTTTTAAAATCCCAGAAAGCAGGTAAATCATTGCAAAAGACTGAATCAGAAATGGTTCTGCAGGGGAAGGTGAATCCAATGAGTTAGAGGAGCCTGAAGCTTTTCCTATGCTTGGGACACATAATTCAGGTGCCATTAGACTAATATAAATGCAGAGTTATTTCTTGGCTCCTACTGTGGTATGACTAAATACATGTTACCTGTCTTAATAAATTGTTATTTGAGTAAAGGGCTTGCTAAGGTTAGGGATGGGAGGCACACTGTACTACGGATAGTGTTTCTAACTGTTAACAGTGTTTCTCTGCCAATCCTGAACTTGTAATATTGCACGGTGGTAATGGACCTTATCTGTTTTTGCAAAATGGTGCTTTTCCCGTCATGACTCATCTTCATTCTACTTGGCAGTCACCACTTGACATGTTGACAATGAGGCAGCAAGATAATGAACACTCAGATGCTCTGTGGCTGCTCTCCATGTGGAAAATTTATTTCAGGGGAGACAGGTATTTATGCATACTGAGCAAAACCAGTGTCAATCCTATACACTTTCTGTTTGCCAGCACTAATCTCGGAGCATTTCCCTAGGACCAAGCTTTTTCTGTGAGTTTGCTTTTCAATATTAAGGCTGTATTATTACTGTTAACGTGTTACAGTTTCAGTGGATGGGTATCTTCTTGGGGAAGACCTGTGTAATACAGGAGTTAAATGCATTGAATGAGGGCATATAAGTGCCCATAATGGTAAAAGGAATCTGGTTAAACCTTTGAATTTTCATTCTCTGAAATTTTCCAGAAGGCATGCCTTATTGTTTAAATTGGTTATACATCCAACATTTGTACTTTCCTGTGTGAGTTTTTCAGGGAAGATGCTCCAAAGTTCCTTGATAAGAGAATCTATGGTGTAAATGCTTCCATGTATTAATCAATTGTAAGTTCTATTTTGCATGCAAAATGATAAATACAATTTAAAAAAAAACTAAGATATTTTAGTAGTATTCCATAAAGAGAACCACAATCTTTTTCCTGTTTTTAAAAGTAATTGAAAAGGGATGCATAGGTTTCTTCCTAAACCAGCTACCAGAAGAGGTCCCTCACAGTCCGAGATGTATAAGGCTAATAATCTGCACATAAGCAAACTAAACAAGCCATGCAACTCACCTCCTATGGCTCTGCACAAGCAGGGACACAGAGGCACATAAAGCATGTAGGCTGAGACAACTGTATTAAACTCTCATACTTACACACTGTGCAAATGTTGCTAAAGTGCTGGCAAAAGGTGCTACCCCACAGTCTGAAGCTAACACCCATGGTGTTTCATTCCCAAAATGGAGCATTAGCAAGGGCAACTGGTAGCAGTAAACTAAGAACAAAATACACCATTGCAGAGTAATAACTTCGTTAATGAAGTGCTGTCCTTATAACCATCCCTGTGGCTTAGCCTGTCACTCACATCGTCACAAGGCTGGCCACAGGGGATTCTAATATAGTTAGTTCAGCAGCATGGTCGGGAGGGGGGTCACAGGATCAACCAAATATAAAGTGAGCTATCTTACTTGATAATGAGTGAAAAAAATATTTTTCGATTTTTTTAATTGGGACTTCTGGTCCCACAACATTTAGACAGGAGAGTCAAGGGTTCCCCTTTAACAATTAGAAACATAGGCCGATTCAACACAGCTACCATCATCATGAATAGAGCTAAAGCAAGCCTGTTTTTTTCAATTAAATTTTTATTAATTATTTTCAAAATAAACGAGTGAAATACAAACATTTGTATACATTTACAGACATGTACATCTTCATATACTTGCAGGGTACCTCATACGCTACATGTACTGGTTTCCTTTGCAGGTATAAATGTTTCCACTGGGAAAAGGAGTAATACCTCATACAAACTAATCAGAAACAAGATAGGTAACTTAAGCAACACAAGAACTGTCTAGGGTCTAATATTGTCATTCAGTTTCTATCATAGTTCGATTATAACATTTAGCATGAAGTATACATACCTATGACTTCTACACAGGGATATGGAATGGAAAATAACTTGGTACATACCAACGTCCTATAGCTGAGACCAGTGACCAAGTAGGAGGTACTGATGCTGATGTCGCCATGGCGTCAATGAACAGAAAATCGTACCTTCCAGTGGTCTCCTCAGTGGGAAGTGTCTAAGATGAAAAAATGAACACAAAGTAAACACAGTACAACTGACCTGGACTATAATTATCCCAAGTAGTTATATCTACCTTTATACAGCTACACATAGCATAAAGAAAAACAGCATATTGGATTAATAAGAAACAAGCATTTGTCAATGCCAAATGTTTGCTTGCTAGTACTAGCATTGGAAATGCAGGGTGAGACAGATGCAGAATAGGAATGGCAGTGAAGTATTGAACTTCACACCAACCCCTCTTCCATCCTGTAGAGATGGACAGGCATTGGGGTAAGTGTTTGGGTCGATCGCCCATGACGGTCATGCCATGTCACCTCACCCTATTCTGCAGACACCGACACATGTTGAGGTGTGCCTTGGGGGTTTGCTTTACAGTCACCCCATTCCATAAGGACATATGCTGAAATGGGTGCAGCACAGGAGAATGGGGTGAAGTCTGGGGCCGAAGAATCCAAGGTACACCTCGATGCCTGTCAGTGGCTGGGGGATGGGCATGGGACTGCATGAGCAGTACAATCAGCAATCCAAAGGCACACCCAATGCCTGTCAGTCTGTACAGGGTGGGATGTTATGGTTAGAAACCCTAATGCCCGGTGTTTGCTGGTATTTGCACAACACATTTTCAACATGCCTTTTTGTGACCCCATCTCATAAAAGCATTTGAGACCTCTTCTCATAGAAGAGTGGCAGTGTGATTTTGTCAATGTGTCCCAAACTTTGAGTTCCAACAGCAACTGTGTCATTCTGTGTCACATGTACAAAAAACACACCGGGCAGGATGTGAAGAATGACAGCTGTACCATCCATGTGGAGGTGTGAAGAGGTGGCAATGTTGAAAATGTGTAGTGGGAATAATAAAATACCAGCACTTCTGAGCATATGTGGAAACGCGCAAAACATGCGTGTGAAACAGTCATTTATGGACTTTCATCACCAAAGTGTCAACATAGGCATTTTAGGACCTCTGCTCATGAACAGTGTCACTGTGATTTTCTTAATTGGTCCTGAACACTGATTTCCCACAGCAACCACACTATTCTGTGCTGGAAGTGCAAAACACATTTCAGCCAGGATTTGAAAATGACAGCTGTACTGTTCATAAGGAGGTGTGGAAAAATGGCAATGTTGAAAATCTGGATTGAAAATATTACAAATTTGTGACGTTACAAGTGTGAGTGGAAACTGACAACTACACTCGTAACACAGTCATTTTATAGACTTTTGGCACAAAATTTTCAACATAGGCATTTAGGACCTCTGCACATAAACAGTGTCACTGTGATTTTCTTAATGTGTCTAAAACTGATTTCCTACAGCAACCACGCTATTCTGTGCTGGAAGTGCGAAAACACATTTCAGCAAGGATGTGAAAAATGACTTCTGTACTGTCCATAAGGAGGTGCAGAAAATGGCAATGTTGAAAATCTGGAGTGAAAATATTACAAATTCACAGAGTTATGAGTGTGTGTAGCAACTGAACATTGCATGCTTGTAAAACAGTCATTTCTTGGATTTTTCCACCAAATTTACAACATAGACTTTGAGAGCCCACCTCATGAACACTGGCACTGTCTTTTGTTAATCAATCCCAAAAGGTAATTCTGTACAGTAACCGTGAAATCACTGTTAGGGACCGAATAACGTCTTGACAGTGGCTGAATTCATGAGGAGGATCCAATAACCCATGTTGAAAACTTGGTGCCAAAATTCCAAAAATGCCTGAGATGTGCACAAAGTTGAAAAAACTTTTATGCCATACAGCTTACTGGCATTTCTTCTGTTCACGGTCAGCTTTGAAGAGTGCAGACATGTTCCCGGTCCACGAAGATTGTCTGCTGGGCTCTGGAGGTAAGCATGGGTGAGGGGGTGTGGGTAGGCAGGGTGCGCAGTGGGTGGAGCGCGGGTTGGGTGGGCAGGGCCACCGGACTCAACGAGGGACCGTTTTCTGATTTACAGGAAAAAAAAACATCACAAGACTTTTTCTTTAACTGGGACATTTGGCACACTGGGGTCGGCTCCCAGCATGTCACCAGAGTGTTTTTGTTGGGAGGCTGGTGGCGAGGGATTGAGGCACCCCATCAGCATATATGGGGGGCAAGAGCGAGGGGATTGGGCACCCCCAGGCACAAACCAACATTCTTTGGGGGACATTATGCTGACAGGAGGGGCTCCTCTTTGCAAATTAAACTGGGAAGGGGGACTGAAGCTGATGGGGATTGGGCCCCCATCCAGCAAACAAACTACTGTTTTGGGGGCTGCATGATGCCTAGAGGGTGGGCACCCCAGCAGTGGGGGTGCTACGTTCTAAACAATATTACAGTATGCAACATTCTGCCCTGCAATGATGGGTACTTCCTCATTGCTGCAGAATAGCTGATGCTACAATGATGAGGTGGCCCCTGACTGCTGCGGCAGCGTTACAACTTGGTGGCGTTTTGGAAGCCAGTGTCATCAGAACACTGTGCCTCCATTGGCCCACCAGTGCTGAGCCCCAAATGCAGTGCCTCCGCTGGCTGCCACACTGCCACGCCTCCACAACCTGCTTCTCTCCTTAGCTGCCACATAATGTTTCTTGCGCATGCATGCAAGCAAACATAAAAAGATTTTGTTTTGGGTGAGGTGGGTGAGGGCATCAGGAGGAGAGATTGTGGGACAAACTTTACAGTGAAAAGCTGTTGAAATATTGTAGTGATGTCACTATTATACTACAACTTTTATGACTTTTACACTGTATTACAACTTTTGTAGACCTTTGAACTGTCATGCACAAGAAAATTGTGAGTATAGAAATCCATACACAACAGGGGCTAACCATACACTATAGTAGTTTATTGAATGAGACTAATAGTAAATTGTCAATCTGCCTAGAAAATCTAAATGTAGAGTGTAATACCTAATTAGGATTTTTTTGAATCAATCACAGCTCCAGGAGAATAATAAGGGCAGGATCAGCTGGTGAGTAAACCCACTGGGACAAGGACATGGGAAATCATTTTCATTTTTATGTTGCTTGCCGCATGTGCAGAAACATAGTGCCATCATCGGAGATTTTGGAGGTGTGTCACCTCCTCCTCCTCCAATTCAGGCAGTGTGCTGGCAGGCAGCCCTGTAAGCCAATGCATTTTGGAGCTGTCTATGACACGCTCAAAATGCAGTAACGCCTCTGATTGAAAGGAACTACGCTTGAGTGAGCAGCGAATGAAGCTGCTCATGCGCCAGCTCCCCACCACTGAGTGTGCATGCCCCGCATGCGACTCTATAGCCGACAGGGTGCCCAATCCCCGTCGGCTGAGCTGCGTCGTCCCCAGTAGTTGGTGCCACGCTGAGGCCCACTAACATGGCAATCAGTCCTTTGCCGGCCAGAATTGCCCAATCCCCGTTGGCTGAACACCCGCAACATCCTTGTGCCATGCCAGGAGCCAATCCCAGCGTGGCAAACAGTCCCATGACGTTTTTTTTTTTACCTAGTAAGACAAAAGCGGTCCGTGGTGCGTCTCCCGACCCCCCCACAGCCCGCACCCACCCACTGCACACCAGCTTCCCACACCCCGCCTCACCCCATACTTACCTCCAGACTCGCGCGACAATCTTCGGTGGACGGGAACACGTCTGCACTCTTCAAAACCGACCGCGAACTGAGAAATGCTGGTAAACTGTATAATGGGCTAGATAGGGGTTTCAAATTTATTGCATATCTCAGCCATTTTGGGAATTTTTGCACCAAATTTTCAACATGGGCTTTTGGGACCTTCTCATGAATGATGTCACTGTCATGGCGTTATTCGGGCCGAAGGGTGATTTATCACAGTGACTGCGCGGTGACTGCGAAATCAACCTTCAGGCCCAAATACCTCCATGACAGTGACATCATTCATGAGAAGAGACCCAAAACCCCATGTTGAAAATTTGGTGCCAAAATCCAAAAATGACTGTTTTTGGCGTGTGTTGTACAGTTCCTCACGAGGCTCGTAAGTTCGCCGAAATTTAAATATTTTCACTCCAGATTTTCAACATTGCCATTTTACCACACCTTCTTATGAGTAGTACAGCTGTCATTTTTCACATCTCACCCAAAATGTGTTTCCGCCCATGTAGTGCAGAATGGGCGCAGTCGGGTGTCTGAAATCAATTTACGGGACAAATTAAGAAAATCACAGTGACACTGTTCATGAGCAGAGGTCTAAAAATGGTAGTGTTGAAAATTTGGTGAAAGAATTCCTAAAATGACTGTTTTACGAGTGTCGTTGCACAGTTCCCACGCATGCTCGTAGGTTTGCAAATTTTCAATATTTCCACTCCAGATTTTCAAAATTGCCATTTTACCACACCTCCTTATGAGCAGTACAGCTGTCATTTTCACATCCTGCCCAAAACGTGTTTCACCATGTAGCGCACAATGGCGCAGTCGGTGTGCAAACTCAATGTATGGGACACATTAACAAAATCACAGTGACACTGTTCATGACCAGAGGTCTTAAAATGGCTATGTTGAAAATTTGGTGAAAAAATCCTAAAAATAACTGTTTCACGAGGCGTGTGTTGCGCAGTTCCTCATGCGCTAAATGTTCTAAATTTTCAATATTTACACTCCAATTACTTCAAATACCTAAACAGCACATAGAAGCAAGCAACATTTGGCATTGACAAATGCTTGTTTTAGAGTGAGCAGTTAGGGAAACGTAACTTATGTGTTCTCTTTAACAACGCTTTGTGTTAAAACAAATGTGGCTTACTTTTAAATTATTTTTTGAGGGAGTATGTAAAAAAAAAAAACAGCAGCAGTTTTGAATTTAGAACATAAGAACATCTATGGACTGCAGCACATGAAGCAGTCTCTTCTGTACGAGATGTCTTCAGAGGCTGCAGCCTCTCCCAAAGATAACAATTGGCAAACAAACAATGCAAGCATTTCTCAATGCCGAATGTTTGCTTTGGCATTAGCATTGGTAGTGTAGAGTTACAGAGCTGCATAATAGGAATGGCAGTGAAGTATTGAACTGAAGCCAACCCCACCACCACCCTGCAGAGAGGGACAGGCATTGGGGTGTGCCTTTGGGTCACCAGGCATAACGGCCATGCCATTTCACCACCCCACCCTGCAGACACTGACAAGTGTCATGGTGTGCCTTAGGGTCTTTGGCCCTGTACGCACCATTCCATCAGGAAATACGGTGAGATGGGTGCGGTATAGGAATGGAGAGAACTTTGGGGTCAAGTTTCAAGGCATACCTCCATGCCTCTCACTGGCTGCAGGGTGTGGAATGGTATGAGTATTACAGGCAAGAATCCCAAGTCACACCCTGATGCCTCTCATTCTCTACAGGGTTGGGCGTTATGGTTAGAAACCCTAATACCTCAGGCATTCGTTGGTATTTTCACTCCAAATTTTCAACATGGTTTTTGTGACCCCACCTCATGAACAGTGGCAATATCAGTTTGTTAGCCAAAAGCTGCTTATGCACAGCGACTCACGGCATTTAGCAGTACAGGTGCAAAACATTCTGAACAGGATGTAAAAAGCGACAGCTGTACTGTTCATGGGGAGGTGTAAAAATGGCAAAGTTGCAAATCTGCAGTAAAATATTAAAAAACTGGTGAAGTCAGGAGTGCAGTAGAAACTGTGCAACGCACACCTGTCACGTAATTCGTTTGGGGATTTTTACAGCAGATTGTTAACACAGGCATTTTGGGACCTCCATCATGAACAGTGTCACTGTGATTTTCTTTATCTGTCCTGAACAATGATTTCACAGCGACCACGGATCTCTGCGCTGAAAGTGTGAAAACACATTTTGGCACGCTAGAAAAAATGACAGCTGTACTGTTCATAAGGAAGTGTGGAAAATGCCACTGGTGAAAATCTGGACTGAAAATATTACAAAGTCATGAACTTACGAGGAGCATGGAAACTGCTCATTGCTCACTCATAACAGTCATTTTATGGACTTTTGTCACCAAATATTCAACATAGCCATTTAAGACCTCGCTCATGAACAGTGTAACTGTGATTTTCTTAATCTGTCCCAAACATTGCTTTTCACACCGACTGCACCATTGTTCGCTACATGTGAAACACATTTGGGCAACATTGAAAAATGACAGCTGTACTGTTCATAAGAAAGTGTATAAAATGGCAATGATGAAAATCTGGGATGAAATACAGAAAATTCGCAAACTTACGAGCATGCATAGGAACTGCACAACGCACTGTGAAACAGTCATTTTTAGGAATTTTTTCACCAAATTTTCAACATAGCCATTTTAAGACCTCTGCTCATGAACAGCGTCACTCTGATTTTCTTAATATGTCCCATACATTGATTTACACCGAATGCGCCATTGTGCGCTACATGGAAGAAACATGTTTTGGGCAAGATGTGACAAATGACAGCTCTACTGCTCATAAGGAGTGTAATAAAATGGCAATTTGAAAATCTGGATTGAAAATATTGAAAATTGAAAACTTACGAGCTGCGTGAGAACTACAACGACGCCAGAATCAGTCATTTTAGGATTTTTCACAAATTTTCAACATAGCAATTTTAAGACCTCTGCTCATGAACAGTATAACTGTGATTTTCTTAATCTGTCCCAAACATTGCTTTCGCACACCAACTGCGCATTGTAAGCTACATGAAGTAGGAAACACATTTTGGGCAAGATGTGAAAAATGACAGCTGTACTGCTCATAAGTGAGGTGTGGTAAAATGTCAATGTTGAAAATCTGGAGGAAAAAATATTGAAAATTACGAACTTATGAGCGTATGTGTGAACTGCTCAATGCACGCCAGAAACAGTTATTTTTGGAATTTTTCCACCAAATTTTCAAAATAGGCTTTTAAGAGCCCACCTTATGAACACTGGCAGTGTCATTTCATTAATCAGTCCTGAAGGTGATTTCATGCAGTGACTGCGAAATCACCCTTCGAGCCCGAATAACGCCATGACAGTGACAGCACTCATGAGAAGGGTCCCAAAAACCCATGTTGAAAATTTGGTGCAAAAATTCTAAAAATGCCTGAGATATGCACAAAGTTGAAAAACCCTACTATCCCATTATACAGCTTACCGGCATTTCCCTCAGTCCCAGTCGGCTTTGAAAGAGTGCAGGCGTGTTCCAGTCCACTGACAATCGTCGCGCCGAGCTCCGGAAGTAAGTATGGGGTGGGGTGGGAGGCAGGTGCGAGGGTGTGGTGCGGTTGTGGGGAGGGGCGGGAGACCGCAGGAACGTTTCTTCTTACAGGGTTTTAGACTACGCGATGTTTGCCACGCTAGTGGGCTCCAGCATGGCAGCTGGAAAGGGTGTTTGGGGTTCTGGAGCCAACACATTTTGCCATGTTGGGTGGGCTCCGCGCGGCACCTGGATGCTTGGGGAGACAATGGAGCTGACGGGGATTCGGCACCCTGGCCGGCGGCTGCATGGGGAGACAGTGGAGCGATGGGGGATTGGGCACCGGCCAGCCTATACATGCGTAGAGCATGCTGGGGTGGGCACCCAGTGTGGCATTTGGAAGGCTTTGGGGAGTGCAGCACAGCCGACGGGGATTGGGCACCCCGCTATTATACAGTGTGTGCGTGGGGGCCGAGCATGGCATGTGTATGTGTGTGTAGGGGGAGCGCGCATGAGCAGGCGATATCTGATCACTGCTCACTGAAGCGTAGCTCCCCTTTCAACTGTATGCCACTGCATTTTGGAGCTGTCATAGACAGCTCAGCAGGCATTGAGAACTGCGACGCTCCTGCAAACACACTGACTGAATTGGAAGAGGGCTGCCACATCCAAAACTCGGATGATGGCATCTATGTCTTGCACATGCGCAAGCAAACATAAAAACCTGGAAAACACAAAACAAGGAGAAAGGATACTTTACCTAGCTCTATTACATACAATCTAATCTAAAGCTAACATCATACTGTCATAAACATCATATTAGCATAGGTATCAAAGGTGTTGTGTAAGATAAGCGAGGAGACATAAAATTGGTCCAGCAGCAGTCATTCAATGGAAAATCTCACAGGTTCCCACAGACCATTCAGCCTACACCAGCTCTGGCAGCTAGATAGGCCATGTATGGTGCCCAGTATTTCTAAAATCTAGCCTTCTGGCCCAAAGTATTGTGTGACCTTCTGTCTAGCTCATGTAACTGAGTAAGGAAGGAGAAGATGTCTCCCAGTTAGGTATGTTTTGGGTCTCCAGTTCCTCAAGATGTTACATTTTACTTGCATGTTTAGTAGCATTAGCCAACGGAAATGCTAGTATAGAAGAGAGGGGCTTCTGATTGCATACCAGCAATAACAAGGGGCATTTAAAGGGATGGCAGTGTGAAGAATCTTAGTGGCTGCTAAAGTTATGGCTACCCATAGTGGAGTTATCAGCGGACATTGCCAGAGAATGTGATATAGACTGCCACCTGACTGTGACATCTCCAGCAATTGTCATGTTGTAGTACTTTGGCCTTTTAAGGACCCTGGGGTTCTGTACCATGAGGAAGTATTTTGTTATGAATTAGTCGGATATGAGCATCCTTATATACCAGTTGTGCAGTGAGCCAGCACTGTCCCCAGTGGTTATTTGGGATCTGGACATGCAATATTTTCTCCCATTTGGCTTTTGAGTTAGGAGATGAGTGAGGAAGGTTATCTCTGAGTGAAGTATATCAGTCCTGCAATGCCACTAGAAGCCGACCATTTACTGAGAAGTGGGTGGGGCTCTCGCTGAAATTTGCTAAGGGTAGGTTTGGGTGCAGCTCTGATCTGGAAATATCTCATAGGTCGGATTTGGGTAGAGACCATCTTTGATAGAGATTTGCAAAGGAGTCAATGGTTTGAGTTTCAGAGTTCAAGAGATCCCCACAAATAATATGCCTGCTTCCTTCCAGGTCAGCCACAGCACTGAGTGATTATCAATAGCGACATCTGGGTTTTGCCAAAATGGGATGAGTGAGAGGGAATAACAAACAGGCCTAACTTCTGCTGAAGTGTCTTCCAATAGATGTGGGTGGAGTATAACACGGGTGAGATTTAGGATATGTGGCATGTCCTGAACCCAGAAGAGATGCCAGGATAGGGGTATCAGCAATATTCTGCTCTATTTCTAACCACTGCAGGGATGTTGCTCATGCTAATTTATAAGTTAGCTCTTAACTATCAAATATTGTACAGAGTACTCCTGTTATGTGTATTCTGTCTGTAAATTCTTTACTCTACGTAATTCATACTCAAAATTGTATTATTTGTGTAGAAATCATATGCAATGTCTCTATTTTCAATTCTGTACTTTAAATGTTCTTCTATATGCTATGTATTGGCTAGGCCCCCAGGTCGCATCTGAATTGAGCATGTTGCTCAGTATGCCTTCCTGGTAAATCTCATAAATAAATAAATAAATAAATGTCTATGATGCAGATTGAAACCACCTCAAGGTCTGGGCATTGGTAGTAATTTTATAACCTTCCATCCATGGCAACCCCAGCCACCTTGAGTCCAATGAGCTCTAAGAGTGTTCTGACTATATTGAGGTCTAGTTAAGCCCCAGAGAAAATCCTATCATTTTATCTATTTTCTGCAGCCAATGGTGGGAAGTATAAGAGAGATGTGAGAGAATAAATAAAAAATGTTGGGGCAATGGACTATTTTGAAGGCAGCTATCCTACCTGCCATTGACAGATTTAGCTTGTGCCATCTCTCCAAATTTCCTTTACGTTCGAGATCAATTGGGCCAGGTTGTTATCCCACCACTTTTCACTCTGGGCACAAATTTGAATACCTAGATATGTTATGGTATTTTGTGCCCATTTAAAGCCCAAGCTAGGTAGGCTCTGTTGACAGCAGTGATCATTAAGGGGAAGACTTGTTTTAGAGGCATGAATTGTGAGGCCAGAGACAGTGGAGAAGTGTATTAATAATGAAAGTAATGGAGGGTAGCTTGTTTATGTTCCCTAGGGTGACCAGTAAATCATCAGCATATAAAAGGGCGGACTATTGAGAGTGACCTATTCTTATACCTGATATCAAGGAGTGCTGTCAGATTGCAGCCATAAGTGGTTCCAGTGCTAGCACAAATAAAAGAGGGGAGAGACAGCCAGTCTAGTGCCTCTATGTAAATTAAAGGAGGCAGAAAGGATAGAGTTTGTCAGGACTTGAACTTGAGGTGAGGTATAGAGTGTCTTTATTACTGATTTGAAATGAGGGCCAAATCGAAGTGCTCAAGAACAGCAAGCAGGTAGTCCCATTCGACAGAGTCAAACGCTTTTGAAATGTATGGCAAGGGCAGCAGCTGGTGTCTGTAGTGCCCTGGCCTGGTGAATGAGGCTGAGCAGAGGAGAAGATGATCAGCACTATACCTGCCCTTTATAAACCCTGTCTGTGATGGGTGAATCAGGAAGGGGAGCACTGGGTTGAGTCTGTTTGCAAGGGCCTTGGCAAACACCTTACTGTCCGAATTTATTAAGGAGATAGGTCGGTAGATGGCCACCTCTGACATCTTTCCTTCTTTCGGAAGTACTGTACTGTTATTACGGCCTCTGAATGTGTATGGTAAAGTACCAAGGCTTTCAGCTTCAGTGTACCCTGGAATAGAAGAGGAGTGATCAGTGGGGTATGACCTGCAGAAATTCCACGGGAATCCATCTCCCAGGGGCTTTCCTGCTTTGAGTGATTTTAAAGTCATGCTATTTCCATTTCTGTAAGTGGTCCCTCTAGAGACTCCTCTGCTCCAGGGATAGTTTAGGAACCTGTATGGTATCAAGGAACTGCGATATGTCGGGGGACAGTTCTTGATGTGTCATAAAAACAAGAGTAAAAGTTACTCATTATTTTATTTACCTCTTGAGAGTTACTTTTAACAGTCCCACTCTGGGAATCCTTTAGCCCTGCTATATGTCTACCTGCTTGCTGTTTATGAACTGGTAGGCCAGTACCTTGCCACTTTTGTCGCTCCTCCCAATAGGTATGTCTTATCCTAAGAAGTGCCAGAGCCACCTTCCTAGAGATCAATTTGTTAAGTTGTAACTGGAGTTCAATCACTTGGTGGTAGTGGATTGATTGTGGGGAGGGAAGCAGTTGCTTAAGGCTGTGTCTGCAGCCACCAGGGCACACTACAACTATGTCATCTCTTTTCCTTGTGTTTCTTCTGTGGGTAGTATAGCCCATAAGTTTCCCTCATCGTAGCTTTATACGCTTTCCAGGTGTTCCTGTGGATGTATCGGTTATGGGATTTTCTTTGCAAAATTGTGTAGTTTCTTTTTTAGTCCAATCCACAAATTTTAAATCTTGCATAAGGAGAGAATCCAATCTCCATGTGGGGAATGTGATGGTGGTGGACCCAATGATAGGCTCAGTTGAACAGGGGCATGGTCTGATATAACAATGGGGAGAATAGTGAGTCAAGCACAAACTGAGTGAGGGAGTAAGAGATGAGCCAAAGGTCCAGTCTGCTAAAAGTCCCATGCACTCGATTGGAAAGTGTAGTTTCACTCTTTGGAGTGGATAATACGCCAGATATCCACAAGGTTAAGTTCCTCACTGAGTCTATGTACCTCTTGGGTACCTTTAATGTGTGTTTCTTTCCATGTGCGCTTCTATCTAGTATCTGGACCAAGGTGAGGTTACAGTCCCCACCAAGTATAATAGCTGTGTGCTCCCCAGCAGTCCCTGAATTCTGCAATGAAATGTCCAGAAAGAAAGCGGATCATCCTTGTTAGGGATAGACATGTATTAATAAAATATAGCCGATCGGGGTGTCCATCAATGCTGTCATCCATCTACCCTGGGTCTGCCTTGCTTTGCAGGATAGACCAGGTGAGAGTTTTGTGAAATAGAATGGCCACCCTCTCCTTTTGTGGGTGCGCTGGCTTGAACTGCTTTCCCTACCCAATCTTTAACAAGAAGCTTTTTGTCCCTTTTATTAATTTAGTCTCTTGTAAAAGGCTATCTGGGTTTTTCCTCTTTAACTGCATTAGTACCTTTTGTGCTTAGTAGGAGAATTGAGCCCTGAACGCTCCAAGTCATGTAGGATAAATCAGCCATATCTGGGGATGGGTGATGAGATGTAGTATAAAGCAACACAAACATCTGACAGAGGGGCCACCCAGCTAGCCACCATTGCAGGAGCTTCTGTGTGAAGAAGAAACATACCACAGACATATCTTTGGATAGTTTGCCTAACTAATGTGCCAATATGTTGATCATACTCTAGAGACAGTGTGTTAGCAATACAACTGAAAAGAAAATTTAAATAACTATATACATCTACAGTGCAACTGAGCACTTTGGATTGAACAGGCCTCAAAGAGATCGAGCACAGTCTGTCCTCTCGATTCTACCTGCTCATCCAAAACAAAGGGGGTAGTTTCCAGTGTTACCCATAAGCAACTGCACGTGGAAGGACATGTGGGTCATACTATTAACCGTGGCTTTAGTAGGCCTGCTTGCTATAACAATCTGGGTTCCAACTGATGGATATGAATACACCAGTCCCTACCAGGGAATAGTTAATTATTTTCATAAAGGTCTGTCCCCGTTGGACCGGAGACAGTAATGAAGTGAGAAATGGGGATAGGGTTCACTCCTCCCAATGGCTGTGGGGAGTCAGTAACAATATGAAGCCTTATACAATGGTAAAGATACTTTCCCAAAACTAAACTTTTAATTACAAAGCCAAGGTAAGGACTAACTGTAAAGATTTACTTGGGGAGGGATCCATGAAAGAGCAATAGCTCCTTAAGCTGCTTACTGGCTAGGAGACTACAAAATTAGACCATGCCCAGACTCTAATAATAAGAGTAAAGTTTATAGTACTTATCTAAGCTGGGTCTTGTGCTGGTATTGATTGAAGGTCATTCTCCAATATCTGGGTCTGTCTTTGGGCTTCCTCCTGCTCAGTGGACAGATGGACCGGAGGGAGGCTGTGCGTTGAAGTCCCAGTCCCAGTCTCATCTGTCCTCCAAGGCAGAAACCTCAAGCACCATCTCCTGCTCTGGATATGTAGGAGTCTTCTTCCTCTGTCTGTTCCTTGTCAAGAAGGGCATATCAGTTGGGTGAAGCAAATGCACTGATCCTGGGGTCAAGCTCCTCGGTGCTATACTGCTGCTGTTGATGATCTGCAACCAGGCGATCCTGAGGGTGATTCCGTTTGGCATGTCTGGCAGATTGCTGACATTTCCTGGAGTGGGTCGGTGAGCCTGAAGTGCCACCAGTAAAATTAACAGTGGGTCCATGTTCTTTGTAGAAGGAAGGTGCTTCGTTTGCTTTGCCCGCTTGGGTCATCTCAGTATGCCTAGTGGAAGGCTTGGGAGGATTTTTTTGCAGAGTAGTAGGCCAATTCTCGTGGAGATATTCCATGAGGGCCTCAGGAGTGGAGAAGGAGACCACCGTGTTGCTCACCTCTAGGCGATCATGGATAGCTTAGGGAGAAGCGGATGCCCAGGGAGTGCATAATCCATCTGGCCTCTGTGTAAGCTTTCCGATGCACTGCCAGTTCCTGAGAGTAATCTTGGAAAATCAATATTTTATGTTCATGCCATACAAGAGTCCCTAGTTCCCGTGCCTGGTTGGAGATCTACTTTGTCAGTAAAATTGAGTATCCGCCATAATAAGCCTAGCTCTCCACGGTTTGGGCAAAGGGTTCAGTGTTCTGTGGACCTGCTTGATAATAAAGCCAGGGGTAGCTCATGTTTCAAAACATCAGGTAAGACATCATATAGAACTCCAACACATTCCCTCTTTCTACAGTTTCAGGAAAGCCTAAAATCCTAAGGTTATTCTGCCTGCTTCGATTTTCAATATCGTCCATCTTAGATTGCTGTTGCAGTAAGTGACTCAAGAGCCACAACATTAGCCTGTACCTTGGTCTCAGTGGCAGTAAGTCTGTTATCCATCTGCTGGAAGGCTAAAGTCGTGTTGTTGGAGTCTAGTGTAACCTCCAACATCTGGCACATTAGGGCTGTGAACATTCCGGTGATTTGTTGGGCATCCAGGCCAGTCAGGAAAAATGGGCCTGCATTGTGTGCCATTCTTCTGGGTAGATGGTCCAAAATTAGAAGTGCTGGTCAGGAAAGCACCACTATACAGCTAATCACGTTGTTCCCGAGTGTGTGGTACAATTCACCACCCACTTTCCCACACTTTCCGAGTGCTACATGAGGTGTATTTTATATTTAGCTATCCTGGGTTGTTGAGCATGCAGTTCAGGCAGCCTTCAATGGAAGCCAAGACACGCCCCAAAGCAAGCCTGTTTTAAAAATTACCTTGTTCCGGGGAACTAGAGAGCTACGCTTATGACAGGAAGGATTTCCTAACAGCTCTGCATTAACTCTGCCTAAGCTGGTATAAAATAATTTTTTTGGTGACATCAATATAATAAAAGTATATAAATCGACAACTGAGGTGCTGAGGATCAAATCGATATCAACTTTGTCATGGGGAAATCAAAAGGAACAGCTGGAGGCTCCACTCAAAAACAGATCCTCAACTGTCACTGCCTCCACATGGTGTCCGGGAGCAACCTACAGGCCCAAGCAGCACAAAAGACTCTCCACCTTGGGAAGCAGTTTTAGTGCAGTTAGAGAAATGGACCACAAGGTGGAATGGGTCCTGAGAGGCTCAGGCACAGGACGGAAAACTGAGTTGGCAACTAAAACTGCAAAATACACAGATGATAGATCTCAGAGGACCCAGGGGCCTTCACTAAATCTCTCAAGAAATCAATCACTGAGGCCAGGATGGAAACAATGGAGAACACAGCATGGGCAATGAATATCAGACTGGGTGGGTTACCAGAGGGCACAGAAGGGCAGAACCTCCTAGCATTTGTTAAAGAATGGCTAAAGGACATCCTACCATTGCATTACGAGTTTGACACTGAAACTTGCTCAGGATCAACTTCCAACGTGCTCCAGTCGAACACGGATGTACCATGTACTATCATGCTAGTGACTATGGGAATCATGGCTCAAGATCATATACTTCAATGGGCAAGACTTAACTTTCTGGTCACTCTGGAGGGCCATGATATAAAAATCTTCCCGGACTGGTCATATGCCACCTGTACTGCTATGAGCTCTTCGACCCTTCAAAGAAATAACTGAAGGGGTTTAGGGGTTTGTTCACTCCCGCTGGCTCTGCCCTGACTTGCACCTACAGAAGAAAACATACCAGTTTAATGATCAAGAGGAGGCCTGAAAGAGAGTTAATACAATTGTGACTGATTTTGAAACAGACCCTGGAAACACAAGGATCCATGACAGGAGTCCGACAGTATTTCTGTTGAGCGCCCTGTCAGCGACACCTGGCAGGTCAACCGCATTCTGCAGTCGGCTGCTGATTCACTATCGTCTTTTGTTTTCTTCAGGGCTGCTCTCGAATCCTCCACATGGGGGCTATGCCCCCCACACCACCCCAGTTAAAGATTCTCAACTTGAGTCGGAGCTGATTGGGGGTGCAGGACCCCGACAGGCAGCTGCGGTTCCAGCGGGTCTCCCACTGTGGCTAGGCACTGGATGTTGCTGTGGGGACCTCGCTGGTGAAATGTCGCGTAAGGGGTAAACGAAAACACAAGGCTTACCAACAGAGTCAGAAGATGAGGATTAACGTCTTGCTGGTAAGTTGTCTCATTTCTTTTCAAATTGACCAGGAGGTTGTTCATTGTGGGGACCAAGAAACCAACAAAAGACAATGTGAATTGAAAGTTTATTAATCTTCAACATCTCTCTCTCTCTTATTTTATGTAGAAAACATACTTAACATAGGGTTTCATGTTCCTCGATGACACCTTGCTCCTATATTTAGCACTTAGTTTAAAATATGTTATAAATCTAGCCAATGCACATCAAAATGGTGTCGCCATGAGGTCCCCTACTGGGGTATATTAAAAGTGAGCTCAGATCCACTCATGATACAATTGAACAGACCTGTTTGGTCATTAGAGTTGGCTATTGAAAGGTAGCACATAGTGTTTTAAGGAGCTTAGTGAATGTAATGAAGGTATTAGGGTGCATCCATGGAAAGGGAATGGATTCACCAAAATGACTCAGTAATCCTAGCAGTCTAGTTGCAAACTGTCACAAAGAAATTTATACAGGTTTTGTTTTTGAATGAGGAGATAAAAATACTTTGTACCCTAATGTTCAGCTAAGGTGGAACAATGACCTACATGGGCATAGATTTCAATACCTTAAAAGTAAATGTGTTTTAATCCCACAGGTTTTATGCAGTTGGCCATCTTAAATGTTTATTGGAATGTTAACCACTTTCATGCAGATAGCACCTGCTATGCTGTATCTTCTGTTGATGGACTAACTATACTGAAGCTAATATATGAGACTGGTAGCAAGATGGGAACCAGTGTAACCTTGCCCACTAACTGTAATGATTTTGCTTATATTTTATAAAATGAATGAAAGAAAGTTTAAAAAAAAAAATGAAAAAAAAAATAACTTGTTCTGATATCTCTCTCTCTCTCTCTCTCTCTCTCTCTCTCCCCTCCGGCTTTCTTCTCTAGCACTCAGTCCCACTACTATGCTGTTATCACTGTACATAATACACTTAGCCAAGGCAAAGCAAATGTATTTGTTTATCTTTGTATTATTTTCTCCTCTGAGCTCCGACTGGCCCTGCCCTGTCCAGCACTGTCTCCTGCCTTCCCTGAACGTATCTCGCTCTGGTCCCCACAGAAGACCCCCCACAGGAAGGCTGCCCAGGGCCGATCCGACCCTGCAGACTTGAGTTTTGCTGGGGAGTGAGATCCATGATCAGCAGGGGTCTGCGACAGGGTGGCAGGACGGCATCCTGTGCACCTGGGATTTCCCACTATTTCTCCCATCCTCGAGCATCATCAAGGAAATGCATCTGATGCGCATCAGAGCAATGACACCTCCTCCCTGATACTGATTCAGCCTGCACTACCACCTGTGGTCACCTAGGTGGCAGTATTACCCAGGAGAGTCCAGAAGCTGTCCGCCCCTGAGGAGGCAAACTTCCATGGGATGCTCAACCATCCTCTCCCAGTTGGCCTCCAGCTACCCAGGCTTGTTCCTGAACCTGGGTCACTGGTGCTGCAAATGGTAGCGAAGGAAAATTTATTTGTTGGGTGCCCATCTCTGTGTCTCTGGGTGCTGCTGAAAATAACAACAGTTTACAACAAAATCAAAAGATAAACATAAATAATGACAGTAAAATATAAAACCACCCAAAGCTGGTCAGGAGTCTATTTAGGTGCACCCAAATGCTAAGCTAGAAAGGTAGGTTTTAAGCATCCCATTATAAGCCTCTACTGATGGGGCTTTGTGGATATACAAGGGAAAAAAGTTCCACATAACGGGGCAGCAACTCCAAAAGCCTGATATCATTAAGAGAACAACTTGGAGCTATGACGCTATTAAATAAATGGGCTCAGAGGGAGAAGCCAGTTAAAGGGGCGGAGGCTAGAGGCAGGTCTCGAGGGAAGGAGCGTGAGCTCTGGTACATCCGGTGCCTTTTTTTTTGCTTGCTCAGAGTGTTTGGTGCTGTTATTCTGGTAGGTTGTTTATGCCCTAGTGTCACATCTTCAACCATGTGGGAGATCTCTGGTGGGTAGCTGTCCAGCAAGCCTTGGAGGAGAGTTTTGACAAGGGCTCCAGCATGATTGGGATAAGTGTGATGGGAAAATGGACTGGAGGGAAAATTGAAATGGGATGGGTCAGGTAGGCGGCATGATCCTCAGATTACCAGGGTGGGCATCTTTGGAAAGGTGGTGGGAGTGCGTGGGGTGTGGATGGGCCATGGTGCTTGCTCTGGCTTGGAGGATGGAGGATGCATGTGAAACTACATTTGACACAACTTCAGGAGGAGGTCAGGTGGTTAGGGAGTGGCAAGAAAAGGGTATGTTGGGGGTAGGAACCTCTGCTGTGGGGTGAAGTTGGAGGAAGGCAGTAGGGGGACAAACAGTGGTGATGCAGGTGCTCCACAGGAGCCACCAGAAACGGGGAGGAGACATCTTGTAGAAAATGGTACAGGCACAAGGACCACACAATTAAGGGGAGAGGCGATCGAGGGCATTATGGGTATGAGGGGTACTCCAGTGGACCTGGACAGGACTGGTCCAGAGCAGGTTATGGGCCAGGGACCTGGCAGGTGGTTATTTATTTATTTATTTATTTATTCATTCTAGTCTTTGGTAACTGGTTAAGGCCCACTAGGCACAAGTGCCTGTTTTCAGGGTGACCTGGGAGCACTGGGTGGCTAAGTGACTTGCTCAGAGTCACACAGTATGCAAGTGGAGGCTGTGAGAATCAGACCGGGTCTGGTCTGCTGGATGTATCAAGCTCATTCACACCTCATTCTCTAACCTCTAGGCTATTCTACCAGCCCAGAGGAAAAGGTTAGAGGAAAAGGGACCAGGTATTCACTGAAAATGTTGGTTGGTGGCAGGGCGCTGGGGGAGGATCAAGTAGCATGCCTTGAGCACAACAACAGATTTGCACCACTAGCGCAATTGAACTAGGGAGGGAGGATAGTTCTGGGGTAGAGGAGGCTCCAGAGGACAGGATTAAGGGATATAGCAAGCAGCTCAGTAATAGGGACCACTCAAGTTTACTCACTTGCACAGGGACTCAACGGGGCAGGAGAGAATGACCTGTAGGGATTGCAAGAGAGTGACTAGGAGATAGGGCAACAAGGGTAGCATTGGTGGGGGCTGGGACGAAAGTGTCCCTGGAAAAGAGGGAGGTGGACTGTGAGGAGGAAGTAGGTGGGGCTCTGGGGACAGTATCAAACAGGGATGCTGTGAGGGGAGAGCAGTATGATGGATGGGACTTGGACCAGGAGTCCCTGGAAAGTAGGGAGGAAGATGGGAGGGAGTGGGGGTGCTCAGGGGACAGTAACAAGCATGGAGGCAGTGAGGGGTAAGTGGTATGATGGATGGTGATGAGAGGGGACAAGCGTTCCCCTGGCAGGCATGGGGGGCCATTGTTCCTGTGAGGGATGACAATGGTCCAAAGCTGTTACTGAAGGGAGAGGTTGGGGAGACATGGCGGTGAGGAGAAGGAGCTGGAGAGAGGGACGGAAAGCAACCGCACTCCATCAGGGGAGGTGTGGACAGGAAGGCAGATGAGGCAAGGAGAGGACGGAGCTTTGGAGGTAAGGGGGATAAAGGAAAAGGACATGGTAAAGGTGTTTCTGTTGGGTGATTTCATGGTCAGAGGTATTAAGTGGGAGGGTCGAGGAGGGTCACCCTGCAGCGTCAGGGTCAAAGAGTGTATCTGGCTTGACTGTTCATGAAACCAAACACTTGATCTATGCACTGGCAAAAGACTGCGGGGGATCTGCTAATATATTGATGCACCTCTGCACGAACGATATTGAGGGTAGCAGTGTGCTGAAGATCCAGGTTAGGTTCTGGGAACTGCCAGGGTCTGTCATGCCATTGGCTGGTCAGCCTCCTTCTCAGACATCCTACCAGTACTGAGAGCCAGTGTGGAAATAAACAAAAATTAGGAAGTAAATGAATGGCTTGGTGAGTGGGTAAGGACAGGGGATACGGGTTGGTCGGAGACTGGGGTGAGACCTGGGAAAACAAGGGACTGTATGCAAGGGACAGGCTCAACCTCATCTTGGGTGGGAAGGAAGTTCTCAAACAGGAATTGGCAGGGTTCATACAACCTAGGTGGGGTTTAAACTTGTGAAGGGGGAGGCAAGGGCTTGTGGTGGGCCCAGCATGTCCACCAGGAGATATGGCCTCCTCCACAAACAGGGAGGAGGAGGACAGATCAAGAGCACTGGACTGCACTGGCAGGGGCTCTGGTGGCCAAATACCTGGAGTTCACAGGGGAGGGTTAGGGATGGGTTGGAGAGTCGTCCTGTTAATGCCAGGAGTATGGCAAACAAGATGCCTGAGCTCCAGACAATGCTGGCAGATGGGTAGGGATGTGGTGGCTGTCACTCAAACCTAGGCTAACGCTGGGCATGATTGGGACCTGAACCTGGTAGGGTACACCATGTTCAGAAAGGACAGGACTGTGGGCAGGGGTGCAGGAGTGGCTTTCATTATTGCAGATGGCACTGAGATAAGCATGGGTTGAGGAGGAAGAGGGTGCATGAGGTATTATGGGTTACCCACAAGCTCCTTGGGGCAAGAGGGCTGGGAGTGGTATACAGGCCACCCAGGCATGGAAGGACCTGGAGGAAGGCCTGGTGGTAAACCTGGGACCATTGTGGGCAGGGGGTAAAACCATGGTGCTGAGGGACCCAAACATGCCAGGATCAGACTGGGGAACTATGACGTCCTTGTCAGCCAGGAGCAGCGTCTGCTGGATGTATTCCGGATCGTTTTTGCCCAGCTGGTAACTGGCCAATGAGGGGGACGCATCCTGGATGTTGTCCTGAGACGGTGATCTCATCAGAGATCTAGTAGTAGGGGACCCACTGGCAGGAAGTGATCATGCCATGGTTTGGTTCTCTCTGACCTGGGGAGAAGTGTTGATCGATTGTACAGCGGCCATTGATTTTAGGGTGGTGGACTTTGAGGGCATGGGGAGGATCCTTAGGGGCTACCTAGATGGGATCAGGCTGGGTATGGACACTGAGGCCACTGGGAAACCATTAAACAGGGGCTGCTGGAAGCTACTATGACCTGCACCAGGAGCGGTCACAAGTTCTGGTAGAGCCAGGAAACTGAGCTGGTGGTCAAAGAAGTTCAGGTCACAGTACAGGAAAAAGGCTGCAGTATAGCCATTACAGGTGTTGCAGGGGTTATGGACAAGGAGGAGTATGATATGGTCACCAGGAAGGTCACTAGAGTGGTGAGGTCAGCCAAGGTGAGGACAGAGAGGAGACTGGCTCTGGGGGTTAAAAAGAGGAAAAAAATAGGTTTTTCAGGTATATCAGGAAAGGAAGAAGGGAAGGTGCTGATCAGCAGGACTGAGGCAGGGACTATGTAGGAGGAGGATATGGGAGGCAGGCAGAGGTATTAAATGACTACTTTGCTTTGATCTTTTCCAGGGAGGAGGTAGGGCGGCACCACAAGGCAGGAGCAAGGGCAGACCTGTGGAGGGGGGGGCCCATGGATGTTGAAATCCCTTTTTGTTAGGGTGTGAGGCCTGAAGTCCTGAGAGGGAAGACTCTGGGCCCAGATGGTCTACACCTAGGGTGTTTAAGGAACTGGCTGATGTCCTGGCCGAGCCTCTGGTGGATCTCTTTAGCTCCTCCCTTCAGTTGGATTGGGTGCCTCAGTACTGGAGGATGGCTCATGTTGTTCCCATACCAAGGGGATCACAGGAGGAGCTAGAAAACTACAGGCTGGTAAGCCTGATGTTGGTGGTGGGCAAAGTGATGGAGGGGCATCCAAGAGAGGCTGGAGATGTTCCCTAGAGGCAAGGGGTCTCCTGGATGTCCATCAACATGGCTTTTTGTCCAGGGCAGGTCATGTCAGACTAACTTGATGGAGTTCTATGA
The DNA here is from genome assembly GCA_016271365.2 of Neoceratodus forsteri. Lineage (NCBI taxonomy): Eukaryota > Metazoa > Chordata > Ceratodontiformes > Ceratodontidae > Neoceratodus > Neoceratodus forsteri. Next base: position 387,372,823 of record CM057456.1, read on the forward strand.
TTGAGTGATGAGGGCACTGGACCAGGGCAGGCCAGTGAACGTCCTCTTTCTGGACTTCAGCAAGGCATTTGACTTGGTGCCACACCCCTGGCTGCTGGAGAAGCTGAGGGATATGAGTGTAGGGGTACCGATGATTAGGTGGATAGGAACTGGCTAACAGGTTTTTTCAGAGGGTGGATGGTTGGGGAGGTTTCATCTCCTAGGAGGGTCATCAGTGGGGTACCACAGGGTTGGTGCTGGGGCCACTCCTGTTTAATGCTTACATAGCAGATATCAGGAATGGCATCAGGAGCAGATGGGCCTTTGCCCATGACTCAAGCTGGGGGCAGTAGTGGATGGGGAGGAGGGTAGGTTAGCCATTCAAGGGGACCTGGAGACTCTGGATGAGTGGTCTCGCATCTGGAAACTGTGGTTTAATACGGAGAAGTGCAGGGTTCTGGACATGGGGCCCAGGAACCCAGCACATGTGTACACTTTGGGAGGGAAGACACTGCAGGCTACAGTGGGTAGAAGGACCTGGGTGGTTGTGGATGGCAGAATGAACAACTCAGAGCAGTGCAGGAGGGCTGCAACCAAGGCAAATAAAATGCTGGGGTGCATAGCCAGGGGATAACCTCAAGGTGCGGGGAGGTGCTTCTACCACTGCATAACTGCCTGGTTTGACTGCACCTCAAATACCATGTGCAGTTTTGGCATCCGTCCTTCAGAAGGGATATGATACAGGGTCTTGGGGAGATGCCCTATGGGGTGAGGCTCAGGAGCTCAACCTGTGCTATCTGGAGAAGAGCAGGGATAGAGGGATATAAATGAGGTCTTCAAATACCTCAAGTGGTTCCATACGGTGGGTTGGGATAGAGTGTTCCAGCTACGGGAGGAGGGGACAACCAGGGGCACCCACTGAGGTTGGTAGACGGAGACTCAGGAGGAGATTAGGAGATGCTACTTCACTGAGAGGGTGGTGGAGCCCTGAATGCTTTGCCCATGGAACTGGTGGTGGTAACAACTGTGGAGGGGTTCAAGTGAGGCTGGGACAAGTATAGGGGAGGTGCATCTCAGGACTTTGTCAGAGGACTAAGGTGGAGGACCATGTGGGAGGGTGGGGGAGACTGTAACGATGCCTGGTAAGGGTGCTGATCCCTGAGCAGACTTGAAAGACCATAAGGCCTACTCTGCTGGCATTCAAGTATGTTAGTATGTTAGGATTGACCCTTGAGGCACTCCACAGCACAGAGCAGCAGCTCTGAGATGTTACCTCCCAACCCCCACCTGCTTCAACCTACTGGACAAGAAGGACACAACCACTGCAATGTTGTCCCTTGAGTCCTGCACAGTGGCTCAGTTGAACCAACTACACCGATTGATCCACCATGTCAAAGGCAGAGCAAAGATCCAGTAGTACTGGAATAGAACAATGACCACTGTCTCTAGCCAGGAGGAGATCACTGAACACCATAACCCATACCGCCTAAGTGCTACTTTGAAGTCTGAATCTAGACTGGAATGGCTCATAGATCTTGTAGCATTCCAAGCTGCTCTGGAGTTGAGCTGCTACCACCTTCTCAATTACCTTCCCTAATAAGGAGGTTTGAGCCAGGTCTATAATTTGCCAGATCTTCAGGATCCAATGATGTTTTTACAGAAGGGTTTCACCATTGCTCATTTCAGTTCAGTAGGAAAATACAAAGGAACACATGATTATCCCAGGAATACTGGGACCAGTGCCCCCAGCAACCTGAGAGAAAGCAGGGGACCCACAGATCACATACAGTAGGTAGGGCACAATGCCAAAATCTTTGGGAAACCTCATCCAACAAGATTGGGTCAAACTCCACCCAAGGTGGCAGAGTGCATACAGTGTGCCCCTCACTAACTCGGTACTGCCAGCCCATGACAGATCGCTTGAGGTGATCTCAGTACTAATGGAGAATACCTTGTAAAGGAACATTGATTTTAATTCATCACACTTTTCTGCCAATAAAACTCTTCCCAATTGGAGGCAGGGTGGATTCAGCAATTTGTCAACAGTGTAAAAGAATTTAGCTGGTCTATTTTCCTTCAGCAATGACCCATAACAAGAACGCTGTCTTTTCAGGATGATCAATTGCTGATATTCACCATGCTGCTTATTCAGCATCAGTCTGTTGCAGATCTCCACTAGGATTGCTGCAGTCTCCACCCTTTAGTGTTCAAGCACCTAAAATCACCATCAAAGCTTGGTGACCTATGGTGGGACATCAAGGGCAGAACACAATATTGTGCCAGGGAGTTGAAGACCACCATAGGGGCTTTATTGTATCCCTCCACAACATTCTTTGCACTCCCAGCACATACCATCACCATGCTCAGGATGTCCAGGACTGCCAGGAGATTATCTTCCAGATTTCTAACAGAGCAGTATCTGGCCATCAACACAGGAGGGACTAGCATCTGGTGAGCCCTACAGAAATACTGCATGGCATTGTGATCCAAACCAACTGATTGGTTCAATCTTATTTATTTATTTAGTTTCTGTTGACTGGGAAAGGAGGACTAGACAATTCTGCCTATTTTCAGCCTCTTCGGGAATACAGATGCATGCCAACTGATATTGAACCAGATTAGCTGGTAGTGGTATTTTTTAGTGAATGGGGAAAATTTGGCCAGGACGCTTAGGGAAATTCCCTACCACCAGTAGGGGAATTGCCCATTTCCAAATGGCCACCATTAGAGTCACAGGAGGGAATGGATGTTACTGAGGTAGGGAGCCGGCCTCCCCTCCACTCACTTCTCAAGAGGTTGGTGATGTGGAATCTGTTACTGCTGAAAATTTTGAGGAAGCCCAGGTAGTAGAAGTATTTGTTTTAACTGAAGATTTGACTGATCTAAACATGGGAACCCAGCTCAATGTGATGGACTTCAATGTAGAAAACAATATTCTCTTACCAGAGCATGAGGAAGATGCCCAGACAGAAATGCTGCTGATCATCAAGCAGAAGAAAGGAGATGTGCTAAATGCAGCATCCAGCTGCAAGCTAAACTGAGCACACTGCATGGAGAAAGTGGCCCTGTCAAATCAGGTCTCACACCAGCTGACATTGGAGCATCAAGAGTTTCACCACTCCAGTGAACCAACCTCTGTTACACCTCAGGTAATAGATTCTCCTCTGTTCTATAATGCTAATAAAATGGCTGACAGTGATAGCGTTAAGTGCAGCGAGTGCATGAGAGCAGCGGAGGAAGCTCCTGGACTGAAAATGAATGAACAGAATGTTAATACAAAAACTGTTGTTCTACAGACAGGGTTGAGGGCACTGTAATAATGAAATGATCAATAAGCATGATAAGGCCCTCAAAAATAAATAGGCTGAGAATACAGGGAAACTGTTATAGATTTTTCCAGACAAACTTTAACCTTCTTTGCAAACAGCACCTGAAATTTGTTATCAGACTGAGACTATGAATCACACAGGGCTAAAGTATTGTCTTTCTCTGTTAGAAACCCAGGATCAGAAAACTTTGAAAGAAGACCAAAAATAAAAGAGCTGCTATAACCTGTGCTAAAAGAAATATCCTATTAGCGCAACAAAATAATGTAAATGTGGAAACTGGGGAATACATCCAGAACTATACAGAACCTACAAACATCTGCAGAAATTATTCATACTGCTTTTACTTCAAAACCTATAAATGCTGACCCATTCATGAAATGGTCTCATGAAAAAGCCCTTTTAGAGCCAGATGGAAAAAGATGCCAGATGGAAAATGGTTGCGGATGATGACTGGAATGCTACTCAGTTTACCCAGGGCTCCCCAAATGGCATCCAACGACTCAGGTACCTGCTACTAAGAAAAGAAACCTCTCATTCTACAAATCCAGGAACTGGTCATATTGTCCAGGAGGCACTACCCCTGGCTCGAACACTGATATGCAGCAGGAGGGACTTGACTTCCCAATTAAGTCAAAACTTTCTGTTTCTGAGACTATAGACCAAGAACCTCTCAAATAGTCAGGGGACCTCCCTCAAAGACCATTGTTGTCAGAATGTTTTCTAATAACAAAAGAAGCTGCCCTAGGAGAAATGCCACATGTATTAGATACAAAGGGAGAATGGAGGTTAGGCCTGACAGGCAATATGTAGGTAGGAGATTGTTAAAGGAATCACTGCATTTTTCCTAAAGGAGGTTTTTATTCATCAGTATATCTGGAGAAGACAATTTTGATGTGAGGTCATCATATGCTCCTGAACTCTTCTAGCAGAGGTATAACCAGATGAAATTTCCCTTGGTCACCCTTTTGGTATTCCTCCTAAGTCACTGATCAAATTTGTTACAGTAATGTTCAGAAATGAAGGGTACATGTTGAAGATATCACCTTCTGGCTCTCACAGAAATGTGAGGTCTTGAAGTAGTCCTGAAGCTATACTTGACTCTGAACTTTTTGGACAGGTGGGAGGAAGTATAAAGTAAAATTGCAAAATGAACAAGAAATAGAGCACATTCTTAATTCCTTCCTGTTAGGGAGAGATAGGGAATATGTTTCTACTCTGGGCAGCCAAGGCCTGCTATAAATGTGACTTTAGAACACACTGTTCAAACATATGTCACAAGGCCTGATGTGACATCTGTGGAGAAACAGGTCACATAAGCCTCCAGTGTGCTAACATGACCAAATGTGATCTTTGTGAAGAGTCAGGTTATAAGTTTTCAGACTGCCCTGGCTGCCAAGAACACAGTGACTGTTATCAGCCCAGAACTCCTCATACAGAAAGCCCAGGACACAACAGAAGCCCTTCCAAAACCCCTACTGAGAATCCTCCTTCCCCCATTACAGGAACCAGACTGAGAGATAGTGAGGAATGAGAAGAATCCTTCCCAGGAGATAGTGTTTCAGGATCCTCCAAGTGTGAATGATACATACTTGTATACTCTTGAGTCTACTACCAGATACAGTTATTCTGCTCAGATTGAGAAAATAAAACTGGAAATGAAAGAGTACAAATATGATAGGGCAAAGAGTCTTTGAGCAGAATTATAGTATGGTACTCAGAAATCCCCTTAGAGACCCTTTGAAGCCTTTAAGGCAAGAACAGAGAATATGTCTCTTCAAAGTCTGCTCAATGATCAAGACAGAGTAGTGAAAATGATGAAAGACTACACTCCATTATCTCAAAACACATACGTTCATATGCTATAAAAGTGACCCCACATATCTAGGATACATGCTTTTTCAGATAGTGCATACACCCTCCACCAGCTATTGTCCAAACTCTTACTCTCCATCTCAAGTACAGAAATTGAAACAACCATAAAAAATTAAAACAGGAACCTCTCCTGGATTTGATGGCCTACCAAATGAGTTTTATAAACTATTTGCAAAAGAAATGGCAGCTTGTCTCGATAGGGTCTTTTCTTTCTTTTTCAATCCAATAAAATCCCTTCCTATTTTTCACACGGTTTATTAGTGTTTCTATATGTCAGAGAACAGACAGAAGATAACTGATTGGAGACAAATCACAATACTAAATTTGATTTGAAAATATTATCTCAACTCCTAAATACCAGACTCAGGAAATTAGCAGGAAATATGATCCATCCAGCCTAAGTTTGTGGTCTAACAGATTGGAAGATCCAACATGCCCTGTCTATTGTAAGAGATGTAGAATTTTACTCCACTAAGAAAAAAGATGGAGTAATTATATCTTTAATCCAGTTTAAAGCTTTTGACAGGGTTTCCAGGACTTTTTGTTTTACGCTTAGAACAGTATGGGATTCCCAAAATTTTATTCAATGGATTAAACTTTTTATTCCAGGGCAGAAGTATTTCCAGTTATTAAAGGAAACAATGGAAAAGACAAAGCTTTCCTCAAACATACAGAAACTCTCAATTAGTGCTTTCAGACAGTAACAACTTTTTTGTGATTTAAACAGCTACCCACAATGTCCACTTCCTGCAGCCATTTCATGAGCAGCAGTGAGCTTCCCTGAGCTCACTGTATGCTAATATGTGAAGCTCACTGTATGCTAATATGCCTGTCTGACCCTCAGCTATTAGTTGTCAGGACATTATTTGCATAAAAGTGAACTCAGGAAACTCCCTGCTACTCATGAAAGGGTGTCTACCAGCAATAGAAAGTGAAAGTTGAAGGCCACTGTTTAAATCATTAAAATCAACTAGAGTAATTAAAAAATATTACTGTTTGAAAGCACTAATCAGGAATTTGTGTAGTGCCTGGGTAAAACGATGCCTTTTCCAGTGTTTCCTTAAAGGACAGATAATGGCAGCATGCACACTAGAACTGCAGTCAGGCAAGGCTGTCCTTTAGCCCATTACTATATATATTTACCCTAGATCCCCTTATTAGGAAAATACATACTTCCCTAAATTCAAGGGATCACAGGGACCAGCAAGACAGACACCCTAAAATTCAAGCATATGCTGATGACATATGTCTGTTTTTACTGATTACTTAAAATACGGGAGTATCATCTATATTTCAAGAATATTCGAAATATCAAATTCCAAACTGAATGTTAATAAGAGCAGAGGTTTATTAATAGCCCCCTGCAACATGGTGCAACAGAAATTGCTGGAATAAAGATGTCTCAGGAACCATTAAAATTCTAAGGATCACTTTTGGACCACAAATGACCCATATGGAAACTGGGATATGGCCTTAAAATAACAGAAAATCAGGTATTCAGATGGAAAAATTGGAAACTGTCTAAAATTAAACGGGTTACTATTATTAAAAGTTTATTATACCATGCCTTCTGTATATTGCCATGACTTACCCCTCCAACTTTTTAGAGACAAGACAATATGCATGTTTTTTTTGGATGCTCTGGGGAGCAGAATAAACCTGGTGAAATGGTATATGATATTTAACAAAAGCACAAGGGGTTTGGAATGATAGACCCCATAACTTTTTTCAGGCACTATTCATACCTCAAAACATAAAACCAGTTTTAAATATTACTAACCTTTTACACCACCTATGTTTGCTGAATAATCTGATGGACTACCTGCATAAGTGGGTAGAGACCCCCAAGATAACTTTAAAATACAAATACCTGGGTTTTCAAACCTGTGGCTCAGAAACTCTTTAAATGGGAACTCACGAAAACAGTGGTTAATCCAAATACTGGGCCACAGTTATATAATTTTAGCTAACAAAACTTTTCCCTTTGGACCTGAATTAAAAATGTACAACACACCAGAATAAACTGGTATTAAGATGATTAAATAATAATAGAATTCCCACACAGATGTGGGAAATATTTTAGCTCTCACTCTGGCAAATTGGATCCGACAGGAATCCAACACGTATTTCTGTTGAGCGGCCTGTCAGCAACACCGGCAGGTCGACTGCATTCTGCAGTTGGCTGCTGGTTCACTATCATTTTCTTTGTTTTCTTTGGGCGGCTTTGCCCCGAACCCACCATACCCCAAGATTCTCAACTCCAGTCAGAGCTGATTGAGGAGGGTGAAGGACCCCGACAGACAAGCCAGGTTCCAGCAGGTCTCCCATGGCAGCTAGGCGCTGTAGTATGCTGTGGGGACCTCACTGGGAAATGTCGCTGGCAAGGGGTAAACATGGCAAATTGAGTGTAAGAGGCAAGTAAAACACAAACGCAGGAAGAAAGATATTGGCCTTATAACAAATCAAGCAACAGAAGAATCAATGCAACACTTCCTGTTTCAGTGTTCGTAAGTTTAGCCCTTATGGAAATTCATTGCTGATAGGTGGGGACTAAAATGGCTCCAGAATCTGACTTATGAAATATTAGTGTTAGGGAACCAGCCCTGTTAAATAGTAAATATCACCCTGAAACCCTATTGGTACTTTTCTGCTGCCTGAAGTTTCATTTATGGTAAGCAAAGTATCAGTGAGCAATACAACAAAAGATTATGTCATATCACACCTTTCCATCTTAGGTGGAACAAGCAATGCATGAAGAGTACAAAAGGATAAAACCTTTTACCTCTGATTAAAGTATGGAAATGGTGGAAGAGTTTATCTCAAATATAAGTAAGATCTGTTTCCCAAAACAACTAGTGCGATAAGGCATCAGAGTGGGATTATATGGAAAAGGGGATTAACAGAGGTATGATTCTTTGGGAAGAGGTAGATAGAAGATGGTAAAAACAAATAAATGACTGTAAAATATTGTTTTTGATTCTTAGAGATGTTATGTGATATGATAGTTTAAATATAATGTACTAGAACTATTGTTTTCCTCTTTTTTATAATTTTGATTTATTCTTCTTTGTATTCTGCATGTGTATCTGTTTTTGAGTTGTTATGACGTTAGTAAAAATTCCCCTAATCTTTTCAAGAAGTGCCATAGGGTCTTTAACATCCACCTGAACAGGCAGACGGGACCTCGGTTTAACATCTCATCTGAAGACAGCAGCTCAGGAGTGCAGCACCCCATCATGCTGCACTACAGTGTTAATATTTAATCCAAGTTGCCTGGGGTGGGGATAGAATCCAGAGCCTTCTGATCTTCCAGCCTCAGAGGCGAGTGTGCAACCTACTGAGCTGCTGAGCCACTGACACTGCAAATTACTAATGTCAATTACTAATGTCAAGAACCAACACAAAGATCGAGTCTAAGTCACACTTTGTGACTGTACTCTGCTCAGAGTTGGATGCAGCTTGCTAAATTATAGCTGCTTGTGGCTTTTACAACACTGACCCTGTAACTGTCACTAACCAATGGCCTTCACAAATAGCTGCCACCAGTGAATGCAGCATCATCCACCCTGACCCAACCCGACATCAAGCTATCAGTTGAAGCTGCTGCCTGCCCTATCTGTGCCCTCACACTGCCATTACTTGAATCTAGAAAAATCAGCTGCTTATATGCAGCATTGCACCCTACTGGTGAAGTGACAACAATACAATGTCCAAATAAGACTATGTTTTGGTTTTCAACTTTTCACTTTTTAACTTTTGTGCTGTTTTAAAAGATATATACTTTTTCTCTAAATATCATACTTATGTACTAATAGCAATAGATCCATTCCATAACTGCAATGGGCCAAGAGAATAGTAAATAGACAGTCTAGAGAAGGGCGACTAAGATGGTACACAGCTTGCACCACAAAACTTATGAGTAGTTAAGGACCTCAATATGTATTCGCTGGAGGAGAGGAGGGAGAGGGCATGATAGAAACATTGAAGTACCTCAAGGGCATAAACAAGGTACAGGGGAGATATCTTCCAATAAAGGAGGAGGAGTACAAGAATGAGGAGGCATGACATGAAATTGGAAGATGGCAGTTTAAGAGAGATGTGAAGAAGTTTTTCTTCACAGAGAGGAGTGGTGGATGCATGTAATGGTCTGACACAAGAGGTAGTGGAGAAAGCACTGTGGTTGGATTTAAACATGCATGGGACAGGCATAGGGGAACCACAGAGGTAAAGTAGAGGGAGGGTCAGAAGCCGTAATCAAGCACGGGGCTTACAGACGACTGGATGGGTCTTATCTGCTGACAATTTCTGTTTCTATGTAGGAAACTCCAGTGGGTGCACTGTAGGATAATGGCACTTCTTGGTTGGTGAAGCAATCAGCCTTCAGAGATAGTTGTAACCCTTCGTAAATAAAAGTATTTTTGCATTATTTTGCTAAGTTTTTAATACAGTTTATTTTCCCCAGATAACGTAGCTGAGAGGCAGTGATCTTCTTGAGGATATCTATTTCATCAGGTCACATCTTTAGGACTACATGTTGCCAGGCAGTAGGTCCACATGGAAACATTTCTGTAGCTGTCTATCAGGGGCCACCCACGATGCTGTTAGACACCGATGTCCCATAGTATGTAAGTGTGGGTGGCCCCTCTCCCTCTTCAGTTCTTTTTCGCCATCGACCAGACTCACCAGGACTCAGCGGAAACTTCACTGTTGACTGACGACCAACATTTTTGAACCCTTTTCTATTTTCTCTCCTAGTGGTAATCACTTTTAAAGTGATTCTCTCCATTATTATGTGGAGTACTCAAGAAAGACTTCCATTTCTGCAGCTGTGGTAGGAAAATCTACTCCAGCAATGAGCACAATTTCTGTGTTTGTTCTCCAGCGAGATCTGTCAGAGGTTACCTGGCAGCACTGTCAGAAAGCACTACGCCTTCCTGATTAAACACAGGTAGCCAGAATAGAGAAGGAGCTGCAAGGGAAGAGCTCTACCTCATCTCTGGATCATTCCTCAGGCCTCCAGCCTGCTAAGACCAGGACAAATCTTCAGAGAAACACTCTCACTGGGGTGAGATTTGTAATGGATTGCCCCCCATGGGTGTGTTCCCAGTCACCGCTGTCCCCAGCCTCGACTGCAGCAGTGTCATTGGCCACTTCAGCATCAACATTTCCTGCCACCCAGACCTCTGCTCCCTCCAGGCTGGCTCTTGCAGTGAGTTCTGCTGGATATTCTGTGGCCTGCAAAGGCCCATTGACATTGAGGTTGAGCCAGTCGATGTTGCAAGTCCTGCTGCTCTGACCTCCAGAACCGCAAGGTCAGCTGGCAGCAAGCTCCACTGGCTCCTCTTTGACCAGCAATGGCTCTTCGACAACAGGGTTGCAGCCATCCCTGCCACTGCCACAAGGCATCCCTGTGATGCAGGCCACCGTCAATGTCCAGATGGTGCTTTCCTGCTGCGCCATCATCCAGCATCTCCTCCTAGCTCTGGGCTCCACGACTATGGGGCTGTCTAGGGCAGCCCCTGCAGTGCTGCCAGTGAGGGCTATGTGCCCTGCTTTTGCCTGGATGTTGACATCCTCACTTCCTTCTCAGCCCTTACAGCCCATTGATGTGGGGCATGAATACTATCCTGACCTCCTTCCTCCGGATGAGGAGGATGTGAAATCTGACAGATCTGGTTCCACAGTCTCCACCAGGGTGGGGACTCTAAAGTTCATATCCTAGGTCCCTCCTGAAGACCCTCATTTTTGTCTATGATGAAGCAGCTCCAGGATGCTCTGGGGTTAGAGGCTGAGGAGGAAGACATCACTAGGAGGTATCTTGAAATTCAGACTGCCCCGGTTACATTTCCTCTAATGGCCACACTGGAGGGTGCTACAATGGTTGCCTGGCGTAGGCCAGATATGATTCCTGCCATGCTCAGAAAGGCAGAAAAGCTATACCAAGCCCTCTTAGGAAAGCCTTTTACAGGCCAACCTGAGACTGACTCAGTGATAAAGGCAGCCCATGACAGGTCTAGGGCTCTTGGGCACCTCAGTTCCTTCCCCAGATAAGGAGTCAAGAAAATTGCAGGGGCTAAGAAAACCTTGGCTTCAGCCATTTGGGCCTTAGAATAGTAAACTACCTGGCCCATATGGTCAAGTTCAAGAACACCCTCTGGGAAAAGGCCAAGCAGTGGTTCAGGCCCATCCAGAGGGTACTCTGAGACAAGAACTATTCAGAGCCCTCCAGACTGTGGCTGATATAGGCAAGCACCTCCTGAGGTCCATCTATGATATTCTGAATGCTTCAACCAGGGCATCTGCCATGACTATCTGCATCAGAAGGCACTCTTGGCTGCTGGTGTCTGGGTTTTGCTGCTGATGTCCAGCAATCCATCCTTAATGCCCCTTTCAGAGGATACAAAGCTCTTTTGGGCCACTGTGCAGGATATCATCAATGCCCTGCATGCCTCAGGAAGGGCTTTAAGGTCTGTCCACTCCCTCTACCACACTCAACCTAAGAGTAGACAGTGGACCTCCTTTCATAAGACTTCACACAGACCTCGGAGAGGGACCAGACCCCAAGACAAATGTACATCCACCATAGGTGCCCACCCCAAAAGCCCCAGAGGTGGTGGTTGTGGCCCCAGCTGCCGGATCTGCTTCAGCATGGCTCCTTGCCTGACCCTCTCTCCAGTCTTAAGCCAGGAGGTGGTGGTTGGGGTAATTTCTCCCTCCACTAAAACAGTGGAGGATCCCTATAGATGCTTGGGTCCTGAAACTAATTGACAAAGAACATACTCTAGAACGTCTGGAGCTGCCTCCAGACCTTCTCAGTTTCCTTGGTTTACCCTCCAGGTCACATACAGTACCTGTGCTACTAGAGGAAGTACGCACACTGGTGCAGAAGAGGCCATAGAACCAGTGCCATGGCATCAAAGAAACACAAGGTTTTATTCTCATTTCTTCCTCGCTCCCAGATCCACAGGGGACTTGAGGCCCATTCTGGACTTGAGGGATCTGAACTTCTACTTTCAGTACAAAGTTCAGGATTATCACTCTGCAAGGCCTGCTGCCACTCCAGAAACAAGGGGATTGAATATGCTCTCTGGACATGTAGGATGCCTACCTGCAGATCAAGGTTTGCCTCCCTCACGAAGGTATCTGTTCCAGTGGAGCACTACCAGTTCAGGGTATTGCCCTTTGGCTTGTCCTCTGTGCCATGGGTATTTACCAAATTCTTAGCAGTGGTGGTAGTGACTCTCAGAAGGGAGTGAGGGTTTGTACATCTTCCCCTCGACGACTGGTTGCTCAAAGCTCAGTTCAAGGAAAACCTGTCTCAGACACTACTGTGTACCAAGCAATTGTTTGAGGACTTAGGGATAACTGTTAACATGCCCATGTCTGTCTTGACCCTTGCCAGCACCTACAATACATAGGGGCGGTTCTGGACACTGCTCAAGGCCTAGACATCCTGTCCCAGGACAGGGCAAAATGCCTCATAGATCAGGCCCTACTGATGTTTCAGAGCAGATGTCACAGGCAAGACTTTCCTAAGGCTGTTGGTCCCAATGGCAGCTTCCATTGTCACGGTACCCCTGGCAAGACTGCATATATCAGAATCCCCAATAAGACCCTGAGGGTCCAGTGAGATCAGCACACCAATATCTTCCCCTGTCCTCAAGGTTCTCAGTGGTGGATGGACCCCAGCAACTTTGCTGAAAGGGGTCCATTCCTTATCCCTTCATTTCAACAGATCCTCACACAGATGCCTTGGGGCAGGGCTGGGGCACACATGGCTCCTTATCACACCCAAGGAATGTGGACCCCAGTGAAAACTTCCCTCCACATAAACATTCTGCAGATGAAGGCTGTGCTGTTTGCTTGCAATCCTTCAAGACCCATCTGTCCCACACTGTGCGAGGACAGATGGAGTCCTCATAGTTGTTTGTGTGTTTCATCCCAGGAAAGACAGTGTGCCGTTTCTAAACAGTGTCTGTCCAAATGGTTGGCCAACTGTATAACTCTTTGTTACAGGAAATATGGTAGGAACTTCCTGGCTCTGGTGAGGCCACTCCACCAGAGCATGGCCACTTCTGTTGCCTGTTTCAGGAATGTGTCAGCTGCAGAAATCTGTGCTGTTGCAACTTGGAGTACTGTCCACTCTCTAACTAAACACTGCAATCTGGACATTGTTTGGAGGAGAAGGGCAGGCTTTGGCCTAGCTGTACTTCAAGGCCTTCTTTCTTATGTCTCTGGCCTCCTGCCACCCAGACTGTCTAACTGTCTGTACTGTTTGGACTCGTCCTATAGGTGTGACCTGACAAAAGATATCCCCAAAGAAGATAGAACAGTTATGTAAGATCTTACCATTAACTGTAGATCTTCGAGGAATATCTTTATCAGGTCATGCCATCCAACCCACCCATCCCTTTGGCTTGGAGATTCTTCCCTTCTGTCTCTTTCTCCAGGATGGCATGCCTGTTGCTCCAGACTTTAAATAGCTGGGCAGTCTACCTCTCTCCTTGGCTTTCTAGAGAGAGGCTCTGGTGAGTATGGTCAGCAGCAGGGAGCTGAGGAGAGAGCGGAGCTCCCCATGCTTATATACAATCGGACGTCGGCATCTGATGTTGTCATGGCAGCCCTGATAGACTGCTAGAGAACAGTTTCGTGGGGTCCTGGTGCCTGGTGGCATATAGTCCTAAAGGCGTGACCTGGTGAAAGAGATTCCCTCAAAGATCTACTATTATGGTACATTCTTACGTAACTGTTTTTTTATTTTCAGTGAATTCCTGCTTCTGCTGATTGTTGCAGCTAGAGTAAATGGACAAGAGCTAGGGATGTTAAAGCAGCAGTGCAACCAAATTTGGACAAAACATATAACCCTGCATTTTTTCACCACAAAAGAGTCCAGACATCTTTTAGATTTATTTGATAGTAACATTTCCAATTCTGCCAAAATCTGAGTTTTTATAAATGTTTTCATTTACTTTTCTAAAGAAACAAGCATTTGTCAATGCCGAAATGTTGTCGCTGCTGGCATTGGCAGTGGCGGAGGTGGAGAGGCACAGCTGTGAGTTTGTTAATGTGTCCCAAAAGGTGATTTTCCACAGCTTAGTATGCCACTGTGCAGCAGAGCTGCAGAAATGCATTTTGGGCAGGCTGTGGAAAATGCCAGCTGGACTGTTGATAATGAGGTGTGCACAAATGCCAGTGGTAGCGTGGCATGAAAATAATACAGATTGACAAAGTTACAAGGGTGCATGGAACTGCGCAATGCGCGCTTGCAACAGTCATTGTCTGGGCTTCACACCAATTTTCAACATAGGCATTTTAGGACCTCTGCTGATGAATAGTGTCACCGTCATTTCCTGAATGTGTCCCGAAGTGATTTCGCACAGTGACCGTGCAATTCTACATCGGACGTGTGAAAACACATTTCAGCCAGCTGTACTGTTCATAAGGAGGTATGGAAAAATGGCAATGATGAACAGCTGCTGGAGTGAAAGTATTACAAAGTCAGGCGTGCGTGCAAACTGCTAACCGCGCTAATAAAACAGTCATTGTATTGACTTTCGTCCTAAATTTTCAATGTAGGCATTTTAGGACATCTGCTAATGAACAGTGTCACTGCCATTTCATAATGTGTCTGAACACGGGCTTTCCACAGTGACTGTGCTATTGTGTGTGCGGTACTAAGAAACAGATTTTGGTCAGGATGTGAAACATGACAGCTGTACTGTTCATTAGGAGGTGTAGAACAATGGCACTGTTGAAAATGTGGAGTGAAAATATAAGTTCGCGGACTATGGCGTGCGTGCAAACTACTGCATACGCTCGTAACAGTCATTTTATGGAGTACTGTCACCAAATTTTCAACACAGACATTTTAGGACCTCTGCTCATGAACAGTGTCACTGTCATTTTCATAATGTGTCCCAAACAGTGATTGCACACAGCAACTGCGCTTATTCTGTGCTGGAAGTGCAAATACACATTTCGGCAAGGATGTGAATAATGACAGCTGTACGGTTCACAAGAAGGTGTGGAAAATGCCAATGTTGAGAAATGTGGCATGAAAAAATTGCAAATGTGCTAACTTACAATGCAGCGCGTTAGCAAGTTTCTGCGCTCAAGTAAAACAGTCATTTTAAGAGTATTGTCAACAAATTTTCAACACAGGCATGTCAGTACCTCTGGTCATGAACGTGTCACTGTCATTTTCTTAATGTGTCCGAACACTGATTTCGCACAGTGACCACGCTTATTCTGCATCGCAAGTGTGAAACACATTTCGGGAAGGATATGAAAAATGACAGCTGTACGGTTCATAAGAAGGTGTGGTAAAATGCCAATGTTGAGAATCTGGCATGAAAATAGTGTGAATACGCTAACTTATGACGTGCGTTACGCAGTTGCTACGCACGCTCATAAAACAGTCATTTTTGGTTTTACCACAAACTTGCAACATAGGCTTTTTGAGAGCCCTCTCATGAACAGTGGCACTGTCATTTTGTTACTTAGTCCCAAAAGGTGATTCGGCGCAGTGACTGCAAAATCACCTTCGGGACCGAATACTGTCATGACAATGCAAGATTCATGAAGAAGGGTCCCAAAACCATGTTGAAAATTTGGGGCCAAAATTCGTAAAATGCCAGAGATATGCATTAAAGTTGAAAACCCTATTCATTCCATTATACAGCTTACAGGCATTTCTTCAGTTCATGGTCGGCTTTGAAGAGTGCAGACGTGTTCCCGGTCCACAGAAGATTGCCGTGACAGACTCCAGGTAAGTATGGGGTGAGGAGGGCAGGGTGCTCAGTGGGTAGGTGCAGGTAGGCTAGGGGGCATCGAGACTCTGAGGACGTTTTCATTTACAGGGAAAAAAGGAAAAATTCCCATTGGAGACAGTTTTTGTTTTGCAGGGATTTGGCATGCTGGGGTGGGCTCCTGTGTGCCACCTAACTGTTTTGTGGAAGGGGTGTCTGTAGCTGATGGGGGATTGGGCACCTTGTCGGCACACAACACTGGGGAGGAAGTAATGCTGACGAGGATCGGGCACCTCCATCGGCACACAAAGAAAGCGGGGGCGCGAGCCGAGGGGATTGGGCACTCCATCGCACACAAAGAGGGGTTAACCGACAGGGGATTGGGCACCCAAGTCTGCATTAGTTAGGCGCCACTGGCTGACCATGCACATAATGCTGGTGAGCATGTCAAAAAAGAACCGCTGTGTATGACCAGCTACTCGGATTGCAGCAGACCTTTCTTAGATGTGCACGCTCATTATGTACGCATGGTGCGGCACCAGCACGCAGGTTGATTGGGAATGCAGGATGCACCTACTGGCATGCCCTGCATTCGCCCCAACTGTGACCCCGCCTTCAAAGCTGCACTGTTCCATCGATGCTGGCTGCGCAAGCATCACAACATAAAAAAGATAGCTACAACATTTTGACTTAGAAATAGCATTGCAGACCTGGCAGGAATTAGATCCAAAAATAAAAAAAAAAAAAACTCTTGGTGCAGCATAGGAGGTACCTAGAAATGTAGATTTGTCAGATATGCTAAGATTTTTATCAATTGTAGCTGAAACTAGCATTTTGGAAAACTGCTTTTCATTGCACTGCTGCTTTAAATAATTTGTACAAGGTCTCACTGACAGCAAGCTTCTCTCTTGGGAAATGAACCTGCTGATGGATTCAAAGTTCTGCATTCTAACCACCAGGTGACACTGTCTGTCTATTTACCATGGCAGTTAGTTCCAAAGCAATTATTCCTTCATGGTGCAGTAGGCCCATGACTCATTAAAGAAAAATGCCCATGTCCTGTTCCCTACACTTCAGGGTGGGGCACATCCACGATGTGAGTTTCAGCCGTGTTTACAATTTTAGATACTTGCTTTTGTTGCAGTTATATTTTATCCGGTTGATCCTGCTGTCCCTCCCACTGGCATTTTGACTCAAGCGCTATAGCAGCACATACCACAATCTCCAGCGCTGACCTCAGAGCTGGGAGCGGTCGAGGATCGTGTATAGTGTAAACCTATGGATGGAGCTATTAAAGCTCTAGTTTGTGACTAAAAGTCTTGGTGGTATCCTGAGACCATGTACAGACTGGCAGTTGACTGGCGTCTGTACTTGCTCTTTGCTTTTGCTTAGTGATGCTTGTCTGTGATGGGTGGAGGATAGGGTTCTCCACAGCAGGAGTTTCATTTTGTGTTGCTTTTGCCACCAAGGTTTTTATCATCCTCGGCAGGTCTTGGGTAACTTATCAGCCCTGTCTCCATTCCCAACAGTCATTCCTTACCTGTCTCCAGTCATAGGTAAATATCCCGTGGATTCCCCGTGGTTGGGTGGGAGGGAGGCCATCCTCTCCCCAGATATACATATCCGGTGAAGCCTTGAAATGGAGTGGCAGGGTGGAACACTGTGACAAGGACAGGGTTGCAAGCCCAGTCCTCCATTTTCCTGTTCTCCTCGTCCCTGGACCTTGGCATAAGAGTTTTAAGCATGTGCATGGGCGTGTATCCTGACTACTGCTACAGCACCCTCCATTCTTCCTGCCCATGTTGCACTGCCACTAGGCCTCCACCTGGTGGCAGTCATATCTCGAGCCAACATTCCTCCTCCCTCCTCTCCCGGGAGGAGAGCAGTCCTATGATGCTCGATCTTCTCCTTTGCAGCAGACCCTTGTTGACCCAGGTTGACCCCTGCGACCAAGTCCATTCCTGAACGTGGCTCACCAGCATGGGAGAAAGTAAGTCGCGATGCCTCAGTGCTCTTCAACACTATCGGGCTTCAACTGTTGGTTGAAGGAATGGTGTCGAAAAGGGGTTCAGCTACATTAGGGACTGGGGACCAACCTGGGGGCATGGGCCTATACATAGGTGGTGGCCTGCATTAAACTGGGAAGGAATCACACTCCTCAGTGGATGGGTTAAATGTTACTTTGAGGAACATTTAAACTAGTTGAGGGGTATGGTGGATGTAAAATGGAATCAGCAACTGCCTCTGCCGCAGACTAAACCAGAAAGAAGGGAGGGCCTGAGGGAAGAGAATTTCCAGAGAGCAGGTCAGAAAATAGGACAGTAGTAGCAGACAAAATGGGATGGGGACAAAAATGTAAAAGAGAGGAAAAAGAAGCATGGCTAAAGGGAAAGAAGAGGGGCTGTAGGCAAACTGTGGAAAAGGTGTGGAAGGTCATGTGTGCAAATCTGAAGAGTCTTGGAAATAAAATTCCAGACCTGGAGACCATTATGGTGGCTGCTTACCTGGATATTGTGGCTATTAAGTCATGGTGCACAGGTAATCACGACTGGGACATGGCCATACCTAGTTACACTTAGTTCAGGAAGGATAGGGTGGGAAGGAAGGAGGAAGGGAGGAAGGGTGATGTTGCATGTAAGAGAATTAAAAGCAACGGAAACACAATATAACCAGAGGGAAAGGAGGGGTTAGCGGTATTGTGGGTCACCCTGGAGATAGGAACTGGAACCGCTGTTCACACTGGGTGAACTCAGATCTCCATTATAGGGTGAAAAACTGGACAAGGCACTGGGGAAGCCATTATCACAATGGCAGAAATAGGGGAAGTGCTGCTGGTGGGGACTTCAGTCTGCCAGATGTAGACTACAGCCTCCCAGCTGCAGCCACAGCTAAACAAGGACTCCTTGATTCCTTCAGGGGCATTTCTCAGGCAACTAGTCAGAGAACTCACTCACTCATGATGAGGCAATCTGGACCTGACCCTCATTAACAGGGACAGTATTGCAGATGTCAAGGTGGAAGACCACCTGAGGACCAATGTTCATCATACAAGGTGGTTCAGCACAAGGATGGCAGCAGAAGCAAACCACACAAGGATGAAGGTCCTGGACTTCAGGAGGGCAGATGCCTCCAGAGACAACATAGCAGGGAAAACAGCCACCGTGGGGTGGAGGGAGCACTGGGCCAAATTTAGGGAAGGCTTAGTGAAGGCAGCAAATCTTTGCACAATGGAAGTTAGCAAAACAAAAGACAACAAACTCTGGTCAGAGCCAGTTGGGCTGCAGCTGAGGAATTAGGAGTATAAATATTGAAATTTTTTTTAATATTTTACACCAAATTTTAACATAGCCTTGTTTTGAACCTGCCTCATGAAGAGCGGCAGAGAAAGTGTGCAACTCCTGGGCAAAGGTGATTTTACATAGGGACTGCAAAATCAATTTTCAGGAAGCAGAAACACATTTTGGGCAGGAGTTGAAAAATGACAGCTGTCACATTCATGAGGTACTGTAAAGTACGGCTATAATGAAAAGTTGGGTTAAAAATATTGAATATTACCAAAGTTATGATTCTGCATTTGCAAAATTCAACATCGCCTCATAACTTTTTTTAATTTTACACCAAATTTAAAACATAGCCTTCTTATGACCTTGCCTCATGAATAAGGTCATAGAAAATTTTCAACTCCTGTCAAGAGGTGATTTTGTGCACAGACCACAAAATCACCTTTTGGGATATAAAAACCTCCTCACCTGAATTGCCAAAAGGACTTAGACTCAACATCGAAATATTAGAAGCCTCCTCCTCAAATCTGATCTTCTGCAGCAACTCATGTTACATTTAAAACCCCTGTCCTCAATTTAACTGTGTTGTGGCTCAGCTCTAAAATCCTGACTCTGCCATCTCCATTCCTGGTTACTCCCTCATCCATCAGGACCCGTAAATCCAGGGGTGGGGAAGTTGCCATGTATATATCCTCATCTATCAATTAGTCTGTCTGCCTCTCCATGTCCTCCTCCTCCCGCCTATGAAATGGTTTTAGTAAAAATTTCTCTCCCTTCTCCTCCCTATCTTTGTAGGTGGTGTCTACTGCTGTCCTAACTGCCCTGTCTCCTCCTTTTCTTCTATCACAGATCGTCTCTCCTCCATCTCCTCCCTTGCCATCCCTGGTGAACTTTTCCTCCTAGAGGATTTCAACATAAATAGGCTGTCCAGTACACAGTGCAAAGTCTGCAGCCATGCCTCAACACTAAACCTAAAACAACTCATTATAGACCCAAAGCACCTTAATCACAAATCAAGTAAACATACCTAATCAACTGGGTATTGACCTCGCACCCACACCTTGTCATAAATTCTGGTATACTCCCAGCGATCATCATATGGTCTATTGTGTGCGTAAAATCCACCATGTTAAATCTCCACCTATCATTCTAAACTTTGATTCTTTCTGCTCCCTAGATCTGTCCTCCCTCCATTATGACCTGTCCAATATCAATTGGATGCCTATCATGACTGCCCTCTGTAAATGCAGCCTTGAGCTATTTCAGCTCATAGTTCCTTAATGTATGGGACCGGCGTGCGCCTATTAGAAAAGCAAGAGTCAGTGAAAATCACCAACCCTGGGTCTCTACCGAACTCATTGCACGTCAACATGCTAAAGACCAAGCCTGGGTAGCATTTAGAACTTCTGGTACCCCACGACTTTCAATGCTACCGCACACCCGCAACGCATGCAACAGAGCCATCCGCCTTGCCAAGGTGGAGTACTTCAACCTCCTTCCATGAAAACATCAATAATTGATCGAATTCTGGAAGGTTATCCATGCCTGTTTCCCACCTGCCCATTCTTCTCCCCGTCTAAAAATTGGCACCCGCACACTAGATAACCCCCATCCATGGCAGCAGAATTTAACATCTACTTCACTTCCTGTGTCTCCTCCCTCCTTGCCTCACTACACCCTTTGCTACCGGTGACCCTACTTGCCCCTCTATGCCATCTCTCACTCCCAATCCTCCTCTGCCTCACACTTCTCTTTCAAACCTGTACTCCCTGAGAGGATACCCTGTGGGTTTTACTTGCCTGAATCCTTGCAAGGGCAAAAGCCCTGATGGCCTTGACCCTAAACTACTTCACCTTGCAGCTTACTCTATTGTTCTTCCTTTGACTAATCTACTGAACCACTTCTTACATGCAACAGTACCCCATGCCTGGAAATCTGCTACCATTATCCCTCTTTCTAAAGTGGGGACCACTCCAACCCTGGCAACTTCCACCCCATTTCTTTACTCCCACTCTGGCTAAGTTCCAAGCACACTGGCTCTGGAGCAACTCTCCTCCATTCTTGACTCCTCCTCCTTTTCACCCCTTTCCAGTCTGGATTCCATAAAGACCACTTCCCCACCACCTCGCTCCCTCCTGTGACTCACTGAATTCCATTCTCACAGGCATGGATCAGGGACGCATCACCTCTGCCATCTTTGTTGACCTGGCCAAAGTCTTTGACACTGTTTCCCACTCCCTTCTGCTGAGTAAGCTGACTACAGCTGGCATCTCTGATTCTGCCACCACATGATTCAGGTCCTACCTCACTTGTCAATTCCAGTCTGTCAAGTTGGTAACTCCATCTCCCCTCCTCTCTCTATCCTTCTTTGCGGGTCCTTCCCCATGCAGTGTTCTCAGCATCCCAAAGAGGCATAGTTCTCAGCACCTAGTCCTTTCCCTGCCTACTGAGTTTCCTAACCCCAACTTCCCGTTCTTCTTCTTCCCCTAATGTCAGGTCTCCTTTGGAAGATAAGACCACTACCCTCATCCATCCTCCTATATGACCCCCACCGATTACTCCCTCTCCTCCCTTTTTCTCTCATTGCCTTCCTTGACAGCTTTGTGTCCCCTTGCAGGGTTTTCAATTTCCTGAAGGGGTGCAGTTCTCAGCATGCCTCTCCCTCCTCTATCCCCTTCCCTGCCCTCTCCTGTCCCCCACCACTCCCCTTGTTTTTTTTTTACTCCCATCTCTATTAGGCAAACTTAGCACTTAGAAATCCCTACACTCAGCCTGCCACCTCTAGCACTTTAAGGTGTAATTCTTCTAACCGGCTCCACACCTTACCTAGTTACCTGTTAACTGTAATCCTCTTGTTCTCATGACATTGCTGCACTATATGTATATCTATACAATACTGTCTGTCCCACTTATTTTCATTGTCATGGACTGCAATGAATTGTACTGTTTTGCATTTATGTACATTAGCCTGGTTATGTCTTTTTTTTTTACTCTCCCACTTATGCATCCCCTCTCCCCAGACACTTCCGAAAATGGCTGTTTACACGTTCATGTTGTCTTTCCTGGTGAAACCTTTTCAAATAAATAAAATAAAAATTGGGGGCAGGATGTGAAAAATGACAGCTGTCAAATTAATGAGTTGCTGTAAATATATATGGCTATGTTGTAAATTTAAGTAAAAATTGAAAAATGCCAAAGTTACAAGCCTATGTTTGCAAAATTCAATGTAGGCTCATAACTGTATTGTTTTTTTAATATTTTTACACAAAAGTTTCAACATAGTCTCTCATGTCCCAACTATGAACAAGGGCACAGAAAATGTTCAACTCCTGTTCGAAAGGCGATTTTCTGCAGGGACTGCAAAATCACCTTTTGAGAAGTAAAAAAAACATGTTGATCAGATTTGAAATGACAGCTGTCAGATTCTGTGGAGGTGCTGTGAAGATATGGCTATGCTGTAAATTTGGGGTAAAATATTGAAAATTACTAAAGTTACAAGCCTGCATTCGCAAAATTCAGTGTTGGCTCATAACTTTATTATTATTTAATATTTTACACCAAAGTTTCAACATAACCTTCTTATGACCCTACCTTTATGATCAAGAGCAGAGAAAATTTTCAGCTCCTGCCCACAAGGTGACTTCACACAGGGACCGCAAAAATCATACTGGGATGTAAAAAGAAAAACATTTTTGCCAGGATTTGAAAAATGACAGCCAGTCACATTCATGAGGTGCTGTAAAGATATAACTATGTTGTGAATTTGGGGAAAAATATTGAAAATTACCAAAATTATGAGCCTGCATTGCAAAAATTCAACATAGGCTCATAACTTTGTTGTTTTTAATATTTTTACTCCAAATTTTCAACATAGCCTTCTAATGACCCCACCTCATGAACAAGGGAGAGAACATTTTCAACTCCTGTCCAAAGGTGTTTCACACAGGGACCATGAAATCACCTTTCGGGCAGATCTACCTAATGACAGTGCAACTGTTCATGAGGTAGGGTCCCAAAGAAGGCATGATGAAAAATTGGGACAAAATATGCAAAAATGTCCAAGTTATGCCACTAAGTGTCTTGGGCAATGTGAGTGCTGCACTTACTTTTAAAACTATTTTTAAAAATGGTTAAGAGCGTCCCTCTGGGATAGGGGAGGTGTCAGGCCATTGTCTAGGCACTGAAGAGTGGCTCAGCTACTTATCCTACTGCACTCGGTAGGCTACAGTGTAACCTGGGATAGTGGAGGTTGACATAGCTCCACTACCCAAACATAGCAGAGAAACTTATTTTCTTCAGTTGGGAACAAGGGTAGTACTTCTGAAAGAACATTAGAAGTCCACCACATAAGGTGGCAGTCTATAAAAGGTATTAGGTAGTTTTATTGATTTTAGATCTTGTCCCATGTAACCAGATGTGCTTCGTCACATCCGGTTCTTAGGCATTAAAAAGTGAGCCTGGCGCGAAGCAGGGTGAGCATGATGAGAGGCGAGCATGTTCGACACACACTGAGACACGTGCACCAGACCATGTCCTGCATGTCCGGCGTGGATGGAGGGACAAGGGCATACCATGCTGTGCAAAGAAAGGTAGTTGATCCACTTTACAGTGATAGATCTTAAGTGTGACAGAACAAACTAGGAGATGAAAAAATAAAGAATTGTTTGGAAAGGGCAAAGCATCTTAACAACTGAATACACATGGATTTAAATATGGCTACCCTTAAAACAGGGGTAGGAATCAGATGCTCAATATGCAGCATGTGCAGCACAACCCCTGAGGCAATGTTTGAGATTTTCACATGCAGAATTGTATATTACTACAAGACGTTATTAGAAAGCTGGCTGATCGAGATATAAAAAAATAACATTGCAAAAACAACTAGAAGAACATAGGATAAACATGATAAATAAAGCAATAAAGAGTGAAATAGCCAGCTCAAAAGACAAAGGTCAGGGATGATGAGGGTGAAGAGGAGGCAGATGACCAGAGCATAGTGAGCAACAGAAAAGAAGTAGAAATGGTAGAAGGGCCCTAAGAGCAACAACAGAAACACAAAACTAATATCAGCCACTAGCCAATCTTATGGAAATATGAAGGCACAGGCCCAATAACTGCTAGATCTAGCTAATGCACCTGTCCCAATTACATCACAGGTAGAGATAAGTCTCACAAGAGATCAAATATCATGAGTAGAGAAGAGGGAAAACAAACACAGAGAAATGGACATACCTAAAGAGAAGATATTCATACTGGGTGACTCGATGGTGAAGTACACAGACAGCTATTCCACAAGGAGAAACAAAAGAAAAATATTACAAGTTGTAGCAGCTACAGTGGAGCATGCATTAACAACATCACCAAAATGATACCAGGGATGTTACATAACACAAGAAGGCCCCAAACCAGTCCTACTCCATGTAGGAATAAATGACCTTGGAAAAAGCTCTGTGGAGGACACAAGAAGGGATGCAGAGAACATAAACAAACTACTAAATCAGAATAATGCCAAAGTCATATTTTCAGAGGTTTTGCCAGTACCTAGAGCAGGCAGAGAAAGAATAAAGAGAATAAAAAGTTAGAATAACCGGCTAAGGTGATAGTGTCTTGAAAACAAAACAAATGCCTAATGACATGGGAAAAGTTTGAGAACAAAACAGATCTCTATAGCTTTGATGGCCTCCATTTAAACAGAAAGGGTGCACAAATATGGGGAACCTATTCTACAATTAAATAAATGGTACTGAAAAACATAAAAAAAACTAAGTATGCAGGGGCATAGGGAAAAAGTCACAAATGTAAACCAAATAATAAACACAAATGGGAGAAACCCAAGAAAAGTTAAAAAAAACAAAAAAAAACATATTACTACTGTACTCTAAAAATGCAAGAAGCTTAAATGTGGTTAAAAAACTGACCTAGGAATACATTTACAAGAGGAATAGGTGGATATATCAAGCGATAACAGAAACTTGGTGGACAGACAACGACACCTGGGCAAAAGAATATACAGAGCTATAGGCTCTTTTACAAAGATAGAAGGGCAAAGAGGTGGGGACATAGCACTTTATGTAAAAAATGAAATACAGTGCAAACAGGTCATGTACAGCACCCACGAAGCATTGCAGATTGAATCACTGTGGGTTAACCTCAATAGGAACAGAAATAAAACCTACTGATAGATGTTTTCTACAGGCCTCCCAACACTGAAGTTGTAGATAATGCACTATTGCTTAACTACATAAATAACACTATCCCTAACAGGAGGTCTTGCTTATGGGTGATTTTATTGTACTGGGTATTAATTGGAAAATAGGGTCAGCAAAAAAACACCAAGAGCAGGCTCTTATAAGTCTATGAACTTTCAAAAATCAGGTGCCCCCAGGAGAAATTCCTGGTGCAGAGCAGGGGCCACTAGCCCATCGCAGACAACAAGAAGAGGCAGCGCACTCTTACCATAAGAATTCACTAGGAGATAATGAATTAGGTATCAAATTTATTGCAGCAGCAAGGTGCCCAGGACAACAAACAACACCCTTCATCCCCAGCACTGACCCAACACAAGGCCTTCCTGAAGGCGGATCTCAAGAGTAGAAGACAATGCTTATTTTA
The DNA here is from genome assembly GCA_016271365.2 of Neoceratodus forsteri. NCBI lineage: Eukaryota > Metazoa > Chordata > Ceratodontiformes > Ceratodontidae > Neoceratodus > Neoceratodus forsteri. Next base: position 387,398,644 of record CM057456.1, read on the forward strand.
TAGTACATATTTAAAGACCCATGCACCTTAAGTGGAACACATCACCTGTGAAAGCTTATAGACTAATATTCATTTTCCAAAATACATACTACAAACTGATTTACAATAACTTTCATAATCAAAAACTTGACTATGCTAACATTTTAAACACATTATTTCCTTTTACATCAAGTAAATATTCTTTTCTTATAAAAATACATGCCAGGTTGGCACTAATCAGGTACTAACTTAGAACCATATAACAAAAGACATATTATTTTAACTTCCTTTAAGTCTCATTTCTTACCATCTACATATTGTAAATATACCCAATTTTAAATTATTTAAGAAATTAGATATAATAGTTACACCAAGAGGCACAAAGGACTGCAGTTGTTAGGTAGGGAGGAGGGGAGGGAGGTTAGGAAAAAAAGTAAACAAAAAGCACAAGTGACACTATTTACAAGGACCCACACATCCCAAGACAAAGATAATTAAATCTTTTACTTTGCAGGAACATGTAACCTTAGAGTAAAGAATCAGTCTTTTGTAGTTTTAATTGATGTCAACCTTATAAAACATTGACCTGAGAAACACATGGAGGTCCAAAAATATGCAAAAGGTCAAATAGTGAGTGTTTTTTCAACAAGGCTTGAAAAGGGGTGGGGCGGGAGGGCGGAGAAATAAAACCAAAAAAGAACACGGCTATTATCAAATATCAAAATTATATGATTGCTTATAATTAAGTTTGCGAGGGCAGCTTATCTAGTGTAAATCCCAAACAATAAGTATGGCCAAAAATCTGAAAATCGGCAATAAGCACTGGCAGGGCCGGCTTTAGAGTTTTAGGGGCTCGAAAGATTAGTAAAGTCATGGCAGCCCTTACTTGGCTGACCTTTGCCTGTTTGACTGTAACCCATATGCACATCATTGCGTTTTATTTTCAGTACAACCAGAGGTATATTTTAAGTGTTTTTTATTGGCAGACAGCAGAGTTACTCCTTTGGGCAGTTCTTCCCATTCCAGCCATTGCTGCTCATTTGCCTCGTACTGACAGGGTCATATAGCTTGGTAAGGCATTTCATTATGTCATGATGCCACATCAGAAGGAGCTGCACAGCCCTTTGTTGCTGTTCTAAGAAGATAAAAGATAAAAAATAAAAATAATTAAGGTACAGTGCTCTGGTTGGGGCTGCAGAAGTAGGGGCCCCAGCGACCTCAGGGTTAGCTGGTGCCTAAAACCGGCTATGAGCACTGGTGCTATGCGCTGCCATCAAAACTATAAAAACAGAGAAAGAAACAATGTTAAACATTATTTATAAATAAGGGGTAAAGCCAATCTCTTCATTCAAACCTACTGGAACGGCAGTTTTGAGTGTAACAATCCACTTTGTTTCCTTTTGTTCCATGTGTTTTTCAGGTCAATGTTTTATAAGGTTGACATCAATTAAAACTACAAAAGACTGATTCTTTAATCTAAGGTTACATGATCATGCAAAGTAAGGCCCTGTTACCCTGAACATGGTAAGCAAGAAATGTTTTTGAAATGGAATTAGTGCTTACTGTGTTACAGCATTCACAGTCCCAAGCAAGTTACTATCTGTGTTTCTTCTTGTGCTAGTGGGCACGCATTGCAGTCTTTAATCCGTGTTTGCCACAATGTATTTCTCCCAATGTTTTTGCAAAACTGCTTACCGGCAAGCATTGCGGACGTCTTACATCCCATAATGCAGTGATTGTTGCCTAGGAAGCAGTGTACAAATGGCGCATCAGTAACTCTGCACTGACAGCTATCATTTCTACCTTTCAAAGGCATGAAAAGCAGCTGAGAATGAGGAGACTGAGTCGGAGATTAAGTATTTTACATAGCAGCCAGCAGAGGTACCAGCTGTTGAGGCAAAGAACTATCAGTTTATTGTACTGATATACAGTACAATAGTTACAGCTCACATGTGCCTGACTCTGGACAAGGTGTATGGTCCCAGGACAGGAGCTCTGCCTGGTGGGATGACATAGTAATAAGCAAGTGGCAGGATGATGAGTTGTTCCAGAATTTTCGCATGACAAGACTTCATTTTACATGCTGTGCTCAGAGGTACATGATGTGACTGTAAAGCAAGACACCCAGCTGAGAAAATGCATATCTGTACATAAGCGTGTAGCAATCACAGTGTGGAAGCTTGTTACAAACATAGAGTACCACACCCTGGGGCAGCTATTTGGGGTGGGAAGATCCACAGTTTGTGATACAGTCATTGAAGTACAGTATGCCTTGCATTGGTGGCTGTTGTAATGCCATGTCATACAATTTGGGGAATATTGCAGGGTTGTGTCTGGCTTTGAAAATGACTGGGGTTTCCATGCTGTGGTGAGGCCACAGATGCCACCATTTCCCTATCATATGTCCCCCTATAATGCCATCAGAGTACTTCAACCGCCAAGAGTTACTAGTCTGTTGTAATGAAAACTGTTGTGGACCGCAAGTTCTGTTTGAGGATATCAGTATTGGTTGCCCAGGCAGGTCTACGATGAACGAAGTGTTTAAAAATAGTGCCGTGTATCGAAGGGTCAGAGTGGCACCTAGTTCCAGGTACTGTGAGGGACATAGGTGAAATCATTGTACCAACAGTTTGGATCAGCAACTCTGTATACCCCCTTCTTCCATGGGTCATGAAGTGTATTCCAGACTACACAGACACAAGAAAGAGAAACTACAGCTATCATCCAAGTTGTGCACATATGGTGGTGGAATGTGCCTTTGGTGCCTGAAAGAGTCGCTTGAGATGTTTGTTGAAGAGGATGGAATTTTCCTTCAGCTCTTACCAATAGTTATGGCTGCTTGCTGTGTTCTACACAATGTGTGTGAGTCCAAATCAGAATTGTTCCAACAGGACTGGTTGTGTGAAACCGAAGTGTTTCAACAACCTGGACTTGATCAACCTAATTACGAAGACAGCTCGTGGCAGAACTTGGACATAGGGCACAATCCATTCCGACACACTAGCCACCCATCTGTACACCTAGTAATTGTTCTGTACCTGTGTAGCTGGTATTTCTTACCCTATTTGCTGTAATGCACTAATATATTCAGTAATACAGTACTTCACAGATATATCAGGTTGCATAAAGTAATGAGACCACAGAGTTCAGGGTACTGTATGAATGTTTTATTGTTTATAACAAACTTTTAAAACCATCCAGTTTGTGGATCATATTGTCATAATATAACAAGCTGCAGCATAAGGAACTAAAATTGAATTTATCATTTTATTACTGTAGAAGGTTATGAATAGCAATGAAAGACATACTTTTTAAACTTGTCACTGCAGAAATATGACTAGGTTGGTTCTACAGCAGTTGCAACATCACAGTGCTTGCCACAATATAATGACAGGAAATGCAGTTGATAAATACTGTACTAAGACAAGTGGCAAGATAAACAAGCATTTGTCAATGCCGAATGTTGATTGCATTGGTCCGTTGAGCTCGCTCACTGCCCCTCTGCCACTCGCTTGTTCTGTTTCTCCCAGTGCTGCAGGCTGCTCTTTTTGTACTGGGCTTCTGCCTGCATTGGCACATTTTTCTGCCACAAAGAAATCTGCAGCTGTCCCGACAGAGCTCCGTTGAGATGGCTCCTCTCCTCCTCTCTCACTTAGCATTTTGTTTCTCTTGGCGCTGCATGCTGCTCTTTAGTACTGGGCTCCTGCCTCTGTTGGTGGCTTTTTCTGCCCACAAAGAAATCTGCAGCAGTCCCGACAAAGGTCCGTTGAGCTTGCTCACCCCCCCTCTCTCACTTGCTCATTCCATTTCTGCTGGTGCTGCAGGTTGGCCTTTTGTACTGGGCTCCTGCCTGCATTGCCACCTTTTTGTGCCACAAAAGAAATCTGCAGCAGTCATGATAGGCTCCAGTGAGCTCATCCTCCCCGTCTCACTTTCGCTCATTGTGTTTCTCCGGAGCTGTAGGCTGCCCTTTTGTATGGGCTACTGCTTGCATTGCCGCATTCTTCTGCCCACAATGAAATCTGCAGCAGTCATGATAGAGCTCCTCCTGGGCTCGCTGCATCTTCCCTCTCCTTGTTCATTCTGTTTCTCCGCCACTGGGGCTGCCGTTTTGTACTGGGCCCTGCATTGCTGCCTTTTTCTGCCCACAAAAATTCTGCAGCAGTCCCAACAGAGCTCTGTTGAGCTCACTCACTCCTTCACTCCACTCATTCTGTGTCTCCCACTGCTGTAGGCTGCCCTTTGTATTGGGCTCCTGCCTGCATTGGCGGCTTTTCTGTCCACAAAGAAATCTGCAGCAGTCCGACACAGCTCTGTTGAGTCCTCCTCCCCTCATTCACTCGCTCTTTCCGTTTCTGCCAGCGCTGCAGGCTGACCTTTTGTACTGGGCTCCTGCCACCAGCATTGCTACCTTTCTCCTGCCCACAAAGAAATCTGCAGCAGTCACGATAGACCTCCATTGATCTCCTCACTCCCCCTCTTTCACTCGCTCATTCTGTGTTTCTCCCGGTGCTGCAGGCTGCCCTTCGTACTGGGCTCCTGCTTCTGTTGGCACCTTTTTTTGCCCAAAAGAAATCTGCAGCAGTCCCGACAGAGGTCAGTTGACCTCACTCACTCCCCTCTCTCAGTCACTTGTTCCATTTCTGCTGTCACTGCAGGCTGCCCTTTGTACTGGGCTTCTGCCTGCATTGGCACCTTTTCTGCCATAAAGAAATCCACAGCTGCCCTGACAGAGCTCCGTTGAAGTCACTCCTCCCCCATCTCACTTGCTCATTCTGTTTTCTCTTGGCGCTGCAGGCTACCCTTTTGTAGTGGACTCCTGCCTCTGTTGGTGCCCTTTTTCTGCCCACAAAAAGAAATCTGCAGCAGTCCGACAGAGCTCCATTGAGCTGCTCTCATCCCCCCTCTCACTCGCTCGTTCCGTTTTGCTGTCGCTGTGAGGCTTCCCTTTGTACTGGACTCCTGCCTGCATTGTCATCTTCTTCTGCCCACAAAGAAATCTGCAGCAGTCACGACAGAGCTCCATTGAGCTTGCTCACTTACTTCCCTCTCTCACTCGTTCGTTCAATTTCTTCCACTGCTGTGGGCTGCCCTTTGTACTGGGCTCCGTGTGCATTGCTGCCTTTTTCTGCCCACAAGAAATACACAGCAGTCCCAACAGAGCTCCGTTGAGCTCACTCACTTCCCTCCTCATTCGTTCTGTGTCTCCTGCTGCTGCAGGCTGCCCTTTGTACTGGACTCCTGCCTGCACTGGCGGTTTTTCTGCCCACAAAGAAATCTGCAGCAGTCCGACCAGCTCCGTTGAGGTCACTGACTCCCTCTCTCACTCCACTCTTTCCGTTTCTGCCTGCGCTGCAGGCTGGCTTTTTGTACTTGGCTTCTGCCTGCATTGCCGCTCTTTTCCTGCCCACAAACAAATCCACAGCAGTCATGCTAGACCTCCATTGAGCTCGCCACTCCCCTCTCTCTCACTTGCTCATTCTGTTTTTCCCAGTGCTGCAGGCTGCCCTTTGTACTGGGCTCTTGATTGCATTGGCACCTTTTTCTGCCCACAAAGAAATCCACAGCTGTCTCATCAGAGCTCCGTTGAGGTCACTCACTCCCCACTCACTCGCTCATTCTGTTTCTCCTGGTGCTGCAGGCTGCCCTTTTGTACTAGACTCCTGCCTCTGTTGGCACGTTTTCTGCCCACAAAGAAATCTGCAGCAGTCCTGACAGAGCTCAGTTGACCTCAATCACTCCCCTCTCAGTCACTCATTCTGTTTGTCCCACCACTGCAGGCTGCCCTTTTGTACTGGGCCCCTGCATGCATTGCTGCCTTTTGCCACAAAGGAATCTGTAGCAGTCCCAACAGAGCTCCGTTGAGCTCACTCCTCCCCTCCCTCACTCACTCATTCTGTGTCTCCCAGTGCTGCAGGCTGTCCTTTTGTACTGGGCTCCTGCCTGCATTGTGCCTTTCCTGCCTACAAAGAAATCTGCAGCAGTCCGACAGAGCTCAGTTGAGCTTGATCACTTCTCCCCCTCTCACTCGCTTGATCCTAATCTATTCCAAACACTGATTTCTGTCAGCGACTGCAGTATTCTGTGCGGGCGTGAAAACACATTTCGGCTGGGATGTGAAAAGTGACAGCTGCACTGATCATAAGGAGGTGTGGAAAATGGCAATGTTGAATATCTGGGTGAAAATATTGCAAAGTTGCGAAGATGCAGTGTGTGTGGAAACTGCTAGCTACGTTCATAACACACTCACTTTATGGGCGTTCTTCACCAAATTTTCAACATAGGCATTTTAGGACCTCTGCTAATGAACAGTGTCACTGTCATTTCCATAATGTGTCGAACATGGGTTTCCCACAGCGACCGTGCTATTCTGCACTGGAACTGCAAAAACACATTTTAGCCTGGATGTGAAAAATGACAACTGTACTGTTCATAAGGAGGTGCAGAAGAATGGCAGTGTTGAAAATCTGGAGTGAAATATTATTAATTAGGTGGAGTTATGAGTGTGCATGCAAACTGCGCAATGCGCTACATAACACAGTCATTTTATGGAATAGTATCGCACAATTTTCAACATAGGTATTTTAGGATTTCTGCTCATGAACAGTGTCACTGTCATTTTCTTAATCTGTCCTGAACACTGATTTCCTACAGCGACCCTTACGAACAACTAATCTGGTTCAAGATCAGTTGACATTCATCTGTATCCCTCCCCAGGTTGTGCCTAAAAATAGGCAGGATTTGTCTAGTGCACTTACCGGTCAACAAAAACTAAATAAATAAAAAAATAATTCTGCACCAGAAGTGCGAAATCACATTCAACCAGGATGTGAAAATGACAGCTGTACTGTTCACAAGGAGGTGTGAAAAAATACAAATGTTGCGAAAATTTTGCGTGAAAATATTGCAAATTTCTTGAGAATCCGCAGCGTGCGTAGCAACTGCGCAATCGCATGCTAAAACAGTCATCACCTAGGATTTCCACAAATTTACAACATAGGCTTTTTGATAGCCCAACTCGTGCACTGGCACTATCGTTTTGTTAATCAGTCCCGAAAGGATTCCACGAGTCCCACGAAATCACCTTTCTGGGCCAAATAATGCCATGACAGAATTCATGAGGAGGGGTCCAAAACCCAATGTTGAAAATTTGGTGTAAAATTCCAAAAATGGCTGAGATATGCATCAAAGTTGAAAAGCCTATTCATTCCATTATACAGCTTACGGCATTTCCTCAGTTCGTGGTCGGCTTTGAAGAGTGCAGATGTGTTCCCAGTCCACGAAGATCGCCGTGTTGGGCTCCGGAAGTAAGTATAGGGGAGTGGGGAGGGAGGCAGGTGGCAGTGGTGGCGCGGGTTGTGGGGAGTAGGGAGACTGAGATGGACCATTTTTTTCAGGTTTAAAAAATAAATAAATAAAATCACAGGACAGTTTTTTCTTTTCAGGCATTGGCCACGCTGGGGTGGCTCCAACATGCCACCTGAATGTTTTAGGGTGTGTGCAGCCAACAGGGGATTGGGCACCCCGTCAGCACAAATGCAGGGAGGTGCAAGAGCCGAGGGGATTGAGCACCCTCAGCACAACTCTCCCTCTACTCTTTCGAGGAGGGACCTGATGCTGACAGGAAGTGGGCTCCCCATCGGCACATCAAACAGGAGGGGGACATAATGCCAATGGGGTGGGCTTCCCAGTCGACAGGTCAACTAACACTGAGGAGAAGCCAATGGGATTGGGCCACCTTCGGCAAAAACATGCTGCTCTGGGGAGGGCACATGCTGCCAAGGGAATTGAGCACCCTTGGCACTGTTTGTTTGATTGTTTAGAACACAGGAAAGGCACCACCAAGTTCACAAACAATATTACAGTAGCAACAGTCCACCCAGCAATGATGGGTCGCCCTCATTGCAGCGACTCGCTGACACTGCAATGACGAGGCGGCCCCAATTGCAGCAGCTAAATTTTTACATAAGGTTGTGGCACTAGCTGAACTAGTGTCAACAGCAGCATGCCATGGCATTGGGGAAGCGGGCCAAGACTTTACAGGCTGTGGGGGCATTAGCCACAACAGTGCCGCACCTCAAAACCTGCTTCTGGAGAAAGCTGCCGCGATATGTTTCTCGCGCATGCCAATCAACATAAAAAGAGTTAATTCTATTTCTTGAATCACATTTCATGTGCCAGTACATAAGTTCTAATGAAAACTTGTTAAAATGTTTAACACAGTGATACTGTGATTTCTTAAAGTTGTTTTCAAACACCATAAACTGTACTTTAATGTTTTAAAAGTTTTAAAACAAACTTTACAAACTGTTAATACCATATGCATAGAACTTAACCTGCATAAAATACTGTTTAGTTTGAATCTGCTTCTAGCGTTAACACGTTCATTGCAATTCATTAATTAAATGCTTCTTTTGTGATTCAAACTGTGAACTATTTGTGTTTGTCAAGCTCAAGAACAATATCGAATATTTATTGCTGCATGAGCGATGTGAAACATGCTAACAACTGATTTTCATTGCTCTATGATGTACAGCAATGATTTTTTTGTTGCATTAAGTATTGGTGCATCACAGACAACACAGGTTTGCCCTAGTAATGTCATCACTAAACAACTCCTGTGTCATGCTATGGCCTGCACTAGCAATTGAATAGTGCGACCCTGATGCAGATGAACCATGGCATGCAGTGTCAGAATGGTACTATTTGCTGCTCATAACACTTTGGCCACTAATGTTGAACACTGCACCATGGGCAGTACTTTGAGTAACCACCATTGGCATTTGAGGTGCTTGATATTGAATAGGTGACTGTCTGTGACTGTTGTGGCTGTGGCTGTTGGTTACAGCGTAAAATCTCTAACAGATTACTAAAGAATGTGGCAGTCTGTTCAGTCTCCTTGGCACACTTGCGCCTCCATTTCAAGTGCAGTTGCTGCTCTATCCTGTTTGTCCTCCATCATTTGCTGATATGCTGCTCAGTCAATAGCTTGCAAGCTGGTTCAGAGAGGACTCATGATCTCCTGGAGCCTGTTCATTTGCTTTTTCTTTCACAGATTTTGAAAAGATTCACAACCAGCTGATTTCTTTTGTCCGCTTCCAACGGTGTACTGGTGGTTGGAAGGCACGTTGATATCTGAGGTATCCAGCAGGCTGTCACAAAGTACCACATGTTCAGACCCTGAAGATCTATCAACATGACTTTCAGCATTTTCAATGTCATCATGATCCCTCTCACAATTAATAAAAATAAGGAAAGAAAGCATATAAATAATGTTTTTGAGTGAATCACCGATGGCTGACTAATGTTGGGGTAGGAGGGCAGTGATTACATAAGTGCCCTATTAATAATGCAGGCTACAGTTTTTCCATCATTGTCTGGTTAGGGTGTGAGTTGTTGGTTTGGGAGGGTGGGGTGTTAAAAAGCAAGTGGAGGTGTTATATCTGTTGTGGGCATCTGCACCTTTAACTTCTCAATAGTATTGTGACATTAGCTGACAGCATGCCAGTATTATCTTTTTACCTGAGTTGGGCAATTCATCAACAGGAAAATCATCAGCCTCTGTGTCTTTGGCAGTCACTACCTGATCCAGACTCTGAACCATGATGGTTGGCTCGTGGTTGGTCTTGTGCCCAGTATCTTATCCAGTTCTTCATAGAATGGGCATACCACATGTAATGCACCAGAAACTTTGTTGTGGTCCTTGGCCTACTTGGTCATAATGTTGTACACTTAATAGTGTATGACATTAGCACTAACCTGGAATATCGCTATGAGACAGCGAGTGGTGCAATACCACGAACACTGCTGTCGTGGTATTGCTCCACTCGCACTATCACAGCAGAGGATGAGACCTCTGCTGGGATGGGTTCGCTGAGCAGCTGCCATGGCTCAGTGGACTGAGCCACTGCAGCAAGGAACCCAGGTGCTGTGTCTGAGACTAGGTTTAATTCGGTTCCAAAAGCTTTTATTTTTTTTCCAACTTTTGTGCAGTTTCGTGTTGAACCCATGGCCCTGGAGTTGAGAATCCATATGGGGAGGGGTTTGGGGGCAGACCACAGAATTATGCCACATGCAAGAAATCGCGCTGTATTGGCAGCACAATTTTTACATCGGCATAATGTCTTCGCGACATTATGACCCGTGCCGTCCATGGCACGATTATATTTGCCCTTCAACTATTTTATTTTTCTCTGCACTGCTTAGTGGTCCTCTCTATGCCAAGCTCTGCAAGATGCTGGAGACTTTCTGGTATACTTTGGTATTTCTGTGCACTGAGTTTAACTCCTCTTGCACTGTTTCAGTTGACCAATAATCAATTAATGCCTTCATTGACTCATCAGTCCAAGTAGCTGCAGAGTCACTCATGGTGCACACAGAACACAATTAAAAACAAATGCTCAAACGTGCCCTTTGGAAGGTATTGACAGATGACTGACAACAACTGTGGACCACTACACACTATGCACACAGGATTGAACAGTCAGTATTCCAACACAAATTGCACTAATGTACTTCACCAAATTGATCACTATGCAGTCACTGCCAGTGTGCAGCACTAATGTGCTTTATATACGACAAATGTTTTGCCACAAAATAGTCACCACACGATTGGCACTTCTGACTTAAATTTCCCTCCTCTGACCAATGCTTGCGCCATGAGCAGTACATGCAACAGCGGCATGCTGGGAAATCTCTTGCATTGCATTCTGGCACCATGGAACAGCAACAGCCATGATGAGGACTTCATCATTCGCACAGTGGTAAATTCGATTTAAAACTGAACCAATTTTAAATCCATGTTCAAGCCTACCTTGGAGTAGAATTTGAGCACGGTTTTAAAATCGGTTCAGGAACCATGTTCAGTATGGACGAAACCAAACTTGGGGTGATTTAAAACATTTTAGCCCAGTTAGTCCTCTTCAAATACCCCAGTGTGAACAGGGCCTAAAAGATGTAATTGTCTTTGTCTTGGGACGTGCGGGTCCTTGTATATTAATGTTACTTGTGCTTTTTTGTTTACTCTCTTTCCTAACCCTCCCTCCCTCCCTGCCCCTCATTTAACAACTGCAGTCCTAAATGTCTCCTGGTATAACTACAAAATCTGATTTCCTAAATAATTTTAAATTGTGCATATTTACAATATGTAGATAGTAAGAAATGAGACTTAAAGAAAGTTAAAATATGTCCCTTTTGTTATATGGTTCTAAGCTAAGTACCTAATTAGTGCTAACCTGGCATGTATTATTATATGAAATGTATATTTACTTGATGTGAAAGGAAATAATGCATTTAAAATGTTAGCACAGTCAAGTTTTTAATTATGAAAGTTATTGTAAATCAGTTTGCAGTATGTATTTTGGAAAATGAATATTAGTCTATAAGCTTTCACAGGTGATGTGTTCCACTTAAGGTGCATGGGTCTTTAAATATGCACTATTAAATAAGTGTTGTGCACTACTCTTGAGACCTGCCCCTCAGGAAGGCCTTGTGTTGGGTCAAGCACTGGGGATATAGGGTGTTGTTTGTTGTCCTGGGCACCTTGCTGCTGCAATAAATGTGATACCTAATTCATTATCTCCTGGTGAATTCCATGGTAAGAGTGCAGAGCTTCCTCTTCTTGTTGTAAGTCTATGTGCAGAGAACGGACTTCGCCAAATGGTGGATAAGCCTAGTAGAAAAGACAACATCTGGGACCTGGTCCTAACTACTGTAGTTGTACAGGCGGTATAAAGTATATGTTAGTACAGGAACCACTTATTAATAGTAACCATAATGTGGTTCTATTCCACTACGATACAAAACCAATATTTATCTAGGGCAATACCATATCCAAAAATTATAACAGAGTGGACTTAGGTAAAAGTAGACAATATCTGTTAGATTGGAACCGAAGAATATGATTGCACAAGAGAGGAGCTTTGGCTAAAAATTAAAACAAACTGTTGGAGTTAGAAGATGTCCATGTACCAATTAAAGCAAATTACAACAAAAGAGAAAAGGTACCAATTTGGTTCACAAAAAAGTACATCATCAGTTAAGAAAGGAAAAAATGGCATAAAGGGCAATGACAAAAGACAATAGTGGTTATAACATACACAAATATAAACAACAACTAAAATTGTGCAAGAAAACAATTAGACAGGAAAAACAAAATAGAATTTAAATTGGCACATACAAAAAAGACAACAGAAAATTATTTTATACATATATAAATAACAAATCCATAGACAGGCCAGTAGGACCAATAAGGACAGGGAATATTTTTTTATTTTAGTCTTTAGTAGCGGCCTGCTAGGCACAAGTGTCTGTTTTCAGGGGCAACCTGGGAGCACTGGGTGTTAAGTGACTTAATAATAATAATAATAATAAGCTTTATTTTAAAGCGCCTTTCAAGTACAAAGGTGCTTACAATAATAAACCATGATTCCATAAAAACAATAACATTAATATAGACAACAATTACAGATAGTAACAGCTCACTGTAAGCCTGATTCCACAAAAAGTTTTAAGTGCCTGTTTAAAACCCCCATGGTGAGTGCACTCCCGAAGCTGATGGGGCAGAGAATTCAGAGGGTGGGGGCCACGAACGTAAATGCACGGCCCGGAAGATTTCAACATTACCCTTTGAATCTCCAGCAAACCCTCGTCAGATGCGGAGCTGTCGCACAGGGGTGATGGGAATCAGAAGCTCTTTCAAGTAGCCAGGACCAAGTCTGTGTAGGGCTTTGTAGGTCAATAAACCTACCTTAAAGGTGATCCGCCACTGAATCAGCAGCCAGTGCAGATCGTGCAGCACAGGAGTAATATGACCTCCAAGACACCCTGGTCAACAGTTGAGCAGCAGCATTCTGCACTAGCTGCAAGTGGCGGATATCAACCCCAGGAAGCCCTAAGTAAAGGAGTTGCAGTAGTCAAGGCACGAGGTCACAAATGCTTGGACCAACACAGGCAGATTGCTGGACGGAACAAGGTATTTGACCCTGGCAATGTTCCTAAGATGGTAAAGGCAGACTTGATGACTGCTGACACCTGATAACGAAGGGTCATCCATCATCTAGTATCACTCCCAGGTTGTGCACCCGTTCTGAGGTAAGGATCTGAGAGCCCCCCAGAAATAATCCAGAGGGCTGGTTAGTCCTAAACCCCTCTATCCTGTGACCTGGGTCCATGACCATAACCTCAGTCTTCCCGTGTTCAACTTTTGCCAGCTCAAATTCATCCAGTCCTGGATTTCAGTGAGGGAGTTATTAAATACTGAGAGAGCACTAACCTGGTGGGGGCAAAAGACAGGTAAGCTGGATATCATCAGTGTAGCAGTGACACCTCAGCCCATACCATCTTACAATGTCTCTGAGGTAGCATATACACTGCAAACAACATGGGGACAACATTGAGCCCTGAGAGACCCCACAGGACAGAGGAGTGAGTCAGAAGAAAAATCCCCGACACAACTCTCTGTGTTCTGCCCATTAGGAAAGATGTAAACCACCTGAGGACCATACTTATCAGGCCACAGATGGACCTCAGGCACTCAAGTAGCACCTCATGGTCTACAGTGTCAAAAGCTAAGGAGAGATCAAGGAGTACCAGAATGGAACAGTTTCTCTGATCTCTTGCCATCAGGAGATCATTGAGCACCCAAACCAGAGCAGTCTCAGTGCTATGGCTCTTTGGAAACCAGACTGGAGAGGTTCGTAGACATTATGGATAGTCAAGTGGTTCTCCAGTTGAGTTGCCACTACTTTCTCAATAACCTTTCTTATAAAGGGAAGGTTTGAGATGGGTCTGTAGTTAGCTAGAGTATCCAGATCCAACTAAGCTTTCTTCAGATGGGATGTCACCACCACCTCCTTCAGGGAGCTTGGAAACTCACCCGATTCCAAGGAGCATCAGACAATCTGAGCCAGAACTGGGCCAATGATATCACAACAACCCAAAATCAGGAAGTTGGGCCAGTAGCTAAACCACACCACATAGGGCGATCCCTGGACAATCCAGTAATATCCCTGAACTCCAGCAGGTAAAGGAACTCCATGAAGTACGAGGTGTAGTGACTGAGCACCGACCAATAGCATCCCCATAGAATGAGTCAAGAGGATCTCAACCTGATGTCAGCCACCTTATTCAGAAAGAATCAAGCAAGCTCATCACACTCCATTTGTGAAAAAGCTCGATGGAGCTGCAGACAGGCTGGGCTGCACAACCTGTCCACAGTTCGGAAGAGTTGAGCTGGTCGATTCTGAATGACAGCAATCTCACTGGACAGGAGCTCTGCCTTCTTATGGAGATCACTGATTGATAGATCTGATAATACTCCACCAAATTAAGATGGTCAACCTCCAGTGCGAACTTCCGCCAATGATGTTCTAACCTTCATCCTAAACATCGCAACTCCTCAAGGACCCAAACCAAGAACAAGAAGGTCACGAGGGTCCATTTAACAGCCCTCCACCCCAGAAGCCATGATCAGGTACTGAATCGAGCCTGCAAGATCCAGTGCTGCTCTGCTGTGTAGCAGCTGAATTGCAGGACTTTAATTAATTACTGTCTCTATAGTACTGGCTAAATATATTTTATGTCCCCACACCTGTGGAGATAGTTTTATTTGCACAAAAGTGCTTGTGGCAGGGTTCTCAACAGCAGCTTCTGCCCTGTCCCTTTGCTAGTTCTGGCGCCAAAGCTGAATTTAAAAAAAAATTAATTAAGTAACCAGTAGCTGTATCTGCATGGAACTAAAGTACATCTTTAATGCAATTGATTGCAGCAGCCAAAATTAATTAATTTACTAAAATTGCTACATTCAGATAGTCAAACTACCTGCTGCTAACAAAGGAACCTGGTCGGTTTACATAGCATTGAATGGGCTTAATCTGAATTACTGTGCCTGCTCTGTTTTTCTTCACTGTTGAAACATACCATAATCCTGTGTGGCGTCCCTGTAGCCTATTGATATAAATAATTTCTCCTCTCCCTGTTCCTTGTCCACAGCTGGGGACCGAGTCAGAGTCGCGAGGGTCTGATTCTGCAACCCTCCCCAAAACCAAGAACAAGAAGGTCGCGAGGTCCGTTTTACAGCCCTTCCACCCCAGAAGCCATGATCAGGTATGATCAGAGCCTGCAAGATCCAGTGCTGATCTCTCTGTGTAGCAGCTGAATTTGATCCCCACAGGCGCTCCGCGCTGGCTCCTACCCCACCACCACCCTTGGTTGACATCTAGCTTTATACTGATGATCACGTGATCATCTAAAACTATCAGTTCACTTTGCCATCTGCAGCCTATAATAGCTAAACACTAGAGGGCTCCTCTCATGAATTTCACTGCTCTTCTCCCAAAGCTGGAAACATGACAAACATCCTTTGGACCCTAACCCACTCCATCCTACTAATAACACTCTTTTCTCACTCCTACCTTCTCTCCCTGTCGCAATATTGCTCTCCAGTGACTCTTACATCTGCCTACCATCCACTACCCCAGAAATACAACCCAGCCACACCACCTATCTCCTCCCTACCCAGTTCTACTTTGCACCAATTATACCTCTAGCTTAGCTGCACCTTGCTGGGTCCTTACTGGCACAACCTACCCCCCACAGACATTCACCCACTAAATAGCCCCAATCCTCTCCTAACCCAAGCCCTATTAGCCCAACTAGTCCTAACCATCCCATACCAGTGAGGCTCCCCACCACCGCCTATCCACGCCTCTGTATAACTCTTTCCAAATTGATCTGAAAGCTGCTCACCGCATACTCTCCTCCTCCTCCTCCTTCTTATCTCAGGTAACATACACCCCAATCCTGGACCTACTTTGACCAGTGTTCCCAAGGGTGCGGGGCATGGTGGCCTACTACTCACCTCTCTAAACATATGCAGCCTACCTAGGAAGCTCACGCAGCTTCAAGGGTGGATTGCACAACACTCCCCTGACATCCTGGCCTTATCTGAAACCTGGCTGTCCAAGAATATCCCAGATGCCTCCGTCACCCTAAATGACTATGCAATCTTCAGAACTGATAGATCAGGCAAGAGAGGTGGTGGTTGTGCCATACACGCCAGAACAATCTACAGCCCCTACTGGTCCCCTCCCTCGCCGGCTCATGGGGCCCAAATCATTACAATCAAAGCCACCCTTGGCACTCCTGGTAAAATGCTATACTTTATGGCAGTCTACATCCCCCAACCAGAAACAAGCCTTTGACTCTGTCCTGGCCAGCATCACTCAGCTCCCCACCCCCAGAGGCGAACTGCTTATTATGGGTGACTTTAATGTGAATTGGTTATCCCATACATCAGCCCATTCAAAGATGCAGCCCGTGCCTATGACCTGACCCAGGTCGTCAGTCTCCCACCAGGCAAGATCCCAGGTCAGGAACATCCACCCTTATTGACCTCATCTTTACAAACCTTCCCAATCACCTCTCTAATATTAAAGTGCTCCTGACGTGCTAAGTGACCACTCTCCCCTCTCGTGCTATTGGTAAAATAAAATCACACCCAGCCAACCTAGAATCTCCATCCAAAGACACCTCAAAAAAAGTACCTTAACTCATCTAAATCTCTCTCTCTCCTCCTGTGACTGGGCACCTGTGCACACTGCCCAGTCTGTTGATGCTGCCCTTACCTCCTTTATTAAATGTTTAACACAGCCTGTGACATATTTGCCCCATTCTCAAAACAGGTTATAAAAACAGGAACACCCCGTGGATCTCACAGACCCTATTAGAACAGATGCACCACAGAGACAACCTCTGGCATAAGGCACTGAACTCCCAGCTTCCCATGACAGGCAACTCTATAGAGAGCGAGAAACAAGTGCACCTGGGCTATTTGGCTAGCTAAGACAAGCTACTATAAGCAAGCTCTCACCTCCTCATGGGGCTCAAGAGCAACTTCTGGAACAATGTCAAGGAGCTCTGTGGGAAAACCGTCTCTCCAACCCCATCACAAATACTTGACCAAGGCCCTGTCCCAAGACCCTACCACCATATCCAATGTCCTGAACAACTCCTCTCCAATCTCAGTCACATCCTACCAACAAACTTCTTTGGCCCATCCCCACTGGCCCCTCTAACACCTCCCCTACCCACCGTCCCTCCCTTCCGGCTGAGAATCATCTCCTGTAACA
This sequence comes from Neoceratodus forsteri, assembly GCA_016271365.2. Lineage (NCBI taxonomy): Eukaryota > Metazoa > Chordata > Ceratodontiformes > Ceratodontidae > Neoceratodus > Neoceratodus forsteri. Next base: position 387,415,752 of record CM057456.1, read on the forward strand.
AGGCTAAACACTACCTATCCAAACCTTGCGCAACTCGAGGTACAGTAGCGACTCCTAGACCTAAAATCCTCCGTCTAACTCTTGATGAGACCCTCCCTCACCTCACCAAAATATTAAACTGCTCCCTGCACTTAGGTCAATTCCCCACACTCTGGAAAGGGAATTATCATACCTATCCTAAAAGGGTGATCCCTACCGACCAGGTAACTATAGGCCCATCACTATCCTCCCACCCCAAAGCCCTCGAAAGAATTCTATCAGACCAGCTCACTGAGTACCTGGCTAAACACACTCTGCTTTGCCCCGAACAACACGGGTTCAGAGCAGTGCACAGCACTACCACTGCCCTTCTGAATTTGCCTCTTACATACGGGCGCTAGAACAGGGGTCAGTAGCAGGAGCAATCTTTGTTGACCTGACCAAAGCATTTGACACCATCATTCATGCACTACTAATCCACTCTCCCCTCCCTCTATCTTGCCCCTAGCGCAATTACCTGGTTCAATAATTATCTCACTGACCAGACACAAGAAGTCAAAATCAACACCACCCTATCCACAAAGAAACCAGTTCTTGTGGGTGTCCCTCAAGAGACGATTTTGGGCCTCTACTATTCACCCTCTTTCTGAACTCCCTTCCAAAGGCCTGCAGTGGTAAGCTATTGCTCTATGCAGATGACGCCATAGTTTACTGGAAAATACCACTCCTCACTCTCTTCAACATACCCTGCAAGGCTGCTTTTACAGAACTAGAGTCCTGGTTCACGATCATCGCTTAATACTTAATTACAACAAAACCAAATCCATGATCTTTGCTTACCGAAAACCCCTACAGTAATGCCCAGCTAAGTATCTCAAACTCTCAGGCATCCTATATCGAACAGTTCCCATACTTCAAATATCTAGGCATCACACTAGACACATCCGTCACATACCACATACAGATTAACCACCTCTCCTCCTCGGTAAACACCCGGCTTGGATTCTCTACAGACACTGCCTCCCCAGGCCCCTCGACTGGCAGTAACCAGCTCAGTCCTATCACTGGTCGACTACAGGATAATAATCTACGTGCACGGCTGGCCTCACAACCCTTAACACATCAATATAGCCCTCAACAAAGCCTGCTGACTAGTCACAAGCAGTGATAGATTAACCCATACAGGTGAACTCTATAAGTGAGTGGACTGGCTGACCTTTGAAGGGAGACTAAAATACTACACTTGGCTCAAGCCATAAAATCTAATGAAGCTTGCACCCACTGGCCTTCACCCCTCATCCTACCAAACCCTCACAGGAGCACCCCTAGACACCAGGCAAGCACCCCCTCTTAGTTCCACACTGTAGGACAGCACTAGGGCAAAGGTTTTTCCACTATCGGGCTTCCTCTGGCTTAATAACCTCCCTCTTCCATCTCCCTGGCCCCTAGTCTTGGCCTTTTAAAATGGCATTAAAAGACATCTATTTGACTCAGAGTCATGCGGTTGTTAAGAACAGTCCTCCCTATTCAGTATGTGATAGTAAAATAGCAGCTCACATGACCCAAAATAGGACTACAAGCCCGACAGGACCTAAAACCACAAGCTTTTAGGCCTGTATGGGCCTACAGAATCAGAAACCTGCCTCACCTCACCTCGATGACCCAGGGTCCTTCAACAACCCTAGAGATACTAATCAAGCATTGTAAAATTATCCAGTATGAGGTAACCATGTAAAACTTGTCTTAATGTGATGTTCTGCTTAGTGAGGTATGTTCAAAAATTGTCAAAATTGTCTAAGTATTATGTCCATTGTATTGATGTGTAGCCTTTGCAAAGAGTCTTGACTCAAAGGATTGTAAATCGAAACTTCAATAAAATAAAAATAAATAAAAACCAAGGGCCTGAGGACAGGAGCAATCAGGTCGGGGCCTAGGAGATGGCCTTATTATAGGCCAGGACCAATGGTTCCTGGACCTGAGCTGGCATCAGGGTACTCCAGAGATCAATCACCACCACAGGCCTTCAGGGCTCACATCCCGTAAAGGCGTGGAATGACCATCTCCGCGAGGGGCAGACCTACAAGGGGCCGTAAAATTGAACCTCACGGTGTAATGATCGGACCAACTGACAGGTTCCACCCAGATCAGAGGCCTCAATCCCCAGGAGGAAAACCAGATCCAAAGAATGACCATGATTATGGGTAGCAGACTTGCTCAGAGTTATACAGTACACAAGCGGAGGTTGTAGGAATCAAACCCAGGTCTGCTGGGTGTACTAAGCTCATTCATAGCTTGTTACTCTAACCTCTAGGCTATACTGCCAGCCCTAAATACTGAAAGTTCAGACCCAAAAGAAGAGAGGCAGGGATTTTTAATACATATTTCTGTTCGATCTTGGAGACTGTAGGGGCCACAAACACAAACATCAAAAAAGTACAGCTTTAACATCAGATATCAAGTCATGTACAGTATCAAGAGAGGACATTAAGAAGAAACTTCAGCAAATGGATACATCCAAATCAGCAAGACCAGATTATCTTCACCCTAGGCTAATAAAGAAGGAAGTAAATGGCTACTGGACCCACTATTTAAACTGTTCAAGAAATCACTGGCTACCTGTGAGGTGCCGAGAGACTGGAGGCAGGCCACAGTGGTACCAGTTTTCAAAAAGGAGTGACAGTGGAAGGTTGGAAACTACTGACCAATAAGTCTGACATCCATTATAGGGAAAATGTTAGAATCACTCATAAAGGAAAAATAGATGAAGACCAACTGAGCAAAATACAATACAGGAGACCCAGCATGGGTTTAGGAGGCAAAGATCATGACTAACAAACACACTCAGCTTTTATGAGAAAGTAAGTAAAATACTGGGTAATAATAAACCAGTTGACATTATATACCTGGATTGAAAAAAAAACTTTAATAAGGTACCACATACAACCCTGACAGAAAACTGGTTAAAGTAGGAATAAACAAAAAACTAATATGATGGGTGGATAGTTGGCTGACTGACAGATTGCAGAAAGTCAGGATATGGGAACATTTGTCTGAGTACGGAAGAGTGACGAGTGGCATCCCTCAGGGATCAGTCCTCGACCAGCATTATTTTCAATCTTTATTGTGGACATGAATGAAGATACCAACAACCTATGCATCAGATTTGCAGATGACTCAAATTGGGCACAGAGGTGGGAGGCGAGGTACAAAATACAAACTATGCAGCAAGATCTAAAAACCCTAGAGGAATGGTGTTACAAAAACGGAATGCAGTTTAATACTGATATGTGCCTGGTAATGAACCTGAGAAGAAATAATAAAAAAACACCTACACCCTCAATAGCATACAGCTCAGGTCAACATATAAAGAAAGAGATCTAGGAATCCTGGTAACCAACAACCTATCATTTAATGACCACTGTAGGGAAATAACAACAAAAACAAACAAAATCTTAGGTTGCATCAGAAAAGTTTCTATATCTAGAAATAGAACATGCATCCTACCGTTGTATAGAGCTTTTGTGAGACTGCATTTTGGATTACTGTAGCCCCCTATGGAGTCTCCACCTTGGGAGAGCTATAAATGGATTAGAGAAAATCCAGAGAAGATGACCAAAATGATCAATGGCATCAGAAATTATCTCTATGACATCAGGCTAGAGAAGCTTAAGCTATATCCACTGGAACTAAGATGAAAAGGGGACACACAACATATGTTTTTTTTTAAACCAGAGAGACACATAAGCTGAAAGCTTGTTTACAGAGTGCCACCTGCAAGCACAATGAAATTAAGTGACTTGCTCAGGGTCACACAGTTTCAAGAGGGCTGTGAGATTCAAACCCAGATCTTCAGGTTTGTAACTCAGAGCCTTAATGACACTACTGGCCTCCAGATGTGTAAATTAAGTAAGGACAATTACGTAATGGAAAATCTAGGCCTTACATACTCAAACAGGTTGGCAATCCTAGGTGCCATGACCACCAGTTAAAGTTAACATACCCCAGTAAGAACCAAAGGAGAGGCTTCTTTACACAGAGAATTATATCCCTATGGAATAGCCTCCCAGCAGAAGTAGTAGAGGGAAATACCTTCCAGCAATTCAGACAAAGGTTAGACAAACATACATTGCCTACACATGGGTAAATCATGCCCGCTAAGTCAGGAGACAGACATAATGGGCTCATTGGCTTCTACCTGTCTAAATTACATAGCATAGTAGCTAGTACACAACCCCACTGAAATACATTAAAGCGCATACCTGTTTCTTCAGTTCGTGGTCTGGCTTTGAAGAGTGAAGACGTGTCTGTGGTCCTGAGAGGACTGCGTGCATAGGACCCACAATGGGTAAGTAAGGTCTTGGGGTGGGCGCTGGGGGTGCAGAATGGGAGGGTCTGGGGGGCAGTTACGCCACAAAAGACATTGATGGATGTTTTTCTTTTTGCAGGGTTGTAAATAAATTAAGAACACAGCATGGAGATTCCTCATCATGACACTGGGGACTGGGCAGCCCCAGTGTCACTCTTATAGTTCTGGAGGGATGTGGGTGGGTGGGTGCTGAGAGGGAGGGTCAGGTGGGGTAAATTAATACATATATATATATATATATTAAAAAAACACAAGACATAACTGCGCATGCGCAGTAGTGGGGTTGCAAAGCAATTGGGGGCATTCTGATTGTGACACTGGGGAGTGGGCACTCTTGTATTTGTGGGTGGGCTGGGGTGTTGGGTGCTGAAAGGAGGGTCGAGTTGGGGGAACTATCTATTTTTAAAGAAAAAATGGCAGTCTTGGCACTCTGCCCTGTGCAACATAGCACCAAGCTCTACTGCACATGTGCGACTACTAGCGCATGCGTAGTAGAATGCAGCAGCCATGTTGCACACAGTGGAGTGTGCAGTGACTGCCATTTCTTTTTTCTTAAAACAGAGTTATTCCACTCACCCAGCCTCCTCTCAGCACCCACCACCCACATCCCTCTACAAACACAAGAGTGACATGGGGTGTCCAATCCTCAAGTGTTATGATCAGGACGCCCCAATGTTTGATGTTTTTATGAAGTAAAAAATAGTGCTGTGCAAGTGGAGTGCTCTAACCAGAGGTGACTATAGAAATCCATTATGTTGTTCATTTACAAAAGCGAAAATGCAGAATCCTTAAGCAAGAGGACTGCAGGGCTCGCCACTGCAACCCTATAAAAGAGACTGCTATAGTTCTCAAGGAACGGCAGGAAAAGTTAAGGCTAAAGGGTAGCATTCAGAAGATACAAAGAGACAAAGAAGAGATAGGAAGTGTACCAGGAAAGGCAGAGGGAAGCAAGGAAAGCAGTGAGGCATGCAAAGGTGCAAACTGAGTAAAGGATATCCAAAGGATAACTAAAGGGGCAATAACATTTTAGGTACATAGAGAGAAGAGGAAGACAAGAGGAGGGATTGTGAGATTAATAAGGGTGGGGTGGGGTTACTGTGCAGAGTAGGATCACGAAAAAGCAGTTAGCCTGGGCAGATATTTCTGGTCAGTCTTCATGGGGAAGGAAGAGGATGCACCACAGAAAGCAGCAGAAGCACTAGGGAGGAGGTGGACACAAGTCCATTTTGGAGGTGAGGTATTGAAGGACTCACAAATCTGAAAATGGACAAAGCCATGGGTCCAGGCAGGGGTACACACAAGGTGTTGAGGATACTCAGGAAGGTACTGGCTGCCCCTCTGACAGCTCTATTAAACAATTCACTGTAAACAGGTGTGGCTCCAGAGGACTGGAGGAGGACAGATGTAGTCTTGCTTCATAAAAGTGGTAGTAGGGAGCAGGCTGGTAACTACAGGCCAGTCAGTCTGACATCAGCAGTGGGGAATCTAATAGGTAACTAGTGAAGGAACGGACTGTGTAGTATCTAGAATCCAGCAGGTTACAAGACCCAAGGCAGCATGGATTCACCGGTGAGGTGGGACCATGTCAGATGAACCTGACTGATTTCTTCGACCGGTGACCAGGAAATAGATCAGGGTGGGTGTTGGATGTGGCCTACTTAGGCTTCAGCAAGGCCTTTGACACCCTACTACATGGAATGCTCATTAGAAAACTGGGAAGTTTTGGGATGGGTCCTAAGGAGGTAAATTGTGTAAGAAATTGGTTGATGGATAGTCAAAGCAAGGTGGCAGTAGCGGAATTCACTCGGGAGGGAGGGTACCACTGGGGTACCTCAGGGCTTAATACTTAGTACTTGGGTCCAGTCCAGTCAGTCTTTATAAGTGGCATTGCAGAAGAGCTGGAAGGAAGGTATGCCTCTCTGCAGAAGGCACTAAAATCTGCAGTTGGATGGACACCCCAGAACTAGAGAAATGTGCAGGGGGCCTGAGAAAACTTGCAGAGTGGTCAAGGTTATGACAGTTGGGTTTCAATGTGAAAAAGTGCAAAATCATACACCTAAGGCACTAAAATTCAGAGGCAGAGTATAATATGGGGGAGAGGTACTGATGGTCGCAAACGGGAAAGAGACCTGAAGGTAATCATGTCTGATGACCTCAAGGTGGTAGGGCAGTGCGACAAGTCAGTGCGGAATGCCAGTGGGATGCTGGGATGCAGAGAGAGGTAAGTCAACCAGAAAAGGAGGTGGTGTTGCACTCTATAGATCATTGGTCAGACCCACCTGGGGTACTGTGTCCAATTCTGGAGACCACATCTCAAGAAGGACTTAAACAGGGTGGAAACTGTCAGAGGAGAGGCAACTAAAATGTTGCAGGGACTTATCAAGCCCTGTGAGGAGGCTAATGGATCTTAATATGTTTCATTTCATTTCGTTTGTTTATTTGGAAAATACCTTTGAGTCAAGGACTCCTTTTCAAAGGTTCCATGTCAGAAACAGATACAACCTGGAGAACCGTACAGAGTGGTTCAGCAGGAAGACACAAATGTAATGTAGCAATGATGGTACAATAAATACAGTAAAGGCTAACATTTGGATACTAGTAGATTCACAGTAGATGTACACCCTTGAACAGAGTAGGGAGGGGATATGATAGAGACCTATATATACCTCACGGAGATTAATGGTATCTGGTCAAGATCATGCGGACATAATAGCGTGAGTGACAACAGCTCCAGGTGTAGGGGTTTTCACTCAGGCTGAATCAGCTAAAAGCTTCCATTGTGGGGTGGCTGAACAAATCGGCCCTGTGACTTAGCGGGCAGAGTGTGAGGCTGTGATGCATGGAATGACCAGTGGACTGGGGTTCGACTCTAAATCCTTCCTTAATTTTTTCTTTTGTGGTGTTTGCTGCATTTCAGAGGATGTTTATAGATATTATGGGGTGAAGCCCCTAAGTGCTCTGGCTGTTTTTCCATGGTGATATATTGCACTGTGCTTTGTTGCTTTGCGGTTTGTACCACACTATTGTGCCTATGGTATTTTGACCATAAACAAGGGTAAAAAGGTATAGGAGGAGCATATCAGGTGAAAAGAGCATTTCAAGAATAGGCTGGTCAAAACAGCGCTGCAACAATAGGTGAAACAAGAACAGCTACAGGGATAGCATAGCGAAGGTCACTACCCTGTAGCTGTCACATCAGGAGAGGAAGTGCAGAAGTAGAGGGGAAAAGCATGGTAGTTGGCTGAGCTGCTTCTGTGGTGACAAAGGCTAAAGCATGAAGCAGTTTAGCTAGTATAAACCTGGAGATCATGGTTCTGTTCCAGGTCTCCCATAAGTTTTCATCCCTCCTCCCCAAAGTTATGTTATTTTTATAAGTTCCCTCACAGAGTTAACTCCCTCAAGTTTCTCCCCACCCCTGAGTTCCAAACCCCATGGAGTTCATTATAATAATTATAGGGTGTGGGGGCAGATCCCCACAAAAACAAAATGCTGTTGTTTATTTCAGCCATGGTAGTGGCCCTCTGTGTGTTTTGGACCGCTACCTTTGGTGGTTTTGACCCCGCTGTTTATACTGGGCTGTTTTTGTCAGCGCTATTGTACTGCAGTGTTGTTTACAGCACTACTGTTGAAGTCAGCATTCTAACCTAGTGTCCAGGAGGATAGTATTTTTCAGAGGAGAAGGTGCATGAAAACAAGGGACATGCAATGAAGCTGGAAGGGTGCATTTATGAGGGATGTGAGAAGTACTTCTTCACTGAAAGAGCGATGCATGCTTAGAGCAGTCTTCCAGCCGGAGGTAATGGGGTGAAAATAGTTGTGGGCTTCAAGCATACATGGTATAGGCATAAGGGACTCTAAGTTGGGAAATGGGGAGGGGGATAGTCGGAGAGCATGTACTGTAGGATCTGCTGTGAAAGTATAGTCAAGGAAAATGGGCGAAGAACAGGTAGGCCAAGCAGTTCCTATCTGCTGACAAATTCTCTATTTTCTATAAATTTATCGAAAACATTCAGTACATCTTCTTGTGTTTCCTGTGCTGGCACTAGGGAGTGTCTTGGAGTGTAGGGGAGACAGCAGCATCACAGAACATAAGCCTCTAATCTAGCAGATACTGTCAGTCTTCAACCAGTTATAATAAAAAATAAAACACTCTTGCTTCACTCTCATGGTTTACATAGCATCACACACCTCTGGTGTGTCAGAAAGCTATGCTGCCTACAGTTACCCATATAGTGTTTCATGTACAGTATAATGCATGAAACCCACTGGATGCTAATTAGCTACACTACTGTGGTACTTTGGAAAGTAACTACATGATACAAAGACATTTGCCTTTGTGTTTTCACTCAACAGGTATATTCTACTACTGCAGCACTTTAAAAGCATTCCCACTATACTGACTGTATTGTGCTGGTTTTAACCATGGCTCTAAGCTGATTTGGCTATTCCTCCATAGAACAGATGCACCCAACCAGACCTCAGTCATGAACCTACAAGAGGTGAGCACTGCCTTCTTTTCTGTTTAATCTGGAGCTCTGTCAATATATAATACTGTGTTTAATCAAGCCATGTTCCAGTGAGTCTTCAGTGAAGTCATTCTACAGAATACATTTGCCAGATGCAATTCTGCTTTGTGTTTTTCACTGGTTCAGTATTTAATGTGCTTTCCTTATCCTTGTTAAAATGACAATGCAGTCAATAATTCATGGCATGCACACGTGAAAAGAACTGCTACATGTCCTGTGGTGCACATCACCGTGGATAAGCCAAAAAATATTTTTTTAAACCCCAGTTCTGCTGATGACAGCTTTTCTTAAGTTACCATGCTGTATAAAACAATGTGTAATAATCTAATTACAACAGTAACGTGTTAGATAAATGTTTCAACTTCTGGAGAGTTGAAAAGCATGCCTGGGTAACCATGGTGATATTAAACTGGACCATAATGCAAACAAATACTGCGGTTGGAGAATGCATACCAGGAGACTGCTAAAATGTTGTACTAGCCCCAAATGATAAATGAAAGCAAGGAAAATCATAATAGTCAGCAGGGGCAGGGAGTGATTCGAAAACTCTGTGGAGACACTCTATGCAGCTACAATAGTTGATGAAAATGCATTTATAATGCAGTGCCAGTGGAAACTGACAACCTGATTATTCACTGTAGAATAATCCCATACTGAGTAAGATGTAAAAAGTAAAGATGTTGATAATGCTTGTTTTGTGCCATAAAACCTTTTATGCAGGGCTTCAGTGAACTCAGACTTTAGAAGTAAATGATTTCCAAAAATTAAGTGAAACTTCAACAGGAAAGTAGTATGGGACTCCCAAAGTGGAAAAAGAAAATTTGATGACACCCAATTTTGTATGCATGAAAGTAAAAATGTTTTAAAAGCTTTATTTTTCTGAAAGAAATGTATAATTTTATTTTAAATTCCCAAACTGTGTCTGTCTTAGAATATTGACTTCAGAATTTGTGATCTGGGAAGTACTTTGACTTCTGAAAGCAGAATGGCTTCCAAATTTGGTCCCATGGAAGTTTCTGACTTTCGATCCAGAAATTTACCGAATCTCTGGTTTTGTTTTTGTTTCATATAAGCGTTTTCCCGGTGACAATCCTACATCCATCCACCTCCCTGGCCAGCACACATCTCCCTTGCTTACTTGAAGTCACCCCCTACAGCTTCCCTCTGTGGCGCTGAGGGGTAGGGCCATCCCCTCCCCGGCGATAATCCAGAGTTGCTTCAGGTGCTTCAGATGGTAGCACAGGCCTGAGGAGATGTGTGGAGCAGTGTTTCATCATCAGGTCCCTTTTCTGTTTTCAGCCCTAATACCCTCACTGCAGTGGCATGTCAGGATGTGTGCGTGGAGTGCACTCACCCTGTCGAACTCGGCCCCTCCCCTTCAAATCGCTCATATGTCTACACTGTCATCAGGCCTCTGCCTGGTGGCAGTCAGATTCAGAGTTGACTAGCCATCCCTCCCGAAGAGGAGAGCAGTCCCTGGGATGCTCAGTCCTCTTCTGCCTTGCTGACTCACAGCAACCCATGCTCGTTCCTGAATATGAGTAGCTGGCATGGCTGGAGGTAAGGCATTGAATGCCTCAGCCCTCCAGGCCACTGAGCTGGTTCTGAACCCTTTTATGTTATGCAGTGTGACTGGCACGATTGCCATCTTTCAAGTGAAAAGGAAGGAACCCTTAGAAATTATAGTGTGAAGTGTATGTGTGTGTCTGTGTGTGTCTGTCTGTCTCTGGTACTGTTAACACCTTCAGTGCTGGCTTCCACGTCACCAATTACTCACATTCTAGTAGACTGATTACACTCTGCTTCTGCAGTGAAAGGGTTTAGAATAATCTCAGTTTGTCTTCATTGTAAAAAAAAAAAAATTAAGCAATAAGCCTTGAGGGTTGTGTGGGTTATCGGGGATTTACCACAGTTGGCGTGGTTTGCCCACAGGCGTGGCAGTGGGTAAATCGACAACCGTAGAATCATCAACTACCAATCCCGAGTGGCTATTGTGATTATACCATGATATATTTTTGAGATACAAAATAATAAAATAAAATATGTTTTTTTTTGTATTTTGTTATTTTTATTGTATCTGTTAGTCCGCTACAAAAAAATAGTCCTTGGTTCTTTGAGTTGTGCTTGGTTGCTAGGGTGTTGCTATGGCTGCTGAGCTGGAGGGAGAATACAGGGTTTTCAGAATGATTGTTATGCTGCAGTGTAGTGAGAGAGGAGAGAGAGAGAGAGCTCTGTTACTAGAAGTCTAGAAGAGGAGCAGTTAATTGCTGTAACAGACTCTCGCTTTGTGTTTTGTTTTTTTTCTGTGGAGCCACACAGAGAAGTGGAGCATAGCAATGTACAGCACACTGTCCTTATGTTTTTTTCTGCTCGGCAGTGGGGATTCGGACACAGAGAGCAGGAGTGTAGAGAGAGACAAAGCGTGAATGGACAGGATATGGGTTTGTGTTGTTGAGAGGCAGGGGAATGGATTTCCTTTTTCCTTGTGTCCGGCAGAGGATTCAGAGACAGAGGACTGCAGAAGTATAGCGGAGCCAAGTGAGCTGGCAAACAATTTTATGAGGTGAATTCAGTAGGCGTGTTTATGTGCAAGAAAAATACTTTATTTAAATTTGGTTATGTACCAAAGTGGTGAACTGTGTTTAAATTTCCTGTCGCTTGTGTGAGACGCTAGTTAAGCAGGTTTCAACATGGCTGCTAAATTTTTGTTTCAGGGTCGATTTATTTTTACTATGTGGCTGGCTGGCACCTTTTGGGTGATTATCAGAGGATTTACAATGGAGGTAAGGTGCCAGCCTGCCGTTCTCATTGGTCAGTGTCTGAGGTCCATGGTATAATAGCATATAATAACTGGGCTCCATTTTTTTTCCCATTGGGAAACATGGTTATAATTTTGCCATTATGACCAGGTAGTTATAATAGTATTACATGCTGGGTTTCCCTATGACCCACATGCACTCTCTCTGCTGCAACATCTGAGATTGGACAATGAAAGTGCTAGCGGCCACTTTCAATTCCCAGAGCTTCTGAGCTCAGACTGTTGTCTCCTCTGTGGGTGGGAGCAGAAGCGTGAGTGAAAAAAAAAACAGAGCCTAGCAATTATATAACACAAAGCCTGGGGGTCTGTGTAAAACTCACCTTATACACACCCTCTGTGGGATGATGTTATATAAACCCTCGAGCTTCGCTCTTTGGGTTTCTTTAGCATCCTACACCTTGGGTGTGTAGAAAATTCTCATTATACACAGTTTTCCAGGCATTATTCTATATATATTATAAAATGTAAAACATCTACAGTAACATTACATTACTAACACTTATTAAATGGCTAAAAATAAAATGTGGTGTTACATTTGCATTCTGAACCTGTATACATATATGTACATATGGTATGTACCTGAGATACGCAGTGATCTGACTCGAAATAGACATGCGAAACTTAAAAGCTGACAGAAGAAGAAAGGCCATTTGGTCTGTCAGTATGCCATAACCACAGCTTACTTTATGAGACAGAACCCTCTAGTGGTCACTGTTCTCTTCCCTCCTCTTGTTTCCTCCTCTCGCTTCCTCCACCACTAAACCCATGTGACTGTCCCTCCTATGCTTTAACCCTACCACTCATTGTATGAACCAGCTCATTGTGCAATCTGTTCCACTTGTCCTCCACCCTTTCCATAAGAAAGAACCTCCTGACCTCCTTTTTAAATCATTCCCTACCAGTTTCTATGTGTTTCCTCTAGTGTTTATATTTTCACTGAAGGTGACCAGTGCATGGGAATGTTTTATCATGTTCCCCATCCCACCTATCCTCTAATGAGGGCATATTAAGGTCCTTCAGTCTTTTATTTTTTATTTATTTGTTTGTTGATTGGGTAAGTACTCTGGTCCAATGCACCTTTTTGGAATGAACAGGGACTAGTTAGGCAAAGAAAAGGGTGGAGATAAGAGAAACATGGCTATAAACAAGCTGGGAAATACATTTTCAAGTGCAACTGAAAGCAGAGATAAAAACACAGTAAAAAAAACAGGATACAATTTCAAGAAAGGGCACAACAAATGTAAGTTAAACAATGTATTTTGTGAAGAAAGCAATACTGGTGATAATATAACTTAGTGAGTACAAGTGTACTCTTTCCTCCTCAGAGGCCTGCCTTGCTGCCCTGAATCATCTTGGTGGCCCTCCTCTGGACCAGCTCCACCCTTTTGCTATACTTTTTCAGATAAGGTTTCCAGAACTGTACACGGTGCTCTCACCAAGGGTCTGTATAGTGGCAGTACTACCTCCTCGCTCTACTGCTGATCCCCAGCCTACACATCCCAACAATCTGTTGGCCTTGCCCACTGCATTATCACATTGAGTAGATTGTTCTGGGCTATCAGAGATATAGTAACTCTTGGATCCTTCTCCTCCTGGGCCTGTTTCACTTTTACACCCCATTCTCCTCGTGCATGACTTTGCACTTCTTCATATCAAACCTCAGTTGCCTTACATTGCGGCAGCTCTCCAAACTCTCCAAATCCTCTTTCACTGCCCTTGTTCCTTCCTCGCTATCTACCCTGCCACAAATGTTTGTGTCATCTGCAGAGAGGCAAATCTTGCTCTGCATACCTCCACCTATTTCACAAATGAAGATGATGAAAATTACTAGTTCTAGGACTAACCCTGAGGCACCCACTAGTGACTGCCTACACCTCTTGAAAATTCCCACTGAGAAACAGTTTCTTTGTTCTCCACTACAGTTTCCAACCCAGGTAATTAGTTTCTCCCCATACCCAGGTCCAACAGTTTCTTAAGTAGCCTTCTATGTGCAATGGAGTCAAACACTTTACTAAAGTCCAGCCACAATAAATGCATTGCCTGGCCTCTGTCAGCCTTTGTTGCCAATTCGAAGAAATCAATCAGTTAGTTTGCTAAGCTCTTCTAACTACAAACCCATGCTGCCTACCATCCTGTTATACATTTACTGTACCTCCAGGAACTCCACTAACATTTCCTGAATAATGGTTTCCAGCATCTTTCCGCTATTTAGGTTAAGCTGGTGACCAGTAATTCCCTAGATCATCCCTTCTGCCACTCATGTGTGGTGGTGTTACATAAGTGACTCTCCAATTGGCGGTACCCTTCCCATTTCCAGACAGCAATTGAAGAGGTCCAGCAATGGTGATGAGATCATTTGCTCCATCTCAAGTAGTGCCCTTGGACGCGAGACCATCCTGACCTGGGGGTTTGTCTACTGTCAGTGATCCTAGCCCCTCCCCCACTGTGAGAGTGACCCATTCTCCATCATCTTAAGGACAGAACAGAAGAATTAATTCAGTATGGCTGCTTTATCTGTATTGTTTCCTCCATCCACCAACCCTCTCCTTTTCAGCCTGACAATCACTTCCTTGTTCTTCTTGTTTCTCCTGGTATAGTGAAAGAAGACCTTGTCCCACTCTCACTTTCTTTGCTATTCTGAGCTCTACCTCCACATTTGCCTTCCTCGCCATCCTGTTAGCCTCCCTCAGACTGTTAAGTACTCCCCGTCTCCATCTGAGTAGTTGCCTTTGTAATGCTTGAAGTCCTGTCCTTCACCCTCACCGCCTCTGCAACCTCCCTTGTATATCATGTACTGTAGGGTTCCTTCTCTTCCTTACATAGAGGTTAGTAACCTTTATATATATATATATATATATATATATATATATATATATATATATATATAGGAGTGCTGATTACTAGCTTAAAAGCAGCAAGATTATTTTTATAATCTCATCGCTATGGCGTCAGGGGTTGTAAATCCCTTTGAGTACATCATAGCAATGGGATTACAACTGGAGCCAATCTGCACATGCACACTTTTGAATTAGCGGGACAGAGCGAATGGTCACCGTGGTGAGAGCTGGTGCTAAGGGAAACAGCGCTATGGGCAAACAGTTAAAATAAGGAGTTTCTTCTGTTGCTCAGTAGATTTATTTGCCCATACACTATAAAATATAATGCTTGGGAATTCGGGTGATAACCGAGCTGAAATCACCTCTCATGATTTCCAGGTCAACAGTAAACCTCTTGAACTATGCCCTTGAGGTTCACTATCTTGTCCTGGCAACAACACATGAGGTAATTACCTCCCTTGTATGTCATATGCTGTAGAGTTCCTTGTCTTCCTTACATAGAGGCTAATAACATTTTATAATATATGGGAGTGCTTGATTACTGTTTAACAGCAGCAAGATTATATCTTTGTAATCTCATTGCTATGATGTCAGGGGTTACTATGTTTACACCTGAATCCCAGGCATTATCTTCCATCTAACTCCTATATGAGGATAATGCCTGGGATTCGGTGATACTACACTATAATCACCTCGAGTGGTTGCCATGAGAGGTGATTTCAACAGTCATTACCTGAATTACCAGGCATTATATTTTATAGTGTATGGGCCAAAATATCTACTGAGCAACAGAAGAAACTGCTTACTTTTAATTGATTGCCCGTGGCGTTGCTCTCTCTTAGCGCCAGCTCTCGCTGCAGGTGGCCATTCATTCTGCCCTGCTAATTCAAAATACGGCGCATGCACAGATTGGCTTCGGTTGTAGTCCATCGCTATGACATGCTCAAGAGTGTTTACAACCTCTGATGTCATAGTGATGAGATACAAAGAAATAATCGTTGCTGCTTTTAAGCAGCAATCAGGCACTCCATATATTATACTCTACTATATGTCGATCCTATACTGCCAGTTTCACCCCTTCTAACCTACCTAAGTACTCCCGCATCCTGCTGAAATCAGTCTTCCTATAATTCAGTGCCCTGGTCCTAGAATTGGTGACACTGGCCACCAGCACAATGCTAAGCAATACTACTGATGGTCACTGTTACACAACGGTTCCTTTACAGTTACCGCCTCTTAATCTCCCTGTTTGTAAGGATTAGGTCTAGGATTGCTTCTTCCCACCTTATTTCATTGTGTCAGGAATCCATCCTGGAATGCCTCCATCAGCTGCTGGCTCCTGGTGCTTGCTGCTACTGAGATATTTCACCTGGCATCTGGTATGGTGAAGTCTCCTCCAGTGTTTTGCCTTTTTGTGTGTTACTTTAGTATGTGAAGTACTATAATTCCAGTAGTGCATGGTGAAGTAGAACCATAGCTTATATAATTGATTATTTTAATGTTGTTTTAATTATTTATTGTTTATATAACCTGTACAGGCGCCTTGGTTCAAGAAAGGTGCCTTATACAAATAAAGAATGATTGACTGATGATTGAATTCTAAATAGTAGCGATCTCCTATGAACCATTTTTTGTATATAGTATTTGAAGGATTTACTGTACTATGTTTCTACAGTGTCTCTTACTGTTACATAATGCTTTTGATCCTACTTGTTAAGTAGCATGAAACAGAGACAATCAATTATTCTGTGTCAATGAATCAGACCTGACAAGAAGACAACTTTTAAAATCTCATTAAATAAGATTTATTTAGTAAAGTACAGTGAGTCATAAACATATTTTATTTCAGCCTAAATAATAGTGAGCAGTTGTAATTGATCGTCTGCCTATTGTAGCTAAGGACATCCACTTTACTATGCCATTTCAGTATTACAAATAGCTATACAGTCCATTAGGACTGCATATGGACTTGTTATGAATTTCAACTACTTAATTTGCATCACTGGACAGCACAACAGCTTTTTGACTTAATTATTGTTGTTTACATTTTGTGAATTGTCTTTTTTTAATTAAATTGCAAGTTCTGCTATTGGTAATATTATCATTTTATTAAATGATGATTGATGTTATATGTATAGAAACAGCAGATTTTGTGCTTGAGTTGTGTGTTGTGTTTTAATGTGGAGTTGCTATCTGTATTTATGTATTTTGTTCTATTTTGACTATTAGATTTTAATAAGTGGTTTGTTTGAATTTCCACTATGCCCACGTTATTTGTATAATTGTGATTGAATTACCTTATTGGTGGATACCAGTGGGTATTTAAGGTGATGACTTTACACTAGTAATCCACCCCTGAGGAAGACTAGAGTTGAGTGTGACTGGTGAATTCAGCCTGTCTCAGCTTCACTTTCATACTTTGTTATTTTTATACTAAATAAAGTTTACTTTAACACTTAGATATTACAGCATGATGTGGATGTGTTTACAAGTGTGGGGCCACTTGTGGTTTGATCTTTGTTGTAGGTTTGACAAGCCTACCCCCTTGCACCCATTTCCTCCTTATCACCAGAGCGTGAGCCATTTTTCTTGTTTTTGTGATGTTCACCCTGTGACCTGTTCAGGGGAGTGAGGGTGTGTGAGGGAGTGTGGGGTGATGGGTGCTGAGTGGGAGGTTGGTGTGGGGAGTGTGTTGGGGCAGATCGAGAGGGATGGTTTTCTGTTTACAGGCAGGAAACAAACATTGAGGATGGTTTTCTTTGTTTAGGGCCATTCCAACACTGGGATTGGGCACCTCAGTGCTGGGCTCATTTAGAATGGGCGGGTGACCTGGAGGGAGGGCAGCTCAAGAGGCACAGTACTGGGGTGAGCTCCCGAGTCGTCTATATTTTTAAATATAAAAAGATTGGGGTGGGTGGGTGGGTGGGAGACCAACTTGGGGGATGGGGAGAAAGAAGTGGTAGCAGCAGGGTAGGCACCTGCTTCACTAAATAGATAGAAAGAAGACAGCTAGAGCATGTGTATGGGGGCAGATCAGTGAGAGACAGTTTTCTGTTTTACAGGGAGGGAAAAAAAAACATCAGAGATGGTTTTCTTTGGTTCAGGGCTATTCTGACACTGGGATTGGTTACTGATGTCTGACTCATTTGGAATGATGGCAGGTGACCTGGAAGGGGGTCAAGAGGAATGGTACTGGATGTGGGCTCCCAGTGTGCCTATATTTTTAAATATTAACAAAGATTGGGGCAGGCAAGCAACTTAGAGGCGATGGGAGAAAGAAGATGTAGCAGGGCTGGGCACCCGCTCCACTGACTAGATAGATAGATAGATAGATAGATAGATGAGATAATGATAGACAGACAGACAGATACAGTAGATAGCTAGATAAAGTGTAGGGCAGATTGGCGAGGGATGGTTTTCTGTTTTACAGGGAGAAAAAACATTGAGGACAGTTTTCTTTGTTTCAGGGCTATTCTGACACTGAGATTGAGCACCCCAGTGTTGGGCTCATTTGGAGCAGAGTGGGTGATCTATGGAAGGGAAGAATCAGAGGAGCAATGCAGGGTGGGCTCCCCAGTCCACCTATATTTTTAAATATTAAAAGATTGGAGTGGGCGAGCAACTAAGAGGGATAGAGAAAAAATGGTAGCAGGGATGGGCACCGCACTCCACTGAATAGATAGATAGATAGATAGAGTGCGTGCATGTGGGGAGTCAGTGAGTACATTTTCCTGTTTTACAGGGAGAAAAACCATTGAGGGACAATTTTATTTCTTTCAGGGCTATTCCAACACTAGGGCGAGCGGGTGAGAAACCTAGAGAGGATAAGGAGAAAGAAACAGCAGTGGGGATAGGCATCCCACTCTGCTAAATAGTTAGAGAGAGAGAGAGAGAGATAGAGATAGAGATAGAGAGATAGAGATAGATAGATAGATAGATGGATGGCACAGTCACTCAGGCTCCTGATGCTGAAAGCTGATCAGCTGCTTACTGACTAGCTTCATGCAAGTGAAAGACCAAAACCCCTCTGATTGGAGTGGCCTTGGTCCTTTCAATGACACAAAGTTTCTGGCCAGCAAGCAGCAAGTGGTGGTAGGACCACAGTGTGTGGTTATTGGTCTGGGCAGCCTAGCCCCTCTCACTTTGAGCTGCAATGGGCTCTGCAATGACACACCTCTCAAATGCCATCAAGTGTGACAAAATATTTCTAGTGCATGCACAAGCAAACATAAAAACACTGTTTTACTGCACTCCACCCACTTTGATACCTTCCTGAACTGCACTATCAGATGGCTGGCAAACACTTTATAAGATTAATTTTGAATCCTTTTTATGTTGCGAGTTAATACCACAACATTCCCTCTCACACTCATCAAGATGTCCTGTGTTTCTGAGTATTCCCACCTCTCACACTAGTAGCGGCTGAGCACTAAAGAGTGAGGGAGGGACCCTCTAAAATCAGCAAGCCACAATCCATGCCACAGGACAGGTGGAGCTACATGAACTATGGTCAGATTCAGAGGCCTCATAATTCACCACAGCAACAGACAGAGCTGCACACAGTGCAGTAGGGGAGGAGGAAGGTCATCAGCAGTAGAAATGGGAGATGAGGCCAGTTCTGTCAGTACAATAAATCAGAAAACAAGCAGTGCTGTACCATAACATGTGGAGGACAGAACAGAGCTGTGCATAGTGCAGCCGGGGAGGTGGTCATTGGCAGGCAAACTGGGAGAGGAGGACAATTCCATTGGTGCGAACTCCAAAACAAGTGGTGCTCTACAGATGGGGAGAGGAATTTAAATAACAGTAATGAGCATCACTATGCAGAGTGCAGGGGCTATACAAACAACAAAAGCTGCAGCCAGCTGGTGCTCTGCATGGGGGGCTTCTACAGACACTTCAGTATGATGGCCACATAAAATGGAACACACATAAAATGGGAAACAAATGTGTAACACTCAGGTTTCCTGGGTTACTAGAACCCCCTTTGTAGTGCAGTTTAGGTAGGGCGCTGGTGCCATGAGGGTAGAATCCCTGTAGGGCACCTTTAAGCCCTCCTGGTCAGCTCTGCTGGGCAGAGGGCTCCAAATTGAAATGTGGAACTCATGCAGCAGCATGACCCATGACTGTGAGTGCTGCAGAGGAGATTTAAAGTCAGTTCCTTGAGAGTTGAGTGTGTTTGGTCGGTGCAGAGAACACAGAGAAGAAGGAACTGCTGTTATAACTATACTTCTCTACTGGGACTAAGAACTAGAACTCTACTACTGGGACCTTCAATTTAGGGTAAAACAAAACAAAAAAAGAGTCAGTCTGTTTGTCTGAGTTGGCTGAAGTGAATTATCTGTGTAGTTATCAAGGTGTTTTCTCAGGTGGCTGAAGGAATTGTTATCTGTGCAATTAACTAAGTGTAGAAAGAGCTATAAAGTAGGGGGTGGCTTAGTTAGAAGGAAGCCAGGTTAAAGCTAGATTTAAAACTGCCCTAGATAGCTTCTGCCAGAGAACAGGCAGAGAACACCAAGAGGAAGCAGCTGCTGTTATAACTATACTTCTACTGGGACTAAAGAACTAGAACTCTACTACTGGGACCTTCAATTTAGGGTAAAACAAAACAAAACAAATTAAAAGAGTCAGTGTGTTTGTCTGAGTTGGCTGAAGTGAATTATCTGTGTAGTTATCAAGGTGTTTGTCTCAGGTGGCTGAAGGAATTGTTTTCTCTAATTAACTAAGTGTAGAAAGAGCTGTAAAGTAGGGGAGTGGCTTAGCTAGAAGGAAGCCAGGTAAAGCCAGATTTAAAACTGCCCTAGATAGCTTCTGCCAGAGAACAGGCAGAGAACACCAAGAGGAAGGAGCTGCTGTTATAACTATACTTCTCTACTGGGACTATATTGCCTCCATCCTTCCCTCCTCCACCCCCCACCCTAAGCCAGTTCTACTTTTATAGAGACAGGATTTGACTGACAACAAGAACTTCCTGTTTGGGAGCAGGAAGTGAGTGATCACAGAGCCATAAAGGACTCACCATTCTAGAAGGAAAGAGTAGCTCTCGCCCCCACCCAGCTGCTGGAGGTCTGACTCTGAGCAAGTAAGGAGACTACTGAGAAATATAGGAACTTCTTGTCTCAGAACAGGAAGATCAGAAGCTTAGAGGGCACAGAGGCAGTAAGTAATAGGGAGAAAAAATACATAAGTAAATAAACAGAGGAAAGAATAAGTATTCCAAACAACAGTTAAGGGCCAGAAATAAGACATGATGGGAGTGGTGCAGTGCAGTGGCTGTGGAACAGCAGTCTTCGGGAGACGTTCTGGAGGATGCGGTGTTGTCCCATCTGCAGGCACCTCTCTGGCTGAGGAGAGATTGCTCATCTCAGGCTGAGTTGGCCAGGATTTGGAGGACCTTCTCTCCCACCCAGGGACCACCAGGGCCACTGCTGTTGCCTCAGAGGTTGCCAAGAAAGAGGTGGTTGGACCACAGTGGGCTCAGGGAGGGTGAGGGTGGTGGAACAGAGGTGCATCCTCCAGTTGTACCTCTCCACAGTTCATATGCTGTTCTGGCAAAGTGTGGTTCCTCTCATGGAGGCACCCACAGTGGAGACCAAGGAAGATGCTGGGAACCTCCACAAAGGAGACCCACATGAGGGTGGCATGGGACCCCACAGGGAAGGAAACAACTCCTGGTGGGGACTCCATTGTTAGGAGGGTAGAACTGGGGATGAAGGGAGAGGGAGGTAAGGTGCCTGCCTGGCACCATGGCTTGGAGGACTGGGTGCAAATCCTCAGGATCACCAGAGCAGCAGCACAGGGAGGAGCTGGATGTCATTGTCCATCTAGGGACAAATGATCTGACTGAGAAAGGGATCAGAGCAGTGCAGGAAGAGTTTGTGGAGTTGGGGTGGCCTTAGACAAGTAGCATGCACGGTAACCTTCTCGGAGGTGCTGCCTGTCTATGGCATGGGTGAGGCTAGGGTGCTCCACACCATGGGATTCAATCAGTGGTTGAAAAACTGGTGCAGAGCTCAGGGATTTGGCTTCACTGGGGACTGGGGTCCACCTTGTAGTGATACAGGCCTGTACTGGTGTGATCATCTGTCCAGGAGGGAACCAGATCCTAGGTGATAGGTTTAAATGCTTCATTGGCAAGCATTTAAACTAACCAAGGGGAGGCACTGGAAAAGAGCAGGAAAAATCTAGCCCCTCCAGAAAATCAGGGTAGTAAGTGAGGTAAACACCAAGACAGAGATGTCAATAGGAGAAGGGCACGGGTAAATGGAGAAAATGACAAAGGCAATAAGGACAGGGATGGGACAAAAAGGGCAAAGTCCATCAAGAAATGGAGGGTAATGTGTACCAATGCCCATAGTCTGGGCAACAAGCCCCTGAACTGGTGGCCTTGATGGAATAGGGATGCCTGGATATCGTAGCAGTCAAAGAAACATGGTACACAGAGAACCATGACTGGGATGTTAACATACCAGGGTACAAAACCTACAGGAGAACAGGGAGGGAAGAGGGGAGGAGTAGTTCTTTATGTAAGGGAAGGGATAAAAGCAACAGAACAAAAGAGTAAACAGGAGGAGAGGAGGCACTGTGGTCACCTTAGAGACTGGAAATGGCACCACAATCCACATGGGTTGTATACAGACCCCCATCTCAGGGGAGGGAAAGGACAAGGATATGATAGAAGGCATCCTTAGGATGGCAGTGAAAGGGAGCTACTGTTCATGGGGCACCTGAATATGCCAGATGTTAAGTGGAGCACCTTTGCTGCAGCCACATCCAACAGCAGGGCCATTCTTGATGCACTACAGGTGGCATGCCTCAGGCAGCTAGTTTGAAGCCCACTTGTGAGGGAGCAATCTTAGACCTCCTACTCTCAAATGGGGACAGTGAGAGGATCTCAGATCTAGAAGTGGGTAGCCATCTGGGAACAAGTGACCACCAAACAGTGTGGTTCACAATAAACTCAGCTACAGAGTCAAGCCATACAAAAGTGAGGGTACTGGACTTGGGAGGGCTGACTTTGGCAAGATGGGACAGTGCCTTAGAAAAGCATTAGCAAACAGGCTAGAAAAGGGGTGGAGCAACAATGGGGAAACATAAAAACTGCCATCACAGAGGCAACAAACCCTTGTGTGAAGCAAATAAACAAATCAAAACAAAAGAAAAAGCCACTATGGTTCTCAAAAGAGGTGGCGGGAAGGTTAGGAAAAAAAAGATAGCATTTGGAAGTGTAACCCCTAGGTGGCACTATCCAAGGCTACTACCCCTGCCTGCTTGGCTAGTAGCAAGTTAGGGGCCTGAGTTCTGAAACGGGTACCTCCACCCAGAGATCAGGGTTGGTAGTGGTCAAGCTAACCTGGGCACAGCCTCTGGGACACTGTAACCCACCTCTTTCCCTCCCAGTGGCCTGAACACTGTACAATAATCACTTTCACAATACCCTGGTACACCACACAAGTACCCACACTGTTTGCACCTACTGCCAGGGCTGGTTCCTCTGGCTCAACCCTGGGGACCACCTGTAAAATGAGGTTATGCACAGTGAATAGCAATAGAACAGTACTTTGAGTACAAACTGGAACCACAGTCAGATTACATGCAGAAAAAGTTAGATCTGATTTATTCAGGGACTTGAACAAGGAGGGCAAAATCAGGTTAATTAGCTTAAAGGTTATATCAATCAAGCAGTTATGCATGGCTTTGAGTCCTCCACACAGTCACACCTCTGGGTACCCAGGTGGAGAAGAGATGGGCTAGTCAGGACTGTTGCCGGGGTTGCAGCTGGTTGGGGCCCTGTGATGGAAAACACAACATGCACAGTACACATTATTTGTAATCCGAGCCAGAGGGCTCAGTTCATAAAGGAAATGAAACAGCAAGACCATTAGATGACACACTCAGATTAAGCTGTTGTCTCAGGGAGCTACCCTGGTATCTACTCACGATACCCAAGACTGGACATAGGCTGGACGAAAATCGAGACTGCAGGTGGTTGATCTGGAATGCCAGGAGAAGCAGGGCCCACACAAGTGGCAGAGGCGTCATTCCTGTTCAAGCATGGAGAAGGGGCTGATTCCCAGGGAGGTCTCTCATCAATGGCTTCTCTGTGCAGTGGGTAGTCTGGCTGGGCCAGTTCTGGAGCCCAGACTGCATAGAGACCAATGAATGCAGTCTGTTTTGGCTGGATACAGCTTCCAGCAAGCAGAACACAGTTCACACAGTGGGAACTAACTCACGACCCACTAGCAGCTCATAGCACATTTACATCTAAGAGAATTCTACTGTACCAGGCAAGTGCTCCCCAGTCACAATCGCAAAGTCTCTGCACACCGGGAGCTTAGGGGTAGCTGGAACTCCTGATAGGCCAATCGCATTCAGCAAAATCTTGGGTCTTCTTCAGGTTGAGCCTGGCCCACTTCAGTAGCTTACTTTAGTCACACAAACTTGGATTTAGTCCAAATAATTCTCTTCTCTCCCTCTCAGGAGCAGCAGGCAGATATGCAGGCCAAAGACAGCCTTTTCACAGTTCTCCCATGCAAATCCACTCAGGGTTGCTGGTCAGAATCACTTAGCTCCTTCTTCTTTACCTTCCAGCTTAGATCTGCCCTAAACAGCAGGCAGCTTGGGGAATCCTCAGATCCAAAAGGTCTGGTTGGCTGATTTGGCTGTCAGTCAAAGCAAGAGTTCCCTTCAGTTGCAAAAAGATGCAAAAGCTCAAAACTACAATTCCTACAGATTTTGACTTCAGACAGCTCCTGTAGTCCAGCTGCATTTTAGGTCCCACCAGAACTGATTGATCCAATTTGCAGTCCAGGACCAAGATAGTGGAGACAAACAAAACAGTCCTTGCTGCAAAGAAAGCATGTTAGGCAAACTACATTATCATTATCGCTCTAAATGATTTTCAGCAAATAGTTACATCTTTCAACAGAGCTCCCTCTCAGATTACTTATGCTGCAATCAGAGACAGTACACAGAGGCTATACAGGCTCTGGTAATCACATTAAACTGCTAAAGCAGGACACCAGCCTGGCAGTGAGCATTTAGGCAAGCTCAAGGAACACTTTTTGAGAACCCCCATTTGTAGGGGTTACAGAAGTATAAGGAAACACAGAAGGAGCAGGACAGAGAACTGTACCAGTTAAAGCAGAAGGAAGCAGGAGGAAAGTCGAATAGCAAAGGCCCAAACTGAGGAAAGATAGCCAACTTGGTTAAGATAAAGGGGATAAAACCTTTTATAGGTACATCAGGAGCATAGAAAGACAAAGGGAGGTATAGTGAGGCTGAATAGAATGGACGGTGGGTGGGCAGACAGGGACAGTGAAAAGCAGGGATATTGAGCAGATACTTCTGCTCAGTATTCTCAAAAGAGGAGGAAGGAGAGGTGCCTAATCCAATTAACAGAAGCACTATGGATAGGGGGTTGATCCCAGTCCTTTCACACAAGAAAGGGTTCCGAAGAACTCTTAAAACTGAAGGTGGACAAAGTAATGGGGCCTGATGGAATTCACCCCAGAATTTTAAAAAAATTAAGGGAGAACTAGTGACACCACTGACTACCCTTTTAACAAATCATGGGAGGATGGTGTGGTACCTGAGGACTGGAGGAAGGCAGATGAGATTCCCTTCACAAAAGTGGGAGCAAGACAGAGGCAGAAAACTACAGACCTGTCAGTTTGACCTCTGTGGTAGGAAAAAAAATTGTTGAGTACCTAGGGAAAGTGGAGCTAGGACCCAAGGCAGCATGGGTTCACAGTGGGAAGGTCATGTCAGACGAACCTAATTGATTTCTTTGACTGGGTGACCAAAGTAGTAGACCAGGGAGGGGCTGTGGACATGGCCTACCTAGACATTAGCAAAGGGATTTGACACAGTCCCACACAAAAGATTAATAATCAAATTAACCAGCCTGGGAGTGGGTCCCAGGGTGGTAGCCTAGTAAAACATTGGCTGAACAACAGGACACAGAAGGTAATTATAAATAGAGTCCACTCTGAAGAAAGTGGGGTTACTAGTGGGGTACCGCAGGGTTCAGTACTGGGTCCAGTCCTTTTAATGTCTTTATAAGTGACATTGCAGAGGGACTAGAAGGAAAATATGCCTCTTTGCAGATGACACAAAGATCTGCAACAGGGTTGATACACAAGGAGGCATGGAAAGGATGAGAAGGGACTTGGCAAGGTTGGAGGAATGGTCAAAAGTATGGCAGCTTGATTCAATGCAAGAAGTGCAAATAATGCACCTGGGAAAGAAAAACCCAGGGAAGATTACACAGTGGTAGGGGAGGAGTAACAACAAAAAAATGGAAAGGGACCTGGGGGTAATCATATCAGATGACCTTAAGGTTGGCAAGCAATGTGAGAAGGCAGTAGGGAGGGTTGGGGGATACTGGGATGTATAGGGAGAGGCAACACCAGCAGAAAACAGGAAGTTGTTATTGTTATCCTCTGTACAGACAGTTGGTGGGACCCCATCTGGAGTACTGTGTCCAGTTCTGAGACCCCTTCTCTGCAAGGACATATGACAGGAGGGCAACTAAAATGGTGCAGGGTCTGCAAGAGAAGCCATATGAGGAAAGACTAAAGGAGCTTAATATGTATATCCTTGAAGAAAGGAGGAGAGAGGGACATGATAGAAACTTTTAGGTACCTCAGTGGAATCGACAAAGTCCAAGAGGGTAGCATCTTTCAGAAAAGAGATGCAAGAACAAGGCACACAATTTGAAGATAGAGAGGGATGGCTCAAGGGCAATGTGAGAGTATTTTTTCACAGAGAGGTGGTGTACACATGGAACAGCCTTTCTGAGGAGGTTGTGGGGTCTAAAACTGTGGGAGAATTCAAGAATGCATTGGACAGACAAAAGGCCATTCTTGTGGGGTTAGGAAGAAATAGGCTGTTGGTTAACTAGGATCTGCAGCTTATCCTGTAGATAGGGAAATGGGCAGACTAGGTGGGCCAAGTAGTCCTTATCTGCTGTCAAAGTCTATGTTTCTATGTTTTCTATGTTCTGCCTGTGAAATAGACCTCTTGCCAGAGGCCCCCTTTTCTTTTCTCTCCAGTGTTCGTAAATGGAATGGTCTGGACGCCAGGTTGTGGCTGGTGCTGTCTTCTACAATGCCCCAAGGGATGATTTCTTCAGTAAGTGCTTTTGGAACAACAGTAAGTAGCAAATGGGGCCATACCCACATCTGTCAAGAGTAAAAGTGCCGCCCAGAACTTGTCTGGCCATATCCAGTCCCTCCAGTCATGGAAATGCAATGTGTTTGGAATTTGTCACTTCAGGTCTGTAAAGCAGATTCGCTCTTCAGCTTTGGGCTCCTATAAGTCTGGGGTCAGTGCCTTCTTCAATTGCTCTTGTGGGATAGTTTAACTAAGCCAGGCCCTCACAGTATTGATTTGCAAAGTGTTTTGTCTGAACTAACATGGGACTGCTAAAAGCAATTTAGTGCCTTCACAGTCCGTGACCATGTGGTGAAATCAGTGTTGTCTGGTCTTTGACTGGAGCAGAGCTGAACATCTCAGTCCGGTTCAGGAGGAAAACCTGTTCACACTTTATTTAGGAGTCAGGCACTGCCCTTTCTGTTGCTGTTTTGGGATTGTATGCCCATGGGGTAACTTTCTCTTGCTTTGGGTCTCCCATTGCTTATGTGCTTGCAAATGTTTAGCTGTTGAACCTAAGTGCTCTAAAAATATTTGGGACCCTGGCCTGATCCATTGCCCAGAAGAGAGATGGATGTTCGAACTGTCTGTACTGGTAATAACTTATACAGCTTGTGGATTCTGTGTACATTGCCCTGCAAAGCCCTGTGTGCATTAACTTTATGACTGACCATCATGTCAGAATAAAGCCATACTGCATGACTCTGTGCCTTCTTGTGGACATTCGATCTGTGTGTGACCTGTGTAACTTGCTGGGGCCCCTCTAACTGTGTAAAACCCACCATTGTCAAGGTATCTCCCTGGGACTCGGAAAATAGAAATGTTGTTATGTGCCTTCCTTCCAACTCCCTAGATAAAGATGAAAGTAATCGACCTTCCAGCACACAGTGAGGACTGTCGTCAGGTTGCTCAAGGGGGTAGGGTTACAAATGTAAAGAAGAAAATGGCAGAACAAACCACCATAAAGAAGGTAGTAACAAAGTTGCCACACAGAGCCACCTGCTGGGCATCTGGTTGGACTATTTTCATGAATAACAATTTGGTATAGATTAAAAAAACTTATTTTCACAAAAAAATTTTTTTATTTTTATATTTGATCAGAACATGCCATTTTGTAAATTTTCAACAAAAGAGCCAATTTGTGTAAGCAATAAGACATGACGAGGTTGCATGGAACAGATTTTACCACATGTCCAGTGGCGTAGTGAGGCACGGGTCTGCAGGCTGAGTGCCTTCAGGCACTGGAAGTGCTGTAAAGATGTTCCATGCACTCAGATTGTCTTATTGCACTTATAAATAGGCTCCTTTTTACTGAACTTTTACTGTAAAAAAAAAATCATTTTAGATGAAGAAAAAAGATTTGCTTATATGTAATTATAATAAAATAGTCCTTCTGCCTACTGCAAAATTATATCATTTTGTTATGTCCTGGACATATTTTGTCCTTTGCTGGCATCAGTAGTATTGGTTTAGTGGAAAGGAGGTCAGGCTGATAACATGGGACGAGAGAGAGAGAGAGAGACAGTACAAGAGAGAACTGTGTGTTTTTGGGAAGGAGCTCAGGCTGGTAGCATAGGAAAGTAGACAGAGACAGAGAGAGATGTGCTTTTCTTTCTTTTTTTTTTCTTTTGAGAACTGGCATAGCAGAAAAAAGGAAGAAGCTGGCAGGCACCTTGTGAAACATGAAGTGATCGACACACACACACACACACACACACAGTCATGAAATGGCACGAGACAGAGAGAGAGAGACAAGCATCAGGATACAGAAGCGGCGAGCACGAGTCTTAAAATTGAAATAATCTACTTTTAGTTTTGTAGAGAGTAGCACAAGGCCAGCAGTGCAACTGTCAGCATGGAAAGCGAAGAACATGTGAGCTAACTGGATCGGCAGTGCCCCAGGCAGTGCACTCAGCAAGATCAGAAGAAAATACAGTTTCATTAAAAATGTTAATGTGATACAAGTGTGAGGCTAATATTCTGTGTACAAAGTTGAGATATACACTTACTGAGGGCTTTTATAATTTATACTTTTCTACTAGCTTAGCAGGTTGGCGTTATCAAGGGGAAAAATGGCAGAATTTGTTCTAACGGAGAACTGCTTTTTTTTTTTCAATGTGGTCCTGCTTTTGGTACTTTTTTTTTTTGTAAAATATTTTTATTGTATATTCAACAAACTTATAACGAATGCAAACATGTTGGACATTAAACCTATGCCGAAAACCTTTGGATACTTTTGGTACATTACATGTGAAAGCAATACATTGATAGCATCTACAGCAGTTTCAACATTTTACACAGCCTGTCTAAACCATTGTAGCTGGCATGCATTTGGATTGTCTTGCCTTGTCATATTGTTACATGAGGTCCCTGCACCCTAATTGGTACCCTCAGATGTACACCGTAGACAGCTATTGCTTAGGTATAGGTTATACTAATATTTAGGGCTAAGGGCATCTACCATATAAGAGTAGATGTCAGGATATGAATGCATATTGTTGTAATACACTTTGCTTGCTAATACACATATATTCTGCCATGTATTTTCTGTGTATTTCTTACTAGTCAGATGCCAAGACACCTGTGTCCTTGAAGTAATTATAATATGTAAGACGGCATTACCATCTTTTGGTGATTTGTACTACTACACTGAGTTATGCAAGACTCTGTATAAGAACTCTTTTGTTCTCAAACTGATGACTTTACAGAATTGTATAATGTTATCTTGGACCATGGAGTCACCTCTAGTTTAGCCAATAGGGCTCATCTCTGTAACTAGAAATGTTTCTGTCTTTTGGTAACCATAGTAATTATCATAGGTATATAATGTAATGCACAAGCTTTACACCTCGGAGAACGAGAGACCCCAAGAGACAACAGAGAAACCTCGAGGGTGTAGAGCAGCTGCACTGGCTCCTGGTTCAGTATGGTAAGAACTGCTTGGGCAACTATGATTTATCCTTGGTAGTAATAAACTTGTTTATTACTCTGATGCAACATGTCTGTGATTATTTGCATTCCCAATATCGTCAAGAATCTGAAAGTGAGGTTTAGACCTCTCAACAAATTAGCGACCGTGTGCAGGCGATATTTGGTGTTTGTAAGTTTTCACTTGTTGCTTAAACTTTTCCCTTTCCCACGGGGACAGTAGGTGTATATTCCCGTATCACCTCCCTCTTTAAAACCAGTTTGTAGTCACTTGCAAAGTCTGGCTGACTTTTCGGTGTGGTCGATACCATCTCGACCCACTCCATAGCAGCTTTGAATTGCAAGCCCGCAACTAATACAGTAGCCTGGCTGTGTTTAAAGTACTCATGCTGTGGATTGATACGCAGCCGTTGTCTTTTCACAGTTTAAATTTTCGTTCCTTCCCACTCAATGGCCACAGTATCAAATATCTGTGCAGAACTGAGACTCGATGTCTCGAACTTCCTTGCCTCCCATGAAGGATGGGCTGACGTAGCGGGGACGCAGCAAGTCAATCCGACAACCCTGTACTGGGGATTTCAACCAGCACGCAGAGATGAGACAACCAACCAATAAGCGCCATGCTAAAGGTTGATGGTTGCGCTCTCTGCTGCTTGGAAGCCTCGAAGCGAGGTTTCAAACCCTTGACCTGCAGATTTCATCTCTAAGCAACAGATGGGTTTGCAGGAAACAGAATGTATTAGACTGCAGCAGAACTTGGAGTCTGAACTCCAAACTCTGCAGAATGAAAAGGATTCACTATTGCATCATTCAGCCCAGGCTGGTGAACAAAAATATGTATGTTGAGGCAGGGTGTGAAAGTTTGAGACAGGATAAGAATCAGGCTGTACAAATGAATGATTTGCTGAGTGCTCGCGAATGCTCAGTTGAGTGACGAAATGGGTGAGCTTCAGGACGAGATTAACCAGGTACGTATGATTTAGAAGTAGCTTACAGGGACAATCGTGAATTGAGCGCCACATATCGAAGTTTTGCAAAAGCAAAAGCAAGATCAGGTTGATATGGATGTTGCAAGTGTGAATCACGATGAATGTAGAACTAAGATGGCGACACTGTGCCATCAGCGAGAGGTTCTGGCTGGACATGTTAAGGCAATGGGAGGCGAGCCCCTGCCTTTCATTCGTCATCAGAAGGGAGTTATCGGATGATGATGTTTCACAATACAATGCCCAGTCACGCCCTACTATGGCCCAGACTCACACCCAGCCATCCACAGCATGGCGGGTCCCGCCCAACTCCCCAGGTCACACGTCGGTGATGTCGTGACGCTCATCATGGTAAATGCCAACATGGCGGCGCCCTATGATAGGGGAGCAGGCCCAAGCCTGGTCCCACGGCACCTCCGGTAGCCGTTATTAATGTGGAAGACAGGCAAGAGATAGAAACCATGATTGAAAGAGTGATAGGCAATATTCCTCTTCCTGAGAGGAGTATGAGGGCTATTAAAACCCAGATTAGGCAGCTCTTTTCAAGAGGCTGGCACTTGGAAGGTATTGTCCGTGCTACGGCGGCTGAAGCTGCAGCTCGTGCAGCCTTGGATGGTGCTCGAGACAATCCACCTTGCCTGATCGACCCACTAATCCCCTGCAAATGGTCTACTCTGTTCAGCAGATTCCTCGACAGCATTGGTCGGATGAATCCATCTGACAACCTCAGCTGTCACTTGGAAAATGCGTTCTAAATGTGAGATGCTTAGCCTCGCTGCAGAATATCAGGTCCAAATACTCACGCAGACCATTGATCCTGGTTTATGGGCCAAACTCCCTGAAGCTGTTCGCCAGGATGGGAGAACGCTACCTTGACGAGGTTGCAGCGGAGCTCATTTCTGCTCACAGTCCAGGTGTAGTAGGAGTGATGGTTGCATATCCTGTGAAGCAGAATGCAAAGAAAGTCCAGCGACTTACCACCAGAGACTCTGGATGGCCTACCGAGCAGGAAAGCACCTGGCACAAGAAGCTGAGGATGTAGATCTTATTGAATATAAGACCCTGTTCCTTAGAACATGATTCCAGAAGTAAGAGAAAGGAAGAGCTAACCACTTACCCAAATACGGATAGGTTTGCTGATATTCTTGGAAAACCGAGAGGTGTATCAACTCTATATCCGTGATTTGGGCCCGTTTCAAGAAGGTAGCTGCCGTGAACCCGCCGGGGACCACGACACACTACACAGTGGAAGAGCAGGCTCAACTCCAACAGGCCCAACATTGTCAGCCCTCCATCTGGTAATCAACACCCAACACGCTCAACTACAACAATCGCATCAACAACAGCAATGGGGTGGAACCAGAATTGGCATAAGAACAGGAAGCATAAATAGAGGTAAACCACAACAGAGAATGGGTCCTTCATATGGGAGATAGCTGAAGAGCATAGGAAATTTTGAGAGCTCCTGGAACAAGTGCGATCTGTAGCGGATGCTGTTCCCACAGACCCTTGCAGCAGTACAACTGCAGCCCAGGCCTCCAACCGCCATGTGAGACACGGAGGTACAGGCCCTCAGGCCCACACAGGTCTGAATCCAGAAGCTTCTCCTATATAGCATCAGTACAGCATGGTGAAGTCATTCACGCAAGCCAGGCCCAACCTCTGCATGCTTCCGGCAGTAGGATTGACAATTACAGGCCCCAGTCCATATTGTAAACAAGCTTGTCTTGGATACAAACGGAAGGCCCTGCACCGAGGCCGAGGTCGGGGCTGCCACTAGTGGTTTTGCTAGATACAGGTGCAGCTGTATCTGTGCTACATGATGAACACCGGACATGTCCCTTGGTCTACCAGACAGAAGACCAACATGTCAGGAGTCGATGGTACTAGGCTGCCTGCATACCATTCTCTACCCTTACCAGTAGAGCTAGGCCACTTAAAGGCCTCACACACTTTCAAAATGATGGTACTGCATGATCATCCTAGTATTATAGGGATCGACTTCCTTGCACCACATGGCTGTGCGGTGGACTTAGCTAACATGCTACTGATACAGATTCAGGGTCAATACCATACCATCTTGATTCCTGATTCACGTTGCTAGCAACGATATCTGCCAATGACAAAGTATGACATCATAGATTTGTTCAAGAACCATGAACTTTTCCAAAACTCCTACCTATTCTGCAAAGACATTTGGAGGTGTCTGCAGTTAACAAACATGACTGTAGTAGAATGCACACCGTCATTGAAGTGCCAGGCCCAGCACATGAGAGGCAAAGGCAATATCCTTTCCCCACTGAGGCCTTGCCTTCCCTTAGAAAGCGTCAAGTCCTCCTCAAGCAGGAGTAATCAGAACTTGTGTTCCACTGCCAACTCCCAGTATGGCCCATGAAGAAACCCACAGGCGCCTGGAGACTTACTATTGACTACAGGAAACTGAATCAGGTCACCCCAGTTGTTCCCCAATTGTGGCATCAGCACCAGATGTGCTACAACTTCTAACCCTGACTTGAAGTGGTTCAGTGCCCTGGACATCTTCAATGGTTTTGGTCAGTGCCATTGGCCTAAGAGTCAATATAAGTTTGCCTTCACCTTTGAAGGAAGACATACAGTGGACTTGCTTGCCACAAGGATTCCATAACAGTCCATCCCTCTTCCATCTCCATATGATGGATGCCCTTGAGAGTTCTCTACCCCCAATGTCTCCTACAATATATGGATGACCTGTTGCTGGCCACAGCCACACAGGAAAACATTTGATCTCTTGGGGAACTACTGACTCTCATTCAGAAAGCAGGCTTGAAATGTAACCCAGCAAAAAGTAGTTGTGTCAGAAAGAAGTACTCTTTCTGGGTCTGAAAATAACTGACCAAGGTTGAAGCCCTACCTGGAAGAAGGTACAAGGATTACAAGACTTGCCATTACCTACCAGTGTGGCAACTCTACGAAGGTTTCTAGGTATAGTAAACTATTAGAGAGATTTCATTTGTGATTTTGCTCAGAAGCTGCTCCTCTGTATGAATTACTCAAAAAGGATGTACCATGGACTTGGGGCCCTATTCACAACCAGGCTGTGACATCACTGAAGCAAGCCTTTGCCTCTGCCCCAGCACTGGTGAACCTCAATCCAGCACTACCATTTCATCTGGAGTGTGCCACCTCTGACATTGCTATTTAGCAGTGCTGGCCCAGGAAGGTGCATGGCACTTGAGACCCATTGCATATGCCTCACAGCTCTTGACCCCAGTGGAACAGAAGTGGCCTTTGTGAAAGGACCTTCTGGCCACCTACTGGGCTGTCAAGCACTTCTTGTATATCATTGGGTACTCACCACTGATCATTAACACTAACCATACACCAACCACCTTCTTGCTCTCAGACAGAGTGAAGGATAGGTCAGTCTCTAACATCAGGCTGCGCACTGGTCACTTCTTCTCCGGACAGGGATATACAGGTACAACTGACTAAAGTTCCATCTATGTTAGCTCATGGCCTCCTTTCCAGGGAGAACCCATGACTGTACACTACAGTCACCTGATCTTCCTGATCCAGGTCCTTTCCTCCCTGCCACACCACAAATACTTGAGAGTACCTCTTTGTGCCATATCTTTACTGATGGTTCAGCATCCTAACATCAGGGAGTACAGATTGCAGGGATGGGTATTTTGGTGATTGACCCTTTGGGAACAGTGTCAAGATATCTAAGCGCTGTAGTGCAGCATCATCACAATACCAGAGATGGCAGGTGTGGCCTGTGCCCTCGAGTTCATTCAACATGGAACCGAGGATACCATCATTTTACAGACTCTAACTGGGTTTGTTGTCCCTTACAGAATTTCTTCCTTTCTGGCAGAAGAATTCCTTTCTCTCTTCTGATGGCAGTCCAGTGAAGTACAAAGAATTGGTAATATATACATGCACTGGCACAGAAATTTGCACACAAACTCTATGTACACAAGGTTAAAGCCCACTCTCCATGACCCTATTATGCCTTCAATGACACAGCGGACACCCTAGTTAAGGAAGGGGCCGAGGGGGACATCTGGATGATGGACCATCCAGAGGCCAATGCAGCTGTACACATTGCAGCACTCAGGAAGAAACCTGAACTTTTTCCCCTTGATCTCTCCGCAGCTCAGCAGCTTGATACTGAACTCAAAGAGGTGTTCAGATTCCTTGACAAAGGTACTGAATAGAAACTTCCCACATAACCCCTATCAGAGGCATGAAGGTAAGTTACGCTTGTCACCGGATGACAAGCTCATTTGTTCCAACCAGATGACTCTACCACCAAGTTGTGGGTAGTCCCCAGACACCTAAGATCTGAATTCTTGCACCAAGTGCATGACAGTCCTACTGGTGGACACCAGGAGCAGAAAATACCCTCCAACAACTCAAGACCACCACCTGGTGGCCTGGTATCACCAAAGATGTTAAACAATACATAGACAATTGTCTCATTTGTGACAAAACAATCCCATCCCTACCAAACAAAATGCCAAACTTTACCACAAAGACATTCTGGCCCTTGGCATGCCATCCAAATTGATTTCATTGGCCCTCTGACCAACACCAGCAGAAATAATAAGTATGCTCTTGTGGTAACTGACCTTTCTCTAAGTGGGTAGAAGCTTTCCCACTAAGACATGCACAACAAAGACTACTGCCAAAATCCTGGTGGAACAGATTTTCTCCAGGTGGGTCTACCTCTTAAGGTAGATTCTGACAAAGGAACCAGTTTTACAGGTGAGTTGATGAAAGAATCCTTGAACTCCTTGGAGTTCAGCAAGTTCCACATATCTTGCCACCTCAATCCTCAGGTCAAGTAGAAAGAGCCAACAGACAGATTAAGCAAATGCTTTCCAAATTCATTGAGGACAATCCCAAAACTTGGATTCCCTATTGCCTTTACTCCTTATGGCAATCAGGGACACCCTCAGCCACCACCCAGCTCACACCCTTTGAGGTGATGACTGGTAGACAGATGAGATTACCTGAACACCTGTTGTTTGACCTGCACACCCCACTGCAGACTGTGTGTCTGTGGACCAGTATGTGGAAAAACTCAGAAAAGACCTCATACACACACACACTTGTATGATGCCAACTGCATGGGCAAAGCCCAGCAACAATCCAAAATACAGTTTGACAAACATGTACAAGAAGTGGATTGGCAAGTTGAAGATCAGGTAATGGTACTTGATTTGCACATCACCCACTCCTTCTCAATAAGTGGAAGGCCCATATCCCATTGTCAACAAGCTCAGTCCGACAGTCTATCAAATTAGACTCCTCCACAACAAGTTGACTGACAAATGGTTACATGCAAACCAGTTGAAGCTGTATAAAGAAGCTTAAATTACTTTTCCTCACCCCATTGGGCGGAATTGTACAAACATACTAATCTTTGATCTTCCTTTCAGATACATTGACAAGATGGCTATCTTGTTCCATTATTCCTCCTCTCGGAGTGATCCCCTGCATCCAAGGCATGGTACCGGACCTCCTAGCACCTCGATCCTCCAGCACCTCCTTCAGAGGAGTATCCATCAATATACCAGATAGTATGGTCACTGTCCAGGAAGGTTCCGATGCTTACCTCACTGCCTCGGTTGTTGCTCCTGACAAATCTACCCTTCAAATTGAGTGTCAACCACATCACAAGGACAAATTCTCCCTTGCCAAACTCTCCAAAGGAACTTTCCAGGGTTGGCCCAATTCTAAATTATCCCCAAATGGTTCACTGTTCTTGTTACAAACTGCATTAAGACATTCTGGTTTGTACAACATCACTGCCTTAATAGATCCTTCTTATTGTAATTCTTTGTCCAAAGATTCTACTAGAGATTTTGTGCTATACACCACATGGCTTCTGCAGCCATGTATCTCTCTGTGTTACCGCCCACTGATAAGCAGCTTTTGGAATGTCCAAAACATACCCATGGTCCCGTAGTGGTCTCACAGTCACTGCACTCCCAGGTTCTTTGATTAATAACTTACAGTTCATGCATATACCTGTTTTGTTTAATCTTACTTACTGGAATATGAAAAGAGTTTGGTATGTGTCACAATACTAATACATCAGCATTTTATAGTACATTATTGCTTGATAGCTTAGCTGCATTTCAAATTAAATGCACGCAAGACCCTATTGCGGGGTCCATTCTACTGAACATAGAGGCAACTTCAGGAGGAAATACAAAATCACACATGCCCACACAATGCATAACATTCTGTGGTGATTTGCATATGCAGCCCATGATGCTTTGCATTGTGTGGGCATGTATGATTTTGTATTTTCTTGAAACTTAGCTTCCGCCAAATGCCCTTTGGGTAACCCTTGCCTCAGTGTTTGCACATGGAGGTTCTTTGTCTTTTCAGGAGGAAGCCCTCTCCTGATAATCTAAATCATAAGCGTAATAAGCGTGAAGTTGACAGTTCTGATGTTACAGGTGCAACAGGTACTGTCACAGGTCTTTTAGTATGGCTATGTCTATCTGGAATAAAGCAGACACTGCTGCTATCAAAAGTCATTCTGCCAAGTTCTCCACTGGCTTGGTCAATAACATTTTGCCTCCATTATTGCATGGTGTGGATGGCCTTAGTCAGGAAGAAAGGTACACTGTATACAACATGCACGACATTGCTAAAGCATTCACTGATTCTAAAGATAAGATCAATGCACTCATACAACAGAACAATAAGGAAGCAGATAAACAATACATTGCTAGGAAATACTCTGCTCTGCTTATGGCTCCTACATTATCATTACCATCAATAACCTCTTCCGTGATCTTGAATCTGGAAGAATCCTGACATTATACATGATAGACACACTTCCAAATGGTATTGTCCAAGGTGTAAAACCACTAGCTGTGTTTCCATGTGTATTCAACAGACTTTGACAATTCCTCTCTCTACAGCTAGGAATTTGGGGTTTGAGACCAGACACCCTAATACTGGTCCTTGTTTCACTGCTAAGAAGTGTTCCATAACAGATACCATGTTTGTTTCTTTCACTGTCTCCTTACCACGCTTTGATCCCACTACAGCTTTGTTCGACAAGCTTGCACTGGTACATTCTATTGGACATTTGGACGATGACATCTACAGAGAACACCTGGATCTACATCTACTGGTCTACCATTCTTTCCTGGATGCCTGGTGGCTCCGCACACGGACTGCTGTGCGAAAAGCAATATATCTACCTGTGCCGATGTGATGTGTTTGATGTTATACGGCCTGTTTGTGGCTACTCTCCAGACAGCATTGATTGGACTTTCACAATGGATGATGACATCACTGCAAATGGCACCAACTCTTTCGACTCAACGTTGGCTCTGGGTAAGCTCTACCAATTCTATTGTGAGGAGGTTCGTCATTCAACACGGATTAAGACAACCTACACCTGCCCTGACCAGTTGCAAAAGTGGAGACTGCCTACTGTGCGCCACAGTATAATTCTGATGGTGAATACTGTGTAGTTATGAACTATAAAACCTACACATATGGTTCTGTTAACTGTGCTATTGATTACTCCAATTTCTGTTTTGTCCCCACCAGAAGACTGTTATTGGACATACTGTTATAACCCCTCCCCCTTCTCGATGCAGACATCATTGATGGTAACCCAGATTATCTACTCACACTATCAGAATACTTTCCATACTTTAATGTACACATAGACCCACTCACACTTACACTGGAAATCACTTTTAGACAGGAAGACACACACCCTCATCCACATCAGCAATAATATGACCAAAGCCAATGAAGCTGTTCTTGACTTGATTAATGATGGAGATATGAATAACACATTAACTAACACCTGGTTAGAGATTACTTTTAAAGGTTTTGTTATTATACAAGCATTTTAATTTTCACTTTGATTATTATGCTTTGTTGCCCACGGCGCACATTACCAACACAGTGAGCAGCTCGAGTTCTTTATAAGGCTCGCGTGTCGGGATTGTAAATGACCACTGCTCCTGTCCTTTCCCTAGACATCTGCCTGTGTTGCCCTTGGAGGCAACAAAGGGGGAATGTTATACAAGGTCCCTGCACCCTAATTGGTACCCTCAGAGATACACTGTAGACAGCTTTTTCTTAGGTATAGGTTATACTAATATTTAGGGCTAAGGGCATCTACTGTATAAGAGTAGATGTCAGGATATGAATGCATATTGTTGTAATACACTTTGTTGCTAATACACATATATTCTGCCATGTATTTTCTGTGTATTTCTTACTAGTCAGATGCCAAGACACCTGTGTCCTTGAAGTAATTATAATATGTAAGATGGCATTGCCATCTTCGGTGATTTGTACTACTACACTGAGTTATGTAAGACTCTGTATAAGAACTCTTTTGTTCTCAAACTGATGACTTTACAGAATTGTATAATGTTATCTTGGACCATGGAGCCACCTCTAATTTAGCCAATAGGGCTCATCTCTGTAACTAGAAATGTTTCTATCTTTTGGTAACCATAGTAATTATCATAGGTATATAATGTAATGCACAAGCTTTACACCTCGGAGACCGAGAGACCCCAAGAGACAACAGAGAAACCTGTGGTGTGGAACGCTTAGCACTGGCTCCCGTTCGTGTTGGTAAGAACTGCTTAGGGCAACTGTGATTTATCCTTGGTAGTAATAAACTTGTTTATTACTCTAATGCAACATGTCTGTGATTACTTGCATTCCCAATATCGTCAAGAATCTGAAAGTGAGGTTTAGACCTCTCAACAATATGAAAGTGTTATGTAGGTGTTGGTGTTTCTCTGATATGGCTTTTGGTAGCTTCTATGAATTTCAATATTTCATGGGAATATATCTTACTTCAGTGATTTCTCTGGCTTACTCCATATTTGATCAAATTCCTGGGTCGTGCCTGTAACTGTACTCTGGGTTCTCTCTATTTTGAGACAGTTAGATGAAGGTTACTGACCCATTGTTGTATTGTCAGGGGTTCACTGAAATCCAACACTGCACCAGGAAGTGTGTGTGCATTAACTAGGGCCAAGGATCAGAGGGTAGATCTCTCCCAAGGCCTCTTCTACTTTGGCCAGCTCTGAATAGGAATTCTAGTGGGGACCTTGGTGGGGGGCACACCTAACACCAATGTCATGATTCTATGTACCTCATGCCAATAAGACAGTATTCTAGGACACATAAGTGTCATATGCAGGAAGGTACCATCCTCAACCTGGCATTTAGGGCATTTGGGCAATACTGTGGTATCAAAAGTGTGCCTTTTAACTGGAATGATATATGACTTGTATAAACAGTTAAGTTGAGTTTGGCACAGTTTGTTGCTTCTGGAGCAAGTGTTAAGGTGTCGTGATTGCTGCCGACCATACTTCTGTAGACATCTTCACCCCTAGGTCTGCCTCCAAATCTCCCTGGTGCATTGTGTGGGTCCTCTTCCCTCTCATTAGTATACCATAGAATGCTGAAAGTGGTTTATTTAGGGGCTGGGGCCTAAACAGCTCTTCAGTATATGGGTCATGTTGCCACCCTCCTAGGTGGGAGGCTTTATGAGCCACTAATCTTTGCTGGACTTGTTGGTATGTGGAGAGGTCCCCAGTGGCAGCTGCTACTGTTGTTGCAACTCATTGAATTCGAGGGGTCTCCCACCTTCATATAGCCGCATGATTTGCCTTAGCCCTTTCTCTGCCAGCGAAGTAAGTCTCCATGGAAGAATACGTTATGTTTGGGGTGTTTTTCAATTTGGACCATATAGATGTGTATTGGGAGATGATGGACTTTAGATTGATGTGTTCATGGCTACCTTCCACACTCTCAGAGTGTGTCAGTGAATGGGTTGGCATTCTTTCCTTTCGACCTTGAGGATGTAAAGCAGAGGTGAGGATGTCTCATGTAGGTTTCCTCCCTAGGCCCCCTCAGTACTCATCCACACTGATAGCATTAGGTCTAATCCTACCAGCAAGAAAGCTAGTTGGGCGCCCAGTAATAAAGTTTAAAGTTTGGCAAACCTGCTCCACCCTTGGAGATCGGTTGTTGCAGGATTTTCTTATGGATTCATGCATTTTCCTGCACCAGATGAATCTGTGCAGTACGCTATTGAGTCCCTTAAAGAACCTGTCGGGTATCTGGCATGGGAGTGACTGGAATAAGTATAAGCACTGGGGCAGTATCGTCATTTTAACAGAGGCAACTCTGCCATACAGCGTGAGGGAAAGGTCCATCCATCTTTCACATTCTAGTGAAATGTTTGTAGGCAGGGCCTCATAATTTAGGTGAATAATTTAGGGATATTTGAGGAAATGTAAACCCCGAGGTATTTCTTTTTTTTGACTACCTGGACACCCAGTGCATTGTTAGTTAGGGTCTGTCTGTTTTGGTTCCCTGTTGGGAGGAGTTCACTTTTAGACCAGTTTATTTTGTGCCCTGAAAGTGATGCGATTCTTTCAGCAGGGCCTGTACATATGGGAAGCTTTCTGCAGGGTTCTGTAAATATAGCAGGAGGTTGTCCGCAAATAAGGCCAATTTGTGCTCACCTCGTACACCATAACCTCTCACTCTGGTGTGGTTTCAAATGGCTGCTGCTAAGGGTTCTAATGCTATGACACAGAGGAGCGGGGACAATGGGCATCCCTGCCGATACCTCGTTGCAACTGGAAGGCCAGTGAGAGGGACCCATTAGTTAGTATTTGGGAGGACGGCTGAAATATAGAGTTTTGATCATGGACATCATGTAGCTCCTACTCGTACTCTTGCAAAGTAGCAAACATGTATCCCCATGCCACACAGTCAAAGGCCTTCTCGGCATCCAAGGCAAGGACTGCTGCACCTGTGATATATGAGACTATACCCAGTAATGAATGATGTTAAGAGTTTTCTGGATATTGTGTTTCACCTGCCTACCCTGAACAAATCCACTTTGGTCAGGGTGTATGATGCTGGTAACACGGTTCAAATCTAGCAGCTATAAGTTTGACAGTATTTTATAATCTGCCGTGAGCAGTGAGATTGGGTGGTAAGAGAAGCACATTGCAGGGTCCTTGCATGGTTTGGGTAAAACTGTGATTGTAGCTGACTGCATGGGGAGGGCAGACGTCCTCTTTTATGCTCTCCTCAAGTACATCCTGCAGGGGCTCCATGATCTCTGACAGAGTTTATTAAAGTCAATTGGAGCCCATCCGCCCTGAAGTCTTTCCACTTTTTAGCTGTTTTATCGACCTTCCTATCTCTTCCGCTCCTGGGGCCTGCCATTCTAATGGAGGTCTCATCATCCATTGGGGCAATTGAAGCTTGAAAAAGGCCTACATTTGCTGGTTGGTGAGGGAGACCTCTGAGGAGTATAACGCTTTGTAGAATTTTACAAAGCCTGGCCTATTGCTTGGTTGCCAGTTACAGGGGTTCCACTAGGATTCAATATTTTTATAGTACGCTCCTTCTCTATGTCTCAGCTACCAAGAAAGTAGTTTCCTCTGTCTCCATCAAAGTATTGGCCAAACTTTCCCAGAAGTATGCTACGCCTAGTATTGTAGTACTTAAGAATAGTATTTCCATTTTGCCTGTTGTAGTCTCTGGTACAACTCCCTATTGAGGCAGGTCATGTGTGTTTTCTCTAGCGCCAAGATTTTCCTTTCTAGCTCCTCCACATCCCACTCCTCTATTGTTTCTTATAGGCCGTGAAAGCAACAGTTTGTCCTCTAAGACAGGCCTTCATAGCTTCCACTTTGTTGTATGTGAAGTCTCCCTTTTTGTTGTTTGCCAAGTAATCATTAATGGAGCTTCAGATGTGTGTCAGAAAGGTCCTGTCTTTAGTAGCACAGGTCTAGTCACCAAGGTTTGGGGAGACATCAAAAGACCCACCCTTGAACGTGGGAGACAAGCGGAGCATGGTTAGAAACCAATATTGTCTCATATGTGTGACCCATGTGGAGTGCTATTCATGCAGACACCAACAGCCTATCTATCCTGGCATACGTATGATGGGCATGAAAAGAAAGTGTAGTCCCTGCCCGTGGATGTTGGTGTCTCCAAATGTCCAGTAGGTTATATGTGGTTTCAATTTCATGTAGTGCCCAGGCATTTTGATTGTGGAACTGGGTTTGAGTTGGATCTATCTAGTATGGGGTCCCCACACAATTGAAGTCTCCTCCCAGTATCCACGGGCCTCTGAATGGGGACATGTCCAGCAGCAGCTTGTGGTAAAACTTAGGGTCCTCGATGTTCGACCATATATTGACCCTAGTGCCATGCAGGCCCCAGTATTTAATTGTATCTGTGTCAGGGTATAACGACCCTTTGGGTCTTCATATGTATTAGGTATACTGCCTGGAACCGTCTTGGTGGCCAAATAGCCACCCTCTTGCTTTTGGACGAATGTGTTGCTGCTACCCAGGTACCCACCCCCATGAGAATTTTTTATTTTCTACTTGTGTGTGTCATATGGGTCTCCTGCAGTAGAGAAACACTCATTTTAAGCTTCTTTGATTGAGATTGCACTCTTTTCATTTTAACCACACTCTTAAGACCGTTAATATTCCTTGAGATAATATTTAAACAGCTAGCCCTTTTAAATCATGCATAGAGTAACCATCTCTCCTTGCCTTTAGTTTGCAACCATTTTTCCTCTGCATTACTGAGGTAGCATGTGATCCTTAAAGTACCTGTATCCATATACAAATTTCTGAATCTAGTATTAAATGTTTGAACGTAACCAACTTTTCCCCAAACACCCCTTTTCCCCTCCCCTTGCTACTTTTTGTCCAGACCGCCTCTTCCTCCCACTCCCCAGCTGGCAACAATCTCAGCTTTAATAACCAAACTTTTGTTCAGTTCTTTGACTTAACCATCTCCTTCCCTCTGTTAATGATGGCTATAGTATGGACACTGGGCTAGTCTTAGCATACTAGTTCTAACTAAACTTTCCAGGCAGAACAATTTGTCTTCGACTCTGAACAGAAAGATAGGAGCAACTGTGCATCCCTTTCTGAAAGTGAGTTGATGAGTATTGTGTTTCCTCTGATAGTGTTGCCTCTCACATACTGAACTATGAACTCATGCAATGAGCTCAGGGTTGAGCCTAAGGTCTGCATCCCCCAGCCCTCCTCCCCAGGAACAGCAGAAGTTCTTTCCTCTGATCAAGTTAGGGTAATAGACTATTGTGTACAGGGTCCAGTATTAAGCCTTCAAGTTCCATAAGTAATGTCGACTCAGGGATAAAGCTGATGTAATGTGCAATATTGCACTTCTTATCATCCAGTTCCTCCCCTCTCCCCGCTATCACCTGCATCCTAAGACACAGTCAGGGAAGGGCACTTTGATATAGGAGTGGGGGTTGCAATTGCAGTACCCTTGTTGCCTCAAAAATGTGATTTACTTGTTTAATGCACACCCCACTAGCTTCTAGCACGTCTGTAGTTCTGTGTCATTACTGCTAGTGGCAGTACTGACTATAGTATTGCTTTTAGCATGTTCACTGAGCACTATGGTCAAGAGCTGTTGCAAGATTTCCTGTAGTTGCTAGGCATCCTAGGGTCTGAACCCCTCTACCCGGCTGCTGCCAACTTTACCATACTATTCGCTAAGACTTATTCTTCTATTGGAATATTGATGAGTGCTAGCTTGGCGAGCCACAAAGAGGTGATG
The DNA here is from genome assembly GCA_016271365.2 of Neoceratodus forsteri. NCBI lineage: Eukaryota > Metazoa > Chordata > Ceratodontiformes > Ceratodontidae > Neoceratodus > Neoceratodus forsteri. The sequence goes on from CM057456.1 coordinate 387,459,977, forward strand.
TCCCTCCCCATACAGGGACCATGCATTTAAGATGGTAGTCATATCCTCCTGACTGGGCTCCCACGCTTGTTATAGCATTGGCACTCTCAGTCTACTTCAGCTGAACGGAAGTTTTGCAACATTACCCCTCCACATGGCAACCTCATGACTACTAATTTACCTGAGTAGTATAAAGTTAATTCCTGCATTACTGAACTTCAGAGATTGTAAAATAAAAATAAAAAACTAGAGCCTCAGTTTTACTTACTGCTGTGCTGAAGCCAGTCAGACCACAGGAAGATCACCCTTCGCTCCCAGCTCATTCAGTAGGAGGGCATTTCACTCATTGGGTTGACTTGACGTTTAGTAAATTACGACCATCAGGTGGTGTAATTGTCAGCTTGTAAATTACTTGACTCTGCGGCTTCTTCCTTCAGGATGAATTTCTTTGCCTCCTGCGGTGTGTCAAAGAAGCGGGAGGTTTGCCTAGCCTTGTGATCCTGAGGCAGGATGGGAAAGGCGCAAATTCCCAGCCAGTGAGATGAAGGGCTGATATGATATCGTTGAACTTTGCCACTTGGTCTGGAGTTCTCTGATGTAGTCCTGTACTACGAAGACCTTAACCCCTCTTTCATCGTGATCAGACCATTGGATTTTGTGGCTCGGAGGATCTGTTTATCTGTATATATGAGGTATTTGAAGAGAAAGTGCCATGGCTTCTCCCTGGCTGAGGTTTGGGCCTGGTCCTGTGCGCCTCTCCACCTCGAAATTAGTGGTATGTTCTCCCAGCTTTAGTTATTGGACGATCCATTGATGGACTTCTTTCCCGGCTTCCGTTTTCAAGTCTTTCAGGGAGCCCAATTATACGGATGTTGTAGCATCAAGGGCTGGTTTTCTAGGTCCTGAGGGAGTAAGAGGCTGTGACAGCTCAGTCCTGTCCCAAGACAAATCTGCCAGGGCATCCTCTGATTCTCTGCTCTGCTTCGTCTGGGTGGGTGGCATGTACAGCTGATGTTTCTGAGAGCCCTACCACTGTTTGTAGGTGGGTTAGTTGTGGGATAATGTTCTGATGTAACCCCCAGCCATTGCAGGAGCTTACTAAAGATGCTCTTTATGGTATCATGAGTGTGCACACACCCACGGGGTGCTGCACCATTTAGGATTTTGCGTCTATTAGACACAAGGGAGTAGTCAGTTTGGGGACAGAGTTTGAGAGGGAGGAAGAAGCTGCTTGGCGGTTTTTTGTGTGGCGTCAGGTGGCCCAGCATGTGAAAGCCAGTGAGGCCTCTAGTACAGGGGCTGTCTGCCCGCTTCCTCAAGTAAGGCAGCAGGAGCATTCTCACCACCCACCGTGAGGCAGGAATTAAGGGAAGCAGCAGAAAAAAGAAGTTTAGAGGAGACATGGCTTCTCCTCAGCCAGTCTGGAGATGATGATGGTGGTTAGGAGTCCAGATATTCAGGTGGCAGCTGGATTGACTGGAGGGACAGTGGCAGTTCCTGTCCTTCGCATTTCCTGTGTCCACCAGGTAAAGGCTGCTCTAATCGTTGGTATCTCCTGCTATGTGCTTTTGGAAGGTGGGCCCCAACCAGAGTCCTCCTGTCTTGGTCCGGTGCAGGGATGCCTAGTAGTAAGGACATGCTTGGGGTTAAATTAAGAACTGGGTCCAGCTTTTCCCCTATATAAGAAATGAGCCACTGGGACAGTAAATAAATGTAACCCGCCTCCACCGGTGGGGAAGCAGCAAAGCTGTCAGTGTCAGTAAAGTGTAAGGTAATTTTCCTCAAGCTCTAATTTGCCAAGGGAAAACAGTGGTTAAATAGTGTCAGCATGGTCGTTCAGACCATTGGAAAAGAAAATAAGCCAGGACCCATATGGGTCAAAGCATGATGTCAGAAGGAGCCTTGCCTAGGGAAGTAATTTGCAATTTAGAAGTTCAAATCCTCAGTCTCCTGAAGTGTTGTGACACAGCTAAGAGTCATAGTCGTAGACACACCCACTGCATTAGGACCACAGCAAAATTCTGGCCAAATCTCTTCCCCCACCTTGAATCTGCCCTCTCAGCCCTGTCACAGCCCTCTTTTCCCTCAGGAGTGGAACTCCCGGCTTCTCCATGTCCACGCATGTCACGCCAAGGGCCAAGGAGCCTTCAAATACCTCATGCCTAAGCTCTGGAATGCACTTCCTGCAGACATTCGGGAGTTTACCAATACTTCCCATCTAAATCACCTCTCAAGGCACATTTCCCTCATCATGCATTTGCACATAGGGCCTCAAGGGCTGGTGCCCCAGCTCCTCCTCTCTTATCTTAGGGACTCTTAAATGTGCTGCACCCTATGCTACTTGTCTAGTGCTCACTGTTTTAATTCCTTTTCATGCAATGTATTTGTATTCTCCACCATACATAGCCATGCATATGACTATATAGTTGCTCCTGTACTGTTGCACCTTTCTATGCCCAGACTATTTATTCTGCATTCTGTATCACTGGCTGTACTTCATATTTTGCCTGTCACTCCTGTATAATTTTTGTCTATCAACTGTTGTATATATCTGTATCAGCATATCTTGTACATTACTGTGTCTATTATCTGTATGCTCCATATCCCTTCCCAGGATGCATCTGGAATCAAGCGATGCACCGCTCAGTACGCCTTTCCTGGTAAAACTCTTAAATAAATAGAAATGGAGGAAAGAAGTCAGTGAAAGTGCATTGCCTGTAAATATGTTACCTTAAGGAAAATATGGCTTGAACATTTTAACAAAATAAAATGATTGCTTGTTGCATCAAAAGAGTTGTGTGGATCTCGGATGTTCTAAAATGTACTTCATGCCTGTGGAGTCTCCTGACCCTGTTTTCCAGGACTTAAATCATCCAATGGACATGAACTTTCTGAGGGCTTGGAAGAATGCTTAATCTGTGTCAGTGGTCTCCAGCCACCTAGAAATCGAACCCCACTTGTTAAAGGTTAGTAAAGACCTTAACTAATATCAGTTTAAAAGCAGATTGACCGGGGGTAGCATCCCTCCCTCCTTCCTTCTCTGAGACTATGTTCCAACAAACCCTAGACGCGAGGGGTGTGGTGGGGTCAATCCAGTGCCATCTTGTAGGTTAAATTGTTTGTGAATATTTTATTCTGTCCTACTAAAATCCAAGGTACAGGCAGAACTTCTTGAATTGTATAGCCTGTGTATAGCCCATATATGCATATATGCAGTAGAGTAAAGGGTTACACTAAAACCGCTTGCATCTCTGTCTGCATGCAGTACAAGGTGTCTGGGACTCAGCCGGTGATTTCTCCAGCTCTGGCATCCCATCCTGGTGCTTAGCAGTTGCTTGAGGGCTCGCAGAGTATCATGGCAGGCTGGTACTGGTGAGTGCCCTTTTTCTGTTGGAAATAACAGTTTGGATTGCCTCATATTTATTTTAGCAAGAAGCCACTTGGCTGCTGCCATAAATGTAGAATTCCTTTCAATTCGCCTTTAAATCACTTTTCTTGCCTGTTGTGAGTTTTGCCCAAGTTGTGCTGGTCTAGAGAACATCTTCTATCTTGCCCTGTTCTCAGTACTTGTTTTACCTGTGCATCGAACGATTTCATGCACAGGTAAAACCAATCAAATTGCAGGATTTTCTCTACCCATTTTATAAAAGCATAATAAGCCACTCCAGGGTGTACATTAAAGGATCGTAATAAGCATCCCAGGGCCTTGCCTCGTGCCTTAACATGCCCCGGGATGAGCATTAAAATCCTTTAATGCACACTCTGTCATGGCTTATTACTTACTCATAGAACCCTGGTATTACTACTGGTAACACCCTGACTCCAATGCCACCCTCCCTTGAAACACCATCACAGCTGCTTAGCATGGCACTTAACGGAATCAGGATCAAGGAGGAGGAAGAAAGGGCGTATTATGCATCTGTTCAGCTGTAGAAATCTGGGAATGTTGTTTACTTTTATTCCACAATCACGAATTTTGCTATTTTTTATCATTTTGTTTTTGTTGCTGCTTTCCTGCATTTCATGATTTTGGGGTAGCACTGGGACACTTATCAGACAGGTAAGCATGAGCATCCCTTTCCTTTCCCTCCATCCCTATGTTATATTGGTAGTTTCTGCAGCAGTCATGGGTCCTGAGCCTCAAACTGCAAAGCTTCAATGGGAGAGCCCAATATCAAGAGGAAGGGAGTCCGAGCAGTGGTGGACTTTAGATCTGCAACGCTGAAGGTAAGAGACTATAACTATTGCCTTATTGGTATTTCCTCCTGGGAAAGTGGGGGGTATACTGTCCTACTCTGCACCTCAGCCAGTGCCAGACTGCATGCCTTCTCCCCAGCCCCCTTCTCCTCCTCAGGATTTGTGTGTACCGCATGGAGCTAGTAGGAGGAGGAGGAGAAGGAGAGTGTTGAGCCAGGTCAGTCCTGAAAGGGCCTCTGATGATTCTTTCCAGTTCAGCTTTTGTAACTGTAGTGCTTTACTCTTGGTAGTGATGACTGATTGTCAGTAGGGTGACCGATATTTGTATTAGCTGATTTATCAGTCAATTTTTCCATTGGTTGGGTGCTTTATTGTTGCTGTTTGCTTCATGAGTTGTTTTACTAAGCTTGCAGCCCAAAATGTTACACTTTCCAAATGTGTGTAGGTGATAAGCCAGAGGACATGGTTCCTGCCAGATAGTGCTGGGAAGGTAGAATGTTTGCGAAAGTGTAGCTGGGTAACTAGATCTATTGCCCAAAGACAGACATACATACTGAGCAGACAAAGTGCACCACAAATGGCTGGGCATGCTGGGAGGTAATAAGATGTTGCACCTTGAGTTCTAGGTAGTATAAGATTGGATTTAAAACTACAGTTAATTTTTGCTGCACTTTATTGAATAAATACTGCATACATACCAAATATGGAACATATGACTGCACATGAATACAATCATTTGTTGATGCTGAACATCTGATGCATGGTAAACAATTTGTTTTGTTGATTTTGACCCCAACTTCTAAAGATACTTGTTATACGATTCGCCTCATAGACATGATATGTGCCATTTGTAGTATATTTGCTAAAATTTCATTTCTCACCGAGATGTGAAAACATATCTTGTCCAGGATTTTAAAATGACGTCACATTTATGAGGTGATGTGGAATAATGGCTATGTTGAAAGTCTGGATTCAAAACATTGAAATTAGCGAACTTATGAGTGAATGCTGAAATAGTGTATCATTCAGTCATAACCTAGACATTTACTGTGTTTGTATACCAAATTTTCAGCATAGTCTTCTTATTGCCCCACCTAATGGACCCGGGGAGAAGATTTTCAAATCCCACCAAAATACCATTTTGCACCACTGAAAACGTCAGTTCATGCCACAGGTACAAAAACACATTTTGGCTAGGATTTGAAAAATGACAGCTATCACATTCATGAGGTGCTGCTAAAAATGGCTATGTTGAAAATTTGGGGTCAAATATTGAAAATTACCAAAGTTATGAGCCTGCATTCGAAATTTCAAAGTAGGCTCATAACTTAGTTGTTTTCCAATATTTTTGCCCCAAATTTTCAACATAGCCTTCTTATGACCCCACCTCATGAACAAGTGCAGAGAAAAGTTTCAACTTTGCAAGAAATTTGATTTTTGTGCAGCGACTTGGAAATCACCTTTCAGGATACGAAACACATTTTGGCCAGAATTTGAAAATGACAGCAGTCACATTCATGAGGCGCTGGAAGAAATAGCCATGTTGAAAATCTGAGGTCAAAATATTGAAAGCTAAAGCTATGAGCCTGTGTTCACAAATTTCAATGTAGGCTCATAATTTTGTTGTTTTGAGTTCGCTGTGGCATGCAGGCGCAGACAAAGTCATTGACATGAGAGGTGCTATACAGGGGTGTGAGGGAGTGCACCCAATGGAGAGCTCCATAGCAAGTGGCAGGCCAATGGGTCGGCAGGCTGGGATGATTCAGTTTCTGCTGTTGGGGTGGAGTTGGCCAACTTTTCAAAGGACAGAGCCACACCAATAGTGGCATGCTCTTTTTTTTGATGTAAAGCCCTGCATTACTTGAATTCCTGATTGCGTGTTCACACTGTTGTAGTGCTTACAGTGAATGCTCTGAGACTGCCCACTGCTTCTATCTTGCTTGTTCCGCCCCTTACTGTCACCACCCATCTGTGGCATGTATGCCCCACCCCCCCATCATATGGAAGCCTGCTTTGGCTCAGTGTACCATTCCCAGTTATTGTGGAGTCACCGCACTCTCCTGTCTTGTGGGGTCCCGTAAGAACAAGTCAATGCACATCCTCAGAACTGGCATTTGGGTTAGAACTCAGCCACATCCTCCTAGTTTCGTTTGCTCCTTTGGCTGGAACTGGGGACAGAAAAGAGTTTCAGTGGGGGAGGGGGCTCTGAGCACTGAGGATTGGCTGTGCATTTTTTTATATAAGAAATTGTCCCAAATATCCCAGTTTCCACTGACTACAAGCATGCAGTAACCATAACAACATGCATTATGCAGCCAATTGCAGAGCACTGCAGCCACAGTCGCAAGACGCACCTGCATGAGCTGAAACTGACTATGTGCCATTTCTTGCCTGCCATTGAAGAGCAGTAGCATGTTATCTCACTTGGTCATCTGCTGGTTGGTCCACCATGACGCGTCCCACTCCATCTGAGGATTTCTATCTTCAGATTCCATTCCCTTACACACACTGGCACACCGACTGTGCCCACCTCCAGGAAGGAAGAGAGAGGAGAGGAGTCACGGAGAGTCATGCAGGACCCACACCATAAGGGAGGACTGGGACTCACTGAGTTGGAGAGCAAGAGCAGAGAGAGAGAGAGAGAGAAGAGAGAGAGAGAGAGAGAAAGAGAGAGAGACCTGACCTGAAGGAAGTAATCCTGAATTGACTGAAAAAAATTCACTCTGAATCAGTTGGGAGGTGCAATGTGATGGGCCTTTTGTTAAGTTATGATGACTGTTACTTATGGCTGTGATGGCAGTTTTTGGTACTGAAATCTCTGACTGAGTGACTCTGAGATGAGTTTGTGTTTTCCTGCTGTCAATGTGTCTACAATTAAAACAGGAAAAAAAAATGTGGGGCAGTGGTGGTTGGTTGAGGAGTCAATCATGACTACTTGGTTTTGGTTATTATGTCTCTACTAGTTGTCTTTGTTGTCTCCACCTAAGACTTCAATTCTAGCTTACACCTTCGGTAGTTCAGTTCTGTTTTTGTTTGGTAGGGTGGGTACACTACTTTTGAATTGACGTGACTGACTCTGCCCTCTCTGACTCAGTGATTGGGCCTGGGAGTTGTTGGATGCTTTTGCACTCCTGTGCACACTGCAGAGCGACTTCACGGCCATTCACCTGGGCCAGGCCCCATTTGTCTCCTTCTTGCTTGGCCTGAGGCTTGAGTTTATTTTTAGCCACAGGGCAGGCTCCAGAGTCCAGCACCCCTGCCTTCCCAGGCTGAGGCCCGCCAGCTCATCATGGAGCAAACTAAAACTAGTAGTGTGTTTTGTTTATGGTCTGGTTGGTCACCAGGTCGCTGGAATGTAGTTACTGGAATCTGGAACTGTCTGGAAGGGAGCGGAGGGATTAGGAAGTATACAGGCAGCAGGGTAAGAATTAGAAAGGCAGTGGTCAAATAAATCAGGTCGATCCAGGTGGCAGGCCAGCTGGCCTGGGGATGATTGGGAATGGGATCTGACTAAAAGGCTGGAGTATTACTTGTGGTTGGGGTTTGGGGTGGGGGTCATTGTGGTGTGTGTGTCCAGGGCAGGCACTGACTGATTCAACCAAAACAGAAAGGAAACTTAACTAGTTTAACAAACTGTAAATGTAAGGATATCTCATCAATGTATGTATGTATGTATGCATGCATGCATGTATGTATGTAAGTTATTTGTGCAGGCCTGGTGGCTCATCGTGGCTGGCAATACTTTAGTTTGAAAATTAATTATGAAATTATTAACAAATGTTAATATGGTCATGACTTGGTGGGAGAGACCGGACTAAAGAAGCCAAGTCAGGCAGCCAGCTTGGAAAGGGTAAACATGGGGGCTAGACTGTGTGTGTGTGTGTGTGTGTGTTTGACTGCTGACATTTTCTGTGTCTGCTGTGGTTTTGAAGTGGCACTGCTTGACTGTTGGTGGTTATTTACAGCTACAACAACAGGGTTTTGATTTGCAAATATTTTATTAAGGTGGTGGTGTTTGCTTACTCCATTACTTATGTGGAATTGTGGATCATTAGCTGGTGCAGTGGTGGTCAACTGTAAGTTGTAAATTAAATGCATAATAGGTAGTCTACCATTTGAAGTGCAGCCCTGTAGTCCAAATTATTTTAGCACAGTTCCTCCGTGTGAGTCCAAGACTCAATCTTTTAACAGTTCAGACTCTAAGTCCATCAGTCCATGGTGGGTGGGTGATGATTCCTGCCCACCTACCATGAACTGATAGACTTGAGTCTGCACCTGAGGATGAGGAGGTGCTTCTTAGTCTGACTCTGTAGAGGCCACTTACATGAGTGTCCTGAAAGAAATTAAGGGTGCAATTGTACCTTGTGTATATACACTATATGGTATCTGACTGTGCTGGCTACCAGTGTGTTTTTATTTTGTTTGTGTTGACTTGGAAAGGAGGACTAGACAATTCTGCCTATTTTCAGCCTGCCCTCATGCCTAGAGGCTGTTGAGGGGAATCATATGGTTGCCAACTGACATTGAACCACATTAAGCTGTTGTTGGTATTTCTATTATTTACTATTTCTGCACAGTCTTTCCATCTGTTGTATGTGGTGGGTATGGTTTGAGGGCACTTCTGTGGGCATAGTCTTGGTTATTAACAGACAGTACTGTCAGCTTATTTTATTTTCCCCACAGACCATGCTGCTTGCACTTGTGCTGGCTTTGCTGACACAAGCAGGGCTTTTGCATCCTTTTGCAGCAGGTTTGGTGCAGATGGATAGCAGTTATCCTCCCTTAAGGAAGGATCCTCCTCCATCATCCTCCACACAATAGTGCAGATGGCTGGCTGCCACAGTGACACTCTCTGGCGGTTCTACAAGTCATCATGAAAGCTGCTAGCATGGCCATGGGCTGAGATTGTTTTTTTTGGGGCAGTCATGGCTGTCCGAATGTTGGCTCCAAGTGGAAGGGCCAGGTGCTTTGAGTTGCAAGCTAGACTAGTTTGTTTGTGTAAATGAGTAAGTTCCCTTCCAGCATCATTAGTACATACCATGTAGCACACTGCTCTGCACAAAAGGTACAGCTAACTTTAGAAAATATGTGTGAGGTGTAAAATTACACCTAGAATAAACCAGAACACATCTTATATACCCTATGGTTTCGGGGGCCTGGGCGGCCCCAGATCCCTAGCCTCTTTGCTGTCATGATATGCAAAACTAGGACTTTTTCATTACTTTGCCCCACCCCGTAAAAAAAAAAAAAACTATGCCTCTGCTTCCTTGCATTCCTGTTTGAGCCCCCACCAGCAAATCACCCTGCCCACTTCCTCTTGCTGCTGCTATCCTCCCCATACCAAGGCGCTCTGTTGTGTGTGTGTGTGTGTGTGTGGGGGGCTAACAACCCCTCCCTCTCCCTCCCACTGCTGCTATCCTCCCACACTTGCATTCTGTTGGAAGCCCCCGCCAGCAAATCACCCTCCTGAATTCTCCGCTGCTGCTGTCCTGCCCAAGCACAAGCCACACACACACACACACACACACACACACACAGCAAATCCCCCTCTCCTCCCACTGCTGCTGACCTCCTCACACCCTCTATTCCCTGTCCACCCCAAACACTGGGGAGCACACTCCCAGTGTCCAGAAATGCTCATATCCTTTCCATATATATATATATATATATATATATATATATATATATATATATATATATATATATATATATATATATATATATATATATATATATATATATATATATATATATATATATATATATATATATATATATATATATATATATATATATATAAATATATAATAAAAGAAAACCGTCCCCAGTGTCTTATTTCTATAAACCTGAAAAAAAAAGGTCCATCATTGTCTCCCCACCCCTCCTCCATCCTGACCCTCCCACTGTGCACCCACCTCCCAATCCCCTTACCCATACTACCTCCAGAGGTCGGAGCAATGATCTTCTGTGGACTGGGACATGTCTACACTCTTCAAAGCTGACCAGCAAAGTGAAATTTCAAGGTAAGCCATATAATGGGACCCAATGGGGGTCAACTTGGTTGATATTTCAGCCATTTTAGGAATATTGGCCTCAAATTTTCAACATGGGGCTCTTGGGACCCACCTCCTGAACACTGTCATTGTCATTTCATTACTCGTCCCAAAAGGTGATTTCGTGGTCGCTATGCGGAATCACCTCTTGGGACCAATTAATGAAATGACAGTGCCACTGGTCATGAGGTGGGGTCCCAAAATGTCCATGTTGCAAATTTCGTGAAAAATTCCAAAAATGACTCATGCTATGAGCGCAGCATTGAGCATTTTTTTGCACGCCTACTCTCCAGTTTTTAATATTTTCACCCAGATTTTCAACATTGCCATTATTTCACACCTCCTTATGAACAGTATAGTTGTCATTTTCACATCCTGCCTGAAATGTGTTTTGCACCAGGTGCGTAGAATAGCACGGTCACTGTGCAAAATCCACTTTCAGGATGGAGTAACAAAATCACAGGGTCACCGTTCATGAGGGTAGTTCCAAAAGACCATGTTGAAAATTTGTTGAAAAAATTACAAAAATGACCGTGTTATGGGTGTGCTTCAGTTTCTATGCACACTCATAACTTTGCCAATTTCTCATATTTTCACTAGATTTTCAACATTGCCATTTTTCATACAGCCTCATGAACAGTACAACTGTCATTTTCCACGTCCCTGCTCAAATGTGTTTTAGCACCTGTGGCACCGAATAATGCCATCACTGTGCAAAATCACCTTTGGGATTGAGTAACAAAATTATATTGCCACTGTTCATGAGGCGGTGACCCAAAATGGTCATGTTGAAAATTTGGAGTGAAAATACCAACAAACATCTGGGGCATTAGGGTTTCAACTGTAACACCCCCAGCCTGTAGAGACTGACAAATGTCAGGTGTGTGCCTTGGGGTTGTCAGCCATAATGTCACACCATGTCACCCCCACCCTGCAGCCAGTGACAGCATCAGGTGTGCTTTTGAATCTTTGGCCCAAACATTCACCCCATTCTCCTATACTGCACCCATCTCAGCTTATTTCATTATGGAATGGAGTGAGTGTGAGGGCCAAAGACCTCAAGGCACACCGCAATGCCTGTCAGTGTCTGCAGGGTGGGGTGAATGGTGTGAGCACTACAGCCACGACCCAAAGAGACACCCACAATGCCTGTCAGTCTCTGAAGGGGGGGGTGGGCATTAGGTTGGAAACCTTAATGCCTCATTAAGAAAGTAATTCAGGAGGGATGTTTGATGTCACCTACAATACCTTGATTTCAGCAAAGCCTTTGACAATGTCCAACATAGAAGGCTGATTTACAAGATGAGTAGTCTGGCAATGGTGACAAGCTGATAAACTGGGTTAGAAACTGGCTGATGGACAGGAGGCAGAGGGTGGTGATAATGGGATCCAATCTGGAGAGAAGGGGTGGCCAGTGGGTACCTCAGGATAAGTCCTGGGATCAGTCCTGTTCAATGTCTTCATTACAGACATTGGAAGGGCTAGAAGCAAAGGTCTGTCTACTTGTTTGCAGATGACACCAACATCTGTAACAGAGTGAATACTCCAGAAGGGGTGAAGAAAATGAGCAGGGACATGGAGAGGCTTAAAAAATGGCCTGAGGAGTGGCAACTGAGTTTCAATGCAAAGAAGCCCAAATAATGCACCTGAGAAGAGGGCAACCTGTGGAGAGTTACAGGATAGCGGAGGTGCTGATGATCACCAAGGAGGAAAGGGACCTAGGAGTCATCAGTTCGGATGACCAAAAGGTGTCAAAGCAGAACACACAGGTTGCAAGGATGGCCAGTGGCATGCTGGGATGCATAGGCAGAGGTATCACTAGCAAAAGGCATGAGGTGGTGATGCCAATGTATAATGCACTAGTGAGGCTTCACCTACAGTACTATGTACAAATCTGGATGTCGTAAATGCATAAGGCCATTGACAGTTTAGAGGCAGCCCACAGAAAGACAACCAAGATGGTACATGGCTTGCAACACAGAACATATCAGGAGAGATTAAAAGGACCTCAACGATACTTATTGGAGGAAAGGAGGGAGTGGAGGAACAGGACAGATACATTCAAGTACCTTAAGGGCATAAAACAAGGTGCAGAGGTGGACATCTTTCAATACATCAAATGTTCGACATTGACAAATGCCTGTTTTTATCCCACCCCAAAAAAGAAGACCATCCATCATTGTCCACTGTGTAACCCTCCTTCCTTAAACAGTACACAGACACTGGGAGTGCCCAATTCCCGGTGTCCTCATCTGTCTGTCCATTGTTGTGCACTGTAAACACTCCCAAACTGTATGCAGACACAGGAGTGCCGAATCCCCAGTGTCATCTGTTCATCCATTGTTGTCCACTGTGTAACCCTCCAATAGTATACAGACACTAGGTGCCCAATCCCAGTGTCCTCATCTGTTCAGCAAACTCCTGAAAAACAAAACTGCCCCTCATTGTTTTTTCCCTGTAAAAAGAAAACTGTTCATTTTGTCCATTCTGCCATTACCCAACCCCTACTCTCTCACTCAGGACCCACCACCCCACATACCCCATATCACTTACCCAACTAAGGTCCATCGCCAGAATCTACCTTGGACTGCAGGCACGCTCTTCACTCTTCAAAGCCCAATCACAACTGAGGTAAGTACTTTAATGTATTTCAAAGGTTTCAGCTTAATGGCATAATCTTGCCCATTTTTAAACATTTTGCCCCAAATTTTCAATAATGTTTTTTGGGATCCCACCTCACAAACAACTTCAATAAAGGTGTGACCCTGAGCAAGCCATTTAACTTCCTTGTGCTCCCAGGTTGCACCTGCAAACAAGCTTTCAGCTTAGTGTGTCTCTCCTGGTAAAAGGAAAAAATTAAATTTTCAGACATCCCTCCCCATGACACCAGTGTAAATGATGAACATTCAGCATTGATAAAGCTTATTTAATATTTTATGCAAAATTTTCAACATAGCCTTCTTATGGCCCACCTAATGAACAAGGGCAGAGAAAGTTTCAACTCCTTCCGAAGGTGATTTCACACAGCACTGCAAAATCACCTTCGGGACAGATTTCCTAATGTCACTGTAATTGTTCATGAGGTGGGGTCCCAAATAGGCATGTTGAAATTTGGAGCAAAATATTAAAAATAGCCAAGTTATGCCACTAAGTTTAATTTAATTAATTTATTTTATTTAAACTTTTGTTAACCAGGTAAGTGTTATGAGCCAATGCCCTTTTCAAACACTACCCAGGACCATAAAATATAGTCAAGATATTACAAGAATTACAGGTTACATACAATACAAGATACAAATATTCAAGTAAACCAACAATTGAATATAAGAGTATAAGCATAACATTTCTTAAGAGAAGTTTTCAAATTTTCATGATTCTGTGAATGTTGTATTTATGAAGGTAGCTTATTCCAATAAAAGGGAGTGAAACAGAGTAAGTCGCTTCCAACACAAGTTTTACCCTTGGGACCATAAGTGGAATCAAGTATTTGCATGAAGATTCCTATCTGTTTTTGTTGATGTAGCAAAGAATAAAGCAAAGAAATATGTCCTAAACCCAGCACATTATGAGTCAAACAATTGAGACTATAAACATAACTCTGAAACTGAGATGACCAACCAGTTAATTGATATAGTATACAATGGTGCATGTGAAAGTTTTTTAATACAAATCTACATATCACCTGGAAAGTTGTTGTGAGTAGAGTAATGTCAGATTTCACTAAATCATGAAGCAAAAAGAACTGTAGTTCAGTATGTATAGCAGGACATTGTTAGCAATAGCAAGTTGTGTTTGCTCAGTAAGCACATTTTGTAATCTAAACAAGCCCCAATCATTGATTGATGTTCCTACATATTAAATTTATATGAAATGAGTAAGACAATCCAGAATCAAGAGTGATTCCAGATATTTAAATTGAGAGACTCGCTCCAATGCAGTCCCTTTAGTATCATGAACTACAATTGGGTCACTCCAGTGGTGAGTCGTCTAGTTCCAAAAGCATACTTTTTTGTTTTGCTATTTAATAACAATCACTGTTCTCTTAACCATGTATCAAGGACCAAGAAATTGGTATTTAAAGCAATCCACACATGGGAAATTAGTATACAAAATAACATCAGCACACATTAAAGTGTGCAAGTTTATTAACAGAGAGGGCAGTTTAGTTATATATAAGGAAAATGAAAGGGGTCCTGAATTGACCCTTGGGGTACCCTATTTCCATGAACCTAGTTTGTGAGATAGCACCACCAAAGCTGACCCTGAGGGTGCTGCCTTCAGATAGTTTCTGACCCACCACTAGCAGATTCCCCAAGACCCAGTTGTCCCAGTCCCCGAGCAGCAGGGAATGATCAGTGAGGTCAAAGGCCTTGGACAGGTCCATGAATACAGCACCGTGAGTTCTCCATTATCCATGGCCCCACTGATCCGTGAACCTGGCTAAGGCTGTGCCTGTGCCATGATGTTTACAAAAATCATGCTGCTCAGGGACCGGAGACCAACTGAGTCAAGGTACTCAACAAGTTACTCATTCACAATTTTCTCCAGCAATTTACCTAGAGATAGAAGAAGAGAAATAGGTCAGTAGCTGTTTAAGTCAGCTAGTAACCCCTTTAAAAATAGGTTTTATTGTACTCTGTTTCCAACAAGTGGGAAATTCAGCAGTAATTAGGGACAAATTAAATACCTTAGTCAGGAAAAATGGATATATGAAGCTATTAGTCGTAAATCTAGGCTCAAGACCATCGTCCACTGAACTTTTGTTGTGAGACAATTTTCTCAATAATTTCATTACTTGAATCAGTCTAAGCAACCTGAAATAAAATGTAGGGATAAATTGGGTAGTAGAATCAAATGTTTTATGACTAGGAGGATCATCTGAAAACTGATCAGTATATTGGGATAGATCAACAAACTTATTTAGAAATGCTTCAGATACATCTTTAACATCGGTGACTTTTTACCATTTAGGTCAAATGTATCAGCTTGAGTCTTGGGGTTAGGGGCTGTTAAGGATTTAATTGCTGACCAAAAACTTTTAGGATTTTAAGCTCAGACCTATGGTTATTTAAGTGATAATCCCCCAGCCTGAAACACCTGTGTTGCAAGTGTCTGTCGCTTAATGCAGCACTTAACAGAACTGGCACCAAGGAGTAGGGACAATAAAAGTGCACATGACTCACTTTGCACAGACAAAGGTAACAGCTCTCACTATCACGCACATCACCAATGCCACCGCAAGCATGGAAGTCACTCTGGGCCCGACAGCCTGGTGGCAACTTTTAATAACTGCTACTGAGGTAAGCCAAACTGTTGTTTCATGAAGGGACCAGTGGGCGATGTTACAGGTACATTTAAGAGATTAGAGCTGTGAGTTGATGGCTCACCAAATCTGGTTCAGCAGTTTATAATCTCTCCCACCCCCCTACACCTCCAGCCTGAAACACTGGTGCTGCCAGTTTCTCACGAGTACAACAATTAATAGCTTGAGTTTGCTGAGTTCATTTAGGGATTCTTGTGGTGGCAGCAGAACAGGCAGGACAGCAGGTCAGGGAGCAGGTCAGTGCAACTTCATTAAATAAAAATCAGTGTCTTCTAGTGGATAGAGCACCGGCTTTCTAGCAAGGAGATTACAGGTTCATCTGCTGCCTAAACACCCCACTACATCCAAATTTCCACTATGTGACTCTGAGCAAGTCACCTCTGGCTCACCTCCCACTGCTGCAGTTGGAAATAGGATGAAGCCCAGCCCACTGAAATGAGATGTTGCATCTCAGTGGGCTTTTCTGGGTAAATAAATTGAATAAATAAAATCCCTTCTCACTGCTGCTGCACTAATTTGATCACCCTTCTTCTGCAGGGCCTAAGGGAATAGAAAACAGAGGGTACTGCAGAGTCAGCAGTGGTTGTTTTCTGTTTAAGTTGCAAGGTAACACATGTGACTAGTGTTATACCTGCTTCTGTGATAGCTGATTGAACTCTAGAGAAGTGGTATACATTATTTCAAGGGTGGCTGTAATGTGATGCTGAATGACTCCTGTCAACAGTGTGTTACTGGAATCAAAAGTTGAAGCATTTTCTGTAGTTGCACACACCCATGGATGTTGGCTGTACCTACAATTTATGGATCACCCCCATTATCTCTGAAGTAGGGACACATTGAACCATGGTTCTCACTTTTATATTAAGGGTGTTATTATAACAAAGGGACTCAGTTTCACAATTAATGGGGTGGGGTAAAATTTGTAGCAAGAAAAAGAAAGGGGGTACTTCTGAAAAGTGCAGATGTGCGTGAGTACCACTTTTCAGAGAGAATGCCACCCCAGGATCTGGGTACAACCAAGGAGGAGGAGCAGGGCTGCAGCTATGAATCCTGGGGCCCCAAACAAGTCACTTGGAATGGGCCCCTGTTTCCCAAACCAGCTAATGACAGGGGTAGTGTCAGCTCCTCAGGAGGGCTCCTCCTGAGCTCGGGCCCTGGACAACTTCCCCACTTCCCCATTACTGTGGGCCCTGAGGGGCACTGAGTTTCAATGATGCCACCAGACACAGCTGTTCCTTTCAGCAGCATCTGTATCAGGTGCTCCTGAGAAGCAGGAACCCTGACTTTGAATAGGTCACCAGACATGGCTTTTCAGGGTGCTTTCAAGAGCAGGACACCCTACCTTGCTTTAACTGCCAGGTACAGGCTGTTCAATTGCTTGCTAAAGGTATGATTTTTTCTGTTTACAAGTGGTATTCAGCATTAGTACAGGACCAGCCTGTTGCACAACTGGGTAACTTGAGAAAGTGTGGGCAGCTGAATACTGGGCTGCAAGGCAAATCATGCAACTCAGCAAAATGATGTGGGTTGTGGTGCTGAATACTGCTTTGTTCTTATATTGTGCCTTGTGTCTATATTGTGTACATATTGTTGCAGAGTACAGTTGTGGAAGTGATGTGTGTGTTGGGGGGTGACTGTACACTGGTGCAGCCGCCTGTGGTGGGAGATGAGAGGAATCCACAGGAGGGAACTGGGGTAGTGGGGGTAGAGACTATTGCAGATGATTGGAGACAGAGGTAAGCATAGATCACAGAACTGCAGATAATTGGGGCTAAAGAGATTGCTGCAGCAGGGAGAAGTGTAACGGAGATGACAGGAGAGGTAGGTAGGTGTGTGTGCGTGTGTGCGTGCACCATTGCAGCAAGTGGTATCATAAGCATGTAGAACACAGGAAAATGTGAATTGCCACTTTATTTATTTATCTAAAATTTAACAACCGAATGCACCAATGAGCTAAAGTTTCATTTCCAGGTGTGACCCAGGAAAGGGTAACAGCAGGATACAGGATACACAAAAGACATACCATTTCATGAAGCAAGGTCAACAGAGTCGATGGTTACAAGACCCAAAGCGCAGTTGGCAAATCAAGAACAGGAGAACAGCTTCTAAACATTAACTACAATAAGGTTCTACATAATATTGAAAATAAATAAATTATTTATTTTATTAATATAGTTATTTTGGTCTTAGATATAAACAGAGAGCAGTGGTACTACTGCACCTGTTTGGAGACTGGGCAGCAACATGAGTTGGGAGAAAAGGGAGACCATTGAAGGTGAATGGGCAGCGACATACCTGTGCCACCGAGGGGAGACTGAAATATGGGGAGTTAAGAGCTAGCCTCAAGACTAGTACAGCACAGTGAAGACAGTGGTAAGGGTAGATAAGTGAAGTGAGGCAGTGTGGGGCTGAACATAGTGTTGGGGAGACCACAGAAAAGACAAAGTGTGTGTGGGGCACCATTGCAGCAGAGGTGGTGACAGAAGCATGGAGAATGCAGGAGAATGTGTGGATGGCTACTGTTGTGACTGTTCAGAGATAAAGGAAAGGGGGGGATGGGCAGGGGAGCTAGAAATCATTGCAACAGATGAACAATGGAGGTGTAGTGAAATGGATGGAAAGTGGTGGTGGGGACTGGCTGGAGATTGGGGCAGCAAAATGGGTTGGGAGAAAAGGTGAGGCCGCTGGAGGTGAAGGGTAGGGTATATAACATTGGCATTGAGAGGAGCAAGAAACATGGGGAGGTGGGAACTAGCATGAAGGATAGTACAACCACCAAGCCTGGATTTGGGAAAGTATTGCATAGTACTGTGTTGCACAGGAGACGCTTTGAGATGGCCTGTGGAACCTTTCCCATAAGGGATCTGATGTGTATATCATGGCCGGATGGGGCCACTTACTTGTCAGGGGAAGTGAACGGCACATAAATGATTGGAATATCTCCACTATTCTGTTTATCCCAATTCCAAAGGGACCTGCATGAATGAGGATGCAATATCAAAAACAAAAGGGACATTCATTTAAAAAAGACTATGCTATTGAGGACAATTTTATATTAGAACTCATGCTATTAATTTGTACATTTTGGCCTCTGTGCTATCTATACCCAATAACTATACAACAAATATGAGCAAGCAAGCATCCAGCATTGACAAATGCTTGTTTAACCAGTGGTAGTAGTCTGACACTGCACAGCTGCTGACCAATCAGGACAGAGTTATTTCCTTCCCATTTTGTAACAGCATAGTTCTACATCATGGAAGACTAGGTCATGCCAATCAGGCAATCAGTTTGTTTCATCAGAACCATCATATAGCAAACTGTGACTGCACTCATAAGATGGAGTCTATACTAGTAATATGCAAACACAACCATGTAAGTTGACATTTCTTCCTATGCTGTATGCTTTCATTAAAGAAGACCCCTTTGATGTTGTGTTTTAAAGGACTGCTTTAGTTTAGGCAGCAGCAGTCTTATAATGCTCAACTATAGCAGTATAAAATAAATCATTACAGACACAAAAAAAAAAAAAAAAAAAAGAAAACTGTATTTCCCAAAATGATGTCAGAAGACTATGACATAAACACATGCATATGATGGGTTGTGCTCAAGAATGTTCACAAAGTTGCATTCAGGTTTTACTCTTGTAATAAACTGTTCACTATAAAGTTTTATGTTCACTGTGAATGTACATGTACATGCAGGAAACATTTTGTTATGAGAGTGGGTTTTGAGAGGTGTGACACTGTTGGTCCAATGCAAAGCAGTCTACAAGGCAGATCAGTGCCACACCAATCAATCAAGATATAGGTTTGGCTTGCTGGGATAAACTTTGTGTATTTCAGTGAGAGCCGACCCAATCATAGGTCAGCTATTTCCTTTGATCTACGTGGCCAGCAAGCATAGCTGGATCGGGTCATGATCAGCCTACTGAGGAATTTCAAATATCCAGGAAGAGCACTGCACTCTTGCACATGCCAGCTTTTAACAAAGAAAACATCCATCGATGTCTGTTACTGGCACCTCCATAACTGTACCCCTGACCTCCCTCTCAACACCTCCCACCCCACACCCCCCACACAAATATGACACCAACACTGGGTTCACCCAGTCCTCCCAATATCCCACCTGGAAGTCCATCATGGTTTGTTTTTTAATACACTCTGAAAAAGAGAAACCATCCAAAGATATCTGTTGCAGCTGCTGCTGTAACTGCCACCCCAAGCCCAACCCATGTTATCCCTTGCTGTGCCGCAGTAACTCCACCCCCACCCCACCACCAAAACAAACCCATGCCTTGCTGTGTCATGGAAAGATATACAGGACCTGTCCAAAATTCCTATATGTTCTAATTCTGTTGGCAGTCTAATTCCAGCACAGAGGTTCCCAATACCCGTGCCATCTGCTGCTACCCCACTCCATCTGTTTTACTTATGCAGCACCAGAGCCCACCCCAGTGCTGCCAATCATAGCACTGACACTGGGGTGCCCAATCCCCAGTATCTCCACCTGAAATGAAACCCTCCCTCATAGTTTTTTAAATACATGCTGTAAAAAGAAAAATCTCCATTGATGTTTGCTCTGCCCCCACAGTAACTTTCCCCTCCAAAGCCTAACCCATATTAGTCTTCTGGCATAGGGTACCCAATCCTCGCGCAGTTTCTACCCCCACCCTGCCCAATATAACACTGACACTGGGGTGCCCAATCCTCAGTGTTACAACCTGAAATAAAGAAACTTTCCTGCACAGCTTTTGTTTGTTTGTTTGTTTAAATACCTGTAAAAAAAAAGAAACCATCCATCAATATCTGTTGTAGCTTATTACTGTCCCTCCTGACCCTCCCACCAGAACCCATCACTACCCCCCTTCAGCCCTTACCACCTGGGTTCCAATGTCATAATCCTCTCTGCACCACAGACACCTACATCTTCACTCTTCAACACCAGAATGTGAACTGAGGAAATCAAGTACGTGGTTCAATGTATTTCAATTGGGTTTGAACTTAGTGGTATAACCTCATTGGGTAGAGGGCAGATTGCTAATGCTACAGATGACTGAGGAAAAGAGCTTGGTCAAACTAAACAAGCTCTGGCAAAGCCACTATGACTGTGAATGCATTACCTAGATAAGGGTGTTTCATGGGCTTAAACATAAACATTTATTTATTCATTTTAAAATATCAGATTTATAAACCTTTGAGTCAGAGACTCATTTACAAAGCACCTCAATAGAGGCATTTTCAATACACAGTAACACCCTGTGTTGTTTCACAGTTCTGGGACCTTTCCTTGAATTATTTGCAAATTGTGTGCGTAGTGTACTTGAGCCCTGTCCTGTACCTAACAGGAAGCAGGAAGAGAGCCTGGTAGTTCTGGAAGAGCAGAATCTGAACTACAAATGGCTGTGTTTTAATTATTTTTAAGACACTTTGTACCAAAACCCTTTGCCTGAGCTCATGAATGAGTGGTGCACGCTAGTGGATTATTTTTAAAGCTGGATTTGGAAAATTAGTTTGCGAAGTGCCTTATGACCCTCTGAGACCACTTCCGGTCACCGAAACACTAAAACTCACCCCTGCAGCGATCAGGGTGCGCGGCTATAGGTAGAGACACGCGCATCCTGCTGTTCGCTGTGTCCGCTGAATAGCGGGATTCGGGTCCTATGTAAGTTTCTTAAGGTAAAGTAAATACTGTTTCAACGTGAGGCTGTGTATTAGATGTATTATGTCAACTGAGGTTGAGGCCAGAGATGGGTTTATTTGTGACAAATGTAACCTAATAGATATCCTACAAACAGAGATACAGGTTTTAAAGCAAAGGTCCAGGTCCAGATTGATATTAGTAATTTGGAACAATACATTGACTCTGTTGTAGATGCGATAACGATGTCATGTGAACTTAGTCACCAGAATGAAACACATGAATGAGGAAGAATGGAGTCTTGTAACAAACAATACTAATAAAAACAGAAAAAAGGGTAGAAGAAACATAGGGGTTCCTCAAATGTTTTAACACCAAACAGGTTCTCCATTTTAAATCATGAAGTGGTTTGCAACATTTCAACACAAGGTGACCTTCCACCCCCATGTCAAAAGATCCCAGTACAATACAGGATATTCCACTTCATAATGGAATAAACACTACAATCCCTTCCACTTTCTAATGAGCAGATTAAAAAGCTAATACCGTATATACCAGTAGGGAGAACAAACATACAACTGATAAAGTTAATAATTCAGTAAAGAATGAGGAGATTAATATAAGAGATGTCCTGGTATTGGGGATTCTATGTTGAAGTATACAAACCACATTATACTGTATGTAAGAATCGTAAGTACGCATACAGTAAGTAACACCCTGGAGCGGTATAAATAACATTAAAAATCTTCTCCTGGTTTGAGAGAAAATACTCATAAACCGCTGGTTCTAATACATGTGGGAACAAATGATGTAGGGAAAAGAAGGCTCCTAGAAATACAGAGAGATTTTGAGGAGGTAGGAGGATCCTTAGAGGATGGTTGTGATCTCATTATTTCTGGGATACTGCCAGTACCTAGGGCATCATGTGATGTAAATGATGATATACTGCAGTTAAATGGATGGCTGAAAAGATGGTGCTTTAGAGAGGCCATACCTTTATTGAACAAGGGCAAAATTTAGGACACAATGCTATATGCACAGGATGGACTTCATCTAAATAGAAGGGGAATGTATTTTGCTTACCAACTTAGACATATTTTAGAGGAAAATTTAAACTTGGCATGGGGGGAGGTAGGCCCATTAGTTCCCTTTCAAAAAGAAGATAAATATGACTGTACTTCATATAACTTCCTCTCATTAAACGCTAGGAGTTTAAATAACAAATTGGATGAATTAAAATTATCTATTGAACAATTAAATATTAGTTTATGTGCTGTCACTGAGACCTGTGGAGCCCAAATGATCCATGGATAAACAGATACATGGATTTAATCTGTACCATAAAGACAGGAAAGAAAAAAGAGGTGGGGAGTGGCCCTATTCATTTCTAGCAAAATAAACTCTGAAGAAATTGATACATCTAAATGGGATAAAATAGAGGTATTATGGGTCAAAATATCTCTCCGTCACTACATGCCATTAATATTGGAGTAATATATAGATCTCCAACCGTTACATCGGATCAGGAAGAACAACTTCTATTTCCTAGATATGATTGGTAGAACTAAAAGTAATGTTGTAGTAGGTGATCTCAATTTACCAGGCATAAACTGGACAACATTACAGACAAATAATATTATGGAATCACGATATTTGGAATCATGCTTGCTAGCAGGGATGAACCAGTGGGTAAATTCAATACTAGAGACAAACACATATTAGACCTCAGATAAGTAATCTAGATGGTAATATAACATCTTGTAAGGTTATTGCCCTCTTGGATCAAGTGACCATTCTGTGGTTTACTTTTCCCTTGATACATTAACAGATAATAATGCAAGTAGGACTAGCAAATATAACTATAATAAAGCTGATTTTGATAGTATGAGATCATATCTTAAAAACTGGAATTGGGTAGAGGAATTCCAAACAAAACACTTGACTCCATGTGGATCTCCTAGAGGGTAAAATAACCTTAGCTACTCAAGCTTTTACCTCTAATAAAGAGAAGGGATGATACTACCAAAATTAAAACCCAAATGGATGTCAAAATTAATACAGAATCTGATAAAGAAAAAAATAAGGCTTTTATAAGGCCAAAAGTTCGGGAAGCAACATATGGTGGAATACATACAAGGATCTTTTAAAAAGTCAAAAAATGTATTAAAGAAGCTAAACTAAAATACGAGTTAAGCTTAGTAACTAGAGTCCAGGATAACTATAAATCATTTTATGCATATATTAGTGATAAAAGGGAGCGTGTCGACCTATTGGCCCATTACATGCAATGGATGGTAGTACAGTCACTGACCAGTCTCATTTAGCCCAGATGTATAATGATTTCTTTATATCAGTCTTTAATAACAAATCCTCCCTAAATTAGAACATTTGCAAACTGTATTAGAAGTAGAATCACTGATAACGAGTGAAGAGATACTCAAAAGGCTACATAAAATAGATCAGAATAAATCCCAAGGTCCTGATGGAATGCATCCAAGAATAATTAAAGAACTGGCAGACCTTTGGCTGGACCCTGACAGTAATTTTTCAAACATCATTAAAAAGGATGGTTTTGGAGGTGTGGAAACAAGCAAAGTGTGGTTCCCATTTACAAGAAGGGAATAAACATGATGTATCCAATTATAGACCTATCAGTCTTAGTCTGTCCTAGGAAAAATTTTTGAGGGTATTTTAAAAGATTATATTGTAGATTATGCCAAAAATAGACTTGGTAGACCCAGTTCAGCATGGATTTACCACCAGAAGGTCCTGTCAGACCAACCTATTGGAATTCTATGGAAAGGTCAGCAGGGCTATGGGAGAAGGACAGTCTGTGGATGTGGTGTATCTCGATTTCTCGAAGGCTTTGATAAGGTTCCCATGGAGAACTTATTGATGCATTAATACTACATGGCTTACCAGGAATAATAACAAAATGGGTAGATGCATGGCTTACCTCTAGAAAACAATCAGTAAATTTAAACAGAACTAACTCAGCATGGGCTGAGGTGACTAGGGTGCCCCAGGGCTCCGTCCTGGGGCCTTGCTTGTTCAATACATATATTGCCTCAATGAAGGTCAATAATGTGGTCTGGTTTCAAGTTTGCTGATGATACCAGGTTGGTTTCCATTAATAACCAAAATGATGCCATAACACTACAAGAATCATTAAATATACTGGAATCCTGGGCATTAGATAAAAACTGTCATTTAATGTGGATAAATGTTGTGTTATGCACTTTGGGAAGGCAAATAAACAGATATCTTATACACTCGGAGGAAAATATTAAGTATTGTGGAACAACAGAGTGACTTGGGAATTATGGTTACGAATGATCTATCATTTAAAATGCACTGTAATTCAGTTATTAAAAATCAAGTGGTATTTTACACTGTATAAATAAACATATTACATCAAGAAGTAGGGATGTTCTCCTGCCCTTTATACATCTTTGGTGAGGCTGCACCTGGATTATTGTGCGTAGTTCTGGTCACCTAATGGAAAACTGAGATAGTGGCACTTGAGAGAGTCCAAAGGAGAGCCACTCGATGTATACAGGAGGTTAAAGGTCAAGATTATCAAAGGAGGTTAAACATCCTGGGTCTATATTCCTTGGAATACAGGTGTTTAAGGGGAATATGTGTTTGATATATAAATCAACCATTGATCCAGACTTATGGGAACTACTTGGCTTGAGTTTCAGGGAATCTATGTGTATACCAGATCTCACCCTTTACAACTATTTGTGGACTGTCCAAAATGAACAAAGGCAATCCTGGCTCACATTGAGGGTTACTAATATTTGGAACAAATTACCTCTAGAAGTGGTAGCTAGTGATACTGTGAATACATGTAAAAACAGATTAGATAGCTTTTACTTCAACATAATATTCAGGGCTATTAATAAAATGGTGAGCAAAAGGACTAACGTCTATATAGCTCTGTACTTACCTATGAGACCTATGAGACTCGTTGAAACTAATACAAAGACAGCACAGTTAACAAGTCAAAAACAATAACTCGTGAGCAGACAGTTATAACAGTCATTCACTGGAGATACATAGGTAGCAGTAGATAAATAGACTAAGTAGTTTAGGCACACAGGCACCACATCAAGAAGACCAAAGCAGTTCAAACAATATACAATAGCTAAACAAATAAACATCAGGAGTCAAAGAGAAGCCCAGAGTGTTCACATGAAGGCTGTTGCATATACACTAACTGAAAATACATTGAGAAAAGGGCATATTTAAGCACTAAGGCATGACAGGGTGTATGTTATCATGTAATAATATCACCCTGGGGTGGGTTGAGTATGAGGTGAAGCTGAGTGCTTCCACCACCCCAGGAGTGACATTATTACAAGAAAACATACACCTGGAGTGCCTTATTGCAATTATACAATGTCTTGTTGTTATATACAGAATAAAAATACATTTTAAAGGATGTTTTTGTTGGTGTGGAAAAATATTTCTTAAGAGAAATGTAAGGAATGATCCAACTCAAAGCTACGGTGATGTTGTTGTGTAATAACATCACTGTTCCAATGGGTCAGCAGCTAATCAGCTTCTTACATTTTTCCTTGTCATTGTATAATTAAAATAATGAACCTTCTGTATTACAGTTACCTATATGTTTTGCATTTTATTCTATGCACTGTTATAGCAATCAACTCAACAGAACCAGGCCATCATATACATGAAGGTACTGTACCTAACTGAAAACACTGCTGAGACAGCTGTATGTTGTGACAAGGTGGAAGATAAACACAATGTTGAGACAAGTTTTGAAGACATTTGATGTGTCTTTTTTTTTTTTTTTTTTTTTAGAGACTGATATACAGTTAACACACAACATTCATATAATATAAAATCCATATACCCAAATGCCAATGTAAATTCACATTTCATTACAAGCCATTCTCTTGAAGGAAGATATTACCATATAAGGCCTAAAATGGGCATCAGGTAAAGGGTTTTATTTAACTCTAAAATTGATTAGCTTTGTCTATAAAAGTGCTAAACTTTGTGAAAATTAATAGTTTTGCCTCACTGTGTTTAACAAACACAGTACTTCTAGAAAATCTGTATAAGTACTTTCTGTACAGTTAGTATCGTCCCAAGAAAAAAAAACTGCTAATCAATTACTTAAAACCTGCAACATGCTTTTTTCTGCTGCTGTTAGTTCCTCAATTGTGAAATCCCATTCTGCTTGTGGCAGTCCCCCGAAACCAGATAATGTATTTAAAAACATTTTGTTGAGAAATGTTTGTTTTAGTATATCCATGGTCAGGAAAATGAATTTGTAAAAGAAACCAAAATCCCATTTTATCAGTTCATTGAATCACAATACAGCATGTTATGAATTTTTCAGATTCTATGTGTAACCTACAGTAAGTCGAATATAAATTAGACACACAAATGCCTAGTATTTGCAAGAGAAGCAAATGTGGTAATTATCATTCAGTTATAAACACCTATAGTCACAAACTGCAAGTTAAGAAAATTCAGTAGAATATTAACACTAGCCCAGAACTGCCTGCCTGAGAATGAAGTTGGTATATTTGGAAAAAGGCAAAAAAATTGGTCTCTTGCTACAGTATGCAACATCCTGCAAAGATAGTAGTGTCACATGGCTTAATGAGGTGCTGCGAGGTGCCTAAAGGAACTTGTCATGCAGAACGCTCCAGAAGCACAGTCATAAAAACTGGAATAACAGGTTCCAATAGTAATTAACTCAAAAGGAATGTTAAAAAAAAAACTACCCCATTCATTCAGAGGTGTCAAAGAATGTATTTATTAACCATGATGGTTTATCTTGCTTCCTCATGGTAAAATGTGAAACCACCTTAATGTTATTTTAAATAAAAATGAGTGATAAATATCTTGTCTAGTTGGATGGCAGCTCTTCACTGATATAAACTGAGCCAGGACAAAAGTAAATAGGAAAAAACCTCAGCATTTTGTTTCTACAACTACAGTAGTTGCTAATTGCAGCTGGTATTTTAACATATGCAAGTTAACTCCACTTCTCAAACTTAAAAGAAAAATACACTTCATCACAGACCTTGTTTACCAAGTACTGTGCCCATTTTAGTATATAAATGTTTAAGAAATACCTGAAAGTTGTCTATTTTCCTTGAAGTTGAATCCTTAAGCTGTAGTTTCAGACATTTCTTAGTGTTTTTGAGACACCAGGTGACCCTGATAATCATTAGTTCCAAAGGGTTTTAAGTCAGTTTGAAGGCAATTTAAGTATTATCCTTCTCTTAGTCCTTAACAAAATGCAGGGACTCCACAGATGTTTAGTTTAGTTTAGTTTAGTTTAGTTTATTGTTCTAGGAATTACTACCTTGAGCCAGAGGCTCTTTTACAAAGGTTCCATGTCAATTAGGTACAGTACAAAAGGTTACTTAGATAACACAACAATTTGTGCTGTGTGTTCCTTGGTCCACACCCCAAACTCTAGTGAGTCTTCTTTGTATGATAGATCCACCTCCTGCCCCTCCTACATGAATAAAAAAAAAAGGTGGGATGGACTTTGGAGTTCTTTGCGGAGGTGGGTGGACCCATTTCTCGAAAACAATGCTGCCTCCCACTATTCAGGTTCCAGTTCTTGTACCACCATTTAAGAAAGAAAGCAGTACCCTGCAATGATTGACTAACATGAAAGCGCATTTATTTGAGGCAGGAAAACTTCTTGGAGGAGGGTAAAGTGGAGGACACTATTTACACCTTCAGTCAGTTCCATGGACAGAAAACATGACATCACTCCTTTTGTACATGCAATACTCTTGTAGGCTCTGCCTACAGTCGTAAAAATAGAAGTGGGTTGTAGGGTTGTCAAATTTTGCTTGTGAACTGTTTGTAAAGTCTGTCTTACAGAGCAATCTGCAACTGTTGCTGTAAAATAGGGATATGACATGGCATGTTGTGTAATATGTTTTTATCTTCACGAGCAGTCTTTGACCTCTTGATCTGGCATGAGTGGCGTGCCATGAGTGATCACGCTAGAGGTCATAGACCCGAGTGAAGATAAAATAATGTATTACACAAAATACCGTGTCATGTCTGCTTTATGCAGTCAGCGTGGTTCTAATAGTCAAAAACAGAATTTGTTTGCTTCTCGTATAATTAATTTTTTATCTTTACTACACAGCCACAGCTTTACATCGAATCACAATATTTTTTATGCGCAGGTACTCAGACATGGTAAATTGTCATCATCTAGGTAATTCCATGGAGACAGACAGGGTGGCGGGTTTTATGCTAATTTATGTTGCCATGCATGTTGCTGGACAAGCTGGTTACCTAGGAGACTGCTGAACCCTATTCTATTATGTAGCGTGGGAAAATGCATCCCATTGGCTGACTTTTGTAGTTTGGTTGTTATGGAGTTCTCCTAATAGCTTATTATGATGTACTGAGTGTATATATGAGGAGTGACGAACCCGATTCAAAAGATATTGTTTTTATTTATGAATCGGGTTTGTCATCCAATGTCATACGGTTTTTATCTACATCACTATAGGGCCACGCTCATTTTATAATTACCTTTCTGGGATAAAGCTGTCATCCTAGTAAAGAAATATCCCTCATGGTGCCTGAAAGTGGGCATTTACTACTATGTGTATGTCATGACAGAATTGTTGTACTATGGGCTGAATTTTTGTCTTGTTTTACTTTATTTTTTAATTTGGTCATTTTACCAGGATGTGCAGTAAAAATTGGAAGTATCATAATTAAACAGTAAACAACATCAGAGAAATAATTATACAGTACACAGAGGACCTTATATTCAAAGGTTAGTGCAGCACAAACTAGGTTTGCACCACACTAACCCGGAAGAGCCAGCTGTCAGGACATTCCCATGTTCAAAGGGCACAGATGCACCACGCCACCTCAACAACACTATTGATCATAATTGTGCTGCACCTATGCAAATGAGGGTTCCCCCATGCATATGCGGCACAGCACAATATTGAAAGTGTTCAGAAACTCTAAATGACTGCCAGCAGTGCTGTGAGTTTAACGCTCTGAAACCCAGCCTTAACAGTATGAAGACCTGTCTGCCCACTGTCAAGGGTTGGGCACCCAGCAGCTCAGCAGTCCTTCTCTAGCCCCAATCTGTGTACTAATAAAAAAAAACTGTACCTCTGGTAGTCCAGTGGTCCCCCCTCCCCTGAGCCCCAATCTGTGTATTAATTAAAAAACTGTTCCCCTGGTTGTCTAGTATTCCCCCTCCTGAGACCCAATCCCATTCAGCATAAATAAATTCCCACATCCCTGGTGGGATAGTGGCCCCCACCCTTACCACAGTAGGCAGTGACCCACCCCCTGCTCCCTCAACCTAACCTGAGTGCGGCTCCAGTCCTTCACAGCCATGCCACGGTTGTAACTGAACTGCACTGGACTGCATACAGTATAGAGTACACACCATTGGTCAGTCAACCAATGAGCACCTACTATATACTGTACGCGCTCCAGTACAGTTCAGTTGGTGGCTGGCCATGGCGGTGTGAGGAGGGCTGTGCCAGTCACTGACTCAGGTCAGGTTGGGGTGGGGTGGTGGCTCACTGCCTACCAGGGTGGGTGGGTGGGGGCCACCAGCCCACCAGGATGGGGGAATTTATTTATGCTGAATGGGATTGGGGCTCAGGGAGGGGGACCACTAAACTACCAGGGGAACAGGGTATGTTTTATTAATACACAGATCGGGGCTCAGGAAGGGGGACCACTAGATTGCCAGGGAGATGAGGATGTCTTTATTTTACATGGGTCGGAGGGAACTGGCTGTGCGACTCATGCCGGTGCTCACTTGCAGATGAGCCCATAATGGCATGCAATGGTCCCATAGTGCCATGCATGCCCAATGGGCTCATCTGCATGTCTGGGCTGAATATCACCTATGGGGGCTATGGCGCTAACCAGTGTGTGTGCCACACTGTTCACCTATGGGTGGTCTTCAGCCCCGATCACTCCTGGTAGTGCTGCGCTGAACATGGCGACTACTTGCTGTGCACCATGCTACCAGGGTGCGATATTCAAACAGATAAGTGTGGTCAGTTCGGATTGTGCTAACTGTTTGAATATGGTGCCAGAGCCGGTCGGCCCTATTTTTTTTGTGCATCACACCTTTTGTGCGCACAGTCAGCTGGCTCTGAAAATGGGGCCCATAGAGTTAGATAAGTTTCACAACAAGTTAAAAGATTGCGCTTAAATTGAAGTTTGCTCAATGGCAAACTAGGAGCACGCTTGACATTACTAAGAACTATTGCTCCACATCTCAACAAGCATTTGTCAATGCCGAACGCTTGCTTGCAGGTATTTGCAGTGGTGTTTGGCATGCATGGTGCTTTACCCTAATGCCCTGTGCGATTGCTGGTATTTGCACAATAAATTTTCAGCATGACCTTTTGTTACCCCCATTGTGCTGCATAGGCGGAAACATGTTTTGGGCAGGATGTGAAAATGACAGCTGTACTGCTCATAAGGAAGTGTGGTAAAATGGCAATGTTGAAAATCTGGAGTGAAAATATTGAAAATTCGCAAACTTTCTGGCGTGCATAGGAACTGCGAATGAACACTTGTAAAACAGTCATTTTAGAATTTTGTCACCAAATTTTCAACACAGCCATTTAAGACCTCTGCTCATGAACAGTGTCACTGTGATTTTCTTAATGTGTCATACATTGAGTTGGCACCGGACTGCGCCATTATTGTGCGCTACATGGGTGGAAACACGTTTTGGGCAGGATGTGAAAATGACAGCTGTACTGCTCATGAGGAGGTGTGGTAAAATGGCAGGTTTGAAAATCTGGATTGCAAATATTGAAAATTTGCAAACTTAATGAAAGGTGACGAGGAATCATAATGCATGTTGTCAAACAGTCATTTTTAGAATTTTTTTCACTAAATTTTCAACATAGCCATTTTAAGACCTCTGCTCATGAACAGTGTCACTGTGATTTTCTTAATGTGTCCTTACATTGATTTCTCACACTTTGACTTCTTCATTGTGCTACATGTGAAGTGAGGCTTAGCGTTTTGGGCAGGATGTGAAAAATGACAGCTGTACTGCTCATAAGGAGGTGTGGTAAAATGGCAATGTTGTAGAAAATCTGGAGTGAAAATATTGAAAATTGTGAAATTACGAGCCTGCATAGGAACTGTACAGCAAGCTCATAAAACAGTCATTTTTCAACATGGGGTTTTGGGACCCCTTCTCATGAATGATGTCACTGCTGCGTTATTCAGGCCTGAAGGAGATGATTTCGCGCGTGACTGCGAAATCACCCTTCGGTCCCAAAACCCATGTTGAAAATTTGGCAAAAATTCCAAAAATGCCCGAGATATGCAGTAAAGTTGAAACCCCTATCTAGCCCATTATACGGCTTACCGGCATTTCCTCAATTCGCGGTCGGCTTTGGTAGGTGCAGGCGTGTTGCTGGTCCACAAGATCGTCGCCGAGCTCCGGAGATAAGTATGGGGTGGGGGTGTGGGGAGGCTGGGTGCGCAGGGTGGGTGCGGGTTGTGGAGGGGACTGGGAGACTACGGGACCATTTTTCTTTATGGGTTTAAAACAAAAAAGGACTACGTGGGACGTTTGCCACGCTGGTGGGCTCAGCATGGCAGAAGATGGCTGGGGTTGAGTCACGGGGATTGGGCAACTCACGGCAAAAAAAAAAAAAAGACGCTTGGCCACGCTGGGGTGGGCTCCCAGCATGGCAGAAGGGCGGCTTGGGGGCCAGGATCCACGGGGATTAAGCACTCTGCCGCAAACAACGTTTGCCATGCTGGGGTGGGCTCCATGTGGCACCTAAAGCTTTGGGGGCGATATAGCTGACGGCCCCTGCACTCCTTGAAGCTCTTTTGGCCCAAAATAAAACGAATGGCCACAGATCCATATCTCCTGTCACCTTTTTGTCCTGTTTAATTAAAGAAAATGCAATGAACTCTGTACATAGTCTGTCCGTCCCTGAACATTCTATCCTAGTTTTTTTTTTTTTTTATGATGCCACCACATGCCGCCCCGCCCCTTACTTGTTTATACTTGTCAGAGCCATATGCCTGATGAAAACCCCCCTCCTTTTTTTTTTTTTGCTTACTGCATGTTCCTGCAAAAGTTGTGTTTCTTCATTTCTTACATATAGCCTGTAACAGGTTGATGCCCACTGATCAACTTCCTTCAATTCGCTCTCTGACTTCCTTTTCTGCTGCCTCTGATGCTGCCCCAATCCTAAAGGAATGGGATGAAAATCTCCTGGATCTTCCCTACATATTCTGTGCCCTTTTTAACAGGGCCGCCACTTGTTAACTTGTCACCATTTTACCTCCCCATGAACAAAAAGTGTCCCCTTCTGTTTGACTGCACTGCTGCATATGCAAACAGTGCATTCACTGGACATATGGCTTTATTCTCATTCTGTCTTAAAGCCACACCAACCCCTTTTCCCTCTTGGTCTGTCTTCGAACTCCTAAGAGAGACCCTTATTCCTCCACTCCCCATGATGTCTCCTGCCATCTTAGCCCTCTGAGGACTCCTTTATTCCTCATCCTACTATCCCGCTTACCCTAAATGCCCCATGAAACATAGCTGAAAAATGGTTGTAAACAGAGTGGCCTCATCCATAGATTTGCATATCAAAGGCATTGCCCACATTAGACATTCCAGAATGTTCTCAAATATCGTCCGTCTCTTATCCACAGCTCGCCCTTTCATCTATACTCATCCTTGCATCATCCTCTTTATCAGTATACTTACATGGATCAGCCCACCCTTTAAACTGCAGACCATGCTGATTGCTGCCAGATGTACCCCCATAGTTGCATGTATGTGCCCTTTCACCACCAGTATACAATGAATCTACCACTCGGTCTCGTAACTGCCCCACTCCCACCTCTATTCCTTGTCCTCTCTGAAGACCTGAAACAGATGCCAAGACTCTAGATATACCTTTAGTGTCTTGGGCGACCAAGAGTTATGGAACCGCAACTTGGCTCCCTCCAGCCAATCTCCCAAATGTCTGTTGGTACCATTGTGTTTTGCACCTCTGCCCTCAGAGCGATGGCTCAGAATCTGTCCAGCTGCAGATGGGAGAAGCTGTCAGCTATTGTATTCTGTATCCCTTCTATGTGCTTAGCTCTAAATTACATGTTTAGTCATAACCCTTGCAGTACCAGCTGTTGTAGAACCTCATTACTGTCTCTGACATGGCACCCATTTGTTCAGCAACTCAATACGGCCTTGTTATCGCATCTAAATGTGACCTTCCGATATCTCAACTCTTTTCCCCATAGCAGCATGCAAACCCAAATTGGAAAGATTTCTAAGAATGTAATGACCTATTCTTCCATTCTGTTAGGCTATCCTTGAGCACCATTTTCCCAAAATGCTCCATCCCTGGTAGCCTGCGGCTGCATCTGTGCATAAGTCCAGGTCTGTGTTAAAGACCCAGTCATCCTGCCAAAATGTATTCCCATTATAGTCCCTAAGGAAAGCTCCCATATCAGAAGGTCTTCTTTATGCCCTTGGATATGTCCATCCAATGATGGGTCTCAAAGCTACCCTGGTTGCCCTGGCTAGGCGTTATGTAAACGACACCCCGGCCATCCGCCTCTACATGTGAAATTTAGGTGTCCCAGTAACTGTTGTACTTGATACAGTTGCACCCACCTGTGCCCACTAATGTCCTGTAGTAAGCATTTCAGCTGAACAGTTTTGCAGCTGGTAAGGGAATACTTCCACCTCCATGTTTACCTCTATCCCTAAAAATTCAGTCCTTCAGCAAGGGCCTTCTGTTAAATCCGGAGCTAATGGCACCCCTAACTCCTGACAAAACTCTTGGAAACAGGACAGTATGTGCTATGTATCTTTCTTTCCTCTCTTATTAACAGGAAGTCATTTAAATAATGTATGACAGTTCTGTACCCATATTTATATTGGAATGCCCATTGCAGCCAAGTACTGAACATTTCAATTCGGCACATGTGATGGAACACCCCATGGGCATGGCATTATTCAAGTAGTATTGATCCCCACCTAAAAGCCCAGTACTCCCAATCCTTTGGTCATAATGGTAGTAGCCTGAACATTGCCTCTATATCTGTCTTGGCCAACCATGCCCCCACCGAGTCGCCCATATAAGTTTTACTGCTTCTTTAATGTGATATACATCACTTTGCTATCTTCCTCATTTATGTAGTCATTTACTGACTCCCCATGGGGAAGGATAAATGATGTATTACCTGAAATTCCCTGTTGCTTCTTGGGAACCAGGCTCAAAGAGGAAACCCTCAAGTTCTGAAAGGGAGGAGCTCTAAATGGTCCCTCTGCCCTCCCCGCTGCTATTTCCTTTGTTATTTTCTAAGCAGTAAATCCTCCTTCCCCTTATAGAAATTAGATTCTTAGCTCTGGTTCCCACCGACATCCACAGAAAAGCAAATTGAATCCCTCCTGAAAACCTTCAGCTAATGTTTGAGCAGCTTCCCTGTCTGGATATCCTTGTAACCATTCTTCCAAATCCTGTAAATTGATTAGTGTTTTTGCTCTCTAAAACCTAGGCACTGCATTTGACTCTTGTTTTCTGTTCTGTTTCCTGTCTATTGTTAATACCTGCCCCCACCGCTGTCCTCTCCCTATTCCCTTGACCCCAGGTTTGCCCTCTGTAACCTGAATGACTGGCCCAAAAGTGCTGATTGGTCTGGTTGTTACCACTGCTCCCACTCCCTGGGTTGACTCAATTGGTTTGGCACTTAGAAGCCGGATGGCTACCACCACACTTAGAGCATATGTACCGAACTGGCATTGTGCCAGGAACAAAATGCCCTTTGTAGCACCAAGCTTACCTTCTTCTTCCTTTCCCTTCATTGTTACCTGTTCCTATCAGACAGTCCAGCCATAAATCTGACTGTCTGGTATCCCATCTGATGTCTCCAAAAGTAGCCATCCTCTGAAGAAACTGTTCATTGTATTGAAGCCAGTTGTTGCCCTCGCTTTTATATACTTTTCTGATGATCGGTGAATATGTTTTATTTATTTATTTTATTTATTGAAATGTTTCACTAGGAGGGCACACTGAACAACAAATTGTTCATCTCACTGTGCGACCTAAGGGAGGAGGTTACATAGGGTTGTGAAGGATGATCAGTTACAACAGTATGTGGGTAGTCCAAACAATACAACATTGTAAGATTATGCAACAGCTGGAACACAAGGTATTGTACAATAAACAGTAGTGAAACATTGGGTAAATTACAATACATGTCCAAAATCACACAAAAGAACATATAAGTGTACAAAACAGCTAATATTCTTCAGGTGAAGCTACCTCTGGCTAGAAGCTGCAATACTGAACATAGGATTTGCAAGAAAGTGAGTTGTGCTCACAACAGAGGGAGGTGAACCTTACAATTGTCTTTGGTTTGTAATATTCTGCAGGTGGAGGCTACTTCTAACTGAAAGGTGAAATAAGGAACTTAGAATTATCAAGAAAGACAGTCTTTAAGCAACAGAGGGAGGTGGATTTAGCTTTACTTTTGTTACAATTCTTAAGTTTTCAGTGCAGGAAGAGTTTAAAGCACAGCTGACTTATTTTGGGTCTGACTGCTTTCAGAGCACAAACCACCAGGCTGTTTTGGGGCTGAGGAGGTTTACCTGTGTCTGACTTGGATGTCTGGATTTTTCTCTGTTTGATTAGCAGGGTATTTTCTCTGTCAAATTGTTGTGTAGGGCATCTTGCTGACAGGAAGGCACTCATCACAGCGGTGGGTCAGATCTTTAGCTGATTGTTTCGTGAGGGCACAGTTAGCCAACTCAGTTAAGAAGGGGATAAAACCTTTTATAGGTACATCAGGGAGTGAAGGAAGACCAAGGAGGGATAGTGAGGCTTAATAAAGGGAGGGAGGGTGAGAGGGTGACTGTGAAAGGCAGAGATACTAAACAAATATTTTTGCTCAGTATTTACAAATGAAGAGGAGGTACCTAAAACAAACAGTAGAAACACTCTGATACAGAAGTTGATACCAGCCCATTTACAGAAGAAAGGATTCTGAAAGAACTCTTAAAACTGAAGGTAGACAAAGCAATGGGGCCTGATGGGATTCATCCCAGAATTCTAAAAGAACTAAAGATAGAACTAGTGACACCACTGACTACCCTCTTTAACAAATCATGGGAGGATGGGGTGGTACCCGGGACTGGAAAAGGGCAGACGTGATTCCCTTCACAAAAGTGGAAGCAAGGCAGAAGCAGGAAACTACAGACCTGTTAGTTTAACCTCAGTGAAAGGGAAAATGATGGAATCACTTGAAGGAAAGAATTGTCGAGTATCTAGAGGCCAGAGGGGCACAGGACTCAAGGCAGCATGGATTCACAGCAGGAAGGTCATGCCAGACAAATCTGATAGATTTTTGACTGGGTGACCAAAGTAGTATATCAGGGAGGGGCTGTGGACATGGCCTACCTAGACTTTAGCAAGGCATTTGACACAGTCCCACACAAAAGATTAATATACAAGTTAGCCAGCCTGGGAGTGGATCCCAAGATGACAGCCTGGGTAAAGAATTGGATGGAGAATAGGACACAGAGAGTAATAGTAAATGGAGTTCACTCTGAAGAAAGGGGGTTACTATGGTACCACAGGGTTCAGAATTAGATTCGGTCCTCTTCAATGTCTTTATAAGTTTACATTGCAGAGGGTCTGAAGGAAAAAGTATGTCTCTTTGCAGATGACAAAAAGATCTGCAACAGAGTTGATGCACAAGGTGGGTGGAAAGGATGAGAAGGGACTTGGCAAGGTTAGAGGAATGGTCAAATGTATGGCAAGTTAGATTCAATGCTAAGAAGTGCAAGGTAATGCACCTGGGAAACAAAAACCCAGGGAAGAGTACACAATGGGGTGAGATACTAACAACAACAAAATGGAAAGGGACCTGGGGTAGTCATATCAGATGACCTAAAGGTGGGCAAGCAATGTGAGAGAGCAGCAAGGAGGGTTGGGGGATACTGGGATGCATAGGGAGAGGCATCACCAGTAGAAAACAGGAAGTTATTATCCCTCTGTACAGACAGTTGGTGAGATCCCATCTGGAGTACTGTGTGCAGTTCTGGAGACCCAATCTCCACAAAGACATAGACAGGATGGAAGCTGTCCAGAGGAGGGCAACTAAAATGGTGCAGAGTCTGCACCGGAAGACATATGAAGAGAGACTTAAGGAGCTTAATATGTATAGCCTCGAGGAAAGGAGGGAGAGGGGGACATGATAGAAACTTTCAAGTACCTCAAGGGAATCAACAAAGTCCAAGAGGGTAGCATCTTTCAAAAAAAGAGGTGTGCAAGAACAAGGGGCACAATTTGAAGATGGGGGGGCGGTTCAGAGGTAATTTAAGGAAGTATTTTTTCACAGAGAGGGTTGTGGATGCATGGAATGGCCTTCAGGAGGAGGTTGTGGAGTCAAAACAGTGGTGGAATTCAAGCATGCATGGGACAGTCATAAGGCAATTCTAGGGGTGGGGTAGGAAGAAGTAGGCTGCTGGTTAACTAGGATCTGCAGCTTATCCATTAGGTAGGAAATGAGCAGACTGGTGGGCCAAGCCGTCCTTATCTGCCATTAAATTCTATGTTTCTATGTTTCTAAAACAGTAATAATGCTACCAAAACTGCTTATAGTGCATGAGTGTACCAGGAGCAGGCTCAAGTAGTACGCAAGTGCTGTTAGAGTAAAAAGGATGGGTAGGTTGTAAGCAGTGATTGCTAGCTTGGGTTTCTTTTCCAAAACTATGGCTGAACAGGTTGTAAAACCTATTGATCTTGAGTCCAAATTTTTTCCCTTTGTGTTTTTATCTTCACCGCCTCTTTCTTAACAATACTACCGCCACAGCCATATCCTTCTTCCCGATGCTCACCTTTCGTCATATTTGTAATTGACTTTTGCTAACTAAGGCAAATACATCCACGTACTCCCTTTCCAAATTTTTTCTTTGTGGCCAGTGGAACATGTTCCCCAATCCTCATCCCTGGTGACCCTGTTTCGTGTGCCCAAGCTCTCTGCTGCCCCAGCCTTCTCCTCTGTCCCAGGCTCCACCTGCTTTGCCTTTTTGATCTCTGCTAGTGCTTTTCTAATTGCCCAATCCCATCACTCCACATGGACTCAATCATCTGTTTGACATATTCCTTAATGTTGCTGCCTAAAGTGATCAATCATCTGTTTGACATATTCCTTAATGCTGCTGCCTAAAGTGATCCCTTCATTACCTGGTTTTAGCAGTGGCTCGGGCACTGGGCCCTCCCCGTGCAGTTGGTCCTTGGGGAACTCCATCATCTGGAATTAGTGGTCCTGTTGGAGGCATGTGTGTTGCTGTTGAGCCCATGGGACCCTGTGATGGCAGTGGAACTGGGTCAGGCAAAGGCATCGGCATAGGCTCAGGTGAGGGGCAATGGAGAGGGTGCAGGCATGGAACTGGAGGAACCGGACTACCAGCTGTGGTGAGACTGGGTTGCCCAGCCTTGCCTGGAGGCTTTTGTTGCCCTTACCTCCTCTACTCTTCTCCTCCTTCCGCTTCCTCTCCCCTGTTGGATTACCCTCAGCTAGTTCCCATATCTTATTTGCCTTGTCTGCAAGGTCCACAATAGCCCTGTAAGCATCCTCCTTATAATCTTGTTCTTTCTCTAGGAGCCATTCTCTATAAACCTTGTGCACTATAATCATAAAACAAACAACATTCTGTCATAATGCAAAACCATCCCTTCCTCCTTTTGGGCACTCTCTTCCACCTTCTGGACCACATGCCTGCCCATTCACCCCTTCCCCACACTTCATATCACCGCTTTGTCTGTCCAATTTGTGTCCGTGGTGTTTTGGTGTTTTGTTTTTCTTCACACTTTCCCATACTAAACAAAACATGCTTCCTGATATTGTCCCTTATTCATGCTCCCTTTGCCTGTTGTCACCCCACTTGCACCTATACAGACACGTGGTTTGTAACCAGGTTCTTCAGTGGTCTTTTATTTATTTATATATTATTATTTATATTTTTTTTGTTGGTATATTCCCCTAAAATAAATCAGCTGGTGCCAATCCCCCTTTTTTTTCTTCCTTGAAACGCCTGCATTTTCGCTAATACTACCTTTTTCCTAATTTTTATTCTCCTTTTAAATGCTCTGTGTGCTCCTGCTGGCACCCTTTTCTTGCATCCTGGTTAGACTTGGGCAAGAGATGGCGGCTGTGCCCTACCGCTCTAAAATGGCAACCACCATCCCTTACAACAAAATGGCAACCGTATGCCAAACACCCAAAACAAGGCGCCTGCAGAGGCCGATTTTATTCATTTCACCTGAGCTTTCTAATGCCCATCCCACTGTAACAGAAGATGAGGACCTTGTCCACTTATTCCCCCCGGCTTCCGCCTCCGGTTCCACATTTCTCTTTCTCCCTTTATTATTTTTTTTTTTCATTGATTTCCCATTTCACAACTGCATTAGCAAAACAAACGCCTCCGCTGCTTGAAAACAAGAGAAAACCCAACGAGAACTCTCAGCTCTGTTTAATTGGCCCAGTCACCAGGTGTCCTCCCTTGACTTCCGTACACGTGGTCAACTCGACCAATCAGGCCTTCCTTGATCTGCTCGGACGCCAACTTACCCAGGAGCTGGAGCATCAGGTAAACAACAAAAACCCAATCAATAAGCTGCAAATCTGTTCTCTCAGTCAAAATTGCAAGATGCATTCATGAGATTTAGAAGGCCACCATAAAAACAGACTAATTTTAACAGGGATTCTCCACTGCTGTGCATCCTGCATGCCACTACACACAAAATAGGCTGCACACTGCCATGCTGCTCAGTCGTCTACACCTCATGGCCACACATCACTAAAACAGCTTGGGGAACAAATCAGGCTTGCATCCAAAACACCCCAGCCCACCCTAGACGATAAAGCTTTTCCTTTAAACAAGTAAGAACCCATGCCTTCTTTACACATTCTAGCTGCTACCTCTAAATAAAAACATTACCTTACCCTGGTATTTCTTCAGTTACCAACACACTGAACGGATCACTCTCTGATGTTCTGCTTAACTAATAATTACTACAAAAACATATTTCTGAAAAAAAGGAAAATTGCCAGCTATTAAGAAATTCTCTATAAAATAAATATACTGCTAACTGGCTATCAGATTGATAAAATTATTGCAAACGAACGCATCCCAGAACAAAGTCTTAGGAGCACAATTATGCATCCTCAGCCTAGCTGGCATGAACCTTTATACCCCCAAGGCTAAGTCAGTCTGTGTCTCTCTCGCAGCTCAAGCTCAGATCAAAACTCAGAGCCCCAGCACCTTTTATGAGGTCACTGGGCCTCATCTACCTTATTCTTCCTACTTATTGCTCCCCTTCCTTCATTCATTTCCTTCTTCCCACACCACACCTCATCATATATTCACTTGCTCTTCAACTACTCCCTTGAGACACCCCCTCTTATTGTCTGGGTCCCCAGGAACAAATAACGCCTGCCTCTCACTCAGGCAAAGCACATTGTTTACATTTCTTGTCCCTTTAATAACTGTGCTACCCTGGATAGCTGCAGTTGACATGCAACATTTAATTTTCAGTGGGGTCCAGCTGCTACCCATTCCTGCAATCGGAAGGACTGGAGTACTGGGCAGTTAGGTGATGTGTGCAAGGTTATGCAGTGAGTATACTGGTACTGGTGGAGGTTAACCCTGTAATCTCACTGTTCCTAGCATGGAAACATAGATGTCAAGAGTCTGCCTAGTGCCTGCCTGCATCCATACCCAGGAAAATGCTGGATTGAAGTTAGCCTACTGATAGCTTTGACTGTACTCTACAGCCCCTACCTATTCTCCTCATCCCTTTCACTGACGGCTCACCCTCCCTCTCTCTTCTTGTTTGGATTATTCCACTGTGCCTATCCCACTTGTGTTTTAAGCCGGCAATAGAGTCTGGGACAAACACTGCTTGTGGCAACACATTTCACTTCTCCACAATCCTTCTTTACATCCCTCCAAAGTTTCACCCCACCAGTTACCAACTATGGCCCTCGTGGCTTGCTTTCACTACTTGTGAACAGGACACTGCTGTCTACTTTATTAATACCTTTAGGTACTTAAAGGTCTCCATTATGCTCCTCTCACTCTGGCTTCTCGAACGCCTTCCCCTGCTACCACTGAATCATCTTTACAGCCCACTTGTTGGACATTTGGGGTCAAAATGTGAGCCCACCTAAAAGTAGAATATTGCCTCTCAGCTGCCCTGTCCTGTAATTACAATCTAACACTGTGTCAAAGCAGGACACCACTGAAAATAAGATATTG
This sequence comes from Neoceratodus forsteri, assembly GCA_016271365.2. Classification (NCBI taxonomy): domain Eukaryota; kingdom Metazoa; phylum Chordata; order Ceratodontiformes; family Ceratodontidae; genus Neoceratodus; species Neoceratodus forsteri. The sequence continues at coordinate 387,501,501 of CM057456.1, forward strand.
CATCTCATCTGCTCTATCCTGGGTAAATATATGATCAAAATGTGTACAAGCAAGACCTGGTACAACTGCAATAACAGCAGTGAACATTTGGCATTGACAAATGCTTCTTTTTATATGACTGATTCTTCCATACTGTACTATATACCATACTTTAAGCAGCATTTACCTTAAAGAATAATATTTTCATAGGCCAAGGTTCCATAGGAAGGTTTCATAGTACATGCTACTGAGAAGATATTTGCCCTGACTATGGCTGATAAACAGGAGCAGCTCCTACCTTGCTCCATAGTTCCACTTGATCTTTGACTTGCTAACAGAAACCAATTAACTAACTCTGGGTTTGTTGTAACAGGTGAGAAGAGAGAATGGCAAACCTTTCTCCTGGTCTATTAAGTGGAACAATCTAAACAACTAAACTTGATAAATTGTCAGCCAGAATTTGTACATAAAATTACACAGGAGAACTGGTGCTCTCATTAGCCTTGCTATTTGCACCATCATTTCTTGAAATAAATAAACCAAAACAAGTCTTCCTGAATTTCCTCAGGGGCATGCTTTTATTTATGATGGTAACATAAACATGAGTGTCTCTAAAGATTTACCACATGCTTTAAAGAAAAGTGGCTGTTAAAAATGTTTTACAGGCTAAATGACCAGGAAAGTCAAGTTCAAATGAAATTAAAAGGGTGCAACATTTCACATTGCTCTCTAAAACCCATTCTTGACTTCCCACCTGTGCATCTTTCTGCAGAGATACAGATGGTGCTCACTTGGGGCCCCTGTCTTATGGAAACTGTTCCTGAAATGCCAACAAAGTAAAAAATTTGGGAAACATGCAAAATCAGCAGATTGAGGAAGCCTGGTCCTAGTATCACCTGTCGTGGCATCACATAGTTTTGGTAGGCTTTAAATATCTATACACTAGGCTAGAGAAAGATGAGGCAAGCCAGGTGGCTTCAGTGTATTTTGCATGGTTTATAAAGCAGAACAGAGGTAGGGTTTCCTCACCACCATCTGGACAGATATCCGTGCATCTGACTGTGCTCATTTGAGAATGCTAGCATTAAGTAAGGAATAGCAGGGCATGTGACAGACCGGTAGCACACTATAACAATGATAACCGATGAGCCCTTGTAACAACTCATTTTAGAAACTTTTCAAATTCTGTAGTAACTCTATACGACAGCCCACACTGAAAATGATGATAGCCCACACTGAAAATGAAGGCCTTAAAATTCACTTCAGGTATTCTTCAGGTTTTTAAACTGTTCCAGCTATTTTCATGTTTTTGAAGTAATTAAAACTGACTTTGATTGTACCTCAAACACCAAAATTTATCAGTTGGAAAACTTCTTAATATATCCTCAAATATCCTTCAAAATTGCAAAAAATAGGAATGAGCCTTCAAAAGAAAACTGAAATGCTGGTGGTTATAAACTGTCATGTACAATGTCTTCTATTTTACCTGAAATACCATTCTTTTTAAAGTATAATATTTCAAATAGCTGAAACATCATTGATAAAGTCTACTAATTACCTTCAAATATTAGTAAGTGATTCAGAAAAATGACCTACTTATAACTATAGTCTTTCTGTTTGGCACCTATAGCCTAATCATTTGAAAATGAAGATACTGCTAATTACATGTATTGCTAGATGTACCCCATAAATACATTTACTGCACATACTAATAAGCCACTGATCAAACTGTAAATAAAAAAGTTTTAGAACTGAAATTAAAATTACAGCAAAAGAGACTGATTGCTGCAGCATTTTAAAATGGCATTTCTGTGTCACTTCAGTCCTGGCACTTGTCTTCCCTCACCCCATGCTGCTCTTTTGTCCCTCCCAGCCTAACATACCACTTACCCAGATTGCAGTGTGCAGCTGACCGCAGTGTCTCTTTTCTTCATCTTCCATCTGAACTAAGTGAGAAAGCAGCTCCAAAATCTGCAGTGGTCACCGCCACCGCTCAGCCTCAGACTGCTACCTCTGACTTTCCTCTTGCATGCTCTCCAGCATCCTAGTAATGGACAAGAGGCTAAATAAGAAAAGGGAAAAACAGAAAGCAAACTAGTAATGTACAGTTAACAAGAAACTGCATACACACAAATGTAATTCACAGGTAACAACTACAAGTATAACACTCCTAATGACACCTACTAGCAAAGGAAATATATGTTAAACAAAATAGCAGTATTTCATTTTTTTTTATAATTTTGACACAAAACCCATTTTATAAGTGCAATAATACACTCCAGGGTGTGGGTTATGCTGTGATAAACACACTTCTGTTGGTCTGTGGCCTCATGTCTGCTATGCCCCTGGGTGTGTGTTTATCAGAGTTTACGAAATGGGCTTAAGATTTTGAGCCCTGTGATTGGTTGATAGCCATGAGCAAGAAATGTCTAACGACAGCTGCAACTAGTCATGGTAAACAGGATGCAATACTCACTTTTTAAATCCTTGTGCCAGCCTGCCATGATCTCTTTCGCGCCTGCCCCTCCCCACTCACTTACTGTACACCTGCTCACTCACTCTCTTACTGAACCTTTGAGCTGCTGGCCACTTGCACTCGCTGTTTCAATTTTTTTCATATTTTTAAGTAATAAACAAGACCAAAGCAGCACATAAAAAAAAAAAATACACCTGCCATGATCTGAGTGGTGCTGATTGGGAGCGAGTGCTATGACAACTACATGAATAAAGCATACCTATGGAAGCTTTACAAGACAAAAGTCTTTAACTCAAAACAACAAACAGTAAACTGAAGGCAGAGGAACTGTTTTATTATAAAATAAAGAGAAAGATTAAAATTGTTATTACTTTATTACTCAATACAATTATTTCTACTTTCCACAAGCATCTATTCACATACACTATTCGACTACGCTTGATGTTGTCTATGGCTCCACCTCTGCATTTACCCTCTCAGACTGGATGTCCTTTTCAATGCTTTCTGTCATTTCACCTTAAATATTCCCCCAGAACTCATCAGTTCTCCCTCTACTCTTCGCTATCACTCCCCACCCTATCCTTCCACGAAACCAACACACTTCCACCATCTCTGCCAAATTCTGGTTTGGCTTCCTCCCCCACCTTGTCTCCTCTTATCCCCTCCCCCACACATCCCATTGCTTCCAGACATGTGGCTCAGCATTCATTCACCCTCCCTGCCCTTGCTCAAATTCAGGTAAGGCTGCTTTCTCCTTCTTCTTCCCCATTCATGGAACTCCAGTCCCACTTTGCCCGCTTGCTACTCACAAATCTCATTAAATGGACACTGTACTGTTCCTCCTCTCCTTCCTGTTCTTGCCATCTACCTGACACATTATCCTTTTGAAGTCCATGTTATTTTAAGTCAGTTTTTCAAGTCAAGCTCTTCAAGCTATTTCAAATACCTTGTCTGTGATATGTCATTGTTATGCCTTGGTGCACCCTGTTTTCTCCTGCACTCTAATATGTCATTGCAACCTATAATTGAGTTGTATTTTTGCATTTTGCCAGTTCATTGTTTGTATTCTGCTATCACCATAGGCACCATTGCAACCTGCCTGCATATTTGTATTTTATGTACTTACCTTCTTACCCAGGCACCATTGTAGCCTGCTAAAGCACAAAAAGGCCATCCGCATTGCACCAACTTCAAACTTTAAAGAAGAAAGACTCACAACATGAGTATGCAGAAGCCTGTGAGTATTTTATTAAAAACTCAAGTGAGTGTTACCATCGGGCTTCCACGCTCTCAAACGTGATGCTTCGCTGGAGGTGGAGCCATACTACCTAAAATCAGTTTTTTTTTTTACAGCCATAACTGTGTGTAACAGGAAAGTCCTGTATATGTCTCTTTTGTGACCCATTTGTCAGAATGTGAGTGTCTCCTCTTGACAGCTGTGATGTCCCCCTGCATTAAGAGATGCAGGTGCTCCATTAAAAGATAATCCTACAAATCAGTAAGTAGATTCCTTTATCTGTCCTAGAGAGATCCTCAGCAGGTGCCTTGAACAGCTGGTTGGTGCCTAAAATAGACAAAATAAAATAATTAGACATGACACAAAGAATCCAAAGTACTGTAAAATAAAATAAGTTTTCTAGAGGGTAATATCCTTAGAGCTAATTTGTGGGTACAGATCTCCAGGTAAACTCATGTCTAAGCTCTAGTTAGCCACTGACGGGATCCCCTGCACCATGTGAGGGGAGAAACTATGGAATATAGTTGCCTTTCCTAGACTATAGCATCACCTGCATAATAAAGCAAAATTATTTACAAATATATTAAATAATTAAGAAACAAACAAAAACATCACACTGTATTCCCTCCCACTTTTGTTTTTTCCTGGTGGCTGGGGGACAAGGAAGGGACACTGGTAGCCACAGCAAGGAAGCCTAGAAGTGTTACCTCGTGGGTTTATGCTGAATAACCTTGGTCATCTCCTAAACAGCTTTGGTCAGTGCTCACCAATTTATCTTATTTTTCATGACAATGCTGCACTGGCTGCATTATAACTCTGCACAAATTATGTCTGTGTGATCCATGAACTGTACATGTACTTTATGTTTTGTCATTTTATCTGGAAACTATATTATTTGGAACTACCCAATTTGATTGTTACCCTTTACTTAGAATGGATTCCTGAATGACTTGCTTTGCTAATTTTACCAAGTTTGTATCTATGTAATCTGATGTGGAACCTTGTAAAAGTGCTTCTGACTCAAGGTGTAAATTCAAAATCTAATAAATGAAAAAGAAATAATAAAATAAGTGCGCATGTGTGTGCGTGCTGCGTGTGTGTGTGTGCATGTGTGTGTGTCTCGGGATCCAGTGAGAGTGCCACATGTACAGAGGAGGACGATTGTGATTTTAGCTGCCTCAACACCTACAAATGACTCTGAAGGCTAACCCCAAAAGGGAAAATAAGATAAACTGAAAACTACACAGAAAGGATTCTTTTGTTGGGGGTGCACCTCAGTAGTTTTAATAACACTAATCCACCCTAGTGAGTCAGCTGCCTGATTTTGTGACCATTCTGTGTAAGCCCCCACTCATTTTCAAAGAGGCTTATACCACCTTTAGGATCCCTTCCTTAATGATTGCCCCAGAGATTAGGGATTTGTTAGATTCTGGGTGCAATTTCTGTCCCTCCGCCATGTAGTGACAGGAGAGAGCAGATTAGTAACGGTATAATTAGGCAGGAACAGGAAGTTTCTAGGTCTTCTTTAGAGGAGTTAAAGACCTTGCTGTGCCATAAGTTCGCTGTCATTTTATCTGTATAAAAGTTTAGCTCCATGGAGCTGCAGTTTAAAGTCAAGTCACAAGTGAGCCCTGTTGCCCATTTGAATCATTATGAGCCCAGGAGAAATAAAGTGATTAATTTTGAAAGGAATTGAGTGTCCTAATTTTGTCTGTAAATAAGGAGAATGAAATTGTTAATCCTTAGTTTTAACCCTCCATTGAGTTCAATTTCAGGAGACCTTGAAGATCCTAAGACTCATGCATTGCCTGGGACTGGAGTAGTGGGGATGAACCTTGAAGACACCTGGTTCCCTGTTTCCAGAGTTCAGGGTCTTGGGGCATGGGTTTTATGTTCCAGAAATGGCAATACCCTGGAGCCAGATGAAGTGAGAAGACATCTCAGGAAGTAGGCACAGAATTATTTCCATTTTATTTGCTGGAGATATTACGGTGCTGGCGGGTTTTGCTGTGGGACCCTCCTCCCCAGGGCCGGGACCCCTAGACATTTGGGGAGGGGTGGTTACACATGGGGCTCATCTGGGATTCCCTCATGGCCCAAGAAGAGAGACAACCAAAAGTTCCAACCCTGAGGTTGTTGGTGGGCCTCCTGCCATGTGTAGGCCATGAGGCACAGTTTAAAATCAATTGTGGTGGTGTGGAGTCAGGTCTAGAGCAAAGATAGGCCTCAGCTCTCCTGGTGTCGTGTGCAGCATGACTGACAGGTCACGTGACACCTTTGTCCCCTCTGATTGGTGGATGGCTACAGGAGAAGAAAATACCCTTTGAGCCAGCGCCATTTTCCAGCAGCTAGAGAAGGGTGAGAAGGTGTTATGCAGCAAGCTGAAAAGTGTGGAAACAGCAGCCAGGAGAAAAACAGTAAGAGCATTCCTTTTAATTGTCCGAGTATTGTGGAGAGGACTGTGAGAGAAGAGGAAAATTTAGAGGAGACTGTCAGGGGGCGTTATATGGACTGGTGATGCAGAATGGCAGGCAGGGGATTCAATTTGGAGGAGAAGCTTCCCCCAAGAGGAGCCATTGGCAGTGGTTCCTGCTTCCTTGCTAATGTGGCTCTGGCAAGGAAGAGAGAAAGGAGAGTCTAATGAGCAGTGCATGAGGTGTGGATTTCTGGGAAGGAATAGTGAGACTGCCTGTGTATGGAATTTGTTCAAGCTCAGCCCCAAGAGGTATTTTTGACTGATTACCCAACTGTCTTCCTCTAGGGACCCCTCCAAATGTCTCACAGGGATTTTTTCTTTGTGGTCACTGGGCAGTGGGGATTCTGGAGCATTTGAGACTTTCCCTGGGAGACAGTGCCCTGGGAGAAGCAACCAAGGCCAGGGCACCTCTCCCGATGTGGATCATTGAAGCAGAAGAAGAGCTGAGGAGGAGGAAGTCAGGAGTGATGGAGAGCATAGATGTCTGCCCTCACTCCCGGCACTGCTACTGACTATCCCTATGGCAGAGGGAGGTGCAGAGGTCTCAGAAAACCAGTGGGAGACCCCCCAGGGCCCAAGGGGTCCCAGCCACGATCCCTGTCCCATGGTGGCCCCCGCCCGTCTGTAAAATCAGAGTCCTCAGCTGAGCCAAGTCCAAACTAACAAAACCCAGTGGGCTTTCCAGTTCAAAACATGATGCACCTAAAGAGATTAAGGAGAGTACCAAAGCTCTGGAGGAGTTAGAGGAAGTGAATGAGGAGAAGTTTCTGGGAAATAAATTTCAATTTACTGACTACCAAGTGTACTGTGCAATCCCTGACCTGCCTATCACCTGGTGGTCACCATGGATGACTGCACCCCATGTTTACCAGTTCATGCCAGGACCATCTGGACCTGGATGGATGGGCTGAACAGAAGCGACCCCCTAAATGTCAAGTATAGAAGGGAGTATGGTTGCCATCAGGACAAGCACAGAGAACCAGCATCTGAGACCTTCCGGAGAGAATCAGGCTGAGAGATGGGTCCAGAAAGATTGCAGATCAGATACCCATCTCTGGATTATCCCTACATTGTCAGAGAGAGTTTGGGACAACATAGAAGAGATGTGAGAGGAATGGATTTACAGAGAACAATTGGAGAAACTGAAAACATCAACCTGAGGGGAGACCTGCCCTCTCAGCAGCTGTTCCAGAAGCGCGGGCAATGTAACACACAGTGCCATGGTCTGGACTTACCTTGTTCAAGAACTTTGCTTTGGTGCCAGACTTGGCTGGGACAGGCACCAAGTACTATGTGATAGACCAAGATTCATTTGGGGACATCACTACCAAGCCGAACCCAGATTTCTATTTCCGCCTGGTGGGGACCTGCTATTAAGCCCCTGCAAAGACTCATGGACTGTGCAAGAAGACTGCTCACTGGAGCAGGTTAAGTGACTGTATAATCATTTGATTGAATAATGAAAAGACTTATCATTGCCAACTGTTGATTTAGAGTTTAATGATGGTTAACAATTTTCATTGCACTTAAAATGTGTGATGGGTGTGACTGGGTGAGTTTAGGGTTTGTGATTGGTAGAATACCTTCAAATTGTACATAGAGGAACTTGTTTATTAGGTGGGAGGTTTAATCAGGGGTCAGAGGAAATGGCATTGTTATAGTACTCTCTAATTACTTTGCTCAATGTTTGTAAATTGCTATTTGAATTTAAAATGATAAATGTTTTTACAAGTTAGAGTAATGTTTTAATCCATTCTTAAGTGTTTGGACCTCCTGGCACAGGTAAGCTATTAGAGTTTAATAAATTAGGATAGATTATAGTAGGTGGTGTGGGAGGAGTCCTTCAGACCAATTTTCAGTGGTTCCTTCCCTGGCAGGCTGGGAGATCGCATACCCAGTTTGTTGGGGTGGGCCATATGGGCTCTCTGCCATCATTCCAGGAGGGAATCATTCCCTGGATAGGGGAGAGTGCAAACCCCTCTCAATTTGAGAGAGCATACCACCTTTAGGGACCCTTCCTTATTCATTGCCCCAGAGATTAGAGATTTGTAAGTATTCTGGGGCACAATTTCTGTCTTCAGCCATGTGGTGGTAGCAGAAAGCAGGTTAGTAAGGGTATAAATAGGCAGAAACAAGAAGTTTCTTGGTCTTCTTTTAGATGAGAAAGCAGAAGAGCAGGAGACCAGTGGCAGTGTGGGTGGAGGCCCCCGCTTTAGGCGGGCTGGCTTCTACAGCAGTGGTGCATCAAGTCCCTGGGTGAGCATCAAGGGAGGGCATGGAGACAGGTAGGTAACTGTGACTGTCATCAGTGGGGTCCCTGGGCTCTTGTGGTGGTAGGTGGAAATGGGAGATGCAGGATAAGTAGGCCCCAGGGTTTGGGTGGCCTCGGTAGGCATGTAGTGGGCCTGGGTCATCAGGGTTGCAGTAGGCTGTGGCAGGGCCTCTGCACCCCAGTGTGGCAAAAGGTGGCCTGGGGTCCCACTAGAGGTGGCCAAGGGAACCTCTAACCTGTTAGAGGCTTGTTTGGAGGGACAAGTCTGGGGCTGCCAGTCTTTAGCAGTGGGCGCTGGAGTGCCCTGGAGGTTTCCCTAGTTTGCACTTATCGGGCAGCAGGAGGATGGTGAAGAGGGATGGTTGGGCAGCAGTTCCAGCTCATTTATGGCCCTTTAAAGAGCAGTATGCTGAATGGAGAGGTGTTTGGGCTGTTGGCGATCCAGGAGTTGTGGCAGGGATCCTGTTTCTCTGTGTGGCAGGGCAGCTCAATTGGTTGGTAGCTCGGGCAGTGGAGCATGGCCTGGGTAGGCTGTGGGTCGGGCAGGCCCCAGGACCTCCATTTTATGAGCAGTTCTTTGAGGCGATTAGGCCATGGTTCTGCTTCGATTGGGGTAATTTGGAAGAAAGGTGCCACCATGCTTTTGGAGAGGTTCTAGTGTTCAGGGAGGCCGAGCAGACCAGGAAAGCAACTGGACAGTAGGATGTGGGGGTATGGTGCAGTGGGTTTTGGCTGGTACGCATCATCCGTGACCCTGGATGCCGGAATGAGAGTCAGGGGAACAGTGGGAGAAGCTGTACACTTTCCTGGGTTAGAGGAAGAAATGAGGATCTCCGGGAAATCAGCTGGAAGCTCTGTTAGGTACTTACCCACTGCCAGTGGAATGAGGGAGTCCACGGTCCAGGTAGATGGTAGCTAAGCCTGAGGAAAATGTTAGGTCTGCTGTTTGAGAACTGTTAAAGACCTTGCTCTGCCAAAAAGTTTGCTGCCATTTTATCTGTATAAAATGTAGTCCCATGGAGCTGCAGTTTAAAGTCAAGTCACAAGTGAGCCCATTTGAATCATTATGAGCCCAGGAGAAATAAAGTGATTAATTTTGAAGGAAATTGAGCGTCTAATTTTGTTTGTAAATAAGGATGGAATTAAATTGCTAATCCTTAGTTTTAACCCTCCATTGAGTTCAATTTCTATTAGGAGTCTTGAAGATCCTAAGTCTCATGCATCACTTGGGGACCAGAGCCGTGGGAGACGAACCTTGAAGACACCTGATTCCCTGTTTCCAGATTTGCTGGGCATGGGTTTTATGTTCCAGAAATGGTGTAGCCTGGGAGCCAAAGCAAAGAAGATATCTTCAGGTACTAGTAGGCACAGAATTATTTCCATTTTATTTGTTGGAGATATCATGGAGTGCTGGTGAGGTTCTTTGCTGTGGGACCCTCCCAGAAGATCAGGACCCCTAGAGAGTTTGGGGAGAGGGTGGCTACAGTGGCATGCTGGCAACCTGTGTTTGTTCCCCAAACATGGAAGTCCAAGTGAAGGCTAGCAGGAGAAGGCAGAGTATCCATATAGATGCTATCCTCACAGGGGTGAGGTTTCCTGACACTGCTCACTAACTGCCATCTAGGGAGGCCTGATGGTTGATCACTGATGATGTAGATGGCCATGCAGTGTCCTGCACCCACAGGCTGAGTGCTTACCCATTCACATACATTTTGGGTGAGGAAAATAAAGGAGAAAAATATCCTCTTAGAAGATGAAACCTGTCATGTGCAAAGGGGTGTGATCATTGTGCAAAAGTGCTTTTGAAATCAACCTTTGTCCCCAAAGTAGAAGGTAAATGCCTGGTGGAAGCGTGAACCTCTTCTGACTGTATTCAGTTTGCAGGAAATTTTGTATTCCACAGAACTCAGTACTGGGACCAGTCCTCTTCAGTGTCTTCATAAGTGACACTGCAGATGAACTGGAAGGTGCCTCTTTGCAGATGACAAAAGATCTGCAACAGGGTTGATACACACAAGGTGGGGTGGGAAGAATGAAAAGGGACTTGGCAAGGTTGGAGGAATGGTCAAATATGTAGCAGCTCAGATTCACTACAAAGAAGTGCAAGGTAATGCATCTGGGAAACAAAAACCCAGGGAAGAGTACACAATGAGTGGTGAGTTAATAACAACAAAAATCGAAAGAGACCCAGGAGTAATTATATCAGATGACCTAAAGGTGGGCAAGCAATGTGAGAAGGCAGTAAGGAGGGCTGGGGGATACTGTGATGCATAGGGAGAGGCATCAACAGTTGAAAACAGGAGTTGTTGTCCGTCTGTACAGACAGTTAGTGAGACCCATCTGGAGTACTGCGTGCAATTCTGGAGACCCCATCCCTACAAAGACATAGAAGTGGAGGCTGTCTGTGAGAGGGCAACCAAACGGTGCAGGGTCTGCACCAGAAGACATATGAGGAGAGACTAAAGCAGTTTAATATGTATACCTTTGAGAAAAGGAGAGAGAGGACATGATAGAAACGTTCAAGTATCTCAAGGGAATTAACAAAGTACAAGAGGGTAGTATCTTTCAGAAGAAGAGATGTGCAAGAACAAGGGGCACAATTTGAAGACAGAGGGGACAGCTCAGAGGTAATGTTAAATATTTTTCACAGAGAGGTTGTGGATGCATGGAACAGCCTTCCAGAGGAGGTTGTGGAGTCAGGAACAGTGGGAGAATTCAAGAATGCATGGGACAGGCATAAGGCAATTCTAGTAGGGCATAGGAAGTAAGCTGTTGATTAACTAGAATCTGCAGCTTATCCATCAATAAGGGAAATGGGCAGACTAAGTGAGCCAAATGGTCCTTATCTGCCATCAAATTCTATGTTTCTATGTTTCTATGATACCAAAATCTGTAATGGGGTGCTCACTAAGGAGGTAGTAGAGAAACTCGAGAAGTGGTCAAGAGCATGGCTGCTGGGGTTCAATGCCAAAAAGTGAAGATTGTGCACCTAGGGCATATGAACCCAAGAACTGACTATTGGATGGAGGGTACTGACAGTCACTAAGCAGGAAAGGGACCTTGGGGATATCATGTCTGATAATCTCAAAGTGGCAGGGCAGTGTGACAAAGTGGGTAGGGCCAGTGGGATGCTGTGATGCATAGGGGAGAACATCTCCAGCAAGAGGAGGGAGGGAGGAGGGGTTGACACTATATCTCTCTCAATGGTGAGACTCCACCTGAGTATTGTGTCCAATTCTGGAAGGACATAGGCAGGGCCAAGGCAGTTCAGAGAGGACAACTAAAATGGTGCACAGGTTGCACAAAAGCCCTAGGAGGAGATATAGAGGGATCTCAACATGTACACTGTGGAAGACAGAAGAGCAAGATGGGACATGACAGAGACCTGGAAGTACCTCATCAGGGTTGAACAGGGTGCAGAGGGAGGCTCTTTCAAATGATAAAAGCACCAGAACCAGAGGGCATGTGATGAAGTTGGGGGATGGGGTGGGGAATTTAGAGAAATGTGAGGAAGCACTACTTCACCAAAAAGTGGTGGATGTCTTGAACAGACTCGGGTGGAAGTGGTGGAGGCAAAAACAGTATGAGGCTTTAAGCATGTGGGGTAAACATAAGGGAATATCAGTAAATAGGCGGGGAGAAGGGAGGTCACCAGAGACCAGTTGGGGTCTGTGGAGACAGCCTTAACAGGGACCATCTGGGCAGACTGGGTGGGCCAAGCTGTCCTTTTCTGCCAATAAATTCTGTGTTTTCTATGTTTCTTATAGATTGTCAGAAGTACCTTTTCTTGAATGCTGTGCACCCTGCTCCAAGACACTACAGCAGCTGTACCCCAACTGCCCAGAAAAAGTTGTGCACCTGCCCCCACCCTGAGGCTGAAGCTGTGCCCTACATCCTACAGACTCAGGGTCTGTGTAAAACCATGCCTGCCTCACCACAGGGGCTGTCTCCCCACCAGTAATGGATGCTCCTGCCTTGTTACAATTTACTCTGTTTAGTATAAAGAAACATGAAAATTATGTTGGATAAAGTCCTAGTAGCCACCAGCCTGCCTCAAGCGTGTCTAATTTTGGGACTGTGCACTTGTCAGTCCTCCCAACCCCTCCCTCATCTGCCCCTTACACACTATTCAAACAAGGCTTAAAATATTATTTATTCATTAGATCCTATCCTATGATACCCTAAGATGTTTTGTTAAATATGTATGTACTATTTGCTGCCATTTAGTTAATTGTATTTTTTTTATGTAAGGGACCAGAGCTGTGGGATAGGGCACCTAAAGAAATAAACATACTACTGCTATTCCCATTTGCCCATCCCATCCCCTTTTGAAACCTCTCATTGTTTGCCTGTTCTCAGCATTGTTCCTGGGGGCAGGGATACAGATGCAAACCAAGTGAAATTAAACCAGATTAAGCTGTTGGTGGTCTATCACCACTGGGTCTGAAAAAAAAAGTACATCTTGACATCCTTCTTGAAACTCCCCACCAGCTGTCAAGGAGTTACCCCAGTACCTGTGTTACCGATCATTATAAAAGCCACTGTAATCATAATTAAAAGGGTTGCTTACCTGTATCTGGGTAACTCCAAGGGTCTCGGAAGATGTAGTTGGTGTACCTGTAAGATAAATTTAAACAGCATTAGTCAATGCCAAATGTTGTCTTGCTGCATTGGCATTGGTAGTGCGGGAGTTAGAGAGAGATGCATAATAGGAATGGCAGTGAAGTTTGGAACCAACGTCGACATCTGCACCGCGCCCTGCAGAGACTGACAGGCATTAAGGTGTGCCTTTGGTTAAGCTGGCAATAACATATGCCATTTCACCTCACCCTACCCTGCAGACTCTGACAATGTTGCATTGTGCCATGGGGGTTGTCGTGGGTCCATGCTCACCCCATTGCATAAGGAAATACATTGAGATGAGTGCAGCATAGGAGAATAGGGTGAACTTTGGGATGAAGAGTCCAAAGCACACCTGGATGCCTGTCACTGGCTGCAGGGTGGGTGTGGGGCTGAAGGCATGAGCATTGCAGCTGACAATGCGAAGGCACACCCTAACGCCTACAGTCTCTACAGGGTGAGACATTATGGTTAGAAACCCTAATGCCCCAGGCATTTGTTGGTATTTGCACTCCAAATTGTCAACATGGCCTTTTGTGACCCACCTCATGAAAGCATTTGGGACCTCTGCTCATGAACAGTGGCACTGGGATTTTGTTAATCTGTCGAGACGTTGATTTCCCACATTGACTAGCCATTCCGCCAGATGTGAAAACACATTTTGAGCAGGATGTGAAAAATGGCAGCTATACCATTCATAAGGAGGTGTAAGAAATGGCAATGTTAAAAAACTGAGTGAAAATATAAAAATTCTTGAAGTTACTAGTATGCAAGCATGCACGGAAATTGCACAATGCACAATCGTAACACAGTCATTTTGTGGAATTCCTTCACCAAATTTTCAACATAGGCTTTTTGGGACCTCTGCTCATGAACAGAGTCACTATGATTTTATTACTCTGTTCTGAGCGTTGATTTCCCACGCAACTGTGCCATTGTAGCACCAGATGTGCAAAAACACATTTCAGGCAGGGTTTGAAAAATGACAGCTGTACTGTTCACAGGAGGTGTGCAGAAATGGCAATGTTGAAAATCTGGAGGAAAATATAAAAATTCTTGAAGTTACTAGTGTGCATGAAACTACGCAATGCACCTCATAACATAGTCATTCTTATGTTTGCTTGCGCATGTGCAAAAGCGTAGTGCCATCATCACGAGTTTTACAGAGGTGTGTCAGCATCTTCAATTCAGTCAGTGTATTTGCAGGCACGGTCGCAGAGCGCCAATCACTGCTCAGTTGTCTATGACAGCGAGGAAAATGCAGTGGCATACAGTTGAAAGGGAGAGCTCTCCGCTTGGTGAGCAAGAGCTCTTCCCCACACACACCGCGCGTGCACACTGCATGCTCATCGCCTTCTCCGTCCACACTGTAAGGGCGATGGGGGTGCCCAATCCCGTCGGCTCCACCCCAAAGCATCCAGGTACCATGCTGGAGGCCACCCAGTGGCAAAATGATATAATGGCCGATGGGTGCCCAATCCCCGTCGGCTCCACCCCCCAAAAGCATCCCGGGTGCCATGCTGGAGCCCACCCAGCGTGGCAAAATAATATAATGGCGATGGGGAATCTTAATCCCCGTCGGCTCCACTCTCTCCCCTTATGCTGTCGCCGGCGGGGTGCAATCCACGTCAGCTTCACTGTCTCCCCCCGAATACAGGGTGTCATGCTTGGAGCCCACCCCAGCGTGGCAACAGATGCTATGGCCGGCAGGGGTGCCCAATCCCGTTGGCTCCGCCCCAAGCCGTCCTTCTGCCATGCTGGGAGCCCACCCCAGTGGCAAACGCCCCGCGCGCCCTTTTTAAAAGGAAAACCTGTAAAGAAAACTGTCCCTCGCAGTGTCCCTGCTCCCCCCACAACCCGCACCCACCCACTGCACCTTCCTCCCCACACCCCACCCCATACTTACCTCCAGAGTCCGCGCCGACATCTTCAGTGGACCGGGAACATGTCTGCACTCTTCAAGCCGATCGCGAACTGAGGGAAATGCCGTAAGCTGTATAATGGGATAGATAGGGGTTTTCAACTTTGTTGCATATCTCAGGCATTTTGGATTTTGCACCAAATTTTCAACATGGGGTTTGGGACCCTCCTCATGAATTCTTGCACTGTCATGGCGTTACTCGGGCCGAGAGGGTGATTTGCAGCCACTGTGTGAAATCACCTTTCTGGAATGATTAACAAATGACACTGCCAGTGTTCATAAGGTGGGCTCTCAAAAGCCTATTTTGAAAATTTGGTGAAAAATTCCTAAAATGACTGTTTTATGGCGCGTGCATTGACTAGTTCCTACGCACGCTTGTAAGTTGGCGAATTTTCAATATTTTCACCCAGATTTTCAACATTGCCATTTTACCATACCTTCTTATGAGCAGTATAGCTGTCATTTTCACATCTCACCCAAAATGTGTTTCTGCCCATGTAGCGCACAATGGTGCAGTCAGGTCAGAAATCAATGTACAGACACATTAAGAAAATCACAGTGACACTGTTCATGAGCAGAGGTCTTAAAATGGCTATGTTGAAAATTTGGTAAACAAATTCCTAAAAATGACTGTTTACGAAAGGCGCAGTTCCTGTCCACATGCTCATAAGTTTGCGAAATTTCAATATTTTCACTCAGATTTTCAACATTGCCATTTTAACACACCTCCTTATTAGTAGTACAGCTGTCATTTTTCACATCTCACCCAAAATGTTTCTGCCCATGTAGCGCACAATGGTGCAGTCGGTGTGCTAAATCAATGCTACGGACACATTAAGAAAAATCACAGTGATACTGTTCATGAGCAGAGGTCTTAAAATGGCTATTTTGAAAATCTGGTGAAAAATTCCTAAAATGACTGTTTCTGACGTGCATTGCAGAGTTCTATATGCACGCTTGTAAGTTCATAAATTTTCAATATTTTCACTCCAGATTTTCAACATTGCTTATTACACCACCTCCTTATGAGCAGTACAGTTGTCATTTTCACATCTACGCCACAATATGCTTCTGCCCATGTAGCGCACAATGGCACAGTCGGTGTCTGAAATCAATGTATGGGACACGTTAAGAAAATCACAGTGACACTGGTCATGAGCAGAGGTGTTAAAATGGCTATGTTGAAATTTGTGAAAAATTCCCAAAATGACTGTATTAGTAGTGCAGTTGCGCAGTTCCCACGCACACTGGCAAGTTTGCTAATTTGTAATATTGCACACCAGATTTTCAACAGTGCCATTTACTGCACTTCCTTATGAGCAGTGCAGCTACCATTTTCACATCTCACTCAAAATGTGTTTCGCACATATGGCGCACAATGGTACAGTCGGTTTGCAAAACAATGTTTGGGACAGATTAAGAAAATCACAGTGACACTGGTCATGAGCAGATGTCTTAAACGGCTATGTTGAAAATTTGGTGACAAAACTCCATAAAATGACTATGTTATGAGTGAGTGTTGCGCAGTTTCCATGCACCCCGTAGGTTCATGAATTTGTAATATTTTCAGTCCAGATTTTCACCAGTGGCATTTTTCCACACCTCCTTATGAACAGTACAGCTGTCATTTTCCACAACATGGCCGAAATGTGTTTCACACTTTCAGTGCAGAGATCTGATAGTCGCTGTGGGAAATCATTGTTCGGGACAGATAAAGAAAATCACACTGACACTGTTCATGACCGGAGGTCCCAAAATGCCTGTGTTAACAATGTGCTGTAAAATCCCCAAACTAGTTACATTACAGGTGTGCATTGCACAGTTTCTACGCACTGACTTCACCAGTTTTTAAAGATCATCACAGCAGATTTTCAACATTGCCATTTTTACACTTCCCCATGAACAGTACGCTGTCATTTTTCACATCCTGTTCAGAATGTGTTTTGCACCTGTAGTGCCAAATTCCATAGTCGCTGTGCAAAAGCAGTTTTCGGCTAACAAACTGATATTGCCACTGTTCATAAGGTGGGAGTCACAAAAACCATGTTGAAAATTTGGGTGAAAATACCAACGAATGCCTGAGGAGTTAGGGTTTCCGACCATAACGCCCCACCCTGTAGAGAATGACAGGCATCAGGGGTGTGACTTGGGATTCTTGCCTGTCATGCTCATACCATTCCACCCACCCACACCCTGCAGCCAGTGAGATGGCATCAAGGTGTACCTCGGACTCTTGAGACCCAACTTCACCCCATTCTCCTATACGCACCCATCTCACCGTATTTCCTGATGGAATGGGGTGCGCATAAGGGCCAAAGACCCCAAGGCACACCATGACACTTGTCAGTGTCTGCAGGGTAGGGTGTGGTAGTAAATGGCATGGTCGTTATACCTGACGACCCAAAGGCACACCCCAATGCCTGCCACTCTCTGCAGGGTGGTGGTGGTGTTGACTTCAGTTCAATACTTTGCTGCCATTCCTATTATGCAGCTCTGTAACTTCTACACTACCAATGCCAGTGCCAGCAAGCAAACATTCGGCATTGACAAATGCTGTTTGGAATTTTTCTTCAAATTTGCAACATAGGCTCTTTGGGAGCCCACCTCATGAACAGTAACACTGTTGTTTCATTAATCAGTCCCGAAGGTGATTCTGCTCAGTGACCCAAAATCATCTTTCAGGACCAAATAATGACATGACAGTGACTGAGTTCATGAGGTGTGGTCCCAAGAACCCCATTTTGAAAATTTGGAGCAAAAGTCACAAAATAGCTGTGATATCCACTCTAGTTAAACCCACTCCATTGATGCCATTATACAGCTTGCGGCATTTCTTTAGTTCGCGTTGGCTTTGAAGAGTGCAGTCGTGTTCCCGCTCCACCAAGATCGTCATGTCAGGCTCTGGAGGTAAGTATGGGGTGAGGGGTGCAGGGAGGTGGAGTGCACAGAGGACAGGTGCAGGTTGGGGAGAGGGCACCAGAGACAACGAGGGACTGTTTTCTCTTTACAGGTTAAAAACAAACAAAAAGACATCGCGGGAAGGTTTTTTTTACAGGTTTGCCTTGGCACACTGGGGTGGGCTCCCAGCATACCACCTGTGTTTTTGGGAGGGACTGAAGCCAATGGGGATGGGCCCCCGTTGGCACAAAAACATGTCTGTTTTGGAGGGAGGTGCATGATGCCCAGGGGGACTGTGCACCCCTTGGCAGACAAATTAAAATAGGGGACATTGTGCCATAGGATTGGGCTCCCCGTTGGCAAATGAATTGGGTAGAGCATGCCGACAGGAGGATTGGACACCCTGATGTTGGCTTTCAGGTGGGACTGTGAGAGGTGGACGGTGACAGCTGCCGCCATGTTTATTGAAATGTTACACCAGGCAATGCACGCCCTGCAATGACGTGTCGCTCCCTCATTGCAGTGGCGAAATTATTTCAAGTTGGTGGCACACTTCTGAGCAGCTGTCATAGACAGCATGCTCATTCATTGGTGCCACAGAGCCCAGCCCAAAAAGCAGTGGCATCATTGGCCACAACCAGACTGCACCTCCAAAACCTTCTAGTCCTCCAAGCTGTCACAAAAGTTGCTTGCGCATGCAAGACAACATAAAAGGAGTCAAAGGATCTGTAGTTCTATAAAGAAAAATAGGAACAGAGCACAGAGCAAAAAGAAAATCAGTTCTCATCTGATAATGGTGGCAGGAGATAGGGTTGCTTGGTCAGCCTTGTGAAATCAAAGGAAACAAATATGTTGGCAATTATGTTTACAGAGCAGCTGACACTAATCTTCCCTCATGGCAGGCAGCTCATGACAAGTAGCTGTCTGTACAAGGACCCTAAAACAGCCACTATCTGAATTACTTTACCCAATGATTATTTAAGGAAACAATGGAAAAGACAAAGCTTTCATCAGACACTACAGAAACTCTCAATTAGTGCTTTCAGACAGTAACAACTTTATTTAATGATTTAGAACAGCTACCCACAACTTCTACTTCTTGTGCTGGCAGCAGCCATTTCATGAGTAGCAGTGAGCTTCCTGAGCTCACTGTATGCTAATATGCCTGTTTGACTTCTGCTTTGGTTGGCACAACATATTAGCATAAAAGTGAGCTCAGGAAGCTCTCTGCTACTCATGAAATGGTGGCTGCCAGTAATAGAAAGTGAAAGTTGAAGGCCATTGTTTAACTCATTAAAAATCAATTAGAGGAATTAAAAAAAATGTTACTGTCTGAAAGCACTAATCAGGAATTTTTGTGTACCTGGGTAAAACTGTGCTTTTTCCATTGTTTCCTTTAAATATTTAACTTACAAAGCTATCAGCAACACACTTCCTAGTTTCCCTGAGCTGCTAACTGCTTGCCACAGCCCCACCCTAAAAACACATTATGATGATGCAAAGTAGGGAAGGGGCTGCTGTGATATTAATAGGTACCAGTATACAGCATGACTGGGGCAGCACCAGTCATTATACATATTTAATTTGCAGGCCAATGCACATGTAAAGGAGATAGTACATTACAGCACAGTACCCCTTAACATATACAACTACCTGCAAATTAAAATAACAATGAAATTAATGGAAGTGTCTGGCAGCTCAGGAAACTAGCAAGAATTTGCCAACAGCTTTATAAGTTAAATAATTTAATACTCATGGATAAAAAAATTCAAATAATGGCAGA
Organism: Neoceratodus forsteri; assembly: GCA_016271365.2. NCBI lineage: Eukaryota > Metazoa > Chordata > Ceratodontiformes > Ceratodontidae > Neoceratodus > Neoceratodus forsteri. Next base: position 387,521,163 of record CM057456.1, read on the forward strand.
TTTAGATCTCAGGTAGACAGTTCCCCATCATGAGCTGCCTGCTGTGAGGCTGTAAGTAATTCTTTAAGGGTAAAGAAAAATAAAATGTTTTTCCCTGAATCTAATGAAATTGCAGGAAAAAAGGCTACATATTTGGGAGGAGCCTCTTCCTGTTAAGAGTACATATAAGCAATAAGCAACAACAGGGTGTGGGTTACTATTCTTAAACCACATGCCCTGCTGCTGTGTGTCGTTGTGAGGCATAAAGAGAAACATGTAGAGTCAACCACCTGGAAGTACAGTTCAGGAGTAACAACCCACACCCTGGAGCACATGGCTTGTTGCACTTATAAAATGGATCCACTGTAACAAAATAAATGAATTAATTAATAAATAACATAAAATAAATAAGAACAGTGGAAAGCAGTGTGTTTACTATTTCTGAACAGTACTGCTTCTGAAACTTCTGCATCACCAATGAAGCAGAATTTTTTCTCCAATTTTACAACAAAATGTAAATCCCTCCCCAGTTCTATGAAGGCAATGCTGGACAGGCACACTTTTTAGGCTGCAAAAATACTCCTGAAGCAACACAAGGTAGAGTATGCTCTGCACTTTCCCTGCTGTCCTACACTTTTTTAAACTGTTTTACTCCTCCTCCTCCTCCTCACTAGCCCCTTAGACCTCTTTCCAGTGGGGGTGGGGCGCCTGTTTTCCATCCCACTTGAGGTCCCCTGAGCCTGGTTTGCTGCTCTGGGAGCTTTCCCCCAACTCCACTGACCACTCTGTCCCCCGCTCTTAGCCCCCAGGGTGGGACCACCATTAACTCCTTTGGCACTCTATCTATAATCTAGAAGGGTGGCTGGGGAGTGGAGGAGAGACACAGTGACCAGCCAGGCAGGACCCAGCTGTGAGGCATGGTAGACATCTTTAGCCCCACCTTTGCCTGTCGGGTGCCAGGACTTTTCCTGATTATGGTTGCCCCAGGGGATGCGGATGTGCAAGGACACTCTGCATGCGATGGGTGCACTCCCACCCATATGAAGGTGTCTGCTGCACCCCCAGCCCTGAAAAGCATGCGCAAGTTGTGCCACCCCAGTAGCTTCTGGTACTGCAGCATGCACCCCTCCCAGGAGGCGGAGGAACAGTCCTTGGATGCTCAATCCTCTTCTGCCCTGCTGACTCCCGATGGCCGAGTTTGCTCCTGAACCTAGGTCACCAGCATGGTGCAAGGTGTGGCATCTAGCAGCTCAACCCGTAGTGCCACTGGGTTGGGTGTCCTATACTTCTAAGTAAATTATGTTCTGCAGTTTCATGCTGCAGACATGGCTTCATGCACTGATGAAACAAGAACCCACCCTCGAAGAGAGGATTGGCCCAAGGAACCCACTACAGAAGCAAAAATATGAAATACATATATACAGTACCGTTATTCACATGAAGGCAGACACCCGACTGATATGGGGGAGTGGTGGTGTGCCCGTCTGGAGTCTAGGCATCAAGGGAGGTCTGGGTTTATCAATCCAACAGAGTATAGGGTTCAAAGATTAATGTCACAGTGTGGCCAGCAATAGGACTTGGCTTAGAACTTTTTGGTCACTGGTTGCCCCACTGCACTGAGCTTAATGTGGGCAGGGGCACTGTTAAGGAATGGGCCAACTAAGCAGAGAGTGCTAGATAGAACTACGCATTGAAACTTTTTTCTTTGCAAGACTGCTGTGCTCGCTCCCATTTCCTGGTTTAATGTAAATTTAGCATCAGGCAACACTAACTAGTCCATCAAGGAATTAGAAAGTAAAATACCAGAGTGGAAAAGGCAGCCAGATGATACTGTATCGAACATCTTCTCTTAGTTCATGCGGCATTATGCTGCTTCATGCTGATTTCAACATAGTGAATTCTGGATGGGAAACTATGCACAACCAGTGTGTTCTGATTCCCTCTGACCTCAACAGTGAAGCTTGACAGGTCTGTGGGAATCAGAACCATGAATGTAGAACACACTGCTTGTGCATAGAGTTGCACATTCAATATTTTTAATAGTGCATGGTGCCCCTAAAATACTATAAAAACAGTGTGATCACTTATTTTTAATACAAAAGAAATGATTTGCTGCTGCATGTTTTTCCAGATATAAGGCTGGCTGCTCGGGTCAGTAGTGTGGTTGTTAGGGACTGGACATCCCAATGTCTATAGATCGGGCTTCCATTGGTTGTCAATTGTGCTGAGAGGGATTTAAAAATGGCGATATTTCACACTAAGCGAGAAGACATTTACTGTGAGGAATCGCATTTTATTTTGTGAGTAACCTTAAATATTTGGTTGATCCTGCATTGTATTTTTGTATAAGTGAAAATATCTGGTTGATCCTGTATCTGCAGGATTTATACGACTGATTGTGCCATTGCCACAAGCGTTTACTCTGGGCTGTCCTGACTAGGTCATGCTAGTCAGGCTTTTGAGCTGTGCTGTGGGGCAGAATCAGCCCACAGTTCAATGGAGGAGGTGGCAAGCAGCACGAGAACTGGAGCAAGCAGCAGTAAAAATGGATGACCAAAGATGGCACCAGAAAATCATATCCTCTGGTAAAAAAGAGCAGAGGCAACTCTTTGGTGCACACTGAACAGAAACAAGCCAAAAACAAAGTGCAGAATCTAATGGTTTATTGCAGAAAATTCAAGTGCTTGTCAGACCACAGCAATGTACTGCAATCTGAGAAGTACCTTTATTCTCTAATGCATTTTTTTTTAAGTTCTGCACTTTGTTTGTGGCTTATGGTTCTGTTTAGAGTGTAATACCTTCAATATCCAGTTTGGAGGGAAAAGGTTGGACCAAGGGCCCACACTTAAGTGGGAGCGGTCCCAAACAAAACATTCTGGTTTACTTGCTGCTTTTACTGTAATATAATAGTTGCATCAGACTAATTTTGTTTACTTCTGTTACTACAAATCTCAGAACCCTGCAGCTGACATCAGAGCAGTACGCAGCAGTGACAAATTCAATAGCCTGTTTAATAAGATCTTGTTCCTCTATCTGTTTGAAAACATCTCTAATTGTCCCACCCTACAGCTATTTCCTACCCTGGCAGGGAGTTTGCATTTACAGTATGTATCATTTTGGAAAGTGTCTTTATGACTCAACTGGCCACTGCCTAATACTGAGGATGGATTTTCAAAATATGGTGCAGGGATGCACTCAGCCTGTAGCATAGTATAAGATATGGTGGTGCGCCCAGTCCCTTTGCTGCAACTGTGCCAATTTTACAATTTTAGGCACAGCACAGCAATTTCCACCAGTTACAGCAGCTTCGCCACGTATCTGGTGCAAGCTCCATAAAGGTCTCAGATTGCTACAAGCCAGACCACAAAGTTGGTCTAGCCAGGCACTGCTGCACGGACAGAAATGCCGATTGTTGGTGGGTGAATGCTGCAAGCTCCATGCATCGTATATATGGCGCACCTAGGGCTTGGGCATTCACAAGGGTTCAAAATCCTTCCCGAATGTTTAATGAGTCCAGGTTCTATAAAATGAATAGGACCACCTCACCCCATACCAAGATAATCAGCCTAGTACAAGGGTAGGGTGCAACATAATTTGCTGGCCATCTTGGAATGGGGCAGGAACCTGATTGCATGGGCCCTGGGCAAGCAGTGGCAAGTAGGGTAGTTCTGGAGACCGTCTGAATGCCAAGGCAGGCACCAGCAGGGAAGGCTGGAACCTCCTGGACTATTGGTAGCCCCCCATCAAGCGTTTAAGTTATAGGTGGAGAGCAGGGCCTGGTGAAGGTATGACACCACAGATGTGCCTGCATGCTCCCTCGAGGGCTGTTGGGCCTCAGTCCCTCCACATTAATGTGAAATAAGGCAATTTGGTCAAGTTATTAGAGCCCAGGCTTGAAAAGCACAAGCAGGGATCTAAGTTCAAATCCAACCAGAATTAATTAGTCCCTGTGTGAACCTCAGTTAGTAATGTAACTTCTTCAGTTCCAAATTCACAACCAACTAGAACTATAGTCTGGAAAAATCAGCCTCCTCACAAGAAAAAGCCTCCCCAGACTCAAGTAAAAACAAGATATTGATTCTGATCTAAGCTGTTCTGGTAAAAAACATAAATAATACACCATATCAACTTTCCCATTCTAAACTCCAGTCCAATCACCCAAGCCCTCAATCCAATACTGGGGACAGGGGACTATAGCAACAGAGTCCCAGCTGCATAGTTTAAAAAGTACAGGGTCCCAAGTCATAGGGGGCACAAGCTGAGTGGGCCCCCATCCTCAGACCACACCAAGTCCTTAAGCTGCTCTTACAATGGCTCATTTTGATGGGAAGGGAGTAGCAGGATATGAGAAAGCGTGCCACCAGCCAGTCACAAGGAAGGCAGCAAATGTGCAGGCAATTGTTTGGGGGTGGGATAAGAGGACAAGAGCATTCTTTGGACTGGAGCTCTTACATGTGTTCTGCCCCAAATCACATCACTTTAAGTCAGACCACCAGCTGTCTTCCAGCTTGCAACTGGTCCACGTAAATGTGACATTCATGGGAATAGTTGGGTGGCTTTAGAGGACGGAGGCATGTCCCTCCCACCTGTAGCCTTTACCCCCCTTCCCCAGTTTTAAAACTTCTCTTTAATTTGCAGAAAACTCCTTTAGAGACTTTTCTACAAAAGTCTCAAATCTGATCCTCCTTCCATTCTCTGGTCAGTCACTGTCCCAGTAATTGAATGATAATGCTAATGCTTGCATCAAGGATTCTGTATGAACTTTCACCAGTGTAATGTTCCTTAGATTCCGACAACAGTACACTTCATCCTTGAGGCCACCGTCATCACTGATCAGTAACTGATTTTGAATGGTTGCTCACCCAGAAATGAAGTATTGGAACATCAGTTTCTGCAGTGAGCACTACTGAAAATGAGTAGAACCAGTGGCTAGAGGCGGACTTGCGTCTGTCAGCTGAGGCTACTGTCTGCTCATCCTACAAGAGGAGAGCTGCACTGCCAGGAGGTAGATGTGGAAATGCATGAGGATTGGAGGCAGGGGCAGAGAAACAAAACTGCTCTTGTTCACAGTAGTGCTGCAAAAATAATTTCTACAGTCGAAGCTTTACGTGCACTAACTAGTCTTGCTTTGTGGTGTCCGCTCTGGCTTCAATAGTGCTTTCATTGTGGATGGTGCATGCACGCTGAAAGATGATGTGTTTTGATTCATGGTATGTATTGCCTATGGTACTCTGTTATATCTTTTGTTTGTGTGTGGTATTTAAATAGATTCAGCTGTATCTTTATCTAGGTTCCAGGATTTATTGGGGGATATTGAAGGGCAGGCAGGTGCTTATCAGGCATCAGGTTGGGGGCATGGCTGTTGGAGAGGCTGGGATCCTAATTTTGATGGGTGGGTTGGTGGCTTTAAGTAGAGTAGGGCTTGGGAGGGAGGATTACAATAAAAGTGGGACTGGCAGGGTGTGCTTAGTGACAATGTGTGTCTGAGAAGCACCATGGAAGAGGTGGCTACCTTTTTGTCAATTTAGTATGCTTTATTAAATTTTGTAACATTTACAATAGTACATCCAAAGCAAACTAATATACAGAGACATCACAAAATAACAAATACAAGAAAGGACAAAACTCCCTGCCTTCCCCCTTCCAGGAGTGCTACATCTTTCTGTATCCCTTCTAGCTACAAAAAGAAAATATACAAGATCAGAGTTTTATACATTACATACAGGGACACTGGTTTACCTGGATTGAGAAAGGAGCATATTCCATTTTGTACATTGTAAAAAACGGTATTGTCACTGGTGTCTGCTAAGCCAAAATCGGTTTTACCGGTATTTAGTTCTCTGTACTATATTTAACAATTTTAACTCTGCTAACATGCATTTTAGCAATTTTGACCTCCATTGTTGCAATCCTTCCATCCTTGTACCAATTTCAAGTTATTTTGGGTACAAGATGTGATGTGGCAACAGCAACTATAGCCCCCATCCCTAAGGTGTGATGGAAGCAGCACTACAGCCCCATCCCTCAGATGCGATGGCAGCACCAACACAGCACTATGGCCCCATCCCTCAGGTGTGATGGCAGCACCAACTGCACTATGGCCCCCATCCTCTGGGGTGATGGCAGCAGCAACATCACTATGACCTCCCTCCTTCACGCATGACAGAAGCAGTAGCACTGTGGTCCCCATCCCTTAGGTGTGATGGCAGCAGTACTACTTTCCCCATCCACCAGTGGTGATGGCAGAATCACTACAGTCCCCACCCCTTCGGTGTGATGGCAGTAAGCAACAATGCAGTCCACATTCCTCTGGGGTGATGGCAGTAGTGACAGCACTGTGATCCCCTTTCTTCAACACCCACATGCACAAGTTACAAATGATTTGGTCTCTTTGCTTGTTAGAACTCAGATGTGAATTAATCTGAACAATCACCACTAAGGTGGACTACCTTTTTTTTTCCTATCTATAATTTAAATGCCTGAATTGGATTTCTGCCTGTGACACAGCTGACCAGGGTTAGGAAACAGACTTGGGTGTTGGAAGGCCAGCTGGTGGGTGAAGGCTTGATTGTCCAACGACCACGCACCTTCTCCTGGGAGGAGACTGGGTTCATAGCTCAGCATTTGCTGGCCCTAGGCGGAGGCCAGAGGCACAACAACATGTCAGCCCTCACTGCAGGAGGGAGCATGATGGACATCGAGCTTGTGCCTTGACATCATGTGGCCTGTCAAGAAAATAGGAAAACACCCACTGGCCAACGAAGGACAGCTGTTGGTCCCTCCATAAACTGGAAGCCCCACACGTGTGTCTGTTCTGACCCCTGCCATGCTAAGGATACACAGGAAGCTCTTTGTGATAATTCTCCTCCCTGGTAGCCTCCTACAGGAGTGAGGCCCACTCAATGAAGGGTTACTTTTGGTTACCTGGTAGCACAGCACTAAGGGGCAGTGGATGGTGGTGGGAAGGGGCCTTGGCAGGCCTGAAGGAGTGGATGGCCAGGGGTAGGAGGAGAAAAACAAAACTGCTTGAATGTCCTTCTTTGAAATAAAGTGTCTTCACCTAAAAATCCACAAGTGATTAGTGGAGGACCTTCAAATGGATTCATGCATCTCCCAGACATGTGGATGCTTTTTTTTTTGGTGTCCATGAAAAGGGTGTCTCCAGTTTTCGTGTCTGTTCAGATGTGAATTGAGCACCACTCTGCCCACCAGCATCATACAGCCCCTGGGGTCTTACCTTCTGTATGTCATTGACTGTGCTTTCAAAATCCACTGGCCAAACATATGTACACTTAAATACTTAACTTTTGCTTTTTGTTGAAGCAGTCATCAGAAAACTTTTGTTGTCACAGAGACTGAAACAGCAGGTGGGAGAAAAGGTGCAAATCATCCAGTTCACCTAAGTAGGGTGCTGACTGTGAAGTCTTTTCACAAGTAGGAAGGCAGTTTCTTCTTTGTGAACATATTTTCATTCAGACTAGTTTTCATTCAAACAACTGAGGATTTTGGATGGCCCTACTGATTACAGTATAAACTTGAATAAGCTAGTTGGTAACAGTGATTCTGTGTTTAGCAATCTACAATCTAGAAGCTCATATGCAAACAATACAATGAAAACCTGACTAAAATCTAAAAACAAGCTATAAAACACATAAATGTATCTGAACACTTACCTTTACCTATACAAAATCATTGCAGTCCAAGTAAAAGCAGACAAATTACATGGTACCTGACTACTATTCTATGATGTAATAAACATATATTGGTATTTTTTATATTCTTTGTAAAGGAGGTAAGGCCCACTAGGCAGAACTGTCTGTTTTCAGGAGTGACCTAGAAGCACTGGGAGGTTAAGTGACTTGCTTGGAGTCACACAGTATGCAAGTGGAGGTTGTGGGAATCAAACCCAAGACTGCTGGATGTACCCAGTTCAATCACTGTTTGTTACTCTAACCACTAGGCATGGGTGATTAAACTGAATGGCTGATTACAACAAAGCAGTGCAGATGATTTCCTCACTGACTGTATATGCAGCAAAGCAGAAAGAATGCAAAGCACATCGGCATTCATTTTAAGATGCTGAAATCTGGGTTGTCCACTGGCGCTGCAGTAGCACTATTACTTGCAATGCCAGTGACCCAGGGTCGAAGTGAACTCGGTTTGCTGGAGGTCTGGCCAGGGAGTAGGATCGAGCACCCAGGGACTGCTCTCCTCCTCCGGGAGGGTGGGATGCAGGTCCTGCTGCTTTACCACCACCTGTGTGACCACGGATGGCGGTGCAATGGTGCGCAGGAATGATCAGGAGGGAGGGCGCTAGCCAGGATCTGGAGCAGTGGCATGTCTCTATGTAACCTACCTCCTTGGAACTCCTCTAGTGCAGATGCCCTCAGGGACAGAGAACAGAAAACCAGGAACAATCACTGTACATCGGTCACTGGTCAGAAGGGACCCAGGTGCCCCAGACTTCAACCAGGCACCATGAGGGACCCATTGAGCTGCCGCTACACACTAACGGAGGTGGAGGGGTGACCTGGGGTTCCCTCCCTTCCCACCTGGGGGTACAATCCAGGCAGGATAGGGGCAAGCCCACAGGAGCTCCTGAGCATTACCTGGGGTGAAGGTAGGGGATACCCAGCCTGGGGATCTCTGAAAAGTGGAGACTGATGCTGTGAGAAGGGAAGGGACATAGAAAGAGAAAATAAAAAAAAATTAAAAAGATGCTGAAATCTTAGAGATTTTGTGCAGCGACATGCAATTTCCGTGAGGCACCGGTACAAGAATTCAAAATCCGCATACCAAGCAGGATTCCGTGATTGTTACCGGTGTTACGAGTAAAATGGAAAACCAGGGTCCCTGATTACATACAAAAGATCAAAATTAGTATCAGAGATGCTAATAGACAAATTACATAACAGATATCAAAGCATGCTCAGGGTCCTCCTCTTTTGGTAAGAAATATACTTGAATATGCCTTTCAATATTCAATGCACACATACAGCAACCTCAGAATGCCCTCAACCCAAGCTGGTTTGTTATTGTCTGTCCAGTGATGAAGTATGACAATTTTGGCAGCAGCCACAATTAAAGCTATATATCCTTATGCAGACCCAAAACGTTGTAGTTGTAGTGGCCAACAACACATAGTTCAGGAAGAAAAGTATCGAGCAATCCTAATAAGGGGTCCAGATGACAACTGATCTCTTCCCAAAAGGAATTTCTTTATGCATTCCATATCATATGACTCAGGGATTATTCTGCTTTTCACATTTGTGACAGATAGGAACAGCTTCCCATTCTATGAAGCTTCTGGTGTGTAAAGTATAAATTGTTTAAAATCTTGAATTGAATTAGTCGGTATCTATCCTGTTTCACAAATTTATGCAAGTTCTCCCATACCCTTTGGTAGTTGGCTGTTGTCCAACTTAAGCTTAACATCCTACTAATGAAACAGGCCCGATAAGTTGCCTGGGTTTAATGTCTGAAGAGTTTTATATAACATGGAGATAGCTGTGGGAATCTTCAGGCTGTCCCATTTTTCAATGACCTAACTCCATTATCAGAACATGGCTGCTGCCCTACGTGGCCCACAATGGTATGGGAGAGCTGTAAGTATTTGAAGAAAGCCCGAGAGGGTAATTCAAAATAGGGATGGGCTACCCTTTGAGTAGCTGGAGCAGGAAGGTTGGGTAGGGTAGTTTGGGTGAATGTATTACCCTACTTGACCTAACAGTGTACTTGATGGGTCGGGTACTGTGGACATGGGTAGTGGGGTGAGTAATTGGTAATTTTTAGAACAGGCATTACAGACAGCCTATGGGGTCATGGGACTCGTCAATGTTAGAAACAGGCATGAAAGGGTAGCCTGCAGGGTCCTGACCGCAGAAAGGAGCACATGACACCAGCCTGACAATCCAATTGGTCAATACTAGTGTCTGCTTTGTCTGCTGTGTGAGTGCACAGATAGCAGTAGACTTTCTCAGGTGTTTGTTCTGCAGCCCTAGCCATCGCAGCGAAACCGAAAAGTTAACTTAAAAAAAACAAAGCAGACAAGTTTACTCCACAAAGGAGCAAGGGTTGGGGACTGGAGGGAATAATTGGTGGATCCAGTGCAGTGCTAGGGAGAGAAGGAGAAGGAGAGAAGGAGAAGGGGAGGTGCTCATTATTGGCAACAGCTGTATTGTACTCACTGTCTGTTAGGTGCCCTAATTGTGACATAGTAGCTAGTGTGTCTCATCTCTGCAGTATATGAAAGCTATTTTTAGGCTGTGTTACACACTGTCTATTAGTGCCCTAAGCCCTGTCTGTGACATAGCAACTCTGTGTGTCTCTGCAGCATAGTAAAGCCATTTATGCTGTATTAAAAACTGTCTGTTAGGTGCCCTGAGCCCTGTCATGACATAGCTTCTCTGTGTATCTCTGCAGCATACAGGGTAGTAAAAGCCATTTGGGTTATTCGTAAATGTCTGTTAGATGCCCTGAGCCCTTTAGGTACTCTGTGTATCTCTGTAGTATAGTGAAAGCCATTTGTTACACGCTGTCTGTTAGGTGCCCTGAGCTCTGTCTGTGACATAGCAACTCTGTGTGTCTACAGTATGTGAAAGCCATTTTAGGCTGTATTATACACTGTCATTAGGTGCCCCAAGCCCTGTCTATGACATAGCAACTCTGTGTGTCTCTGCAGCAAAGTAACAGTTTCAAAGGGCATGGGACAAGGAATAGGGAGAGTGAGGGTGGGGAGGTGGGGAGTGGCAGTGGGATGACAAATGGGAGGGTGGGGGCAGCTGCAAGCAAGGGGTGCTAGCAGCACACTTGAGCAGAATTAGATAGACCGGGTGGTCTGTTTCTGCTGGTACATTTGTATGTTTGTATGTTTGTATAGCAACTCTGCATCTCTCTGCAGCATAGTGAAAGCCATTTAGGCTATATATGAATTCTCTATTAGATGCCCTGAGCCCTTTAGCTACACTGTGTATCTCTGTAGTACAGAAACATAGAAACTGTCAGCAGATAAGGACTTCTAGGCTCATCCAATCTGCCCATAGGCCCTGTACATTGTATGTGGCCACTGACCCTATGTGATCAATGGCTTTTATTGCTCCCTCCCTCTCATGGTTCCCTTGTGCCTGTCCCAGGCATGCTTAAACCCCTCCAATGTGCTTGCCCCACTACCTACTGTGGCAGACTATTCCAAGTGTCGACTATCCTTTCTGTGTAGAAAACTCCCTCACATTACCTCTTAATCTACCCTCCAATATCATATCAGCCCCTTGTTGTAGTACTTTTCTACATTGAAAAGGTCCCCCACCTACACCTTGTTTATGCCCTTGAGATACTTGAAAGTTTCAATCATGTCCCCTTCTCTCTCCTCTCCTCCAGTGAGTACATGTTAAGGTCCCTTAGTCTCACTGATATGTTTTGTGGTGCAAGTATAGTGAAAGACATTTGTTACACACTGTCTGCTAGGTGCCCTGTGCCCTATCTGTGACATATAGCTACTCTGTGTGTCTGGTGTATAGTGAAAACCATTTAGGCTGTATTAAACACTGTCTGTTAGGTGCCCTGAGCCCTGTCTATGACATGGCTAATCTGTGTGTCTCTGCAGTATAGTGAAAGCCATTTAGGTATTATTTACACACTCTCTGTAGGTGCCTTGTGCCCTGTCTGTGACATATAGCTACTCTGTGTTTCTCTACAGTATAGTAAAAGCCATTTAGGCTTTATACATGCTGTCTATTGTTAGGTACTCTGAGCCCTGTCTGTGACATAGCTACTCTGTGTGTCTTTGCAGTATAGTGAAAGCCATTTAGGTATTATTTACACCTGTCTGTAAGGTGCCCTGTGCCCTGTCTGTGACGATGTAGCTACCCTGTGTTCTCTACAGTATAGTAAAAGCCATTTAGGCTTTATATATTCTGTCTGTTGTTAGGTACCCTGAGCCCTGTCTGTGACATAGCTACTCTATGTGTCTCTGCAGCATAGTGAAAGCCATTTAGGCTGTATTACACACTGTCTGTTAGGTGCCCTGAGCCCTGTCTGTGACATAGCTACTCTGTGTGTCTCTGCAGTATAGTGAAAGCTGTTTAGGTATTATTTACACACTGTCTGTAAAGTGCCCTGTGCCCTGGATGTGACATATAGCTACTCTGTGTTTTCTACAGTATAGTTACAGCCATTTAAGTTTTATACATCCTGTCTGTTGTTAGGTAACATGAGCCCTGTCTGGAACATAGCTACTCTGTGCCTCTCTGCAGTACAATGAAAGCCATTTAGGCTGTATTATACAGTGTCTGTTAGGTGCCACAAGCCCTGTTTATGAAATAACTACTCTGTGTGTCTTTGCAATATAGTGAAGGCCATTTAGGCTGTATTACACATTTGGCTGTATGGACAGTATCCTCTGGGATAACCCATACCAAAGTGTATTCAGTCTGGCATTCTTTGTAGTTCTTTTCTCTCTACTTTGGGCTGCCTATGACCCAACCAAATAAGATCCCCCATAGGGTGGCTGGCTCCCTCTCCTGGGATGAGATACAGATGTGGCACACTGATGAGTCCAAATGAGGATGAAACATGTGTCTGTGTCTGCTGTTCTCAGCCTTTGCTGATTGTATTGTGAGGCCTTTGGCACCATGCAATTCTGCTTAAAGTTGAGCCAGCCCAGATTAATTAGTGAGCATTCGCATATGCTTCCCATGATGCTTTGCATTATAAGGGTGTGTGCAATTTCTGTTTTCTTTGTATTACACACTGTCTGTTAGAAGCCCTGAATCCTGTCTGTGATATAGCTACTCTGTGTGTCTCTGCAGTATAGTGAAAGCCATTTAGTCTGTATATTTTACACACTGTATGTTAGATGCCCTGTACCCTGTCTGTGACATATAGCTATTCTGTGTTTCTCTGCAGTATAGCAAAAGCCATTTGGCCTGTATTACACACTGTCTGTTAGGTGCATAAGCCCTGTCTGCAACAGTTCTGTGTCACTCTGCAATACAAGCGAAAGCCACTTCAGCTGTATTACACAGTCTGTTAGCCTGTTAGGTGCCCTGAGCCCTGTCATAGCTAAACTGTGTGTGACATCTCTCTGTGGCATAGCAAAAGCCATGGCTATATCTACTAGGTCTCGTATTTCCCAGACTAAGTCTACTAAAACAAAGCACAGTGTTGGTGCATGTGCAACTGAAAACTATGTGGACAGATGAATCCTAGCACTAATGAAGAACATAGTGACAATAATAACAATAACGTCATCAGGACTGACATTAAATGTCCTCCTGAACCAAAATAAGCATGTTACCAATGAAATGATAGTAGAGTTGGAAATAAGTAAAAGCATTTACTTGTAGAGATACTGAATGTTTTGCCACATGTGCCAGGAGACTTCCAGCTGCTGAAGCAGCATGCAAGGAGGAAGCCATCTCCTCAAATATAACCTCAGATGCTGAGGCAGCGAATGCTGATAAACATGGTGGTGATAATGAGGACTGTGAATGGGATAGCCCAGGCTATGTCCCACCTGATGATGACAGCATTTCCAATTTTATGAATATTGTGGCATAGAGATCAGAACTAATTTCAATGAGGGTGTTGGAGAGGATGCCATTGTAGGGCATGAGAGGCAAGGGTAGAAAAAAAATCATATACTAAATGTAAGAATAAGAATAAGATGACCATGAATGGAAAAAATGTATGTAAACAAGGAAATGGCAGTCTAGGGTTTCCTCCAGGTCCCTTGACTGTACAAGAAATAGTGCCAGGCACCGTAATACAAAGCACAAAGGGTAAATCTTTAGTGTGGAATTTATTTTGTATTGACCCTGCAGACAACTCTTGAGCTGTATGCAGTCTGTGCAAAAGGAGCATCAGTTGTGGTGGCAAAGTGGGACATTTGGAACATCAGTAATGATACGACATGCAAAGGCAAAACACCCAATTGAGTGGGACAGTGTGGTTGGTATGGGCAGTAGTGGATGTGGTGGTGATGGTGACCATAGTGACAATGAACTGGAAGCAGAAGCGGACATTAAATCACTTGATGTATCCTTGCACTCTTCCCAGACAAACATAGTTTTCTTTTGACACCATCAAGTACTACAAATCCCAAAGTAGTACTCCACATGAAAAAGGTGTGAAAAATACAATCCCAAAATTAAAAATATCTCATCACTCTCGTCAACTAACATTAAAAGAAAGTGTTGGGAGGACATCAAAATTTACCTGCAAATATCCAACATGCCAGCTGTTGAATATAGCCATTGCAGAGCTGTTGGCCAATTGTCAGCTCCTTTGCTTTTGTTGTCCAGAAAGGTTTTCTCAAGTTCATTATCCAGATTGAAACATGGTCCACTGTTCCTCTCAAACATATTTCTCAAAAAGGCTGCTCCACAGTTGTACTGTATGACTTGGTATGTAGTGTGGTCGCTAAACAGTTGAAACTCTCTGCGGTGAAGCAGGTTCACATAACCATGGCTACATGGACCAGCAACCAAACAATTGACTTCATGACTGTTACAGCTCATTGGGCAAGTTTTCAGTCAGAAAGTAATAATTCCGCTCTACCATAAGTAGTAGGATTCAGGCTGTATTATGTGTCACCACTTTTTAAGACAACCACACTGCTGTGAATATTTTACAGGAACTGCAAAATCAATTCCAGGAATGGCTTACTCGTATTCCTTATCTCCAGGGTTTATAGTATCAGATAGTAGTGCCAACATAGTGAAGGCTGAGAGAGATAGCAACTACCAGCACATACCTTGTTTTGCACATTGCTGCAGAGGGTCAAACAACTATCCTTGCATACATTAAAGCAGGAAGTTCCAACTTGCTGGGATTCAACAATTTACATGTTGGAAAGGCTTCTGAACTGAAAAGGCTGTATATGACTACACCATTTAGAATCAAATAGGTAAAGTAGACATCATGTTCATTTCCAGCAGCTGGACTCTGCTGGTATCTTTAGTCATGTTATTGGAGCTATTTGAGGCTGTCACACAAGATATCGTTACAGACAGTGCAACTCTGAGTCAAATTCTTCCTCAAGTCAGATTTCTTCACATTTTCCTTGATGACATAAAGAAAGACTTTCAGTTAAAGATGACACCACTGCTGTTATGCTAGCAGATGACTTGAGTCATAGACTGTTGACTGACCAGAGAATAAATGCTATATTTAAGAATGATACCTATGTGTTGACTATCTTGCTAGATCTGTGTTTCAAGTGGAACATTGAAGCCATCCTTCCTGCAGGAGAAGACATTGAGTGTTGGAGAGATCTTCTGCTAGTCAAATGTGACATACATTGCCCTGCAAACACCATTAGCTGATGTACAGCAGCCAACCCCTGCCGAACCATCACAGTGCACACCTGGTTCAGTCAACAGCACATCTATCAATTCTTCACAGTCAGCAGTGTAATCAGCAAGGGAAAGGACATCTACAGCTACTTCTCCAGTATCCTATGTTCATGGTCAGAAAGGAAATCACTTCTGAGTTGCCTGCAACAACATGGACTAGTATCCTGCAAAGAAAGTGCAGCTGGTTCATCTGCCAGACTGGTATCCATCTCATGCAGCACAATGATCCTGGAGTACTTTGCAGACTGTACTGTGATTGGTCTCGAGGAAGATCCATTACTGTGTTGGAAACAAAAGAGAACAGTATGGCCAGATCTAGAAAATCTTACAACAATGTACCTCAGTTGTCAACCTTCAAGCATATATTCAGAACACATATTTAGTGCAGCTGGAGGAATAGTCACTGACCACAGAAAACTGCAAAGTCCTGCAAATGTAGAATGGCTTACACTTCTCAAAATGAATGCTGACAATTTCCCAAATTGTAACAAACACTGATTTATGTGAGTCTGACCTGAAAATGAACAACAGCCAGCAAACAGTGATACTGAATATGACAACTAGGTTGTGTATGAAACAAATGGAATCATTGCCGCTGCCACCATGCCAACCACATGTACCGTACTAGTGCTACTCTTAGTTTTTTTTTGTCAGTCATCAGTTTGTAAGTTTGATCAATGTCCACCATAGGTATAATTTTTTAAAACAGCAGCAGGCTCACTCAGAGCAGCTGCACCTGTAATACCTGCCTCAGCAATACCCACAATGGGTATAATTTTGAAAACAGCAGCAGGCTCACTCATTGCATCTGTGCCTCTTGTACCTACCTCAGCAATGCCTGCCATGGGTATCATTTTTGAAACAGCAACAGGCTTGCTAATACAGCCTGTGTCTCTTGTACATGCCTCAGCAATGCCCCTGTGGGAATAATGGATTAGGGCACCTACTAGACAGTGTAATAGTCCCATAAAAACAGTCTTGCCATGATTTTCATTATGGTCAAGGTCAGTGAATTGGGTAGTAGAACAGGTCAGGTAGTGACTGCCCGACTCGACCCGACTACTTGGTTTTCATCTGATTTTTTTTCTGGGTACTTTTGGGGTACCTGCAGGTTGTCTTGGTGGTTGGGTATTTTAGTACCCACCCATCCCTAATTCAAAGCTAGCTTGGAACTAAACATAAGAAAATCCATTAGAAAGCCCATTATAGAAAGCTGGTTTACAGAGGTATGCAAGGAAGCTCATGAAAGCTCTCCATAATTGGACAATGTGCAGTTTGAAAACTGGGATTGTAAAAAGTGGTGGCTGGGAGAGATCTTGAGTCAGGGACACATGCAAAACAAACACAACTGAGTGTGGGCTTGGAGAGACCAATAAATTGGGGTATTTTTAAAGTTTGTGGGAGATTAGTAGGCTTGAGAAAGAAGACTGCACCCAAATACTTATCAGGCTACAAAGTTCTCTTTCCAGTCCTAACCACTGAGGTTCATATGTCTCGAGATGTTCCTCTCTTTGTTGAATCTGCATTTGAGATATTTATTACCATGTTGGGTAAATAATACAAAAAAGTTAGGTAGGCATAGTCCTCTTTGTTTTTAGGGAGGTAAGTTTAAGGTATAATCATCTAACACATTTGCCTTGCCAGAGGAATTCATTTAACAACATAGGGGACTGACTTTTTATTTTTTGTTCTTCTCCATTAATGCCCTTGTTTCTTTTGGCCAGATCCCTTCTCTCACCCCACCCAGCCCCATCATTCACTTTCTCTGGACACTTAGCCCAGCCTCCTGATCCTGTAGCTTATGCATCATAGTAGAGCTGTCAATGTTCCCTAAATCTTTTGGAGTTCATGTGTGGTGGAAAAGGACCCCATGGTCTGCTGTGTAGGGACTATAGAAAAAAGTTGTCTTTATCCTACTTCATCTGTTTTTCATCTCATCACTCAGGGATGCTGCGTCAAGGAGTTATGTAATGCAAGCATGCTTTATGTGCATGCAATGACTTTGCCACCCCCATCTACCCCAGAGCAATTCCCTATTTGAACTGCCCCTGTGGTCACCCACTTGGCAATAGCACAAAATATTGCACTGCTCTCCCTGGAGTAGGAGAGCATCCATAGTGACACTCAATCCTCCTCTCCCCACAACCTGGCCCTGAAGTCCCAGGCTGTTTCTAAAACCTGGGCTGCTGTTGCCACAAGCAGTAATGAGACCATGTGAGTGGTTGGAAGCTGGGAGGCTGTTCTGTTATGTGATGGGAGGTAGTTCATTGGTAGCTGGAGTGGTGGTCAACATTGGCAGGTGTGTGTTTATGGAGAGCATCTCAAAGTTGGTTTACTGTTTTAATGCTCAAATGGTACCTGGGGTGCTACATGGGGTGTTGGCATCCTAATGAGGCCTGGAGTGTCAGTGGAGGGTGTGTGTGTGTGTGTGTGTGTGTGTGTGTGTGTGGAGTAGGAGCTGGGATTCCTGCCACTGAGGAAAGGACAGAAAACACAGGTTGTTGGCAGCTGGGCAGAGAGCATATGAGGTAAGTGTGTGTGTGTGTGTGTGTGTGTGTGTAATTGACATCAACATATTGCTGTGCCAGTGGGGGTAGAGAATGGGGTGTCTCTTACTGATACTGTAGTAGGAGCTGGAAACTCAGGGTGTAAATTAGTAGCTGGGAGTGGGGCCTGGTTGTTACATGTGAGGGACTGAAAGTGTACTGCTAAATCACTGAGGATGGATCTCATCCCAGGATTGCGATGGTTGGAGCTGTAATGCTAGGTGCTGACAGTGTTGATATTCTATTGGCTGTCAGATGGTTATACTGGGATTGGGAAGGATGGGATTGCAGTTAGTCTGTGGGTGGAAGATAATGACATGAGATGAAGTAGAAGAAAGAGAGAGCCAGACAGAAAGAGTGTGTGTTTGTTTTAGAAAGCATTTGACTAGTTGCATTTGACTTTTGTCACTACTAATTTTCTCCCAAACTGGCTGGCTTTTACCCTCCTCCTGACCCCCAGCAGCCCACCACTAGACATCTCCTGAGCTTACCCAACTGCTTACCCCCATGAAAGGAGGCAAGAGCCATGCATGATCTGTCTATCATGATCAGGTGGAGCTGTGCCATGGTAACATGCTGGGGCCTGCAAGGGTCAGGAGATCATCCTGCCAGTCAGGGTGATTTTCTCCCCTGAATATTTACTCCCCTGGAGCAGAGGCATGCAGTGGTGTGACCATGTATGTTCCTATACTCAGTACACTGGATGGCAGCCATTTTTCCACCCCATAGTTGTGCTTCCAATGCTTTGCCCCTAGACACCACTAGAGTCAAGCTAATGCTGGCGCTGCACCCCCAGAGTTTGTTCATTAGTATCTTTGACTCGTTTGAAAAAATGAGCTGAAATCTTGTATGTGTTGTCCAGGACGTAAGGTCTTGATGCATGGAAATGTTTGTGAAAGCAGCTTGTGCAGTTTCTGAGATCCAGATGTGTCATGTTTCATAAATGTGTAATTTTTTACTATATCTAACATTGTTTTTTTTTTGCTCTTGCCTACAGACAACAAGGGAAGGAAATTTTACCTCACACTCTCAGGCAACATCTGTCATGTCCCAAGGTAGTGCTTTTGACAGGTCTGGTGAAAACATATTTAAGGGTTCCTGAGTTACAAGGTTTTAAATTTTATTTTTCTGACCTGCACATCGCTGTAGGTTTCAGAGTTTATGCTTGGCAAGAAAGTGAAAATTAGATCTTGCAAGTGCTGGTTTTGGTTTTGTGCTACTGAATTGGCAGGGCACCAAACATTTTGGTGCTGTGCCAACCGCCATCTTGTTAATCTTTTCCACTAACTGACTGTCATGAGCTAGCCAACTGACAATCATTATTTGCAACATATACTTCTGTTATATATTGTTTTATGGGATTTCTGTGTATGCCCATGCCAGTGTTACTTCAATGCATAGGGAAAGCCTAGATTATTTTAAAGGGGTGACCTTTTGACTTGAATGCCACCTGCTTCCCAGGAAGTGAGATTGTCATTCCCAGGTTCTTTTGACTGAGATGTGCCATAAGCCATTTACCTGCCATAAATATGCACTACAGAAGCAGATCATTTTGATCTGAGGAACTATGATAGGATGTCACATTTTATAAGGGAACAGGATGTTTGAGCCAGGAATTGGATGGCAGATGACCATTCTAGCAGTACTATATAAAATTCTAACATGATGCTGTGAATTAGCTTACAAGTTGCTATATTGATACATTAAAGTTTTAACAGTGACTGTCCTGTTACTAGTTAAATATGGAGGCAGAATTTATGTTGAAGCTGACTGACATCACCAGGTGTTCAGGAAATAGCGGGTCACTGTTAGGAAAATAAACCTGGTTTCCTTATGACTGGAAATCTGATGACACTGCAAATTTCAGAAAAGTAGTTAAGCTTGGCAGCACAGAGCAAGTTTTGCATTCTGGTTTTAAACTTCCTCCTGACAAAACAGACCAGCTGCCAAGCTGCTACACAGAAAAAGGACTTTGAACATTTTCATCTTTAAGGTAGCGATGTAGTTAAACAGTTTTAAGACATTTATACTTTCCCATTTGTTTCTTATGCTGTAACCTAAATTTGTATATGTTCTCTTTACTTGTAACTTCATTTATTTTAATTATTTTAGTAAAGACTTTTGTTTTTCTAAAGAATTCTGCCTGTGTGAGATTCCTTATATTGTTTGTGTGACTGTAGAAGGTTTATTATGAATCTGTGACAGCTGTTTATAATTAGAAGGGTCATCAAATAGCAACCAAGTTGAAAAGGGTCAGTAGGGGATCTGGCAGGATTAGGGAGTACCAGAGTCTCATATGAGTCTGCAGTGATTGTGAACTGGACTATTGCATGTCCTGTAGGGTGAAGAACAAATCAGGTGGTGTGCTGCTACCTGAAGAGGGCGTAACACTTTGGCCTTCCTCCTGTGTGTAATAGCCATGAAAAGGTTTATATTTGGCCACAAGACTCAAGACTGGTATTGTGCCCTGATCCAATGTATAGGGGATGCTCTAGGGCCTCGTGGCAAGTGTTCTATTGTAAACCAGTGAACACTCTGGGTGGATACAAGGAGGGTATCCCTGTTTTTCCCCCTCCCTGTCATGGATTGCACTAAGGGTGGGCACTGTGAGCTCAGTGATCTGATCCTCAGAGTGGGTTCATCACAGATCTGGTGTGCAGCATTGGGATCCGATAGATTTGGTTGCATTGCAATTTGAGAGATTTGTAGCCACCAGCATAATTGGTCTTGGTTCCAATTCCAGTGCATCAGATTGCTAAACTGAAACAGTCCACACACAGTCAAGGCAGAGATTTTAAAAATTATAATTTGTTACAGCATTAAGTTAGTTCCCTACCTGTTTTGTTTTTCTCGGATGCAAGCTAGTGTAGCATTACAGCGAATACACTGCAGAATACCTGAAGCAGTTGTGCCAGTAGAGAGGAGTCCAGTATGAAGGTGAGCCAAAAAGCACCTTGTGGAGGCTTTTGTGACAGCTGATGAGCTAAGGTTCATATGAAGGTTAGAAGAAAGAGCTAGTAGGCCAAAGCCCATAATGCTTCTATGCTAGGCCATAGAGTAGAATGTTAAGTCATACCCAGACATAATTAGCGTGTCGAGACAATGTTTAAAAATCTCTTTAGTATTACTTGTTACTACATCAGATGGAAGTCTATTCCAAGGCCCAATAGTTCTTACAGAAAGAAAAACTTACGATTATTATGTTTAAAAGATTTACCAGTTAACTGGAGGACATGACCTCTAGTATTATGTATTGATGACTTAAAAGAAAATTCTAGCTCAGTCATGATATAGGGGTCATGAATAATGTCATATAGGAGGAGAAGGTCACCTCTAATGCGTCTGATAGTAAGATGCATTAGTTTCAATGTATCCAACCTAAACTCATAGATGAGGATTCAAGACCAGATATTTTTCAGTGTATTTTAGCTGAACCCTTTCAAGAGTAACTATCTGATTTTTAAAAGGACACCACAACTGTGAAGCATATTCAAGATGGGAGACGGACATAAGACCTGAATAGAAGTAACAACACCTCTGATCTCGAGATCTAATATTCATAAAATAGACCAAATAATTTTATTAGATGTACTAATAACCGAATGCATATGCTTGGAATATATTAAGTCATCTGAAATGTTTATACCCAAATCCTTCTCATCATTAGTGGCACACAGTGATAAATCGTCCAGAATATACTGGAAATTTAAATTATTAGAACCCAAATGCATTACTTTGCATTTTGTAGAGTTTAACTTCATGCCCCATTTATTAACCCAGGTACTAATAATATCAAGATCATGCTGAATACAAGATATTTGGTCTAAATTAGAACATGGTCCTCCGATCTTCACATCATCTGCATATTTAATTGTAAATGAAAGGCAGGAATTAGTTAAATCAGATATAAAACCTGAAAAAGACAGGGCCGAGAACCGAGCCTTGTGGAACACCACTTAAAACTTTACCAGAGTTAGAAAATGCCCCATTAATCATCACCTTTTGAATTCTGTTTGAAAGCCAATTATGAATCCATGTAATTATATGACTATTAATACCAAGACCTGTGAGTTTTAGAATTAGAGCCCAGTGTGGCATGGTGTCAAAAGCTTTACTGAAATCAATAAAGACAATGTCACAGGCTAACGGTTTTCCAAACAAGAACTAAAATGTTCATAAAAGCAGAACAAATTTGTCAGACAGCTTCTACCCTTCTTAAAGCCATGTTGTTCCAAATCAGATGCATCAATAATAGGGCAATAATATCCTTTAGTAGACTTTCTAACACCTTACATATGGATGAAGTCAAACTAATCAGCCGATAATTTTCCCATAGATGTTTTGATCCTTCTTATGTATTGGTACCAACGCCTCTTTCCACTTACAAGGGATAAAATTATATTGTAAAAAAGGTTGAATAAAAGTTTGAGTGGAAAGGCAATATGTTTAGATAATAGGTAAAGTAAATGCCTGCTATATTGTCTAGGCCTGAACAAAATTTACCTTTTAGTAAGTGTAGTTTTTTAAGAATAGACTCAACTGAGAATGTAATAAAAGTATCTGATGGTGAAATCATAGGTACAGGTGATTGAACTTCTGATGCAGAGAAACTTTACAAAATTCATTATTAAATACATCAGCCATGGCTTTTCGGCTCATGGATAAGTATATTTTCTGTTGTAAGAGGCCCCACCACTTGAACTTTTCCTGAGGGAGTTTATATAAGAGTAAAATTGTTTGGAATTAGACTTACTAGCTGTTGTTGCCAATGTCAATTCCTATCTAGATTTAGCCCTAGGATGACTAATTTACACTTCCTACTTGATTTTAAATAAGATTCCTAATTAGAAATTGTCCTATTCTTTAAGTGAATTATGATGTTTTTATTTTTATATTTATTAAACGTTTTATGTTTTATTCATCCAGCTAGAGTCTGTTTCCCATCAGAATTCTTATTTTTGATGGAATATAAGTATCACGAAGAGTCGAAATAAGTGATTTGAAAAGTACCCAACTTTGATATAAGGACTGGTTATCAAAAAGATAACCAGTTTATTTTTCAAGGTATAGATTGATACTGTGAAGATCAGCTTTGTCGTACAGGTATATAATCGAAGAATTAGTATTAAAGACAATATGTCTCTGCAAGTTAAATAAAATAGAATTATGATCACTGCTGCAATTGGTGATGAAATATGCACATCCCTAATATCTAAGTGGTACTACTCAGAACAAGATCTAATATATTATTAGCCCGGTTGCGAAGTTATCCATTGCTGTAAGTCCAATTCCGAACAAGTGGACAAAATGTATTACTAATACTGCTAGATGTTGTGAATGTCTGCCAATTTAGATCTGGGAGATTGAAATCCCCTGTAATAATAACATAACCCATTTGAGTAGCTATTTCAAATTCGGAAAGAATGGCATCCATAATTAAACTAGATGAATATGGGGAACATAACATGTCCCAAGGATAATAAAATCCTGTTTGGATAGGAAAATTTTAAGCCAAAGACTCTCAGTTGGGAGATTATGAATTTTTATAGAACTAGAAATATTGACTGAGTTGATTTTATTGTTAATAAATGAGGCAACACCTCCACCCTTTCTTTCACTTTGATTCAGATAATAAGAGATATATCCAGGGAGTTGCTTGATCCAGTGGCAGTTATAATCACCCCATGTTTCACAAACCGTAATAATATCAAAATCCTTATTTGAAATCACAGTTTGTAACTCATCAATTTATGTGTCAGACTTCTCACATTAAAACTAAGAAACTGTAATTGTTTACTGGAGACTTTGTAAGAGTGAGACGAAGAGGTATGTACATTTGCATTCCCCCATTATTTAGTTTAAATTTATGTTAATTGTAGATAGGAATTGTTGACTCAGCAATGCATTCCCTAGTTTGTTAAGATGCAAGCCGTCAGGACAGTAAAGCTCAGATCTATCAGAGAACTCTTCCCAATGGGTCATGCACTGAATATTCTGTCGTAAACACCATTGCCTAAGCCAGTTGTTAATAATTTTAATTTTATGATTAAGAAACTGGGAGTACCGTGGTATGGTAGAATCTCTGAAAAATAATATCACACCGAGATCAATCATTTTATTAATCATAGAAACATAGGCTAATTTGATATTCTGAACAGAGTCCCTGTAGATGTTGTTGGCTCCAACATGGATAATACACAGTGGATTTATGTCTTGAGAGCTAATAATATTATCGACCATATATGTTAGATCTGAGATCAGTAGCACCACTGAAACTAGAACAAGTTCTATTATGTTTGTCAGGTCTCATAAAACCCTATCCAGATGTTTAACTAAGGAATCACCCAGAACAAATAGTTGTCTGGTATGTGAATCATCAGTATTAGGAACACACATAGAGGGTGCCTCTTCACCAGTTTGAATTGTAGCAAAATCAATCAAAGGAATATCAGTCGTGGAATTAAGTGGTGGAGTTGCAGAATTTGGCATATCAACCATGATTTGGGAAGTGTTTTAGAATTTAATCCTTCATTAGGGGACTCAATAGGAATACAATTAGAATCGACAGGGCAGTGGACAATGGGTCAAAGCTATTATGTAGTGGAATGTTAAAATACTCAGCTTTTCTCCTTCTTTTTTAGTAGCTTTAGACCCTTGCACATTATACCAAATTATATCTTCTATGCTGTTTACCAAACTGTGCTCATCTTCTCTAGCTCTTTTTAGAGACATCAGATGGATAAATCACTGAACTACTCATAGTGTGATTATTCTCACTAGACATTATTTTGTCAGAAGGGATGCTGTAAGTAGAGGTAGAGGAAGTCTCATTTAAAGGATATTTGTTACATGTAATGCATCTTGAACTGTTATAGGTTCAGAATCATTTCTTGATTCAAATGCCAATATCCTTTTATAGTTTAAGCTATTCTCACATTGTAATACAATGTTGTCAGTACATTTTGCACAGTGAAAGGAGATTTTCAGCAATATCAGCTGATAAGCTAAACATATAGCAAGATGTGCATTGTATACCTGTTTCCCTTTAGTAGTGGTTACAAACACATTAATATTGCTTGGTAGATTTAAGGAGGATGCCATTACCATGCATTAGAGGTGAAACAACAGAACCTCATAATGTAATAGTACTCACAAGTATAAGTGAAGGTGACAACACAGCCGTAATTATTCCACCTAACATCGCTAACACGCCTAACATGCACTGAACACCCGTGTCTTAGCGCACATCTTCACACACACGGAGTCGAGCATACCCTGCTCCCTTGCTCACCTGCTCACATAAGAAGTGCAATAAATAGAGAGGAGTGACCTGGAAGTACTCAAACAAGGTCACAGAGCCCCTCGAGATTTTAATGTTTTAATGCCCTTTTAAAACTCCAGAAACCACTCATCGTGGAGCTGGTGGAGTATAAGTGTATGCTAGTCCCAAATTAAAATGAAAAGTCCCTTTTGAACTGTAGTTCTTGAGTCTGGTCAAAAGAACTACAGTCCCTCTTCCTGCTTCCTGACAAAATGTCAGCAGGGCTCAGTCACACACTTGTAGTATGCACAAACACAAACACAGAACAGAATCACAGTATTTTTTAAAATAGCTTGTAGTTTTAAAGCAAAGAGCCTGCAGAGAGCCACACACTGCTTAGGTTTAAAATAATGGCAGAGCTAGTGGCTCCCAGGACCTCAAGTCACAGACAGTAACTGACGGGACCAGTCCTTGGGCATGGGGTGCCAAGGACATTGCAGTGTCCAGTCCCAGGGAGGAGGACAGTGAGACCAGAGAGAACCCAGAGCCACAGAAGCAGGGGAAGGTCACCACAATGCTGGAGCCAGATGGGATCAGGCTGCAGATAGAGTTGAGAAGAATGGAGCTTGAATTTGAGCAGAGGAAGTTCCAGATGGAGCTGGAGATGCAGGAAAAAGAAAACCAGCATCAGAGAAAGGCCAAGAGAGAGGACAGAGGCACCAGAGAGAATCTGAGCTGCAGAAGCTAAAACTCCAGTGACCAGGACCAGAGGAGGTAAGTGGCAGGGTGAACCTGGAACTTCAGGACTGGGGTATAAGTTAAATTCAAAATTAATAGCTCAGTTTAAAGAGGGTGAGGATAGGGATACATTTTGAATTCTGTTTGAAAGAGTCTGCATTCAGGCAAAAATACCAGGGAGTCCTGGAGCTTCCAGCTATCCCCACTACTTAGTGGGCAGGGTCGTGAAGGTTGGATCAAATGGACAATCAGGACAGTAGTGATTATAAGAAACTTAAAGCTACATTGCTTAAAAAGTATGAGTTAACTCCTGAAGCATACATGGTTAAGTTCCGTAACCTCTGAAGAAGCTCTGACATGAGCTACAAGAAACTCACCACAAAACAACATCAGTTTTTGAAATGCTGGTGGGAGGGAGTGGAAGCAAACTCTGTAGAGAAAATTGAGGAGGTTGTACTTTTGGAGCAACTCTTTGGGCTTGCCCAGCAGAGTTAAAAACCTGGTTGTAGGTCTGAGACTGGAAAACAAAGCAGCAGGCTGCTGAGCTCTCAGACCACTATGCCAAGAGCAGGCTTGCTCTGAAAGGGAGGGTGGGTGTGGCAGTGCAGAAGGGAAAGTGCACCTTCAGGGCTGCAAAACCCATAATGCCTCTACATAAAGGGGAAGCCCCAGGTTACAAAAAGGGTTCTCAGACAAAACAAATGATGATTGTTAGTTTTGCAAACAACCAGGGCATCTTGCAAGACAGTGTCCTAAAAGGCACAGAGTAGACAAAGTGGTGCTCAAACAGAGTTGGGTGCACTGTGTATCCCTGAAAGCATGCCTATAAACATGAGGTAGTACATACACCCTGTTACTGTAAATGGGGTGCACATCCATGTGTTAAGGGACAAGGGGGCATGTCTTACTTTAGTAAAGAGGATTTGGTTGAGCCTGAACAGCTTATACCTAATCAGTTCATAACAGTAAGGAGATTCATTGGGAGGAGAAACTCTGCCACTTGCTAGAGTTCTCTTGGACTGGGGTGAGACAGGAAAAACGATGCAAAAGTGGCAGTTGCATACAATCTCTCCCTGGATGTGATAATAGGAAACAATCTCCAGAAGGGATGGTATGTGCAGTTACCTGCAGTCAGGTGGCAAAGGCCAACTGTAGTTCCCTGGACCCCATAGAAGCCCCTGTGGAAAACAATGGGAGGCTGAATCCCAGCCTGTGTTTCCTGAAATGGAGAATAGTGAAAGAGGGTAGGGCTTCCCCACAGCAGTTCACAAAAAAGCTACAGAAGGTTACTCTAAGGAGGGAGGGGCAACCAATGGTTAAACAGTTAGGGATAGCTGTGACCCTGAATGCCCTGACACTAGAGCTATGGACCCTAGTTTAGAAAATGAAGGGGACATGTCCCATGCCTTAGGAAAATGTACGGATTTTGCAGATGCTCAGAGGACTGACCTTAGTTTAGGAGGTTGAGGGTTTGTGCAGAATATGATGGGACACAGGGGGTGACAGGAAACATAGGATATTTTGGGACAGTGGATTTATGGATCGTGGGACGAAGGACAGAGGAGGGTGGTGGGCAGGCAGCTTGTCGCTCACCAGGGGTATCGTGAGCAGTTGCTAAGATTGCATGATATTCCTTTGTCTGGTCATCTGGGAATTGCACACTGCACAGCGGTTGGCCCAAAAATTTCTATTAGGCTTACCTTCACCCAGCAGGTGAAGGAGTATTGCAGGTCTTGTCACTGGTACCAAAATAGGAAGGTGGGCAAGAAAGCCAAGCCACCTAATTCCATTGCCCATAGTGAAGGAGCCATTCCAGAGGTGGGGATGGATATTATGAGGCCTTTAAATACCCCCAGCTCCTCAGGAAGAGATTCATCCTGACTGTGGTGGATTATGCTACCCGATACCCAGAGGCAGTCGCCTATCCTCACTGAGGACAGACAAAGTGGTAGATGCCTTACTTGGGATTTTCTCCCATTTTGGGTTTCTGGGAGGTCTTCACCAATCGAGGGGTTCCTTCATGTCAGACCTGATGAAATGTTTGTGGGAGAAGTGTGGGTGGTGCAGAGACACACAACACCTTATCACCCACAAGCCAATGAGCTAGTGGAAGCTTTAATGGTCCCTAAAATCGATGATCCAAGTGTTTGCTGACCAGCATGGGAGGGACTGGAGAAATACCTTCCCACCTGTTCTTCACATACAGGAGGTGCCCCAAAGTCAACAATGTTTCCCCCTTCAAACTCTTATATTGACAGAGGTGCATGGGCCCCTAGACTTGGTCGGGAAGACTGGGAAGGCAAGCATGCCACCCAGGAACTCCCATAGTAGAATATGTCCCAAAGTTTAGGAAAAGCTGAAGGAGCTTAATGGAACAACCCAGAGCAACCTCTTAGCCACCCAGTTGAAGCAAAAGATGTGGTACGACCGCAGAGCCAGAGCTCACTCATACAGTGTGGGTCAGAAATCATGGTCCTAATCCCAGTCCAGAAGGACAAGCTGCAGGCCAGTGGGTGGGACCATACAAAGTAGTCAGACAAATGAATTATATAAATTACATTGTAGAACTGCCTGACAGGAAACATACCCATAAAATGTACCATGTCAACATGATGAAGCCATGTGCAAATACGCTGACATGTGTATTTGCAATGTGTAGTCCTGAGGAGGGATGGACAAAGAAGATCCCTACTGGACTTACTAGTGGAAAGCAAGCAAGAGTCCTCTGTGGAGGCAATCAAACTGTCACCCCAGTTGACCTTGGAACAGTCCCAGGAAGTGAGGGAGGTTTAGAGCACTTTGCCCCTTTGTTTCACGGCCAAGCCAGGGCATACTCCATTAGTGACACATAACGTGGACACAGTAACGCAAGAACCCATCCAATGGACAGCCTACTGGGTGTCCAAGGCTGTCCTAAAGGACATTAGGTGGGTGGTGGAGGAAATGCTGGATTTAGGGGTAATCCAGAAATCCCACAGATCCTGGACCTCACCTGTAGTCCTTGTTCCCAAGCTGGATGGCTCTATTCACTTCTGTGTAGACTATCATGGACTGAATGTAGTCACAAAGTCTGAGGCCACCCAATGCCACAAAGGACAAACTACTGGACAAGTTGGAAGGGCGACATATCTCACCACCATTGACCTGACAAAAGGGTATTGGCAGGCAGAGTTAACTGACAGAGCTAGGGAGATGTCGGCCTTCATCACTCCAGTAGGGTTATTTGAGTTCAGGGTAATGCCTTTTGGAATAAACACCCCTGCCACCTTCCAAAGGTTGGTAAACCAGGTGTTACATGGTACTGAAGAGCATGCTGTGTGTGTATACCTGGATGATATTGCCATCTTCAGTGCCAGCTGGAAGGAACACCTGTCCCACCTGAAGAAGTGTTGGGCAGGATACAGAGCACAGCTCACTGTCAAGGCTGAAAAAGTGCCAGGTGGCCATGGTGGAGGTGGCATACTTGGGACATATATATTGGGGTGGGGCAGCTTCACCATAATGAAGCCAAGGTTGAGGGAGTGACAGAGGCATGGCCCAGGCCGTAAACCCAGAAGCAGGTTCAAAGTTTCCTATGGACTGCTGGGTACTATCATAAGTTTGTACAAAATTACAGTACAAACAGCAAAAAAACAGCTCCTCCGTTAATACAGGTGCTCGGTAACAACACATGGATCCAAAAGCAAAACCCAGCACTCTGTGGTAGGCGTGAAAAGAGCATCGTTTAATAGTAAACGCAAAATGCAAGCCTCCACATATATCAGGAAGCACAACTGGAAATACCCGACTGGTTTCATGCACTCAGCATGTCATCAGGGATCTGAGTTTTGCTTTTCGGACAAAATTACAGTACCTTGGCAGCTCCCTATCTGGACTGCTAAAGAAAAGAATGCCTAAAAGGTAATATGAGAACCAAGCTGTGAAGAAGCCTTTACACAGCTAAAGGAGGCACTGTGCGGTGCTTCTGTGTTAGCCAGTCAGACTACAGTAAGCCATTTGTAGTCCAGACAGATGCCTCAGACGTTGGGATTGGAGCAGTCCTCAGTCAGACCTCTAACCAAGGGAAAGATCACTCAGTAGTGTACCTTAGCAAAGGTTGCTTCCCAGAAAGAGGCCTATTCCACAGTTGAGAAGGAATGCCTTGCGCTGGTATGGGCCCTGAAGAAGTTAGTCATACCAATACAGGAAGCACTTTGAGGTACAGACCGATCATAACCCCTGGTGTGGCTGACACAAATGGGGAAGATGAATGGTCATCTTTGAGATGGAATATTGCCTTACAGGGCTACGTTATGATCATTTCCACATGTCCAGATCGGAGAATGCCAATGCAGATGGGCTATCTCAGCAGTTAGAAGAATGAACAGAATTTGTGAAACTCATACTGTGCTAGGGATGGATTCCCACAAATTCAGTCTAGGAGGAGAAGTGTTGCAAGTTAGTCAACTGCTGATCATTATTTGCAACATATATGCCTGTTATATATAATGTCTTATGGGATTTCTGTGTATGCCCATGCCAGTGTTACTCAAGGCATAGGAAAGCCTAGATTTTTAAAGGGGTGACCTTTTGACTTGAAGACCACCTGCTTCCTATGAAGGGAGGTTTTCATTCCAGGTTCTTTGACAGATATGTGCCAAAAGCCATTTACCTGCCATAAACATGCACTACAGAAGCAGATTGTTTTGATCTCAGGGCTATGATAGGATGTCACATTTTGTTAGGGAACAGGATGTTTGAGCCAGGAATTGGATGGCAGATGGCCATTCTAGCAGTGCTATGTGAAATTCAAACATGACACTGTGAATTAGCTTACAATATGCTATATTGACACATCAAAGTTTTAACAGTGACTGTCCTGTTACTAGTTAATTATGGAGACAGAATTTATGGTGCAGCTGAGTGACATCACCAGGTGTCCAGGAAATTGTGGGTCACTGTTAGGAAAATAAACCTGGTTTCCTTATGACTGGAAATCTGATGACACTGCAAATTTCAGAAAGGTAGTTAAGCTCCAACACAGAGCAAGTTGGACATTCTGGTTTTGGACTTCCTCCTGACACAATAGACCAGCTGCCAAGCTGCTACACAGAAAAAGGACTTTGAACATTTTTATCTTTAAGGTACAGATGTAGTTAAACTGTTTTAAGATGTATATACTTTCCCATTTGTTTCTTATGCTGTAACCTAAAATTTGTATATGTTCTCTTTTACTTGTAACTACATTTATTTAATTATTTTAGTAAAGACGTTTGTTTTTCTAAAGAATTCTGACTGTGTGAGATTCCTTATATTGCATGTGTGACTGTAAAAGGTTTATTTTAAAACTGTGACAACTGTTTTTGCTTAGAAGGTCACCAAATAGCAACCAAGTTGGGGATCTGGCAGGATTAGGGAGAGTACCAGAGTCTCATATGAGTCTGCAGGGATTGTGAACTTGAGCCATTGCAGGGCAAAGGCCAAATCAGGTGGTGTGCTGCTACGAAGAGGGTGTAACACTTGGGCCTTCCTCTTGTGTGTAATAGCCATGAAAAGGGTTCATATTTGGCCACAAGTCTCGAGACTGGTATTGTGCCCTGATCAAAGTATAGAGGATGCTCTGGGACCTCGTGGCAAGTGTTCTGTTGTAAACCCAGTGAACACTCTGGGCGGACACAAGGAGAATATCCCTGTTGCTCCCCTCCCTGTCATGGATTGTACTTAGGGTAGGCACTGTGAGCTCAGTTATCTGACCTTCACGAGTGGGTTCATGACACTAACAAATGTGGAAAATACATAAAATGCAGCAATTTTTAAAACTAATATCAGAACCTAGCTAAATGGAGCCATTTCACCAGATTCTGATGCTTTGTTTTTTCATTATGCCCCAAAATACTTTTTCTGCATACCCAAAATCCAGGTACCTCAGGCGAGGGAGAGGAGCACTTCCCCATTCTCTGTTTGAGAACAGTGGGAATTTCTTAAGTTCTACAGCAGCAGCTGAACTCGTGCTGCCAGCTGTGGTGTCAGTGCAAGCTACCCTTGCTCTGGTATCTAGTGGTTCCCTCCACCCACCAATTGCTTTCCCATAACTTAACATATATTCCATGGTGTCTAGTGCCAACCCCACCCTCTGATTACCATCCCCCTTATTTTACATTTCTTCCTGGTGTCTAGTGGCAACTCCACCTGCCAATTGCCATCACCCTTATTTTATATTTGTTCCTAGGTGTCTAGTGGCACCCCATCCTCTGATCACTGTCCCTTTATCTTCTTTGCTCCCTGGTGTCTAGTCCCCCCTCCAATTGCTGTCTCTGTTATCTGTCTTTTGCTCCCTGCTGGCTAGTGGCACCCCCACCTGCTGATCACTGTCCCCATTATTGTTTTTATTCCCTTGTGTCTAGTGGCCCCTCTGATCACTGTCCCTATTGAAACATATTCTCCCTGGTATCTAGTGGCACCCCTGCCCTCCCATTGCAGCCAAATGCTGAAAATAAGAAACTGGTCCCTCAATGATATAATTTTTTTTCAGTTAATCTGTAAAAAAGAAAAGGGTCCCTCACTAATCAGCCCCCATCTCCACTCAGCACCCACCTCCCACACCCCATACACCCCCACACACCCTCACTCACCTGAAAAGGTCCCAGGTTTGAGAGCCACTCTCCAGATTGAAGACATGTCTTGTTGCTGGAAGTGGCAACTGCAACATGAGAAACTAAGGTAAATGCAGTTCAATGTATTTCAATGGGCTTTCAACTTTTATTCATAACTCAGCCATTTTTGAAATTCTTGCACAAAATTTTCCAACATATCCAATTAGCAACACTGCCTCTCATGAACAATAGGACTGTCATTACACAACTCCTACCTGAAAGGTGATTTTGTGGTCGCTTTGTGAATTCACCTTTCAGGTGGGATTTGCATAGTAACAGTCATATTGTTCATGAGGTAGGTCATAAAGGCTATGTTGAAAATTTGGGGTCAAAACATGCAAAAATACCAATGTTATGACCATGCGCTGCAATTCACTATGCACTCTCATAACTTTAAAACTGTTCAATATTTTGATTCCAGATTTTCAACATAGCCGTCTTATTACCCCACCTCATGTGTGTCACAGTTGTCATTTTTCAAATCCTGGCCAAAATGTGTTTTCACACCTGTGGCATGGAAGGGAATTGCAGTTGTGCAGAATTACGTTTTGGTGGGATTCGAAAATGTTCTGTGCTGGGTACATGAGGTGGGGTAATAAGATGGCTATGCTGATAATTTGGGGTCCAAATATGTAAAATGCAAAGTTATGACCGTTTGTTGCAATTTTGCTATGCACACTTGTAACTTTGAAATGTCCAATATTTTGACCTCAGACATTCAACATGCATCTATTACTCCACCTCATATATGTCACAGCTGCCATTTTAAATCCTGACCAAAATGTGTTTTTGCACCTGTTGTGCAGAATGGAGTTGCAGTTGTGAAGAATTATGTTTTGGTGGGATTTGAAAATTTTCTGTACTGGGTATATGAGGTGGGTAATAAGATGTCTGTGCTGACAATTTGGTCACTGTTGTCCTATAAATGGAAGCACCCACAACTACATACATATCTAACGTTGTCTATGAGGGATGGGAGTGCAGGGCCCTGCACTCCCATAGGCAAACAAGGATATGATTATACTATCTCAAAAGTAAGGAAATAAATTGCAAAATGTTTAATGCTCCAGTTAGGGTTAAAGAGACAAAAGTAGGAAATGTGGCATTAAAGTTTGCAAACTTAACAGCCCCTGCTCCACATACCAACAGGCCTCAGAGTGTGCCTTGGGGTTGTCTGTCCTAATGCTTACCCATTCTCCTATACTGTACCCATCTCAGGTTATTTACTTATGGAATGGGGTGAGTGTTAGTGCAGACTCACTTAAAACAGACCCTGACACTGTTGGTGTGTGCAACATGGGGGAGGATTAGATTTGAGACAAATACATTCTCTACTTTGTGGTTTTAATCTCATCTAGAGTTTTTTTGCAATTTAAATATACACACACATATATATAGATTTAGAATTCTTTGCAAAATGTTGTTAATGCACCAGTAAGGTTTCAAGTTAATGCCACAGAAGTAGGGAAATGTGGTACCCACCACCCCCAAGCAGCAAAAGGAAAAACATTAGGATTTTGAGTCTGTGCAGTCTTAGTGAATCAGTTTTGGGGTCTTCCTTGGGGTTGTCAGCCTTAATATTCACCCTGCCTCAGCCCATTGCTTCCTGTCCAAAGCACAAGGTACAGCTCCAAGCCAGTGCCTCATACTGATATACTTTTCAAAGGTAGAGAAGTATGTCTCACCACATGTTGCCAATACAATGTGTTATAGCTTTCTTCATGCAGGGTGCCATGGCCTGCATTAAGAAAGGAGATCACATCTGAGCATGTTGGCTCAGGCAACAGGGTGGGCAGTAGGATTGGCAACCCCAAAGAAGACCCCACCACTGATTCATTAAGATGCCAGAGACCCCGAACCCTAATTTTTTCCTTTTGCTGCTTGGGGCTGGAGGTGGGAGTTAGAGTTGGAAACCCTAATGCCACATTTCCCTACTTTGTAGTGTTAACTTGAACCCTAACTGGTGCATTAACAAAGTTTTTTGCTAAAATTACCATTCTTTTGAGATAGTGGAATTGTATCCTCATTCATGCAGGTCTGTTAGAGGGCTTTAAAACAGAATGGGGTGTTTGTGGGTGATTGGCAGAGCTGGAGGAGGATGGCAGTGGATCAGGTATTAGAGCTGGGCTTTGTGGTTGGACAGTTGACAGTTTATTTAGGTACATGGATAAGTTGGTGAACTTACAATTGAATACACTGGCCACATCATGAGGGTCAGTAGCAGCCCGTCCTAGGAGTTGAGATGCGGTGCAGCATTGCTGGAGTGGGGTTTAGGAGGGATTTAATTGAATCCCAGAATTTTCTAGGGTCTCCAAGGTTGGCCTTTTGCAGGTTGTGGAAGTGGGTCTGTTTCAAAGATTTGGCATGTTGTTTACATTTGTTCCTCATGTGCCTGTAAGCATCCCAGAGGGCAGGTGAGGGGTTGCTTTGAAAGTGGACCAGGTGCGGTCTCTGGTCTTCATAAGGGTTAGGAGTTCTTTGGAGACCCAGCTGAGGCACCGTCTCTGACCCATCTGGTAGTGACAGGGAAAAGCAGTCCTGGAGGGTTAGTAGAGTCGTGACTGTGTCAGAAAGGAAAAGTGCGGACCAGTCCAAGGACTGGTCCTCCTCAAGAGATTTGTGGTGTCTGGGCAGCTGAAATTTCTGAGAGATAGGTATTTGGGTGGGGCGCTTTAGTTTGGAAGACCACAGCATGGCCAGGAGGAATATATAAAATATTAATAATAATGATTGACTGAAACAAGCATCAGAATCTGAACCAGCATGTTCTAATGAGGTAGATTCATGTTTTATTTTAAATTATGGTTGCTGTAATAAAAGTTTGAATTAGTAGTTTGTTACCGAGGTGGGAAATAAGATGGCATCTGTCATGAAACAAAGCATTTTTTGGTGTAAGTGACATCTCACAAAACTAAAAATGGTTTTCAGCATAAATTTTGGTGTTATATCGAACATTATCCCAAAACCCTACTGATCATGCTCAGAACAGAAAAAACAATGCCTCTGAATTGCCTATTCCTCCACAGCTCACTTACCCTTGATATTCCTCCATTTAGAGCCAAAAGTAACCCCTCCCTTTATGGCCCCCAAGCTCCAAACTCTCACCTCCATTGCTGCAACAAAGCCCAAAGAACCCCTCCCTCTATGGCCCCCAATTTCCAAACTCTCACCTCCACTGCCACAACAGTACCCACCTCCAGAGCCACCATCCCTCCACCTGATCACTGGCACATCCTCTACAGTCACCACCTTGACATCCCTCTCCCTCCACAGGTCCCCAACATCCCTCATTCTGCTGTCTTTTGAGACCCAGACCCTTGACACACACCCTACCCACATGGCTCCTCTCAACACCACCACCCAGACCCCTGACATACACACACACACACCCTTTAAGGGTCCAGACAGAACCTCTTCCCTCCACAGCCCCACCTCTAGCTCCCTCCCTTTATAGCCCCTGATACTAGATACCCCTTTTTCCATCTCCGAGATACTAGCTCCACCTTCTTCTACGGCCGTTCAATAAAGGTCTTGCTCCTCCATGGCCCCTGAACACTAGTCCCACCTCCATCCACAGCCCCCAATACTACCCCTTAAACTTTACGACACCCAACACTAACCCTCCCACACCATTCCCTTCTGCCATGCCCCTTCCTAAGCAAAGAACTGAACACTTACTGCTCTCTCAACAGCTCCCTCAACAGCCTGCTCCCACCACAGTCCATCCCAACACCCCTCACTCCCTCCACTGTCCCCAACACCCTCACTCCTTCCACAGTTTCCCAAATCCCTTACTCCTCCACAATCCCCTCCTGGACAACTCCTCTCTGGCCCTCAAACAACATATTTTTCTGCCCTTTGGACACCTCCCTCCTCATCCCACTAGACAACTTCTTTCACAGCCAGCTGAACACCTCTTTCTATAAACACATTGCTTCCAGGAGGATTTTCATTAGTCTACATATGGTTTTGACAGCTTTGTTTGCAAATCCAAAAATATTCCATCTATTTTCTTGCTCCCTTACCATCTCAAACTCAAGAGCGGGTTTAGGGATTACTCAGAGCACCAAAGCAGCAGTTCCCTGTAGCTTAAAGCCACATACATGTTCTGCTGCCCTGTCCCTTTTTCTGCTGACATTGTCTATGTTTGTATGGAGTGGTGATCCAGCTCCAGGGAGGGTGCTCAGCTTGGGTTAGGGGCTGTTACATTGGCAGGAAGGGTGCTCCCTCCAGTCTGGCATTAGGGTCTTAGGACTCCCATCCCAGGCAGCAAGCTGCCAAAATATGACCCCTAGCACTGGAAACAGGCTCATGGAGTCCTTCTTAGTCCAGGCTGCATGCTTCCTGGTACCATCTAACCACCAGCAGTGTCTCTAGCCTACTCAAGCAATGGCCTCAGACTCTACCCTCAAGACCCATGGTAGACTAGTGTGCTTTTTGTTTAGTGTAAATTGTGAGACTGTTGCATGGAATGGGAGGCCAGGGTTTGTGTGAGGGGACTGAGGCCAGGGCTGGTGGGTGGGAGGACCAGGAGACTGCTGCCATGACTGGTTGATGCCATTCCAGTACTAGGGGTCTTTTTTTTTTTATATTGGGAGCCTTCCATCTGGAATGGAGGAGCACAAGACCCTGAGATCATGTCTGAATGTCGGGGTGGGGATTGGTAGCCTGCAGTTAGGGGTGAGGAAGCGGGTGTAGAGAGCCTGCAGTTAGGGCACACAGAGAGGAGAATGCTGGAGGAAGTGGGCACAAAGCACATAAATGTGGCTAACTATTTGCTAACACCCACTGTTACCAACATGCCCGATCCCACTGTTTAACTATTTCCCAGGTATCCAGTGGTCCACCCAACCCCCTTAGCTGATCAAATTTCCCCACTCAAACCCCCAAGTGGTAGACCAACCCACCCTCTTGGGAGCCCACCCCTCCGTGGTCCCAACTCACACAATGCCCAGTCTCAATGTACACATGCCAGGCAACATTATGGGGCTGTTTCTACAGCAGGTACATGATCGCTCATGTCACTCAGACTGTGGCTGGCCGGAAGTAGTATCTTGAGGGGCTGTGCTGATGGCCATTATGACATATCTGATGAGTATTGGGGTGAGTGGGGCCACCGCGCAGTCGACATGTTTTCATTCTCATTAGAAAGGCTGTTGTACCACGAAGGTACAACTGCCTTCTATGACCTTGATATTTGGTAGAAGCTTTTTCTATTTTTTCTTTGTCCCCATTCTTCTTGAAGGAGCTCAGCCCATGCCATGCCATCCCCCATGCTTATGCTTACCCCACTGGGTGGGTGGGTATATCCTTCCCAATGTCCATGGTAGTGTGCCTGGCTTCCCCCAGGTGTGGCCATGGGAGCAGGGCCCCACAGGCGAACACTAGGCAGCAGGGGTGGCGATGGAACTGGGCATCACTTCGAGGCAGGGATTTTTAGGAATGCAGCAGTACCTGGGGCAGGAATGTACAATGACAGCCCCGTCCACCCTGCCCACCTCAGGTAATGATGCCAGTGCAATGGATCCCCCTACCTCCGCCAGAGACCGTTGTGTGCGGACACTCTATCCTCCCTCCGGAGAAGGAGAGCAGTCTTTAGGATGCTCAGTCCTTCTTTCGCGTGAGCCCTCTGACTTGAGTCCATTTCTGAACCTGGGTTGTTGGCATCACAGATGGCCAGTGGGCGGCACTGTACAACAGCTTTTACATATGAAGGAAATACATGCATAACAATCAGTAACTATATACTATAAGTATTACTACACATTACACAAACTTCACTACACACACACACACACACACACACACACACGATTGTGATAGTGTCCTTCACCCTGCCAGTGACCTCCCAGCCTCCCCTACCATTGTGTCCCCAACTTCCCTTCCTTAATTCTGCAGGGTCCCTTCATATCCATCTGGTTTCATAAGCTCTAGTGATCCAGTGGGTGATGGTGTTGATAATTTGAGGTCACCTTGATCTTCTGAGTGTGTGTAGATCTACTAGCAGACCTCCAACCCACCAGTCACTGCCAGCTTGCAGTAACAGTTGCCTTGCTTCTCTCATGTGGCCTTGTCCTGTGGCTATGGGTATGGACTACTATTCGCCCCTGAGGAATTCCCCTAAACCACCACTGACCCAGAACAATCAGTTATGTTTGTCCTGGTCAGCCATTACCATGGCCAAGGCATGCAATCCAAGAAAAGTCCAGTAGGGGCGCAAGAGATACTAGACTAGAATGTAGGCAATGCTTAATTTGAGCATATACAACATGAAGGCCTGACCGGACATCACAGTCCTCAAAGTTCTCCAGTGCTGTCTGCTGGGACAATTGGGGTGGTCTACCTGCACCAAACACTGGGCAACCTAGCAGACATCTTTCTCCTAGTCTGGCATCTGCAGCTAAAAAGTCCAGGTTTAGGATGCTGATAGTCCTTATCTAACTCCTAATTTTCCCAGCAGACTTGGAGGAGGCCTGATGGCCAAATCAGCATTTGGTGGTGGATTGTGTGCCTGCTGCTTCTTGGTTAGATGTGTTGCCAGACTAAAGGAAGGATATGGGCTGACCAGAGCTAGGATCAAGGGATTATTCCGGCCTTCGCGGTGGCAGCATGGGGGAATCCTAGAGTTAGTGTTGCCCACTGTCATTAGTCAAACCTATATGGCAGGTAGGTCTTAGAAGAGACAACAATGGTCATAGTGCAAGGTGACTGTTCAGCAAACAGGCAAGGTGGCGGGCTATGGAGGGGTCCATCTCCTTCAAGCTTTCCTTATTTTGTCAACGATGGGTGAGTTGATGTCCAGATAGGATGCCTAGATCCATGGTGGATGGTATACTAGCATGGGGATAGACTTAGCCAGAATCAGACCCTCCAGTGCAGACCTGCAGCAGCCTTTAAGGTAAAGGGGAGCAAAGGGGGGAAGGAGGAGGACTTATTTAATAGGGTGATTTAAAGTTTCCTACATTTCACTGGGTTGGGGAGGTTTTACTTGTGTTTACTGTAGTCAGATTCAGAGTCTTATTCAGATTCCACACCGATCCTTTTATTTTAGGAATTTGGATTTGGATCTTTAGTACCGAAATGTCAAATTCTGAAAATGACTAAAATCCAAAGCATCCAATTCTTTCAGACAGATTCAGAGGAACCCTAATGAAAATAGTCCCCCATCATGTATTATGCAGCTACCATGTGAGTAGTAGGGACAATCACAAAGAAAGCTACAGATCTGGTGCAGTGCAAGTCACTGTGCAGCTGCTTCATGGGTGGCCTGCAGGACCACATCCAAAGCAAGCTACAGGTCTAGCCTAATGCACATTATTACATGAGTATTTGCAGGGCCACTTGCAAAGCAAGCCACAGGTCTAGTGCAGTGAATGTCATTATGCAACTGCCTTGTGAATGGCAGGGTCACTTGCAAAACAAGCTACAGGTATGATATGCAGCTGCTTGCAGGATCACTTGCAAAGTCAGCTATCTGTCTTGGGTAGTGAGCATTACCATGTAGCTGCTGTTAGATATCTTTTCCAAAATGTTAGGACATGAATTACAACAAACTATGTTTATGCATGTATTAGGGCTACATCAAAGTTGGAAGAATGAAAATTAGGGTTCAAAGTCTCTGGAGCCTTTGCAAATTGGTGGTGTGGTGCTCGATTTGCTGTTTGAATGGCTATGTGATGCAGGGTTGCCATTACCTAATATTGGCACTATCCAGTCTCACAGAGTAAATGGAACAGCAATTCTTGCATAAAGAGTGCTGAAGTTAAGTAATGCCAACCCTGCATTGCATGATTATTCAAGCACTGAGAAACACCACACCACCGATTGTCATGGGCACATCCACTGCAGGGTAGAGGAGTGCCACAATCAAGTGTAACCCTAGTGTGAACTGTGCTGCACATGTAGGTCTGTGTACACTCACCTAGTATGGATTCCAGACCTTTCTCCTTTTCGTCCACAGTCACCTGGTGGGACTATTATTACAAGTGATAATGCCGTGACAAATCAACAGTCCAGTAATAATGATAGCAAAACTAGGAACCTAAGAAAAGTATCACTGGAAAGGAGTACTAGACAGACATCCAAACTGAATTTTGTCACCACTTTTCAGCTCAAGTCAATGAAATCAGAAAGATAATTTCAAAGAATTGGCTTGTGACATAGTCTGAACCAGTTTTAAGATATTTACAGAAACACCACCCAGAATGGTGTTTAGGTGGAGATCTAATGTGGCAGACTACTGTATGTGGTCAATAACCACTATAAAATCCACATGTTAAGACATAGATTCCCATTCTACCAGCAGGATGCCATAAGTGCTACAGTTGCAGACTTTGTCCTCAGATTAAAAAACAGACACCTTTGGGTTTATTAACAAACAAAGGCCCTATAAGATGTTGCATTTATTCATTGTAACATGGAATGTGTCTGATATTTAACGTAATGCAACTGTGGCTCCTTATATTCTGGCAAAACAGGAGGAAATTTAAAGTTTAAGTTGGTGAACATTAAGGGCCATTAAGAAGGATGACAACAACTGGCCCACCAGTACAGCAGTTGAATTTCCACTTGCAATGCCAATGACCGGGTTCGGGATGGACCCGGAGTTGGAGGGCCTGCTGGGGAGAAGGACTGAGCATCCTGAGGACTGCTTTCCTTCTCTGGGGAGGGGAAGAGTGTCCAGTGCTTTCCGGACCCCTGGTGGAGGCTGGGGTACCATTGTGGCCAAGCGCCGTCACCTTAGGGAGGCAGGGCAGATACTGGGCATCATTGCAAGTCCCCACCCCAGGATCCAACAAGTATCAGAAAAAAAATGCGCCCCCAGCATGATGACCTGCCCTGCTGCTGTCTCCACTGCTGTCTGACATCCACCGAGAGGGTCCTGCTCCAATGGCCCAGACCCGGGGATAAGTCAGGGCTTGCTTACAGTGTCCATGGGAGGGAGTCTCACAGCGCTCCCAGGGGCAAGACCTGGGCATGGGAGGCAACTGGCAGGGTGGGCCTTACCACCAAACAGAGGATTGGGAGGCTCACGGAAGAAAAAAATAAGGGATATGAGACAAATAGTCTAGCTAAACATGTTAGGGAAAATGCTGTGCTGTATCAGTTCACTTTTACAGGAATTGATTGCGGCATATAGGCCCAATGTGTTTTTTGACAGTCTCATGTTGGAAAAGAAACTACCTGGATGTTGAAATGTGGGCTATGCAACTCTCAGGCATTAATGAAAGATTTGACTTGATCCCATTCTTCATAACATGAGAACAGATTATTCTTCTTTGAATAAGTGATTAGGCTGTGTCTGTTGCTATAGGACTTTGGATCCTTTCTTCCTCCTTTCTTTCCTTTACTTTTGTCCCTTGTCCAGGTCCATATACCCACATTATCTCCTTCCTGTCCCCCATTCTGCCTGTTCCCTTATTCCTTCTTTTCCCGCTTTTTCTGTCTTTATCTCCTGTATCTACAAAAGTCAGAGCCTTCCTGGGGTCCGAGAGAGTCACTACTTCTGTTATAGTGACTCTCCTCCACCAACTGCAGATTTCCAGCTGTCAGAGATTGTGAACCAGGACAGCTTGCAGCAGCAGTTAGCCCTGCCCTCCAACTCACCCAACCAATTTGATCGCAGACTGCCTACTCATAGGGTGCCCCCAGCAGTCCATTGCAGTGGTCCTTGCATGAAGGGCCAAGAGTAAAGGGACATAGGAGTCTGTCCAAGGGAGTAAGCCTAACGAGGCATTCAGCGGCTGGACATGCTGCCCAAAACATTCAAACGTCATCACAGACTAGATGCAGATTGCATGAACACTGAACAGGTCAGTCAAACTCTAAGAAATGAGACTACAGCTCTTTTGCTGCCATTTCTGTAGAACAGGTATAGTTGCTACTATCAATGATAAGAATTTAGTTTATACTGGGAGAAAGTATTACTCCTACTGATATAATAATCTTGTATTCATACAATTTATCTATCATCTGATACCTTGAACAAAACTAAAGGATATTATTATATGCAAACAGGGATTCAGTTTACTTAGCTTCATATAAACTAACAGGATATAGACTCTTATTGAGTCTGATTAAGTCTGATTAAGTGAAGCATTTAAGTGAGCACAGGCTATAGCTGACCTTGTCTGGGAATTAGGGTGTCTGGCTAACACTCATATTCCTTAATTGGTTGAAGAAGCTTGTGCTTTGGTATTTCTGCCCTTTTTGCTTATTGGTGCATCAGCACATTGGCTCATTAGTGAGTGTTGATGAGCTCCTGATTGGTAGTTGAGTCACAGCTGCTCCTTCTTAGCCCTTTCAATGTAAAGCTGGCACTTAGGAGTTAGATCACTATTCCTTCTGAATGCACAGTTTGCAAGTTGTTTTCGAGAATAGCCGCTGCTTTCCCATATTATTTTGCTATTTGCTATCTCTGGAATCTATTGACTGATTGACCATTATTGAAACATTATTTAAACATTGTTTAAACAAAGTAGCCTTAAGAGACTATCCATAACTGGCTATTTTGAAGATTATATCTGCCAGCTCAGCTTTGCTTGAGGAGCTTTGTAAAGCAGCTGCAGAGTCGAAGTGATTTCTGATTTACAGAGCAGCCCAAATAACTGATAGAAATTAAACAAGCCACCTTGTAAGTGACATTTATTTTATCTATTATTATTCAGGGACATTTTTTTGTGTTAATGTTTTTTGCAGGTTTTCCTGGTTTCTAGAGCTTTGGTTATTATTGAAGCTTGCTATTATTTAACAACATTAACATAACAATATTCTGTTTACCTTATCTATTGGGATATTTTATAGAACTTTTAATTGTATTTGTATGCTATTAGATGTTCTTATTTGTAGAAATGTGTACTTTATTCTAATTGTTGTGTTCCCAGTATTATTCAGTGTTTTCATTTTACTTGTCGATTTCTTGATTTGTAGAATTGTCTTTGAGAGCAAGATTGGGAACCAGAAACCTGTTGATCCAATTAAATTTATTATTTCATTTGGACTGAATACTTGCATATTGCCAAGGATCAAAAGCCATCTTTGGATAATTATGGATTATTTTTACTCAGACTGGAGAGAGTGTACTGGTGCTTGAGAAAGTAGACTTGACGATTTAGCACTTACTGGAGTGAATATTCTCAGTAACACTTTTACCCTTTTCTCAGTTTCTCAGTTTATATTAACTTGCTGAATGAACCTTTACTCAACAGCTATATTTTGTGGACTATTTATTTAAAACTTCTGAGGCTGAGAACTGTAGGTTTGCAATTTATCCATTTGAAATAGTTGTTAGACTGTGACAACACAATTTTCAGTTATAAGTTAACTGTTACTTACCAATTTAAATTGGAGACTGGAATTGTGTGAAATAGTTAACTAATAATTATCCTTGAGAAGTATACAGCATCAATGAGGATGAGGAGCTGTAAAGTTCATTTGGAGAACAACTCTCAAATATTGAAAGATCACAAAATGAAAATGAAATGTAAATTAAAAACAGGAGTAACGTGATTACTACTGTCAATGGGAAAAGGAATTGATTAAACTCCTGATTTGGAACCCATAGTACAGTTAAATGGGAAAGTGGTGATATGGAGAAGAATATAAATTCTGGAACTAAGTTAAGGCAGCTCTCTATTAGAGAATTATGGAGCAAACCAGACCAGAG
This sequence comes from Neoceratodus forsteri, assembly GCA_016271365.2. Taxonomy (NCBI): domain Eukaryota; kingdom Metazoa; phylum Chordata; order Ceratodontiformes; family Ceratodontidae; genus Neoceratodus; species Neoceratodus forsteri. The sequence continues at coordinate 387,565,337 of CM057456.1, forward strand.
AGAGTTGATGAGATTGGATAACCCTCCTGAGTTAATCACTGAAGGAGGGGGATACATCAGTACCCCATAAAATAGATCTAATGGAACTGTCTAATTTTGAAGTAACAAGGACAATGAAAAGCATTAGGGAACTATTCAAACTAATCAGAGGATTGAACAAAAAATGCAAGAACTAACTTGACTTAAACAAGAGCTTAAAGAGTCTTATAATATGGATAAAAGTAAACAAATGAGCAATTTGATCAAAAATCTAGACCAGGAATTAGATCGGAGTGAGGAAGTCTGGCCTAGAGATAATGAAACCCTATATATGAGCCCAAACTTGATAATAATCTAATGATGGGGTCGATAACTAGGGAATGTGCTAGAGCCCTGAGCAATCCTGAAACAGCTAACGATTCATTTTTGAACAGCTAACTGTAGTTAAACAAGACTTATCCTTTATAAAAGGAATTTGTATTGAAAATAAAAAGAAAAGATGGTATCTATGACAAATTGTACCAGAAAGATTGTTCTAAATTAGAACCAGAACAGGTCTTATTAGTAGTAACTTGGAGACACAATCTTTGGTCCTTGAAGTAAGTAACATTAAATATGAGAATGAAGAAATAGGTGAAAATAGGATTAATACATTATCTACCATTTCACTAGATATGGAGAATTGGAAGAAATGGAATTTGAGTCTGAGTTAGTGATGTTGCAGTAATTATGAAGAGCCTGACTCTATTTTGCAAGAATGTAAAGCAGGGAACCCTGAGATCTGGGAAAGGAAGGCTACAAAAGATGAGGGAAAAGGAAGTGACTTCTAGCAATAAAATAAACAAAAGCAAATAAATAAAAACCTCCATAGAAAATGATGGGAGAGAGAAAAGAAAAGTTGGGGTAAAAATAGGAATTGTAATAGAGTGCAAGACTTGACATATGCTTCATTGGAAAAGAAGTAGAATTAATAAAAATTATGGAAATGAGAAGTGAGGAGATGGAGGTGAAGATGAGTGGTGAAAAATCAATTAGGAAAATGGAAATAGATATGCAGCTACTAAATCAATAAATAAAGAAAAATGTAACATAAAAGCTACCAAAAGTAAAACTAAAAAATAAAAGAACAAGAAAATAAACATTAAAAAAGCTTGCAACAGAAGGTACAGAAAGTGCCATAGAAGGAAATATAGAAATGAAAGATCTTATTGGAAAACAGTGTAAAAAATCAGGAAATTAATGTGACTGATATGCACTAAAAGACTTTCTGGCAAGAACTATTACGACCAATTTTGTCCTTCAGATTTTTAAAGTACATATCATACCAGAGGAGACAGAGATAACATTAAACAGTCATTTGAAATATTTATTAAGGTCAGTATGCAATAGAGAATGGAGGAATGGACAAACTCATAAACAACATTAGTATCATAAGACCATTACCAGATGAAGAATTGGTCTTATTATCTGACCAATCTATGTACTAAAATATTAGAAAATCAAAGAGACAAAATGAGAGATTTAGAATTTGAATTAGATAGTATAACTGGAATTAGAACTATTATCCCGGAATACTACAAATCCAGACAATTGTTAAAAAACAAGGACAATGGTTATATTATCTCAATCTTTGAACTAGGGAATTTTGTAAATCAGTCAAAGAACAACATTAGACTTAAGGTAATTGAACTGTTGCAGAATTTATTAAGAGATAAAGAACTTAATAAGAGGATCATAAAGGTCAAAAGATGGGAAAGCGAAGTCCATCTGACTATATGGGTGAAAGATTTAGCTGACTATAACTTTGTTTTGTCCAAATAGAAAGACTAGATTTTGCAGATATAAATTTAAAGGAGAAAGTGAAATGAATAGTAAAGAATGGAGAGAGCATACTGAAGAACAGTGGTTAAACCTAATCAAGATGAATAATAGATATCAAGTACTACAAAATTATGATGGTAACTGAAAACTGGCAGAGAACAATAATCAAAAGATTCAATTACTGAGGTCAACAAATGTTAGGATGCTTTCCTGGAATGCAGCAGAAATAGGTGAAAAAATGGGTGACCCCTCATTTATTACACAATTTAATATCATTTGTATACAAGAAACATGAAAGAAGAAGGAGGTCAGTATAAGTGGTAATAGGACATTCTTTAAAAACCAAGGGCCTTAAAAATGTGGTAGATTGTCAGGTGGCTTAATAATATATGGGAAGATATTAGAAAATATAGAATATGAAGAGATTGAAAGTGATATGGATCATATCCTTTAGTTTGTATTTTAATGAGGAAAAGAAAAATTGTGATTATAAATGTCTGTCTCCAACCGATAGGATCTAAGTATGATGACAATGAAGTTGGAAAACTAAACCTTGCTATTCAGAAATGTTTTATCAGAGAGCCTGAAGCAGAAATTATCCTTATGGGGGACTTGAATGCCAGGGTGGGACACTGCCTGGATCCCACTTTAAAAAATAATAGAGACATGTGCAGCCCAGGGTCTCGCAACTTAGTTTATAAAAGGAAAACTAAAGACATAAAAGAATGTATTAGAGGGAAGGAAATAGTGAAATTAATGGAGGATAATACTTTTTAATATTGAATGGTAGAACATCAGGGGATTACAAGGAAATTATACATAACTAGGTCCAAGAGGTGCATCCACTATAGATCACTTTTGGGTGTTATTAAATACAATTGGATCAATACTGGATATGAGAATAAGGTCTCAAGCTGATAGTGAACATTTTCCATTAGCGATTTTAATTAATCTAGGATTGAGTGTGTTAAAGATAACAACAAAAAACACTGATTAGAACTAAGAAAAGTATTCAACGGACCTCTTGGAAAGTATGAAACTTAAAGAAATAATGTAGTATTATGGGATTAGTGATGAGTTAACTGAATTATATCAAAATACTACTTCAGAAGATTGTATCTTGGCTTATGAAGCCTTAGTTAAAATTATTGCTCCACTACTTCAAAAATGTCAATTTACAAGGATGAGAATGGTAGTAAATGGTATGATGATGAGTGTAAGAAACAAACAAGAGAAATTAATAAACTATCTAAATAAGCTCTGAGATCCCACAAGGATTAATAAATATAAATTAAATAAAACAAGAAAACAATATATTAGCTATTAGAAATAAAGAAATAATATTACAGGAAATACTATGGGATAAATTTGAACAAACTGCATGGGCAAAGACAATGGAAAATTCAGACATATAGTATTAGGGAATGAGGCAATATGCCTGATACTTTAGAAAATTTTATAGAACCAAATACATGGGCAAATTTCTATAAGAAATTGTTTTATGATCCTAAGTAGAAGAACTTATACCTGAATCAATTAAATGGACCACCTTTAAGGCTTCAATAACATCTTCTGAAGTTCTGAACACCATTAAACTAACAAAAATGCACAAGGCCCTTGGTCCAGATGGTATCCCTGTTGATATAATTTTGAATGACACTGATTCATGGATTCTGGCTATTGTGGCACTATTTAATGCAATAATAGAAACAGGTCAAATCCTGAGTACATGGAGGGAAATGTTATTGTGCCTATATATAAGAAGGAGAAAGAGGAAATGCTAGTAACTATAGACCAATATGTTTTTGGATGCCACACAACAATTATTTACTAGGATATTGCATGATAGACTAATGGATTGGATTAACAAAAGAATATTATTAGTGAGTCACAGGCCAGTTTCTTACCAAAACATTCCACAATTGATCAGTGTTTCATTTTTACACACTTAATACATAAGTACATCAATATCAAAAAGCAAAAAGTATTTTGTGTTTTTATTGATTTAAAATCCGCTTTTGATAGGATCAACAGGGAAAAATTATGGAGAGCTGATACACTACAGGATTGCTCTGGAAATATTTAATTTGATTAGGATCCTATACAGTGATAACAAAACCATGATAAGATACAATAAACAGGGAGATAATACACCCAAGTTTAGATCTAATATAGGACTCAGACAGGGTTGTGTTTTATCACTAATATTCAATATATTCCTGAATAGAGTACTAGAGGAATTGGGAGACCCTGGGTTGCATATGCCAACTGTGGGATCCAGGAGGTGCCCCTACCTGGCATATGTAGATGACATCGTCCTCATGGCAACAAGCTACTTGGGTATAAGGAGAAGTCTGCTAAAATTTTGTGAAGTAGCGGAAAGTGCAGATTTAGTTATCAATCTTCAGAACAACAAAGTATATTATATTTAACAGAACTATGGTATGGGATAATAAAATGTGCAAATTAATGTGCAATAATCATAACTTGGAATTTGTCAATACTTTTACATATTTGAGAATTGAATTTTCATATAATTTAAAATGGCATAAGCATATTAATCAGATGAAGCAGAAGATAAAAGACTGATACCTTTAATGGAAAGATTTGCACATAAATATGGGGGGTCATTCTGTGAAGGGCTCTCTTCAGACTTTAATGCCAAAATAAGAAGCCAGATATTATATGGATGTGAAATATGGGTATAAAGAATACTGATAAACTTGAAGCTTAGTGAATACTTTTACAAGAAATTACTCGGGATCCCACAATGTGCTGCATCTACTCTGACAAGATTGGAGATAGCCAATTACCTATAAGATGTATTATTGATAAAAAATTGGTTTCATACTGGATCAAACATACAACACATCACATAATAGGCTTCAAGGATGTGCTTAGAGGAAGCAATAAATTTAGAAATATGGGTTTTAAATACCCAAGCATGTGCACATTGGAAGAGATAATTAGACCATATGGATTATTGCAATTAATAATGTATAGATAAACAATTGAAGCAAAGGATATCAAGAGAGAGACATCAAGATATGAATACAATATATTTACATACATACAGAGAAGAAGTATTGCAAATAATTTTTAATTTAGCTATTGGCTTGCACAGAATGTTAATAGTACACAGTGGGGAATCTAATATTAGCCTAACCTAAAAACACAATTAAGGAAAGTATTCACTAAAGCTCGCTTTGGTTCTTAGATAACCAAGTACTAAGATGTTTGTATTATAAATCGAATAATGACCAGTGTGTTTGTAAATTGGGTAAAGACACATCATTCCATCTATTACTTCTTGCCCATTATATAACAATGAAAGAAGGAATTTAATGGGATATATATTAGGCTCATTGGATAAGGAACCTATATCAATTCAACTATCTACTCAAATCTAAAAATAGCAATGTAATAGAAAAGGTAGCTGAATTCTGCAGAATTGTGCAAAGGAAAAACAGCACATAAGTAAAGATGAGATATGAAAAGAGGCACATGGCTTTGGAAAAATAGATATTTAACTGTTTGTTGTGTGATTAAATATGAGAAGTATGTTAGTTTATAACTGATTATTTAATGTGTTTTTAACTTTGTTCCAACGAATGATATGGTGAATGTGAACCTTTTCTTTAACCTGAATTTGTAAAGACAACAATGTGTTTGTCAACAATAAACTTAAACTGAACTGAACACAGGAGCTGTATTCCTTGACCTTAGCAAGGCTTATGTCACAGTCAACCACAATATACTGCTACACAAACTGATGAATATAGACATGGCTCTAACCACTTTGTCCTGGTTTTCAAATTATCTAGTTGACAGAAAACAACAAATTAAAGTGGATGGTGCTTTCTCCTCATATATTATGCTTCCCAGAGGAGTACCATAAGGCTCAATAGTGGGCTCATTATTCATGATCTATATTGATGATCTCAAAAGAAACATACATATGGCTAATCTACATTTTATGTGGATGATACAGTCTTACATATCTCTAGACCCTCCTACACAGTGTCTGTGATGATCTACAGTTTGAGTTTAATCAGCTACAGCTGAATCTATTCCAATCTAAACTACTACATTCTAAAAGACCAAAGTAATGTTTTTCATCTGCTAATGTGATGTCCCCCATACACACACTCTACCTGTCCACACTATAACCACCCTCTTGGGAGACTCATTGAAGTGGTGAACAATATAAAATATCTTGGTCTGTGGTTGGATAGGTGCATGTCCTTTAATATACATATTGAGGATCTATGTAAAAATTAAGATTAAGCTTCTATAGAAACAAGAATTGTTTCCCTATGGATATTAGGAAAAAATAGTGAAAATCACCTTTGTGCCCCTCATGGATAATGCTGATTTAATTTATAGCTGCTGTTCAAAATCCTGTCTAAACAAGCTAGATATACTTTATCACAGGGCCCTTTGTTTTCTCACCAACTCGCAACCAGAGCACACCACTGTCTATCATATGCTATGGTAGGGTGGTCCTCTCTAACTTCTAGGAGGCTTGCATATCTATATATCTGGGCATACAAAGCAATAATCAAAAGCCTACCACATTACATCTCAGATTTTATAATCTGGTCTCAGAGTAGCTCTGCACTAAGAAAAAGCAACTACTGCATATTCTTCTAGACATCGGAAATATGCTATTCAATATGGAAAAACAGCTATTAGCAATGTTATCCCTAGGATTTGGAACAACCTAAAAACTCACTTAAAGAGCTGCTGACTGAAAACATAATAGTCAGGTACACTTTCTCTTGCATTCTATATGTATTCTATAGATTTCTTCCCATTTTATGTATTGATGAGGAAATTGTTATAAATGCATGATCTTTATCCCTTGGGGTTCATCTGCCTCTATTACTTGCTCCTTATTTTAAGCATTAATCCTCAGTTGTAACAACACAATCTGTTGCCATGGGAGTAAGTGTGATGTCACAAGGAGTGCATTATGACCTCAGGTAGGGAGAAAGTAGCAGGAATACATTAACTCTTCAGGAGTAAAGGTCCTGTTTTCATGAAAATGACCTCAGTAATAATGTGCAGGAGAAATACAGAAATATTGTGAGAAACAAGCTGAACTGTGTCTAAATATTATGTTTTGTTAAAGTAATCCTGACGGTATCAGCTGATCTTTAAACTTATCAACATGGGGCTTGTGCCAGACATTTGCTGCAAGCTGCCACAAAGTGGGAAAAGCGTTGCAAATGTACCCGATCATGAATTGGAGACGTGTTGCAGCAATGTGGTTGGTGCAGTTGTGCCACAACACATATTTGATGTACCTGCATCACCACTGTGAACTGAGCTCCTAAATGCTGTAACGTGATATTAGCGATACTATAGATTTACTGTTTAAAGTGAATTTCTTGTTTTGCAAACTTCACTTCATCTCTTAATGTGTACCATTTGTACTATTTTTTATTTAACATAATAAAAGAAAGTTAAAAAAATAGAACAGTACTGAATTCCAAACAGCTGGAATGGAAATTTCATTGTGCCTGTATGCAAACAAGGAGACATAAATAACCCTTAATGTAAAGGCTGTTCACCTTTATTGATAACATAGCAAAAGCCTCCCAAAGGTTGTCCTAGTAGGCTTAGAAAACTGAGAAAAATAAAATAAAATTAAAAAGAAAATCCAACAGGCTTCAGGACAGGTATAAGTCAGTTGATCACTGCTTTACATTATCAGATATATTATTATAGGGGCAATAGTGCCACTATAGTTAGGGGTTGAGTAGGGTGTTCAATGTTAACCCTAACTTTGCACCTTAATAGCTTTGGCAGTGTTAGACAAAATTAGTTAAAAGTTTGCATGTGTTGTCTAGAAGGCAATGTCTAAATCTGTGGAAAATTTCATTGTAGCTAGCTAGTTTTCAAAATACAGATATGTAATTTTCCTGTAGACATCTAATTTTTTCTTATACTTCACATAGGATTTGGGTTTGCTCTCAGCTACTGCCTACATGGAATGATTTTTTCCCAAAACTTTCAGGGTAGAAGCTTATTGTCCCAGGTAGTGCCTTTCAGATCTTATGAAAAAATATTGAGTGGTTCCAGAGTTATAGGATTTAACGTTTTGTTTTTTCTGTTCTGAGTGTGCTCAGTAAGGTTGTTAAGATAACATTCTGCCATGATACCAAAGATTCTGTGTCACAAGACCGTTTTTGGTTTCTCACCATTTGCTTCTCAGAGCATGAAACATTTTTGTGCCATGATAGCCACCATCTTCTTTCCCTCAAAATAAAAACCTGGAAAATACATAAATGGTATATCTTTAAAACAAACACCTGAACCCAGGACCTGTTTAGTTAGATTCTGATGTTTGTTTTTAAAATAATGTCCAGAAATATCTTTTATGGGCACACACAAATCCAGGATGCCCAGCTTAGCTAAAGAAGTTGTTCACCGCTCTCTGTATGAGAACAGTGGGACTTTCTTGAATTCTGTAGCCACAGCTGGAGTCCTGCTGTATGGGATGCAGTGAGAGCAGTGAGCTGCTGATCTCCTGTTCTGTCTGCCTGTCCTTGTCTCTCTTGTTCTGTCTGTCTGTCTGTCTGTCTGGCTCTGTTTATGTCTGTCTGTCTGTCTGTCTGTCTGTCTGTCTATATATCTATCATCTGTTTATTATGTGGACCAGAGTCCCACACTTGGTACTGCTTCTTTCCCCCCACCAGGTTACCTGCCTGCATTTCCAAATGTTTATATTTTTAATTATAAATATATACGTGGACCATCATGCCCATTCCAAGTACCGCTTTGACTCCCCTAATCCAGGTCATCCCCAACTTCCCAATACATAAATAGTGGCACCTAGGTGCCACCTCTGGTGCAGCTGAACAGTAGCCAGACACCAGGGTGCCCAATCCCAGCATCAGAATGCATGTCATTACTCCCTGGAAAAGAGACAACTGTCCCTTGTTTTCTTCCTTACCTGCAAAAATAAAACAGTACCTCACCAATCTGACCCCCACCCTGACATCCCACACAGAACCCATACCCACACCTCACACATCTTCACTCACCTGAACATAGCCCATGGTGAAGATCCACTCTCTGATCAAAGACATGTCTTGCTGCTGGAACTGGCAACTGCACTATGAGAAAGTAAGGTAAGTGTGGCTCAATGTTTTCAATGGAGTCTTCAACTTTGGTGAATAACTTTGCCATTTTTCCGTAGTTTGAGGCCACATTTTCAACATGGCAGTTTGGAACCACTCCTCATGACCAGAGGTGATATAATTATCAAATCAGGCCTAAAAGGTGTTTTGTGGTCACTAGCAAAATCACCATTTGGGCAGGATTTAAAATTTTAATCATCCTTGTTCATGAGGTGAGGTCATGAAAACTTTGTTGAAAATATGAGGTCAAAATATGTAAAATTGGCAAAGTTATGAGAGTACATTGAAATTTTGCAATGCATGGTCATAATTTTGGTAATTTTAAATATTTTGACCCCATATTTTCATCAGAGCTATTTTTTTTCACATCACCTCATGATGACAGCTGTTATTTTCAGATCCTGGCCAAAATGTGTTATCACACCTGTGCACGGAATGATGTTGTTGCTATGTGAAATCACTTTCAGGCAAGTTTTGAAAATTTTCTCCATGCCTGATCATGAGGTGGAGTCATAAGAAGGCTATGTTTGAAATTTGGGGTAAAATATTACAAAACAAAATGTTATGGCGTACATTGAAATTTTGCAATACATGCTAATAACTTTGGTCATTTTAAATATTTTGATCCCAAATTTTCAACATACTATTTTTTCACATCACCTCATGAACATGACAACTGTCATTTTCAAAACTGAACCAAAATGTGTTTTCATACCTGTACTGTGGAATGACGTTTCAGTCAAGATTTGAACATTTTCACCTACCGTGTTCTTAAGTTGGGTCATATCGAGGCTATGTTAAAAATTGGGATCAAAACATTTAAAACAACTCAGTTATGAAGGTATGTTTACATTTTCCCATGCACATTCATAACTTTTGTAATTTTTGACATCCAATGCTGCATAGAAGGGCAGGGTCAGCAGGGGCCCTGCACTTCTGTTAGCAGATGGAATATTTTCTTGGCACACAGCTCAGGTGGCTGTGTGTATCTGCATCTGTTCTGAGGAGATGATTCCACTATCTCAAAAGAAAGGACATTTTACATAAATACTTGAAAATTGAATGTTTGAACATGTACCTCACACTGGTTAAACTGGCTGGATCACATCAATTGGAGACTGATACTTGTGTCAAATGTAAAGCTGAGAGGGCAACCTTAGACTCATCTTCTGGGACTGTGATAAAACTAGGCCACTATGGCAGGAAATACAAACAAAGCTAGATCTACTTCTAGGCCTACAAGATGCTATTGAGCCTCTTCTGTCTCTTATAGGCATATGCCTTGAGAAATTAGTTGGCCAACAGAAATATCATATGGCTGTTATTACTGCAGTTGCTAAAGAAAATTTAGAAAGGTACTGGCTGGATGAACAGACTCTGTCTTACAAAGAATTGCTTGCATCCATCAGTGAACCTTTGCGCATGAACTGCATGCTTGCCAGTTTGAGACATAAAAAGCAAGTATTTATAATCAATGGGTGGCACTCCACACTTTATTGCATTTACCAAAGTCCTGTTCAATGACAGTTTTTCATCCCCTCTCTGCTCTTATTTAGCATGTGTGATATAAGTCCCTATAACTGCTGTCTTCTTCAGCATTACCTAATAGATAGTACTATGATAATTATTAAGGGATGTCTAATTTTCTCACTGCCCATTGTTACCTTTTTATTTTATTTTGGCTTTGATTGGTTACTCTGCTTGTTGGTGCATTTAACCATATGTATTTAATACTTGAGTGGTTCTTCCTGATGTTTTGGTTTTCAGGGAGACAGGTTATGACAATACTCACTTTTTTTTTGGAAGGTGTTTTCCACTTGTTAGAAATTTCAAAGCTTTGATATTGCTGCTTGTTTCTTCTATTACAATTTGTATATTCTGTCAGAAATTGTTAGTAAAGATTATTCAGTTTTAAAAAGAAAGGATATTATTTGCAAAAAAAAAAAAATTTCTAATGCACCATTTAGGGTAACTAATGTCACAAAATAGAGAAATGTAACATCAGGTTTTCCACCCTAACTCCTCACCCCTATCCCCCAACAGCAAAGCAAAAAAAAAAAGTTTGGGGTCTTCTGAGTCTTGGCCAATCAGTGGTGGGGTCTTCCTTGGGATTGTCAACTCTATATGCTCACTTCCTGCCCCATGCTTGTCATCTGCAATCTGAAGCACAAGGTACAGCTCCAAGTCACTGCCTCATAATGATACACTCTTGAAAGGTAAAATTACTCTCGCATGATGCAACATAGTTTTGTAGCTTTCTTCATGTATGGCCTACCAGGCCCTATGTGAAAAAAAGGAGCTCATGTGTGACATTGTTTGCTCATGGAGTGGGGTAAGCAATAGGGTTGATAACCACAAGGAAGACCCCACCACTGATCTGCCAAGACTATGGAGACCCAAAATCCTAATGTTTTCTCCTTTGCTGCTGGGGAGGGGAGGAGTTAGGTGTAAAACCCTAATGTGACATTTCCTACTTTTGTGGTGTTAATTTACCTAAACTGGTGCATTAATGAAGTTTTTGTCAAGAATTTTAGTAAGTTAGAAAACAATGGGTTTAACATTCATAAATCTTGGATATGCTTTGACTCATGCAAAATATTGTCTGGTTAAAACTGAGTAAATATTGATAAGCAGGACAGGAGCTGGGTATCTTGATCAGTTTCACAAGGACAATTCCAAGTCAGATATGAGAACAATAAGGAACTTATAGAGATACACTATAAACAAATAGGTGTATTAAGCAGGGGTTGTGCCAGCATTATTTTTAGTAAATATTTATATAAATGACTTGGCCTTGTTTGCATAAAGACACATTCTACCTTATTTTACACAGTAGCAGTAACAATGTCAAGACAGAATACTAAAACAGTTTAAACATCTTTCCACAGATAGATAAGGACTTTTCAAGAAGTATATCAAATCAAATCAAATTTTATTTAACCAGGCATCAACACCATTGAGCAAGCTCATTTTCAAAGTGGTTCTGGACAAGGAACAATACAAAACAAAGACAAGGCAATACAGAACTTTGACATTAGCAAAGTGCAGTACATGGTAGGATGCAAGATACTAAGGTCTGTAGGTGAACTCCCACTTTGGTATTATCTGAAGAAACAATAAAAGTAAGAAAGGGAAAGTAGGGTAGAAAGATTGAAAATTGGCTGGGGCCTGCAGGAGGATAAGTAAGACAGGCAGGGACCTGGAAATGGATAAGTAAAGACAGGCAGGAGGAGGCGAGTCAAAAGAGGAAGGGGAGTGTGGGTAATGGTATCCCTATGGGTGATGGCTGATAACATAATATCAATTAATTAGAGTAGAGACACCAGTAAACTGAAAGAACAAATTACCTATAGCAGCTACAAGGTTCCCACAGATACTCAACTAGCAAAGATTTGAAGGAGGGGGCTCGGCAGTGAGGTAAGCTTGAGTGTGCTTTGCATAGTGTTCCACAGTGAACGGAGTGCGGAAGTAATTGTGGTCAGTCTATGGTTAGTTTTGCTCTAGGCTTGGAAACAAAGAGTTGCATAACGGCTGAGACCATAGGAGCCATGGGCACATTTGAACAGACTAGAAATATATGCAGGGAGCTTGTCAGTGAGAACCAAGTAAGCATATTTCTTTTCTCTCCTTGATGACAGTGAGGCCAGCCTCCATTTGGTACAGAAGACAATGATGGGTGCGAAAAGGCAGGTTAAAGATGAATCTTAGAGCTCGGTGATATAGGATGTCAAGTTTATTAAGTACTGTGAGAGGGCAGTGATGGTAGAGGAAATCAGCATAATCAAGTATGGGTAGAATAGTGGTTTGTACTAGTCTCTTTCTAGCATCTGTGGTAAGCAGATATTTGATACAATAGAAAAGGCAGAGTCACTGTCTTAACTTTTCAAGACTTCATTTAGGTGGCATAGGAAGTTAAGTTTGTTGTCCAGCCAGAACCCTAGGTATTTAAAGGAATCTACTGAGTCCAGGGGTTCACCCATAAGCATAAATAATGGTGGGATGGGTGAGGTGCCAAGGGCTGCTTTGGGAGAGAGAATCATAGATTTAGTCTTTTGGTGTTGAGAAGGAGTTTATGCTTGATGAGACTGTGTTGTAAGGCATCAAAGTCTCGTTGTAGGTCTTTGTAGGCTGTGAGAAGTGAGTACCGTGGTCATCGGCAAATAGATGCACATTTGCTACTTGTAGGTGAGAGTCCAGGTTGTTGATATAAATAGCAAATAGAATAGGTCCCAGAATGGAGCCTTGGGGACCCCTCACAAAGGGATTTCTGAGGAGACAGGTCGCCTACTGATTTAACTTGTAATCTGTTGGAAAGGTAGCTAGAGAACCAGTTGATGGCAGGGATGTCTAGACCAATATTTCTAAGTGGCGAAGCATGATGTTGTGATCCACGGTGTCGAAAGCCTTGCTGAGGTCGAGAAATAGAGCAACTACATGTTTTTTAGAGTCTAAGACAATTTGCCAGTCTGTAGTTACTTTTGCAAGAGCAGAAATGGTGCTATGTTTTGCCCAAAACCCAGACTGTGCAGGGTTTAGGAAATTGTGCTGGTCCAAGTAATCTCTGATTTGAGTATTGACAACCTTTTCCAGGATTTTTGAGAGAATGGAGAGTATAGAAATAGGTCGGTAGTTATTCAAGTCACAAGGGTCTCCTGACTTAAAGAGAAGAAGAATATGGGCAGTCTTCCACATGAGGTAATTCATCTTGACTCAAGGAGATGTTACATAGATGGGTGATAGGGCGTTAGGTAGAAGTAGCCAGGCTTTAAGAAGAATGGTGCAATGTTGTCCGTGCCGGCACTTTTATTTGTGTCCAATGCCAAAAGGAGGTCCTCCACTTGCTTAAATGAAATTGTAGAGAGCTGAATACAGGAGGGTTTGGTTGGTATGGATGAGGATAGCATTTGCGTTAATTGAGCTATCACCCACATGGCTAAGCTTATTGACAGGCAAGGTATCAAAGACAAGTCCTTGAACTGCACTAAAATAGCAGCTCTATTTGTATATGTAATTCCATTGGTCACGATTCTAGCTGGGAGAGAGGCAGCTGATTGTTGACCTTCAATTTCCTTGAGCATACTCCAGAATTTAGCAAAGATGTTTTGTTGACTTCAAGTTTTGCCTGGAAGTATCTGGCTTTTTGGACCTAATTAATTTAGTGCAGGCATTTCTGGAGATGTGGAAAGACTAATCATCTTCCTGTTGAGATTTCCTCACTATTTTCCAACAGGTGTGTCTTTGTCTGAGTGCTTTCTTCAGACTGGGGAGAACCATCCGGAGATCGCTTTTTTATATACTTTACTGAAAAATATTGCCAAATGGTTTAAAATAAACACGTTTCATATTATGTGAAAAATATCAGCAAATGGTTTAACATAAACAAATAATCTGATTACGTGTTTATTTTAATATATTTGCAATTTTGTTTTCAGCAAAGTATATGCCTCTAGAAAAATCCATACCTACCTGAGGAAAAATGTTTAAACTGCTACATTATTATGGCTGTTGGCAGAGCCTACAGCCATATCACTTTAGCTTGAAAGGGATTTCCATGGAACAGATTTTTTAGTAGTTTTTAGTGTATCCTTCCATAACACTGCAAATCCTATGGCAGTTAAAAAATATCTTTCTTTCTGTTTAGAATAATGGACACAGAACTCAAAGCTACTTTTCTCTGAGAGCAAATATGCCCACTTTCCAAACAAATCTAAATATTTTTAAAACTATTCAAGGTGCACAAAACAACCAGCATGAAAGTTGTTCAGGGTAAAAGATCTATCATGAGAGTAGTCACTAATTGTAATTCTTTATTTTTTGTAAAATATGTTCTTCCAAACAACCTCATTTTTTTTCTCTCTGAATGAATGCAGTAGGTCATGCCAAACTAATGTAAATATCTCAGAAAGTACAAAGCTACCAATCTCACAACCAACATGAAAGTTGTTCAGAACAAAATGACTGTTCAAACGAGGGTAGTCACTAATCTGAATTCATTAGATTTTTCTTTAAATATAGCCATCTGAAAGGTGAAAATTGTGAAGAAAAGTGAAAATTCAGGTAATCAGATGGCCATAGTTTAAAACATATAATTAGTGCAGCTTAATGAATGGGCTCATTTGAAAGGTAATTTTGTCCTGAACAACTTTCATTCGGTGGTTTATGTGTAATTTCTATACTTTTATTGATATTTACATTTGTTTGCCATAACTCCTATTGAACTTATAACAGCCTCATTTCTGTAAAGCACTACGCCACTTTAAGTGCAATGAGACCAGACCATCTTGTCATGCCTAATTTAACAGTAGATCATCATGACTTACTAGTGCTTCAATGGAATTCTTTAGTGCTTACCAGCTTGAAACAAGAAGATCTGCCTATTGGGGTCACATTAGATCTTTTAGGATGGGATCATGTTAAATCTTTTCAGAACAAAATCAGCAGGTACATTTTAACAATTATTAGCCAGCAATATCCTATGAGATCTATGTGTGAAGCTAACACTGACCAGATCAGAGGAAGAAGGAAGACAGAGAAGAAAAACAATGGCTGTCTCTAAAACTTTTAGGCATCTCTGCTGCAACACTGATTTTTCCATTTATTATGTCCTCTTTGGCAACTTCTACTATTAAAATGCATTAAATGTATAGTTTACTAAATCTTGACTTTGGAACAACTCTTGAATGACTCCTAAATAACTTTTAAGCCATTCCCTTTACGGGATGTCAAGACCTGTGCAAAAGGTTGTGTTATTTTTTCATACTTTTTACAAATTTCCACAGTAAAGTGTAGAAAATAGAAAAGTATGTACAACTAATCTCATATGCATAATCAACTCCAAGAAAAGTTAATATTTGCACAAATCAAACCCAAAGTTTATGCAGTTTTGTTCAAATGTTATTTAATTCTAAATCTTATTGGATGGTTGAGTGTTATTTCTAAATATTTTTTACCAATTTCCAATGTAATAGTGTGGAGGAATACAAAATATGTACAACTAATCTCCTATGCATTTTCAACACAGAGAGAAGTTAATATTTGTGCAAATCAAACCCAAAGTTTATACATGTTTTGTTCTAAAGTAATTTTATTCTAAATCTTATTGGACTATTGATGAACTGAGCAAAGAAATGTTTAGATAAAACAAATTGAACACTCCAGGATTGGGAGGTCATTAAAATTGCAAAGGTCTAATTATAAAACCTTAAATGAACTCATTAAGACCAATCTTCTTAGTGTGTAATTATAAGAGCTACCTCATGAATCGCTCTCAACTAGTTAGGATTGATAATGTCCTATCTGACAGTTGACCCATTTGCTCTGGTGTGTCCCAGAGCTCTATCCTGGCCCCATTTTATTCAGTTGTTTCTAAACAGGCTTCCACTTACCAGTAGGTGTCTGATTCTGCTCTATGCAGATGATGCAGTCCTTTATACAAGTGACCCTGATCCCTTTACCTTGGAATGCAAGCTCCAAGACAGCTTTACTATAGTTGAAAGATGGTTCAGAGAACAAAACTCATTCTGAACTATAAAAAAACAAGATCTTGCTGTTTTCCAGTCCCCAGAACAGGCATCGTTCATATCCACTCACTATAACAGTTAGTCTGAAACTACATTGGAACTCTGTCCAGCATTTCAGATATTTGGGGGTCACTATAGACAGTACTATGTCATATACCTACCACACTGAAAATGTTGCAAGACTGTGAACATCTGTATTGGTCTGCTTCTATAGACATAAGCAAAGTCTTACCGGAGGCCCTAAAACTTGTTATCCAGAGTACAGTGGTCTGTCTTGTTGATCATGCATAGTAGTCTATGATTCAGCTATGGACATAGCCTCCACTGTATAAATGTCACTTCTAAATAAAGCCTGTTGGCTTTTAACTGGCTCCGCACGGCTTACACATATGTGTGACCTATATGACCAGGCTAACTGGCTCCAGTTCACACGTAGGCTCAGGTTCCAAATGTGCCTCCTGGACAAGAAAGTGTGTCTGGGCTTCAAGTCAATGGATTTCCAGAAGCTCCTTACTCCTATGAAAACAGCCATTCCATCAGAAGCTCAGATAGTGCAGTCTTTATAATTCTAGGTGTCGCACCCCTTGGTCAAATAGCTTTTGCCCACCATGTTCCCAAATGGATTAATAATCTTCCTCCTGCCATCTCCTCTAAAACAGCATTAGGCCCCTTCAAACCTGAACTCTGAAAACATCTCAGTGTTAATGCCAACTGTGACTGCTTCCTTAGCCCTCAATTGCTGTTTTACCTCATGCCTAGGCAGCACTTCCTCGACTACATGGCCCCTTGTATCCTGTACTTGTTGTTTTTCTCCCATCCTGTGTCTTAATCCTTCTTCCATCAAACTCCTCTTACCTCACCCCTCTTTTCTCCCACAATCTCTCCATCTGCCTTCAACCCAATCCCCAAAAAGCTTTGACAAGGCCTTCCTAGGCTGATGTTTCTCTTACTAAGTGGGTGGCTGCCCTGGGCTGCTATAAATCCTGTACAATGACCTCCATCCTGACAACACAGACTGCTGCAGTACCTCCTCTGCCTTTCAGACACCCCAGTTTGAGTTGTCCTCTCCCCTTAAACTGCCTTAACCTTCTCAGATACTCTTTGTGATTATAATAGCCTGTTGACTCAGTCCACTGTCTTTATCTTCTTGTTTATATTAAGAGTTATACTTAGACTCCTATTTGTCCTACACTCACAGTTCTACTGTATACCTAAATGTCTTCTTTTTAAATCATTGTTAATGTAATTCTGACGTGGAACCTATGTAATGTAATGAGCTTGTTCTCAAAGGTGTGAATCGAGATCACAATAAATAAATAAAATATGTAATGAATTAAAGCCATCTGAATATAGACCTACAATTATACAACCATTGTGATACATATTTTTAGGATCAGAGGAACGGTTCCATGCTGCCAAAATCGTGGTGATCTCACTGCTCCAATGCATCAGTGTGTGTGATCAAACCAAAAAACGTAATAAAAGCTTCTATCATCTCAAAAAAAAAACAATTATATTTTATTATATTTGATTTTACCTGAAAATACAAAATAGCAATAAGGAAGTAAAACAATCAAGATGAGATTTCAGCATTCTACAACCATACATTGAAGCTAAGCTAGATAAAGCTTCTATCTTCTTCAAAGCAATTATATTTTATTTTGATATATTTAATATTCTGTATCTAAGTAGACACTAGAAAAAGGTTTATTGGGTGTTTAAAACAGGAAAATGCAACCAGACATAAAAGGAAGTCAAAGAAAGTAATGGTTGTGGAGGCTAGTAACAAATCAAGGAGCTCGTCTTGACCACTCCAGCGTGGACCACCCACCAACACTACTGACCATTGGTGGGCACTGGTAGCAGAGAAGGAGCTGTGCAAGTGCAGCAAACAGTCAGTGTGGAGGAGGAGGAGGTGGATGGCAGGCTGCCTGCCATAGTCCAGCTCTTGTTTTAAATTCCTGGGGTGCCTGAGTGGCTGTAGCAATCATCCGTGCAGCAGTCCTCCATCTGTAGGGATTAAGGGGACCGGGTTAGCTGCCCTGTTGTATTCTAGCAGGCTTGAGCTCCATTACAGCAGCAGGTCTAACTGGAGCCCCGGACCCCCAGCTCTGCTACTTGTACAGGACTGACCACTTGAGAGTGAGGGATCTCGCTGCTTGGCGGAGGAAGTGGAGGGGTCACGATTGGTGTTCATTAGTGTGCCGGGGACTGGCTGGGATGGGAGGACTGCCTTTAAGTGTAAGCACTGCATGTGTCTGAACTGTTGTGGATTACATGGGCATGGCAGGGGGTGTCCAGGGTGTCCAAGGCCCCACCCCTCAAAATTACCTCAGAAAATGTCAACTTCCTGTAGTTTATTTTCAGGTTGGCTCAGGCTCAGCTGCTAAAAATGTATTATCTCAGCAGTCTCCATAGTGCTTGGAGCTAGCTGCAACACAATGTGCATGCGTGGTACCATTAATGGCCAGGAGATTTAGACATCATCAACAGAGAGCAGGAGAAGCCTGGTGAAACAGACTAGTGAGTGTGCTGCATCATCTGTACAGCACAGAGCAAGTTGTGGTGTCCTGTTGACTGTCATGGTGGTAGAGTGGGACTGTGTGCTTCTCTGCTCTAGCCTCAGTTGAACTGTGGAAGAACCAGAAGTATGGCTACTAGAGAAAGAACTGACCCATCCAGTGCTGAGCTATGAGTAACTCGTGGCATGTTGTCTTGACTGTGCTGAACGCTGGCTGGACTGGTGGTGTGGTCTGAAGAGAAGAGAGGAGGTTGATGAAAATCTGCTCTGACCTAATGGCCTGTAGTCCTGTCTTGAGTGGGGAGCCACTGGTAAGTCAAGCAAGAGGATAATCAGTAGAAAAGTGGTGAGTAGAGAAAAGAATAAAGATTGATTTTGGGGGAGGGGACCCTGTCATTCAGAGAGGTGGTGAGGGCTATTAACACCATCTCCACGGCAACCCACTCATTACATCTCAACCCCACCAATATTCTGTCCAACTTGGAGCTTATCATGTGGAGCAGAAATAGGTGTGGAAAGGCAGATGCATAACAGACATCTTTGTCTCTGGCTGTTGCAGAGTGCTCTCATGTGCAAAGGTAGAATGAAGTTAGAGTACTCTGTATAGCAGAGGTGGGGTTGTGGTAGAGGATGAGTGATGCAAATGTGGAGGTGTCCCCATGTGTAGGAGTCGGATGGATGGGGAGCAATGCTCCCATGTAGGGGCAATGGGATGAAGGGTGGACTGCTCCTGTGTACAGAGTTGAAATGAAGTGATAAGAAAGCCCCCATGTGCGGAGGTTGAATGGAGGGAGGAGTGCTCCTATGTGCAGGAGGTGGGATGCAGTGGGAGAAGTGCTCCATGGGGGAGGTGAAATGTAGTGGGAAAAGCACTGAGGGTCAGGGGATGCATGCTCACAATGCATGGAGGTGGAATGGAGGTAGAGCAATGATACCTATATGTGGAAATGGAATGGAGGGACGAGAGTTCTCCATGTTCAAATTCAAGTTTATTGTGAAGGGATAAAATCCATTGAGCAAGCTTATTTTCAAGGAGGTCTCGTGTACAAGCAATGATAAGTTCATGGTACGAGATACAGAAAGTAAGGACACATAATATAAATTAAAATAAAGCAATGTTCTTTACATTAGTATTTACAATATATACAATTTTGCATTCAACAAGAATTGAGACCAAATATGACTAAATAACACTATGTCCACCATGTGGAAGAGGGCTGGAGAAGGAGAATTGCTCCCCATATGCAAAGGAGGCATGGGGGCAGTGCTCTCTATGTGCAAATGTGTAATGGAGAGGGAGGAATTCTTCCCATGTGTGGAGGTGGGATGGCGGGCAGTCACTAATAGCCACCATCCTAGACCCCACTCCAGCCTGTGTGTGAAACTTTTGGAATGGACACAGTTTATGATGGGCAGATGTCAACCCACATTTCTTCTCTGGCTGCTGTAAAGTATGGGGTTGATAGGTGGGGCAAGAGGGGCACCAGTCACTCAGGAGCACCCACTGTATCCTACCTACCCAGCACTGTGGGAACAGTTGTGGAGGAGGGATACAATATCGATATTTTATATCTCAGTACCTCAGAGTGCTCTCCATGGGTACAGCATATTAGGTGGGAGAGCTCTGGCTGAGGCAGAGTGTTCTGCAAGTGTACAGGTGTGGTATAGGGTAAGGAAGTGCCAGTCACCCAGAATACCACTCCAACCTTCATGCTAGCTCTGGTGGAGCAGGGACAGGTATGAAGGGACCTGTGCAACTTTCATCTCTATCCCTGGCTGCTGCAAGGTGCTACCCTTGTGTGCAGGTGGGATGGGGGATGGGCAGCCTTTCCCAGAGACACCTGCCTGGAACTCACCCAATGTCAGTGCTAGCTTTCATGGAACTTGGATGGGTGAGGATGGAGATGTGTGAACCACATCTGTCACTGTCTCCTACAGAGAGCTCCTAACATGCAGGAGGTGGAATGGAAGGAGAAAATGCTTCACATGTGCAGAAATGTGGAAAGATGTGTTGGGTGCCACTGATCTCGGGTCACCCAGTGGATCTGGACCACAACCCCATTTCCACCCACCTGGTGCCCACCAGGCTAGATGAAAACATGTGTGGCATGGCAAATGTGCAACTCACATTTCTGTCTCTGGCTGGGCAGCCAGTGTGCAGTGGTGGGAAAGCTGTAAAGGGGCACCAATCACTAACTTCTGCCAGGCCACAGTCCACTATTTACCTTGGGCTGCCCACCTGGAGGTCACCTTGCCACTGTGACAACCTGTGTAGAGGGATGGTGTGTGGAGGGGAAACGTGTAACCTATATCAGTCTGTGGCTACTGCAGATTGTTCCATATGTGCTGATGTGAGCTGGAGGTGTGAGGCAGCAACTACCCAGGGTGCCCATCCAGTGCCCACCCTACACTGTGCTAGTCAAAGTGAAGTGGCAGATATGTGACCCATATATTTGTCTCTGGCTCTGTTTGGGTGATCCTTTTGTACAGTGGTGGAATAGATGCACCAAGTTTGTTTTACACTGTGTCTCTTCCGGTCTCTCACTCTCTCTCTCTCTCTCTCTCTGTAGCATCCGCTTCCCATGGTGAAAGGAAAACTCTGCAGTACTAGTCTCTGACCTGGTCATGACACCTTGCTGACACTTTCTCTGCCTCTCTGTATATGCTGTCTGCTTCTACTGAGCTTCAAAAAGACAAACAGAGAGTCAGACCGACAGCAAGGTACCAGAAGAGTGAGTGGAAATAAAATGGATGGCAACTGAGCCCGGGTGCACACTGTACTCCACTTTCTGTTTGGGTGTGGGGGATTGACGCATCTCTGAACAGAACAGATTGGGCCTGCACATATATGCCGCACTGAAGTGGCCATCACTGTTGCTATGTCTCTCTCTGTCACTCTCTCTCTCTCTCTCTCTCTCTCTCTCTCTCTCTCGAGGAGTGGGTGGAGGGGCGGGGGAGGCATTAGGCTCTGTTAGGGATAGGCCACTCATTTAAATGAATTTTGTTCAGATGCAGGTCTGGGAGCCACGGTCATCATGGTTATGGTTACTACATTGCACTGCCCCCAATTTCACACTGCCAAGGTGGTGCTACACTAGTGACAGCCTGTCACCTAGTGATCACCCTCATTCTGCTTACTCGCCACACCTCAGCATGTTACTGTCACTGTTTGGGGTCTCTCTGTCCACTCTGTCCCTGACACTGGTGCCTCTCTCCACCTCTTTGGATCCTGCGCTCTGTTTCATGGGGGTGCTGCCCTTTCCTTCTCATTGTCTGTTTCTGCAGTTTGTGTCTCCCTCTCCCTACTGTCAGGGTTAAGCTACTGCTCTGCAGGCAATGCTGCCTCACCTTCTCAGTACTCTGCTCCTTGTATTGTGCAGCGGGGTGGGGCATACTGTGGCAGCATGGACTCTAGAAGATCTATGGGTGGGTCAGTGGGTACCATCACAGAGAGCAATGCTCAGGCTGGGCATTATGGCACACATGAAGCACTGGAGAGAGGGGAGCTCAGGGACAAGAACACACACTGTCATTCACACAGAGACACAAACAATGTCAACACGGACATCTGGGGAAGGATAAATAATATTTATTTGTTCTTTACTGCTAGGACTGTTGACTGCTTATAGCACAGAGAGTGGGGGATGTAGTGTATGGCTTGGTAACCGGACATCTGCAGGATGGGTGGGGAGACAAGCAGTAAGATCAGTAAGGGCATGAATGAAAGGAATGAAGTGCTCTCATTCCAGTACTTTATTTCTTTCAATTAGAGAATGGATTCCAGATGTGAAACTGTGACTAGTGTCACAGTCTGGTTGCATGCTCATTGGTCTGCCTGGGACAAGCCCACTGTAGATTGCTGTGCATTGACTCATCCAAGACACACCTCTGAAATGTCGTTCTACCAAGCTGTTTCTTGTTCGCACAAGGAAACATTAAAAACTTTAAAGAATTTATATTAGTGACTACACTTATTTGAAAGGCATTTTGTCCTGAACACAAAATGTCAAATAACGACTTGGGGTACAGAAATCCAGGCACAGAATGCACATGGGTGGAGTGGTACTGACAACAATAAGACAGCCACATTCCAAAAAAGAGAGCTTTTACATACAGTTGCTTACTCGTTTAACAATATTTTGCATCCATGGCTGCCACTGTACATCTGATGCAAACCCATAATCATGTTCATTGCTTGAAGCAAAAGGGGGGCGCCGGAGTTTTAACTGACTCCTTGTTTTGTGTTAAAAGGGTCCGCTTTTACAGCAAAAACAAGGAAAGGTATAATTTCTAAATGTGCAGACGAGCATGGAATCACTTTTCATGGAGCATGCCACCACCGCAGCTACCACTTCAAGACTGCTACTACCTCACCTAATGCAATCAGGGAAAACCAGAAGTAGTCTACCAACACTGAGATCAATATGATTAAGACACATTGAAGTTACTGCTTAGAAAAGAATGAGAAAGTGACTGCGATGACGAGCAAGTCCTAGACCAGATCTCTAGTTTTTAATAGACTCCTCTGAGTTTGATTTGTATAGCTGCATGGGCCAAGTTCCATGGATGTTATGCCATCATCAGATTTGTATAACAACACTGTGGAAGCACGTAACCAGACTGCTGTCTGATGTAACTAGACCGGCTGTCTGATGTGCTGCCACAGTGCTCTGACATACTTTCCAGTGATTCTGTTTATGCAGCCCTTCCCTCCACAGGCCTCATAAACATACCCACTTCCCGCCCACTACATTTCTGTTCTGCAACTGTAGTATACGGTCACCATGTGCAACATGGTGACGATGATTTAAACTGCACATGCATGACTATCACGCATAAATACTTATGTCAGCATCACCATGTTGTGCAGGACTGACTACAGGGCAAACTTCACATGTGCGAAGTATCACACATGCGCAGTACTGTAATTACTGCAGTATTACTTACGGCTGACTCTGGTGCAGCAAAAGCACCTCATATTCTTTTCCATGCTCTTGCCACTACTAAAACTCTCCATAGCCATATCGGCTCTGACCAGACTTTGTTTTGTCTGGGCATTGCTATTGCTGCTCTGCAAAGTGAAATAAAATATCTTGTTAGGCAAGTCAGAATATTATTTTATTCTATTGCTTTTAAAATGTCATGGCAGGAAATCTGGTCTATACAAATGTGTTAGTGATACAGAAGTAATAAGAAACTGCAAAATATGTAGCTATCAGCCACAGCAGCAACTACTGCTGCAGATAGAATTCTTGCAGATGTCAAGATACAGGGCAAGTGATAACTATATAACAAGTGTTGACAGAGAAACCAATGACAGACCAGAGCTCAGATCATCTTCCAGAACTCCATTAAAAGTACATTTCTACTATAACAAACAAGCATTTGTCAATGCCGAATATTAAGCGCAGGTATTTGCAGTGGTATTTGGCACTTGGACATGGCTTAAAAATAAGTGACAAAAGTACAAGCATTTGTCAATGCTGAATGTTGCTTGCTTCTATGTGCTGTTTAGGGTATTTGAAGTCACTGGAGTGTAAATATTGAAAATTCTGCGAACTTACGAGCGTATGAGGAACCGCGAATGTACGCTTGTAAACAGTCATTTTTAGGAATTTTTCACCAAATTTTAAACATAGCCATTTTAAGACCTCTGCTAATGAACAGTGTCACAGTGATTTTCTTAATGTGTCCATACATTGATTTAGCACCAACTGTGCCACTGTGCACTCACTACATGGGCGGAAACACGTTTGGGCAGGACATGAAAATGGCAGCTGTACTGCTCATAAGGAGGTGTGGTAAAATGGCAATGTTGAAAATCTGGAGTAAATATTGAAAATTCGCGAACTTACGAGCCTGCATAGGAACTGCGCAATGCATGCTAGTAAAACAGTGGATTTTTGGAATTTTTGCCAAATTTTCAACATGGGGTTTTGGGACCCCTTCTCATGAATGATGTCACTGTCATGGCATTATTCAGGCCCAAAGAGGTGATTTTGCACATTGACTACAAAATCACCCCTTCTGGCCTGAATAACGCCATGACAGTGACATCATTCATGAGAAGGGGTCCCAAAACCCCATGTTGAAAATTTGCGCAAAAATTCCAAAAAATGCCTGAGATATGCAATAAAGTTGAAAACCCCCTATCTAGCCCATTATACAGCTTACCGGCATTTCCTCAGTTCGCAGTGTCGGCTTTGAAGAGTGCAGACGTGTTCCCGGTCCATCAAGATCGTCGTGCCAAGCTCTGGAGAAAGTATGGGGTGAGGGGTGGGGAGGCAGGTGCGAGTGGTGGGTGCGGGTTGTGGGAGGGGACCTGGGAGAGCGCCGAGGGACCGTTTTCAATTTACTGGTTTAAAAAAAAAAGACGACGTGGATCGCTTGCCACGCTGGGTGGGCCTCAGCATGGCAGAAGGATGGCTAGGGGGCCGTGGAGCTGACGGGGATTGGGCACCCCATCGGCAGACGCATATGGACGGGACGCTTGCACACTGGGGCAGGCTCCCAGCGTGGCAGAAGGATGGCTGGGCCTGGAGCCGACGGGGATTGGGCACCCTGGCCGGGCAGACGACACGGGACGGATATTTGCCACGCTGGGGTGGGCCTCAGCATGGCAGAAGGATGGCTGGGGGCCTGGAGCTGACAGGGATTGGGCACCCCCATCGGCAGACGCATGGATGTTGGCCACGCTGGGTGGGCTCTCAGCATGGCAGCAAAGATTTGGGCGGCGGATGTAGTGTTGTGTATGACAGTGGTGGTTTTCTTTGAAGAGAAGACCACCGCTGTCATACACAGCACCCGTCCACTGGCGGACTGCCACGCCTGTCAATGGAGCAGGGGATTGCAGGGAGGGCACACCCAAAGTGTCCCATTCTCCCAAGATATCCTTGCGCATGCGCAAGCAAACGTAAAACTACTCCTTAAAACATCAGAAAGTCAAGGATCCATATACAGTATTATAAATAATAACACATGGTATCAGAAATCACATCAAATTCATGCTGTAATTGCATCTCGTTGTGTCTGGTGACTTTGCTTCCGGTTCTGCTGGCTAAACATAGAAAAACAAAACATAGAGTATTGGCAGAAAAGAACCGGTAGACCCATCTAGTCTGCCCTGTTTTCCCTGCCTAACACTACACCTTGGATCCTGCTTGGTCACAGATGTCCCTCCCTTCTCCTTTACCTCTATTTATAATATCCATGTGGATATCCCACACATGCTTGAAGCTCCCCACCATTCTCCCCACTGTCTTCGCCCCCACCATCTCTTCTGGCAGGCTGTTCCAGGTGTCTACCACCTTTCTATGAAGGAGTATTTACTCACGTCCTTCTTAAACTCCCCCAAGTTTCATAGCATGCCCCATGTAACAGTGTTCCACCTCCTTTGAAAGAGGCTCCCATGCACTTTTTCACCCCCGTGAAGGTACTTATAGGTTTCAATTGTGTCCCCATTTGCTCTCCTTTCTTCCAGGGATTAAATGCCCAGCTCTCGACTTCTCCCTCCTGTGGAATGCCTTCACCCCATCAGTGTCCTTACAGAGGTGTGGCCTACAGAACCGAATGCAGTATTCCTAGTGGGGTCTCACCAGTGAGCAATATAGAGGCAACACCACCTCCCTTCTCCTGCTAGAGATTCCTCCCAGCATCACAGCAGCCAGCTCGCCTTACCTATAGGCCTGCTGCACTGCCCTGCCACCTTTGAGATCAGCAGATATGACCACCTCAGTGTCCTCTCTTTACTTGGTAACTGTAAGAAACCCCATCTTATACACAGTCCCCAGGAATCCCAACCACAGGTACATGACTTTGCACTTCTTGACATTGAAACCAGCTGTAACTCCCTAGATGACTACTCCAATTTCTCCAGATCCTTTGCATTCTCTCTACCCCTTGCTGGATGTCTACCCTGTTGCAGAGTTTTCTGTCATCTGCAAAGAGACACACCTTCCCTCCAGTTCCTCAGCAATGTCACTTATCAAGACTGTGAAGAGGTCAGGGCCCAGTATCAATCCTTGGGGTATGCCACTGGTCACTCTCACATCCTCAGGGTGTCTGCTGTTTACCACCACTCTTGCCTCCTATCTCTCAATCAGTTCGACACCCAGTTTTCTACTTTCTTCCCAACTACCAGGCTGCTAAGTTCCTTTTATCAGCCTCTGTGTGGTATATAGTGTCAAAGGCCTACTGAAGTCCAGAGACCACATCCACAACCCTTTCCTTTATCCATCTCCCTAGCTACCCAGTCAAAGAAATCTATGAGATTTGTTTGACATGACCTCCCCTGTGAAGCTGTGCTGCCAGTGGTCCTGCTAGCCCATATATCTCCAGGTACTCCATCAATCTTTCCTTCAGAAGGGAGTCCATTAACTTCCCCAGCACAGATGTGAGACTGAATGGTCTGTATGTGCTGGCCTCCTCCCTGGTGCCACTTTTGTACACAGGACCACAAAGACCTCATCCATTCCTCTAGGACCATCCCCTTTCCAACAAAGTGCTAAATAGCATTACCAGAGGGGCAGCTAGCACCATGCTCAGCTCCTTAAGTACCATTGGGTGACTCCCATCTGGCCCCATCACCTTGTTTTCCTTAAGGGCTTCCAACCCATGGTGGACCTCTCTTCTGTAAATAGACTTGTGTCCACCGCCATGTTTGTTACTGCATGTCAGGCCATACCCCCTTTCACTGTGAATACCAGGCGGAAGTATTCATTTAAAATTGTAGCTTTTTTGGTCCTTCTCTGCATGGTTCCCCCTCCTGGTCTCCTAATCTTCTCTATACCACCACATCTTCCTGTTCTCACTCACATACCTGAAGAAAGTCTTATCTCCATTTTAACCTACTGAGTGATCCTTTCTCAGTTTGAACCTTTGCTGTCATTTCTCTCCTTCCGGTCTCCCTTTGTTTCTCTAGATATACCTCCCTGTCCGTCTCTATTTGGGTCTCCTTGTAGTTTCTGAAGTTGATTTTTTTCTCCCTATTACCACCTTAGCTACCTCTTTTGAGAACCACAGTAGCCTCTTCCTCCTCTTACCCTTACTTATTACATTTAAACAGCTTGCCATTACCTCAGTTATTTCCTTATTCACTCTGTTCCATTGTGCCTTCATCCACCTGGCTATACCCTTTTAAAGTATTTTCTAAGGCAGTCTCCCATTTCTCTAGGACCCTGTCCACACTAGGGCTCCATAACATTGCTGCTGGGTGAAAACGTTACTGTACCCTCTTAAAACATTTTGCATCCGCATTGTACATGGTACTGAACCATGTCCAAAACTGTTTGAACCCTGATAGTGCCAGGGTTGTAGCAAGTTTTGTAATGGTAACATTTTCAGCACACTTACCTGCTCAAGCATGGACAGGAGAGAGGTAGCGTTGTTGTCCTAGTCATGTCTGTTGGTCCTCCGACTAGCCATGAACATGAATCACAACAAAGTTTGCAGTACAGGGTTACAAACTGTAGTGCAGATGCAAATAGGGCACAATCTGAACACATTTCTTCCATTGGGGTTAAGTGTGGATGCCCTGAATGATAACCCCTGTAACGATCTCTAAAACATTTAAAGCACAGCATGTTAAGTGGACAAGGCCTAAAATCTGTTTTCCTGAAGTCTAGGACAATCATTTTAGGGTGTTTTTTCCCTGCTGAATCCGTATGCTAAACCATACTTTACTATGATTGTGAACCCAGAGGGCTACCCACTGTGACATCTGCTATGTTGTCCCTGTTTGTAAGTACCAAATTCAGTACTGCTCCAACTCTAGTAGAATCGGTAACTATCTGCCTGAGAATGCCCCTTGCAGTGAGTCTGGGATGACCCTACTTCTGGTTGTGGCTGCAATCAGAATCTTCCAGTCCACATCCGGCAGATTAAAGTTACCCACAGTTATTACTTCTCCTATGCTACCATTCTGCCAGTGGCCTCCCCAAAACTCTCTCAGTTCCTCTTCCTCTGTTGGTAGCATACACCACTCCAACATGAACAAAGGCCCCGGACCCCATTTGTAAGCCAACTCAAAGAATATCCAGCTCCTCCTTTCCCCACTGTGTCCTTGTATTTCCAAGGCCTTTATACTTTCCTTTACTTAAAAACAACCCCCACCCATTTCCTCCCTGCTCTAGTCCCACAAAACCTGGTATGGCTACCTCTCAGTTGTTGTCATCATTGCACCATGAACTGTTATTGCCACCAGGTCCAGGCCCACCACTGCAATGGTAGCTTGAAGGTTGGAAATTTTGTTACTTAGGTTCCTTGCATCGAGCATATGACTCTCGGCTCCTTTTGTCCCTCCCTGCCCGCTTCACTATCCCTTCCCAAGTCCATCCTTCACACTATCCTTTTCACTGGTACTGTCCTTCTTCTTTTCATCCTCCTCTGCCCACCCTCCCTTTGTCTGTAAAGGAAACTGGTTATGGGTTACATGCAGTAACCTTGCCTTACAATAATTAAAAGAAAGCATCAAGCTTGTTAGGCTTTGAAAACTGGTCCTCCTTTTGTTATTGATCTTTGGTAGAGTCCATCTCCATCCTTGCCCGTAATCATTAAACAGCAGTATTTGTGTAAATAAAAACCTAAAACCAACATTAATATTTGTGCATTTGAACATTTGGAATATTGCAGCAAAAGGGACAAATTTAAAGCTTGGATAGCTGATCATGAATTGATGTGACTGGAATTTTGGAAACGTGGCTAAACAAAATATCACTGATGGGGAAAGCAACTGAAATGTCTTCAGAATTTCCAGGATGGACAGGATGGTTAAGAGGAGGAGTGCATGTTTTAAATATTGAATAAATTAACAGTTGTAGAACCCCAAAAGAATTGTGACTTTTTATAAGTGATTTGATGCTTGGTGGGACCAAAATATTTACTTTCAGCATTCTTTATAGCCTCTTGGTTGCATAGGGAGGAAAGAAATCATATAAGAATTTGGGAAAACTGTCCCAAAGCAACATGAATGGATTATCATGGTTGACTTCAACACAAATGAGGCATGTAAACAGGCCAGACTTTTTCATGAATTGTTTCAAGAGTTTGGGCTACATCAAATTATATCCACCACACATGTACTCACTGTAAAATGAGGTACTAATCCACTTTGGACTTGTTATTGTTTGCGATACAGATAAAGCCCTTAGAGCAGGAATACTTCCTGATGGCCTCAGTGTGCACAATCTCATTTACTGTTTTTGGACAGTAACAAAAGTCGTGGTTTAGCTACTTTTCATTAACATGTGACATTTAAGACATTTGGATTTTGAAACTTTTAAACTAGCTCTTCAGGCTATAGATTAGTCTTTTCAAAACCATATCACTGATATTGATTTATTTCACTCAAAGTTTTGCAATATTTTCAAAACACGTTTGTAATAGATTTGTTCCTTCAAAAAAAACAAGGATTTGAGAGGATGAAACAAGGATGGATATATATTTTCTCCAGGTTAACAGAAAGAAATGGAAAATGCCTGAAGTACTGTATTGAGGGGAGTGGTTTATAGTTTCTTGAAAGCAATAGTGCTAGAAATAAATGTAAATCTTTAATTAGGACTCCCAGAATGTCATACTGTAAAGAAAAAAACAGAGACTGTTTGGCCACTCACATCACATTGAAAGCTTTTAATGAACTTTCAAGAAATTGAGCTTAGGAGACACCCTAGTCATGAAACTGAGAACAAGTTTATAAATGATCCATGTGAAATCACCTCCTTGTTTAATTAATTTTCAGTGACCTGTTGAGATATAAAATGCCCTCATTTCCTTTGGCTGCCACTGACCCTCTAGTCACACTTGAGTTTGCTTGTAGTTATCCAAAATTGTATTTACGTTTTACCTGTTCTGAACTAGGTATTTGAATACCTTGAAAAGGCCAATCTTCTCCTTAAAGTAGGCCATTATGAGATGGATTTTAAATTACTGAAAATGGCCAGGAAGCCACAGTTGATTCAATTCCCAAGTGATTTAATTATTCTATTTGTCAGTGGTCTATCCATAGGGCTGGACACAGGCCATAATATGATGTATTCATAAAACTAGATCTAAGACTGTACTCACTAACTGCTGGTCAATGTGTCTTTTAGCTTCACTTTCAAAAGCATTTGAGCGCTTTATATTTTGACAAGAGGACAGAATTCTTTCCAAAATATTATTTGTTGACCCATATACAACATGTTATTGTCAGTTTCACAATACAGAGACAGCTTGGTGAGATTCACAAATCCGTGCATCAGGCCACAGAATGTGTAATTTTGTGGCAGTGTATTTGTGGATCTCACCAAGGCATTTGAGTTAGATCACAATCTACTTTTGGATTTACCTTCTCAATTTTATTTTTCCTCTTCAGTTCTTTCCTGGTTTGGGGTTATCTGTGCATAAGGGTCCACAGAACAACTGTACACAATGTGACATCAGATGTTTTCAAAGTTATCTGTGGGATCTCCCAATGATCTATTTTAAGGTCACATTAATTTAATTTTTTTAATTCTGTACTGTTTGCATGTCCCTAAATGGAGATGATTTTGTATGAGAATTGCACGGTCATTTTAAAGAGGGCAAAAGCATGGAATTAATCTAATCTTGCAGCAATATTTTATTCTGGTACAAAATTAGTTTGTCACACATAATTTTGAATACTCAGACTTTGATATTCTTTTGACCTTGTAAGGTAACTTCCAATGTTTTCAGTTTACTGCTAGTAACAGAGAATCAAAAAGTGGTGGATGAGTTTGAGTACTTGTGCTTGACCCTGGACCATGCCTCTCTTTGAGCCTCACATAACTTGATAAAACTGTCCGTCAGAGGCTTAGCCCTCTGTATAGAGTTTAGTATTGCCTATTTCAGGAGTCAAATAAATTGTTGGACAGTCTTCTTATGTCCTTAATTGATTATAGCACAGTAAGTTACTCAGCATTGTAGTGGGGTGCTGTCCAGGGTTGGCATTCTCTACAACTCAATTTGCTGATTTTTACTGGGATGCCATATTGTATGCATCACTGTTCATTATATGTCTCCACAGGCTGCCTCTCTTTTAATGATAAGCAAAGCTTACAGCAGCAGCCTTTCTGCATAAGATAGTGCTGCATCAGAGTTCTTTGAGCATTCTGGAGCTATTCTCCCCTCTGTCAATTCTCTGGGAACTAGGCCCCAGACAGGCTGGTCTATCCTTGTTCCTTTTAGGAACACCATCTTAGGGCACAGATCCAAACTGGCTAGTACAACAACCTGTCTGTCTCAGTTACCAACTGCAAATCCATCATCAATTTTAAAAAGATGTTGTTTAGCCTATTATATTCTCATTCAAATTGTGATTATTATGTTGCTTGCGTATGTGCAAGAAACATAATGCCATCATCCGAGTTTTTCGGGTGTGGCACCCATCTTCCAATGCAGTCAGTGTGTTTGCAGGCACAGCCCCAGTTCCCCAATCACTGCTGCAGCTGTCTATGACAGCAGTTGAAAATGCAGTGGTCATAAGTTGAAAGGGAGAGCTCCACTTCAATGAGCAGAGCCCCTCCACACACACACACACGCCGCACGCACGCACACCGCGTGCTCATGTGCCTTCCTCCACACTGTATGGGGCTGGATGGGGTGCCCAATCCCCCGCCAGCTCTGCACCCCCAAAGAGCCAGGTGCTACACTGGGAACCTACCCCAGCATGGCAAAATGTTTTATGGCCGATGGGGTGCCCAACTCCGCCAGCTGCACACCCTCCAAAGAGCAGGTGCCATGCTGGGAGCCCACCCCAGCATGGCATAATGTTTTATGTGGCTGATGGGGTGCCCAACTCCCCATCAGCTGCACACCCCCACATCCAGGTGCCTCACTGGGAGCCCACCCCAGCATGGCAAAATTATGTTACTGCCGACGAGGGGCCCAATCCCCATCAGCTCCAGCCCCCAACAGCTTTCCAGCTGCACACTGGGAGCCCACCCCAGTGTGGCAAACGTCCCTCATCTTCTTTTTAAAAAAAAACCTGTAAATACAAAACTGTCCATCGGCACTTCTCCCTTGCCCCTCCCACAACCTGCACCCACCCACTGCACACCCTGCCTCCCCACACACCCTTCTACCCATACTATCCGGAGCTTGGCACGATGATCTTCGTGGACCGAACACATCTGCACTCTTCAAAGCCGCGAACTGAGGAAATGCCGATAAGCTGTATAATGGGATAGATAGTTTTTTTCAACTTTGTTGCATATGTCAGGCATTTTGGGAATTTTTGCACCAAATTTTCAACATGGGGTTTTGGGACCCCTCCTCATGAATTCTTGCACTGTCATGGCGTTAATCAGGCCTGAAGGGTGATTTAGCGGTCACTGTGTTTAATCACCTTTTGGGACCAATTAACAAAATGACACTGCCAGTTTCATAGGGTGGGCTCTCAAAAGTCTATGTTGAATTGGTAAAAAAATTCCTAAAATGACTGTTTTCTGTTTGCGTCTGCGCAGTTCCTCAAGACGTCATAAGTTCGTGAATTTTAATATATTCACTCCAGGTTTTCAACATTACCATTTTACCACACCTCCTTTTGAGCAGTACAGTTGTCATTTTTCATCTCACCCAAAATGTGTTTCACCATGTAGTACACAATGGCACAGTCGGTGTGCTAAATCAATGTTTGGGATAGATTAAGAAAATCACAGTGACACTGTTCATGAGCAGAAGTCATAAATGGCTATGTTGAAAATTTAGTGAAAAAATTCCTAAAAATGACTGTTTCTGGCGTGTGTTGCGCAGTTCCCTACGCCATCATAAGTTCCCAAATTTTATATTTGCACTCCAGATTTTCAACATTGCCATTTTTACACACCTCCTTATGAGCAGTACAGCTGTCATTTTTCACGTTACCTAAAATGTGTTTCTGTGCATGTAGTGCACAATGGCGCATTCGGTGTGTGCAATCAATGTTTGGGACAGATTAAGAAAATCACAGAAACACTGTTCATGAGCAGAGATCTTAAAATGGCTATGTTGAAAATTTGGTGAAAAATTCCTTCAGACATTCTGCAATATTACTAATGAAGACATTGAACAGAACTGGCCCCAGTACCGATCCCTGCAGCACCCCACCGTTGCCCCTCTCCCTAGACTGCACACCATTTACCACCACTCTCTGCCTCCTGTCTGTTAGCCAGTTTCTAACCAGTTTACCATCCTTTCCCCATGCCCAGTCTACCCAGCTAGTTTATCAGCCTCCTATATGGGATGGTGTCAAAGGCTTTGCTGAAATCAAAGTAAGTGTTGTCCACTGCCCCACCCTGATTCACTTCCTTTGTCACCCAGTCAAAGAAATCAACCAGATTTATCTGACATGATGTCCCCACTGTGATCCATGTTGTCTATGGTCCTGCATTCCAATGGCATCTAGATGACCACTATCCTTTCTTTAAGCAATGTCTCCATGATCTTCCCCACTACTGAGGTGAGGCTGAACGCTATTGTTCCTGCCTCCTCCCTGCTGCCAGACTTGTGTAGAGGACCACATGTGCCCTCCTCCAATTCACTCATGTTGAATGACTCCAGTGAACATGGCTGCCAGAGGTACTGCTATCTCCTTCGCTGTTCTGTTAATATCCTTGGGCGTATGCCATCTGGTTCCATCGCTTTGTCCACCTTCAATTTAGTGAGCTCCTGCAGGACTCTTTTGCCTTTGAATGGACTATTGTCCACCTCTTCACCCCTTGGCAACTGCTGTACTGCTGTGGTCCTTGCCCTCCCACTCTTCTCTGAATACTGAACGGAAAGACACAGTGGATGTCTTGGGAGGAAGGCATGGAACTATCACTTCCAAATACCTAAACAGCACATACAAGCAAGAAATATTCGGCATTGACAAATGCTTGTTTTAACAGGTCTAGTCTTTTTCATTGTATTGCATTCAGTATTATTTGTATTTGCATAAACCAGTCATATGTGAAAACAGCCAGTTTTGCTCACAGTGTCTTTCCAGTATAATTAGTAAAATGCAAACCACTTGTCAGTCATTATATCACCAGAATCTCTTTCTTGAATAACAGATTTTCCATCTTTTGTCCTCTTTATTCACGGGTTAATGAAGTTATGTCATTATGGAAATTCATCAATATTTATTACCTCTCCGCTTATTAATTTTTACTTACTTAACTACAATTTATAAACCTGAAATAAAATCAAAAGAATCCAAAGCCATGGTTTAAGTTGTGTCCAGGAGGCAGCAGGAGGGCACTAGTAACACATAAATAATCAAAGTACCAATGATACTGAACAGCATCACGGTATGGATATGTTATTTTGTATAGTAAAACATACATATACATGTTAAAAATGTACATGCAGATGTGGAACAATACAGACACAAATGTGAATGTAACCACACATACACTTCCAAAATAAACAAGCATCCCCACACAGTACACAAACTCAAAACTTTTAATCTGATAAGTTCCTGCACTTGAACCTCTGGGTCAGCATGTGATATCATAAACAAAAAGCTGTGATTGATGAGCCTCTTCTACTCCCTCATGGGATTGTGTATCTTGATGGAGTGGGACGTTAAATTTTCCATGTCCTTCATTCCTGCATCACTAACAGACTCATGATTTGAAAATCAGCCCCAAGCCTTGAAAACCCTATCATTGTATCAGCAATGACATCTGTGTTTAGTAATGAATTTTCTGTCAACTTGAATTAAGGCTTCCCAACAAGTTGCATTTAAACCTAGACATGCCTCAAAGTCTTAACCAAAACTTTTAATTTGTCTGTAACAGACGTAATAGTGCAATGTTAACAACATAAACTGTAGTGAGAAAATAATTAAAAAAAATGTTTACAACTGGGAATCAAACCCATGCACCTTACCCACTACTGTTCTGGTAGCCTATAGCTCTACCACTGTACTAAGGTTCCTTGACAAGAGATGCATGCTGTGGAAAAGCACATCCAACAGTGAGTACAGAACACCCCACTCACACAGCTACAATGGATTTTAGTAATAACTGTCTGTTAACTTGAACTAATGCTTCCCAAGTTTCATTTGAATCTCAAAGTCTCAGCTGGAACTTTTAAGTTGTCTGCAAGACAGAAGTTTAAATTTTGCTGAAACTCTGTCATTAACATCAGTAATAACATCTAACAATTTCTGTCATACCGTATGAATTGCAGTGAGAAAGGAAAGAAAACAGTCTGAAATTGGGAATTGAACCTGGGTCCCCTACCCACTCTGGTGGCATGTTTCTCTGCTACTGTACTATGGTTCCTTGACAGGAGATGCATGCTGTGGCAAAGGACATCCAGAAGTGAATGCAGACTTAACACAGCTGCAGTGGATTTGTAAAATAGAAGTAACAGTTCAATGCTAACAACATAAATTGTAGTGAAAAAGAAAAAAAATACAACTGAGAATCAAACTCAGGCCCCTACTCACCACTACTCTGGTAGTCTGTAGCTCTACCATACCACTGTACTAAGATTCCTTAAGAGGAGATGTATGCTGTGGCAAAGGACATCCAGCAGTGAGTGCAGAACCTCCTACTACACAGCTGCAATGCATTTTAATAATAAACTGTCTGTCTCAATTTGAAGTAATGTTTCCCAAGTTGCATTTAAACCTCACATGCTAAGCTGGAACTTTTTAGTTATCTGCAACATAGAAGTTTTTACTAAGGGTCATACTAAGGTTGCATAAGACAGTTAAGGAGGCTAAAACCCATTTAAAGTCTGTCCCCACAATTCAGTGGAGGTAACAAAGGTCACCAACTGTCATATGTTTATCCAACCTGATCTTAAAGATAATGAATGAATCTGCCTGCACAACATATGCTGGTAACTTATTCCAATGTTCTATTGCCCTACATACAACCCTGTATTTTCTTAAATTGGTTCTACACCTTTCATTCTTTGAGGACGTTCCAGCAAAACCCTATCCGTTTTCAAACAAGGACTCCAAAGTGGGAACAGTAGTCTAAAGTTGGTCTGACATATGATTTAAACAGTTTAGTGAGCACATCTGCATTCCTGGTATGAAAACTTCTTCTAATACAATTTACCAAATGCATAGATCTATTAGCTGTCATTCTACAGTGTGTTCCATTTTCATATCCTGTTGGATATATATACCAAGATCTTTCTCACAGGTGGAAGATCTTATTTTACTACCCTGTATATAGTAGTCTTGTTTTATGTTGCCCTTTCCCATATTCTGCATTACACTTTTATTGGCATTAAAACTCATAAAGTACTTTTGGCCCACTCCTCAATGTCTAACAAATCCTGTCCAAACCTCAGTCTATCTTCAAAAGTATCAACTACTCCACCCCCACTTTAACATCGTCCATAAATTTAACTAACTTTTTTCACTATTTAATTTCTGATCACTCACAAAATACTAAACAACAATGGTCCCATTACCGAGCACCGCGAACCCCATTCTCCACCCTTATCACCTCCAATAAGTATCCTGAATCTCGTCCTCTGGATCCTATCCACCAGCCAATGCTCAATCCAACTCACCAGTCCTGCATCGACTCCCATATCCAGTAGCTTTAATAACAGCATCCATGAGGGACCTTATCAAAGGCCCCACTGAAATCCAAGCATTACCACATCAATATTCCTCCTTGATCTAACTTCCTAGTGATCCAATCACAAAACAGACCATATTGGTTTCACACAATCTATTTTTACAAAACCATGCTGGCTATTAGCCACTAATCCTTTCAATTCCATAAAGTTCTTTATTTCATCACAAGATCCCTCAACTATTTTACTGATCACCAGTTAGACTCACTGGTCAATAATTTGATGGAGTGCTCCTATTCCCGTTTTTATAAATCGGCACCACATGGGCTGGGCTCCAATCAGTTGGTACATATCCCTCAGCTAATGATTTCTGACCAATCATTGAAATAACTGTGCCAATTCCACTTCAAGTTCCTTAATAAACCTGGGATGAAAACCCTCCAGACCAGCTGCCCTATCCACCTTTAAAGATCTTATTTTCCCAACTACTTTATCCACAGTTATTGCTCTCTCAACATATGATTTATCCATCCCATCTTTTATCACCCTCATATTGTGATATCCCTTAGTGAAGGCATTACTAAAACACTTACTAAATTCCTCAAAAAGTGTTATGGGATCACTACTTAACTCTCCCTCACAACTAAGAGTCCCACAGATTTACTCTGTCCCTTTTTTGTTCACAATCCTTTCACAACCTCAGCAATGAAAAATAACACTTTCACTCATACTATAAAACTGTAGTGAGAATAAAAAAGGTTCCACATGGGCGCTTGAACCCAGGCTTGTGTTTATCTGAAACTCTACACCAAGACCTAAATGCCCTATCACTGATGTTCTCAATGACATTATGCAGCTGAGTCACTCACACTGAATGTACCTTTGAACTTGACTAAATGCAAAAGAATACACATCTAAGGCCACTGGTTTTTTTTTGCTGGAAAACCTGGTAAAATTCTGGAATTTGGACTGCATGTACTCCAGTAAAGCAAATGTAACCCCTGTGCCAAACTGGGGGTTACTTCAGTCACTTCACTACAACAGTCTAGCATTGCTTGTAAAGCGCTTTGGATATATGAAAAGCACTATATAAATGCTGATTCTTCTTCTTCTTCTTCTACTAGTGATGCCCTGTTGTCATTGAGAATGGACAAGTGTGATGCCAGATCTGCCATGGGGCAGAGCCTGGGCATTACATGCTGGAATTCAAGCCCTGCTGTCACGAGGGTGGCAGTTGGGAGAGAATCTGAGTGGAGTCAGGGAAGTGTGAGGAGTAGGTGAGGTATGCTGCTAGGCTGGTTTGGGATCAGGCCACCAGTCAGGGCCAGGGTGGGGAGCTTGCCCCTGGTTCCAGAAGTGTGACTGGAGCCCCACAAGCCATTGATGGAGAGGGTGGACATTGTCCGCAGCAGTGTGAAGGAGGAGAGTCAGTTTACTGGAGCCAGTCTGACTCCATGAAGAAAAAAGAGTGATGGGTGGCTGCCATGGCTGGCCCAGACTACGGTGTGGCAGAAGCAGTTCTGGAGTCTCTAAGCCCATGTCCACCCTGGGAAGGGGAGCTGCTGTGGGGAGCTAGAGAGCTGTGCCTGAGGAGTTGGGCTGCCTATGTGAGCCCTGTCCATGGATCAACAGGGAGGTTGGGCTGTGCCTGTTTAACATCAGAATGCCCGAGGAGGAAATGGTGCCTGAAGTAAGAATCTGCGCCACTTCCACTGGTGGGGATATAGAAAGTAGCCTGTGTGGTTAGCACCAAAGTGTGCTGGAAGAGGGGAGAGGAGCCTGTTTGGCTCACCAGGAGTAAATGTGCAGGATCCAGGTTCAGGATCCAGATCCCCAAGTAGTTTGTCCATGAAAGCCATGCCATAGTGACTGTGTGGAAATAATCTAAATGCTTCCCACTCCATGGAGCTGACTATTGTGGCTTGAGCCTTTTGACTGTTTTACCAAAATAAAATGTGCTTGATTGCATCCTGATTCCTGCCTGGGCAAAATCTTTGAGTCCTGAGCCTCAAAGAACTGTGTTATATTGTTCAAACAAGTTTACTTCAATAGATAAAAGACTGTGCCTGTGCCCACTAGCCAAGACAAGATGGAAGAGAGAACATCAGCCTGCACCGAGACGGAGCTCAAGAGAAGAATCCCAAAATCTGCACATGAAGGTACTGTGTTTATGTCCTGCAAAATAACTGTTTATACTGCTCTGTCAGGAACTGGTGCCACCCCTTCTCCATGAACTGTAACACCACCTAAATACCCCTGGGGGAGGATGGATGCCACTGAGGAGCCACCTTCAGAGAGTCGGAGTTGTTGAGCTGCCTACCCCTATTCAGTGCTTAAAAAGTTCATTTCTGTGAGCCGGGGCAGGAGCTGAAGGAAGTCTGTATATGCACCATGGGATAATAGCAAGAGAGCAAGGGGTTACAAAAATTGGAGGCAATCATCCGAGATTTAAAGGGGTGCTCAACACCTACCTGTCAAGGCTGGAGGGTATTGTTTTGAGGTAATGGAACTTTGATAGGCCAGAGTGCTGAGTGGGAGTTTGGAGTTGCCACCTAACTGTGAAGTGCTTCATGAGAAAACAAAATGGTGCTGGAGACTCATGCTCAAAATGTGATGAATGCCTAATTAGTTGGAGCCCCTGGCATTTGGATTGGTGGATGGGACTAATGATATGCGAGCATATAAGAGTGAGACCATATGAGAGACTGTTATTCTGCCTCATGACTCACGTTGCATCTAGAAGTCCACTGATCTCATGGAGCTGTTTGGAGCATTTTGCCACTGCAGAAAAGAAAAAAACTGTGGATTACAAAGTTTCTGTGGCTGTATTGGGAGCAAACTGAAAAGAACAAAATCCAGTGAGATGGCATTTGCTACAGGAGCTCTGGCCAAACTGTGACCGTGCCAGAGTTGCTACTGAGTTGGTTATGGGACATGGTGGAGAGAAGCAGCTCTGGTGAGTCTTGTATTTATTGTGGAGTTAGTGGAAGTGTTTTTTTCAACAGCTAGTATGCCTTCAGTGCTCCTGCTGCTGCAAATGTGCTGACTGTGCCACCTCTGGTGCCTGGGCCACTGCCAATGTTGCCCTGGTCCTGGGGCCAAGTAGAAAGAATGGCATGTCCCACAAGAAGCAAGTGTTCCACTATGGAACCATTGGAGCAGTGGGAGGAAGTGGCACTAATCTTCCAACGGTGGACCCCAGCGGCCGAAGCCCATCTACCCAAAGCCAGTTCCAAACCCCAACTTGACTCCGTATGGTCCCTGCTTTCCTCTGAGCTGGGCAAGGAGGGGCCCAACAACTGATTCCTCGGTCAGGGAAAGAGTTCAGGAAGGCGGTGGAGGTGGGGTCGTGGGCCACCTGAGAGATGCCTCGGAGGTCAGTGACAGGAGTATGAATAGAGTTGGAAAAAAATATGTGCCTCATCTGTATGGGAAGGAGCTACCCTGTTTAAGACTTTTGCCATCGTGCAAGATAAGATTGGGAACAGGGTCAAATACTATGTGGTTAGCCACGATATAGGTGGAGCTGAATGCCTGAGCCAGACCCTTGTTTTACTATACTCTAAGATCCACCAAAAGGTTCCAAGGCAGTGACAAAAGAACATGGAAGACTCAGTGCCCCTGATGCTACTGTGGACTGCTGCCCTATATTTGCCACTAAAAAACTATCTGGGTGAGACTGTTCTTTGTTATTTACATGTTCACAATAGCAAGGACTGTAGCCTATAATGTGCCATGTTTAATGGTTTAAAAAAACTGTCTGAATGTGAATTGCATTTGATAGAAATGTGGCTTGAAATTTAGATAAATAGGAATAGAGGATAGTAGCTATAGATAAGGTAATAATTGTTAGAGTAGAAATGTTAAGTAGCATTGTTAAGTAGGGCTAGTTATTCACTCTGTGCTCAAAACGAAAGAAATTCTGGAGCTAGGTATATGGACTTAACCTTATAGAGCCTGCCATCTAATGGACTCCACGGGACTTTGCATTTAGAGTACCTAAATATGTTTTCTTAGGCCTGTAAAATGTAAATGCACATTGTTAAGTAGTCTAGAAGGTAGGATAGCTGTTAGATAGTATAGACTTATCTTAACTTAACAGATATGGTAGGTTATTGTGAGAAGTATTTAGATATGTAAATGGATACCAGGTGTTTCTGTGGGGGAAAATCAGCAGCTCTGCAGCTTACTGTTTAAAAGTTGAAGTAACTGTGTTCCACCCTGGTGGAGATTTGGTTAGATAGATAGGAAAATGTAGTTGGTTAAAAATAAATATTTG
This sequence comes from Neoceratodus forsteri, assembly GCA_016271365.2. Lineage (NCBI taxonomy): Eukaryota > Metazoa > Chordata > Ceratodontiformes > Ceratodontidae > Neoceratodus > Neoceratodus forsteri. Next base: position 387,607,112 of record CM057456.1, read on the forward strand.
CAGTTGAATGTTGTTTGATGCACCAAATGTGTTCCACCTGGAATAGTTTGGGTCCTGTTAGTAAAGGGTATAGGTTTGGGGTCATCTTGGGGGTGAGTGGGTGGGATGCTGGCTCTGAAAGTACCAGTGATTTGTCTTTGGGAACTCAGGCCAGGCAGCCATGCCCTCAATGTGGTGATGCAGGTTAGTGCCGTAGGTGGGTTTTCCACTTCAAATCAGGGAGCTACACTTAGGTGGCCTGACTAGTGGAGCCTGGTTGGAGTGGCCTGTGGGAGTGTGCATTATCCCACAAGGCCCAACAGCCTGGTTAGCCTGTATCAGAGAGCTTCCCAGGAGGTGAAGCATTTATGTGGAGGAAAGTGTAACCCCGTGCCAAATTGAGGGATTACTAGTGATCCCTGTTGGTATCGGGAATGGACATGCATGATGCCAGGTCTGCCAAGGGGCAGAGTCAGGGCATCATGGGCAGGAATCAAGTGTCAGCTGGAGCAAGGTGACAGCTGGGAGAGAGTCTGAGAGAGTCAGGGAAGTGTGAGGAGGGGTGAGGCCTGCTGCTAGGCTGGTCAGGGATCAGGCTGCCAGTTGGGCTGGGGAGGCAAAGGCTGGGGTGGGAAGATTGCCTCCCAGTCCCAAAGTGTGGATGGACCCCCACAAGTCATCAGTGGGAGGGAGGACAGCTGTCCACAGCAGCGTGAAGGAGGAGAGTCAGTTTATTGGAGCCAGACCAGCTCTATGAAGGAGATTGCTGAGTGACTGCCATGGCTGAGCCCAGACTGCAGTGTGGCAGAAGCAGTTCTGGAGGCCCTAAGTCCATGTCCACTCATCAGAAGAGGGAACTGCTGTGGGTGACTTAGAGAGTTGTGCCTGAGGGAAGGTGGCCACTGCCTGTGAACCCTGCCCGTGGATCGGCAGGGAGGATGGCCATGGAGGTTGGACTATGCCCATTATAACATCAGAATGCCCCAAGGAGGAAATGATGACCTGAGTTAGAATTTGCTCGCCTGCCTGGTGGGGATACAGAAAGTAGACTCTGTGTGGTTAGTGCCAAAGTGTGCTGGAAGAGGGGAGAGGAGCCCGCTTGGCTCAGCAGAAGTAAATGTGCAGGATCCAGATTTGGGACCCAGGTCCCCAAGTTGTTTGTGCCATAGCAGCCATGCCATAGTGACTGTGTGGAAATAATCTAATGCTCCCCACTCCATGGAGCTGACTGTTGTGGCTTGAGCCTTTTGACTGTTTTACCAAAATAAAATATGCTTGATTGCCTGGGCCGAATCTTTGAATCCTGAGCCACAAGAACTGTGTTTATGCTGTTCTAACAAGTTTGCTTCAATAGATAAAGGCTGTGCCTGTGCCCACCAGCCAAGACAAGAGGAAGAGAGAACATCAGCCTGCACCAAGATGGAGCTCACACCGTCTCAAGAAGAATCCCGAAATCTGCACATCAAGGTACTGTATTTATGTCCCTCTTGAAATAACTGTTTACACTGCCCTGTCAGGAACTGGTGCCCACTTCTCTGTAAACTGCAACACCTCCTAAACCACCCTTAGACAGGGAGGGGAGGATGCCACTCTAGAGTCACCTTCAGAGACTTGGAATGGTTGAGCTGCCTGCCCCTATCCAGTAACTTTGAAAGCTAATTTCTGTGGGCCAGGGCAGGAGCTGAAGGAAAGTCTGCATTTTCCAAGTTGCACCAGAGACAAATAGCAAGAGAGCTTGACGGGGGTCACACAAAGAATTTCATGGAATTTGGCATTTTAAACCAGATCAACAAATCAACAAAACTTTGTTTTTTATAATTACTTCCTGTACTATTTTCTGTTTGCTTCATTTAATGCTCTGTATAGTAAGCCTTCTTTTATTCTGATCATTTAGTCACATGCTAAAGGAATGACAGCAGAATCCCAGTAAAATCCAGAAATTAGACTAACACTCACCAGTGCATTTCTGGAATTTCAAGTCTCAAAACAGAGTTTCATTATTTTAATCGCTGGAAATCAGTGGTCTTGCAGATTACTATAATATGCACTTACAAGCTATGCTTGCTGGCACCTAAAGTCAAAGATAATGTCAAAATTACTCTTATCAAATGCATATCATTCCAGTAATCCGTAAATAATTATCTAACACAAATATTTAAAACTACTCCAGGTAACACTTGATGCAGGCTAGATGGAAGTCAATAACAAAAGTCACATTCCTATTGTGTTCAGGTCCCACTGTATTTACTACGCCTTACCGTCATCAATGAACATGATGAGGAGCAAAGAAACCAGGAAGTATCCTGGTATATTCCTCTCAGAACTTTACTCTGAATGATGACTGTCCAACACCACTCTTTGCTTCCTACCTGTCAGCCAATGAGCTATTGTCTTCCTGTATACTTAGTGAACTCCAGATTGTGCTTCTTTCTCCATGCACTTTCTAAGCAGTTGTAATGACCAGGCATATTCTCAACCATTCCCTCTTACACTGTTGCTCTCCCAGGCTAAGCACCATTAGAATGCTAACCCAGCTCAGCTCCATTTACTTATTCCTTTATAAGTACAAATTCTGAACATACAGAAATTTGCCAGCAGATAAAGGCCTAGAGGGTCTATCAAGTCTGCTCAAATGTGCAGCTAGCACCTTATTCTGCAGCTGCCCCTCCCTTCCACCCTTCCCTTCATTAACCCTCCCCTTGTCCTGTCCCATCCTCGTTTGAAGCAGTCCACTGTTCTACTGCATACCACTTCAGCAGGTAAGTTGGAGATCTACAGTAAGAATAATTGCTTCCTTCTAACACTCTTCCCTCTTTTACTAGTGTGATGAAGTTTGCATGGAGCCAGCATGGCTCAGTTAGTAGAGATATGCCTCTAGGCCAGAAGATCATGGGTTCTAGTCCCATACCATGATTGGGCTCATTACATAAACACTGGCACCCACATGTTGCACTAAGGGGTTCTATACTGTCAGGCTGTGCTGTTCTTCAGATGAGACATTAAAACAAGGTACCATTTGCCTTTTCTGGTGGCTGTTCAGGTGAATTTTATGACCCCAAGGCAGTTCTTAAGAAAGTAGAGGATTTTTATTAAAATAAAGAATCACACAGATTGCAAACAAATCTAATTCACACAGTACAATCATTATGCAGAAATAATGGAACAGCCCCCAAGATACTTTGTATACTTCATTATCTTATTTGAAGAGCTTATACTTTATGTTCTACACTCATCCCAAAACTGAATATATACATAACAGACATGTTTTGTTTTCTTAAAGAGATAGCAGCACTTTAGAAAAAAAATATTTTATAAAACAATCTTTTTAAAATTATTGTCTATCGTGCAGGAACACAAATGGTAGGTTACTCATGCCATACAGTACCTCATGCGTACATAATTCAATGACATTGTTTCCACAGGGCATACACTTTACTTCTAGCCAATCTGGATTTTTCTGTGTAATATATTTTCCTAGGCACTTGGTTACCATTCCACTATTATCTGTGGAAGTATATACCACTGTTGCATAAGAGTATGCCTGGCTCACCATAAAGTATTTATATACAGAAAAGCAGGGCTGTACGGTGCTTTTGACAATCTCTCCAAGCTCCTTGATAAATGCCAAGAACAACTTTCTGGTGGCTAGCTGACCTGAATAAATGTTTTTTCAAGATAAACTGAGTGCTTTCAGAAGGCCTTAGGATGTATACACTGAAACAAGAAGCATTGCTGGGTTTCCAGGAGTTCTGCACATGCTGTTCGGGGCATTATTGTTCCTCCATTCTCTTGTGTTTTAAAGAATCTCTGACAGCCATTTCCCCATGTATCCTTAGCCATAAAATATCACACATGTATCATGGAATTCAGTGGTTAATTAACTCACTCGAGGCATCTGCTATTCCACTAGCCAGACAAAATTTCATCTCCAATGCAGGAGAGAAGCTTTTCTCTAGAATATGAGAATAATGTTGTTTCCTGGATCCTAAACACAAATCTTCCAGAAACAGGTTCCATTTCTTAATTTTATATGAGCAGACCTAACATAAGATGGCTTAACATTGATATTTTCTTGGCGTGTGCTCACTATTCTACCATTTCTCCATTCTGGAAGAATAGGCAACAGCCAGTCCTCAATCATGGGGATCTAGGCTTTGTCTAAACGTAATATGGCTGGAATAAAGTCACTATTTACAAATATACAATTAAAAATACCATTGGGTGACTATTTGTGACCTCATCCTGAGCCAAATCTCTATATGTCAGTCCCTCTTTCTTGGGTTCCGACAGGATCCCATAAACATAGGAAAATGCTGTATAATTTTACTTCTAATTCTACAGGAGAGGGAAGATATAACTCAGAAAGGTAAAACAACTGAGCAGAAGGGTTTTCATAAAAGAAAAAACTCTTTAATGTATATAGACTTTTGTATTTCCAGCAGAGTAACTTCCTTTCTGCTAAGAAGACTCAACTGCCAATTTTTCAGGGGTGCATTTGGGAGATTTAACTGTATGCCTAATATTTTGATTCAATATTTAGTAACACTGATTTCAGCAATTTAAGATCCAGATTTAGACATGTGAGGGTCTCCAAAATAATAGCTGCACTCTTACTATAATTTACACATGATCCTGCTATAGTAGAAAAACTATCATTTTTTTTGCTTCTGATCCAGATTCCTGGTCCTAAAGGATAATACACAAGTCATCAGCATATGCCAGGGTCTTCACTTCCTAAGAATCAGGGTAAACTGCAAACCATGCATGCATGGTTTATTTTGACTCATTTGACATGAAAATCCTTAATCTGGTACTTGACTCGGTGGTCTCCCCTGACCGATCTCCTTAACCTCTCCCTATGCCTAGGGCAGTTCCCAACTGACTGGAAGGGTGGCCACCATCACACCAATACTAAAGAGTGGAGCCCCACCTTACCCAATAATTACTGGCCATCTCCATTCTCCCTCCCTCTCAAAAGCCTTGGAAAAATCATTGCCACCCAACTCACAGACTACCTGCTTATGCAGGGCATACTATGTAAGGAACAACATGGTTTTAGAGCTGGACACAGCACAACTTCTACCCACATAGAATTCTCCAACTCACTGCACAATGCCCTAGATAAGAAGCAGCTAACGGGAGCTGTATTCATAGACCTGTCGAAGGCCTTCAACACAGTGTCCCACCCCTGCTCCTAAATACTCTTCGTTAACCAGTCTGTCCCTGGACTCATCACTTGGTTCTAAAGTTACTTCACAGATAGGTCCCAGTGTGGTGAAGATACACAGCACCCTCTCACCCTCTATCAGTCTGCTTGGGGTCCTCCAAGGCTCCATTCTTGGTCCACTGCTATTCAGCATCTTCCTGAATACCCTGCCTAAATCCTGTCCATGTAACCTCCTGCTCTCGCAGATGATGCGTAATGTATACCTCCCATTCGGATCCCACAGTCCTTCAGTCCTCCTACAACTTGCTCTTAACCACATTGAAAACTGGTTTACTGACCACAGACTGGTGGTCAATGTAAAACAAATTAAATCAATGCTGTTTGCCCACTGCCAGAGCAAGGACTACAATGCCCAGTTAACAATCTTCTCCAGAACCCTCCTCCCGCTGGAACAGGTTTACACCTATAAATATCTGGGTCTTACTTTCAATCCTAACCTTTCATTCCACCCGCATATCAGTAATCTCTCCTCTGCCATGAATATCGCACACATGACTACTAGCGGCACAAAGACTGCGTACCTTCAGAGGCCTTAAACATTGCCATTACCCCTCGGTTTCTCTCTTGTAGACTATAGGCTAACCGCTTACTTGGCTGCTGACCACACTGCACTAAATAAAATCCACCTAGCCATCAACAAAGCCCATAGGCTCCTTGCTGGAGTAGATAAGCATACCCACAGCTGCACCCTATATGCGCTAACAAATATCCTCATCTGAGATGAAAGAGTACGTTATCAAACATGTGTCCTTACTAAGAAAACAACTAGGCCTTACCTCCACTTTGGAATCTCCCGCCTCCCTCTGCACTGCTCATACCTCAGCAAACACCTGAACGGCAGGTAAACTAACATGGACTGTTCCCAGGGTCACAACCACCCTTGCCCAAAGGTCTTTTTCCTACCAGAGCACCATCCTGGTACAATGAGCTCCCCTGGCCATTACCTCTATCTCCAGACTAGGCTCCTTCATAATAGCCCTCAAAGACCACATAATCTCCACCCATCACTGCCAATGCTCCGACTGAGAATGGAAGCTGCCTACACACAGCAAGAATTTAGGGTTCAAATTCTCTTTATTCCACTGCTGTTGTTGTAATGACTGTGTGTTGTGTGTTGCTGACAATATTGGTATCCCGACTGCTCACACCACTTGCTAATGTACAGGCCTCACCATCACATTGATTCTGCTGTTCACTGACATTCACAAGCTCCCCTCAGGACTTGTATAGCTGTGCAACTGTTTAGGACTGATAGTACTGCTCATTCTGAGTTGTCATCTTTCCCTATCCTTACTGTAATATTGCATATTGCATACCAATTGATGCATTGTACTCTGACGAGGAGTTTTGTAAATGAGTCCCTGACTCAAAGGTTGTAATTCGATATTCTCAATAAATAAATAAATAAATTTTGTATTATAAAATGAGAGGAGACAATCCTGCTTTCTGACTGGTCGTTACCTATGCATGCAATCTGTTTCTTGCACAGATAGTAAGAAGTGCTTAAAGAAGGACTGCATTACTCAAACAAAACCACTAGGTCATTAGAATACACAAGTTTGAAATGCCACCATTACACAGTAAAACCTTCAACTGGGCCCTTAAATTAAAACTATTTTAAATAAAAAATAAAACAATTAATTAAATGTTGTTTCCTGGTTATCACGCTCTCCTTACACACATAAACAAATTAGAAACATTAAGTATTGTTTATAGTTTTCATTACAATTGTTTCTTTGCTGACAATGAAAATCCCCATCTGTCTTTACCTGCTCATCAGCGAAATCTCTTCTTTTTGGCCTGACAGTGAGATAATTGAATCTCTTGCTCTAGAAGAGGCCTTTGTTTCTTGGCGTGTGTGTATACAGTATGTTAGAGGAACATTCTGCCAGTGGAAATGGGCAGAATTTTGAATCCTGTATTCCATGGTAAACATTCCACAATAAATTCCATATCTTGAATGTGGGGAAAACAAAGAAAAAGAAAACAGTATGAAGAAAGTGAAAGTAGGCAATATAACTTTATAAACAAAGAGAAAAGGTGGGAAAACAAATATTTTTTTGTTCTTATGAGTGATGCTCCTTTGCTTTTCTGTTTAAGTTTTAATGTATCAGGAGACCAAGGTTACATGGAGAGAGAGAAAGAGCATTTTACAGAGTGGCTGCACTTCACATTGCCCTCCCTCCCGAATAGGTGGGAAAACAGGTATGTTTTATTCTTTTGAGTGATGCTCCTTTGCTTTGCTGTTTAAGTTTTAATGTTTCAGGAGACCAAGGTTACATGGATTGAGAAAGAGAGAGAGAGAGAGAGAGATAGATAGATAGAGAGAGAGAGAGAGAGAGACAGTGGGTGTTTAGCAGAGTGGCTGCACTTCTGCATTGCCCTCCCCATTCTCTAAGCAAAAAAAAAAAAAAAACTCAGAATCAACGTTTTTATTTTTAAACTGTGAGATGCCAATGTGGAGGGCAGGTCAGACAGCTCTCCTGATACATTAAAACTTAAACAGCAAAGCAAAGAGCATCACTCAAGAGAACAAATACATATACAGTGTATGTGTATATATATATATATATATATATATATATATATATATATAGATATATATCTATATATATATATATATATATATATATATATATATATACCAGGGTCCAGGAAAGGGTGTTATTATTAGATGTTATTAGCTTGGTGCCTCCAATTTGTAACCCATTACCTGGTTAGCCTAGGTTCAGGAAGAAAACATTCGCTTGGCATCAGGGCTAGGTTTGCACTTCTGGTCAGGGGCACCAAGCAATTCCGGACACAGGAAGCAATAACTGTAAATGTCCAAACCAGGAGTGGAATTCTAAAGTGGGGCTTTTATTCACTTCAACACAAGAATACTAAGCAAGATGGACCCTCATGGGGCTACACTCACTGGTAACTTATGCAGATCTATAGAGGTCAGAATGCATCTTCTTCATCATCACAACAACCTCAGGTTCTGAACACACTGGGCTCCAATGCCCGAACTGGTACTCTCTCTCTCTCTCTGATTCTCTGGCATGGCCCTCGCCAGCACTAGTACACTTTTCCATATGTCATGGATGTTTGGTGGTGGCTCCTCAACCACCCATGAGTGCTTCTAGCTCTAAAGGGAAAAACATATCTTAATCCCACATCTGGGCACTTTCTGCAGACACTAGCCAAATGCCTGGGAGAAAGCTATAGATGCCCAAATTGAATCTGTAGAGGTAAATCTAGTTACTCCAGATGGGAGGTCTCCCATCTCTTGTCCCCAAATCCATACCCGGCCATTCATTTGGAGTCAACACCTTTCCTTTGAACTCTCTGTTTGTAGAATGCTATCTCAAAATGTATATCACATTTAATAGTCTACTTTCCATGAAACTGGTGTCCTGACTTGCAATGTTCTCTAAGTGGCTATGTCCATCCCTGTAGACCCCCACTGGTTAGATGCATTTCAAGCCATACACATAACTTCAAGTACTGTACTTGGCTGTCCTTTCCTGACCCCACAGGAGCAGATACTTTACACAACTGTCTTGGTGAAAACATGGGATCTGTGTCAGAGCAGACCCACTGTGGTTCACAGGTGCCACAAGGCTTCTCACACAGAAATCACACATCTGGTACCTCAGTTCAAATCCTCTCATCAGGCAGCTTTTCCTCTTCCAGCAGGGCCAGGGGTTGCCCCTGAGCTGGTCTCCCCCATCCCTCCTGGGATGGGCGCTATGAAACAAACTGGGCAGGTCTCAACCACTTCTATTGGTTTCTTCTGTGTTCTTCTCTGGGTAAGAACACACACCCTCTTCCTGTGGTAGCTCTATTACAGAGATAGGTTCTGAGGGCTGCCAACTGCAATGCACCTCCACCTTCCACTACAGACTGCCCAAGACTAAGTTTGAAATCCCCAAAATTCAACAACTCCCAGCTGCAACATTCCACTGTGGCTTATGCTGCTGAGAATTCTATATGATGTCATCCCTCCAGCTCAGCTAAGACTGAGAACAGAGTGAGACAGTGTGAAACCCACTTAACTGGTGTCTCACAAGCTGACTTTCCCCTACCTGACACTAGATCTAAGTGGGATTCTAGTAACCCCGGGTGACAGGGCTACACCACCTGGCCAGAAATGACTGTCTGCAGTCATTACTACCCAGGGCATCCTACTCTCTGTGCTACCTATGGAGGGATGATCAGGCCCTCTTCTACCATGTGCTAGGCACAGGCAGGCAACACTAAGGGACCAGAGGCCATCGGCTGACACATCAGCCTCTACTCTATGTTCTTTCTATGGTTAACTAGTGGCCCTGGTAGAATTGCCCAAAGCATAGCCCTAATAGATCAGTACTGTGGCCTCACTGCAGGTCAAGACCACAGCCTGTCTATCCCCCAGTCCTCTAAGGAAAACCTATCTGGCCATCACCAAATTACCCAAAACAGGGGTACCTCCCCCAACCCTGGACACCTGCAACCAAACACAAGGAGCTAATACTATGCCCTAGGTATTACTCCACACTCCCCACAACCATACCTGTGGAAGAAAAGTTAAACCAGTAAACAACAACACTGCACTTTAAGCTCTTCTACTATAAAGCACATGGAAGACTCAGCTGAGTCCTCCTCCTCTTCTTGCCTTCTCTTCTTGTCTTCTTCAGGAACACCTGCAAGAGAAAAGACAAAACAACCCCTAATCTGCAAACACGGTACTATCTAACCCCTACCATCAAAACATTGGAGAATCCCCAAAAATATTTTTTTAAATAAAGTAAAAAAAACAGTAGAAGCAGTAGAAACAGTAGAAAAACAACAGCATTATTTACAATACACATTTTTGGGGATGGAGTGCCCTAAAAGTCCCATCTAGTGACAACAGTGCCCGAAGGCAAGTCCAAGAAAGAGTCTGTCCTGGGCAAAGCCGGTGAAGCACAGTTCTGGTAGGACTGTAATCCCAAAGGGAGAGTCTTTGGGGACAGTTCAAACAGTCTGAAGTCTGATAGGTGTAGGGTGTGTACTGCAATGTCATTAAAATAGAAAAGCCTGGACTTACCAGTCCTTTGAAGAATGAAATCAATACGACACATGGATTTCCAGCCAAAGACTCTCCTGGCAGCATTCTTCTGATACAGCTGGGTGGACGTCTTCTGGAAAATGACAGGATGGCACATCTAGAAACTGCTGGGTTGATGTCATCTGGAGATGGAACCATGGAACAGTACAGGAAACAGCTGGTCTGAAGTAATCCAAAATCCCAGGCAATGAATCAGGATACAGCTGGGCTGGTGTCTTCTCTGGATATGAAGTCATCTGGAAGGCCAGTCGATGGAATCTGGAAAGCCAGTACACTGCAAGGCTAATGAATCTGGGCACCTGGTTCTGGAACATCAGTCTGGCGGAACATCGTGGAAGTATGTAGCGGCTGGATGGCAGCACTGGCTACCACTGCTCTGCTTTCCACTTGGTAGGCATGGACACATTCACAGGAAGTTGCCTGCATTGCGGGAAGTAACACAATGGGTCAGGTGCAAGAATTATTACCCTGTCTGGGCACTCATAATTCACACTGAAAAGGTCTCATGTCCCCTCCATCCACAATCCGAACAGTGTCTATAAACAGTGTTCTGCCCACTTTCCATTGTCTGAATTTCTCTTGTAACAATCTGTCTTGGACATACCGACTTACCAGGATGCACATATCTTGTTTCCTCTTCCTTATCCAGGATTTCCTGTTTCTTTCTATCTCCTCCCAGACTCTCTGAGGAAAGGTAGGAAGGATATCCCACAGATCTCATTGCCTTCCTATGAACCAGTCTTTCCTCTTTACTACACTTGGTCAACTTGAGACCTCTGGCCTGGCTAGGGCAGCCAGTCCTGGTTCTGCCAGCTATGCATACTTAATGCTTGTAAAATGGATCTTTAACTCCTCCTTGTGGGGGCAGAGCTGTGGAGTCACCAATCTCTCCTTCTGTTCGCTCTTCTGAGGCAAGAGCCCGAGGCTGTGGATCTGCATCTTCTTCATAAGGCCACATAGGTTCCCCCTCATCCTCTTCCTCACTGAGGATCTGAGCCCAGGAGTGAGCAGTCGTCCTCACTCCTGAGACTATCCACTCCTCTCTGGGTGTGGAGGTCGACACCTCCCATTCAAGGGTCTCCTAATCTCATCTTCCCTATGAGACTTGGGCTATGCCCTTCTCTCAGGATCTGCTGATGCTCCCTCTGCACTGTCTCTCTGTGACCCAGACTCGGATACATCAGTACTTTGCTCTGCCTGTAGATCTACACCCTCTTGCTTCATGCAGCACTCTGCTGAGCCTCCTCAACAGGCTCTACCTGGTGCTGTGTGTTGCCAACTGCAGGTTCTTGAAGCTTTGTCCATGTGGAGCACAACAATCTTGGGTGCTTTGGTAGAACCATGTCTCTCTAGGCACCCAGAACAGTGAGAAACCATGAAGATGTCCTTCCAGCCTTTAAGCACATTATGTGCACTCTTATTGGATATCCAGGAATTGCCACATGAGGAGGCAAATGTCCCTGTAGTAACATCTCTCAATATCTTTCTGTTAACTTCTTCCACTATCATAGCCCAGGCATGATCCAGGTTGCGAGCTGATCCCGAAGCCATGACTGCAGAAGAAACAAAACTCACTGTTATCTCAAGTCCCACTCTGTTGGATAACTTTTACAAAATGGCTCCCCTGCTGCAGTGCTTACTTTACTACCCCACCTATCATGGTGGCAGCAGCACTCCTGAGCATCAACGTTCTGTTTCTGACTCAAGCCACTGTGCAACCGATTTAAACACTCTGCTGATAAAGTTTACTCAAGATGTTTAAACTGCACTGTCTGTTCTTTAGCACATTTATATATATATATATATATATTTTTTTTTACTGGACTTTTATTTGCTGTAACTCACTGTTCTTGCTTAAGAGTCCCTAAAGCCTAAGTATTTCATTGCACAGGATTGCCTGTATTTCCTGCTGCATTTTCCTTATCAACCCATGGTCTCTCACATGGCTTTGAAAATTATACTGTTGCTGAATCTGCAATTATGACACAATCCTTCTTTGCAAAATGATCACTGCTACACACAGATTCAGCTGGCTTTAGTTAAAATCACACAGTTTGAGTTGTTTTAGGTTGGTAACAGAAACATAGAAACAGAATTGACGGCAGATAAGGACCGTTTAGCCCACCCAGTCTGCCCATTTCCTACCTAATGGATAAGCTGCAGATCCTAGTTAACCAGCAGCCTACTTCTTTCTACCCCCACCCCTAGAATTGCCTTATGGCTGTCCCATGCATGCTTGAATTCAATCACTGTTTTTGACTCCACAACCTCCTCCGAAGGCCATTCCACGCATCCACAACCTCTCTGTGAAAAATACTTCCTTACATTACTCTCTTGAGCTGCCCCTCCATCTTCAAATTGTGCCTCTTGTTCTTGCACACCTCTTTTTTTGAAAGAGATGCTACCTCTTGGACTTTGTTGATTCCCTTGAGGTACTTGAACATTTCTATCATGTCCCCTCTCCCTCCTTTCCTCGAGGCTATACATATTAAGCTCCTTTAGTCTGTCTTCATATGTCTTCCAGTGCAGACCCTGCACCATTTTAGTGCCTCCTCTAGACAACTTCCATCTTGTCTATGTCCTTGCGGAGATTGGGTCTCCAGAACTGCACGCAGTACTCCAGATGGGGTCTCACCAGCTGTACAGAGGGATAACAACTTAATCAGTATCTGGTTATTACAATGGAAAAATTCGGCCTACAGCCAGTCCTGGAGGCCTCTGGAATGAAGTGGGCTGGCAGTCTTGGTGATTGTTCCTCTGAACCTCGCTGTCTTCCCAGACAAATCGAAATCGTGTTGAGCCCGATTTTAAATGGAAAAGTCAGATTTTACCACTTTTATAACGTTTTCAGTCACCACAATGCTCCTACTGGCAAGCCAGTTCACACACTACTCTTTCTCCTCTCGAACACTGTGCAGTCACTATAGAGATGGCTTGGGGCGGGACCAATTGCAGTCTTACCAATCACTCGATGCCATGCAAATAAGCCTCTTCCTTCTTGTGCTCTTCTCCTCCATGACAATCATCGAGCAGGCAAATTGAAACTGCAAATGACGTTTTTTTTCAACTGTAGTTCCTCGAGGGAGCACCATTTTGACCATTTTTCATGACATTTCACTCAGCGACTCTCTCTGTCCATATAACAAACACTTCCAATGTATAGGGCACAAATCTCTTTGTTTCCCACAGTTTTCCACACTTTTCTTGTCGCACATAACTTTAGAAAGCTGGCAAATGTTATAATTTTGATTCAGGACAAGGGACATACACTCTTGGGCTTTACTGCTCCTCGGTAAACTGGTGGCACAATTACAGCAGCACATGAACAGCAGCATACAGTGGGACATTTGGATGGCATGCTTCCACTTTTGGGCTACCTACTGCCAGACAGCCAAAACTCTAGTCCTAATCCGAGCAAATCTTTCTTGTTCTCTCCTAGATTCCAAACTCAAATCTTCAGCAGTGCCTCCATTTTTGTAACCAGGGTCCAGGTAGGGTGTTATTATTAGATGTTATTAGCCTTGGTGCCTCCAGTTTGTAACCCATTACCTGGTTTGCCTAGGTTGGGAGAAAACATTCGCTCAGCATCAGGACTCTACGTTGCACTTCTGGTCAGGGGCACCCAAATAATTCTGGACACAGGGACGCAATAACTGTAAATGTCCAAACCAGGGTGGGATTCTAAAGTGAGGCTTTATTCACTTCAACACAAGAATACAAAGCAAGATTGACCCCATGGGGCTGCACTCACTAGTTATGCAGATCTATAGAGTCAGAACACATCTTCTTCATCATCACAACAGCCCTCAGGTTCTGAAACACACTGGGCTCCCATGCCCGAACTGGTACTGTCCTCTCTCTCTTTCTTGGATTCCTGGCATGGCCCTCAGCCAGCACTGGTACACTTTTCCATATGTCATGGATGTTTGGTGGTGGCTCCTCAACCACCATGAATGCTTCTAGTTCTAAAGGGAAAAACACATCTTAATCCCGTCTGGGTACTTTCTGCAGACACTTGCCAGAGTACCTGGGAGACACCTATAGATTCCAAAGTGAATCTGTAGAGTAAATCTAGTTACTCCAGATGGGGGTCTCCACCGCTTGTCCCCAAATCCATACCCAGCCATTCATTTGAAGTCAACACCTTTCCTTTGAACTCTCTGTTTGTAGAATGCTATCTCGAAACGTATATCACATTTAACAGTCTACTTTCCATGCAACTGGTGTCCTGACTTGCAATGTTCTCTAAGTGGCTATGTCCATCCCTGTAGACCCCCTCTGGTTAGATGCATTTCAGCCATAACATAACTTCAAGTACTGTACATGGTTGTTTCTTTCCTGACCCCACAGTAGCAGATACTTTACACAAACTGTCTTGGTGAAAACATGGGCTCTGTGTCAGAGCAGACTCACCATGGTTCACAGCTGCCACAAGGCTTCTCACACAGAATCACATGTCTGGTACCTCAGTACAAATCCTCTCATCAGGCAGCTTTTCCTCTTCCAGCAGGGCCAGGGGTTGCCTCTGAGCTGGCCTGCCCCCATCCTTCCAGGGATGGAGTACTGAAACAAACTGGGGAACAGTCTCAACCACTTCTATTGGCTTCTTCTGTGTCCTTCTCTAGGGCAAGAACACACACCCTCTTCCTGTGGTAGCTCTATTACAGAGCTAGGCTCTGAGGCTGCCAACTGCAGCGCACCTCCTCCTTCCACTACAGACTGCCCAAGACTAAGTTTGAAATCCCCAACATTCTAACCTGACTCCCAGCTGCAACATTCCTGTGGCTTATGTTGCTGCGAGAATTCTATATGATGTCATCCCTCCAGCTCAGCTGAGACTGAGGTAGAGTAAGACAGTGTGAATCCCATTTAACTGGTGTCTCACAAGCTGCCTTTCCCGCCTGCCACTAGATCTAAGTGAGATTCTAGTAACCCGGGTGACAGGGGGTTACGACAATGTATGTTTTGGTATAAATCTCAGGATAAAATGTTGTATCTCAGCCAGGTTGTGGAGATATCAGTGATGTCTTCACATGTGAAGATATCATTGATGTCTCACATGTGAAGATATCATTGATGTCTCCATGTTCTTCTCATCATCACATTTAAAGTGAAACTTTTTCACTTTCTATCTTCTGGCTTTTTCATATGATCATGACCCCCTCCCTCTGCAGATTTTCTTTACCATCAGAACCCCCACCCCCACGCATCTCTCATCTCCTTGTTTTTCACACACAGAAATTATTTAAAACATACCTGGTTGATCCTGTGACTTCTCTTTATCTTCTTCCTCGAATATAACATCACTGAACACCTATCCTCAGAAGTGTAGCGTGGCTGAGCTATAAATATCAAAATATGAGAGATGGTGTGCTTTTAGAATGAGGGACCCATCACTGCCAGGTTTAGAAAAGCATTTTTTATTTTAGCGGTATTTTGTGAAAAGAAGCTGCCGACAGTACTGAGAGGAGAAAGAGCGAGTTGGCAGCTTCAGAACAGCAGGCGAAGTGCGTGCGTATGTTGCCATAGCAACACATGCTCGCTTTTGTTCGTTCTATTCACTGTTTATAGTGCTCATTCTCAAAGAAGGAAATTCATGGCAAAAACTCTGATTACATAGAAACATAGAATTTGACAACAGATAAGGACGCTTGGCCCACCTAGTCTGCCCATTTTCCTACCTAATGCATAGGCTACAGATCCTAGTTAACCAACAGCCTACTTCCTCCTATCCCCCACTAGAATTGCCTTATGTCTGTCCCATGCATTCTTGAATTCCTCCACTGTTTTTGGTCCACTACCTCCTCAGAAAGGCTGTTCCATGTATCCACAACCCTCTCAGTAAAAATACTTCCTCACATTACCTTTGAGTCCTCCATCCTCTATCTTCAAATTGTGTCCCCTTGTTCTTGCACATCTCTTTTTCTGAAGATGCTACCATCTTGGACTCTGTTGGTTCCTTGATGTACTTGAAAGTTTCTATCATGTCCCCTCTCCCTCCTCTCCTCGAGTGTATACATATTAAGCTTCTTTAATCTCTCTTAGTATGTCTTCTGATGCAGATCCTGCACTATTTTACTTGCCCTTCTCTGGACAGCCTCCATCCTGTCTATGTCTTTGTGGAGATGGGGTCTCCAGAGTTGGTGCAGAACTCCAGATGGGGTCTCACCAACTGTCTGTACAAAGGATAACAACTTCCTGTTTCTACTGGTGATGCCTCTCCCTATGCATCCCAGTATCCCACCAGCTCTTCTTACTGCCTTCTCACATTGCTTGCCTACCTTAAGGTAATCTGATATGACTACCCCAGGTCCCTTTCCATTTCTGTAGTTGTTATTATCTTACTCCCCATTGTGTACTCTTTCCCTGAATTTTTGTTTCCCAGGTGCATTACATTGCACTTCTTTGCACTGAATCTAAGCTGGCATATATTTGACCATTCTTCCAACTTTCACAAGTCCCTTTGCATCATCTCCACCCACCTCTGTATCAACCCTGTTGCATATCTTTGTGTCATCTGCAAAGAGACATAATTTTCCCTTACAGTCCCTCTGCAATGTCACTTATAAAGACATTAAAGAGGACCAGTCCCAGTACTGAACCCTGTGGTACCCTACTAGTAACCCCTTTCTTCAGAGTAAACTCCATTTACTATTACCTTCTGTATCCTGTTGTCCAGCCAATTTTAACCAGGCTACCACCTTGAGACCCACTCCAAGGCTGGCTAACATGTATATTAATCTTTATGTGGGACTGTGTCAAATGCCTTGCTAAAGTCTAGGTAGGCAATGTCCACTGTCCCTCCCTGGTCTACTGCATTGGTCACCCAGTCAAAGAAATCTATTAGATTCATCTGACATGACCTTCCCACTGTGAACCCATGCTGCCTTGGGTCCTGTGCCCCACTGGCCTCTAGGAACTCAACAATTCTTTCCTTTATAAGTGATTCCATCATTTTCCTTACCACTGAGGTCAAACTAACAGGTCTGTAGTTTCCTGCCTCTGTCTTGCCCCACTTTTGTGAAGGGAATCACATCTGCCCTCCTCCAGTCCTCTGGTACTACACCATCTTCCCATGATTTGTTAAAAGGGAGGTCAGTGGTGTCACTAATTCTACCTAGTTCTTTTACAATTCATGGGCGAATCCTGTCAGACCCCATTGCTTTGTCTACCTTCAGTTTTAAGAGTTCTTTCAGGACCCTTTCTTCTGTGGATGGACTAGTATTGACCTCCCTATCCAGAGTGCTTCTATTCTTTGATTTAGGTGACCTCCCCTCCTCTTCATTTGTGAATACTGAGCAGAAGTATTCATCAGTGCATCAGTTGGGTTGTTCCACAGTGACAAAAGCGAGGAAATTTGTGTGGTGTTAGGGTTGGCACCTTGCATCCCAAGCCCACCCCATCCCCACCAACAAGCATCAGGGTGTTGCGTTGGGGTCATCAGTCATAGCTCTCACTCCATTCTCCTATACTGCACCACCTCAGCTTGTTTACACATGGGATGGGGTGAGAGTTAGGACTAATGACCCCAACACAAACCTCAATGCCTGTTGGTAGGACAGGGTGGGCTTGGGGCACAAGGGTGGCAAACTTAACACCGAATTTCCTCACTTTTGTCACTGTGGAAAACCCTAACTGATGCATTAAATGGAGCTTTTTGCCATGAATATACTATATATATATATATATATATATATATATATTTTTTTTTATTGCAAAAACTTCATTAACACATCAGTTAGGGTTGATATCATAGCAACAAAAGTGTGGAAATTCCATGTTAGATGTTACAGCCCACCATCCACCTCCACTCCCTCCACCTCCACAGCAAAAGGTGTTGGGGTGTGCCATGGAGTTGTCAGACCCAACTGTCACCCCATTCTATGTGTAAACAAGCTAACATGCTACAGTATAGAAGAATGGGGTGAGAGTTGAGCCTATTGACCCAATGGCACGCGGCACCTAACCTGTGGATGGTGGAGGGGTGGGGTTGGGGTGGTAGGGGTGGTAACCAATGTATACTTCCGTGCTTTGTCACTGTGCTGTCAACCCAACTGATGCATGAACAATGTTTTTTGGAAAGAATTTCACTTTTTGAGAAAATGGAATGTAACTGGTATATGTTTGTGGGAGCACGGGCCCTCTGGGCCTGTGTTCCCTAGCACTCCCATTTTTTCCTAATGGTATGCATATGTGGAAGTGTGGGCCCTCTGGGCCCTGCTCTCCCTCACACATAAATATGGAGCCATACAGCAGCCCCATAGTACTGAAAGGAACTTTTTGAAAATATCTCAGTAACCATAGCAACAAAAAAAAATTCCACTGTAGTTGTAATCATGATTTTGGAAACTCCGCCTGGACTTAGAGTAAAAAAATCTGTATCTCGAATCATTTTGAGATTCGGGCACTGCAATGTTATCCTATGGAAATTTCTCAACTTCCAAATGCTGTAACTATGGGCCCGTTGAATGGTATAGGACCAAACCACCAAAATGCACATCTGTGGGATATGGGCTTGCCAACCTGCAAATTTCAGACAAAGCACAATCCACCTTGGCACAATGAAGTGACAAAGAAAACAACACAAGGGACAATGTTTTTGAGTACTGTTGTCGCGACAACAAAAATGCTTCGTGATATCCCTATACCTCATAACAAAATGTTTTCACACACAAAAACATTTTTTGCACACTAAAAAAGTTTTCATGAAAATTTTAGCAAAAGTTTTAGCAGTGCACATATATAAATTTCACATAGGCTAAAATGGGACATGAAAACTTGTATAACTTTTGACCCTTTTAATATTTTTAACCAAATTTTTAAATGGCATCAGTTTTGTCCAGACCACATATAGACATGCAAAGTTGAATCCACTCAGACTCATTCTTCAGTCCTTTAAGCCCACCAAAAATTTGCAAAAGTTGGGTATTTTCACTTATGTGACACTCTACAGTTCTGCAACTATACATCTGACTGGAATGAAACTTTGCAGATCTAGAGATCTATGGTTGGATGCTGCACATGTCAAATGTTAGGCAAATTGGACAAACAGTTGCAAAGTTATTAAAGTGCAAACTTTGGGGCTTCACATTAAAGTGGTCTGCCAACCCTATATATTTTAGCAGTGTCAGTGGCTCAGCAGGTAGCACACTCACCTCTGAGGCGGGAGATCAGAAGGCTGTGGGTTCTATCCCCACCAGGCACTTGGGTTAATATCCCAATACTGACACTGTAGTGCAGCATGAGGGGTGCTGCACTCTTGGGGTACCGTCTTTCAGATGAGACGTTAAACTGAGGTCCTATCTGCCTGTTCAAGTGGATGTTAAAGATCCCATGGCACTTCTTGAAAAGAGTAGGGAAATTTTTATTAGAAACAGAAACTAAATACAAAGTAAATATAAACACCGTGTATATATATATATATATACACACACACACAGAATCAAATTCATATATCCCCCAAAAAGAAAATCACAAAGAAAAGAAAGGAAAAACCTTAAAAGGAAACAATAAATGAATATCACTCATGCTAATGGAACCTTCAAAAGCATACCTAAAAGAAAAATTTGTCACACCTTAACACAGATTTATGTAAAATCATAAAACACAACTAGTACAACCTTACGCAGGAGAAAGAAAGAAAAAGAAACTATCCATCAATTGACTGCATAAAAAAGAAAATAACAACAAGAAAAAAAAGTCCAGCTGGTATCTACCAGCTATAATTATCCTTTAAGTGATAGGGGCATCTGAGTCCAGTGATCCAAGGTAGGCCTCACCATTTGGCTAACCAGGTAGTTTCCTGCATTGATTGTCTTTCAGTCATACAAATCCTTTTAGATCTTTAGATATTTCCCCAAAATTTCTAGGTGTGTAATCTGCTTTTGCTGTAAAGTAAACAAACATCAGGCTGTCCATATTTATCACTTACATACAGTAAATATTATTTCTAAGTCTCACCATCCCATGCTTGCCAGGTTCCAGATACCTCACCATACATTAGGTTATCCAGGGATATAACAGCAAAGGTCAGAACCTGCCATGTGTTACCCAAAAGATCCCAAAATCCTATAATGAAAGAACATTGGGAAAAAAGGTGTTCTACAGTTTCAACCTGAGTAATACAGTCCAGTCGACTGCAATATCTGTCACAAAGCTGTTTGTGCTTCTGGTTCCCCTTGACATTGAGTTTGCCATGGCAGCTGAACCAGTGCAGATCCCATATGAGGGTGGATCCTAGGATTTTGTAAAACTGAAGAGTCCTCATTCTCTTATCCTCTGGGCAGTGGTCAAACACTACTGGTACCTGGCAGACTGTACCCAGTAGCTCCACATACGCTTCCTCTGCCCAGAGATAATCCCCAAGGTTGTCACCTACCATTGTCTAAGTCTGGTAAATGTCTCTCCAATATATATGGGCTGTTTGTAACTGTTTTACCACCCTCAAATTTCCCCTGTCCACAGCCGAAACCACATCTGAATTGTCTCTAAACCCAAGGTTCCCATCCCTTACCCATATGGATTAGAATGGGGCGTAAATTAGCCATAAAAAAATCCTATTGAAAAAAAAAATAAAGGATGAATCATGTTTAATCCCCTGATTAATGGGTAAATACAGCTTATTTCGTTGAATGGGGTTGAGCTGACTTCCCATACAGCCTGGAAAAAACTCAGTAATCTTGTTTCTAACATTTTGTTGGTGGAAAAATATAATTTATAAACAAAACACTGGAACCAAGTAAGTTTTAACTAAATAAACTCTCTTCTTTTCCCCATTTTTCATCTATTCCAGCCATTTACTTTTCGTTGCGCTATCTCTAGTTTTCCTCCCAATTAAACAGGTCTGGACGTTCCATTCAAAATGGATTCCCAAAATTTTAATTGGACCTGTTCGAATTTAATGCCCCAATATTTACCGAGGTGGGCTATCCTGTCCTATCTCTGTCCTACACATTTGTGTAGGTTAAGACATGCTCCTGCCACTGATCCAAACGTGGAGTATAACTGCAAGGCCTCCAGTATGGAGGCTTTATCTTGTACCAATAAACAAATGTCATCTGCAAAAGCCAGATCTGGGCTTACTTGTAATGTGAGGATGAAACAATAGGGAAAGGGCTTGGAAGTACTGTAACATACGCAACAAAGGATCCAGAAAAGACATATAAAATGGGGCTTAGGGGGCACCCTTATTTTACCCTCTCTTAATCCCAACCAGTGGGCCACGCCATCCATTAACCAGTGGAAAAACTGTTGCAGTTCTATAGAGCAGTTTAAGCCACTGTATAAAACCTCCTGGAATTTGAAATTTAACCAAAACAAGCCATAAAAATCATGTTGAACAATGTCAAAGGCCTGTTTTTGATCTTAGGATAGAACATCCCCATTTAAAAGATTGGAATGACCTCTCTCAAAATTTCTCTTATCAACACCAGATTATCTTGAATACATCGTCCAGGAATGGAGGAAGTCTGACTGGCTGAAATTACCTCTGTGGCTACCGACAGCAAACGTTTTGCCAATATTTTAGACAGTATTTTAAAATCAGTATTTAATAACCATATTGGTCTCCAATTTGTTATGACTCTTTATCCCTTTCTTAAAGAGATATATCAGAGAGCTAATATTTAAATGTAACAGCAAAGATGGAATTTTTAACAGACAGCTATAAACTTAGGTCAGTTCTTCCCCAGTATGGAACTAAAACTTATATAACTCAGATGGCAAACCATCTGGGCCAGGAGCCGTATTCACTTTCAGAGTCCGAATACCCTCCACCACTTCTGCTAGACGATATCTGTAACCAGATTTGCACTGTCCTGTAAAGAAATGCCAGGAAAATCAATGTGGGATAACATCTCAGCAGTTCGTGAAGTATCAAAAGCGGTTGGACTAAACTTTTCCCCAGTATAGGCAGTCACTATCGCCATAATCCCATCCTTAGTTTGTACTATTTGACCCTGATCACTATATAAGGACAACATTTCTTTATGACTAGTATGTGAATGACATGCTTCAAAGGGCATACTGAGTCAGTTGAACCTGTGGTACCAAACTGTTGTTGGTATCAATAAATTGGGATTTTTCCATATGGAATTGTTGCATTTTCTCCTTAAAAATTTGAATCTGTGGGGTGTAATTGTGTTTAGTGGTAATAGACAATGTAAATAATCTCTTTAGGTGAGTCTGAATCATTAAGTATTCTTTATATTTGGTCATGCATACAGTTTTACTATATTGTTTCAAGAAAAACCCAGGTCCCTTTTGGTATCTAGCCACCCACTGTACTGCATCCTCATATAAAATAAACACTGATTTTCTAACCACTACAAATTCAGTCAAAAGACATTTAAAACTCACATCCACTAATATGGATGTATTCATTTTCAGGTGCTCGGTCCTTTCTGAACATTACTAATGTCTCCAATTTCAACAGACAACCTCCTATGATCAGAGAATTCTGCTATCTGCACTTCAACCCTCTTAATGCATAATTGATAAGATATAAACAAAAATCAATTCTAGTGGCTAAGTTTCCTTTGTAAAATGTCGGTGTGTGTTTCTCCGTATGTGATGAATAAGAGTCAATGAGTTTAGCTGTCTTTATCATGGAGGACAAAAAGGACTCAGAATATATTTTAACTGTTTTAGCAGTATGTGTTTTGTCTTTAAGAGATAAGCCGTAATTAAAGTCACCACCAAAATAACAAACTGCAGTGCGTAAAAGGCTGGATAATTTTAACGCCTCAACCCAAGCGCTTTAAGTTTATGGAACGTAATAATATTAATCTATAAGAAACCTGCTGAAATTTAATATCTAGAATAAAAATCCATCCCATAACTACATCATATAATTTCATTAATACCATTTTGTACAGTGGAACAAAATTCCCACCCCTGAAGCTACTTCCTGGCTTATTGACCAAAAAGATGGACTTGGTACTATGCCCTAGTTGCTTGCATTACTTCAGGCAACGTATGCAAATCTAACATCTTGTAAAAAATAATACGGCAGCAGACAATAAATAAGAAAAAACTAAATCTCTTTTAGTTGGGTTCTTGATACTATTTACATTAATCTATGAAAAACATGTCCTGGGATCAGCATTCAGGAAGAGAATAGAAAAGAAAACAATGCCATTATTACTTTAATCTACCCTTATGAGTAGCAGACTCCATATGTTTAGTTTTGGCTTTTCTTTTCTGAGCTCCAGTTTTTCCACTGGTGCCTCCATATCAGTAGTTTGGTCCAGTATAGAAGACTGCACAGATGAGGAATCTGAATCATCTGAAGACTCTCCGTGGACTGTAATAGTCTCGATTTGTTCAAGAGGGGACTGCCACTGGACATGACTGTGAGTGTAGCAATTTTCTGCTACAGGTCACCCGAAAGTAGTAAATTGTGATCCTGTTTGTTGAGGTGGAGGGGTGGCCCCATTATTTCCATTCCAGGCTTCTTTGCTAACCTTAAGTTATGAGAAGACAACACTGTGGTCTGAGGCTCCTTCGCACTGTCAGGGGCTTCCTATCTGTGGAGTTTCTTCAATTAAACTCCTAACTCCATTGTCCATTGTTTTACTGGTTGAGACACGGGAGAAGGGAGGAAATCCCTGGAATTGTCAAACTGTGGAGTCTGGTTTGAAGTCATAGGAATATTTAGTGCTACAGTGTCAGGAATTGCCCTCTCCTCCCTTCTGTGTTCAGCCAAATCCTTCTCTTCACCCCCCCCTTGATCCTTCTGGGCAAAGATTCTCTGTTTTGGGCTAGAGTTATATATAGCCTTTGTTCCATGCTATCAGCCAACTCAGGCACATTGTGCGCAGCCCATTGGCAAGATTGAAAGTTATGGCCAAGTGCATCACACAGGTTACATCTTTCCTGTTCAACACAGTGAAAACCTGAATGCCCCAGTTCCCCACAGACTGTACATTTTATCTGGTCACATGCACTACTTAAATGTGCTACTGACCCACAGCGGTAGCATGCTTTGGGCTGCCGGAATAAAAAGGACCCCTCTATCCCTACCCAAAAAGAAACTATTGGGAGATGAGCCAACCCTGTGTCTGTTATTTTGAGCATGACTGCGCACCTCTATCCCCAGTCCACAACTGTTCAGAATCAAAATTGCTTCTGGATCTGAAAGTACAGTACATCGTGCTTTTAAGCCAGTGTGTCAGGTCATTCACACTGACTCCTCACTTCTAAATAAAACAGTTATTGTCTTCTGGGTGGGCCTAGATAGGGGCAGAACAGAAAAGGGTGTCCATAATGGGGTCTTTGTAATTTATGGTATTTCAGCCAAAATTGTTCCAGCCCTTGCTGTGTCTTGAAACTGACATCAAATGTTGTTTTCCCAGACACATGAATCAGTGCATGTACTTCATTTGTGAAAAATTCAGTGAATCTTTCAGTAGTTTTCTAGCAACATACAACCTATATGGGACTTCTGTTAGACCTCCAAGATAGCAAAGTCTAATCTCATTATGCCATATAGCTGGCTGCATAGGGCCTCATGGAGGCAACCCCTTCAGTTTACTGATGGTCCTTGAAGTAACTGCAGAATATGACATTTTATTTACTCTAGCTTGGGGTCCAGTGACAGGCGAGGGTTTCGGTGTTGGGTTATGTGGCAACAAAGTTTTCGATGATCCTGGTAAGTTTAAGATAGGAATTTGGGTTAACAACAACTTCTCTGGGAGTTCCAGAGGTGAAGGGGTCTCTGTGATGAGTAGTTGCAGGAACCTTAGCCTGCCTAGTCTCCCGTCCTCAAATGTTAGTATCAGGAAGTCCCGAGACCCATTGCCCATTTGTAGGGTTTCTTTCCCAGCCAACTGAGAGTAAAGCCTTTTCGGCTGACCAGGTTTCATCTTGTCCAATTTCTAATGTTACTGCTTCATCCCACTCAAGACCAAGCTGTAAATCTATTTTTGTTTCTCTGTACCTTGCATATTTTCACCTCCAGTGAGTGCATCAAGATCAGGTAAGCTGTCTGATTTTACTGTGAGCTGTCTTAGGCTGGGTTAGCACCTACTGTTGCCATTCCTGACATGTTCCCCACAGACATTTTCACTGAGTTAGTCATACAGTTATTGTCACTAACCTGCCGCTCAAATCCCAAGTCTGAGGGAGCAATATTTTGCAGGTTCTGAGATGTATTCAGCTTTGTCGTTTTCATCTCCGTATCTGTTAATGCCTGTGCTATCGATGAAGCTTTGTAGAAGCTTCAGCCATTTGTGCCAGCAGTCTCCGATGGGCCTGTAGATGCTGCTCTCTACACACTGCAACAAATCCAATACAGTAGGGTTCAAAACTTCTGCAACTGTCTCCTGTTGTCCAGGTAATTTCTTAATTTCTGTAGATTGAAACTGCACATACTCTAGACCCTCACTAGGGCTAACGTGCTCCTCAGATTTCTGTACTGACCCAGAAATATCCATAAAAGTCTCCATACTTTGTGATGCAGGGACTGAATCCATATCCTCTGTCTCCATGGTCTCCTCAAAGTTCTGTTCCAAACTGTGGTCAGCCATCTCTCCTGCCACATCAGCACTTCCTCCTCGGTCCAGCTTCAAACTGTGCTCCTCCATTCCTGCACACAGGAAGAAGAGCCCCCTGGTGGAGTTGGGGAATTTCCCGGTGCCTGGACAAATTTCCCCCATTCACAAAAATACCACCAACAGCTTAATCTGGTTCAATGTCAGTTGGCATTCATCTGTAACCCCCTTCTCCGGGTTGTGCCTGAAAATAGGCAGAATTTGTCTAGTGCACTTACCTGGTCAACAAAAATAAATAAATATTATACCTATATATAATACCCAGATGGTATTAGGTGAACTAAGCCCCTGAGGAAGTTTAAAAGTCATAGATTGCACCTGCACTGGAATTTTTTCATAGGTTATTCACGTTTACTGAGATATTGGCAAACTACTGTTACAAAGGGCTTCTTTTCGGGCATACTGGGCTATTGTATGGCTCCGTTGTTATATGAGAGTGGGAGACACAGGGCCCAGAAGGCCCCTGTGCTCCCACAGACATATATCATTATGCACAAATGGGCAGTTTTGGGTCACAGACTTCCCACCAACACATACCAGTTACCAGGTACATTACACTGTAAATAAATGGTTTGGTCTTTTGGCTTGAAATTTGCAGGGTATAAAGGGGTGTCCCAGAGATGTGAATTATGCTGTTTAGGAATAAAAAATGTCATCAGTTCCATAGAAATGCCATAACAAAGTTGAGATTTTTCCATAGATAACATTGCGTCACCCACAGTGCTTTTGGTGCCCTTTCTTGGAAGCGATGCAAGATACAGATTTAGTCAACTTGTATCTCACATGGAGGTTTTGCTGTCATGGTTACAATGGCACTGGAAATTTTTTCATAGCTGCTACAGTTGCTGAGATATTGGCAAATTAGTGTTACAAGTGTTCCTTGCCCTATAGAGCTGCTGTATAGCTCTGCAGTTATGTGTAAGTGGGGCGCAGGGGCCGGATGGCCCGTGTTCCCACAGACACATATCGTTATGCACAAAAGGGCAGTTTGGTGGAGCGCGGCCTGACACATACCATTTACTGGTTACATTACACTTTTTCAAAAAGTAAGGAAATTCATTGCAAAAACCTTATTAATGTATCAGTTAGGGTTGATGTCATGGTGACAAAGTTTGGAATTCGATGTTAGGGTTAACCCTACAACCCCAGCTGCCATCCTCACACACCAACACACATCGTGGTGTGCCATGGGGTTGTCAGTCCTAACTCTCACCCATTCTTCCCATACTGTAGCATGTCAGCTTGCTTACACATGGAATTGGGTGAGAGTTAGCCTAATGACCCCGTGGCACACCTGATGTCTGTAGGTGTCTGAGGATGGGGTGGGTAGGGGATTAACCCTAACATCGAATTTCCAAAGTTTTGTCGCTGTGACATCAACCCTAACTGATGCATTTAAAGAGGGAATCCGGACAATTAGTCACTGCCCTGTTTTAGTCATATCATTGGCAACAATCATAGCTGTGTAAGCATTTTTATTTAAAATAATGTAATTTTTCTACCTTTTTAAAGTTTCTCTCCTGTTCATCGGTCTCCGTTTTGGCTGCTGAAAATCACCAGTGCATGTGCGACTCATGCCACATCATCACCAGAAAGCGTTTTCAATACTGAGACATGGAGGGCTCATTGAGAGTAGTGAGTGATTCTGGTGCTGTATTTTCATCAGACAGCCATCCATTGTCATGTAGTAGTGAAGCCGATGACTGTGCCTCTGATGATAGTCGGAATGAAACAGACATCATTTACGATGATCCGTATTGCTTGGACCCCTTGTCAGTGAAGGGTCCACTGATGATGAGCCTAGCTCTGAGGACATAGGGTCCCCACATGTTTCTCGTACCACCAATACTGGCTGGTGAGTGATGTAAGTGATATACAGTCTGTCCTGTTGTGAGGGCAAGGGAGAGGGGTGGTGATGGATGAAGGTGCTATGCTTGGTTTTGGGGTGGGCTGAAAGTGCTATGCTTTATGTCATTGCCTTGTAACAAACATTGAATGGTTTTCAGTTTTGGGTGGGGGTGGTTACTGTGTAAGCATACCCTGGGACTCATGCTTCCTCAAGCAGGGTTGATTAGCACCAGTATCTTGTTCTTGTTGGTAAGGTCACAGGAGTCCATGTTTGTGAATATTGGGCATTACATTTTGTTGTGAATAGTCTCATGTTTTCAATTGTATACTAAGTTATAACAAATTAAATCTCATAACTCTCTATGGAAATACTGGGTTCCAAAGGATGACAGACCAGCATGCCTATTTTACCAATCTATGTCTAATTCATCTGTATTATGAAAATGTTGAATTCTGTTTATCAAATAAATGCTGGACTGGACAATACCAGAATAACTTATACTTTTGAACTGTGACATCATCTCTGCATATTACTAAGATGTGGCAATCGTTCTGGATACCTCACTATATTTACTGTGTGTTCAGTGGCCACACGCACCTCTTTCTGTATGGTCCCTATGCACTATTGTGGTGTGTACACAGACCTATCCAGGCATACAGTGTGATGGCCTGAGTAGGACATAGAAGACATATAATAGCCCCCTACATGGTGGGTCGGTGTGTTGTCAAGATGCCTCTGTAAGACCTACGGCCGGTGGCTGAGGTGGTGAGTGGAGGTCAATGCTGCCTCCTGCAATGATGGACCTGGAGTTGGTCACTGTGACTGTGTGAGGATTCTGTTGGAGGTGTGGGGTCGGTGCACTTCACCTCTCAAGATGCCTGGGTGGTGTGGAGGTGGTGGTTTTCTGGCATTGTTGTTGTTGGAGGGGTAGTATGAATTGGCTGGAGGCCGCATGAGCATGTTGGGGTGGTACGGCAACAGGTACCTAGCATGCACCGATGTGTGCTGGGTGTCACATTGCATCAAAGGTTAGTGTGGCAGCAGTAGTGCCATTTGAATTGTGGGCTAACCGTTGTTCACAATGAGTGAACAGTAGTCGCACAGTGTGTGTTGGAGCTTATGACAGGGTTCTCTATGTTGTGCCCTGCATCTCAACCCCAGCCATCACTATGCACCGTAATGCATGACATGTACTGCTTGACAAGCAGTTGGCTGTCTGTGGCCGCATTACCTATTAGATTGGCCAGGGGATCTGTCTCGTTATTGCTCTGTGCTCCAACTGATGCATCCTGCATGTAGTTGCAATGGTGCGTGGTGACTACATGCCCAAGAGATGCATAGTGTGACCACTACACCCATTATTGCATGGTGTCCAGCGTCCTTCTAAAACCTTGCAACAACAGAATTATCACTTTGTCTGTCTGTGATTGACTGTGTGGTAGTACAACTTTGTGCATGTTAATTGACAGCTAAATGTGTTATACTGTGTGTTGCAATGTTGTATTGATGGAAATCCATACCATGTAAAATGGTATTATGCTGTTCTACATTCATCAATCTAGTTTGTAATGCTGTACTAGCTACTGCATGTAGCTAGTGCATTACTGCAACTCAGAAAGTGATTGCGCATGCATCCTGCCTGATCTTCTCCCTCCACTGCAGTGGCCACTGCGGTGAGAGCTATTCCACTGAAGAGCACCCAAGGAAAAAAAAATTGATTTTCAACATACAGTGTGAAAGAACAATGAATGCCCAAGTATTGGAAAGAAGCTTCTGTCGTGCATATTGAGATTCCCATGGTGAACAAACCAAGCAGTCGTCATGGGAACCTCTCGATGGACGAACCAGCTTGTTACCAATACATAGGCATTCATTATTGTCTATGTTAATTTACACCTCAATGTACTGTGGAGTCTTAGAGGACACTGACATTCTGTAATGTGGCTGTTCCTGTCAATATGGTAAGCTTTGTTTATATTATGACAGCATTCTGATATTCTTTATTTGTATTTGTCAAGGTGTCAGTGCAGTCGGTGTGAAGCAATGGAGACAAGGCAAGAATGCCTATGTTGCCACAAAGTTCCAAGAGTAATGGACAAGATCAACGATGTTGAAAATGTGGATGGTCAGGACTTAGTTCCAGAATGCCTAACAATACATCCTGGGTTCCCGATGTCTGTTACAGTCGGTGGGTGTTGCAGATAGCACTTGCAGAATTCCACCAGTATCATGGATGACAAAACTTTCCCATCAATGAGTATGTCACATTTTTCCTATTTTATGTCAAAGTACATCACATTTTGTAAATGACCTCATTACTTGCTTTTGTGGCAGTGTATTCCTTGGACCTGCTGTGCTCCTGACTCACAAGTCAGGAACACAGATGGTCCTGTAACATGAGGGCTGAGTTGTTGTGCTCCTTATCTACTGGTGCTACACATGATACCTTTCTTGTTAAGCAACCTCACGTTGTGCTGATGATTGCTGGGATGTGGTATGGGAGAGCATGAGCAATCATTGCGATGTGCAGCTTTCCTGTGCCGGGATGGTTATTTAAGGCATAAGGTATGACCTGGGGTTATGTTAATGTTCTATTTAATCATCCCTGGGGTGTAATGTGGCGGAGGGGCATCTGAGTGTCATATTGCCACAGGGGCGATTAACATGAACAATAACATAATCCCTGGGCGCATTTTATGGTGCCGCAAACTGCCATCTGCTGAGACGCTAACAAGCACGGACAAAATGGTTACTTGAGTCACTAGCTGTCTCCGCTGCACTGTTTCATACCGGTTTAAAATTCTTCAGTTTATAGCTGTGGTATGACTTATCAAGAGACCAGGCTGTGACAACTTTGGGGGAGTTAAAACCCAAATTGTTTGTTTTCAGTTATAGTATGAATCTGTGTGTGATGGAACAAGTGACCCACTGTTGACATGATGATGGTAGGCAATAGATGTGATTTTCTAAGTCAACAAGGTTCACAACAGGATTGGAGGAGGGAGGTTGTCTCTAGCCCGGATTTCTTATATTTTTAAATGTTGTGGTGATTTACTTTTTCTTCATAGTTTCACTTATTGTAATGGCCTTGGTCACTGTGCTCCTCCCACTCACACCATAACCGCCACTCTCCCAGAGCTCCATCACCCTACTGCCACCCTCCGATCTCGTACCATGAGTACATGTCCATGTCAAGTTCAACCTCCTCATCATCACCTACAAAATACATACAACTATATATATATATATATATATATATAATGTCTACTCACCAAGGCTACTATTAGTGTACATCCAAAGGGCACCTTTCAATCCAGTTGAGATGATCACATTTCATTTGGTGGAATCGCCTCAAGACAACACATTGGACCAGCAACACGAACCTCACAGTCATCATTTTATACTGGGGTATGTACTGAAACAGTCTCTTTTCACTTCGTTACCACTTGTCAATTTTCTGCACACAAGGAGGATGCATTGTGGGCCTGCATAAAATATGGGGACTCTGTACCACTTTTGTGCGTTCTGTGATTGTTGCTGTGAGCTCATAGTCATGATGTCATAGTGACATTTTTACAATTAAAGCAGCATTGCAAGAATGTCCTCACAGTCCTGAACTGTACTTTTTATGCTACTTTAAATTGCCACAGCAACCATTACTTACATCCAAGTCGTCAGTGACTTGAATGATACTGATTCTTCTCACAATTTATTTTCT
The DNA here is from genome assembly GCA_016271365.2 of Neoceratodus forsteri. Taxonomy (NCBI): domain Eukaryota; kingdom Metazoa; phylum Chordata; order Ceratodontiformes; family Ceratodontidae; genus Neoceratodus; species Neoceratodus forsteri. Next base: position 387,638,510 of record CM057456.1, read on the forward strand.
GCTTCTCTTACTCCTACTTTTTCATGTATGAAAACAAAATTAGCACAACTTCCAATATTGTTTCGAGCAACTTTTATTTATTTGCAGCTGCTTTTCAATAACTATTGTTCCATGGTATCATATAAAACACTGACTGATGCATAACTGTTAGTTAACAACAGAAATTATATATGACAACTAATTGATGTGATGGAGAAAAGCAGAGGAAAACAATGGCAAAGACCTGGTCACACTCACTGTCAGCAGCACCAATTTAAAAGGAATGCTCCTTTCATTATTTCACACATGAAAAAGGTAGTACAGCACACTCAACTACTGCAAATTATCGTATCATTCCAGTTAGTCAGGATGTAAGTAAAGGAAGTTGTAACATAGCATTAAAAAATATAGGTCAGAGTTATCAACAGATTGTTGTGCTGCTGCTTTACAGACAGTCACCACATTACATAGCTATGGTGATGCACATAAACTAATATATGGGGCATTACTACCACTGGAATATTTCTTGCTCCACAGTGTGCAATATATGTCTGTGAAAACCACCCATAATTTCATTACAGTGAGTCACATGACAGAGGAATTAACAATCTGAAAAGCAACCCACATTTGTGCCACACTTCCTCAGCAGCGTTAAGACGTGATGGCAGGGGAGCGAGGTCCATGCTCCACTATACTGAATGTCCAGCAGCTATCCCAAGCAATGTTTCCTAATGTTATAAGGTTCACTTGTGGTGAAATGTGGATGTTTCAAGGTTCTTCTTACTGGAAACGTGCACACATTTCACAACAAACTGACCATTTACATAAAGAAACATTCGCAAACCTGCACAATCGATATTCTCTGTAAGAGCACGCACACGCGTTTCCCTGCCATCACATCCTAACGTTGCTGAGAAGGGAGGCAGGATGTGGGCAGATTTTCAGAATGGGAATGCCTCCATCACGTGACTCACTGTAATACATTTACACCTGGTTTTCAAAAATGTATTGCACTATGTGTGCAAGAAAGATTCCCCTGGAAGGGAAAATGTGTATGATTAAACAATAACAAACAAAAATCACACAAAAAGTACAGCACAGTAGTGGGGTGGGGTCAGAGGGGTGGGTGTGGGTGTGGGGAGCAGAAAATAATACCTGGACTTACAATGGCCATGGATGCTGTGGTGGTCCAGCAGCAGGTGCAGCACTGAAAGTATTTGCTGCTGCTGTGTTTCCACTCTGGTAACCTGCTGCTCCAAATTAATGAAATGCTTGTTGTTTTCCTCCAGTGCTGCCCACACCAGGAAGAGGTCAGACTGGCTAACAGGGACTGTGCCGGGTCCACTGTAGTGAGTAATCCAGGTAGTGGGGCTGGTGGTGGACAGGGTGGTGCTGATGGTGGTGGAGCACCTGATGTAGCCCTCCTCCTCCTGCTGCAGTGGTGACTGCTGCAAGGCACATCTCCCACCCCAGCAGCACCCTCGGCAACTGCCACAGAAGGGCCAGCAGGTGGATGTCTGGCCCTTCTGTGGCAGCCTGCCACCTGCCCTTTGGTGATTCATCATGTAGGTGTGCTGGCCACCGGTCTCCAAATGTGTCCTGGGGCCCACGGTGCACCAGCACACCACACACATGGCACTGCACCACTGTGCTGTCTCCCCACACAATTAAAAAACTCCACACTGGAGAGTTGCAGGGGACCAGACACAGCACGCACTTGTTGGGCAACAGTCCCACCACCACCCACAATTGCGGGGCCACCTCCTGTGGCTGTGGAGGTGGTGGAGGGGGTGCTGCTGGAGGCCCAACAGCTTCTGCTACTGGTAGTGGAGGAGAAGATGGATGAGCAGCAGACACCAGTGGCATTGGTGCTGCTGCTGTTGCTTCTCATGGGGAAGCAACACTGACCAGGAGTCTGGAGGGGTCCAACATAACACAACTGCCCCACCTCCCACGGGTCCACGCCCTCCCCTCCTAATGCTCCCATGTACCAGCGACTCACCTTCTCCAACTCCAACATGACCCTCCATCCTCCTGGGTCCACGGGATCACACACACACACACACACACACACACACACAGGACACACACATGCACATACACACACACACACACACACACACACACACACACACAGTCACACACACAAAACAAAACAAAACTTGTACAAAAAATTCACTAACCAAAAACACTAAGACAACACAAACACTAAATAAAATAGCTAAAAAAGCTGTTTGATTGTTATGGCAGTAACAAGAAATAACTCTGAGAGCCGAGCAACTCCCTCCTCTCACAATTTTGCTTTCTTCCTGTACAAATGCAAAGGAGAAAGTGAAACTACTTCTCTGACTCACTTCCTTCCTGCTTGGCTACATCCATGTGACTTACAGTACTGCAGGCCATGTGATGTGCCTATTTTTCTTCTCACTCGCCTTACTTCGCTAAGGCATAATGAGAATGCTAAATGGTAATGATAATGCAGTGAGCACTTTACAGGGTCCACTTTGCATTGTGCTCCACAGACGGAAGAGGGCACTTCACGCCCACTTCATGGGTGGATTTATAATCGCTGCATCTCTAGCCACGAGTAAGCTTCATTCTATACAGTCCCAGAATAGTGGGATCTAGACATGACTCTAGAAAATGCGCAGAACATAACACACTTGTGTTGTTAGCACCCACCCAATCAGCACGCTTTGTTTGAACAAAATGGTCCCACAGTGGAATGGAGATCCTTTGAAAGGTGAACAGTGAAAATCCCATCTTAATTGTGTTACCACAATATCCAGCCACACAACAAACAGGCATCTTTATGTCACAGACTATTCCACAAAATGAAAAGCAATAAATGCAACACTGACAAATACTGACAGCAGTTAAAAATATTAGTTGATTGAAACTTAGGAATGCAGGAAATGTCAGGAGATGTGGCTTTACCTGGCTATGACTTTCACATTAAGCCCCGGAAAACTAAACTGTACTGAAAGTAACCAATGTCACAGTAGAAAATTAGACAAAGTTCAACATTATCAGTTCAGTACAAAAAGCAAAGATGACAGTATTGCAGGACTCTTACAGCACACAAAGGAAGGAATGTACAGTAATGTCACTAAACCTAAACTAAACTTGTAAGAAAATGTGCTATGAGAACTAAACAATTTCTATGCACACCATAATGCAGGCATCATACTGACAATGAATGCACACAACAGCAAGGAAACCAAACCGCATGCCATGAACTGCCAATGATAACACCACATTTTGACAGCTGTCAAACCAACCCCAAGCACAAATTCACATACAAAATGATGCTCTCATGTAGTAGGTAGAGCCACTAATTACACCAGATCGTGATCAACATCCACATATACCAATTAGAGCGACATGGGGAAACTGCAATGAAGCCACTGATGGACTATACATTAATAACAGAAAAATTAAGATTTGCTGTACATACATGACCAGGATCAACACAAATCACAACAGAGCTCAATCTACACAACTGTTCTCCCATAAAGAAATACGCTATTGCTGCTTTGAAAATAAGAGATATCGCTGTAATAATAACGCCTGTCGCTAACATCTAGGCACTCTCCGTTGAGGTTCCTGCTCAGCCCACAGTGCACTCTCATTGGTACATTGTGGGCCTGATGTCGCTTCTGCTCTGGCGGCAGCCCGGCACATTCCGATGTGGCAAGGAGGTGCGGCAGAGGAAAACCATGTTTTTTATAGCAAGCGCCGCTTTCGATTAAACGCTGTTGCGATTTACAGCAGCAGAACATAAGGAGTCAAGTAGTAAGTGGAACATTCTTTGCTTTTACCACCAGATTCCTCTTTAACAAAGTTTTTGCAAAATATATATATATATATATATATATATATATATATATATATATTTATATATGACTCACATTAAATTCTACCACATCACTATATGGACATATCTCTGTTGGGGGGCAGTCACCATCAGTCATGCTCTCATTAAAGAAAAAATACAGCTATGGATTCTGCCAAAGGGCAAAAGCACAATAGCAAACCAGGTGAATGGACTATTTTATCTAACTGTAAATTCATCAAATGACAGCCTTGTTTTTATACATAAACCTATTTATCTAATTTTAGAAATGATTTTAAAAATATAGCAAATTTTATAAGCATAATAAGACACTGGGGTGCAAGGAACAGATATTACCACACTTCCAGGGGCTGAAGGCACTTGGCCTGTGGCCTTGTGCCTCACTGCACCCCTGGGCGTGTGGTAAAATCTGTTCCATACACACCCCATCATGTCTTATTGCTTATTTAACCTTACTATTGGGTCCAGGGGAAGATGTATGGTACAGGACTTAAAGGACATCCCTGCTTCACACCTCTACATACCATTACTAATGTGCCCTGCCAGAAATTGATGTATGGTATCCTTAGTGCTCCTTCAGATAGAACTCTTATTCATTTGATGAAACTATCTGGTATTCCATAAATATGTAAAATATGAAACAATATATATGCAACCCTGTCGAAAGCTTTTTCTTGATCTACGAGAGCCAAGAACTGTTCAGCAAGCCCTGTATTTCTGTTTCTAATTGTTCCCGTATCAACAGTAAATGATCTTGTATGCAGTCATGAGCTATGCACAAGGTTGGGCAGGAGATATTACTAAAGGGGAGTCCAGAGGCAACCGATAAGCACATATTTTTGATAGAACTTTTGGTCTGAGTTTAAAAGGCTCAGAGGTCTCAATTTGTTAACATAGATATGTTTCCTTTCTTATACTATGCATAAAGATTAGTAATGACTGAGTGATGGAATAAGTGTGTTTTCCTGTTGCCAAGATTTGATTGTAAATTATTTGTAGAGTTGGTCCTAACTATTCTAAAACAACTTTATAAAGCGTAAGGGAATGTCATCTGTTTTAGGTGATGTTATTACTTTAACGCTTGATAGCTGTTTCAACCTCTGTTAGTTGCATTGGCATTGCAATTTGAGTGAGTATGTTTTCTGGGATTGGTGGGATACTTAGTTCCATTATGGAGGTGAGGTCTCTCTGGTGTCATAGGGGAGCCAAACTGGCCTCTATGGCTGGGCAGACTAGGTAGGCTAACCAGTCCTTTTCTGCCAAATTCTGTGTTTCCATGTTTCCATGTATTTATGTACAGTTTCCATTACATCGCCAGTACTGGATTTCATTTGATCATCCTCCCTCGGCTAAGGCCTGTCATATTTTTTTTTATTTACCAGGTCTTGGCAGGCCTTAAAGCTATCCAAAGACTGTTGTCTAAAATTGTAATGCTTATGCTTAGGTTTCAAACTGTGTTATAGATACTTCTTTGTATCGCTTTTTATATATCTCTATTTGGCTTGAAAGTTCTATACCTTGTTCATACATTCTAGATATGTTTATGTAAATGAGCTGTTAACCAGAAATAGTGAAGGCATTTATCAGTCCTGGCTTGTTTAGAAATTTTTAAAAACATTTCTAAAATCAGTTTTTGAATCTTCCCACCATGAAGTTAAGTCATGATATGCACCAGGCATTGAACGCCTGGTACAGAACACATATTTTCATTTATTCATTACCTCAGGGATTTCTAATAAACAAGTGTTAAGTCTCCAAGATCTTTTACTAGGGGAGGTTGGGGCCTGCAAAACAGTTACATCGTAGATTGCTAGATGGTCCGTGGACTCCACCGCAATAGTATTACTGAAGCTCCTGTGACATTAAAGTGTTTTGAGAGGAACAGAAAACCAATCATAGTGGTCAACTTCCATTTAGCCAAAGTGGCACTACTATGATTATAGATAGATATACTAGTAACTCATCTTTAAACTCTGCAGCTGTAATTATATCCTTCAAGTACACTATATCACAGTACAACATTGTTATATTACCACCGCTATCCCTTGTGTAAGGCCACAGTTAAAGAGCTCTCCGAAGAACTATGAACAACATAATATTTGGAAACAGAGCAACTTATATTTCTATGAGCTCGTATTTCTTCTTGCCATTAGTGAAGTTTTTATGAATAAAACAGGATCCCTGTTCCATGAGTGTTCATCAGCTCTTATTGTTTATTCCTAACCTGATGTCATAATACTCTGCTTGTGGCATCACAGTTATTCCATGGCAACCAATTGTGATGTTACAACAAAGCATTATGATTTCAGGTAGGAGTATGCTGAAGGGGCACATGAACTCCAAGGGATAAAGATCATGTTTTTGTGGGTGCTTCCTCAGTAATAAACATGAGGGAGGAGAAATCTATAGACGGTAAATGGCATACATGCTTACTTGTTTCTAAGTATTATGATTTTCAGCTTTCCTAGGGTGTCAGCAACTCTTTAAAGTCTTCTCCAGAATTATAAGCTTACAAATGTGTAGAAAGGATATTATATCCTGGAATAAGAAGACTCTAGCAGCTTTTGTCTGGAGGCATAAACATATAGGAGTTGTAATCTATTATTTCTAGATTTGACATCAAACATCAAAGCTCATTTAGGTGCAGCTTCCACTAGGTTTTGCACTGGGAACAATGTTCCTGTAATAGGATACCTACTCCATCACATCTATCATGGCCTTGAGACCAATTATATGAGCCTTGTATCCATTGTTTTTGTGTGGATAGTACAGATAGGGGTTTAATCTAACATCTTGCAAAAAATTATGTTCCCAATAAAGTTTCTAATAAAGATGTGATAGACACTCTTTTCTGTATGCTTTGCTGCAGTTCACATTTAATGTGACTGGGAGATGGAGTAGCCCCTACACATGTGTAACTGTTATGGAGGCTCAGGTAACTGTCTGGTTTGGGACCAGCTTCTGCAATGAACTTTCTTCTTAGAGAAGCCTCTGACTTGGAGTCCTCTAAGTCAGAGGAATGATCCTGGGGCAGGGGAGAATGAAATCAAGGAAGCTTCTAAGTCTCCTTTATCTGCCTCAGTGTCACCCTCAGCCGAGTAGGAGCAAGAGCAGTGTAAAGGTTCTGCATTGGGGTAGTCGGTGTCTTGGTATATTTATTTTTACCTTTCTATGTTAACCCCATTCCATAGTGGATACAATAGTCATTTATTTCCTTCTCTTGTGAGGGAGGGTGGAGGGAAGATGCATTATAGATTTAGATATCTGCTGCTCAATTTTCTTCAGGTTCTATTGCAGAAGCCACAATAGCAGAAGCTTGTGCAAGCTGACCTTGATCGGAGTGGCTATATCTGACAAATGAGCTGTCAAGTCTGAGACAGTTACTACCTCCTGCTGTTTAGGAGGATCATGGGTGAAGATTGAAACAGTTGTTTGAATCATCCTTGAGGCTTCTTGAAATGACTCTTCTGTGGCCAGCTCAGAGGGACAAGTTGAAAATCAAGTAACTGCTGGACTGAGGCTCAGCTGCATTTCATGGCTGTCCCTTAACTATTAGCTGTTCTTGATTTAACCCATCATATCTGTTACGTGAGGCCCAGTGACACTGCTTGTATGAGTACCCCTGTTTCTTAAACAAGTTGCATTTAAATGGGTATGGGCACCTGCTGTACAACTCAGGGTGCCTGTACTCCAAGCAACTATACATCTTTCTGTATCATGAGTTGAATTTATATGAGTACATGCCCCACACTTTTGCCATGTTCACAGCTATCTTGGGTAAAACATATTCTCTGTCTCTTCCAAGAAGGAAACTGCTTGAAGATGGCAGACCCCCATTTTGTCTGATGTAGCGAATCCTGAATTTCAACCCCTCTCCAAACCTGCTCATGTCTATAATTGGAGTGGGAAGGTCCAAACTTCACATCTCCAACACAGCCAATGACAAATATTGAGGATGTTTACATCCTCAGTTTGAAAAAGGATTGTGATTGTCTTGACTGCAGACTTGGACAAGGGATAGCCAAAATGTGGTACATAAAACAGAATCTTTCAATTTATTATATTTGATCCCGAACCTCTTTAATATCTTTAATACTTTAAAGTGGTACACCCTGATGTGGGCATGTTGTAAGTGGGCACCTACAGAAACAGCAACCCACTTGCGGCGATACCCAGATGGTGAGGGAGTAGGGAGGGTGACCGGATGGGAAGGGTTCATGAATTGCAACGGGATGTCACTACACATACACATGTGGGGGTGAGTGCACTGAGTGAGGGGTGGGAGGGTATGTGAGGGGCGGTGCCATGGTCTGCCGTTGAGCTGGCCCCATGGTGTGGTGGGGTGGGTGCTGGCCTGAGGTAGCTGGGATGCAGGGTTTGGGTTCGGGCGTAGGTATGTTTTGTTGCACCTGACCCGAGCAGTGAAATATTTTTTTTTACTGTTGTACCCCCGACATGCACCCCTGGATTTGAGAATCTAAAATGGGGGATTCCTCCACGGGATGTGTCTGGGGCACAGCTCCCGCATAAACATAAAAAATACAAGTCTCAGCCATTGTCTCTGTCACTTGGTTGTACTTCACCAAAATTGAATTTTGGTGATGTACATCACTCATAAGGATGATCGCCTTTTGGCAATCCTCTTATGACATGGAACCCTTTAAAGTTGATGTCAAAAGTACTTTCTCCTGAGACATGTATTACTGACTGTAGTTCTGCTGTGAAAAACCCAATAGGTTCTTTTTAACAATTTTCAAATGACAAACACTCTGTTGGGAGGGTCTAGACCCCTTTGCACTTCAGTAGGATGGCATTACACCTTTGTGCAGGATCTCCTGGGGTTGTGAATAGATCTGGCATCCTGAAATGTGTCTCTGACCACACTTCTAGGTTAGAGTACTCCCAGGGAGTAAGGGGACAATCCTTACATTACTTCCAGAAATCCCTGAAGCCCCTTCTCCTGCATTGAGTTATTTCTCAAGTGTTAATTATTCCTTCTTTCACATTTTTGTTGCAGTAGGGGCTGCAGCAACTGAAGCATGAACAATTAGGACCTGCAGCTGTGTGAGGAGACACTGTATCCATTTGTGCAGTGTTTTCTTTCATATTATTAGTTCCAGATTGATGTGACTTGGTACTGTCTGTATGATCTATCTGCTTTCAGTTTGTCTGCCTTGTAAACCTTCCTGGTCACCCCCCATGGTACCCTCATTATCAGCTGTCCCAATTCTTTGCTGCGTAGGGAGTGCCTCCTGTGTATCTCTTGTGGGCCTTTGTAGATAGCAGTCTTCATCCACTGGAGCCCAGGCAACACCATCCATTGTTTTTTCCAGCAAGCTGCAAGTAAGGATGTATCCACTGACCATTTGGCTGGCATCTTTCAGGTAGATGGAGCAGCAACAGGGGACTGCATCTTAGTCCTAGCTGATGACCAATTGTGCCATTACTGATGTGGTAACTCCTGTTTCTACCAGCTGTGGTGCTCTCAGCTACTGGAGCTCCAGTCAACTTGTTGCTGTTGTTTGTCCAGTAATTCCTGCTCAGCAAGCAGGCATAGCTCTGCATCTCCTCTGTTATGGGTTGTACCATCTGTGAGCCAGAGGAACACTGTCTTGCATTAAGGAGGCTGTCAGTAGTGCAGTGGTGTTAAGGCACTGGACGCCTTTACCTCACACAATGCCGGCGACTTGTGTTCGGGAATGAGCATGGCTGCCGGGGTCGGCAGGGGCCGAGAAGGATTGAGCATCCAACTGACCACTCTTCTCTCTCCGGGAGGGGGTTCTCAGAGGTTGGCACCTGTCTGCTCCCTAGTGGAGGCTGGGGACAGGGCACTGCACTGTGGAAGGGAGAGGAGTCAGGGCAGATGCTTAGAGGAACCATGTGCGGTCACATGCACACTCCTCTCCACAGGCATCATTGCACACCCTCGACTCCTGGGAGAGAATCCAGGAAAACCAAGTTGCTGTGGCAAGTACCCTGCTATGCACTGTTCAGAAGAGACCAAGGTGCTAAAAGGGGGTGGAGTGGCCTTATGTCAATGAAAATATAAAAGCTACAGAAATTCAGAATACATATAAGGAGCCAGAAGAACTGTGGGTTACCCTGGAAACAGGAAATGGGACAGCCATACGAACTGGTGTTGTCTACAGGCCTCCAGACCAGTGGGAGGACACAGACACATTACTGTTAGATGATATATAAAACATGACAGCTAAAGGAGATTCTGATAATGGGAGACTTCATGCCAGATATAGATTGGTCAATACCAGCAGTAACATCCACCAGAACTAGACACATAGTGGATTCTCTGCAGGGGAGGGCCTCAAACAACTGGTAGAACAATCCACAAGAGACAGTGCTATCCTAGATCTAGTACTGATTAACTGGGAAAGGATCACAGATCTCCAGGTAGAAGGTCACCTGGGGCCAATGATCATCACATGGTATGGTTCAATTTGGCCACTAGAACTAAATAATCACATTCCAAGGCAAAAATATGGGACTTCAGAGGAACTGATTTTGATAAGATGGCCAACAGAGTTAGGCTAGCCCTGGCAAGATGAAATACAGGTGAGGGTACAGGCAAAGTGGATCAGCATTAAGGATGTAATACTTGAAGCAACATCCCATTGTGTTAGAGGGAAAAGCAAGAGCAAAAGAAGGAGAAAACCACTTTGGTTCTCAAAACCAGTTGCAGAAAAGGTCAGAGCCAAAAGGCTGGCCTTCAGGAAATATAAGGGAATGCAGCGGACGAATATGGAGGCATACCAAACTTCCATAAGGGAAGCATGGAAGGCAGTAAGGCAGGCAAAGGCCCAAACTAAGGAAACACTAGCATGAAACAGTAAAAGAAGGGGACAAGACTTTGTAAAGATACATTAGTGAAAGGAGAAAATACAGAGGGGTATTGCTAAGATCAAAGGGATAAGGGGGAGTGTGTGGAGAGTGACCAAGAAAAGCATCTATCCTAAATAAATACTTCTGCTCAGTATTTACTGAGGAGAAGGTAGGGCAGGGCCCACAGCCCAGCACCATGGACGCAGGGGGAGTGGGAGATGTGCACCAGTCCCTTCACAAAAGAAAGGGTCCTACAACAGCTTGCTAAACTCAGGGTGGACAAGGCAATGGGACCTGATGGCATATATCCCAGGGTACTAAAGAAGCTAAGGGTGGAACTAGCAGAGCCATTATCAGAACTGTTTAGTGAGTCTCTGAGCACAGGAGAGGTCCCAGAAGACTGGAGAAGGGTTTATGTATCCCGCCTCCACAAGAGTGGTAGCAGGGAGGAAGCAGGAAACCACAGACCAGTCAGTCTTACCTCAGTAGTGGGCAAGATTATGGAGGCACTCCTTAAGGAAAGGATAGTAACACCTGGAATCCATAGGAGCACAGGATCCAAGACAGCATGGGTTTACAACAGGAAGGTCCTGTCAAACTAATCTCATAGATTTCTTTGACTGGGTAACCAGAGTGGTGGACCAAGGGGAGCAGTTGGTGTCGCCTATGATGACTTCAGCAAAGCTTTTGATACCGCTTCACATAGAAAATTGATTAATAAGCTGGTAGGCTCTAGGTGGGTCAGAAGTTGGTCAACTGGGTGGCAAACTGGTTGGCAGGCAGAAAACAGAAAGTGATGATAAATGGTACAAGTCAGAAGAGATGCAAGTCACAAATAGTGTACCTCAGGGATCAGTCCTGGGGCCAGTCCTCTATCTTCATCAGTGACATTGCAGATGTACTGGAGGGTACGATTTGTTTGTTTGCAGATGACACCAAGATCTGCAACAGGGTAGATGATCCATATGGGGTGGGCAGAATGAGACGAGATCTGAAATAAACTGGCAAAATCATCGGAAGTGTGGCAAATGGGGTTTAATGCAAAGATGTGCAAGATCATGCACATAGGGAAGAGAAACCTGAAACCACCTATAGGTTGGGAGGGAGTTGCTGGCAATCACAAGAGAAGAAAGAGACTTCGCATCATGAACACAGATTACCTGAAATCATCCAAGCAGAGCACTAAAGCAGTAGGTAAGGCCAGAGGGATGTTGGGGTGTATTAGTAGGGGTATTGTAAGTCATAAGAGGGAGGTCATAATCCCTCTTACCAAGACACTGGTTAGGTCCCATCTGAGTACTCATGGCAGTACTGGAGCCCACAGCTGCACAAGAACGTTAATAAATGGAGGCAGTCCAGAAAGGGCAACCAAAATGGTGCAGGGACTGCATCAGAAAACATATGAGGACAGATTAGTGGAGCTCAATATGTATACCCTAGAGCAAAGGAGGGAGAGAGGTGATAGATCAAACATTCAAACATCTTAAGGGCATTAACAAGGTAAAGAGTCTTACATTTTCAATATAAGAAAACAGCAGGACAAGACAATACAGCATGAGATTAGAGGGAGGCTGATTAAGGGGTAATGTTAGGAAGTTCTTTTTCACATAAAGGGTGGTGGATGCATGGAACAGCCTACCTCAGGAAGTGGTGGATATGAATACAGTGCAGGGCTTCAAACAGGCATGGGATAGGCATAATGGAGCAATACAGATGAGCATAAATAGATAGGCCATCGACAGAGTACAGGCCTATGGCACATTCTTAAGGTAGAAAAAATGGGCAGACTGAATGGGCCTTGCGGTCCTTATCTGCCATCAACTTTGTGTTTCTATAGAATGGTGGAGGGCGCCTTGCAGGCTCCGCCTCCTGGCCAGCCACGGCGCTGGCCCTCTGAATCCAATCTCCAGTGGGTTGTGGAACCCGCCAGCTCCGCCGGGTGGGGGGTGTTCTGGGCCAAGCCAGTGCTGGATGGTGGATGCCGGAGGATGGCTGGGGCTCCTTCCGAGACAAGCCAGCATAAGCAGAAAGATACAATTAACAAAACAAAAAAAGGAGGCTGTCAGTGCTGTATTGCATCACTGCTAACTGGGACTGATTCTGAGTTCTGTGCTGTTGGGCTAGAAAGTCAGCGCTTCTGGTCCAATAGTACTTGTGCTTCAGACATAGATTTAACAGGCTGATGTGTTAACAGTTTGATTTATTTCTTCATTTATTCCTGACTCTGAACATGCCATTTTCTCTGAAGTTTCTGGGCTTTCTGCCAACAGTTTAGAGACGTCGCTGACAGACTGTTTGACAGCCGAAGTCTTTGATGTTGCTGCGTCACAGCTCTGAGCAAGGATCAGCTGGGCCTGCTTAACAGGATGGTCTGAATCACTGTTACAGCTCCAGGTATGTTTTACCTTGCAACAGTTCTACAGATAATTTTGTTTTTGGTGCTGATACTTAGCTTCTTCTTCTGCCACTAAAGAGAGCAGATGCTTTTTCCTGTCCTCTAGGGCTAGTTTAAGTCTCTTCTTCCTCCATCAGCTTCTGTTTTAGGAAATGTTCCTTCTCTGCCAACATCTCAGTACTGTGTATCCCTGAAATGCCCATTTCTGTTTCATCCATTGTTGATAACTTTTCCATTTCGTCCTCTGAAATGACCTCTTGGTTTCAAGGAGCAGGGAAGGAGGCCAGCTCGCTTGCTCCTGCAACATCCATCTGTTCTCCTCCAGAGATAGCTATCTTGGCAAACAGCCAGATGGCCAAAAGTTCCTCTGGAAGAGTAGTGGTATTTTATTAAAAAGATGTCAACAGAAAACTGTATAGAAAGAAACATAAATGTTGTCACTTGATACAACCAACATACATGTCTATATTAAGTCCTTAATACTTTTATGAATTCTAGAAACATAAACAAATCAGAATAGAAACAAACTACCACCAAGAGAATATACCATCCTCTGGCTCTTATAGCCTTCAATCTTTTTTTTTTTCATTCACTGGTAACAGGGAAAGGCCCACTAGGCACACGTGCCTGTATTCAGGGGTGACTTGGAGTACTGGGGAAGTTAAGTATCTTGCTCAGAGTTACACAGTATGCAAGTGGACATTGTGGCAATCAAACTCTAGTCAGCTGGATATACCAAGCTCATTCACAACTCATTACTCTAGCCTCTAGGCTATACTGCCAGCCCCACTCTAGCCATGTAACCCTGTTCCATAATTTGTTATATATGTCCTGTGGTAATTGACCAATTTTCTATCTCTTATTGTCTGAAGTTCATTTTTCACAATTTTATAGTAACTGGGACTTCTTTATTCTGTAACACAAACAGACACCTGGACTGCCAGACATACCATTGGATATGGACAAAATACCAAGTAAAGTATTACTGTTCCATTCCATCCAGGTGTCCTCAGTATGTCTCAAAACTAAATTCTTGTATCCTACCTCCTGAAATATAGGGACCACCACTCAGACTCTAATAAAGGCCACACATTCTTGATATACAAATAAGTTAAAAACAGATGTTCTATAGATTCCATTTCTTGAAAGCACTCAGGCCATAAGCAGCCCCAATCTTCTAAGTCTTTATGTTTTGCATTACCCTTGACATTTAATCTACTATGAGGCTTGAGCCACATTATGTCTCACATGTTCCATAGTATTCTGTCATCAACTAGTTTTTCAGTAATCATTGTTTTGAAATTCCAAAGTTAGGGTCAAAAACTGGAATAATAAAAAATAGTCTGCTGAGACCTTTTCATACAATTTCTTCCCAGTGTTTCCCTTAATGATGTCTGAGGTTAACCTCCAAGGATCTTCTATATAGGATACCTTTGGAAAACAGGGTCCTGGACAGTTTTATGTTTCTGTTGCTCCTCAAGGAAACAAGCATTTGTCAATGCCGAATGTTGATTGCGTTGGTGTGTTGAGCTGCCACTGCCCCTCTGTCTCTCGCTTCAGTCTGTGTCTCCCCGTGCTGCAGGCTGCTCTTTTGTACTGGGCTCATGCCTGCATTGGCACCTTGTTCTACATAGTAAGAAATCTGCAGCTGTCCTGACAGAACTCCGTTGAGGTGGCTCACTCCCCTCTCTCACTTTCTCAGTCTGGTTCTCCTGGCGCTGCAGGCTACCCTTTGTATCGGGCTCCTGCCTCTGTTGGCGGCTTTTTCTGCCCACAAAGAAATCTGCAGCAGTCCTGATACAGGTCTGTTGATCCTGCTGACTCCCTCTCTCACTCACTTATTCCGTTTCTGCGGCGCTGCAAACTGCCCTTTTCTATTAGGCTCCTGCCTGCGTTGCTGCCTTCATCTGCCCACAAAGAAATTTGCAGCAGTTACAATGAGACTCCGTTGAGCTCGCTCACTCCCCTCTCTCACTCGCTCATTCTGGTTTTCCGCCACTGCACGCTGCCCTTTTGTACAGGGGCCCTGCATGTATTGCTGCCTTTTCTGCCCACAAACAAATCTACAGCAGTCCCAACAGAGCTCTGCTGAGCTCACTCACCCCTCCTCACTCGCCATTCTGTATCTCTGCCACTGCAGGCTGCCCTTTGTACTGGGCTCCTGCCTGCATTGATGGCTTGTTCTGGCCAGAAAGAAATCTGAAGCAGTGCCGACACAGCTCCACTGAGCTCGCTCACTCCCTTCTCACTCACTCATTCCGCTTTCTGCCAGCGCTGCAAGCTGGTCTTTGTACTGGGCTCCTGCCCTGCGTTGCACATTTTCTGCCCACAAAGAAATCGCAGCACTCACAATACAGCTCCATTGAGCTAGCTCACTACCGTGTTGTCACTCACTCATTCTGTGTCTCTTGGTGCTGCAGGCTGCTGTTGTGTCGGGGCTCCTGGCTGCGATGGCACCTTTGTCTGTCCACAAAGAAATCTGCAGCTGTTCCGACAGAGCCCTGCTGGAGTCGCTCAGTCTCCCTCTGTCATGTGCTCATTCTGTTTGTCCTGGCGCTGCAAGTGGCCCTTGTACGGGGTTCCTGCCTGCATTGGCTCTTTTTCTGCCCACAAACAAATCTGCAGCAGTCCTGATAGAGCTCCGCTGAGCTCACTCAGTACCCTGTCTCACTCACTCATACTGTTTCTCCCACCACTGCAGACTGGCCTTTTCTGCTGGGCCCGGTCCTGCTTTGACGCCTTTTTCAGCCCACAAAGAATTCCGCAGCAGTCCTGACGGCTCTGTGGTGAGTTTGCTCACCCTCCCTCACTAGCTCTCTCGCTCTTTTCTCCCAGTGCTGCAGGCTGCCCTTTGTACTGGGCTCTTGCGTTGGGGCCTTTTTTCTGCACACAAAACAAATCTGCAGCAGTCCCAACAGAGCTCAGTTGAGCTCGACTCTCCCCTCACTCGCTCAATCTTAATCTGTCCCAAACACTGATTTCCCACAGCGACTGTGCTATTCTCCGCAGGAGTACAAAACAAATTTTAGCCAGGATGTGAAAATGACAGCTGTACTGTTCATAAGGAGGTGTGAAAAACTGTCACTGTTGAAAATGTGGCATGAAAATATTACAAATTTGTGAAGTTACAAGGGTGCGTGTAACAGTTCAACGCAGACGCTTGTAACACAGTCATGTTATGGAGTTTCGCCACCAAATTTCAAATATATGGGTTTTAGGACTTGCTCATGAACAGTGCCCTGTCATTTTCTTAATTTCTTAATCTGTCCAGGACATTGATTTCACAGTGACCGCTATATTCTGTGCCACATCTGTGAAATCACATTTCAGTCAGGATGTGAAGAATGACAACTGTACTGCTCATAAGGAGGTGTGAAAAATGCACTGTTGAAAATCTGGCATGACTATATTACAAATCTGCAAAGTTACAAGGGTGTGTGGAAAGTGTGAACTCACACTTGTAACACAGTCATTTGAAGGGCTATCATCCCAAATTTTCAGCATAGGCATTTTAGGACCTCTGCTCATGAACAGTATCACTGCGTTTTCTTAATCTGTTCCAGACAGTGATTTCCCACAGCGCGGCTCTAGTCTGCGCCGGAAGAGCGAAACCACATTTTGCCAGGATGGGAAAAATGACAGCTGCACTGTTCATAAGTAGGTGTGGGAAAATGGTAATGTTGAAAATCTGGAGTGAAAATATTATAAATTGTGATAGGTGAAGGCATGCAAGCTGCGATTGCACGCCAGAAGACAGTCATTTTATGGAGTATCATTACCAAATTTTCAACATAGCCATTTTAAGACCTCTACTCATGAACAGTGTCACTGTCATTTTCTTAATCTGTCCCTAACACTGATTTCCAACAGTGATCGCGCTATTCTGCACTGGAAGTGCGAAAACACATTCCACCAGGATGTAAACAATGACAGCTGTACTGTTCACAAGGAGGTGTGACAAAATGCCATTGTTAAAAATCTGGCATGAAAATTTGCAAATTCAAAAAATTACAAGCTGTATGTAGCAACTACATATTTACCTTGTAAAACAGTAATTTTTGGATTTTTCCCACCAAATTTTCAAAATAGGCTTTTGAGAGCCCACTTCATGAACACTGGCACTGTCATTTCATTAATAGGTCCTGAAAGGTGATTCCACACAGTGACCGCAAAATCACCTTTCAGGGCTGATTAACGCCATGACAGTTCAAGAATTCATGAGGAGGGGTCCCAAAACCCATGTTTAAAATTTGGTGAAAAATTCTACAAATGCCCGAGATATGTAGAAAAGTTGAAAACCCTATTTATTACATTATACAGCTTACCGCATTTCCTCAGTTCACAGTTGGCTTTGAAGAGTGAAGACGTGTACTGGTCCACTCAAGATCGTCAAGGCCGAAAGCCCGGAGGTAAGTATGGGGTGGAGGGTGGGGAGGCAAGGTGCACAGGGTGGGTGGGTTGCGGTGGGGGCAGGAGACTACTAGGGACCGTTTCCTTTTGCAGGTGTAAAAAAAAAAAAGACTTCCTGGGACCATTTTTATTTACAGGGCATGTATGGCGCGAGTGGGCTCCCAGTGTGCCTGAGAATCTTTCTCTGTGGGAGGGGCAGCTGTAGCCTATGGGGATTGGGCACCCCATCGGCAAACAGCAAAGGGGATTCTTTCTGCCGATGGGGACTGGGCACCTCGTCAGCAGACAATGAAACAGGGGTGACATTATGCCGGCGAGGAGTGGGCTCCCCATCAGCAAATAAACATGTTGGGGGTCAATATTGTTTGTGAACATGAAGGCAACCCACCACCATGTTCACAAACAATGTCAGGCTTGCTAGATCCCGCGCCCTGCAATGACGCGTCGCTCCTCATTACGGATGGCTGGCAACTACTGACGAGGGCTGACCCCTGATTGCAGTGGCTGATTTGTCGCGTTGGTGCAAACGCTCCAAACTGTGTCACCAGCAGCCTGCAACAGCATTGGGAGAAGGGATGTTTTGCAGGCTGTGGGGCGTGGCCAACAGTGCCACGCCCACAGCCTGCTTCTGAGCAGCGTCGCATATGTTTCTTGCGCTAAGACAATCAACATAAAAGGTTGACATGTTGACCACAATAAATGAAGGCCCATAGTTAGTATAGGAAAGAACAACTGCCATACATTAAAACTAAAAATACACAGCAGAAAAACAATATTGGATTTACCATGGACACTCCTTCCTGATGCCTCAGTATATGCGACCTCTGTTCATAGAAGTAGGGATAGAAGAATGGAAGAGTAGAGGAATTTCCCAGTATCCAGGACAAATTTCCTCCATTCACTAAAATACCACAAATATTTTAGTCTGGTTTAGTTTTAGTTGCTTTATATCTGTACCCCACTCATGACAAGGCTGTAAATAGGCAGTTCTGTCTGGTCATCCTTTCTTAGTCAATAAAAACTAAATAAATGCATGAATGAATGAATGAATCAAGCAATCAATAAATACAATGTGTCTTCAGAAACCAACACAGGTTGTCATCAAATTGTTATCTGCGTAACCAACTCACATATGGCTTTTAAATATGTTCTGTGATTTACAAAATGTACTATATATACCTGTTCATAAAGCAGGGCAGGACAGCATATACAGGAATAACACTTACAGATAACAGTACAGCAGAAAACAAAATAAAATGACCTGTAAACAATAGGGCTATCAAAGAAAAACTGCTGAAGCAAAGGGCTAACCTGTGTGGAGTTACACTTTAAAAGCTACATTTTATTTATTTCAGGTGTTTTTCACTGATACAGTAGCTCCATGGTTTATAGACAAATTTTTATTTAGTTTTTCCACACTATATTTTGAAAAAATTAAGAAAGGGAGAAACCTAATGAAATATTACACATGTCACAGTGGTACACCGTTAAAGGCGTTGCTGATATCTGAATAGACTACATACACGCACAACACTTAGCAGCCTCACTGGTTACCTCAGTCAAGTGAGCAGTCAGGTTGATCTGGCAGAATATTGTTTTAGTGAAGCGGTGTTGTGTGCTCTAGAACAGCCCTCTTTATACGTGTCCTGAATCACCTCATATTTTATGACTGTCTTTCACCTTTCTAAGCATGGAGATCTAAGGCTCACAGGTCTGTAGTACCATGGGTCCCAGCTCACACCGTTGTTGAAGAGGTGGGGTAACACAGGCCGTTTTCAGTTATCCTGCACAATCCTGGTCTGTAAAGAGTACCAAACAATATCAGCAAGGCCCCAAGCCTTAATCTCATGTAGCTCCTATGTTTTACCATTGAGTGTGTACATTTCTGAATCTGAGAGTTTCCCAGATTCCCACCCTCTAAATATTTTACCACTAAGTCTTCTTTTCAGCCTTACTGTATCCCTCTCATACCCTATTTCCCCAGCTAGCTGTGCTCCTTGAACCTCTAAAGCTAAATTCCAGCTCAAAGTAGTTATACAGTGTCTCTTAGGAGACACTTTCTCCCCAGAGGGTAAAGCTGTAGAGGAGCCTTCCATTGGACACAGTGGCTATTAAGACAATGTAGACCTTTAAGGTAAGACTGGACTAATTTTATTTACATGAGGAATCAGCATTTACCCTGAATAGGGAGAAAAATCTAGTGAATTAGAATCTGGATGCACAGAATACTACAGTATTTTATACCTGCTTATAGAAACATAGAATATATCAGACCAGTGGGCCTGAGGGTTGAGGTGCTAGACACCACACCTCATGCCACACCAGTGACCTGGGTTCAGGAACGAGCTCAGATTGCTGGAGGTCGGCCGGAAGGGAGAGGATCTAGCATCCGGAGGACTGCTTTCCTCTCCCGGGGTGGGTGGGTTGTCACTCCCGCAGAATGACTTATGCCAGGTGGAGGCTGGCAGAGCAGTCAGGACTGAGGGTAGCATGAAGGAGAGTGTTGCGGACTGCAGCATCGTGCTCCTCCATGTGCGCATGTGCGCATCTGTGACTAGGGAAGAGGAGAAAATAGAAAATGGGGCTGGCAGGCTCTTATAACAGCACCTACAGCAGCAGGGTGCCAGAGTGCAATGAGCCTCCCAGAGGGTCTGGAGCCTGCCTGCCAGCCCCACATGGGAGGTAAAAGCTTAATTAAAAAAGAAAAAGAAACATAGATATGACAGCAGATAAGGGCCGCTGGGCCCGCCCCAGTCTGCCCATTGTATTTTTTTCTTTTTTGTTTTAATGCTGCAGACCATTCCTGATTTACAGCTCCATCTCTACCATGCCCTTCCCTCTCTGTCTCACCCTGATATCCCCCTCTTTCTCACCCCTACAATTACTTTGTGTCCATCCCAGGCATTTTGACCCCCTCCCGCCACTGTTTTTGCTCCCACTACCTCTGCCAGAAGGCTATTCCAGGGTCCACTACCCTTTCCATGAAGAAGTTCTTCCTCATAACCTTCCTGAAATTACCTCCCAGCTTCATAGCATGCCCTGTGTTCTAGAGCACCTTTTTCTGAGAAATACTTCCCTCCTGTACCTTATTTACCCCATTAGGTATTTAAAGGGCTCATCATATCTCCCTCTTCCTTCTCTCCTCCATGGTGTACATGTTTAGCTCCTAAGCCTCTCTTCATAGGACTTATATGCAGACCCTGCACCATTTGGTGATCCTCTGCTGGACCGCCTCCACTCTGTTTATGTCCTTCCTGAAGTGTGGTCTCCAGAACTGGACACAGTATTCAAGGTGTGATCTCACCAGGAATCCATACAGGGCAGAATCAGCAGGGGAAGCAGGGGATAAACATACAGACTCAGGGCTAGATTCTCAAAGCTTGTTAAAATCCCACAGTTGTGGGAAAAACTCAGTGCAAGTGGGTTGCCACTTGGAGAACTCCAGTTTCTCCCACAGCTACAATATTCTCAAAAATAGAACTGGTTTATGACTGGCTCCACAATTTATGACAGCTTGCAGCTGTTTTTCCCTGCAGCTGCAGAAAATGTTACAGCTGGTGGGACCAGTCTTCCATAGCTGTGGTGGATGAGAATACCAATCTCCACAGCTGTGGAGATTTAGTCCTCACTGGAGATCTTACTTCAAGAGGAGCTCTTGCAGCAGTTAACACCATAAGGACTATGCCACCTGTCACTAGGACCCCACAGAAAACTTCTAGCTAGAGTCCAAGGCAGGGGACTGCCCCTGACGTTAGCTCTGCCCGACATCGCTATGGTATAAAGGGGCAGTCCCCTGGCACCACCTCAGTTCTTTCCCCACCGTCGACCTGCTAGTATCGGCTCCACAGATGCCTCTATCACAATCGATCACCTTTTGCGCTCTGCACAGTTATCATTCGTTTTATTTTCCTCGCCTAAGTCTACATTTTCAGTGCATGTCTTCCATCCGCACTGTGGTGGAAGTCTAAGTGTGTGTGTGGCAAGCAGATCCGTGAGACGAGCCATTCGGCCTGCCTAATCTGTGTGGGCCTGGGCCACAAGCTGGATGACTGCCTGCACTGTCAAAAGTTTAATAAAATACTCACATTCGCAACCTCAAATCTTTAAAGGCCTGTCTCCTGGAACAGCAAGTGGCTGCTATGCAGAGGACCCAGTCTGGACACAGCTCTTCTTCTTCAGCCAGGGACTCCTCCCGAGAGAGAAGAGATCAGGTGGGAGACACCACCATAAGGACAAAGATCAAGCTAGGTCAGAGTCCTCCCTAGGTCCCCTCACAAGACCTCTGCATCCTCCACCTCCGTTGGGAGGTCAGTCAGTCCCCAGTTCCTTAACCCTTCCCAGTATGACCACTAAGAAGACCACCACCTCTTCCCATTCACAAGGCAAAGTGTCTTCTAGCCATAGGCATTTGTCTACCCCTGTGTCCCTGACTCTAAGGCCCCACAAGCCATCACTTGGGTCTAAGCCAGATGGACAGACATCTTATTTGGGGTAGAAGTTAGATTCCTCTGCCCACAAGACCTCAGGGTCATCCGACAGGGTCAAAAGGGTCGGGCGATTCCTCCAGACACCAGGATGCTGATCATCCTCAGAACCTCCGCCCAAGGAAAGGAGGCGTCCACCTCGGAAGGTTGTCAGACCACAAGGCCTTCTGACTCGGCATCAGAGATGGACCAGATGCCCCACCAAGTGGCCATCTGCTCCAAAAGAGCATGCATAAGATCAGGTGAAAGTCACATACCTAAGGACCGGACACCAGGGCCTATCGACTGTGTGTCGAGTCCCTTCGCCTCCGCCTCCTCCTGAGATGCCAGACGCCCACCTCTGGGAGACAAGGCACCAACAGAGAAGGTTCCACCAGACCATATGCCTGAGGGCAAAGAGCCTGGAGATAAGATGACAGCATTGAGCACTCCACAAAAGCTGTTGCTAGGACCCCTAATGTTCCCACCCCACTGCCGGCACAGCCAGTCATTCCACTGGTAGAGGTAAGGGATATGTTCAATTCCTGGTGGAATGCTATGAAGAGGATCTGCTACCCAGACCATGGGAGCCATCCCTGCCCCCTAGAGGACTCCCGCCTCAGACCCACCTAAGGAGCCCTCGCCTCAAGGACCAAAGAGACCTCCTCTGATGCCAGACCGCCCAGCATCTGGGGATGATGACCAGGCATCACAAGCTCCTAGTGACTGTAGGAAACACCCTTCATCCATTCCCTTCTAAGGATGTCCACCCTCTATCTCTGGGAAAGACACAGGGATTCCTCCTCCTACTATTCTTCTGAGGATGAGTTGCCTTTGCCCCCACCAGACTACAATAAGGACTCTCTCAGGTCAGCCCCAGATGATCCATCCTTCCTGGACTTGATGTGTCACATCCAGGACCTCAACCAGTGTGACATGGAGGAGCTTGACCCTGAACATCCCTAGCTGGCCAAGTTCCTTCGGGCAAGCAACCCAAAACCTTTGGTCATTCCTCCACTTGTAGAGCCCTTTCAGGATGTTACCAAATTAGCCTGAAACATCCCTCCACCACCTTGGCCATCCTTAGGAAGGTGGACTGCCTGTACAAAACTCCTAAGGGGAGCTTGCCTCAATGAGCAACCAAAGGCAGACTCCATGGTACTCACTGCAGCATGGCAGGGTGGAACAGCCGAAGCACATAAGTTCCCAGCCTCCAGACCCTGAATCAAAAAGCTGGACCAGATGGGCTGAAAAGTTTACTCATTGGCCACCTGCACAGTTGGCTCACTATGGTTATGTACCAAAAATTCTTGTAGGGCAAGGCCTTAGATCTAATCAAGGCTCCACCTGACTCAGACAGTAAATCTGAACTTATGGCTGTTGTACAATCTGGCATTGATGTGGACAGACATGTCTTAAGGAGTTCATATAACTCAGCGAAACACGGCTGCCAGAGCACGGCCACAGGAGTGTGCATGAGGTGACACGTCTGGCTACAGGTCTCAGGGTTCTGACAAGACCCACAGGATGCCATCCAGGATGCACCCTTTGAAGGTCGGTCCTCTTTGGCCCTGACACTGAAAAATTGATTACCAGCCTTCAAGACTCTGGAATGGCAGTCTCCGTCATCCACAGGATGTACAAATCAGAACCGCTACCACTAGGTGCCATCCTTTTCGTAAAACCAAGGTCACACAAAGGGAGGTTTCAGCGAAGGGCCCTCCACTGTCTTCCAGCTCCCAGGGCCCAAAAGCACCCAAACTGCTAGAGCTCTCTTGCCTGCACCTCCACCTCAGCATGACTCCTGCCAGCCCACCCTCCTCTGGCAGAGGCTCAAGGGAGGCAGTAGGCGGAGATTCTCCCTCTACCTCAGCAGATGGTCCAACATTACCACCAGTCAGTGGGTGCTCCAGATCATCGAAAGAAGGTATGCTGTGGAGTTTACGAGATTCCGCTGGACAACCCGCCCATTCCTCTCACTGCTCACCATCTCACGCAGCTCTGATAAGGACCAAAATCCAGGCCCTGCTAGAGAAAAGGCGATTAAGGCAGTACCCCAAGTCAAAGGGGCAGGGGATACTATTCCCACTTCTTCTTAGTTTTGAGGAAGACAGGGGCCTCCATCCCACCCTTGATCTGAGCCACCTGAACACTTTCATTGAGTACAGCGGTTCAGGATGGTAACACTGCCTGGCCTGTTACCCATGATCCACCAAGGAAATTGACTCTGCTCCCTGGACATGCAGGATGCTTGTATGCACATAAAAATCCTGCTGTCCCTCAGGAAATACCTCCACTTCACCTTCCAAGGAAAGCACTCTCAGTTCAGGATGCTACCATTTGGCCTTTCGTTGGCACAGAGAGTCTTTACTAAGTGCGGCCATAGTGGTGGCAACCATCAGGAGAAGGGGCCATTATGTTTACCCTTACCTGGATGACTGGCTTCTTACAGCTTCATCAGAGGACCAGCAGTGTTGGTCAAAGGGAGACATTCGGTCTGTTTCAAGACTTGGGCATCACCCTGAATCTCCCCAGGTCATGCCTCTAGCCTGCCCAATGGCTGCAGTACATAGGACAGTCCTGGACACCGTCCAAGGAAGGACCTTTCTCCCTGCAGTCCGAGCAGACAGGTTGAGGGCAGTTGCTTGAAGAGTGATGGCTACCACTCCAGTCCTAGCCTGGAGTGGTGCTCCAACTTCTGGGCCACATGGCCACAGCCATTGCAATGGCTCCCTTGCACACCTGAATATGAGGGTCCTGCAGTGGAATCTCAGGGTTCAGTGGGACCAGGGCACGGATGATCTCAATCATCCAATTTGAATCTCCAGTGGGTTTTCAGTCTCTGGAATGGTGGATCACCCCTCTTAGCTAGACACTGGGGTTCCATTTCAATGCCCCAGCCCCAGCAAATTCTAACCACAGATGCCTCAGGGCTGGGCTGGGAGTGCACCTGGCCTCCCACCAGAGGAGGGGCTCTTGGACTTTGATGGAACATGCTCTCTGTATCAACATACTGGAGATGAGAGTCATCCTATGCATCCTGCAGGCTTTTCAAGGAGTGCTGTCACGGGTCCCCTTTTGGTCCTGTCGGACAACACTCCAGTAGTCTTCTATCTCAACAAGCAGGGGAATTCATTCTTACCCCTATGCAGAGAGGCCATCAGAGTTTGGCATTGGGCAGTGGATCACAGCCTAGAAATCACAGCGGTTCATGTACCAGGGATTCACAATGTCCTGAGACAGCATAAGTCACTCTCAGTCTCAGAGTCGTGAATGGAGCTACTGCAGGAAGTCATAGATGATCTCTTGAAAGATGGGGCCAGCCAGAACTGGACCTCTTTGCATCACGCACTCAATGCCAAACTGCCCAATTTCTGCTTGTTAGATCCAGGGCCTGGTGTTTTCTGGTGCGATGCATTGTCCCTCTCTTGGACAAGGAAGTTTCTGTACACCTTCCCTCCCTTTCTGCTTCTGCAGAGGTACTGCTCAAACTGCAGGCAGAAGGTGCTTGCATGATTCTGATAGTGCCTTTCTGGCCTTGACAGATCTAATTCCTGCTGCTACAACAATTAGCACTGGAAACACAGGTCCTGTTACCCCTGTCCACTCACTTGCTCTCTCAGGAGCAAGGGCCCTAAGTACATCCAAATCTTGGTCTCTGCATCTGAATGCATGGCTCCTGCAGACCTAATCAGAGACAGATCTGGGTACCCCAAGTGGCAGAGGTTCTCATGGCAGCCAGAAAACTCTCTACCAGGGTAACATCACCATGAATTAGAAGTGCTTCTGTTTGTAGGCATCCCCGTTCCTTGGATCCTTTCCACTGTCCGGTGGAATCTGTGCTTAGTACCTTCTTTTCCTATCCGACATGGGTCTCAGCTACTCATCCCTTAAGGTGCATCTCTGCACTTTCAGCTTATCATGCACCACAGGATGGGAAAGCTCTGGCACAACTGGACTTGTGCAAGACCTCTTTAAGGGTATCTTGCACATCAAACCCCCAGGAAGACCCTGTTCCTCCTTGGGCCTTCTTTTTGTGTTAGAGAAACTTACCTTGCCTCTCTTTGAACCAGCCACAAGTTCTCTTGGAAAGCATTGTTTTTAATTGATATTACTTCTGTTCGAGGATTTCTGAGCTGCAGGCTCTGATGTGTAAAGAGTGTTATCTTGTTTTCACAGGGACATGGTTGCCCTGTGTACAAATCCTAAGTTCCTTCCAAAGGTGGTGTCCAAATTCACTTTAAATCAGGACATCCAACTACCCATCTACTACTAAGAGTACTCCAACAGAGGGAGGCCTTGCTATATACTCTGGATGTACATATAATTCTCCATTACTATACATAATGGACCTGTTTGTCTAGAAAGACAGACCAGTTGTTTGTCTCCTTTGCCCAAAGAATGTTATGGGCCCTAGTGACCAAGCAGACATTGGCCAAATGGTTTGGTCAACTGCATTACTTTTGTTATCAAAAGTACAACAAACCCTTGCGGGACTGGTCAAGGGTCATTCCTAGCGGGGTCACAACCTCCTTTGCATCCCTCAAAATGTGTCTGCAGCAGATCTTTGTGCAGCTGTTACCTGGAGTTCGATCCACACTTTCATTAGGCACTACAGTCTGGACATTGCTTCCAGAAGGAGAGCAGGTTTCTGCCCTGCAGTCCTCCAGGGACTCCTCTCCTAAGGAGAGCCATGGACTCTGTGTTTCTATTAGTCCACCACCATTCTGAATGTGTCTCTCTCTTTGTACTGCTTAGGATTCAGTCCTTATGGTGTTATCGCTGAAGTAAGATAGTACAGTTACGTAAGAACTTACCGTAACAGTAGATCTTCGAGAGGAGCTCTTGCAGCAGGTGGTTTTCCCACTCACCTGCCCCGGGTTATATAACTGTACTTCTCTTTGGGGAATGGGAGATCCTCCTTGGTTCCCCATCTGTACATCAACTGGGTCTCTGGCAGGAGAACTGAGGTGGTGCTGGGGACCGCCCCTTTATACCATAGGGGCGTTGAGGTGGGGCTGATGTCGGGGGGTGGTCCCCCGCCTTGGACTGATAGCTAGAAGTTTTCCGTGTGGTCCTAGTGCCTGATGGCATAGTCCTTATAGTGTTACCTGCTGCAAGAGCTCCTCTCGAAGATCTACTGTTACAGTAAGTTCTTACGTAACTGTACTTTGCAGAGTGGAACATAGTCCCCGAGGTTTTGAGAATCTGGACCCTGGTGTCTCTTCTGATCTTAAAGAACTATATTACTATGTTATTCCCTCTGCCTCAGTCAATAGTTCCCACTCACTAATAATCGAAGACCACACCTTATCTCAGCTCTCCTTTGTTTCCCATGCATTTTTATGTTTGCTTGCATGCATGTGCAAGAAACATAGTGCCATCATCGAGTTTCTGGAGGTATGTCACCCCTCTTCCAATTCCCTCCGTGTGTTTGCAGGCCGGCCACAGTTGCCCAATGCATGCTGCAGCTGTCTATGACAGCACTTCGAGAATGCAGTGGCTTGACAGTTGAGAGGAAGAGCTGCTTCAGTGAGCATGATCAGATAAGGGAAGTGCTCACTGAAGTGCCTCCCAAACAGTCTTCCAGGTGCCACACTGAGGCCCCCCCAGAGTAGCAACAATGTGTTTGGCTGACCGGGTGCCCAATCCCCAGTCGGCTCCACAGCCCCAAGAGATTACAGGAGTGCCACGCTGGGAGCCCACCCCAGCATGGCAACAATCGACTGGCCGACGGGTGCCCAATCCCGTCGGCTCCACTGCCCCCAAAAGCTTTCCAGCTGCCACACTGGGAGCCCACCCCAGCATGGCAAACATCCCGCGTCATTTAAAAAAAACCCTGAAAACACAAAAACGGTCCCTCACAGTCTCCTGCCCCTCCCCACCCGCTACCACTCCTGCGCACCCTGCCTCCCCACACCCCACCTCACCCGACTACCTCCGGAGCTCGGCACGATGATCTTCGTGGACCAGGAACACGTCTGCACTCTTCAAAGCCGACCCTGAACTGAGGAAATGCCGGTAAGTTGTATAATGTAATGAATTGGGCTTTTCAACTTTGCAGCATATATTAGGCATTTTTGGAATTTTAGCACAAATTTTCAACATATGGGTTTTGGAACCCCTCCTCATGAATTCTGTCACTGTCATTACGTTAATCAGGCCCGAAGGGTGATTCACAGTCACTGCAGAAATCACCTTTCAGGACTGATTAATGAAATGACAGTGCTAATGTTCATAAAGTGGCTCTCAAAAGCCTATGTTGAAAATTATGTTTCAAAATTACTGTTTTACGAGCGTATGCTATGCTGTCTCTACGCATTGTGAGGGTTCGTAGAATATTCAATATTTTCACTTCTGGATTTCAACATTGCCATTTGACCTCACTTCCTTATGAGTAGTACAGCTGTCATTTTCACATCTCACCCAAAATGTGTTTCACATGTAGCGCATACATGGCCAGTCGGTGCGTAAATCAATGTTCAGGACACATTAAGAAAATCACAGTGACACTGTTCATGAGCAGAGGTCTTAAAATGACTATTTTGAAAATTTGTGAAAAATTCCCAAAATGACTATTTTACGAGCATGCGTTGCGCTGTTCTCACGCATGCTCGTAAGTTCAAATTTTCAATATTTTCACTCCAGATTTTCAACATTGCCATTTTATCACATCTCCTTATGAGCAGTACAGCTGTCATTTTCACATCTCGCCCAACACATGTTTCCGCCCATGTAGCGCACAATGGCGCAGTTGGTGTGCAAAATCAATATATAGGACACATTAAGAAAATCACAGTGACACTGTTCATGAGCAGAGGTCTTAAAATAGCTATTTTGAAAATTTGGTGAAAAATTCCTAAAATGACTGTGTTACGAGTGAGCATTGTGCAGTTTCCATGCACCCTCGTAAGTTGATGAATTTCTAATATTTTCAGTCCAGATTTTCACCAGTGGCATTTTTCCACACTTCCTTATGAACAGTACAGCTGTCATTTTTTCACAACATGGCGAAATGTGTTTTCCACACTTTCAGCACAGAAATGCGTGGTACTGTGGAAATCATTATTCGGGACAGATAAAGAAAATAACAGTGACACTGTTCATGACCGGAGGTCCCAAAATGCCTGTGTTGACAATCTACTGTAAACAATTCCCAAACTAATTACATTATGGGTGCACGTTGCACAGTTTCTATTCTCGTGACTTCACCAGTATTTTTAATATTTTCACTGCAGATTTTCAACATTGCCATTTTTACACCTCCCCATGAACAGTAGCTGTCATTTTCACATCCTGTTCAGAATGTGTTTTGCACCTGTGATGACAAATGCCATAGTCGCTGAGCAAAAGCAGCTTTCAGCTAACAAACTGATATTGCCACTGTTCATGAGGTGGGGTCACAAAAACCCATGTTGAAAATTTGGAAAAACCAACGAATGCCTGAGGCGTTAGGGTTTCCGACCATAACAGCCCACCCTGTAGAGAATGACAGGCATCAGGGCTGTGACTTGGGATTGTCACCTGCAATGCTCATACCATTCCACCCCCACCCACACCCTGCAGCCACTGAGAGGCATCGGGTGTGCCTTGGACTCTTCAGCCCAAGTTCACCCATTCTGCTACACTGCACCCATCTCACGATATTTTCTGATGGAATGGGGTGTGCATAAGGCCAAAGACCTCAAGGCACACCGTGATACTTGTCGGTGTCTGCACAGCAGGGTGGTGAAATGGCACCGCCATTATGCCTGATGACTCAAAGGCACACCTCAATGCCTGTCACTCTCTGCAGGTGGTGATGGGTTGGCTTCAGTTCAATACTTCACTGCCGTTCCTATTATGCAGCTCTGTAACTTTTACACTACCAATGCCAATGCCAGCAAGCAAACATTCTGCATTGACAAATGCTTGTTTTATTTAGTTACAGTAGCCTTTTTCAGGCCTAACCCATCTATGTATCTCAGTGATTCTACTAGGTTTTTGTCTTCATTTCCCTGATAATGAATCTTTTATTCTTGTCGTATCCAGAATCCTTCTAAATTAGTGCAAGTTTAAATAGAATGGTTAATGGTAGAATGGTAGAGTCATTACCAAATGCTGCTGCTAGTTTGGCTCGCAGTATGTAGAAGCAATTGAAACACTGGGCAATGTTTCTGTTTTTTGTGAAGGTCTTTGATCCAGGCATTTTAGCTGGAGGAGTGATTGAGATGTATTTGGGAAATCATGATGTTACAATAATCTTCTGTGTTTGGGTATAAAACACTAGATTATTGGCAGTTTAAACAAGTGTTTCAAGCTCATCGTGAAATGTCTTGTAAGTGGACCATTGTTCCTCATCCTTGGTACAGCCATTCTTTTTAAGGAGATGAGTACACTGAAATATTTATGAAATGAGATTGTATAACTCCCTCCTGTAACTACCTTGTCTTAAATACAGTATCCAATATGTAAACTGTATTAGGGGCATGGGTTTCAACCTGACCTTTTCAATTTTCTTTTCATCCCTGAAAACATTATTGTTATCTAAGACAGCCAGCAGCAAAGCTGTAAATGTGAAGGTGCACACTCTGGTTAATTAAATTTCAAGAAATCTCTTCCTGAGTTTCAGAAATTTTCAAAATGTTTATTCAATAAGTATCTACAGATGGCAAGTTCTAGCTCAGGTATAACATTATTTCCGTTACTCTGTCCTCGTCAGTCAATTCAGGAGACCAGAAAAGATTCATTCCCACATCAAAGTGTATATGCTGTTTCAGGGCCTTTTGTCTGACCAATGTACCCCATCCCACATGAGCAAGTTAATAGATACACTACCTCAGCTGTACAACAGTTGATGAATGCATTAATGTTGAATTTGTATCCAGTTGGCAAGGGAGATTGATCAGGATTCCAATTTGGATCATTGAAGCTTACTAACCACAGTATTAATAGACCTCTGGTATACGTGACTTAATATAAAGGGCAATAAAATCCCTGAGTCCTGATTGGCTGAGACTGGGTTCTAGGCAAGTCAAGGCAAATTTATTTAAAAGACGCCCATCCTGGAGGCTCTGGGGCATTGTCTTAAGAGAGCACCACCAATGGTTAAAACCAGTCCCTGCCAACTGGGGCAACTCACAGAATTCATAAGCCACTTGCTTCCTAATCTTCATCACAAACATTGCTGCATCCTTTACTCATATATAGAAACCTTTAACTAGGCCCTAAAATGAAAATCCATTAAATTAATTAAAGTAAGTAAATAATTTAATGTTATCATCACTCAAGAGCACCTCCTTACACACACAAACTTAGAAAATCTAGTACTAGTCAGAATTTCCTTTGCTGGTGTTTCTTTGATGACCATGAAAAATTCCCCTCCATCCCCACCAATTTGCCAGAGAACTCCTGGCTCCATACCTGGCAACAGATAAAATTGAGGTTTTGGCTCCACTTAAGGCTTATATATTGTGTGTGTGTGTGTGTGTGTGTGTGTGTGTGTCTCTGTGTGTATACCAGTGGAACTCTGAAGAATTTTGAATGAATGTATTTCATGTTTCCATTCCGTGTGTGTGTGTGTGTGTGTGTGAGGGAGGAGCATTCTACTACTGGAATAATGCAGAGCTTTGAATTCTTCTAGTCCATGGTAAACAATCACACAATGTACTGAATATGAAGAAAGATAGATGACTGACAGGTGAAAACATTTGTGGAGGGACTATTTTACATTATTTAGCAACATGCTATTATAATTTTTGTGGGTTTGAAAACTTTTAAAATGTTTGTTTTTTAAAAGTTGTCTCTGGGACCATTTTATATAAGCAGTAAGGCACTTCAGGGACATTGGTCGTACTAGGTTTACCCCACAATCGGGGTCTGAAGACACTCAGCTTCACCTCGTGCCTTACAACACCCTGGCTGTTGGGTAAATCTAGTACAACCAACACCCTGTCATACCTTATTGCTTAAACAATACAAGGTTATGAGAATGTCATGGTGTAAGACATACTCTATGAGTGTAAAATATGGAATGTTTCATGTACTGTATTTCATAATTTGTAACCACCCTCTAATAGAAACTGCCCTCTAATACAAGCCTACAATCAAACTGCAGTTATGAGACTGTCATGGTATAAGATATACTCTATGAGTTCAAAATATGGCATGTTTCATATGCGATTTTTCCTCAGATAGTAGCCACCCTCTAATAGAAGCCCTCTAATACAAGCCACACCATCAAACTGCAGTTTGTGATAGAAACCACCCTCTAACAGAAGTACGACTACTAATTCAATGAAAGCATGCCAGCATCAGAGCAAGTGCTGTAACTGGGCATTAGATGCAGTTTACAGATGTGGGCTTAAAAGACTTACGGTATCTCATGGGTGGGTGAACTAGAGTTAGAGACACAGTCACTGTGGTTACCATGGAGTGGAGAGTGAAGAGAGAGTGTGTACTTTGTTGCTACTGCTACTACCAGAGAAACAATGAAAGTCATGGAAAGTACAGCGCTGGGAGCTGTTTTATCCAGCAAAGCTGAAAACTCACTCTCCCTCTCCTGCTGCTCAACTGCAACATTCAAAGATAGAGCAGTGTTATTTTCAATCACTGAGATGAGCACAGGCATGTATTTCTTGTGTGCATTATCCCAACTATTTAGCCACAGTGGTAGAAGCAGTTGTTACTCGTGGCAGGTATGGTTCTGCTTTGGTGGTGCTCCATTTACTGCACAAGTGGCTTTCGAAGAAAGCTCATATCTCCATTACTTCTGTGCTTATGCTTAGCAGACATCAAAAGAAAGGAAGACCAAAGAAAGAAAAGATACAGTAGCTGCACTTCCTCAATTCAACAGGAAAGGTGGTTAACTGCTTCACATTGTTAAAACCTGACACACACCAACTGCGCCAAAAGTCAGCACAGGTACCCTGCACTTGAACTGTGGAAGTTGGTGCTGGCAGTCTCTAGTAACAGGTTTTAATAGACACTGCCCTCTAATGCTAGCTGTCCTTAAAAGAGAATCCAGCTGAAAACATCAGTTTGTTAATAGAAGCCATGGTTTTATTCAAGGAAATACAGTAATTGACAGATATAATGATGGATATGCTGGTGGTTATGTGATATCTGCACCTATGACAAACATTTTCAGTAAAACATTTTAATAAAAAGAATTTGTATCCAGGTCTCAGACGCTTGAAATGCTTTTACATCCTGGATATTATAGCAATGATTGCAAATCTAAAATTACCCATGGGTTTCGTAGCAGCCAGATATTTTGTACTACAGTTTCAGTGTACGAACTGTGTACTTCTTTGTCTTTAATGTTTCTTGTACTCCTGTAACATGTTCTAAGTTTGTTGCAAAAACCTGGATGTATTGTTAGCTGAAGCGATGTTCCAGTGGCTCTGTAAAATTATCGACACTCTTGTAATTAGTGGATGGCACATTGTGGGAAAGTCATTTTGTTATCAGGCAATGTAGGTTTCTGACTTATTAGTGTTCCACGTCTCAGGACTTGCTGAACTTTTGTCAGAGCATTATATACCAAGTTAGGACCATACTCTCTCTGTAATAGTTTGGTACACATCTGTTTATTTAGCTTCAAATTCTGTGTCCATTGAGCAATTGTGCCTCATGCATAACATTTGTACATAAGGGAATATCTTGTGTCATGTGAGTAGGATAAGAGTGTTGTGAATTCAAAATTAGCCAGCAAAGTGTGGTTAATTTGGCCACTGTGTACTACGTGTAGCATTTGTGAATTCTCCAGTACACAATATGACACATTTGAGGTGAATTTTACTATGTGAATTGCCACGATTCACACTTTGCAGTGACTTTTTCATGCATAATCGCGCAATTCAGTTGTAGATTTCACCACAATGTCATAGTTGTGTGAAGTGCAGCAATTCATGTAGTAAAATTTGCACAATTGTGCGAATTTCATCATGAAATTAGCACACTACACTACGTGCTGTGAATAATATTATTTTTTCACTTCACCACAGCTAGAGCAGAATGACAACTGCCAAAGTGTAGAAGTGCATTTCTTTCCATTTTGCAAAACACCATAGTTTCCAGACAGTCGCCTATTTTAAAGATTTCCAAGTCTAGGGATTACATTTTGTAATCATAGGCCAAGAAAACTTTCATAGCAATGTTTCTAGAATTAATATAGTGCATAAACTCATCCAGTTTGTTGACTGATCTCCAGTAAATCAAAACCACATCATCAAGATATCTCTTCCACAAAACAATATTATCTGATAATATATTCTGTTATGGATTAAGAACATGGTGACTTTCCCAAAACTAACATATATGTTCCCAAATGAGGGGAAGCATAGTGGTGATGATGGTTCCTTGATTTGAGAATAAAATTCATTGTTGTACCAGTAAAAATTCAAATCCAGAACCAGATCTGCCAGTTTAATTAAGAAGTCCATTGGTGGCATCATTCCTATGTCCCTTTCCCTCAGGAAATACAGTACCTTATGGATTCCATGAGAAATGTTGGTATAAAGGCTTTTAATATCCAGCGTGACTAGGGTATAGTCTTCGTTATTTTGATGTTGTGTATTGTGGTTATAACATCCACGTTAGCCTCTAGACATGTCTTCAATTTCATTACCCACTTTTGTAGAAAAAGCCTAAAACTGAGGAATAGGGTCTATAGTTGCCTCTGTACTTGCCACAGTAAGTCTTTTGGGAGGATAAATGTAATTTATGTGCAGTTTGGGCAATAAGTATATTGCAGGTCTTACTAAGCGTAGGTATGATGGGAATCTAAGTCTGCTTTTGTTATGTACTTATTTTCCAGTGCTGATTTGAGAATCTCATTGGCTCTTGTACTTGCAGTATTTGTGGGATCCGTCTGCAATTTCATAAAAAATTGTGATCAGATAGTTGTCATTCCATTTTCTTACTGTATTTTACTCTGCCCCATGTAACTATTGCACTGCCTTTTGGTTTTGTTGCCCATTATATAAGCCAACTAGCCAGCACCACTTTATCCTTGATGAACAGGCAAACAGAGTAATTTCTGCAGCATGGCATACTTGGCTATATCTGTTCCTCTGAACTGCCATTTTATCATCTAACTTTTTCTGTATCGGTATACAAATAAGACCATATTACTGCAGTAATAAAGGAACTTAGCTGACTTCCTCTACAACTGTGAATTTAATTTAACATTGGCCTTCTCACTTTCAGGTTATTTAATTGTCTGGCCCCACTGCCACTCCATACTTTTATCTCCCACTACTATCCTAGCCATCCTTCTCATTACACAACTCCTACCTTTTATCCACACTCCCTCTTCCTACCTCTATAGATGGTATAACCTGCAGCTGTGTAGTGCCTGCCCTCTGGAACTGTTTCCTCTCGATCTTGGGTTAGCTGATTTTTTTTTACCATCTCAAATTCCTTTATGATCAGCCCTTTGCTTATGTGAGGCCTTTTTTCTATAGGGCTTTTTCTCTTTGGGGTCCTGTCTGGGATCTAAATATGTAGCATCAAATGCCCTATTGTTCTTCCTCAGAAATCAAAAATTCTGTATTATATATACCGTACCTACAAATGCCACCATTCCTCAACACGCTTTCTTATTGTGGTCCTTAAGAACAATGGAACTTAAAATACATGTGTCATTTTGTGTTGCTTGCACATGTGCAAGAAACACATTGCTTTCAACAGTTAGGAGAATGCCTAAATGCATCAGAATTCATGCCACGTCACTATAGAATCAGCTGTTTTGGTGCAACATGTTACCAAAACAGCTGATTGGTATCCCCATGGTGACGGCTTCTCCATCGGCCTCTCACAGTCCCCAGGAAGACAATGGAAAGCCACTGCCCACCGTTCAGTGTGCCTTCCTGGTGAAACATTTCAATAAAAAAAGCCGACGGGGTGCCCAATCCCCTGTCGGCATGCTCCTCCAGTTCAATTTGATGATAGGGAGCCCACTCCCGTTGGCATAATGTCCCTCTCCCAAATTTGTTGTGTGCTGAGGGTGCCCAATACCCTCAGCTCTTGCCACCACCCGCACTTATATGTGCCGAGGAGGTGCCCCATCCTCCTGTCGGCATGCCCCTACCTGGTAATTTTGCCAATGGGGAACCCACTCCTTGTCGGCATAATGCTTGCCCCATTTTCTTGTGTGATGAAGGTGGTGCCCAATCCCCCTTGGCTATAGCCCCTCAAACATTCATAGGTGGCACTGGGAGCCGCACCCAAGTGTGCCAAAATTAAATGTCCTGCAAAAAGAAAACCTTCCGCAAGGTTTTTTAAATAAACCTGTAAATTAGAAAATGGTCCTTCGTTGATTCCGGTGGTCTTTCCCAACCCATGCCCACCCTTTGCATACCCCACCTCCCCACACACACTCCCACCACCCCATACTTACGCTGGAGCCCGCGATGATCTTCGGTGGACTGGGAACACGTCTGCACTCTTCAAAGCTGACCGCGAACTGAAGACATGCCGTAAGCTGTATAATGGCATAAATGAGTTTTTTCAACTTTGGTGCATATTCTTGACCATTTTGGAAATTTTTTCACCAAATTTTCAACATGGGGTTCTTGGGACCCTCCTCATGAACTCAGTCACTGTCATTTTGTTATTCAGTCCCGAAGGTGATTTCGTGGTCACTACACGGAACCACCTTTTGGAACCAATTAATGAAACCACAGTGTCACAGTTCATGAGGTAGGCTCCAAAACCCTATGTTGAAAATTTGGGCAATCCCAAATAACTATTTCTGGCGTTGCATTGCGCAGTTCCTACGCAACTTGTAACTTTGAGCATTTTAATATTTTAACTCCAGATTTTCAACATTGCCATTTACCACACCTTCTTATGAACTGTACAGCTGTCATTTTCACATCTTGCCTGAAGTGTGTTTTCAGACATGTAGCACACAGTGGCATGGTCAGTGCGTGAAATCAATGTTCAGGACAGATTAAGAATATCACAGTGACACTGTTCATGAGGTAGGCCCCCAAACCCTATGTTGAAAATTTGGAAAAAAATTCTCCAAAATGACTGTTTATTTAGCGAAGCTGCAGCCCTATGCACACTTGTAACTTTGAGCATTTTTAATATTTTACCCAGATTTTCAGCATTGCCATTTTAGCACACACCTCTTATGAACAGTACAACTGTCATTTTAACATCTCACCCGAATGTGTTTTCACATGTAGTGCACAGTGGCGTGGTCAGTGTGCGAAATCAATGTTTGGGACAGATTAAGAAAATCACAGTGACACTGTTCATGAGCAGAGGTCTTAAATTGGCTTTGTTGAAAATTTGGTGACAAACGTCCATAAATGACTGTGCTACAAGCGTGCATTGTGCAATTTCCATGCACCCTTGTAAGTTCACAAATTGTAATCTTTTCACTCCAGATTTTCAACACTGGCATTTTCCACACCTCCATATGAACAGTACAGCTGTCATTTTTCACACCCTGGCTGAAATGTGTTTCGCACTTCTGGCACAGAATAAGCACGTTCACTGTGGAAATCAGTATTCGGGATAGATTAAGAAAATCACTGTGACACCGCTCATGAGTGGAGGTCCCAAATGCCAATGTTGAAAATCTGCTGCAAAAACTCCCAAAACTAATTACATTACGGTGTGCATTGCACAGTTTCTATGCACACTCATGACTTCACCAGTTTTTTATGTTTTCCTCCAGATTTTCAACATTGCCATTTTTTACACCTCCTCATGAACAGTACAGCTGTCATTTTTCACATCCTGTTTGAAATGTGTTTTCAGCATCTGTAGCCAAATGGCACAGTCGCTATGAAAAATTACCTGTCGGCCAATCTAACTGATAGTGTCTGTTCATGCGGTGAAATCACAAAGCCCATGTTGAAAACTTGGAGTAAAAATACAAGAAACGCCAGGGGTGTTAGGGTTTTTGACCATAATGCCCTATCCTGTAGGGACTGACAGGCATCAGGGTTGTGACTTGGGATTGTCGACTAGTAATGCTCATACCATTCCACCCCACCCGCAGCCAGTGGCAAGCATCGAGGTGCACCTTGGACCCTTTGGCCCCAGAGTTCACCCCCATTCTCCTATACTGCACCCATTTCAGTGTATTTCCTCATGGAATGAGGTGAGTATAAAGCTCGAACACTTCAAAGTACACCTTGACATTTGTAAGTGTCTGCAAGGTAGGGTGAGGTGAAATGTCGTGACTGCTATGGGTGACAACCCAAAGGCACACCCCAATGCCTGTCCATCTCTGCAGGGGTGGGGTGGAGTTGGCATCAGTTCAATATTTCACTGCCATTCCTATACTGCATCTGTTTAACTCCTGCACCTCCACTGCTAATGACAGCAAGCAACACTTGGTATTGACAAATGCTTGTTTTACTGTCAGAACCAGAGATTAAAACCCAACCTAATGAAAACACTGTTGATCAGATTTCCATGGTTTGTACCAAAAAAAAGACTATTGCTTAGATTTTCCATGGGCTGTACCAAAACGCCATTGCTTTGATTTCCAATGGGACAGTACTAAACACACTGTTGCTCAGATTTCCCATGGGCTGTACCAAAGAACACGTTTGCTTAGATTCCCATGGGCTGTACCAAAAAACACTGTTGCTTTGATTTCCGTGGGACAGTACCAAATAACACTGTTGCTCAGATTTCCCATGGGGCTGTATCAAAAGAACACTTGCTTAGATTTCTCACTAGACTGTTCCAAAAACACTGTTGCTTTGATTTCCCATGGGTTGTACCAAAAACACTGTCGCTTAGATTTTGCATGGGGCTGTACCAAAAACACTGTCGCTTAGATTTTGCATGGGGCTGTACCAAAAAACACTGTTGCTCAGATTTCCCATGAGGCTGTACTAATGTGCTTTTTCACTGCTGCTCCTTCCTCATCTTGCAGACCCCAGCATTCTAATTATGTAATTTCTGTTCTTATTGTCCAATATTTCAACTCTAGTCCTTTTTAACTCCGTTTTTGCTCCTTGGGTCAGCTTGGGGATATACCTCACATCTGCCTGCTGGGTCCCATTCAGTTTCACCTCACTATGCTGTTCCCACATGAAATCACCTTGGCCTCTGGGAGACCGTGGATTGACCCCCATGGTGAGGCTCTCCTCCACCCAAACAGGAGAGGACATAGATGCTAATCTGGTGGCTGGTGGCTCATTAGACAGCAGAGGTGGCACTGGCAGGGATCCGCACATCATGCTGCTCATCCAAGGATTTTCCATTTTGTAGTTGCTTCCCTGGTGGAGGTGGGCGCAATGACATCAGCGCATGGTTGGGTATGCTCCTGCTTTTGACGTGCAGATATCTGCTGCTTCCACCAATGCTAGCTGCAGCACTGGTGCCAGGCTCACCTACCTCTGGCTGTCATCAGGGATTGTTATTTGCCAGGTACCAGATCCCTCTCCCCAGAGAAGGTAAGTAGTCCATTGGATGCTCTGCCTTCTACCCTGGCTAGCCCTCCAACAGCCCTGGGTTTGCTCCCAAACCTGGGTCATCAGTGTCATGTTGGTAGTGCTACACTGTGGGGTGGGCTGGCTTCTCTCCAACCCTTTATTATAATCTGTATTTTTAAATAATAAACTATATATATTTTATACAGATTAGAAGAGTTACTTTATATACTAAGTAACTTGATGTGGCCTATTTGTTTCAAGGAAAACTGCACTGAGACTGGAATTACATCATGTTTCAAACAAATGCAAAGTTATAGAACCCTCCTAATGCAATGAATTATGGGTATAATATGCAAATAAACCCAAAGAAATTGAGGTTGGTTGCTTTAAGCAGAATTATATAGGCTGTAAGGCCTCACATGTAGTCTGCAGATGTCTGTGGTTAGTTGTTTTGAGCCATTGTAGACTATATTTGAGGCCTGCTGGCACTTGAATCTTGCTTAAAACCAAGACAGGCTAAATTACTCTAGGAGGATCTGTATATACTACTCCTGATACTTTGCATTAGAGTACATGTCATTCTTATTTCTTTAAATGACAGTATGTGCTTTTCAATGGAATGGTGTGGCTTTGAGCACTCACAGCAGAGACAAGAGTGACAAAATGACAGTAAAGCAGTATATGTTATTTAAACTTAATTCAGAAAGCTTTGTTATTAATACACCCTAGCAGTAACAATATCACAAAGTTAATTTTACATTACAGTAGTCTCTAATGTAAACCTATTCACTGCCTGTGTGCTATGCCAGAGTCTTTAATAATACAATTTCTGTATGAACACATCTAGAGGATACTGTGACAGGGTGTAGGCTAGTAACTAATGAGAAATCATAGCAAATAAAAATGAAAGTTAAAAAATGAAATCCCTGGGCCCAATTTTAAAGCAGGTAGATCAACACAAGTGGCTTGCATCAAAAAGTTTGATGCAAAAGGTGACAATGTCACAACTATGTCAAACACAATTTTACAATGCAGCCTGCGTCAGATCTAGACACTGCTGTGCTAAAGCTCCCTTGCCCAGGGTTGCATCAAACAACCTAGTGCACCAGGTCACAAGGGCTTGCACCACAGGAGCTGCAACATCCCCTTTTTGGATTTTACAAGCCCGCCATGGATGCAGCAAGGGACATCACTTAGACCGGCCAGTAGGTGGTCTAAGTGGCTTGCACCAGTGGGATGGGGTCTTACTGGGGGCAGTAGGGTGCACTGGGGGCATGGGAGATATCAATGTGGTGGTGCTCAGGGACACAGATGTGTGCATTAATGTGCTTTTGTTTGCACCTGCTAAAAGGCGGCAGTATGGTGTTACTGTAATACATGATATGTTGTTACATACATTTGGCCTCCCCAGCCCCAATGTCACCCATAAAAATGAAACATCTGTCCCTGGTGGTCTAGTGGACCCCTCACCCCAATCTCCCCATTAATTGGTATATACCCTTCCTGGTGGCCTAGCAGACCCCCTCCCATCCATGATCAACCAGATATAGTATGAGATAACTATCCCTGGTGGTCTAGAAACAGCATGCCAGAGGGGGCAGGGGCATAAGTGGCATGGGAGGTGGCAGTGGGGGTGTCTAGGAGAGCAGTCTCTGATGACCAGGCTGGTCCCCTATGAAGGTCTTGGCTTGTACCAGTGGTGATATGTTGGAGGACTGACTTGGATCTGGGACCTTTATCTGACTGTATTTTGGTATTTCACTTGTTTAATCTAGAAATGTGGCGTTAGTTGCTTTATTTCTATGAATGTTTTATTACTTGTGGTCACACAGTCTGCATATTGTTGGTGTTTGTGTTATCTAGACTCAGAGGACAGTTGCTAGGGTCCTGAGGAGGGGTCACCGCATCTTCTCTGTCTCCACTGCTATAGAAACCCCCATTTTGCTCCTAATTGCTGACATCACATGTGTTTCTGCAATGTCCGAGTCTGAATTCACCAATCAAAGAAAAAGTTTTTTTTTGTCAAATAGGTTTTCTTCAGGGCTGCAGGCAGGCAACTGCCAGCCATATCACTATTCTCCCCAATTGGCACATGTCTTCTCCAGCCAGAAGGACCCCCTGCAGATTGCCTCGGCAGTGGGACCGGGAAGAGGTTCATTCTCCCCTGATATACAGATCCAAAGCTGGGGGTGGGTGATGATGTGGGCCAGAGGACAGTAGGTACAGCTTCATTAAGATGGTCCCAAACCCTTTTCCATTTTCTAGGCCCTCCCTTAGCTGGATTGTGCATGCCGGGGTGTGTGTGTGGAGGCATGCATGCACCACAGGGTCCCACATTCCCTCCCCACTTTGTTGCTCCCATCCCATCCTACCCCAGGCCTCCACCCAGTGGCAGTCATGTGGCACAGCCAGCAATCCTCTTTCCCTAGGAGAGGCAGTCCTGCTCTAATCCCAGGTCACTGGCGTGGTAGGCAGTAGTGCTATTACCACACCACTGAGCCAGCAAAAAGGTTTTCTACACCTCCAGAAACTCAAGCCACACATAAATTTCTCCAGGAAACAAAATTTTCTTCAGAGGCAAAAAACTATGCCAGTAATAGGTGGGCCTAGAGGAACATGTTCATGCCACAGTAACTAAATGGGGTTTCTATCTTTCTCCATACTGAAAGTCAGTAGCTTTTCTCAAGATGACCACCCCAGATGGGCTGGTAGTTCTGGGGACCCTGTATGACCCTAATCAGAATGACTCCCAGTTCTTTCATTTAGTTGGTCATAAAATTCTGAGGAAGGACTTGGTTGGTCCAAAAGCTAAAGTACTTTGTTCTTTTGTAACATCTTTGTTGGTCCAATAAAAGGTATCAAACCATGTGTTTATGGATTTGTTCTTACAAGGACCAATATGGCCACCAAACAATTTATTTGTCCCAGTTCTTTCAAGATATTAGCCAGGCCTCAGGGACAAAACTCAGAACAATTTTGCAAATGTTTTAGGTGAGATTTTAACCTGACTCTCAACCCTATCTTAGATAGGTCCAGGCACAACATCTGAATCCCATACCCATGTGACGACTGAAGTGCTCTGTCTAATGAAAGAGCATGTATTTTTGGAAGTGTGGACGCTTAATCACCTCACCATTTGGGACTACTACTGCTACCTGGCTATTCATTGTACCAGTAGTAGATGGGATTCTGGCTTACCTCCCTTAAAGGTAACTCAGGGCACTATACAGACACAAATACACCCCTGATCCTGTCAGACCATGCCATGGTCTCTGTAACTTTCTCCTGTAGACCAGACCTGCCTAGGTCCTCCTCCTGGAGGCTGTAACCTCTCTTGCTTCTTTAGAGTGACCTATGAGAAGCTCTGGCTTTTCTTCAAACCACTCATATGGGCCACACTTCCAATAATACCCAGTCAGTGGCTTTCAAAGCCACCATCTGTGATTCCCCATTATCTCAGGCAGGGTGTTGCAGGGCCACAAACACAGAGGCTGTCCAGCTGGAGCAACAGTTAAAGGACAAAGAATGGAACTCCACCACCACACCCTGTGGAGAGCTGTGAAACAGTCCCTTGAGCCGAGATTGCAGGTCTCTGCCTCAGAGGGCTTCCTTCCTCCTGAAGGATACTGAACTTTCCTCTGTCAATCCAAACACTGGTATTGGGGAGAAGGAGAAAAGGTGGGAAACTTACTCAAAATTGCTTTTGTAAACAGCAGGCAAAGAGATACTGTATCTCAGCCCTTAAGGATAAACATGGCAATACCCACTCAAACATGGTAGATCTTACTGAGACTATGAGGATTTCTATTAGACATGCCTTGGATACACAGTTAGACACTTTTCTCTGTCTCACCTTCTGCTGCCTGAATTGCCCCTGAATAACTGGAGAAACTGGAAGCCCCATTGTTACTGGCGGAAATCAAAAGTGCCATCGCTTCACTTATTGCAGCAAAGGCCTGGGAGGATGGTCTCTCCAAGGGCTTTTATCAACATCTTGGCAGATACTCTCACCTTATTCACACAGGGTATTTGTGGAACCCTACACCCACAACATCCCTTCATGAAACAGTAAGAGAAGCAACTATTGGGACCACTAATGAGCTGCTAGGCAGGCAAGACACGCAATCCCTGTGCTTTGTCTCCCATCCTTTTTATTTTCATAAAATAGGTATTTACCTCACAGTAATAGTGGCAACTGAAGCAGAATTCGACAGAAGAAAGACCATGGAAAATTACCTGTTAAATTCACCTTCAAACCAGCCAGGGAGGCGAAAGTACCGATGCAGAAAAAGAAGACAGTGGCTGCTGCAAGCATGGTGACCATGGCCAACGTGGTGGAGAGCCACAGGACAGTCTCCTTATCAGAGACAGAGATAGCAACCCTTGGAAGGACAGTCACCAAGCAGGTGATGGCTGCGTTGAGCCCTATACTGGATGAGCTGGCTGGGAGTCTGCAGGAGCTCAAAGAGCAGGCAGGGGACAGGCATGGAGAATCAGGGAGGCAGAGGGGCAGATATCAGTGGCAGAGGACTTGCTATATCCACTAACAGAAAAGTCACCCACCTAGAAAAGGAGCCAAGGAGCTCAAAGACCAGGCACAGCAACCTGTGTCTAAAAGGCCTGCCTGAAGGACAAGAAGGGACAACGCAGAGGACTTCTGCAGCAGGTATTTCCTAAGCTGCTTGACAACCAGGTGGGGCAGGGGATAAAATCAAGAGGGCTCACAGAGCACTGGGGCTAAACCACTGGTGGATGCCCCCCACCAGATCATATTCAGAATGCATCACTTCAGGGACAGGCAGGAGCTGTTCACAGCCTTTAGGAGAAAGAAGGAAGTGGAATATGAAGGGGTCAAGCTGTTCCTGCAAGACAGCTGTTCCTGCATCAAGACTTCTTGAAGTGGCTGCAAAAAAAAGAGAAAAATCTAGTAGAGATGCTGGACAAGATGAGGGCCCTCAAAATAGACACTGTGTTTGTATACCCACAGTGGTGAAAATAAAGTATAAAGGGCAACCTACTTGTTTTGGG
Organism: Neoceratodus forsteri; assembly: GCA_016271365.2. Taxonomy (NCBI): domain Eukaryota; kingdom Metazoa; phylum Chordata; order Ceratodontiformes; family Ceratodontidae; genus Neoceratodus; species Neoceratodus forsteri. The sequence continues at coordinate 387,682,871 of CM057456.1, forward strand.
ATGTCAAGAAGGTGAAAGGCTTTGTTACTGTGTGGAAGAAGAAAGTGAGAAATCAGGAGAAGATACAGTTTTCATATCTCCATCAGGTGACGCTACTGATGTGAGATTCTGAGCCTTGGAATTGTCGCCTGCATGGTGGGTCCTTGACTTGCCAGCTAATCACCCCTGAGCATACCTCTCAACCTCCTGCATTCAAATCAGGGACAAGGCTAAAAGCATCAGGGACAAGTGACCAAAATTAGGGACACATCTTGAGAAATGGTAATATTAGCTCAACAATTATGCCATAATGTTTGGCTTTGTGTAAAAGGCATTTTCTGAAGGGAGGCGTAATCTGTAACACGAAATCTGGCATTATTTTATGCTTTGAATTCTATTCTTCTGCCACAGAAATCTCACATTTAGTCAGAACAGTGGAAATTTCTGAGGTAAAGTCAGGGATGTCCCTGAAAATCAGGGACAGTTGAGAGGTATACCCCTGAGGCCACATGACGCCCCTTACTGGGGGGACTGATCCAAGTACTACGGACTATAAGTACTTTGGCAATTTCTATGGTTTCGTGTATTTTGTTTGATGGCCTGAAGATACTGTGGCCCAGGTGCTAGCATGTGGCTCCAAGGGTTAGCCTGGTCTGCCACACCAGGCACTTGGGTTAATATTCCAATACTGACACTGTAGTGCAGCATGAGGGAGGTGCTGCACTCCTGAGGTGCTGTCTTTCGGATGAGGACGTTAAACCGAGGGTCCCATCTGCCTGTTCTGGTGGTTGTCCAGGTGGATGTTAAAGATCCCATGGCACTTCTAGAAAAGAGTAGGGAATTTCTCCGTGCCATGGCCAAATTCTCCATCCACTAGAAATACCACCAACAGCTTAATCTGGTTCAATTTCAGCTGGTTCCATCTGTATCCCCACCCCTGGGTCATCCCTGAAAAGGGACTTCTAGTCTCAGTGGGCTTACTCAGTCAACAAAATTCAATAAATAAAATGATAGCCATGAGATAGAGTGAGGCATCTGGCATTAACTATGGGATACATGGCATGAAGTTTGATAGACGATGCAGTGGGTAAATGCCCTCTAGCGCTTTAATACTGTAAATACTGGCTAGCACACTGGGAACCTGGTTACTGCAGCAAGAAAGAATCATCAAAAGAGAAGAGCTGTGAGTGTGGTCTGCTCCGGGACGGCGACAGTGGGGCCAGAGCCAGGTTTGAAAGACCATCCCATCCCTTGTCAGCTTGATTGGAGTTTGTTCTGAAGAGGAGACAAATCTGGGTGCTGGACCTTCACTCCTGTCCTCCTGAAGAGGAACCAACTAGAGACACTTGAGGGGGCACAGGAGTGGGATCTGCTCCCTGGGGTGGGAGGAAGAGTTTGGCTGAATAGGTCCGGTCTGCCACATGCATACCTCCTGTAGGGTTCAGCCTGAATGGAAATAAACATACATATAACAGCCGCCCCTAAAACATAAAACAGTAAAGATTGACAAACTTGCAAAGTACTGTAGGAATGTTGGGTGGGATTGTGGGATAAAGGGGCATCATGCACTAGGGGAGGTCTGAAGTCCTTGCAATTGTAGGGTGTGGATTCAGTGGCTGTATGACCCATAAAGTGAAGAGTAGAGAGGGTTTTATTTATTTTTATTTATTATAATCGGATTTACAACTTTTGCGCCAGAGGTTCGTTTACAAAGGTACCTCATCACAGAGAGGACATGCAGAGTCAGCATACCTACAGAATACAGTCATACAGAATAACATAGTTGTACATAAATTGCTTGAACACAAAGGTGCTTTTACACACAGGTTTCTTTACGAAATATTCAATACCTGTGTGGCGCCATTGTAGTCTTTCCATTTAGTGCTGACTTTACACACTGCACTCTGCCGGGAAACCGTCTTCCGTTCTCTAAAAGCGCCTTCTGCTTCCCAAATTCCATTCTAGGTAATGACTGGTACTGGAATGACCATTGCACACAACGTAGTGAAACGGAACACATCACCACGAACCATGCCAACCAGGGAATGCGGTTCAGGCGCAGCCGTCATTGTGGAACGGAACACATGCAGTTTACACACCAACGGAGGTAATCTAGAACTGCTTCTGCAATGGTTATTCCATTACAGAAGATAGTAAAAGCTCCTAAAGAGTACCTAAAACCAGAATTGGTAGGTTTATTACTATCGGGTACTGGTAGTGGAGAGGGAGGCCATGGGGGAGTGTGGGAGGTGGGGTGAGTGGAGTTCAGCCCAGAGGGCTACGTCAATAGTGTTTTGAGAGCCACAGAGCATCTGTTAGTGACAGGTGCAGCAGCGGTGCTGAACAATAGGTTCCGTAGGGGCAGTTTTGAAGGGGCTAATTTTGGTGGTGTTGGAAATGGCTGCGGGGAGGCGAGTTGAACCAGGGGCAGTCTCTGTAGCTGAGCGACTTCTGTGCCCAGGTGGTCCTAGTTCTGGGTACTAGTAGGGTGACCTTGTCAGTAGTTCAGGTAGTGACTCTGGAAGGTGTAAGTTGGATTGAGGCAGATACCCGGGGGAGCAGTAGAATCTTCTAAGTTAGTAGGCAAGTTTGGTAGCAGAGGCGTTCATTGAGGCTAAGGAGTTTGACCATGTCATGAGAGCTGACAAGTGTGGGTGAGCCTGGGGCACTGGTCAGTAGTCTGCAAGCCTTGTTTGGGTGAGTTGAATCTTGTTGAGGGCTGTGGAGTCAGCAGCACCATAGACTGCAAGGCTGCGACAAGGGACATTACTGAAGACGTAATGGCAAGCTTGGAGGCATCAGGTGGGAGGCAGTTCTGTGATGGTAGAGGATGCCAAGACGAGCTTTGCAGCAGAAACGAGGTCTGTAATGTGGGCATAAAAGGTGAGGGTGAGTCAAAGGTGATTCCAAAGTATTGTAAAAGTAAACTTGTTCAAGTGGTTGACGAGTGCTGGGGAAGATTTGGAGGGTTTGTTGCTGGCTTTGTTCTGGTGGTGGCGAAGAGCATTGCCTTAGTTTTTGAAGTTAATGACTAGTCTCTCTCTGAAGGGTTGATGGCAGCCCTCCCTGTGAGGGGGGTACCAGCCCTGTGGCTGTTTGCTGTATGGGGATGTTTTACTAGTTTTAGTTGAATGAATGGTACCTCAAGTTCTGGATTGACATAACTGAAACTGTTTCATGTTACTTTAATGTTGCTTTGGGGTCAAAGGAGAAAGGCCTATTTTCTTAAGAATGTGCAGGAGGAGACAGGAGGGAGATGGAGGGCAAGCGCAACAGGGGTACAGTTAGTTGTTTAGGAAAATCTGTGAGGAAGTGAATGGGAAGGAGCCTGTGTGGGTGCCTGCTTTGAACCTGGAAAGTGGCTAGCTTCAGGGCACCACAAAGGACAAAATAATGTTGAATTCTCGTTTCATTGTTCTTTGTTTAAATCTTATTGTTACTTATAAGTATTCATTCTGCTATTGTAATCAGGTATGCACAGCACTATTGTTGAGGAGGGTTAGAAAGTTGGAGGATGAGGAGGGAGACAGCTGATCCCTTTAGAGGGTCAGAGGATGGGTCAGGCCTCCAAAACAGCGCGCCTAACAGCAATCCATGGCCACAAGGGCTAATGTAGTCTCATGGAATTTGAGGGGGTTCTCATCATCAGTGAAACACAAAAAGCTGCTGGTGGCTCTGAAATGGAAAAACACACCTGGCCATGCTACACGGATCCACCTCACTAAAGAGGAGCATGCAAAACTAGTGGGTGGCTGGGTAGGGGTTTGTTTTCAGCACGTCAATACTCCTCACATAAACAATGGGTTGCCATAGGGTGCATAAGAATTTCCACTGGAAGTGCAGAAAGTGGTGGCAGATCCACAAAGGGGTATATACTTGTGGGGTTGGGAGGTCAGTGGGATTAAGGTGACATATGGCAGTGAATGCACCAGAAGTATTTGATCCTGAATTCTACAAATAGATGTTGTACATATTACATAGAGAGCAATTCCCAAATCTAGTGATTGGGCCACTTTTAACTGCATAATGGAACCTGGGCTAGGACCACTCTGGGGAGGGTACAGGCCAGGGCTGCATTAGCCACCTAGAAGAAGGGACTAATGGACCTCGATCTTGTCGATGTGTGGCAGTCCAGTGAACCCAGGGTGAGGCATATACCTTTTACTCCAACATCTAGCAGTAACTGCACAACAATGAAAAAAATGGAGTGTAGCTAAGGCCTGCCGCTGGAGCAACTGTTTTCCCACTTGGTGATTTGGTCCTTTCTCCAAAGTAACTGCTGAACTGGTCATAGCCTTGGCAATAAATCATTAAAAGAAAAGTTACTTTGTATCCGAAGTTGGTTTTAGTGCTGTGATTTGTCCCATGACTACTTGTTGAAACCTACCCTTTACTTCCAACCCCCACTGGACGGGTCCAGGCTGGAGTACATTTTTGCCCCTCAAGATCAATATGAGCAAGTGTTTCATGCTGAACACAGCCCCATATACATATTGGATCATGTGATGGTCCTGGTGACTCTAAAGGTGCAGTGGGCACAGTGCACCAGCACTAAGATGGAGATTCCTGGGCCATTATTTGCTAAAGAGGAATTTTAGTTAATACATTAAGGCCCAATGGGCCTAGTACATAGAGCAAAATCTGGCATCTAAACCTTTGAAAAGAATATTGTGGGAGGAGGACAAGGCATGCACGGGGTGATAAATGGCTGTATGTCAAGACTGAGCGAGGCGGTATAGAGAAAGGAAGCAGAAGCTGGAAACTATCTGAAAGAGCTAGAAAAGAAGGTGGTAGAAGGGTGGTGAGGAAAGCCAAAGGGAGCTGACTGCAATCAGGGAAGCAAAACAGTCCTGTTCTGACCATGCAGCACATCTTTGAATGGAGGAATATGTTGGGGCCAGTGTTGATACTGTTCGCAGGGCAGAAGTGGGCCAAATCCAAAATCACAGCAATTAAGGAGGGATCAGGAACACAATACGGAACTCTGAGGCTATTGAGGAAGCCTTTGGGGCATTCTATGAGAACCTTTATAGGGCAGAATGCCAGGGCTACAGGAGACACAGCCACAGTATTCCTAAGCACAGTGGAACTGCCTGCAGTGACGGATAAGCAGAAGGAAGTGTTATGGCAAAAGTTACTAAGGAGAAAGTACTGGCAGCTACAGGTTCTCTTAAAGGGGCAAAGCCAGTGGGCCATATGGGTTTGGCACTAAGAACTACACAGAGCCGGGGATACATAGTAGACCATATGGTGGACATGTTCACAGAGGCTTGGGGGATATTTGCCTCCTCGATATGAGGCCTGAATTTATGAATTGCCAAATATCAAAGGCTGTTGACCTGAATATACCACAGTGGGGTGAGTTGCTAAGAAAGGGGCAGCCATCCTCAAGCAATGATGAAACCAGAAACCACATTCTAGGTAGATGTGAGATGTAACTTTTGTGCATCTGCCTAGATTGCTTGCTTTCTGGATCACATATTGCCAAAGCCTGGGATGGACCCAATGGAGTGCACTCCTACTGTCCCATCTCCTCCCAAACTGTGACCCAAAGGTATTGCGCCAAGGTCATGGCATGAAGATTGGAGCAGGTGCTATCACAGATAGGGCACCCAGATCAGATGGGCTTTGTGCAGGGTAGGCTGTTGTATCACAATATGAGATGGCTGCTGTGCTGAATGTGATGCACTAGGGTTTCAGCATATGGGTACAGCACTTGGGCTGTTGATCGATGCCAAGAAAACATTTGACTATATTGAGTAGGAACACCTGTTTCAGGTCCTGGGAGGATTTGGGCTGGGGAGGAATACATTGCATGGTGAAGCTACCCATAGTAGCCCAGAAGTGAGAATCTTGGCAAATTGGGGTCTCTCACAAGAGTTCCAGCTATTCAGGGCATGAGGCAGGAGTGTCCACTCTAACCATTCTCTTTGTGTTAGCAATAGAATCTTTAGCAATAAACTCAGAGCTGCCCAAATCATATGAGGGGTGTTGGGGCATTTCAGTAGACAACACAAGATTATACTTTACATCAGTGACCTGCTCCCGTACATTGTGGAACCTACAATGTCAATGCCTGCACTATTGCAGGTGGTGAATGACTATGTAGCATTCTTGGCTATAACATAACTTAAAGAAATCAGAGATGTTGATTCTGGGCAGACCCCCAGAGGATTCTGCAGCAATTCCTGCAAAAGGACATCAAAAAGCCAAGAGCTCCTACTGCAAAGATCTATTAACTAACTCCTATGGTGACTCAAAAAATTCTGGTCACATATTAAATTCTTTCTTTTCTTGGTTCGAATCCGCATCCACCCCTAATGACATGTCACTTAATGGGGTTCACTGTACTAATCCCAGAACCATTGCCAACTTTATCAACAATAAATTATCTGACTTAACTAACTATACCTCCTCTTTCCCTGCACAATTGAACATACCCACCCTGCCAGTTGTAGACGGTCCTCATTTCTTTTTCAAGGCAGTCTCAAGATGTGAGGTGCTTAGATTGCTAAAGAATATCTTGGACTACACTGCTGCTGGCTCTGACAATCTAGAAACAAAGCTCCTAAAGATAGCTGCCCCTACATTGCTGCTCCCATAGCCAAGATTTTCACGCCTCCCTGTGCCAGAGCTACATTCCTGATATATGGAAAGTAGCCAGGATTACCCTGTTTTCAAAAAAGGAGATTGTAAAGATCCCTCAAACTACAGGCTCATTGACTTCCTGTCAGTCCTCAAGAAAATTCTTGAGAAACTTGTAGCCGCACAGACAATTGACTTACTGCAGACATGATCTGCTGCCAGCATGGCACCATAAGGATCATAGCACCACTACCGCCCTTTTCAAATTGACATCAGATACACTAGTGGTTATGGACCCTGGTCTTCTCACTGGGGCCATTTTCATTGACATGACTAAGGCATTTGACTTGGTTAATCACTCCATCCTCCTAGCCACCCTTACATCACTAGGTTTCTCGACTAATGTTGTAAGGTGGTTTGGGAACTACCTATCTGAAGAGACTCAGACTGTGAAATACAACTCTACCATCTCGGACAAAGTCACTATAAACATTGGGATGCCACAAGGGTCCATCCTTGGGCCCCTGCTTATATCTAGCTTCATAAATAACATCTCCACTAACCTCCATTGACCAGCCTCCTGCTGTATGCAGATGACATTGTTCTGTATCCTAGCGCAAAAAGCATTGATGACATAAACAATCTACTCTCTTGACTTTTAGCTAATACAACAGTGGCTATCAACTCACAGACTTATACTAAATGAGTCCAAACCCAAGCTATGCTCTTTGGATCAAATGCCAAACTCAAACACACCCATCCTAATTTCAAAGTCTCCTCCTTAAATGGTTCAACAGTTGGGGTAGTAAATGTGTTTACATATCTAGGCGTCACACTTGATCCATCACTAGACTTAACCTACACATCCAACAGATGTGTAAACTGGTCAACTCCAAACTTGGAATATTCTCAACCAGCTATGTGCTCACTCCCTCAGCAAGGCTTACCATTTCCGTGGCATACTCCTTCCATCACTTACCTATGGTGCTGCTACTTATACTGCAGTGCCAGTCAAGTCTTCGGAAGTGGATGTCATATAAACAACATGTCGCTATGCATCCTCCTCTCACCGCTGAAACACCACCGCCTCCCCCTATTCTGACCTGGGATGGCTTCTTCCTACTGAGCTAAGGCTTCATGCTTATGGCTCTGTCATTGACAATATTGTCTGACTACAAATTCACACCCTGGCAGGCCTCTTCCAAAATCTGACACCTTGTTATGGGTTACGGTCTGCTGACCAAGCTCCTGTCTTCATTCCCAGACATAACACCTCTAAAGGTGCTAGTGCTTTTGCTGCTATGCCCCAAATACTGAACTCCCTTCCACTAGCCTTACGCCAATCACCATCCCACGATCTTTGAAGAAAGGATTGTGTAATTATCTTGATACTTCTCACAAGTGCTCCTGTTTCAAACCCCTAGCTCTTACTTCCTCCCTATCCTCGTCTCTCCTTGCCACTTTTGATCTGCCCTCTAAATGCAAAGCATTTCTCTTCTACCTGTCTGTCCCACCTCCCACCTGCCTCGCCCCTCAACCCTTTTCTGGCCTCCTACTCCTATCACTTACTACTATCCTCCTCTGAACTGCATATTTTCAATCCCATGTTAGCACTAAAATATTTACAATCTTTCTGTGTTTTTCCTCAAAACAATTGGTGATGTAGTTTTGGTTATTGAACTGTTTCTATACATTTTCTACAATTTTATTGCTAACTACCTTGTCTGTAGCTACTTTTTTCTGCTTGCCCTGTATTCTATTGTCAGTTAAGTTTGAACTTGTACTGGAATGTTGTCTATATTGTGTATTGTCAGCTATGTTTGAACCTGTACTGGAATGTTGCCTGTATTGTTGTATTGTACCTCCCGGTCGTAGGCCTGAAAATAGTACGCTACATAGTGCACTTACCCGGTAAATAAAAATGAAATAAAATAAAATAAAACTATAAGCCCATGTTTCAACAAGTGTTCTTAACCTACCCCTACCAATGTTATGGTATTCCCCTGGTACTTGGTCAGCACTAATTGTGAACAGCTTGTTACAGTCCACTTTGTTTATACCTCGGATTTGTTTAAATGTTCCAATTCTGCTCTCCTGTTCTGATCTCTAATGAGAACATGTTGAGGCTCTCTTGCCTCTGATCATATTTCCTTCCTTGCTGGCCTCTAAAATCTCAGTCACCTGTTGCACTGTCTCCAGCCTGTTTAAATCCTTCCTCAAGTGAAGGTTCAAAATGCCACACAATACTTTAGCTGCAGTCTCACCAGGGTTAAAAATGGTTTTATTTATTTATTTAAGTCTTTGGTTATCGGGTAAGTGCACTGATCCGAGGGACCGTTTTCAGGCATGACCCGATCCAACAAAGTGGCACAACAAAATTTACATAAAGGTGAAAATCAGTGTACAGGCAGAACAAAAATTTGGACAGTACAGTTTAAAATGTGATTAGAAAAACACAGGTGCTGAACAATTACAGCAGTGTTTGGGAGAAGAGTGATATTTAACAATTTACACTGGGTAAACAGGAGGGGAGAACAATGTAGACAAGCAGGGGAATAAACAGTACAAAATCGTAAAATACAAATATACATGGTAAATTGATTCCATAACACAAGAAGACTGATTATGATTTAGGAGCAGGTATGGAGGGCTTTAGTGGTAGTACAGTTATAAGTGCAAAAGGGAAAGAGCGCTGGACAAGGGAGAAAGAAAACAGATTGAAGTAGATTACCCTGGTTGGCACAGGCATTTGTCCTCTTTAGTAACCAGTCTTTGAGTCAAGTTTGAAGTGCAGTGGGTGTCAGCAGATCAGATGAAGCAAGAAGCTGTTCCATAGGGAGGGAGCACTGACAGGGCTTGCCACCCATAGCAATGGAATTTTAGGTATTTCCATGGGGGGGGCTCAAGGACATGTAGGCATCTGGGAGCTGCTAAGATTTTTAGAGGAATTTGGTACAGGGACACGTTGCTACCTGTTAGGGTAGCTATCAATGATGCAGCCTAGTGCATAGTCATGACGCCCAGAGAGTGGAAGCCAGCCATAAGACTGGTACAGGTTACAGTGGTAAGTGGAGTAGAGTGCCAGGACTGCAAATCGAAATACATTGTTGTAGACAGAGGTTAAACATGAGCAAGGGCAGGGGTCATTCGGGAATAGATGGAGCAGTAGTCAACGAGAGGGGCAGGTTGCCTTGGGCAATTGCTAGTTCGGACTCTCTGGTTAAGAACTGTTTTTGCCAATATTCAGCTCTGAGCTTTGGTTCACCCGTCGTATGATGGAGTTTACATGCTCCATAAAGGAGAGGGAGGGTCAAGGTTTACGCCTAAGTATTTGAAATGAGGCATTTTCAGTGGGGGTCCATCTGGGGTGAGCACCGAGAGAGGAGGAGCCTGACTTGGTGATTTTGACCAAGTAAGGTTTGGACCTGAGAAGGACTACTTAGTTTTTCACATTAACCAGGAGCCTGTGTGACAGGAACCAGTTGTGGGCCAAGCCATAATTCTGGGACAGGGTAGAAGAAATGTTTATCAGTGACTTATCACTGCAAAAGAGGATGAGATCATCCACATATAGTAGTGACTCATAGGTAAGGCAGTCAGAGGAGGAATTAATAAATATCTAGAACAATAGTGGGTCTAGGATGGAGCCTGGGGGATGCCAATGGAGACAGGCACGCCAGGAGAGGTGGCAGTACCAATGCACACAGACTGGGATTGGCTAGATAGGTAGCTCCTAAACCATTGAGAGGTTCCTGAGGAGCAGGCAAGTTGTAGAAAAGTGGTATGTAGAAGGGGTGGTTGATGAGGTCAAAGTCCTTAGTCAGGCTCACAAACATGAATCCGTAGCTTGCCCATGTCCATGTTTTAAAAACATGATTTGTAAACTGGGCCAGAGCATAGGTGGTGCTGTGGAACTTACAGAAGCTATGTTGCTGGCCACACAGCAGTTTATATTTTCAACGTGGTCAGACAGCTAACAGTGAATGATCTTTCTAGGAGCTTGCTCAGGTGAGGGAGCAAGGATGTGTCTATAATTATCAGATGAGAGAGGGTCCCCAGCTTTAAAAATGAGAACCACCTTGGCCAGCTTGCAGGAATCAGGCATGGTAGATGTAGTCCGCACCAGATTAAAGATAAGGAAAGTGGCTTGGAGATGGCAGGGGAGATCAGCTTAAGCATCAAAGTGAAGATGCCAACGCTACCAGGTCTGCCATAGTTAGAGAGTTTTAAGGAGCTTGGAGGTGTACTTGGCTGAGATGACCCTAAAGTAAAATGGGAGGGCGGAGTGCCAGTGGTGGGGGGGGCTGATCAGTAGGACCAGCAAGAGGGGTCAGCAGGTGGCTGTGGGGTAGTTTCTTAGGTGAGCATCGAGATTGGTAAACTTTATGTTGAAAGCTTGGGCAACTTCGACGGATCAGTTAGAGTACCAGTGGGCAACCTAAGATGAATTGCAGAGTTATGGAATGTGGGTTTAGTAGGAGCGATAGCATTCCAGAAGCAACGCAGATCTCTGAGGCTATCCCTGTGCTGATTACAGAGGAAATTTCACTTCAGAACCCTGGCAGTTTGTTTGCACTGATTTCTGAGGCGCATGAAATCATTCCAGAGAGCAGGGAGGGGACCTTTTGTAGGCAGCCCATAGTTTGTTCCTAGCCTTCATCAAAGCTAAGAGTTCATTTTCGATCTGATGGGTACAGCCACCCCTCACTCTCCAAGTAGTTAGAGGGAAATGATGGTCTTGAATCTGAAGGAGGGCATTGGTGAAAAGCCCACGGCCACTGTTACATCTGTGAGGGAGCAGAGAGCTGCCCGCTCTACTCTCCTAACATCTTCAAGGAGGGTGGAGAAACAATTTAAATTATGGAAGGAGATGTGTTTGAGGGGCATTTGGACTTGGTAATCCATGTGATATATGTGGGGGCTATCACTGATTAAATCAGACATAATCCTGACTGGAGCACCTTGTCCTCTGTTTGTGATCACCCAGTCTAGGAGAAAATGGTTTTGGGTCCGAGTGTTGTGCCTGGTTGGGACAGAGATAACTAGGGCCAAGTTGTGCAGTTTTAGCAGGTTAGAGTAGTCAGTACCAAGGAACTTAACCAGTTGAGGATAAAATCCCAAGGAGGACTGTGTCCCTGGGAGGAGAGAGTTTGCCTAGACCAACCAAGTGGTTAACAAGACCTGGAGTGCCCTCTGCTGGGGGTTGTAACAGTAACCCACATACATCTTTTACAGAGCCTAGGGTCAGTTCAGCTATGAGCCATTCACTGGGGGATGTGGAGTCAGATAGTGTACAGAGGAGGCAGATAGGGGTTCACTGAAATAAAGTGCCACATCCCCACCTTTCTTTCTGCCCGGTCTATCCTGGAATAGCAAGGAGCACCCAGGGAGGTGGTAGGTACTATCAGGGATGTGGGTTTTAACCATGCTTCTGAGAGACCGAGGACATGGGGTTTGTGGAGTGCTTCCCAAGCCTGTAGGTCAGGAAATTTGGATGGGAGGTTACATTAGTTGATATGGGCAATTTTCAGACCAGTGGGGTTATTCCACTTATTGTTGGAGTGACTAGGTAAATCTGTGGGAGCAGGTTGCTTTTAGTGTCCCCTACTAGCAACAGCAGAGAACAGGCCAGAATATAGGGGCAGGATAATGAGGAGAGAGCAAGTGCAAGGGAGAACAGTAAAAATGAGTTGGCTATGCTTGAAGTTCATGAGACACGCATAGAATAGGGAGCCCATTGAGGTAAATTCCCATCTGTTTATGTCGAGGAGGGAGGTCAGGTCTGAGAACAGGAGTCCAAGAGAGGAGACATTCCAGGTCAGGGCAAGTATGGAGGCACTGAATCAGCAGTGCATAAAGAGCATAGTAGGAAAGCTGCCATCAGAGGGAGCGCAGTTAGGTTCATGTTGTGTACCATAGCTATAAGGGAGACAGGGAATAGAAGTGCTCTGAAGAGGATACTGAGGGGGAAAAGGAAAGGAGAAAAGGGGTCAGAAGAAAAATTCCATGGGGGTCAGAGAGGGAAGGGGGCTTGCTCAGTAGCAGGGGTGTTTGAGCAGCAGCAAAGATACAGTATGGGGGTGGGGAATGGATAAGGTGTGGCTAAGATGAGGTATAAGGGCAGTAATTTGTTAGTCAAAATGTGAGTGATGGGATGGCTTAATGGGTAGAGTCCTTGACTACAGTACGAAAGGTCAAGGTTCGATTCCCAGAAAGAGCCTCATGGAGGAGGAGAATAAAATTCACTTGGGATGTGGTAGAAATATTTATTTATTTAGCTTTTGTTGACCGGGTAAGTGCACTAGACAAATCCTGCCTATTTTCAGGCCACGACCGGGAGGAGGATACAGATGAATGCCAACTGGCTTTGAAACCAGATTAAGCTGTTGGTGGTATTTATAGTGAATGAGGAAATTTGGCCAGGACACGGGAAATTCCCTGCTCTTTCGATAAGTGCCATGGGATCTTTAACATCCACCTGAACTACCACCAATCCAGGCAGATGGGACCTCGGTTTAACGTCTCATCCGAAAGAGGCACCTCAGAGTGCAGCACCCTCTCATGCTGCACTACAGTGTCAGTACTGGATATTAACCCAAGTGCCAGATGTGGAACTGAACCCACAGCCCTCTAATCTCCGGCCTCAGAGGCGAGTGTGCACCTACTGAGCCACTGACACTGCTGGTATGGTAGACTAGAGTAGTGGCTCTAAACTAGCAAGGAGGGAGTTCAATTATACTGAGGATATAAGGTGAGTTAAGGGCTCAGCAGTGACTCCTAGTGGCAAGTGGTATAACAAACAATAGGGAATCTAGGGTGATAGTTTCTGAGAGGAACAGGTCATGTGACATGTCACGTGACCAAAGCTACCTATAAAGGTAGAGCCAGGAAGGGTGGGGCAGTCGCGTGCAAGCGGTGATGGGCTAGCTCAGTTGACAAACTGTCCTGGGGAGCACTGCACTACCTTGTGTCTTGGTATCGACTGCTATTGCTCCTCCAGTGCCCTTGCTGGTAAAGGAGTTGAGTGAGAGTCTAGTCTGGAGAAAGCTTGCCTTGGGAGAGAGAAACATAGAATTTGCTGGCAGATAAGGACCACTTTGCTCAATTAGTCTGCCCTTTTCCCTGCCTATAGTATCACGTAGATCCTACTTGATCTCTTGACCATTCACCCTACCTTCCTTTCCATGAGATTCCCTTATGCCTATCCCATGCATTGTTGAACCCCACCACTGCTCCTCCCTCTCACCTCTGCTGGAAGACTGTTTCAGGAATCCACCACTCTTTCTGTGAAGAAGTACTTCCTCACATCTCTCCTGAATCTACCCCTGCCAGCTTCTTTATCATGCCCCCTGGCCCTGAGCACTCCTTTTTTCTGAAAAATACTTCCCTCCTGTACCTTATTTACACCTGTGAGGTATTTAAAGGTCTCTATCATATTGCCACTCCTCCTCTCTTCCAGGGTGTACATATTTAGCTCCTTAAGTCTCTCCTCATAAGATTTCTGTTGCAGACCCTGCAACAGTTTAGTTGCCTTCTTCTGACCACCTCCACTCTGTGTCTTTCTGGGATATGGTCTCCAGAACTGGACACAGCACTCTTACTTGTGATCTATACAGAGACAATGCCACCTCCTCTTTCTGCTGGCAGTACCCTCTATGCTCCTCAGTATCCTATTTGCCCTCCCAACTGCCTTGTAACACTGCCTGGCCACCTTTAAGTCATCCAGTATGATTACCCCAGTTTCTTTCCTGCTTGCTGGTCATCAGTACCACTCCTCCCATTTTGTACTCAGACCCTGGTATCTGTGTCCCAAGTGCATTATTTTGCACTTTTCATGTTGAAACCCAGCTACCATACCCTTGACAACTCCTTGAGTTTTCTCAGGCCTCTGCTCATCCTTTTCACCCCGCTAGAGTGTCCAATCTCTTGCAGATTTTGGTGTCATCTGCAAAGAGGCAGACCTTCCCTTCCTGATCCTCTGCAATGTCAGTTATTAAAGTGGACCAGTCCCAGTACTGATCCTTGAGGCACTTCACTGGTCACCCTCCCTTCCTCAGAAGGAACTCCATTTACCGCCACCTCTGTTGCCTATCCCTTACCAATTTCCTACTCAGTTTACCATCTTTGGACCCACTCCAAATCTACCAAGTTTGCTTACTAGCCTCCTATGTGGAACAGTGTTGAAAACCTTAGTGAAATCCTAGGGTCTGGCTGAAGTGAAGCCAAAGGATGATGATAGAGACAGGCACTGTTGTTAGGGATGAGAATAAACTGCCTTTATAATCTGACTGATGAGGTGTTTGAAAAGAACTGATGGTCAAGGAAGACTCCATATGTCTCTGTTGTAGTTTCCAAAAGAATGCGGAACTCAGGCAAATAAAAGCAAAGCAAAATCAGACCTCATTTATGAAATATTTAATAAAATCATTTCCAAAAAATGTTGGCTCTAGAAGGGTAAACAAGAATGATCCATACAGTGCATTTCATAATCAACGTGTAACACTTAGTTGACCTGCAAGAATCTACTGGATGAGGCCCAGGCAGTGGTTTGCCATAACATCTCCTCTGCCCAAAGGCTCATCTCAGTCACACCCTTAGCTGGAAATGACTGTACCCGAGACTCTTTATTCAGAACTGTTCCTAGTATTGTAATAACTTCTTCATACCTGGAGCCAAATTAGCAGCAGCACTTAGTAAAGTCTCTGCCACTCTACCTTAAGACCACCTTGGTAACTTTACACTCATTTGCCAGGATTATGGATGCATAAAAGAAAGAAAGATTCGTCCTCAGGGAGCTGAAAGCACAAAATCCCAACAGATTCACTGAGTTGCTTGATCAGTACGATGTAAAACTGTCAAAAGGAGGAGCTGTTTATACTGCCACCCATATCATCGATCTTTCCTTTCAATGGAATTCTGCAAATGATTAGAATATAGCCAAAGTCAACCAAATGTTTTCTCATGCATGCCTTTGAAGTCCAAAGAACCCTGGATTTGTGACTATTCTGGTCTATTTGAAGAATTTTTTTTTTATCTCTGGGTACAGGTAAATAAACGTCCACCACTGAAAGTGCTACAACATGCTTTGTTATACTTCTATTGCATGCCAGTTTCATTTTGCTCATGAAATTAGTCTTTAAAAAATGGCCCCAAACCTTTAGCCCAAGAACTTCTTATTTCTTGCTTCAAAACTCCTCAGTCTCACATGGCAGTCCTCAGTCCCTGACATTGTTTTATGATAATGCTGTATAGTTTACAATTACAAACAAGACTCCAAGGAAGATGGTCCAATCCGTGCCAAAGAAAGAAGCCTAGTGGTATGGCTCAGACTGCCTAGCTCCAACTTGCAGGAGGGGTAACAAATGGAGCAAGATGAAGAAGAGTTTTAGTGCTGGAGGACTTAATAGTCAGAGGAGGCTGCTTTGAGATCCCACAGCCAGGCAGAAGGAAAGTGGTGTGCCTTCAAAGTAGAAATGCAGTGAATTTCAACTTTGTCAGTGAATCGGTGCTAAGTTGGGAAAAGTTCCTGACTTCACCCCAAGTTCATGTGCTAAAGTTCTTAAAAATATTTCTAAATGTGTAACCCTAACCCACCCTCCACCCGCTGTGACATACCATTCCCTCCCATCCCACACCTAGACCCTTTAGAAGAAAATACACACCATCTAACACCTACCTCCTTCCTCCTCCTACCCACCATGGAGAAGTTTTTATTATTGTAAAATAAATCCATTCTTCCAGCCATACCACATCAGTTATACCC
The DNA here is from genome assembly GCA_016271365.2 of Neoceratodus forsteri. Classification (NCBI taxonomy): domain Eukaryota; kingdom Metazoa; phylum Chordata; order Ceratodontiformes; family Ceratodontidae; genus Neoceratodus; species Neoceratodus forsteri. The sequence continues at coordinate 387,699,198 of CM057456.1, forward strand.
ACCACCCACCTCCACCACCTTTTGCCAGTCCCCGAGTCACAGATATAGCAGCAAACCTGCCACCTTACCAGCCTCTAGGAGACAACCTCCTTCTCCTCGCCAAGCTCCAAATTAGGAAAAGAATAAGGATACATATGATCTGTTATAAAGAAAAGAACTCCTCTAAAGCTAAAGAAAAGCTGCTTAAGGACATGGGGGCATGATAAGAAGCTGGACGGGGCAGATTCTGGAGAGAGGTGAGGAAGTACTTCACAGAAAGAGTTGTGGATTCCAGGAATAGTCTTCCAGCGAAGATGGTGGGGTGAATACAGTGATGGGGTTCAACAATGCGTGGGACAGCCATGAGGAATCATAGGAAAGAGGAAATGGAAGGGGTGGGTGAATGGTCTGGAGATCAATTAGGATCTGCAGTTATACTATAGGCAGGAGAAACAAACAGACTAGGTGTGCCAAGCGGCCATTTTCTGCTGGCAAATGCTATATTTCTGTGTTTGGTGAATGCCTTCAGGCTTTGCAATATTGGGGTATGTGTAGTTTAGTATTTCTTTGAAACCTGATTTTGTTGCCAGTGCCTTTTTTTGGGGGGCCTTGCCTCAGTGCTTTTGTGCTGAGGTTCTTTGTCTTTAGCATGCATTCTTATTTTGGGCCCACCATGACTCAAACCTGTCAGACCGTGTAAGAAGCTGGTTCATTTCCCTGGGTTGAGATACAGATAAGCGTGATCGATGAGTCCTGAGAAGGGCAAACATGTGTCTGTGTCTTCTGTTCTCAGCCTTTGCAGATTGTGTGAGATGCCATTTGGCCCCATGCTCTCCTGCTTAAAGTGGAGCCAGTTTAAATTTTCATGGCGATTTGCATATACAACCCATGATGCTTTGCACTATTGGTGTATGTGTAATTCAGTACTTCTTTGCAACTTGGCTTTGCTGCCAGTGCCTTTTTGGTGGTGGGAGTAGGGGCCCTTGCCTCAGTGCTTTTGTACTGAGGTTCTTTGTCTTTAGCTCACTTTCTTATGTAACCACCTTGTTCCCAGGGATTACTAGAATCAGTTAGATCAGTGGTAGGCAGGGAGGCAGCTTGTGAAATGCCAGGTAACTAGGTTTCGCACTGTCACACTCTGTTTTCAGTCTCAGCTGGGCTGGAGTGATGATGTAATCATGGAACACTCGCAGCAGCATAAGCCACATTGTTCAGCTGGCTTTAGAGTGAATTGGAATGTTCAGTGGGGAGTCTGAGTGGAGTTCTGGGAGGAGGCTGCAGCTGCTGTGCAGGTCTTCAGTTAACTCTGATAAAGAGCTACCCCTTTTGTTTTGTGGTAGTTTGTTCTCACCCTAGAAGAAGAACAAAGAATATAGTTTTCTGAAGTGGTGGAGACCTGTGCCAGTAAGGTTTCTTTGTCCCATCCCAGGAGGGATGGAGGCGAACTCAAGGATTCAGGGCCAATCCCTTGATCCATTCGTTTGGTGAAGCTGCTTTGGACATCTTCATTTGTTGTAAGTACATTCTTTCTCTGTGTAAGCCCAGGTGCATCTGCAATACCTAGGGGTGAATTTCTCTGCCAAAGGGACTCAGTCACCTAGACCTTCTGTTTTAAAACTGTCTGCCTTATGTTGGAGTCAGTATGTGACCATCCAAGTACAGAACTTTTAACTTTTGACACCTCAGAGGCGTGTGTGTGTAGTATGTAAGTGTGAAATACATTTCAAGACAGCATCTACAGTTTTCTACAGTTGTATGGTGTTATTACCCAGATGAATGGACGAGTATAAACTTGGAAGCAAAGGTGGGAGACCCCCATCTGCAGTGACCCTGTTTACCTCTCCGGTTCAGTTTGGGCACCAGTACCTTTTCATTTAGTGCATCTGGTCAATACCTAATGGAAGTAATTACTCTAATGTGGGTTTTTCTCTCAGTTTGCCCCAGTATAGTAGGTTCTGAAAGTCACGAGCCTGAATGTGCTCTTTTGTGGTCATGTGTACCACCTACATTCCCTCATGAAATATGGGAAAGTGTTCTAGTACTGGACGTGTGTTAATCGATGGGAAATGTACCAGTTCTGGCCATGTGTGCCAATCTCCATTTCAGAACCGGAGTGTTTGCTGTTTTGTGTTTCTTCTGCCTATGCTAAATGGGAATTCAGAATTTCTGTACCCTGGCAAATCTGCAATACCAGTATTGTAGCCCTGTGGGGTCCAGCTTCACTTTGTGATTATTCCTTCTTTGTTACGTAAATAAAAGTCACACTCTAGAATTCCAGCCTGGTTAGGATGGTATTGTTATAGCTTCCTGTGTCTGCAGTTACTTGGGTGCCACTGTCCAGAAGTGCAAACCTAGCATAACTCTAGCAAATATCTTCTCCCAGGGACCTGGGTTGCTGGCCATGGTAATTGGTCCCACCAGGTGTGTGCCAGGTAGTTGCCACACTTGGTTGACTATTTTATATAACAGTCTGGTCCACCGAGTCTAATGGTGGCCTTTTTCTTCTTTTATGTCTAGTACTAGTATATAAACCCCACCCTCTCTGTTGCCCCTAGATGTTTGTGGTGAGGAGAAGCCCTGCTAGTTAAAGAAGAGGGGCGCCGGTGGGGGCTTACACTTATTTTGATCCCACTAGGACCCAAAGCTGTTAGACCACATAAGGGTTGGTTCATTTGTCCATGGCTGAGATACAGGTAAGGTACACTGATACATGATCAGAAGGGCAAAACATGTGTCTGTCTCTTCTTTTCTCAGCTTTTGCAGATTGTGTGAGAGGCCAATTGGAACCATGCACTCCTGCTTAAAGCAGAACCAGACTTAATTTACATGGTGATTTGTGTATATATATATATATATATATATATATATATATATATATATATATATATATACACACACACACACACACATACAATGATGCTTTGCACTATTGGGGTATGTGTAGTTCTTTATTTCAGTGGAAATGTTACTAGTTTAGAGAACAAAAGACCAATAGGTTAAATAGTACAAGGAACCTTAAATACGTGTAATTTTAGGAATAAAATAGAGTTCAAATCCTGACTGGGACTTAGCACTTTAAGAAAAAAAAAATGCAAAGTTTAATTTCACTGAAATAGTGGTTCATGGCAGTGTAGAGTTTGAATAGTAAATATAAATGGAAAGGAGTTGAGTACAAAAGCAAATAATTTTTTTCTGTTTCCTTTACAAGTGCCCTGGTGATATCCCATGGAAGCTCTGTAACTGTGAGGGCAGACTGAGCGAAAATAAACTGATAAACTTCTTCAAGGGGACCAGAGAAGTGGACAGGGTAGGAGCCATAGATGTAGTCTATCTGGACTTGAGCAATGTGACACTGTGATGCCTGTCAAGCATCTGTGAGAAGTACTCCAGCATTGTACAGTATAAAACAAGACATACACAAGGCAGATTACTACTGACTTAGGGCCAGAAAGCAAAGGTTGGAGTGGAGGGAGTACTCAGTGGTGCCCCCTTAGAAGATTGGTGTTCACTGTCTTTGAATGTTTTCATTAATGATCTTGATGCTAGGGGCTCCACGCAGGCTGTTTGAGTTTGCAGATGACACTAAGTTGGCCAGGATGGTGGTCTCTCTGAAGATAGGAACAAACGTCAGGATGACTCGAGCAACCTAGGTAATTGGTCAGACTCCTGATGTTTCAGATTCAGTGAAGCCAAATGCAAGGTGCTACAGTAGAGGAGGAAACATCAGTGATGGAACCTACACACTGCGTGGGGCCCTTCTTGGTGCATTCAGGGAGGAAAACACTATGGAGTTTGTGATGGATTTTCCTTCTTGGATGTACAGTACATAAAATCATTTTTCTGCTACAATTATTTCTTACTGTTGTGCCCAGAATCAGGTTTCCTCATCTCCAATAATGTCAGCCAGTATCCTGAGTGAAGAACTAACAGGAATTGTAAAGGTCATCATTTTGTACTTGTCCATCTTCATGAAATTTTCAAACTGATTGCTCGAGCCCACAAGCTAAAGGGCTTTGAGGCACATCTATTCATAGCACTGTTTCTATACAATTACTCCTTACCAGCTCTAATTACAGTTTATATTTAAAGCATTTAAAACAGTGACTCCATGGGACACCATGTATTATAACTAGCTGTGAATGAAAACATTATGACAGTAGTATCAATATTTCTCTACAGTGGCTATGATGGAACCGGACACTAGGCAGTGCTGTAGAATGGGTTTCTGCATGTTACACATGCTGTGTGCACAGGATAATCTATGTTAGTTCTGCTCTGAACATGGATGAAATGGCTGTAAATATCTGGTGATCAAATTGCAATTGATCTTTTAGTCCTGGGAATGCTATCAAATCATTATGGGCTGAACAATGAGCCTGCTCCAACCTACAGGAGGCTGAATGCAGCCCACAGTGTGACAGTCATCAAGTGTAAGCCTGGGCACCTCTCCACTTGACCTCAGGGAGAAACAGCTTTGGGCGACCTTCTAGAAGCTCCCACATGGACAGGGGTCTCACAAAGGAAGGGACTGCATGATTCTATAGGGACTGCATAAGGTCACACCACTGGATCTCTAGTGTAAATTGGGAGCAGGATCCAGGAGATAGGATGGACAAAGCAGTGGAATTGTGGGAAGAAGATCTTTATCCGAGTGCACAAACAGCTTGGAGTTCAGGTACTTCTTCTTGCAACTATGGGTGTATCATTCTCAGTTGCTGAGTGACGTTTTGTAATTTAATCCTGTGTTGGCAAAAGTCTGTTTTCAAGGAAAGACCAGTGTGGTTAAGAATCTAACAAGCTCAGTTTAGTCTTTTCTTCTGTTTTGTATTTTCTGTAATGAAATTCCTATTTATTTTGAGTTCTTTAGTCACTGTGTTCTCTAGTTTTCTATTTGATACTTTATAACTTTACATCTTTTCAGTCTGTAGATAGTAAATATTTATATTTAATTCATCTGTAACTGTACAGTGTTCTTAATAGGTACAGGTAATGTATTTACTAGAAGACAAAGAACCTCAGCACTCAAGCACTGAGGCAATGGTTACCCCAAAGGGCATTGGCGGGAAGCCAAGTTTCAAAAATACAAACTCTCACATACCCCATAATGCATAATTGGCTGTATATGCAAACTTGGCTTCCGGCCAATGCCCTTTGAGGTAACCGTTGCCTCAGTGCTTGCATGCTGAGGTTCTTTGTCTTTAGCTTGTTTTTGTTTTATTGGGCTCACCATAACATAACTCATATAGACCATCTTGGGTAGCTAGTTCAATCCACTAGGATGTCACACAGATGAGTCACACTAAGTCCTGGTAGGATGAAACACGTGTATGTGTCTTCTGTTAGCACCCTTTGCAGACTGTGTGAGAGGCCTTTTGGCACCATACATTTTACTTAAGGTGAACCAGCATAATATTCTGTGATGATTTGCATATACAGCCCATGATGCTTTGCATTATGGGGTTATGTGTGATTTGTATTCTTTGAAACTTGACTTCCTGGCCAATGCCCTTTGGGGTAACCATTGCCTCAGTGCTTGCGTGCTGAGGTTCTTTGTCTTTTAGCTTGGTTTTGTTTTTATTGGGCTCACCACAATGTAACCCAGATAGACCATCTTAGGGTAGCTGGGTCATTCCACTGGGGTGTCACACAGACAAGGCACACTGATAAGTCCTGGTAGGACAAAACATATGTGTGTGTGTGTGTGTTCTGTTAGTACCCTTTGCAGACAGTGTAAGAGGCTTTTCAGCACCATGCATTTTTGGTTAAAGTTGAACCAGCATAATATTCTGTGGTGATTTGCATATACAGGCCATGATGCTTTGCATTACGGGGTATGTGTGATTTTGTATTTATTTACTAGCTACTCTGTATTTTATCTCAGAAAGCATTATCACATTGAAGTGTGTCTTCTTCTAATCCATGAGACTGCTCTGGCATGCCTAAAGTGAATGGGAGTTTATAAGGGGATGAGAAGGAACAGCCTTTTGGTAAGTTTGCAACAGGCTGGTAGCAGCATTTTGCAGTATGCTAAGCTAGTTGTCAGCCAGTGGTTGTGTAACAAACTGGTGGCAAGCAGTTGAGGATCATTGAACATTTTGGGCCCAATGCACTGTGGGACATCCACCACAACATGGCATGCTGCAGTGCTGTGTAGATGCTATGTCTGGAACACGCACAGCCCACAAGCCGATGGCATGCATGAACAGAACACACAAATGACATGCAGCACACTTGTGTGGATGTGTGCTGCAGACAGGATATGTATGCCCATGTGGATGGGGACACAGAAAAGCCTGTGTGTCCCTACACAACGGGATGCATAACACGTGTTACACTAGCAAAGGGTATAGAGGTCCAGGTGCAACAGTATGCCATGGGACACCCTGCCATAAACCCTGCACAGGGCTGCTGCACAAACACAAACATGCACCTCCTGCCAAAGCTGACCCACAGTGGGATGCTGCCAATATGACATAGTAACCCAGAGTCAAGCCACCTGGCAGGTGATTGCCCAGCAGCACCCTGACCCTCACTGCCACCAAGGTACCCCATCCCTATGACAACCAATGGCTGGCAGCCTGACACCACTGGCCTGAATCACCACACAGGCACAGAATGCCAATAATGACCTTTATTCATCTGCCACCACTATACAGGTGTAGAGTGCAGTGCCAACAGGGCACAGAATAATACACACTCCAGTATGCACAAAACAGTGGTACATTACAGCAAAACACATCAGTGCAGTAGCACTGAAATGGACATGAAAAGGTGCATCCATGGCCCCATGACACACTGTCACCTTCAGTGGCCCTGGCCTCTGGAGCTATGGTACACTGGTACAGTCCCCACAGCTCTATGGTTCTGTGTCATCCTGGGAGTCCCCATTGGACTTGGGTGGGGGGAGTTTTCTGGCTGTAGTCCGTCTCCCGCAGTACAAGGCGCCAGAGTGGTTCATGATAGTCTTGCAATGACAAGAACACAGGGGACAGTTATAAGCAGGTGGGCTGCACACAGAAGAGGCATGGACTGCCAAAGTGAACATAGACATACCCCCACAGTACAGCACCCATGCAGGACACATGTACCCACTTCAAAGGGCTCCACCACAGCCCAGAACACACCTGTCTTTGTAGTTCTTCCCCTCGCAGCAGCCACTTAGGGATCTAGAAGTCCATGTAGGATGACTGTGCCATCACCACCTGCATGGCCCCATCTGGGCACCCCTGGTGGCCAGGGTAATGCACTGTGGCCTGCCATGGTAGTACTGTGGAGACACAATACAGAGGCACGCCATGAGTGACACTGTACGTGTGTTGTACAATGCATTTCCATCACTCCTTGGACAGATGACATCACTGCAGGCTCTGCCAGGTTTCACCCTAGCCACGGCATCCTGTTAGGAGAGCATGGAGCTCCTCTGAAGCCTTGAGGTATAGCCCCCATTACGTGGTACCGTCACCTGGATGAACCTGTGTCTGTCGCAGTCCCTGCAGGTTCTGTGTATATCCCATGATTACTCCTACTCACCCTGCCGACATGCCGATTACATGCCCCGCAGGCATGCTGGCTACATGCCCTAAGGGCCACTGCACTAACATGACAGTCTGGCGCGCAGTCCATAAGGCAATGTGGTGTAGCACCTCTCTGTATAAATGCATCAGGAGCCTATCATGTCTGAGGTTGCAGCCTACAGGACCAGGGAGGATGCATACTGCAAACCATGTAATTACCATTGCATGAACTATATATTCTATTGTCATGTTTCTCTCTATACTAATGCACTACTTCCTGATGGATGGTGAGCATGAGCTGGAACAGGGCTGGTATACTCATCACGTCTATGGGTGTTTCATTCTAGGCTGGGCACCTATGCCCTCAGGGACACACACTGCTAGGAGTGGTTTCACATGGACCAGGTCACCATTGGCCAGCTGTGAAATATGATCCCATGACCATGTGGCCCCTACCACGTCATGGTCCATTACATGTCTCCCCGACATGGCATGGTGAGTCCCATGCCATGTTGGAGGAGACAAACGTGTTCTGTGTATGGGCGATATGCCACATGGTCTTCCAGTGGGTGTCAGGGACATAACTGGTGTCAGTCGCCTGTGTCCGGGGCACTGCAGCAGGTTACAGATGCCTTGCTCCTGCATGTGTGGAGCACATCCCATGCTTGTCCACACTTCTAGCCATATGGACCACAAAGGAGGCATTCTACACCATACATATCATGCCAAACATATTGCATGCCATTGACTGTACACATGTTGCAGTCCTACCCCCTCACATGCCAATGAAGCATACATAACTGCAAGGATACCCCAGTATCAATTTCCAGCTAGTATGTGGTGCTGCAGGCCTGATCATGAATGTGTGTGCCAAATACACAGGGTCATGCCATGATGCAAACATTTTTGACAGGTCATGCCTTAGTACCTTCTTGGTGCACAGGGACAGGCAGGGATGGATGACTAGGTGACTGTGGTACCACACTCAGGTAAACAGCCCTCTGTATACCATGCAGTCACCTTGCGCTAGCCGTGCTACTCCTAACAGGTAACAATGGATATCCATTATGGTTGTACCTGATGACCCCATACCTAGTGGCCCAGGGCAGAAGAGGCATACAAGGAGGCACACTGGAAGACACGGTCCGTGACTTGAAAGGATAATAGGGCTCTTGAAGATGAAGGTCCAGTATATGCGGGCACGATGATGCTTAAACTAGGGAAAGCATGCAGAGTGTTCAGCGCATGCACCATGCTGTAAAACCTCACTGTACAGAGGCATAATCCACTGCCCTGTGATGCTCGTGATAGTGAAGTTGGCAACAGGTAGCATGACAACCCAGGAAGTTAGGACCACACAGGGCATGTCAGGAACACCCTGTCAGGAGGGCAGTGCGCCATGGCCTTGTCCAAGGGTCATTCACTGCATACTGTAGTGGAGGGTGTTGTAGTTTGTGGGGCAGGGGTGGAGGTAAGGCAAGACAAGACATTTTATTTATGAAGCACCCTATAACAAAGGTTCAGGGTGCTTCATATATATATATATACACACATATATATATATAATATATATATATGTCGATATATATATAAATATATACAGTATGTATGTAAGAGGCTGCTACCATTCAAAATTTAATTGATCAGGTTGGGGCACAGGTCCACCTAGTATAAGTTGAGAGGAAGAGAATTATGATTCATGCATCCACCCACAGGTGGATTTTTGTATAACACGTGGGCAATGGCTATCAGGAATTTAAGAGAAGACAAACTAGGCCAGCTGTCACTAAACAGTACCTATAAGACAGAGGGATGAAGCTCACTCAAATGCAACAAAAGTTTTATTAGCAAGAGGGAAGAATGCAAGTGCCATGTCAAATAACAATAACCAAGCCACTGGCAAAATGATAATGCTTGTAGAATGCTATACTAATGCTACAGGCTGTAAGTGATTGCTATACTCTGAATAACTATAAGTGTTCTTAATGACTCATAATGCATCAATGTCAAACTAAGCACTTTAAGCAAATACTTTCCAGGAATTGTAATACTTTGAGCAAATCTAGGTATGTTAAATGCCCTGGCCAGAGATGACTTAGAATAATAGTCCGGCTTACCTTTTTTGAAGACTGGAGGTGAGAACCTGCATGTGGTGAATTCACAAGACAGTGGGGCAGAACAGGATGGGTGTCTTGCAATGTAGGGGCTATGCTCTGGTTGGGAGTTTGGAAAAAGTGCCTCCAGGAGAGGCCAGAAGAACATTTCTGGGCAAAGCGAGGATCACTGGATGGAAAACCTCATCCTCTGGTTCAAATAACTTAGCTGCCTGGTACAGGTTGTGTCAGACTGCCAGGTCAAAGGCCCTTGGAAAACACTCTTCATCAGACCTTCTGGTCACCAGTAAGAAGGTCATCACAGACCGCTGGGCATGGTCATACTGGAAGAGTGAATTTGTAGTAAAGCTTTCATCATTCCTGCATCTGGCGCTTTTGTTGCTTCTAGATCTGGCATTATTAATTCGTCTACGCCCCAGGACAGGGGCATGCTTGGGAACAAATTGAGACGGGTCAGTGCAGTCTCAATAAAGTCTCTACCACAACTGGCATTGTCTTTGTGTCTATGCACACAAGAATGCTCTTATGCAGGAGCACTCTTTACTTTGCTGTCAGGTTAACAGAGTTCATTGTGTGGGTATCCCAGTTGCCAGTCAGATAGTATTGGCAACACAGGGCAGAATTAATTCACACAGCAACACAAATCACTTGTATGCCGGTGCAGGGCTTAGTGGCTCACACAATTGAAAACAAGGCAACAGTAAAGGGTTAGGTAGGCTATCAAGAGTTTCATGGATTTGTTGCAGTTCAATTTATGCAGAGGGCACACATGAATTCAAGCAGTTCAGTATATGCAAAGGAACATGTGAATTCAGACAGTCCTGTATAGGGGAACCCTGGGTTAAATGTCTGGGATACAGCTAGCTGAAGGTCTACACTAAACAGCAGGCCTGCCATCTTTGCTTAGGGCCAGTCAGATGCAGCCTATACACTGGGGCCCGGATATTCAGACTTCTCCTGGAGATGGCATAAAGCGTGGGCACAGCACAACTGGGATGCATCGGTGTGCAGTGGCACTGTGCATGGTGCAGTGGTACTGCACCAGTGTAAGCCACAGATAGGGAGCATGGGGATGTGTCAGCACAAACACAGTTCGCTGGGTTCATCACCTGCAATATTCAGTAGAGGGCATGCAAATGAGGAATAATATATATACAAGGTGGAATGGAGCCATTTTCATGGCATTATGGCTTCATTGCATGCCTTGTGCAGGGCAATCTACCAGCGAATGGCGCCTGGTGCCCTGCACAGAATGATGTCTGCACAGTGGGGTCCCAGGGCATCCCCGCCCTGTAGCCACAATCACCTGTAAATATCCAGAAAACAAATCCCTGGTGGTCTGAGTGGTACCCCCTCCCTCCTGTTGCTGTGATCACCGTGAGACAGTAATGTCTACAATCCCTGGTAGTCTAGTGGTACCCCCTGCCCCAGCCCGATCATGATAAAGTGCCATAACAAAATTCCCTGGTGATCCAGTGGCACTCCCCCCACCCACACAGGACCCCTTGCCCATCCGCTCTACCTCTGTCATCGACAGGCAGCTGCAACCACCCGCATACTGCCTGGCCACCCGCCAAATGACAGGTACAGTATGAGGCTAGCAGGGCATACTGTACTAGACAGTCCCAAATATGTAGATGAGTCATTCACATATTTGGGACTATCTACACAATGTCCCTGACAAGCCATTGGTCCACACTGTGGACCAATGGGCTTACATCCCATACTGTACCTGTCATTCGGCGGCTGGCTGGGTGGTATGCCGGCAGTGCTGCCGCTTGCCACATGATGTGAGGGAGCGGGTTGGGCAAGGGGTCCTTATGGGTGGCAGGGGTGGGGGTGCCACTGGATCACCAGGAAATTTCTTTATGATGATTTATCAGATCGAGATAGAGAGGTACCACTAGACTTCCAGGGATTGTAGACATTACTATCTCAATGGAGATCATGGCAACGGAGGGAGGGGGGTACCACTAGACTACCAGGAGATGTGGGTGCTTGTTGATGGTGTTCTGGGTGGGCAGGTGGCCACCCACGGTTGGTGACTAGTGTGTTGAGCCCTGCAATGCAGCAGCCCACCTGTGGGTGGCCAGGAGTTGTTCCATCAATTCACGGGTTCAACTCTGAACCCCTATGCGGCGCAATGCAGGGTTGTGCCAGCATATGAGCTGCACATCCCGGGCTGAATATTGGGATGTGCTGCATATGCATGGGCACGCCTGCATCTGTGCCGAATACATTAACATTGTGCCCTGGCACATCAGGATTTGTGCTGTGCCTGGCAGCCTTTTCAATATCCCACCGGGCGCAGTGTAGAGCTGCCAGTGCAACTCTGTTGTACCATGTGCAACCCTTGACTATCTGGGCCTGGGGTCTTACACTCACTGTTCCTCCCTTGCTAGGAGCTCTGAGTACAGTTAAAATTGCTTAAATTACTTCGACTAGCCCTTGGTTGGGTGATTGCATTTGTGCTGCGAGGAGCTGTCTCTTACATACGCTATGCAAATCTGGGACTCTCAGCCTCTCACTGCCTACACCATGGCTGTAGATGCCAGCTCCCTTCCTCAGACCAACTCATAACTAGCAGATTCGCGACACCATATGTGCTGGGGCCCCGTATGTTCTGGGGCTACTCTTTCAGGGGGTCTGGGTGCGGGGCCCTGTGTCAGGTATGCTGGTATTTAGGAACCTGACTTTGTTTCTCTTTTCACTGCTCCCTGGCTAAAGTGCAGTACCATATTGGACACTATCCCTGACTCTGGGCTACTAGATTCAGTGATTGGGTTACTAACCCTAGTGGCTACACTACTAAGTTCAGAGGTGGGCTTCTAAGTTTTGAGGTGGGTCACTAGCCTTGCTGCTGGCCAATTACCACTGGGATCTTCCTGCCTCATATCCTGACCACTTGGCATCTATTTTTCTTTAACTGGGCCTGCTTGCCCTTTGTTCCCACCATCTGGGGTTTACTGGATTTAGCTTGGACTTTATTTTACCGTAACTCCACCTTTTCAGAACTTTTACAAAAAAGGGCCAGCCTGATCTTGCCCACCTAGCTGACCTGGCCACTCTTTTGATGGAGGGCTTGGCACCCTGACTCTCTTCCTGGGGCTAACTTTATTTAAATCAAGGCCTGGCTGCCTCTCTTACTCCACCCTCCAGGCAATCCCATCTGAAGGGATTGGCTGACCAGAACTTCAAATATTATTATTTTATTTTTAAATAAGAATTCTGGTGGTCAACACCTGCCCAACAGTGCTGCAGACTCACCGCTCTGACCATGGGTGAAGTTACTGTAGGGAACTGGGAAGATGGCTGGGAAGTGAGGTAGCTGGCGGCAGGTATTGCTGGTTGAGCAGACTGGAAGGACATCTGGCACTGCTGGCTACTGTGGAGGATTACTTTGAAGGGAGACATGGTTGCCATGGTGAGGGTGCTGTGGGCGGTGACTCCATGGGTGGTCCTGTCAACATGGCTTTGCTGCTCCACCCTAACCCTCCTCTTTCTCACCACCATGGCCTTGCTCTGGTGCTGTTACCTCTGTCTTTTCTTCTCACTACCACGTCCTCTTGAATGCCACAAGTAAGGGACCTGAATCTAACTTTTAAATAACAAAAACTAAGTGGGGCTGTGGGGCTGTACAGAGCCTCACTGACTGCTACTCCAGGACGATGGATGACCACAGGAACTGCAGATGCTGCTGAATCTTTCTCTCTTTCAATCCCTGACCATTCCACTAGAACCATTGTGCAGCTGTTACATTTCTCCTGACTAGACCCACCACCTGATCACTGACATCAGTGATGCTGTACTCACCATGACTGGCCAGGAAACAATGAGACCCCACAAGCCTGAGGTAAGTTCCTCCTGTTGTCACTGGCTGGTTGGTCATTGGGCTACCATTACTTCACTGCTGTGTGAATGACTCCTCTTATGGCCTTGGCCATCTCTTTTAATGAGGCCCCATATGTTCAGGATGCTGAGTCACTGGCACTGTGGGGGCAGCCAATGGGCCAGCATGAGCTGGCATTCAAAACTGGCACCATGCTTGTGCCACTCTAAGGGATGGGAAAACTGCCAGAGAAAACTGATGGAGAAGAAAAAACATTTTAAACTGCAGGCTGACAGTTTATCTCTGTGGGATCCCATGTTACCATCTTTCTGGCTCCTCCTCCCTGAAAGCCCCATACTGCTTGCTAGGGGCTGGGGCACTGACTGGGGATACTGAACTGGGATACCTGGGCTGTACTGGGGCACTGAGGACACCTGGAGCACTATAATCTTAACTCCCTATGTCCAGCTATACCTTGGTGCTCCTAGAGCTCTGTTGCTCCTTTTCTGTAGGGCACCAGGGGCTGTCAACTCTGGGACCACGACACATATATATCAACAATACATAAATAATTGAACAGTAATACCCATAGAATAAATAACACATAATAAACAAATAGAGTCAAAGATTTATCTAAAAGCAGAGAGACTACTCAATAAAATCAATTATCAATCCCAGAACTTGGGCAAATAATGACTTTTAATCCCCTTTTAAACATCTCACCGAGGGAACTCCTTAGATAGAAAAGCATGGAGTTCCAAGTAGTGAGACCACCACCAGGAACATTCTATTCCTGGATTACTTAAGGAGAGACCTCAGGATGACCAACAGTAGTTCCTTTTGGAGGCGGAGAGAGTGGCTGGGAGTATACCAGATGGCGCGGTCTTTCAGATAGGAATGGCCTGATCCATGCAGGGCTTTGTATGTCAACAAAGCAATCTTGAAATTGGTATGCCACCCACTTCTAGCGGTGCAGCTTCAGCAGCACAGGAGAGATGTGGTCCCTGTATGACACACCCGATATTAACATGACTGCCAACATGCACCAGCTGTAGGTGGCGCACCAACCCTCCAGATAATAATAAACTTTATTTGTTTAGCGCCTTTCAAGAGCATAAAGGTGCTTTACATAAAAGCATAAATAAAACAGAATAAAATATCAAAACTCTATAAAACAGATAAACAATAAACGCCAACAAATTAGGCAGCATATGCTTGATGCCATAGAAATGTTTAAGTGCCTGCTTGAAACCCACATAGGTCGGACACTCCCATAGCTGACAGGGTAGAGAATTCATAGAGTTAGGGCTGCATACAGAAATGCATGGCCCCTGAAGATTTTAAAGACACCCATGGAATCTCTAGCAACCCCATGTCAACCCAGCCGATAGTGATCGCTGGCAGTAGGGAGACAGAAGCTCTTTCAGGTAGTCCAGGCCAAGTCCGTGTGCGACTTTTTATAAGTCAGAAGTCCAACTTTAAAGGCGATCTGCCACTGAATTGGCAGCCAGTGCAGTTCGCGCAGCACTGGTGTAATATGACATGACCATGAAGTCTCGTCAACAACTGGGCTGCTGCGTTCTGCACCAGCTGCAGGTGGTGGATATCAAGCCCTGGTAGCCCTAGGTAAAGAATTGCAATAATCAAGGCATGAGGTCACAAAGGTGTGGACCAATGTGGGAAGATCACTGGATGGAACAAGGTGCTTGATCCTAGCGATGTTCTTCAGATAATAAAAAACGACTTGGCGACTGCCGACACCTGAGATCACAGTTTCAGCCCATTGTCAAACACCACCCCAGGTCCCACACCCATTCGAGGCAAGAGGCTGGAGCCCCCAGGAAAAGCCCCCATAGGCTGATCAGCTCCCAACCCTCTGTCCAGCCACTTGGATCCACAACCATCACCTCCGCCTTACCTGAGTTCAACTTCAGCCAGTTGGAATTCATCCAATCCTGGATTTCAGCGAGGCAATTATTAAATACCGAGGCACTATCCTGGTTATGCGAAGACAGGTAGAGCTGGGTGTCATCAGCATAGCAGTGAAACCTCAGCCCATACTGTCTTACAATGTCTCAGAGAGGCAGCATGTACACGCTGAACAACATGGGGAAAAGCACCAAGCCCTGAGGATCTCACATGACAGAGAGAGGAGGATCGGAGGAATAAATCCTGACACCACCTCTGCCAGTGAGGAAGGACTTAAACCAACTGAGAACTGTACCAGACAGGCTACAGATGAACCTCAGGCACTCAAGCAGCACCCCATGGTCCACGGTCTCACATGCTGAGGAGAGATCTAGGAGTACCAAGATGAAGCAGCTTTTCCGATCTCTCACCATCAGGAGACTATTGAGCACCCCAACCAGTGCAGTCTCGTGCTGCGCTCTTAAAAACTGGACTGGAGAGGTTTGTAAATGCAATGGAGGGTCAGATGGTTCTCCAACTGTACAGCCACTACTTTCTCAATCACCTTCTCCACAAAGGGAAGGTTACAGATACAGTAGGTCTGTAGTTGGCAAGGCAGTCTGGGTCCAGAGAAGCTTTCTTCAGGAGGGTGTCACCACTGGCTCCTTCAGGAGCTAGGAAACTCACCTGACTCAAGGGAGCACCAGGCTATCCATGCCAGGACAGGGCCAATGATGTCACAACAACCCATAATCAGGAAGTTGGGACCCGGATCAAACTACAGCACATAGTGTGCATATCATGGACAATCCACATAACATCCATGAACTCCAGCTGGTCAAAGGTACTCTAGGAAAAATGGAGGGAGCAACAGGAGCTCCAATCACTAGCATCCAGCATAGAATGTGCTGGTTGGATTTCTGCCCTGATGTCAGCCACCTTAACTGCAAAGAACTGAACAAGCTAATCACAATCCAACTATGAAAAAGCTCTTTGAGACTGCAGACAAGCCAGGTTGCACAGCCTGTCCACAGTTCAAAAGAGCTGAGCAGGTCGTTCTGAGCAGCAGCAATCTCCCGGACAGGAACTCTGCTTTCTTACGGGAGATTGTTGATTGATAGAGTTAATGATGTTCTAGCAATCTAAGATGGTTGGCCTCCAGGGTGGATTTCTCCAAGCAGCACGCTAACCTTCATCCAAGTCGCCAGATCTCCCTCAAGGCCCCATCAAACCAAGGGGACCGAGGGTGAAGGGAGAGAGGACGAACATGGACAGGAATGATACAGTCCAGGGCTGTAGTAATGGCCTTATTATGGCCAGAACCAAGGCCTCTAGGCTCCCGTGCCACAGGAAACTCTGATAGGTCAAGCACCACCGCTAGGCCTTCAGGGCTCACACCCATAAAGGAGGTATCTGACCATCTCCACAGGGGTAGATCTACAAGGGGGCACAAAATTGAATTCCATGGAATGGTGATCGGCCCATCTGGTTCCACCCCAAATCAGAGGCTTCGATCCCCAGGAGGAAGACCAGGTCAAGAGAGTGACCGTGTTTGCAAGTAGCAGAGGAAACAATCGGTGTAAGGCTCAGAGGTGTCATCAACTGGAGGAAGTGTTGTCCAAATTGTGAAAGTTTGTCATCAACCCAGGCGCTGAAGTCACCCAGGACCATCAGCCTGGGCAAATCAAATGCCATGTCGATGACAAAGTCTGCTACTTCCTGCAGCAATCTTTCTCATCCCTGGTGGATGGTAGATGAGGCTAGCCTACAGTCTACACCTACTACTACAGTACACTCCAATGACCCAGTCTCCTCAACTGGTACACTCGTGAGGCCCAATTCGTCTTTAAACAGAGTGCACCTCCCCTGCAGTCCAATCTGAGCAGTGTCACTGAGTACCGGCTGGAATCACAGCCTCTAATATTGGGCCAGCATTTCATTCTGCCAGGTCTCGTAATGCAAGCCAGATCAGCTGACCCAACAAGATTTGCAATGATTGCAGTCTTGTTTTTAATTAATCTAACATTGCATAACACGTCTCAAGTTGGACAGGTCTCCAGGGCCACCTGAGCTACTTGCCCACCAATAATGGTGGTTCCCTTGGTTATGGAGACCAGGCATGGAGGACCATGTTCCAGAGTCCATTTGCCCCAGGCGTCTTCTGGACCTAACAACCCCCGCGGGCAATGCTCAGCACTCTACAGCGCTGATTAGTTGAACATTTTAAGGGGGAAGGGAGGTGCGGAGGGCAGGACGAATAATAGCGCACGACTTGTGGAAGGGGGCAGGCCTTTAACACATAATGCTGTCCTAGGCAAAAATCACCAGGCTAGTAGAAAGAACCCCCAACAAAATATACACAAAACCACAAACTCCAAAATAAATAAATAAAATGGTTTGGCACACCCACAACTCTCACTTGAGGAGTAATGAACAATAATATAAAACAGCTGTATAACAAAAACCCCTACCCCTTAAAATTAAACCAAAAATAAACTCACTCACTATACACAAACTTTACAATATACAACCAGATATACCCACCCATACACCCATACCATATACACAATCCTATATTAAATTACATTGAACAAACTATAATAAAATTAAAGTGCAGCACAAATAATGTCCGAGAGCAAAATTATGTCAAATAACTAGCCCAGAGTCTTCCAATAATGAATACTAGTGGTCCCTCTGGTGAGCTCTTACCCTACTAGAAAAAAAGATTAGTCTTCCAGTCTATCTGTCCCATAGGTAGGATAGAATAATACAAATCAAGAGAATAATGTTGAAATAAAAATTAAAAACATGCTCTGCCAGTCCTTAGGAGGTAGAGATAATTCAAAGGCCACCACAGTCAGCACTCTTTCTAGCTTCAGGTTCACACTCCAACATACAGCTGCAGGAGCCCCATACATGAATTTGCCTGTCCAGCCATCCTCAAGAAGCTGCCAGAGACACCACCCATGGACAGCTCAGAGCGAGCAGGCCTTCCAGCTCAGCTGCCCAAGCCTAGGGATCCATGAGAACTCAATGCCCGTACTCTGAGGACACGGACCCAACTCCCATCCAGCTGGGACCCCAGCAAACCACCTGGGTTTGGGCTGGATCAAAGGGCAAGATATTCCAACTTTTCTTCAGGGAGCTCATTAACTGGCTCAGAGGACCAAGGGCTGCCGCAGTTCAACAGCCAGGAAAGACCACATTCCAGAATCCACGTTCCAAGACCAGCAAAAACGACAGTCCAGAACCAACAGTTTGCACATGATTTGCACACAATTTCAGATGGATCCCCTGCAAACAAACTCCCTTGGACCAAACAACCCAGACTCCCTGGCAACATGTCGCACAGTCTCCTTGGTTCCTTTCACAGCCAACTCCATGCTCTCAATATGGAACCCAGCGCTGCAGAGCAGCCGACTTCACACTGCAGGCCACTTGAATCAGCGGACAACCACCGCCAGATCTCATCCAACAGAGCCGCCCACCAGCACTGGCTGTGTAGGTAAGGGACTATGGGGGAACATTTCTCAACCCCGGATTGAATTAGGAACAAAAGTGACTTAGAGTTTTTAAGCGTTTACCCTCTGGGCTATAAAACACTCTCGGACTAAAAGAAAAATAAAATTAATGAGCAAAGTAACAAAATAAGGCTAAAACAACAAAAACTAACAAAATATCAAAAGAAAAATCTGAAGTGTAGGTAAAGAGCATTACAGTAGTCCAGCCTCAGTCATGAAACCATACACCAGGGTCACTAGATCCTCTTTCCCAAGATGAGGTTTAATCTAAGAGATATTCCTTAACTAGAAAAATCCACTGTAGACCACAGCTGACACCTGGTGTTCTAATGTCAGCCAAGAATTCACATGACTCCCAGATTTTCACCCTATCCACAGCTGTCAGGAGGGTGCCATTAAGAGTTGTTTAACTAACTTCATTCAGCCTTCCAGCTGACCCCAGAGGACCTGGTTCCGTCAATGTCAACTCCATCTTGGTTGGATTGAGAATCAGCCAGTTTGTGATCATTCAGTAGGAGATTTCTTTAAGGCATTGCTCCAGTACAGTGACTCCTCCCACCGCCTGATGTAAATGACAGGTACAACTGAGTGTCATCTGCATAGCAGTGAAAACTCACACTGTACCATCTGATGACCCAGCCTAACAGCAACAAATACACTGCCAACAACATAGAGGACAGACTCAAACCAGGAGAAACCCCATGACAGACCACAGCTGGCACGCAGTGAGCAAGTACCATCATAACCCTGTGATCTGCCAGAAGGAAGGACTCAAACCATTTCAATGTTGCCCCAGTAAGTCCCCCATATTCTCCAAGATGCTCTACCAAACCCTATGGTCAACAGTGTCAAATGTTGAGGACAGGTCCAGCAGAATGAGAATAGAACATTCCCTTATCCATTGCCAGTAGCAGGTCATCAAACAGCTTGATGAACACAGTCTTTGTACTGTGGTGAGGCCTGAAACCTGAATGAAATAGCTTATAGATGTCACAGTTCTCAAGGTGATCCTCCAGCTGTGTGGCCAGCACCATTTCAATAACCTTCTCTGAAAAGGAAGGCTCGAGACAGACCTTTATTAGCCAACACATCTGGATCCCTGATGATTTCTTTTATGAGGTTCTCACCACAGCTTTTTAAGATCTGTGGGACAACAACCTTCAGAAAGGAACACTAGATAATGCTAGCAAACATTAGACCCAGGTCCTCATGGCAGTCCACCAGCTGCCATGAAGAGCTCAGATCCAAAGTGCAAGGGATGGAGTAGAGTGTCATAAGCACCTCAAGGACCTCCTCCTTAATAACTGTCCGGAACTCACTCCAGACTGATAGAGTGCTAATGTGCTTGCCATCTGAACAATGCTGCCTCATGACAGGCACCCTGTAGATGTCCTCGATCCTTCCCCAGGAGCAGTTCATTCATGCCTGGCAGGTGTCCATGCCCTCCTTGTCATCTTACAGGGATGCCTGTGTGACAGTATCTGCCACCATGAATTTGATTGGCATCAGGGTTGGTCCTTGGGCCTTCCGCCCGTGGCTGTTGAGGACTGCTTGGTGGCCACCAGCTTCTTTTCGACAGTAGTATGGAATCTTGTCATTTGTGTTTTATAGCAGCAATGATCCTTGCCTCCTATCTGGCAGTGTTAACAGCCACCTTGATATCCAGCCAGATCTGGGCTTTTGTCTCAGTGGATGTCTTCAGGATGTTACCCATACAGGGTTGCATATTGCTCCTTTCTGTGGGCCACCGTGGTTGCTACCTACATTGTTGTGAAGTTCAAGGACCATGATTGGTTGATGCCTTGAATCCTGTGTCCATTGCCCACAGGATGGCTATGGTCAGTACCAGCCTTGAGCTGCTTATATGGCTGGGGCACTGTGGTGTAGCCATACTATTGAGTGCAAGGTGTGTATTGCACTACTGCTAGTGCACACTATGCTGTGAGCATGGTCTGGCTGCTGCAGTTGCCCTTGTATGGCTGGGACACAGGATGTGGTAAGGATCTTTAGCGCCTCCTTTGGGCCATCTGTGCAAACCTGCATGTCTCCACTCCACCTCCATGCTGCAACCAATGCGCCTGGTGTTGTGCGTGCCACTAGTCCCGAGCTGTTTCCACAACTTGCAAGGGCTCACTGTGTTTCTGTCGATTTCTGGCACCAAGTATGCACTGTGGATGCATAGGGCCCATTGTTTGCACAGAAAGGTAAATGGTTATCTGGCACACAAAGAAACAGTGATCCAGTAAAAATATCTGTTTAGTCCTAGTGCAAGAATATACAAGAGGATACTGTACAATGCTATTTTGTGTCTTCACCGTGTTTTTATTTTTCTAGAGAGAATAGAATAGAGCAGAACAGAATGGAACAACTAGTAGGCATTATGCCTGGAGTATATAAAAGGTGTACAACTGTAGGATTTGTGCAAAGGAAGAGCTCACTTATGAGGAGCAGATGAAGCTGCAACTTAAAGAGTCCCTCAAGGAAAGTGCGGAGACAGGCGAAACCCTGGTCACAGAGGAGGCTGTCCAGAGTCTTGAGACAGAGGTCAGAGGGAGAGAGAGAAACAGAGAGTGAGAGAACAGAGAGAGAGAGAGAGAGAGAGAGAGAGAGAGAGAGAGACAGAGAAAGACTAGAGCCATGGTGGCTAAGTAACAAGACCAGACTGAGATAGAGAAACTGAGACAAAAGCACTCACTGATAAAAGGCAAAGGTGGATCCTGAGCTGCAAAAAGGAAGCTAAGGCAGAGGAGTAACAGAAAAGTACCACTGTCAGAAGGAGAGTAAGGAGAGGAGCATGAGAAAGTGCACCAGAAAAGAAATGAGAGATACTGCACCAGGCAGAGCAGAAAAAGTACCAGCACAAGATCCTGGTGCAAGGAAGTGAAAGAACAGCATAGCACAAGATCCAGATGCAAGAGGAGCAAGAAAAATAGCACTACCACAAGCTCTAGATGCAAGAGGAGTGAATGAAACAGCACCAGCACAAGATCCTGATACAAGAGGAGTGAAAGAAACAGCACTAGCACAAGATTCAAATGCAAGAGTAGTGAGGAAACAGACATCAGCACAAGATCCAGATGCAAGAGGAGTGAGAGAACAGCACCAGCACAAGATCCAGATGCAAGAGGAGCGAGAGAAACAGCACCAGCACAAGATCCAGATGCAAGAGGAGCAAGGAGAAACAGCACAAGCACATGCTCCAGATGCAGAGGATAGTAGAAAGAGCACCAGCACAAGATCCAGATGCAAGGAAGCAAGAGAAACAGCATCAGCACAAGATCAGATGCAAGAGATGTGAGTGAAACAGCACAAGCACATGATCCAGATGCAAGATTAGCAAGAACACCAGCACAAGATCCAGATGCAAGAGATGTGAGTGAAACAGCACAAGCACAAGATCCAGATGCAAGAAGAGCAAGAGAAACAGCACCAGCACAAGATCCAGATGCAAGAGGAGCAAGAGAAACAGCACAAGCACAAGATCCAGATACAAGAGGAGTGAAAGAAACAGCACTAGCATGAGATCCAAAGGCAAGAGTAGGAGGAAACAGCACCAGCACAAGATCCAGATGCAAGAGGAGTGAGAGAAACAGCACCAGCACAAGTTCCAGATGCAAGAGGAGTGAGAGAAACAGCACCAGCACTAGATCCAGATGCAAGAGAATCACAAGAAACAGCACAGCACAAGATCCAGATGCAAGAGGTGTGGAGTGAAACAGTACCAGCACAAGATCAAGATGCAAGAGGAGCAAGAGAAACATCACCAGCACAAATCTGGATGCGAGAGGAGTGAGAGAAACAGAACCACCACAGGATCCTGATGCAAGAGGAGTGAGAGAAACAGCACAGCACAAGATCCAGATGCAAGAGGAGCAAGAGAAACAGCACACACAAGATCCAGATGCAAGAGGTGGAGTGAAACAGCACAAGCACAAGATCCAGATGCAAGAGGAGCAAGAGAAACATCACCAGCACAAATCTAGATGCGAGAGGAGGAGAGAAACAGCACCACCACAGGATCCTGATGAAAGAGGAGCAAAAGAAACAGCACCAGCACAAGATCAAGATGCAAGAGGAGCAAGAGAAACAGCACCAGCACAAATCTGGATGCGAGAGGAGGAGAGAAACAGAACCGCCACAGGATCCTGATGCAAGAGGAGTGAGAGAAACAGCACAGCACAAGATCCAGATGCAAGAGGAGTGAGAGAAACAGCACAGCACAAGATCAGATGCAAGAGGATAGTAAGAAAGAGCACCAGCACAAGATCCAGATGCAAAGAAGCAAGAGAAACAGCATCAGCACAAGATCAGATGCAAGAGATGTGAGTGAAACAGCACCAACACAAGATCCAGCTGCAAGATGAGCAAGAGAAACAGTACCAGCATATGATCCAGATCCAAGAGGAGCAGAAAACAGCATCAGCACAAGAGCCAGATGCAAGATGATCAAGAGAAACAGCTCCACAAGATCCAGATACAAGAGGAGCAAGAGAAACAGCACAAGCAACAGCAGAGCAGCTCTTGTCTGTGTCACAACTCATAGTCAGATGAGAAAAAGCTATGGAGGGGAGTGAGTGAAGGCAGTGCAGCCATGGGCACTTTTTAATTCAGTAGTAGAAGATGCCAGTGTGGCTGCAGGACTAGCGAGGAATGGCAGTTCATGCCTCAGCTGTGGCAGAGAAAGCCTCAGCTGTGAACAGTTTCATACCACTGATGGAGAGAGAGTACTCTAGGGAGGGTTAAGAGTGCGGAGCTTCACAGGGCTTGGCATGATTGGCATGTTGACTCATCCCTACATAAGGTGAGGGAAATGGCAGCCAGAGCTGAGAGTGACTCTCAGGGTAAAGATAAAAAGAAGGTATACTGTGAGAAGAGTTCCTGAATCCCCAGTGATCTTAGTTCGTTCCTAAACCAGTGCCTCATAGAAACATAGAAACTGGTGGCAGATAAGGACCATTAGGCCTATTCAGTCTTCCTTAAACTCAGTGCCTCAGTCCACCCCACCACTGGGCGGCAACATTTATATTTCTTTTATTTTAAATGAAATTTAATATGAGATGCACACAATTTCTATTGCCAATGCCCATTGTTAATACTTTTGTGCTAAGCATGCCCTGATGTACAATGGATCCTCTGCCTCTCCTCATCCCATCCCAAAACATTCTCTGGTTTTCAGTGATACCCAGTCCCTAGTGTGTAGAGGCACCCCTTCCTGAGATGTAAGATTCTCTGGTATACAGCCCTCCAGGCAGGCAACAGGCATTCATAAAAAGAATTTGCAGATTTCATTGTCGGCCCATCACTGAATGCCCCCAACTTAATTGTGCTGGGGGATTTCAATGTATGTGTTGATTAAGAAACTTTGCAATTTGTTCAGCAGCTCCTCAAGTTGATGGATTCACTGGGCCTCACACAGCTTGTTTCCACTGCTACCAATGAACATGGCTACACCTTGGACCTCATCCTCACTGGGGCTGAACATCGTGAATGAAAATGAGGATCCAGTGGCTTGGTCGGATCACCACGCTGTTAGTTTTGGACAGGATCCTCCAAATCTATCCACCCTTGTGGAGATGACCTACTCATCTGAGATATGTGTTACTAAAGAAATACTTCTGGCAGTGTTGGACAACTCAGGTATGTTTGCAGCATACGATGGTGAGTGAAGGTGGCCATTTATTGTTACAGTGTGGCCATTACGGTGGTGCTGACTCCATTGCACTGATCTGTGTCTGTCCATGGACCTCTCATTCATAGTTCACCATGGTATAATGACTATCTGAGGCAGTTATGCAAT
Source organism: Neoceratodus forsteri (assembly GCA_016271365.2). Classification (NCBI taxonomy): domain Eukaryota; kingdom Metazoa; phylum Chordata; order Ceratodontiformes; family Ceratodontidae; genus Neoceratodus; species Neoceratodus forsteri. The sequence continues at coordinate 387,723,860 of CM057456.1, forward strand.
GGGGTGAAGGTTGGAGCATTACTAGAAGAGGTCAGGTTCAATGTATGACAGGATAGCTCTGTGGTCCCATTATAAGGACTATCAGAGGGCAATAACCATGAAAAGGTAGAGTTCCTGTCACAGGTTATTGTCTCAGAAGGAAATAGGCCTGCTCAACTCTTTTACACTGTGGACAGGTTATTCATCCTCACTGTCTGCTGTCTGGAGCTTTGTCTCAAAAAAAGTGTGAGTTTGAGTCTTTCCTTCTGGACAGTGTGTCCTCCATTCGATCCAGGATCTTTGCAGGTGGCCTGTTAGGGGCCAGCAGAGACATGGAGAGGCACAGGAGGCCCTCTGAGGGTCTGGAAGTGAGTTACAGCCAATTTTATGGAGAAGGTGTTCAGGGTGATAGTGGTGCTGCATCCCACCTACTGTATTTCAGATCTAGGGCCTGTGTGGCTTGTTGGTGGACTGCCACATGACCCTGGGTCTGATGTTTACCAGCATTGCCCAGTGTGCCTTAATGGAGGGTTGTTTTTGAGGCTCTTGAAAAGCCATGGAAGGACCGCTCTTGAAGAAACCATCTCTGGACTTAGAGGTGCTAGAAAAGTACAGGTTTGTCTCAGACCTTCCTGGTTTAGGGTAGGTTATCGAGAAGTTGGTGATAACATAGCTGGAGGCTCACCTTGAAAGTTTTAACATCTATGGAACTCTCCAGTCAGATTTTCAGACCTTGCCATGTTACAGAGACCACGCTCATCAAGGTGTTTGATGATCTGCTGTTAGCAAGTGATAAGGGTGTGCCATATTGTTCTTCTCCTTGATCTGTCATCAGCATTTGACACTGTGGACCATGAGGTTTTGACTGAGTGCCTTGGTGAGTATGGGGACTCACTGGGGCAACTTTAAAGTGGTTTTAGTCCTTCTTATCCAGCCGATCACAGTGGGTTATAATGGAACTTTCTCATTGCAGATGGTTGCAGTGGGCTGCGATGTTCCCCAGAGTTCAACTCTGTCCCATGTTTTCACATTTAAGTAGCTTTGCTATATATTCAGCTGTTCCTGACCTTTAAAGAAATTTCTGATTGGATGCCCTTCAGCTGACTAAGTCTCAGTCTGACCAAGATGGAGTTGTTGCTAGTGGAACCAGATCCTCAAGGGTCAACCAGAAGATATGATGCTGTCAGAATATTATGCCTGAGCAGCACTTTTGACAGCTGTGGACAGGGTAAAAAATCTGGGCGTCATTGTTGACTCAGGGTTTACACAAGAACATCAGAGGCTCAATTTTCAAATGGCCCTTAGAGCAAGCAAGCTGCAGCAAACAGCAGCTTGCTTCAGAACCTGTGCATTAGGAACTATGCACCTGATTTTTGGTACAGTTTGGGTCCCAGTACCAAACACCCCGCATTTTCCACAACCTCACCCATGTGTCAAATTGACAGAGGTTACCTCCAGCCTCACAGCTGATGATGCCCCTGCCAGCCTCAGGGACAGTGCTATAGGCATGTGATGGCTCCCTGCCTGCTGAGCACCAGGGATCGCTCTGGGTCATGACAGCTGAACCATCATGTATGTGGCAAAGTAGGGATGGGTATGGAGGGGTGTGCCTGGGCACCAACAACCCACATTGTGACAGGGGCCACATGTACACCACAGTGAGGGTGCCATCGGTGTCCATGACAGAACTGCACCATGGCTCTTTAGGGAAACTCCTGTATGCTACTCTACCCTGTGAGTGGTGGTGTAGCATAGCTACACCATGCCCACTATGGGAGCCCTGCTGCTCCATTTCTGAGCAACTCTAATGATCAGGTGCCACCACCAGCACACTCCCAGGAACTGCCCACTGGACACCAGTGCAACGTGGTAGTAGGGGATCTGCACCTCAACCACTGGCAGCCACAGTGCAGCTGCATTTTCATGGCCCCTTCTCTGGTGGCTGCAGATGCCCTGGTGCAGTCAGTCACCTCTTCATGTGCACGCAGTCAATGTCATGTGACTGTGTCTTTGTGATCCCTGCTGCCAAATATTTCTGGGAAGCGTGTCATGGCTGCCAGTGGAGCACTGCCACAATGTCCTTGGACCTACACAGAACCATATAGTGCCTGTCTATCCTGGTCCAGTTCACTGGCACTCCCTGGCTCTGTAAGGCTAGATTGGGATGGGGAAGAAGTGATTGCAACCACATGGGCCAGACTGCCCACTGAAACACCCATGTGAGCTGTCACTACCCTGCAGTGCCATGGCATGTGGCAGTAGAGGAGATGGAGGGATGGACATGATGGCATAAAGCCCTGTCCTGTGCCACAGTCCAGGTGGCAGATGGGGTAGGCTGGGCCACACTGAGACTGTACTGTACAGCACAGTCTGCCTACCTGACAGGGGAACAGGCGCACCAGGATGTGAGGAGAGTGACTGGGAAGGGGACGAAAGGACTCACCGACTTGTGGGAGTGAGTCCAGGATCCTGGCTGGTGGGTGTGGAGGATGGTTGCACCTGGGCCATTTGAGTGGGGACAGATGCTGCAGTCCCAGAGTCTTAGATTGCCAATGGGTCCACTGCCCATTACCTTCCACCCTGAAGGGGCACTGCTCCTGGAGGGGGTCAACGACATCATACCAGGCTCAACACCACTCACTACAGGAATATGCTGGGGCCAGCAGCCTGACGGTGGGGGGTGGGGTGCCACTGCCAGTGTGCAGCCATCACCATGATCTGGCGGTGCCCCTGTATGCCACAGCAGGTCATCCTATGCTGCCGGGTCTCTCTGGCCATTCACTTGCTATAGGCGGCGGTGGCGCATGGGCTGTCAGACCAGCTGTGGCTGGTCTAACTCTAGTGGACAGTGGCCCTTTGAGGGGATTACAAAATCTTATTTTAGGGGTGCTGCAGCACTGCCCTGGAGCAAGCCCCTTTCCACCATAGCACACTGATGTATCCAGCACAAGTGTGGCACACACCTGGCTGGTGCTGGCAGCCCCATGTGGTACAGATCACATCTGAAAATTGGGAATGGCATACAGTGTGGTACAAGATGCCCTTCTGCCTAACCTTGTTGGCATAAGCACTGTGCGCCATTCCTGATCTTTTGAAAATTGGCCCCAGGTGTCAGCCGTGGTCCACCATGGATTTTCCAATTAAGGAATATCTCCATATTATACCCTATCTATTACAACAGGATCTGGAGACCACAGTACATGCCTTTGTGACCTCAAGCCTGGACTACTGTAATCCTTTGCATTGTACCTAGGGCAATCTGGGGTTTGGTGTGTTGCCTGCGGCTGGTGCTGAATGCCACAGCTAGGTTGTTGGCAGGTGTGATATACTGCAAACTCATTACACCAGTGCTGCACTGACTTCAAATGGATGGCACACTATCTTCAACACTGCTTTTGTTAATATATAAAGTGTCTGCATGGCTCGGGCCCTGCTTACCTGAAAGTCCTCTTGGTCTGGTATGCTCCCAGCTGCTCTCTACTCCACTGAGGAATTGTTGCTGGTCTTCCGTAATCATGCTTAGAACACACTGGTGATAGGGCTCTCTTGGTGGCGGCTCCAGCAATATTGAACTCTCTGCCATCCCATCTAAGGGTTCCCCTTTGTGGAGGCATTTAAAAGGTCCTACAACTCAGCTGTTTGACTTAACATATGGACCTGATGTCTGATTTGTTCTCTGTGTACCTCATGCTGTATTTAAGATTAACGGTCAATGATCTGTATACCTGATGTATGTATGTGAAGTGCCCTGAACCCTTAAAATAGTGCGCTCTATAAATCAAATTGCCTTGCTGTAAGAGTGTGGCATGTAACCTTACATTTTCTTTTCCATTTCAAGTCTGTTGCAACAGTATTTCTCCTATGCTATTCTTTTGTATCTTCTTTTTGTGTTCTCTGCTCTGTTTCTCTATACCTTGTCTCCTTTCCTGTAAGGTTAGCATTTTACCACGTTGAATTTGCAAGCGTAATGCTCGCGATCCACTGCATGAACGGCACACAACTGCACACTGCGATGCACGCAATTCATGCGGTCCTTGTGAATGTGTGCACACCACCACTTAAGTTCTGGGGTAGGCAATTAGAGAAAGCGACTCCTTGAGGTATTAAAAACACTTCTGCTGGGAATAAACAGATACACTTTGTGCTGCTCTAGAATGAGGACCCTTACCCTTTTTTGTAAAAAAAATACAAGGGTTTGGTTCTCTACAGCCACTTGTTCCTGCCCTCAGCTGCAAAAGTATAGCGACTCACTGTAAGAAGCTGAGTTAGGGACTCCTGTTTACTTTTTATCCCTGTTGTGTTGTTTCTTTTTTTAAACAGGGTGCTAGTGTTAATAGGAGATTTACTTCAAAGAAAGGTCATTAGAAAATACAAAAGAATCTGAAATGAAGGAATCTGATAGTTTAAAGTATGCTTGCTTTTGAAACAGAAAAAAACCCAGAGTAAAGGAAAGAAAAAGTATTTGCTTGCATGTGTTACAAGTAGGGTGCTTGCTGCAGCCTCTGTAGTATGTGCTCTGGACACACCTTCTGGTCTATAAAGCTCTCTAGAGCCGGCTGGCCATAATCTTGCTGCAGCCTCTGTAGTTTGTGCTCTGGACACACCTCTGGTCTGTAAAGCTCTCTAGGGGCTGCCCGGCCATACTCTTGCTGTAGCCTCTGTAGTATGTGCTCTGGACACACCTTCTGCTCTGTAATGCTCTCCAGGGCGGCCGGCCATACTCTTGCTGCAGCCTCTGTAGTATGTGCTCTGGACATACCCTCTGGTCCATAAAGCTGTCTAGGGTTGGCTGGTCATCCTCTTGCTGTAGTCTCTGTAGTATGTGCTCTGGACACACCCTCTGGTCTGTAAAGCTCTCTGGGCTAGCCATACTCTTGCTGCAGCCACTGTAGTATGCTCTGGACACACCCTATGGTCTGTAAAGCCTCTAGGCCGGCCAGCCATACTCTTGCTATCTTTATGCTGCAGACCAGGAGGCATGGCCACTTGCTGTGTTTTCATCAATGAAACTCTACACTACTACAGTATTATTAATTTATCTATTGAGAACATTATGAATGTAACTAAATGTCGGATTGTATGTATATAGAATTGTTTTAATGAGAATAAAGCATTTTTCTCTTGTACTAAGAGAAAGGGGTGGAGCTTTGCACATCACATGACCTAATCTGCGTATAAAGCAGGACCTTTCTCAAAGTTTAGTCAGTTGGTGCTGGGGTGCTGACCCTAGCTGTGTCCTAGAGAGCCTACTAGGATACCTACCCCAGTGATGTAACTGTAGAGAATTTAGTTTTGCATTGATTCTATTTTATTTTGTCATTTGAAGTCCATTTTGTTTATTCCACTGCAATAAATTACTTGTTTGGAGACACTACCTATCTTGTGGATGTTCCATCTTTATCCCACATTCTCACACTTGCCTTATCCCTCATACTAAGAAGTCTCTGGTGAATGCTAGTGTAAGCCCCCATTCTGAGCTCACCTGGCTTGCTTCCGCTTCCCCACTTCCCTTTTCTGCTCAAGAACACTTGGCCCAAGTCTTGTGTGGCCTGTGTTCTCCATCCAGTCCTGCACTGTTTCCTGTCAGAAAGGAACTGGAGGAGTGAAGCCCTGAACTGCTGTCAGCTCGCAACATGAATGTGTGAGCTGCAGTTCTGCATGCGTGATTGCACATTCCAGCTTTTCCACAGCAGTTGCAGCAAAGTAACAGCCTCTTCGGTGCTCCAGAGCCCCAAAATGGGCAGTTGGAGTCTGGAGACATGGAGGAGGTGCTGGAGAAAGCATAAAACTATTTAGTTTAAGAGTGCCAATGAGAGCTTAGGGCTTTCTAATAAATATTAATAAGGGCACATGAATAATAATGAGAGCCTGTCTGCTGCCTGGGGCTGAGATTATCAGCAGCAGTGACTGGCAGGTAATTGAGTTAAACTAATAAACTCTGCATGTGGGATAAAGGGCAGAGGGTCTACTTCTGAACTTTGGGAAATAACTGTTAAAAATATTAGGTGTGGCTGCAAGGACTTTAAAAGTTGGAACTCTGTTTTGGGACTGCATAAACTGTTTCTTATAGCAGCCATACTTGTCACCTTTAACCCCTGCTAATCCAATTGGGAGGCAAGAATTTGTCAGAGGGCTCCTGGGACTGAAAAAGAGGATTTGTGGAATAAGATGAGAGCAATTTCTTGGTGCCCAAATGAGGAGCCAATAGGACATCAAGTGAGCCAAATGAATATTAATTTGCTCAGAGGACAACTGCTGCAGCCAATGGAAAGGGGCTGCTGGAAAACTGATAAAAGGGACTGTTTTGTCTTGCAAAGGGAAGGTCCTGAGAGAGATTCAGCCAGAGTGGGAGTGCAGGACAGACTGTGTGGGCTTCCCAGCCCCATAACTGCATTCAGTCCCCAATGGCCTATCAAACCCAGAGATACTTGAAAAAACAGCAAGAGAGGCTTGGAACTTTGCAGCAGGAACAAAAGAAAGGTTTTGGGTTTGCTGTAGATGATCAGGAGTCAGAATTTTCAGCCAGAGAGAGATAGCTGCAGCTGGATTGAGAGAGAGACTGTGTGTGCTGCCTGATTTTGAAGCACTGCAGCCCCTGCACAAAGACTGAGCTACTGTGTTCCCTCACAGAGAGGTAATTGTGGTGAGTGCAAATTTTGGCAAGGGGAGAATCTGAAGTGTTCTGGGCTAGAGGCTGTGAAAGGCCCAGCACCGCTGTGAATAGGGAAAAGAGCAGAGTGCTAGGTAAGAGACTGTGGAAATGCCTAGATTTAATTGTGTGACCAGGGTGTGCAACAGAGGGGTCTAGGGACCATGTCCATCCCTCTCCAGACATAAGAGGAGTCCACCAGAGAGCGATGTCAAGAAGCTTGCCAGGTGAATACCACATACAAAGGCTGTGGGGGCAATGATTGGAAAGGCCTGGAAGGTGAAGACCAGCTTTCATCATTTCTTCAGGCAACTAATGCTTTGAGCACTAACAACCCAGATACCAGCACGGTACCATGAAATCATTTTTGCCACCCCTTTGAACTTCTGAACTGTCAGTACCCTGAGCTGTGGCTTTTGGGAGTTTTTAGCTAGTTGACTAGGTGGAAGTTAAAGGGGTAATTCCTGGGCAGGATTATACAAGAAAACTGCACCCAGGCCTGAAAGTTAGTTAAACTTTGTGATCTGATGTTTGGGCCCTAGCGAAAGATCCCTATGACAATTTCTGCGATGTGGTGAGGTACCCACTGAAAGGCCTATATAGACTTTCTAGGCAGCTGTCAAGGGAAAATGAGGTGCACCCGCAGGTGGGAGGTGGGGATTGTTTGGGGCAGAAGTGCTAGCTAGTTGTTATTGTTGTTGCTGTTTTAACTCCTTGTTCCCCTTCCCTTACAATAAACTACTGCTGCTTTCATGTTAATTGCTGTTATAGAGTGTTTCTGTAAAGAAGGGATATTATCAGAGTGTGTGGGGAACTGTTCAGGGACAGCTAATATAGTTTCCTGGGGGTGGTAACCTGCTATTTGCCTACAGGTATTCCCTATCACTTCCTCAGGTGGAGGCATCACACCAATCTCGCCTATCTCATCCTATCCCAGAGCCCAACCCCTTGAGAGAAAGTTATGAGGATCTAGGAGCCACGGAACAGCCAAAGATGAGTCAAGGCGCTGTTACAGAATACATCCCTTATCTCACTCCCATGCCAGGCATTCTCTGCCTGCGGCACCACCTCCTTACCCTGTTGTATTCAAGCAGTCCCGTGTCTAATGGCATCCCATTGCTTCCCCTGTCCCATACAAAGTAGTTGCTGGTGTTCAGTGACACTCTCCTATCTCACCCTGTCCCATGCCTAGCCATCCCTCATGTCCAGTAGCAACCTTCCTTTTCCAAGTAGTCTGGTGTCTAGTCTCTCCCCAAGTACCACCCTGAAAGTGATGGCATTACACTCCCTCACCTCTTCAACCAGCTACAATCTAATTGCAATTGACACATTTAGCAGTCAAATGGAAATGAAAAGAGTTTTCAGAACTGGCCCATTCCTCACTATTAGATCAGTAGAGCATAATAACTACAGCTAAACAGCTAGCCAAAGGAATAAGTGGAGGTAGCACCAGTTGGTGATAGGCGTGGAGTAGGTTAAGGTGATTGACAGCACTGCATATGGCTCCCTCAGGCCACCCTAAAATTTGCAGGAGAGTTGAAAATGTTCAAATTCAAAGTTCATGTCCAAGTTTATTTAATGTATACAATCAAAAGATTAAAACATTGTTTAAAAAGAATAATTTCTAAAACATACTGTACCTGATATAATGTAATTTGTCAATTATTCTTCAGCTTGGGCATTACAGTTTGTGTTACAACAGCATAAGCAGCTGCAGAGGCAAAAGGAACATCTGATGACCAATTTTCCTTCTCTGAAGAGATTTTTTGTACTTTGCTGGTTCTAAACAATTTTTTTCTTTTTGGCAGAATGCCTCCCAGTCTAAAGGAAGGTGTTACACAGTGATTATCCCTTCTTTCTCGTAGGCACATTCCTTAATCATGATATTATTTTCCAGATTTGCAATATCAGGTTAAGCCTCTTAAAATTCCTAATCTGAATTTACTAAACCAATTTCTCAGGATCTTGTTATCACACTGGGTTAGATATATTTCTATACCAAATTCATACTTACTGCATACCTGTAAATATTTTTGTTATCTGAAGTGTGGATTCTTTCCATGTCAGACTATACTGTAACATCTATTAGACATTGTAGTGCCTCTTATGTAAAGACACGACTCTCTCTTTGGTCTGTGATTTGCCTGAATTCTGTCATACCATTTTATACTAGAATTTTGTTCATTTCTACAAAGCAATAGTTTGAATTGTTTTGATGTATTACTGTTGACTGTATCAAGCCAGCATTGCTTTGAAAGTTTTTAATCATTCATTGTTTGAATCCTATTCCAGTATTTAACTGCAGCAATTTTAATTATATCCCAACAAAGGAGTCCTCATTCTGATATAGGCAGATGGAGGCTGGGATATTCTAACATATTTAGTGATCACAAAGCATGTTATTGACTTGCTAATACCGCCATGTAGGCCAAAAGAGGAAGGGACCACAAAATCACATATTAGATTGTGTGGTTAGTGAGTCACTAACCCATTTGCCACTGGCCCTAAACCAGACTATACCAAAGCAGCTGCAGCACCTTGCATATAGGTGCACGGCATATTGGCAGGTTTGGGAGATGGTAAGTGACCATCAGTGCTGCACTAAAACCAGTCCTTATGACCTGTGCTCCCTCATGCTCCCAAACCTCTTGCTTCTCTATAGTTATTAATCCCTGTTATCCAGTTGTCGTCCAACCCCAAACATGCCTCTGACATTTATTCTATGTGGCCCTCATGTCCAGTAGTCAACCAGGTTTGAATCCCACCACCAGAACTGCCCCAAGCTGTACATGGTGTGCCGCACCTGATCAATGCTTCCTGACCCTCCCCATATTTCTAGCACCCCCTCATCAGCCAGCACAGACCCCTGCTCACCTCTATGGCTGGCGGCTGACTGACAGTTCCTGATTACATGCATACTGTAATCAGCTGTGATTACAGTAGATGTGTGATCGGAAACTTGTCAGTTGGTATACCATGAAGGTGATTGGAGGTCTGTGCTGGTGAGGGTTAAGGCTATGATGGGTAGGTCAAGGGGGTTGGACGGGGTGGCACACCAGTGACAGGGTAGGCGGGTTGGTGGGAAATTGAACAGGGTGGGGCATGGACCACTGGACACCAGAGAAATACAGAATAAAAGTCAGAGGAGTGTTTGGAGGTCCTCCGTAAACACTCCTCCGACTTTTATTCTACTGAACTCCATGGACGTGATGGAAAAAAGTCAGAGGGGTGCCTGGGAGTGGGGGACAACTGGGCCACAGGGATACTTCACTAACTACCATGGGGTGTTTGGGGGACCACCAGCTCCAGGGGAAAAGCTGTGACTCTGAGCACATGCACTGCGCATCCACGTTGCTTGGAGTCATGGCTTACTTTTCAGAAGCTGTTTGGTACATAAAATACCCTTGTTTCTAAAAACAAACAAAAAACTACTTTACAGAGATAAAGTAGAAAGATAGAATGGATTTTTATGTTCAAGTGATAAGGCTTAAAATATGCATTGCCAACATGCACGAGTGCACTGGGTCTCCAGCGCCATTGATACTCAGGGATGCACAGAAGCGACAGACCGGGGAATGTTTGGAATGAATAGGAATCATTTTTTGTTAGAAAGGAATGTTGCAAACTGTGCTGAAATGATTGACTAGACATGCCATCGCTGGCAGTAAAGCTGGAAAGATGCACCAGTTTTAAAAGATAAAAATATTCACAGAATGCTGACAGGGTCCCTTAATTAACAAGCATTTGTCAATGCGAATGTTTGCTTGTTGGCATTGGCATTAGTAGTGTAGAAGTTACAGAGCTGCATAATAGGAATGGCAGTGAAGTATTGAACTGAAGCCAACCCCCACCACCCTGCAGAGACTGACAGGCAATAGGGTGTGCCTTTGGGCCACTAGGGGCTAAATAGGATGGCAGCTTAAAGATCAGCTCCACAACCCAGAGGAAATATCCTTTAAAATCCTTTTCTACCAGCTGGTATATATCCTCACTCTACTGTAACGTGGGGTAATACTCAAGCTACACTAATTTAGCTTCATTGATACAAAAGCCTTCATTTGCTGTGTGGAAATTGCTATTTTACTGAAGAGCCTCCTGGATGAAGTAGGCCTGAAAATATGGCTGAAGGCGCTTGCCACAAACCTGGGAGCAACCGTCAGTTGAGGTGATGTTCGGCCAACTTATAGCCCAGATGGCACAAGTCACTGTGGCAACTAATCAAATCACCCAAGTGGTTCAAAATTTAGAAGCCAGGATGCTGCGTGACGAACAGCGGGTCTTGGCAATGGAGAGGCATGTTCAGGACTTAAGGCAGAATTAAGAGATCAACAACAGACCTACAGATGCTGCACAGTAAGATGGATGACCTTGAGAATCGAGGTGGCAGTAATAATCTTCGCTTCCTGGGCTTCCCAGAGCATGTAGAAGGCAAAGATACTGAGATTTCTACAATTAGCCATCACTGAAATGCTGCAGTTGGACCCATTGATGCCACTCTAGGTGGAACATGCAACCGTCGTTAGCCCCATGTCTCAGGCCCAGGACAGACCACGACCTAGCATAGCCCAATTTATTGATTTTAGGGACAAAGAGAGGTCCTAACTAGAGCTCGTGAGTTACAGCATGTAGTGTGGTGATCGAATAGGATCCACATCTTTTAGGACTTCTCTAAGGATCTGGTATGTTTTCTTTTATTATTATTGTTTTTCTATCAGGGAGATCTCCAGCCCCATTGGGTGGCTTACGTACACTCTTCATGGGTGTGATGAGCCTGACCGCACAGGATTTTTTGTGAGAGCATGTTGGCACCCATCAGCAATAACCCTAGGCTCACCGAAATAGTGGGCAGTCCTCCCCACTTTCTTTCCTGCAAACCCTCACCTCATTAGAAGCATTGTGTAGTACCACTTTAACTTCTAGCTTCTGAGCTACACCACTGGAGCAGCTCTCAGCCTCTCTGGGGTTGCAATGAGCCACGTGGTCCAACCTTTCCTTGGGTTGCTCATTCTGTCGGGGACTCCTCCGCACTCACCATAGTGCTAAGGAAGGATGGATACCACTTGATAATGCCCTGGGAATAGGGGCTGGCCTACAGCAGGGACTCTGCGCCAGAGATGCCTCTATATCCCCAAATTGCATGGTACACTGTGCACAATGTTATAGTTTGTTAATGTGTTTATGTATGTTTGTTTCACAAGAGACACACACAGATGTTTCATTATTTGTTAGTATAAGGTCATCTGATAGGGCAGGGGTATATGGGCTTTCCACTCTCTCCATATCTGGTGGCGCTCTATAAATTGCCTCTTCTAGTTGGGCTGCCTCGCCCCTATCTGCTGGTTGTTCTTGATATATCTCTTAATTAAATATTTGCTCCTATTACTAACAGGTGATATATCCTTGTCTGACATGGAATGTCAGAGGCTTAACACCCCAAACAAGAGGAAGCACGTTTTGGGCCACCTGAGAGACTGGGAGCGAGGGTCGCCTTCCTGCAGGAGACCAAACTGAAGAGGAGTGGGTAGGTCAGGTCATTCATGCCTCAGTCTCCTTTATAAAGAGAGGTGGTGATTCTGCTTCACAAGCAACTACAATGGAAATTGCAGAGACAAGTGAGAGACCCTGAGGGTAGATGGGTGGTGGTACTCATGGATACTAGGGAGGGTCCTCTGATCCTGGGTAACGATACGCTCGAATGAGGACTCGCCTCCTTCTTTCACAAGTTGGCCTAGGTGCTGGGATCCATAGCTCGGAAGACACCCCCATTTTATTAGGGCGTGGTTTAATCTTACTCTGGACCCTTTCCTAGATAGATCCCTTCCAATACTGAGCCCACTCCAGGGCTGTAGGGCAGTTGCTCAATTACAACAAGATTTGGCCCTTTCAGACATCTGGAGAATATTTCACCCCTCCCAGTGGGGCTACACCTTTCATTCCCCAGTACATAATTCTCTTAGTAGAATAGACTTCTGGCTCACCTCTTCTATTATTACCAGTAACACCGTTAATACCTTATTCATCTCTTAGTTATCTCGGATCATGCCCTGTGCATCTTGCCTTCACATGGGGCCCCCTCTCCCTAAGTCTCCGCATGGGCTGGACCCGTACTGCCGTGACCCAGACTTTCCCCTTGGCTTCAAAGGAAGCAACGGAATTTTTTGCATAACCTCATAGCAGATACCTCTGTGGGTACCACATGGGAGGCATTCAAAGCTACTCTAAGAGGCGATAATAGGATATGTGAGCCGGCCAAAGAGGAGGACAACATTTGAGGGGGCTTGAATGACAACTCTGAGAAGTGGAGCTTGATTTTAAGGCCCTTCGTGTCCCTTCCCTTAGGTCAGAGGCAGGTCACAAGGTCACCTCTCTGAAGATGCAAGTGAACGAGCTGGTCTCTAGAAAGGCAGAGACTTGATCATTAGACTCAAGCATAAATATTGTGAAAGGAGAGAAGGGGAGTAGCTGTTGGCATACCATCTCAAAAAGCAGCAAGCCGAAAGGCACATAAGCGGCTTTAGAGGATGCAGGGTAGGGCCCAGACCTCAGCGCAAGGTATTAATCAAATAATGATGGATTTTACTCCTCGTTATATAAATCCTCCAGAGCCCCAGAACCTCAGGGGTCCACCCATTTCAGTCCCTATATCTCCCCAAAATCTTGGAAGCCCAAGCTAATGCCCTAGATGCCCCAATCTCAACCCAGGAGGTAGAGACACCATCCTCTCCTTAAAAGGGAAAGGCCCCAGGAGGGATGGTTTCCCTATTGAAGTGTGGCAGCTGTTGCATCCCATAATCTCTCCAGTATTGCAACAAGTATTTACTGAGTCATTGCATACAGGGTCTTCCCTTCATCCCTTAGGGAGGTGACTATTACTATCCTACCAAAAAGGTAAAGACCCTCTTAAAGCGTCCAGCTACCACCCTATTTCATTATTGAATGCTGATAGCAGGTGCCAGCTAAGATACTAGCTAACAGACTTAATCCTCTCCTTCCCAGTTTGATCCACCCATCCCAAGTAGGCTTTGTTAAGGGACGCTTTAGCGGGACCATATTAGATCGTTGGTAAATTTAATCCATAAGGCCCAAACATTATCCTCCCCACTGCTGCCATTGCAATAGATTTTAAAAGGCCTTTGATTCCTGGAGTGGGACTATGTCCAACAAGTACTTTGCACTATGGGCTTGGGGACGGGTTTGGGCCTGGATTGGGGCAATATATTCATCCCCAGCTGCACGGATACTCACCAATACGATGCTGTCTCCCATTCATACTGGGTAGGGGTACCGTCAGGCTGCCCGCTTTCCTCATTACTTTTTGTATTGGCAGTAGAACCCTGGTGGCTGCTATTAGTCAAAATCCTCTAATTTCCGGGTCCAGGTGGGAACAAGGGCATACCCTACTCTTATTTATGCGGATGACCTGTTGCTCCCTATAGCCAATATCATCACTCTCTCCTCCCTTACTGTCCACCTTGTCAGATTTCTCTACATTTTCAGGGCTCAAGATTAACCAGGTCAAGGCGGAGGTCCTACCTTTGATCTCTAAGTGTACCTCTCAAATGGTTACTCAGCATGGGCTCGATGGGACCCGGAGGGATTACCTACTTAGGCATTACTATCTCTCCTAATCTGCATAAAATCTGCGACCTGAATATGAAACAACTTTTTGCTCATCGTACAGAACTGGACAGATGGAAATCTCTTTGACTGTCAGCTTGTAGGTAAAATATCCATAATTAAAATGGTTACAGCACCAAAAATTATGTTTCTTCTGTCCCACATCCCTTTGAAAATACCTCATTATTGGTTTACTAAATTAGACTCCTTGCTGGGATCCTTTTTGTGGGAGGGTAAGAAACCTAGGTACAGTAGAAATAAGCTCAGAGCTCATTGGTTGGAAGGGGCTGGGGTCTTCCATGGTTAGAGGGTATAAATGGGCCTTTCAGCAGGCTCAGACATTAAAATGGTTCCTATTCCCTGAACACAATGCTCCCAGTGGCTGGATATGGAGAGAGGTATGTCAGCGTACTCACTTGGTACTATTGTTATTTAACCATCCCCTAAGGGCACTCACCTCATCCTACTATAGGTCCCTCTCTGGAATATTGGGCCAAGGTGGATAAGAAGTTGGGCGCCTCCCATCTCCCCTAAGACTTACCCCACTGTGGGGCAATAATGAGATTACCATCAATAAACAACCAATTGCATGGACCTCATGGGAACAAGGTGGTATCTCATTGCTTGAGATATGCTCATTCCTGGTACAGATACCTTAATTCCTTTGAGGGCTCATGGAGCTCTTATGGGATCTCTCCCAAAGACTTCTGGTGATTCCTTCAAATAAGAAGCCATCCTTATGTACAGGCATAAGCAGCACCAAGAGCAACACATCTCCCAGGTAGAGTCATGGCTGACCCTAGAAAGAGGACATTCAAGCCGGTATATGCGGCCATTCGAGCACCATCCCATCCCAAGCAGGAATCCAAGCACAAATGGGAGAAAGTACTGCATGCCCCTATTATGAACCTGAAGTGGAAGTCTTGTCTAAAATTAGCTCCTGGGGCATATCCTGACACCAGTAGTCAATTAATACAGAACAAGATAATTCACTGCTGGTACAGGACTCCTGTAGTCCTCGCCAAGGCAAAGCTGGCTCAGTCTGACCTGTGTTGAAGGTGTCAGGAACTCCCAGGTGACCTGCTCCATATACTTTGGTCCTGCAGGCTGATCCAGCCCCTATGGCAAGCTACCTGTGAGATGGGGTCCAAAATACTTAGGAAGCCTGTGCCTCAGTCCCCTGAGTTGCTGCTATTTGGACTCCGCCCCGCCCTCACCCCTCTCTGAGTTGAAACTACTTCTGACACTCAGTATGCAGGTTAAAAGACTCTCTACTGTGTAAATGGCGGTCACATATAATCCCCTCCTGAGGAAGATACTTACCTCCATGGCTCAAGTTGCTAACTGGGCCAGAATATCACATACTGTGACCAATACCCTCTTTAAATATACTGCCCTCTGGACTCCCTTCCTTCTGTTTTTGAAACCTAGGGAGGAATCGGCTGAATAAGCACAACCATGCTACTATAATGGTCTCCTCTCATGGTGCATTTAGGGCAAGTGCTGGAAAGATTGTTACTGAGTTATAGGGACCCTGCTCTCACGGATGACATGGTATAATATCAGTAAAGGATAGTATATTCTCTGACAATGAAGACCTGTTTGCTTTGTGCATGATCTCTTGTATTTTGTAGGCATAAAGTAGAGGACAGCGGCCCTGGACCTCTCATAATTTCTGATGCTTTGTCAAATACTGCAGAAATTAGCAGGATGGGGCCAGGTAAGATATGTTTGTATGATTTAGCCATAATGCAATGCACCAACTGCAAATACTTTCAAAGTTAATCTCCAGCTGGATAGGTATTGTACATCCAGGCACAGAGTACTATCTTAATGCTTACCTGGCTAGTATATTCAATTTGTTACTATTTGGCCAGCATGTTCCGTTCTCTGCTTCTACAGATATATGTAACAGTCTGTAAGACCTTTGCAATGTATCCGACTGTTTTAATGTTTGTATCGTCTTAATAAGTCGAATCAATAAAACTTATTAACCACAAAAATTTTCAACATAGCCATTTTAAGACTTCTGCTCCTGAACAGTGTCACTGTGATTTTCTTAATGTGTCCATACATTGATTTCACACACTGACTGTGCCATTATGCGCTACATGCACAGAAACACACTTTGGGCGAGATGTGAAAAATGACAGCTGTACTGCTCATAAGGAGGTGTGCTAAAATGGCAATGTTGAAAATCCGAGTGCAAATATTAAAAATTCACAAACTTATGAGCATGCGTAGGAACTGCAATGCTGCCAATAAACAGTCATTTTTAGGAATTTTTCACCAAATTTGCGACATAGGCTTTTTGAGAGCCCACCTTATGAACACTGGTGATGTCTTTTGTTAACTGGTTCCAAAAGGTGATTTCAGCAGTGACTGCGAAATCACACTTGGACTGATTAACGCCATGACAGTTCCAGAATTCACGAGGAGGGGTCCTAAAACCTCATGTTGAAAATTTGATGCCAAATTCCAAAAATGGCTGAGATATGCATTAAAGTTGAAAAACCCTATTTATTGCATTATACAGCTTACTGGCATTTCCTCAGTTCACGGTCGGCTTTGAAGAGTGCAGATGTGTTCAGGTCCACGAGATCATCTCGCCAGCCTCCGGAGGTAAGTATCGGGTGAGGGGTGTGAGGAGGTAGGATGCACATAGGGTGGGCGCGGGTGGGCAGGAAACTGCCAAGGGAATGTTTAATTTGTTTACAGGTTTTGTTTTTTAGGAAGGCGGCGTGGGATGTTTGCCACACTGGGGTGAGCTCAGTGTGGCAGCTGGAAGGCTGTTGGGGGGTCTGGAGCCGAGAAGGGGATTGGGCACCCCATCTGCCATAACAATTTTGCCACGCTGGGGTGGGCTCCTAGAGTGGCACCTGGAAAGCTTTTGGGGGGATGAAGCCGATGGGGATTGGGCAACCCCGTCAGCCATACAGTGTGTGCGTGGGGGTCGCATGAGCACACAATATGCGTGCATGCATGTGGAGGGGAGCACTGCTCACTGAGGCAGAGCTCTCCCTTTCAACCATGCAGCTGCATTTCAACTGTCATAGACAGCTGCAGAGTCAATTGGAGAACTGCGGCCCCATGCCGCAAACACACTAACTGAATTGGAAGACAGGTGCCACACCTCTGAAAACTCGGATGATGGCACTATGTTTCTTGCACATGCGTGCAAGCAAACATAAAAAGAAGCACTCAAGGTAGAAACTCTTTTCCATGTTCTTTATTGTTTACTTATACATGACTTTCAAGTTACGAGTCTAGAGCTGGTAATGGTCACTTCATTGCTGCAGAAGCAAAGCTGGGTGGTTCTGGCACTCAAGAACTTCAGAAGAAAGTCTTCTAGCCATAAGAGACACAGGAACTGTACATACTGTATAACATTTAATAAATAACGTTGAAGATTTCAGTTATTAAAAATGCAACTTGAATTTCAAATAAACACTTGGATTTTGTGGAAAATTAGAGAGACCCTGTGTGATGAAATGTACCATGCTAACTGACCTTAGAACTGTAGAATTTTAGAACTTTGCTTAAGACAACCTCTTGTGGTAATTATATATCATGACAACATTCTTAGTCAGTCAGAATTATTTATTTCTAAAGATTCCAGGTATTCTCATAGACGTTTATATGCACAGTAACTGTGTCTCCTATGATTGTAGAGTGCATTCTCGAGTTCTTTGGGTGAAGAAACTGCAAATACCTTGATGTCTAGAAATAAATAATACCAATTGTCCAAGAAAGATGTCATCATTTTTTCTGCCCTTTCTTACCTATACACGTTCTACACTGCTATAATGGCTATTAACAGTACAGAGGTTTGGAGCAATGGACCAGAATCACAGAGCTCCCAAAAACCCAGCAGCTGTGGGAAAAACCCAGTACAAGTTAGTTGCCATTTGCAGAGCTGCAGTTTTTCCTGCAGCTGCGGTACTCTAAAGGTGGAGACAGTTTGTAGCCAGCTTCATGATTTATGGCAGCTTGTGGTGTTTTCCCCACAGCTGTGAAACAATGCTACACCTGATGGGACCAGGCATAACATCTCCCACAGCTGCAGCAAACTGAAAATACAAATCTCTGCAGCTGTGGAAATTTTAGTCCATAACTGGAATTGTGGAGTGGGACTTGGTCTTACTTCATTTTGTGAATCTGGCCCAATATCCACACACACTAGTCAGGAGATAATGTGTTACAGACTGGTTTGACATTGCACGATGTTTTGAATTTTATAAGCTATATGAGAAACTTACTTTTTGTTGTCTACCACACTCGTTGGCAACCCAGCTGTTTATTAAAAAAAAAAAGGTTACACCACTTAAAAACATAAATCTTGAATTCATTCTTAGCCAGTCAGGACTGTTTATTTCTAAGCATTCCAGGCACTTTTATAACCAGTAGATAGTGTATAGTTAAGAAAAGGGCAGCTGCCATTTTTGGTTGGTTAGTGATGGCTGGTTCCTGGGGAGCCTCTGTTTTGGACTCAGACTTGGGGCCGTTCAGCTTTGGTCCTGGAGCTGAGTGTTATAACTTGGGTAGGCCTCAGAATGTGTTGTAGTCTATGGAGATAGAAGAATAAAGGGTCGGTCACAGATTAATAGGGCCATGGAGTCTTGTGTTGAATGTCTGCACCTTTGTATCTAAGGGAGCAGCTGAGGGACCAAAGCAGTGATCCAAGGGATTTCTGCCAGCCCTTGTCGAGGTGCATGTTTCTGACTTTCCAGAGAGGGAGGAGATAATTCCTGACAAGGAGTGTAATGTACAGTGGACTGCATTTCAAGGAATGAAAGCCTGTACCAATTAGAGACAGGTGCCATAACACTGCAAAGTCAATTGTTTGGACAGTGTATGGAGATGGATACTACTGCACCACAAAGCAAAGAAAAAAGCAATACATGTAAGTAAATTTATTTATTTATTTATTTGAAAATTGGTAACTGGGACCAGCACACTGAGTTGAGGCTTGTTTCCAGGTGCGATCCAGGGAGAGAGGAAGGGTAGAACAATATTACAAAATTACAGCAAGTCATAGTAACACAGTTACAGTGATAGTGTACAAAAGTGCAATAATAGAGAGCAGAGCAACCAGCTGAACAAAATCACGACAAACTGGAGAAGTCATTAATTAACTTACAGATCAGCTATTGATCTAAACAAGAGCAAGATAAAGTGCTTGGTTCCTGTAGGGTAATGAGATGGTACTTGTGCTGTGAGGGAGTCAAAAACAAGCGTCTATATTGCACAAGAAAGTGCCACAATTATATGGTGGGGGAGGTCAAGTGGGTGGAGGGGAATAGTGAGGATTGGCCAGGTAGAGGGTTGGCAGGAGCAAAGGTGCAGGGAGAAGTTTTGGTGTGTGTTTTAGCAAGGAAGGTGAGGGGAGGACAAAGGGAGAAGGAGCAGATTCCAGAGGAGGTGAGGTGATAGGAGAAGGCAGGCAGCTAGCAGAGGTGTGGGTTCGTAGTGAGAAGGTGCGATGGTCTCTGAATTTAATGGAGTAGGGATGGGAGAGAGGTGAGGATAGGTATAAAGTGGGACTCAAACCAGTATTTGGAAATGTGACAAGCTCAGTGATACTGGTGACATGTAGGGAGAAGGAGGAAAGATAGGGAGGAGTAATGGGGTTAATGGTAGGTATGAGAGGGTGAGTTGGTAGTGGAGTGGCAGAAAGCACTGCAGAGGTGTCCACTCTGGTGAGGGAAGAGGAAGGGATGGTGCCATAGACCCACGTCTGCATAGTCTAAAACCGGAGAACCATTTTGGTGACCAGTTCCCAGTGGACCTAGAAAGAAAGGCAGTTGTTATTGTGGTACAGGGCACGGGTTTGGGGCAGAGCTTGCCATGGATGGCATCAATGTGGGTAGAGAGAGTCAAACCTGTTGTCTAGCTACATCAAGGTATGAAGACAAGGACAACTCAAAAGGGTGTTATTCAGTATGTAGAAAATGGAGAGGGAAAGCTGGCCAGTTTCTGGTTGGTGCCAAAGGTAATGGACACTGTTTAGTGTTGACTTGGAGTTGGTTGGCACCACTGCAGGACATTGTGGAAGTCTTGTTGGAGCAGACCTCCCACAGCTGTGCCAAGGGGCTGGAGGTGTAAATGACTGTCTCATCTGCATACATATGGATATGTAAGCTGTCATAGGTGGATGTTAGATCATTGAGGAAAATTGAGAAGAGAATGGGTCCCTGGCATGTGGAGCTCTGCGGGACCTCAGCTTGGATAAGTAGGGAGGTGGGGTGGATGCAACCTGTACCAACTGTTGTCAGGCCATGAGGTAGGAGCTGAACCAGGTAATAGCTGGAGCTAAGAGTTCAGCAGAACTCAGCTTGTCCAGGAGGAGAGGTGGGACACCAAATCGAGGCTTTAGCGGATTGATGAAGACAGCTGTAGTTATGTTTCCTGATCCATCCTAGTGAGGATGGAATCAGTTATTAGCGGGAGAAAAATGGTGGAGTGGTTCTTCTGAAAACCAGACTAGTTGGGGAGAGGAATTTGGAAGGGACAGGAAGTCCAGCAAGCCCGGAGTAGACAAGTTTCTCCTGAAGCTTGCAAGACAGGGAGGAGAGAAATAGGCTGGAACTTTCAGGGGAGGGAGTTTGTCCCATTTGTGCAGAGACAGAACCTTGGCAACCTTCAAGAACTATGGGATAACACAGAGTGGGAAGGAGAGGTTCAGAAGGTAAGTAAGGGAGAGGTTATGGTAGGTTCTGAGAGACAGAGGAGTTCGGGGTCCAGCCTATCAGGGCTAGACTTTAGCAGAGTTAAGTGAGGAAAGGACAGGAATAGTTTCTTGAGGGTGATGTTTGAGAGTAAAGATTGTATTTCTTGCTCCTCAGCCATGCCACGATGCTTGTCGTGATGTGCTAACCCAGTTTACTCCTAAGCAGTGGAAGATGATGAGGTGGAGCTCAAGGAACAGAAGATTGTTTGAGAACCAGATGGATGTCAGACACCTCCTGTGATGAATGGTGGGGCCTGTGAGGAATCAACATCCTGAGCCAGTGAGATCCTATGCCACAGTGCAGCACTCACTAAGTCCCCCCCATGCACCCATTGCTATGATATAAATGTTCATATTGTGCACTCCTTCCTGAGAGCCAGGCACCACCTTTGAAATCCCTAGACCAGGTAAGGGACCTTACAAGTCATAAGCATTTTTTTTGCTTAAGGGAAGTCTCCATAGTTTCACATCAATATTTTCCCAACTCTTTATGTGTAACTGTTGTGTGCCTCCTCCAGTTGCCAGCAGTCCTACTGTTGTCCAAATCTAGATTATAAATAAAAATATATAGCTCCCAGAAGTTATCAATGTGTTTGTCCTCCATTTTACCATCAATGTTGCTGGAGGATGATGTCATCAGAGCAACAGATAATGGTGCTGCACTAAATGCTGTTCCACCAGTAAACAGAACCCACAAAGTTTGGTTCCCCACTTGAGTAATGGAAGAACCCTTTAAGTGTTGTGCACATCCTGAAGTGCAGGTCTAATAGGATTAGGACCATGTGAGTGTGATGCAGCACTGATTTGACATGTATATACCGTATTCATATAAGAAGCGTTTGTATGTGTTGTGTTACTGTTTCTGTTAGCAAAAACAGTTCACCCAATAAATGACTCTAGGTACAACAAGAGTTTTAAGTGGTATTATACAGCTGTTGTATTATGTTCTGTGTGTGTTCTGATTCTCTGTTTTGATTGAACCAGCAGTGAGAAACAATCTTGTAAATATGCCCATTTCCCTTGGAACTAGGCAGTCAGTGATTGTATGGCTGCTGTAAGGCAATAAAGGTTCAGCTATAACAAGGAATAGGTTACCAGGACAGCATCAGCTGCAGCAGATGAAAGAAGGGTAATCTAGTGGTTAAAGCACATGCACAAGAACTGGGAGACTGTGGATCAAATCCTACTAAAGTCCCTTACTCTCTAACCCTTAACAAGTTCCCTAACCTCCTTGGGAACTGTGATGGCCCCTCAGGTCCATGACTTTAAAAGTGCCCCATTCCCATTATAAATCATTAGCTGTGATGTGAGAGCTACCTCACTTTGAAGGTACTGAGGACAAGCTGTGGCAGCCCCGCTTTGTAATGACAGCATTTGAAGTAGGATGTCCTCACAAATCAGATGCCACACTTCAGCTGTTGTAGGTAAAGAAACTAATCAGTCTCAGTGTTTGTAGTGCTCTGTATTTGCTTAGCTCATTCCTCCCATGTCATATGCCTTCTGTGTCTTGGTATTTCCAATCAGAAACTCTGATTTAAAGAGCATTTGAAATGTAAAACAATACACTTCATACAGTAAGTGATCTAGCTTTCCACTTTCAGGCTGCTAAAAGGGGTGGGGTGTATCATTTGTGCAAAGGAGGAATTCAGTCTTGTGTGATCCTTTGGGAAACTGCCCAGGCCTACCTTGTAAATGAATCTTCTCAAGGGTGTTCACCTGGTTCAATACAGATTGACTGATTGACTGATGTGGTCTACTGCTCTTCACAACATGTTGCAGCTGTCTGAGAGAAATGAGCAGTACATAGAAACAGATTCTGTTTCCTGTGAATGAAATACTATTATATGTATTATTTGCTCTACACATACAGTATTAAGGCTACAAGTACTACCCCTATGTGAATTGCATGACAGAACTGTCTTAAGCCATTACAAACTTAAACTAAATCAGGATGGAGCAGCATTGATACCCTTGTGTTTTCTTCTGCACTGTTGCTACAGTGACATCAGGGAATGGGAGGGCTGTATTACAAGTGACTCATCTGGATGTAAATGGAGGCTTGCTTGACACTTTACTACCTTGTGTCAGAGCCTCAGACTCTAGATATGTGCTGCAACAGAAGAAATGACTGATTTCCTGTTGACATATGTACAGCACTTGATGTAATGTATACTAAATATATCAGACATATCCAAATCATAAATATACAGGAGTCTTCGCCTTTAAATCTTTCTCTGACATTTTGTACTTGATGTTTACGGTCATCTACAATACCTTGCATATTCCCCTCACTGTTAGGCCATTCTGAATTTACTCATTAGTGCAAGTGTTGGGCCACGAGACTTGCTTGTGAAAACACTTGTGTTCCTGATTCCCTAAATAGCCTAAGGAGTTTGGTCCAGTCCTCCAAGAGCCACTACTAGCAGGCCACACCCCACAAGTGAGACTGGCTGTATCATTTACTGACCCTGTAAGAGATATGAGATATGAACTCACTGTCCTCGGTGTGCAAGTTCCATATTAAACATGATACTGTATATTGTTTTCCACAACTTGTCTGCATTTGCCCCACAAAAATGTTTGCATCTCTGTGTAACACTGTCAGTTGATACTATAACTACTGATAGGCTTAATAAGTACTTTGGAGAAAATGGGGTTTCTTGATATTCCTACTAAGCTGGTGGGGAAATAGCATATGACCTATGGTCTTCTTCATTCCTAAAATCATATGTTTGTACTTGATATATAACACTGGAACTATGCATCCGTTACTTTCTAATCTTTTTCCACAAAGTGGAGGAAAATGTAAACTTACCAATATATGTGCAGTTTCCTTTTAACATTTGCTGAAAGAAATGTGGAATTACACCACCATTTTAAGCTTAATCACATTATTTATGCATTTTCAACAACAGTTCTTACAGTGTTGAACTTTTAGTTATAGGATTCCTTCACAGCCAGTGCCATCAGTTCATGGCTGCAAGGGTTGCATGTTCTGGGTATGTCAGACCTACTGATTGTTGTAGCCTCTGCTGGTCCAGCAAGGTCAAAACTTGGGTCTCCTTTGGCAGTGCCGCTGCCAAACTATACCACCTGCCTTCCTGTTGTTATTTTAGTAAAGAGTCAAATATTCATCTTGTGGTATACTTCTAGAGCTGCACATAGCTTGACATCACAAAAGTGACCAGACTTGTAGAAGATGGTAGCATTTTATTAGATTTCAAGTGCATCTAAAAACAGAAAACAAAATGGATCTGGTTTGAAGGTTATAGGGGATGATGATGTCAGCCAGTGTGTGAGCAAAATGGGCATCTAATAGCTGAAATGAACATTCCCCACAACAGTGCTTTACTGACAGATGACTGACAGCTGGCACTGAATAGCCGAGATAGATGAGTTATCAAAGTATCTGTTGTCCAAGGGTAGTCTAAGCCAACTAAGGCAATAATCAGAATTAGTAGTCTCTCCAGACTAAAGTCAGCAATTCAATTCGCAGGGAGTTGAGTAGTTCCAGCTGAAATGACAGCAACTATAATTACAAATCATGCTCCAGCTGCTTTAACACAATCTCAGCAGTGCTATGACTCATTACTTGACCATGAGCAAATGCATGGTGGACTGCACTTGGCTGCTTATAATACTTGTGAAATCTTTAAAGCCTTTGCTAGCGAGGATACAGTATATCTGGAATTTTGTCTAGGTCTGCATTGCCTAACAGAACAAATGCCCAGTTTCAGTAAGTCATGGAAAATATTTGGTGGGGTCACCTGTTTCTGACTAGAATGCTGCTTGCGGCAGCTGGTGTGAATATATTACCTTGAAGCCTAGTTCCAAATCTTAGTGCTATGAGTCTTGGCTACATTCACATAAAGCAACCAAAAATGACACTCTAACCCCTTCTGAAATCTACAGCAACATTTTGTTGTTGCT
This sequence comes from Neoceratodus forsteri, assembly GCA_016271365.2. NCBI lineage: Eukaryota > Metazoa > Chordata > Ceratodontiformes > Ceratodontidae > Neoceratodus > Neoceratodus forsteri. The sequence goes on from CM057456.1 coordinate 387,748,765, forward strand.
TTATTTTCAATTAGTCACCCAGGATAGCCTGCTTGAATTCAGCATCTCATTTTACTGTGTGGACTGGAGCTCTGGGAGGTTATGTGACTTCCCAAAGGTAACGAGTGAGTATTTGACTCTAGTGGGGTTTGCTGCATTTTCAGAAGTTCTGTAACAGGAATTGTGGCAGGTCATCTGATGCAGCTGCAGTGCCCAGAATGTGCAGAAACATTTGTGTGCAAGGTTCTGATGTTTTGCATATATACAACAGTTTCCTCACTTTGCAGTAAAAGATGAGTATAAAAGAGCGAGGTGGCTAAAGCATATAAAGACTGAGCCAAAATAATTCCTCATAGTAGTAGATCCAAGGATTCGACTTCCCGTCTCTGCTCACAAAAGATGACTCCATGCAAACGTTGTAATAGGATAATCCAAAATGTTTTTATTCCTAAAATCAAAAATATTTTATTCTTAAAAGCGCCAACAAGGAAGTTGAACAGACACTCCTCCCCACTGCCAACGTTTTCGCATGAGAAGGTGCTTTTCATGCCTTGAAAAGCACCTTCTCACATGAAAACATATGGCTGAGGGGAGGTTGTCTGTTCAACTTCCTTGTTGGCGCTTTAAGAATAAAACATTTTGGATTATCCTATTACAACGTTTGTATGGAGTCATCTTTGCTGAGCAGAGACGGAAGTCAATCTTGATCTTCTACAGAATAAAAGTGATGCATATGGCATTTAAAAATATTGTTTTTCAAATCCAAAATGCAACACATACTAGTTCCCCAAGGGTGCAGGTCACAAGCACAGACAGGCCCAGAACAATTAGCAACAAGAATGGATGCACACACCAAGGCAGTCTTTGATAATTTTAATGGTGCAAACAGTGCAGGTACAAAGTACAGAACATAAAAAACACCCATTTATTGATACATGCATCATTTTTCATGCACAGCTTGCCACATTTGCAGCAAAATGTTAGACCACGTTTATGTGATCTAACAGTTTTGACCCACATAGCGGAAGTGCATTAAAAATGTGGCCCAAGTAGCTGAAACTCCTCCTTATTCCTAGGTTGGTGATCTACCCACTAGACCACCAGTCTTCTGAAATGTACATTCTCATTCCTAGTTAAATTTTTATAGAATCAATCAATCAATCAATCAATCCATCAATCTTTATTTTACCAGGCAAAACACCATTGAGTAGAACTCATTTGCAAGAGCGAACCAGGACAAAGTATACATATTGAATTCCAGCAAGGTTGTAAAGCAGAGTTAACATGAGATTACAAATAAGGAGGAGAAGAGTCACAGATATTACAAAAAATGTACAGGGCATATGTACAGGGAGATATATGCAATACGTACATACATAATAAACATTGAACATGTATACAAGATATATAAGGATGTTCTCACAGCATCCACTGTGACACAGCATCGCATAAATACTTGATATACAGAGTAAGTGCAATATAACTTGTTAAAAAGGATGCAGGTAGCAAGGGTTAAGAATAGTACACAATATCTAACACATACAACTGCCAGTCCATTGGATAGATGCTGGGTGTTAACAGGGCTGGGCAATGATCACCTTACACTTTGTCAAAGAGCAATGCTACTTTAGGGGTGGGCAGGAAGGGGCTCTGGGAGGCTGGTGGGGTGCAGGTTGAGGGGTGGGGAGAGAGAAGAGATAAGGGCAGGGTTCAGCCTATGTAGAACTGTGTGGCATGTGCTTGCCATTATGATTTTGGAACTGCAGTCAGGTGTGCCTGCAGGTTAGCAGTGAGGAGCAGATTATAGAAGCAGGAGCAAGTATCCTTGAGGGAGTGACTCAGAAAAGTCTTAAATGTGGACAACCCTATTAGTTTTGTGAGTTTTAGGGTGGCTTGGATGTTGTTCCAAAGGGTAGGAGGACATGGCTTATAGAGGATTTGCTGGCGAGTCTTGGGACCTCAAGCAAGAGGTAGGAGTGTCTTTGGAGAGACGCACAGGCCCTCGGAGAAGGTAAGGAGGTCAGCCATATATTTAGGAAGCTTGCCTGTGAGGGCTCTGAAAGTCCACAGGACAGCATTTTTAGCCTCCTGATGTTCAAAGATTGCCACCTGATGAGGGTGTAGAGGAACAATGATGAGTGTTATACAGGGCATTAGTTATGAATCGGATAGCCTTGTGGTATAGTGTGTCCAGCTTTGCTAAGGAATCCAATGGACAGTGGCCATATATAAAGTCCACGTAATCTAACAGAGGGAGGAAGGTAGTTTGTACCAGTCTTATTTTGGCATCACAGTTTAGCAGATGTTTGATATGATAAAAGATCCCCAGCCTTTGTCTGAGCTTCTTGGAAAGTTCTTCTAGGAGTACAGCAAAGGAAAGTTTAAGGTCCAGCCAGAAGCCTAGATATCTGAATTTGTCCACTAATTCTAGTGGATCCCCAACAGAGTCAGGAACTGAGGCTTAGGAAGTACAGGGGTACATTTACTGAATGGGTATGAGGGGAGAGGAACATGGCTTTTGTTTTTTTAGCATTACACATAGGCAATTGGAATTTTAAACTCATTGGCCACACTTTATTTAAAGAGACACTGTCAGCCCCATTACTTACTTTTTGGCTGGTACTCTCAAATGTGCCTGCACTGCTTGCAACAGTCTGTCTTCTGATGCACTGGACATGGCAGCAATGTACTCCTAAATAATTGCTTTTATTAATTTAATAGAAAGCGAAATCCTCTCTGTATGCTCCCATTTTCCTTGTACCCCATTGGCTAAAGCGGACTCATACTTGTAAATGGCATAGAAGTGCCAGGAGGCTTGTGCATTGATCATTGTACCTGAGGTCAGCTAAGCACAGTTTCTAACAGGAGAAAAAAAATTGAACTACAGAAAGTACTTCTGTTTTTGAAACAATAGCGAAAACCTAGGAAAATCACAGTGTGATAGTCGAGCCGTGATACTGGGAATGCAAGTAAACATTGCCCAGACAACATCCCAGCTTGTAGCTATACAAGACATTATTTCAGACCTTGTTATCGTACATCTTGGGTCCCTCAGGCCCAGCCTTGGGTCCTCTGCTTTTCTTCATTTTTATTAATGACCCTCCAAAGAAAAGCTGGTGGTGCCATTACATATGACAAGAGCAATTAGATTATGGAAACAGCTCCAAGGGAAATTGTATATTCATCAAACTCTAGTTCTAAATTGAGGCTTGATAGGTTTTTCTTGGAAAGTAAATCTAGCAGTTACCACCACTGAGCAGTGGGGACAGTTATCATGGGCTTTACGCCTACCACTGTCCTAAATCCATAGTATAATCCATAGTATACTCTGTTACGTTGCAGTGACACCGTCCAAAGTTAATTCAGTACTGCAGTCTGATTTCTACACAATCTCCTCCTGGTTAGTCAATAACTGCCTGATTACTTCATGCAACCAAAACTAAGCCTGTGGTGTTTGAATCCCAGAACTTGGTAACTTGTTCAGCTGCACCACTTGCAATCATAACATCAGATGGCAACACTGTAGAGCAAGTCAACCTATTGAAAATGTCTAACAATCTGGCTTGCTGTATCACTTACATACACTAAGCACATCGAAAACATCTTAATAACTGCACGGTCTAAGGTCAGCTTTTCTGCACACCTAAATGCTGTCTCAGTCCCGATATGAGGAAGCAGTTTGTCTTCCACTTCCAGTTCCCTTCCTTCATATTTTTTTTTATTTTTATTTATTGAAATATTCAGAAAGACCTTTGAGTCAGCGACTCATTTACAAAGGTTCCACGTCATACATATAAAGGATACTTGGACAGAACTTGGAATACAGATTACAGTACAATTACAAATAACAGTCAGTGAGGTTACATAGTTGTGCAGTTGTTGAATAACAGCAAGTTTCGTTTCTTAGTACAGCCGTAATAGTTACAGAGGTTCTGTAGAGGCTGATGGTCATAGGGTTTCATAGTTACAATTTGGTGCGGGAGTCCGACAATAGTTAGTTTGATAGCTGCATATGTCAGTCTGGTGTCAGCGGCAGTCACATTGGCTAAAGGTATGAAGGTATTTCCATAGTTTGGATTTATAAGGGACAAGCCTTAATTTGTTTGTTATATGACTTGGGAGGCGTTAGTCCAGGAGGGCCCCTGTAAGTGAAGGTTCTCTGGAATTGGGAAGTCCGACCACTGGTACCCTTAGCAGCTGCTTGTTTGAGAGTGCAGTTGTTTGACTGGGGAGTTGGGCAGATGATTTGGTTTACAGTAGGTGGCGTGAGGCCTAGTAGTACCTTTTTGGTCATAAGGCAGGTATGGTACCTGATTCTGCTACCTAGGTTTAGCCAGTTTGTGCTGCTGTAAAGGGAGCAGGAGTGTGTAAATGATCACATCCAAGGATGAGACAGCAGGCTTTGTTTAAAATGAGTCGAGTCTGCTTAGGGTGGTGGATGGAGCAGCACTGTAGATTAGGATGCTGTAGTCTAGCATGGAGAGGATCGAGGAGTTTATGGTAAGTTGTAATGCTTCAGGGGTGAGGCAGTGTTTGTACCAGTATAGTTACCCCTAGGATGGAGCTAAGGGCTGTTGATAGGTGTAGGTTATGTTGATTAAAGCTGAGGTGGGGTCTAGGTGATCCCTAAGTATTTAAAGCTGCTTACTTGTTCTAATGGGGCCTGATTGGCAGTGAGGAATTGGGGGCAGAGGTTCTTGAGTGGGTTCTGGGGGTGGGCGAGCATGACTTTTGTCTTACTGTAGCTGATAATAAGACATTGGGTGGTGAGCCAGTCTTGACTTCACGGAATGAGTGTTGGAGAGTTTGGTGGAGCTTGGGGGTGACGGGTCAGAGGTGAACAAGACCGCATTATCTGCATATAGGGTAGATTTCGGGCATGACTCTGGGAGGGATTGAGGTATAGGCTGATAAGTAGGGGGCCAAGTATGGACCCTGTGGGACACCGGAGTGGATAGGGAGGTGGGGGAGAGGACAGGGCCTACCTTGACTATCTGCTTTCTATCGGAGAGATAGCTGGTGAACCAGTTTAGGGTGTCACTGGATAAACCCGTGAAAGCCAGGGTGTTAAGCAAGAAGGCATGGTTTACAGTATTGAATGCCTTAGATAGGTTCAGAAAGATGGCTCCTGTGAGGTGGCCATGGTCCAGGGCTGAGTGGACATGGGAGGTAAATTCAAGGAGGCGGTGGTGGTACTGTGGCCTTATGGAAACCATGCTGCTGTCCGGATAGAGGTTATATTTGTTAAGGTGGTCAGTAAGTTGGTTGACGACTATGCGTTCTAGTGCCTTAGGCAGGGGGTAGGATAGAGATGGGGGCGGTAGTTGTTTGTGGATGCGGTCACCACTTTTATGGATGGGTATGATGTAGAGCGATTTCCAGTGGTAGAATTTCCCTTGACAGAGGGCGGTTCAGAATGTGGGTGAGTGGGCTAGGACTTCCTGGAGGGTGAGATGGAGAAGTCTGAGGTGCAGGGAGTTGTGACTATAGTGATTTTGGCTAATAGCTTTGGTTAGGTAGGATTTGGCAGTCTCTGGGGTAAGGACTCGCATGGTAGAAGAAGGGTGGAGCAAAGGAAGGATGTGGGGGCATTATGGGCAGACAGGGGATGGAAGAAATTGGGGGCAGCCCATGGGAGAGAGCAGTGAAAGCAGTGTTGAGGGCGAGGCTATTCTGAGGGGTCGGAGGAGAGGCAGCCATCTATTAGAATTTGGTCAGGTGGCAGGTTTGGGGCTTTGCCACAGAGTTCATAATGTTTTCCCAGAACTTGCAACCAGAGTCCCAGGTGGAGGTTAAGGTGGCTTTGTAATAGTTACGCTTTGGCGGTGCGTATGGCCCAGGTGCACTTGTTTTGGGACTCCGATAACGTTGCCTATCCAGGGGCCATTGGGTCTCATTGGCAAGGTGCCATAGTGCATCATGCTGATGAAGTAGGCTTTGGAGTAATCAGAGAACCATGGTTCATGATTCCCTTTGGTCATTGTTTTGGTGAGGCGAACTTGTCACAGGCTGTGTTAAGGTGTTGGTAAATAGTTCAAGGGCATGGTCCGGGTCAAGGGTGTTAGTTAGGGATGTCCAGTCCCATTCTTTGAGGTGGGCCTTGAGTAGGGCTAGTTTACATAGAAACATAGAATTTGACAGCAGATAAGGACCACTTGGCCCACCTAGTCTGCCATTTTCCTACCTAACAGATAAGCTGCAGATCCTAGTTAACAACAGCTTACTTCCTCCTACCCCCCACTAGGACTGCCTTATGTCTGTCCATGCATTCTTGAATTCCCCACTATTCTTGGACTCCACCACCTCCTCAGGAGGCTGTTCCATGCATCCAGCCTCTCCATGAAAAAATTCTTCCTCATATTACCTCTGAGCTGTCCCCTCTATCTTCAAATTGTGCCCCTTGTTCTTGCATCTCTTTTCTGAAAGATGCTACCCTCTTGGACTTTGTTGATTCCTTGAGGTACTTGAAAGTTTCTATCATGTCCCTCTCCCTTCTTTCCTCAAGGGTATACATATTAAGCTCCTTTAGTCTTTCTTCGTATGTCTTCTGGTGCAGACCCTGCACCATTTTGGTTGCCCTCCTCTGGACAGCCTCCACTCTGTCTATGTCTTTGCGGAGATGGGGTCTCCAGAACTGCACACAGTACTCAGATGGGGTCTCACCAACTGTCTGTACAGAGGATAACAACTTCCTGTTTTCTACTATTGATGCCTCTTCCTATGCATCCCAGTATCCCCCAGCCTTCCTTACTGCCTTGTCATTGCTTGCCCACCTTTAGGTCATCTGATATAATTACCCTCTGTCCATTTCCATTTTACTGTTGTCAGTATCTCACCCCCATTGTGTACTCTTCCCTGGGTTTTGTTTCCATGTGCATTACCTTGCACTTCTTTGCATTGAATCTGAGCTGCCATACATTTGACCATTCCTCCAACCTTGCCAAGTCCTTCTCATCTTTTCCACTCCATCTTGTGTATCAACCCTGTTGCAGATCTTTGTGTCAGTCTGCAATGACATACTTTTCCTTCCAGTTCTTCTGCAATGTCACTTATAAAGACATTAAAAGGACCAGTCCAGTACTGAACCCTCCGGTACCCTGTAGTAACCCTCCTTTCTTCACTGTTCACTCTATTTACTACTACCCTTGCATCCTGTTGTCTAGCCAATTTTTTATCCAGGCTACCACCTTGGGAGCCCACTCCAAGGCTGGCTAACTGTGTATTAATCTTTTGTGTGGGACTGTATCAAATGCCTTGCTAAAATCTAGGTAGGCCATGTCCACAGCCCCTCCCTGGTCTACTACTTTGGTCATCCAGTCAAAGAAATCTATTAGATTCGTCTGATACAACCTTCCATCGTGAATCCATGCTGCCTTGGGTCCTGTGCCCCACTGGCCTCTAGGTACTCAACAATTCTTTCCTTCAGAAGTGATTCCATCATTTTCCCTACCACTGAGGTCAAACTAACTGGTCTGTAGTTTTCTGCCTCTGTCCTGCTCCCACTTTTGTGAAGAGGATCACATCTGCCCTCTTCAGTCCTCAGGTACCAACCCATCCTCCCATGATTTGTTAAAGAGAGTGGTCAGTGGTGTCACTAGTTCTACCCTTAGTTCTTTTTAGAATCTTTGGGCGAATCCCATCAGGCCCCATTGCTTTGTCCACCTTCAATTTTATTAGTTCTTTCAGAACCCTTTCTTCTGTAAATGGACTGGTATTGCCCCATCTTCAGAGTGTTTCTCTTGTTCTGTTTAGGTACCTCCCCCTTCCATTGTGAATACTGACCAGAAATATTCGTTTAGTATCCCTGCTTTTCACTGTCCCCTCTACCACATTCCCTCCCTTTATTAAGCCTCAGTATCACTCCTTTGGTTTTCTTCGCTCCCTAATGTACCTATAAAGGTCGTATCCCCTTCTTAACAGAATTGGCTATCCTTTCCTCGGTTTGGGCCTTTGCTATTCTGACTGCCTTCCCAGCTTCTTTCTGCTTTAAGTGATAAAGTTCTCTGTCCTGCTCCTTCTGTGTTTCCTTATATTTCCTGAATGCTATCCTTTTCTCCTTAACCTTCCCTGCCCACTTCTTTTGAGAACCATAGCGGTTTTTCCTTCATTGTGTATTATTGATTTGCTTTACACAAAGGCTTGTTGCCTTTGTGATGGCTATTTACATTACTCCCACTGTTCCTCCACCTCTTCTTGCCTGTTTGCTAGTGCTTTTCTAAGGCACTCTCTTATTTTCCCAAAGTCAGCCCTCCTAAAGTCCAATACTCTTGCTTTGGCTTAGGCTTGATTGTATAGCTGTGTTTATCGTGAACCACACTGTTTGGTGGTTGCTTGTTCCCAGATGGCTACCCACCTCTAAATCTGAGATTCTTTCTCCATCCCCATTTGAGAGTGCCAGGTCTAAGATTGCTCCCTCCAGTGGGTTCCAATACTAGCTGTCTGAGACATGCCCCCTGTAGGGCATCAAGAATGACCCTGCTCTTGGATGTGCCTGCAGCAAAGGTGCTCCAGTTAACATCTGGCATATTCAGGTCCCCCATCAACAATATCTCCCTTTTTATGCCATTCTAAAGAAGCCTATCATTTCATTGTCCATTCCCTCCCCTTGAGATGGGGTCTGTATAAAACCCCGTGCGGATTGGAGGTGCCATTTTCTGTCTCCAGGGTGACCCAGAGTGCCTCATCTGCTCCCTGTTTACTCTTTAGTTCTGTTGCTTTGATCCCTTCCTTTACATGAAGAGCTACTCCTCCTCCTCTTTTACCCTCCATGTCCCCCTGTAGATTGTGTATCCTGGTATGTTGATATCCCAGTCATGGTTCTCTGTGTACCATGTTTCTGTGACTGCCACAATATCCAGGCAACCCTCTTCCATCAAGGCCACTAGTTCAGAGAGCTTGTTACACAGACTACGGGCATTGGTACTCATCACCCTCCACTTTTGATAGCCTTACCCCTTTAGCCCCATTCCTGTCCTTACTGCCTTTGCCTTTTTACATTTACCTCTGTCCTGCTCCTAACTTCTCTACCTTGGTGTTTACCTCACTAATTACCATGTTTTGTGGGGGATGCTGGGATTTTCCTGCTCCTTTCAGTGCCTCCCCCTTGGCTAGTTTAAATGCTTGCCAATGAAGCATTTAAACCTCTCACCTAGGATCCTGGTTCCCCCTCCCGGACAGATGCAGACCATCGCACCAGTATGGTCTGCATCCTCAGGTAGCTCCCCAGTCCGATGAAGCCAAAAGCCTGAGCTCCATGCCAGTTTTTCAACCACTCATTGAATTCCCTGGTGAGGAGTGCCCTAGCATCACCATTGCCATAGACAGGCAGCACCTCCGAGAAGGTTACCGTGTCACGCTACTTGTCTAAGGCCCTCTCCAGTCTCTACAAACTCCTCTTGCACTGCTCTGATCCCATTCCTAGCCAGGTCATTTGTCCTAGGTGGACAATGACATCCAGCTCCTCCTAGTGCAGCTCCTCCCACGATCCTGAGGATTGGCTTCCTGTCCCTCAAGCCGTGGCGCCAGGCACCCACCTCCCTCTCCCTTCCTCCCCCATTCTACCCCCTAATGATTGAGTCCCCACCAGGAGTTGTTTCCTTCCCCTGTGGGTCCCATGCCACCCTCCTGTGGGTCTCCTTTGTGAAGGTCCCAGTATCCTCCTTGGTCTCCACTACAGGTGCCTCCATAGGAACCACTATCCACCAGAAGAGCGAATTAATTGAGGAGAGTTACAGCTGGAGGGATGCAACTCTGTTCCACCACCTCTCCCTCCCTGAGCCCACCTGGTCCAGCCTCTCCTCTTTCTTGGCAACATCTGAGGTAGTGGCATTGGCCTGGTGGTCCCTGGGTGGGGAGGAGGTTTCTGAATCCTAGCCAGGTCAGCCTGGAGGCGGGCAACCTCCTCTCTCAGACCAGAGAGGTGCCTGCAAATGAGGGCAGCATCGCAGCCTCCAGAATGTCTCCCGGACACCAGGCCTAGTTTGCGTTCGCAATAATTTTAGGAGAGGTTTTGAGGGGTACCAGACCAGTTGCATAGAACTGGAGAGTGGTCACTTAGGGTGTTGGGGAGGACTTGGGTGCTGGTTACTTGGGTGCTATACACTACATCTGAAAAAACACAAAGGCTCAGCTACCCCTGGATCATTTGTGCAACAAGTTGTACAGGTTCATCCTCTCCTGTGGGCTGATCTGCCAATCATTGTCTACTGTATGTCTGAGCTTAACTGACCAAGTCCCTCAAGCAGACTTGCCTACCACTGGCTTTCTTTGTCGTACAACTGTGCAAAAGGAAAAGCCCTTAATTATCTCCATCCCACCTCACATAGTCAAGCAGTGTCTACTCACTCCATTCAGCAACATTCCTTACCTTCTCAATACCAGGGTGAAGCATGAATTTGTTAGAAAGGCCCTTGGTTTGCAACACGGGCACCCTGATCAATCTCTCTCTCTCTCTCCAGCTGAAGAATGGTTCTAGCCTGCAAGTGTTCAAGACCACTTTTCCAGCCACCTTAGAATCCCTGTATTTGGTTTGGTCCTCTATCTTTCTCCCGGCCATGATTATGTTGCATACCTATGCTCATGCTCTTTATTTCCTGCAACCCACTACATTAGCTGAAGTTGATGGCTGTTTGGATGTACTTACCTTTACAATTTGTATTCAGTCTGGTGGGCTTTCTCAAAATGGCCTCCATCTGCCTCTACACTAGATAAAACTCCTCGGCCTATGCTGCCCCAACAAACTGAGACACTACCTAAATAATATGATATAGGCAGTGCCCCTCTGCACTTTATACTCTTCCTGTACTCACAGCTTACTAGAAGGAATAGACCACTTAGGCCCACCTGTCCAACAGGGAGAGCATTGTTACTGTGCAACTCCTTATCTTGCTCTGGGCCCCCTCTATCCCAATTTGTCTTCTCTCTGCCTGCCTGCAAGCCTTGCAGCATTGCTACCGGAACGATGAACACTGACTTACATATGACTACCATACTGTTCTTCTACCTACTGCCTGCATTGTAAACCCTGTTGTTACTTATTTGACCCTGTGTGCTAATGCTCTTTAATGTAATCCTTCACTTGTTTTTTGCCTGATGTTCATGTGTGTCCTTGTAATCTCCTGGGTCACACCTGAAAATAAGGACTTAGCTGTCTAGTGTGCTTACCGGTTAACAAAAGCAAATAAATATTTTAACTTGTATGTAGCTATTGCTGCTGGACTATGTAGATTTATTGACTGCTGCTGTACTCCCTGGGACCCCCATGAAAATGAGATGCTGTATCTCATAGGTGTATCCTGGTTGGTCTAATTTCAGATAAACATCCTATTAAGATTTGTATCATACACCCTTACAAAATTGACACTCATTCTCATAAAACTTACTTCTCTCAAAACTGAGGCCCACACTCTTGAAATTATCAGTTCGACTCTCTCCTAAACTTAATCAATAAGGCATGATAGGGTGTGTTGTGCTGCAATAATGTCATGCCTTGGATGGTTGTGCACGAGGCCATATTGCAATTATAAAACAGCTTGTTGTGAAAAAAAAAAAGAAAAAGGTGAAGACAATTTTATTTACTTATTTTATTTATTTATCTTGGATACAACCTTTGCGCTAAACGCCATTTACAGAGGTTCCACGTCTTGAACAGTGATTAAAATAAAATATATAGGTACAGTGAGAAATACACTAAATACCATAAAGCTAGAGTAAATACAATAAGGAGAGAATTACACGTGAGAGCATGGATACAATGAAAATACATCAATAGGGTAATACAGGTCAATAATTCTTTAACAATTAAGAAGCATCAGTGTATAACATATAAGTACCGAGGTCAATACAGTCAAAGTTGACATTGTCAGGAAGTAGGGACGAGGCTAGAGTGGGAGAAGCTAGTAGAGAGGTGAAAGGGGAGAGTAAGGGGTGTGGGTAGAGGGAAGGGTGGAAAGAGAAGAGGGGGACCGAGGTAGAGTGAGGTTGGGAGGCTTGTTGATGGTGTGGGACAAGGAGAAATGGTGTGGTTGTTGTATGGGAGGACGACTGGAGTGAGAGGGTGAGGGTGACATGGAGGATAAGTGCTAGTTGTTTACATTTTTAAATATGTTTTAGCAGCTTTTAATAGGCATGATGTTGTGCGGAATAACTTCACTGTTGATGGTCAGCACTGACCAGTCAGATCCGAATTTCTCTTGCCATTTTATAACTGACAGTTTTCACCCTTCCTAGATTTATACACCACAGTCTTTTGAAGATACCATGCAAAATTTCCCAAATTTAACTTTCACACCCCACAAAGTGTACATGACAGTCTTTCATGATTCTTAATTCTGCCTAATTCACTTCCAGCTCTCATATTGCAACTGCTACCCTAAACCCATTGTAAAGTTAACACCAATGACCCCTCCCAAAAATTCAATCCTCTAGACATTATAACCTTCAACTCTCCCAAAATTGACACCTTCATCACTCTTAAACCTCAAAACCTGCACCCATCTTGAAATTAATGTACAGCACCCCTTCCATAATTTCACTCTGAACCATTCCTGGAAAATTACAAATCGTCCACACACCTTTTACATAATAACCCTGTCCTAAAATTCACAACCTTCTGAAACTGACACCTAAGGGAACCCAGTTCAAAAGCATGACCTCCATCTTACTTGAGTAAAGCCTCAGCCAGTTGTGTGCAAGCCAAAGTGCAGAGCTGTTTGCACTTCCTTCTGCATGACACATAAACTGTTTTATGAGTAAGCTTCGGGTTGATTTCCATAACTTTTGCCCATAAGTTCCAATGCTCTTTTGCTATGTGGCCATAGACGCCTCCTGGGGTTTCTGTGGATCAGGCCCTTAGATAGCAGCCACAATATAGATTTCTTAAATGCATATTATAACAAGCATTTGTCAATGATGAATGTTGTCTTGCTGGCATTGGCATTGGCAGTGCAGGAGTTAGAGGATACATAATAGGAATGGCAGTGAAGTAGTGAACTGGCGTAACCCCGCCCACCCTGCAGAGATTGACAGGCATCGGGGTGTGCCTTTGGGTCATCAGCCATAATGCTCACGCCATTTCACCCCACCCTACCCTGCAAACACTGAGAAGTAATGTGCGTTAGCCTTGGGTCTTTGGCTCTTTCGCTCACCCCATTCCATAAGGAAATGCAGTGAGATGGTTGCAGTATAGGAGAATGGGGTGAATTTTAAATAAGGAGTCCAAAGCACATCTTGATGCCTGTCACTGGCTGCAGGGTGGAGGTGAAATGGCATGAGCATTACAACTGACAATCCCAAGTCACACCCCTGATGCCTTTCAGTCTCTACAGGGTGGGGCATTATGGCTGGAAACCCTAATGCCCCAGGTATTTGTTGCTATTTTCACTCCAAATTTTCAACACGGGCTTTTTACATGCATACTTATTTATTTAAAGCCTGGTGACAGGGAAAGAAAGGCACATTGAGCACAGGCTGTTTGTAGGTGTGACCCAGGGAAGGTACAAACTATTATTAGGAACTGTGACTAGTGGTGCGTCCCATGAGTGCAGTGATAGTGCAACCACTCACTCGCCAGGCACCCAGGTTGGGAATAAGCCCAAGTCATCAGGGGCCGGTCGGGGTGGGGACTGCGCATCCCAGAGGCGCTTTCCTCACCAGTGAGATAGGGTTCTATCTGCCACTGTCACTGCCACCTGGATGCAGGGGACAGTAGTGAGTGGCCAGACTAGGGGTGGGTGGAGCCACACTGACTACAGACAATGTTATGCTCTGCATGCATACATCCTTGTAGCCCATGCACGCATAGCTCAAAGGGCAAGGGAGAAAGAAAAAGTCTGAACCCTGTGCCAGCGACGAAGGCCCCGGTGCTGCTGAGTGCCCCCGCATTCTCAGGGATGCCTCCAGATGAAATTAGAAGTTATGGGGTATATCACCTCCACAAGTCCCCACCACGGTGCAAGCCACAGCTCCATGGAGGATGGCATCTCAGATCAAGTTAGGAACAGGACCAGCAGTCAGCCTTATGGGGGTCTGAAGGGAGCTCGGGGCAGTGTAAGGGGTGAACAGAAATAATAAAAAAAAGGAATAGTTATTGGTGAGTAAGGTAATGAGAGAAAAATTACATATGTAATTGCATATAACTATTGTTACATTTAAACCATAATTTTTATACATCGGATATTATATGTATACTGTATTCCATGTAATTGTAGAAAGTCATTGAGAATAATCCTTGACTCAATCTGCTGGCAGATCTCCTTAATTTTATTCTTTCAAAAAAAACTTGCAAGTGTGTGTGTGTGTGTCAGTGTCAGAGATTGCACTAAATGTAAACAATTGTGTTCAAAAAGGCTGTCATCAGTTACAGACTCTGAAAACTACACCCATACAGCGCTATAGTTTCATCAGCTGAAATTCAAGAATACTAGAAGTTCACATGCACGTTTTTATTCAGCTGGCCTGGATTTGAATGTCTCTAGAACCTAACACAAGATTAGGCCCTGCAGCAAGAGCAAAGAAAGAGGAAACCACTGTGGTTCTCAAGGGAGTAGCAGAGCTGGTAAGAGGCAAAAGATATGGCATTTCTGAGGTACAAGGCAACACAAAGCAAGGAGGACAGGCAAGGATACTTGGAAAAATGAAAGGAAGCGAACAAGGCAGTAAGGGCAGCAAAGGCCAAAACTGAGGAAAAGCTAAGCTAAATCAGTGAAGGAAGGAGGAAGGCATTCTTTAGGTATTTTAGCAAGAAAAGGAAGACACGGAGAGGATTGTGAGACTTAGGGAAGAGGGAGGCAGGGTAGTGGAGAAAAACATTGACAAGGCGACCATCCTCAACAAATACTTCTGCTCTGTATTCACGGAAGAAGACAATGGAGAAAGTCCCCATTAATGGAGAAGGACAAACAGGGAGAAGGTGTGGACATTAGACCTTTTCAGAGAATATAGTAAAAGAGCACCAGAATAACTTAGGGTAGATAAAGCTATGGGGCCCAATAGAATACACCGAGGAGCCTAAAGGAGCTCCAGAAGACACTGGCTAAACCTCTGGCTAAGCTGTTCAGTGGATCACTAGAAACAAGTATGGTTCCAGAGGAGTGGAGGGCATAGTGGTACCTTGCACAAAAGTGGTAGCAAGGTGGAGGCATGAAACTACGGCCCGGTCAGTTTGACCTCAATAGTAGTTAAAATGATGGAAACCCTACTTAAGGAAAGGCTGGTGGACTACCTAGAGACAAGGAGGCCACTGGATCCAAGGCAACATGGATTCACTGCAGGAGGCTATGCCAGACCAACTTGATTGATTTCTTCGAGTGGGTGACAAAGGAAATAGACCAGGGCAGAGCCGTAGATGTGGCCTATTTGGACTTCAGGAAGGCCTTTGACACAGTCCACACAGGAGACTAATCCACAAGCTGGCAAATCTGGGGGTGGTGACAAAGGTGGTCACATGGGTTAGAAACTGGTTGAGAAACAGAACACAAGAGTGGTGGTAAATGGGGTTAGCTCACAGGAGGACAGGTAACAAGTGGGCGCACCAAGGGATCAGTGCTGGGACCAGTGCTCTTCAATGTCTTCAAAAGCAATGTTGCAGAGGGTCTAGAAGGAAGGGTTAGCTTGTTTGAGGATGATACAAAGCTATGTAATAGGGTAGCTACACAGGAAGGTATAGAAAAACAAGCATTTGTCAATGCCGAATGTTTGCTTGCTGGCATTGGCAGTGGTAGTGTAGAAGTTACAGAGCTGCGTAATAGGAATGGCAGTAAAGTATTGAACTGAAGCCAACCCCACCACCACCCTGCAGAGAGTGACAGGCATTGGGTGTGCCTTTGGGTCGTCAGGCATAACGGCCACGCCATTTCACCACATCCACCCTGCAGACACTGACAAGTGTCACGGTGTGCCTTGGGTCTTTGGCTTTTATGCGCACCCCATTCCATCAGGGAAATGGTGAGATGGGTGCGGTATAGGAGAATGGGGTGAACTTTGGGACCAAAGAGTCCAAGGCATACCTCGATGCCTCTCACTGGCTGCAGGGTGTGGGAATGGTATGAGCATTGCAGGCAAGAATCCCAAGTCACATCCCTGATGCCTGTCATTCTCTGGGGTTGGGCATTATGGTTGGAAACCGTAACGCCTCAGGCATTCATTGGTATTTTACTCCAAATTTTCAACTTGTTTTTTTAGACCCCACCTCATGAACAGTGGCAATATCAGTTTGTTAGCGAAAAGCTGCTTATGCACAGCAACTACGGCATTTAGCACCACAGGTGCAAACACATTCGAACAGGATGTAAAAATGACAGCTGCACTGTTCATGGGGAGGTGTAAAAATGGCAATGTTGCAAATCTGTAGTAAAATATTAAAAACTGGTGAAGTCACGAGCGTGCATAGAAACTGTGCAATGCACACCCGTAATGTAATTAGTTTGGGGATTTTTACAGCAGATTGTCAACAGAGGCATTTTGGGACCTCCGATCATGAACAGTGTCACTGTAATTTCTTTAGTTGTCCTGAACAATGATTTCCCACAGTGACCACGCATCTCTGCACTGAAAGTGTGAAAACACATTTTGGCCATGTTGTGAAAAATGACAGCTGTACTGTTCATAAGGAAGTGTGGAAAAATGCCACTGGTGAAAATCTGGACTGAAAATATTACAAAGTCATGAACTTACGAGGGTGTGGAAACTGCAGCAATGCTCACCTAGTAACACAGTCATTTTATGGAGTTTTGTCACCAAATTTGCAACATAGCCATTTTAAGACTTCTGCTCATGAACAGTGTAACTGTGATTTTCTTAATCTGTCCCAAACATTGCTTTCACACACTGACTGCACCATTGTGCGCTACATGTGCGAAAACACATTTTGGGTGACATGTGAAAAATGGCAGCTGTACTGCTCATAAGGAGGTGTAATAAAATGACAATGTTGAAAATCTGGAGTGAAAATATAGAAAATTCGCAAACTTACGGCGTGCGTGGGAACTGCGCAATGCTGCGCTTAGTAAAACAGTCATTTTAGGACTTTTTCACCAAATTTTCAACATAGCCATTTTACAACCTGCTCATGAACAGTATCACTGTGATTTTCTTAATTTGTTCCGATACATTGATTTAGCACCGACTGCACCATTGTGCGCTACATGGCGAAAACACATTTTGAGTGAGATGTGAAAAATGACAGCTGTACTACTCATAAGAAGGTGTGGTAAAATGGCAATGTTGAAAATCTGGAGTGAAAATATTGAAAATTCGCAAACTTACAAGCCTGTGTAGGAACTGCATAGCATGCTTATAAAACAATCATTTTGGAATTTTCACCAAATTTTCAAAATAGGCTTCTTGAGACCCACCTTATGAACACTGGCAGTGTTGTTTCATTAACAGGTCGAAGGTGATTTTGCCCAGTACTGTGAAATCACCCTTAGGGCCAGATTCTCATGACAGTGACATCATTCATGAGAAGGGGTCCCAAAACCCATGTTGAAAATTTGGTGCAACAATTCCAAAAATGCCTGAGATATGCAACAAAGTTGAAAAACCCTATCTATCCCATTATACAGCTTACGGCATTACTTCAGTTTGCGGTCGGCTTTGAAAGTGCAGGCGTGTTCCCGGTCCACAAAGATCGTCGTGCCAAGCTCGGAGGTGAAGTATGGGTGTGGGGGGTGTGGGGAGGCAGGGTGTGCAGTGGGTGGGTGTGGGTTGTGGGAGGGGCAGGAGAAGCGCCGAGGAACAGTTTTTAATTTGCAGGTTTTTCTTTTAAAAAAGGCGCGGGGCGTTTGCCATGTTGGGTGGGCTCCCAGCGTGGCAGAAGGACAGCTGGGGGCATGGAGCCAACAGGGATTGGGCACCTCCATCGGCCATAGCATCAGTTGCCACGCTGGGGTGGGCTCCCAGCCTGGCACCCAGTACTCTCGGGTGGGGAGGACAGTGGAGCCGACAGGATTGGGCACCCCGTCGGCTATCGATAACTTGCCATGCTGGGGTGGGCACCCAGCGTGGCATGTGGAAAACTTTGGGGGCGCAGCACAGCCGGCGGGGACTGGGCACCCGTCGGCTATACAGTGTGTGTGCGTGGGAGGGGGGTGCACGCAGTATGCGTGGCCTGTGTTTGTGCTTCTGTGTGTCATGTGTGTGTGTGTGTGTGTGGGGGAGCTGACATGAGCAGACGATATCTGATCGCTGCTCACTGAAGCGTAGCTCCCCTTTCAACTGTATGCCACTGCATTTTGGAGCTTGCCATAGACAGCTCCAGCATGCATGCAAGCAAACATAATGAGAAGGGATCTGAAGAGGCTACAAACTGGTCCAAGGAATGGCAGTTGGTTCAATAGCAGCAAAAGTGCAAGATTGTGCATCTAGGGAGAGGAATTCTAAGGCTGAGTATGAACTAGACGGGGTAACACTGGAGGCCAACACAGAGGAAAGGGATCTGGGGTAGTCATAAAAGACAACCTCAAAGTGGCTTAACAGTGTGACAAAGCAGTTGGAAAGGCTAACAAAGAGTGCTAGGTGCATAGGGAGGTCACAAGTAGAAGGAGGGAAGTGGTGGTACCGTTGTACAACTCCCTAGTGAGGCCTCATCTGGAGTACTGTGTTCATTCTGAGGCCCCATCTCCAAGAAGACATAGACAGGATAGAGACGGTACAGAGGAGGGCGACAAAAGTGGTATCGGGATGCAGCATAAGTCGATGAGGAGAGACTCAGAGCTCAAATATGTACTCCTGGAAGAAAGGAGAGAGAGGGGGACATGCAGAGACCTTTGAAATATCTAAAGGGGATCAACAGGGTACCAGAGGGAGCATTTTTCACATGACGGGAAATAGCAGAACATGGGGGCACAGCATGAGACCAAAAGGTGGAAAATTTAGAGGAACTTGATGAAATTCTACTTCACTGAAAGGGTGGTGAAGAGATGGAACAGACTACTCCAGGAAGTGGTGGGGGTGGCCATGTTTCAGGATTCAGAATGTGTGGGATAGGCACATGGGAATTATCAAGGTGGGGTGAGGGGGCTTGTGCATCTAAGAGTACCTTAAGCATTAGAAAGAGGGATAGGGCAGACTGGATGGGCCACAAGGCCCTTATCTGCTGACAATATCTATGTATCTACAGTATGTAAGATCAC
Source organism: Neoceratodus forsteri (assembly GCA_016271365.2). NCBI lineage: Eukaryota > Metazoa > Chordata > Ceratodontiformes > Ceratodontidae > Neoceratodus > Neoceratodus forsteri. The sequence goes on from CM057456.1 coordinate 387,767,874, forward strand.
TAAGAGTCCATAATTTGGTTTCTGTTGGACTCAACACTTGTTTTTCTTCCTTGGAGTTAGAGTGTTTTGGAGTTAAGAGTGTGCTTTTCAGAACACTGACCACACCACTTGCTGCAGTTTGGGTAAAGTACATCATTCCAAACTGGAATTGGGAACTAAGAAAATTACAACTAATTGATTGAAGGATCCCACTTCTAGTGGAGAATTGTGTTTACAACATGAAGCACTTACTCTCCTCCTGCTCGTCATCACTGAAGTCTGAGAGTGCTAAGCTGTTTTAGGCATCAGGTTGCCATGATGGCTACCCCTCTGCATCAGCGAGACACCGTTCCCAGCTGCCCGATCTGCATGCCCAGCCAGGAGCAGTGACAACATGACGTGAGGATGGGGAAGTAGGCAGTCACCTGGTAGTCGCTAGTCCATCCAGCTGCAGCCTACTACCCTCTGCTGGTCATCGAGTAGAAAATGGAGTTAGTGGAGGGATCTTTGCAGGTGTCTGCATGCTCACTGCTCAGAAACTCCTTTTGTGGAGAACAAAGGGAAGGTGTACAGTTTTACTGCGTCTGTGCAGGGTGTATAGATACATCACCTGCTGAGTGTAAAAGGGGGCATTTTCCCTAAAGTGCACCGCTAGGTGCCTCCTCCTCGAGCTTTTAATGGTTTTTGTCCTGCATGTCTGCATAGAAAATTGTGAGGATTGTGTGGGCTCTGCTGCCATGTTTATTGAAATGTTTCGCCAGGAAAGGCATGTTGGGAGCGTGTCATCTGTGCCACTGTATGATGAGCTTGTCTCCATTGCAGCAGCACTTTTCTTACAAGTTGTGTCCACTTTCATATAATTTGTGTGACAGTGCTAGCATGTTGGCTTACTGGAGAATGAGACGCACCTACTAAAGCATGTCCTGCTCTCTCCAACACTGACACTGAAAATGTGCTACTAGCACAAGATGTTGCTTGCCCATGCGAGCAAGCCAACATAAAAAGGAGTGTTCTTAATATGACTCAGGCCAGGTTTTCATCACTATTCCAAGCTGTTTTTGAACACCTCCTGTTCCATAAGGTCAGGGAGCACTGCCTGATGCATGCTAGTCCATTTTAGTCACAACAGAAATTATTTTAAATAATTGATGTACAAAACATCCAAGAATACTGATGAAAACCTGGTCTGAGCCATATTAAAAGGAGTGGTCCTTTGTTATTTCAGATGTGAAAAAGAGTATGAAAGCAGACAAACTGTGGAAAGAAGGGTATCATACAAGTCAGTAGATAAGGCACTCTAAAATAGAATAAAAAGTATAGGTCAAAATTTCACTGGATTCTTGCACTGCTGCTGTAAATGCTGTTTCATGATCGAGCCCAGTTTGTATGAAATTTATTCTATTCTATTCTATTCTATTCTAGTCTGTGTGCATATGCCTTCTGCCCCTTTTGCTCTTAGCTGTCCTGCCCTCCATGGTGTGCCAAGTGCCCATCTATGACTGAGTGTGTGCACCTTTGGTGCTCTCTCTGAAATGCCCTGCTGATTCTTTTATTTGCTTCCTTACTGTCTCCTGAGATTGCCATACCTTAACACTGTATTTGTAGTATATTTATTCTCTGTCCTTAACTGGATGTAGCTCTCTGCCCATACCTGTCCGTAACTTGTTGATTGCTACTACTTTGTTCACTGTATCTGTATATTGCCTAAATTCTCTGACTGTACTTGACTGAACCCTATTGATTGCTATTACCCTGTCTCTGAATTGTTTTGCCTGTACACTTTGTAATTCTCCTGGTTGCACTTGAAAATAGCCACTTGACTGTCCAGCGTTCTTACCTGGTAAACAAAAGCTAAATAAATAAATTCTATTCTATTCTATTATATTCTGTTCTGTTCTGTTCCACTGGCAGAGGCAGTAGACGTGAAGAAAGTACAGGCCTCAAGGTATGCCTAGACACATTTCTTAACAAGGAAATCACAGGTAGCTGGGGTCGAAGGATGGGTGAGAATCCTTAAACATTAGTACATATTTGTACAACAAACTATACTTGCTGGTCCCAGCTGCCAAAGTAAGGAGGAACGGATGGACCTAGAGTCCCTTCTAACCTTAGTTGCTAAGTTACTAGATTGTCGCTGTGTTTCTACAGTGTTTCTACAAGAGCTTGCTAAGCTCAGGGTGGATAAGGCAATGGGACCTGATGGCATACATCCCAGGGTACTTAAGGAGCTAAAGGAGGAACTAGCAGAGCCATTAGCAGAATTGTTTAGTGAGTCTCTGAGCACAGGAGAGGTCCCAGAAGACTGGAGAAGGGCTCATGTGATCCTACTCCACAAGAGTGGTAGCAGGGAGGAGGCGGGAACTACAGACCGGTCAGTCTTACCTCAGTAGTGGGCAAGATTATGGAAGCACTCCTTAAGGAAAGGATAGTGACACCTGAATCCATAGGGCACAGGATCCAAGACAGCATGGGTTTACAAAGGAAGGTCCTGTCAAACTAATCTCATAGATTTCTTTGACTGGCAACCAGAGTGGTGGACCAAGGGGAGCAGTTGATGTCAGCTCACCTTGACTTCAGCAAAGCTTTTGACACTGTTCCACATAGAAGATTGATAAATAAGCTAGGTAGGCTCGGGTGGGTAGAAGTTGGTCAACTGGGTGGCAAACTGGTTGACTGGCAGAAAACAGAGAGTGGTGGTAAATGGTATACAGTCAGAAGAGATGCAAGTCACAAGTGGGGTACCTCAGGGATCAGTCCTGGGGCCAGTCCTATTCAACATCTTCATTAGTGACCTAGCAGATGGACTAGAGGGTAAGGCTTGTCTGTTTGCAGATGACACCAAGATCTGCAAATAGAGTAGATGATCCAGATGGGGTGGGCAGAATGAGAAGAGATCTGGATAAACTAGCAGAATGGTCAGACGAGTGGCAACTGGGATTTAATGCAAAGAAGTGCAAAATCATGCACATAGGGAAGAGAAACCCTGAAGCCACTTATAGGCTGGGAGGGAGTTGCTAGCAGTCACAAAGGAAGAAAGAGACTTGGGCATCATCATCACTGATGACCTGAAATCATCCAAGCAGACCTCTAAAGCAGTAGGTAAGGCTAGGGGGTGTTAGGGTGTATTAGTAGGGGTATCACAAGTCGTAAGAGGGAGGTAATAATCCCTCTGTAAAGACATTGGTTGGGCCCCATCTGGAGTACTCTGCAGTATTGGAGGCCACACCTTCACAAGGACATTAACCAAATTGAGGCAGTCCAGAGAAGGGCAACCAAATGGTGCAGGGACTGCATCAGAAGACATATGAGGACAGATTAACGGAGCTCAATAGTGTTACCCTGAGCAAAGGAGGGAGAGAGGTGATATGATCGAGACATTTAAACACCTTAAGGGCATAAACAAGGTGAAAGAGTCTAACATGTTTAAATATATGAAAATAGCAGGACAAGAGGACACAGCATGAGATTAGAGGAGGCCGATTAAGGGGAATGTGAGGAAATTCTTTTTCACAGAAAGGGTGGTAGATGCATGGAATGGCTTACCACAAGAAGTAGTGGCTATGAATACAGTGGGGCTTCAAACAGGCATGGGATAGGCATAAGGAGCAATACAAATGACTATGAATAGATAGGTCACTGACATAGCAAAGGCCGATGGCACATTTATAAGGTAGAAAAGAAATGGGCAGACTGGATGGGCCTTGCGGTCCTTATCTGCCGTCAACTTCTATGTTTCTATGTATGCTGTTATTCTTCCATAGCCGATTATAAATCCAGAGCTACACTCTTGGCTGCCAGTCAAGTGCACTATAGGCTCAACCTAAGAGATACTCATAATGTAAAGAGTATCACTGGCTCAGTTTACCTTCTCCAGGAAGAGAGTGCAAGCACTTTTTAAAATAGGACTCTAGAAAAATGATCAATTTAATGGAAAATAAGCTCTACTGACTGAATTGTGTATAATGAGATTCATACACCAGTGGTAATAACATTGCCCTGATAAATATGTTTTATCAGATCTTCTAACCATAATAACATACGTCAGAGCTTGGCAGCTCATGCTGAACTGAAGTTTTCATGTTGTGTGAGCTTAACCAACACACTATATGAAGGATAGACTCAGCCTCAGTACATATGATGCTTTCCCACTGTGGACCAGAATATAGGTGACCCAGAACTAAGCAGTCACTTCTCACATAGGCCATAACAAAAGAAAATATATCCTCTGATTGTTTTAGATAAAATCATGGAGTCCTGAGCTTAGTAAAAGAGATTTGAGCCATTTTGGTCCTTGGAAAATAGGAGTCACTGGAAGGTTTGATTAGCTATTTACCTTAAGAAGTGACCTGTGGGTCTCTGAAGGCTTATGTGCTATATCATCTTTGTAAAAGACATATGCTGGTCCAATAAAAGGTATCAAACCTTCCAGCAACTCCGAGTACTGAGTGAAATTTAGAAAATGTTTTTCCAACAGAGCTCCTTCTCCTCATCCTGAGCACTCTGTGGTGTCAAGTGTTATCTCCCTCATTCTTCCTGTGCCTTTTCAAGCACTCCCTGGTATCCATTATCATACCCTTCCTCTCCCTTTTCATTTTGTGCACTCCTGGTGTCCAATGTCACCACTTCCTCTCCCCAACCCTTTCTGAATACTCTGGCATCTAATGTTACCTTCTTTCTCTCTCCCTTTTACTAGTACTGCCTAGTGTCCATGCGTCCCCTACCACTCCCTATCGCTGTTCAAGTACAGGAGCAGTCAAAGACGTGATTAGATATTGCCTGATATTTCTAAAAGATTCTCTCTGGTGGCCTATAGTGATACTGCAGGCAGGCACCACATTTCTCTGCAGATAGTACAGAAATTCTGGAAATATCTGACTATGTCTTTGGCAGCAACCACTTCCTGGTGTCTAGTGTCACCGATTGCCTCTCCTTGTTCCCATTCAAGAACTCTTTGTCATCTAGTGTCACCACTTCTCTTCCCATCCGCCAGCAAGTTCTCTTTGGTGTCTAGTGGCACTCCGCACTCTCAGAGCATCTCAACTCCCAAGCCCAGTCTCACTGCAAGGACACACACGGTGCTTCACTTACCTTCAACTGACTCCATTTGATTGGAAATAATGCAGACTGCAAGTATTGCAGTTTGTATTATTTGCAATCAGACAATGGCGGGCTGAGGAGGTGAGCAAAGTGTTGTACAAGTCATTGTAGTGGGATTGGGGTGGGGTTTGGGGTACCATGTGGGGTTGCCACTAGACAACTGGTTGAACTTATAAGGCTATGAATAGAGAGGATTGACTATAGATACAAGGAAGTACTGGAAAGGAATGGGGTTGCAAAATAAAAGTATTTTATTTTTAATTTTACAAGTAGAAATTCCAGTGATCAACACATTTGTTTGTAGTGGCTTTAGTGTGAACTTTCCAACTTACTCCATGTACGAGACCAGCTTGCCCCACTGTTTATAAACTTCAGTGCTGTGGGCAGAGTTCAGGCAAGCAATACTGAATAATCATTTCTCATTTCAGTGATAATTTTTATCTCACCCTGTGGAAGAACTGACAGGCCCCACTACATAATTTCTAACAAGCATATCCAAGAGATAGAAAACGCAAAACTGAATAATAAAGATGATTCCATTACTGACACTCTTTATCTCTCTATCGTTTCTCTCTTTCTTTCCATCTCTCTCTCTTCCCTCTCTCCGTGGACTCCATGCTTGAGTCCCACCAGGACCTCTTGGAGTGGTGTCTTCCACTTTTCTTATCACTTGGTCTGGCACCTTACCCCTGAAAACATTACTGGGGAGACTGTGCAAGAAGAACTTTTCTCATCTTTGATCTCGGACTCCAACTGACTTAGCTACAGATATGCATGCCTTCCTGTCTTCAGAGACTATATCACTGCTGGGCATTCCTATTTCACAGGGTAGTGCAGAACTGTAGTAGTAGCCCTAAAATGGAGTGACAGGGGGACTGGGCCACAGTAGTAACACAGGAATTTAAGGCCCACAAGGTCTGCCTCTTCCTCCAGGTTCATTAAGAAATGCTGCCAAGCGTTGTTTAAACATGTACTATTTAATAGGGATTTCTCATTCACTCTACTCACCTGGAGTACCCTGTGAGTTCCTTGGTACTGTAGGCAGACATCTGTCCAGGATTATCGGAAGGCATGCACTGTCTTTATGTAAACCTCAGTAAACATTTCTCTAGCAGTTAGACATGTCACAGTCCCAATGCTTACCATAGAGTGAGAGCAAAACCAACAAGAGAGTAGTCTACACAATTCTGAAGTTGTGGGTATGTCATACTCTGAAGCCAGCTGCTTAACTCAGTGGAACAGGTAAAGATACCCACAAACAGCTGATTTTAAAGTTATAACTTTAACTCTTCTTGCATAAATCAAATACACAATGGCTTTAGGCTCCTGGCTTTCCCACTCATGTGTTATGGCCTTGCCCTCCCTGCAGACTTTGAGCTCCATTGCATATTTTGAGTCAGGCCATTGTATAGTCCCTACAATATTTATAATGTGTGAATATGTGGCTCTGGGAAACCTCTTGCAAGTGGTTTCACTTCCATCCTTTTGGGTTAAAACAGCTGTGCTTCCCTTCACTAGTCACACTACCAGCGACATGCATAAAACTTGTCTTATAAGAGTATCCCACAGCCAAATATCACTGCACATAACAGTGACAAACCCCAGTTTCTCCCTTGGTTTCTCCCAGTTCAGGCACTGACTTACCAAAATAATGACTGTGGATGAGGGGGAGGGAGGGATCCCAAAATACTGCTGCATGCTGGTAGACAGTGCCAATTTATAGCTATGTATGGCATCCATCTCATATGTACACAGACGACTGTGTTTTGCGGTGTGTGTTGTGGGGATTGAGCATCTCTCCCAGTAGATAAATCAGGTCTATCAAGAGTCTGTGAACACTAGTGCTTATGCTTATCACCCAGCATAGGGAAGGACTGGAATAGTACATAAAATGTAGGGCTGGGTTAAACTGGTTCATTTATTTGTATGCAGATTTTCTTGCAAAATGACCATATTTCTTGAAAACTTATATTGCTGCTCCAAACAAAAAATACCTGTGCTCTGCTATAGATACATGAAAAGAAATATATCAGATGAAAATGGCAGTTTTCCATGAGAAAATGTTAATTCTCACAGCAAGCAATGAGATTTTATGCTAAAAACAAGACAATTCTTGTGCAGTTTCATTGCTGTGTGAATATGAATTAACCCTTCCACTTCTCACAGTAAGACCCACTGCATGAAAATGTGGTTTCACCTGATCTTATTGCACAGAAATATTGCCCAGTCAAAACAAAGGTAATTCCCCTACAGTTCCTGAGGCACCCTTAGGGGCTAGTTTATGTGATTCATTAACAGATCTGCTAACTGCCAGAAGCAGACTGGTTTCCTTACTTGTTTAACTAACCCTCGGAGCAGATGTTTTGTTATCCAGTTCCACACATTATTTGTTTTCCTTTACCCTGTCACCAGAGTGTGGAATGAGTGTGGAAATCAGCAGCCTTACTTGTAAGTCAAATTACATTAGATGCAGCATGGGACAGGCGCGATGGGGCCAAAGAGAGGTAGAGGTGGGCTCTTCAAGAGGGGGAGGAAGGAGTAGTGGGGCGAGAGGCAGACTGGTTGGGCCTAGAGGTCCTTTTCTGTCATCAAGTTCTATGATTCTATGATCTCATTTTCAGTAGGTCCTGCTTCTATTGTGTTTTACAGCTGAGAGAACAGAAGGCCAGGGAGGTCAGATAACTGTTCACAGTCACAGAGTGAACCAATGACTTTGATGGGATACAGATGTGTAATATTTATTTAATAGCCAGTGCTCTAACCATGAAATCTACACTACCTTTGAAAGTACAGTAGCTAAGTAATGACTGACATCCAAGGTCTACAAGTGACACAGTAAATTATGTCTCTTCCTTTGAAATTCCAGGTAGCATAATAACTTAGCTGAGATGCTACAGTAAATCTCATTGTCTGGATGGGCTTGCATTTAACCCTATACACTTGGAACATCTGAAGCAAAGGGTGACTCAGTGATATGCTCAAAGTCATGACCCCATGAGTACGTTGTTGTGGTGGGATTCAAACCTGGGATGCTGGAATCTCCCAGTGAACAGTTCTGTGCTGCCACATCTGGACCTCATTGCATTTCAAACTCTTCCAAGGCTGTAACAATATTATTTAAGAAAAGAATAATGTTCTATTTTAATATTAATGATTTGTGTTAGAATTGGTTAATCAGTGTCTTCTTTTTATAATTGTTTTATTGATTTTTTATGTAACCCCTACAAATGGAGGTTCCTGAAAAGTCTTCCTTGAGCTTGCCTAAATGATCACTGCCAGGCTGGTGTCCTGCATTTCAGCAGTTTAAATGTGATTGCCAGAAAGTGCCTGTATAGCCTCTGTTTACTGTCTCTTTAAGAGCTGCTTGGATTGCAGTCATAAGTAATCTGAGAGGGATCTCTGTTGAAAGATTTAACTATTTGCTGAAAATCATTTAGAGTGTTAATGTAGTTTGTCTAACCTGCCTTTCTTGCAGCAAGGACTGTTTTGTTTATCCCCACCACCTTGGCCGGGACTGCCATATTGGACAATCAGTACTGGTGGGGCCTAAAATGAACGGACTACAGGAGCTGTCTGGAGTCAGAATCTGTAGGAATTGTAGTTTGGGGCTTTTGGTGCCTTTTGCACCTGAAGGGGAGCTCCTGTTGTGACTGACAGATGAATCAGCCAACCGAACCTTTTGGATCTTGGGGAAATTCCCAGGCTTGCTGGCAGTTGAGTCAGATCTAAGTTGGGAGCTGAAGAAGCAACAATGACGAGACAGTCTCTGTGAAAGGCCTGAGTTTTGGCCTGCATGCTTGCCTGCTGCCCCTGAGAGGAGAAGAGAATCAGTTTGGACTGAATCCGAGTTTGTGAGCAGTAAGCTACTGAGTTGTGACCAGGATCAACCTGAAGAAGACCGAAGATTTCTCGAATGCATCGGCCTGTCAGGATTTCAGCTACCTCTAAATTCCCAGTGTGTGCAGAGAATTTGTGATTGTGACCGGAGAGTGGTTTGCCTGATATGGTAGACTCCCTTACATGTAAATGTGCTATGTGTTTATAGTGGGTCATGATTTGGTTCCCCACTGTGTGAATTATGCTCTGCTTGCTGGAAGATGTATCCAGCTCGACTGGACTGAATCTGCGCTCCTCTCCATACAGCCTGAATGTTGCCACACTGGCCCTGCCAGACTACCCCACTGCACAGAGAAAGCCATCGATGAGAGACCTGCCTGGGGATCAGCCCCTGTTCCACGCTTGAACAGGAGCGAGGCATCGGCGAATCGTGCGAGGCCCTGCTTCTCCTGGCACTCCAGATCAACCACCTGCAGTCTCAATTTCGTCCAGCCTGTGTCCAGTCTTGGGTATCGTGAGTAACCATCAGGGTAGCTCCTGCAATAACAGCTTAATCTAAGTGTGTCATCTGATTGTCTTGTTGTTTCTTTTCTTTCACAAACTGAGCCCTCCAGCTCCAGATTACAATTAGTGTGTGTGTGTGGTGCATGTTGTTTTCTTCCATCACAGGGCCCCAACCAGCTGTGGCGCCAGCCTACCCGGGCAACAATCCTGGCTAGCCCACCTCTTCACCTGAAGTACCCAGTGTGTGACTGTTTATGGACCCTGAAGTGCATGCATAACTGTTTGATTGATGCAGCCTTTACAAATTAACCTGATTACGCCCTCCCTTGTTCAAGTCCCTTAAATAAATCAGATATAACTCTTTTGCATTTACCTGACTGTGGTTCCAGTTTGTGCAAGAGTACTGTACTGCTCTGCTGTTATTTGCTGTGTATACCTTGTTTTGCAGGGGTCCCAGGGTCGAGCAGAGGAAAGCCCTGGTGGTAAGTCAAACAGTGTGGGTACTTGTGTGGTGTATCAGGGTATTGTGAAAGTGATTACTGTGTATTGTTCTGGCCACCAGTAAGGAAAGAGGGGGTTACAGTGTCCCGGAGGACTGTGCCCAGGTTAGCGTGACCACTAACAACCCTGACCTCTGGGTGGAGCACCTGTTTCAGAACTCAGGCCCCTTAACCTGCTCCTAGTCAAGCAGACAGCGTAGTAGCCCTTGGGATAGCGCCACCTAGGGTTACATATAGATTTTCATATTTACAGAAATGTAAGGTAAGCAATATTTTTACATAATATAAAAACACTGAAACTTTAAACATAAATAGAAATGAAATACAAGCATTTGTCACTGCCGAATGTTGTCTTGCTGGCATTGGCATGGGTAGTGCAGAAGTTAGAGATGCATAATAGGAATAGCAGTGAAGCATTGAACTGATGTCAACCCACCCCACCTGCAGAGATTGACAGGCATTAGGGTGTGCCTTTGGGTCATAAGCCATAATGCTCATGCCATTCACCTCACCTTATCCTGCAGACACCGACAAGTGTCACGGTGTGCCTTGGGGTCTTCAGACGCCACGCTCACCACTCCATAAGGAAATATGCTGAGATGGGTACTGTAGGAGAATGGGGTAAACTTTGGGGCCAAAAGGTCCAAGGCACACCTCGATGCCTGTCAGTGGCTGCAGGGTAGGGAGGAATGGCGTGAGCATTACAATCCAAAATCCAAAATCACACCCTGACGCCTGTCAGTCTCTGCAGCGTGGGACATTACAGTTGGACACCGTAACTCTCAGGCATTTGGTGTTATTTTCACTCCAAATTTTCAACATGGGCTTTGTGACCCTACCACATGAAAAGTGCCACTATCAGTTCATTAGCTGAAAGGTGATTTTGCACAGTGACTGTGCCATTTAGCTAACAGGCACGAAACACATTTTGGGCAGGATGTGAAAAATTACAGCTGTACTGCTCATGAGGAGGTATAAAAATATGGTAATGTTGAAAATCTGGAGTGAAAATATGGAACAGTGGTTAAGACACAAGTGTCGTGAAAATGGGCAACAGATGCCCATAACACAATTATTTGGGGGATTTTTTAACCAGATTTTCAACATAAGCATTGTGGGACCTTTGCTAATGAACAGTGACACTGTGATTTTGTTAATGTATCGAACATTGATTTCCACAGTGACTACGCCATTTTGCACCAGATGTGGGAAAACACATTCGGGCAGGATGTGAAAAATGATAGCTATACCATTCATAAGGAGGTGTGAAGAAATGGCAATGTTGAAATATGGAGTGAAAATAGTAAAAATTCTCTAAGTTACAAAAGTGCATGGAAACTGCACAATTCATACCGTAATACAGTCATTTTGGGAATTTTTTCACTAAATTTCCAACATAGAAATGTTGGGACCTCCGCTCATGAACAGTGACACTGTGATTTTCATAATCTGTCCCAAACATGGATTTCCACAGCAACTGCGCCATTGCATTCAGATGTGCGAAAACACATTTCTGGCAGCATGTGAAAATGACAGCTGTACTGTTCATAAGGAGATGTAAAAAATTTTCATGTTGAAAATCTGGAATGAAATTATTAAAATTCTCAAAGCTACGGCGCATGTGTGGAAACTAGCATAGCGCTGATCATTTTGAAATTTTTAACCAGATTTGCAGCATAGGCTTTTTGGGAGCCCACCCCATGAACAGTGGCACTGTTGTTTCATTACTCAGTCCCAAAAGGTGTTTCCAAGCAGTGATCACAAAATCACCTTTGGGGCCCAATAATGAAATGACAGTGACTGATTTCATGAGGAGGGGTCCCAAGAACCCATGTTAAAAATTTGGAGTCAAAAGTAAGAAACAGCCAAGATATTCACCTAAGTTGAAATCTCCCTGCTGATGCCATTATACAGCTTACCAGCATTTCTTCAGTTTGCGGTCGGCTTTGAAGAGTGCAGACATGTTCCCTCCACCAATGATCGTGGCATCAGACTCTGGAGGTAAGTTTGGGGTGGGGATGTGGGAGGTGGGGTGTGCAGAGGGTGGGTGCAGGTTGGGAGGGACCCCATTGACAGCGGGGACTGTTTTCTTTGTTTCAGGCACTAATAAAAACAAACAGCGTGGACCTTTTCGGTTTTTACAGGTGGCGAAAACAGATGTTGGGGACACTGGGTGGGTTCCTGTGTGCCCCATGACTTTGGGGGCATGATGCTGGCTTCACTGGGTGGGCTCCCAGTGTGGCTCACAATGGGGATGGGAGGGGCAGGAACATGCCAATGCAGTCAGATACCAAACATAGGGAGGCACTGGAGTGGGCTCCCAGTGTGCCACCAATCTTGGGGGTGGTTAAACTTGCTGACAGGGGGATTGGGCACCCTTGAAGTTGGCTTCCTAGGGATGTGACCGGGATTGCAAGAGGTGGACGACAGAGCCACCACCATGTTTACTAAACATTCACCAGGCAAGACACGTGGGGAGACATGTTATCGGTGCTGCTGCATGATGAGCTTGGCTCTGATTGCAGTGGCAATTCATTTCAAGTTGGTGGCACTGCAAACAACTTGTGTCACCGCTATAGTATCAGCTGTCAGCTACTTAGCTGTATCTGTCCTTTCCGCCCGGCAAGATGGTGCTCTCCAAGCTAGACAATTGCCTTACTGAGATCAGATTATGGATGAGTTCTAGCTGGTTGAGACTGAATCCGGATAAGACTGAGGTGTTGGTAGTGGATCCGGGTCACCTGGTGATGGGTTTGGGGCTGGCCAACCGCCAGACTTATTGCTCGGTGGTATGTCGCTCACTACCTCTGATCAGGTGGAAATTGGCATTATTTTTGACGGCGGCTTGACCTTAAAATCTCAGGTGTCAGCCATGGTCAAATCCTCTTTTTCATCTGAGGAATATCAGCCAGATTAAACACCTGGTCCCACCGGTGATCTGCCAACGTTGGTCCATGCCTTTATCACTACCCGTCTTGACACTGCCAATTCCCTGTACCTATGGCTATCTGGGGTGATATCCATCGCCTCCAGTTGGTGAAGAATGTGGCAGCAAGGCTTTTGACTGGGATCTCTAGATCCAGTCATATTACGCCTTGTCTGAACTGCACTGGCTGCCTGTGAGGTGGTGGATTACCTATAAGGTTGGTTTACTAACCTTTAAAGTCCTCATATGTCAGGGACCCGGCTACCTGAAAGATCTCCTGGTACCCTATTGCCCCTCCATCCTTCCGCCTCCGCCTAATCTAGAGATTGCTGGAGATTCCCAGGGTTCGATTAAAAACATCTGGATTTCGTATTTTTCCTTTCTGCACCAACCCTGTGGAATTCCTCTGCCTCGTTGGTTGAGAGATTGTCCAACCATTGAGAAATTTAAAATGATTTAAAGACATATTTATTTGGTCTAGCTTATCCTAGTTATTGCTTTTAATTTATTAATTTAATTTATATATTTATACGAATCATTGTACAGCACCTTGGTTTTGAAACGGCGCTTATAAATAAAGATGATATGATATGATATATGATATAGTATGCTCACTAACTGACGAATGAGGATGCACTTTCTAAAGCGTGCCCTGCATTCACCAAAACTGACACACCTTTGCAGTTCTTTAACTAATCTCCTATGCCACAAAATGTTGCTTGCACATGCACAAGACAACATAAAATGGGTTTAGAAAATGCTGCATTGTGATTGGCTACTCTAAATCAGAAAAAGTGCACCTTCCTATTAACCTACTAGTCAAGCATTTTGTGTTAATTGCTGAAGTAATTTTTGCATGAGACCACCATATTTTATTGCTACAAAGTTAAAAACCATTCCAAGACAAAAAAAACACAGCATGATAACATGAGAAAGACAGACTATAGCTGGCTGGACGCAAACCACCTGAAAGCAGACTGAACTGATGTTTTGCTTGTGTTAAGGCAAGCTTCCTCAGAGGCTGTGTATGTTTTCTGATTTGTGGCATTTACCATTTTAAAGTTGCACAACCGTGTCTCACACACTGGTGTGGCAACTCACAAAGTATTGATTGGCTACTCAGCATACTAATTGCACTACTACCAACACCCAAAAATAGTCCCAATACCGTGCCAGCCTACCTCATTACCAACCATATTTTGCATCCATTTTACTTTTCAAATAGTCACCATTTTAGTCTCACTAGGTAAAGTCTTTGTGCAGCTCCTGGTAACCGCCCTACTCCCAGTCCCTCAGTATCTCCTGCTCATTACCTCAGTCAAGCACTGCCCTCTGTCTTCTTAAATGGAAACAAACATTCAACCTGTACAGCCACTACCTGGCATGAACCTAGCAGTGCGACGTGCTGGCATCTTCTCTGCCATACACTCGATCACAACAATCTCCACACACAAAAACTATGAATGTGAACAAATTCCATGACACCTTCACTTCACTAAAAAAGTTTGTACCTAATAAAATGTATAACGCTGGTGTTCTTTTCTTTTTTTTTTAAATTGTATCCCACAGTGGGTGGGGAAATGCAATGGGTTTGAATGACAGCTAAGCGCAACCAGTAACCAATCACAACTGCAGGTGCCAGCTGTAGAGGCACAATTTTAGCAAAAGTATTCGATTTTTCAAAGCTTTACCAATTGTTGTATTTTGTTGCTAATTTTACCAAATAACCCATTTTAGAGTTTAGTAAGACACTTCAGGTTGTGGTAATTATGTGATCCCTGCACCTCCAAGGGAGGAAGGCACTTCTCCCTGGGCATGTTGTGATCACACTATTATCCACATCCTGTTGTGTCTTATTACTTCATTAACTATCAGTTACATCCATGTTAAAGAGCTGGTAGATCCAAAACAGCAGACATGAATATTTTACAAATTTTAAAAAGTAGTCAGTTGTAACTTTTTATTTCTGAAGTATTTTTCCTTTTCCTTTTGTTCATTAGCAAGTTTATTGTATGATATTATTACGCTACATCATCAGCACTGTGACCTCATTGAATGTGATATCACACCTGACTAATCTGGTAGCTACTGAGTGTCTCTTCCTGAGCAGCTGTGACGTCACAACCAGTGAGGTCACAGTGCTAATGATGTAATGGGAGGAACAATGCTAGATATGTCAGCTGCCGGGCAGAGTGTTTTGACTCATCACACTACAGCAGGGGTTACCATTATTGGCTATGTGTCACAAAAATTAAAAGCAGGCCTCAGCCCCATGGCAGTCAGTGGGGGCCAAGACAGGAATGGGTTAATATAAAAGCAACAGGGGATGAAACAAAAGAACTGCAGGATTTAAACATTCTGGGTGACATCCATGTAGTTCCAAGCCTCTGACTCCAGCATAGATTGCTAGAAAAGGGTCAGAGGGCACAGATTTTCAGCCTGGGAATTTGGGCCACTCATCTGTTTGCACACTTCAGACTATGCATACATGCTTTGCATGGCTAGGCTGGCATTCCAGAGCTTGTGCCAGCCTGGGGACTTTAGACCAATAGGGCATTGAGTTCAGTAAATATAAAGGGAATTGAAATAAACAAGCTGGGTTTAGCCAAACTGCTGTTGTGCCAGAGAGATAGAAGCTGTGAACTGGTGAGCCACTGTCTGCAAGGCCCTGCAGGCCTGGCAGACTAAAAAGTCTGGGATCCCAGCAACAGCAATCAAAATCCTCCTTGGTGCACATAACAAGGAACTCACTGTCATCTCGGTTTACCTACCCCAGAGACCAGGCTGCTGGCTTCCATAGCATCATGGAATATCTAAGGGTCCAGCAACATAATTCTGAAACCATAATCATGGATGATTTTAACATTAACTGGCTCTCCGCTAAGGCCGCTACCTATAAGGATGCAGCCACGTGCATCACCTCACTCAACTGGTCAATGCCCCACTAGGTGTAACTATAGGACAGGCTCCCTTACGCTTCTAGACTGGATTCTATCTAACCACCCTGAACGCATCTCCAATGTTTCTGTACTCCCGGATACAATAAGTGACCACCGCCTGTCATCTGTTCCTGGTCAAACAAATACCACAAGCCCTCCCAAGCTTATCTATGCCAGGGTTATCAAACAAGGGCACCTCCAGCTGTTAAAATCCCATCTAACCAGGCTGAACTGGGCAGTGCTTGACTCCTCAATGACACCAACAAAGCTCTGGACCTATTTATCAAATGTTTCAATGAAGCCTGTGACATCTATGCACCAGTGAAAAGATGAAGGTCAAGGACAGACCAACCCTGGGTTACTACTGACCTTTTAACTCTGCTCAAGTACAGAGACCACCTCTGGCATTGTGCCGTTCAACTCCGGCGCAAGTAAACATACAATTATACAAAGCAGCCAGAAATGATTGCACTCGAAGAATACGGAATGCTAAATGCAGCTATTACAAAGAGGCTCTGACCAACTCTTGGGGCCAGGAAACAAATTCTGGAACAACATGAAAGAACTCACAGGCAAGGATCCTAAAGCACCACCAACTATGCTCAACCTTCATGGCACTCCTACACTCGACCTAGGTATCATCACCAGCACTTTTAATAATGCATTTACAAACCTGGACAGTGTCCTTCCACCAAATTTTTCAACGACCTCCCTCCAGCTCCTCCCAAGTTACCCCCAACTAGAGCGTACAACCCTAAGTTTTTTTTAAGGAGGTCCCACCACAAGTAGCTAGAAAATACATTCAAAAGGCCATCGGCAAACAAGGGTACAGTGGTGACTCCCTTGACCTGAAACTGCTGGCACAAGTCCTCGATGAAATCTTAGAACCACTTACAAAGATCTTTAATCTCTCGCTTAGTTTGGGCCATTTCCCTCTCTGGAAGAAAGCCACTGTCACACGGTTCACAAAAGCGGAGATAGGACACTGCACACCAATTACAGACCTATCTCACTCCTCCCCACTATCCAAAGGCTGGAGCGAATAGTGTCGGACCAACTAGCTGAATTCCTGCATAAGTACAATGTACAGTGCCCAGAGCAGCATGGCTTCAGAAAGGGGCACAGCACCACCACTGCACTACTGGATTTACAACCTTCATCCATGCCATGTGACAAAGGGATGTGGAGGGGCAGTATTTATAGACCTTACCAAGGCATTGACACAAGTTAACCACCCCTACTGCTCAAGCAACTGTCCTCCATTGGGATCTCCAGCGATGCCCTTCCATGGTTCACCAGCTACCTTGATAATCGGATCCAACGTAAGGATTGCAGGGATCTCTTGGATGAGAAACTGGTCCGCTCCGAGTCCCCAGGGGTCTATTCTGGGCCCTCTACTCTTCTCCCTCTTCATCAACAATCTCCCCAGTGCCTGCCACCAAAATATTACTATACCTAGATGATGCAGTCCTGTTTTCCAGCCACCATGACATTACAGTCCTTGAATCCCAGCTGCAGCTTGATTTCAATTGCATCGAAGACTGGTTCAATTCTCATAAACTTGTCTGAACCACAGCAAGACTAAAGCCATGTCCTTCTGTAACCGACAGAGCAGGCACAACTCTCCGTCCCTCACCATCAAGAACCATGCTGGGAACCCACTTTCGAACATGTCAAGGAGTTCAAGTACCTTGGTATTACCCTGGATAGTACCCTCTCCTACACTCGCATATGACACTGTTGCCAAGACCGACAATATATGGATTGGACTACTACACAAACACAAGCACTGTATGCCTCGGATGCCCTTAAACAACCATCTACAGCTCTGTCACCTCTATCATTAACTACGGACTTGCCATCTATGGCTCTGCCCCAACAAGTGCCCTCCACAGGATCTCAGTTGCTCTCAACAAAGCCTGTAGACTACTGACAGGTGCAGCCCGACAAACTCACACCTGTGACCTCTATGCACAGGCCAGCTGGCTACCCCTACGCAGCAGAATACAATACCAGACCTGCTTACTTACAAAAAGATTCTCCTTGGTCTCATGCCACCTGGTATTAGCTCACCCTTACTACCTACAGTGGCACTCAACAAACACTTGGTGCCCAATCTCTAACCTTTCAGGTTCCCAGATGTCGTACCTCCATGGGTCATGGTCCTTTATCTATAGAGCTGCTCAATGGTTCAATTCCCTCAATAAAGAATCACTTTCCTCTACAACTTGGACCCTTCAAAAGGAATCTCAAACTTTACCTCACCTCTACCACTCAATGTGACTGCTTTGTTGAACAGAGATCTCTAAACACCTCCCAGCTCACTCATGTCTCACAGCCCGCCCTTTCCCAATCTCATTTCCTCTGGCACTGGGCCTTCCTTGTGACTCCTTTCCTGCTTCACATCTCCACTGGTACAAGACATTTTCCACTACCATCGGACAGTGGCCCCATTAGCTCTGCCAACTTCCTCTCCCAGTCGCATGCCTGCATTACTAACTGCCTATGGTGCCCTCTTTCTCTTATTGTTACTGAGCCAGCTGCCTACTCAAGCTGCTCGTTTTATGAATATTATCTCAAAGTATGTTATAACTGAGTATCTTTATTTTCTTTTAGTTGTTTTGGTTGTTTATTGCATTCTTTTACTACCTCTGTATGTATGTTGACCCTCATCCTTTGACGTGGAACCTTTGCAAATGAGCTGTTTCTGCTCAAAGGTATTTGTAATCCGAGAATTTAATAAATAAAATAAATAAATAAAATAAAACTCATTCTTTTATGAAGAAAACAACAGTTGTTTTTATTAGAACTAACAGTTTTAAGGTGATGATTGGAGCTGGGGAGTTTTCCTGCCCCACCAGTGACTTCTCCTCTGGGGATGAGCTACCTCAAGACTGACCACCAAGGCCACTTACTGCTTCAAGCTCCCTGGACCTCATGCACCTGCAGCACCAGACCAACCATAGAGATGCGAGACTGGTAAATGAACACCAGATGACCCTGGAAGCCTCATCTCCAGCCAGAAACATGTCCTGTTCTCCCCTATTCCATCATTAGACACCTGACGTGTCTGTGAAGCTACAAAACTGTGATAACCATTGGAGTTTCGCCTCATGGCTGAAACATTGTGATTGTAGAAACCTCAGAAATGGCATCGGAGTCAGTACTGCAGTTGCTCTGTGCAAAGTTTAATGTGCAGTCAATAGAAAGATACAGAAATGTGCAATTTACAGTTTATGCTCCAAATGGTCCTAATGGGATGCGAGATGCCAACAACCAGCCCCGACCAATTTCATGCATCGCGCCTCTTGAGGGCGTGTGTTGTAAAGTGCATAGTTAAATAATAATTACTAGTGACAGTGATGCACTGTATATGCACACAACATCAAACAACACACAAGGTCCAAATCACATTTTCACAATTTCATGCTACTATATAAAGTAATACAGGGAACATAGATTAGCATTTAAAAACAATTGCTTTTCTTAATATCTTAGTAAACTGTATTATCAGTCCAATGTTGCCATAATATAGAGGATAATGGATGGGCATCAGTTAATAATCACGCTGTATTCACTTCAAGAGGTCGCCAGGAAACACTGTAAACCTGAGAGCAAATCCATTAGCTTTTAATGTGTATGGGCACCAGTTAAACAAAATGGGTCCTTACTTTTCCTATTTTATTTTCTGTTGCTCTCCTTTCCTGCAGCTCTCCCTAACTGCCATTTGTCTGAATGTGGAAGTCCAGGAGGCGCATGTGAAGAGACATTCTCTTTTGTTATACTACCGCTGTGATGTACTCAAGAGAAACACAGAAACATAGAAATTGTTAGCAGATAAGGACCGCCTGGCCCATCTAGTCTGCCCATAAGCCCTTAGTACTGGATAACTGCTTCTGACCCACCTGCTGCGTGTATTCCTCTATGGTTTCCTATGCCTGTCCCAAACATGCTTGAATCCATCCACATTGCTCACTCCCACCACCTCCTGAGGCAGACCAGTCCACCACCCTCTCTGTGAAGAAGAACTCCCTTACATTCCCTCTTAACCTCCCACCTTCCAATTTCATGTCATCCCCTCGTTTTTGTACTCCTCCTGTATTGGAAAATGTCTCCCCCATGCACCTTGTTTATACCCTGAAGGTACTTGAATGTTTCTGTCATATTCCCTCTTTCTGTCTTCTCTTCCAGCGAGTACATATTGAGGTCCTTAATTTCTCTTCATAAGTCTTGTGTTGCAAGCCGTGTACCATCTTAGTTGCCCTTCTCTGGACCATCTCTGGCCTGTTAATGTACTTCGAAGTTGCAGCCTCCAGAACTACACACAGTACTCCATGTGAGGCCTGACCATGGTTTCATATAATGGCATCACTACCTCCCTCCTTCTGCTGGTGATACCCCTGCCTATACACCCCAGCATGTCACTGGCCTCCCAGCTGCCTCAGCGCTCTGCTTTGGCATTTTCAGGTCATCTGAAATAACCCCCAGGTCCCTTTCCTCCTTTGACTGTCAGCAACTCCTCCATCCTGTAGCTTTCCCCAGGGTTTCTGTGTCCTAGGTGCATAATTTTGCACTTTTTTGAATTAAACTTCAGTTGCCAGTCCTCAGACCATTGTTCAAGCTTACCCAGGTCCCTCCTCATTTTCTCCACCCCTCTAGGGTACCCACTCTGTTATAGATTTTGGTGTCTTCTGCAAAGGCAGACCTTTCCCTCAGCCCTTCTGCAATGTCGCTAATGAAGACATTGAACAGGACTGACCCCAGGATCGATTTTCTGAGGCACCCTACTGGTCACCCCCTCTCCAGACTGCACTCCATTTACCAACACCCTCTGCCTCCTGTCTGTTAGCTAGTTTCTAACCCAGTTTACCACCCTGTCCCCATACCCAGCCTACCAGTTTGTTTATCAGCCTCCAATGTGGGGCCGGGTCAAAGGCTGTTGCTGAAATCAAGGTAGCGACGTCCACTACCCCACCCTGATTTACTTCCTTTGTCACCCAAACAAAGAAATCAATCAGATTTGTCTGACATGACCTCCCGCTGTGAATCTGTGTTGCCTATGGTCCTGGGCTCTGATGGCTTCTAGATGTTCCACTATCTGGCTTTCTTTAGCAATGTCTCCATGATCTTCCCCACTACTGAGGTGAGACTGAGTGGCCTATAGTTCCCTGCCTCATTCCCACTGCTGGATTTGTGTAGAGGGACCACATGTGCCCTCCTCCACTCTAGTACCACCTTGTGTTGAATGACTCTGAACACGGCTGCCAGAGGTTCTGCTATCTCCTTCACAGTTCTCTTAATATCCTTGGTGTATGCCATCTGGTCCATCGCTTTGTCCACCTTCAGTTTAGTGAGCTCCTGCAGGACTGTTTCTGAATGGACTATTGTCCATTCTTCTCACCCACTTGGCAACTGCTGTACTACTGTGGACCCTGTCTCTCCCCTCGTCTGTGAATACTGAACAGAAATATTTATTCAGTATTTCTGCCTTTTTCCCTGTCACCCTCCTTGCATTCCCCTCCCTCTCGAGCCCTTGCAACCCCCACCTTGTTTTCCTCCTTTCGCTGATGTACCTGAAGAATGTCTTGTCCCCTTCTTAACTGACTGTGCTAAATCTTCCTCAGTCTATGCCTTTGCTCTCCTTACTGCCTTTTCTGCTTCCTTAGACACTCTAGGTACTCCTCCCTGTCCTCCTCTTGACGTCATAATGATAGTATAACAATGATAGAATTCATTGAATTCCACTGTTAATGAGCCTCTACCATATATTATATATATGTTATAAAGTCTGACTGGCGTAGAATTCATAGACCGAGGAATGAGCAAAGTCTAATGTTTTGTCACTTTACCACTTTCACATTTCTCCCTTACTGTCAAAGGAGCACCTTGATGTTCCACTCAGGCCATTGAAACAAACTGCAAGTTACACCTTTCTGTTCTTTTGTATATCAAATCAAATCAAATCAACTTTATTTATATAGCGCTTTCAGAGCCAAGGCGCTGTACATAAAAACATATACATAATACAAATTAAAACAACATTAAAATATGTCAGCCATAATCAAATAAAAGCTAGACTAAATAAATATGTTTTTAAACCAATTTTAAAACTATCGATGGTGGGCATTCTCTCAACCAACGAGGTAGAGAATTCCACAGGGTTGGTGCTGAAAGGCAAAAGCACGTGAACCCGATGTCTTCAATCGAACCCTGGGAATCTCTAGCAATCCCTCGGTGGTGGAACGAGGATGGAGGGGGCAATAGGTAATCAGGAGATCTTTCAGGTAACTGGGTCCCTGGTCATGTAGGGCTTTAAAGCTTAGTAAACCAACCTTAAGGTGATCCGCCACCTAACAGGCAGCCAGTGCAGTTCGCGGAGCACTGGTGTAATATGACTGGTTCTAGGCGTCCCAGTCAAAAGCCTGGCCGCGCGTTCTGCACCAGCTGCAGGCGGTGGATATCAACCCCAGGTAGCCCTAGATAAAGGGAATTGTAGTAATCAAGACGGGTAGTGACAAAGGCATCGACCAATGTTGGAAGGTCACCCGATGGAACCAGGTGTTTCACCCGGCGATATTCCTCAGATGGTAAAGAAGGATTTGATGACAGCTGATACCTGAGATTTTAAGGTCAGTCCATCATCAAAAATAACACCCAGATTATGCACCTGATCAGAGGTAGGGTGGCATACCACCAAGTAACAAACCTGAGGGTTGTCCAGCTCCCAAACCCACTCTCGGACGACCTAGGTCCACTACCAGTACCTCAGTCTTATCCGATTCAGTCTCCGCCAGCTGGAACTCATCCAAAGTCTGATCTCAGCAAGGCAGTTGTTTAGCATGGAGACTGCACAATAAAATTTAGTGACTTCCAGTACTGTTTTTGAGTTTCTAGAGTTTGAATATTTAAATAGAGCACATGGGGCAGTGGAGCAACTTTTTGTTTAAAATTGTGATTGTGTCAGGGACTGAGGGAGAAGCCCTGTGTGGGACTTTGCCACTAGGTAGGCGAAACAGCATACTTCTCAACTGTGCCTGATTACGAGGGATGTCCCTCATTTTCCCTTCAAAATTGCTCTGTCCCTCATTCATTCCTCATGGATAAAGGTGTGTAATGAGACACAGAGGCAAGGAACTGTGTTTTCAAAGCTTTACTAACAGTCAGCACAAGTGTACACTCTAACAGCTTACTTAAATATGGTGGATTATAGCCAGCCAACCACTACTTATACTGAGGTTTAAAAGCTCTGATATCACATGAGGCGGTCATTAATATTCATCTAACATCCTCTTATCTCCCCAAGAGTAATCTTTAAAGCATTATGAATTTAGAACCTAAAAGAAAAGTTTTATTTTCAGTCAAAATTCTTTGAGTAGTACTGTATTGTGCAGGCACCTTTATTGGGCACCCGCTGACTCCGCTGTACAGAGTGAGACTTGCTGAATGGCAGTGCAGACTTGTTGGGGCAGCGCCATCACTGGTGCCATCACTGGTGGCAAGTCCTCGTTGGAGTCCTGGTTTGGCTGTGCCACCATAGTTGCTGCTCTCTCCTCTTCGGATTCCATTTCTCTCTCCTCTCCTCCTGGAAAGATGAGGGGTTGGTACCCTCTGTAGACTGGACTGTTGTACTGAAGGTCTGAATAAGTCGCAGCAATTATGCCGATAGTGCTTACCCTTGGTGGAGACAACATAGGACAGAGGGTCTGTGCAGGTGACACTACAACTGCAATGGTCCATTCATGCTGGTCAGTCCGCATATGCACCTGTTGTCCTGGAACCAGCTGAGGCAAGGAATGTGCATTTCTCTTATAATAATACTGTTGCTTTCTCTGAACAGTCTCTAGCTTAGCACATGCATTTGACTCTGTTACCTTAGGTTTCAAGAGTTCATATCTTGTTGGAGCCATTGTTTTGGTACTCTGGCCCATTAACAACTGTGTTGGGGACCCCAAGCCTTGATAGGCGTGTTTGTCAAATCAAGCAGTGTAATATATGGGTTTCTGTTGTCTGTCATGGCTTTCTTCAGTAAATCCTTAACTGTTTGGACTGCACTCTCAAACATTCCATTGCTCTGGAGGCATCTGGATGAGGAGGTGACATGCTGGAATTCATATTTTTAATAAAAGTCTGAAACTCAGAGCTGACAAACTGGGGCCCATTGTCCATAATGAGAGTCTCTGGTGTTCCATGCTGTGCATATTGGAATTATCTACGATTAATCACAGTCTAGCTCATGGTATTTTATAAGATGGGCGTCTCTATACATTTTGAATAATAGTCTATCATCAGCATGAATGTTTCTCTGTTAAATTGAAATAAAATAGCTCCACCTTTGCCAAGGCCTCTCTGGTATATTGTGGAGGTACAGTGGCTCCTTAGTTGAGCTTTGTCCACCTTTTAAAACTGAAGGTGGACAAAGCAATGAGACCTGATGGGATTCATCCCAGAATTCTAAAGGAACTAAGGGTAGAACTAGTGACACCACTGACTACCCTCTTTAACAAATTATGGGAGGATGGGGTGGTACCTGAGGACTGGAGGAGGGCAGATGTGATTCCCCTTCACAAAAGTGGGAGCAGGGCAGAAGCAGGAAACTACAGACCTGTTAGTTTAACCTCAGTGATAGGGAAAATGATGGAATCACTTCTGAAGGAAAGAATTGTCGAGTATCTAGAGGCCAGAGGGCACAGGACCCAAGGCAGTATGGATTCACAGCGGGAAGGTCATACCAGATGAATCTAATAGATTTCTTTGACTGGGTGACCAAAGTAGTAGATCAGGGAGGGCTGTGGACATGGCCTACCTAGACTTTAGCAAGGCATTTGACACAGTCCCACAAAGATTAATATACAAGTTAGCCAGCCTGGGAGTGGGTCCCAAGATGATAGCCTGGGTAAGAATTGGCTGGAGATAGGACACAGAGAGTAATAGTAAATGGAGTCCACTCTGAAGAAAGGGGGGCTACTAGTAAGGAGTACCATGAGGTTCAGTATTAGGACGGTCCTCTTCAATGTCTTTATAAGCGACATTGCAGAGGGACTGGAAGAGAAAGTATGTCTCTTTGCAGATGACACAAAGATCTGCAACAGAGTTGATGCGCAAGGTGGGGTGGAAAGGATGAGAAGGGACTTGGCAAGGTTAGAGGAATGGTCAAATGTATGGCAGCTTAGATTCAATGCTAAGAACTGCAAGGTAATGCACCTGGGAAACAAAACCAGGGAAGAGTACACAATGTGGGGTGAGATACTAACAACAACAAAATGGAAAGGGACCTGGGGGTAGTCATATCAGATGACCTAAAGGTGGGCAAGCAATGTGAGAGGGCAGTAAGGAGAGCTGGGGGGATATTAGGATGCATAGGGAGAGAGGCATCACCAGTAGAAAACAGGAAGTTGTTATCCCTCTGTACAGACAGCTGGTGAGACCCCATCTGGAGTACTGTGTGCAGTTCTGGAGACCCAATCTCTGCAAAGATACAGACTGGATGGAAGCTGTCCAGAGAAGGGCAACCAAAATGGTACAGGGTCTGCACGGAAGACATATGAAGAGAGACTTAAGGAGCTTAATATGTATAGCCTCGAGGAAAGGATGGAGAGGGGAACATGATAGAAACTTTCAAGTACCTCAAGGGAATCCAACAAAGTCCAAGAGGGTAGAATCTTTCAAAAAGAGGTGTGCAAGAACAAGGGGCACAATTTGAAGATGGGGGGCAGCTCAGAGGTAATGTAAGAACTATTTTTTCACAAAGAGGGTTGTGGATGCATGGAGCGGCCTTCAGGAGGTTGTGGAGTCAAAAACAGTGGTGGAATTCAAGCATGCATGGGACAGTCATAAGGCAATTCTAGGGGTGGGGGTAGGAAGAAATAGGCTGCTGGTTAACTAGGATCTGCAGCTTATCCATTAGGTAGGGAAATGGGCAGACTGGGTGAGCAAGCGGTCCTTATCTGCCAACAAATTCTGTGTTTCTGTGTTTCTTTCCTGTAGGTGGCACAGATGCCACATTTGGCAACTAGATAACTGACTTGACTATTCATTTATGTCCAAAACAAGATATCTCTTGCTTTTCTCCTACACTTTTCTATACCGGTGGCTGCCACATATTTTCATAGGCATTTCTTTGTGCAGTAAGCAGGCACTATCAGTCTCTTCCTTTAAGAAGTAGACCACTCTCAGATGTGATTCCTTCTCAGAATAGCCAATATGGTTTAACGCAGTATCTACTTATGATCGCTCAGCTGGCCAGCCTTGCAACACTGTCTCTTTAGCTTTCGCAGTTCTGGGTCTCGAGCTGTTTCTTCTTGAAACTGTTTCTATTTCTGTAACTTATGCATAATTCTCTGTATTCGAGGTGGAGGCGGTATGCAGGGGTTTCTTGAACAGGCTTTCAGTGGTTTGTGATCAATGTCTACAAACACTTTCTGTCTGCAAGTACTGTATGTATTAATGAACTTTGGTGCATCCATATACAATAGCCAACATTTCTTTTCTATTTCTGCATAGTTTTTTCTGTTCTTGTAAGAGATCTTGCGGCAAATGCAACAGGTTTGTTGGCTTGTAATAAACATTCTCCCAGTCCTTCAGAAAAAGCATTGACAGACAGACCACTGACTTGTGCAGGTCATAAAGGCTAGCACGGGGTGCGTAATGACTTTCTTTAATTCACGTAAAGACCTGTTCATGTCTGGGGTCCCAATGCCATGCCGTTTCTTTTCCAGCAATTCTGTTAGCGGTTTATTCAAAGTTGACAAATTGGGGATGAATTTGCAAGGTAGGTAACCATCCCCATGAACTTTTGTAGCTCTATGACATTCTGGGGTGTGGGTATGTCCATCACAGATTTAATTTTCTCTGGGTCTGCTACTTGTCTGCTTTGGGTCAGTCCATGCCCAATGTAAGGAACTTCTTTCAGTACAACCTTTGATTTTTTAGGTTTAACATTAGGTGGTGCTCTAACGCCTCTGCAGTACCATCTTTAACCTTGTATTATGTCGTGCAGATCTGATCCTAAATCAATATGTCATCCATGTAGGTCTCTACGCTTTCTAGGCTCTTGAATATCTGAACTATCTTTCTTTGAAATACTTCTGGGGCTGAGAATATTCCAAATGGCATTCTCTTAAATTTAAAGTGCCCAGATGGTGTATTAAATGTCACTAACTCAGAGCTGGCCCATCAAGTTATTTTTTTATTTATTTTTATTATAATTTTCAGTAACTTTATGAGACACAGTACAAATATCAACATACTGTTGTATTCTTCAGGGATACATTTCTTATGGTGTTGATAGGTCAAGCCTAAATTCTCATATCTTTCATTGAGAGCCTTAAGTATATAACTGATACAGAAAACAGCATCATGTAAGAAGCTTCTATAAAAACTATTCTAAAAGTCCAATTCAGTCCTCTCGCCCCCATCCCTAGACTACTTTATGGACAAAAATCTGATCAACTGTAGTCTGATGCATTATCCAACATTGCCATGTCCCAGTAGTCACTGTGAACTGATTTTTCAGTTTTGCTGTAAGACTCTCCATTTGGTATATTGAGGTCATAATTCATCTACAATTGTATATGGTTGGGATGTCAAAAGTCATCCATTTTTTGTAATCGACTTTTGCTGCTAGTAGAATGATAGGTAGGAGAGTCTTTAACTGGGGGAATGGTCCAGGTATATGGACAAAACCATCTCTGCTGTCAGTTCCACCCATTCACCCAAACATTCTGTAATTTCAATTTGAAGATGTACCCAAAAGGCATCAACATTGGGCATTCCTACATTATATGGGCGATGTCAGCTAATGTACACCACACACCCTCCAGCACTGTCCATACTCTGCTGGTAAGTATTTCATTAGTCTGGCAGGAGATCTAAAGTATCTTGATCTGCACTTCAATGTGTATTCTCTCCATATATAGGGTGAGTGAGCTTTACTGCCCTTCAAGCTGTGGCAGACCATTTCTCCTGAGACACTTCACTGGCCAATCAGTTTTTTGCCAAAACGCATGATCTCAGCCAAGCACTGAGAAGATTTTGGTGCCAGCTAGCCTTAGGCTACTTCTTCAACAGTTTTCTTTGGCTAATGTCTCTCTTTATTACCTTGTTCAAATCTCTGGGGCCAGTGTGTATTCCCACTTTACCAGGGTTCTCTATTACCACCATTGAATTAATCCAGCTTGTAGGTTTCTACTTTTTCAATAACACCCAGCTGCTCCATATTGTCCAACTCTGCCTTAACCTTATCTTTTAAAGCAAACAGTAATTTCCTTGGTGGGTGTATTACTAGACTAACCAATGTGCCTATCTTGATGTGGTATTCTCCTTCAAGACACCTCAGGTCCTGGAAAATGTCAGCAAACTTAAACAATATCTCTTCAGTTGAATCACTCTCTTCATTAACTGCAAACCAGTTTCTGAAGCTTTATCTCTAAACATGTAGGCAGTCCCTCACGGGCATTACATTGACATCAACAACTTGGAATGTGACTTCCATGATGCTGCTTTTGAAATCAATAGCCAGCACAACCTTCCCGCACACATTCACTCGATGGCCAGAATAAGAAACCAATTGTGCTTTCGATTCTTTGAATAGGCTTGCAGGATACAGTCTGATACATGCTCATAGGCATAACATTACATTGAGCTCCAGTGTCCAGTTTGAAAGTCATAGTTTTCCCATTAATGCTTAACTGCACTTTCCAGTCATTGTCCACTGCTGTTTCAGTTAGCATTTCAGCAACAAAGCAAATTCTCTCTTTCACTTTTAGTCTCTGCCTTACATGCACTTGTGTACCTTGCTTTGAGTGCACATTCTTGCAAAATGATTCTGTCTATTGCATATTAGACTTCTTCCGCCCACATGCAGGGCATCTGTTTGGCCCATGCTCTCTCCCACATTTTCTACATCTATGCAATCTGGGCTCTCCGGCTGTCACAGTCCCTCTTACCTTTGCACAGTCTCTCTTTCTCCCTTTGTTTGAAAAGTCATATTCACAGCAGCTTCTTCACTGGGGACTCACTCATGGTTTTGATTTGCCTCTTGCTGAATTCAGCAGCTCTGCATATGTCAGTGGTTTGGGCTAAAGTCAAATCTATGTCATGGAGCAGTCGACACCAGACATAGTCAGCCAAAATACTCACAAACAATTCTATCTCTGATTAACAAATTGGTCTGACTTCCAAACTTGCAGGACTTCGCTCTCAAACATAATTCTGTAAGAGAAGCATAAAAGTTTCACCTGGTTGTCGATTTTGAGTGCTGAACAAATGCCTCTCATAGGTTTTTTTTTCTGTGGGTTGCAGTATTTCTCAGGCTGCTTCATGATCTGAGTCAAATTTGTTTTGTTTTCCCCTGTGCCCAATCAAACATATTTGAGATCTCCAGAGCTATGGGCCTGCCACATGCAGGAATGTCATGGCTTGAATCTTTGGGGACTTCTCCCGAGACCCCTGAGGCCACAAACAAAACTTTCCGCTTGAAGCAGTGCCAGTTTTCTACAAAGCTGCCCATGAGATTCAATGTGGGAGGTGGCAACAGCTGCTCCATCTTTGACATCATGTAATGAGGGGCTGATGCAAGGAACTGTGTTTTCAATTCTTTACTAACAGTCAGCATACTGTAAGTGTGCACTCTTACAACCTACTTAACTCTGGCAGGTTATAGCCCAACAGCCACTATTTATACTGAGGTTCAAAAGCTGTGATGTCACACAGGGCGCATCGTCATTAATATTCATCATATCCTTACAAGGTGCTCCACACAGAGGATGATGTGCTGTAAATTCTAATTTTAAAGCAAAACTGCATAGTATTCTATGATTCTAAATCAAAAATAAACTTTGTACGAGTAAACACAATGGTTTCCGCAGTGTTCTGAGCTTGTATCTCTGTCCTTGAGGATGTGTTCCTTATTATGAGGGTCAGTATCTCTTATTATTCCTCATTTTGAGTATTTTATGTTCCTCATTTCAGTGACAAAAGATTGAGAGGTATGTCAGACAAGAGCTGTAGAAGCCATCTGGCCATTCATTTGTGCATGGATTACAAATAGGGCCTTTTTCGACATTTAACAGTTAGCTTGTTCACAACAGTTTGTGTTTTAAAGTGTGTTTGCATGCAACAGTTTAAAGCATGCCATAGCTCTACTGCTCACAGCAACTGCATCTGATGATGCCCTGCAACTAAAGAGAGCTCTTGCCCGTGGCTTTTGAGGATTCAATTTGGATGCACCTGCTTCGGCTTGAAGGATTGCCGGGTGGTGGGTGGATTGTGTGGGGTAAATTGTTACTGCTGTTAATGTGTCAAGTATAAGAATTTCACTGCTACCCAATTGCTCCCATTTTTCCTACTGCCCCTTTGTTCTTTACATACTCCCCTTTAAATAAATTGTTTGTTTATTTATTTCTTTGCTTTTGTTTACCAGGTAAGCACACTAGACAACAAGTGCCTATTTTCTTGTACGACCGGGACATTACAAAGGTACATTCAAGAACATCAGCAAAACAGGGTACGTATAAGAACATTAGGTGTTTACATTACAAGCAGAAGGTAGATAGCAGCATGGTTCAAGCATGGAAGGCAGTTTGAACTGCAATTCTTGGCTTGGGCATTATTATTGCTGTTACAGTGTCACTTTTTCTAAGGGTAGGACTGTGTTTCCTTGGGGATAATAACCTAGAGTGTCAGCATCCAGGTACACCATATTTCTACCCCAGGTGGAGGAACCATGCTGTTTTTAGGCTTGAGTCCCCAGTGTAGCACATCATTAGCAACCCAGGCTGTCCCCCGTCAGAGGGTTTGTTGAGGTGAACCCCAAGGGCCCCAGGTGGTCAGCTACTACACTAACATCAGGTAATAAAATCATCTAATTAACCAAAGGGAAAAGAAAAGTACCTCAGATGTAAAGGTAATAGCTAGTACTTTTGAAAAACTAATTCATTTTAGGCAGTACACACTTTAAAAGCATGTTAAGTCCCAGTTAACATCTAATTAAGCAACAATATCTTGGTTACCATATGTTTATCATGGACTATTTAAGTTACTGAATTTAAAGTGATACTGACATTTTAAAGACAGAAGTACACCAGCTAGTATATCCATTTGACACCAATTTCTACTGCATAGTGAGATTTCTTGTGAGATATTGCACATCTTCCACCTCCCCACCTTTTGCAGATTACTCATTTCACAGCTGTGTGAATGAAATGCAGTGTGGCTATTTATTTAGCTAAAGTTTGCAACCAACTGGATTACCAGATTGCCCCATGAGATGTGGTATCTCATTTCTGTGTGGGCCGTTAGTGGCAGTTGTTTACAGATATTTCATGATTATGATTTCAGTTAGATTTTTATATAATGACTTCAAAAATAACATGTTGCAAATAAATGCATTAATTTTATGTATGACAGGGCTAATGGAAAATAAATTATTTATTTCAATGTTAGGTGGGCCATCAGCACTTTTTTAAATTAATACTTTTATTGATTTTTCCCCTTTTTGTCCTGTACCTGGAATCCCGGAAGACATGTATGTGTAAGTGCATGGAGTGCATGTGCACTCCGGGTATCAGCTCAAGCCCCTTCTGCCCCACCCCTGGTTATTGGCTCTGCATCCTCGCATCTACACTTCCTCTGGACCTTCACCCAGTGGAGGCGGAACTGTGGATGGTGCGGCATCAACCCAGGAGGGAGCAGCATTGCAGCTGCTCAATCCCACATCCCTCTCCCCCATACCAGCTCCCGATAACCCAAGGTCACTCCTGGACCTGGGTCACTGGTATAGCATGTGGTAAGGCATCCAGTGCCCTGAGCCCTCAGAGCCACCAGACCGGCTTATCAGCTTTTTTTCACTTCAGGATGGTCACAAAGGAGCTCTAAATTAATGAGAGAACAGCTTGCACAGTGCCTGATGACATCACAATGGCCTCTGCTGCTATTGAAAACAGAGCAGTAAAATCAAACAGAAACAGCTAAATCTTCATTAAAAGAAACTTACCAGACAGACAATGTCATTATATAAATGGCATATGCCATAAGGTGACTAAAAATATCACATATATATTTATCTGCAGGTTTTGACCTCTATGACCTCATGAGTGGGTGGAGCTAGAGATAAATAATAGTACAGATACACAAAGTTGCATAGCATGGAGAAGAAACAGCTAGCTTACATGGACATAATTACTTACATGTAAGCAAGATATATAAGCTGCCCGTCTGTGCAAATCGTGTATATCCCCACCATTTGTGAATAGTGCCCAGGAGCATAAACCATCATGCTTACAAAAGTCATCAATGATTTTCACATTTAAGAAGTAATACTGCAGTACTGTAGTTTATTTTTAAGGAATCCTCATTTTTAAAGCAGAACTCTTTCTTCAGGCACTTCATGTGATTATCTGCTATGTATGTTATTACTGTCATAGAGACTACACTTAAGGTTATAAGAGTGGTCTCACAGACATTCTTAGGGTATGAGAACTACAGACTGAAGCTGAGCAGTTCTAAATACTCTTAGAATGTACATGAGACTACTCTTACCACAGCAAGAAAGGTCCTTGTGGCAGTATTAATATATTATTGATCAAGGTGATTGATAATACCGTATATTAAAATGTAAAACAAAATCCCCAATATACAGTAACCCAGTTTAAAGGGACCTGCATGTAGGACACTCTACAGAATAAGACTGCCTAGTCAGAAGTACTCCTTTACTTTTATCATGATTATAAGAGGTTGTCGTGGACTAATCATTGAGATGGTGCAATACTCCACGCAGTCACGTGGGAAATCTCAGTTCACATGTAGACACAGTGTCTGGATCCTTGAACCAGCAGAGGATGAAACACATCATGGAGGTGAGATGTCTGGCTCTTTTGGAGGGATGCCACAATATCCTAGTATTTGCATGCACTATAATGATAGCAGTCAATTCAGTAGTTATCTCCCAAGATTCTCTGGAGATACAGAGAGGAAAAATGTCTGGAAAAGTTTTTGCTGCCATGCTGCAGGAAATCTCATGACAATCTCCTAAGAACTCCCAGAGATTTTGGAAAATGACTTGCTAAATCGAACAAGCTACTACTGTAGCTGGCTGGACCAGAGCCAGGCACTTTCCTTCCTTCTGCCTGAGAATAAAGCTATTGTGGTGATTCTAATGCTCAGTGTGGGGAACAGGAGAAAAAATTGGCATTTTGCCGACCAAAAATAGTTCTTGTATGCAGGGTATTCTAAAGTACTGGTTGGTCAAAACTGTGCCAATAATTAACATAAAAACCTGAAATCAAACGGATAAATTAACTCTAAGGATCATATTTTGCTATAATTTGGGTCATTTAATTTTACAATGTGAATATATTATGTAGCGACTGTAATGAAAATGATTTGTGACTCTAAATTCTTCTGTGACTATGTTACCATCATTGCATGTTTACTCCTGTATGTCTGCCTAGTGGCCTGGTCTGTCCTGTAAATGGACCCCTTGAGTCCAGTAAACCTAACTGGTCATCAAACAACCAACTAACTAACTAACTAACTAGTCTGGAAGATGAAACCTTTGTTCTAAATTTCAGTATTTCATGTTTCCATATTCATGTTTTTAAGAACTAAACGAGACTAGTAACATCTGACTTGTTTGTTTTGTAGTATAGATTTTTTGACACTGCTATCATAGCAACAACATAGATTAATTACACCAATGTTTGTTATCAAGATTATACTTTCTGGGAGCAACAGACCAACTCACCTGGCCAGTTCTCCATAGCAGTAGATCATTTATGGCATGCCTTGGCTAAGAAAACACATAAAATGTCATTAATGATTTAGTTTGTAACTGCAAAAGTTAATTTTTTACAAATTAACAAAGAGACCATATACAAAGAGCCTTTGGATATACATGGCAGTTCAGATCATGCTCACGCTGTAGATTAACACTCAAGTTTTAAAATAAACCTGCTCTGTTTGAGCTCACATTGGAATTCTGTATGGCAAAAAGGTTCTAATATGGTTGTCTGTTCTGCAAGAACTACAGTATAATACAGTTTACATAATTACTACATCTCTCTACCTTGTGACTGCAGACAGCTACAAAGGCCTGCTAACTGTAGATATTAATGTCAGGTTAACCCCAAAGATTCCAAACAGGCTATTTTTGTTTATTTTCCCAGCTGGATTAGTCTGAGAAATAAATCCCATGCTAATGATTTTTTTACAAAAGGTGACTAGAGACACATTTATTAGCGAACTATCTTAAATATACCTAAAAGCCTGTTGAAGATTAACTGCCTTATTTATCTAAAAATAATGTGTTGTTTAATTGGTAAAATATTTGCATTACCAATGTAAAGGCATTTTATGCTATGAAGAACCAATCCTATGAAATGAGAGAAACTCATCATATAAATCTGGAGATCATGACAGTTTTGAAGGCTTACAATGTATGATTACAAAACAGTAAACATGGTTTTAATATGCAGTACACCCACTAAATTCTCAGATTAAAACTAATGCCAAGCCATCAGCAGCTCTTACAGTACCTTTGTGCAGTCCCGCTCATTTCTTCCACCAGCATTTCAAAATTTACCATATCCAACCCAAATGCTACCAATGAGAAACCGTGCATAATACATTTTGTTTGAAACTCTGCTTTTGACAGTGATGTCAGTCTGTTTCCTGATCAAGCCCAACATACAGTACACTGCACTGTAATGCCTTACATCATTCAGAGAATGAGGAAAATATGAGATGATAGAGGGTGACAGAGTAATGTTTCAAGGACCGTATCAGATGGGACTGGATACAATTGGATACTACTTATTTTCCTGGATATTAGCTAGCATCAGACACTGTTGAGTACTGGAATCTATCACCTAGGATCCAACTGGATACCAGCTATCTGATGTGACTATTTGGGATCTGAGGCTGCAGAGGGAGAAGAGTCAGACATCTGACCTCGGATCCCACTATCTGATTTCAGATCCAACTATCTGATCTTGGATTCATACTCCAAATGGGGTCAGATAGGATCTTTGATCCAGAGTTGAATAGATGGACTGTCCGTCAGATCCACAAGGAAAGTCAAGCACTATCCGAGCATCAGGACAACAGAGGAAGGGATCAAAAGAGGAGATCATTTACTCTTATTCACAGAGTCAAAACGAATTTTGAAAAGAAAAGTGAGAAGACAGAAAGTGGCATGATAAAAGAATGGCTTAAGGTAAGAGACTTTCAAGGAGGAAAAGACAATTTAAAGGCTAGATGAAAAGGAGAGAGAAACATACGTACAACTCCTAAGAGAACTCCTGACCTCCTATGTGCTTGTTTGGGCAATGAGATCCATTGGGCGAGACTGTTATGGGTGCCACCCTCCCAGTGGTAGCAGTCCATGTACTGTGGAGCTCTCTAACCTTGGACAGGGATAAGTCAGTGCAGAATCTGCATATAAACATAGAATTTGATGGCAGATAAGGACGCTTGGCCCAACTAGTCTGCCCATTTCCTTATCTAATGGACAAGCTGCAGATCCTAGTTAACTAACAGTCAACTTCCTCCTACCCACCACTAGAATGCCTTATGTCTGTCCCATGCATTCTTGAATTTCCCCACAGTTTTTGACTCCACTACCTCCTCAGGAAGGCTGTTCCATGTATCCATAACCCTCTCCATGAAAAATACTTAGTCATGTTACCTCTGAGCCATGCCCCTCTATCTTCAAATTGTACCCCTTTGTTTTGTATATCTCTTTTTGAAAGATGCTACCCTCTTGGACTTTGTTGATTCCTTGAGGTACCTTAAAAGTTTCTATCATGTCCCCCTCTCCCTCCTCCCTGAGGGTATAAGCATTTTAAGCTCTTTTAATCTCTCTTTGTATGTCTTCTGGTGCAGACCCTGCACCATTTTGATTGCCTCCTCCAGACAGCTCTCCATTCTGTCTATGTCCTTGCAGAGATGGGGTCTCCAGAACTGCATGCAGTACTCCACATGGGGTCTCACCAACTGTCTATACAGAGGCACAACAACTTCCTGTTTTCTACTGGTGATGCCTCTCCTATGTATCTCAGTATCCTGCCAACCTCCTACTGCCTTCTCACATTGCTTGCCCACTTGAAGGTCACCTGATATGACTACCTCCAGGTCCTTTCAATTTTTATTGTTGTTAGTATCTCATGCCACATTGTGTACTCTTCCCCTGGATTTTTGTTTCCAGTTGCATTACTTTGCACTTCTTTGTGCTGAATCTAAGTTACCATGCATTTGGCCATTCCTCTAACCTTGCAAGTCCCTTTGCATCCTTTCCACCCCACCTTCTGTATCAACCCTGTTGCAAATCTTTGTGTCGTCTGCTGGCAGACATACTTTCCCTTCCAGTCCCTCTGCAATGTCACTATAAAGACATTAAAAGGACCGGTCCCAATACTGAACCCTGCATT
The DNA here is from genome assembly GCA_016271365.2 of Neoceratodus forsteri. Taxonomy (NCBI): domain Eukaryota; kingdom Metazoa; phylum Chordata; order Ceratodontiformes; family Ceratodontidae; genus Neoceratodus; species Neoceratodus forsteri. The sequence goes on from CM057456.1 coordinate 387,804,079, forward strand.
TCCCTGCTAGTAACCCCTCTTTCTTCAGAGTGAACTCTGTTTACTATTACCCTCTGTGTCCTGCTGTCCAGCCAATTTTTACTGAGGCTACAACTTTGGGACCCTCCAAGGCTGGCTAACTTGTAAATTAATCTTTTGTGGGACTGTGTCAAATGCCTTGCTAAAGTCTAGGTAGACCATGTCCACAACCTCCCTGGTCTACTACTTTGGTCACTCAGTCAAAGAAATCTATTACATAGAAACATAGAAACTGATGGCAGATCAGGACAGCAAGGCCCATCCAGTCTGCTCATTTCTTTTCTACCTTATGAATGTGCCAGCACTTTGCTCTGTCAATGGCCTATCTATTCATACTCATCTGCATTGCTCCCTATGCCTATCCTATGCCTGTTTGAAGCCCTGCACTGTATTCATATCCACCACTTCCTGGGGTAGGCCATTCCATGTGTCCACCACCCTTTCTGTGAAAAGACTTCCTCATTACTCCTTGATTGGCCTCTCTCTAATCTCATGCTGTGTCCCCTTGCTGCTATTTTTCTTTATATTGAAACATGTTGAGACTCTTTCACCTTGTTAATGCCCTTAAGGTGTTTGAATATTTCAATCATATCACCTCTTTCCCTCCTTTGCTCTAATTGGCACATATTGAGCTCTGTTAATCTGTCCTCATATGTTTTCTGATGCAGTCACTGCACCATTTTGGTTGCCCTTCTCGGACTGCCTCAATTTGGTTAATGTCCTTGTGAAGGGTGGCCTCCAGTACTGCACACAGTACTCCAGATGGGGCTAACCAGTGTCTTGTAAAGCGGGATTATTACCTCCCTCTTCCTGATGTGATGCCCCTACTAATACACCTCAACATCCCTCTAGCCTTACCTACTGCTTTAGTGGTCTGCTTGGATGCTTTCAGATCATCGGTGATGATGATGCCCAAGTCTCTTTCTTCCCTTGTGACTGCAGCAACTCCCTCCCAGCCTATAGGTGGCTTCAGGGTTTCTCTTCCCCATGTGCATGATCTTGCATTTCTTTGCATTAAACCCCAGTTGCCCTCTTCCGACCATTTTGCTAGTTTATCCAGATCTCTTCTCATTCTGCCCACCTCATCTGGATCATCTACTCTGTTGCAGATGTTTGTGTCATCTGCAAACGAGACAAACCTACCCTCCATTCCATCTGCAATGTCATTGAAGATATTAGAGAGGACTAGCCCTAGGACTGATCCTGAGAGTATCCCACTTGTGACTTGCATCTCTTCTGACTGTATACCATTTACCACCACTCTCCGTTTCTGCCCGTCAACTAGTTGCCACCCAGTTGACCAACTTAACCCACCCTGATCCTACCCAGCTAATTAATCAATCTTCTGTGTGAAACAGTATCAAAAGTTTTGTTGAAGTCAAGGTAGGCGACATCAACTGCTCCCCCTTGGTCACCACTCTGGTTACCCAGTCAAAGAAATCTATGAGATTAGTTTGACAGGACCTTCCTTTGTAAACCCATGCTGTCTTGGATCCTGTGCTCCTATGGATTCCAGGTGTTGCACTATCCTTTCCTTAGAGTTCCTCCATAATCTTGCCCACTACTGAGGTAAGACTGGCTGGTTTGTAATTCCCTGCCTCCTTCCTGTTACCACTCTTGTGGAGTGGGATCACATGAGCCTTCTACAGTCTTCTGGGACCTCTCCTGTGCTCAGAGACTCACTAAATAGTTCTGCTAATGGTTCTGCTGGTTCCACCCTCAGCTCCTTTAGTACCCTGGGATGTATGCCATCAGGTCCCATTGCCTTGTCCACCCGGAGCTTACCGAGCTCTTGTAGGACCCTTTCATTTGAGAAGGGACTAGTGCACCTACCTCCCCCTGTGTCCATGGTGCTGAGCTGTGGGCCCTGCCCTACCTTCTCTTCAGTAAATACTGAGCAAGTATCTATTTAGGATGAGATGCTTTTACGCGGTTCTCCTCCTCACATGCCCTCTTATCCCCTTTGATCTTAGCAATGCCCTCTGGACTTTCTCCTTTCCTCAATGTATCTATAGAAGTCTTGTCACCTTCTTTTACTGTTTGTGCTAGTGTTTCCTCGGTTTGGGCCTTTGCCTGCCTTACTGCCTTCTCTGCTTCCCTTAGGGAAGTTTGATATACCTCCTATCTTCATCCTGCTGCGTTCCTTATATTTCCTGAAGGCCATTTTGGCTCTGACCTTTTCTGCTACTGTTTTAAGAACCAAATTGGTTTCCTTCTTCTTTTGCACTTCCTTTTCTATCTAACACAATTGGATGTTGCTTCAAGTATTGTATCTTTAATGCTTGCCCACTTTCCTGTACCCCCTCACCTGTATTTCTTTTGCCAGGGCTAGCTTAACTCTGTTGGCCATCTTATCAAAGTCAGCTCCTCTGAAGTCCCATATATTTGCCTTGAATGGGATGATTTAGTTCTAGTGGCCAAATTGAACCATACCATGAGAGATCTGATCTCCTTTCCTGTTAGTCAGTACTAGATCTAGAATAGCCCTGTCTCTTGTGGGTTGTTGTGCCAGTTATTTGAGCCCTCCCCTGCAGGGAATCCACCATGTGTCTAGTTCAGGCAGATGTTCCTGCTGGTATTGACCAATCTGTATCTGGCATGTTGAAGTCTCCCTTATCAGAACCTCTCCTTTAGCTGCCAAGTTTTGTATATCTTCTAACAGTAATGTGTCTGTGACCTCCTACTGGTCTGGAGGCCTGTACACAACCCCAGTTCATATGGCTTTGCCATTTCCTGTTTCAAGGGTGACCCACAGTTCTTCTGGCTCATATGTGTATTCTGAATTTCCGTGGCTTTGATATTTTCAATGACATAAAGGACCTCCACCCCCTCCACCCCTTTTGTACCTCGGTCTCTTCTGAGCAGTACATAGCCAGTTACTGAAGTCTCCCAAAGTGTGGTTACTGGTAAACCATGTCTCAGTTAATTGCTACTATGTCCAGTTTAACCTCTGTCATTTTGCCTGCAGATGTGGGATCTTGTTTCCCAGACTGCAAGCATTTGTGTACATGATTTTCCATTGGCCAGATTTCAGTTTGTTAGTTGTTGGGAGAGGTCTGGCATTTCCCCTGTGCATCGTATCCTTACCTGGTGATGCAAATTAACTACAAACATGCTGCATTCTATTTGACCACTAGCTGAGGGGGTAGGGTGTTCTTCCCATTCGACATGTGGGTGCTGCACCTCTCTTCATTTTCTATTTTAAATATTCTGCAAAGATGTCAAACTTCTGCCCAATGTACTGACTCTGTCCTTAGTCAGATGCAGTCCATCAAATTTAAAGAACTTTCACTCCCAAACAGTTGCCAGTTCTCTACAAATTTGTGTCTTTTTCCTGGCCCCAGCCCTTGAGCCACATGTTTAGCTCACCTATCTCCCTTCTCTGACCTTCTGTCTATCTGTCCCCTCTCTCCCAGAGCTGGCAGGATCTCAGAGAAGGAGATGCCAGATGAAATGGATGATAGTTTGTCACCCAGCCTGGTCAGGTGTTCCTTGGTCTCCACAACTGACTGGCTGGCCAGATTATTATTCCCTATGTGTACCAGGAGCGTCAATGTTTTCTCCTACTTCCTGAACAATTTTAGTAATGTGGTCAGTGTCTCTCCTTGCTGATGTACCTGGGAGACATCTGACCATTTGACCAGTTAGGCGCCCTCCCAGATGCAGCTCTGCACACAGAACTCCACGGCTTCCCGAGGGTCCGTGAGGGCAGTTAGATGCCCTCCTCCAGATGCAGCTCTGCACACAGAACTCCACGGCTCCCCGGGGTCCGGGAGGCAGTTGGATGCCCTCCCCAGATGCAGCTCTGCACACAGAACTCTGCAGCTCCCTGAGGGTCCATGAGGGCAGTTGGATGCCCTCCCCAGGCAGCAGTTCTGCACACAGAACTCAGCGGCTCCCGGAGTCCGTGAGGGCAGTTGGACACCCTGCCCCAGATGCAGCTCTGCACACAGAACTCCATGGCTCCCTGAGGTTCGTGAGGGGCAGTTGGATGCCTCCCCAGATGAAGCTCTGCACACAGGTGCAGGCAGCCATCTCCAGCAGCTCCGCTGCATTTTGCAGCTCGATTCAAGCAAGGAAGCCCAAGAGACACGTTGCGTCGGCTCCACCACCCCCACCACCCTCACTGGTCAGCTCACTCTATTATAGCCGAGTCACGCGAGTCCTTCCCTTCCCTCTAGGCACAATTACCTCTCTGGTAGGAAGCAATACACCAGCTTCAGCAGGACCTCTCCAACCTCACCACTGTCCAATGCGGGGTCCCCAGGATCCGCCTCGGCCCGATGCTCTTCTCCCTTTCATCAATGAATTACCATCTATCATCACCCATGGCTTGCCACCCTGTATGCCAATGACCTCATCATATTGGATGGTGCCTTTGGGACATCAGCTATCAATTCCCAACTAAACTCCGACTAGCGGATCCAATCCTGGCTGTATGAGCATAAGCTTGTCATCAACCTCAAAAACCCAGGCTATGCTCTTTGGGTCCCTGAGGTAGAACAAATCCCTGCCCTGCCCCCTTCTAATCCCACGGAGGGCCATGGCCAGCCTGCCCTTGCAGATAGCTGCTGCTGTCAAGTGCCTTGGCGTCACGCTAGACCTCCAGCTGGACCTTTCCCTTCATATCCGGAAACATCTGCAAGGCTCAGAATGTTAAACACGGACTACCATACAGAGCCAAAAACTGCCCTCATCCCAACCGCTCAGATGGCCCCTAGCCAGGGTGTTCTCCTCCCCTCCCTCTGTTATGGGCTGGTGACCTTCACCCCTGTGCCAAAATCCAACCTCTTGAAATGGGATATGGCCCTGCACAACAGCATCTGCCCGTTTGCACTCTCTGCCCCCAGGCACACTGCTGTGACCTTTATACTGCGCCAGGTGGCTCCTCCCTGAGGAAGCATTGCACCTTCATAATAGGGAACTTCATTGACAGCATCGTTAGAACAGCCACCCCGCTACCCTAGCCCTGCTCCTCAGCCCGACAACTCTTCCCACCCATGCAGGTCAGAGGCGGCACTAAATTGCTTGGTTTCTAGAACCGCACCCTTGCGGGATCAGAGCATTTGCCAGCTATGCTCCCAAACTTGGAACTCATTCCCTGCCCTTACTCGGTCCACCCCCTCCATCCAGGGTTTAAAACGTCCCTTGGACATTTCTGAAGGAGCTCCTCCTCCACCTGTTCTTGCCCCGTGGCCCCTTGAACTATCCTCTCACGGGGTCTCCTGCGCACTCCAGGCCCACTGCCCATACTCTCCTGGTCACTGGGCTAGAAGTGGCTAGCATAGTACTATTATTGTGCTTGGCCTGCAATATCCTGTATGTAAATCTGACTCACTCACTGTATGTGTATGATCTATCTCTTAACTCTCCCGGGCCGTCTGTAACCTTCCCACGTGGAAGTGTCTTCTTACTGGTTGCCTTTTTACCTTTGTTTCTCTATATGACATGTAATAGTCTTTGTGTATAATACCAATTTTTCATATGCGATGTTATCCAAGCTCATTAACTCTCAGGTCGCACCAGAAAATAGGCACTTGGCTGTCTAGTGGACTTACCGGTCAACAAAAGCAAATAAATAATAAATAAAATAAATAAAGGCTGAAACCTACCAGCTAAGGTTCCCCATTTGCAGGCTATCTTTTTCCCCACTAGGGTCATCCTGCATCCTCTGCATTTTCTTCTCATCACATTTCTGTCACTATCAGTTTTTGCATTTTCCTCTCCCACCATAGTGCCTACCTATATTTCCTCCTTCCCTTTAGGCACTCTGTTTTCACCCACCCCAGAGTCTGCTTCACTCTCCCACCCCTCTGTCAAACCCTGCAAGCGTCATGGTGCTTCTACTTCTCACCACAATCTGCCAGCTCACTCCCTTAGCTTCCTCCTTCCTGCTTCCCTTCCTCGCCTACCTCCAATCCCTCTCATTAGGTAATGTCAGAACTCCCGTCTTGAAACCATCTCCTAATACTGCCACCACATCGCTTTTCCCAGAACGTCTGGATCCCTGGTGCTAGTATCTTGCCTCCATCCTTTCACATGGCCTCGCAGCTCAATCAACACCATAATAAATACCCTTCCATAAGCGTCCTTTGGGTGATTACCCCCGCGAGCCTAGATGGGCATTCACACTTTTAAATGCTTGTAGTACTGCTGCTCCTCCTGTCGGGAGATGTAGAACCAAACCCGGCCTATTCGCCCTCAGCACCTACCAGACCTCACATTACCAAAGGTCTTAAACTCTGTTCACTCAACATCTGTAGCATCCTGGAATAAAATCACAGCCCTTCAACTAATAGTATTGTCACTCCACCCGGATGTAATGATACTCACTGAGACCTGGCCAAAACCCCACAACTTGGACTCAGAAGTATCTATACCCAGCTACTCACTTGTTCGACAAGACCGCCTCAGCAAGAAAAAAGGGAGGTGTAGCTATGTTCATCTCCTCAGTGCTCCAGTTCCGCCAGTACACCTCTCCATGTCCCTCAGTCCATCAATTCTCTCTCTAATCAAACTCTCCCTTCCACCACCTACATATAGCTGAGTCCTACTGCACCCTGGACACCTCCCAGCCAGGCGTGCTGGACTATCTGAGACACCCTAAAGCTAACTCCTCTGGGGCGAGTTACACATTTAGGGGTTTCAATTTCAACTGGCTTGCAAAAAAACTTCCAAACTTAGAGGCCAAATCACTGCTCTAAACCTCACCCAACAGGTTTCTGAGACCACGTGTCTAAATCCACAAATCTCAGACCACTCCCTCTTGGACTGGGCCCTTACCTGCTTACCCCATCGGATCGTCAAGCTGGTTTCCTCCCTGACTCCCTAAGTGACTACCACATAATCTATGCTGTAAGGAAAATCTTTAGACCCAATGCCCCACCACCAAGGATTTTGTTAGCTAGGTCATACAAAGCTCTCAATCTAGAAGCGCTTCTAAGTCCAACCTGGCAGGCTGACTGGTCCTTCATCTCTCAGTCCTCCTCCCTTGACTCAGCCCTAAAATTCTTTAAGGATACCTTCCTCACTGTATGGAACTCCATGCACCCCTTGGAGAAAGAGGTTAAAGGGGTGTTCACCTGCCCTGAGTCTCGGCAGAACTCATTGGCCAATTCCAGGCTAGGGACCACGCCTGGAAAAGTATAAGTCAAGAAGCACCCAGGTGGCACTTCAGCTTTACCGCTCATACGTAACTCTTGCACTAGGCAAATCAGACAGGCCAAAGCAATTATTTCAAGGCATCCTTCAAAACAAACCTAACTCACCAACTTCTTCTGGAAAGCAATAAAGTCTCTCTCCTCCCCTGCTCACCCCCACCCCAACCCAAATATGGAAGGCGCCATACTCTCTGAACCAGCTAAAAGTGGCCTCGGCTTTCCAACAATTCTTTCCACCAGCTGTGCATCCTCTTCTAGACTCTCTTCTGCTCACCCCCCAAGAATGCACCTTCCACGATGTCTACAACATACCAGGCTACTGGCTTCTCTTTCTGTCGGGTTACTCCGTTCATTGTATTTAAAAGCCCTGCTGTCTCTCAGCTCCTATAAAGGCAAGTGCCCGTCAGAGCTAGATTCAAATGTCACATCTATCTGCCCCTGCCATTGCCACCCCACTGGCGCGTTGTTCCAACCTCTCTTTTTCTCTGGCGATGTACCATCCAACTGAAGCATGCCACTGTCATCCCCCTCCAAAGAGGTGACTCCTCATCACTGGGTAACATAATCTCCTATTCCCTATCCTTGCCAAACTACAGGGCGCCTTGTCCTAGACCAATCCTCTTTCTTTACACCCACTAATCAGGCTTCAGGAAATTGCACTCCACCAGCTAACCTCTGCTAAGATTCTACCGTCATCCTCTCGGGCATGGATAATGGGTACACCACCTCTGCCATCTTCATTAACCTCACAAAAGCTTCGATACTGTCTCCCTCCCTACTGCTGTCAAACTATCATCTGCGGACTCACTGGCAAAGCCTCCAGTTGGTTTCACTCCTACTTGGTGGCAGAATTCAATCAGTAAGAATCAGAACTTCACCTTCTCCCCCCTCCCTGTTTTTACTGGGGTCCCACAGGGCTCCGGTCCTTGGCCCTACTCTTCTCAATATTCTAAATGAACTTCCCTCAGTCTGTACTCACATATCTATCGCTGATGATACCGTTCTATTCACCACAGGCCCTGCCCCGATGTTGTGGCCTCTACCCTCCAACAAGATTTTAATGCGGTACAGCACTGGTTTCGATCAAACCAACTTTCTAAACCCCAAAATCAGTCTCCTTAATTTTTGGGACAAGGCAAGGCTGTCAGACTCCTTCTATTCACTTTTTCACCACTGAGGGACCCCTTTTGAGACCTGCACCTCTTTCAATTACCTTGGGGTCTGGCTGATCAACACCTGGTTTTTCCACTACATCAATTGATTCACAAAGCTGCACCCAAAACTTGAAGTCTTATACTGGAACAAGGGTAGCTTACCCTGTCAGCCCACAGGAAATAGTCCAAAATGATCCTCAATTCTGGACTACGAGAACACAGTATACTGTGTTGCTCCCAAGTCTGCCTAGCCAGCCTTGACCCTCTTTCCACTCTTTCTGTTGCTTTGCCTCGACTGCCCCACTTGACTCATCACTGTGACCTCTACAGCTCCCTTGATCTAACATCGTTCCACGCTCGCAGACATATCCACTGCATCAGGACGACTGTGAAATTCTGGGCTCAGTCCCTTCCCCCTACCTTGCATCTGCCCTTGCAGTCCATCACAGCCAACTATTCCTTAGGAGTGGTAACTCCCAGCTCCCTACATGTTCCATGGCCCACATCAAAGGGCCAAGCGGCATTCAATATCTCATGCTTAAACTTTGGAATTCTCTCCCAGAAGACATTTGTAACTTCACTAACCCGACTCGCCTAAACAACCTTCTCAAGGCCCACTTCTCCCTATATGCCCCTGCCCTAGGGCCACCTAAAGGGCTGATACCCCAAGTCCTCTATTCTTATTAATCCCTCTTGACATGCTCATAGTACACCATCCCGCGTAGTTTACACGCTTGTCGTGCAACTTGTTAGGGGTCAAGGTGCAGTCCTTTCTTAGAACCGTCTGAACTCTTTTGCTTCTACACAAGTTTCACAGCTAATTATACCTCTCAGTTAATTGTCACATGAATGATTTTGCCTGCTATTTGTAATATGAAAGCTGCACACGTGCTTCCACTTCATGGCTATTACTTGTATGCACTGTCCTCACCTCTGTATAACAACTTCCCTGCATAGTGTTCTGTTCAAAATGTACAATCTTCCTCTACTGTATGTAAATGTAATTCCTTAACTATACACTCTTCTTATAATGTATTGATCACATGTCCCTATCCCCAGACGCATCTGGAATCGAGCGGTAACCCGCTCAGTATGTTTTCCTGGTAAAACTCTTAAATAAATAAATTACCATCATGGAGTTTCCTATGATCAGAAGTTTTTGGATTTCCTTTTTGCTTTTTTTTGTTTTGTTCCTGTTTTGGGTGAGTTTTGTTGTGCTAGCTCCTGTGCTGCAGTGTTCTGCTCTGCAGTGTCCTCTGTTGTTTGATTTGGAGATAGAGGCAGATACCTGTTTTAGTTTTATATGGTTTGTGGAGGTAATATGTTGGAGAGCACAGAGTAATGGGGCACCCGATTGCCCTTCAACCACCTGACAATCTCCTGGACCAACTACCCTCTGTGGTCGAGGTATTTCTGTTGGATGGTGGAAAATGGCATGCTCTTATAATATATTTCCTCTTGAATATGCAATTGAGACACCGAAATCTCTGCCCATGCTGCCTGGAGCTGAGCCCTTAGATCTCCAATGGTCCAGCATGTAGGACAGTATCTTAAATCCTCTAAAGCTGCCCTTCTGAAAAGTTTTCCACAGTACCTGCAGTTAATGATATCCATTTCAGATAAGTTGCTGGGTTTATAACCTGGTCAGAGTAATCAGAAGGAAGAAAATGAAAGCAAATGTTTGATTTTGTGTTAGATTCATCTGACACGACCTTCCTGCTGTGAATCCATGCTGCCTAGGGTCCTGTGCCCCACTGGCCTCTAGGAACCAGCATTCAGTGAACGTACAAAATCCAACGTTTTGGACACTAGTGCAGCAGGCCAGAAGGAACTCAGTTTCCTTCAGTATTTTGTCACTTTGGAATTGTGGTGCAGCACGTTTACAGGGAGAACACACTGAGCATGTCCAAGATGTTGGTAAGCCACATGACCTGCAGCAGCAATCAGTAATGCTGCAGATTGAGAACACCTCATGCTGTGCTTATTTCAGTGCCATTTCCTTCTGCTTTCTCTCTCTTTCTCTCACACAGACAGGAAGGCTTGCTACTGATGGAGCTCCTTTTATGAAAAAAAGAGTGACTTTTGATTCAGAAAATCATCAGAGAAATGTGCATTATCATTCCAGTTCATTAATTCTCACTGCAGTTAGTTGTAGATTCAGGCTGGCACTAGGCTAGTACAATCATGCTGCAGCAGAGGAGAGAGAGCGTGCAGAGTGTGAGCCTGTGCTGTTGGCTACAGGCTATACAGCAGGAGTAGAACTGAATGAATTTAGTAAATTGGGAAAGGTGCAAATGGGATTTTGAAAGATTTATTTGACAAATATTTTTGTACTGAGTGCTGATGCTATGGGGGAACAGGAATTGCCTTTATTTTATTTTCTGCCTCCTGCATCAGAGCAGTGCAGAGCAATTCAGGAGACTGGGAAAGACAGGGGGAGTTTGAAGGATTGTTGAAAGAATTGTTCAGGGAGCTTCAAGGTCAGATTGTCTACTATACACATAGGCCCAGATATTCAGACTGTGCCAGGCAGTGGCAGAAGCTTGGGTGCTGCGCCAAATGGCTGCGCGGAGGGCCAGGACAGGCGATATTCAATGGTGATGTGCCATGGCATAGCACTGTTGAATATGGCATAGTCAAAACACACTGTGCATAGCGCAGTGGCACCTGCCGGCGCAAGCCACAGATATGAGCATGGGATGCGCCAGCGCAAGTGCAGTTGTGCTATGTGCATCACCTGTGATACGCAGCAGGGGCATGCAAATAGGCCATAAGATATGCAAGGCACAAATGGGGCCATTTGCATGTCATTATGGCCCCATTTGCATGCCTTATAAAGGGCAACCTGGTGACTTGCACCTGGCGCCCTGCACAGCATGACATGTGCAATGGGGATCCTGGGATATCCCGCCCATAGCTGTGATCACTGACATATGTACCACTCAATCCCTAGTAGTCAAGTGGCCCCTCCGGGTCCCGAATCCTGATAATTGTAATGGAAGACCATCCCTGGTGGTCAAGTGGTCCCCTCCACCCGAGTCCCTGAGAAATGTAAAAATGATAGTCCTGGTGGTCTAGTGGAACTCCCAGCAGCGATCATAGTAATCCTCCATCAGGAAAAGCCCTGGTGATCCAGTGGCACCCCCACCCTCCCACTCACACTGAACCCCTTTCCACCCCACTCCCCATCATCGGTGGTGGCTGTAACCCTGCATGCTGCTCAGCTGCCCGCCCGAATGACAGGTACAGTATAGAGCTGTAAGCCCATTGGTCCCAGTGTGGACTAAGGGCTTGCAGACGACTGACAGATTCCCAAATATGTAATGAAGTCATTCACATATTTGGGACTGTCTAGTACAATATGCCCTGAAGCCTATTGGTCCACACTCAGGACAATGGCTTAAAGTCAATACTGTACCTGTCATTCAGCAGCGGACAGGCAGCATGTGGTGAGTTGCAGCCGCCCACCGGGCGACTGGGTGGGCAGGGTGGGCAAGGGGTTGGTGTGGTGTGAGGGGTGGGGGTGCCACTGGATCACCAGGATGTTTCTCTATGGAGGAGTACGCGATCGCGGCTAGGGGTGGGGTTCAACTTGACCACCAGGGATGGTCTTTCATTATGATCATCGGGATCTGGGACTTGGGAGGGGGCCACTAGACTAACAGGGCTTGCTTGCATACATTTCTGTGATCGTCGCTATGGGCAGGGGGGTCCACTTGACCACCAGGGTGTGTGTGTGTGCGCTGCCAACTGTGATCTGAGTGGGTGGTGGTGACCCACTGCTGGGCTGCTGTGTTGCACCCTGTAATACTGCAGCCCACCTGTGAGTGGCCAGGAGTTATTCCATCTTTTCTGGGGCTCAACTTTGATTCCCTATGTGGCGCAATGCAGGGTTGTGCTAGTTGATGCGCCGCACATCCCGGCTGAATATCGGACAGTCGCATGCATGGGCATGCCCCTGCATTTGTACTGCATACATTAACATACGCCCCAGCGCATGGAAATTTTCCTGCACCGGCAGCCTTCTCAATATCCCGCCACAGTACAATGGAATGGTGCGGCACAACACTGTTGTGCCAGGTGCAAACCCTTTGAATATCCTGGCCATAATGTCCTTTGGCTTGTGAGGAACATTCTGTATGGCTGAATCCTTTGTTGCTAGAATTATTGGTTGTAATAGTCAGGATAAAGTTAAATGTTATTAAACAGCTCAAATATTGCACTGCTATATGTGTTAGAAAAATTTGCAGTTAAGTCATCTTCACCAGGTGGCCATTTTGTATCAGGTTAAGCAATGGATGGTTCGTACTTTATATGAAACTATAGGAGGTAGTTTATAGCTCTCAAAACCTCAAATTACTTGAATGACTGATAGAGCATTTTAATTGAACTCCTGCTTGTTTTTCTGATTCTCTTACCCTGTTTGTTATTGTTAATGTATTACATATTGTATGGTATGTGCAGTCTAGATTACATGCATTTTAACTAATAAACTTGACTTGCTTGAACTTGATGTGAAGGATTTATTTGACAAATGATTTTACTTCTGGTGGCAGTGTGAGCCAGGGCACAGAAATACATTTGTTTATTTTATTTATTTACTTTTCTTACCTGTGAATGAAAACAAAGTGAACTAAGCTATTGCAGAGTGACGCTAGGGCCAGAGTTTTAAAGGCTGATGCATTGTCTGTGTCAGCCCTTGAGACAACACTGTGCATCGCTATTAGTCAATAACCAAATGTTTGAATCCGCCCACTTTTCTAATAATATTGGACATAACTAATGCACTTGACCTGCTGAACAGCAGCTATGGCGAAGACTGGCTGCAAGCTGCATCTAAAGGCACATAAATGCCTCAGCATTGACACACACTGTACAACAGAAAAGTGGTTGAGGGCATCTAAATGATGTATGGGATGGGGCAGGGAAAATTAGAAGGACATTTAAATGTGTTGTTTGCCTGGTGTTATAGGGAAGGGACATTAGCTGCAATTAACTTGTCTTTAAACAGGAATTACCTGGCTTTCATTGTTCACTTGGGAGCTAACAACAGGTTGGTAGAAAAGAGGTCAGAGTTATATTTTGTTTTAACTGAAATATTTGAATAGTTTGTAAGTGAAATTAGTTCTATGTGTTAAAAATTATTACCTTGAATTTGAACTGTTACTTGGGCTGTGATATTGTAGGTTTGGGGATAGTTGTTTGGGGAAAATTAGAAGGACATTTAAATGTGTTGTTTGCCTGGTGTTCTTAAATACTGAAAAGCCACTGGGGGTTGGGATGGAAGGGCTGAGTATTTCTGTTTGGGACTGAAATTTGAAGCAACAGGAGTTAGTGGGCCTGTGACATCACGATGTACCTGGTGTCTGCTTACACACACTGTTAGTGGGACCAAACACATACTGTACTGTGTGTTGTGAGACTTGGGAACTTTGTTGGTGGGGTTGAAATTGGGTTTGTAACAACTACAGTTAGATAGAGAGAAACTGTACTCCAGGGAAAGGGACTGAGAAAGGGGTGCTATTATAAACAGAGGAGGATAATCAGGGTGGCCATATTCCACCATGGCAGGCATCTTCGGAAGGGTTGTAGGCTGCACAGGCTGTGGGATGGCAATAATTCTAAATTGGGCCTGGAGAGAGGAGGCTGCCCACCTGTGAGACAGCTATCTTGTATCAGGAGTGAGGTATATTGGTTAAGGAGTAAGCTGTGGGAGCTGGGGGTGTCCAAGGATAAGGGTGTGGATATGGGCAGCAGAAGGGTGGGGCTGAGGGAGGCTGGGGCAACGCCTGAAATTACAGGACATTATGCTACAGCAAGCAGAAGGGGGATATTAGGACAGAGGACCCTTAGATAGGGAAGTTGATGCTAAGGAAAGCGACAGGGTGAACATTCTAAATTCAAAGAGACTGAGGGGAAGAGTCGGAGGGGCTGTTACAAGGAAGCCCAAACAGCAGACTGTGGGAAGGGAGCTCCCAAGGTGAACAGTGCAAGAGAGGAAGAAGAGGGTCAGTTTAGAGATGCAGTCAGGGAAACCTGGGTTACTTGATGGAGGCTGACATAGAGTGTCACAATAAATTTGAGATACTAAGCATCCTAGAGGGGAAGAGGTTGGTGGAAATGAGGAAACTTATACAGAGGCCGGGGAGGGAGTCAGATACCCATAGGGCATCACAGACCAGCTATGGAAAGGATAGACATAGTCCCAGAGGGAGAAGGGAAACATATATGTTAAGCAAATGGGGAGATGCAACATATTCCAGACATGAGGGAGGAGAGCACGATTGGAGAGAAACTGGGAGACAAGGAGGTGGGAGAGGAGCCCCCTTCAGCAGGGAGGTCAGTACCAGGATGGGGCCCTAGCTAAAGGGGACCCACAGAGAGCCTCTGGAGACAGGGGTACTATTACAAGGGGGATGGGGGTCTGGGGAAGGGGAAACCATCAGGGCCAGGCTAAATGGTTCAGATAACAGAGGTTAAAGGGACACCTATTCAGAGGGGGTTGAGTTAAGTGGGCAAAATAGCAAGGGAGGCAGAAAGGGAGGTGACAAGGGGTCTCAAATAAGGCAGGAAGACTCCCATGAAATTGCGATCATGAATAAAGTGGGGGGGGGGGCTGAGAGGGCATAGTGGAGGTAACCATAAGGATGATGGCGGTGTTAAGGTTCTGTTACTGGGAGACTCGATGATTAAGGGTATCCATGGGAGGACAGAGGGTGGATGCCATAGCCAGGTGAAGGTAGTGAGTATCTCTGGGCTGACAGCACAGAGCAAAGTTCATGGTGTATGAAATGGTTAGGGATTGTGGAGGAAACCGATTTCTGTGCATTTGGGAACTAATGATCTAGAGGAAATAGCATTTTGGAAATCCAGCAAGGTTCCAAGAACTTGCCAGAGTCTGTCGGGATAATGGATGCAACATTTTTTTCTGAGATATTGCCAGTACCAAAGGCCTCAGTGGAGAAAAAATGAAGCTCACAGAGGTTAATGACTGGCTCAGGAAGTGGGGTGAAGAGAATGGGTTGGGGTGTTAGGAACTGGAATGGAGTTTGGGAGGATAGGGACTATATGCCAAGGACAGGTTTCATCTTGCCCATTAGGGAAGGAAGTCTTAAACAGGGATGGCTGACTACATACAAGAAAGGTGGGGTTAAACTTGTAAGGGGGGGAAGGGATAAGGGAGGGGCTGACTAAAGCCCTCCCTCCAGATGAGGGAGTAGCCTCAAGCCCAAGGGAGGGGAAACAGACTGGAGGTGGAGGTTTCAGGAGGATGGAAGTATAAGGAATCTGGGTGGGGTTCGACAAGGAGGATCAGGATAAGGGTGGGGTTAGTGTTAGTAAATGCCAGGAGCTTGGGAAACAAGTTGCCAGGTTCCAGGCCATGCTGTTCGAGGGGGGTGGATGTGGCGGCGGTCGCAGGCGTGGGCAACAAAAACCATGACTGGGACCTAAGTATGCGGTACACTATGCTTAGGAGAGGATAGAAAGGAGGGCAGAGGGGTGGAGTGGTTATGTTCATTAGAGATGACATAGAAATTGCTGTGGTAGAAGAGGCAGCGGAAACGTGGAGGCCTTATGGGTCACCCTTACGATCCCCAGCAGGAGATAAGGTCAAGCTGGGAGTAGCATATAGGCCCCGGGATGAGTGATGTTCTAGAGGATGGTTTGCTGGACAACATCATTGCCCAGTGTGGTCCAAAAAGGGAAGAAGTGGAGTTGATGGGGACCTAATATGCCAGGTACAAACTGGGGAACCATGTCCTCTAAGGTGGCCAAGGAGCAGAGGCTGCTGGATGGCTTCCAGGATGTGTTCTTAACACAGCATGTGATGGAGCCACAAGGATGGGCATGTCCTGGATGTGGTTCTGGCAGATGGGGATCTGGTAAGGGACATGGTTGTACAGGACCCCTGACTGGGAGTGACCACAATACTGTCTGGTTTCAAATAAGCATTGGGGTGTGGGGTGAGATCTAGGACACTGGCAGTGGACTTCAGGGGAAGACTTTATGGGCATGGGAAATATTCTCAAGGATCACTTGAAGGGGATTACCTCAACGACAAGTGTGGAAAGGAGATGGAGGTCATAAACGAGGACTTCATGAGGCAGTCAGGATCTGCGCTAAGTTGAAACGTAAGGGAGCAAGGTCACATAAACCATGCTGGTGGTCCAGTGAGGTCCAGGTAGCAGTCAGAGAAAAGAAGGCGGCTTACAAAAATATAAAACAACAAGAGGGATAGGGATAAGGAAATGTACCAGCTTGCATCTAGAAAAGTCACCCGATGGTGAGGGAGCAAAGTCCAGTAAAGAGCAAACGGCTGGCACAGGGATACATGGAGGGGAAAAGGGGTTCTCACGGTACATTGGGGAGTGGAGAAAACCAAGGGCCATATCAGCAGATTGAGACAGAAGGAGGGTGGTGGAAGAGGCGAGGGACCAGGCAGAGGTATTTAACGGTACTTTGCCTCTGTGTTCACTAGGGAGGGCGATGGGATATCTACAAAGTAAGGCACAAAGGGATAGAAGCGGCAGGAGTGGGATCAGGGAGCAACAGAAATGGAGCAAAGGGAGGGAAAGGTACCCCAGGTGTCAAGCATCTGGATAAGGATAAAAGACCAGTAAGGTGGAGGGGACGATGATGCCATCCCCGCCAAAAGGGTGTGGTTTGCCCTCAAGGCCCCTAAAGAAAGACAAATCTCCTGGGCGGATGGCATTCATCCGAGAGTACTATGGGAATTGGCGGACATACTGGCTGCACCCCTGGCGGAGCTTTTCAGCAGGTCGCGAGACAGGGATACCTAGGGGATTGGCGAGAGGCACATGTGGTACCAATCCAAAGGGGGGTCAAGGGAAGTACCAGGCAACTATAGACCCATCAGTTTAACCTGGTGGTGGGAAAATTAATGGAGAGTATACTAAAGGAACGATTGGGGTTTACTTGGAGGAGGTGGGAGGTCTGGATAGTCGGCAGCATGGGTTTGTGCCAGGTAGATCATGTCAAACCAACCTTGTGGAGTTCTATGAATGGGTAACATCAGAACTGGACAGGGGTAAGCCTGTGGATGTATTATTCTTCGACTTCAGCAAGACGTTTGACTCTGTCCCCACAATGGTCTGGTGGAGAAACTGATGGGGTTAGGAGTAGGCCCATTGATGGTCAGATGGATTGAAAACTGGATAGCTGGACCACTCAGAGAGTAGTGGTCTGTGGGGAGCTCTCGAACCCTACAGAGGTTGGTAGTGGGGTACCACAGGTCCTCGGTCCTGGGTCCAATCCTGTTTAATGCATACATATTGGACATCAGGGATGGTATAGGGTGTGAAATGAGTCCTTCGCGGATGACTCCAAGATGGGAGCAGTAGTTGAGGGAGAAGAGGGAGGTTGGCCTGCAAGGGACCTGGACACCCTGGAAAGCTGGGCTCACACATGGAAATTAAATTTCAATATCACCAAGTGCAAGGTGTTGCATCTTGGTGGGAAACCCTAAACACAGGTACACCCTGGGAGGAGGGCGCTGGAAGCCTCAACAGGGAAAAAGACCTAGGGGTCATGGTGGATACATGTATGAATAACTCTGAGCAGTGCAGGAGAGCAGCTAGCAAGGCAAACAGGATGTTGGGATGCATCGTAGGGGATCACCTCTGAGGAGCAAGGAAGTGATTCTGCCGCTGTACAATGGACTGGTTAGACCACACCTTGAGTACTGTGTACAGTACTGGAGACCACACTTGAAGAGGGACATACAGCTCCTGGAGAGGGTACAGAGGAGGGCAACAAAGATGATATGAGGGCTAGGGATTTGACTTACGAGGACAGACTTGAGGAGCTCTGCCTGTTTTCATTGGAGGAGAGGAGAGACAGGGGACATGATTGAGGTCTTCAAGTACCTCAAGGGAATAAATAGGGTAAACATGGAGGGATCTTTAGACTAAAGCAGGGAGGCATCACCAGAGGCATGGTTTGAAGTTGGAAGGTGGAAGGGTGAGGGGAAAAGAGGAGGAGGTTTTTCACTGAGAGGGTGGTGGACCCTTGGAATGCTCTGCCTGGTGAGCTGGTTCAGAGATCCACAGTGGAGGGCTTTAAGAGAGGTGGGACCGACACAGAAAGTGGATGTATCAGATGATGGCCTGTCCCGGGGATGGATGATAGGGTTTCTGGAGCACAAGGGATGGGAGGGTCTCGGCACCCAACTAAGGATCTAGGTTCGAGCAGACTCGATAGACCATAAGGCCTAATCTGCTGGCAAATAGTATGTTAGTATGATAGACAAAATCTCATTTTCTTGCTGCTTGTCTGGTGCACCATATGGTTGACAAGCCAGGGGCTTGCAATAGGTTTGAAACTTTGAAAATCTGCCCCAGGTCTCTTAGTGAGGGTGAGGAGGAAAGTGTGTCAGAGTAAGTGATATGTGTGTGTGTGGGGGAGGCATTTTCAATTGTGTTGGGTAGAAACCATGAAGAAAAAAACTAGATGATAAAGGGATGCAGGAAGAAGGAAAAGAGCAGGGAAAGGCTCCACGATACAAGTTCTACCAGAGTAAGCTGTGGTGGTGGTGGAAAAAGATTAGAGGCAGGAACTGGGAGTCATAGTGGTGTTGCAGGGGATAAGCCTGACAAGAGGACTGCTGGGCACATGATAGTGTAACCAAAGAAGCCATGGTCTTTAGCTCCCAGAGGTCCAGTGGTTCTACTCCCTCTGAAAGCAGCTTTCCCAGCCAGTCATGCAGTGCATCTGGTGAATAAAACATGCTGAGAAATCCAAGCGCACAGTGTCATCTTCCTCTTCCTCCTTTCATTACTTCCAGTTTCCTTACTTGGGATAGAAGATCCATCCAAATTTTAAAAGGCAAGCCCACTCCCAGTCTGTCTTGCATGGCAACACATCAACAGATGCAACAAAGTCACCTGTGCATGTGTGGGCACGGGCATAGCCAGTCCACCTTGAAGCACTATATGATGCCCCCCACCCCCAAGTCAAGCATCAGCAGTAGTACCACCCAACCCAGTGCTGCTGCTCAGTCATCATATGAGGAAGGTGACAGTGAGCCAGGGTCAGGCATGGACACTATGGTTGTCTTGTCACCAGAGGAAAAGTACAGCTGTTCATGGGAGTATGGCAAGACATGAAGCAGGAAAGACACTGGAAAAATGACTGACTCACCAAACATTCAAAATCACAAAACATGTTTTTTTATTTAAGAAATGCAACCCAAATGTTTTTCTTACAGATACCATAACATTTTTGTTTGTACACTTATTGAAATACTTACATACATAGTAGATATAGTTTTAGAAATGCTGATCACCCTGAGAAAGTGGTTTAACTACCCTGAAATGCTGATGGGTGGACAGGCTTTTCTGAGGGTTGCACCTCTTGAATACTGAAAAGAATTTATTTCTGATTCTGAATGTTTGGAGACTGAGTCATATTTCCAGTGTGTTTCTATCACTGTGCTGTACAGCCTACACTGGTACAGACTACTATCTTATTTGACTTTTCTATCATTCCAGGTTTGTGG
Organism: Neoceratodus forsteri; assembly: GCA_016271365.2. NCBI lineage: Eukaryota > Metazoa > Chordata > Ceratodontiformes > Ceratodontidae > Neoceratodus > Neoceratodus forsteri. The sequence continues at coordinate 387,823,929 of CM057456.1, forward strand.
AAGCTTAATCTGGACTTACTGCTTGTATTGCATTGTATACCAACCCCACAGTTCTACAAAAGCATGTTAGCAGCACTTCCACCAACTCAGCTTATGGAGAGTATGAGTTAGGAGGATACTGTATAAAATGGAGCTGTCAGAGCAAGGCGCCAGGAGAGGAGGTAGCAGAGAGGGAAGCATATGAGGAGGAGAAAGGAGAGGAAGCATATGAGCCATAAGAGGGGAAAAAGAGGGCAGGGAAGACACAGGATGAGAAGAGGAGGAAGAGTGGGGGAGAAGCAGGAGTGGCGGAAGGGCATGAGGAATCAGATCTGTTACAGAGTATGAAGAACAAAAGGGAGCTTAAAAATCTGCTATCAGTTACACCGCCAGTTAGTGGTGATGATGAGTGTGACACTGAGGAGTGGAAGAAGAATCAGCATTTATATAGCACTTTCCATACATATTGTATCCAAAGCACTTTACAAGCAAAGCTACCCTGGTAGTGAAGTGACTAGATGTGTAGTGGCAGCCATTTTGCACATCAACAGCCACACACAGCCCTGGAGACCTGCATGAAGCAGTTTTCTGGGAAGGAAATGTTGCCCAAGATACCAGGGAAATCCTCTACTCTTGCAAAACATGTCTTCAGTTCTTTTACTCCATATGGACACCAACCAGGACAGCATCAGAGATGGGTAGAAGGGACCTGAGCTTAACATTTCATCTGAAGTGCAGCACTCCTAATACTGCACTCAGGTGTTAGCATTGATGGTATGAGCCTAATTCTGGTGGGGAACTAGAACCCATGACGTGCTGGTCCAGTGGAGGATGTGCTACCAATTGAGTCACACTGACAACCTAACAGCAACCTTGGTAACCTCACCACTAACCTACAGTGCAACTTTTAGGCTTTAGAAAACTGGTTCTCAAAGAGCAAATTGGGTGTCAACTCAAAAACAAACAACCAAACAAACAAAACATGCTCTTTACTGGCCCTCAACTGAAGAGGAAAGCCCTCCCCACCGGACAGCCTCAGCAGCAACAGTCATAAACTAGAACAGGTGGAGACCTTCAAATTAGGACAAGGAGAACTTCGATGAAATTCTGACCCTTATTAAATAAGAACTGGAACACGGTGAAGTTCTGATTTGTTCTGATTAGTTCTGATTTATTGATGAATATTTGAAAAATGTGAAAATGCATAAAAGTGGCCAAAGTTGGTCACATTTGACTCAGAGGCCCAAAGGAAATAATTTAATGGATTATTTGTATAAACATTAAGCAATCATTCACTACTAGCCCCTTCATGGCTGGCCTATAATGGTGGGGTGGCACATCCTGATCAGTCCGTGACATGAGTGTGCTGGGAGAGACAGAGAGATGAGAGAGAGAGAGAGAGACAGATGCAAATACCTATATCATAGCACCACCAGGCTCTGCAGGCACTGCCAGGCAGCTAATTTTTTTCAATTAATGATGCTGTGTGGGTATTATTTTGATGGATGCTCCAGTCAGAGCCAAACAGGCCAAAGAAATGGATATGAATGATCAAATGAGCAGCACTAAGAGAGCCAACCCAACCTAACATGTGAATGATGCAACTGCTTTGCATGCCCCGTACTGTGGTATACGGTACACTACCTGGTCCAAGAGTTAGTAATGTTTTCTAATACTTTAACTACTTCTACTGAATCTGAACAACATGCTGAATCCTTAAAGAAGAAAATTAAAAGACATAGTGATGATCACCACCACCCAGGCAGGCAGTCAGTCACACATCCCATCCGCCAAGTGCAGCGAGTCATAAAAAAAGTTTGCCATTGTCACCTGAAGACCTGATGACAGACACACAACACAGTTACATCCTTTCTAGTTCCACAATTGCTGCCAGCTACTGCGAAGTAATTTAGGTATCAAAATAAAATATAGTAATTTAATAATCTCAGCCCAGTTGCTGTAAGTGAGATGTAACCAGGATAGCATACCACACACACAGAAACAATATAGAGGATAAAATATGGTCATCGATGGTTAACTGGTTTGTTAACCTTGAGAGAGGTTGCCAGGGCAACCATGTAAACCTCTAGGCGGGCTCGAGAGGTTTATGTCGCCATGGCAACCCCTAGAGATTGGTTAACAAAACGGTTATCTACTCCGATGTACCATACATTAGCTTTTATAGTGTATGGTACCATTTCATTTTTTTTTTTTAGAAAATAAAGCAGTTCCTTACTGTTTTTTATGTCCCCACTGCTCTGCCCTCACCGCGTGGCCATTTCAAAGCCATCTGATCCAGCTGCGACACGCCCAGACTGTTCCCGGTTGTTAACCCATCGATGTGACGCACTTGGATGGGTTAACAACATCGTGACGCCACATTGATGGTAAAATGTTGTTATAAAAGGTAGATTTCACCTATAACACGTTCTACCGTATATTATAAAGAAATATGAATTTTCAATGTAGTAGCATTTTTTCTGTAAAGTATTCGTATGGGGACGGAGAAATATACAAAGAGTATTCAGTTCCTGAGTTTCAGAAATCTAAGCCATGCACTGTACAAAATTAGAACAGTACAGTCAGGACCAGTTGCTGAGGCAAAAAGTGACTAGTAGTAGTAAGGACTGGAGTAAGGACAAAAGTGATAAATAGTAGTTGTGACTTGTAAGTACAAAAGTGATAAATAGTAGTTGTGACTTGTAAGGTACAAAAGTGATAAATAGTAGTTGTGACTTGTAAGGACAAAAAGTGATAAATAGTAGTAGTGGCAGTAGTAGAAGTAGTAGTAGAAGACAGCAGTACCTTACCTTCCAGATCAGATAATAGTACCAGATACCACCAAGTAAGTTTGTGACATGAAATGCAGTTGCTTGCTGTATTTGGACTGTGAACCTACTGATGTTATTATTTTTTCTATTCTGTGCTGCTCATGTGATCATTAAAGTAATAGTGGCCTGGCCTAGTCCCTCCTGACCTGACTTGTTGCAATTAATTGCTACCTCATGCAGTACTATAGACCCTATTCACAAAAGATTTTCACCACAGGTACAAATTCCTGAAAGTGTTTTGTGGATAGGGCCTGCTCAGAACAGTCAGTGTATGTTTTATTCAGGTATCATATCTGAAATTAAAGTGAGGAATGTTGACTTTGAGAAATGTGAGGCGCTCAGCATGTTCTGGTGTCAAACAGGATTGTGTGTCAGTAATGATGTTACCAGCTGAACTAAACAATTGTTCTGAACAGACGCTAGTTGGAGGGCAATTCATGTACTTCATTGCGATGTTTACTAAAGCAGGCCACATATTTTGTTTGATTTCCAGTATTTCAAAGGATCAGCATTCCAGTTGATATTGGACTTTGCCAGGTACTTTTCAACAATGGTCTGTGCTGACTGAAGCTGTGTTACAAGAGGCAGACAAAAAGATGTTACAATTACATCTTCTAAGTGACTCCAGAGACATAAAGCTGAACCAAGTGACTGTGGGACAGTGCTATGCTTGGCTGGTGGTGAAGAAGAAGATTCAGCTGCAGTGACTGAGGATTAAGAGGGGAAAATGCCGCAACAGTAGAGGATGAACAACCTGATGCTGTGCTGTGCTGCGCTAGAAGAAGATTCTGAATGTCGGTTGTTGCATGACAGCAAGCACCTCATCAATTATTTCTTATTTGTTTATCTCAAACAAGTGTCATCTTCAACACTCAATAGTTGCTTCGATTTGTATCATGGGTCCAAGATTGTTGCTTTAATGTAGTACTCAGAATGAAGCATTTTTCATAGTTTGTCATCTTCTTCAACTTTTTGATCATACGCCTCATTAGATCTTGTTGTATTCTGGGGGCAACCTGCATGCGTAGCAGCACCACTGGCAGCCTGTGTGATCATGGAACTGTCTTGCGCTCTAAATCTTCCCTAATCAGATTCAATCTGAATTTAAAAAATTTATTAGGAGTGTCACCTGGCTGAGAGTTGCTGTGTTTGTACTAACCTCCTGGTGATTCCCTCAAATGGCTGGAGCAGGAAAATTAGAAACCCAGCATGGCCCAATGTGGTGGAGTAATATAGACATCTGCATCACCAGTTTTATTTTCTAAGGTGTACTACCTGACAGCTTTCTCTTGTTCTAGCAGCCTTTGGAACATATAAAAGGTCAAATTCCATCCAGTAGAAATGTCTAGGATCAGTCTGTACAAAGGTAAACTGTGCACCTGCTGTATTTTTTAAAACAAGTGACGGGTTTGCTTGAGTGACTGAAATGAGTGCATATTCTTTAGCAGTGCTAACTTAGAGCCTTAATCTCCTGTCATCATCGAAAACCGTGAACTATTAAATTTAAGCAATGTGCAAAGCAATGGATGTGAACAAAGCCCTCCTCCAAGGCCTTCCTTATGTTGGACTCATTATCTGCAACTATAAAGCCAACTGACAGTCCCTGTGAAGTGAGCCATTACTGTACTGTTTTTGGAGCTCTTCATTGATTTTGTATGAGGTTTGTTCAGATGGAAAATAAAACATACTTAGAACAGCAAACTGTGATGCTTCACTGTCCCCAGTCCCATGTAAATTATCAAAACATGCCCAATGTGTCATGATAGACACGAAGGGCTCAGGGCTGACAGCTTGTCCAGATATCTGTTGTGAGATGCACCACCCTTCCAACAGCATTGCACAAGACACATCTTAATTTTTACGCATAACATCGTAAAGATCTGGAATCCCTGTTGTCAAAAAGTATTTCCACGATGGTATCCTTTCCCAAGCAGACTGCTATATTAACAGTATATTAGCATGCAGATGGCCTTCTGACTGCAACAATAGAGTTCCTTAGTAGTATTTTACCAGTCAGTTTAGCATTCAGTTTAGCAGTAATTCTGAGCTGATTTTAATGTTAAATACTGCTAACCAAGTTTACTGTTATTAACAGTTATTAGCATTCAGAAACAGTATAAAGATTCCACAGAACATAGCAGTGCAATGCTGACAGCAACCTAAAATAAATAAAATACCCATACAGAAATGTGTGCATTCACCAACGCTTCACCCATAGTAAGCTGAGCATCAGGTAAAATGCATTGTCATGATAAATTTAATTGAGTGCTAGGTATTGAGCACTTGAACTAAACCAGCATTCAACAAACTCAACTTGCTCAGTTGAATGCTTTTTGAATATTTAAATTAGTAATTGAGTACTGTTGAGGATTTTAGTTTTAGAATATGTTAATTAGAGATGCAGTTGAGCACAGATTGAGAGTCCCCAAAACCTGAGCGATACACCACTCCTGCCTGGACAAAAATGCTGTGCTTCCTGTTATCAGTATTCCTTATGTTACTTTTGTGTTCCTGTACTTACCTGTAAATTTTTGTGGTCTGTCCTACATACAGTGACTTGCAAAAGTATTCAACCCCTTGAAAGTTGTCAGATTTGTCTGAATGACAAATGATACATTGAGATTTTGTTCTGTGTAATATTTTATTTAAAAAGACTGACCTCAAAATAATTATTTTAAAGTGACATTGGTTTTATGTTTGAAAATATTTTAAGAAAAATAAATAACTGAAATATGCTGTTTGCATAAGTATTCAACCCCTGTACTCTGAAGCTCCAAGTTTACACAGATGAAAAATATTGCCCTAATGAGGACACAGTTGGCTTACAATTAGCCTCACCTCTGAAACATTAAAGTAGCTCACATTTTCTGATAAACCCCCTCAGTTTAATGACCATTGGTCAGACTGTGAATCTGAAGGAAGGGTGTGAAAATAAAGACTAAAGAGCATTCTAAGGAAGTTAGAGATAAAGTAATAGACATGCACAAATTAGGAAAGGGTACAAAATAATATCCAAGTATTTGGATATCCCAGTGTGCACTGTTGGATCAATAGTGAGGAAGTGGAAGCTGCATCACACCACCCAGGCACTACCTAGACAAGGCCGCCCTCAAAACTCAGCGTCCAAACAAGAAGGAGACTAGTGAGGGAAGCCACAGAGAGGCCAACAATCACTTTGAAGGAGCTACAGAGTTCAGTGGCTGAGGAGTGGAGTGAAGGTGCACCAGTCAACCATATCAAGAGCTCTGCATAATACTGGCCTGTATGGGAGGATGGCTAGAAAGAAGCCATTACTCAAAAGAACCATATCAAAGCACGTCTGGAGTTTGCCAGAAAGCATGAGAGTGACCCAGCTAAGAAGTGGCACAAGGTTTTGTGGTCTGATGAGACCAAGATAGAGATTTTTGGCCAAAATTCAAAGCGCTATGTGTGGCGAACCTAACACTGCCGCCTGCGAGAAACACCATCCCTACAGTGAAGTATGGTGGTGGCAGCATCATGCTGTGGGGATGCTTTTCATCAGCAGGGACTGGGCATCTTGTTAAAATTGAAGGAAGAATGGATGGAGCAAAATACAAGGAGATACTGCAAGAGAACCTGCTTCAGTCTGCTAAAAACTGAAGCTTGGGAGAAACTTCACCTTTCAGCAGGACAATGATCCCAAGCACAAGGCCAAAGCAACACAGGAGTGGTTAAACAACAAAAGGTGAATGTCCTACAGTGGCCAAGTCAAAGTCCAGATCTCAATCCCATCGAGAATCTGTGGCACTGTTTGAAATTGCGTCCACAAGCGCCACCCAACCAACCTGAACAACCTGGAACAAATCTGCCAAGAAGAATGGGCAAGAATCACTCCCGAACAGTGTGCAAGGCTGGTAGATACTTACCCTAAAAGACTTAAAGCTGTTATTGCAGCAAAGGTGGCTCTACCAAATACTAATGTGTAGGAGTTGAATACTTCTGCAAGCAGCATTTTCCAGTTTTTAATTTTCTTAAAAGATCTGCTGATGGATAATTAATTTTGGCTTTGAAAATATACTGTTAGAGCATATGAGTTTGCAATAAAAATACTGACTGGAATAATATATGTAAGTCTCATTTGTAATCCAGACAAATCTGATAACTTTCAAGGGGTTGAATACTTTTGCAAGTCACTTGTGTACTGTAGTTTGTCACAAGGACATATTGTAAGATGTAAATAACACCTTGTGAATTGCACATTATATGTTGCTTTATGTTAAATTACCTTTCGTATGAGGGTGTACCAATTCTCATGTATTACTGATATGACTGCAAACAGACCAACTGCCACAAGGGACCATCCCTGGTTGTGGTGGGCCTAAGAGTAACTGTTGGATTGGATGGACAGGCAGGACATAATGCTGTATTACTCAGGTTTTGGAAATTGTACTGCCATCTGACAGAGGCAGTGCTTTATGGCAAAACTTTGGACTGTGCTGAAATGACGTGGATATTTTTTAATGGAAGTTTTGAATCCTAGAGTTGGAATGAACACTGACACTAATTGGTTTGCTTGTTGGTAGTCACTACAGAAGGCTGAAGTGGAGTGGATCTAGTCCAAGGAAATCTTTAGATTAGAATCTTTAGCTAATCATATTGAATTTCTAGTTTGGTTCCACCCCCTGCCCGATGGCCACTGTGCACTCTCATTCAGTTTCTTCCCTACTTAATTCATGCATTTTAAAACATAATAGTATGCTAAGAAGATAACATCAAGAATTAAACAATTAACATGGTCCTATGGATGGCAAACACTTATTGCCTACTGAAGGCATAGGCTCCTGAATCCCCACTCAAATCTACTGGTCCTGCTGTGCCACTCCTCAGCCTCTGTTGGGTAGCAGGCAAGAAGCAGGACTCAGTGTCCCACCCCAAGGGAAGATAGCTGTTCTTGGGATGCTTAATCCTCCTCCTCATCTGGCCACCCATGCAGCACTGGTCTGTTTCTGAACAGTGGTCACCAGCGTGAGTGAGGTAAGGTATCCAGCACCTCCATGCTCCATGTCACCAAGCCAACTTCACTTCTGCAATTTTTACTTATTTAAAATTGAAAACTGACCGATTGGTCGCCTAGTCAGACTACCTGGACAGGGCGCATACGGCATGGTTCAATTGGTTAGACTGGCACAATCAGACTGGTGCGATTTGTGTGGTCTGGAGACCAGTTGGTGCAGTTTTACCATTTTAGTTCATCTGTCTGATGCTGGGGACTGCTGGACCTCGCAGTGGACCAAAACGGTAAAAGGTCTGATTTGGGGTCCAGAGGTCCAGATATCACCCTACCCTCACTTAGATGAAATTCGAACCAGTCAGAATGGATGGACCAAAATGCTATAAAACAAACTGGCTAGTCAAGCCAGACTGTGCAAGTTGCACTTGTCCTGGCCATAGTGGCCAGTCAGTTACCAGTCTGGGTCCAGCAGGACAGATTTTACCGTCACCAACATGAACAAATAGTAAAAATAATGGGTGCATGAATAATAAAATCAAGGTACAAGTAATAAATTCTGGAAAAAGGTAAAAGGTGCCCAATTACACTGATCTCTTTTATAAAGTCAGTATCTGCATTGTTTGCACACTCTGCTCTCACTATCTCAAGTGTGTCTGATTTGGCATATTACAAATTTTCTTGGTCGTTCCTAAATTTAGTTGGCATTTTGCTACCGGAGAGTAAAGATTTCAACCATACCATACACTGATTTTTGAGTCGGGGTTGATATTGCAGCCCTTTTTGAAAGTTAACCATTTTTGCATACTTCAGCCCCCTTTGCAGGCATTTCCTCTGTCCCACATTATAGTGACAGTAGTGACAGTAGTAGGTAACACCCTCAATTTACCCCTCAGAATTGTCCAATTGTCATATGTCCACAGAGCTGATTGGTCAGCATACCCCATTATTCAAAGCCAATGTAGGGAGAGACACTTTCCCATTTCAGAGGCAAGGCTGAAAGCTAAAAACTCCTTCTTCCGCTTAGGGACATAAACAAATACATCTCCTTATTACAGTCTCTCTCACTACCCTACTCAAAAACAGCATCTGAGTAGCCCATATGCCATATCAAATGCCAGATACAGCCCTCACACATTTGTTCTTTGTCATTGTTGCTCGAAGCGTGATTGCGCTTGAATTCCCACTGTTTGACCCCCTGATGACCCAACGCCTTTTGGAGGCTTGCAGAAGAGCCATTGAAAACTGTATGAAGCAGGTGGTGAAGGCAACACGGTAATTTTGGCTGGAGTTATTAGTGGAAACTCTCGCTCTTGGGCTACATGTGGGAAGGGGCCGGGCACTCCTGCAAGCGAAGGCAGTAGTTCTGGAGATTGGCGGATGAAGGCTACGGGCCTGGTTGTGTGGTTAGGGAGTAGGCAGACACAGTGCTTATGGCGATGGGGACCAGATTGGTGGGGGTGGGGTTGGGTGATGGTTTGAACCCACAGGCTCAGTCATCACTTAGATGGTCTCTAACAAGTGGTAGGTTAGCCTGACAGATAAGACGATGACCCTGATTCCAGATTGTGGAGATGTAATTGACTGACTGGCTGGATGGACTGATGTACACATTGTTTGTGTGGTGAGATGGGGACTCCTCTCTGCATGCTGTACAGAAACCCTTCCTGAGAGTGGAGTAGGACTGATTGTTTTTGTGCTGGAGTGAGAGGCGGGCACAGTATCTGGTGGTATGTTGGGCCCACTCAGTTGAGAGAATTATATTGCCATCTCCTTTATTCTAGCCTGAGTGTTCTGACCAAAGAAAGTAGAGGATTTTGCTCATCAGCAAATGGGGGTCTCTGAACTGTTGGCAGACAAGAGTGGCCTTACTGGCAAGGGTCGCTAACTTGTTTATGATTTATGCTGCAAGATGGGTTAAAGGCAGATGGAAGCCCAGCCTTATAGGAGGGTGGTGTTAGCGTTATGTCTCACAATTTGCTACACAGTCATGATACATGTGATGGGGAATTTCAAGTGCAGCAGTGGAGGTGTTAGCAGTGAGTAGAGTATCTTGGCAGGAAAACTACTCTGGGGTCGCTTGCATTACAGACCGACATTTAGTCAGAAGAAGAGGACTAACTGCATCTGCAACATCAGTCCAGGCAGGAACTAACTCCAGAAAGGTCCACACTGCATGGTTTTGAAAGAGCAGGAGTAAACAGTATTGACAGATGACTCTATTCAGCGAGGCACTACACTTCATGGTGTCAGATTAGTGTTGGAATTTCAAACTTCACTAAATTGTGCCTTGATTCACTCTTAGCTGTGGCTGCAGACAGTTGTAAACAGAAAATAATTAATGTCCCAGCCCATGACATTCTGAAATTTGAAAATGTACTGTCTGACAAACTACAGTGGAACAAACTAGGTTAAAATGCAAAATGAACTTGCCGTGGTGTTTTATAGCAATTGGCCTGAAAGCTGGTGACAGTGGTATGCATAAGCTGGCTTTCAATGGGGTCTGAGCGAGGCCTGTTGCAGAGGTGGGAGGGAGGCATTCAGGCAGATGGAGTGGTCGTGGTATCGCTTATACCTGCATCACCAGTGCTGATGATGGCATGATAGGCAGGGTTGTAGTATAGTACACAAGCTGCTGGAAGGTGTAGCATAAGTATTAACTTAATGGTCCCTTTTTATTTTTCAAGGTGCTGGGGGCGGGGTCTAGGTGCAGAACTGGTCTTGGTATCATGGACCACCCTTCCCTAGGGACCTTGGAGAGATCGTGCTGGTGTTAGTAGTTGTAACCCGTTTTCTGCCCCACAGTGTAACCTCCCTTTCTGCCCTCAGGGTGTAACCTTCCCTTTCTGTCCCCACAGTGTAACCCCTTTCTGCCCCATCTAGAGGCATACTTTAACATGGCAGGTCTTCCAGGCAGAAAGAGGGGAGCACTCAAAGCACTAACAATCGAGACCTTTTGCACAGTGAAGCAGCAAGGAAAACAGTTGTTTCCTACCTCATGCTGTCTTCATAGCTATGACTTACCTCCTCCGTCTCAGCATCTGATCTCCTCCATGAGCTGACCACTGAAGTGAGACCTTCTGCTTCACATTTGGAGGTCTCGAGAAGCCCTTGCATCCCCAACCAGGCTGGATTCTGCCCCTGAAATGCAACTTGTGGAAAATTAATTAGACTGCAAATATGAGGGGAAAAAAGGATTTAATTTCATTAGCCTCCCCCACGGTCATCAAATAAGGTGCAAACTACTTTTGCAACTAGCCTTTATTTTTCACCTGCATGGCAAATGATTCCAGCAATACAGGGGTCATCATTCTTCTCCAAAATAAATAAACAGCTCCATGGGGCTTTAACCTTTTACAGTACTAGCTGGACAGGATAAACAGCAGAAACCACAGATTTAGCAGACACAGCAAGGATTCTCCTTTTCTACCACTTCACTCTCTCAGGTACTCGCCCAAGACTCACTGAAATACACAGATCTATGCATATCCTGGCATATAATGAATCCAGTAAGCCAACCTTCCTTTCTTTCCTCACGGGTCCCTGTTACTTTTGTACCTGGTCGTCCCTCCCTTCACTGGCACGGGAAAGCAAGCGCCTTCCCACCTGGACCCCTGGGTGCTGGCCTCAAGCCACAAGGGCATCCAGGAATTTTCCTGATGACCCAGTCCCGACCCACCTTCAAAATGGCTGGCACTATACACAAAGCTGAGGCCACACCTGCCACGATCACTCGCTCTGCCTCAGCACTCCATGACCCCCAATTCACTCCAAAGGTTCTGCTGGTACCTACTCCTATGGGGATTCCAGCCAGGCCCACATCCCTGCTACTGCTTCTGGGCTCGGGGTTAAACTCCAGCATGGGGACCACCCTCCAAGGTCTGCCATTTCTTTGGCCTCACGACTGGACTTTAAATGGATTGCGCCCCAGGACCTGTCCCTCCAAACAGGCCCCTGTTTGGTGGAAAGACTCCCAGCTCCCTCGACCCCCGAGGCTGCCCTGCCACACTGGGTACAAGGAAACCTCTTCCACCAGTTTCCTCCTGAAGTGACCCCTGCTGCAGCCCTCCCAGCCCTGGCGACTTGGTATACACACAACAGGCTTCCTATGGGCTCCTATATCTCTGTGGGCTTACTAAAGCCTCCTAGTGCCCTAGCTTCCAAACGACACAGGACCTGGCTACCTGTGTCCCCACGGAGTTCCATACCCCACTCCTTTTGTTGGCCATGGTGCATAACAGACTGTCCTGACTGCACTCTTTTGGGGTGTTTCACTGGCCATCCTAGACCACTGAGCTCCCTCACTTGCCCACCTTATCTGTTCCATGTGATGCTACTCTTCCAGCCTCCTCCAGCCCCGGCTAATGCCCAGGCAGGAAAAGACCCTGCTACTTCCTGTCAGTCCCTTTTATACCTTTTTCCCACTCTCTGCTGCCACGTTGAGGAGTCCAGAGAAATATCCCCAGAACACTAAACCCATTTCCAAGCTCTGGGAAGGGGATAGGAGGGGAAGGATAACTAACAGTGGGAATATAAGCCCCACATTTACAGGGGCTTACAGTAGTGATGGTTTCTTGTCCATGATGTTGATGCTTCCTTGTCAAGGACTGCGAGGCAGGGGAGAGAAGCGTGACCAAGCTTTCCATTCGCCTCCTGAGATTTGGCATTAACCCCACCACCAGATTTCCTGTTCAGGTCCTGTGAGGTCAGGCTTTAGGGTTTCCTGATAATTATTTCTCAACATGTGGATTAGCTGCTAGAATGTGGATCACAATTAAGTCACCAAGACAGGTCCCTGACACAGGAAATCTGTTAAGCAGCACTGATAACCGATTTTCCTTTGAAATGGAGTAACTGACACTCCATTTGGGTGGGATTGAAGGGTTCTGAAGGGTAAAATGATTTTTTTATGTATCTATTTGTTCTCCTTTGCTTTAGCTAGGATATACCCCATATTGGTCAGCCTTGCAAGGATCCTGGATTTCATGCTGCTTGTCAAGTCTTCCCTTGTATAGAGGGCATAAGGGAACCTCAGTGGTAAGGCAGTGGTGGGGGGGTAAAGCCGGAGAGCAAGTAGGATCTGCAGTAATACAGTAGGTAAGGAAAAATAGGCAGATTGGATGGGCCAAGCTGTCCTTAACTGCCATTCAGTTCTGTGTTTCTTTCGGTTTGACATGGGACAGTTGGGGGGCTCCATGTGCCAGGGCAGGAGCTTAGAGGTCAGAGATCTGGACAGGTCTATGCACAGCAGCACACTGAGTGCAATAAGTGAACAACAGGGTTGGGTAATGGTAGTTGGAGGCATTGTGGTGGTCCAGACTCCAGACTGTGCTAGCAACCTTGCTGGACTGATGGCGGGTGAACTGGGGGCGGCCAGCGAGGGAGGGAGGAGGAAGAAAAAATAGAGAAGTGGTGGGGTGTCGCAAAGGACAGGAAAGAGGACTAACTGGGTCTGCAACACTAATCCAGGCAGGAACTAACTCCAGAAAGGTCCATCCAGCACCAGTGACAACACCAGACTCCAGCATGCAGCACAAAGTGAGTACAACAAAAATGCTCTTGCTACTCATTCAATCAATTTTGTCTGTGCCTAAAACATGTTTTCTTTTTATGTAATCTAGTCTGAAATGTGTAGAACTTGTGCTCAGCAAGCATGTAATTACTGCTGTGATGTCACTGTGGCTTGCAAATCAGGGATGGATGGGGGTGAAGTTACCCCACCCAGAAGTAACTTCAAGACTTGCACTGTAGTATCCATGGCTATTGGTGTCACTTGGTATTAGATTCTAGCATATTCAGGAAGGGCTTTGCCTCTGCACCCTCCATTCCAGTAGGCATCTAATTTGGAGGCTTTGCCCCATGTACTCTTCTCCATTTTCAATCAGTTGGCTAGGTATCATTACTGCCACTCCAAAAGTATAATACAGGAAGATAAAAAGCATGCTAAATTATTTATAAATATGCAGGTATCCTTGAACCTAATACAGAGTGGCCCTCCTTCACCATGGACATTGTAGTGTGAGTCTCAGAATTTACTTAATGGGTGGAGGCGAATGGAAACCAGGCACAGGTTTAATCGGCTACAGTATTTGGGAGGAGGGCATAAATAAAATCGGAGGGACAAGTATAATTTTTATCAAAGGATGCATACTTTGGTGAGTATTAATACATTTTCTGTACATTGACAAAATGTTATGGTTCAAAACCATGTTTCAGCAATAGGGAGTGGTGACCAAAACTGGCAAATGTATAACATAGGGGATGGGGTGTGAGAAGACCATGCTCCAATACTCTAATGGGGACCAGGGGTCCAAATATATTGTATTCAGTATGGAGGGATGGGAAAAGTCTTCCTCCTCCCAGATGTCCATGGCTATTCTCCTAACCACCCTGTTTCCTGATTCTAAACTTTTGCCACCCAACTACCCCTTCCTAATGTCCGACAAAAGGCAGAAAAGTGATATCCAGCATCTCTAATGACACCCCCATCCGAGTGCTCAGCTGCCTCAACCTGGAAATTCAGGTACTCTGCCTAATGCCACCCCCAAGCTACTGACTTTTTTTGTTTGTTTGTTTGTTTGTTAATGACTCTGTTATTTTCCTTGGGTCAGCCATGGATATATGCCACATTATTTTGCCTGGTCCCTGAAAGGATCCTAGACTTCATGCCTGCTCATCCAAGGTTTTTTTTCTGTGTGTGATTCTACTGTGACCCCTCTCAATGGATGTGGATCTACAATGACCTCAGCGCATGGCCCAATGTGCTCCCACTTCTGATGTGCACGTTTTCCACCTCTGCCAGTCCCTGCCTCAGTACTTGTTCCCAGGCTCACTTACTCCTAGGGATGGTACATTTCCAGGCACCAGGTCCCAGAGAAGGTGAGAAGTCCAGCGGATGCTCAGCTTTCTCACCCCAGCTAGGCTCTTCAGCAGCACTGGGTTTGCTCCAGACCCAGGTTGTCGGTGTTGCAAGAGGCAGGACTACGACTGTGTCGGCAGGCTGGATCTGAGCCCAGTCCTTGATTGGGGGAGGCTAGTGCCAAATATCTAGTTAACCCTCTCCTCCAGTCATGGTCCCCAACCCACTCCACTTACTAAGCAGCTCATCATTAAAGAAAGACTATGAGCAGGGCTGGTATGAATTATCATGAGGGAGGGGCAGAGCAGTAGCATCAGTAGTAATGCTAGGCAGTCTGACCAATAAGGTTACCTGGCATCACCACTGACACTGTTGCCCCATCCCTCATTCATGATCATTTGTGCTGGCTCTGCATGCATGCTTTCTTTAGTGATCAGTAACTTAATGGGTTTAGCCAGCTGGGGGTGTAGCAGAAAGGGCACACAGGACAGAGTACCTGATTTTGCAATTTGAGGTAGTCTGGCACTCGAGCTAGGAGAGAGGTAATATTAAAGATTTTGTCAGCCCCTGGCAAGATGCCAGGGCTGACAATAGCTTTCAACCTTATGTGGACTTCAGGAAGGGATTAGTGTGAGAGAAGGTGGCTAGAGACTAGCCCTGGCATCTGCGGAGGAAAACTTTATAATTCCTGAACACCCTTGACTGAATACAAATGGTGACAACTGTTCATTATTCAGATGACTATTCGGAAACCTAATATTCATTGCATTCAGGAATTAATACTGTTTTCTCACATACCCAGTCTTTCAGCCCTATCACCTTCAAGCAAGTTGAAGACCTCCTCCTGTGCCTGGACACCAATAAAAGTGGAAGAGCGGATAAATTAGAACCATACTTCTTAAAAGTGGGTTACTGTGTGTGGACTGCACCCATTACACATCTATTTAACATGTCCCTTGCCACGGTAAACTTCCTACCATGTGGAAAATAACGCACATAGTTCCGCTTTTAAGTCCGGTGATCTGAGCGACCTCCATAATTACAGTCCCATATCTCTCCTACCCATCCTATCTAAACTCCTCAAAAACTAGTCAATACACAGATCACAAACTATTTAGACTCATTTGATATGCTCAACTCCCTTTGTCTGGTTTCAGAAAAACACAGCACGATATGTGCTTTAGCCAAAGTAACAAATGACTGGCATTTGGCACTAGACTCTAAACTTTATGGAAGCACTTTATTCTTTGACCCCTAAGCAAGGTGTTTGACACAGTAGACCACGACCTACTGTTGACCATACTGCAAAGCATTGGCCTGATGTCACTGCTGTCAAATGGTTTACATGTTACCTTATAGGTAGGCAACAGCAAATCAAGGCAAGGATTTGTCACCACTGAAAACACTTCTCAGAAGTGTACCGCATGTTTCAATACTAGGACCTTTACTATTCGCGATATATATATTAACAATATTAATGTGGGTATCAATCAAGCAAGTGCTCACTTATTTGCTGATGATACTGTTCTCTGTGTTGCCAGACCCTCCATTGAACTCACCTACAGTGCACTACAGTGAAATTTCAACTTATTGCAGCAAAATCTCTTGAATCTCAAACTTTTGCTGAATGTCAAGAAAATAAAAGCTATGATATTTTTCCTAAAGTCAATTCAGTCAATTCGCCCTTATTAGGAGCCCAGCAGCAAATAATGTTCCTCCTAGGGGAATCAATCAAACTAGTAGACAGATCCAAGTATTTAGGATTCTGGATTGATCACAAACTCTCCTATAAAGTACACATAGAGGAACTGGCAAAAGTTAAAGCAAAGATTAAGACTGTTCTTCAGAATCAAAACTTATTGTCCCAGGAATCTAAACTAAGATTAGTGCAATCCACATTCCTCCCCTCCTGGACTATGCCGACCTTCTGTATAGTCATGGCCCATGCACAATATTGGCCAAGCTTGACACCCTGTACAATATGGCACTAAGATTCATTACTGGTGCTCCGATAAGACTCGCCACTGCTCTCTTCATACTCTACTTGGCTGGCAGTCCCTAAAAACCAGGAGAGTAAAAAATGCAGCAGTATGGGCCTATAGAGCCATAATTGGTAAGCTCCCTCAATACATATCTAGCCTCTTAACCAGCACCCCAGAAGTTATTTTCTAAGGAGACACTCCTACATATCACTCAACATTTCTAGATCTAAAAGCACGCTTGGTTATCATCTATAAGCCATGCCCTCCTAGCCCTATGGAACAACCTTCAAAAACCCTGAAGCTTTCAACTATTGTCAAAATGGCAACATTCAAAATATTACTCAAACAACACATCAGGGGCATCTGCAACTGCCACTATTAACTTCCTACTAGTTTTCTAGCTGTGTGTGCTTAGCATGCCTCATACTGCCCCTGTCCATCCACTCTCTAATAAACCTTAAAAGACTTCCTCCAACTACTCCCCAGTTTTCTCTCTACTCTCTACTTTTATTTATTTAATCTTTGTTGACCAGGTAAGTGCAGTAGACAAATCCTGCCTATTTTCAGGCATGACCCAGCGGAGGGGATATAGATGAATGCCATCTGACCTTGAACCAGATTAAAGCTGTTGGTGGTATTTTAGTGAAATGAGGCAAATTTGGCCAAGGCACTTGGGAAATTCCCCACTCTCCTGTAGAGGAACCGCTGCTGGACTGTCATTTGACTTGGAGAGTTTGAGCAGGATGGAGGTTTCTGAGGAGCGGTCCACCACGATTGAAGTCGCGATGGATACAGAAGTTTTTGATGCAAAAGCACTGGTGTATTCGTAGATGACACTGTAAAAGAGCCTACTGGTGATTCAGTAAACCAGACAGAAACTCCAAGGCGAGTTTCGAATCGGAATCTATGGAGCTACTTAAACCAATGGAGCATAAAATTGCATTACAGGATTCCACTACCGAGCTGCAATTACTACTGCAGAAGGAGGAAGAAAGCTACATGGCAAGAAGACTCACCTTGCAAGCAGCTCTTGCAGTAGCGCAGCAGCAGGATTCAATGGAACAGGCCGGTGACCCAGATGTGGAGGTACTACAGTGAGATGCTGACATGGCAGACTTGACTGCTCCTGTAGTGTCGGCATCTACACTAGCGGCTGATCCAGGTAAACAGATAGAGGTACCGCAACCCTTCTCATTGAAAGCAAGTACAGGTACGGCTCCTCTCTTTGTTTTTTTGGAAAATTTAAACAATGAATGCAGTAATGTTTCGAATGAAACAGTTAATGCGGTACCATAAAGCCCCATACTTCATGATCCTGTCAGCATATGGATAAGGACTCGACAACTTGGTCTGTAGACAAAGCTTTATCAGAGGCAGAGTGGGAAAAAACAGAGTACGTGGACTTCAGGCCCATCTAGTTATTCAATCCTGGCCACTAGTATACCTAAACCCATGGAAAGTTCTGTGGTGGAGCAGAATAAAATTGATTGGGGTTTGGAAATGGATGTTGCTTCCCTTACATCTTCCCAATGATCTAAATATGACACAAAACCCTATTTTGCCATTGCCTCCACACATTATTGAAATGAACACAACAACACAACAGGGACCTGATAATTTAGTAGGCCTCCTGTCCAAGGACCAGCATCATGGACTGACCAAGAACCACAGGAACTGAGATCCTGTGCATCTCTGTTTAGGCCCCAGTCTTCCCTGCCAAAAGACATAACGAATCAGACTCATTTATAAATATGGTCTTGATGTGTTTCAGACCAAAAATATGTGGCACACATTTTATTAAAAGGATCCATGCACTGTACCCCTGTGGAACTTTATGCCCTTATTCACGTCTCTGGGGAACCAGTGTTCGATGTCAGTTTCAAGCAAGGTAGTGGCCTTCAAAAATTTTGGGACTCATATTGTACTTTAAAATCTTCATCCCTATGATCGCCTTTTGAAGTGGTTCTCCTAACTAAGCCTGCACATCGAATGATTAATGTCTTGTTTGGAGTGAAGGGGTCAGTGTGACTGACCTGACTTTGGTTGAAGCAAGATGTAGAGTTCAGGGAAACCCAGAACCTATATTCGATGAGGATCATATTTGGACTGGGGGATGGAGAGTACAAGTAATCCTCAACACTAATGACACAGGACTAATGCACCTACCTAATTGTTTTTTGGGAGAAAGACGGTGTGTTATTTTATGCGGGTCAGCCTAAGGCCTGTTATATGCTGCAGCTCTACTGCCACCTTAGTATTATGTGCGATAGTTTAAAATGCATGAACTGTAATCAATTAGGACATACATCAGAGTTATACAAAAGTGATCAGGTGTGCAATTTATGTGATCTGAAAGGGCACACATATCATTCCTGCCCTTCAGCAGCCCATAATCAACTGGACCAGACAGATAGGGATGAGCAAAGAGTTACGATTGTGATAGCTCAACACAATAATGCACACTGCCCCAGTACTGATAGGCCCAGGATGCGTTCTCTGATGCCCTGGGAATAGAGGTGCCTGCTTCACATACACTAGCCCCAGGTACTTGCCCACCAGTGGTACCCCTTCTGCCTGAATTGCCTCAGATATCAGATCCCATTATAGAGGTAGATTCACACTGTGAAGCTTCAGAAACTGTTGGTACCCGTACTGTCAAAAGAAGTTATGCCACCACTTGCATTTCATCCCCTGCCACCTAAGGAGCAAGTACTCAGAAGTACCAGATGCCGAAGCTTGGCAACAACCCAGCCCCAAATTTTCCAAAATCTCAGAGGTCACTACGAAGAATAGGTATTCCTCTTTATCAGTAGAGGTCCTGGGTTGGAAGATGAGTCAGATGGCTCATCGGTGGTCTCCTCTCAGCCAGATCTGGGGTCAGATCTAGAGGATCCCCTGTAGAAATGACTGAAGTGCCATCCACCCCATGTAATGCTGCAACTAAGCTCAAAATACTAGATCCACGAGGCCTCGAGTAAAAGCCTCCTGGAGTAGCTGTTTTGATGGCAGATGACTTTTCTCTTTCCTCCCTATCATGGTGATATCACTTTCCTCTATTCTAGTAATGTCAACAGTATTAAGAATGCGTAAAAGACAGGCTGCTTATTCATACTTTCGGACATTTCTCAGGGTATTTTTCTTGCAAGATACAAGGTTGCACACTTTGTTAGAACAAAACAAGCCACAAGGTTGTGGTTTTCAGGACCTTCATATTGGTCATTGGGTATAGAACCCTGCTCAGGGGTAGATATATTATTTCATAACATTGATTTTCATTTTATTAAACTGATTGACCTGGTACCTGGACAGGTTTTAGTTCTTGATATTAAAATTGGGACTGCTTTATTTCGTTTGATTAATGTATATGTGGGTCAGACTAAGGCTGCCCGTATAGAATTATTTCAGTCTATCCAGCCCTATTTAAATTCTGCACACAATGTTATTTGTGGGGAGACTTCTACTGTGGGTTACAGCTTAGAGATAGGGGTCGTCTTACCACCACTAGCAAAATATTCTGTGATATGACCTTTTGTCCAATATGCTCACAGCCTCAAACATGAGAGGTTCTTATATAGAAAAAATGGTAGAGCTGATCCCACCTTTCATAAAGGCCCTTTAGCTACCCAAATTGACTTTTTTTTATTTCATCCCATTTAGAGATTATCTCTATTTCAACACTGGTAGCTGAATGTGCTCCCAGGTCGCTTCCTGTAAAAAGCTTTCAGCTTAGTGTGCGCTATACCTGGTTAAACAACTAAATAAAAAAAAAATATTCAGACTATAAAATGCTATTTCTGCAGCTTGGTAATGTTAATAAACCCCTCATGGGCCATGGTACTGGAAATTTAATGTACTACTTTTGCAACAGTTTGCAATACATACACAATCTGCAATATTTCCTTCAAGCTAGGAAATCAACTATGGTTTTATATGGTGATTTGGGCAGTGGTGGGAAGATACTTTAACTGATCTAACACCATTTTTACAATTGCAAGGTAAGAGTACACGTGATGCAGCTCATGGGGCATACATTTCACATGGACAACAACTGCAAAAATTGTTATCATTGTCGGCAGTGGTTAAACATGATTTTTCCACTCAGATACAACAGGTTAAATGAAAGATGATAGAATATCATATAATTCAGGCTCAGAGTCTGCAGTTCTAGCAGAATTTTAATACACAGGGAATACAAGCCAACTTTGCCCATATGAAGGAAGTTCTGTAAGAATTAAAAAGGATGAGCTTTTTGATAGCAATAATCACCTATGCACAGATCCTTTAGAGGTGTTGCAGATAGTTACACAACACACTAGGCATTTACTGGGACCTGCTTTGACAGCAGAAGACACCCTGACAGCTTTTTCTGGATACAGTACCCACAGTAAATTTTCCTACCGGACCAGATACAATCTCTGATTTCAGATATAACACCACTGTAAGTGGAATTAGCCATTAAAGCATTAGGAACGAGTAAAGCACTGGTAGTGATGGTTGACAGGGGAACTGTATAAATATGTGGGATCATGGTTATATATGGAACTGGCCTTGTGTTTACGGCTTTTTAAAATCTGAAACCCTTCCTTAAGGATGACAGAGGAGTGCTAATACACATCTTTAAAATGGTGATAGAAGAAGCTTGGATAATTGGAGACCTATCTCACTATTAAATACAGATTTTAAAATTTTGGATAAAATTCTGAATTCAAGACTGCTGATTAGTGCAAAAGTTATAATATCTACAACTCAAACTTGTGCCATAACTGGTAAAATATAACAGAATATTTGACTTTTCTGTGGAATTTATTGAATATAGCAATAGGAATAAGACAGAAAGCTTTGTCCTTTCCTGGACCAGAGGAAGGCTTTTGATGCTGTTAGTTATACCTTTTATGGACAACACTAGAAAAGTATGGCACACCTACTGTTTTTATTAATTGGATTAAATGTTTCTATAGAACGGCTACAGTTACGCCACTGGTGAAGGGATGGAAAGGTCCAGTGTTACCAGTATTGAGAGGTGTGAGACGGGTGCCTTTTAAGTCCTCTGCTTTACGCTTCTGTACAGATCCACTTCTGCAGTTACTCAACTCTTCTACTCTTTAAAAGCCTCTTGTTGTCAAAACTGTACCTATTCCACACACAGCTTTGGCATATGCAGATGATCCTACATTCTAGTTGTTGATATAGTGCTTCTGCACATGTGGCACTGAAAATTTGTGAATCACATGGGGTCCACTGGAGCATCCCTGAACCTAGATAAATCTGTTGGAATGAAACTTGGGACCTCTGGACAGTCTCTCGTGAATATTGGGGATACTTTAACGCCAGATCCAGTTAAAATTTTAGTTTTTCTATGGTCCAGGGGATATGGGAATGCTGAATTGGGAACCTAGGGTTAACATAGGTAAAGCTATGGTTTCACACTGGAATAAAGGGAAAATGGTGAAATTAAAAGGATATATTTGATAAAAAACTTTTTGATTCCAGTATTTTGTTTATTAGTTATGTTTTCCCATCACCTAAACAACTAGAAACCACAATTTATAGTCTATTTTTTCAGGCAGTGTGGGGAGTAGACTGAATCCCATTAAGAGGAATATAGTCTATCTTCCACTAAAGCAAGGAGGCCTAGGGATGGTCAATCCTATCTTGTTTTAATATAGCATCTTCATGTATGCTAATCTGAGACCCATGCTTGTGTTCTCTGATTTAAGTTGGGTATCTTTGTTATTTAAGAATTGTAAAGTTTGGTTTCAGTTGTGGAATCGAGGATGCCCGGCCAATTAAAAAGATCACTTAATTTTCCATCTTATATACGGGAGGCTTTTTGTCTATTTAAAAGATGGCAGATAACTAGTACTTTCTTAATGATTAAATCCAGGAAATTGGTTTATCAGTGGTTTTAGATACACAGTTCACAGAAGCTGATACTTTTCCAAGATGCTGTCCTCAAGATAAAGAGGCATTTGTTGCACTTTGTTGCAGACACCTAGGATACCAGATAAAATGAAAGACTTTTCATTGGCTGAGCTGCCATAACAGAATAAATGTCAAGGCAAATAAAAACTTAAGCAGGTAGAAGAGCGTGTCTGTATAAGACCAGGATGCATCCAGTGATTGGAGACAACAAAGCACTTATTTTTATTTGTACCTATATTAGCTCTTTATGGGCTGCTCTGCTACTGCCTAGGCAACTCCATGGTTTCAGACTGTCACAATGGATGCTCTGATGGTGGGTAATATACAGGAATTGGGACTTTTGGCACACTGAGACGAGAAACAGAATTTGATGGCAGATAAGGACCGCTTGACCTACCCAGTCTGCCCATTTCCTCACTTGATGGATAAGCTGCAGATTCTAGTTAATCAACAGCTTACTTCCTCCTGCCCCCACTAGAATTGCCTTATGCCTGTCCCATGCATTCTTGAATTCACTCACTGTTCCTGACTCCATAACCTCCTCAGGAAGGCTGTTCCATGCATCCACAACCTCTCTGTGAAAAATACTTTCTAACAATACCTCTGAGCCGCCCTCTATCTTCAAATTGTGCCCCTTGTTCTTGCACATCTCTTCTTCTGAAAGATACTACCCTCTTGTACTTTGTTAATTCCCTTGAGATACTTGAACGCTTCTATCATGTCCCCTCTCCTCTTTTCCTCAAGGGTATACATATTAAGCTGCTTTAGTCTCTCCTCAGATGTCTTCTGGTGCAGACCTTGCACCATTTTGGTTGCCCGCCTCTGAACAGCCTCCACTCTGTCTATGTCTTTATGGAGATGGGGTCTCCAGAATTGCACGCAGTACTACAGATGGGGTCTCACTAACTGTCTGTACAGAGGGATAACAACTTCCTGTTTTCTACTGTTGATGCCTCTCCCTATGCATCCCAGTATCCCCCAGCCCTCTTTACTGCTTCTTACATTGCTTACCCACCTTTAGGTCATCTGATATAATTACTCCTAGGTCTCTTTCCATTTTTGTTGTTGTTATTAACTCACCCCGACTGTGTACTCTTCCCTGGGCTTTTGTTTCCCAGATGCATTATCTTGCACTTCTTTGCACTGAATCTGAGCTGCCACGTATTTGACCATTCCTCCAACCTTGCCAAGTCCCTTGTCATTCTTTCCACCCCACCTTGTATCAACCCTGTTGCAGATCTTTGTGTCATCTGCAAAGAGGCATACCTTTCCTTCCAGGAGCTCTCCAATGTCACTTATAAAGATATTAAAGAGGACCGGTCCCAGTACCAAACCCTGCGGTACCCACTAGTTATCCTCCTTTCTTCACTGTGGACTCCATTTACTATTACCTTTTGTGTCCTGTTGTCCAGCCAGTTTTTATCCAGGCTACCACCTTGGGACCCACTCCGAGACTGGCTAACTTGTGTATTAATCTTTTGTGTGAGACTGTGTCGAATGCCTTGCTAAAATCTAGGTAGACCATATCCACAGCCCTCTCTGGTCTACTACTTTGGTCACCCAGTCAAAGAAATCTATTAGGTTCGTCTCATATGACCTTCCTGCTGTGAAACCATGCTGCCTTGGGTCCTGTGCCCCACTGGCCTCTAGGTACTCAACAATTCTTTCCTTCAGAAGTGATTCCATTATTTTCCTACCGCTGAAGTCAAACTAACTGGTCTGTAGTTTCCTGCTCTGCCCTGCTCCCACTTTTGTGAAGTGGAATCACATTTGCTCTCCTCCAGTCCTCAGGTACCACTCCATCCTCCCATGATTTATTAAAGAGAGTAGTCAGTGGTGTTACTAGTTCTACCCTTAGTTCTTTTAGTATTCTTGGGTGAATCCCATCAGGCCTCTATTGCTTTGTCCATCCTCAGTTTCAAGAGTTCTTTCAAAACCCTTTCTTCTGTAGAATGGACTGGTATCAACCCCTATTCAGAGTTTCTCCTTGTTTGGTTTAGGCACCTCCTCCTCATCTGTTGTGAATACTGAACAGAAATATTCATTCAGTATCCCTGCTTTTTCACTGTCACCCTCTGCCCACATTCCTCACCTTTATTAAGTCTCTGTATCCCTCCCTTGGTCTTTCTTCACTCCTAATGTACCTATAAAAGTTTTATCCCCTTCTTAACAGAGTTGGCTATCTTATCCTCAGTTTGTGCCTTTGCTACTTGACTGCCTTCCTGCCTCCTTCTGCTTTAACTGATAATGTTCTCTGTCCTGCTCCTTCTGTGTTTCTTTATATTTCTTGAATGCTATCCTTTTCTCCTTAACTGTCCCTGTCACCTCTTTTGAGAACCATTGTGTTTTTTTCTTTGTTTTGTTTTATTGATTTGCTTCACACAAAGGTTTGTTGCTTTCGTATGGCTGTTTTGATTATTCCCCATTGTTCCTCCACCTCCTTCTTGCCCATTTGCTAGTGCTTTTCTAAGGCACTCTCATTTTCCCAAAGTCAGCCTTCCTAAAGTCCAATACTCTTGTTTTTGTATGGCTTGACTCTATGGCTGTGTTTATTGTGAACCATACAGTGTTTGGTGGTCACTTGTTCCCAGATGGCTCCCCACTTCTAAATCTGAGATCCTTTCTCCTTCCCCATTTGCAAGTACCAGGTCTAAGATTGCTCCCTCCTGAGTGGGTTCCAACACTAGCTGTCTGAGGCATGCCCTGTAGGGCATCAAGAATGACCCTGTTTTTATTTGCCTGCAGCAAAGGTACTTCAGTTATCATCTGGCATATTCAGGTCTCCCATCAACAATATTCCCTTTTTCTGCCATTTTAAGGATGCCTTCTATTATTTCCTTGTCCATTTCTCCCCTGAAATGGGGTCTGTACACAACCCCATGCGGATTGTGGTGCCATTTCCTGTCTCCAGGGTGACCCATAGTGACTCATCAACTTCCTGTTTACTCTTTAGTTCTGTTGCTTTAATCCCTTCCCTTATATAAAGAGCTCCTCCTCCTCCTCTTTACCCACCCTGTCCCTCCTATAGACTGTGTATCCTGGTATGTTGAGTTCCCACTCATGGTTTTCTGTGTACCATGTTTAAACATGGTACACAGACATTGCATATAATTTTATTAGTTATTAAGTGGTTTCTCTGGAATAGCAGATGTTTGTTTGCACTACAACAAAAGCATTTACAATAAGAGGAACTTATACAAAATTACTAAGGAATTGCAATTTTGTATAGAGAAGATATGAAGAGGTTACAAACAGAGCTTTAATGCAAGCTTGGAGGAATATGCCATGGGTTACTAATTCTGACACACCTATTACATAAAAAATAATTTTCTGATTAAATTGCTTGGGGTTACAAGAGTAAGGACACAAGAGATTTAGTATTGGAATGTTTTTCTATTAAGACATTAGGGAGAATGGCTTGTAACTGCTGAAATTTTCTTTATTTGTTCTTTTTTCCTTCTGTATTAGGCTAACAATGAAATGTTATATGAGTATTTGTGTGTTCACCATGAGCATGTATAAGTCTCAGGTTTTGTAAAAAAATTTTTTTCCTACTTGGTTTATGCTTTCTCTGTATTTTTGTGTTTCAATTGATTTTGTGATGATTATATTGTATGATTTATTTTTCTCAATAAATTCCCTACTCTATTCAATAGGTGCCATGGGATCTTTATCATCCACCTGAACTACCATCAATCCAGGCAGATGGGACCTCAGTTTAACATCTCATCCGAAGACAGCACCTCAGAAGTGCAGCACCCTCTCATGCTGCACTACAGTGTCAGTACTGGGATGCTAACCCAAGTGCCAGATGTGAGAACTGAACCCACAGCCCTCTGATCTCCTGCCTCAGAGGCAAGTGTGCTACCTACTGAGCCACTGACACCGCAAACTACCTCAACTGTTTGGGGTTTCTACTTATGCTCCTTTCCTCTGATCTTCTGTTACATCCTTTTATTTGTGATTGATCGACTTTATACCATAGTGAATGTACATGTTCTCTGGTGCACTTGGGCATTATAATACTTGTTTATATATGGATGTATTGTAAATATAAATCACGAATTGTTGTGTATACCAGTTGTAATGTTGTCATTGTTTATCCTTAAGACTTTGTATTATCTCTGTTATTTTGCATCAGTGTTGTTTTTGCTGCCCGGTCCACTTTGTAAATGAGTTTCACTCAATGGTGTTTTCACCTGGTAAAATAAAGACTGATTGACTGATTAGTACAGTACAAGGTACTACTGAGCAATGAGGATAAGGACATTTGTGTTAAAATCAGGGACAGTTGAGAGGTATGGAATGCTATAGTGAAAAAGATTTAAAAGTTTTAAAGTGCATGTGTTCTTATTCTTGTAACTTTAAAAAATAGTATAACTACAGTCAGTACAGGAATGACAATTACATTTTAAGTAGGTGGGTGCCTCAGGTGGCCATGGTCCATCCTCAAAGTAGCAGCTTGGCCTGTGACCCAGCCAGTCTGCCCCTGGGGTGCATGCATGTTGGATCGAGTGCTGTGATTGTGGGTAAATTGTCTTATGGATGTGCATGTTTTAGTGCAGTAAGGCCATGCTGAGGCATGGAGGCAGAGAACAGTGATGGAGGCACTCCTGGTCATGACATATTGCAGTAATGTTTGGAGTGAATGAGTATACAGCACTGGTGTTACATTGGAGTTAGTACGGTGATGCCGTGGTAGTGGTTGTTGCCGGAGAAGAGACAACTAGTCTGTGCAGTGCTGAGGGCAAGTCTTCACCCCGTGACCATGAAGCTGGAGGGAGGTGGTGATATTGTTGAGGTTGCTTGGCTGAACGCACAAGTAGGTTGAAGGTGGTCCATGGCGGCAGTCCATGGTACTGGGTCAATACCACGCATGAAAGACAGCACGGTATTAATCACGCTGTATACAGAGTACATGGATTAACAGTGACGGGTAGAACAGCAGTAAGGAAATACTGCTACCCCTTCGCTGCACGCTCTGGTTGGAAATAAACAAGTTGCTATGTGCTGGGTGCCTGGTCAAGCTGCTCCCATGGTGGAGTGGCTGGGCACCAGAACATGGAGAAAACAAAGACCTGGGACAGTGGTTCAGTTTCTACAAGGTCTCCGTGTTGCAACCTTTTGCTGCATTTTTTTTTTTGTGCAGAACAAACTTTACCCTTTCAACTTACTCCCCATCCCTCAAGTCCATAATCCCCTGGAGTTTGTTATATTAGTCCCAGGAGTATGGGGAATGAAGCCCCCCATGTCGGGAGGTGTCGGGGGAAAGCCTCTCAAGAAAAGAGAGAAGCCCATTGTTTCAAAGGGCATGCGGTTTATGCTGGGTCAGTGTTTTGCCAACGAGATTGCGGTGCATGCCCTTTTGCTTATGTATTTGTTGCAGTGTGGTTGTTGCACATGACCCCATGCTGCAGTCCATGGCTGAACAACATGCAAGGCCAGGCTCAGCATTGATTTCATTGATCAAGAGTTGCTGTGGAGACCTGCTCTTAATAATGTGAGTCAACTGGTTGGATCCCAGGATTTGGGGACCAAAGGGTGAGATGGGATCGTGCTGTGGATGGGGTTGGAATGGAGTGGGAGCTTGCAGCAGCCAGATTAAAGAGAGAGAATAGTATAGTGTACAGTTGGTGACACAGGCAGATGAAGCTCACCACTGTTGTCTGTACATGTTTGAAAGAAAAGATGGGAGTGAGGACAGATTGTGGCGGGCACAAAATATGAGGGACTGTGGAGTGTAAGTGTTTTGGGCAGCTAGGATCTGGCCTTCCTCAGTTGTAGCCTGTCGGCCTAGTTGGCTGTCATCATGACATGCCTATAACTTGATTCCTGTTTGAAAATTGGGAGAA
This sequence comes from Neoceratodus forsteri, assembly GCA_016271365.2. Lineage (NCBI taxonomy): Eukaryota > Metazoa > Chordata > Ceratodontiformes > Ceratodontidae > Neoceratodus > Neoceratodus forsteri. Next base: position 387,852,323 of record CM057456.1, read on the forward strand.
AACGGGTCAACGGCTTACTCAAAGGATTAGAAGGAGGGCAGAGTGGTAGCGTGGCACTGGAATTCTCAGGCTGGTGAATAGTCTGTGGTGTCCCAGCACATCTCCACCCCTGATCTCCTGGATCATGCCCTCATACATTCCCTGGCATCCTTTGGTATCCACACCCTGAATGCTGATAACCAAATGTGCTGGTGCATATTAGTGGTCCAGTAGCCCCTGCTCGCACTCAGCATAGCACCATCCCCAGTCCCCCTTACCAGGCAAGACATGTAAGGGTGGTTGGGACAATACTGGGGATGAGGGGCCTGCTACTGCAAATGTTTGCCAGTAGATTTGTCAACCAGTATTCTGGGGGGTTAATGAGTGGGGTTGCCACATGATGACAGAGATTGTATAGGAGACATGGGTCGGCAGATTGGGGCTGGGGTGCCATGGGATACCACAAACTATATTGCAATCAATGGGATTGGTGTTGGGGGTGGGTTATTGCTAGACAGCAGGGTAAGTAAAAGGGACAGGTCTTTGGGGTAGGTGCCACTAGACACCAGGGTAAACATTACCATCAAGGTGACAGGTGTGTCAGGGGAAGGATCCTCTAGACACCAGGTAATATATTCATGGCAAAGTGTCTGTTATTTGGGGAAGGGCAGTGGTGCTGCTAGCCACCAGTGATAGCCCTAATATATGGGACAGGTACTCTGAGAGTGGAGGCTGCCACTAAACACAAGGGAAGAGTGTACCTGACAGGATGAAAATGTCATCGCCAGAGCCCTGCACCAATGATGGGCTTCTTACTGCATTCAGCTGCCCAGAACATCACCCTCCCTCTCAGGAACTTACTTGTACCTTTGGTTATCCCCTCACACACACACACACATATATTGTCCCTCCCCCATGATGGGAATAGAAAGAGGATAAACATCCGCCCCTTGACTGTCAGCCACTTTGGCAATCTTTTTCCTGCCAGTATTGCAGGCGGTGAATGCTGGTGATTCCATCCTGCCCTGGTGGTAGTACGGAATGGTAGCTTGCACCCTCCCAGTGGAGAGAGGCCGTGGGACACTGAATCCTGTCTGTATCTCCACGCTGACATCCACGGGCAACCAAGTCTGTTCCCAAACTGAGGTCACTGCTGTGCTACTGGCATCTACCCTCCTGACCAACCCACCTTACCCTCAAAAAAAAATACAATCCCTTCACACCTGACACAGCTGATTGGTAATTTAGTAGCCATACTAACCTGTTTTCCACTTTGTCTGCAGGTCCAGTTGAATGATAACGATGCCAGCCCTGGCATTGGAGGACAATGACCACATGTATCAGACAAGTATAGTTTTATGTTTAGAGTACCTTGTTTGTCCCAGTTAGTTACTAAAGAGCTGCAGATCCTTTGTAGCCCCTTTGCTATTCTTATTTTACAGGTACAACTGGATGCCCCTCAAGCAGTCCAAACCCCATCCCACAGTCACCAGGAGCCAAGTAAGAAATCTTTATTGTCACACAACAGTAGCTCAGTCACTGCACAGGTGTACATCAAGAGTGTAATAACTAAATTTCAGTGTGAAGAAGTGCAAAATAATGCACTTAGGGCACACATACCCGGGCAAAGTACAAGACCAGGTACTGACATCCACCAAATTGAAAAAGACCTGAGGGTAATCATATCTGATGACCTAATGGTAGCCAACAGTGTGACAAGGCTATGGGAAGAGCCAGTGTGATGCTAGGATGTATTGGGGGTTATCACAAGCAGAAGAGGAGCAGTGAAACTGCTGCAAAATCATTGGTAAGACCTCCAGGTGTCCACCTCTAGAGACCACATCTCTGGAAGGACAGAGACAGAGTAGAGGCAGTCCAAAAGACAGCAACAAAATGGTGCAGGGTCTGCACCAGAGACCATATGGAGAGACTAAAGGACCTCAATACATACACCCTGGAGGAGAGGAGGAGAGGGAGGATATGATAAAGACTTTATAATACCTCACAGGTAAAAATAAGGTACAAGAGGAAAGCATTTTTCAGAAAAAAGAATCTCAAGAACAAGGGGACATGCTATGAAGCTTTGGGGGTAGACTTGGGGATGTGAAGAAGTACTTTGCAGAAAGAGGTAGATACTTGGAGCAGCCTTTCTAGCACAGGTGTTGGGGCAAAATCTGTAACAGGATTCAAGAATGCATGGAATAAAGCACAGGGAGCTTTAGTGGTTAGGGAAGACAGGGTTAAGACAGAGATCAAGTAGGGTCTGTGGTATTGCAGTAGTAGGTAAAGTTGGCAGACTAGATGAGCCAAGCATTCCTTATCTGCCGTCATTCTGTTTCCATGTAAGCACCTGGGCATATTAAGTAGAGGAAAGGAGGAGGGAGAGACACCTGACCACTAGGGATCGGGAAGTAGTAATAGGGAGGAAAAGTGTTACCAAGGACAAACAAATGCATGAGTTGAAGGATGGTCACAAAATTTGAATGGCAGTAGTATTCCAATTTTTTTTTTTTTTTAGTTCTATATATACATTTCTTCTTCCACGGAGGCCATGCAGATATGTATGATGTGCTGAAAGAGGTTATTGTGTTATATTGAGAAACACACCAGACAAACAAAATGAAACTTTTTATGTTGTCCACGATGCTAGTTAAACATTTTTGTGGCAGTTGAGATTAGTAGGAGAAATGCAGAGGTGTGTCAGTTTTGTGAATGCAGGGCACACTTTAGAAGGTGCAACCTCATTTGCCAATTAGTGAGCATGCTAATGGTGACACCAGTGTATTGCAGTGCCACCAACCTGAAATGATTTTCTGCTGTAATTAGAGCCAAGTGCCATGCAGTGGCACCAATGACATGCCTCTGCTACATGCCTTGCCTGGTGTAACATTTCAATAAACATGGCGGCAGCTCCACTGTCTGCCTCTTGCAATGCCTAGAAAGTCGACTTTGGAGTGCCCAATCCCTCTGTCGGCAGTAAACCCCTAATTGTGTGGCACACTGGGAGCCCACCCAGCAGTGCCTCTCGTGTTCGGAAGCGACTGTGTTGGCATTTTCCTGCCCTCACCACCTTTATTGTGAGCTCACACTGGGAGCCCACCCCAGTGTGGCAAACATCACACTCCAAAGTCATGGGGCCCACTGGGAGCCCACCCCAGTGACCCCAACATTGTTTCATACACCTGTGAAGAAAGAAAATGGTCCATGCTGTTCGTTTCCTTTTTTTGGAACCTAAAACAATGAAAATGGTTCCTCGCTGTTGATGGGCCCCCTCCCCACACCCACCCTCTCTGCACCCCATCTCCCACATCCCCTCACCCCATACTTACCTCTTGAGGTCTGGAGCTGCTATCTTTGGTGGAGCAGGAACATGCCTGCTCTCTTCAAAGCCAACCGTGAACTGAAGAAGTGCCGTAAGCTGTATAATGGCATAAATGGGGGAGGTTTCAACTTAGATGGATATCTCTGCCATTTTTTTGACTTCTGAGTCCAAATTTTAAACATGGGGTTCTTGGGACCCCACCTCATGAAATTAGTCACTGTCATTTCATTAGTCAGCCCTGAAAGGTGATATCATGGTCACTGTGCGGAATCACCTTTCAGGACTGATTAACAAAATGACAGTGCCACTGTTCATGAGGTGGGCTCCCAAAAGCCTATGTTACAAATTTGAGTGAAAAAATTCAGAGAATAAATATGTTACAAGTCTGCATTGTGCAGTTTCATGCACACTTGTAACTTACAGAATTTTTAATATTTTCACTCCACATTTTCAACATTGCCATTTTTTCACCTCCTTATGAACAGTACAGCTGTCATTTTTCACATCCTGCCCGAAATGTGTTGACACGGTCGCTGTGGAAAATCAATGTTCAGGACAAATTAAGATAATCACAGTGTCACTGTTCATGAGCAGAGGTCCAAAAATGCCTGTGTTGAAAATTTGGTGAAAAATTCAAAAATTACTGTGTTACAAGCGACATCACGTAGTTTCCACACACGCTGGTAACTTTGAGAATTTTCAATACTTTTACCCCAGATTTTCAACATTGCCATTTTTTCACACCTCCTATGAATAGTACAGCTGTCATTTTTCATATCCTGCCTGAAATTTGTTTTCACACATCTGGCACACAATGGCGTGGTCACTGTGGAAATCAACGTTCTGGACAGATTAAGAAAATCATAATGAAACTGTTCATCAGCGGAGGTCCCAAAATGCCTATGTTGAAACTCTGGTTAAAAATCCCCAAACAATTGAGTTACTGGCATCTGTTGCCCAGTTTCTACACACGCCGTGACTTCACCAATTTTCCATATTTTCCTCCAAATTTTCAACACTACCATTTTTTTACACCTCCTCATGAACAGTACAGTTGTTATTTTCACATTCAGCCTGAAATGTGTTTCCGCACCTGTGGCACCAAATGACAGTCGCTGTGCAAAATCACCTTTTGCTAATGAACTGATAGTGCCATTGTTCATGAAGTGAGTCACAAAAAGCCCATGTTGAAAATTTGGAGTGAAAATAACCAACAAACGCCTGGGGCATTAGGGTTTCCAGCTGCAACACCCCAATTCCTGTAGAGACTGACAGGCGCCAGGGTGTGACTTGGGATTTTGGCTGTAGTGCTCACACCATTCCACCCCAGCCTGCAGCCACTGGCAGGCATCGAGGTGTGCCTTGGACTCTTCTGCCCCAAAGTTCATCCCATTTTCCTATAGTGCACCCATTTCAGAGTATTTCTCATGGAATGGGGTGAGTGTAAGGCCAAGACCCCAAGGCACACCGCAACACTTGTCACTTGTCACTTGGTGAGGTGAAACGGCATGAGTGTTATGGCCGATGATCCAAAGACACACCCAGGGGCCTGTCAGTCTCTGCAGGGTGAGTGGGTTGGCCAGTTCAATGCTTCACTGCCATTCCTATTATACATCTCTAACTTCTGTACTACCATTACCAATGCCAGCAAGACAACATTCAGCATTGACAAATGCTTGTTATAATGCAGGCATAACGAACAGTGTGATGAATGCTACCACGGGTTTGCTTGTTAAGTTTCCTGTTGAACTGTTTGGTTATTATAATGTTCAAACATTATAAAATACATGTGTAGTGCCTAGCTGTACTTTTTTTTCTTTTTTCTTTAGTATACTTTTTTCCTGCCAGCTGGCCAGTCATCAGTTCAAACTCCAGCCTCCTATCCATCCCCAGGACTTACTTTACCCTTGAGACTGCCTCTGGCTTACCCCAAGGGTGGAATCACAGAGGAGGCCTCTCAACTCCCCGATGGATGCCTGAACTTGATCCGGAGGATGAGTGCCTCAGAAAGCTGTGTGGGCACAACGGAATGGACGCCTTCCATTGCTCAGCCTGACAGATTTTTTTAATTTATTTTTAGTTGAGTTATCCCTGGGGCATGCAGTGACATGTGGCTCATGGCCAAACATCTGGCATGCCCCGTGATGTAGCCAATCTCTGGTCATCAATCACTTCTAGCCTCTGTTAGAGGTCACTAGAGCACCGGGTTCCTCCTTACCCTCTATCTGAAGGAGGAGGAGAGCTGTCTGTGGGACACTCAATCCTCCTATCCCCACTCACACCCACACCCAATGTACAGCCACAAGTTTCCTAGTGTCAAGTGGTCCCTCCCCCACTCAATACAATGCCTGATGTTAGAAACTCATTTCCTGGTGTTCAGTGGTTCCTCTTCCACTCGCTCCTATGCCTGATGTTTGAAACCAGTTTCACTGGTGTCCAGTGTTCCCTCCCTCCACTTGATAACATGCCTGATACCAAAAATTCCTGTCTCTGATGTCCAGTGGCCCCTCTCCTGTGTTCCCATCCCCAAGAAGCTGCTGGATGGCCCTAAGGCTGTTCATGTGTCCTCCAAAAGATTGCCAAGGCATACTAAGGTGAATTGCCCCTCTCAGCCAGCCTGCAACTGGTACCAGTAGTGGTGTTCCCATCTCCAGGAACCCTCACTCCCCACCCAGTGATTCCTGTCTCCATTTCAGCAGTTGCAGCCAGGCCCCACTATGGGTGCAGACCAGTGACTGTTACAGTGTCACACAGTGGAGTATTCAGTTGCCAATCAGAAGAAGTCCCTCCCTATGTAAGGCAGATTGTGGTTCAGGTTCCTGGCATCTAGTGGACCAACCCCATCCCCCAGCAGCACCAAAATCCAACCCCTTCTTCACCTGTACCCCAAACACTGGTGTTACATGCAGTGGATTTTGAGAGACACAGCCTCCACACACCACCATGGTCACCTGCTGTCTGACAGAGGCAGGAGTGTGCTGCTTATTTATGGAGCATACAAGGATCACCTTTGCCTCATAACAGCAGTGTTCTCCCTGCTTATCAGATGGCAGGTGGCTAAGATGGTGTGTGGAGGGCTGTGTTGCTTGCCGCCCACTGACTATGGCACCAGTGTTTGGGGACACCATGAGAGGGGGCTGGATGCCAGGTACCTGAACTGTGACCTGCAGTACATTGGAGGGGATTTTTGTGACTGGTAACTGAATACTTCACCGTGTGGCAACGCTTCTACTCCCCAGTCTGCACCCCATAGCAGGAAACTGGTGAGACTGTTAAAACAGGGATCAGAGGGAGGGGAGGAGGGTTCCTGGAAGACAAGGTGCCAACAGACCGTTGGTGGGGCACATCAAATTAGTATGCCTGCATTTGCAACCTCTGGGGGAGCACATAAACTGCCTTTGGGCTGTCAAAGTGGCTTCTTGGGGAGGGATACTCAATGGGAGGGACCACTGAACACCAAGGACAAGGATTTTCAGTATCATGCATGGGATCAGGTGGAGGAAGGACCACTGGACATTAGGGAACTTGTGTTCCACCACAGGACATCATGGAAACTGTGTACATGTACTAGGTGAGGGATTTGGTGGGTAGGGGACCACTAGCACCAGGGATAGCTCTGTGTCTGGGACGGGCAGTTGAGGGGCCAGGGCTGCACTAAATCACCCGCTACCCAGGAAATTGGCACCTTAGTGCATTGCATGACCAATGGACTCATTTGCATGTCAACAGATCAATAAATCATTTATGGCACTCAGACAAGTCATGCCTTTTGGCAGATTGAAGTCTGATGTGAAGGATACCACCTTGAAGATAACATTTTCAACATCCTTTTAGCACACTCAGAAAGGTACAACATCCTGGTATCTAGTTGCTGTGGGACTTGCAGTGACTCTGGGCAGAAGAGTTGGGCACCAATATTTTATTCGGTTAATATTGTCAACTTTTTGCAGAAGCACAGACACTTAGAGGTGTGGGTTTTGCCTGACAAAGGGTACTTCCAGGTGCTAAAGGTACTTGATGCAAGCACATCACATGCACAGTGTCTGCAGGGTAGGGTTGCGTGAATTGGCATGGGTATTATGCCTGATGACCCAAAAGCACACCCCAATGCCTGTCATTCTCTGCTGGGTGGTGGTGGGGTTGGCTTCAGTTCAATACTTCACCGCCATTCCTATTATGCATCTCTGTAACTCTACACTACCAATGCCAATGCCAGCAAGCAAACATTCGGCATTGACAAATGCTTGTTTAGTAGTATTCTAACCTGTAACAAAAGATCCCTCTAACTAATGTGATATCCTTTGATGACTCCACCCACAGGTCAAGGACAAATTTACTGTCATGACTCATGACTGTACAAAAGCACACCAACAGCACAGCAGTCCACCACCATTTCCTTCCAAGATTACCGGACTGATTCCTACAATACAGTTAGTTACTGTTAAGTGACCAAATTCAGCAACTGTTAAGTGTGCCTCAGAATTTGAATTGGAGATGTAGACACATCTGGTGCATAGCCACACGCAGCACAGTCCTACACTGGGGTTGGTTAATGCTTATATGTAATGTAACGCGATATACTATAAAACTAATGATAATAAGGAGGAACAATGGGGAATGAGTGGTGATGATGATGATGATGACACTTGTGTGTACAGTACTTGTACTTTAATGGTGTTGTACTATAAACAGCCTGCTATAAGTCACAAAGTCAGATTATCCCTGGATCACCCACAGCCAGCAGCACAGGCCTATCAACTTGTACTGTGTTTATCTGAACAGTATTTTTTTTAATACATGAAATCATGAATGAAAGTTAACAAGTGATTGTGGTTCATGATTGGATGGCACAAGTCAAAGATTTCTTTTGCCATCCTGCTGCCCTTGCCTGTACACATGCAAACTCAAGCCAGGAAAAAAAATTATTTGGGATTTCTGGGACTGTTACATTTATCGTGGGCCCCCTGCAGTCTCTCTCTCTCCCCTTCTAGATGTCACAAGTTGCAGATTTATTTTGCCACCCTGCTACCCTTGTCCTGTACACACAGCTACACACTGAAGCCAGAAAAAAGTTTTATTTGAGATTTCTGGGACTGTTACATTTATCATGTGTCCCTCCTGCAGTCTCTCTCTGTCTCTCCTCTGGAGTCACAAGTTATAAATTTATTTGCCACCCTGCTGCCCTTGTCCTGTACACACAGCCACACTGCAGCCAGGAAAATACATTTTATTTGGGATTTCTGGGACTATTACAGTTATCGTGGGCCCACCCTTCTGTCTTTCTCTCTCTCCTCTGGACGTCAAACATCAAGCTTTATTTTGCCACCCTGCTGCCGTTGCCCTGTACACACAGCCACACTGAAGCCAGGAAAGAAATTTTATTTGGATTTCTGGGACTGTTAAATTTATCATCAGCCCTTCTGTCATTCTCCCTCTGGATGAGATCATGAACAAATGTTAAGAAGTGATTGTGATTTGTGATTGGATGGCACGGGTCAAAGATTTATTTTGCCATCCTGCTGCCCTTGCCCGTACACACAGACACACTGAGGCAAGGAAAACAAATTGGGATTTTATGTAACTGCAAAATTCTCTTGAACCCCAGTAGTCTCTCCTCTCCTTTGGATCAGGAATGGCACAAGTCAAATATTTTGCCAGCCTGCCTGTTCAAATATATATACAGTCAGCTACACTGTTTGAGGCCAAGAAAATAAAAAAAAATTTCATTTGGGATTTTCTGTAACTGTAAAATCTCTTGGGCCCACAGTAGTTCTCTACCTCTCTCCGCTGGATCTGGAATGACACAAGTCAATGATTTTGCCAGCCTGCCCTTTCTCATATACACAGTCAGCTGCACTATTTGAGGTGAAGAAAATAAAAAAACTTTCATTTGGGATTTTCTGTAACTGTAAAATCTCTCTTGGGCCCCCAGTAGTCTTTCCCTCTCTCCTCTGGATCTGGAATGGCACAAGTCAAAGATTTTGCCAGCCTGCCCTTTCTCATATACACAGTCAGCTGCACTGTTTGAGGAAGAAAAAGAAAAAAAAAACTTTCATTTGGGATTTTCTGTAACTGTAAAATCTTTCTTGGGCCCCCAATAGTCTTTTCCTCTCTCCTCTGGATCTAGAATGGCACAAGTCAAAGATTTTTGCCTGCCTGCCTTTCTTATGGGGTCTGGTATGAAATCCTGACTTTCCACAAATGACATGAAACCTGACAGCAGAAGACTGACAGATTTGAACCCCAACAATTTTAATACCAGTTCTTTGAATCCTGACTGTGTAAATCCCGATGAAACCTGTCATGCATCAGCTCACTGTCATCTCAGTGTTTCCCACACAAGGTCAGAATTCAGCATGTACCACACAAACATCCACAATCTCAGGTCAGCAGATTCTGAATTTGTAATACATATTTTGTACATAAAAGAGAGTTAAGTTAAATCTGGCTTTCTGTCAGCTTGCTGTGAGCATGTTGTAAAACACAGTTACCTGTACCATGATCCTGACTCCTTTCTGCAGTACACTTCTACTTCTGAACCCCAGTAATGGATTGTCAGTCAGTAACAGAGAGTTAGACAGACTGAGAGAGTGTATTCTGTTGTGATACACTATACTTACTCTGAAATCTATTCCCATGCTGTGTATACTGTATATAGAGCAAATAACGGTAAGAATAAACCTGTCATTTTCAACTCTTCAAGAGCTGCTGATTCATCAGATGTTAGATTGTAATACTTTTGGCCATTTGGATGGTGGTGCTATGATAGTCCGACTTTAGAAGCATGATAGTCGGGATTTATAGAGTCGGGATGCAAAGAGTCAGTCTTATACATGTTGGGAATTTAAACCTGTCAGGCATTTTGCCAGCCTGCCCTTTCTCATGTACACACTGCTACACTGTCTGAGGCCAAGAAAAGAAAACTTTTCATTTGGGATTTTCCATAACTGTAAAATCTCTCTTGACCACCAGTAGTCTCTCTATCTCTCATCTGGATCTAGAATGGCACAAGTCAAAGATTTTGCCAGTCTGCCCTTGCTCATACATACAGTCACACAGTACTGCCACACTGCCTTAGGTTGCATCCCTGTCAACAACCACCATGCCACCATCATCTCCTTTGTCCTGATTCCCGACCCACATTCACCCCATCCCCATGATCAGTTTCTCTCCCGCCTCCTAATTTCTTCTCTTCCTCCCTCCGGCTAATATATTTCTGGCATTTTGGGGGTTTTGATGCTTTTGTTTGGTGGCTCTTCTGCTGGATGACTAGCTCTGCTGAGCACAACTCCTGCTCCTCCAGTCCTCCTCACTCATCTGGGGCCTCGTTGTGCACTCAGCACAGTTATATACAGTGAATGTATCACGTGACCTTCTGTTGCCTGATTGGATGCCGCCTGCCCTTGCATACGTCAACAACACCCCATGGCAACAGACAACAAAATCATGGAAATGGCATCTCCATGAACCCAGAACTGGAATTCTACAGTGAAGTTCGCATTTATCTGGGTCCATGGACTGTGGTTCAATCCAGGGATCTGGCTCTCCTGTGGAACAGTCTGCCCTGCCCTATTTCAAATACCCGAGGTAGCTTTGGATGATCTTTGCCCCATATAGATAATTTGTTGTCCTCATTAAACAGAAGGTGGTGTGTCCTGTACAGGAATCAAGACAACCTTACTGTTGATGTCAGGCATGTGATGGTGTCCAGCTCAGTGTTGTCCCTAGTTGTCTATGCTTTAACTGTGTATGCAGCTACCTGTGTAACAGTACTAAACAGTGTTAAGGTGATTTGCAATAAGGCATGCCTCTTTGTGATAGAGGCTGACAAACTGATCCATAGCTGCACCTCTCACTTTAACCAATTGGCTTCCCCTACCTATCAAAATAAAGTTTCAAACCTGTCTGCCAGCCAAGAAAGCACTGATGGACCTTACACCCAAAATGCAACTGGTTGTAAACCAATATAACACAAGAAGCATGGATAGGAACACACTTGAAATTAAAATCTTTAGAACTCAATTGGGTAAGCATTCTTTTGTAGCCAGGGCAGCAGGATGGTTACGCAAGTTAACTGAATCCATGGAAAATCTGGTAAAACTGAACAATTCAAAAGGTCCCTGCAGTCTGGCAGTTCAGTGCAATGGCAACTGTTAATTACCTAGCTGAATTCACACCCTATGATATCCCTAAATTATTCTGTATATAGCCTGCTGTAAGAAATTTGCTTTTCTCTGTATAACTTTGTCATCTGAATGGTGTATCAGTAGTGTTTGTAACTTAACTGTATTGTCAACGCTCCTATGGAATTTGCTTATTTGCATCTATACTTCATCTTTATTGTAATATTGTCACTGACATGGAACCTTTGTAAATGAGCCTCTGTACTCAAAAGCATTGTCCTACACTTACAACAAACAAACAAATAAATAAATAACTAAATAAATAAAAGGCCTCATTATATGGCCAACTGGCTTCTAAGAAACAGGGCTCCCTTTAAGGTAAGGTTTCTACTTCATTTCATACAAAAACAATGGCCTCTCAGGACAGGATGTTACATCACACCAAAGACATTTAAACATACATTACAATGACCATTTCCTCCCTATTACCTAGTGTGTGCTTGTGCTTAAACTGTGCGTAAACAATTATTTTATTTACATTTCACTGGTTTGGCCTTCAGCCTTTTATGCTGCCAGGCATCCATGAGTTCCACATGGAGGGACACTTCAGATTTAGACAGGCAGCATCAGGCGTTCTGAAAGGAGTAGTCCTTGCATGCTGGTCTCGGACTTCTGCCTTCCCTACTGGCCTGAGTAAAGATCACATTTTGAATTCTCAAAAGTTTCTGGGTTCATACAAACCAAAGAAAGAAATAAGTGCCTCAACTGGGACTTGAACCCAGGCTGCCGGAATACCATTCCAGTTGTGCTACCAGCTGCACCACCAAGGCAACTGGAAACGTGGCTGTCCGAGTACATTACTCTATCTCCAGTGAACAACCTGGTGCTGCACAGACAAAGGTAATTATCTGTAAATGTAATTATCTGTGCAGCACCAGGTTGTGCACTGGAGACAGAGTAATGTGCTTTGAATGGCTAAGTTTCCAGTTGCCCTGGTGGCACAGCTGGTAGTGCAACCACAATGGGCATGGTCATAATATCACATGTCAAAACAGTGCTACACTATACCGTGCGTGTCTAAACAGCAACCACAACTAAAAATACATAAATCCATATTTTCTGCTGGGGGGTTCCACCACCTGTTATGGGGGCTGCACCCTAGAACCTTCCCTACTAAAGTAACCTCCTCTGAGGGCTAAACCTGGGTGGGGGCATCACAAGATAATAAAAATAAAATTATTTACCTGACATGGGACCAGAACCTTGGTGCACAGACACTTTATTGCCCTGCAGCGCTGATGACTCTGCTCCTGAGCCACAGCAGCTGCTCAGTGGAGCCCTTCTGGCAGAGCTCTTACCCTCTGTCCCAGAAAGAGCTAAACAGTCACATGCTATGTCCATTCTGTGGCACTGTGTACCCTGTAGCTGTTTTGACTCGCTGTTTCTGTTTGTGTGGTTTGACCTGCAACATTCTCCTTGCGAGATTGTCACCCAGTACCCTAGAAGGGTTATTCTTGATGGCCTGGGTTCAAGTTTCAGCTGGGCGCTATTTCTTTTTTTCTTTGGTTTGTATGTGTTCCATAAATGTGCACACTGCACACTTGTGATTGAAAATGTTTCTGGGCTCACTCTGCAGTGCTGACCCAGGAAGTATGGAGCACGCCTCCATGTTTTACTCTCTCACTGCTGGCTGCAATGTTTTGTAGACTGGGCTGGGAGAAATCTGTATTTTATTGAATGAGGTCATTTGTTTGAGCTAAATATATATTTTTAATCCTGCTTCTTTCTGGAGTAAGGGCTGGCAGGATTGTTGTCTCAGGGCTCAGCATTTTCCTTGCTAGCACAGGACTTTTGCATAATTGGCTGTCTGCCAGCTAGAACTGCTGGGCTCCATGCATACTCTCTCTCCTGTCCATACAACAATCTGCTGTCATGCAGGTGGAGTGGGGAGAAAATATATAAAATAGTTTGAAAATGCTCCAATGTTTAGAGCATTTGAGCCCCCTCAGCAAGCCCTTATTTACATAGCAAGCTTCAAGGAGATGAGCTGAACTGTCTCTCAGTATCCCTTCTGCTAAAATAAAGGCAGTCAGGGATACAAACCCTTTGTTTTCTAGGGCACCATTTTGTGATGCCTCCCAGCAGGGACATCTTTTATTTACTATCTGACCTCCAATTAGGCAGGTCACTACACATTATGGCCCTTCTGCCAGATCCCACTTCCCTGGGGTCTGGGGCCCTGGACATAATGCTGTCCTGGGCTAGGGAGGAAAAGAAAGAGAAAAAGAAGAAGAAATCACCACCAGATGGCCAGCCTAGGATGAAGCAAAGGGAAAGAGAGGAAGCAGAGAAAAGACAGAATGAAGGTAAGTATATTTTCATCTATTAACTATCAATCTTTCATTTTAAGGACGTCCACATTCCAACACCAGGAAGGAGAACCTTGCTGTGACAGTGCCAATTTGAAACTATTCTCCTTTTAATCAGAGGCAGGTGCCGAGACCAGTCACCCAGCTCCATCCTGGCTCTGATCACTGGTACATAAATCCTGCGTCTTGGAGGCAGAACATGATGGTGCTTTTGTGAGCTCAATTTAATGGTCTCCTGACATGGGGGGCACTAAAAGAAATAACAAAAGTGAAATGATGTACATTAGCCTAGGGTGATGGCAGGGTAGGTGGCATCACTACTTGCACATCCCATAGGCTCTGACCTGATTCTTACCTGTGATAGGTCACCTACTGACCATATCACAGTCATCACAGGAGGAGATGGCAACATTTAAAAGATAATAGATACATACATAATGTCAGCAGATAAGGACCTATATGGCCCACCTAGTCTGCCCAGTTTACCCCTACAACTGAGCTCCCTCCACCCTTCCCCAATGTCTTACCTTTCCCACCCCTCCTGGATTCCCTGTGCCTATCCCATGCGTGGTTGAAACCCGATACCATATCAATCTCCACCACCTCCTCCGGCAGGTCATTCCAAGCCTCCACCACCTCTCCATTAAAAGTACTTCCTCATATTACTCCTAAAATGTTTACCTTCCAGCTTCATACTGTGGTCCCTAGTTGCTGAACATCCTTTTATTTGAAATGGGCCCCCTTTGTGTCCTGTTAATAGCCTTTAGATATTTGAATATCTCAACCCTATCCCCTTCCTCCTTTCCTCCAGGAGTACATATCCAGCTCCTTCAACCTCACCTCGTCTGCCTTTCCTTGCATCCTCTGAACCATCCGAGTAGCCCTCCTCTGGACCACCTCCACCCTCTCAATATCTCTCTTCAGGTGTGGTCTCCAGAACTGAACACAGAACTCCAGATGAAGTCTGACCAGGGCCATATACAGGGGCATGATGACTTCCTCCTTCTACCAGCAATGCCTCAACTTATACATCCCAGCATTCTGCTTGAAAAAGAAAAGTAAGAAAGCATGTTTTTCAGGCAGAGAAATTTAAAGACACTCTGCACTAGCCCCCGCATGATCAAGCTCATAGTACAGTACAACCTGCTGTCCTGACTGCTCATCCCCATCCCCATCATAGTACAGTGGCAGAAAAAAATAAATCATTTGGAAGGCTATACCTGTGGTTCAATGGACAAGCATCCAGACACCCCCCTTCCAGTGCTACATAAGCAGTTCCTCTGAGCCTCTCTCAAGCACTTTTTCTTTGCAGCCAGAGGCTCTGTCGTCAGTCCTTTGCTGCCTTCTGGGGCCTGCTCCTCCCCGCCTTGCTATGTTTTGGCTCTGCTTGTTTCTGCTGGCCTTCTGTTGTCTGTTCTCCTGCATTTGGTTTGTATTGTTTGCCTCTGGCTGTGTGCTGCTTTGTCTTGCTTGTTCCCTGTTCTTCTGTGTTTGTGTATCTTTTGTTTTATTTCTTTTGGGGGCTTCTTTTTAAACTCCTTGTATTTTGCTAATCCAGAGCTCATGCTACTTGCTCCCATTTACTCACACTGCAACTAGAATCATTATGTGTGTGTTTCAACTCAAGCTGCTTCCTGCTGCTGCTCTCCATGCTATGCACCTTAATTGTTTTCACCTGGTTCAGGCTCATTCTGAACCCAAGCCCATGTGGCTCAATCCTGCTTCCTGAATTCATACCATGTACCTCATTGCTGCTGTTTTCACTGCTCTGCCTAGCCACTTTGCTTCTTTCAGAGTGTTGCCTCCCTACAATCTATGTTCATTCAATCTGCTACCCTACAACTCATAATTACTCAATACTGAGGCTGCTGTATTACGTTTGCACACTGCTACTATACTCTGGAGGTCAGCTAAGCTATCGCTAAAGCTGTAAACTAGTTTTAATATCTGCATGTGGGTCATGGTACCTTCCATCACTTTTTGTTTTTCCTATGGTGGGGACTGGATGTTGTTGAGGAGCTGTGGCCCGTGTGGCATACTAACTCATGTTTGAATCCTGCTTTGCTACTAAAATTCTTACAATATTTTATCACCTTCATTGGCTTCCTTGATGGCCTGGCTAGCTTGCCTCACTATTCATATTTGCTGCTCTTTTGACCTCTGTGCAGGTCTGACCACTTGCTTACTCTGCTTACTGACCAACATGCAGGTCCACTCATTGCTTATGCAATTCATTTGCTCAATGCTCGCTACTACCATGCCTGACCTCATAGGGTCCCAGCACTTGGTGCTTCATTCAGCTCCTCTTCAATCATTTTCTGTGGCATGCCAGCCATAACCATTCCATGGCGAAGGGCCCTGCAGTCAACAGTCTCTCTGTATCTATGAAGTCCGGTGATCTTGAGCGTGCCTGACTTGGGCGGGGTCCTTCTCACCTGGCCCATTGCTGGGAATGTCCTTGCTCCAGGCCTGGCTTTAGCCATTCTAGACTTGACAGCAGCTCCTGGTGTAGAATTTAAGACTAGTCATGAAGGGTGGTTACAGCGATCTCCTTTGGCACTAGTATTCTACTAGCAAGGTACCATCACTGCATTCTCCCAAGATTGCCTCTTGTTCACCTGGTTTGTTTTAAGTGGTAGGCCAGGTGAGTGCCTCAGCAGTCGTTGCTGTCCTCTCGCCATGATTGCCCCTGATGTTGCAGAGCACTCTGACAACCTTCCATGGCATTCCAGTTAGAGGGATCGAGTGAGGGCTTTCTCCAAATTGAATATTTTCCACCCCCTTTAATTGGGTTTCTAAATTGCAGCAGCAGAGCTGTCACTATACAAAACATCCCAAGCCTGGAGGAAGGTGACCTAGGCCTTGGATCCCCAAAGATTTCTCAAAGTTTTTTTTTCTTCTCTGTGCCTCAGGTCATAAACTTTAGTTAGCCATAGGTAGTGTTCCTAGTTCCTTTAGGTAGGTTCTATTGTTGGATGGAGGTGGATGGTATCCCTACTTGCCATTCCCTCTCTCCTTAGGAGGCCTTCTCAATCTCCAGTGCAACCCATTGTACTCATGTCATTGCTAACCTGTGCATCTCATTACATTATCAAGCTGCCTGATGCCTAATCTGCTACTATGCCTCACAGCTACTGATTGCTAACATGTTTCATACTACTACTTTTCTTTTTTGGGATGCTTCCTAAGGTAACTTTAGCCAAGGAATCATCCCGTGGTTCTTCTAGGAGTGGAACCTTTCGAGGGTTCCTTGCCATTGGTACCATACAGGTGGTAATTCATCTGGAATGGAAAGCGTGAATGGCCAAAACCAAGTGACACAGTTGTAGAAGCATTAAGCGTACTGGCTGCTTAGGCCATTGAATTGGAAGGCCATGCCTGTGGATCAATGGACAAGCAGTTAGCCACCCCTTCCTGTGCTGATAAGCAGTTCTTCTGAGCCTCTGGCTCAAGCACTTTCTTTGCCCCATTATCATCCCCTCCCAGGGGCATCACCTCTTTCCTTGGGATACTTCCTGAGGTACCTTTAACCAAGGAATTGTCCCACAGCACCTCTAGGGGTGGAACTCTTTGAGGGTTCATTGCCTTTGGTACCCTACAGGGTGGTAATTCCTCCGAGTATAGAGAGAGTGAATGGCCAAAACCAAGTATCACAGTTGCACCAGCATTACAGCATACTGGCTGCATAGGCCATTGAACTTGTAGTCAACATCCAATTCCTCATGCCACCCAGTAGACTACTCATAGTGAAATAAAAGACATCTTCTGCAGTGTGGTAGTATTTTATATATGACACCACAAATCCACTAAAAGCATGCTGAACCTGAAATCAGTGTGGTAGAATGATCAGTAGGCGTCAGTCTATTCGAACATTGGAAATCAGTGTTCTGAATGATCATTGAAAATGTGAACATGGCATCTTCTTAAGCAGCCATATCCATTCCAACCACCACTCTGGTCAGACAGGGCAGCAGCAACAGAAGCAGCAGTGACTGCTGGATATGGGAAGCAGTAGGATTAGATGATTTGTTCAAGTAATGCAGCCACCATAGCAGCCACAGTAGCCAACTGGTGCATCTCTAGGTACTGATGCTGCTTAAAAGCACCACTCTGGCCCCCACCAACAAAACAAACAGCACTGTCCAAGTCATTGAATGCTTGCACTAAACGGCCACCTGCTCATTCATGCTATCTCTGAATGACACAACTCACTAGGGAAATGATGACCCTTGATCTTCAGCCACTCTCTCGTAGAAGACAACAGCTTTCAAAGACCATTGCAAGAAGTGAAGCCTAAATGCAACATTCTGTCATGCTTCACATTTCCCAGGCATGTTCCCCTATATGTATGAGACAGTATGCACACAAATGGTGAAACTTCTGATTATGTGCATTTTAGGAGCAATATCTTGAGCAGTAGTGCAAACCAAAGCTTCCTGAGTAACACTGCTAATTGGGTTGTGTTCCAATCAAGCCCCACCACCATTCCTGTCATGCCTCCTTCCCCACCAGCTCCTTTAGCAGGTATGTTGAAGCAGACAGCCTCACAGAGGCACAGCAATAAAGGATATGTCTTATTTAATGTATCCGTCATGGGGGAAGCACACTAGGGAAAACATTCTGGGGTTCATCCAATCACTGCTAGTCATCTAGATATACCTTCAAGATCTGAGGGTGGGATTCTTGATGACAGACAATGGCAGTAACATGCTGAAGGCAATGAGTGTTCCGGACAAGACTGAAAATAAGCAGAATTGCCTAGTCCTCCTTTCCGGTCAACAAAATATAAATCAATAAATGACTCAGTCGGACATGGAGATTTCACTCTTGCACCTTGTTTTGCATACACACTGAATCTGGTGGTGAGTTATGTGCCGGACAAACATGCACAGTTAAAATAAACACTTGGCACTGCAGAGGACATGACCAGATAGTGCCATTGTTCTCCCTAAAGTAATAAGCTCCTCTGCCATTACCAGCAGCCTACCTTAAGCATAGTTAGACTAGGCAGCCATCTGGGGGCATTGATTCTGAGGGGCACCCAATCAAAAGCCCAAAGCATTTCAGCCCAAACCAAGGATTTATGAAGTGCCCTACATAGGTACTTATAACCTTACATCAGATTTTGAGGAATTCCATCGACGGGGTGTATCAACAGTAACTTTGTCGGGGGTGAAGAACCACAACTTTGCCAATGGATGCCACAGAGTAAAAGGCCAGCCCTGACCAGCAGAAACAGTGTCCTCAGCATTGCTTAATTAAAGACATTTCCACAAAGAAGAATGCTATCTTTTATATGGTGCAGAGAATCGTGAAACAGAAACCTCAGCTCCAGGTTCTGGAATTTGATGATGTGGCCTGTGGGTGATATTTTCACAGGTGCAGTGGTGTGTTCTGCAAAGCTTTTTCAGCTTCTGTGACCATATAAACTGGCCACTGAAGAATTCAGTGCTGAATTAGCAACCCTTAGCATGGTCATTCCCATGGTGAGTCTACCTGAATGTCACATATGCTCTATGATCTTCTACAAGAACCCAACACAGTAAGGCTGGTTGTGGTGGTAGCCATAATGGCACTGGTGGTGGTGGGGTAGAATGACAGCAATGATGGTGGTTGAGAAGAGGGTGGTGACACCACTAGTTCATCAAAGTCATAAAAAGCAAGGATGTTTCAGGCAACTTGCAGACAGGATTGACAGCATTAGTTCTTACATGATATGTAGCATGGAAACACTGTTGATCCCAGATACTGTATAAAGATCTGTTCATTCCACCTGGAGGCATAGACTCTTTAAAACAGAAGGTGTTATGGACACTTATGATGGAGCAGCAAAGACAGCTTGAAGAAACCTCCAAGAATGTTCAAACACAGTCTACTGGTTTTATTCCTCTCGCTTCTGCTGACTTTGCTTGGTGTCATTTGTAGGTGTCAGCATGACTTGGAAGAAGAGGACTTAGATACTAATGATCCTGACACAACCAAGGACATTTTAGAGCTTGTCAGTATGCTGAGACCACTTGGACATTTCAGAGAAAGACTCAGATACCATAGTACATGATGTAGGCTTATCTAGCAAAGCCACTTAGTAGAGAAAATAGTGATTCAGTCAAATTCTGATGAGGCAGGCAAGTCCTGTACTGGTTAAAGTAGCTTTGTATTTTCTTGGATTCTGTCCAGCAGTGGCTGCTTTGGAAACATTTTTAGAACAACTCTGGATACTGCCTCGCCACATGGCTCAAGAATCTTGAATTTGTAGCCTTTCTCAATCTCAACTGACCAAGGATCAGCATTAACTATCCATTTGATTATTCACATGCCCAACAGGCAACATCTACATTATTCCCACCCTAATTGCCTGGTTGCAGGTCCCCCAGATTATGCTCTCAGTGGTACTAGCACCACAGTGCTACTTATCAGTCCAGAAATAGCAGCACAACTCCTCAGCCTGATGACACTACAACAACTATAGATTGTCACCATCAACAAGCTCAATATGATCGGGTGTACCCCTGAGCATGCAGAGTTGACATTTAAATATAATCTTTTTGTCTGACCTTCCCAGGTATTTATTTATGTAGTTTTTTTTTACCAGGAAAGAAGGACTAGGCATTTCTACCTATTTTCAGCCTCATTCCGGGGTGGAGATTCAGATGGTAACTAAGTAAAATTGGAAACAGATTAAGCTGTTGGTGGTATTTTAGTGAATGGAGGAAATTTTGCAAGGACACCTGGGAAAATCCCCTACTCTGTGTATGGGGACGCTGTGCTCATGGAAGCAAACGCTGAGGGAGCTCATTCTGCTGTTGTACCTGTGGGAGTGCAGATCTTCCAACCCACAGGTCCAGCTCAGGAGAATAGTATGGAGACTGGTGTATTAAACAACGTATCTGACCAGCCTCAAGAAATGGAGGATTTATCTGTCCCTACAATGCTGTCTGACGAAGTTTGGCTTAAGCAGTTATTTTTGGCAAACAGAGAACTGGTTTATGCAATGATTAGAGCTGAAGAAAATGCTTTTATTCAACCTGAAGTGCATATGATTATTGCTACGGATTTACCAACGGACTCAGCACAGTTAATAGGAGACATACCTGTCTGTCTTCTGCGGCTGTGTTTTCAACTCCTACCACGGTGTTAAACCTCCTTGAGGCCTGTGTCAAATCCATTGATGACGTACTAGCATCAAACGAATTCCAAGCCTCTGACTCGGCAGTGGAAGGGCTGGAGCAGCATGACATGGTTCAGTTTGTAGCAGCACCAGTATCAGAAACAGAGGTGCTGGAACACAAAGTCTGGAGAGAGTACATGCATTTTCCCTGTACCGGATAGTGGCATTATTTCGCTCAAAACTCCCTTGAGGCATGAAAGACACATTGAACTGCCTTCGTGGTTGAAGGAGTTCCCTCCTTGCTGCAACTTTCTTTAACCCAGGCAGATTGGAAAATAGGGGTCGCTGGTCACTGGATTCTAGACCTGAATCATAGCCCTATTCCTGGGCAGTTCTCGGAGCATGTATCTGCACCTATAGATGTGGACATTAGGACTGCCAGCCCTGTTTTGTCTCCTACACCTCCTCCTGCTTTAGGACGAACTATCCCTGACTTTACAAATGTTTTCCTACTAACTCAAGCTCTTCCTCTGTGGAAGAGGGCCTCACCCTGAACTTCAGAGGTGGGGTAACAGAATGGATACTGAACATGGGCCACCAGGTTCATGTCAAGACCAAGAGAAAAGCTAAATCTACTTGGGAAAACTTTAGAAAAAGGATCCTTTGTTGGTCCTCCCCAGCAGAGACGTAATGCTGTGCGGTTACAGTATTTGAGGGCTTAGAAATTGTACCTGATAGGTTATATGTGGGAAAACAACTTATTAAAGATTCTATTTTTTTTCTAATGAAGTACATGCATTGATTCATGTTTCTGGTGCTGACTTGCACGTTGTGAGTTTTAACACCCCTCAGGGATTAGATAGGTTCTGGGCAAAATATGAGTCCTGAAATACTCAGCCTTGTGGTTACCTTTTTGGGCCCTTCCTTTGACGAAACCCACTCTTAAGTACATTACAGTTCTCTTTCAGTCCTGTCCAAAGGAATCAGAACAAGGGGTGACTCGGAGGCTTCCTACCAGGCCCTCTCTCTTGGAATCTGAGGAAGATCCACAGCTTACTATAATCAAAAGGGATCTGTATGGCTGCCCGTAATGTGGTTTCCAACATTTAATAGACCGGCGTCAGTTGCCCGACTAGTCATGTTTACCGACATATTATTGCCCGATCACCATTTTACCAACATTGGCTGAAAGCACAGAGCAGCACTTCCTAAAATCCCAGACAACACTACTACAACTGGTAACATAGCAGAGATTTAAGCCGCACCTTCTGTTTACATGCAGTGTACATGCTGTTTAATTCTTGTGCCCATAGGATAATTACATGCATAAGGTAGATGGACACTGATTTGATCTTAGGGTGTGCTGAATGCGGAGAGCTGGATTTGTGCTGTACACTGGAAAAGCAAGCGATTGGTGAGGACACTGAACTTGAACTCAGACAACTTACATTGAGTGTAGGAGGGACCCCATACGCCATTTGACTCCCTACCTCTTCGTCCTGCCCCACAGTGAATGTTGCATCCCCTCCCCTTCCTCTCTAATTCTCATGTCTGCTCTCCCTCCCATCCCCCACATTCTCATTGTTAGGTCGGAAAGTAACAGGTTACATTACAGGTTGCCACAAGACTGTTTTCCATCTCAGGCTCCCGGCTACCATATTTAAACTTTCTACTCCACAGACTCCTCCTGCAGTGCTGCTTCCAGGGGCTTCAGCAGGTCATCAGAGCCCTCCCCAAGGCCTTCTCTGCCAGGAGGCAGGAATCCTCGGTATGGGACCTCTTAGCAGCAGCGCTCAATGCCATTATCTACGGATGCCTTTAACTGTGGTCCAGGATGTTTCTGTCAGTGCACACCACCTGATTGTACCAGGAGCACTAATGCTCTGCTCCACAGTGGCATATGCTGGCACATTGGGGCTGCATTAGTGTGCAGTAATATTGTTTATTTTAACCTATTTTGAAATTATTATGTTAGTAGGAACTTAGGTCTATTGTAAACTTTGTTTGCACTACTGATTCTTTTACCCATTAACTGAAGTGATGCATTTAGGTGAACCGAGGTTTTATTTTGTTAGATGTCAGTGTTTTCTGTATTTTCACCCTATTACCTGATTGATTACTGTTGAGCCTCTATTATGTTTTAGAGTGTACATGGTAGTGGAAAATGTACTGATGTGCTAGCCTATCCAATGTATTCACGCTGTTTGATGGCCAACAGTACCGGGCAAGTATGCAGGCAGGATTAAAGCAGTTGGGGAAACATCAGCGGGAAACTATTAGTCAGGCGAATGCAAGTCGGAAATCCTTACCAGACCCATCAATAATGAGCGATGGCATAAAACACAGGGACTTGAACATGGAGAAGCTTGAGATTAAAAAGGCCCCCGAGTAATGACTTCTTCTTTTTCTGTTGCTATTCCATTTATAGGAATAACAACCCTGAATGCAAACAGTCTCAAAATTGCTAGGAGGAGACTGGTTACCTTCTCAGTTTTGAAGGACCTGGGGTCTGACATTTGTTCTTTGCAGAATACAAGATTAAACTCGCTTTCATTGGTGAGAGCTGCAAGGAAGTTATGGTGTTACGGACCCTCTTTTTTTCTTTGGCCAGTTGTGATGGGGTGGGGGTTTTGTTTCAGGGTAATGGGTTTAAAGTTTCATGGCTGGTGGAGATTCAGTTTGGTACAGCATTATTGTTGAACTTTTTCTATAAGGGTATTTCTTGGAGACTGATTAATGTCTACACCCTCTAAAGAAAAGGAGAGAGTAGACCTTT
Organism: Neoceratodus forsteri; assembly: GCA_016271365.2. NCBI lineage: Eukaryota > Metazoa > Chordata > Ceratodontiformes > Ceratodontidae > Neoceratodus > Neoceratodus forsteri. Next base: position 387,876,000 of record CM057456.1, read on the forward strand.
TCAACCTAATAAAACCCTTTTGTTTACCACAAAACAGGTCCTTTGGGAAGGAGATTTTAACTGTGTACTTGCTAGCCAGGACAGAGGTTGCCACACGAAACTCTTCTGACAATTGTCGTACATTCTCTTGCAGTGCGGCTTGCAGGACACTTATGGGCCCTGCACCTCAGGAAGGCTCACGTACCATAGGGGAGTCTTTCCACATGTATCGATTTTCTTTTTACAAAATTAGCTGTTATTGTACAACAGGCCAACACAATCCCTATTGAGACTTGATCATGTTGTTTTGTATTGTCTGGTGGAGGTGCTTTACAGACTCCTTATGGTAAGGGTTATTGGAAGCTTAACACTTACCTTTTGCAGGATGAAGTTTTATTACAGCGGATATATGAGCTATAGCATGCACATTTGTCTAAAGCAGGTTTAGTAGATGATCTTACTTCCTGGTGGCTGCATACCAAGAGTGAACTACATGAGTTTTTGTACGATATTCCACTGTTTTTAGAGTAAATGATTATAAAAAAGATCTGGCTCTTCGCATGCAGTTGGGGAAAGTTTATTCTGAAATTAATACACAACACATAAATTTGACAGCTCAAGTTAATAATCTTAAGAAAGAGATGGAAGCCTTGCAATATTCAAGGGCCTCCTCCTTATTAAATGAACACTGTATCTGTTCTCCTGAAAAAATGGTTTTGGGGATGCTTTTAAACAAAGTAATCAAAGAGTGTCAGACTATTTAATGACTTCAGTACAAACTGCAGATGGTTTACTGGTGACTACTGGCCCAGAAATTTTAACTACTGTAACTCACTATTTAACTACTGTGTATACTGCTCCCCGGATTGAGGAGTACACTGTAGTGTACATACTTTTCTTGAGGTCCTTCCGATTCCAGTTACCCTGACAACTTGTTTTGCTGCCCTTGTAGGTCCTGTACAGGCTTCGGAGATTGAGGTAGCCATTACTAAAGTTAAAGAATGCCTCTGCACCTGGCATTGATGGTTTGCCCTGGAATTTTATAAACAATTTAAAGAGCTGCTGGTCGATGTCTTGGTTATTGTCTACAACTGGATTTTGGATCACTTAGAGGTGGATTTCCACTTCAGTATAGCGGTCCAAATACTGCTGCACAAAAAATATGACAGAGCTAATTTGAATAATTAGAGGTCCTTAAGTTTGTTAAATGTGGACTACAAAATTCTGATGAAGATTCTTACCACAAGATTAGTGAATGTGGCTTCAAATTTGGTCACAGTTGCCCAGACATGCTCCATACGGCTCGTTCTATTGAATAAAATTTATTGCTGGTATGGGAGCTTATAGAACAGGGAAGGAGAAAGCACTTGATGGTTATATTTTCTCATTAATCAGGAAAAGGCTTTCAGTAGAGTCCCTCATTCCTTTATCACACTTGTCTTACAGGCCTATGGCATACCACAGAGATTTTGTTCATGGTTGGCTTTGTTTTATAAATCTACAGTAGCCATCCCATTAGTTAATGGACATATGGGAAAGTATATAGACATACAGATGGGGTGCACCAGGGTGCCGTTGAGCCCCCTGTTGTATGTATTGTTTTGGACCCTTTCCTGTGTCTCATTCAACAGGATGACTAATTAGGGGTCTTAAACACAAGGGGCACTTTGGAGGTTAAAACAATAGCCTATGCAGACGATGTCTGTACTTTTGTGGCAGACCTGGAATCTGGTGAGAGGGTTATGGAGCGGGTGGACTATTATTCAACTATTGCTGGGGTGTGGGTTAACAAAGGAAAAGTATTATTTACCCCTTAATGATAATATGACACACATAGCTGATTTTAAGGAATTTCTGTGTCTAAGGAGCCCTTTTCTGTTTGGGAGTGCGTTTGGGAGGGGAGATAATGTCCTGTTGAATTGGATGGAAAAAATGGAGCTGGCAAAAACAAAGGTGGCGATCTGGAAGGGTTGGCAACAAATGAAAAAGAAGAAGGTAGCAGTAGTGAAGTCCTTTCTTCTTCCACTGTTTTATATATTAGTGTGGTTTACCCTATTCCTCTATCTTTAGAACCAACTCTTTTAGGCTTAGTGCTCCAGATAATATGGGTTGTCGACTGAACCTCATTAAAATGGGGGTTCTGTATTTGCCTCTAGCTCAAGGGAGTTTAAATTTATTAAATCCCGTGGTTTCTATGTTAGTATTTTTTTTCATAAAACTTGATTGATTTTACTAAGCCTAGTTTAGCTATTTGGTCCCTTTCTGCACGTCCATGGCTGCAGCCCCTAAATGATTTATTGGATTTGTAAGTGGTATTGCCCCTTCTACTACAACCAGTTCCTTTTGTCTTGAACCTGCTTTAATTAAATTAAATAAATGGAGGTTGACTCCTCAATCACAGATCTGCAATCCAGTAAACAAGTGTATGCTTCTATACAAACTTTGGCATTTACTAACACGGTTGACTTTAAGGGGTTCCACCACTCTGTTATCCTGATTTATTGGTTACCCTGCAGGATCCCTATATCCCACCACGTTTGTGGGATACTAATTGTTGTCCTGCCATGGCAGACTCTATGTTAAGGGAATGTGAAACATAAAACCTACATGAAAGGGTATATCCTAGAGAATGTTGCATTGTACAGGAAGAGACGGTGTCTCATTTTATATTCAATACCCTCATGTTCAGGAGACAGGACTCCAGTTAGCTTTGAAGTGGGAACACCTGTGGCTACTGTGTGTCCTACCTGGAAGTGTGAGAGGATTCATAGTGGGTAGTTTAAGTCTGGATAGAGGTGTAATTAGGCTTATATTCTCTTTCATAAATGTATTCTATGGCAGTCTAGGGTTAAATGAGTGTTACAGCAAATGTATCAGGATCCATGTACTATTATCACTATCTTTGAACAAGAAATATACAAGCAGAGTTTATTGAGAGACAGCACATGTCACGTATAGCATGGGGTATCAGATGGAAAGCTGTTCCCTTTATGAAAGACAAGATAGGATAGTTACTTTTATTAACTATTGATAGTTTTTCTTTCGGTATTATAGTCCTTCAGTGGATATATAACACTTACCTCCTGGTGGGGTTTTTCCATAGTTGTATTATTGGTTTGATTTTATTTTTGCTTATTAGAATGCCTCTCAGAAGGCTTTCTGTTTTTCTCTTCTATATTTGATTTTTGTATAATGACTTTTTATCGCTTATTAGTGTTTTGGGTATTATAAATAATGTATGCTGGTTTGCTTTTTTCTGTTTTTCCTTTTATACGTTATGATATTGTTTGTATGAAGGAATACTTTTGTTATATTTTGTTAGGTGTTCTTGAATAAAATTTTCCCCTACTGTTTGTAGGGTTATCTGTTCCTGTTGAGAGAAACGGTGTGTGGATGGAGTGACGGCATCCCAGAGTGGATGAGACAGTTCCTCCCACCTGGTGCTCTGAGGAAGCAATGGATGTCAAGATTACAGGCCCCAATGTTATATCTTGTTCACCGGAGCATGTTGCCCCACCAGGTATCGAACCTGAGGCTGACGACGATGAAGCCACACCGAATGTCTGCAGAAATGTACCAGAAGAGATGAGAGTATTTGCTTAGACTCCTAGCTGCTGAGGATCAAAGGTTTCAAAATACACAACATGGCTGACTTGTTGGTACCACTACTGAAGCAGTGCAGGAGGATGCCATTTGACCGGTGAGTGCAGCAGACCAGATTGCCACAGTGATGGATGCCAGAACAAACTGAGGACCGCCAGGTACTGTTTTATCTTCTGGTTGTGTGCAAGCTTGTGCCTTAAATCCTGAACAAACTGTTTCTAGTAGTGCTGGAACTGTTTCTACTGACACCACCTCTAAGGTTATTGTGGCCTCAGTAGAAACTCCTGACAGTGTGCAGTCAGTCAGTGGTCCATCACACCTCAGTTATGGTGCAATGAATTAAGGTGGTAACAGTAATGCCATGTCTACTGAACTGTTGGGTTTGTCTTCCCATGAAGAATTATTGATTAATATGGAAAAGTCCCCATGGTGAGGAGTATTGCTGCAGATATTGATCAAATCATAGACCCAGCTCCTGGTTTACCAGTGGAACATTCACCTTGCTTCCTTGTATATGATGGGAATCTCTCAGCCTCTGGCTTAACTATAGCAGAGGCCCTCCGAAAGGAGGGGTGGCTCCAGGGTGGAGATCAGCAACCATGGCAGTCCCTGGGACCAGTTGCAGCCATTGATTTAGGGTCTGCTGCACCAGATGATGCTCCCACTTAAGATAGCCCTCTCAAGTTGCCATCCAGTTTTGAATGGATGCAAATCCACTTTACAGTTACTGTACCAACCCTGGATATCACTGAGGAAAACACCAATGCTACAGCCAATATGCAGGATACTGATTCTTCCTTAAAATGCTTACCTTTACATCAGCTGGAAGCTTTACAGCTAGAGCTTAAAATTCTGTCCCTCCACAGTTCTACTCACAGGAATACCTCAGCTACCGACTATTCCAACTCTCTCTTCATCTGGAGGACATCAGTCTACCCAAGGTAATCAATCCTGTGCTGGCCTGTTCCATGCCCCCTGAGCCTGCTGAGAGAAGGAAGCGGTTTGAGTAAAACAGGAGGTCTATATGTTTTTCCAGATAGGATTTATGTTGGCCATAAGCTCCTGAAAGACAGTTTGGAGTTCAAGCGCAGAAATATATGCACTGATCCACACTTCTAGTGATCCCAACTTTGACATAAGTTTCAAAACTGCTACTAGCTTAGAGAAATTTTGATTACAGTACCAGGATGTGAAATATTCTCCACTGTGGATACCCTTCAAAGCAATTCCACTAACAAAACCTGCTTTCAAGACCTTAAGTGTATTATTTAAAAATGAAGGGGTCTGCATATCTGACATCCTTTACTACAAAAAATGTACAGTACTGGGACAACCTGAACCTGTAATGGACTAAGAACACCTGTGGGAGGGGCATTTGTCACAACTCAAAGGCACTCTACAACATTTCCAGTTGTTTTATTTGGGTTGGAATCATAGATTCATGTTTTATGCAGGGCAGTCTAAGTCCTGCTTCCATTGCAACTCTTACACATACTTAAGTAGAAGTAGACAGGAATGCCGTTTTGTACACTTTGCAGTTTTTACTACGATCTGTGGGAGCAACTATGAGGAGCAGATAGAAATGCTGCTTAGGGACAGCCACAGGTTAAATACACAAGCAGCTTCACTAACTGTGGGGAAGTGGTATGAGGGAGTCGGCTGCATTTTAAAGATGCACATCCCACCGTGAAGCTGATAGCACCAATGACTTCTGTTTGCCTTGTTTTCAGCATGGAAGCGAGACCACGGTCGGAGAATGGAATCGAGTAAAAGAATAAGGCTGTGAGGAACAGTTATTTCCTCACTCGTCCCAACTGCAACATCAGTGTGCTTTCTTTTTTTTTTTTTTATTAACAGGAGGCAGTCAAGACTGAAGAAAGTAGTGTTGTGGGAAGCTGCAGTTCTCACTAGGTGAGAGAAAAAACATGGCGGCATTTCAAATTTTTTAGGGTGCTTTCAGCCAATTAAAAAGCAGGCTGAGCACCACTGGAAAATGCTACACTGTGAAGTGTCACTTGGACTAGCTCTTATTTTTACCTGGGCAACTACTGAAAATAAATGCCCAGCTGGAGCCTGTCTCAGCCAGTGGTGCTGGAACGGTTTGAAAAGTGGTAGGGCCAAGGCCGTAAGGGATAATTCTCCCTATTAAATATATGTACCTTGAAAGCAAAGTGTTAGGGCCACTTATGAGTGGTAGGGCCATGGCCCTAGTGCTCCGTGTTCCAGCACCTATGGTCTCAGCCAATCAGGTTTGACAATTGATTCTTGCCATTTTCTAAGATATCTTAGTGTATGGTAAGATGATTTCAGTTGGAGGTGAAACTCTGCAGAGGGAGGCAGGCTGAGGCAGCAGGAGCTAGAAGATAAGTATTTTATATGTGCTGTTTCTGTTCTTTTAGGATTCAGGTAGCATTTAATGAGATTGCAATGTGTGCTGTGTGATTTAACAGTGTAACTACAAAACAAATGATTTTGTCTTGGCTGGGAGGGGGCATTTAACTGAATGAGGGAAAGGTTGGGAAATGCACAGGAGGGGGTGGTCATGTGACTTGGACCAGCCAATAGCGGGCTGGGATTGTGTGATTGTTACAGAGCAATTTACCTTTGTTTGCTTTCAGTTGGAGGTAAAACGCTGCAGAGGGAGGCAGGCTGAGGCAGCTGGAGCCAGAAGAGAAGTATTTTCTCTGTGCTGTTTATGTTCTTTTAGGATTCAGGTAGCATTTAATGAGATTGCAATGTGCTGTGTGATTTAAACAGTATAACTACAAACCAAATGATTTTGTCTTGGCTGGGAGTGGGGGTATTTAACTGAGTGAGGGAAAGGTTGGAAATACACAGGAGGGGAGGGTTGGTTAGGTGACTCAGACCAGCCAATAGCGGGTTGGGATCCATTTATATTTCAAAGGGGACCAAACGACCCCAAAGTGTGAGTGCCACAAAGCAGGAGTGTAGCATCTTGAGTAGCGCTCTGCAGGGCATCAGCAGGGAGAACAGCAGGCAGTAGGCATGTTGGTAAACAGGGAAGAGCCTAACTGGGAGGGCAACATACTTCATGTACAGACACAGGAAGTCCAGGGTGGGGGAAGGGTTCCATGGAGTGAGGTGTGACTAGGACAAGGGAGGAGCGGATGTGCAGGGCAGTCAAATAGGGTGTGAGAGGGAAGGATTGTATGTTGCAAGGATGGGCGTAGCCTACATTCCTGGGAGTGACTTTGAGGGCAGGGGCTGTAGGGTGCATTGGCAGGTGGGCCAGCTCAGGCAGGAAATAGGGAGGTTGAGGAGGGAACTGGAAGCATGGAGGAGACAGAATTGGTGGGAACGGCCAGGAGGGGAAACTAATGAAGCATCCAAGATAGCTCAAAACAGACAAAAATAAGGGGGAAACTTGGTGGGACAGCAGGAGGACCATACAAGCGGTGTAGTCAAGAGAAGGAAATGATGGCTGGAGGAGAGTCAGGCACAGGAGCATGACTAAGACTGGGTCAGAGCAAAGATATCAGCCTGTGGGAAGGGGACTGGACCATTCCAAGGAAAGGAGATTTGCACTGCACACAGATTCTCATTGTTGGCTGGTCCAAAAGACCAGGTAGCAGGAGTCGGGAGCTACAGTGAAGGAGCATGAAGAGGACACCACACGGGAAAAGGTATACAGTGGGAGGCAGTAGGCAGTACACAAGAAGACACATTGGCAAGGGGCAGCAAGGTGATGGTGATGCAGTCTCTCCAGTGGGAAAGAAGAAGCAAGGAGACAGAGGAAGGGGAAATGACAGGCAGCCCAGGAAAGGCTAAAGATATTGAAAGGAGGGAGTCTGAGTGGGGAGGGCCACATTTCAGGGAAGACAAGGGACGTATATAGTAGATGAGGTGATAGCATGATGGACAGAGCAACAAGTCAATGCAAAGGGAGGTTCCACAGATGGAAAATAGTTTGAGGAGGAAGTCAGTGGCCCAGCCATAGTTGCAATGGGGGAGAGGACAGCAACGGCTAGGGAGGCAAAGCTGGGCTGTGACATGGGGATGAGAGTGCCTCGTAAGTTGGGGGATGGGGAGGTGGAGGGCAACAAGAGGGTGAGAAGGAAAAGCATCAGTGAGTAATAATTCTAGGGATTTTATACTTAAGTATAAGGTGGGGGGAAGGGTGCCAGAAAAGTAACATCTGAGTAGAGTGCACACAGGCATGAGACAGCGAGTAGAGTGGGCAGCATATGGGCAGATATGTGGGAAGGTGGGGAGCTGCACATCAGGTGCACCTGGGAACGAATGATCTGGAAGGGAGAAGGATAGAGGAGGTACAAGACAGCTTCAGGGAAGTGGAAAACCATACAGTAAAGAGGGAACAACGGTAGCCTTCTCAGACGTTCTGCCAGTGCCAACAGCAGTACAGAACAGTGAAGAGTGCGAATCAGTGACTTCAACAAGTGGCTGAGGGAATGGTGCAGGACCAAGGGATATGGATTGGTGGGGGACTGGGATAGCATGGGATAACACAGATCTTTATGCAGGGAATAGGTTACACCTCAGCAGGGCAGGTTCGCAGGTGTTGAAGCAGAAGCTGAGGGATTTCATCAATCAGAGGTATCACTTAAACTAGGTGGGGGGCATTGGAGCTGGAAATCACTAGAGAGGGGTCCATGGACCTCCCACCACCACAGGGATAGACATGACCTTAGGTGAAATAGGGGTTGGAGTGAAGGGTAAGGAAGCAGGAAGGATAGGTGCAGTGTGGAGAATGGTTTCAGTAAATGCTAGGAGCCTGGGAACAAGTTCACAGAGTTTCAGGCATTGATGGCAGAGGGAGAAGTGGACATAGCTGCCATTACTGAGATGTGAGCAACCAAGCACCATGACTGGGATCTAACCATCCCAGGCTACAAACTTTTCGGAGGGACGAGATAAAGGGAAGGCTGGGGGTTGCAATTTCGTTAGGGAAGAGATCAGATATATAGGGAGGAATGGGAGGAGCAGGTGGGAATAATCTGGCTGCAACTACACAGCCAGAAAGGACCAAGATCCATCTGGAGGTTGCTTATAGACCTCCAGCCTAGAAGGAGGACATTGACAGGGAACTAGCGGAGCAATCAGGAGCATAGTGGCAAAGGGAGCACAGTGGTGGTGGGGACTATAATCTACCAGGGTGGATTAGACATCCCAGCAATCAATTGTGGCAGGGAGCAGATCCTCCTGGAAGCATTCCAGGTTGGCTTCCTACCCAGAGCGTAATGGAGCTAATGAGGGAAAGGAATATGTGAGCACGCTCAAATGGGGATGGAGCGAGGATCTCAGATATAGAAGTGGGTAGCCATTTGGGAACAAGTGACCACCAAACAGTGTGAGTCATGATAACCTCAACCGCAGAGTCAAGCCATTACAAAAGAGAGGTACTGGACTTCAGTAGGGCTGACCTTGTCAAATGGGAGAGTGCCTCAGAAAAGCACCTAGCAGAACAGGCAAGAAGGAGGGTGGAACAACAATGGAGAAACATCAAAACTGCCATCACAGAGGCAACAAGCCTTTGTGAGGCTCAGACTGTACAGTGCATCATGTGCAAGCTGAGATTCTCCTTTGGGTACGACAACACACTTGGGCAGATGTCAGGTCAGGCAGGAGTCATACATGGGCAGAGAATTAAGCTCAACCATGGAGACATGCTCAATGTTATTTATTTTTATTTAAGGACACTGGAACAAGTCCTTTTTCAGGTCTGACCTGACTCATGCAGGTATCTTATTTGGGCAGAGTATCAGGCTTGGTAGTGTGTCAGGCTCAGACAACTGTCTGAGCTGCAGTTTCGTGAATTCTTGGCTGAGGCTCTTGCATAGGTTGGAGTTCTAATTCAGGCTGAAGCAGATGCTTTTGCTTTTTGTGCTTTTCATATCAACCTTCATCCTGCAGTGTATGCAGCATATCATGAGGGGATGCAGGCTCCCAGGGGGCTGTTGATTGGGCAGCATTTGATGCTCAAGCATGGCCTCAGGCTGGAACCAATGACTATATGTTTGTGTTCTATGTGTGCCCTGAGTTGCATGCTCAAAATGAGCTTCTGTTCAGGCAGTATCTCGGGCTCTGCTAGTTCTTGTGTTTTTCTGCTTTTGTACTCAATTTGAGTTGCAGATGTAGGCTCAAAAGTAATTTTACTGCATGCCAAGAAGTGTATCAAGGTACAAGATTGCAGGTCAGAGAACACAGCTCCTGGAAGTGTGATTAAAAATCACCACAACCAATGCCCCAAATTGTCTTATTGCACTTATAAAATGGAGTGCTTGTCAAATTCAAAAACAATAATGAAAGCCATTTAAAATTGTATGTCAAATACTCTTTCTGCTCATTTATGTCACTAGGGGTGAAAGCATGCTATGTAGTTAGTTGTTGTACTGTTGTGCTATCCTCTGTATTGTCCTCCTGATGTATCCTGTTGCTGAGTGCCATGAAAAACACTTTATTGATTTTATTTTTTTAGTATTGATATATTTGTGTTACCAGTAAGGAGTTTTGCAGTCAGATACACTGAGAGAGTAAACAGCTGCAGTGGTTGTGATATGCAGGGATCATCCTCCTTCCTGCAACCTGGAGAAAAGTATGGTAACTGGCAGATTTCTGTTTATTCACAGTGTTTGCTTCTGCTATAGAAAAATGGAAAAGAAATGGAAAAGGAGACCTACTGAGCAGGTGACAGTGCTGTCGGACAGCTATGCATCTGTTTCTGTGACTGTATTCAGTGCAGGTCTTGGTGTAGTGGGATGGTGATAACAAACAATGACAGGAAGTTAGGTGCTCCAGAGGTTAGCAGCTGGAGTGAAACTGGTTGTTAGCATGATCAAAAGCCTTGTTTACATGGTGGTAGCTTTGCAAAATTACGACTGTGGCAGAGTGGTCCTTACCGCCAGTGAAGCGTGGTCTGCCAGTCCATACTTTGATTCTCCACTATTCCAATCTGCACCTGTGAGGGTCTATGAGTCTGTGGGCTGGTTGTCTGCTCTCTGATGTAGGTGGTGATCGCTGATGACATGCTCGCTGCTGTTGTCACTTCCCATCATTGCCATGCTGATATATACAGGAAGTGCAACTAACTGCCTTTGTTTCTTCCCACCTGATTGCAAATCTCTGCCTTCCACTGCTGATGCCAGCCTTCCAGAAGCATGTTTGCACTTTTGTGCACACCAAGTGATAAATGTATATGCAATACAACACTATTCTCAGTCAGTGTGGGACTTACTGGGCACTTGTCTAGGGTGCAGACACCCAGTAGCTCTGAAGTGAGCCCTGTAGCTCATGCATCACTTCCATTTACTTATAATGGAAATGGAGCCTCAATTAAAAGTCAAGTCAAGTTTATTTAAAAGCGCCCAATCCTGGAGCTCTGGCGCTGTACACATTTTTAAAAAGCATAATACATAAATATAAACAAATAAATAGAATCACAAATTATAAAATAAATCATAATCTAAACATCAAATGCTTGAAAATAAAATGTCTTCAAGCGAACCTTAAAGACATCTACAGTCAGGGCCTCTCTGACCACAGCTGGTAATAGGTTCCATAGAGGGAGCCACAACGCTAAAGGCTCTGTCACTGGCTGATTTCAACCTCACTCTAGGAACGGTCAGGAGGCCACTGCTGGAGGATCAAGAGGCGGACAGAGGGAGTAGGTGTCAGGAGGGCTGACAGGTAACCAGGGCCCTGCCCATGTAGGGCCTTAAAGATGAGAAGACCCACCTTAAAGAGGACTCTCCACCTGACTGGCAGCCAGTGCAATTCCACGCAGTACGGTGTAATATGGCAGAATTTTTCTGCCCAGTCAATCAACCGGGCAGCTGCGTTTTGCACCAGCTGCAGTTCATGGAGAAGTCCTCCTGTGACCCCAGATAGAGCGCATTACAGTAGTCCAGCCTAGATGTGACTAAGGCATGTCTCAAGGTAGGGAGGTCCAGAGACGGAACAAGGGGCCTAATCCTGGCAATGTTTCTGAGATGGAAAAACAGGTATGAACCACGGAAGATACTTGAGTCTCCATGGTCAAGTTCCTGTCCAGAATCAGTCCAAGACTATGCACCCTAGAGGAGGCCTTCAATGACACAGCTCCAAGAACAAGTCCAGTTGCTGAGTCAGAGGCCTTCCTATCACGAACTCTGTTCAACTCCACTACCAATACCTCGGTCTTGTTAGGGTTCAGTCGCAACCAGCTGGAGGCCATCCAGTCACTTATCTCGGTCAGACAGATGTTTAGCACATCCACTGCATTGGATGTTCCTGGGGCAAAGGATAAATATAGCTGAGTATCATCAGCATAGCAATGAAAACTCAGACCAAAAGATGGCAGCTTCATGGGCTACCCTATCTCCCAAGATTTACGGATGTGCCTCTGAATGTTACAGCTCTTTCTGGACATCACATAATTATTTTTAGGGTAGGAACTAAGCCAGGTGATGCCACCAGGAAAGTTCAGGCTGATTTTATTACTTTACAGAGCTGGTTGCAACAGAATTATATGGTTATGAATGTAGCAAAAACAAAGACTGTTTTTTTTCAAATAAATAAAGTAAAGCAGAATTTGATTCAATATTGGACCTAAAGGGATTATAATTTAATATGTTGACCATTTCAAGCATCTGAGGTTGACCTTGGATTCCCATCTAACTTATGAAAATCATATCAATGGCCTAAGGAAAACTATCGATCAAAGGTTGGCGGGCTTCACCGGTGAAAACCTGTTTAACCCCAAAATCCTGGGTATTGTTGTCCCATAGTCTTTTGTTGAGTCCATTGGACTATGGTCTTATTATTTACACAGGTACCAATAATAATTTATTGGCACGTCTTAGGGTTACATTTAATACCATACTTAGATTTATGATTAATGCCCCATACTGTACACATCATTGCATTTTGTATCAGTAGTCTGACAGCTTATCCTTAGATGAAATAATTTAGTATAAACATGGTATTTTATGTATAAAACTACCTTTGGTCATTTTTCTAGTTCTGTTTCTAGTTTATTTAGCAGGGTTACTAATGGATGTGGGATTAGATTGCAAGATAAATTGTCTTATAATATCCCATTATGTCGTAAAGCTATTGGCAAAAATCTATTACTTATAGAAACATAGAATGTGATGGCAGATAAGGACCGCTTGGCCCACCCAGTCTGCCCATTTCCCTACTTAACAGATAAGCTGCAGATCCAAGTTAACCAACAGCCTACTTCCTCCTACCCCCACTAGAATTGCCTTATGTCTGTCCCATGTATTCTTGAATTCCCCACTGTTTTTGGCTCTATGACCTCCTCAGGAAGGCTGTTCCATGCATCTATAACCTCTCTGTGAAGAAATACTTCCTCACATTACCTCTGAGCTGTTCTCCATCTTCAAATTGTGCCCCTTGTTCTTGCACAACTCTTTTTTGAAAGATGCTACCCTCTTGGACTTTGTTGATTCCCTTTAGGTATTTTAAAGTTTCTATCATGCCCCCTCTCCTCCTTTCCTCGAGGCTATACATATTAAGCTCCTTTAGTCTTTCTTCATATGTCTTCTGGTGCAGACCCTGCACCATTTGATGCCCTCCTCTGGACAGCCTCCACCCTGTCTATGTCTTCATGGAGATGGGGTCTCCAGAACTGTACACAGTACTCCAGATGTGGTCTTACCAACTGTCTGTATAGAGGGCCAACAACATCCGGTTTTCTACTGGTGTTGCTCTCCCTATGCATCCCAATATCCCCCAGCCCTCCTTACTGCCTTCTCACATTGCTGTCCCACCTTAAGGTCATCTGATATGACTACCCCAGGTCCCGTTCCATTTTGTTGTTGTCAGTATCTCACCCCTCATTATGTACTCTTGCCCTGGGTTTTGTTTCCCAGGTGCATTACTTACACTTCTTTGCGTTGAATCTAAGCTGCCATAATACATTTGACCATTCCTCCAACCGTGCCAAGTTCCTTTTCATCCTTTCCACCCCACCTTGTGTATCAACCCTGTTGCAGATCTTTGTGTCGCCTGCAAAGAGACATACCTTCCCTCCAGTCCCTCCACAATGTCACTTATAAAGACATTAAAAGGACCAGCCCCAGTACTCCTAAATTTTTTATTCACTTCCTGCTGAACTTTTGAGTAGTAAAACAATTAATATTATTAAGAAAAGTCTTGTGATGTATTTACAAGAACAACAGCACTGTGTTTGTTAGAATGACTGATATGAATTGTATTATGTTGTAAATGTATTTGATTTTGTAAGTTGTATGGTATTTATTTTTGTACATATTACATGTTTTTGTATTTTGTAAACCACCACTTGTCACCTGTGAAAATGGACATTTGATCATCGGTCTACAAGAATAAAAATAAATGAAATGAAATTAAAATAAAATTTAAAAATAAAACAAATTTGATAGAAACAACACTAAACATATTTGACCCAGTATTTCCTGGCTATAATCAGTGCTGTTGCTAGGCTGCATATGAGGAAGGGACAGGACAGCATTGTCAGTCTTGCCCTCTGTTAGAAACAGTTGTGAATACCATAAAATATCACAAACAAATTCCATGCTGTATTGGTGCAAGATGAGGAGGAAAAACTGCAAAAAGGGGTAATTTTACTTTTTCACTATCCGGATCTCAGAGTCTGCACATCTGACTGGAACAAAACTTGCCACATCAAGAGATATACCCCACAAGACAGCGCATTCCAAGTTTTGTGCAAATCTATTGATCAGTTGCAAAATTATTAAAGTGAAAAATTTGAGGTTTAACATTAAACAGGTTACTCAACCCTAACTACAGGGGCACAACACCTATTTATATATATATATATATACATATAGTGGCACGATAGTGCCACTATAGTTAGTTGATGCAAACTTCTATGTTAAACCCAAATTTATGAACCGTAATAACTTTGGAACCGTTCAACAGATTTGCACAAAGTTTGAATGCATAATAGGTGTAGGTCTCATGATGTGCCCAATGTTGTGGGAATCCATTTTGGTTTCTGAGATCCTGAGTGTCAAAATCCTACATTTACATGTTTTTGCTGTTTCTTTGTCCACCTGTATCTCAGAATTGGCTTTAGGTGCTGGTCTGATAATCTAAGGGTAGAAAGTCTTTGTCTCATAGATGTGCCTTTTGAAGGTTTGGTGAAAAAGTATTGATCCATTCAAATGTTATTAAGTTTTAATTTTCCCATTATTTCCTCTGGGAAAAGTTAGATGTTCCATGAAAATACTTTTATTTTTGCAGGAGGTACTCCATTTTTGCAGGGTCACATAAAGCCTAGTTCATTTTCACAGGAACTCCCTTCTTTTTGCAGGAGATACTGTTATTTCACATGTAGGGTCACATAGAACCTGCTGTAGTTTCACAGAGCTCTGCTGTATCCACCATCTTCTTTTCTCATTAGTGACACACAGAAAATAAGGTAAACATGGAAAAATTAATAAAAATAAACATTAGAACTTAGCTAAACAGAGAACAGCGGGATTTTCTAGGAGTTCATTGATGTCAGAGGCATGCATGCGGGAGGCGGATGACCATTGCCTTGATACCCACTGTTAGGATGTCCTTAATTTATTTTTTATTCATGTGACAAAGTGATGGCTAAAAATCTGTAGCTGAAAAACAGAAAAATGCAGCCACACTGTGAAGTCTGATGCCATCCTGCCCTGTCCCCATCGTTCCATCCAGCATCAAGATCTGCAACCTACCACAACCAATTGGGACCCTGACAAAATAATTACATGTAATAATATTCCCTCATCACGGCCAGTGTCACTGACTTGCCAGGACTGTACAATGCACTTATTTCCAGTTATTCTTCTGTTTACAAATCTTTTTGTGCACCTAGCCACCGCGTGGACACTGTGAAGGGCTCTATTGTAACTGGCGGGGGAGCACAGCCAAGGACAACTTGATGATTTCCCGACTCGGTTTCACAGTGTACCTGAAGTCTTGATCCTGCCCACCCACCATGGCATTCAAGCAAGCACATCAGTTTACAACAAGCATGCAGCTGCTGGAAATTCCCCAACCCCTGTTAAATCTTGTCATATTTGTCCATTTGAGATCTGTCCATTTCTACATTTATTCCAATAACAATTAAGATGTTGTGCAATAACCAAATTTAGTCTGACATGGACCCAACAACAACTTGTCCTTCCTCGAACCACACACTGCTTGTCCTCCTCATACAATTCAGAAGCAGGCACAGCTCTACAGGATTAATTTGGAAATGCCAGCTTAATTCCATTTCCTTACCAGCTACAGCCCTCCTTGCTGAGTCTCAGATGACCACATGGATGAGAGGCTGCTGACTGCATTGCTTGGTCAGTAATATGGCTGTTTTCTTGTCATCAAATGGCAATATGTTGAACTATAACTGTGCACATTATAGCTCAACCCCCTCCCCATGTAGTACTCTCACTTTACAATCCATGGGAAGGAAGATTAGTAGCAGTAATTTGACATGGGCGAGCTTCCAACATGAAATCAGAAGGAGCATGATTATTGCTTTGTGTACAATTTGCAGGAAATCACACTATCAAATATATAGTATTACACAACATATAGCAGGCATGTGTGTTCAGGTAGTAGCCAGGCTTAGGCTGGGGAAAAGGTTGAAGCCTCAGATGTAAAACTTTTTTCTTACCCCAGCAGATACTTTTGTTATCGACTTTCTAACCACAGATATGGAAAAAAACATAAAAAGATAAAACAAATGCATTTATAATGGCTATTCAAACACTTCTGTTGGCATCTTCATATGGCTGCTGAACAATGACATCTAACTGTTTCAAAAACAAACAAACAAAAAAAGGCACTGTCCCATTTTACACAGCTCCTGTTCATCTTTATCTTTGCTCTCCTCAGAATCTGTCAGGTAAAGACTTCAGAGGATGGCATGGGAAGCAATACCGAACTGTGTAATTTCCTCTTCCTCCATTATGCCTCTTACTGTCTTCTTTCATGGGAGGTCCTCAGCAAAAGTGATATTGTCGCGCTCCTTTTTAGAGGTAAGGGACTAACAGGGGAAAGCTGATTTATGTAAGGGTGTTGATTACATATGAGTCACAAACTGATTATCACCCTTCGCATCTCACAACCAGCTACGAGTAATAGCCTTTTCCCCAGCAACACCAAATAGATGGCCTGGTTGATTAGTGTCCACAGCTTGCACTTGTGCACACTTCACATAGGCAGCAAGTTAGTGCCATGCAGGTGCCTAGCACAACAGGTGGAGTGTTGGGCAAAGGTGTCACCATACACTGTGACTGGGGGCTCCGAGTCTTGGATAATGGTTCAGAAAAAGAAAATGGTCCTCATTGTCCCCACCATGCCCCTCTTCCATCCAGACCCTCCCATTGAGTACCCACCACCCCACACGCCTTACCCTATACTTACCTGCAGAGGTCATGCAGTGTCATCTTCTGTGGACTGGAACAGGATCACTGTGTTCTATCAACTGGATATTTGATGTTTGAAAATAGTATAGGTGAGCGTTAGGGCCGAAGACTTCAAGGCACACAACCGATACCTGTCAGTGTCTGCAGGGTGGGGTTGGGGTGTTGGAAACCCTAATGCCATATTTCCCTACTTTGTCACTTTACTAACAACCCTAACTGATGCATTAACAAAGTTTTTTGCATTAAATATACAGTATATCTATATTATACCTGCCTGGTAGTACAGGTATAGATAGGATTGCACTAACCACGTCTATGTTAAACCCAAACTATTGAGCTTTAATAACTTTGCAACCATTCATCTGATTCACCTGAAATTTGGCTTCGCATTGTCATACCATAGATCTCTGGATCTGGAAAATGCCGTTCGGTCGGATTTTCAGTTGATGAGCTGTGGAGCATCCAAAAGTGTGAAAATCCTCAACTTTTGCAAATTCTTTGCTCATCTCCACAGCTCAAACACTTTGTCCGTCTGGTCAGACATTTTCAGGACATATGGAGACTGGTCAAGGATGTGCCTTTTGAAGATTTGATGAAAACTATTAATACTAATCCGTTCAAAAGTTATTGAAGTTTATGTAAATTATATAGTATGTTCCGACGAAAGCAAGTGGTACTGTCGCAAAAGCACCTTTTCTGTTGCAAATGCTCTCAGTAGTGTTGTGCCACTGCCGCCTTTGTTTTCAGTTACTTGTGGAGAAAAAAGTTACAGTTTAAAAGTTAGTGCAACTAGGAAAACACCAACTGTTGTGTTTACCTAAATGGGGTCCTAGGAACAGAATTCATGCATCAGAATTTTAAAATAACACCCAGAAATATTTTTTTTTTTTATCAGACCACTTATACTGTCGTAAATACAAGCACAACACTTTTGCAAATTTATGAAAGTGTCGCAAGTATTTTTTTGTAATTCTGAAACTTTCACAATTTAAGTACAGTACTCTCCCCAAAATCATGTTTTCTTTGTCACCTCGCCACCACTATATGGTTTTGGGCTTTGGGCTGAAATTTTCAGAGTGGCATGCACTTGCACCACAGATATGCCTTTTGGTGGTTTGGTGGAAAAGTTATATTGGTTCCATAGTTACAGTACTCTGAAATTGTGAATTTTTCCATAGAACATGAAGATATGAAATTGACAGCAGATACAGGCCACATGGTCTATCTAGTCTGCTCGAGTGTGCAGCACTTCAGCCCGATAGACTGCAGCAGCCCCTCCACCCATTAGCTCTTCCTCCCTGCTGCCCCTCAGTGTCTCCCCTTGAATTTGTCCCACCCCATCTTGAAGCACCCCACAGTCTGTACTGATACAAGTTGCCCAGGAAGTGCATTCCAACCTGTTACCACTCTTTCAGTGAAATAGTGCCTCTTCCTTTCCCTCCTGAATCTTCTCCCTTTAACTTCAGGGCGTGCCTTTAGTATCTCTTCCATTCTGGAGAGTGGACCCAACATGGAAGTCTACTCTGTTCATCCCCTTCAGGTACTTGAATGTCTCCATCATGTCCCTCTCTCTCTTCTATCCTCCGGGGTATACATGTTGAGCTCTTTTAGTCTTTCCTCATATGCTCTATCCCCCAACCCCTGGATCATCTTTGTTGCTCTTTGCTGCAGTAGTTTGATGTCCCTTTTCAAGTACAGGCTCCAGAACTACATGCAGTACTCAAGTATGGCCTCACCAGGGACCTGTACAGGGCAATATGACTTCACATCTGGATGTAATCCTTTGTTATGCACCCTAGCATCCTGCTAGCCTTAGCCACTGCCTTCCTACACTGGGCCGAGTGGTTTAATTCCCTGGTCACCAGCACCCCAGATCCTTCTCTTCATCTGATGTGGACAGCTTGATGCCATCCATCTAGTAGCTGTATCCCAGGTTTTTGGCTCGAAATGCATCACATTGCAGTTCTTGGTGTTCAGCCCAAGCTACCAGGTGTCTGATCACTCCTCGAGACTTGCCAAGTCCTGCTGCAGTAATTTGCCACCTGCTCCCCCATCCACCTCAGCACAGATCTTGGTGTCATCGGTGAAGAGGCTACAGTCTTATTCTTGATCTAACACGCTATGCCTCTGATGAAAATGTTAAACAGGACCGGTCTCAGTACTGATCCCTGTGGGACACCACTTGTCACTGCCTTGGGTTCTGATGCTTCTCCCCCACAACTACCCTCTGTTGCCTGTCCTTTAGCCAGTTTTCTACCCATAGGGCTAGCATCCACCCTATACCAAGACTCCTCAACTTGCATGTCAACCTTCTATGTGGCACTGAATTGAAGGCCTTGCTGAAATCCAGGTAGACTACATCTACTGCATGGCCTCCATCCAGTGCCATCATGACCTAGTCAAGAAAATCAACCAAGTTAGTCTGACAGGATCTGCCAGCTCAGAACCGTGCTGTCTGTTGTCTTGCAGATCATTATCACAAGAAACTGAACCAGCCTTTCGTTGAGGATAGATTCCATCAGTTTCCCACAATTGCAGTGAGGCTTACTGGTCTGTAGTTCTTTGGTTCATCATGGGGCCCACTTTTGTGGAGAGGTACCACATGTCCTCCCTCCAATCTCTGGGCACACATCCCATTATAGCGAGGTGCTGAACAGATCCATCAGTGGCTCTGCCAGGACTTCTGCCAGCTCCCTCAGTACACTGGGATGTACCCTATCAGGCCCAGGTGCCTTGTCTACCCTCAGGGACCTAAGACCTCCAGCACCCTTTCCACTATGATGACCCAATCTGTGGTTGTCTCCCCATGCCTGCTCCCCTTTCCCTGCAGGAATGGGCCCATCCTTCTCCCTTGTGAACACTGAACATAAGTACTCATTAAGCACTTCTGCCTTCTTGGCCCCTTGTCTACCCACTCACTGCCTTTCCTAGTCCTAACTGTTTGATCCTTTACTTCCTCTTTTCCTGATATACCTGAAGAAATCCTTTTCTCCTTCTTTAATCCCTTGTGTGAATTTCCTTTCCTTGGCTGCCTTTGTAGTCCTGACTGCTCTGCTCACTTACCTGGATTTCCTCATAGTTTTCCTATCCTCTGCCCTATTGGTTCTCTTGAATGTTTGGAAGGCCTTTCTCTCATCCCTCACCTTCTCCGTTATCTCTCCGGTCATCCAGCTTGGATGCTTGTTCATGATTTCTTTTGTTGGCTCTTGACACAAGTTTTAGTGGATTCAATCAGCCCTAGTTTTAAGATTGCCCATTTTTGCTCTGCGTCCATGTCAGGGTGGATGCCATCTGTGTGTGTTCTCATTAATTGTCCCATCCTGCCAAAGTCTGCCTTTCTGAAGTCCAGGACCTTTGCTTTTGTATTGTGGATCTCTCTACCCAAACTGATAGAGAACCGCACTGTGTGTGATTGCTACCAGCCAGTAGTTCCTCCACCCTTACATCTGTGACCTGTTCTCCATCCTCCAGCACCAGGTCTGGAATATTTTCTTCCCTTGTTGGCATGGTCACCCTTTGGGTCAGGAAGCCATCCTGGATTGCTTCCAGGAGGATCTGCTCCCTGGCACATGTGGTGGCTGGGATGCTCCAATCCACTCCTGGTAAATTGAAGCATCCCACCACCACAGTGCTTCCTTTGCCACAGAGTCTCCTTAGTTGCTCCCCAGCTCCCTATCCATTTCCTCTTTCTGGATTGGAGGCCACCTTCAGGTGATCTAGCCACTGGAAAAGATTTGACATTGTAGAGTAAGCCTGCAGTGGAATTTTGGTTGTACATTGCACGGCTCATGAGATATTGTGAAATACTGTCACAAGGGTTGAAAGAGTGCCTGTTCAGTGCTTTTGGTGCCCTAGCTCAGAAACAATGTGGGATACAGTATGGGTATGGTCTTTGTGATGTTGCGTGAAGTACTCACTGTCATGATTACAATGATGCTAGAAATTGTTTTCTAGCTCTTATGGTTCCCAAGATACGGACAAATTACTGTTACAAGGGTTTTGTGCCCCATAGTGATGCTGCATGGCTCAAATCGCTTTGCATAAGTGGAGTGTGGGCCCAGATGCATATTGTTATGCAAAATTGGCATCTTGGTGGGAGCTGGGCTCCGCCTCCCTGATACGTATTGTTTACTACTTATATTGAATTTTTTAAAATGTAAGGAAATTCTATGCAAAAACAGTGTTAATGCTTCATTTAAGGTTAAAGTAAAAAAGTCAGGAAATTAGACATTAGGTTGAACCCAACCTCACACACACCACCCCAATTTTCCACAAAATGACAGATGCCTTGGTGTGTCATTGGGGTCGTGAGGCCTAAATCTCCCATTCTCCTTTACTGTAGCATGTCAGCATGCTCGGTCATGGAATATATTATAGAGGTGCGTCGCACCTCTATATTTATAGTTAAAGCCTCTTCTATGTTAAACTCAAAATGTTGGCGTTAATAACTCGGACCCTTTCAATGGATTTGCATGAAATTTGGTATGCGTGGTGGGGCATGGAGATCTCTTGATTTGCGAAATTTCATTTCGGTTGGACTTCCACTTTTGCACACAAAATGCTGAAAATGCACTTTTCACCAGCAATGTGGGCAGCTTTTTGATTTTGTCGGTGTTGCTTCATGTGCGTCGTGTGGCATGCTGCTCTGCAACTTTGCTCAGCTGAAAGAGCTTGGGTCAAGGAACATGCCACTTTTTATTTAGTGAAAAAATATTAATCCATTCAAAAGTTATTAAAGTTTTATTTCCCATTATAAGTCAACGGGAAATTTATATGGTTATTTTGCTAGAAGAAGAGTGGGGTTTTGGCCATCTAGTCCCACCTCACGATCAAAGAATTTGCAGGCTCACGATCAAAGAATCTGAGATCATGAGGCCACCATCTTGTTTTTAGTTTGAGGTCGGAAAAATTCAAATATCTGTGCCCAGGAGGGACTTCTGAGTTGAAACTATGATGGGTTTTGCTCAGAGGTCTTGCCTCTATCGAGCCATGCCAGTGGTTTCTTTCAAAATGGTCAAAAATAGAATTTTTACTTTTTATTCTTTGATCATGGCTTGCTAATGATCTTTAATTGCGAGCCTACAAATTCTTTCATCGTGAGATTCTTTGACAGCGATCTTTGATCACCAGGGCATGACTAGATGGCCACTTGAAAAATCAATTTTTCAGCTGGGTAGCTTATTAAGCCAAATGAGGGTGGGTTTTGCTCAGAAGGCTTCATTCTATCAAGGCATGGCTGTGGCTTCATGTATTTTTCTCTAAAATGTTTTAACATTTTTATTCTTTGATTGTGAGCCTGCAAATTCTTTGCAAATTCTTTGATTGTGAGATTCTTTGATTGTGAGGGAGGGACTAGATGGCAGATTGGGAGAGACCAGATAGCACAATTTTAACAATTTTCAAATTGAGTATCTCGGAAAAGGTTTAGTCTTTTAACTTGAAATTCGGAGGGTGTTGATGGCACATCCTATAGATGTGAATTATAGTACTTAGGTGTCAGACAATACATTTTTGTGGAAATATTGTGTGATGCAGTTTACATTTTGCAGACAGCATTTTCCATGGTGGTATGGCTTTAAATTACTAGGGTAGCTAGCCTTACTGCCATAGATGTACTTTTCAGTCGTTAGTGTGTAAAATGTTAATAGGTGTGGAATTCTGCCAGTGTGATGAATGAAATCCTGAAACTTTCACATTTTATATCTCGGAAACAGTTTGGTCTTTTACATTGAAATTTGGAGCGTGTTGAGGATGTGCTGTCCATGTGAATTATGGTGTTGGAAAATTAATTTGCTGCACCCATGTTGCGTGACACACTTTATGTTTTGCATATGGCGTTTTGCATTGTGGTACTGGCTTCATATTTATAGGGTGCTTAACGTTACTGCCATGGAGGTAATTTGAAGTGGTTAGGTGTCTGAGATGTAAACAGGTGTTGAATTATGCCACTCTGATGACTGACACTTTGCTTTCTTTCAAGGTGGTGGGCCCCACACTCCCAACCATATCGCTGCCAGCAATACGTATGATATTCAGTACTTGAACTCTTATCTTAGGCAGGAATTTGTAAGTTGGTGGGAGCATGGGGCCCAAAGGGCAGCGCTCCCACTAACTTGTGCAACTTTCTACTTTTATATTCTTTCTCAAAAGTAAGGAAATTCTATGCAAAAACTTTGTTAATGCATCATTTGAGGGTTAAAACACAAAAGTCAGGAAATAAGACCTTTAGGGTTGCCCCATCCCCCCTCATGGACCACCCATCATCCCAAGATTGACAGCTGATGGGTGTGTCATTAGTGGGGTTGTGAGGCCTAAATGTCACCCCATGCTTCTTTACTGTGGCTTGTGAATATGATTACAGATGGAATGGGGTGACATTTAGGTTTCACAACCCCAATGACACACCTCATCAGTTGTCAATCTTGGGATGATGGGCGGTCCATGGGGGATAGGGCAACCCTAAAGGCTCATTTCTTGACTTTTGTGTTTTAACCCTAAATAATGCATTAACAAAGTTTTCATAGAATATATATATATATATATATATATATATATATATACACACATATACATATATCTATATGTATCATAATATCATAGTATTATAGTAAAGCCAGCAGAATAGGCCCCATGGTCTATCGTGTCTGCTTGGAAGCTAGCCTGCTCTAGGCCGCCTCCTCCACCCTCAGCCCCACAGGTGGCCCTCCTGGCCTCAGCTTCCCCTGTGCCTGTCTCAACCCTTCTTGAATCCTTCCACTGTGGTCTCTTTCACCAGACTCCTGGACAGTGCGTTCCATGGTTCCACCACCTCTCTGTGAAGAAGTGTCTCCTGCGCTCCCCCTGTACTTCCCCTTTCAGCTTCCTTATGCCCCTGGTAGTTCTGCCCTTCTTAAGCCTGAACACTTCCCTGACTCTGCCCTTATTTATCACCTTTACATACTTGAAAGTCTCTATCATGTCCCTCTGTCTCTCTCCTCTTTCCAGTGTGTACAGATTGAGTTCATCCAGTCTCTCCTCATAGGTCCTACCTTCCATGCCCTGAATCATCCTGGTCACCCTCTTCTAAACCCTCTCCAGCAGCACTATGTCCCTCTTAAGATGGGGTCTCAGAACTGCACACAGTACATAAGATGCAGCCTAACCAGAGCATTATACAGAGGAGGATCACCTTCCTCCCCTGGAGGTAACCCCCTGGTTGTGCAGCCCAGTATCCTGTTTGCTTTTGCTGCATCTCTTTCAACAATTCTCTGTGTTATTCTGCTTTGCTGTCTACCACTATCCCTAAGTCCTCTCTCCCGATGTGACTTGCAATGTGGTCCCCCAGGGTGTATGCATGTCCCGGGTTTCTGACCCAGATGCCAGCACCCTACATTTCCCTGCATTGAACTTCAACCCCTTCATGCCCACCCCCAGGGTATCCAGATCCCCCTGCAGGCCTCTCTCTCCCCTCCTGCCCATCTGCCAGTGCTCCCAGTTTTGAGTCATCCATGAGACTCAACCTACTCTAACACCCCACCCTATGTCTGAGACATAGGAACTGAACAGAGGTGGCCCCAGGACTGAACCCTGGGGACCCCAGTGATGACCCTCCCGGGGAGGAGACTATCCATCCAACCACCACTCACTGTATTCACCCGTAAGCCAGTTTCCACCCACCTGAGCAACTGCCCCTCACTCCCATCCCCCAGCTTTGTTAGTAGGCCGTTGTGGGGTGCAGATCGAGCATGCTTACTGAAATACAGATAGAGGATGTCACCGGCCTATGTCGGTCCAGGGCACCCGCCACCCAGTCATAAAACTCCATCAGGTTAGTCTGGCATGACCTCCCAGAACAAAACCATACTGCCTGTCATCCAGGTGCCCCAACCTTTCCAGCTGCCCTTCAACCTCTCCTTGATAATGCCTTCCATAACCTTGCCTACCACAGATGTTAGGCTAACGGGCCTATAATTCCCCATCTCTTCTCTGGACCCCTTGTGGATAGGCACCACATGAGCCACCTTCCAATCTTGAGGCACCTACCCTGTTATCAGGGAGATGTTGAAGAGTGAGGCCAGTGGAGCTGCCAGCATCCGCCAGTTCCTTTAGCACCCTTGGATGCAGCCCATCTGGCCCGGTGCCTTCTTTTTTTTTTGCAGTTTAAAGTTTATTAACCTTTTACCCATAATATAAACAAAGCAGACATACGTACATACCGACCGTTTACATTAGACACTTATAATTCTTAAATCTGCCTCACTCCACCCTTAACACCCAGCACCTTCTCAGTCTTTAGTGACTGGAGGACTCTCTCATCCTATCCGCTGTGATTTCACCCTCCCATCCCCCTCCTCATACATCCTCTTCTCCCTTCTAGATCACCCATCCCTGCCCTAGTCTCATCCAGTCCTTCAGTCTCCAACTGACTTCCTGGTTCAGTGGGCTCCTCCACCCTCCATCGGGTTGGAAAGATCCCCAGTCTACCCTGGTAATGACAAGCAAGTACTCATTTAGCACCTCTGCTTGTTCCCCAGCTTCCTCGCCTCCCCCATTCTATTCCTGCTGATCTGTGCCCCTCACTTTTTTTTCTTCCTATGTATCTATAGAACTCCTTTCTCCCCTGCAGACATCCCTGGCCAGGTTAAGCTCTTCTTCACCTTGGCCCCCTTACCACCCTGGTGACCTCTTAGCCAGGAAATCATACTCTCCTCTCCCTTGCTGCCCTTAGTGCTTAAAGCATGCATAGGCAGCCTTTTTTTCCCTTCCACCTCCTGCACCTCCCAGGTCCACCAACATGGCTTACTGGCCTGACATTGCTTGTGCTCACCGATATGCAGGCCCAAGCCTCCTGCACCCCTTCTTAATGGTCTCCCACAAGCTACCAGCATCCATGTCTGGCCTTATCTTATCAAGCACCCTTTAAGAATCCTTCCCATACCCTCAAAGTCCGCCCCTGAAATCTATTACTTCTGTGTTAGTGCAATTTCCTCTCTCCCTAGGAACATAAGAAACCAGACCGTGGCATGGTCACTGCCTGCCAATGGGCTGCTCACCTCAGGCCCCTTATCTGGTCACTATCTGCTAGGACAATGTCCAGGATCTGATTCTGCCTAGTAGGCTCCCCACATGCTGGACTAGGAAGGCATCCTGTAAGACATCCATCAACCTCTGCTCCCTGGCCACCGAGGATGCCATAGTGCCCCAGTCTGCTCCTGGCACGTTCAGATCACCATGATCACCACCCTGCCCTTTCTGAGGCCACAGTGACCGATGATGTTCTCAGCCAGATCATCCTCCAGTTCTGCTTCCATTGCTGGGGGTCTGTAGACCACCTCTATTATTAATCTTTACCCCTCCTCATTTGTAGGGTTACCCAATTTGCCTCCACATCTCCTTCTGCCTCTCGATTCCATCAACTACTATGTCATTTTTGACTATCAATGCCACACACCCTCTTCCCACCCCCTATCCTTCCTAAACATTGTGTATCCTCTAAATTTAGGTCCCAATCATGCCTCTGGGCGGCCCATGTCTCAGTAATTACCACCAAGTCTGCTGCACCCTCAACTAGCATTGCCTGGAGCTCTGGCATTTTATTGCCCATGCTCCTGGCATTGATCAGACTGTCCTCCCTCTCCCCTCTCCAGTCTTCTCAGCCCAGCGCAATCCTCATCTCTTCCCCTCAGTTCCCTGGTCTTTAACACTACCAGCAGCCAGCTTTGCATGCTCTAGTCCTGAACCCTCAAGCTTCCTCACTGGGGCTTTCAGTCTTTCTATCCCTCCCCTTACAAGTTTAAACCCCACCTATCACCAATGAATCCAAAAGTTTTAGTTTAGGATCTCTCTCCTCCAGGTTGAGATGCAGCCTATTCCTGACATATAGCTCCTTGTCTTCCCATGTATCACCCCAGTCCCCATCAGTCCATACCCTTCTGACTTGCACCACTCCCTGAGACACTGGTTCACCCCCTATGTTTTGCTTATTTTCCCGCTTGCCCTTGGTACTGGCAGTATATCAGAAAAGGAGATTGAGAATCCTATAGAGTGGCAAACCCTGGCCAGTTCCCTGAATCTTTCCTTTATCTCTAGTTCACTGTTCCTTCTAAATCGTTTGTTCCCAGGTAAACTAGAAGTCTGGGATCTTCCGCATTCCTTGCCATTGAGTATAGCTGGAATTTGGCCTTATATACTGATAGGCCTGGGATACATATAACCTTGACTGGGCTGCCTTTTCCTTCCCCACCCCCCACTGGATACCTCTAATCATGGAGTCACCCAGCAGAACACCTTCACCTCTCCCCAAGTTACTAGCTTGTTTGTGCCCTTCCATACTCCTCCTTCTGTCTTCGTCCCCGGCTTGCTCCTTGCACCCCACAGCCTGGGTGTCTCTATTTTTGTGCGTGCCCTTCCAGGCTCCCTCTTCTGCCCACGCCCCCAGTTTCTCCTCTCACCCCTGCAACTTGGGGACACAGGTCTGTATGTGCCCTTCCAGACTCTTTCTCCTGACTATGGCCCCTGCTTGCTCCTCGCCCCTCCCACAACCTTGGCATCACTAGTTTGATTGTGCCCTTCCAGCCTCCCTCTTCTGTCTCCCTCTCCCAGCTTGCTCCTCACACCTCACAGCTTGAATATCACTAGTTGCCCCTTAACTCTTTCCCAGTTGGTCTGTTACCATTGACTTCTCCACCCAGGCCTCCTATTCCTGCTTTCCTTCTCCTCTGCTCCCCCTCAGGTTCTAAGTAATGGACCCTTGTGCCCTAGTGCTCTCTACACCCCCTCTTCTGGAAATTCCAGTCTCGGAGCTGGCCTACCCAGAGTGCTCCTCCTTACCCCCTCCTTGTCCGCTTTTCCTTCCTCAACTCTGCCCTGTCCTGGATCCTGGCCTCGTCCACCCGGACTCTGTTCTGTGCATCCCCTCTGCCTCACCTTCTCAGACCTGGGCTCCTGCCCCTCCCTGCCCATCTGGTGCCCTGGTCTCACGTTCCCCATGCCCCTCTGCCCCCTCTGACACCTGACCAATCCTCGCCATCATCCTGCACCCCTGCCCACCAGCCTTTTCCACCTCATTATCTAGGTACAGCAGGGTGAAGCAATTTGTAAGTGTGATGCCTGCCCCAAGCTTGCCCACTCCTGTCCCCCTCCCTTCCCCTTCCTTGGCTCTCTCTGGGCCACCCTCCTGTACACCTCCTGGACCGTACACTGGTATTTTCATGTCTCTCCCCAGAGTGACCATGTGGTCCTAGTCCTCTCACTTCCATGCCTATACCCTGGGGTATGCCATTTTGTCCTCACCTATCATCACATGGTTCCTTCCCCTCTTCTCTCCAACTCATCCCCTCCCTCCTCTAACTGCTTCCTGATCCCTCAACCTCCCACCTGAGGCCTTCCAACTGGTAACACACTGGGCATCCTCCAAACCTCCATGCCTAATTCAATATGATAGCTGCCCACACCCGTACACCCAATCACCCTCCCGAAGATACCAGCTCTTGCATCATTTGATCCCATCCTCACTGTTAGGTGTGGGCAATATGGCCCCTTGGCAATAAAAAGTACCCTTCAATCCATATACACTCAATCAAGCTACCCTTTTCCCAGCAGTATTGCAGCATATGCCCGGCAATCGATACAAGCAGTACCCAAGATACAGTAGCCAGCATACCCAAGCATCACTCTAATAGGATTAGGATGTTGCAAGGCCTTATGGTACTCACCCAATAAATGTAGGGTGAGCCTTGGTGTGGTGGGTTGTGGGTGGGCAGGTGGAGTACACCATAGGCTGGGTCAAAACACAATCAGCCAAGGAGTCCTCTGGCAGTGACACCTCACACAATCACCAACTTGTCTGCTAGAATCCCTTACTCCTGCCCAAACTAAATGTAAAAGCACAATAAAGGGCAGTTAAGACCAGCCCTCAAATACATTTACAAACACCCAAAAATACCAGCTAAGAAAAATCTTTCAGATCTACTCACACTCATAGCCCCCAGCTAAAGGCAGGCTCTTTCTCCTCTCCAAACTGAAGGCTAACTGAGATGGCAGTTACACCTCACATTCAAACAGCACTAATCCCTGTAATATGATGCCTGCATTTACAGGCCAGCCAGCAACTTTTAAACACACAAACACCAACTTGTCTGCTAGAATCCCTTACTCCTGCCCAAATTAAATGTAAAAGCACATTAAATGACAGTTAAGAACAGCCCTCAAATACCATTACAAACACCCAGAAATACCAGCTAAGAAAAATCTTTCAGATCCACTTACACTCACAGCCACCAGCTAATGGCTCCTTCTCCTCTCCAAACTGAAGATTAATCTATCTATCTATCTATCTATCTATCTATCTATCTATCTATCTATCTATCTATCATGGTTAAACATAAAGGGTCCAAATCCAATATTCTGATTGTATAAAATACATCACATGACCGTACGTATATCAGAGCCCGACCACACACCTGCACTTTTACCCCCTCAAAACAATTTTGACAATTTATCAGTTAGATAAACCACTCTGGGGTGTGCGGTCATGCTCTGATATTTACCCTATAGATGACTGAAGCACTCAGCCTGCGGCCTCGTCGTAACAACCTACACCAAGGCGCATGTGATATCAGAGAGCTTAATGCACAACCTCAGAGTGTTTTTATCTATTACATATATATACAATATGGGTGGAGCTTCTAGAGTGTGATAAATGGAGATATCTTCACTGGAATGTGATAATGATGATGACATCAGTACTGTGACGATAAATGCTGTTTATCCATACTCGCTGATGTCACCACTCACTCACTACAACCTGCATTCTAAATGAAACTGCTCAGGTTTTCTGTCTCACTGAGGCATGCAAGGGCAGGATCATTACCACACACAACACTATGCTGCTTGGCACAATTCTTGCCATGCAGCATATCTTTTCTGTGGGGACTCCAGCCCCCACACCCCATGTTATGTAGGGCTGTGCCCCAGACTCCAACATAGATTCTCAACTCTGGGGGTTCAGGTTGGGGAGCCATAAAGATTGAAAATAAAATTTCTGGGACCGGAATCAAGCCTGGTCCCAGAAGCACTGCTTGAGTTCCTGCTGCTGTGGCTCAGTCCGTCTGAGCCACAGTAGCTAGTCGGTTGAATCCACTCCAGCAGTGGTCTTATCTTCTGCCTGGGAAAGTGGAAATGGTGCACACGCGACAGCAGTATAAGCGGTATTGCACCATTCGGCTCACTAGTGCAGTGCTGTCCTGGTTAGCCATAATGTTGTATGCTATTAAGCTGCAACATTATGACCCGTAGGGCCTGCAAGTAACTCAGTTAGCATTGCAAGTACACTAGCTGTCTGCTGTGCAGCTTCATAGCCTCCATTCTAAATGAAACTGCTCAAGTTCTCTGTCTCAGTGAAGCCTGCAAGTAACTCAGCATTGCAAAGTACACTCAGCTGTGTGCTGTGGTGTTCCTAACACTCCCAGCCCATTCAGAAATACTCACACACACTCACACCACACACAGAGCAGAAAACACACAGAAAAAATATTTCAAAGCTCCCACCCCTATTGTATAAATAGTACACATGATGTGCAGATCATATGCAATGGAAAATATTCTCACTCCTCCTGGGTGAGCTCTGAGATAATCTCACTTGTGCCTTAGGTGCTCGTGGTATCCACAACTCACTCTGCAGGAGTGAGAAATATATCCATATCACACTCCTGCCCATCATGTATCCTTGCCTGCCTCTCTCTCTTCAATCTCTCTCTCTCTCTCTCTCTCTCTATTTATTGAAATGTTTCACCAGGAAGGCACACTGAGCAACAAGTCACTCATCTCCCAGTTTGACCTGGGGAAGGGGTACAACTGGAATGAGACATTAAACATTAACATTACAAGATCAACATTAACATACAGTTGTAAAGGCAGGTGTTTCAAATAGTGTTACAGCAGTGTTACATAAAACATGTAGAAAGAGTGGACAATAATAAGTGCGCGTTAATAAATAAACAAGTGCTTATGTGAAAGAAAGGGGAAAGGGAGGGAGGGGTGAGGGGTTGGGGAAGAGTCGCTTTCCTGGTCACCACTTCAGGATGTGAGGAATCCTACAAGGGGACTGGGGGGGACCAGAGAGAAGGGGATAAGGCAGTGCCCCAGAGAGACCCCTTTAAGATGGTGGGGAAGGGAGTAGATGAGAGATACAAGCCCCTTGGGGGTAGGAGAGGGACCCATGGAGTGCATTTGGTGTCCTTTACATTTTCTGAGAGGTCAAGAGAGGCCAGTAAGGGAAGCAATTTGTGGGAAGGGAGGAGGCCTAGAGATTTGGGGTGTGGGTGTGCACAGGGTAAAATGAAGGTAAGGGTAGGGGTTAGGGTTTGTTGAGGGCTTAGAGGAGGGAATTAGGAGGGACATGGCAGGAACAGCTTGGTGCAAGATAATTATTGAGAGCAGAGCTGATGGAGTAGGTGGAGGATGAGTGCCAGATGTGAGGGGAGGAATTCCAAATATTTGGGAGGTGGTAAGATTAACTGGATTGACCAATTTGGGTGGATCTGTGGGAGACAATCAGGGTACATGTGCTGGTTGATCTAAGGGTATGGGAGGGTGGGGGTGTTATAAGAGGAGGAGGTGAGGTAGGAAGACGCTCACCCAACCAGTACTTGGAGGTGAATTTAGCACAGTGGGAGAGTTGTCTATTTGCAACAGAGGGAAGGATAGGGCACAATAAAGATTGCAGTGATGGGTGCAGGGGAGCATCCAGGGCAAAGCAGCAGAAGGAATTGAAGAGGGTGTCCAGTCTTGCCATGGAGGAGTTAGTGGCAGCACTATAGACTACATCACAGTAGTCAAAATGGGCAGTATCATCTTCTGAACAAGTTCACGCCTAGCCATAGGAGGTATGCAACTACGGTTCCTGAACAGGCACCAAGCTTGGGGCAAAGTTTTTTCTGGATGGAATCAATATGTCCAGAGAGTTTAGGTGTTGTTCAACCAAACACCTAAGTACCTGAAGGAGGATGTGTCCTCAAGTAAAGTCCCCTCAAGGGTGTGAACAGTGGGTATGGAGGGAAGCCTAGAGCATCTCTGCCTTGTGCCAAAGGTCATGGAGACAGTCTTCTTGGCATTGAGGAAAAGTTTATGGTTAGCAAACCAGAGCTGAACCTTGTCAAGTCTTGCTGTAAGCTGGTTGTAACCTCATCAGGACAGGAGCCAGATGCATACAGGACTGTATCATTGGCATACATATGTATAGTGGAGGATGGAGAGCAAACAGGGAAGGTCATTTAAGAAGATGGAGAATAAGAGGTGCCTAATACCAAGCTCTGGGGACTCCAGTGCTATTCATGAGGAGGGAAGTGACGACCAAGATCTTAACTGATTGGGTTCTATCAATAAGGTAGGCCTTGAACCAGTTTGTAGTGGAGGAGATAGGCCAGTTGCTGTGAGTGAGTCGGAGAAGGGAATGAAGATGGTGTTGAAGGCCTTGGCTAGAGTAATTTGGCCATTGTCCATCCTGGTTAGGATGGAGTCTGTGGAGCCATAGGAGAAAGGTGGTTGTTGAGTATTTTTTCCTGAAACCAGACTGGAAGGGATGTAAAAGGAGCGGCAGATAGAAAAGAGGTGAGTTGGGAGGACAATGTGTTCTTGAAGCTTGGGGTAAGGAGGAGAGAAATGGGGTGATAGTTGCCAGGGGATGAGGGTTACCCCTTTGGGTAGAGGGGATCACAGCATGTTTCCATGAAGAGGGGACCAAAGCAGTAGAGAATGAGAGATTTAGGATTATTGAGAGGGGGTAGGCAATGGCCAAGCGGAGAGGGAGAGGGAGTTTTGGGTCAAGGCCAGCAGGGAGGCACCTTTAGAGGGCTGATGGTGAGGAGGGCATGTAGGGCATTGTTTGGGGTTACAGTAGTGAAAGAAGGGAAGGTGGAAGGGGCGGTGGAGGGGCACACTGGTAAGGGTGGAGAGAGGAGGATTTCAGTAGCTGAATAGGGAGTGTTATTGTGTCTTGTGGTTTGGGTGGGTAGGTTCAGAGATTGGTCTGAGAGGTTTAGGGCTCCAATTTCATTTTTAGTTTTGGTAGTTTTAGGTGACAACCAATTTATATTGAAGTCACCTAGGATAAATAATTCCCAGAGCGAGCAAGGAAGTGATGGAGGTCAGAAGATCTAAGCGTGACTGAAGGATAGACATTTGGGTGGCAGTATATGCCGGCTATAAAGATTGGGAGAGTGAGCGGAGGGTCACATGGATAGCCAGGGCATCATGGGTCTCAGGACTGGAGGATAAGTAGATGATGGAATATTGGATGGATTCTGGGCGTAAATAGCCACACACTACCCCTGTCAGCATGGTCTTGCCTTGCAGTGAGTAGCCAAGTAGTCAGTGATGTTGCTCTTTAGCAAGTTTCTGAGATGATTAGACTGTCTGGTTTTAGAGTGCATGCCATGGTCTGAATGTGGTCTATTGTTGCAACAAGCTGTGGGTGTCTAGATGTCGGATCTTTAAGCCCTTTGGGAGGGCTGAGAGAAGAGAGTGGGGGGAGTAGGAGGATATGTATATATATATATATATATATATATATATATATATATATATATATATATATATATATATACCCTCCTCCCTTTATTCCCTTACCTCTGCTCTGCACATTTCCTTACACCTACTTGCACCTGCTTCTGACCCCTCCTTGCATATCTGCCTCCTCATCTCCCTCTCACTTTTTCTCTCCCCTCTCATTCTCCTCTTTCTCATCCCCTCTACCCCACCTGCACTTATACGACCCCTTATAGACTAGCTCTTAAAAAGTGTGACTGGATCCTATGTGTTCACCCTGCTGCATCTGCACCACTAGTGAACTGCCTGAATTGTATGCATTGTCAACCTTGCATCCTATGCTTGGTCCCTGTACTGATTCTATATGCATGCTGCTCCTATGAACTGCCAGTACAGTAACTGTTGCATCAGCCTATTATGTACTCAACTGCCATGAACCTGTTCTGTAGCTGTATGTATGAATTCACCATCTGCTATGAATGTATCTAAACTCTCGCTCTGTCATCCCTCTCCCCATTCCCCAGGACGTACCCATTGAGGCGAGCATTAAGTTGCTCAGTGTATCTTTCCTGGAGAAACAATTCAATAAATAAATACAAATAAAAAATATACACAGTATATAGCTGCTACATTCTTTTATGCTCTGAATAAGCAGTCTTCTAGGTGAAATCAAGGGGATGGGCAACTGGTTGATCCGTGTGTGCTTGTGTAATACTGTACTGTACTAAGTGCCTTGATCTTTCTTCATCCCTGCATGTAATGAACAGGGAGCTATAACAGACTAACATAATGACTGCCTTTTATTTGTTATATTGGGAGCGCTGTAGTTGGCTGATAAATAATTAAAGAAAACTGCCACTTTTTTAATTGGGACTCACTTAATTGGGATAAAAGAGCTGCCACCAGCAGATTAAGCAGCAGCTTTGACTTCCAGTGGGTACAGTAGGTGTTCTTACCAAGTAATTAACCTGCTGTTGCAAAATGCTGCTTGACAGTGTTGCAGGATTTGTTTTAACTGTGTGTGTGATTTTTGTTTGAATGTTTACATTTTGTTTCCCTATTTAACATTTCTCATGGTTTTCCTTATTGTTTGAAATAGTGAATATGTTCATTTTTCAGAACACAAAATACATTTTATGTTTGAATGACATGCTACCAGAGAAAGCACATACATTTCTTTACTGTAAATTAGAACATTAGTATCTGCTTCTGAATGTTCTCCGTCATCTGTGCAAGATATATACTGTGACTTTATTAAAAAAATACCTTCATATGTTTTTAAACAGTATCTTTTCCCAAAAAAGTAAGGTATTAGGGTGTGACTTTGTTTCTTGTTTTCAAAGCAAATATGCCATGTAGTAGTACAATGCACTACAGACTTTGGACCTCTTTTTGTAAACTCTGACATTAAACCAGATTGGACTGAAGATGATGTACAATCTGTAGAATTCTGAAACAGAGCTACTGCAGGAGACAAGGCAATTTTATTGGCAGTTACAGTTAATCCCTTTTTCATGCAGGAATCTGTGACACTGCATTACATCCTGGTGGGCTCCACTGTAGCTTCTCTACTGAAAACAGTACATCAAGCAATAATTGGCAGAGGCATAGTCATAGCAGTTGTTTCGATTTAAATGCTTGTTATTTGAGATGTGTGAAGTGGCTGCATTTCACTTCACAATCACATTTTGCAGAGTTTTTATAGTAAAATCGGCACTTCATGGGAAAAAGCTCTGTGAATTGGCCCTTCATGGCTTGCAGACTGCAAGGTAGCTACTTCATGCAATAAATTCCAAGTGCCACTTTTGCAGAATTAGTTTTTAAAATAACTGGAATGCTGTCTCCTCCACCTTACTGCACCTCTTCCCTCCCCCAGAAAAGCAATAATATGCCCCTTTCCCACATAGCATCCCATCCCACCCTACTACCTACAGAGACAACCAGTCCCATTTGTTCTTTTCTTTTATTATTCTTTTGTAATTGAGTAAGGCCCACTAGGCACAAGTCCTGTTTCAGGGTGACCTTGGAACACTGTGGAGGATACTTGACTCATCCAGGGTCACACAGTATTCAAGTAGAGGTTGTGGGGCTCAAACTCAGTTCTGTTGAATGTACCAAGCTTATTCAATGCTCATTACTCTACCTTCTAGGCTATATTGTTGATTCTCCCTTGCCTTTTCTGCTTGCTTTTCTTATTTCACATTGTCCACTGTTTTCCATCTGTTCTGTGTGTTCCTCTTCTGTTTGTGCTGTAGCTGCATCTCCTGATCCCCTGCTTGTGCAATTTGTCCAGTTAGCTCACTGTATTCTGTACTTGCTTCCTCTGGTTGCTATGCTGCCTCCTTGTCCATGGCTGTGTCTGGCAGCTCATTCTCTATATCTCTGTGCCCTTGGTTTCTATGTCAGGTTTGCTTCATGTGCTTTCCCCTGTCCTTGACTGGCTGCCTTCTCTGTAGCTGGCTAACCATTTTTTGTCCTGAGTTCCTCCTTGACTTAGCTACCTTAAGCTATCACCCTTTTGCCCTGTGTTGCTTCTGTGGCAATTGCTAGTCCTGGAGTTTTTGCACAACTCAGTCTATCATAGCCTACCACCTTCTTTCCCTGTTTTGTTATTGTTGTCTATTGTTTGTTGCCTGTGCAGTCCTTCCTTTTGACATTTGTTGATTCTGCACCTTGTCCTCTTAATACACTGCTTATTAATATTCCTCTGGGCACTCAACCTCTAGTTTATTTTCCGTTACTGTTAGGGATTCACCATCACCTCTGCTCTTTCCTTATTTTTCTAGTGCCCTCTTGGTTATTGACCAAAAGGCCTGAAGTGATGCTGCTGCCTATGAAGATCACTGCTGGAGTGGGGATCCTATTGGCCATGCAGATTGACTTGGGGCACCCATTGACATCTACCCTTCCCTACCTAGCATCTTAAGGGTAGGGTTCTCACCATGTGGCCACTTTAGCTATGCAGATTTTCTTAGTGTCATCTTCAGATGTTGTATTTACAGTATGGCTTCTTGCTTCCTGTGGGTGGGACTCTATTTTTGGGGTCTCTTTGATTGTGCTGATCAACTCAGTGACATCGCTTGAAGCAGTTCTTCTAACATTTTCTTACATGTTGTCTGGCCTCACTCATTTTGACTTTCCTTTAGTTCCTCTTACATCTCAGTCCTAGTTTGGAGCTTCTCACAGAGTTGAGGCTGGGTGACCATGCTCAGCAGACACTACTCTCCTCAATTCCCACCTTGTGAGTGGGATTCCTCTTTGACAGGGAGAGAGCCCCTTTAGCCATGACTAAACACTTGTCAGCACCTCATGGCACTATTCCATTAGAGGGATAGAGCGAAAGCCTTTCCCTTTAAACATTTGAGCTGACTGGATTCTAAATTCATCAGCATCTAAGCCATCACTAAGTCTGCCTCTAGCCTGGAGGGACAGAGACCTAGGCTTTGGTTCTCCTGAGATTTCCACCACAAGGCTTTTTCCTCTCTGTGCTAAAGTCATAGTTTTCTGCTAAGAGTCGGGGCTGGATGGTGGTATTTTTCCCTTCTGGTTCTTTGCATTTCTGGCATTTTTATTCAGGGCCTGACTCTCCTCTCCTTGGGAAGTAAGTGCTACGCCTGTCGTCATTGTACTTTGAACCTTGGGCTGAGTAACTTTTGCTGCCTACCTTGTTGCTGCTTTCTTGTCTTGCTGTTACTTGCACCCTCTTTGTACTATTACAAATAAAAGTGTTGCCAGATCACATTATTAGTTCCTGGTCCATGGTGTAGTAACACAGAAGTAGGTGAGTCCTGTGCATTTTTCTTGCTGAACTGTGCATACTTTGATACTAGCACCATCACTGTGGATATGGGTATCTTCCCACCTACCATCTGTCAACACTGAACTTTTGGCCTTCTTCCCTAAGGTACCTTTGATTTTGGGGACCTTGTCCCTGTGACACTGCAATGGGTGGAACTTTCCCATTAGGGTCCTGCATCTTCATGGTACCCCACAGGGTGGTAGTTCCTGTAGCAGGACAGATAGAGTATAGTTTCAAATTCAAATATGTTGAACAAGCATTCTACATACTACTACCAAGTACCACAGTCTGACCTTTTCAATCCTAACCATTCCTGTTTTCATAAGCTTTCTGACATACAGAGCCTGAATGATGATAACTATTTGAACCAGCTTGGTAGGCTGGAAAATGGGAAGTGTTTTTCAATACAGCTCTTTACTAAAGAAAGAAACTCGGACAGTGAAAGTTGGACTTGTTCAGAATAATGGCAGACTGAGAGAGCGCTGGGACCCTGGCCTGGGACACCGACAGGGACAGAAAGAAGAGCCCTCTGAAGTCAAGAGAGGGATGCAAAATCCTGCAGAGCTTACTATATAAAGTATGCAACTCATGATGAACCTACTCCTTGCATAGAGTTTGAACAGTCAAACATTTCTCTGTAGCTACTGTATTAACACAGCTCCAATACCTCTGTTTAATCACATTTCATGTACAGGTACTAGTGCACATTTGTCAGCCAAGACACTGACTCATACTGACGAGTCTGATGAGACTACACTCAAGGAAGTCTGGCAGATACAACAAAAAACACATCTGGTGCTAGCATGCCAAAGGTACAGTTGTATCCAAGCTCAGAGGATACACGGGGCTGACATGTTCTGAGACAGCTGGTGCTGACAGAAGGGTAGCTGTAGATGTCAGATGCTGTTGGAACTGCTTGAGAAATCCACAAAATAACTGCCCACATACCATCATTGCAGGGCAGAGTTGGAAGGCAAGGGACGGGAGAGGCATTTATGTCCCTTGATCTGCTCACAACATTTAATTTTTTAAATTTAAAATCTGTTAACTGGGCAATACCCAAGGGCATTAAATGACCATTTTATGGAGAGACCCCCAAAATACAATAACAATAAAAATAATTAATTATAGTACATAATTCATCATGCATTACTACATTAATATTGGGAAAGCTTCAGACAGTATTGTTTTTAAAGTTTCTTAAAAATGTTGAAAGAATCAAGAGACAACAATGAATCAGGCACTGCATTCCACAGCTTAATAAAACAAGCATTTGTCAATGCGAATGTTGCTTGCTTGTATGTGCTGTTTAGGTATTTGAAGTGACAGTGTCATGCCTTCCTCCCAAGACATCCACTGTGTCTTTCAGCTCAGTATTCACAGAAGAGTGGGAGGGGCAAGGCCACAACAGTACAGCAGTTGCCAAGGGGTGAAGAGGTGGACAAAAGAGTCCTGCAGGAGCTCACTAAATTAAAGGTAGACAAAGCTTATGGAACCAGACGGCATACGCCCAAGGATATTAACAGAGCTGTGAAGGAGATAGCAGTACCTCTGGCAGCCATGTTCACTGAGTCATTCAACATGAGTGAATTGGAGGAGGGCACATGTGGTCCCTCTACACAAGTCCGGCAGCAGGGAGGAGGCAGGGAACAATAGGCCATTCAGCCTCACCTCAGTAGTGGGGAAGATCATGGAGACATTGCTTAAAGAAAGGATAGTGGGGCATCTAGATGCCATCAGAACCAGGACCATAGACAAGATGGATTCACAGTGGGGACATCATGTCAGATAAATCTGGTTGATTTATTTGACTGGTGACAAAGGAAGTGAATCAGGGTGGGGCAGCGGACAACGCCACCTTGATTTCAGCAAAGCCTTTGACACCATCCCATATAGGAGGCTGATAAACTAGCTGGGTAGGCTGGACATGGGGAAAGGGTGGTAAACTGGGTTAGAAACTGGCTAACAGACAGGAGGCAGAGGCGGTGGTAAATGGTATGCAGTCTAGGAGAGGAGGCGACCAGTGGGGTGCTGCAGGGATCGGTCCTGGGGCCAGTTCTGTTCAATGTCTTCATTAGTAATACTGCAGAACATCTGAAGGAACTTTTCACCAAATTTTCAACATAGCCATTTAAGACCTCTGCTCATGAACAGTGTCACTGTGATTTTCTTAATTGTCCCGTACATTGATTTAGCACACCGACTCGCCACAATAAGCTACATGAGGCTGAAACATGTTTTAGGTGAGATGTGAAAAATGACAGCTGTACTACTCATAAGAAGGTGTGGTAAAATGGCAATGTTGAAAATCTGGAGTGAAAATATTGAAATTGCATGAACTTACGAGCCTCTTGTCAAGACACTGTGCAGACGCGCTAGTAAAACAGTCATTTTTGGAATTTTGGCACCAAATTTTCAACATGGAGTTTTGGGACCCCTTCTCATGAATGATGTCACTGTCATGGCATTATTTGGCCTGAAGGGTGATTTTCGCAGTGACTGTGCAGTGACTGCGAAATCACCTTTGGGGCCCGAACTCTTGCAATGACAGTGACATCATCATGTTAAGCTTTCATCATTAATTGGTCTAAAATAAAAAAAATACCTGAATATGCAACAAAGTTGAAACCCCTATCTAGCTCATTATACAGCTTGGCATTTCCTCAGTTCACGGTCGGCTTTGAAGAGTGCAGGCGTGTTCCCGGTCCACGAAGATCGTCGCACGAGGTCCGGAGGTAAGTATAATTGAGGGTGTGTGTGGGAGGCTAGGTGCGGGTTGTGGGGGGTGGGAGGCGCCCACGGGACAATTTTTGTTTTACAGGTTTTTAAAAAAGCGTCATGGGACGTTGCCACACTGGGGTGGGTTCCCAGCGTGGCACAAGGACGATAGAGGTTCAGCCGGCGGGGATTGGGCATCCCCATCGGCCATGGCATTTGTTGCCATGCTGGGGTGGAGCTCAGCGTGGCACAGAAGGAGGTTCAACCGGCGGTTTAGGCACCCCCGCTTGCCACTTGGGGTGGGCTCCCAGCGTGCCACTTACTGACTGGGGTATGCAGCTCAGCCCGATGGGGATTGGGCACCCGTCGGCTATACAGTGCATGCGGGGTGGGGGCGCGCATGCCTGCGTGGGTGTCTGTGGGGGGGGGGCTGCGGTGAGCAGCGATATCTTATCACGGTGCTCACTGAAGAGTAACTCCCCTTTTCAACTGTATGCCACTGCATTTTGAGCGGCTGCCAGATAGCTCCAGAATGCATTGGCTTGTGGGCCATGCCTGCCAACACACTGACTGAATTGGAGGAGGAGGTGACACACCTCAAATCTCCGATGATGGCACTATGTTTCTTGCACATGCGTGCAAGCAACATAATGATACAAGAATAATCTTTGTCCATGGAATGTTTTACAGAAAGAGGCACAAAAACATTAGTATACACAGTTCTGGTAAAATATTGATTAGGACATTTATGAACATCAAATATGAAAGAAAAGGAACTTAAGAATTATAAAACCTTTTGAATGTTGTAAGACTAGAATAGCTAACCCTTTGTTCAAAGGAGAGCCAATCCACTTTAGTATATAAGGAACTGAGCTGAATGGAATGCTGGTTGGAGCTAGCAAAATTGTAAACTGAATAATAGAGAACTGTTACTTGCTCAAGAG
This sequence comes from Neoceratodus forsteri, assembly GCA_016271365.2. Lineage (NCBI taxonomy): Eukaryota > Metazoa > Chordata > Ceratodontiformes > Ceratodontidae > Neoceratodus > Neoceratodus forsteri. Next base: position 387,916,955 of record CM057456.1, read on the forward strand.
CAGTGAATGTATTGGTAGGCCATAATCAATGATTGATAATAGTAACGATTGAAACAAGACTTTCCTGGGTTGAATAGATAAATAAATTTTATGTTGTCTTCGCATCTGCAAGCAACATTTTGTAACAATGGAGAAATGCAGAGGTGTATCAGTTTTGGTGAATGCAGGGCAAGCTTTAGAAGGTGTGTCCCTCATCGCCAACTAGCTTATACGCGAAGCGTGCAGTGCCACCAACTTGAAACAATTTTGTATACAGCAATCAGAGCTAAGCTCGTCATGCAGCAGTACTGATGACATGCCTCTGCTTCATGCCTTGCCTGGTGTAACATTTAAATAAACATGGCAGCTGGCTCTGCCGCACACCTCTTGCAACCCCTAGAAAGCTGACTTGAGGGTGCCTAATCCCCTGTTGGCATGTGTAAACCTCCCCAAGATTGTGTGGCATACTGGGAGCCCACCCAGTGTGCCTCCCTGTGTTCAGAAGCCAATCGTGTTGGCAATTTCCTGCCCCACCCACCCCATTGTGAGCCACACTGGGAGCCCACCCAGTGTGCCTCCCTGTGTTCAGAAGCCGACCGTGTTGGCATTTTCCTGCCCCCACCCACCTCATTGTGAGTCATACTGGGGGCCCACCCCATTGTGGCAAACATCATGCCCTAAAGTCATGGGGCACACTGGGACCCACCCAGTAACCCCAACATTGTTTCATATACCTGTAAAGAAAGAAATGGTCCGTGCTGTTTTTTTTTTTTTTTTGGAACCTGAAACAAAGAAAATTGTCCTTCGCTGTCGGTCTCACCCCATACTTACCTCTGGAGGTCTGGCACCACAATCTTCAGTGGAGTAGGAACACATCTGCACTCTTCAAAGCCGACTGAAAACTGAAGAAATGCGGTAAGCTGGATAATGGCATCAATGGGGAAAGTTTCAACTTAGGTGGCTATCTCTGCCATTTTGTGACTTTTGACTCCAAATTTGCAACATGGAGTTCTTGGGACCCCACCTCAAAATCAGTCACTGTCATTTCGTTATTCATCCCTAAAGGTGATTTCATGGTTACTGCATGAAATCACCTTTCAGGACTGATTAATGACAATGACAGTGCCACTGTTCATGAGTGGGCTCCCAAAAAGTTCCTCCCTATGTTGCAAATCTGGTGAAAAAATTCAAAAAATGACTGTGTTACAAGCATGCATTCTGTAGTTTCCACGCACCTCATAACTTCAAGAATTTGTAATATTTTCACTCCAGATGTTCAGCATTGCCATTTTTCACACCTCCTTATGAACAGTACAGCTGTCATTTTTCACATCCTGCCTGAAATGTGTTTTGCATATCTGGTGCACAATGGCAAAGTTGCTGTGGGAAATCAATGTTTGGGGCAGATTAAGAAAATCAAAGTGTTACTGTTCATGAGCAGAGGTCCCAAAATGCCTATGTTGAAAATTTGTTGAAAAAGTTTCAAAAATGACTGTGTTACAGTGTTCATTGTGCAGTTTCACGCATGCTCATAACTTTGAGAATTTTTAATATTTTACTCCAGGTTTTCAACATTGCCATTTTTTCACACCTCCTTATGAATAGTACAGCTGTCATGTTTCATATCCTGCTAAAATGTATTTTCACACATCTGGTGTACAATGGACGCTGTCGCTGTGGCAAATCAACGTTCGGGACAGAGTAAGAAAATCACAGCAACACTGTTCGCCAGCGGAGGTCCCAAAATGCCTATGTTGAAAATTTGGTTAAGAAAATCCCCAAATAATTGCGTTCAGGTGTCTGTTGCTCAGTTTCTGTGCACGGCGTAACCACCAATTTTCCATATTTTCACTCCAGATTTTCAACATTACAATTTTTTACGTCTCCTCATGTACAGTACAGCCGTGATTTTCACATCCTGCCTGAAATGTGTTTTACACCTGTGGCTAATGAACTGATAGTGCCGCTGTTCATGAGGTGGGGTCACAAAAAGCCCATGTTAAAATTTGGAGGGAAAATAACCAACAAATGCCTGGGGCATTAGGTTTTGAACTGTAATGCCCCACCCTGTAGAGACTGACAGGCATCAGGGATGTGACTTGGGATTTTTGGCTGTAATGTTCACCTATTCCACCCTCAGTCTGCAGCCACTGACAGGCATCAAGGTGTGCTTTGGACTCTTCAGCCCCAAAGTTCACCTCATCCTCTTATAGTGCACCCATCTCAGTGTATTTTCTTATGGAATGGGGTGACAGTAGGCCCAAAGACCCCAAGGCACACCGTGACACTTGGTGTCTGCAGGGTGGTGGGGTGAGGTGAAATGGTGTGAGCATTATGGCTGATGACCCAAAGGCACACTCTAGTGCCTGCTGCCCTGCAGGGTGGGGGTGGGTTGGCGTCAGTTCAATACTTCACAGCCATTCCTATTATGCATCTCTCTAACTTCTGCACTACCAATGCAAATGCCAGCAAGACAACATTCGGCACTGACAAATGCTTGTTTAATTGGTACAATTGCTCCAGTTGAGAATCTACCGTTTAACTACACAATCGATGTGATCAGGTTCTTTGTGATAAAGGTGAATTCGGCATGTGAATACCCTTATCGCAACCCACATCACCGAAATTCAATTTTGGTGATGTGGAATCGCACAAGGAAAAGCAGTGCAAAAAACTTTTATTTTTCTTTTATGTGGGGGCCTCAGCCCTACACCCCCCTAAATTTGGATTCTCAACTCCAGGGGGTGCATCTTGTTACAAAAAAAACCACACTGTTTCAGGCCTGACACAACAAAAATTACTGGCGCCTGGTCCTTAACCCTGAATCCCCACCACCCCAAGCCAGCACCTAGCCCACCACGGCATGACACCAGCTTGTTGGAAACCTGCAGCACCACCCCTAACATACCCTCCACCCCACGTTTTGTGAGGCTTGCTCCCAGTCCCCCCTGCATGTACACATGCACAACATCCTGTCGCCTTTTCACGACCCACCTCATCCAGTCACCAACCCCACACCTCTGCCATCAGGGCACTAGCGAAAGCAGGTTGCTATTTTAGCAGGCACCCACTTGCTAGTGCCCCATATCCTGGTATAACTAGTGATCATTATATGACAGAGTCTGATCCAAAATAAATCCTATGTAGTGAAAATTTGTCACTTGTTCAGTTTTACCATTGTCCAAGACAACAAATTGTTTGAGCTTTTGCTGAGTTCCAAACAGCAAAGATGTAGTCTTAGTAGTGTTGAGTAACATTCCATCATATCCAGTAACCATGACTGCATGTTATTGAAGTCTCTTTGAAGCTGGAAGCTAACATCATTAGGGTTATTGTCTGGTCTATACAAAAATTTCATCTGTACATAGTGATACAAGTGTCCTTATCCTGAATTACAGAGTGCAAGGAATTAAAAGAAAATACTGAAAAGTATGGGAAAACCAATATTAATGTCAGCCAAAGAAGAGTACATGGAACTAAGTATAAGCAACTGTTTTATGTTGGATAAATAATGTTGAAACCAGCAAACAGAAGAAGATGAAAATTTGAGATTCCTACTTCTTGTGAGCAGGTGACAGTGACTAACAAGATAGAATGGCTTAGATAAATCAAGAAATAAAGCTTCTATCAGGCCACCTCTGTCCAAGGTCCTCTAAAGAATATTAGTGACCTCAAGTGTAGCCAAGAGTACTTTAACTTTCCCTAAAGTCATGCTGGAAAGGTGTAAGTAAATTCCCTAGTGTCCAAGGGCCCGATTCTCAAAGCCTCCATCAGGAGCGGAAGGGGCTTGCACCCCGGCAATGCTGCAAGGTGCCCCTGCACCGAAAGATACTGGCAGTAGCTATTCTCAAAGGCAGCTGGTGTCACTTGCAGGCTGCTTGCCCCAAACAGGGCTAGCACTTGCCCATGCGCCCATGGACAGGCAGTGACATGGTGCATGTTGCAGATGCAAGCTCCACAGCATCCAAGTGGGATTTCACTAACACTCCCAGAGGAGACTTTCTATACCCTTAGACCAGCCAGGGTTGGTCTAAGGGTACTTAGAATGTCTCCTGGAGTACAGACTATTGTGAGGCATTGTGCCAATGCCCTGGTGCCCTAGTGGTCCCTCCCGATGTCCCCACAACAGTGCCATATGCCACCCCATACCTGGTGGTCTGGTGGACCATCCTCCCACCTGCATATGCCCGTTGACTGTTGCAGTATCCCAGTGGTACAGCATCCTGCTCCCCACCATGGCAAGAAGTGCCCACCACTTCACCCCTCAACCTGTACCTCGAGCCAGGACTGGCACAGCCCTCCTCACAACACCTCATCTGGCCCCGACTGAACTGGCACTGTGTGCATAACACATTACAGTAGGAACTCACTGAGAGCATCTATTGTAATGTATTATGCTCAGTGACAGTCCAGTGAGGACGGCTATGGTGGTGGGAGGGTTGCATGGTCCTGGCTTAGGTAGTAGGGGGTACAAGGTGTGGGTGGCACTTCTTGACAGCACAGGGGTGGGCCAACTAGATCACCAGGGATGGCATGGGTATTCAAGGGCTTGTGGTGGGGCAAAGGCCTCCAAGGGTTGCTTTCAAGCTTTGGCAAGCCCTCCTGCTGCACCATGCATTTGGTGCCCACTCTGGTTTGCCACAAGCACAGGAACTCAGCTGCGGGACCCTGCATGTTAGAGAATTAGGCTAGGGTCCCTGGCATACTGAGCTTCAGAGCAGGCTGCTGTTTGCCACAGCTGGCGCGCGATGCTGCCCCATTGAGAATGGGCCCCAAGTGTTCCGCTACTTGGTCCAAAACAATTCTCTCAAGGACCTTGGACAGAGGAGAGAGATAGGCAACAATTCTTTGTGAAGGTATGATCTCCAGATTTTTCAACAGGCACAATAGTTGCCTGCTCCCAAGACTGCAGCATCTCAGAGAGTGTCAGAGAAAGATTAAACAAAATATTCAGTGGGTAAGTCATATTCAGTACTAAGACAAGGAATTGTAGATCAATCTTATCAGCCTAGGTGTGAGTTTTAAATTCTTTTCTTGAGGTATCCAAGGGTCTGTTCCTGTGTGAGCATTTTAAAATTCAAACTCAGGATAACTACAGGTGACTACATTAACCCTGAGTTCAGGAACTAAAGAGGAAACTGAAGGAACTTATTTGGCAATATCCAAGAAGATTTTAAATTCTGTGCTAATAGCCATAATATCAGTTAAATCTTCACCTGTGGTAAGTAAAGGAGCCTGAATGGAATCACATTTCCCAATCAGCTGATTTAAGATGGACCAATTTTTATTTATTTAAGTTTGTTAGTGTGGGATGAGCCCTACTGAGATAAGATATCTTATTTGCAATGGGTTCCAGCTGCACAGTCAGTTACAACATTTTTACAGTGTCAGCATGCTATAAACATACACTTATGCAACCTACTACAATATTTGGTTCCTTTTTCATTGCCTGCTGCATGGACTCCCATTTCAAATCATTTGTAATGATTACTCCCAGAGCTGTTTCTCGGTCCGATTCTCTCAGTATTAGCTTATTAAGGAAGTATGCATCATTCTTATTTTTCATTCCCAGATGTATTATTACACACTTGTCTATGATGAAGCTCTTCCCCACTTTCTGCCCACCTTGCCAGCCTGTATAGACTGCTCTAAGAGTTTTTGTCTCCCTTTATTTTCTTGACCCCCATTTTGTATGTTCTGGAAACTTTGCCAACCACCCTTCTAGTCCTTCATCTGCATCACTGTTGAATAAATTAAAGAGAATTGTTTACACCACCAATCCCTGAGGCACCTCCTTATCATTCAAACTCAGTCTGAATTACAGCTATTGTCTCTAACTCATTGTCTCCCTAACTCTGTGGGGACTGTGACAAAAACTTTACTGATGTTCATTAAGTTACACAATGTCACCTAGTGTATTCTCTGTATCCTTCCACAATGCTCCATCTCACCAAGCTATCTAATACACACTGTATGTTGTTGTATGTCCAATTAATTAATATTTGTAGCAACACCAGTAAACAGTTGTCTTATACAGGTTTCTACTCTTAATCTATCATCATTAAACAAATGTGTAGTGGTGTCTAGCGGTTAGAGTGGAGGATGGTAACCAGAAGATCCCAGGTTCAAAATCTACTACACCAAATACACACCATGGGTCCTTGAGCAAGCCACTTAACCTCCAAATGTTCCAATCCACCCAGTTGTGGAAGCGGGCAGAAAAGGACCCCACTTAAGAGATATGCTGCATCTCAATGGGGCTCTCTTCAGCAAATCAATTGTAAAACCATGTGCAGCAACATGCAGTATTTGTCCTCCTGGAAATCATCATGCTGGGTAGTAGTCACTATATACTGTAAGACCACAGTAAAAGTATGGATATGTAATCAGACTGAGAGCAAACTATTTTTCCTAAAGCTAACAACTGGTGTGAGTGGTCAGGCTGGCATTTGTGACATCTTTAATTTGTTCCTCCAATTTTCTTCCATTTTTACTTAATGTGATCTGTTTAAAAGGACAGTTGTCATAGATATGATTTGCAAATACTTTGACCAGGAAGCAGAGTTTCTTTTGCACACTTTAGTGACATGATGAAAATGATTGTACACAAGACATACAGTACTCCTGTCAGTAAATAATTATCAGGCAAGCTCTACTTTTAGTAGTAGTCTGATAGTGAGTCAGGATGACCTTGTGAAGAAGAATTTCATCTGCAGAAATGTGTCCTGGAGTTTATGAATTCTCAGCTATTGACTCAGTTACATTCTGCTATAATATTTCTTCTTGTTGTTATACACTTTCAGCTCTGAAAAACAGCATTCATAGATAAATAGATGGTCAATGACAGATAAAGACAAGGGTCCATCCAGCCTGCCCTGTTTTACCTGTCTAGGCTTATTTGACCAGTTCAAAGCTCCCAGTCTTCCATTCAACCTTCTGCATGTTTTACGTACTCCTTGTAGCTATCCCATTAGGTTTTAAATGCTAACATTGTAGTGGTATTGACTATGTCTTTAGGCAGCTTGTTCCATTTATTCACAAGGGAAAGCTTGCTGGGTTTCAGTGGATAAGCTCATCAAACTATTCCCCAGCCACTACATAACTCATCCTTTCCACCCCTCAGGGCTCTAGTAGGTTTTCTTGTTGCTCTGGGAGTGTTTCTTGCTCCTGCTTCACCTACCTTTTGGTTTCCTCCTACCTTTGTCCTCTTCACTCAGTTGGCTGGGGCTGCTGTTTGCCCTCCTTTTAGCCTCCCTATTTGTTTCTTTTTGTTCTGTCCCTGCACTTGCTCTTAATACCTGGTGTTTCAGTGCTTGCGGTTTCTCCCTTGGTTAGATTGGTGCTTCTGTTTGGACTGGCTACCTCCACCATTGCTAGACCCTCACTCTCTACTGGTTCTATCTCCATGGATTCTGCCCTACTTTGGCTGTGTAACAAACTGAAAGCAGGAGCAGGAATACCTGTACTTAAATATAGACAGACTGAGAACTGTAGCTGGTGGTATGCAATGCTATTGTGTACGGTGCATTTTCTAGAACACAATGATCAACCACAAAGTGAGAGCAAATAACATACATACAAAAGATCTCAGCACAGCAACATAACTGGATATGTTCAATGCCCTGGCAATTCTCTCAGCTTGAAGCATTGTCAAGTTTTGTCCAATTATTTTGTATTATTTAAGTATTTTCTATTAGCGCCACATGTTAGCACCTTATAATTTGTAATTTATAGGCAGACAGCTTCAGTCATCCCTATATCTTAAAATGCAACACTATAACTTTATCATTTTTGTTATTTAACTCTTAGAGATGGCATTGTTCAGCACACCCCTGATAAAGACTCGTTTGAGAGTCGAGTGCTGAGGATAGTGCTACCTACTCCCAAGCACAATAAAACATTTACACTAGACTTGCTTGGCTCTGTAACTTGGTATTTATGCCTACGTCTACCTCTACTCCATCCCAGAGTGCAATAAATGGTGTTTCTTGAGGTTTCATTTCTGCCCCAGATCTCTCCTGCAGGGTGTGGTACCCCTGTGTTGTTATCCCTAATGAGTACTGTACATTTTAGGCTCTTCAACCTCTTTGGATATTTTTTCCCTGTTGCCCATGAATCATTTTTGATGCTCTTCATTGGATATGTTTCAGCCTTTCCTATCCCTTTTCAGGTGAGGGTTCCCAAACTGTGCACACAATAATCTAGCTTAATCATCAGCCTGTATAATGGCAAGATTACCTTCTTGTTTTGGCAGGTGAACCATTGTCTACTACATTCTAGTATACCATTTGCCTTCCCATATGCTTTCACACACTGAGATGTTGATTTCATACTGTTTACAATTACAGCCAGCCCTCTTCCCTATTTTTTCTTACTACTACTTTCACTACCTGATGCCCCTAGTGGCTTGTCATCACTGGGTACTGACCTACCCACTGGGCTCACAAAACAGCCTTCTTGTTTATGCAGTCCTCCTGAGTGGATTCTGTAAGAGCTGCAAATCTATTCTAGGTGCCTGCCCTGGTGTTTCAGTCCCAGGGATTCCACCTCTCCTCTGCTCTCCCTCCTCCTTCTGCAGTCCACCTCCCCTAAAGGTGCAAGGTGCACATCACAGTGATGGAGCTGCATTATCCACTGGACTCAATGCCATGGTGCTCCTCAAGTCCCACATTTCAGTTGTGAGGGCTGCTGACTCTGCAATATGCTCCATGCTCCTCCTGCACACTCTTGGTATTTGCCAGCCTCCCTGAATTTCTTCTAGAAGATGTCAGTGCCATAGCTCCCATGGCTGACTAGCTGACCTCCCAATCCTCCTTTGAACAGCCTGAGTAAATGTGTGCATGCTGGCATGTGAGGCATTAGACAGTGAGACTTAGCTAATGCAGAGTTTCCTGCCCCTGCCCTTTCTCAACCTGATGTCCTGTTTTGTACATGGTGTACATATGTCCAAGTTACCTAGCACTTACATTTGTGACACTTAATCAAGTGGTTTGACTTGTCCCACATGACCTTCCTCCACTCTGGAATTCATGCTCCTCTGCATTTCTGTTCTACCTGTGCCTATAAAATGTTACCCTTGAAACCCCCTTCTAACTACAGTTGCTAGCTTCCCCAAACTGTCTATGAAAAGATGACAAACTACCCAGCACTAACAAAATCTGGTCAGATTCACCACTGTTGCATAATGAAGTTGTGTGGAATTGTTAAAGAGGTATGGAGAAACAACACAATGATTTGTAAGTAGTAAGATTTGTTTTAGTTGCTGTTCTAAGGAAGGCATACACGTTATTAGGAAAATACATGGAGGTGTACATTTTAATGGAAGGAACAGGGTGCAATATAGGTTTACAAAGAACCCCAGAGCAAATGCCACTGATGTATATGCTATGCCAGATGATATTGGCCAGACTGCCACATTTTAAAGAAACGATTGCACATACCCCAATAATGCAAAGCATCATGGGAAACATATGCAAATCCTTATGATGGTACAGAATGTGGCAGTACATGAAAAGTAATGGCTGGCATATGTTCAGCCTAGGGATTATTTACACAGGTTCTTTTTTTTTTTGCAAAACAGGGTTTTTGTCCATGAGGTGATGTAAGTTATATTTAAGCAATGCATTGATGTCTTTGTTAAGAGTATTGTACCACTGAGGAGCCCTGTGTGTAAATGACTTCTGACCCATTGTGGTCTGGCATTTGGGGATCTGGAAGGTTTGATATAGAGCACTGCATGTAAGCTGGGTACTGCTGTTGGCAGTAAGGAGCTTTGCCACTCCTGATGGCATGAGCCAAGGAGAACTTTTTGGTTAACAAGCTGGTCTAGTATTGTATTCTACTTAGGGTGGTAGGCATCCAGCCTGGCAGTACAGGTCACAGGTGTGTGTTCGGTGGGCGGCACCTGTTGAAGCCTACAGGCCTTATGCGCTTTTGATAATGGGAATATTAGGAAAGTATGAGGTCTGTGCAGAAGGAGTACAAATATACACAGTTTCATAAGTATGTGCTCAGAGTGAAGGCAAATGTGATATGCAGGTTTGTTTTAGAAATAGGTAAAAATAGTGATACATGCAGTTGATAGAAAGATAGATAATTACATAGACATGCAGGCCCTGTCCACTCTACACTCAAAAAGCTGTAATGGATTCAAACCGTTACACACTGCAAACATTAGTGTGTCCCCACTGCCAGTGAACAGTGTGGATAATGGGAGACTGGAGGCTACACAGTGGAGCATTTAGACACAGCTGCAATTAAAACTGATAAAGGTGTAAAGCTGTAAATAAGAGAAATAACCACGCTGGTATGCACACACATAAAGTGGTTCTTGGAAGGATACAGATTGGGGATGGCTCAATTAAAGGAATAGTCCACCCAGAATTTGCAGAAACATATGTTATGCAGAGTGTTTTGATTTGTATGTAAAGTCCTAATGTGTCCTTCCCTCTGTCTGCTATTAGGAGTTTTTCCTAAATTAGGCTGCTAGCTTTAGGGCAGTTTTATGACCCCTGGGGATCTCCGCACAAATAGGTTTATTGCCTTCTGCCTCCTACAATGCACCCTGTCTGTCTCATGGGACGGTGATGTAGCCAGGCCCATAGATTTAGCATATGCAGCTGTTTTTAAAATCAGTTTGCAACACCAGAGTTTTGTAACTGTTCTTATACAGTGAGCACAAATGGCAACAGTTACAATGTAGCAGATGCCTGAATGCTACCTAACTGGGGTTTCTGTAGAAAACAGCTACTAAATAGCTCTAATTCACTATTTGTGTTTTCTGGGTGTGTCATGTCTAGCTAGCAGTAATATGTGTTTTCATTTTAAAATTTACTTTCAGCAAACTATGCACAACAATAAAAAGCACAGAAATTGCCCCCAAATCATCACTGCTATAATTAGTAAAGACTACAGCAGTTTTCTTGCAGAAAACTCACTCAGCTAAAGTATTTGCTAAACTGTAAATGTTGGTACCAGCATTCTTTTTTTTTTTTTACCAGGAGACACATCTAAAGCTTGCTTACAGGTGTGACCTGGAAGACAAGGAAGTTAAGTTATTTGCTCAGGGACGCACAGTATACATGTGGAGGCTGTGGATTCAAACCCAGGACACCAGGTTTGCAGCTCAGAGCCTTAGACCACTGCACTATACTGCCTCCTCTATTCTAATAGGTAGAACTGGCAGTGAGTGCTGATTTTGCTCTGTGACATGAATTTCAATTTTTTGGGGTTACAAATGTGAAGTATCTTTTAATAGAGTTATTTAGTTTGGAGAATATTTGTTTTATTATTTGAAAAAGTAGGATACACTAAATGTGCAGTGCAATGGACCATTGTAAAATGGGATCAAATGTGTAGCTGAAATAGTCACTGTCATCCTGCTTTCATGCTATACCACAAAGGAGAAAAAGTGACTTTCAAATATTTTGCAGTTTCTAGGCTGCAGCTTCATACCATACACTTCATTTGTGCAAAAAAATGAAAATCATGTCACACAGCAAAATCAGCACTAAATGCTAGCTCTATTTAATAGAATGCTGGTACCTACATTTATAGTTTAGCAAATACTAGAAGTCTAACTGAGTAGGTTTTCTGTAAGGAAACAGCTAGAGTCTTAACTAATTTTAGTGCTAATGATCTGGGCAATTTCTGTGCTTTTATGGTTGTGTATAGTTTGACGAATTAAAAGTTTTAAAATTAAAACACTCCTGCAAGCTAGATTTGACAGACATAGAACACAACAATAGTGAATTAGAGCTTAATTTATTAGAGGTTTTCTTATAGAAACCCCAGTTAGCTAGCAGTCAGGTATCTGCTAATAGGCTAATTTAGGAAAAACTCTGAATAGCAGACAGAGGGAAGGACACACTAGGACTTAACATAAAAATCAAAACACTCTGCATAACATATGTTTTTGAAATTCTGAGTGGACTACTCCTTTAAAACTACAAACCCAATACAAATGTACACTGCAGCCACTTGCTGTACTGACATGCTTCAGCTGATGCAAAATACAGAGTAAGGTGGTGGGAGCAGGGTTGGAGAACAGGTCTGAATAACACCATATACCCACCAGGAGGACATTCCATCTCTTGGAATGTATTTGTGAAAATGTGTGATCAGGAGGAATGTAAGCTGAGCCAAGGCAGTTTAAACAAGTGCTGTATAAGGATGCAGTTTCAGGCTTCTACTTTCCTTCTGAAGCTTAAGCTTTGATGCCCCAGGCAGCTCTGATAGTCAATTGTTCCAGCATGATAGATCCACCTCTTTCCTCTCCCACATGAACCAAAATAAAGGTGGGTGGATCTTTAAGGACTTCTTGGGTGGAGGTGGGGTGGATCTTACTCCCCCAAAAATAATGCTGCCACCTACTACTCAGGTTCCAATTCTTGTATCTACCACTGAAGAAGAAAATAGTGCACTGCAACCATTGACTAACATGAAAGCGTATTTATTTGAGGGCAGAAAAATATTTCTTGGAGAAGGGTAAAGGCGGAGGAGACTGTTTACACCTTCAGTCAGTTCCACGGACAGAAAACATGACATCACGCCTTTTGTACATGCAAACGCCTGCAGGCTCTGCCTACTGCAGCCGTAAAAGAGCTTCAAACTAACCACACTGCCCTTAAAGTATTAAATACTGTTTCTCTATAGGCTAGGTTTTTCTGTCTGTTCTATCTTTTACCTCAGAGTGAAATCAGACACTGTATCATTCAACACTAAAAATATAAAGTTTTAAATGCAACTTTTTAATTAAAATGCATTTTAGACACTGCAGTAATAAAACAGAGAAGAGTGTGATCCTACTGTGCATGGTGCTGCATGCATAATCACAGCTGTTAAGAACAGTCTGCTTGAATGTGTCACTAGGCTCTGTTTCAAACATTAATGTATACAGCGTATATCTGTCAAATCCATTTAGGGTACAGAGCAGTTTTGCCTTGCCTGTGCCCTTTGCTGATAGAATCCAAAAGCATGGAATAGCAAGTAGGAGATGTAATTCATTTTGGGGAGGATCCAAGGAACTGTTGTGATTACATGAAATAGCTGAAACAACTGCTGGTCTTACCCAGCCTGGCCTCTAATACAGTATCTTTTGGCACACTGCTCACACCTTTTGTTCTTTTCCTCTGATTACATCACTAGATGATTACATCACCAGAGAAAGCCTGGCTATATAATTAGGTCTAAACTTGTCCACTGTGATGTCATTTTACTTCAGTTTCACATAAACATTGCTATTCTTCATTAGATTAGTATTAGCTTAGTAAATGTCCACGATTTCTACTTTACATTTCAAACAATGTACTAGTTGTGGTACATCTGTTAATTGCAGGAGTGTCTTTAAGCTCCGATGTGTAATAACCTGATTCATAAAGTACAGTAGGTAAAACAATACTCAGATCTGATTTGATTAAAGACTTGACATGACCACGTATTGATTTAGCTCAATGTATAGTCATCCCGTGCCGAACCTCATAACATATCAATCCATGAATGCAGTTTTCAAAATCAATTTTGCAGCATGTTTTTAATCACTGAACTCTTGTACTAAATTACTCATCCCTCAAAAACAGTGCTATGCACAAACCCTCCCAATTGTCTCTCCTTGTCACTGTAAACTACGTTGCAAGGCCGTATCTCTGTTCTCTCTCTAAACATTTCTGTTCCCAATTATCAATCTCTCTTTCCATTAAACAGCTATACCTCTCATTTCCCTCTCATGAGTACAACACTATAAAATACCACAACTTCTTAAATGAATTTAAATATAACTTTTGCCTACTAACACCTGAAGTTATTCCATAACTGCTCCCCCTCCGGGGAAAATCTGTAAGCACAAAAAAAAACAATCAGTGCTGCTACTCTATGATGTTTAAACAGTCAGAGTCAGGAAAAAAATCAAACAGCACTGGTGTGATCTACAGACCTCAATACAGGGTGGGGGCGGAGGTGGATATTGTTCTTATGGAAGACTTCCAAAGATGGCAAATAGGGGAGATGCTGCTAGTGGGGACTTCAGTCTGCTGAATATAGATTGGAACATCCCAACTGCAGCTTCAGCTAGGAGGAGGGGCATTCTGGACTCACTATTGTGGGTGTTCCTCAGCCAACTAGTAGAAGAACCCACTCATGAAGGAGCAGTACAGGACCTTGTACTCACCAATGGATACAGTGTTGCAGACATCACAGTGGGTGGCCACCTGAGGGACAGTGATCACTGTGCGGTGTGGTTCAATATAAGAACTGTGGCAGAACTGAGTAGCACTAAGGTGAGGGTCTTGGAATTCTGTGGGAGCCAACTTTAAAAGATGGGGAATGCCTCGGAGATGCCTGGCGGGGGATTTTGGTGCAGTAGAGGAACATTGGTGAAACTAAAGGGGGCCACAGTGAGGGCAACAAACCTATGCATCAGGCAAGTTAGCAAAGTGAGAGGAAGCGGAGACCACTGTGATTCTCAAAAGAGGTGGCTGGAAAGGTAAGGGCAAAAAGTTAACATTTAGGGGCGTGTGATTGCTGGACTGGTAGACCTTGGAGTTCTTCACTCCAAGAGGTGGATGTAACTGTCTCACTACCAGCACCAGTGGCACCCTCAGCAGGTTGGATGGTGAGGGGTCGCTGAAGGTTCAAATGGGGTTGGTGGATGGAATCACCCAGCGAGGAAACAGGAGTCATACACAGAGGTCGGATGAAACAAGGTGTTTATTTGACAGGAGGGGAAGGAGGACATGGTCATACAGAAAAATACTAACAACAAAAACAACAGGAGTATAGACAGCATTGTAGATATCTAGGCAGTAATAAGTAACATATGACTAAATAATGTAAACTCTAAAATATACAGTACTGTAGTTCTAACTCTACAAACAGCTCTGCAAGCTATGTAACCACCATGCAGGCTGTATGATAACCCCACAAGCTCCCTACCCCAACCCTGAGGTGCGCCTCAGCCTAGTGCTTATATTCATATACATTCAAAAACACACCAGAGTCCAATCACAGCTGAAGTCTTCATGTGCACCATCAAGCATTTGGTAGCTACAGAAAAGATGAAGAGAAAGAATTTCCTGTGACACTAGGATTATGGTCCCAGTACAGACCTAGTTAAGGTCATTGGGGTGCTGAGAGGTTTTTAGACAGACCATATGTTTCTCGGCATAAAACCCACTCTCTGAGGCTGCCGCATAAAGAACAAGTGGAACAGGTTCCTGGAATGGGCTCACTGTAGGGTGATCAGAATCAAAGTAACTGAGGAAAGCTCCCCTGCAAAACCACTTTGGGGCCACCAAGAATGTAAAGGAACAATCAAGATTCTTGGTGATGAACCCACGGGAGGATTACAAAAGACTGGACAAGGCTGTAGAAATTCCGATGCAACCAGGAACCAGAACAAGTCAAGGTGAAGATGGGTGATCCTGAAGTGTCAGCATGGGAGACTGGAACAAAACAATAAAATGGCTGACACCTCCTGCAGTAGGCTTTGATGGATTCGACTTGCAGTGAATGACCAGGGGATGCAGACAAGGTTCTTCCAGGATGAGCACATTCTTGGAGGGCAGCCAACTTTGGGACATCCGGGCAGCAACCAAGAGACAATAATGGAACCGTGGAAGCAATGCACCTGGGCTTTGGTGTACTCGACTTTGAACTGAGGAAAACAAGAAATGGCAGGTGTGACTTGAATGGGCTTCAATGTACTTGACTTGGTGGATGACAGGAATGTGGTCTAGGATCTTCTGGATGGACAACTTCTGGAGGCGAAAGATGTTGAAGGATGCCTCCTCCGGGCAGAGATTGATTCCACAGAAATAGGATGACATGCAACACCATAGAGGCAGTATCATGGGCAGAAGATTGGGTCTGTACACATACGTTGTCAACAATAAAGCTGGCAGATACACTTCCACACTGCATCAAGGGAACCATTCATCGCTGGGGCAATTTTCCAGGAACAGGGCAAATTACCAGAATCCGGCAATTGTTCATTGAAGAGGCAGTTTGCAAGAACAGGGTCAAATTACCAGAATCTGGGACAATTGTTCATTGCAGGGGTTATTGCCAGGGAACTGGGAGCAAATTACCAGAATATGTGGCAGTTGTTCATTACAGGGCAAATAACCAGAGTTCTGGGGCAATTGTTCATTGCAGGGGCAAATAACCAGAATCCCAGTGACAACACAGTCTTGGTGCTTTGCAATAAATACAACAGTTCAGATATTAGTAACTACACATTTTCATCAATTGGCAGTCATTAGATGGCAGTTGTCTGCTGACATACCAACTATTCACCGACCTAACAGTACTGCACTTGTGGGTCCTTCTGGTACCAGGACCTGGCTACTCCTGAAAACACTGGGCTTGATGCTTTCTTTTCCTAGGCCTCCTTGCCCTCTTTACCACTGGGCTCCTCTATCTACCATGGCCTATAGCTGGCCTGAAGTGCTGCCCCTTTTATATGTTGGGCCCTTTGGTGGCTGTTCCCCTTTAACCGCAGTAGGCCTTGTTACCCCTTTGATTGCCTGGGGTCTTTGCTGCCCTTCCAAACTTGGGCCTAAAATTGCCCCATTTGATCACTCTGGGCCTTGCTTTCCCTTTAAAATTATGGGCCTGTCTGGTTTGCCCTTTTAAATCTTTGGGCCTAACGTTGCCCTTTCGAATCTTTAGGCCCGCTCAAGGCCTTGCTGTCAGTAATCAGGGTTTCCCCTTTACTTCTTCCTTCATAAATATTTAAAAGTTCCCCTTATGGGCCATAAGGCAGGCCCCTCCCTGTGGGCATTGCCACACCAGGAATGTTCAATTAATTAATTTGGGGCTTTAACCCACCCTCTCAGCTCTCGGAAGTTTCCCTCCAGTGCCCAGAGCACTTGAAACTATTTTAAAATCTTTTTAAAAATCTTCTGGCTGGCAGCACCTTGCCTTCAGTGCTGCCGCCGACTCCACCAGACCGGGAGAAGGAAGCTGCTGTGGGAGGTGGGAGGCTTGCTGGCTGAGGGAGGGACTTGTAGGCATGGGAAGTCGACTCTTGGACCTCAGGGCTCTTACAGAGCTCTGCGATGCCCCATGCTCTTTTTCTTCAGATGCAGCTCTTGGCACCACCACCAACGAGGGACCAGAATGTTTTCTTTTATTTTAAAATAAAAAAAATGGGGTTGAACAGAGCCTACACTACAGCACCAGAGGACAAACTGGACTGGAACAACAACATTGGACCTGGCGCTGGCACTGGGGGGTAGGCGGACCACAGGTAAGTGCCTAGACTGCTGTCACAGTCCTGTGTCCTCTCTCCCTCTTTCACAAGCAGATCTCTTCTTTTCTTTAGTGTGCCCAAGAGCATTCCTTTTGGGCTCTTCTTTATCCACCCCTCAGTGGCGAATGACTGCCTGCTTCCCCAGTCACAGCTCAACTGACTCAACTGGCCAGCATTCGGGATGCAGGTCCCTGGCAGTGCTGGCCAGTTCCCCAACATCCTATCATGGGCTGGACTCAAAAATACTCCCTGGCTTGTGCTGCTTCCTGAGGTGGGAGGGGTTCCAGAACAGAGCAGGCGGCCAGGGGACAGCACAAGAAAACTTTATTTCTCTTCTTTTTCATTCTGCTGCTTGGCAAGGGAGGGAGAACACTAGCGTGGGACCCTAACACACTGCTCCCTGATACCCCCACTGCCCTGGTGCACCGTTTACCTCTATTGTTTTTCCTCTGTTGTGCCCCCAACTTTGGGGCACTACAGGAGGTATAAGAGACACAGAGGTAGGAGGATAGGGAGGTGTACCAGGAGAAGCAGAGGGAGGCAGGAAAGCAGTCAGGAGCAAAGACTCAAGCAGAGGAGAAAACAGCCCAGGCAGTAAAGAAAGGGGACAAGACATTTTTAGGTATATTAGTGAAAGGAAAAGACTAAGGGTGGGATTGTAAGATTAAAGAGGGAGGAGAATGTGTGGAAGGGGACCAGGAAAAGCAGATGTCCTGAACAAATACTTCTGTTCAGTGTTCACAGAGGAAGGGAGGCAAAGGACCAAATATAAGGGCTCAGGAGTATCGAAGGAAGAGAGGTGGACAGAAGTCCATTTACAGTGGAAAGAGTTGTGAAGGAAGTTGCAAATTTGAAAGTTGAAAAGGTAATGGGGCCAGACAAGATAAATCCCAAGATATTGAAGGAGCTCAGAGAGGTGCTAGCTGCACTTCTGCTGTCCTTCACAAAGTGGTAACAGGAAGGAGGCTGAAATTACAGGCTAGTCAGCCTGATTGAAGTGGCGGGGAAATTAATGGAATCACTTCTCAAGGAAAGGACTGTGGAACATCTTGAAACCAGGGGCTTACAGGATCTGAGGCAGCATGACAGCCCAATGGTGTCATGTGATCAGGGTCAGCAAGCTCCCTCAGGGTTTGGGCTCCCATATAGACCAGATGGTAGCCATAGAATCAGGTAAGGCCCCAGCTCCTTTTTTTACAATGTAACTTTTGTTTAGTCCTGCTATAGCGGGGGCTTCCATGAAATTACCTACTACAGCACCCATTTTTGCTAATGCGTTTTATGCTATGACCAAGGTAAGTGAGACATGCAGTCAGAAGACTGAGCACCAGGCACCATCACCATCTTAAGTGCCTACAGCTTTCCTACCAGAGAGCTTGAGTTGCTTCCACCTGCCACACTCAACTTGAAATGAGGAAAGAGGGGTCTAAGTTCAGTTGCGCCACTGAGTGACTGAGGACAATATCTAAATTCCCAAATTTGTGATGTCTTTGCTACCATTTCAGACTCAGGTGAAGAAACAGTGACCAATCACAAAAGGGATTGAGGGAAATACCTTAGTTATAGTGTGGTTCATTTGGGCCCTGAAATCTCGGTAAACCCGTAGCCTCCCTGCTCATTCCTAGTCCTCGGACCCCCGACACCCAGGCAGCTGGGACACAGGTCGTGAGGGCCCCAGGAGAGCGCCAGTAGCCCCCCTGCTTATCTCATCCTCGGAACCCCGAAGCATCCAGATGCTGGGACAGGGTCATGAGGCCCCCAGAAATGACGGTGTAGCCCTTCCTGCTCATCTAGTCCTCGGAAACCTCCCGAAGCACCCAGATGCTGGGACACGGTCGTGAGGGCCCCCAGGAAAACGTAGCCCCCCCTCATCTCATCCTTGGAACCCCCAAAGCACCCAGACACTGGGACATGGGTCGTGAGGGCCCCAGGAAGGCAGTAGCCCTCCCTGCTCATCTCATCCTCAGAACCCCCAGAAGCACCCAGGTACAGGAATCAAATGGAGGCTCAGCGCGGTTTGTGGCGCCATTTTTCAAACTGCCAACTGCTTTAATTTAAAATCAGTGCATCCAGTTCATTTCAGTGCTTGTGTTTAATTGTATGCTGTTTTTCAACACTTATTGTTGGCGTAGAGTGCTGATTGTTTTCTGCCTTTCTCAAATTCGCTCTGCACCCTACTGATATTGGTAACTGTGTTGGAGCTTTAATTCTACCAAACTGCACCCCACAATAAACTGTAATCTGCTCTGGAGCTTTAAGGATTGAATTAATTAATGTGCTTGAGTGATTAATTAAGCAATTGATAACTAATATAGATACAGTTTGTTTCACTGCATTTGTGCAACTTAGTGTCCCTTAAGGCACCGTAAAATCAGAAAACCGACTGTTTTGCAGTAGCTACCAGTAATTTTGTCCTGTCTGCAGCTGAGGAGGAATTTGCCATCTCTAGTAACCCCTGCACATACTGCAGCACTCTAGCGATCGCAGGAAAGGTCGCAGCCATTTTGATGCTCCCATGTTAATTTAAAAGAAAAATCACTTCAACCTGCTCAGCTAGCAAGAGGAGTCTGCCTAGTTAATTTCATCTCTGGCCACTCTGAAGCTATAGCAGGTCCCCAGCCTAAGAGCTTTCTACTCCAGGAAACCAATTCTGTTTTGTTAAAGTTTAAGCTCTAGTCCAATTTGAGGTAACTGAAATCAGCTCTCTTGTAAGCAAGCCAAGCGCTTCACTGCTGCAGGATTGACCGTTCTGCCATTTACAATTTAACAATTCAACAGCGCTACCAGGCCAGATCTAGAGTCGCTGAGGCCATTAACCACATGGTCGCCAGAGCCCTCAGCACCTCCAGCATCTGGCAAACAAAAACAAATTCTGGCAAACAAATTCCAAAAGAACTCCAGGCAAACAATTCCAGTCCTCCAAGTAACTTAATCCAGTTACACAGCAAACGCCCTGTACCAATTATTATCTGTCTCTTACCTAGGCTCTGTTTACTCCTCCCGGCTGATTTAAAAACCCTCTTTTTCCACAGCGCTGGGACACTGGTCATGAGGGCCCCAGGAAAGACGCATAGCCCTCCCTGCTCATCTCGTCCTCGGAACCCCCGAAGCACCCAGGTACAGGAATCAAGGGAGGCTCAGCACGGTTTGTGGCGCCATTTTTCAAACTGCCAACTGCTTTAATTTAAAATCAGTGCATCCAGTTCGTTTCAGTGCTTGTGTGCTTCTGCCCCACCGGCGCTGCGCCGACTCCCCACCACCCCCCACCACCCTTGGTGAGCTCCTTTTTATAGGCAGATGTCACATAACTGTGTAAAACCTATCAGCCCATTTTACCATTTGCAGCTTATCAGCTGCTACCACCAGAGGCACCAACATACTTTTCCCAGCTACAAAAATACCTGTCCAGGATGTTGTTGCTCACTACCTTCGTTTTCCTCTCTATGGCATCACAAACCACCTTACCACCAGCCTACCTCCCAAATACGGACCCCCACCTGTCTTGCCCCTCGGCTAGCACCTCAGCCATTCTATGTTGCCTCCTGTCACACACCTGCACATGATTTGGTTCACGTCCACTATGGGCCTATCAGTGCCACAATCCTGCCTCCCTCACTTCATCCGGGGCTCTCGGTCTTACATACCCCAGCCCTCCGCCACCTACCTGGCACCTCCCTTGTTGTAAACCTATGCACTACCCATGCCAGGACAAAACAAAGAATCTCTTTGCCCTTCTCCTGCTCCTGTCAGGGGACATAGAGGCTAACCCAGGTCCCAGCATGTCACATACCGCACCTCCTTCGCTCTCCCCAAAGGCCTAAGTATACTGCACCTTAATACCTGCAGCCTGCTATCCAAAATCTCGCTATTACAACCCATCACCATAACACTGCACCCCGATATCCTGATCATCTCAGAACTTGGCTAAAACCACACCATACTGATGCGAAGTCTCCATACCAGGTTACTCAATCATCAGACATGACAGACTAGGCAAAAAGAGGCAGAGGAACGGCAATGTACATCTCCAACAGTCGCCAGTTCACTATTGTGGACATCCCTCTCTCCCAGTCAACATCGACTCGGTACTCATTAAACTGTCACTCCCATATACCACCCCTGTTTATGTGGCAGGCTCATACTGGCCCCTCTGCACACCCACTGACAACATCCTCTCACATCTAACCACCTTACAGTCCTTAGCTGCAGGTGGCAAGCTTCACGCCACAGGTGATTTTAACACCAATTGGTTAGGTGCCGATAAAACCCTCCTGAAAACCAAAATTAAGGCCCTGAACCTCACCCAACTCATACAAGAGCCCACCAGACTCAACCATAAGTCAAACAACCACTCCCTACTGGACTGGGCTCTCACCTTGCACTCACACAGAATTCTGAACACAGGCCTGCTTCCAGATTCTTTAAGTGATCATCACATGATCTACCTGATCAGAAAGGTACATAGCCCTCAACCCCCCAAGACACTACGGACCAGGTCCTATAACTCCCTAAACCTTGACTCTCTCCTGGCAGG
Source organism: Neoceratodus forsteri (assembly GCA_016271365.2). Lineage (NCBI taxonomy): Eukaryota > Metazoa > Chordata > Ceratodontiformes > Ceratodontidae > Neoceratodus > Neoceratodus forsteri. Next base: position 387,938,716 of record CM057456.1, read on the forward strand.
CCTGGGACGTGTAAACTGGTCCTGCATCACGAGGCTTCCACCATTGACAATGCATATGATGCGTTTCAAACCAGATTCTTAAAAGTATGGGACAAACACGCTCCTCTGCGTACAAAAAGGGTTAGAGGGCTCATCTCCCATGGATCTCAGCTGATATAATTAGAAAATGCCACTCCAGGGACCATGCATGAAAGCATATAAGAAACTGGGCACCCAGGCCTCCCATACTACCTACAGATCCCTGATGAAATGCTTGCACAAACATCATCCGCCTAGCCAAAAGAGCTACTTCCTATCAGCCTTTAGTAATAACCTAAACCATCTGACTGATTTCTGGAAATCTCTCAAATCCCTGCTCTCCCCCAACCCAACCCCACCCCCAACCCTATCAGATCAGGGCACCCTCATCTCTGACCCCATCAGCGTAGCCAAGTTTTTAATACCCATTTCGCCAGCTGCGCAGACAAACTGCTATCCTTCCTCAACCACAAGCACACCCCAGCCACCCCCACTGCCTCCACACCCCCTCCACACCCCAGTCCAGCCATTCTCATTTCAACTAGTTTCCCCAGTGGAAGTCCTCCACTCTCTACGGGCACTGAACCCTAATAAAGGCAAATGCCCGGCGTCCCTGGACACCAAGATGCTATTCTTGTCTGCCCCTGCCATAGCCGCCCCCTAGCTGCTCTTCTCAACCTCTCCTTTTCACTGGGCAAGTTACCAATGGCATGGAAATTGGCCACTGTTTTCCTCTCTCAAAAGGCGGTGACCCCTCCTCCCCAGGAAACTACAGACCCATTTCCCTACTCCTATTCTAGCCAAGCTCCAGGAGGCGACTTGTCCTGTCCCAACTGACTCCATACTTAAGCGTCTCCTCCTTTTTATGCCTTTCCAATCCGGCTTCCATAAACCCTCTACTATCACCTCCTACTACAAGTCTCGGGGACATTCTCACTGTGGTATGATAAGGTCATATCACCTTGGCTATTTTTATTGACCTAGCAAAGGCCTTCAATACCATCTCACCCCTGCTCCTCTCAAGCTTACCGAAGCTGGGCTCACTCCCAGCAATAGAGTGGTTCCAAGACTACCTAGTGGGCAGGAAGCAAGCTGTCAGAATTGCATCACACACCTCAAACCCCTTCCAGTCACATCAGGTGTCCCCAAGGATCAGTCCTTGGACCATTACTCTTCTCCATTTTTCTAAACGACCTCCCCTCTGCATGCTCCCATTCTTCCATCCAAATGTATGCAGACAACACAGTCCTGTCGCTTCCGGCCCTCAATTAGCAGAGTGGCATCTCTCCTTCAGGAGGACTTCTCTGCCATCCAGCACTATTTTAGGTTGAACCAGTTGTTTCTAAACCCCAAAAAACAGTGTCGGTCACGTTTGGCTCCCAACAAAGACTCTCCCACAAATTCCCTGCTCTCCGTTCATAACCCTGGGCGAGTCTACCCTGGAGCAATGCACTAGCTATAGATATCTAGGCATCTGGCTTGATCAGCACCTAGATTTTGCCTCTCACATTGACTACCTACACAAGAGGCTGCTCCCAAAACTGGGTGCACTATATCGTAACAAAAACTGCCTCCCACACAAGCGAGGCATGCTATAGTCTAAAAATGATACTTCCAGATTGATTATACAGACATTGTATACACTATCGCCTCCCAAGGCCTGCCCTGGCAAGCCTAGACACCTTATTCCACTCCTTCTGTCATTTCATCCTTGACTGCCTGCAATCCACCCACCACTGCACTTTATACAGCTCCTAACCCTGCCATCCCTCCATGATCGGCGTTTAATAATCTATGCCAGGTTTGCTGCCAAATACTGGTCTCTCTCCGCCCTCCTACCTGGCATCTACCTCTCCCAACAACCTCCATCTGCATACTCCCTAAAGGCACGGACCCAAGACTACTCCACATCCCATTTATAAGCACTACCAAGGGCAGGCAGCTTTTAGCTACAGAATACCACAGATCTGGAACACCCTACCTGCCCCCATAAGATACGCACAAAATCCCTATCATTGATCCCGGCTACTCAGGCACATTTCTCCTCCAGCTGCTCCTGTTAATTTAATCAATCTCTCATTCTGATATGTGTTGTACAATTCTTTGACATTCCTAGGAGAGAGATTTTCAAAGTGTATCAATTAAGACATCTTCTTGTCTGGAATTTTGGTATGTCTGCCAAAGATTCTGTGGCCTACCCTTTCTTCTTCAAATTACAAATCTTGCCTCTCAGCCGCATGCCATCTCTTTAATCTATTCCTTTCTTTTAAATTATAAGTTTCCTGAGGCTGTGGCTGGCTCGGATGTTTGGTCTTCGCTGCTCCCGAATACCCTTCTTAACTGGCCCGTATATGGAAGGACCTTCATAGGTACTATTCCCAGGATAGATTAAAGCTTACTCAGTATTATATTTTAAACAACATGTATTATACTCCTGTTAAACTTTGTAAGCTTAGAGACTTCCCCACCCTACTTGCTCTAGGTGTTCACAAGAAGGGAACCTCCTTCATGTGTTCTGGGCCTGTACCAGGTTGCTCCCCTATGGTCCCTTATCCAGGATAGCCTGGACCCCTTCTGGTTTGTCAAATTTTTAACTCCTGAAATCTGCATCTTGGGGAATATTCCCGTATTGATAGTGTGGAGCGTCGTTTCATATGGTTTTAGTATCTATGGCGGTCAAGAAGTTGGTTCTTAGACACTGGACCGATCAGTTGGCCCTGACTTATGTGGGTGGCTAGTTGAACTCACGGCTTTCTTCAGTCGGAAGTTAATTGCCAGTCTGCACTGTCGGGTGAACCTGTTTAGGAAGAAGTGGGGTAGGTTGCAGGCTTTATGTTTCCACTAGTAGCTTTGACTCAATCCCTATAGTCTGCACTGTTTTTTTTTTTTTGTGGTTTAAATGCTGTATATTGTATCTTTGTTATCATGGAAGACCCTAATTAGCCAAAGATAGATACTTGATATATCCAGTTTGTTATTATTATTAAGAATGCACACCTATGCAGGGGTGGTTGAGGAAGGGGGTGGATATTGCTGGGGTGGGTATTTTAGGGATTTTCGGGATTATACTATGAGCTATGTGGGTGGGGTGGGATAAGTTGGGGGCTTGGGCGGGGACAGGGTGGGGGCAGGGATGAGTGTGGGATTGTACGGTGTATTTTCCTGTTATACTGACTGGGTCTGTTGTGTTGGTTGTGTTTTCTTTTTCTTTTTCCTTTTCTTTTCCTTTTGTATTCTTGTATTTGAAAATTCAATAAACTTAAATTTCAAAAAATGTGTTGTACAATTCGTACTTGATTTTTATTGTCCTATACATCTATCTCCTGTCTGTAAACTCTCGGACCTAAGGCTCCAGGTGTACACTTTTCTGTATTCTAATTACTATTGTAATGCACAAATTTTCTATGTAATGCACTGGGCCTCAATCCCCAGGTCGCATCTGGAATCGAGCATTGTTGCTCAGTATTCCTTCCTGGTAAATCTAATAAATAAATAAATAAATAAATAAGTTGAGTCCTGTAGTTTCTTCCACGATTGGTTCTCGGGCCACTTGTGAAGCAGTCGCATAGTGATGGACACAGTGCCAGACTTGTAGCTTACTTTGTCAGTGGCACTGTGAGCCACTACTGAAGCAGCTGCTTAGTGATGCTTACTGCATAGAACTGCAGCTTGCGTTACAGGCGATCCTGTGAGCACTCACAAAAGAACACATTGTGACATGCAGTGCACCAGACTACAAATGACCCAAGCAGCACCCCCAGCTTTGGTTCATTACACAAGGTGTCAGATCCTGGTGTCAGGCAATCATGAAAAAAAACCTCACCAACTAGCACCATGCCACCTCCTCCCCATTTAACAAGTTAAACATCCCTTCACTCAACTCAACACCCATATCCTCATAAATAACGTGTAAGTAAAATCCAATGCTGGACAACTGACACAACCCTCCCTCCACCTCTGATGGTTGCCATGTACTAAAGAAAAAAACTAAACAAACAAACAAAACAAAACAAAAAAAACAAGTCCACAGGCATGTACAATACCACACTTCAGGATTTACTGCAAGTTTTGCAAGATGTTTTTCTTTTACTCATAACTTGCCCATTTTGGCCATTTATGGCCAATATTGATAAGATGTATAAGGTGCCACACCCTGTCATGACCACCTAATTAGCACCTTGTAAATCTGACAAAAAATTTGTTGGGGGCTCCCCTCCCAAACCACATTTTGGGTCACATTCACAAGGTGCAGCTTATGTGGTTGTGAGATGGGATAGCAGCTTTATTCACCACAAATATGGGTCCAAAATGGCCAACAAAGGCCGAGTTAGGAACAAAAAAGAAAAAAATGGAAAACACTTAAGTCCTGAAATTCATGTATTGTACATTCATGCGGATGTAGGTTTTTTTTTTTTAGTTTTAACTTTTAGTCATAATGTGGCCATTTTTTTGCCCATTATGGGCCAAAGTTTCAGGGTGGCCAAGCTGCCATCCCACCTCATGACCACACAAGTGGCACTGTGTAAATCAGACCTGAATTGTGGGAGCAGCAAGCATTGTGAACGCCTCGAGTAGAGCTCTGTCTCATCTGAGTATAAAAGTTTTAAGTCTACAATTTTGAGACATCAAAATTATGATTTTCTTTAATCAACTTTACTGCAGCACCTTGGGAGTTGCTGCGAGGTCTAGAGAAGGACCAGAAGCAAACTATACATGGGTTGGGCACCTTTTGGCAACATTGACCTCCTCAAAAGTCTTTGGGCCTGCCCAACCCAGCAGAAACAGGTGGTACAGATCTTCCAGCCACCCAGATAACAGCCATGCTGAACAAAATTCAAGCTATTGCAAATTAAATGAATAAAGCACCTGGCAGCCGTGGAGGTGAAGCTCATTAGTACGATGCTAAAATAATAGAAAATACTGCAGCAAAGACCTGGCACGAAACAGACCAACAAAAGGATAGGAATGCCATGTTTATGAGAGACTTGAACTTTTCCTGGGCTAATATTTATGTGCTGAAGAATGCAGACAGCCAATGAAATATGCAGATTGTAGGTTTACCTCCCTGTTATGCTGGCATGGTAGATGGAGTAGCTGCAACAGAAAAAGCTGATTTTCAGTGATCTTGGACTCTTGCCAGTGGATTCAGGGATAAAGATTGGTAGAGCCACTGCCATCTATAGAGTGTCAGACCACGTGGCAGAGAAATGCAGAGGCCACTGGCTGCCACTGTGACATTTTTGACTGCAGTGGCTCCAAATTCCCCTCCTCCAGGCAACCAGGAGCAGGGGACACTGTCTGGGAGGACACTAGAATTGCTTTTTCCCCAGACATTTCCTTCCAGACACAGGCAAGAAAGAATGATCTGCAGGTAATCAAAAGTCCTACTGGAGCATGGCATCACCAGCCAGCTAGGTTTTCCCACTAGCTCCAGGTCTGACATGGCTCAATAATTTACATTTACAGACCCAGACTCTGCATCATTTTTTTGTGGACAAAGTGACAGCTAGCCAACTCCCAGAGCTGAGACTCAAGACAAGGAAGGCTGAGCTCGATTCAAAGAAATTGCAGGCTAGTAACTCTATTGGCTGCTTATCTTTTATATAGAACTTTTATAAGCTGTTTTATTACCGTGACTTAGTATGCTATATAAGACTAATTGTCAGTAGTAATGCTTTATTATACTTCACTTACTCTGCCATGTTTCCATACTTGTTGTATGCAGTTATAATTGTTTGAATCCTTACAGGCTGCAAGGAGTGGGTGGTTATATTCTTGGTGTGTGGGACACACCTACTCAGATTGTGAACTTTAAAACTGTCCTTTAAGTCTTCATTACTGAGCCCTGGCTAGGCAGCATAGACTGACATTGTATCACCGCAGTCTTCAACTTCATTGAGCCTGGGACATCTGTTATAAAATATGCCCACTCTCTGCAACAACCAGTCTCCTCACAGACTTTGAAGCCCTACAAGGGCAGAAAATGCTGGCAAGCTGATGACAATGTTAATAGTTGGATGAGAGTGACATCTTCTATGGTTAGATCCAAGACTGGATGTGTGCCAACTGGCTGAGGTTAAACCCTGATAAAACTGAGGTGCTGGTAGTGGATCCAGGTTGGGGGTTTGGGATTGTCAGTTGGACAGCCATCCAGGCTTTGGCTTAGTGGAAACTAGCTGCTGACCGCCGCACGGTATGGAATCTGAGCATTGTACTTGACAGTGGTTTGATGCTTAAGACTCAGGTGTCAGCTGTTGTCAAGGCCTCTTTTATCATCTGAGAAATATCACCCAGATTAAAACCTGGTTCTGCCCGACAACCTTCAATTTTGGTCAATGCTTTGTGACCTCCCTCCTTGAATATTACAATGCCCTGTACCTTGTGCTTTTGGGGGTTGATATCCACCTTTGCAGTTGGTGCAGAATGCGGTGGTCAGGCTGTTGATTGGTCTATCAAGAACTTGTCATGTCACACCTGTGCTCTGTAACCTGCACTGGCTGCCGATACAGTGGCAGATCACCTTCAAAGTCGGTCTACTGACCTACAATGCCCAACATGGATGGGGACATCAGTAGCAAAGATCTTCTCTGTCCTTATCACCCTCTTCGTTCACTCTGTTCCTCTGATGAGGGATTGCAGAGGTTCCCAGTAAAGTCCTTGGGGGCCTGTTCTTTTGCCTTTATGGTCCCCACCCTGTGGAACTCTCTACCTCGTCAGGTACAGTCCGTGAGTGCACACGTTGAGAACTTTAAATCTACTCTTAAAACTCATCTATTTGGTATGGTTTTCCTGACTTTGATTAACTGTTTCTTTTTAATAATGCTATGATTTTGCTATAATTTTCTGTATTTATATTATAGTTTTTAGGATTATTTAATTGTACAAGTGCTTTGATCTTTTGGAATTGTGCTTTCTATAAACGATTGATTGAGTCTGCTGGACTTTACTCCTTAGTGACTCTCTGGCCATCCTCAATATAGAATGGACACAGGGTCGTAGCTATTGATCTTTAATTATTTTATTCCTGTACACTCTTTATTGGGGTTTGCATACCCAGTCTGTTAGTGCTGTATGGTGTATGCTGTATATCATAGAAATTTATTAAAGTTTAAAAAGACCTGAAATGTTATTGGGGTTGACTCCCCAAATATGTTTTAGGTCAAAATTGCAAGACCTTACATTTGTGGTTGTGAGGTGGGGTGGTGACTTGCCTCCAAAGAAAGAAATTGGGGTCCATAGGCTAAAAAATTACCAAGTAGACTGTACAGCAAGTTTAGTAAAGCTTTGATTCAGTGCCACATAAAGACTGTTGAAGATGCTGCAAGATCTGAGAGTATGGGAGGAGGCTCATACAATAAATAGGAAACTGGTTGGGAGGAAGGAAAAGAGGTGTTAATAAAGTGGTAGAGTCAGCAGAGGAGGCTATTATGAGTGGGTGCTACAGGGTTCAGTGTTAGGTCCCATTCTATTCAATATATTCATTTGTGATAAAAGTGAGGGTATACAAGGCAAAATGTGTCTCTCTGGGGATGACACAGAACTCTGCAGTACAGTAAACAGTGGAGGGAGAGTGAGGGAATAGAAGCGAGATTTGGAAAGACTGGAGAAGTGGTCCAATGTACAATATGGCTATTGAAGTTCAATGCCAAAAAGTTTGATGCTATACATATACTGTAGGAAGAAAGAATCTACATCGGAATACTGGATGGGTAGACTTTGAGACCTGGGGTTATCGTTACTGACACCCTCAGATCATTGCAATATAGCATATAGCAAAGCAACAAAAATGCTAGAGTGCATGGGGATAGGTTTTGATTGTAGGAGAAAGGAGGCAGGAAGCAATATTATCCCTATACAGTATAGATCCTAGGCAAGGCCCCATCTAGAATATTGTGCCAAATTTTAGAGTCCACATCTGAGGAAGGACATAAGAAATTAGAAATTATTCTGTTTAGAGTAACTGAGATGGTACAAGGCCAACAAAGTTAATTATATAAGAAATGGTTGCGGATCTACATATGCATATTGGAAGCAAGAAAGGAGAGGTTGACATGACAGAAATGTTCAAATTTATGGAAAATGTGAACAAGTTTGAACAAAAGTACAGTGACAAGAGGGCATGACTGGAGAGTGGCAGGTGGGAGATTTAGAAGGGATGTAAGAAAGTTTTCTGCACAGATAGGGTGGTGAATCCATGAAATAAATTATCTGCTGAGGCTTACAGTACTTTTAGTTTATTATTCAGTATATAACAAAATAGCTATTACAAAATACAATCATTTGGCAGACATACAATACATAAAAAGATTTCAGTCATACAAAATCAAAGTGCATAACCACATCATCATAAGCAGCAATAATTCATAATTCCTTTCAAAAAACTGCATTAATGTACCATTTTGGGTTCAAATTCATGCAACAAAAGTAAAAATTTGGTGTTAGGGTTTCCAACCTAACTCCCTACCTCACTCCCAAGCAGCAAAGGAAAAACATTAGGGTTTTTGGTCTCGAGTCTCATGAATCAGTGGTGGGGTCTTCATTGGGGTTATCAACTTAATAGTCACCTCCCCCAGCCTGTAGCCATCTGTCTAAAGCACAAAGGTACAGCTCCAAGCCAATGCTTTATAGTGATACACTCTTCAAAGATAGAGAAGTATGTCTTGCCACATGTTGCCAACACAATCTGTTGTAACTTTCTTCATACAGGGTCCTGTGTGAAGAAAATCATCTGACATTGTTTGCTCAGGGAACAGGGTGGGCATTAGGACTGACAATGACAAGGAAGACTCCATGGCTGATTCACCAAGATTCTGATGTTTTTTCCTTTTGTTGCTTGGGGGGTAGGGGCTGGGGAGTTAAGGTTGCAAACCTTAACACCACATTTCCCTATTTTGTGGCATCAAGTTGAACCCTAACTGTTGCATTAATGGAGTTGTTTGCAAAGAATTTCCTTCTTTTTGAGACAGTGGAATCATATCCCCATCCACGAGGTCCCTTTGGGACCTGGGTGAACAGAACAAATGTGTAGGACGTTTGGGCCTTACACCAACAGAACACTCTGCCTGTTTACAGAGTGCAGGGTCTTAGCAGGCCCTTCACTTCTGTGCAGTGATGGATGTCAAGGAATTCATGGGGTGGTTTGGTGGGCTGGTGAAGCCAAGGTCCTCTGGTCCCTGCACTTCCATATGGCACAGAACACAGGTGCACAGAGCAAAGAGTCTATCTGTCAGCCAATGCAGAGGGCCCTCCCTGGCTGGGGTGGTGTCACATAACAGTGCCATCCCCACTCTCACCACATCCAGCTGGGTCACTGAGCTCACTCCCCAAACTCAGCTCACGCATTGGGATCACAAAGTATACTTGCTGGGGTAAAGGCTGACACTACACAGAAAGTTTCTTAATTATAATTTTTATTTTTGACCCCAAATTTTCAAGATAGTTTGTTTTATGACTCCTATTATAAACATGACATCTGGTGTTTACAATATAGTATCCAAAATGTCATTTCACACTAAAAGTGCAAAAACACATCTTACCTCCAATTTAAAATGGGCAGACTAGGTGGGCCAAGAGGTCCTTATCTGCCGTCAAATTCTGTGTTTCTATGTTTCTATTACACTTGTCATGTTTATGAGGTGTGAAAAAAATGGCTATGTTGAAAGTTTACTGAAAATTAGCAAAGTTATTCAGGAATGTTGAAATATTGCAATGTTCACTCATAACCAGGACATTTTATTATGTCTTCTTATTACCCCACCTCGTGAACCCAGTAGGAGAAAAATTTTCAAATCCCTGCCAAAATGCCATTCTGCTTTACAGGTGTGAAACCACACCAAGGTGTGGAAAACACATTTTGGCCAAGATTTGAAAAATGACAACTATCATGTTATGAGGTGGTGTGAAAAACTGGCTGTGTTGAAAATTTGGTGTCAAAGTATTAAAAATGTCAAAAGTTATGAGTGAGTGTAGAAAAATTTCAATGTACACTGATTACTTTGCCATTTTTATATATGTTGACCTAAATATTCAACATAGCCTTCTTATGACCCCACCTAATGAACAAGGGCAGTGAAAATGGTCACGTTATGCCCAAAAGGTGATTTCACAAAGTGATCATGAAATTGCCTTTTGGGCCAGGTTTTGATAATACCATTGCTATTGATAATGAGGTGGGGTCCCAAAAGGCCATGTTGAAAACTGGTGTAAAAATATTGAAAAATGACAAAGTTATGAATAAATGTTCAACCCATTGAAATACATTGAACTGCACTTACCTGATCTTCTCATATTGCAGTCCCTGGTTCCAGCAGTAAGATATGTCTTCAATTGGAGAGTGAATCTATGTTGTGGCATGTTCAGGTGATTGAGGATATGCACAGGCTGGGGTAGTAAGTGCTGAATGGGAGGTCGGGTGGGATAGGTTTTGTTCTGTGTGGGGCGTCAGATTGGTGAGGGACCATTTTCTTTTCAGGTTAAAAACAATCATCGATGGATAGTTTCTTCATTTCAGGGTACAGTAATATTCCAATAGTGGGCTAGGCAGCAGGTGTTGGGCTACTGTTGGGAGGCACTGGGGTGGCACCCTGTGCTGCTATATAACTATTGGGAATGGGGGCGGCAACCTGGAGGAGGTGGGTCAGCAGAAGTGGTACTGGGGTGGGCACCCTGATCCACTAACATAAACAATGAGTGAGAGGGGTGGGCTACCTGGAGGGATGGGAAAAAGAAGCAGTACTGGGGTGGGCAGCCCTAGCTGCTTAATAAAACTTAGATAGATAGATAGATAGATAGATAGATAGACAGGCAGACAGATAGACAGAGACAGAGGAGAGAGCATTTCAGCCAAGACAGACAGAGACAGACAGACAGATGGGGCATTTCAGCCAAAACTTTCAGGAATTAACCAGTTTCAGTACAAAGCGAGGGCAGAATGAGTGGAACCAGGTAGACCCAAAGCCTTTTGTATAACCCATTACATTTTGCCAAACAATTTATAGTGATAAAATCTGAGATCTCAGTGGCACATAAGGCTTGTGAAATATTTTCCTCAAAAGCTCTTACCAGAGGAATCAAAGTCTTTCCTCCATACTTATAATTAAAATTTTTGCAAGACCCAAGCATTTTATTTATTTGGGGACTTCTGTATTTTAAGTGACTTGTCCATTTCCATTGCTGAAAAGTTAATCCCTAGACCGTAGTAAGATTTAACTGTCTCTATGGCTTCCTTTGAAAAATCAAATTTTACTTATTATAGTACAGTAGAACTAAAGCTCATGTCTTTTAATTTATTCATGTAAGTAATCAAAGCTAGGTCATCACAAAGTTGATTCAGTCTATTAAGCTTCTTCTGCAAGCCAATTTAGAAAGGAAATTAAAATCAAGTCATTGGTATAAGCCAGAATTGACAGAGACCGAGTCAGAACTTAGGGAATGGAAACAATCATATTCTAAATTCTCCCAAACCTCATTGATGTTTATATTAAAAAGTGTGGGAACTAGTACATACCCTGTCTAACACCATAGTTTGTATCAATCATTATAACGTAATTCTCCATTCTTATGGACCACATTTGAATGTAAACTTTTCAGTTGACATCAGATCTAAATCAATGCTTAATTCTTTCATTCTATTCCTGCTGAGGCAGTGGTTGTGGAGACTGTTAATGGGTTCAGGAGCAGGTGGGAGATACAGGGACTAGTAATGACAAAAGAATGTTCAAAAGGGTAGGAGTAGTCAGCAGCTTTATGAGATTAAAAGGTTAAGGTAGACAGATAGGTATTTTTATTTATAAAACACCCAAGTCCTGGGACTCTGAGTACCATACAGCAAAACAATACAATAATAAACTTAAAATCATGCAAAAATCATTCAGACAAAATAATACCATCATAAATACAAATATATAAATAATCAATCTGTAATTCATAGCTAGAATTCAGTCAATAAAACCTGCTGGAACAGATATATTTTATCCTTTTTAAAGGCTTGTACCAAGGGAGTCTCCTTAGACAGCCAGGCAAGGAGTTCCATAGGGTAGGGGCAGCCACTGCAAATGCCCTATCTCCTAAATGTCAAAACCTAACCCTGGGAACCCTAGGAGGTCTCTATTGGCAGAATGGAGTGCCCAGGCCAGTCAGTAAGGACCAAACAGATCTTGCAGATAAACAGGGCCCTTTTGTAGGGTCTTATAGGTAAGGAGCCCTATCTTGAAGGCGACCCTCAACCTGATTGGCAGCCAGAACAATCTGCAGAGGACGGGTGATATGTTCAGATCTCCTCACCCCAATCAAAACTCTTGCCGTTGCATTCTGCACCAACTGCAGCCAGTGAAGGTTGCCCCAGATAACCAAGGTACAGGGCATTGCAGTAAGAGGTGAAAAAGGCATCAAAAGAAAGTTAGCCCTCTATGATGAGAGGTTAAAGGGGATTAGATTGGGAAAATGGCAGGTTGGGTGGACAGTGGGTATTTTTCTGCTGACAGATTTTCTATGTTTCTAGGTTATACTGCCTCCCCAAGGAAGCCTAAAGAAAGTAACAAAAACATTACGCACTGAAATTCATCTTGTGCAAAATAATAGGAATAGTTCTTGTAATTTGTCTGTTTTGTTAAGCTTTCCTCAACCTTCATTTTACCTTAATCTTTCTTCCTTGTGATATGCTAATAATTCTCTTCCAGTGTACTACTGGATTGTTTGCTGTTACAAAATTTTCATTTGGAACCAATGTATATAATATGTCCATTGAAATATAACATTAGGAGCACAAAGAAAGAAACAAGATTGTACCAGCTCTCTTAAAGGGATACCATCCTAACCATATGGAACTCTCTACTCATTGGAACACACATACAACAATAAACAGGAGATTGCTTGGTAGCATTCAATGCCATGGCAGTTAAGCAAATGGCGAACTAATAGTAGTCCTGACTCAACCGTTTTGATGAGTAGTCATTCAAAGAAATGGCAACAACAGCCCATATACTATACAAGATAAATCAAAATTGAAGGAGGGGAGGAGGGAAAAATAACTTTATTTTCCCTCTCAGTATCCAGTCCAGCATATTACATATAGCTATTCCTATATCCCAAATTAATCATGGCACACTGAACGGTAAAGGATGCTGGCTCATAATAATGTGTATGTAAAAATGTCTGACTAGAAACATGTGCTGTGAAAACCAAAACAGAGCCAACTGTCAACATTCTCTACATTAGCGCAAACAAAAGATTTGTTGAAAAGCTGGAATGCTTAACAGGCTGGTGTGACTGGACAGTCAGACAGAGAGACATTTTAGTTTCATAGAGGTGCTGTTTTCTTCAGTGTGATGCTCAAAGTACAGCAATATTAATGAGACAGTTCAGAGCAAAGATGTGAAGCCAAAATACCTGAATGATGATGGAAAAAGGAAAACAAAACAAAGGAAAACACAAGAATTAAAACAAAAGGCATAAATTACAAAATCTTAAAATGAAAGCTGTTAGATAAAATCTCCATGCATTATTAAAATCTCCATGCGTTACTAGATAAAATCTCTGTGCATTATTAGATAAAATCTCCATGCATTATCACTAAGAGGGTTGTGGATACATGGAACAGCCTCCTGAGGAGGTGGAGTCAAGAACAGTGGGGAATTCAAGAATGCATGGGACAGACATAAGGCAGTCCTAGTAGGGGTAGGAGGAAGTAAGCTGTTGGTTAATTAGGATCTGCAGCTTATCTGTCAGGTAGGAAAATGGGCAGACTAGGTGGGCCAAGCGGTCCTTATGTGCCGTCACATTCTATGTTTCTATAAGTATTGAAGAGATAAGTCCCACAAGGTCTCGGATCCAAAATCAACTGCATTGGGCCATGAAGATTTCAACTTTGTAGACAAGCGGCAAAGGTTCCTTAATAAATGTTCACTAGATTTGACTTTGGTGGTGATAAAAGACTAAGAAAGTTAATTTAAAATCCAAAAGAGATAGCAGAAGCTACAGTTTTGGGGGTCTTTAGTGGCAAAGCTACAAAATCTAAAGAAAAAACAGAAAAGATTTAATGCTACCTATTGTAATGGAGACAAATGTATATAGAGAACTAGAAGCACCAAAAATAGGAGGCAAAACATTTTGGTAATTTTAAAGTAGTCACTTATTTCTTTTGTTTCTGAAGTGTTTTCTTTTCTATTGGCTCATTTAATGGTTTTCTACCTAGTAGTATTACATGTAATGTGAAAATCAGTGCTTTACCTGGAAGCAGACATATCTAGTTCTATTCCTTCTGCTACATCATCAGCATATGACCCACCTCACTCATAGCTACATCACAAGCCTGCTGCCTGACTGGTAACATGTATCACAAGTTACCAGTCAAGCAGCAGGAGATTGCTCTTCCTGGTTACTAGTGATGTCACAGTCAGTGAGGTCACAGTTCTGAAGATATATAGAGAGGAACAGAACTGATCATATCAGCCTTCAGGTAGAGTGCTGTTCCACATCACACTTAGTATTGTCAGATAGAAAATCTTCCGTCAACAAATCAGAAAGACAAAAATACTTTGGGTATAAGAAGTGATAGATGACTACTCCTGAAAGTTACTGTCAATGCCAAAATGTATGGTAGCTCTTCAGATAAGCATGAATGGGACTTAAAAGATTGTCGGAGGGTATAGTTTATAACTGGCATGGCCCAAGGCTTCTAGAAAGATTCCAGAAAAGATCTGAAAAAGGACTTCCTTGTGAATGGGCTTGCTCAACAGAGTTTTCCTACAATAAACTTGAACTTGAACTTATTTGAAAAACGTATCTTCCCAATTAGTTTCTAATAGCAGCCCAGTGATACAAATGTATACTTTCCTGCTGAAGAAAGATATTGGCACTTATAATATAAAAAATGAAGCAACAGCAACAATATTAGATTGACCCAAGCAATAAAGGATGGCAGTTACAGAATTGACGGAACATAATGATGCTGTAATTTATGCTGCAGACAAAGAAACATAGAAACATATAATATGACAGCAGATAAGGATTGCTTGACCCACCCAGTCTCTTCATTTTTCCTGCCTAACTTATCTGTCACTGCAGACCCTACTTGATCTCCAGCTCCCTCCTTCCTTGCATCCCAACTAAGATTCCCTTGTGCCTATCCTATGCATGCTTGAAGCCCACCACTGTTTTTCCCCACCACCTCTGCTGGAAGACTGTTCTAGGCATCCACCATGCTTTCAGTGATGAAGTATTTCCTTACATCTCTTTAAATTTTGCTCCTTTCAGCTTTATTGCATGTTGCCTTTTTCATGCATCTTTTCTTCTAAAAGTACTCCCTCTTTACGAAACCCATGAGGTATTTGTAAGTCTTTCTATCATATCCTCCTTCCTTCTCACTTCCAGGGTGTATATAGTCAGGTCCTTTAGGCTCTTCCCATAGGGCTTCTGATGTAGCCCTGCACTATTTGAGTTGCCTCCTCTGGACAGCTTCCATACTGTCTATGTCCTTCCTGAGATGCGGTCTCCAGAACTGGACAGTTTCCTAGGTGGGGTCTCACCAATGATCAATACAGTGACAACACCACGTTCCTCTTCTGATGGCATTACCCATCCCTATACTCTCAATATCCTACTGGCCCTACCCACTTCCTTGTTGCACTGTCTCACCACTTTGAGGTCATCAGATATGATAACTCCCAGGTTCCTTTCCCATTTGGTGACCATCAATACCTCATCTCCCATTTTGTAATCCTCCTCTGGATTTCTGTGCCATAGGTGCATGATTTTGTACTTTTTCGCATTGAACAGCTGTCATGCCCTTGACCACTAGCAAAGTTTTCTTGGGTGTCTGTATATTCATTCCACTGCCTCTGGAGTGTTCACTTTATTGCAGAATTTAGTGTCATCTATAAAGAGGCAGTCCTTTCTTCCAGTTCATCTGCAATGTCACTTACTGTATAAAGACATTAAATAGGACTGGTCCAAGTACTGAGCCCTGAGGCACCCTGCTCTTCACCCTCCTTCCTGGAATGAACTCTGTTTACCACCACCTCTGTTGCCTATCCATTAACCAATTTCTTATGTAGTTTATTACCTTAGGTCACATCCCATCCCACCCTGATCTATTTCCCTGGTCACCCAAAGAAATTTATCCGATTTGTCTGGCGACCTCCCCACCGTGAATCCCAGCTGTCTCATGTCCTATAACCCAATGAATTCATGATATGCTACAATCGTTGCCTTTAGCAGCAACTTGATAAACTTCCATAAAACTGATGCCAGACTGGCCAGCCTATAGTTGCCAACCTCCTCCCTGCTATCACTTTTGTGAAGTGGGACTACCTCTGCCCTGCTCCAGTCCTCCAGAACCACTCCTATTTCTAGTGAGTTGTTGAATAGGGCTGTCAAAGGTGTAGCCAGTACCTCCTGAGCTCCCTCAATACAATTGGGTGAACTCCATCTGGCCCTACGGTTTCATCCACTTTCGGACTTGTAGGTCCTTCAGGACTTTCTCCTCTGTAAATGGACTTGTGTCTATTTCCTCCTCCCAGTGCTCCTGCTACTTTTATGTGGACCATCCTCTTCTACTTTCTCTGTGAAGATGGAACAAAAGTATTTGTACAGAGTATCTGTGTTTCAGATCCCCTTTGCATTGTCTTTCCTGCTCTTCTTAACCTCATAATCCATCCCCTTGTCTTCCTCTTTTCTGTTATGTACCTAAGATTACAGGATTACAGGTAGGTAGTCATAGGAGGGCAACTAAAATGGTGCAGGGTCCGCGAGAGAAGCCGTATGAGGAGAGACTAAAGGAGCTTAATATGTATACCCTTGAGGAAAAGAAGGAGAGGGGGACATGATAGAAACTTTAAGTACCTCAGTGGAATCAACAAAGTCCAAGAGGTAGCATCTTTCAGAAAAAGAGACTTATGAGAACAAGGGGACACAATTTAAAGTTAGAAGGAGGGCAGTTCAGGGGCAATGTGAGGAAGTATTATTTCACAGAGAGGGTAGTGGATGCATGGAACAGCTTTCCTGAGGAGGTTGTGGGGTCTAAAACTGTGGGAGAATTCAAGAATGCATGGGACAGACATAAGTCAATTCTTGTGGGGGTAGGAAGAAATAGGCTGTTGGTTAACTAGGATCTGCGGCCTATCCTGTAGGTAGGGAAATGGGCAGACTAGATGGGCCAAGCGGTCCTTATCTGCCGTCAAAGTCTATGTTTCTATGTAAGAAAGGTATTGTTCCTTTAGTTACCCTTGGGCTATTCTTTTCTCAGTTTATGCCTTTGTGCTCCTCACTGCTTTCCCTGTCTCCTGTGTTTCTCCTGATACATCTCCATATCTTCTTCCTCTGCATCTCTTTATACCTCCTCAATGCTACCCTTTTAGCCTTTACCTTTTCATCCACATCCTTTAAGAACCATAGCAGTCTCTTTTCCTCCAGCTTTGCTTACTTTCTTTGTGCAGAGGTGTGTTGCCTTTGCTATGCCTTCCTTAACATAGCCTACTGCTTGTCCACCCACCAGGTCACCTTCTTGTGCTAAGTTGTTTTTTTTTTTTTTTTTGAAATTTAAGTTTATTAAGTTTTCAGCTACAAACTTATAACAACATACAAACATGTCTGATAAAATACAGTATAAAGAATCCGTACAACAAAACCCACCTAAAGCCCCACAGAATCCCCCAAGGACCACCCCTCCCACTCAAAAAACCTGACCCCCTCCCAATCAGCATATATCTAAGGAAAAGCCCAACCTCTAACATACCCGCCCCCATCCACCACCCTCCTCCTCCTCCCCCCTACAGGTGCGCCAGATCAATATGACATATATTCTGGGTAAAACAATCAATCATCATTGATAACACAAATCTCCAATGCCAGCAGGGTTACTAAGTAACACACATGACCAAAACAGGGATATTTATGCGGACTACAGGGATCAGGTCCCCGAATTGATTAATGCAGACATAATGCCTGAAGTTTACCCATCTCTTCGAAACAAATCCATACGACCATGCAGACTGGCAATTAAACTCTCCGAATGTAGGTACGTAGTAAGCTCGGTCAGCCAATCTGCATATGACAGAGCCAGCTGGTCTGTCCAGTGTCTCAAGACTAATTTCTTGACCGCCATGGACAGCAAGGCCATATGGTATCGATGTTCTACACTATCTACAGAATATTGCCCAGAATACAAATCTCAGGGTAAAACCCAGACAAACCCAGAAGGGGATCTAGATTATCCCGAACAACGGACCACAGGAGGCAACCTTGGGACACTCCCAGAACACATGAATTAGGTTTCCTTCTTCTTGTAAACACCTAGAACAAGTCGGGTGGGAAGTTTTTGAGCTTAAAAGTTTTGCAGGGTATAATACAAGTTATTAACAATATAGTATTGAGTTAGCCTTAGTCTATCCTGGGTATAATACTTATGGAGGTCCTTCCATATACAAGGCCAACTCAGGGAAGCATCAGGCAACAAATATGCCCAGATATTAGAGCCCTCAGCAATCTCGGAAATTTGTAATTTAAAAGGAAGGAATAAATCAAAGAGATAGAGTGCGACTGAGAAGCAACATTTACGATTTGAGAAAGAAAGGATAGGCCGCAGAGTCCCTAAAAATGGTGCCAAATTTCTCGGCAATAAGATGTCTTAATTGGTACATTTTAAAGATCCCCTACTAGGAATGCCAAACTTATCCAATATATCACGGAAGAGAAGGGATCCTGATTATAGAAATGCTCCACTCTAGCCTCTCTAATCTGTGGGAGCCAATCAGGCGTAAGCCAAACTTCCACTTTTTGGGATTAAGGATTACCAGCTGACCCAGATCTGAGACACTAGAAATGTTGAGAGAAACTAAACATTGAGCCAGTGACTTAAGGGCTACCTGAATTGTGCTATCAGTCTCTAGCGAGACTGCTGCTGGAGGAGTAAAAGTATAGCATAGTTATCGAGTTTTGACTCAGAAAGAAATGAGCTCAATCTGGAGCCAAATCGGGCATGGTAGAGTAGGATTTGTGAGAACCACCTCCCTACTTAGAGAGGTGGGCTGCCCAATGGTAAAGTAGAAGATTAGGTAACCAAGACCGCCTTTTTCTTTAGGAAGAGATAGTTTAGCATATGGCGTTAACGCCCTTCCACGCCAGACAAAGTTAGAAAACATGGTGTGAAATTGCTGAAAATATGTAATGGGAGCCAAAGGTTTAACAGATTCAACGGGTAAAAGATCCGGGAGGATATTCATTTTAATAATGTTGATCCAGCCCTAGAGAGAAATGGGAAGGGCAGACCATCGCTGCAAATCCTGGTGAACCAGATTTTAATTCTATCCAAATTTAGCTTTTTCAAAAGAGAGGTTCAGTCAAAAATGAATCCCCAAATACTTAATGGATTTGGGGTCCACCTCCCAAAGAAATAAACTCCTGTTTATTAGTGTAAGCGTTTAATGGGAAAATTTCCGACTTAGAAATATTTAATTTGTATTGAGAGAAAGTTCCAAACTGCTCAATAATATCAATCGCTGCTTTTAAGGACTCTGCCGGATATCCTAAATGCAGGAGTATGTCATCTGCATATGCAGAGAGCACCAGTTCCTGTTGATGTATCATACAACCTCTAATTAGGGGGATGATTTAAGTCTGATAAGCAGCGGTTCCAGATATAAATTAAACAGCAAAGGCGAAGGGCACCTGTCTAGTACCAGTGTGCAAACGGAAAAGGGAGAAAAGACCCCATTACAATAAATTTTTGCTGAGGGGAGCCATAAAAACCTGAACCCTTTTTAAGAATGGTAACGGAATCCCATCCTCTCCATCACGGCCCAAAGAAAGGTCCAGTCCATCGGTCAATGGCCTTCTCTGCATCCAGAGAGACCAGAGCCGCCGGATAAAGGACTGATTGGGCATGCTGGGAGATATGAGATAAGGTTCTTAAATGATCCACAGCAGACCTGCCAGATACAAAGCCTACTTGCTCAGGACTAAGTAAACCAGACCAGACTTTCTTGATTCTTCAGCTAGTATCTTAGCAAGGATTTTCGTGTCATAGTTCTGAAGGGAGATAGGCCTATAATTTGCCAGATCAGTAGGAGTTTTATCAGGTTTGGGAATCAAAATAATTGTGGCTTCAAACAGGTGGGATCTATATCAGTAGAGGCAGAGAGATATTCATATAATTTAAGGAGCATAGGTACCAGCTCCTTAGAAAAGACCTTGTAAAATTGGCAGGGAAGCCATCAGGGCCAGGTGCTTTATCAGAGCCACAGGGGTAATAGTCCTCTCTATCTCCTCCAAGAGATAGGAGCCATCAGGATTTTATGATGGGACGCTGACAAGCGGGAATGTCTACATCCCTAAATACGTGTTGATATTTGAGATAGAGGCAGGCGATAAAGGTTTACTGTAAAGGTCCAAGTAGTATCTTTGAAGATCGGGCAATACCTCTAGGGAGGTTTCTATAGAACCGGATGGGGAAAGCAGGATGGGATTATCCTAGAGCCTTCCAATGCCCATAAGCGCAAGGCCAGGAGTTTCCCAGCCTTTTCCCCATGGTCAAGATATTTAGCTTGAGTTCTTATAAGACAGTACTCCGTTTTTTCTTTCAAGAGATCCATATACTCAAGCTTAGCTATCAGAAGAGCTTTAGAGACAGTAACGAGGAGGTTGAAGAGTACTTAGCTTCCAACTCTCTAACTTTATTCATTAAAGACAGGGATTTTGCAAGCCTGGCTTTCTTCCTGGAGGAGGCCATCTTTATTAACTCACCCTGAGATAGCACTTCAAAGAGCTCCAAACTATATCAAGTCTCGGGTAGACTGCAGGTTATCCACCAGGAAGAAAGAAATCAAAGATTTAATACTCGAGACAATTTGGGGTCTTTCAGCAACTGAGTATTTAACCTCCAAGCGGAATCCGGCAAAACTCAGGATCTAAGAGAGTCTGATCCAGACTATGGCATGATCCAAGAGAATGATTGGATCAATACCGGACTGAAGAAGACTGGGAAGAAAGAATTTGCTAACTAAAACAAAATCTATCCTCGATTTTGAACCGTGCGTCTGAAAGGAAAGAAAGCTCGAAAGAAGGGTTGAAAGTCTCCATGGATCACATAATCCTAACATTAACAAAAAATCCTGAAGGGCTCTCTGGGCAGGAGTAGAAATTCGGTTATCCTGGGGTTCCTTATCTAATATAGGCGAAGAGAACATTCAGTCCCCTCCCAGTATAAGCTGAGAAGGGAGAAGATTACTCACCTTATCTGCAAGAGACATAAAAATTCTGGACTCCCCACGGCCCATATACAGAACCTAAGACCACACTGCCTCCATTGAGAGTACCTTAACCAGGATAAACCTCCTTCTGGGTCTAATACAACCAATTCCTTCATGAATAAAACATGCTTTTTAATAAGAACTGCAACACCTTTACTAAGGCTAGAATTCCCAGCCAAATAAATCTGGGAAAAGCCAAGGCGAGATAGGGATTTGGTGTCTACATGACTTAAATCGTTTCTTGAAGAAAGAGAATATCAACCTGCAGCAATAAGCAGTGGTTAAAAATCTGGGACCGTTTGACCCGATCCCTGAGTCGTGTACATTCAAGAGACTATTTTAATCGTATTTATAGCCATTTTAGGTACAATATAAAGGAACATATACCCAAAAGATCAATAATAAAAGAGAAAGCGGCACACGAAACCAATATGTCCAAGTCTAACAATCTGCCAGCACCCACCAGAATAAAACACCCATAAAAGGAACCCAGCAATCCAACCAAAATAGAACAATACCACACTCTAAGCTGGCAGACTAAACCTAACCTCCTAAACCCTCCACCACCCACTACTATCCCAAAACCCCATCCCTCACAGAATGCCACCAATAACATTTACTATCTAAGTTATATAATATAGAGTAGCACAATAATACTTGGCAAAACACAGTGCATAACATATAGTAACATACCCACCTCACCCCCAAATCCCCGAGTACCCCACGATTGAATTAGAAGGAAAGAATAAACACCACGACCAACCCACCCACCCTCCTCCCAATAGCAACCCTTAACCCCAGAAACAACTATTTACACGGGGAGCCAGGACTGATAACGAAACCGATTCAGGCAGAAAAAGGAAGCCCTGGCCACCCAACCCCATTGCGAACCTCCGAATCCCCAGTACAGATTGGTCAGGCCAAGGGAGGAGAGCACAACCCAGAAAATTACTACGCGGGAATAAGACCCAACCCCCATAAAATGACCGACAATATCCCCACCACTGGGCGAGGTTAATCCCCAACCCTAGGCTCATGATTCCACATCCAGCAAGCGACAAACCCCAGGCCCAAGACCTCCCTCCCGCATCTCAAATGCCAGGCAATCACAGACTTTTAAACTAAGCCCCCGTAATGCCTCCCCGGCTGCCAAGGACAGCATACCCATGACAGGGCCATCCGTGAGACCAAACATCTGTCACACTCACCCTCCAGGAACCGCATCCAAAAGTGGATGTAGCCCGAGCTGGAAACCAGACTCCAGATCCGGAAGAGCTCGCCGCCTAGGCCCAATGTTCCGGGAGAACTATATCAGCGTGGGACCAAACGGTCCCACCACCGAAGATTACCCCAGGGAACCACATCCCAACAATTAGGTTCCGGAAATACCTACAAGCCGCAATGGGCCCAGAAGAGCTCCCACCCCAACCCACGGGACAGCGCCCAGCCACCCCGACCAGCCGCAAGCAACAACCAGGTAAGGAAAGTAGCTAGGGATGGGGATCCTATGGAGCCAGACTATAAGGAGAACAGGGGAATTTAGCTAAAGCCATTCATACAAAATTAAGCTAGCAAAGGAAGATGTACAGCCGAAGTCAAAAAAAAAAAAGAAGCAAGGGAAAATATGCAATCCACATAACTTTAAACCCCAGAAAAATTGCGTGCATTGCAACAGCATGTACAAGTACATAAAGTCTCTCAGCCAGAGTTCTTAAATAAGTCCGTAACTTGATAACAAGATCTTTCAGAGCTGCATCGGAGAACTGAAACTATAAGTAGAGCCTCCAACTGTAACCCTAAGTGTCACGGGTATATCATTCTGAAGGGAATGGAGGCAGCAATTAGTTTCTGAACTGCAGGATGGAAGCCGCTCTCTTCTCTCTAGTTTCCTTCGGAGATCCTGAGTGATCCGAATTTTGGCTGAGCCCACAATACCTCTTTTAATTCTCGAGATTTGCTATACACATGTTGCCTCTCCATATAGCTTAAAAATTTCATGATAATGGGAGCGGAGGAGATCCAGGCGGTCGAGGCCTCAGCGAATGATGGGCCCGTTCCAGATGGTATGAAGGGCTAATTGGCGATGGGCCTACCACTTTGACCAGGAACCTCTGCAAGAAGGCCAATAAGTCTGGGCCCTCCTCCGTCTCCAGTGAAGCCCCAAATCAGGAGGTTATTCCGATGATTGCGCCTCTAAATCTTCAGTTTTTTGAAGTTTTTAATCTGTTGTTTAAGCTCCGTCATTTCAACTTCTGCCTTAGATCTCCATTGTTCTATGGAGAACTCTCTAACCTCCGCATCAGCCACTCAGTAGAAACCAAGAGATCACTCTGGAGAGATTTGAGCTCGCCAGCCAACTCTTGCAAAATTTCTTTCACTGGGGTCAACTCTTGCAGAAATCTGTCCTCCGTAAGAGGGTTGGACAGCTGCAACTTATCTCCACTCTGTTCGGTTTAGGCCGTCCTGGTTGCACTGCTTCTTAGCTGCCTTCTCCAGGAGATGTGGGTGGCATGTGTCTGATGGCGGCCTGCCTCCCATCCACCTCCATCCTGCTAAATGGCGATCTTCTTTATTAGCACTTCAACCCAGATCAGTAGGAAGTGTAACAAGTCTCCCTTATGGACGATGTCACCAAATTAGTGCCGGGAGTTCAAAAACTGGCGATTAAAACAGCAGGAGGAAGAGCTCTAGGCCTCAGCTGCTACCTAGCTGGCTGCCATCACGTGACCCCTTCTTGTGCTAAGTTGTCTCTGAGGCATTCACTCATTTTTTTAAATCTGCCTCCTGAAGCCCAGGATGCTCATCCTTGTGTGGTTTTCTTCTGCTGCCATCCCTATGTCGAACCACACTATATGGTGATTGCTGGTCCCCAGGTGGCCTCCCACCTAACGCCTGCAATACTGTCCCTGTTTGTGAGCACCAGATCCAGTATTGCCCCATCATAATGGGCTCCTGACTAGTTGCCTGAGGAATGGCTCCTGCAGGGAGTCTAGGCTGTCCTGTCTTCTAGCTAAATTTGTGACTGGGAGGCTTCAATCTATAGCTGGCAGATTAAGTCCTCCACCAGCAGTACCTCCTCTTTTTTCTGCCATTGTACTAGTGGCTTCCAACACTGCCCTGTCCAGTTTCTCCCGGTACTGGAGGTCTCTAGATCATGCCAGTGTGAATAGTGGCTCCGGTTCCTGTCTCCAGAGTGACCCAAAGTACCTCAAACCCCATCATTCCTCCCTGAATTCCCTGTGTCTCCATTGCCTTGACACCCTCCTTTACATACAGCACCACCTCTCCTCCCTCCCTTCCTTCCCATCCTATCTTTCTTTAACTGAGTATAGCCTGGTTTGGCCATGTCCCTGTCATAGTTTTCTGTGCACCACAACTCAGTAATTGTCACAATACCCAGGTCTTCCTCCATCATGATAGCCTCTAAGGTCTGTAATGTTGTTTCTGAGACTTCTTTATTTGTACACAAGGCCTTCCACACTTTGTTACACTCTGTCTGATATTCCCCCACCCCTTTCTATCCCTTTAGTTTCTACACTGTTTTTTGTTAATTTTCACCCTGGGAATTTCCCTCCTCTGGATCTCCTTCTCTCTCTGCTTCAGTTTGGGAGGGGCAGCTTATGCTTCCCTTTATTCTTCTGCTATCCTTCAGCTAGTTTAAGTCTTCATTAAGTAACATTTAAACCATTCACTGAGGGCTGTGGTTCCTCCCAGAAGGATGCAGGACATCACCCTGTGTAGGCCCAGTTCTCTCCAGGTTGGTCCCCAGTCCTCAATGTAGTGAAACCCTCCTCTGCACCATTCCTCCAACCATGGGTTTTAGCTTCTAGTGTGGAGAACTAATCCTCCCGATGCTAATAGACAGACATCACCTCAGCGAAGTCACCAAACATGCTACCTGCCTAAGACCCTCCCTAGCTCTCTAAAATCCCCTGCACAATGCAAGCCCTGTTCCCAGCCAGGTCATTGGCTCATAGATGGACAGTGACATCCAGCTCCCTCCCTGTTCCACTGCCATAGATACCCTATTTCCATTGTTCCAAGCCATGGTGCAAGGTAGACACCTTCCACCTTCTTTTCTGCCCCTTCCTGTTCCCAAATCCATCCCCAATGATCGGTCCCTTGCCCGAATTTGCTTCTTCACTGCTGGTGGCCTCTACCTCCAACTCTGGAGCCATACCTCCAGAAAACACCTACATTCTCCTGACAGTACTCCTCCTCCTGGCAGTCCCATCCTGCCAGAGTGGAAAATGAGTTCTGTAATGGCACAGGCTGGGGAATCTACCGATCCACCACCTCCACCCTCATGGATTCCATAACAGTCCAGCTAGCCCTCCTTCTCCTAGGCAGCCTCTGGGGCATTGGTGGTATACTCAGTGGCTTCTGGATGGGAGAGGAGATCCTGAATCCCCACCAATGTGACCTGGAGTCCAGCGACTTCTTACCTCAGTCCAGAGAGGTATGTGGAGATGGGGCAGCACTCTGTCTCCAAAGTCTCTCTCAAAACTGAAGCTCCACACCCACTGCACTGCACCAAAATTACCATTCCTTCACACTCTACATTTTACTGGAATTTACACTGTACTCTTACACTAGATAGGGTGCTTCTAGTTTTCTCCATTCTTGCTTATGTAACCCTTTGTACCTTTATACTAAATAGGGTGTTTCTAGTTTTCCCTTTTGCTTTATGTAACATCTTTTCACCCTTAACCTTGATAGGGTGTGCCTTCTTTTCTCACTCAGCAGGTAGTTACTGCTTGTACAGCCTATTTCCTCCCTTCTGTTACCCCTTACCTTTTTCAGTGCTCTGTTACTCAGGCAACAACAAGTAAAACCGGTACTTTACTTTACCTTAGTGGACCAGCTGAGTTCTCACGTGCCTCCTGTTGCCTGCAGATGCCTAAGACATCAATCCTTTTCCACGCCTCTGATGTTCCACTCACCTGCTGGGATATGAAGTATTTGTAGGTGAAACTATCCATGGGAGACACAAAGAGGAGCTATTGTAGTCTGGGATTGAAGTAATTATATACAGGAAGCAGTGAGACAATTACAAGGTCTGGATTTCTATCAGGGGCTTCAGAGGACCCAAAACAATGACTCTCCCAACAAGCATATGAATTAATCCAACAGGCACTTTTGAACATGTAAATATAACTAAAGATCAATATCATTTTTCAACTGTGATGTCACCACAAAAAAACAGCATTGCATCTTTGTCCAAAGTTTCATACAAAACACAGAAAATGTATTTATTTATTTGAATTTTGGTGATTGGGTAAGCTCACTGAGACAAGCTTGTCCCTTCAGGGTGACCTGGGGAGGGGTATAAAGAGAGGTACAGAAATACAAAGACATTGTGCATAAGACAAGTGTATAATAACACTTTTACAATAGATACAACTATGAAAATTAAACCAGAGCATAAGTAAATTACATTGAAACACAACTAAGGCAAAAAGCATATAAGATAACAGCAATGAACAGGTTAAGTGTAAAGCACATAAGCAATATATATAAAGGAAGCAGTATATACAGGCACAGGAGTAGTAATAAACAGCTGAACGAAGGGTTATAATCACAACAAAGCATGCAAAATTAAGGAAACGTTCAGGATTAGCCAAAGGGAGGTGAGTAATAGGGAGAAAATAACGGTAGATGGCATCTAAGTCTGGGAACAGGAAAAGGAAGGGACAGCCCATCTTTTCTCAAAAGGTTCAACAAAGCAAATACAGTATGATAAAACAGTTTTACAACCATGGGTACAAACTTTATTCACATGCAGCATCTGAAAAACACTAAAGTGTTATTTATTGTTTACAAGTCTCAGCTAACCCAAGTAATGCTTTGGAAATGATTGACAATGAGAGTCTTAACACCAATTTCCCATGAGGGTGGGGGATTAGAGGTCATAGCTACATATTTGGACATTAGACCAGTTGATATATTCCCACCAAATGAATTTCTTTCTTTGAGCAGCACGTAATTCTTGAAATGAATTTATTAGAGACTCTGTTCTATGTACAGTCAAAAGGTACCACAACTGTTATTTGTTTTGCTACATCATGATCAATGAGCTTATAGGATATGTTGGAAATGGGAAATAATATATTTCTTCTCATCATTAGACAATCCCTTCTCCAACTATATTAACATTTGAGATGGCTGTACAGGCCATGTGTTGCTCTCTTGGACTGGCAGCATGGATAAGTTGAATATTTTTTTAAGCTACATCAACATCACAAGTGATCATTTCAAATGTAACTTTCATGTCAATATTACAGAAGTATTTTTTTGAATATATACATAGATCCACAAAATCAATTCTTTTAAAGCTAAATTGTTTCAAAAGCTGACAGACAAAACATGGTAAAATTAGGTGCCAGACTGCTGTGTCCTCAGTAAAATGCTGTTGCCTGCTGTTTCCTGCCATTTTTTGCCTACTACCTCCCTCTCATAGCAGTATTTGTTACCTTGGTAACCCCCATAAAATTCTGAGTGCTATCCTATTACTTTCCCCTTCCTCCCATTCCCAGTCTTTCATTCAAGAAATGGAGAAATGAAAGAAGTCCATGGTCTGTGAACAGGTAAATGTGTTGCCAGGTAATGGGGCAGCACAGAGCTGAGACTAGAATGCACAGCATTAGGTGAGTCTGAGAATGGGATCATTAGGATGATTTTGGATTTGAATATAAAAAAACAGGTCTTTCACGTATTCTGAAAATTGCTAATTTACGTGAGTATTGACTGTCTGTTTCAATAAACAGAAGGCAAAATAAAAGGTCTGAAATGGAACAATGCAAACTGCAGCATCTGCATGATGTGAAAGTGACAGGAGAGAGAACAGTGTGAAATGTTGTTGTTGTTTGAACAGTTATTGCAGACACTGCTTATACTGGAAAAATGCATTTGCACCAAGGTGTCTAGTATAACATAGAGAATAATGGATAGTTATCTATCGGTAACAAGCTGGTTAGTTCATTGAGAGGTTGCCATGACAACCACATTAACTCGAGAGCACAGCTTGAGAGGTTAGGTCACCACTGGTAACCTTGAGATGAACTAACATGACTTGATACCGACAGGTAACTATTCATTGTTTTTATAGAGTAGGATGCCCCATAAGCAGTAATTGGTCCTACTTTTTTCTCTCAGTACCACTTTCCTTTGACCACCTTTTCGCTGCTGCTGATTCCACAAATTAAGGGCGCATGCGTGAGTGGATTCCATATTGTTATGCTGTAGTGGCTACGTAGCTTGTGCAGCATAACAGCAACGATGACGTAGCTACTACAGCATAACAATGTTTGAAAGGTACCAATTTTTTTGGTAACGTTCCATCGTACACTATCAGCATATACTATATTATGTGATAATATCTGTGATCCTCATCATCTGTTGCACAACATACTAAGAGGCCAGACATTGTGTCTAGACAAGGAATACATTTTTAGAAATGACACAGCATTCACATTTAAATAGATAGGATACATGCATCAGGATGCAATTGACCATGCCAACAAAGCAACAGACAAAAAATGGGGAAAGCATCCTCGGAGTAAGTAGTTACTTTTTGAACAGAATAAAACACACTTGCACCAGGGCTTGGAAAATATAAAACAAAATAATACTGGGAAATATAACAAAGAGATGGCAAGTTATGAAAACTGGCTAATAACACACTAATAATTACTTACGAAAAAGCTGGACCATCAAGGACCAGACTGGAAAAATGACCTTGCTCTCCCAGAAAATAAGAAGGCAGGAGCAATGGCAGCACCCTGAGTTATAGGCAATAAGAAAGTGGCAAATGCATACTCTAGGAACAAGTATGTTAACAAAGCTAAAAGTTAATTGCACCAAAACTCATGGCACTAAGTCCCGTGCTTTGTGTCATAAAATGTGATGCTTTGTCAGGGGTGCCCCATGAAGTCTCACATTTATAATCCAACAGATTGGGGCTTAGTGACATGGGCTCCTTTGTGCAAAAAAAGTTTGGCTTTTTGGCATACTTGAACCTGTGAGTATATATTTTTCACTTACGCATTGCCTATAACTCAGAGTGCTGCCGTTGTTTCTGCCTCCTGTTTGTTTTTGGCTCAGCTTCCGCTCCTGGCATGCATGGTGTTTGTTTGTGCCCCAGAAAATGATCCAGCTGGCTTCCAAACTTGCTAAATAGCAGCTATTATTGTGGCCACTGTAAGCAATGTGACACTACCTATGATACTAGAACTTGCAACCAGTCTCAGTCAGGAAGCAGTTTGAGACGAGGCAATTCATAATTTGCTGGAACACAGAAGTGGTCTACATGCTGATGTGTCCATGGGTATTTATATAAGAGGTCTAAAATCAAAGACATTTAATTGGGTAAAATCATCGGGTGACCATGCATTATATTAACATAATTCATGGTCATCTTGGCCTTAAACCTGACTGGATTTGTTAGTAGTCACAACACACAATGAGCAAATCAATCCCCTGCAGCAGAACTTACCTTCAATTAAAACATGACCGCTACCTTTATTTACTAAAAGCTTTCAATTAGGGCCTAGAAATAAAACTACCTTAAATAAAAAAAAAAATATTAAATGTTGTTTCCTGATCATCACACTCTCCTTACATGCATAAACAAAATAAAACATTAAGTAGCAATAATACCTGACAGGGTGGGCGGTGTTAAGCAATACGGACCACCCAGTGGGATAATGAGCTCCAACGCGCGAGAGACAGCCCCTATAGCCCCTGGAAGGTCTGGTATTGCCTGTACTGCCCACCTTGGAGGGTATTATTGTGCTTAGAAAATGGGCTACATGTTTCATTTTTTATAGGATGACAAAAACTAAAGTACTGCTATAAAAAATGACTGCTATTGAATTTTAGCCTAATTTTGGCAAAGTAGTCCCTCTACTGCTTGCATTTGTAGTAGAGGGTGCTTTTATTGTAATTCCAGTAGAGGGCACTGATGTGTTTCAGATTCTGCTTGTATTTTATCAACCTCTGGCAAGATCCTGGTTGTTATCGCCTAGCCCCAACAGTTTTCCTGGCCTCAGTAGAAAATTGTGGAAAATGTTCTTACCTGCCACCCCACCTCCTTTTCTTTTTTAATGGATGCAAATGTGTGATAGAAATGGCTGAGGAGAGAGGACTATCAAGAACGTGAGTGTGAGCTGTCTGGTGGTGTCACTGTCAACTGAAGGTAATAACTCTCATGAGCAACACAGTACCAGTGGTGGGAGCTTTGTTTTTCTTTTGTTTACATTTGGAAGGAACAATGAAATGCTAAGCTGCTCTCAAGAGCTGGGGTGAACAGGGAACTTTGTGATGAGAGTAGCACTGAAATAAACCACTGTTAATATTCTGGCATGGCAGTTCTGTTTAGAACAGCCAGATCTTGTTTGCTGGTAGCTTGTGTCGCATTGGTGATATGTGTGTGTGGACCAAATGGAGATGCGGTCTCAAACACAGGCAAGAAAATATGAATGTGCTGTTTGTATATTTTAATGGAAACAGAGGCAGACTCGGGGGAAGGAGGGGTGTGCTTGCAGAGTGATTTATAATGTTTGTGTACAGCACAAAGTGTTCGAAGAACATTCTGCTAGTACAATTATGCTGAATTTTGAATCCCTGTGTTACCGTATTCCAAGGCAAACATTTTGTGGTAAACATTCCAAATGCTGAATGTAGGGAAAGACAGAAGAAAGAAACAAGATGAGAAAAGAAGGCAAGAAATATAAAATCATTAACCCCTTTTGTTGAGAATGAGTTGATTGTTAACATCAGGTGCATGAAAGCAAAGCTCGAAATGCCATCCTGATGTCAACAATCTAATGGGGTGGAGAGAATCAGAGAATTCTCAATCGAAGGACTGTTATATTATTATATATATACACTGTGAGACTGTTTTCCCAATGCTTGCTTCTTACAAATTAAGAAGGTGTGGGTAGGATGAAGTTGGTTAACTAGAATCTGCAGCTTGTCCAATAAGTAAGGAAATGGGCAGACTAGGTGGGCCAAGCGATCCTTATCTGCCATCAAAGTCTATGTTTCCATGACTCAGTCCCATACAGTGTGGCATTGTAAAATCCAGTATTGTTTTCAAATTATAACCAAAACAATGCATCAGCATGTAAACATCACTACAGTAAATTGTTTTTCTTGTTTTTTTTTTTCCATATTGTGAGGTGGGTGTCTTGGCTCGGTGTAGTTTTTGACAGATGTAAAATGTTTGTTAAGCAATTGTTCTCTGAGTCTAAATGGTTTGCTGCAAATGTTTCTGATGACTTTAAAACTGTAATGGGGGCTTCGCTTAAATGGCTGACTTTGGATCCATATACAGTGCTATCAGCTCTCATGGGCCTGCTCAGCTCACACTCATGAGAATCTGAATGGGTGATAGCTATTTTCATTGAAGGATGCATGAAACCTTATTCTTCACCTTCGAAATGTTAAGAATAACGGGTTCTACATTCCAAAACATGAAGAACAGGATTTCAAAGACACAGAGAAAATAGGCTCAAAGTGTATTATTTTTAAACAAACAGAGAAAAGGTGGAAAACACAGTTACATAGGCAGAGGAAGACCCAAACTACTTAAATATATTCCTGAAGTTCATAAAAGCATGTACATTTGAATCACATGTGGGTGTTTTCAGAAGAAATCCAACCCTCCCCCAAAAACAACCTGTCAGGATTAAAAGTTTTGAACACCTTTCCGTTAAAATGCTATACCTGTATTGATCTAAAATGCAAATAACATAGAAACATAGAAACCTACCATCAGGAAAGGACCCTTGGCCCATCCAGTCTGCCCAGAAATACCCTCCCCGCTAATTTCATCTTGCCACTCTGTACCATATCTAAGGTAATAAATGTTTTTATTATAAAGTGCATGCCATACATGGCTTTTACTGTCTTTTATTGTTTTAGGTACACTCCCAGTTATCAGAACATGTACAATTTTTGCTTTCAAAGTTAAAATGGAAGCATATTTCAATGAAAGGTCCTAATTTGTTATATTTTTAAAATAATTTCTTTCTATTTTCATTCATTTTAAGTCAAATATTTAAATACCATTTTATATTTGCAACAAGTCATTCCAGGCTGTGCCATTATGGTGATATAACTGCACTTCTCAGGTGCCTTTAATGGTACTCTGATGTGCCTGATGCTTAACAATGCACCTGAGTCATGATTACATCACCATAGCACACACCCTGTAATGTCTTGTTGCTTACATATATTTTAGCCAAACAAAAGGATGCTCAGAGTCTGGGTCAGTGAAATAAAACTGTGATAAGAAGCAGCAGTAATACATATGCAATATAAAGACCTTGTGAGGTCAACTATGTAAGTAATAATACCCGGACAGGGTGGGCGTTATTGGATATAATTGACTGCCCAGGGGCGAATGGAGGCCCGACACTGCAGACGGGGCCTTATAGCCCCTGGACGGTCCATTATATCCTATAATGCCCACCCTGGAGGGTATTATTACACTTAGAAAATGGGGTAACATTATTTTTTTTTTTATAAACTTTATAAAAGGAGATATTGGTGATAAATGATCAGAAATGTCAGGTTCTGTAAAATAGTTTGTTTACTGGCACTGGAGGGTGCTGTTGCTTATGAGAAGGCAGTTTTTGTATTAAATAAGTACAGTGCAGTGTTTTGTTATTGTTGGTATTTTAGGAATCTTGCAACAGTTTTCGCATTGGACTATTGTGATCTGTGTAGTAAAAATGGTTTTATTTTTACAGTTTAAGCACACTGTTTATGGTAGCAGTGCAGAGAGAATAATGTGGACATCTGTTAAGCAAGATTAGAACTGGAAGGTTCAAATCGAGTGGGCTGATGAAGTTTGGGGAAAAAACAAGGTATTTTGATTTACAGTGAGGATGATTTGTTTGTGGGCAACCGACAGGTTGCTTTTGGAGTTCTATCATGGTAAGGCTCTGAAGTGGAGCGGTGGTTTCCTATACTGAGCCCTGGAGATGGAGTAGTGCTGTCGGTTAGAGTGTGCGAGCACAATGGTGATCGGAACATGGGAGTGGCAGGGACAATGGTGTTCTGGTCATGTTTATGCGATTAAAAAGAAAGAAAGGAAAAGTTTTTGGGAATTTTTTATCGCACTGTGTGTAAGAGCTGTAGGGACTGGTGTGGAGGACTGAGTTGCAAGGGGGCCATTTGGATCAGTATCTCGTAAGCGAGTTAAAAATTTGGCAGGTATGATGTTTCAGGTGGGCACAAGGATACAAGGTGGTAATGAGTACTGCGAAGGTGAACTTGTTATTTGCCACGTTGTTAAAATAACAATACAGGTGGCAGGGGATTAGCCAATCAGCTTCTGACTTTTGCGATGCCCATTTTCTAAGGTTTAACAACCTGCTTAAAATTCATCAGTTTGGACAAAGTCACAGTACGTCCAAGAGGAGGCAGCTTGTTCAGCAGACTACCCCAGATAGAAGTGTTTTGATCTACACACTCAGTTTTATGCAATAAACAGGATTCAGTGAGGCCTTCAGTTTGAAACCATTCTTAAAATGAAGATATTTATGAAACAAAAGTTGGCTTTAGTTTTGTTCTCTTCCTTTCTCTCTTTTCTGGCCCCTTCCCTTATTTATTTCCTTTTTTCCCAAGTTTCGTTCCATTACCCCTCCCTCCCTTCCCAACCTCCCATCCTTCCCATCTCCTTCAATTCTGATTTATCTTCTATATGGGTACAGTAGTGTCATTTCATCAGAATCATGGGGTTGCAAAAGCCCATTTCAGTAGAATCATACGGGTTGCAAAGCTCCTCTACCCACTAAATCTGAGATAAGAAACACAAGAAAACCTCATTTTAGGGGTTGCACTGGACATCATAGGGGTTGCAAAGAAATCACAGGGGTCTCGACTGCAACCCTTGGCTACCCCTGAATCATACCTGTATGGGTTGTTGTTGCCATGTCTTCAAATCAGTACACATCAAAACAGGTGAGTCACAACTACTACCATCTTTCCTTTTACATAATGAGTGCCACCACTTTGATTGCCACATACACTCAGGAGTATTTTGTAATAGAATTGGCAAATATGAAGGATATATTGAATTATGAAACAATGGATATACAGTAAATGGAGCATTGTGGTTGGCTGACAGCATTCCAAAAGGTTATGTTAAAGGCTAATAACCCAACTCCTGGATGTGCCTTAATGCTTACATTTAAACACATTTTAGAATGCGACTGCTTTGGGATTGGATAAGTCCATTTAGAGCGTTGATTTCAACCTCCTACATGTAGTCCAGGAGCCAGGTGCATTTATCTATGTGCCTAGGTCCGAAAGGTTTGATAACTGCTTCTTATGTAAAAAGTGTGTAGAATCCAAATGTATAACTCTTATTCACTCAGAGTTGAAGAATTTCCTGGAAAATGCACTTCACCAATGAAAAATGAACTATTGGTGAAAATTGTGTATATTTTAATTAATGGTTCCTCTTTAATTTCAATTCTATAAGCTTTTATTGAAATATTATAGACATTGTAACAAAAACAACAATATGCATCATGTTATTATTTATTTTATTCTATATTTAACTTGAAACAATCAACTTTTATGACGTTTTATGAACCTAAGTACAACAATCAGTATTCTTGTTCACTGTCTTCATTATCTGACACGTTAAGCAAATCAGTCTCATCAGTATCAACATCACAGTCACTGTCGTCATCTTCTTCATTTGGATTGTTGTTGTGTTCATTCAATTGTTCACTTAAGGCTGGTGGTTCAACATCACATGTGAACCACGTTGGCTTTATTTGCCATCCTCATGCATCCAGCCATTGTCCTCTGGCTTCAGTAGTGTCATTTCTGGTTTGTCTGCATTTTCCATAACAATGAAATGTAATTTGCATGGCAGATGTGTTGTGTCAGAGTTGATCTGCATGGTGGCAGTGAGCTTGCGTCTGTTCCTTTGATCTTTTCTAAGGGTGCGTCTTTGTCACTCGGTCGATACTTGACCACTTTTTACTTTCTGTCCATACAAGGTACACACACAGCTCTCAATTGCATCCTTAGTTTCTTTAGACAAGTGTGGACATCCCAATTTTCCAAATGCCTGAGTGTACTCTGTATTCCTTTCTATAACTGTTTGAGGTTGCACCTTTCCTTTGCCTTTGAACGCTGGTGAATAGTCGCACTTGTCAGTGCATGGAGACCTGGTAAAGCTGCACACACAGGTCTGCCTAACTCTGCTGACAAATGGGATACATCTATGAATCTTCTTGTGTATTCCCTGAATGGCCAACGTCCATGTGCAGTTTGAGATTATTGTTTAGACTTGCGTGATACAGCAAAATGACCAGAATATCAATATTATCTGCCCAGACCACTACATGCACATCTTCACCCTCATTTTGACTGCAAATATAATGCATGTGTTGCATGATTCTTGTGTCTGCTTCTTTGTGTTTGCTTTTTAGGGCCTTGCACTCTAGTCTGAGCACATGTACAGCTTCCATTTTGTATGAGTAACAAGTTTCTCCTACTGCATTCATGAGCTTTTTATCACCTAGAATTTCACAGTACACATCAGAATGCCATGCTGTAGCTAGAAAACCTAGGCGTGCCATCTTGATTCAAGATGAAGAAAGGGATTCAACAAAGTCACTTAGTCAGCTTTGGTCAGAACCAGTTATCAGATAAGAAAGTGGAGCGATGCTATGCTTTCCTCTCTTCTCTTGTTCAAGACCTTTGATTGATGGTGACTTGTAACAGTCACTGACAAGGTGGACTTCATTTGCTGAAGTACAGCAAACAAGAGATAGGATGTTTTTGCCACACTGTGGAATGTTGGTGGCAGGTTTGTAGGTCTTTTGATCAAGAACACAGCATCAGCCACAGTGGCATTTATAGCATCGGGTGGCTACTTTGGACTCCGGTCTCAAGTTTCTTCAGCAGTGTTGACTTCATTGTCGTGTTCATTGATCCATCAATGTTTCCTAAGGAGAGGGATACCAGGGTTAGTGGGTAGGCAAACACCATCATAAATTCAACTGTTGAAGTCGCAGATAGATATATCAAGCAACCAAAGAGGTCTCAAGTTCCTTTCAACTTGAAGATTTTCTTGTCCTTGTTCTTAATCCTTACCTTCATTGCATTATGTGCAAAGTTCTTCAACTTGTATCTTTTGATGGGTTCCTCAAACCTACTGCCTTTGGTAATGCAGTCATCTCTAAATGTATGATACATCCGAGCACCTAGCTCTGTAACCTGTAACACTTCGTTTTCTACCTCTTGTGATACTGCTTTTCCACTACCTATTGAATAAAGATTGCTGTCCTCAAACACATCCCAGAATGTATTCATGGAGAAGTCTATTGTGTTCAACAGCTTGTTTAGATCCTTCAAATCTCATTCAGCTCTAAAACTCTTCAGCTCTTGGCTGGCTTCTTCATGGCTGGCAAGACCAACTTTTCCCATATGAATTCCAACAATTTTACTTCACGCTAACCACAGAATGTTCCACCTCCTCCTTACATTGATGTTCTGTGTCAGAGAGGAAGAAATCTCAGTTATTCTTGATGCAGCATCAGCATTAATTGTCTGTTCCTAGGTCAAGTCTACATTATTTCTGCTAAACCCTCTCTTTGCTCTTGCAATGGTTAATGCTGCATTCTCAATTTTTTCCTTATACCAGGGTGGGTCTCATCCATGTTTAGCAAATTCATAAGGTATAGGGTCATCCACTTGGCATAGTTGTGGTGCCCAGTTGTGAAGTAAAGAGGTATCGTCTTCTCCAAACTATATACAAAGAGAGGCAAGTCATTTGTCCTGATGGAACACCAGAAGAGTTGGTACAACTCTACCAAACTGCAGTACTACTACCAAAATTGAACAGTTGTGCCATGCTCACCATGGTGTGTGAAATCTGAGAATGTATACATTCATTTGGGAATATGCCTGATGTAGATGCTGCAGATTCAGATAGAGCACTATGAATTTGAGAGAGTAGCAATTTTTCTGGATAACTCTTTATGATGTCTTTTTAGAGTTTCATCAGCTGCAAGTTTACCAGAACTCTTATATGCAGTGAAGTTCTTGTAGCAGATATAATGATGCCCATGGTTGCTGGAGTAATGTTCAGGCAATTCAAGACACACCATGTTGTACTTTGACAGTGTTTGACTAAAGCAGCTGCCAGACTATTGACAGGGCAGTCTAAGTACTGCTGTGTCACCCTGTGCTGCGTGAACTGTACTGGCTGCCAGTTAGGTGGAGGATCCTCTTTATGGTAGACTTGCTCACCTTTAAGGCCCTACACAGCCTGGGCCCTGGTTACCTGGCAGACCTTCTTACTCATGCTACCTCACTCTGCTCCCTCCATTCCTCCTCAAGGGGTCTCCTCATGAGTCCCAGGATGAGGTTAAAACTGCCGGCGACAGAGCTTTTAGTGTCACTGGCCCTATCCTATGGAATTCTCTTCCTCCATCTATAAGGGAGGCCCTTCAGTGGAGGTATTCAAGACAAGCCTCAAGGCCTTCTTATTTGTGCAGGCCTTCCCTGACTCAGTTGTGTAAATTTTTCCTGTTCTGACTTGCTATATTACCTGTCCCACATTTTATAATTTTATTTCTATTTATTTATTGACTAGTATTTAATTAGTATTATAGTGTTCATGAATATTGTTATTTACTGTTGATTATTTTAAGGTTGGTTTTATATACATCACCCAGCCTCTGGGATTGGGTGTCTTTTAAATAAAATTTGCCTGGCTTTGCCTTTGCATCAACTACTTTCTCCCAATAAGCATCATCAAAAGGTAGCGGGTCTCCATGGTCTGTGCTAACTCCTGGATCAGTGTGTAGAATGCATCACCTCTGCAGATTGTGAGAAGACTTGCTAGCCATATCTGAAACATTAAATAAATTACATTAATAACTAAGTAAACCGAGTCTTTTAAATAAATTAGATAAATTAAATAAATAACTAAGTAAACCGAGTTTATTACATAAATGTAAAACTTTTAGTTACTCTTAAGAAAGTGCATTTTCAAGAAAATGTACAACTGTGGATGAATAAGAGTTGTAAGTCTGAATTCTGCACATTTTTTACATGAGAAACAATCATCAAACCTTTCAGACCCAGACACATAGATAAATGCACCTGGCTCCTGCTCTAATGATATTCTAAAATTATACAGTAGCTAACAAGAGAAAAATTTAATCACTGTGGATCATTTTTCAGATGCCTCATTTTTATTGTAGCTTTAATGGCAATAGCACAGTATTTGCAGAATGAAAAATATACTCTACAAAGATGGCGAAATAAAAATACAGGAAAAATGAAATAAACTATTTTCCTGGTAGGGTTTTCCCGATAACCAGAAGTAGCTTTGGTACAATATTTTTTCTAACATGTCTAGCTCCCTCCCAAAATGGTTCCAGAGTACATGCTAAATAGCACAACAATTTACATGGTGCATAGCACATAAAGTATACTGCAGAGACTACATAAACTGATTGATTCACTTACATTAAGGAACCCTGGGTAGTTTATTGAACTGTATGGCAACAAACTGCTTTGCTCCAGACAAACTGTACTTTGTTGTCTGTGTCTGTGCAGTAGGTCACACTCTGATTGCTATTGTATCTTGAAGTCATTATTTGCATTGCAAAGTAGTTTACTCCACCCACATGTGCAAATGTGAATGAAAGGTGAAGTCATGAATAGATGGCTCTGTGCCATATTCAAAGACGTGTGATGGTACAATCTTGCTGTTTGAGCAGTGCAACTGAAGGCTTTCCAAAAGCATGCTTTGACAGAGCACAAATGAATACAGACCTGTACAAGCACCCACAAATGGCTATAGGGCTATCACCGCATGGCAAAGCAAAGACTGCATATGTGTGTGATGTCACAGTGACACCCACCAATCACAGATTCACCACTGAACCCACATCTGATGTGTGCAGCATACTGCAAGTACCCAGCATAGGCCAGGTGATCTGCAGCATCATACTTTTTCTTGGTCCTGTTTCTAGCCATTCCTACTGGTGTCTGAACTGTAACACTGGAAGATCAGTAGATGGGCACAAGATCACACCATGAGCATATTAGTTGTTGTGTAGTGCAACTGTATAACCTCCTGTGTGTTGCCCAGCTGATAGACCACACAGTCAAACACAGTGGTTTTCTTGCAGGTATACCCTGGTAAATGTCTGATGTAACACTATGCTGTTTACCTGGTTATTCCATGTGATGGTACCTCATAAACAACAATTATATGCTGTGCTGTTTACATCCCTGTAGCTATTGATGCATATGACCATGACAGTGTAATATTGCTTGGCCTCGAATTGCAATCCATGCACACATTCACAACAGCTGCTGCTCCCTGTACTACTGAGGGCAAGGTGTCTGCAGCTCCCAGGGCACCTGCTCACAGTGAGCTGCAGTATCTTGCTGTGCACTACAGAGTGCCCTGTCTCCAGTCACTCAAAGAGCAATGACTTCATTATGACATACAAATTGCCAAATGAATAGATGGTAATGTGGTGTTAGCACTCTGTGTAAGGAATAAGGGCAATTGCATGTTCCAATATAGAGACTTGGGGCTCAAGGGCAGACATGTTTTGGCCATGCAAACAGATTTTTGCTCCTGTAAACATGTGAAATGCCTGTTAATTGCCTCCAGCTGTATCCTCTTCATAGATCTGCAGGGACATTGCCTGCAGTGTGTGTGTCTTAAGCCACTGTACTCCCAAGGTGGTTTATCTGTAGTTTAACATCAATTGTGCAGGCAAACTTTGTTCTGCATATGTTTGAATATGCACTCTTAGCACATCAGACTAATTTGCATATAGGCAGGAAACTTTGCCCAGAGCTTTTCTCAAACTTTGAATATGCTGCCCCTGTGCTTTTCCACTGCACCTAGAAAATACAAATTCACAACTGCAACTAATTGAAGTTTCTGCTTCCCTGAAGGAAAAAAAAAAGAAAAAAATGCTAACATGAGAATGTCCCCAGGGAGTACTTTGGGTTAATATTTGTTAATAATCACTCCCCTTCCTTTATTTTGGGACAGGAATAAAGTCCAGTTTGTTTCAGGACACTACGTATGTTAACCCTAACCAGTTGGTTCACAGCACACAGAAGCTTCAAATAGTGACTGTGTTATTGATTTCAAATGTCTTTACAGTAAAAAGCCACTTTTGTCAGGTGTGTGCTGAGGATAAGGTACCTGGGAGAAAAGTCAACAATTTAGTGTAAACGTAATCCAAAAACCAATTTCAATAAGAATTAACAAACAAAGAAAAAGAAGGAAAGAAAGAAAGAAGAGAAAGAAAGAAGTACAAATACATAAGCAACTAAAGACAGAAGCTGGCAATTACAGGCAGTTGGCAGGCAGCAGTGACTGTAATGAAGCAATTATGTGAATGTAGCCACCTACATATGGTACTGTAACTGCAAGTGAGTTTGGTAAAATTCTGGTCCTGCCTCTAAAAGGGTGGTGGCTGGGGGTGGGGGGAGTAGGTGTGAGAAGGGAAGATAGATAGCCAGGAAATTAATTGGTTCAGTACTTGAAAGTCAGAAAATTGCACCAACTATAAGTTATGACAGAATGTATTACAGGATTTTAATGCATACCCCTAGGGGTGCAAACAGGCATGAAGTTGGAGGCTGACTGTCCTTATCCCCCTTGGAGGTACATTACAATCCTATAATACTCATGTTGAGGGGCTTATTACACTTATAAAATGGTTACAAGTAGTTTTTGGGGAGGAAATTGAGATCAGCAACTGACTGTGCATTTACAGTATAGAGATTTAATGCAGGTCAGATGACATCTTTAGCAAATGAAATTTCTAGATTTTGTTCTTGCTATTTTACGATATACATGAGCTGCTGCTCATCCAAAAGGCACGCTAGACAATAATAAATAGTGTAGCAAGATCACAAACTGTCATTCTGGATACAGTGTGACACACAGGTTATAAAATAACTCAAGGATATTTTCCAATTGGAAAGGGTCCTATTTTAAAATAAATGCAAATTTCAACTGTACATGGATTACATATTGATATAGCTAGTGCATTAAGCAGGCATTGGTTTGTGCAGTTTTCACAAAAGGCACCAAATATTTGCAAAAGTTTACACAGTCAGTGAAACTAGAACTAATTTAATAAGTGTAACTTTTCAGCGGTAAAATATGTACTTTTAAAACTCTGCATGATAGGAGTACAAATATGGCACACCTTGGAGATTTTGCACATTTTAGTAAGATATGGCATGCATTAAATGAGCACTTTCAAAATTGACAAATGTAAATAAGCAAATATTGTGCACTTTGGCCACATTATTTATTTATTTTAGTTAGTTGTTGTTTACCAGGAAAGGGGACAAGACAATTCTGCCTATTTTCAGCCTGTTCCTGGTGGAGGGATACAGATGGATGCCAATTTACACCGAACCAGATTACGTTGTTGGTGGCATTTTTAGTGAATGGGGAAATTAAACCAGGACACTGGGAAATTCCCCAACTCTTTGGTAGGGGCGCCACTTGTCCAAGATGGCGGTGACAGAAAAGCTGTCACAATGAGCATTGGAAGAAGGAGGGCTGGAGGTTCGATCCTCAGAGGCCCAGCAGAATATTATAAATTCAGGACCTTCTAAGGATGCAGACAAAGCACAGGAGGGACAACAGTCACAAGGAGTGCAAGGACAGCCTTCACCAGACCCAAGTTCTGAGAACAGACAATATTCTGATTTTTTAGACCTATGTGGACCTGCACCAAGATGGAATGCAGTATGCTTAATCTATAAGGAGGGACTAGAGCAACCCCAGACAGAGTTTACATGGCCAGAACATTGATCAAAGACTCACTCAAGTTTTATGCTTCTGAAATGTATGTGCTAATACATGTGGGTGAGTCAAACTATGATGTGAGCTTTAAGCAGATTCAAAATTTGGATACATTTGGAAACAATATAATTGCCTTAAAGACACCCCATTATGACTTCCATTTCTGGCCATTCCTTGATGAGCCAGCTATATGAACAATAACAATTTTGTTTAGAACATGAAGTGTGAACATTCAGGACATCCTGTATTGGCTGAGGCAACAATGTGAAGTGTTGGACAGGCCTGAACCTATTATTGATACAGGTAGATTTGGAGGGGGAGGTGGAAGGTAAGGGTAAAGCTCCAACATACTAATTTTGGTATTTCACATCAAATGAATAGTTTTTGATAGGCAGAGACAAAAGTATACTATTCTACGTAGGACAGACAAAATCCTGCTTTAAAGCAGCAGTGCAACAAAAATTGGTTAAAATTTGACCCATCTTTTTCTTCTTAATCGATGCCAGATGTCTTCCAGTTTATTTTGGTGGTAACATTTTCAGTTTCCATTATCATTTAAGAATTTTGTAACAATTCTAAAATAATTATTTCTCAAGAAAAAAGATGGCTGCCTCATTTTGCATAGAAATAATATTGAGGATCAGAGGAGGGTAAGAGTTCAGACAAAAATTCAAATGTACAGTACACAGCACAGGCAGAATCCAGAAAACCCAAATCAATAGTTCTGCCAGTATTTTTCATAACCACAGCAGAACATTAACTATTTGGAATAACTTTCTCGTTGCACTGCTGTTTTAAATGCGTTGTATGTCCCATTTTAGTAATGCTTGTGATAATACTAGATGTTTTCTCTGTATGGAATAGGGACATGTTACTGCAGCCTGCAAAGAGTGCATTCAATGTAACTTATGTTTCAAGGTAGGTCCTTCTTTTGTAAAATGCCCTTGGATGGCACACACACAAGAGGTATGAAGGTAACACAAGAAGAAGTTGTTACCAGATCCCAACAGCAGGTGGTGGCCAGGGCCTCTGAGAAACACATGGAGGACATAAGAGTGCAACAGCAGGCCCAAGTTAGCACTCCCCCGGCAGAGGAAGGGACAGAGGAGCTTCCAGAACAGGGAATAGGGAATAGTGATACTCTAAGCCCTGCAGCAGCAAGGAACTCAGTAGAACAGGTAGAACAACCAGAGGAGCATGTTGAAAGCACAGAAAATACAGAGACAGCACCAGTACTGGAGACAGAGCCATTAGCTACCTCATCCACTATGCCTCCCCCAGAGAATAAGTTACCATGGTTAAAGCTAAGGACAAGAAAGAGAGTAAGGTCAGGTTCCACACCTACACCTAGAGGGAAGAAGAGGACTTACTGTTACAGACCAGATACAAAGTGCTACAAAGAGAAGGAGGGCGAGTCTGATGAAGATGGGATAGAGTTGGAATCCTTATATATCTCATCCTCCTTACCTGACCCTTCCTCAGAACTAGAGAAATGGAGATTGAGCAGAATACCCCCAAAACACAGACAATACCAAGGTCAGCAGGCAAGTCTGGGAAACCTCTGTGAGAGATTCTTTTAAATAGTATCCCCCTCTTATGTAATAACGACAATGGGCACACTAATAATACACACCTTGAATGTGGATAGCACTAAAATTATAAAAAGAAGGTAGCTACCCTAACACGCTGAAGGATAGTAATTCCCAGATAATATTTTGCAGGACACCCACTTAAAACAAATTTTGAAATAGCCAAACTAATAAACTCTGAACAAAAGGACCAGCGTTCTGGTCCATTGGACCAGACAGATGTAATGATATTTGAATTTTAGTGGCAGGCACACAATTTCAAGTATCAAAACTTATAGATGTAGTCCCTGGAAGAGCTTTGCTACTAGATGTAACATATTTGACCACCAGATTCAGGTTTATATCCTTGTATGCACCACAAACTAAAGCAGCAAGAGTAGTTATTTCAGGCAATACCGCCATTCTTACATTCTTCCAGGATACTGATATGGGGAGGAGATTTTAATTGTGCTATATGGAAGGAAGATAGAGGCTACACACAGAAAATATTCTGTGACACAAATTGTTTGGTTAAAATAATACAGCAGGCTGCATTAAAAGATGCATATAGAGCTAAAGATGAGGTTTAGGATTTACCTTTTCTAAAGGCAATCTGCAGACTAGAACTGATGTTCTATTGATCTCTAATTATCTGAAGTTTTATGCGCAGGGACCACTGCTACAGAAATTTCTGATCATAAGAGGCTTGCGTTTTAATACAATGGGGCAGATACCTCCTGTTGGCAAATGTCCTTGCTGATGAATGTTCAGGTGCTAAAGAACCACATTTAAAAAATAAATGGAACCAAACTTGGAAGGCTAAGGAGTCAGTTATCTGCTTTTATGATGACCTTTTGAGCTGATGGGAAGACACTAAGGAGGAGGAAATAAGGGAACTATTGAAACAATATTCAGGAAAAAAGCCACAGAGAATTATTTGAAATATGTACACCTGAGATCTACCTTGCATAAAGCACTTTCACAGAGGAGAATAGGGGATGATAACACTGTCCCAATAAATAACTTGATTCAGGAGATGAGACAACTCAATGTGATTGAGGGCAACACTAAAACAGGAGATGCAATTTGGCACAC
This sequence comes from Neoceratodus forsteri, assembly GCA_016271365.2. Lineage (NCBI taxonomy): Eukaryota > Metazoa > Chordata > Ceratodontiformes > Ceratodontidae > Neoceratodus > Neoceratodus forsteri. The sequence goes on from CM057456.1 coordinate 387,983,481, forward strand.
AACAAACCAAGCAAACTTTTGATCCATTTACCGATTGAAAAAAAGGTGGACAATGATGCATGGTACGTGGTAAATATGGATAATGGTCAGATAGCAACTACCAAACAAGAAATTCTAAGGGATGTCAATAATCATGCGAAAGGTCAATTTTGTGGGAGTGGGAGCTTGAGCTGGATTCAGCCTACTTTGTGCAATTAAATCTTCCTGGGTTAACAGAACAAGAGAAAGTGAATTTAGTAACACCTATTACACAAGCAGAAGTAGAGGCTAGTATCTCATCTTTGACAACAAACATTTCACCGGACAGGATGGGCTCAACTCTGAATTATACCACATATTTAAAGAACATATGTTGGTACCATTAACAGATGTTTTTAACTATTGTTTATGGGTAAACTCTATTTCATACACGATGGCAAATGGGTTAATGATTTTCATACATAAGAAATGAGATAAAGCAGATCTACATAACTGGAGACCTTTGATTCTCCTGAACACTGATTATAAAATTCTGGTGAAAATACTAACATTACGTTTAGCTAAGGTAGCTGAGACTGTCATAAGTCCAATGCAAACCCATGCCATTAAGTCCAGATATATTCAAGAAAACCTAATTTTGGTGCCAGAGCTGTTTTACAAAGGAAATAATGGAAAATTACAGGGTTTTCGCTTAGTATAGACCAAGAGAAAGCCTTCAACCATATGTCACATGTATATCTATGGTCAACATGAAGGGCTCATGGGATTCCAGTACAGTCTGTAAATTGGATTGCCAGTCTCTACAAAATGGCCTATGTAATGCCATTGGTAATTGGCAGGTTTAGGGGCACTTATAGGTTGGGAAGAGGGTGTGGCAAGGATGCCCTTTAAGTCCACTGCTCTACATATTTGGTTTGGACCCTTTACTTATGTGCATCCACAATAACCAAGAATAAACGGGCTAAACTTAACTCCAGGTGTACCCCAGATCAAGGTAATGGCCTATGCAGATGATATGGTTGTATGTCTGGCAGATGAGGAGTCGGAGGAACTGAAAGTTCTACTAGAGGAATTTAGTTTATATTCAGCATCTAAAATAAATTACCATAAGAGTAAAGGATCACCACTCCGGAATCAGGTTCTGCAAGCTCCTGCACACATTGCAGATATACCAGTAGATACAGTGGAAAAAACATCTTAGGGCTGACATTTGGAACACAAGATATGGCCATGACAAACTGGAATAAATGTGTGCACATCAGACTATAAAGTAGCAGCCTGGAAAAGGAAAAATATCCAAGATGAAAGGAATCACGTTAATAAAAACAATATTACTGTCTACCTTTGTATACAATAGTTATATCTTTCCTCCCCAAAAGTACTGGAGACTAAGTTATATAGTATCTTTTTCAGGCATGTGGGAAGCAGATTGAATCCTGTAGAAAGAAATACAACATATAAAGCAAAGAAGCAGGGAGAACTGGGAATGATAAATCCTGTGGTATTTTATTATAGCATTTTTATTTACTAATATAGGAGCTATCTATGAACAATATAAACCACAGTGGAACATCCACATTAGATCATGGTATGAATTATTATGGACAGAGTGGAGGAGTAATAAGCTTGTGAAAGTTAAGAAGTCAAGTTGTCAGTCAGACTATATTTGTAAGGGTTCCATGTGAAGATAGAGATTGAAAAACAGCGATCGCTGTCATCCTGAATACATATCACCAAAAAGCATTTTGGTGATATACATTACTCAGAGACTGACATCTGGTGAAATAAAGTTTTTTGGGGCAACCTGTACTTCTACTAAGGATTCTCAACTCCAGGGGTGCAACTCGAGGAGGGTAAATTCGGTATAAAAAACAAAATTAAGTACACAGCCACAAACAGCTGCAAAATTATTTCCCCAGCAGGTCCCAAACCCAGTGCACACTGCACTGTAGCCAGCCACCCTCACCACCACACCACAGGGTTGTCTCGGTGCAGCAGGCTCACCTATCCTCCTGGACCCTCCTTCCTATCTCTCCTGTACTGCTTCCATCCATCCTCTTCTGGTCACTCTAGACGCTATTCTATCACCACCCTTGCAGGGTAGCGGATCATGATAGCGCCTATAAATGAGTGAGTGTTTCTACAGTCACTCATTTATAAACACTATCATCATGGGCTACCATTTGTGAGGACTTCACCAAAATAAAACACTGGAAAATCTCCCATGCCTTCATGACCACATGTACTAGGAAGCAACTGTATCATGAAATACTGCAGACAAACTTTGAGGAGTAGGTGATGTTTCTTTTGTCCAGAACCAGATAGTAGGAAATTATTAAGCCTCTTAAAACTATAAAGGGTACCTGAATATGTGTGGGATGTGCCATGGATGAGTGTTCATGGGAAATTAGTAAGAATTGCCATAAACACAAATCATTAGTAGAAAGGTATTTCCTTCATCCTGGCTGTGGGAAACCCTAGAAACACAGGCACATTTGTTTCTACAATGCCCATATGTGACAGGATTTTGGACTAATATCTCTGCAATCTGGTGGACCCTCAATATGTGGGAATTATCAGGAACTAGTTTTGGAATTTATGCAGGAAGATGGGCTGCATATCACAAAAAAATACTTTGCAAATCATAGGGATTATGATGTTATATTTTCTCTGGCAGTCTAGATCAAGGCCACTGGTTTTGGTTTTACCAGAAAATCCAGTAAAATTCCAGAATTAGGACTGCCAGAACACTGGTAAAAATAAAGATTTCATGGAATCAAGTATTTTACTGTATACCAGATCAGTAAATTTACAAAACTTGTATTTTCTTATAATTGCTTCCTGTACCATTTTCAGTTTGCTTTATTTAGTGCTCTGTATATTAAGCCTTCTTTTATTCTGCTAATTTATACACATACTAAAAGAATGACAGCAGAATCCTGGTAAAATCCAGAAATTAGAGTAACAATCACTGGTGCAATTCCAGAATCTGAAATCTTGAAAATGGAATTTCATTGTTTTAATCACCGTAAATCAGTGGCCTTGGTCCAGATGTGCCTGGTTACTTCAGCAAAATATGTGTTCCACCAAGATGCACAGTTGTATAGCCAGAACAAAGTATGAGTCTTATGGAAAAACTGATATCACTATCTTAAGACATGAACATTCTGAATAATTTGAGGATGCATTAGATAAGACTGGTTGTTTGGGACTGCACCTAGCTATCAGGTGACTCCAATGATTGGCAGAATATATGGTATACACGGTAAGAGAGCAAGGAAGCTTTCACAATACATGGATTTTAATTTTAAGGATTATAAGGTGAAGGTTTTTATTGATGTAGCCTGCACAAGTATTTGAGTACGTAAGATATTGGTAAGGGGATATTGGAGTTTAGTTAAACAGGAAATCTCACTGACTGTTTAAACTGTTAATTTCTTTCTTTACTTCATATTATTTGTGACAGGAGATCTGTACATGTTTATGTTTGGAAAATATGTTTTTGTATGTATATTATTGAACTGTCTTGATTTGTATGTATTTCTTTTCCAAATAAAATTCCCCTACTGTTGCCAGTAAGGGGACCCATGTTCACAATGATGGACAGTCAGAGTGGAGAGTCGGCTGGTGTACCTGCAGGAGAACAGATCTCTGTCCCTGCAGGTCCAGCTTTGGAGATCGTTATGGGGACACAGAAATGAAATTATGGATGAAACGTATGAAGAAGATGAGAAGAATGTGAGATGGATCTAGATGAAGCTGAGCAACACCTTCAGGATAATTTAGCTGCTGAAAAACAATGCCTTGCTGATTACATGCTCTTAAATGCCGAAAAGCAATATCAAGAGGAAAAACAAAACTGAAGAGAGAAAAAAAAGAGAAAAGGCTCACCTAGTCCAGAGGTGGTTCCAGGGAAAATAAATTGCCAACTCCTGTGTTTAAGTTCGAGCGCCACACCTGCCAAGCTCCGAGCATCAGTGTGCATAATCGTCTGAAGAGTGCTGGACCCCAGGCTCTGCACTGCAAAAGGCAGGATGGATGATGACTAAGGATGATATTTGGATCCCTGACCCTGCTTTTTGATTCCAGGAATGAGTCCAAACATAGGTGCTTCTGTTTCAGAATCAATAAATGCACAAGAACAAAATTGGACCGAAACTGACCCAGATCTTTCTTCAGGGTCACAACCTGCCTACTACATTAATTGACCAGGACAACCAAACAGGTACTGTTACCGAAACTATCAGTGTGGAAACACCTCAGGAACCTTTTTCTGATTTAACAGACAGTCAGCTATTACTAGCATCTAATGAGCAAAATGACAATACTGGTAAAACTGGTAATAACAAGATAACACTGACCCAGATCCTAAATCTAGCTTTGCCAGTCTTTTTATTGGCCACCAGAAAATGCTAAGAGAAGGCATGCAATCAGAATATGCTACAAAGGAGGCTTTGAAGAACCACTGGACAGGACTTATGTGGGAAATATTTAATTCAAAAATGTTTCAATTTTCTGCCTCCAAGTTTTCACTTTTATCCATGCATTGGAGAACAAAGCTTCAATGTAAGCTTTAGGTCAGCAGCTTTATTAGATTAATTTTGGCAGCAGTACCAGAAATGTAAAGATTCTCCTGTTTGGGACCCCTTTTTTGTTATACAGTACCATTGACCAGACCTACTGTTAAAACAATTACAGTACTATTTAGGAAAGAAGGATCAATGTCAAAGATATTTTGTACTGGTTAGAACAACGATGTGAGGTTCAAGGGCTATCAGACCCCATTATTGACATGGAAGGGTTCTGAACAGGGGTTGGAGATTTAAAATCCAGTTGAAAATGTCTGACAAAGGGATACAACACCTCCCTAGCAGTTTTTTCCTTGGGAGAGACTGGGGAATCCTTTTATCCAGGGCAACCCTAAACTTGTTATAAATGTGGTTCCCCAGACATGTTAGCAACAGGTGTGAGAAAATCAGGTATTCGATGTGTGGGATGCTTGGGCACCCTGGAGTTCATTGTACCTTCACCCCAAGTGTCGTCTGTGTAAAACGAAGGTCACACTTTTCACCAACTGTCCACGGGCATCCCATAATATCTCAGATGCTGACTTTGCAGAACACAATTTTATGTGAACACAGCTAGTCATAGAACCAACAGATTTCAAAGACAACATAGTTTCCTCCCCAGGAACCAAGGGCTCAAACCCCAACTCCCCACAACAACAACAGAAGAAAGCCTGCCTGATGAAGCATCCCAAGAGGCCCCTATTATGACACCTCCAATGGAGGACCCCTGTACTAGCACTGAACCTACACCACCCCACCCCAGAAACTGCAGCTGCAGCATCAGACATGGCCCCTGACCTGACAGCTTCCAGTTAGTCATGCAAGGAAAGATAAAAACAAAGCTGAAAAAGGCCCTCAGAATGTTGTACAACTGCAAAACAAATATGAGGTTTTGCAGTGGGGACACCGAAATGGAGGACTGCTCAGACGCTTCCTCCATTGTAGACCTTATTCAGAAAATGAGGATCCAACAAAAGTGCAACCTAAAGTAAAAGAAAAAAAGCTGCTGGGAACCAGATCTAAAGCAAAAGTAATAACTTTTCTTAGCTGCCCTAGGGAATACATGTACCTGTTAACACACTTATGTCTCAATTTTCTGCTGCCTTTTTAAATGTGAACAGCATCAAAAATGAAAAAGGAAGAAAACAACCTTTACTTTTTGAATTTGTTAAGTTTGATTTACTGTTCTTACAGGACACAAGGCTGCATGTACTCTCAGAAGCTCGTGAAACGGTAGCAGATTGGAAATGGGGCCCTAGTTTCTGTTCCCTAGGCCTGGATCCTTGTAGTGGTTTAGGTTTCTGCTTTTTCCCTGTTAAAATACTGAAACAAGTAGAAATTCATTAAGGCAGGGCTTTTTATTAGACATTTGCATCAACCAAAAATCTTTCATTTGATAAATTACTATGCTCCCCAAACTAAGGCTGCCCATATAGAATTATGGAAAGAAATCCAACTGTATATTTTCACTGCTAAATCAATTCTTCTAGGTGGGGACTTCAATTGCAGCTTTCTCCGTTCTGATAGAGGAATCCACACAGACAAGGATGTTGCGATGTTACTGCATTTGAAGCAATCTTAGCACAAACCAAATTAAAAGACGCTAAACATTCATCAACCCAAACAGCCCACACCGTTTACACAGGTAAACTTCCATCAAGTATAGATAATTTCTTTATATCAGACATTCTACCAGTAAGGGATTTCAGGTTACTGTAGTAGCAACCACAGATCACTGCTGAATTAGTATTTTTTTGACAGAGATTTCTGCTGTTTCCTATTGAAAGGGCTATGGAGATTAAATTCAAATTTAATATATAAAACTGAACACCAAGAAGACCTTCAAGATCTAGTATCAGCTAGAAAGTCTGTTTTGTGTTTATATGAAGACTTAGTCATATGGTGGCAAGACACAAAACAAGACTAAATCATTTTTAAAAGAATATCTAAGTCTCAAAATTGTGACAAACAACAGAGACATAAGGACCTCAGGTACCTGTTACAATTTTACAAAGAGGTTAAAACAATTAAAAATGCTGTCAAAAAATTCATGAAATTAAAGAAAAATTAAAACAACTCCAGTACAATAGATTTATTTCCTTAGAAGCAGAAAAAAATTGGCTATAGGAAAAATCACTCGTTATTAACCAGTATGAAAATTGTAAAACTAAAGTAAATAATAAATCTTTGAACCAACTACAAATGGGGAAGGAAATTCATTTCTCTAGGCAAGATATTTTAAAGAATTAGATAACTATATTATAAAGAAGTTTGGGACAAAATTTGCCATCTCAGCCAAAACTTTAGAATGGTTATGGAACATCACACTGCCTCAAATAGCAGAAGATCAAAAACATTTTAATTAAGTCCATTTCAGTACAGGAAATGGAAGTGGTGATTACATTACTAAAACCAATACTGCTCTTGGAGTAAATGGACTCACATCTGAGTTCTACAAATGGGTGTAGCAACAATGCTAAGAAGAAATTTGTATAGTTTATAATAATCTACTTAACTGCACAGAATTTACATTGGCTATGACTATTGGGACACTTTTTACTGTTCAAAAAGGAGACAAAACACTCCTTAGTAATTGGAGACCGATTACACTTTTAAATGTGGACCTAAAAATCGTACCAAAAATTCTTGGTAACAGATTACTTAGCATCCTTCCTACCATTAGTCATCATTCTCAAACATATTTAATACCAAAAATAAAAATCACAGATAATTTAATTCATTTTAAGAGAAATTGTCGAGAACAGCCAAAGGAACAATTCTAAGACATATCTGATGAGTCTAGCTCAAACTCATGCCTTCGATAGGGTGGCCCATACATTCATTTGGGCATGTTTAGAGAACTGTGGGGTTCCCAGGCAGTTTCTTTTTTGGCTCAAAATATGACCACAATGCCACATTAATTCCCTTTTTAAAGGATGGCTAGGGAAAAAAAGAGGTGTCTGGGGGTTAGACAAGGGTGCCCCAAGTCCCATTTATATATTATAACATTAGATCCTATTATTAGAGTCATAAATGACTCCACTAACATATTAGGGATCCCAACCCCTTTGGACCTCACTGAAAATGAGCCTTGGCTCAGTGGAGCAATCCAATTAATTTTTGTATATAAAATGAATAAAAGCTTTACTTACTTTGCTTACTTACTTATTAACTGCACCTGAACCGATAATTGATTTGGAGTCCTTTTGGACAGGATGGTGGCATTTCAAGTGAAATTATGACAAACTGATGCTTGACTGATTCACTTGCCTAATAGTTTATTGGGAAAGACAGAGGCATCTGTTTTTACACTGGACAGTCAAAAGCCTGTGATAAATGTGGAGACTGTTCTCACCTTACCAGTTCTCGTGATAAGCTTAAATGTATCCTCTGCAGAGAGTATGACTATATCAGCACAGTGTGCTGCAATGTAACACACTGTAATCTTTGCGATGAAAGAGGCCACATTTTTATAAATGTCCATGGGCTGCACACAATAGAGAAGACAGTGATAATCAAGATTCACTAATCCAATGAGCACAGAAGAAATTCGAGAGAAGCAGGCCCCTCACCCCTGAGACAGAGGAACCACCTACTGGAATGGATAATGATGATGGCCAAGCAACACTGGACAAACAATGACCCAACCTCCAGAAACCCATGGAAACCCTGGACAAGGCCTGGAGCCTGCAATAAAACTACAAGACAAAGCCATGGATACAGATATTGTGGATGAACCAACAGCTGAAGTAACACCTCGGATACAGCTACGTTGATGGGAAAGCAAAAGAACATTGCTCATGACAAGCAACAAGAGGAGAAGAGATGCCTTCCTCACCCCCACCCATTACCATTTCCACAATCAGGTGGAAAACACCACTGCCAAGACAGAGAGCATGTTTGAAATCTCCCTTTGGCTGGGCCTATACCAGTGGAAAACAGATTTACTATACTAACTGATAAACCAGTCTGGAGATAGACTGAATCTGAGGAGCTAAGTCTGACAGCTCCTCTAAATCACTGCAATTAAATAAGACAGACGGAAGGAAAAGAATTAAAAGAAAAAGCATTTGGATGCAGAGACAAGATAAGTTTTTGGTCCTTACCTGTAATCATAACCCATAATAAATGAAACAGTTAAACTAGCCACACTGAATGTGTGTAGCATACACAATGGGGCAAAATGAAAAGCAACTTTGCAGTGCTTGAACAGCTATAATTGGATATTATATTTGTCCAGGAAACCTGGATGTCAATGGCAACAACTTTGACTCACTATAAGAACTCCTGGTCTGGGGTCTGTCTTACGGTCCTTTGGACTTGATAAGGCAGCGGCATAGGAATCCTATTTAAAGTGATTCATATTAAATTACAAAATTGATAGATGGCATACCAGGTAGGCTGTTAATATTAGATGGGGATATAAAAGGACATCAGTGCAGATTAATTACAGTTTATACCTCTCAGACAAAGGCAGAACAGGTGGAATTATTTAGAACACTACAACCATTTTTATCAACATCTAGAAGATATTTTTAGGTGGTGATTTTAACTATTCCATAGGCGCTGATTATAGACATACAATAGGAAAAAAAGTGCATTGTGATACTCGTGCCCTTTTACACTGTTTCAAGGTAGCTGGATTGACATATGTATATGAAATGCTGAACAAAGCACCTGAAAATACTTATACTAGAGGAAGGTTGGCAACCAGGACTGATTACTGATTTCTATCCTCCAATATTAAACCAATAGGAATCACTACAATTGCTTTTTGAATTCTCAGGCCATTCCTTAATACAGTTGGAAGTTGAGTTTTCCAGGTTCAGGAATCAGACAAGGCAGGTGGTGTTTAAATACTGCAATTTTGAAGGATACCTATGTTCAGAAACATATCAAAGAATATTTGACGGCTTGGAAAATGGTATTATGTCTTTATGACACAGCAGGGAATGGTGGAAGGATGCTAAAGAGGGTTGCAAGACTGGTTTAATAAATATGGGATCCATACACTAAACAGAAAATTTCTAAAAGATTTATCCTTGTGACAACAATTACAGTACATTTACTCCTGGTCAATACAAACACGGACGATTATTCCTAGCAAATAGTGCACTTTGAAAACACAGATAAAATTATACCACTATGACAGGGTGGCAACTTTAACAGTAGAATTGGCTTATTATACAGGAAGATACCTACGGGTGAACCCTGTGCAGCCTGTAAAGCAAGAGTTGATAATACCTTGTACCTCTTACCTTGTCAGAGCCTCCACCTGGTTCAACTTGCTACCTACAGAAATCTCAACATTGCCACAATTGGTGCTTTTAAGTGTAAACTGCGTCAACACCTCATGGCTAGTGCTTTCTGTGATTGCTTCTTATAATCCCCTCCAGGCATACTACCCTCAAGCATCCCTCCTCACTGCCTCAGCTCCTCCTCCTCTCCTACCCCACATTACTGGGTACAGGATGAATCTGTCTCCTTTTCTTTTCATCCTTCCCTTTCCTCCTCCTTGCTGTTTCCATCTACCACATACCCAACACAATGCCCTCCCATTTCTCCCTCCTCCTTCGCTCTGTCTCCCATACCACCCCTCACCACCACTTTTCTTTCTTTTCCCACTAACCCACTTCTAACAAAGCTTCACTGAGCCACCATGACTTGTACTGTATAATTAACTTGCAACACAATTCCTTGACTATGCCTTTGGCTGCTATTATTGTAACCTTATTTGTCTTTTTTTTTGTAAGTTCCATTGTAATGATCATGTTATGTTTTGTACCTTATTGTTCTTATTGCCTTGACATTGAACCATTGCAAAAGACCCCTCAGCTCAAAGGTGTCATCCGAAATACAAATAAATAACTAAAATAAATAAATAAATACACAAATAAGAGAATTAATGGATACAGATGGTACACTAAATGGGATCCTAAAGACATTACTCATATCATCAAAGATTATAGGGATCCTTGTACACTCAGGTAGAGGAAGATGAGCAGGTAGTTCTAGACTATCTCAGACCTATACAAATTGACATGTTAGAGACAGAGACACTGAGAATGGAGGCTTAGATTACTAAAGGAGAAATAAGAGAGGCAATTAGAAACTTGGAAAAACATGTCCCCTGGTTGGGATGGTTCACCAGCTGACTTTTACCACCTTTTTCAGGAGGAACTCGTAGATATGTTGTTGATTCTATTTTTGTAAATATCAGATGAACAGAAAATCCTGGCTAGTTTCTCAATAGGTTTATTGAAATTTCTTACAAAACAGGAAATAAAACTATGATAAAAATTGGAACCGAGCTGTATATTGAATACAGGTTGGAACATTTTAGCAAAATTGCTTCATTGGAGACTACAAAAGAATCTAGAAACACTAGTACACCCACTTTGAACATGTGGGTACCAAGAAAAAAATTCAGGCTAATATAGAGGTAATATAGATTGTTATGAGTATTGCAAATCTAGAGCGGATACAGGGTTGGCTTATTTCTCTCGACCAAAGAAAAGGCCTTTGACCGAGTACCACAGAACTTTCTATTCACACTTCTCCATCATTATAAGATCCTGCAGGTAATAGTAAACTGTATTCATGCAATGTATAGTTGTGCCACTGTAGTACCTTTAGTAGGCAACTCTCTCAGCATTCAAGGATTTCAGTCAGAGTAGGTGTTTGACAGGGATGCTCCTTAGCCCCTATTGTATGCTATATATTTAGATCCATTACATTAGACATTTAATACAAAACAGTGAGATTCGAGGGATAGAATTTCCAAAGGGTGGAAACAGTCTTGTAGTCTCAGCATATACCAATGATATCTGTCTCTTCCTGTGCAATAAAAAAGTGTATATCTGGCATTAACAGAATTAGAGAATTTCTCCAGATTTTCAGGTGCAAAATTGAACATGGACAAAAGCATAGGGATGGTATTGGGAAATGAACCTCAAGCTATGGAGTTAGCTAGGGATTAAAATACAAAAGGAACCTATAAAAGACTTAGAATGATGTTTGCACATCTCTGTACATATTTTGGGGGTGATGTAGAGTTTCTGTGTGAGGGGCATGTGATGTATCATATTGTATTTTTATATTTCTTTGTTTTTTATTTTACTTATTGGATTTTCAGTTATAGTTTTTCTTTATATTTTGTGTTGAATTATTTTAATAAAAAATGCCCTACTCTTGCCAGTAGTTCCAAGATGGTCGATGTCCATGAGGATGAGGGTGGAGGTGAGCACCTTGCTGCCTGCTTCAGCAGCCCCAGCCCTCTTGCCTCTGCTACTTTTGCTACAACTGGAATAAATTTTTGCTTCAGAATTCTACTGCTACTACTGTTCCTATTACTGCCAGTGTTGTTCCTATGGATACTGAGATGCTCCCCTTGGAACCCGGGAGTGGTCTTGAACCCAGCTACTCCAGGTTTGGAGTCTACCAGCTCACCTGCATCTACCTCTCTTGCAGGAAGATCTCCTGCTAGACAATAAAACTCACAAGTCCTTCCTCTTACAGATCCTTCATGAGGATGCCGAATTACAAGACTCTATCCAAGAGGCTTCGTTTCCTACTGCAATGATTCATACTGCTCCCTACTCTGCTCCAGCTGTGACTGCCCTCTCTCTCCACTACTGCTTTGACACCTTTGCCTCAGTTTTCATTCCCCTCCCTCACTAAACTTGTGGGGCAGTCACTGCTCTCGCATCTTACCTGACAACTCCTGGAATCCTGCAGTCACGTTACTGGTGGAAGGCTGGTAGCAACATACTGACGGTGCTCCTTGAAACTCCCCAGGCCCGTGCATGCACAGGACATTATTACAGCCACTCAGCTATCTTCTGCAACACATTGCACCCCACTGCTCCTGGAGATTGCTGCAGTGATCACTGTTTCTTCTCCTGCTAATTTGAATGGATCCCACTCTCTGGTTGCTTCACTACACAGTGGTGGCACTTCTTTTGCACCTCAACTGGCATGCCAGCCAGAGCCAGGATCCATGGCAGCGGATCCTCATAAGGGCCCCACCGCCACAGCCTCACCCTGAGCAAGTTCCTTTGTCTTTCTTTTCTAGCATTGCATATTATATGCAGTCAGATACCTCCAGCTGGAGGGTGAACAGCAGGATACCCCACAGTTTCAAACATAGTGATCTTTTCCACAATCTGGGAGAGCCAACCCAGCACCGAATGCAGTCCATTTGTGTTACACTGGGTACAACAACACTGCTCCTGACAGGTGGACTGTTCTACATACTATGCTGCGAGACTCATTAGGTATTGGGGACCCAGAGCTCTTTGTGTTTATTCATGTGCATGGTGAAGCTGTATATGACATTAGTTTTAAGAATGTTTACACTCTTGAATGGTTTTGCATTAAATATGAGCAGGTTAAACTTACTCCACTCTGGGCCTCTTTCCTTGTTATCCCCTCACTAAGCCTACTGTCAAGATAATTGCTTTGCTATTTAGAAGTGAGGGGTTAGCATTGTGGAGTCAGTATTGGCTTAAGCAGCATTGTGATATCCTGGACACCCTCGCCTTATCTTGGATGAGGATCTAGTGTGGGCATGTGACTGGAAAATCAAGGTACAGCTGAAACACACTGAAAAGGCATATTACATCTCCTAGGTAGTTTCTACATAGGAAGGGACTGTGGTTTATGTTTTTACCCTGGCTAGCCTAAGATGTGCCACAAATATGGCTCACAAACTCATCTTAGTTACACCTGTGAAAAGCCATGCTGCACCCTCTGTTTGTCACATGGGCATGTCAGCCTGGGGTATTCATAGCTCCTCAAATGTAACCTTTGTGATGAATCCAGGCATTCCTACCAACACTACCCTAGGACAGACCATAGCAGGCTTGATCACCCTCCATAGGACCAGGTTGCCCATAACACTGATTCCCAGCTTCAGGCTCAAGCTGGAGGAAGAATCCCCGATCAGATGCTCCGGCTTCTTCTGCCTGTGATTCTTCAGTAGTGCCTCCTACTACTCCAGTTGATTTTCATCCCCATCCCCGTTCCCAGGATTCCCCTATTACCATTCTGCCTGATCCCCTATTTTTCTGATTAGCTACCTACTTCAGATGTTGCTCCCGTTCCCCATCCCCGCAGCTATACCCCCCCAAGGAGCAACTCCTTTTTCCCTGTGCAGTCTACAAAACAAGGTAGGAGTAAAAGAAAGGCTGTGAACCCTGTACTGAAAACTGCTGTTACCAGAAATAGATTTCAGGCTCTAGCTAAACGCAGACAGTGGGAGATACAGAGGGTGAGGAGGAGGACTCTGATTCCTCTCTTGCCTCTTCCTCTAAAATTATTTTTCTTCTGATTCCCACATGGATACCTCATCTACTAAAAACAAGGAAAATCAGGAAAAAGTCTTCTAAAACTTGACTGTGATACTTTCCCTTTTTCCTTTTTCTCATGCATTCTGATCTTCTGCTGTGCTGAGTCTGCAATATAGTCCTTCCACAAACATGACTGCCATGCAATTCTCTCTGAACTCCCACGTGACATTAATTTTCTACAGGACACATGACTGAAGTCCAGATTTGAAATCTCCCAACCAAATCCAGGTGGCCAGTAGGTGCCTCCTTCTGGTCACTTGGGGAGGACCCTCTGCATGGCCTGAGAATATTGTTTAAGGATTTACTTTTCAGGTTAATAGATTAGTAGACATCGCCCCAGGCCATGCACGCTTGCTAGACTATACATATAAAACAATTAAGCTATGACTACTTAATGTGTATGCTCCCCAAAATATTGCTTCATGGTCATAGTTGTTTAAATTAATACAGCCTTATTTGCACACCAACTGCTATGTTCTTTTTGGAGGAGATTTCAACTATGGACTCACATTAGTAGATGGGTGGTACTACCCAAAAGGTTTTGGGGATATGTCTTGGCTTAATTCTGTCTTAAAGACTGCGGGTCTGTGGGATGGATATTGTTCTGTCCATCACTCAGGTGCTAAAACCTACTTCAGAGGTTCTTTGGCAACCTGGACAGATTACCTTTTTCTGACAATACCAATGTGCAACAAGCTACTGTACTCCCTGAGAGACCACTGATCATCTTGCTGTATTTCTCAAATGCTCATTTTTCCAGGGCTCCTTTCCACACAGGCCTCAGTCCCACTTGAAGCTTAATTCCTTGCTTCAGACCCCACTGTCTCTCAAGTTTGTCAGGGACACCAAGCTAGATTGTCTGTTGACAGATCCTAGACTATCTTTATAGCTCTGGGATGTTACCTGGATATCTTGTCATGGATGATTGGTAGTTCAGAACACACTTAAACATAAGTCCATTGAAGAGATTGTGTCATTGGAGACTTGCTCAGGCATTCTTAAAACAGAGTCATTTCTTCTTGGAGTGTCCCCACAATCAAGCCTTTTGGACTCTCCTTTTACATAAGTGGAAGGATAAGACTTTTACTTTGGTTTCTTATGATATTTTGGTTTTTGGTCTATATCCCCTGCACTTGCAAAACATCACCCTAGTGCATTGAGATTGATTTTTGCCTCATGCAAGTCTTATTTATGGCAGGCACAGCATGCCTACCTCTTACAGCAGAAAGATTATACTCCTGTACAGGTTTTGAATCAAGTTATGAAGAGTTTACATATTACCTCTGACACTGAAAGTAAAACACTGCCACTGAAAGTAAAACACTGCCTACTTCACTTTTCCATTCTTATTGGAATATCTGTACTTGGTTCTTCCTGATATGAATTGTATTTTGATTTTTCCTTTCGTGTTAGCTGTTTTTCTTTTTTTTTTCTGATTGGTTACACTTTGCAAGCATTATTTCACATATTATGTCTGATTTGAATTTTCTGTGAATTATATTTTTCCTAATAAAACATTCCTTTACTCTCCAGTAGGGGGATCCTTGGCTATTTGCAGAATGGCTAGTTCACCTGAAATTCCAACAAGGACAGACATGTGGGAGGCTGGGGAGAAGTCTCCTCCCCTACCTTCACACCCTTCTGAGACTGAAGCATTCTACGATGCTAAGGGCATATGGACAACCCAGCAGGATAAAATGGATTACTTAAGAATGAACATCAGAAATGAAATGGCAAAACATTTCAGCAGAAAATATTACTATTTCATCTGAGCTGCAGAATAAAGACAAGAAGACTTTGCAGGCTTTACTACAAGTGGAGGAAATCAAGTTTGCTCAACGAATAAAAAGAAATTGCAGCAGCTTTAGCAACAAGAGCTGCACCAGATGTTGCTCAGACAAGCACGGCCTTGCCTAAGCAACCAGACCAATGACAGCAGTACTCCCATGGATACCAACAATGCAGGACAGGCTCCACAGATTTTGGATGGAATGATGACATTCTCCACTGTTTTTCAAACAAATAATGCTGACCAGCATAAAGCAACAGTCTTCACCTTCTCAGTGAGACCACACAGGGAAACGGTGGACCATGAATGGATGCAGGAAATCTGCTGGGACAACAGACTGTGCTGATGCCCTGTCATGGACAATATACTCTGGACAGTAGAAAATTTTCCTAAGGCGGCAGGTTGGGTTCAATCATCTGATACAGGAGTCTGGAGCTCTGGCCCTTCCCCAATATGTATCCCAGTAGTACAGATACCAGTCAGCACAGCAGCACTCAATACAAGAGGTAATAAAAACGTTACTACCTGTACTACTTCTGATAATAATGAAAGTTCACCTTACAAAGACCTGAAGGACTAGAACTGATGCAAAATCCAAGCCTACAGTTACCAGGGGAACCTATCGCTGCACCTTCAGTTATCTCTCACCCAGCTACCAGTGATAATACAGAGCATACAGCTGAAACTAATGTATCTTCCACTGCCACTCCAACTAATAATGACCACAGACAGCAGAACAGATCATATACTTCTCTTTCACACCCACATACCCAACAAAATGTCATAATGCCATTATATTAATCTATAAAGGTGTAACAGAAACATTTCCTGATCAAGTTTTTGTGGCAAGTACATTGTTGAAACAAAGTATGGATTTAATACAATGGAAATATATGCTGTAATTCATGTATCGGAGAAAAGAACTTTTGATGTCAGCTTCAAACTTAATAATGACTTACAGAAGTTTTGGAATCTGTACCACCAACAAAGAACACAGCACTGTGGACTCCATTTGCTGTCATCCCATTAACAAAGCTGGCTCACAAGACCATTACAGTTCTTTTAGAAATGAAGGAGTCAGTGTCAGTAACTTACTGTATTGGCTGAAACAGTGCTGCAACATCCTGGGAACCCGGAAGCTATCTTCGATTTGGAAGATATTTGGACGGGGTGGAGGATCAGAGTCTTCGTGAACTCAAATGATGAAGACTTACAACATCTGCTGAATTGTGTTTTGGGGAGGGACCATGGAGTCCTCTTCTATATGGGCCAACCTAAGGCCTGCTATAGATGCTGCTCCACTGATCACCTAAGTAGCATTTGTGATCAGTAACGATGTACATTGTGTAATGAAATGGGCCATACTAGTGGCCATTGTAGAAATGAGGCAGTTTGTGATTTGTGTGAGGCCAGAGGTCACTCTTACAACAAATGCAGGTGGTCTGCTTGTAACCAAAAGAACAGGCAGATAGAGTGGAGCAATAGTTGCTGATAACAAATGCACAGAGAGCACGTACAAAATGCCCCCGACATAGAATGTGGGATAGCCCTTGGAAGAAAGTCACACAGAACAAATGACACATGTTGAGTTTTCTAGCACCAGGAAGTGATTGACATGGACAAATCTAGGAACATATCTCAGGATATGAACCAGCTGCAGAAATGTCGCCCCCGATGAGGCAGCAACAGGGATGGAAGAAGGAAGGTGAAGACCCCTGGAACCAACCAGCACCAAAAATCTCAAATATTTCCCCAACTGCTGTTACAAACAGATATGAGGTATTACAAACCAGCATAGGGAACTCAGATAATGAATCAGAAGACTCATCAGTTAGCTCCAATCGGCAGGACATGCTCTCTGATACAGAGCATAGTGGACCAGATATACAGGGTGAGACCACATACCTACTGAAAACAGCTGCAGGGAACAAACCCAGGCCCAGAAGATCAGGCAGGAAGAAAAACACACCTTAGACTGATGGATAGAATCAAGCTGTCCCCATTTACTTAATCATCATTGACAGCCTACCTCTCAGTCTGTACTATTAACATTAATAGTATTAAATCAGCATGCAAAAGGAGGATTGTCTTTTCCAATCTCATTTCTAAGAAATTTGACACCACCTTTATCCAGGATACAAAGTTGCATACTATCACTGAGCTCAGTACTGCTACCAAACAATGGTATGTAGGTCCCTTTTTCTGGTCCTTAGGCATGGACACAGCTTCTGGTGTAAGGTTTTTTAGCAATCTAGAAATTTGAATCCTTAAATTAATAGATCTAGTCCCAGGAGGGTATTAATTCTCAATATTAGAAAAGGTACAAAACTTTATAGGCTTATTAATATTTACGCTCTGCAGAAAAAGCGGATAGAGTTGACTTATTTAATCAAATTCAGTCTTATTTATATGTACCCATAATATCATTTGGGTGAGATTTTAACTGTGGCCTTTCCTCAAATGGTAAAGGGAGGTTAACCACAACCCAGAAGTTATATTGTGATACCATTTGCCTGAATAAAATAATATAATCAGCAAAACTTAATAGATTCCTACACAACACATACTACACACAGACCCTACCTTCATAAAGAGAATTTGGCCACATGTATAGATTTCTTTCTTACAAATAAAAATCTAGATATACAACAGATACAAACTAACCAGTTGAATACTCAGACCATAATGAACTTCATCTATATCTTGGTAAAGGTAATACACCATCTCATGGGCTAGGAATATGGTGATCCCCATGCCTGTCTACTGTCAGATACAGAAATCACTCAAGACATCCAGAATTTTATTTCAGCTAAGAAATCAATCTTGGTCATGTATGATGACCCAGCTCTATGGTGGGAGGACACTAAACATTATTTAAAACACATATTACAAACTTTAAATAAAATAGCACTGTAATAATTAATACTTACAATATCTAAATTGCAGAAAACAGTTACAAAAATTGGTGACTCTGTGTATAATACTGCACATAATTTTCAGACCAAATCACCATACTTAAACAAAATATGCAAATGTTTCATGACAAACAGGTGGATAATTTGAGACAGCAACAACTGATTGGCACACAGGAGAGAGGGTTCTACATGCCCCTTTGGAAGCTGCCAAAAAGTAAAACAAAAATCTATGCAATCTTTATTAGACAATAATAATGTAGAAAAATCAAGCGCCACTGATTTATTAAACATTGTAACTCAGCATTCTATGAACCTTCATAGAGAACAGCCAACTGACTTTTCACATGGCTCTAATTTTTTTAAATGTTCATATACCTAAATGCCCTCAGGAAAGTATAAAATCTCTAGATACAGATATCACCGCAGATGAGGTTAACTTTGCAATTTCGACTTTGAAAATGGGAAGGCCCATGGAAAGGATTGTCTAATATCAGAAATATACAAATTAATATGGGACAGTATAGCACAAGAATTAGCTCTAGTTTATAAATTCCTTTACAGCGTTCACATATCCCACTATCAATGGCAGAAGAAATCTTGATATTTTATGCAAAAAATGGGACAAAGGAGACATTAATAACTGGAGGCCTATCAACCTCCTACATGTTGATTTTAGAATTCTGCAAAGTTCTACACAATAGGCTTAAACAAGTTGCCTTACATCTTATCTCATCAGAACAATCTTGCTCTATAACAGGTAGGAACATAACAGACCAGTTAATTTTCTTAAGAGAGGTGGTGGAAAAGGATAATATAACAGGTTTAAAAGGTTTCTGAGCTCATCTAGATCAGGAAAAAGCCTTTGATTCAGTTGAGCCCTGTCACACTACAACATTGTCTGTAGTAACGTTTTAAAACGTTACCCACTTACCGCTTTGGAGCATCTGCATTCTGGTAATAACATTTTTAAAAATGTTACAGACCATCCACATTACACCTCATTTCTCCCAGTCTTAATCCGTTTGGAAGACCCTGTGAATGGAGGGTCCAAAGCGTCGCTCCACACATGTAACTATAATGTTACAGGTTCCAGAACGTTACCCATTCCAACCTAAAGACCACATCCTTACAGGTCTTGGGATTGGTTTTAAAAACGCCTGTTAAACTGTTACCAGTGTGGACGCTGAACCGTTTTGGAAGTGAGCAGTAACGGTTTACCAGACTGGTAATGATTTACAGGGCTCAGTGTGGACAGGGCCTTAGTCATGACTATTTGTGGTATACTCTGCAATATTACAATATTTCTGGTGCCTTCATTACTTGGTTACACAAACTATATTGTACAGCTACAGTGATCTCCCAGGTTAATGGATGATGTGGTACTTTAATTCCACTAAAGTCAGGGGTTAGGCAAGGGTGCCACCTAAGCTCTTTATTATACAGTACATCTTCTGCATTGACCCTTTGCTAAGGGTGATTATCTCAGCTCCAACAGTTCACCTAGTCCTCTGTGATGTTAACCCCTCCCCATTAAGGCTTTAGCATATATAGATTATATTAGTTTTCTGACACAAGATAAGCAATCAGTAGAAAATGTACTAATGTTATGCAAAAATATTGCACATTTTCAGGAACCAGGTTAAACACAACTGTATTGGGAGATGTTTAAAAAACAGACTCAAGTCATCTCAGATAGGAGGAATATTACTAAGAATAGAACCTATAAAATCTTGGGAATTTTGTGTGGACAAACTCAGCAAGACACCTAAATTGGGAAAATAAATCTAACCAAGGGAAGACAATGGTACACCAGTCAAACAGATGGCCTTAGGAAACACTAAATGCATACATCTAATTAAAACCTTTTATTACCCATTTTTCTTTATACAACAGCAATCTTTCTGCCCCTCCAAATGTATGGAACCCACACTATTAAGTATCTATTTTCAAGCAGTCTGGGATAGTCAGTTAATTTCCATCAAAAGAGACAGTATCTATTTACCAAAAATAAAGGAGGACTTAATATGATCAACCCCATCTTATTCTTCTACACTATATTCTTTTTTATAACTAACACCCCTTCTGACTATATCAAACAAAGGTTGGAAAACTTATTTTTCTCCTCTGTATCATTATGGTTCACTCTTGGGAATCAAGGAATTTAAAGGTAGTATGGAAATCTATAAAATTCATAATACCTGGAGAGAAACTTCTGTTAAATTAAAAAGTGGAACATAACTAGCCATCGCTCAATAACAAAACAAGAAAGTATGTTTATACTGTAGTAACAGATACACATTTTGCAGAAAAAGATTACCTTCCCATTGTGCCATTGTGCCCTGTTACACAACTAGACTCCTTCACGAACTATTAAAAGAAAGGAGGATCCCTATTAAAATGCAAGATATTTACTGGCTGTGTTGCCATGAGAAATTAAACATCAAAAGAAACCATAAGCATAAACAACAGACAGAAAGGAATTGTTCTAGGCCTAAGTATATACAACAGTTCGAGACAATACATCATTTATATTTTCCTGTTCATACATAACAAAATTTTGGATGTATGTAGCTAATACATGGAAGGAAGCTTTGTTTTCCTCAGTCACTTATGATATACTTGTATGTGGACATTATCCAGCCTGCTGGAGTAAATGGGATAAAAGCACTTTGAACATGCTATTTACTGTTTTTAAGTGGCATATCTGAAATATCAGATTTTTTACTTTATAACAGAAAGTGACTACCTATAAAGCATTATTAGTGAAAATTTCTTATGAAAGTCAACGTATATACAATGCTGAATTTATTAATAGAATGCAAACAGAATTGAATAGGGCATGGAGGAACATGCCATGGGTGACTGATTCAAATTGCCCCATTACATGAGCTTACTATAAGAATTCATGTTAGAACTAATAGAGGTTTACAAAAGTTCAGCAGACAGAATGTTTGATATTTGGCCCAGTCTGGTGGTGCTGAGAGTTGTGGTGATGGATGCCACACCTAGCACCTATGCTGGTGACCTGGGTTCGGTAGCAACCTCAGGCCATCAGGGGTCAGAGGGGAGAAGAGGATAAAGCATCCATTAGATTGCTCTCCTCTCCTCTCCTGGGGTGGAATTTTGGGAGTCCCCACCAGGTAGCGGGTTCTAGTGGAGGCTGGGGCACCACACACTTTAGTGGGGACAATCAATGGGGCATGGTGTTAGTGGATGTCCATGGAGGGGGCAGGAGTGAGCCCTTCATGCATGGATGCCACTGCACAGCTGCACTGGTGGGCAGAACAAGTGAAAATCACTGGCACCCAGTAGGTGAAGGTGAGGTCAGGATCAGCCCTCACGTCCAATGTTGGGCCTTTCCAGCACAAAACCGACACTCCTCCAACTCTCCTGGCCACTGAATTAGATTCTAGATAGAGCACCAGAGGAGTAGATGGTCCCGCCTAGGGACTCAGAGCCAGGGGGTCAGGTGACTGGGAGACGAGGCATGGAGATGGGCCCATGTCGGAAGTCGGTGCTGGAGGGCTTCAGGCAGGGCAGAATCAGGCTGTGAATGGCTACACTGAGAGAGAGTCCGGGGTCACCAGAGCAGGAGGTTAAAAAGAGTTAAAAAAGAATGTTTGATATTTAAAAAAGAAAAACTTAATAAAGTAGCATGTGTATAAAGGCTACAAGTTATGCACATGGGCAATACCAATGGAATTTTCAAAGTGCATCCTGATAAAAACAAAAATCTCCACAGACACGGGAATATCATTACCCCCTTCAAGATGGAAATTAAACACAGACAGCCTAACAGAGCCAGAGGTAAAATAGAATTAAGAGAAGTTTTGCTAGCAAGGCTTAGTATTATGCATGCATAATGAAATGGGAGAATGGTGAAGGGGACCAAGGAAGACATTAGAAAATGGATGCAACAGTACAGAAAGGCATGGACCAACTAACAATTTTTGAGGTATTTACTCTGAGGAACCAGCTATATAAACGTTTAACTGCAACATACACGATAAGGGAAGATATAATAATATAATAATAATAATCTTTATTTATTAAGTGCAATTCAGTGTACCAAAGTGCTGTACAAAGAATAAGATAAACAATTTGAAATAGGTAGGAATTCTAAAAACATTAAAAAACTCCAATTCCTAACCTTATCTTAAAACTGATAAAAGTAATTAAAATCATAACATATAACACCACCAATTTAAATGCATTCAGAAAAGCAAGACCGAAAAGATGTGTTTTCAAAGTGGTTTTAAAGCTCTCCACTGTCAGGCACTCTCATATCCAATGAGGTAGAGAGTTCCACAGGGTAGGGCAGCAAATACAAATGGCTGAGCTCCAGAAGTTTTCAACCGTACGCTGAGAATCTCCAGCAATCCTCATCAGCTGAGTGGAGTGGTTGAGGAAAGTAGGGGTCGAGAAGATCTTGCAGATAACTCAGACCCTGTCCATGTGGGGCTTTACAGGTCAACAAGTCGACCTTGAAGGTGATCCCGACACAACTGGCAGCCGGTGTAGTTTGCGCAGCACAGGTATATAATGTGACTGACTGGTTGATCCAGACAGGCAACCTGGTTGTGGCATTCTGCACCAGCTGCAAGTGGAGGATGTCAACCCAAGAAGCCCTAGTTAGAGTGAGTTACAGTAGTCTAGGCATGAGGTCACAAAGGTGTGGACTAAGGTTGGAAGGTCACTGGATGGAATAAGGTGTTTAATCTGGGTGATGTTCGTCAGATGGTACAAAGAGGACTTGACCACAGCCAACACCTGAGAACAAATTGTCAAGTATCACCCCCAGATTCTGTGCCCATTCAGAGGTCAGCAACTGTGCACCCCAAGCCAAAGCCTTGAGGGACATCCTGCTACTGACCCTCTATTCAGCGACCTGGTTCCACCACCAGCACTTCAGTCTTGTTGGAGTTGCACTTTAACCAGCTAGTATTCATCCAGTCCTGGATTTTCATGAAGCAGTTGTTAAACACTGAGAATGCATTATCCTGGTCAGGAACAAAGGACAGGTAGAGCTGCTTATCATCTGCATAGCAGTGAAAACTCAGCCCATACCACTTCACAGTGTCTTGCAATGGCAGCATATATACGTGAACAACATGGGGGACAGCACAGAGCCACCATTAGCAGGAAATGAAAACTACCAATATGACTGGTCAGCCTCACTGCAGGCAGAGCTGGTTTCAGAACTCAGAAAACCATGTTTTCAGACCTGTGCGCTTGCTTGCAAAGAGAGGAAAATGTCTTACAGTTTTCAGAACTTATGGATGAATCAGGATTTTAGTTTCTAGTAGAGGGAATACAAAGAATAGTGGAAGAGCATTTAGAGCCTTTCACTACATGTATAAATTTGATCATGGTCAGATGAAAGAATATTTGAAAGAAATATACCCGCAAAAAGTGAGTAGGGTGGAAGAAGAGACAACAGAGGCACCCATACAGGACCAGGAAATTTTAGAGGTAATAAAACAACTAAAATTAGGAGTCTCACCAGGTGCAGATGGCATTACAATTGAGTTATATAAACCTTCCTGAAGGTAATGGCAGGGTATTTAGCATGGGATTTTAATAATTTACTGACCTTACCCCAGGATTTTACACAGGAGTGATGATATACTTGTTCAAAGCAGGAGATAAGACTCATTCGATTCATTGGAGACTGATCTGTCTTTTAAATTCAGATTTTAAAATATTAACCTATCTATTACAAAAAGACTTAAAGCAGTTGCAAGGAATCTTATACACAGTACGAACTTGAACTTTGCCAGGGAGGAAAATACAGAATAACCTAAGTGTTATAAGGATGTTTATAGCTTTGTGAGAAGGATAAGGTACAGTATCAGAGTTTCTCCTGTCAGTAGACCAGTGTAAGGCATTTGACAACATTAATCAAACATTTCTACTGAACGTATTAAGGAAATTCAGAATACCAGGAAGATTCATAGGGTGGTAGAACTATTGTACAATAATGCAGCGACAAGCAGCACTTGCAGGACAAAGAGGTAAGAAGTTTAAAATTCATAGGGACTGAGACAGGATGCCCTATGAGCTCCCTGTTATATATATATATATATATATATATATATATATATCTCTTCTCTCTCTCTATATATATATATATATTTATATATTATGTTAGCACGGTAGTGCTACCATGGTTAGGGTTAAGGAGCCATTTACATGTTAAACCTAAAATTTTGCACCCTAATAACTTTGCAACTGTTCAACAGATTTGCCTGAAATTTGGAATACATGATCAAGACCCATACGCCTTGGGATATGCCAAGTTTATACTGGTCAGATATATGGCTGTGGAGTTATTAGGTGATCTGCGATGCATTTAGGCTTTTTGAAGTCTACGGTCGCACTCTACAGGTCGCATGGTATGAGTGACCAGGCCAAAATCTTCAGGAAACATACAGCTGAGGTCCCTGATGTGCCTTTTGAAGATTTTGTGAAAAATATTAAGCGGTTCAAAAGTTATTCAAAAACAAGTTCCCATTATAAGTCAATGGGAAAAGTTAACAAAAAGTTCAACAGTGTCTAAATACAGTTTTTACTTCGCAAATGGCCCTTTTACTGTCGCAAATCTGCCATTTTGTTTTCAGTTGGTGATCAGAAAAATGCTTGGCATTTAAATTTGGGACCCTCTAGTAACCTAATTCTTTTGTATTCACCTAGTCGGACCCTGGGGATGCTAGCCATGTCTTTATTTTAGGGTACAACAGCCCAGAAATATGTTTTCAAATTTCTGGAAAAAGTACTTTCGCAAAGTACTTTCACGCTTGCAACATTGTCAAATGAATTTGCTAAAGCTGCGTGAAATCATGGCAGTACTTTTCTAGGCTGTGGGAAAATGACAGCAATTTCTTCGCACCTCGCTGCAAAAGAACAGTTTGGTGTTTTGGGCTGAAATTTGGAGGGCATGCAGCTGACTTCTCACAGATGTGCCTTTCAGTGTTTCATTGAAAAATATTACACGGTGGCAAAGTTACGGCACTCCAAAGTTGACACTTTACAGCATCTGATGCATTGCAGCAATCCTTTGGTGACCTGCTGCAAAATAATGGTTCAGTCTTTGTGCTGAAATATGGAGGGAAGACAGTCAACATCCCACAGATGTGCCTTTCCATGGTTTGGTGAAAAAATATTACAGGGAGAGCAAAGTTATGGCCCTCCGAACTTCTCTTTTTTCCCATAGGATAACATTACGGCATTCGCTGCGCTTTTCAGGGCCCATATCTCGAAACAGTGCGAGATATGAACTTTTCATCAGAAAATGCTTAGCCCTTCAAAGAGGGCTAAGTATAAACTAGCCAGGAAAGTGATATTTCATATGACTTTTAAATTTTTTCCTATGTCGTACGGTTCCTGAGATATAAGCAATTTACTATTCAAGTCCTCATTTTCTGTTCGAGAGTCATTATTTTGCATACATTCTTTGTACTCACTGTCTTTCTATATGCAGCTTTTGGGAAAACTATTGTGTGCGTTTCCGTAACTCTTACCCTTAATGCTTCTGCTTCTGGTTCTGTACCTGTTTCACTTACTTTTCCTGTTCACGCCACCTTCATGCTACCTTTGTGTTTTCATTTGCTTCTTGTTTCTGTAATTTTAACCATTTGTGTCTACAGTACTGTTTATCTTTGTGTTTTGCTTTGTCACACTATGTGCATTACCATTTCTGTTTGTGGGCACTGTGTTACTATGTGACAAGAAGACAATATCGCGCCCGCTCCCAGTCACTGGTCCTGTCGCTATATTACATTCACTATTTCTCAGTACTGTTTTTCTTTGTGTATTGCTTTGTGTTACCATCGCATTACCATTTTGCGTTTGTGGGCACTGTGTTACTTATGTGTGAAGACATCATGTGGTGAGAGCTCCACGCCGCATTACATTCACTATTTGTCATTATCATTCTCAAAAGAAGGAAATTAGAGGCAAAAACTCCATTTAATGCATCAGTTAGGGTTGTTCCACAGCGACAAAAGTGAGGAAATTCGGTGTTAGGAGGAAACCTCCTTGACCCCCCAGCCCTCCAACCGCATTGGGGTGCACATTGGGGCTCTTGGTCCTAACTTCACCCCATTCTCCTATTCCTCTGCTTCTTTATACATGTTATGGGGTGAGAGTTAGGGCTGATGACTCCCAGTGCACACCCCAATGCCGGTAGGGGTGGGGTTTAGGGTCCAAGGGGTTT
The DNA here is from genome assembly GCA_016271365.2 of Neoceratodus forsteri. Classification (NCBI taxonomy): domain Eukaryota; kingdom Metazoa; phylum Chordata; order Ceratodontiformes; family Ceratodontidae; genus Neoceratodus; species Neoceratodus forsteri. The sequence continues at coordinate 388,010,297 of CM057456.1, forward strand.
TCAACCCTAACACTGAATTTTCTCACTTTTGTCACTGTGGAACAAACTCAACTAATGCATTAAATGGAGTTTTTCACTCTAATATATCTATATATATATCTATATATATTTGTCCTAGATGCTTTAATCAGGAACTTGCTGAAAAGTCTCAGGATACAAGGATTATAGGTGGGCAGGAGAGGGACGTGACGAAAGGTTATGGCATACGAGGATATCTGTGTTTTTGTAAAAATCAATCAAGTGTGCAAAAAATGCTGGTAGAGGTTGGAAGGTATGCAAAAGTGTCAGGTTCAAGCTTGAATGTTGGAAAAACTGTAAGGTTACAGGTGGGAGAAAGGCGCACCCATGGACAGGGGTATGTGGCATTTAGATATCAGAAACCTCTATAAAAATATTGGGAGTTCAATTTGGACCTGGGGATGTAGCCAGTCAGAACTGGTTGGAAGCATTAAGGGTTAGGGAGGTAAAGGTTGAGATGGAAGAACTGGAAAAGAAGAAAATGAAAAGAGTGTTTATGATAAAACAATATTTAATTTCTGCTTTTATATATAGGGATGGCATTCCTCTTTACTGGCAACACTAGAAACCAGGGTATTATGAGCATTTTCCAATTATTATGAGGAGTAGACTGAATAAAAAGAAAGGTGACATATCTACCAAAGGAAAAGGGGCACTAGGAATGATAAATCTGATAGTTTTTTCATTCATGTTTTGGGGATTCTAACATAAAACCAACACTATTAATGAGACCATCATTACCAAAGTTGTGGTTATACACCATGTTTCAAGATATATTAGGACAATGGTCAAATCATCCTTTAAACGTGGTGCCAAGTATCCAGATTTATGGGTTTTTAAAGGGTACCTTTCAAAGATTTATAAATGGAAAATAACAAAACAACATGTGCTATAGGGGACAAGGAAGTCTTTGTATCAACAGGTAATAATCAGGTTAGGACATGAGAAGCAAAATTTTAAGCACGGTGAAAAAGGAAAAAGATATTTGGTATATAGGCAGTTGAATAACCATAGGATACCTGAACAAATGGGAGACGCTCAGTGGTTATGTGCACATGGGAGGATAGGGTTAGAGGAAATCATAAGCACAAAGCTCTTGAGGACATGAAATGTTTATACCTCAATTGTATAAATAGAGTGGAAATACAGGAGCATTTTGTTTTGGAATGTTTGTACTGCTTGCACCATGGAAAGTTTTGGCCCAGTAGTGGAAGATGCAGTGGATAAGAAATATAACATGAAATGTTGGTACTAGGGCAATTTACGAGGCATTAAGAAGTTATGAACCAAGTACTGTGATGATTTTCTTTGCAGTATTAAAGTTCTATTTGTGGCAAGGAGGTACCAATTTTATTTCAGCAAAATTATATGCTGTATGTAATCTTCAGCAAAATTTGTGAAGCTGCACTAACAAATGTATATAGGAAAGACTTGAGGTTTCATCCTAGAGCAAGAGTGGAGGTAGTGGAGGTTTTTTTTGTTTATAAAAAATATGCGAGGCAAACAAAAAGAGTGGAACGGTGGAGGGCTAGGATAAGATGAATGTGTAAACAGGAGAAATGTATAATTGACTTTATTGTAATGTTTAAATGGTTTAATAAAACACCCTTATTCTAAGGTCGATGTCATTAGAATAACCTTTTCCTTCGGGATGGAAAAGAGGTAATATTTAGAACTCATGTACAGATTTTTTTTTCCTTCTTGTATGATTTTCATGTACTGAATTTACTTATTTTATTTTTCAATGTGATATTTTTTTTCAATAAAATCTCCCCTACTCCTTTTGAAAAGTGGCATGGGATCCTTAACATCCACCTGAACTACCACCAGAACAGGCAGTTGGGGCCTCAGTTTAACATCTCAACCAAAGATGACACCTCAGGATTGCAGCACCCTCCTCATGCTGCACTAGAGTATCAGTACTGGTATTTAACCCATGTGTCTGGTGTGGGATATAACCCACAGCCTTCTGATCTTCCAGCCTCATAAGTGACCGTGCAACCTGCTGAGCCACTGACACTGACAATCTTTATTAAATTGCACATTTTAACAAGATATACACAAACTCTGGTCAGAGCCACAATGGCTGCTAATGCATTAATGTGATTAAAGATTTATTTATTTCAAAGGTTTTAAGAGGAATGACACACTGAGCTAGTAACAGCTCATTTTCAGATGTGTCCTGGGGAAGGAAAAGAGAAAAGATAACAGATACAAAATTACAGACTATAAAGTTAACAGAAATGGAATAAATGTAACAAAGATAACAAGCATTTGTCAATGCCGAATGTTTGCTTGCTGGCACTGGCATTGGTAGTGTAGAAGTTACAGAGCTGCATAATAGGAATGGCAGCAAAGTATTGAACTGAAGCCAACCCCACCACCACCCTGCAGAGAGTGGCAGGCATTGGGATGTGCCTTTGGGTCATCAGGCATAACGACCATGCCATTTCACCACCCCACCCTGCAGACACTGACAAGTGTCACGGTGTGCCTTGGGGTCTTTGGCCCTTATGCGCACCCCATTCCATCAGGAAATATGGTGAGATGGGTGGGGTATAGGAGAATGGGGTGAAGTTTGGGCCGAAGAGTCTGAGGCACACCTTGATGTCTCTCACTGGCTGCAGGGTGTGGGTGGGGTGGAATAGTATGAGCATGACAGGCAAGAATCCCAAGTCATACCCGATGCCTGTCATACGCTACAGGGTGGGGTGTTATGGTCGAAACCCTAATGCCTCAGGCATTAGTTGGTATTTTCACTCTAAATTTTCAACATGGTTTTTCTGACCCCACCTCATGAACAGTGGCAATATCAGTTTGTTAGCCAAAAACTGCTTTTGCACAGCGACTATGGCATTTGGTACCACAGGTGCAAAAACACATTCGAACAGGATGTGAAAAATGACAGCGGTACTGTTCATGGGAGGTGTAAAATGGCAATGTTGAAAATCTGCTGAAAATCTTAAAAAACTGGTGAAGTCAATGAAGCGTGAGAAACTGTGCAACGACACCCGTAATGTAACTAGTTTGGGGATTTTTACAGTAGATTGTTAACACAGGCATTTTGGGGCCTCCGATCATGAACAGTGTCAGTGTGATTTTCTTTATCTGTCCTGAACAATGATTTCCCACAGCGACCACGCATCTCTGTACTGAAAGTGTGAAAAGACATTTTGGCCATGTTGTGGAAAATGACAGCTGTACTGTTCATAAGGAGGTGTGGAAAATGCCACTGGTGAAAATCTGGACTGAAAATATTACAAATTCATGAACCTACTAGGTGCGTGGAAACGCGCAATGCTCAGTCGTAATACAGTCATTTTATGGAGTTTTGTCACCAAATTTTCAACATAGCCATTTTAAGACCTCTGCTCATGACCAGTATCACTGTGATTTTCTTAATCTGTCCCAAACATTGTTTTCGCGACACTGACTGTACCATTGGCGCTACATGCAGAAACACATTTTGGGCGAGATGTGAAAATGGTAGCTGCACTGCTCATAAGGAAGTGTGATAAATGGCACTGTTGAAAATCTGGTGCAAATATTACAAATTCGCAAACTTGCCAGTGTGCGTAGGATCTGCGCAATGTGCATTCTAAAACAGTCATTTTTGGGAATTTTCACCAAAATTTCAACATAGCCATTTTAACACCTCTGCTCATGACCAGTGTCACTGTAATTTTCTTAACATCTCCATACATTGATTTCGCACACGATTGCGCTATTATGCGCTACATGGACAGAAACACGTTGTGGTGAGATGTAAAAAATGACAACTGTACTGCTCATAAGGAGGTGTGGTAAATGGCAATATTGAAAATCTGGAATGAAAATTGCCAAACTTCTACGGTGAAGCGTGGGAACTGCGCAGCGCATGCTCGTAAAACAGTCATTTTAGGAATATTTTCACCAAATTTTCAACGTAGCCATTTTAAGACCTCTGCTCATGAACAGTGTCACTGTGATTTTCTTAATGTGTCCTGTACATTGATTTTGCACACCAACTGCGCCATTGTGCAATGTGGGCGGACACAAATCTTGGTGAGATGTGAAAATGACAGCTGTACTGCTCATAAGAAGGTGTGGTAAAATGGCAATGTTGAAAATCTGGAGTGAAAACATTAAAATTCATGAACTTACGGCGTGCGTAGGAACATGCTGGCATACGCTCGTCAAAACAGTCATTGTTAGGAATTTTTCCCAAATTTTCAAAATAGGCTTTTTGAGAGTCCACCTTGTGAACACTGGCAGTGTCATTTCATTAATCTCTCTGGAAAGGTGATTTGGCACAGTGGCTGTGAAATCACCCTTCAGGCCTGAGTAGCCCATGACATTGCAAGAATTCATGAGTAGGGGTCCCAAAACCCCATGTTGAAAATTTGGTGCATAAATTCCAAAAATGCATGAGATATGCAAAAGTTAAAAACCCTATATATCCCATTATACAGCTTACCGGCATTTTCTCAGTTCGCGGTCGGCTTTGAAGAGTGCAGATGTGTTCCGGTCCACGAAGAATGTCGAGCGGACTCTGGAGGTAAGTATGGGGATGAGGGGTGTAGGGGGCAGGGTGCACAGTGGGTGGGTGCAGGTGGTGGGGGGGCAGGAGACTCGGGACCGCTTTTTTCTTTACAGGTTTTTTGTTGAAAAAGACGACGCAGGATGTTTGCCACGCTGAGTGGGCTCCAGCATGACAGAAGGACAGCTGGGGGTGTGGAGCGATGGGGATTGGGCACCCCGTCGGCCATGGCATCTGTTGCCATGCTGGGGTGGGCTCCCAGCGTGTCACCCTGTACTGGGGAGAGATATGGAGCCGACGGGGATTGGGCACCCCGTTGGCTATAAAACATTTTGCCATGCTGGGGTGAGCTCTCCTGGCGTGGCACCTGGATGCTTTGTGGGCATGGAATCGGAGGGGGATTGGGCATCCCCTGCCGGCCGTACAGTGTGGGAGGGAGGGGCAAGGAGCATGAGCATGCAGTGTGCGTGCGCTTGGCGGTGTGTGTGTGTGTGTGTGGGGGGAGCTCACTCACTCAAGTGGAGCTCTCCTTCACCTGTATGCCACTGCATTTTCAGCTGTCATAGACAGCTGGAGCAGTGATTGGCGCCGTGACCACGCCTGCAAATACACTGACTGAACTGGAAGAGGCTGACACACCTCTGGAAAACTCGTATGATGGCACTATATGTTCTTGCACATGCATGCAAGCAAACATAAAAGGACAATTATGTTTAAGAATAAATTGACAAAAGAAGTTACCAAGCAATAAGTTGTGGAACTGCCCAAAGAACAAAAATAGTTATCAATTTATCAAAATAAAAACTAGGGGAATGACTGATGCAGGAGTAGATATCTCAAATTAATATGTTACTTAGTTGTATTACTGTGATGTAACCTCTTTTGCTGGTCAGGCTGCCTTCTCTTTCCACTTTCCAAATGTTGGAACTCTCTCCCTAACCATTCATTCTGCCTCTTTAAATGTTCTCTCTCCTTTCTGCTCCATGACCACACCACTACCTCCTGTGTCTGTGCTTGAGTGATAGCCTTTCCCTACCCTCAGGTTATCTTCTTCCTCTTTCTCCATGGCCACACCGATTCCTCCTGTGGCTGCCCTTGAGTCATAGCCCTTTCATGCTCCTCAATTTACCATCTACCCTCTTTCTCGTCCTCTTGCCCTCCACCCACCTCACTAACCCTTCTCTCACTCTTTTTCTTCCTTCACTTGTCTGCACTTTCCTTTCTTTTGCCCCCAGCTGTGCACCTTCCTTCAGTGCCCTATCTCCTTGTGCCCTCAAAATTGAAAAGTACTATTGGTTGTACTCAAGGGACAGATTCCCGCTGTGTACTTGTAAAGTTCTTGCCTATAATTTTACCTGTCTGATGAACCTCATTAATATTCATTTTGTACTGTTTATTATATAGCTCTGTGTGATGTTTTATTGTATACGTTATTGCTCTATGTTGTTCGTGCATCTCTGGTTCCCTTCCCCAGGATGCATCTGGAAAAGAGGTAATTTTCAGCTCTGTATGTCTTTCCTGGTGAAACTCTTGAAATAAATAAAGAAATACATACATGCATACATACATACATACATCACGTAAAATATATAAAAGTCCCACATTTACATCACAATAGTAGGAAAAAAATATTAAACATTGAGGTAATGCAGTGAAAAGTGTTTTTAGTTCAGGATATATACACCCACTTGAAAATGCACACAACACTCACACAACATACACATGTAGCTGTTACAACAGTTTTACACACATACACACACATAGGGTGTGAGTGTCATTAGAAGGATAGAGCAGCTACAGTATTTCATTTTCAGTGGGGTCCTGCTTTAACACATTTTTTCCAGTGTATTTAGTAGAGTTAGCACAAGTAAAATACAGAATCAAATTTTACTGGGGTCCTACTTTTATATATTTTACAATGAAGTTACCCAGGATAGGTCAGTCAACATGCAGTATCTCATTTTCAGTGTGGTCCTGATTGTACCCATTGTAACACTATGAGGTTTGGGATGCCCTGAATGTGTTTGCTCCATCACAGCCTGTATATTTTCAGTGACCAGATAGTGCATCTGTCTTTGGCCAGCAGAGGATGTGTTGTGCTGAGTACTTTTTGCCTCAATTTTGCTTTTGGGGCTTTATTCAAACATGCTTGGGGCACTTGCACTTTGCTCCAAATATTTTGAGTATAGAAAATTTAGTGAACTGTGCTAATTTGCACTAATTGGCCAGCAAAGGGATGTAAATTGTGCTGAGTGCACAATTTAGTGCCTCACTTTGCTTTGAGGGCTATATTCAAACATGCTTGGGACTGTGCTCATTTGCACTGAGGAAAGGGACTTTGCAAGTAGCAGCCTGATACCTTTAATATGGGGCCATTACTCTGTGTAATTCTGGTTTCCAGTTCTAGGTTTATCTACCTATTTCTTTCAAGCTTTTAGCCAGTGATCAAGTTGCTTTTAGCCACTGATTGCCATGCCAGCAACCCGGTTGAAGAACAGACCTTGGTCACTTGGGAACAAGCTTGAGAGGGAGAATGCAAATCTGTAGGACAGGGAGAGGAATCTAGGTGGCAACAGCAAGGGACAGCATGGGAAATGACCTTACACCTGGGTGCCTGAGCTGTCCACATGGAGGCCAAGTACACATATCTGGGCCCAATAAGGGAGAAAATAGGAGGAAAAGCTCTCTGACTGTAGAACAGTGATGGCCTCACCTCTACCAGGTCCAACACCAGTGACTAGGCACCTCTGATCCAAGGTCCTGTGCCAGGACCACCAGAAAAGGTAAGTCCCAGAGAAGGTGGGTGATGGGTCTGGAAGACTGGTCCAGATGGGGCAAGTCAGGGTGCTGAAGGAGATAAACAGCTTTTTCCCATGGACACAGTGGGCGATATACCACTCATTATGGTTGTACAATATACTGCATGCTGGTGAATGGTAGGAACTGCCTGCATGGAGGAGTGATGCTGATAAGCAGTGCATGAACACAGTGGGGCGATATGGTACCCATTAAGGTGGTGTACTGTGTGCTGGTGAAGTATGAGGTACTGCCTGCACTGTGGAGTGATGCTCAGAAGCACTGTATAAACATAATAAGGGACTGCTTGCACAGAGGAGCAATGCTGAGCAATGCTGAGAAGCAATGAATGAACACAGTGGGGTGATATGGCACTCATCATGGTGGTGCAATGCACCCTGGTGAATGGTTTGGGTCTCCCTGTACTAAGGAATGATGCTCAGAAGCACTGCATGAACACAGTGGAGTGACATGGCACCAATTACAGTTGTATTCTGTGTGCTGATGAATGGTGGATGCTCAGAGCTCTGTATGAACACTCTGGTGTGACAAGACACATCACAGTGGTGAACTACTTGCTGGTGAATGATGAGGGAATGCCTGCACAAGAGAGTAATGTCAGAAGCACTGCATGAACACAGTGGGGTGACATTGCACCCATCAAGGTGGTGTACTGTGTCCCGTGAAGGGTGAGGGACTGCCTGCACTGTGAAGTGATGCTCAAGTACAACTTGAACACAGTGGGGCAACATGGCATCAATCATGGTAGTGTACAGTCGCGCTGGTGAAAGGAGAGGAGTGCCTGCTCTGTGGAGTGATGTTCAGAAGCACTGCATTAACATTGTGAGTGACATGGCACCCATCACGGTAGTGTAATGTGGACTGGTGAATGGGTATGGTTTGCCTGCACTGAGGATCAATGCTCAGAAGCAGTGCATGGAACACTGTGAGGCATCATGGCACCATCCTGTTGTGTACTGTGTGCTGGCGAAAGGTAAGGGACTGCCTGTGCTGGGGAGCAATGCTCAGAAGCAATGCATGAACACAGAGGGGTGACATGGCACTCATTAAAGTGACTCATCATATACATGACAGATTAGGATGTCTGGAGATAAGAAGAGACCAACGCAGAATATTGCCTCTCACTTTGAGGAGTAAAGGGAGAAGCAGGGAGACATTGCAATTTGAATCTTTAGAGCAGGTATGCCACCATTGCCTGATTAAGTTTGTCTCCTTACCAGTACTGCTTAATTTTTGCCCTGTGTCAGACTGAGGTCTCTCCCAGTGTTCTGTTCTTTCCCCAGAAAAGAGAGAAAAAAGAGAACAAGAGAGGAGCCCATCAGTTTAGTGGTGACCGGGTTTTCTCCGAGATGGGGCTCCCCTGGGATAGACAGTAGCTGGTCGGAATGGCATTGCTGAGGAGAAGAAACTCAAGTCCAGCTATAAATTGTGTAATCGTCGCTATAAAATGCCTATTGTCCCTGTCTCTGCAACTAACACAAGAGGTGTATTATTTGACTTTTTTAGACCAGATGCTTTTGGATTTTTATTGATCTTACTGAAGTCTACTGTTTACAAGAAAGAAACATCTTGTAGAGTTTGGGTTTTATTAGTTCAAGTTTTTGGTTTCATATGTTGGTAGGCTTGTGTTTTTTTACTTTTCTTTTTAAAGCTCTTAGTTTAAATTATATTTTGCTCCATATGCATACTGCCCCATGTGGTTTAGGTATATACTGTATCGATGTGTGGCGTCCCTGCCTTCAGATTCTTTTGCAGTACAAGAACTTCCTCGCTCCATCATGGGCATGGCCGTTTGAGTGAGCTAGTCTGAGCTTTTCAGCATGAGTCTGCTTTTTATTTTGAGTTTTAAGAGTAATAATATTGTTTGTTGCATTGCTAATTATTTTTCCTGCCTCATTATTCCGGTCGAATGCTAAGGCCGCCATCATGTGTGGATATTACTAGCGTATCTGGCGCATCTAGTTTCCTACTGCATCACAAGGAGTAAGTTAAACTATTTTTAGATCTAAAGATCCACAAGTTCATGGTGATTTAAGAGAGGGAGTCATCTGTTATTTTATGTATGAGATATTGAGTTTTATGGGGGTACTAGTATTGTAATTGGTCTTAAAATATTTACTTCACCTGGAACAGCAAATTGAACAACTGATTGCTACACATTTGTATATAGCTTTTGAGTACTCATTTCATTTTCTTTTATTACACTTTAGTGTTTTATTTTGAAACAGCAAATTTTGAAGTCTCCAATGAATCGCTTTGTTTAAGGATATTTGTTGAGAAACAGAATCCTGGATTTTATGGAGGACTAACAGTTACTGTCTATTAGGCCGAAGAACCAGCTTCATAAACAATATCCCTGGGCACCTTGGACACAGAACATTGGATACAGAACTCTGTTCATCCTGTCTACACCTTTTGTATGTGATTTGACTGACGTGTGCTTGCAAGACTGGAATACTTTTTCTTGGTCAGTAAAGAAACTGATATTTGTTATAGTGAACAACTTAGAACTGGACTTGGGAAATTGAGGACTTCATTCTGGTTCCTTTTCATACCTTCCTATATTTTATTTTTGTATATTCCTTTGTATTTTGTCAAATTGTTAGATTTTTTTTTTAGGATTTTTCAGGACTGTGATAAATTGTAATGGGCTGTATTTGCCAGCATTAATTGGACATGCCGGCCATTACTAAGAGCAAGACATCACGTAGTGATGAACTGTTAATGTCTGAGGTGTATCTAAGAAAGTTAACCAAGGAGGGCCTTCCAAAATATTAAAAACACCTCTCTCTAAAAAAGCTGGCTATAAAATCACTTGCAAAAAACTAATTTTGTTTAGCAACAATAGTAAACATAGGTCTAAATTGCAAGAAAATAGTAATAAAATTAAGAATAAGTTTTTTTTACAAAGAAAGAGCAAGCTACTCAATTAGCATCTACACCAAATGGGGCCATTTTGAAATGTTCTGGCATAGCAACTCCACAGAGTAAATCTCACAAATCACAGATCATTACAACAGTAGATACGTCACTACATACTGGCAAAGGAGAGGAAGAGTGTCGTTTAAATCCAATACTAGTAAGTCAGAAATGGCTAGTCCGATAAAACAAGGGATTAGGAGGAGTCTGAGTAGATCCAAACTTCCAAAACTGATTTCTCTGATATTTTCAGAACCTGACCATATTGGATACAGAAGTGAGGAGCATGAGAGAAACATTAAGAATACATTTTAGTGATAATGAACAAAGGTTAGTTGACCAGAGTTTAACAAAAACTCCTTTTAAAAAACGGACATTGAGAAATCCTTGAAAGAAAAGCAGGATGAAGGACAGCATTATTAAGGTGTATCGAGGGAGAAAATCAGGCAGTGGGGACTTTAGATCAAACTCTTGGGAAGAATATAGTTATACCTCGGACAATGAGCCCTGAAATCAGGAGCATTCCTGGTCTGGAGGGTATAACTAAAGATATTATCAATGTATTAAGAGACCCACTTAACTCTAACATCTTCCTGTTTAAACAATTGCTGGATATTAAACAGGACCTCTCCTTTATTAAAGGGATATGTCTAGAAAAAAATTAAATTAGATCTGATTCAACAAGGGCATACGGGAGGGGAACATGTTGAAAGTGATAGAGATAACTTAACTCTTGAACAGAGTGCTATTAGTTTCCCTTAGGTGATATTTTGAATCATAGTTCCCAGTCTGATCAGAACATCATTAGCTCAGAGTCCAACAACTTGCCAAGGAGATAGCAGACAATCTCTCAGAGCAATCAATTATAAGCAATGGCTCTGAGTGTGTTATGTTACCTGATGAAAACTTAAGAGATACTAATATTTGTAAAGAGATGGCAGAGAAATTTTCCTCTCTGGATAAAGGGAGAGGATCAAGAGGCTGCTACGGGATTTTAAAGGTCAGTAGAGATAAGTGTAAGTGTAATAGGGGAGTTTGGTTCCTGTGGGGAAAATATTTATAGGAATTATAAGGGCAAGAGAAATAAAGTTAGGAAGTTTCAGTGGAGTGCAAATCTCAATCAAAGACATCTGTTAATTTGAGAAAACACATATTGATCCACCATTTTATGGTGTGGAAGACCAGAGGAACATCACGGAGTGAGTAAAAGGTTTGAGAGTGGCATTGAGAAGGGTACAGAACAAGGAAATTGAAGAAATTAAAGAAAAGTAAGAAGAGCATAATAAGAACATTTCTGAGAAAAATTAAAGGTAAATAGTAATGGGAAAGAAATTCAAGATGGAGAAGCTGATAAGGAAATTAGGAAACAACAAATAATATTATTTCAGTTGATGAATCCTTAGTAAGCAAGGAGAAGGTAACCCAAACACAGAATACTAAAAATTCAATCCACCAAGCAGTTTGGATAGAGAGGGTAATGAGGGTAATAAGCATTTTAGGAGATTTTGTTAAAACTCTTGGTACTGATTTTGTTCTTCCATTATTTAGAGTGTCCTGTATCCACAGGAAATGCAGGACAAATTAACTGGACTAATGTTTGATTAGTTAACCACCATATTGGATGGTTGTAAAATAGTAAAAATTTCTATTAGTATAATTAGACCAACCCCTACTTCTGAATTGGTTCTGTTGGTTACCAATCAGTTTTATCTCCTACATGCTGTTGCTCAAAAACAAAGGAGTTCGAGGATGGGAATTCAGGTTGGGGATCTGTTGACCTTGGTGAGCTCTTTCCAGAATTTTATAATGATAATGACTATATAGTGTATGGTGGAACGCGGTTGTATATGGAATCCATACACCACAAAAGTTGTTCTGTTGTAGGACGTCCTCACTAACGCAGAACGACTTTTTGTTCTGCATTAGTGAGGACGCCATAATACAAGGGACTACAGCAGACGCCATGATTCATCCATTGCTGTGTGAGAGGGGCGCGCAGTGTGCTGGGCAGTGTCAGTTGTGAACCGAGGGCATCGGCAGAACCGAGTGAAAATATAGAGAAGTGAGTGTCTTTTGTCTTCTTTTCGGCACCATACACTATATAGAACAGTGTATGGTTACCCATACACTATTTGGCTATTCTTTTCATCTAGATACAATGCTGATTGAGACCTCTCGGCTTCGCCTCGAGGTCATCAGTCGGCATTGTATCCACCGTGGAAGAATAGCTCCAGTGTATGGTTACCCATACACTATCTATATGTAATGACACAATCTGAAACACTTGTCTCCATCTTTAATCTGAAGCAATTATACAATGAGAACAAACATAATTTAAAAGGGAAATTGATTGATCTGCTGAGTGTCTGTTTGGGAACTTCTGTTAGCAGCTCTCAATTAGTAATGTTAAGAGACAAGAATTTGATGGACAGATTATGGGCTGGATTCACAAAAGAAAGTAGGGCAGAAAAACCTGCAAGTGTGCAAATACTGTGCAGCTGTGGGAAAACACCTACATGCTCTGGGGTAATCCACAAACTCTCAGGTGTGGAAAAATATTCTGCGGATGTGATAAAAATGCAGGTGCGGAGAATAAGTTGCGTGAAAAATGCCATGATATGTATGCAGCATGCCCTGAAAGGCTATCCACAGTCGCGAAATTTCCGCACCTGTAAGAAAATGTTGTGCACATGCTGCACAAAATGAATGAGTTATAACAGACTCTTGTAATAAAGGCTGCACATCAGCAATTAAGTCAAGTAGGGGTACCAAAGCAGATAGCAGAAGAAAGACAGACCCCAGTAGAGGACATAGCAGCCAGCAGCAGCACACAAACCACTTGAATCCAGCAAAGAATAAACACATCAGCAACATTGCCAAAGACAAGAACAGAGGTACCACAGACACAGACAGAAAGAAACAGAGCATAGGGTACCAACACAGGCAAGTCAGACAAACAAGGGAGGACAGAAATGCCCCTGGGTGTATGGACATTGTATATCTGGCCTGAAAGGCATGACCAGCATCAGGAAGCACCACAGGAGCCAAACATCCCAAGGAATCAACAGCACAACAGGGTAGGCAAGAGGAGACGACCAGCCCGACAGTTTAGGGTAAGAGTGTCACAGGGGATCTGACAGATGAACAATGCAGAACAAGATATAGGCTACCCAAATCTGCAATAGATGACCTATGTGCATTACTACATGGCAATCTTGAAAGCAGGACAGCACAAAGCCATACCATACCGTGGATGTAAAGGTAACAGCAGCATTACGTTTCCTGTGCACAGAAACATTCCAGACCCCAACAGGGGACACAGCAGGTATCAGCCAAGCATCTGTATCCAGATGTTTTGACGACTTCCTGAATGCCGGATGCCACATGCAGGCCAGTACATCCATTACTCCACACAGTGGCATGAGCAGCAGGTGATGATGGAGGGCTTTACACCATTGCTGGATTACCACGGGTAATTGGAGCAATTGATTGCACACATATTGCCATAAAGGCACCCGCTGTCAATGCTGAGGCATACATCAACAGAAAGGGGTTCCTCCATAAATGTGCAGGGGTGTGTGACAGTGAATGCAGAATCCTAGACATTTGTGCCTGATATGCTGGATCATGCCATGATTCCTATATATTTGAGACAGAGCACACTATGCCACATGTATGAACATGGTAACATCACACATGGCTGGCTACTGGGTAAGTAGTGACACAGTGAAACACAGCATAAGGTAAATGTCTAAATGGTGACAACAATAGTGCAGACATCTGTGTGTGTAGGATTCACCATGCCATGCACAGGACACATAGTGGAGATGTCACATAGTGCATGGTGTGAAACATGTAAATGGACAGTGGCATCTGTGAATTAGGCTGACATGGACTATGGCAACCCTTGCAAGGCTCCAATTGTACCAAGTACCATAACTTATATCAGTGGACTGTGTACATCCTGGATATGAACATATTAACATATGAATCTGTCAGCATGAACAGGCCAAGTGTTCTAACAAGTGTGCTCAACAGTGCAGCTAGCACACCAAAACTGCATCTGCCCCCCAAGCTCCCTCCCACTGACCTCTCCCATGCATCCTGGAATATGCCCTGTGAAAGCTAACCACTGCCCTGCATGAAACAGCCTCCCTGGTAGTGTGTTCCATATTCCAACAACACTCCTGTGAAATAATGCCTCATCACTCTCCTAAACCCTCCACCCTCCAACATGAGCACATGCCTCTTGTCTCCCCTCTACAGCCTAAACAACACTTCTGTGACCACCCTGTTGAGCCCCTACAACTACATGATGGTGTCAATCATATCTTCCCACTCTCTCCCCAACCAGGGTGTACATGCCTAACCCATTCAGTCTGTTCCTGTAGGTCCTACATTTCAGCCATTTAATCATTTCTTTGCCTTGTGCTGCACCACCTCCACGAGCCTGAGATCCCTCCCAAAGTAAGGTTGTCAGTGCTGAATGACACACTCCAAGTGTCAACCAACTAGTGACCTGTACAGTGCCATGAGCACACCCCAATGCCCAGATGAGATACCCCTGCAATGCACCTCAGCATCTCAGTAGCCTCGCTGATAACACCTTGCACTGGGCTGCGTGCTCAGATACCCCATTACTAGCACCCCAAGGTCCTCCCCATCACTGTTGACCCCTAACCGAACACCCACCAACCAACAGTCACTCCCTCAGGTCTCCATCACACAGTGCAGAACCAGCCACTTGTTTACACTGAGTCCCAACTGCCATCTCACTAACCACTCCTCCAGCATGGTCACAGTGTACTGTAGCCCCGCCACCCTTCCTTGTCATCCACCACTACTCCCATCTTAGTATCATCAGTGAACAGACTGATCCTGCACTTTGCCCCATGACAGATATCATATATGACCAACCCAAACACACCAAGCCTAGCACAGACCAATATGGTACCCACCAGACATGTCCCTAGGGACTGTGAGCCCACAACACCACCACCCCCGCAGCCTCCCCAACAGCCAGTTCTTGATCCAGTCTGCCACCTTGTCCCTACAGCCTACATATGTATGCCAATCACCCCCAGCCTCTTGTGAGGCTTAGAATTAAAGGTCTAGCTGAGGTCTAAATACAGGACATCCAACACATGGGTCTGATCCACTTCCAGTGTTACTTAGTCATAGTACTCAATTAAGCTGGTCTGGCATGATGTTCCTGAGATGAACTCCTGATGCTGATTGTGTGGAGTCCATTTCCCTCAGAAAGGGCACCAGATGCTCCAGAAGGCTCGAGTCAATAAATTCACCAATAATGGAAGTCAGTCTCATAGGTCTGTGGTTGCCATGTTCATCTCTTGGCCCACACATCTGGATGGGTACCACATGATCCTCCCACCAATCCTGTGTTGAGTTAATGTGGCAATTACTTTGTGTGATTAGTTAATGTGGCCTGTACTGTGTGTCTGATTCATTATGGCTTAACAAACATGAAACACAGACTGGCCACCAAGCTGGTGTTCACGACACCAGCATGTGCTGCTGTACATGCCCTATTCAGTACCCACTGCATATCACCTGGATACACAAATGCCGCCATCATAGCGTAGACACTCTAGGTGCAGTAGAAGGAGAGGGTACTAATGCATCATGAGTGTCTGCTCTGATGGTGGCAGTATCTGCTGTTCATAAAGTATGCAGTAGAAGTAGATCAGGAATGTTAAACAAAACAATACTGGTAAGAAACACACCAGCAGCATGCATGTCAGTCCCACCAAGTACTGAGGCAGGTAAAACAACCATCAACACAAAAGAAGTCTATCAAAGGTAAACATTCATAAAACATAACTGTTCAACATGAGATTGTATGATGCACAAAGAGTTGACGGTGTCCCTTAAAACAACCATCCAAGGAACAATCTTGACATTGGGAAAAAACACCGTGAGGAGAGCACAGACTAATGAACTAAAAATAAGATCGGATAAATTTTCAGGAAGGTGCAAAACATGACCATTAACTTAAGCATGTGTGTGTGGCATTTTGAACCACACATACACACACAGCAAGAGTGGAAGCATAGTGGCAGTGGTGTGTAGCCTACAAAGTCTAATGGTGTACACACACAGAACACATTGAAGGTACATAGACACACAGACAAATATGAACATTAAACGTGATGAAGGATAAGGACAACGTTGACCAACCAGTCTGCCCATGAGTCAACAGTACATAATGACACTCACCCTAACTGACCTGCCACTTACAGTCACATACTTCTCCCAGATGTTCATCAGGTATATGCTATGTGTATGTTCATTCCCATAATGTGTGTGCCACCATCACCACCTCTTGCAGGGAGGCTGTACCATGAATACACCACCCTTACTTTGCAAATATATGTCACCACTCTACTCCTGAATGTACCCCCAATAACAAACCATGACCACGCTTCAAGTACATCTCCTGTCGCTCAATTTGTAACACCCTGCACCCTATATATATACCCTGTAAGTTAATATTAAATAACAATCATGTTCCCCTCCCACAACACTCCAACTGGGAATAGATGGTGACAGCCTTACATGCCCTCTTATACCACTAATTGTGTACCCTGCACTATTCACGCCATCCTTCTCTCAACTGATTCCATTCCGTATAGGTCCCTCTTGAGATTATGGTACCCGACTGGATACAGTACTGTAAAGGAAGTCACAACTATGTCATGTACATTGTCATCACCACGCCTGCTGGAGGTACCCCTTCCCTGCAGCCAATCATTCCGCTGGACACAGATATTATCGGTCTGGGACCCCGCTGTTCACACAACCCTCCTGAGATTGAACACCATTCCCCATCAGTCTCTGTGCCCCATTGCTCAGCCATGTCTTGACCCATTGTACCACCCTTGGACACACACCAGGCTCAACAACCTCTACTAGCCACCTATGAGGGACAGTGTTAAAGGGCATGTTGAGATACTGTCAGGCCATGTCCACAGCTACATCCGTGTCCAGTGCTATAGTCACCCAATCAAGGTAATCCATGTAATTTGTTTTACAAATGCTATAAATCAGTGGTGACTTGGAACCTGGGTTCAAATGTAGTCTAGATGTAACAATAACTTTTGATAAGATGTGCCTCAATTACATCCACCACTGATGGTGTCAGGCCTAGTGGCCCCAATCAACAGCCTCCACTGTGCATCAACCCTAGTGGAAGGCACGAGACATGCTCTACACTGGTCCATTGGTAATACACCTGTGTCAGGAAAACCGCTAAACATGTCCGCCACTGGTGCTGTCAGCAGTTACCTACATTCTCATACCATCCTGGGAGGGATGTAGCAACTCTGCCAACATTACCCCATCCGTAATGAAACATGCCATCCCCTATTGTCCCGATAACCTGCAAATGGACTGATGCACAACTCCTCACAGTGTGGTAACATGCATCAAATGGTTGTCTCACTCCATCGCTGACATCTCTAAATAATGAACATATAGACATGTGTAAGGGTAATGATATGCAGTCTCCCACACCCTGCACACCCTTCCGTCAAACATACTGTCACAAGCCATACCCTACTCTTTGTATCTGTCACTAATGTACCTTATGAATATAAGTACCACAGTAGCTCTCCTGTGTGGCTATATGCCCTTTGTGAGTACCCTCTGACACCCGACAGCATTATCTGCTTCCCTGTGCAGTTCCAAACACATGTCCTTGTTGTTTCCTTCTGTGTGTCCCTATACCTGCACAGATCCTACCCTCTCTCCCACATGCATGAACACTCCTTTGTGAATCATATTGGGTCAATTATGTCATCCTCTGCCTAGTCATCATATTCAAACACATGTTGCCACCAATATCTATACTGTAATGTCCTCTACAATAGCCCCCACCCACCTCACATGTTTTCAATTGACAGTAAAGTCCCAACACATAGTCACCTAACACCATTGTCTACTATCCCTGGCTTTGCTGTCATGTGCCATGACTCAACAGACATTTGCACACAGAAACACACCATACTGTAATTGCTCAATACCAGGTGGCCATGAAGCATAACATCTGCAATCTGGTCTCAGTCACAGCTAATAGGTTCACAGTTGTACACCCTCTGAATGTATACTAAACAGGCTATTTGAGGCATGCACTGTGCAGGCCATACAACACATCTCAGCTTGTGGCTGTGTCTGTGGCAGGAGACTGGTGTCTGCAGTCCACATCAGGTTGAGAAAGGACAATCCAGCAGAACCATCTCTGTATCACCATATCTATGCGTGGCCTCTACAGTCCAGTATTCCGTACCTCACCATGTGGGTGTTCTGGTGGGGTCCTAAATAACCCCTTGTGAATGGATGTGCCATGTAAGATAGACAGTGTGATCCACAATACCTCATCTCCCCTGCAGACTCTGTAAGTCTGTAGCCTCAGGTGCATGTCATCAAAAGATAAAAGCCGAGTATGCACACATTAGTTCCATGTGGGCATAGGCATGTAGGAATCTGAGCACAACATGCAACCATGCCATGCCGGTCCAAGCCAATGTCAGGCGGTCAACATCACAACCATGATGGTCACCTGTCAGACAGACAGTCATAAAGTAACCCCTGATAACCAGAGGATGCCCACTGTGTGATGTCCCCACCCCTGTCAGGGATACACATCACCATAACGCAGTAACCCACTGAGAGGTATTTCAGTAGTGAAACATGATACGAAATGGAGCATCCCTCAATGTATACCCCTGCACATGCCAACATAACACACTCAATGAAGGACACAGCAGCACAGTTAACACAAGATACTTGTATAAGCCATAAACAATATGTATTCAACAGACATGCACTGTAAACAGGAACATATGGCATTCAAAGTTCAAGGAGAAGATATAATGTGATCAAAATCATGAATGACTATAAACAAACAATAAATGAGATAGTATAAGTTAAACAACAGTAAAACACCAATAGAGCTCTGAAAAACATCAAACTGTTAATAATGCACAATAACAATATAAACATAAAACATACTGTATGGAACACACACAATGCATTATCAAGAATGCCACTAAACATTATTATGACATGCACACTGTTCACAAATACTGTGTGACAGGTCACGCAGTTGTCCCATCAGTGTTCCTAAGGTTGTGATGATACCCTCAGCTACACTGTGCATCTCAGAGAGCTTGACACAACATCCACATGGTGTGCCTGTGGGCTGCATGATAATCCCCGTGGCACTGAACTGTCCCCAGTGTCCTGAGAAACAACAATATCATCAAGGTCAGGTGGCACTGACTCCACATGTGTCTCATCCTCCAATGGTGACCTCTGACTCCTCAGTCATGGTGTGTGTCTGGATGTCAGTGGCATCTTGGGTTGCTGTGTCCTGCTGGTTATCACCTGTGGTTGCATGGGAAGCATCTGGCCCCAGTCCCCATTGTGTGTCCTCCTCTACATCACTAGCAATGTGCAGGCATACACACCACCTTGGTGGTGGCCTGTCCTGTCGCCCTCCTAGCTGCCAGGCGATGCTGTGTTGCTACGATACGTCCAAGCTTCCCACAGTCCTTTGTTGGAAGATTGGATTGGCCTGCATTGGGGAGTAAATAAATGTCAACTGTAGAAGTGGCACAGCGGTGTTAGGTCTGCCCATATAGGAATGTTGTCACCAAGCACACAGTGTACATGCCTGCAATGTTAAGCACCACCAAACAGAATTTCCATTAATGTTATCATATGTAGAATCAGCACACTATGCATGTAAACATCCATGTGTGCTGTGTGTGCAGATGCTAGTTAACCTATGACCAATGTGTATTGTCCCCACCAGCATGACAGGGATCATTGCAACATCAAACAGTAACACAAGAATCCATGGGCAGGATCCTCAAAGCACATGTGTTTGGTGCATCTCAGCTGCCATGACACAAGTGAGATGTCAGGCTCCAACTGTGGTATTCACAGAAGATGCGCGTGTGATGATCCCAATGCAACACCTCTGTGAATATCACAGTAGTACCCAACCTGATATGCACTGGCATAACCCCTTGGTTAGGCAGGGAAAGCAATGGGGCACCACATCCCATGATGTCCTGTGCCCAATGGTGACATTCACAGCCACAAACACGCCAATGTGGACATTAGGCATACAGGGTGCAACGGGCCTGTTTGCATGTCAGTATGTCCCCATTTGCATGTGACATGCAGGATGTGCCCACCAGGATGCACCAGGCACCCTGCAAGGGCCGTGGAACACACACAGAGACCCAATTTGTGAAGGTGAACTCCATTCCCCTGTCCCGACTGCAGTCTGAGTATGATCCACAAATTCTGTCTTGTGGTCCAGGGCTCCCCTGCCCAAATCCACAATGTCACAGAACACAGCAAATTCACCATTGCCCAAGTAGAAACACCCCTGCCCACATCACTGGTAACATGGATGTCCGTGGGGCAACATCCCTTGTGGACTAGATGAAACCCCACACCACATGACAGCAACACTGATGGCTATGCTGAATCCTCTCTGGTAGTCCAGCACACCTCCACCCCACCACCCACTCAGGCATCCTAACTCCACACTGCAACCCTATACCACCATGTTTCCACCATCGCAGACAGATCATCCCACCTGCATACCATCATGGCTGCTCGCCTACTCGACCTGTCTGTGAATGACAGATACTTTTACACCTGTCATCCCATTGATGGACATCCTTGTGAATGACAGAGTACAGTACAGTACACACTGCAAGTCCATTGGTTGACAGGCCTCCAATGGGCTGCCAGGTGTACAGTAGCTGTCAGTCACAGACAGCTCAGTCGGTGGATAGCTGTGCTGGTGTTATGCATGTTGGTTGAGCAGCCCAACTACGGTAGGAACATGCTGGGATGGGGCAGCAGGGTGGAGTGTAGTTGCATGATTGGGTGAGGGGTTGTGGAGTCCAGTGGCCTACCAGAGGACTATGGCATTGCTGCCGCAGTGCAATTGTGCAGGAGGAAGGTGGTCATGTACTATACTAGAGATGATGATGCATTGACTCTCTCATGGCACTGTGGATGTGTGGGGAGACTTGGGTAACAGTGAATTTCCAGGTTCTGTGACCTTTGTGAGTTGGCCGGGGTGATCAGTGGACCAACAGGCGACATTGTGCATCAGACTTGGACCGCATTTGTGCCAGGGAAGGGTGGGAGGTAGGTTCAACTTGACTACCATGGAATGTGGGTGAGTGTACGGGTATGGGCAGGAGTGGGGCACAGTTGTGCACCAGAGATGCCTGGTGTTGTACTGTCATCATGGGACTATGGGTGGGGGTCACTGAACGTCCAGGATAGGCTGACTGCTGAGCTGCTGTGGACAGTATGGGCAGGATTCACAAGCGTTTTGGGACTTATTCCTCACCCGTAACCTCAGTTGCGCTTTGAAAGTGCTGCAGCTGAAGAGCAGCAAATCCACAGCTGCAGCAGTTGTGGAGGGTCTACGTGCATCCCACTGGCCGTAGCAGCCTCCCACAGCTGCAGTGCTGTCCCTGGCAACAGCACCCACAAGCTGCCATAATCTGTGTAGCCGGTTCATACCCGCTCCACCTTAGTGAATACCGCAGCCGCGGGCGACCTGTGGATTCGCAGTGCGGCACCACTTGTGCATGAGATGTACCCACAGATGCGGGACTTTCACGGGTCTTGTGAATCATGCTCAGTGTTTCAAGGGGTAGGATCCACGTAACTTGTGAACATGCTGCAGCTGTGGGTGTTTGTGTGTGCAAGTGTGTTGCTATTTGCGGATTTGCAGGTGGAACTGCAGCTGCGTAGTATTCACAAAGGTGGAGCTTGATTACGACCGCTTCATGGATTATGGCAGCAGTCTGGTGCTGTTGCCAGTGACAGCACTGCAGATGTGGGAGGCTGCTATGGACAGTGTGAACCACCGTAACACCCTCCACAACTGCTCGGCTGTGAATTGGGTGCCCACAACCGCGGAGATTTCGGAGTGCCACTAGAGTTGCGGAGGGACTTAGTCCAAAACCACATTGTGAATCCTGCCCAAGGTTACCACATCAGTAGACTGCACAATTTAACCATGATGATGTGGTCATTATCAAAAGATTTTACTACACCGATGATACTACATACACACAGATCAACACTGACCCCTAGGGTATTTCCCACACCAAGGAATATGTACAGGTGCTGTGGCAGTATTGCCTCAGATTTGGACTTAGAAATCCTCGAGACAGACTTCTAGTCTTTGCCCTTTGCTTCTGTCCCCCATCTGCCCTCCTTCTTTCAAATTCTGCTGCAGCAGTATCCTCTATCTTTTCACACTATAATGGAGTGGCCGCCCATTATAGTGTATTCTTACCCCCCTTTTATTCGTTCTTCCTGTCTTGAGAATTCCCTACTTCAAATAAAAAATACACAAGCAAGGTTTATTATATGCTTTGTTGCATTGTTTAACAGAATGAATAATAAAATGAGCCTTTTTTCCCTGTTGAGGTTACTGAATTTAGTCCCTCCTTAAGAAAGCTAGCACTAGCACTGTTATAGGTACAGCTTTAGGAGAGAGCTGTGGGGCTTTGAGAAGGCTGGTGGGAGTTTTAAAATACAAGGGTCTTCCTTGTCAGATGAGTTGTGCAAACTAGTTCAGCTGCAAAAGGGAAAGCAGCATGTCCCACTAAATAAAAGGGTTTAGTCTGTCTGTTTATCAGACTTGTAGGTTATGCTTTTGTTTGAGTTTTTATCTACATGCATGAAGAAAACATAAGGACACATTAAACAAATGTACTAGGCAGTATTTAAAGAAGAAGCCCCTACAGATTACCTGGTTGTTGTCTTGACTGAAGTGCTCCTAAAGGATCTGGCAGCCCAGAATGAAGCACATTTGTAGAGGGCTAGAACTGAGTGACATCACAATGGGCAGAGTTATTAGCTAATTTAGGTAATTAAGGTTTCAAACTATTGAATATGTGTTTTAACCTGCTTTGAAGACTGTAGTAACTAAGATATCAAAATTGTAAAACAGAATATCAACTTGTTATAACTGTAGTCCCCATTTTTGTGTATTAGTGTAGAAATAAAGTGTAATTATTTAATTAGGGGCTGACTACAGTGACCACATGATTAATTATGCCCTGTGAATTCCTATAAAGAGAAAGGTAGACACAGATGTTAGATAGCAGTGGAAGGGAGTAGGTGAAAGTCTGTTCCAGAACCATAGAAGATAGTGGAAAGTTAGACTAAAACTACTTCCACTCTATGTTACACCTGAAAGTAACTGTAAGCTCTTGGTGAGCTAGGATTTGATTTGTATCCAGTTTTTCAGTGTTTTATTTCCTCCTTGGTTATATTATTTGAACTTTTATTTGGATCATTATAATAAAAGGCACTCAATGCTCTTGTGTGTCACAACCTACCTTTGGTCTCTACCTGTGTTAAGTTGTTTACACCACACCCTACGACAAAAGTGGTGTCAGAAGTGGATGTTACTGGTTGTCTAAGGCATATTGGGAGAAACCAGTAGGGAACCTGACCAGGGTTCCAGACAACTTGGAGTGGAGATGGCATCCAGTGGAGAGGAGAAGAAGTTGGGAATGGTGACCAGAACCCAGATGGCTTTGACAGGAGACCTTTGAATCCAGGACTGGGTCCAGATGTCAGGAGAAAGGATCCCATGGCAATGAAGGAAACATTCAGCGAGGAGGAGTCTGAGGAGGTTCTACAGAAGATGCCTTCAGAGAGGAACCACCTGAGGACTTGGCTGGTTTATTACATTGGCTGGCGATTCGACAGAGTGAGATGGAGAGACAGCGAAATAGATGCCCAGGAAAGGAGACGGGAACTGCGGCAGCAGGAAATCAGTGGGTGAGACTGTGAAATTGTTACAATTAATTGGGTCTAATACTGGCAATAGGTGGATAGTGGGGCCTCCAACCCAAAAGACATCAAGCTAACTAAAATGACACTCAGATGATATAGAGGCCTACCTAACTACATTTGAGAGGGTGGCTAGGGCTTGTAATTGGCCACAAACTCAGTGGGTTGTACGGTTGGCCCCTATTTGTCTGGGAGGCCCAATTGGCTTATAGTCACATGGACTCTAGAGATGCTGAAAATTATGACCTGGTAAAAACTGGAATACTGAAAAGATATGATATTAGTTCAGAAACATATAGGCAAAGGTTTCATACCTTAAAGTACCATCCCCAAGACAATCCTAGAGAGACATTTACACGTCTACGGAACTGTGTTGGAAGTGGATACAACCAGAAGGAAAGTCTGTAACTGCAAATATGGAGGCCTTTATTGTTGAACAATTTTTCAAATACTCCCTATGAGGTACAAATATGGGTAAAAGAACATAAGCCAGAAACAGCAAAAAGCCATTTCCTTGGCTGAGGACTTTTAACAGCCCACTAGACATATCGGAAAGGGACTTCACGTCCCCAAGAGATGGTAACAGGAAGAACTATTTCTGGAACAAGGACTAGTGTTCCAACCACCAGTGACTTAAAGAAGGACAATAAAACTGATAATAAAAGATGTTCTTTTCCAGCAGACATTGTTTGTAGAAACTGCCAAGGGCTAGGCCATATAGCCAGATACTGTCCAAAATACGTGGGTACTACTCATTTGGCTCTGCTAGGTGCTGGATATTTTACTACTATGGTAAAGCTGGGCAATCAAAATGTAATAGGATTAATAGATTCAGGTAGCAAAAATACTTTAGTAAGGCCTGAATTGCTTGATACTCAGAGTAGTAAACGTGAAGGACCTGATATGCATGTCATATGTGTTCATGGTGATTCTCACCACTATTCTACAGGGCAGATGTATCAATATAGATGGGAAATGCTCTGAGGTGACTGCAGGGATAGTTCCTAATCTACCAGTACCGATACTAATTGGCCATGACTACCCTGACTTCCAAGCATTAACACAACATAAGGGAACTCTGTCTGCAGTAACCACTAGAGCTCAGAGTAAACTGCCACAACAATTGGGGATGTATTTCCATTTCAGGATGAACTGTATGATCCACCAGGGAAAATAAGGTGTCTAAAATGCTAAGAGATGGCTCCAAAGAAGGTGGGTTGAAAAGAAAAAGGGTTACCTGAATCAATATCTTCCATTTTTGTAAAAGTAACATAGCTGAAGAACAGGCTAAGGATTGTACCTTAAATCCCTGTTTCAGCAAGTGGATAAAGCAAATGGTCCTGGTGCCCTAAGATCATCATACAGCATAACATATTATATTGTGTATGTACTACAGAAGACACAGGAGAAAAGTAGAACAATTGATAGTTCCCACCCAGTATAGATGCAATTTGATTTTTCTAGCCCATGATATCCCATTGGCAGGACATGCAGGACGGATAGAACTTTGGGGAGGATTTTACAAAGGTTCTATTGGCCAGGTATTCACTGAAGATGTAGCAAATATTGTCAGAGCTGCAGTGAGTGTCAAAAAGTAAGTCAGGTAGGACGAAAAGAGATTGTTCCCCTGGTATCACTCCCTTTAGTGACAACCCCATTTGAACGGATAGGAATATATAGTGGGACCTTGACTAAGAGCTCCAGTGGGAATCAATTCATATTAGTCATCTGTGATTATGGAACTAAATATCCTGAGGCCATCCCCTACGCACTGTCACCACCCAGAAAATAGCAGAAGAACTAGTCAAATTATTTAGTAGAGTGGGTATACTGAAAGAGATTTTATCAGATCAGGGGAGTAATTTTAATGCTTTATTAAAAGAACTTTACAGATTGTTGGGTATTGTGGCAGCACAAACTTCCCCTATCATCCCCAGACAGATGGACTCTGTAGAACGTTTCAATCAAACTTTGAAATGGATGTTGATGAAATTTGTCCATGAGGAAGGGAAAACTGGGATAAATATTTACTCTATTTGTTATTTGCCTATCGAGAGGTACCCCAGGCCCCTACTGGCTATTCCCCTTTTCCTTCTATATGGCAGAAACCTCGGGGACCATTAGATGTCATAAAAGAATTCTGGGAAGAAGAGAAGGAGATGAAGCAAAAAGGCATTGCTGAGTGTATGAAAACACTGAGGCAGAAGTTAGTGACTTATGTAACTAAAGAACATGAATCCAATGTTCAAGCCCAAAAGTACAGAAATCATTGTATGATCAAGGTACAAGTAGGAAACAATTTCAGAGTGGGGATCAGGTATTATTATTGTTACTCTCGCCTAGTAACAATGTTACTCATGAAGTGGCAGGGCCTCATCAGGTTCTGAGGCAGACAGACCCAGTTAATTATGAAATAGCTACCCATGATATTAAACCTGGAAAAAGGTGTATCATGTAAATTTGTTAAAAGATGGTATGAGAGAACAAATGATGACATCAGTCTCATGGTCATACCTGATGAACGGAGACAGATTTTGAAGTTGCTTATGGGCGACTGGAGGATAGGAAAGGACCCCAAGACATGTTTATAAACCCCAGTTTAGAACAAAAACAAAGAGATCAACTAGACGCTCTGATTCAAACCTTGCCACAACCTTTACAAGCATACCTGGTAAGGCTAAAATGTGGAACATCAAATAAAACTCATTGAGGCCCAGTTAGAAAAGACCCTAGACTTCAGAGGGTTCAAAAGAGATGCAAGAGGAAATCAACAAACTGCTAGCCTTAGGAATCATTGAACCCTCAAAAGTGCATGGGGTTCCAGTTGTGATAGTGCCAAAGAAGGAAGGAGGTATTAGGTTGTGCCTCGACTTTAGAAACCTTAACCAAGTTGCACAATTTGATGCGCACTTATGCCTCGAATAGTTGATATTATAGATACAATTGGGAATGCTAGATACATATCCACGTTAGATCTTACCAAAGGATATTGGCAGATCCTTGTTAGTGCAGATAAAGAAAAACAGCTTTCAGTACCCCTACAGGCCTTTTCCAGTTCTGTACTATGCCATTTGGGCTCCATGGCACACCAGCCACTTTTCAGCGGTATATGGATCAAATATTAACACCATACACTACATTTTGTGCTGCATACTTGGACGATGTGGTCGTATTCAGTAAAGACTGGGGTTCCCATTTGACACATCTCCGAGACATAATAAATGCAATCAAAATGGCAGGTATGACCATTAATCCAAGTAAATGTGCATTGGCTACAATGAGATCAAATATTTTGATTTGTACTTGGTAATGGGCTCATTAAACCACAAATGGATAAGGTAGAAGCGTTGCTAACAGTGCCAGACCAACCACAAAGAAACAAATCTGTTTATTTTTAGGACTTGCTGGTATTACAGGCGCTTTATCCCCAATTTCTACAATTGCTGCCCCACTAACTGATCTGACAAAAAGAAATATGGGAATAAAATACAATGGTCACAAGAATATGAACAAGCCTTTAATACCATAAAAGCGGCACTGTGCTCTTCCCTGTGTTAAGGAACCCTGATTTTGATTACCCATTTGAAGTCCACACAGATGCCTCTGGGACGGGTCTGGAGCCGTATTAGTCAGAATATAAATGGAGAAGAACACCTATAGTATATATTCTCGAAAGCTACATGATAGAGAGAGGAAATATAGTACGGTTGAACTAGAATGTCTAGCAGCAAATGGGCAATTGAATCATTACGATTTTATTTATGGGGAGCCCCTTTACCCTAGTAACAGACCATAATCCCTTTGCTTTTGTCCCAGATGAAAGATAAAACAACAGAATCATGAGGTGGTATCTGTCATTACAGCCTTTTACATTTACTGTGCAACATCGAGCTGGTACCTCGCATGCAAATGCTGATTATTTATCTCGACAAATGGGATAATGTATAGAATGTTAAAATATTATTTTGAGGTCATAACTCTATTTCGAATAGAGAGAATGATATTGGTATAGACACCCCAGGGTAGTGTTAGAATGAATTTGTTGAGTTGTTGGTTCCTATAATAATAGAAGTATTTAAGGGACCCTGGGGTGGAGCTCATGGTGAGGGAGGGTCAGCGCCCATCCTACCCAAGTGTAAGGGTAGGTTGTCTTGATAACCTAGATAGGTTATCGCTAAGCATGGGAGTGTGGCAGTATTGCCTCAGATTTGGACTTAGAAATCCTCGAGACAGACTTCTAGTCTTTTGCCCTCTTGTTTCTGTCCCCCTCATCTGCCTCTCCTTCTGTCAAATTCTGCTGCAGCAGTATCCTCTATCTTTTCACACTATAATGGAGTGGCCGCCCATTATAGTGTATCTCTACCCCCTTTTATTCGCTCTTCCTGTCTCGAGAATCCCTACTTCAAATAAAGAAAAATGCACAAAACGCCCAAAGTTTATTATGGCATTTGTTGCATTGTTTAACAGAATGAATAATAAAATGAGCCTTTTTCCCTGTTGGGTTACTGAATTAAGTCTCTCCTTAAGAAAGCTAGCACTAAGCTGTTACAGGTACAGCTTTAGGAGAGAAGCTGTGAGGCTTTGAAAAAGGCTGGTTGGGAGTTTTAAAATACAAGGGTCTTCCTTGTCAGATGTGAGTTGTGCAAACTAGTTCAGCAGCAAAAGGAAAGCAGCATGTCCCACTAAATAAAAGGGTTTAGTCTGTCTGTTTATCAGACTTGTAGGTTATCTTTTTGTTTGAGTTTTATCCACATGCATGAAGAAAACATAAGGACACATTAAACAAATGTACTAGGCAGTATTTAAAGAAGAAGCCCTACAGATTACCTGGTTGTTGTCTTGACTGAAGTGCTCCTAAAGGATCTGGCAGCCCAGAATGAAGCACATTTGTAGAGGGCTAGAACTGAGTGACATCACAATGTGGGCAGAGTTATTAGCTAATTTAGGTAATTAATGTTTCAAACTATTGAATATGTGTTTTAACCTGCTTTGAAGACTGAGTAACTAAGATATCAAAATTGTAAAACAGAATATCAACTTGTTATAACTGTAGTCCCCATTTTTGTGTATTAGAGTAGAAATAAAGTGTAATTATTTAATTAGGGGCGGACTACAGTGACCACATGACTAATTATGCCCTGTGAATTCCTATAAAGAGAAAGGTTGACACAGATGATAGATAGCAGTGGAAGGAGTAGGTGAAACCTGTTCCAGAACCATAGAAGATAGTGGAAAGTTAGACTAAAACTACTTCCACTCTATGTTACACCTTGAAAAGTAACTGTAAGCTCTTGGTGAGCTAGGATTTGATTTGTATCCAGTTTTCAGTGTTTTATTTCCTCCTTGGTTATATTATTTGAACTTTTATTTGGATCATTATAATAAAAGGCACTCAAAGCGTTCTTGTGTGTCACAACCTACCTTTGGTCTCTACCTGTGTTAAGTTGTCTACACTCACACCCTACGACAGGTGCATCATAACAAACATGCACATATGTATGGGTCCATGGGTCACATGAACATACAAAAGGATGCATTGTAGGAATGATGCAACACTGCACAGTATGTGACACATGGCATCAACACAGCCATTGTGCAGACATCACATCCTTTTAGGGTAAAGAAGTTATGGCATGACATAACACACCTGTGTAAATGATAATTGCAGAGACCCTTGAATCAAGACACACATAAATACACTTGAAAGGCCAACAACATGCACAGTGAACACAGACCCACGTGGTCCTCAGGTCCTACAAACTGTAGTAGGATGTACACACCATGCACAGATGCAGTGTAAACATGGACATGTTGAGCATCATCAGAAAATGGATATGTTAAATATTAATCATGAATCAAATCGCCAACAACAACATTTTGCAGCTATACCTGTAATGGACACACATACAGGGTCACCTGTCCAGTAGCACTATATGACAACAGTTGATATATACACCTGTAACCCTATAATGTGGCATATAGCATCATTCATCCCTATGAAGTGTATGCTCCGTATCACAGGTAACATGTAGTATGCCACATCAGTTGACCATGTCCATTCAAGCATACAATGCTTCAATACCAAAGTATACCATCCGATGTACATGGCAGTATAGTATGGTATGCTACAGCATGTCATAGCATGCTAGGGGACCCTACACACATTAGGGGTACTGTTAAACACCACATGACATTGTATATGTATCCATGGTACACATCAGTATGTCATACACATACATGCGTACACAGCCTCTACAACCATGGACATGATGCAACAGACAGCATTATATACAGTATTGTATTCATGCATATCTAAGCCATGATCCTGTCTTCACATATGCAAGCAACACATGTACAGTGTATGAGCACACCTGCCGATAATCCTGTGGAAGTTTGCAAGTCACAGAGAGCAATGTTAGCTAATCACACTATGTGAACATGTTTGTGCTGTCACGGGTGATCATTACACATAACCTGCATGAGGTAAGATGGTCACAGAAACTTACAGGAGTCATTCCTGCCATGTAGGGTGTTCTGATGGAACACAAAGTGTCACAAACAACAGTTGCATACACCAGTCCAACACAGAATACCAGGACCGTGCTGTCAGTATGGGGCTTTACTGGATCAGGTCCATGTTTGGGAAATATACAAACCACAACAGAACATATATTCATGGACAGGCTGTTGTGTGCACAGGGGTCATCCTCAGGCTACTGCAGAACCAGAACGTATAGGGCATTTGGACTGATATATCATTCCGCAGACATGCAAGGGATAAAACTGTAGAATGCTTCCCAATTCATAATAGAACAGTATACTGAGGTGTACGTGCAGCTATGGTAGGCTGCCTTCATGCTATGAACACATGGGAACAGTACTGCACAGGTCTGCTTGTGACAGCAATTACTGGGCATGACTGTTGTAACAGGGCTGCACAGGGCCGGTGTTAAACACCATGCCCATTGGGCCAAGGGTGTGCCAAGATCCAATGTTGTGATGGTACACCTCAGTGTCTCAGTGATATGATAACACACGGCAATCTTAATCACGGTACAGCAATGCTGAAGGTAGTACAACACAGTCAGTAGTGACATCTAGAAACACAGACTAGCTATATTAAATATATTTCATGCAGACATGGCTGTACAGAGCATCAGGTGGCATCTGTAACGGAATATTTACAGACACTACTGTGCAGTATCCCTTCAGACATTGATGCCTGAATGTTACAATGGCATGTCATTACAGTTGTAAACCATTACTCACCCTGCTGCTGTTTTGTGTCTGGTGCTGATGCTGCAGATGCAGTTGGTGCCTTGCTGCTACTCCAGCTTGTCCTGTACATGTACTATGATTAGTACATGTTATACCCATGTATCAGTGTTCAAAATATCTGTCATTATGTCCTATTCCTTACATAGCACACAATACACATCACAATACTGGATTACTGGGACATGAGACATGTCAATGCTGGCATTGTGCATATTCTCCTGGCGTATAAACCATCCAGTACATATTCTCAATGTACTGATGAGGCTGGGTAGAGTAATGTGACTGGATATAAGCACACCTGACCTCATGTCACTGTATTAGTGTATACATCTGTTGCCTGTATGCATCAATGCTGCAGCCCATTTCATTATGACACGATCATTCTATATAGACATTGTCCCTCTGTCAATGTATCTATCCAATGATGTCCACAATCACATGACATTATATAGGCTATCCATCTATCTCACTGTCTGTCTGAGTGTCCATTGATCTATCCATGTGCTGTTTATCAGTGTGTGTGTGTGTATATATATATATTAGAGGTAAAAACTCAGTTTAATGCATCAGTTAGAGTTGTTCCACAGCGACAAAAGTAATGAAATTTGGTGTTAGGTTGAAACCCCCGACACCTCCAGCCGCCTAAAACCGCATCGGTAGATGGTTGAGTCATCGGCCTTAACTCTCACCCCATCACATGTGTAAAGAAGCAGAAGTATAGGAGAATGGGGCAAGAGTTAGGACCGATGACCCCAATGTGCACCACGATCCCACCATGTGATGTCTTGAGTCATAGTAACAGGAACAGCAATGCAAACACAAGATGGAAATGCAAATGGTAACAGTAATGAAAATGCAAGGGCAAATGACAACGCAAAGGGTAACACACACGGTGGCACACATGGAAACGGTAACACTAACAGGTACATAAATGCAAGGGGAACAGTAACTGTAACAATAACAGAAGTGCATACCCTGTTTTTGCTGGACAACTGCATAGAGAACCACATTGTGTACAAAGAATGTATACATTGTAATGGCAATGGAAGCTAAAACGAGCATTGGAAGTACTTAATTGCAAATATCTCAGCAACCATACGACGAGAAAAACATTTTAAACTTCACAGAAATCATTATTTTCCTGGCTACCATTTTGGATTAGGGCTATGGAACTTATCATGAAAATCTGTATCTCACACACGTTTTGAGATACGAGCCCCAAAGGCGCGAAGTATGCCACCATGTTAGTCTATGGGGAAAAGCATCAACTTTGAGTACCGTAACTTTGGAGCCATACAATATTTTTTCACCAAACCATGAAAAGGCACATCTGGGACATGTTGTGCCTTCTCTCCAAATCCCAGGCCAAAAGACCTAACCGTTCTTTTGCAGCAAGGTGGTAAAGAACTCCTGTCATTTGGCCATAGTTTTGCAAAGTACTTTTGTGATTTGTGAAAGCTTTCACACAGATTTGTGACAGTGTCATCCATGTGAAAGTACTTTGCAAAAGTACTTTTCCAGAAAGTTGAAAACATATTTCTGGGGTGTTTAACCCAAAATAAAACATGGCTAGCATCCCCAGGTCCGACTAGGTGAACACAAAAAAAATTGTGTCCCTAGATGGTCCCAATTTTAAATGCCAAGCATTTTTCTGATCGCTAACTGAAAACAAAATGGCAGATTTGCGAAAGTAGTAGGGGCATTTGCGAAAGTAAAAAGTGGATTTGCGAAAGTGTTGAACTTTTAACTTTTCCCATTGACTTATAATGAGAACTTGTTTTTGAATAACTTTGAACTGTTTAATATTTTATATGAAATCTTCAAAAGGCACATCGGGCTCCCTGGCTGCACGCTCCTGAAGATTTCGGACCACTGGTGCAAAACATGTGACCTGTAGGAAACGGCAAAGAAGTCACCAAATAGCGTAACGCGTAACACAGATCATGCTTAATAACTCTGCAGCCATATATTCAACTGGTACAAAACTTGGTGGATCCCAAGGTGTATGGTTCTTGATCATGCATTCTGAATTTCAGGCAAATCCGTTAAACAGCGCCAAAGTTATTAAGGTGCAAAGTTTGACCCTTTAATCTTAAAAGGGCTCCTCAACCCTAACTTACCGTGCATACCATAAAATATATATATACACACACACACACACACACACACACACACACACATATATATATATATATATATATATATATATATATATATATATACATATAACTCCCCCTACTGGAAATATTATGATATTTTTTGTTCGAAGTGCCAGTCTGACCCAATAACATCATGAGTGGCAAAGCCACCAGTGATGACATTGGGTCAAGTGGCACGAGAACAAAAATATCAACAATATTTCTAGTAGGGTTTCGTGATTCCATTTATGCCATACTCCAAAAAGTGAAAAAAAGTAAATTCTTGCCATTTTTGCTGATTATAAAAATCTAAAAGAAATCTATAAATAAAACACCACTCATTTTGTAGGTATTTTTGTCCTGATCAACTTTTTTCTCAAAGTACCATGCTATTATTTTTCATTTTAAAGTTATCGCATTTGTTTGTTGAAAAAGTGAAAAAATGCATGTTTTGCTGTTTTCGGCTAATTATATAAAAAAATAAAAGTTAGCCATAAATGAAACACCACTCATTTCGATATTTTTGTGCTGAACAACTTTCATGCTCATAGTACCATGGTATCGTTTTCGCTTTTAAGTTATTCGCATTTGAATACGGTTACTACTGCTACTCGTGGCCGGATATGCAAATGAGTTCGAATGAGCCAATCTCTACATACGTGTGGATAAATTTACCTACAGTGAGGATAAATGCGATATTCTCACTGTAGGTCTGACCACCATGAGAATATTGAAAATATTTGCCATTTTTATCCTCACAGGTATGGCATAAACAGATATATATATATATATATATATATATATATATATATATATATATATATATATATATATATATATATATATACATACACATACACATACACACACACACACACACACACACATACACACATATATATATATATATATATATATATATATATATATATATATATATATATATATATTAGAGGCAAAAAACTCCATTTAATGCATTAGTTAGGGTTGTTCCACAGCACACAAGTAAGAAAATTCTGTGTTAGGTTGGAAACCCCCTTGCACTCCCCAGCCCACCCCTCAACCGGCATTGGGGTGCACATTGGGGTCATCAGCCCTAACTCTCACTTCATCACATGTGTAAAGCAGCAGAAGTATAGGAGAATGGGGTGAGAGTTAGGACCGATGACCCCAACACGCATCCCAATACCGGTTGGGGGTGGATGTGGGTGCAGTGGGTTTCAACCCAACACCAAATTTCCTCACTTTTGTCGCTGTGGAACAACCCTAACTAATCCATTAAATGGATTTTTTGCCTCTAATTTCCTTCTTTTGAGAATGATAACAGAAATAGTGAATGTAATACAGTGGCGGAGTGCTCCCGCCACGTGATGTCTTGTGGCATATTACAGGAACAGCAACGCAAACAGAAGCACTAACAGTGGCGCACATGGTAACGCAAGTGCAAATGAGAACAGAAAGGGTAACCACTTGGTGGCGAGGAACGGTCTGCCACGTGATGTGTTGTCACATAGTAACATGGCGCCTGCAAACGGAAATGTCAATGGGCATGGTGATGCAAAGTGAAACAGAAAGAGAAACAGTACTGTGAACACAAATGGCAAAAATAACAGAAAGCATAAGCGCAAAGGAAACTAAGGATAAGCAATGGTGGCGTGAGCGTCAATTGTAAGTGAAGCAGTGCGGAACCATAAGCGGAAAGGGCAATGGTAACAGTAATGTAAGCGCACTGGCTGGTTTTCCCAAAAGCTGCATAGAGAAAGACAGTGAGTACAAAGAATGTATGCATAATAATGGGTATTGAGCAGAAAATGAGGACTTGGAATACTAAATAGGTTATATCTCAGGAACCGTCGACGTAGAAAAAAAATTAAAAGTCATATGATTTACGACTGTCCTGGCTAGTTCTATGCCTAAGTATTTTCCGACGAAAAGTTACTATCGCGACCGCTTCTCGAGATACGGGCCCTGAAAGGCGCAAGCCGTAATGTTATCCTATGGGAAAAAGAAGTTCGAGTGCCATAACTTTGCCTCCCTGTAATATTTTCACCAAACCACTGAAAGGCACATCTGTGGGCTGTTGGCTGTGTTCCTCCAAATTTCAGGAAAAGACCAAACCGTTATTTTGCAGTAGGGTGCCAAAGGATTCCTGTAATGCGTCGGCGCCCGTAATGTTATCCTATAGGAAAAACTGTCAGCTTTGGAGTGCTGTAACTTTGCCACCGTGTAATATTTTTTCAATACAACACTGAAAGGCAAATCTGTGAGATGTCGGCGTCTCCCTCCAAATTTCAACCCAAAACTCCCAACCGTTCTTTTGCAGCACAGTGCCAAAGAATTGCTGGTATTTTCAGACACCCTGAAAAGTACTGTTGAACTTTGCAAAAGCTTTCACAAAATTTGCGACACTTTCGTGAGCACGAAAGTACTTTGTGAAATTACTTTTCCAGAAATTTGAAAACATATTTCTGGGGTGTTTTACCCCAAAATAAAGACATGGCTAGCATCCTCAGGCTCCGACTAGGTGAATACAAAAGAATTAGGTTGCTAGAGGGTCCCAAATTTAAATGGCAAGCATTTTTCTGATCACTAACTGAAAACAAGATGGCGGATTGCGAAAGTAAGAGGGCCATTTGCGAAAGTAAAAATGCATTTGCGACAATGTCTAACTTTTGTTAACTTTTCCCATTGACTTATAATGGCAAAATTGTTTTTGAATAACTTTTGAACCGTTTAATATTTTTCATGAAATCTTCAAAGGCACATCAGGACCCTGGACGCATGTTCCCTGAAGATTTAGGCTGGTAGCACAAACCATGCGACCTGTAAGTAGACCATAGAATTCCAGAAAAGTGTAACGCAGCGTGCAGATCATGCTTAATAACTCTACAGCCGTGTATCCAACTGGTATGAAACTTGGCAGATGCCAAGGCATATGGGTCTGATTGTGTATTCCAAATTTCAGGCAAATCTATCAAACGGTTGCAAAGTTATTAAGGT
Source organism: Neoceratodus forsteri (assembly GCA_016271365.2). Classification (NCBI taxonomy): domain Eukaryota; kingdom Metazoa; phylum Chordata; order Ceratodontiformes; family Ceratodontidae; genus Neoceratodus; species Neoceratodus forsteri. The sequence goes on from CM057456.1 coordinate 388,046,861, forward strand.
GCAACATTTTGGGTTTAACATAGAAATGGCTCCTCAACCTAACTATGGTAGCACTACCCTGCTACTATATATATATATATATATATATATATAAAATTAGAGCAAAAACTCCATTTAATGCATCAGTTGGGGTTGTTCCACAGTGACAAAAAGTGGGAAATTCGGTGTTAGGGTTGAAAACCCCTTGGACCCCAGCCCACCCCAACCAGCATTGGGTGCACATTGGGGTCATCAGCCCTAACTCTCACCCCATCACATGTGTAAAGCAGCCGAGTATAGGAGAATGGGGTGAGAGTTAGGACCGAAAGACCCAATGTGCACCCCAATGCCGGTAGAGGTCAAAGGGGTTTTCAACCTAACTCCCTCTCCATTTTGTCACTGTGGAACAACCTAACTGATAATTTCCATATTTTTGAGAATGATAATGAGAAATAGGGAAAAGGCCCTCACGCCTCCATACCATGATGTCTTCACACACAGTAACACAGTGACCAGAAATGCAAATGGTAATGCATGGTGAGAAAGTGAAACACAAGCATAAACAGTACTGAGAAATAGTGAATGTAATACAGCGATGGGACCAGCGACGGGGCCCCACGCCCCGCCACATATTGTCTTCTTGTCACACAGTAACACAGTGCCCACAAACAGAAATGGTAATTCACATAGTGCCACAAAGTGAAACACAAAATAAACAGTACTGTAGACAGAAATGGTTAAAAGTACAGAAACAGAAGCGTAAATGAAAACACAAAGGGTAACGCACAAGGTGGCGTAGACAGGAAAAGTAACTGAAACAAGTACAGAAGCAGAAGCGTTAAGGGTAAGAGTTATGGAAAGCACACACAATAGTTTTCCCCAAAAGCTGCATATAAAATACAGTGAGTATAAAGAACGTGATGCAAAATAATGACTCTTGGAACAGAAAATGAGGACTTGGAATAGTAAATGGCTCATATCTCAGGAACCATACAACATAGAAAAAGAATTTAAAAGTCATACTGAATTATCATTTCCTGGCCAACGAAAAGTCCATATCGCGCATCGCTTCCGAGATACGGGCCCTGAAAGGCGTGCGAACACTGTAATGTTATCCTAAAGGAAAAAAGAGAAGTTTGCAGTGCCATAACTTTGCCTCCCTGTAATATGTTTTCACCAAACCACTGAAAGGCACATCTATGGATGTTGGCTGTCTTCCCTCCAAATTTCAGCCCAAAAGACCAAACCGTTATTTTGCAGCAGGGTGCCAAAGGATTCCTGTAATGCGTTGGATGCGTAATGTTATCCTATAGGAAAAAGCGTCAAATTTGGAGTGCTGTAACTTTGCCACCATGTAATATTTTTCAACAAAACACTGAAAGACGCATCTGTGACATGTCGGCTGCATGCCTTCCAAATTTCAGCCCAAAACACCAAGCCGTTCTTTTGCAGTGGGGTGCCAAACAATTGTTGTCATTTTCCCACAGCCTAGTAAGATTGCCTAATTTAGTAAAGCTTTAAATTGATTCGATATGCCCAAGTGCAAAAGTAATTTGTTAAAGTACTTTTTCCAGAAATTTGAAAACATATTTCTGGGCTATTTCACCACAAAATAAAGACATGGCTAGCATTCTCAGGGTCCGACTAGGTGAATACAAAAGAATTAGGTTGCTAGAGGGTCCCAAATTTAAATGCCAAGCATTTTTCTGATCACCAACTGAAAACAAAATGGCGGATTTTGGCGACAGTGAAAGAGCCATTTGCAAAAGTAGAAACTGCATTTGCGATAATGTTGTTAACTTTTCCCATTGACTTATAATGGAAACTTATTTTTGAATAACTTTGAACTGCTTAATATTTTTCACGAAATCATATACAAATTTCAATACCCATATAAAGCAATAGTAATGGAGCATGACCCCAGGGAGCCAATTTCTAAGTAATGCATGAGAACAAGTACAGCAGAGAGAGCAGGGAAGGGAAAAATGGGTGGGTGGAGGTAGTAACCCAGTTGGAGTGAATAAGTTGGAGTCCTAGGGATCTGAACGAGGAGCCAGAATCAGGCAGCATTAAGCTGGAAAGGTGGCTGGACATGGCATAAGTACAGAGGAAGGCTTCAGGAGTGAGGGATAATAAGGTGAGCTAAGGATATAGAGTGATGGGGTCGGGACAGGAGGGTGATAATGGAGGAGCTAAGGACAAGGAACATGCAACTCTATCTGCAACTCAAGTAGGAACATCCACCATAATGAATGAGAGGGAAATACACAGGAGAGCTGTGAGGGCTGGACAGAGAAGCTAGAAAGCAAGAACAACATTCACATGAAGGATGAGTTTACAGATGTAAACAAGAAGAGAGTAGAGAGAAGGAAACCTACAACACAGAGTAGGCAGACAATTGCAGGATTAGGGTAAGGAATGCTTAGGGTACAAGAAGTGAACAGTTCCTGTTACCTAGGAATGTAAGTGAGCCTCTCCCACAACAGCACTAGTGGTTTCCACAGTAGTATTAAAATAATATTGAATGAGGATGATTGATAATATATTAAACATTTTAATAACCTCCCTAAATGAGCCAATATCCAGCACACCTGCATGAGACACATTCAAAATAAGCATGTGTCACACATAGGGGAGGAGTGCTTTGATTGTTCAGAAACTCTCCTCAGTCTATAATGCTGAGTATAGAACCAGGTCAAAGTACATGGTCTCAAAATGTGATCAAAATATTATGGGCTGAGTTCATGAATGATCATGCATGTAAGGACTAGGCATGGGCTAACCAACAGGCTACAGATTGGGTAGTGCAGGTATCTACTTTTTAACAGGTAAAGCACAGCAGTTTGAGTGAAGTCAGTACTACCATACATGGCATAAGTATGTAAATTACGGGTTTGGTACTTTTTAATCGGGTGGTGGGTTGGGTACTGGGTACTTACAATGATATGCCATTGCTGGACTTGCCATCATGTGACTTGGGATTTACAGATGTGATTAGTGTTGGCATGTATGTTGCTTTCTTGTGCGCTGTACCTACCACACCCTCCAATCAGAGTGCATGTCCACAGAGAATATATCAGAGGAGCCAGTGTGAGCATTGCAGACTTGAGAGGATGTCAGACAGAGAAAGCACTGTGTTACTGCTTTGCTTAAAAGCGAGGGCCATGTGGAAAAAGGGAAAGTGGCTGTAAGACCAAGAGAGAAAATAAGATAAAAACAAGAGCTATGTTTAGGAATGACTTGGGGAATCTATTACAAAAAATCTTTATTCTTGCTGTTGCCCACTCCACTGTTGCAGATAGTGTCACAGTTGCAGAGACAGAGTCAGTGTTAGTGATTGAACGGACACTGCAGTTCAGCATTTGCTGACTGTTCCAGGGCAGGGCCACCACAACGTGAAAACTAGAAACTAAGGCTGAGATGAAATATAGAAAAATAAAGAATTCATCTACTGGCTCAAAAAAAAAAAAATTTGCCACTGCACAGTTGGAGGGATTGCCATTGCAGACAGAGCAGGCAGATCAGCGCTTCTAACTGTCTCAACCAGAGCCATGTAAGGAAAATGAGAATTGTAGTAAAAGAGTGATATGAGCCCAGGGGAATTTAAATGACAATTTTCAAACAAAAGAGGCAAGAAACAGAAAGACAGATGGGGATTGGGTGGAGAGACATGCTCATTGCTTCAGGCAGCCGGCAGACTTGGGCTTTGTTTGTAGAGCTCATCTGGGCATTTTTTATTTTTTATTTTATTTGTCCCTGGCTCTTGCCCAGCACAAAGGATCAATTTTGCACAGCATACTGTTGCAGTCCAAAAGGGGCTGAGCTGAAGAGTTAAGTAATGCAGCCACCACAAGCTTAATTTGCTATGACTGTACTGTATCGGTTGTTTCTGGTGCTGTAATGTGGTCCAGCATTCTCAAGAGAAAGTGAGAAAACATTTAGATTTAAAAGAAAAAGAATAACTTTACTTTTGAGGATTTGTTCAAAGTAGACTATTACCTCAGACACCTAAGGAAGAAAATGTTTTAAATGAAGCACTGTGCCCAGCACTCAGCTAACTGCATTTACTGCAAGCAATAGCATTCCTTTTAGGGTCACTGTTAGATTACCTGATATTTATTAATGTGACATAGCTAGCCAGACTCAGTCTGTGTAGCAATAGAAACAGGTAGCCTTTTACTTTATGGGTATAGTTATTAGCGCACCTCTTCCACCTGCCTTAGCAATGCTTGTCATGGGTCTACTTTTGGGAACAGTAGCAGGCTCAGTCATCTGATTGTGCCTCTTGTATGCCTGGCCCACTGTGAATATAATTTTAGAAACAACAGAAGGCACAACTACAGCAGCTATGACTGTCCTACCTGCCTCAGCAGTGCCTGTCATGGGTATACTTTTGGGAACAGCAGCAGGCTCACTGAGATCAGCTGTACCTGTCCTACTATCCTTAGCAATGCCTGCCACGAGTATAATGTTTGGAAAAAGGTGTGCTCACTCACAGCAGCTGCACCATGTCCTAACTGCCTCTGCAATGCCAGTCACGAATGCAATATTTGGAAACGCAGCGGCTCACTCAGAAAATCGCGTGCCTTTACTACCTGTTTGTCTCACAGTGGCCCTACAGATAAATGACTTATTTAACTGTAAAAGGCTCTCTGATTTTAACTACTGTAGAAACTCAGGCTAGAAATGTTAAATTAATACTAAAAGTCATGACATCTCACAGTGGCTCTATAGACAAATGCCCTATACAGCTGTAAAACTAAAACAGCTGTGTTTTGGAAAGAGCAGCAGACTTGCTTACAGTGGTTGTGCCTGTCCTACCTGCCTTAAAACAGATCATGGTGGGTAGTTTTCTCTGTTTTGGGTAGTCATACCAAAGTCTTTTACATTTTATGGTTAGGGTAGGGTAGTAGGGTATTAGAAAAGTCAGGGTAGCAATGACCCTACCGTCACCAAGTTCTTATTTTTCATTAGGGTATTTCTAAGGTAATTTTGGGTAGCTCAGAGGTACCTGCAGGCAGCATTCAGCATCCATCCTAGGAAAGTCTACAAAGCATTTCAAAAGCCTAGCCACGTGTCCACAAAAGTATGTGTGAATGTCTAAGTATATAGTGTGGAAGGAAAGGTTGCAGTTTGGCAATAGTATGTACTGTAGATGTACAGTTCTGTAGTTGCCAGCCCAGCAATAACAGTGAGTGAATGTGGAAATTGGCAACTTCAGTATGGCTATGATTGGACCCCATGTCTTTGGTTTGGCTTCAGCACTTTGGCCTAAGACACTTCAGGGTTTCAGCTATTGTGCCTAAGCAGGCTAACAATAAGTGCGATGTCACCTCTTAATCACCCCTCACCCACCCCAGTCAATCCCAACTTCTTTCATCCTCTCCTAGTCCTCTAGTAACATTTAAAAACTCAACACCCACAGTGCCAAGACTGAGAAATTTTATTTAACAAAAATGTCTAGAGAGGAGGAAGAGGAGGGTGGGAAATGACAGGGTGGGCAAAGAGTAGTCTTAGGAATAGCCTTGGCCAATTGAGAATGGGTAAACTGTTTTATTTTCGTTAATTGGCAGAAGGTGGCAGTGACACAAAGTGGGCCAAAAGTTTCACTGGTTGAACTCAAGGTAAAGTGCCAAATTTTGGCAGATTCGCCAAATGCAAATTTGTCATTGGCACATTTACCCTGCAGGTAACCTTGACCAACAACTCAGCTCTTACCAACAATCCTTCCCCAAATTAATTCCAGTCCCTCTACCTTTAGTCAGCCACTGTTTCCCATCTTTCCCAAAACAATTCTACTCCTCTTCCCAGCTACTTCCACCAACCTACCTTGAATGAATTCCAATACTTGAGCTTAGCTGCTCACACAAAGCTCCCGAATAATTTGTACTGCTTCCCACCCAATTGCTAGTGCCAAGCCTCCATCAATGAACTGCAATGCCTCCTGTATAGGGATGCCATTTTCCTAGCCACATAGCATTTTGATCAGGACTGCTTGAAATCTTTTGTTCCAAAAATGCTTTGTCTCATGACAGTGAAAACCAAGGGTCCTGATTTTAGTTTTTTATGTTTGCTTCGCATGTGTAAGAAATATTACGTGGCAGTTTAGGAGAAGCGGGTTGTGGAGGTGCGCATTGTGGTGGCCAATGCTGACACTGCATTGTTGGGCTTGGCAGTGCTCGGCCAATGCAGGGCCAGTGTCCTGATGACACTGGTTCTGCAGAATGCCACCAAGTTGTAATGATTTCCCGCTGCAATCAGGGCCACCTCATCATTGCAGCATCAGCCATTCTGCTGCAATGAGGGAGCGACCCATCATTGCAGGGCAGTCCTGTCTGGTACAACATTACCAGGACCCTGGTGGCAGTACGTCGGCATCTCAGAGGTGTATAGAAAGCTGATGGGTGCCCAATCCCCCTGTCAGCATGCCCTCTGACCCATTCATTTGCCAACAGGGGAGCCCACTACCCATTGGCATAATGCCCCCATTTCAGTTGTGTGCCGAGGGGTGCCCAATCCCCTCAGCATTATGCGCCCACGCTTCTGTGCCAATGAGGGACCCAATCCAGTCGGCTTCAGTCCCCTTTCCAGTTCCAGCTGCTGATGGGGAGCCCTCTCCCCATCGGCATAATGTTCCTACCCCGATTTCTGCTGTGTGCTGAGGAGCTGCTCAATCCCCTTCGGCATCATGCTCATCCCCCACCTGTTTCTGTGCCGACAGGGGCCAACCCCGCCTGCTTCAGTACCCCTCCTCATCAAATGCAGGTGGTACACTGGGAGTCCAACACAGTGTACCAAACAACACCTTTGAAAAAGAAAACTGACCCACTTTGTCCCTTTGAGTTTTTTTCCTGTAAAATGAGAAAACGGTCCCTCAAAATGTTTCAGTGCCCATCCCAACCCGTGCCTCACCCTCTGCGTACTCTACCTCCCCAAACCCCCACCTCACCCCATACTTACCTCCAGAGCCCAGCGCAACAATCTTGGTGGACCAGGAACACGTCTGCACTCTTCAAAGCTGACCGCAAACTGAAGAAATGCTGGTAAGCTGTATAATGGCATAAATAGGTGTTTTAACTGTGGTGCATATCTCAGGCATTTTGGGGAATTTTGGCACCAAATTTTCAACATGGGGTTATTAGCCTTTCTCATGAATTCAGTCACTGTCATCGCTTATTCAGTCCTGAAGGTGATTTCGCAGTCACTGTGCAGAATCACCTTTCTGGACTAATTAACAAAATGACAGTGTCACTGTTCATGAGGTGGGCTCTCAAAGCTCTGTTGCAAATCTGGTGAAAAATCCAAAAAAATACTGTTTTATGAGCTTCGTTGCGCAGTTTCCACGCACGCTCGTAACTCCGCAATTTGTAATATTTCACCCAGATTTTCAGCATTGCCACTTTCCCACACCTCCTTATGAACAGTACAGCTGTCATTTTACACATACTTGCTGGAGTGTGTTTTCGCATTCGGCAAAAATAGTACGGTTGTTGTGGGAAATCAGTGTTTGGGACAGATTAAGAAAATGACAGTGACACTGTTCATGAGCAGAGGTACTAAAATACCTATGTTGAAAATTTGGTGATGAAAGTCCATAAAATGACTGTGTTACAAGCATGCGTTGCACAATTTCCAGGCACCCTTGTAACTTCACAATTTGTTAATATTTTTATGCCAGATTTTCAACACTGCCATTTTTTTTTCCCTCCTTATGAACAGTATAGCTGTCATTTTCACATCCTGTCCAAATGTGTTTGTGCCCTTCCAGTGCAGAATAGCATGTCGCTGTGGGAAATTAGTGTTTGGGACAGATTAAGATCGAGCGAGTGATAGAGAGAGGGATGAGTGAGCTCAACAGAGCTCTGTCAGGACTGCAGCAGAAGAAGGTGCAATGCAGGCAGGAGCCCAATACAAAAGAGCAGCCTGCAGCACTGGGAGAAACAGAGACGAGCGTGAGAGAGAGGGGAGTGAGCAAGCTCAAGCGGACTCTGTCAGGACTGCTGTGGATTTCTTTGTGGGCAGAAAAGGCATCAATGCAGGCAGGAGCCCAGTACAAAGGGCAGCCTGCAGCGCTGGGAGAACCTGAGCGGCCGAGTGAGAGAGGCGTGAAAGAGCTCAACGGACTCTTTTGGTACTACTGTGGATTTCTTTGTGGGCAGAAAAGGTGCCAATGCAGGCAGGAGCCCAATACAAAACAGCAGCCTGCAGCATCAGGAGAAACAGATTGAGCGGTGAGAGAGGGGAGTGAGCAAGCTCAATGGAGCTCTGTCAGGACTGCTGCAGATTTCTTTGTGGGTAGAAAGGCACCAACGAGCAAGAGCCCAGTACAAAAGGGCAGCCTGCAGTGCTGGGAGAAACAGAATAAGCGTGAGAGAGGGGAGTGAGCTAGCTCAGGAGCTCTTTCCGGACTTTAGAGTTGCCACCTCCCTGCTCGGGTCCTGTGTGGTCATACATTACAGCAGGGTCTCTAGGTGTAGACAAAGCAATGACTGGATACTTTAGGATTGCTGTAATAATACATATTTATTTGTTCTGTTTATTTCTCTAACAGAGCTGAGTAATACCTAGAGTGCAATAGGATTTCTAACTGGGCTAGAGACACTATATGAGGGCTGAGAACAAAAGTATGGTAGGTGAGGGTGAAAACGGACAAGGAGGCTGTGGATTGCCTGCAGTAATACAGTATCTAACGGATGAGATTTGAGACTGAATTAATCTGTCGGCAAGGGCAGTAGGGGACTAGTGTGGGGAACAGAATTTGAGTAAATAGGGCCCTAACAGTTGTTGTAGGGTACACAAACAGGGAGTAAGAGCTCTAACATAAGATGGGGCCAAAATGGGGAAGGTGCCACATGTCAATAGGGCAGGCATCTTTGGAAGGGTGGTGGGGTACAGGGTGTGGGAGAAACTGTGGAGGCTAGGGAGGAGTCCAAGTGGCAGGCAGATGAGTATCAGTGAGCATCCTGGCTGGGGGGAATAGGAGATGGCAAGGGAGGATGGGGAAGAACAACTAGGACTGAAACCCACCCCAGTATCAGACACCTAGCAGAAAAGAGAGGAGAAGGGAGGGGTGCATGAGATAAGGGGGGCTCCTGATGGGGAGGAAAAGACCACGAGCAGTACCAGGGCAGAGAGCAGATGGCTGTGGGTAGGGAGGAACCAGGAGTGGGACCGGGGGAACAGAGGGAACAAGCAGGAGAGGAAGAACCAATAGGGGGAAGAGATGTGGAGGGTATCGACTAGGAATAGATTAGAGCCTCAACTATGGAACAGAGAGAGGAGCAGGAACATACTGAGGGGAGGACAAGGGACATAAGATGGATGTCAACAGGTAGGGGAAGAGATAGTGGGGATGAAAGGTAGAAGGTGGGCTAGTAAGGAAGGAAGGAGGGGGTGACTGGAGGAGAGAAGGCTACGGAAGGGGGAAGGATGGAGGGGCATCACTATCGGGTCAAAGGGAACGGGGCTCTAAATCGACAACAAAGGGGATAGGAGAGGGTAGGAAATCAGCAGTGCAGGAGGGGAGGTCACATAGGAAGCCCAGTAGGAAGTAGTCAGGCTGGGATGGGGATCAATGGGGATGGGAGGAATAAGGCAGAGAAAGGGGTGAGGCAGAAGTAGGGGTGCAGATACAGAAGTCACAGAGGGTGCAGCTAGTGAAGGGTAAGGCAGGGAAGAATGAATACAGGGTGGTGGAAGGCATTAGAAGGGAAAGGGGTAAGGGACAGGGAGGTACTTGTCCTGGGGAATTATATACTGAAAGGGGTGAGATGAGGCAGAAGGGGGAAAACACAGCCATATTTGGGTTGAAGCTATCCTCAGGTTGACTGCAGGAGGAGCAGGGCAGTACTGCCCAAGTGTGCAGCGAGGAGGAAGAAACCTCATTTAGTGTTGCACGGGTAGAAATTACTTGGCGGGAGACTGTGGAAGTAGTGGAGCGGGTGTTTTGAGGAGTTGGCAGTGTGAGGGGGTGGAGTCGGTGGCATTCTCGGAGGTACTCCTGGCATCATGTGCAAGCACGGGAGGAAGGGTAGGATTGAGGAGTTCAGTGAGTGGTTGAGAGATTAGTGCCACACCAAAAATTATGGGTTAGTGACTAACTGGGGTAGGGCCTGGGCGAATAGTGACTTGTACGTGGGGGACAGGCTACACTTGAGCAGGGAGGGAGGGAGTAATAAAGGCGGGATTAGAGGGTATGTCCCTACTAAGGTGGATTTAAGCCAGTGGTGGGGGGGTGGCCAAAAGACAGGTTGGTAGAAAGGTCCAGACAGGGGAGCCCAATGAGCCCACCCCCTAGATATAGGTAAAGACAGAGGCGCTTGTAACCCCGGAGGGGGGCAGGCAGATGGTCTGAGTGTAATAGAGAAGGCATCACCACCACCCAGTAAGAATAAGAGGAGAAAGGGTGCAGACTACCAGGAGGAGGGACACAGGCCAAGGAGAAGAGGGAGGAGAAGGAGGGTAAGGGTGGAAGGTGGTCTCTCTCAATGCAAGAAGCCTGGGGAACAAAATTGCAGAGCTTCAGGCACTCCTTTCAGAGGGGAAGGTGGACATTGCTACAGTGATAGAGACTTGAACACAGAGTACCATGATTGCAACTTGGCAATGCCGGACACAGGATATACAGCAAGGACTGGGGGTTGCACTCATGTGCTGGAAGGATCAAATGCATAAGGGATGAGGGAGAAGAGGAGGACGAGAGATGCATTGGTGCAACCCTGGACTCCAAGGGAAAAAGCTGAGGCTGGTAATAGGTGTAGACCACCAGCCCAATCCAGGAACAGGATGGGGAGTTCGGTGAGAGCAGAGTAAGGAGGGTACATGTAGAAGGGGCAGTGTGGTGATAGCGTAGATTTTAACCTACCAGGGTTGACTGGAGCACCCCAGCCACTTGCAGTACCAGGAGCAGGTGCTCCTTGATGCATTCCAGGATGGCCTTCTGACACAATTGGTAAGTAGGCCCAAGGCTTGGTAGCACTCTGGACCTAGTACGGGCAAATAGGGGGGCACTGAGGGAGGTAAGGGTGGAGGACCCACTAGCGGTAGCGACCACCAAATAGTGTGGCTTATTCTGCGCTTGGTCAGGAGACAGGAGGCAAGGGCACTCAAGGTGGTGGACTTTAGTAGGTGGACTTTGGGAGAATGGAAATACTCAAGGAGACTCCTGGATATAAGGCCAGGATGGATGCAGAACAAAGCGGGAGTCATAAAGAATGGGCTAAACAGAGGCTACAGTAGCCCGCACCAGGGCCAGGAGTAAGAAGAGTAGAGCCAAGAAACCATGCTGCCTGAACAAGGAAGTACTGCAAGGGTGAGGGGCAAAGAGGGCTGCATACTGGTAGTACAGGAGAACAGGGAAGGAGAGGATAAGGAGACTTACGTGAGTTGGTCAAGGGAGGCGGCTAGGAGGGAAAAAAGCTAAGGCCTCTAGGGAATTAAGGTTAGCACAGGGGCATAAAGGGAGGGGAAAAGGACTTTTAGGTATGTCAGGAAAAAGAGGAAGTGCAAAGAACATATTGTGAGGATAAAGGGAGGGATTGGGTGAAAGAGGAGGAGCAAGCAGAAATTCTAAATGAATACTTCTGCTTTGTTTCTCACCAAGGAGAGGGATGGTCCACTACCAGCATGGGCCGGGGGTGGGGAAAGAAGGGAAGGGTGACGGACAAAATGATCACAGGGAGTAGGGTGCTAGAGGGGCTGAGTGCAGTGAGGGCAGACAAGGCACCAGGTCCCGATAGCATCCACCCCAGGGTGCTGAGGGAGATGGTGGAGCTCTTGGTTGAGCTGCTGGCAGATCTGTTCGACACCTCCTGGAAACGGGGTGTGCCCCAGGACTGGAGGGTGGCCCATGTGGTGCCCATACACAGGAGTGGGTCTAGGGAGGAGCCAGGAAATGATCGGCCGGTCAGTCTCATGTCCATAGTGGGTAAGCTTATGGAGGTGATACTGAAGGAGAGGCTGGTGGCATTCCTAGAGAGTAATGGCCTCCAAGATGGGCAGACACAGGTTCATTTCAGGGAGGTCTTGTCAAACCAGCCCAATGGAGGATTATGACTGGGTGACAAGGAGTTGGACAGGGACCATGTGGTACATGTCCTGTACTTGGACTTCAGTAAGGCCCTTGATACCATGTCTCATGGGAGACGGGGAGAAGCTGATGGCACTGGGGTGGGGAAAAAGCTGACTAAATGGATAGATAACGATTACAGGGAGGTGCATAGATTGGTGGTGGTGGGGAACTCAGCATCCAGACCAGTGACAAGTGGAGTGCCTCAGGGTCAGTGCTTGGCCTGTGCTATTTGGACTCTTTTTTTTCCGATATAGCACATGGAGTGGGAGCAGGGTTAGTCTGTTTGCAGATGATACCAAATTAGGCAATGGTGGACAAAGAGGACAGATGGAAAAACTGAAGGGGACCTAACCAAACTAGAGACATGGTCAGTGGAGGGCAGCTAGGATTCAACACAAAGAAGTGTAAGGTGATGCACTTCAGGGCTATGAACCAGAAGAGGGAATATTGGTCGGGGGTGAGGTTGTGGATCACAGAGGAGGAGAAGGACCTAGGTTGTTGATAATTGGGAGCATGAACAACTTGGCCCAGTGCAGAAAGCAGCAGCAAGAAAAGCAAACAGGATGCTGGGGTGCATTGCAATGGGTTCTCATCCAGGCACAGGATGTGATCCTACCGCTCTACAGATCGTTGTTCAGACCACACCTGGAGTACTGTGTGCACTACTGGAGGCCATATCTGAGGAGAGATATAAAGTTACTGGAGGGGGTGCAAAGGAGGAAACGAAATGGTAAGGGGATGGAAGAAAAGGCATATGAAGTTAGGCTGAAGGAGCTGAACATGTACACACTGAAGGAGAGGAGTAATGGGGGATATGATTGAATTATTTAAATACCTGAGGGGTAAATAAACCTAGCACTGAGGGGTGTTTAAACTGAGGAGTAGAAGAGAGATGATGGGGCATGGACTAAGGTTGGAAGGGGAAGTTTCAAGAGGGAAATGAGGAGGTACTACTTCACTGAGAGGGTGGTGTCTAGTTGAATGTGCAACCAGAGGGGTGGTAAATGTAGGTCAGTCAATAGCTTTAAGAAGGAGTGAGATAAAGCAAGAGGAAGAGTTAGGGGGCAGGGGCTGGGACAAGCGAGGGAGGAACTGAGGGGGAGGAGGCTGTGGCACCTGCAATCTAGGGTGCTAGCTGCACACTCTAGCAGACTTAGATAGACAATTGGTCTATTCTGCTGGCAGATTCATATGTTCGTATGCATGTGCATATGTAAAATCACAGTGACTCTGTTCATGACCAGAGGTCCTAAAATGCCTACATTGAAAATTTGGTGACAAATGTCCATAAAATGACTGTATGTTACAAGTATGCATTGTGCAGTTTCCATGCACATTAAATAACCCATAAATTTGTAGTATTTTCACCCTGATTTTCAACATTGGCATTTTTTCAGACCTCCTATGAATGGTACAGCTGTCATTTTTCATATCCCGCCGAAAATGAATTTACACATCTGGCGTAGAATAGCGCTTGCTGTGGGAAATCAATGTTTGGGACAGATTAAGAAAATCATAGTGACAGTGTTCATGAAAAGGGGTCACAAAATGCCTGTGTTGAACATTTGTGAAATAATTCCACTAAATGACTGTGTTACGTGCATGCATTGCGCAGTTTCCATGACGCTCGGAAGTTCGAGCATTTTAATATTTTCACTACAGATTTTCAGCATTGCCATCTCATCACACCTCCCTATGAATGGTATAGCTGTCATTCTTTACATCCTGACCCATCTGTGTTTTCACACTCTGGCGCACAGTGGCACAGTCACTGTGGGAACTCAAAGTTCGGGACACATTTACAAAATCACAGTGCCACTGTTCATGAGAAGAGGTCACAAATGCTTTCATGAGGTGGGGTTACAAAAGCCATATTGAAAATTTGTAGTGCAAATACCAACAAACATCCATGGCATTAGGGTTCATAACTATAATATCCCACCCTGTACAGACTGACAGGCATCAGAGATGTGCCTTTGCATTGCCAGCTGTAATGATCATGCCATCCCCCACCCCTGCAGCCAGTGACAGGCATCGAGGTGTGCCTTGGACTGTTCATCCCCAGAGTTCACCCCCATTCTCCCATATTGCACCCATTTCAGCGTATGTCCTTATGGAGTGGGGCAACTGTAAACTGAACACCCCAAGGCACACCTCAACACTTGTCAGTGTCTGCAGGGCAGGGTGAGGTGAAATGGCAAGAACATTATGGGTGACAATCCAAATGCATACCCCAATGCCTGTCCGCTCTGCAGGGTGAAGGCGGGTCGATGAAGTTCACTACTTCATAGCCATTCCTAATCTGCATCTGTTTAACTCCTGCATTTCAGTGCTGCACCAGCAAACAAACATTCAGCATTGACAAATGCCTGTTTTGTTTACCTACATTGATTTTAATAATTAACTCACGGAGCCTCATTTCATTTAGGTAATTTACAGATCAACAGAAATACAAAATATACTTTGTGTTATTTTTCCTGATGAGGTGTATCTATAACAAATATTCTTTATTTAAAAATAATGCTGAAGTGTGACATTGAACTGTGTTTTTACATTGCTGTCTCTGCATGAGTTTTCAGAGCCACAACTTTCTATCGAAAGCTGTTATTGGAGTGAATAATATCAGGGTGGTATGGACCAGGAAGCACCCTAGGGTGAAATGGGAACTGGATAGAGGCTAGAGGTGTCTGGTTCCCATACTCAGGGATTCCACGAGACCGCGTGGACATGTAGCCAATAGGCTGGCAACCTCTGCCAATCCCTTGCGGCCATGCTGTGCAATTCAGGATCGTTCAGGAACAAGACTGCAATTATAGTGGACTTGTGTTTCCTCAGTTAATCTGGCTTGCATCACGGAAATCTGGCTGGGAGATGACACAGGCCCAGTTTTGAGGTATCTGCCAGCAGGATACTCCATGAGTGCACTGCCCAAGGAGAGATTGCATGCGGGTGTGGCCATCTTGTTTAGATGTGGCTCGAACGCTTCTGCACCCAGCGGGTTCTACTTCATCATTTAAATGCACACTCATATGAAGGAGTCCAGGTGAAAGTTGCAGAATCCTTCTGGTGTACCGGCCCTCAGGACATGAGAAGGAATTTCTGCAGGAGGTTGTAGATTTTGTTGCTGAGAAAGTGCTGGAGTCACCCAGGTGGCTGATTCTATGCAATATCATTGCTTGGATTGATGGCAAACTATCGCAATTTGGGCAGGACTTCTTCAGTTTATGAATTCACTGGGCCTCACACAAGCTTGTTGCTACTGTGATCCACATACACGGACATGCCTTGGACTTAGTATTCTAGGGCTTTAAGTAAGTCATCTTAAGATTGATCCAGTTGTCTGGTTGGATCACTGCACAGTAAGCTTCTCATTGGGGCCCCTTCATAGCCCTTCCCTGTGAAGATGGTTCATTATCACCCTTGAAAGGGCTGTCCCCAGTGCGACCTTCGGTGGTAATGGACCTCTCAGAAAAGAAGGTTGCTGTGGGGGTAGGGTCAGGTGAGGCGTGGCAGCTTATAATAGAGCTGTTACCTCAGCACTCGACTCTATCACACCTGTTCTTATATGACCCAGGTTTTCTTGCCTGACCAGACCACTGTGGTTTGATGGTGAATTCAAGGAGGTGATGACCAGGTGTTGGATGTTAGAACATCGCTTGAGGAAGTCTGGAGCTGAAGAGGACAAGCTGGCTCTGAGAACACACTATGGTGAATATCAAAGAGCAATATCTCATAAGAAGGCATATTCCTGTCTGTGGAGATAGTTTAGGAAGAACAAACCAGCTCAGCTGTTTGGACCATGGACAGGTTGTTACATCCTACCTGTCTGAAGCTTAAAAGAGCAGTTTCATCTTCCAAGTGCAAAGAATTTGTTCTGTTCTTCTTGGACAGAGTGTCCTCCATCAGATCCAAGTTTTTCCCAGTGGGGCATTTACAACCCCCCAATAGTGAGAGAGTTGTCACTGGAAGCCTCTTCCTGTCTGGAGTGAGTTTAGCCAGTGGTGGTGGAAGAGGTTTGTATGGTAATCTCAAAGCTGTGGCCCACTTATTGTGAACTGAACCCAGGCCTGACCCATCTCATAGTGGGGTGTGTGGGGATCATAGGCTCAGTGTTTGCTGAGATTGTCCATTGTTCACTCTCAGAGGGACTGTTCCTAGGGCCTTGAAAGAGGCACTAAACCCCTTCTGAAGAAACCATCTGTCGACCTGGATTGTTTAGTGAATTACAGGCCAGTCTCAAACTTTCCCTTTTTGGGAAAGGTCATTGAGAAAATAGTGGTTCTGCAGCATGAGGCACATCTCACGACTCTTCGACATCTGTAAGTCTGACCAGCTGGAATTTAAGTTTAGGCATAGCACTGAAACTGTACTGGTCAGGGTGCAAAATGGTATCCTCAGGGCTACAGAGAGAGTAGAATGATAAATTATCATTCTCCTCAACCTCTTCAGCATTTGGTATGGTGGACCATAGTATGCTGTTAGATCATCTGAGAGAACACTGTGGACTTACTGGTACTGCTGCCAGCTGGTTCACATCCTTTCTGACTGAGTAGGATGCAGAGGGTTGTGATAAGGAGTTTCTCCTCACTCCCAAAGCCCCTGCTTTGTGGTGTCCCTCAAGGTTCAGTTTTGTCACCAATGTTGTTCACTATGTACATGCTTTCTCTAGGGGAGATCATTAGACATTGCAGCTTTGGGTTTCACTGTTATGCAGTGACACCCAACTGTATATGTCAAGCTTGCACCCAAGACACATGGGGCAGTTGAGGTACTAAATGTATGTCTGATTGAGATCCAGGATTGGATGTCACCCAACTGGCTGAAACTCAATCCAGAGAAGATGGAGGTGCTGGTGACTGAGCCTGGTCATCAGCAAGGTGTGATGGTGTCTGGAGGGGACATATATAATGCTGGGCTCCTCCCTCTTACAACTTCTACTAAGGTTAGAAATCTGGGGTCATTCTGGATGATGGATTGACATTTGAGGCTCAGGTGTCATCTGCTGTCTGGATTGGCTCTTATCATTTTAGGACTATTGCCCAGATTAAAGCCTGTGTCCCACCTGATGACTTACCCTCACAGTACATGTTTCCATGACCTCCAGACTTGATATTGCAATGCACTTTACCTTGGTGTGAGTAGAAGGGTCCTGCATTGCCTGCAGATGGTGCAGAATGCTGCAGGCAGGTTGCTGACGGCCTTCTGAGGTCCTGTCTTGTGACCCCAGTTCTGTGGGATCTGCACTGCCTGCCAGTGAGGTAGAGAATCACTTTGAAGATCAGTCTTCTGACCTACAAAGCCCTGTACGAACAGGGCCCTACCCCATCTCAGCAACTTCCTGTCTCCTTACTGGACCCAACACTCTCTCTGCTCCTCCTAGGTGGGTCTCTTAGCAGTTCCAAGGGCCCGACTTAAACCTTTCAGGACTCAGGAGACTGTGATTTGAAGTGGCAGCACTAGCCCTGTGGAACTCGGCCAAGATCATTGAGGGAGCCCTCATGGGAGACTTTTAAATGAAGTTTGAAAGCACAGCTGTTCAGGGAGTGATTTGGCACCTAGCAGATCCCTGTATCAGCTGAAATTGTTTGGTGTGTATTTTTGTGTTGTA
Source organism: Neoceratodus forsteri (assembly GCA_016271365.2). Classification (NCBI taxonomy): domain Eukaryota; kingdom Metazoa; phylum Chordata; order Ceratodontiformes; family Ceratodontidae; genus Neoceratodus; species Neoceratodus forsteri. The sequence continues at coordinate 388,064,518 of CM057456.1, forward strand.
TTAGTGGTTACATTTTAGTAGGTCTGTCTATTTATGTATTTACAATGTGTTTCATGCTGCACTGTCCTTGATCTTGTACAGCACCCTGAGACTCATGTAAAGGGCATTAAACAAAGTTTTACTTACTTACTAAAACAGCACACTGTCATTTATGCATTCTAGCAGACCAAACACCTTGGTGCACTATATTAATCCTTCTAGTCGCTATTAATTTTCACCGTGTTTTTACAGAAAAACAAAACAGAGACCATGACAGCAGAAGAAGGCCTGGCAGCCCATCCAGTCTTCCAATCCTGCCTAACCACAAAGCAGGCCCTTCTAATAAAGATCTAGGGTAGAAATAGTTAAAGAGTAAGAGTAAGGACTAAAATGACATCATCACAGTAATGTGGACTTGAGAAAGTGGGAAGAGAGTATCAGCGAAAAAGATGTTTCCTCAACTTTATGGTAAGTCTGAGAATTGACTTTTACTTATACTGTACATAGTTTCTGTTGTTAGAACATTCTGCCAGTTAAAATAAAAACAACCTATGGGCTCTACATACCATCATGCCCAGCGTGCATCACAAATGCAGTGTACTGGGCAGTACAGCTATCCACCATGCACCTGGCTCCAGAGGAGCACAGGGATGGCATGCTTCATCTGAAGGCCCTCCCTCAAGCACATAGTGCCTGGGGTGTGAAAATGGCAGAGACACCAGGCTCCCAGTTGGAATCCCAGCCTGACTCCAGAGTGAATCATTGAATATGGCAGTCCATAGCTAGGGCTGTTGTATCTAATCCAAGGACTGTTGTATCACTTTGGGATGCAGTTTTAATAAAGTAAATTGGCAGGATTGCTTGCCCAATGGGCACCAACACTCCATGGCAGAGGGGGCTGGGCACAGGCTGGCATCTGGGACAGGTTGCCTCACCAAGACACCAACAGGTGTTAAGGGTGAATATGGTAGCATTTTGTTTGTTATCGTCTACCCTGATGCAAACATGAAGCCTGTCTAATAAGGCTTCATGTGCAATACCATCTCAAGGTGGCTGACATGGCCGTGCTTCAGTTCCATGCCCATTGCTGACTAGACATGTAGCTGTTCAGGATTTATGCTGGTCAGGGAAACAAGCATGCATGGCTGTGAATCAGTAAGTGCATATATGGTGTCCATGGCCACCTGGGATGCATGTAACATGGCCTTCATGCTGCATATTGTAATGCATAGGCCATTTTGACATAGTGCTTACAGCCCTATAGTTTAAACTTTTCAGCGATCTTTACATTTTCTGCCTCTTTTTAATGAGAATAAGAAAATATTTTCTTGTGATTTTTAGTTGTTGAATTCTGCCTATTTTCAGGCATGTCTTGGGGAGGGGATACAGATTAATATCAACTGAGCCTGGATTCAGATTAAGCTATTGGTGGATTTTTAGTGAATGGGGAAATTTGGCCACAGCACCAGGAATTTCCCTACTTTTCAAGAAGTGCAATGGGACCTATAACATCCACCTGAACAGGCAAATGAGACCTCAGTTTAACATCTCATCTGATCAGAAACACAGCACCCCTCATGCTGCACTTATAATGTCAGTATAGGGATTTAACCTAATTGCCTTGTGTGGGGATAGAACCCACAGCATTCTGATTTGTTAGCCTCAGAGAAGAGGGTGCTACCTCCCGAGCTGCTGACACTGACTCCCATGCTAATTGATCTCAGAGCAGAACATCTTTTGTTTTTCCTGTTTTTTTTGTTATTCTCAGACTGCAGTAATCTAAATTAGGACTGTCATGATCAAATAGGACAGGTGACAACTGCACTGCTGCACAGCTGATCCCTACCATCCTTCCACAACTGAATGTCAATACCTTCCCATTCACCCAGCTGCTTAAACCCACTCTCCCATTCTTTCCTGTTTTAGACTGGGCACCTATCTCACATGCTGTGTTCCTTCTACCAAGGAAATGTCTAGTTAAAGACGATTGTTCTACAGAAAGCAGACGTTGCTACATCAGAGAGCAGACATTATGACAGCTGAGTGTCTGCTTTGAAAGTGGGCAGAAGTTAATGTTATGGATGGGAAATCCTAATTCCTAAAGATAAAGCCACACTTTTCAGCCTCACTAGGAGCAAAATGAAGCACTCATGGAATGCCAGTTATTCTAGAAGATAAATATTAACACTTTTGTTTGAGTCCTCCTCTTTCCCGAGACTGCAGAATCTTCTTTGTGCAAGGAAACATGGGGGTTAAGTTTCCAGTGCAGCAGGCCAAGTACAATTAAGCCTCTGTGCAGTAATCCTGGAAGACCTTTCAGTGAGTGGTCCAGTTTAATTAGCTGTCTGAGAATTTCAGGACCTACAAAATTCCTGTGGCATTTAGCCACCAGAGGCAGACCAGCCTCCACCATGAAATTCGCTTTGGCTGGCTGTCTAATTACACCATGTCATTACTTGGCACACGTTTTAATCCAGTTCAGTAGCATACAGTATACAGTGGTGGGGAAAATTACAGACACATACCACTAAGGTCGCGGAGTAGAAGGAACATCAGTGATGCACTGTTCTGTCTTAAATTGTCTACAGTATGTTGTATTATACAGTGTATCCATATGCTCAAAATCAGAAAAGTGCACTATGCTGAAACATTACTGGTGTCAAAATTATGTCCATACATTTCAAAAGAATAATCAAAAGTTGGCCTTTATCAAAGCATTTTAAAACTCTGCAGGCCTGATATTCAGTTGGGTGCAAAACACAGTGCAATTGTGTGAGCTGTGCTTTGTAATTGCCCAGGGTCCCAGGATAGTATATTCAGTCGGGCTCTAACTGATTAAATATAGGGGCCCTGTTGAGCGTGCTAAAGTCAGATAGCACCACCCTGACATGGATCCCAATGTTGGCACTAAGGGTTGATCGCGCTGGAGCGCTAATCTGCAATTTGAACAGGTACCCATGCAAATGAGCACACTGGGCATGCAAGACAATAAGGGTCCATTTGTATGCCCATTATAGGCCTATTTGCATGGTAGCAGAGGCAGGTAGCATGGCACTTCTGCCCCAGTCCTTGATAGCAGTAGCTATCCCTGGTACCTAGTGGTACCCACTACCTCCATTGCCAGCCCCAAAGTTAAAATCATATGTCTTGGTGCTAGTGGTCCCCTCCTCTGTCCACCAGTCCCAATGATAAAATAAAATTCCCTGGTGCTAGTGGCCCCCTCTCCCTCCGATTGCTAGCCCTGTCGGTGAAAGAAAATTTCCTAGTGCTAGTTGTCCCCCCGCTGATCGCCAGCCTGAAGTACAGAATAAAACCTCCCTGGTGTCCAGTGATTACCCCCGTGCAGCACCAGACATACCCCCACTCAGTGTATCATTATCTGCAGTGCCACTGGAGCATACAGCGACCAGCACAGCCTTCCTCCACCTCCTCGGCTGGCCCCATATGTACAGGCGGGGCGTGCCTCTTATTTATAGGACAGGGTGATGCCCTGTCCTATAAATAAGAGGTGAGCCCTGCCTGTGCATATTGTGACTGGTCAAGGAGGTGTGAGGAGAGCTATGCCATTTCATATGCTCCCACAGCACTATGTATAATGTTACGGTGAATGTTGGGGGCATGCTTAGTGCCTCGGGAGGGAGGGAGGGTCTACTACAATGCTAGGGAGGTTTTTTTGTACTTCCAGGCTGGTGATTGGTGGGGGCACCACAAACACATGAAATTTTATTTCACTATTGGATTGGTGTTCGAGACAGTGGTGGGATCAGTAACACCAGGGAATTTTATTTCACCATCAGGGCTAGTGATCAGAGGAGGGCCACTAGCACCAGGGAATTTTATTTCATCATCAGGGCTGGTGATTGGAGGGATGGGAGGACCAGTAGCACCAGAACATTGTATTTCATCATCAGTGCTGGTGATTGGGGGGAGGGGCCACTAGCACCAAGAAAGTTTATTTTGCCCTCAGGGCTGGCAATTGGGGTGCCACTAGCACCAGAGAATTTTATTTCACCATCAGGATGGCTATCAGAGGGAGATCACTAGCACCAGGAATTTTATTTCACCATTGGGGCTGGTGATCGGAGGCGGGGACCACTAGCACCAAGGAATATGATTTTAATAGTGGGATGGCAATTAGAAGGAGGGACCACTAGCACTAGGGCTGGCAATTAGAGGGAGGGTGGGTGCCATGCACCACAGTGGGGGTTTGTTTCTCCAGTGGCCAACTGGCTGGTTGGCTGCATTACCTCCAGCAGCCACTAGGGGTTGTGTGGGGTAAGAGGAGGTTTTCATCAGTGGTATTTATGCAGCACAAAGTACTGTGCAAACCCTTTTGCACTGTGGAAATATGCTAAATATTGGCTTGCAACAATATTCCTGTCCCACCCACTATTCACCCCCCCCTTTTAGGTTTACACTGGCACTACCCTGCTTGCCAGTGCAACAGAGCCCTTTCAATATTGGGCTCCAGTTGCAAGCCCAGTTTAAGGGCAAACACTGGTTAGCACCCACACAAACTTCTTAATATCAGGCCTTGCAACTTTAAAATCATGCTGATCTTACAGAAATCATGTAAAATGTAATTACTTTTATCTTTCATTTTACAATGTAAAAGTATAACATGTTTATGTATAATTTGACAACCAAAACTGGAACAATTTGGCATCTTATATAGTACTTAAAAGGCAATAATGTTCTAATGAGTATAATTTCTACTCATCAGTTATCCTCATACAAGCAATTACTAGTCTGTTAATCATTTATAAAATGACTTGGATCGCACAAGCAATCTGATTAGTCAAATTTGCTCACATGGCAATGCATTAATTTCACATGACCACATAGGTCCGCTTTTAGATTATTTTGTTCTTGTTTTTTTTTCAACTTTTAAAACTATTTTATAATTGCAATAACACAGTCCAGAGTGTGCAGTCATGCTATAAAATATTGCACTTTCTGGATAGTTGAAGGCTGTTAGCTACACCTTATGCCTCACAACCCACCTGGGGCATGGGATAATTCATCATTATTGCTCATGCTGTCATGTGTTATTGCTTATAATTTATCACTTCAGTAAAGTGCTACTAATTTGGTGTCCTCGACAGACTAGAAAGAAATGAATTATCAATACTGTGTCTCAGTTCTTCATTTTGACAAATGCTGCATTTGAAAAGAATCAGATAAGGCAATATAGTTAATTTCTGATTTACTGTAGATATGCTGTAAATCAGTCTGTTTTACATTGATGTGAGTTATAAAGTATTATAAAATGGGGAAAAATTCAATGATCTGATTGGTCACTAGCTGTCCTGGCTTGTGCAGTAAGTGGCCAATGATCGCATAGATCTGGAAAGTGCCTTATAAGTCTTGGAACTACACTGCTTCACAATTCTCAGTAACTATTCACGAAAAACAAAAAGGTTCAATTAACAATGTGAGTGACTGACATGGGGTCATATTGTCACACGACATTAGAAACATAGAAACGTAGGCTTTGATGGCAGATAAGGACTGCTTGGCCCACCTAATCTGCCCATTTCCTACCTAGAGGATAAGCTGCAGATCCTATTTAACCAACAGCCTATTTCTTCCTACCCCCACAAAATTGCCTTATGTCTGTCCCATGCATTCTTGAATCCTCCCACAGTTTTAGACCCCACAACCTCCTCAGGAAGGCTGTTCCATGCGCCCACCACCCTCTCCGTGAAAAATACTTCTCACATTGCCCCTGAGCTGTCCCCTCTATCTTCAAATTGTGTCCCCTTGTTCTTGCACATCTCTTTTTCTGAAAGATGCTACCTCTTGGACTTTATTGATTCCACTGAGGTACTTAAACATTTCTATCATGTCCCCTCTCCCTCCTTTCTTCAAAGGTATACATATTAAGCTCCTTTAGTCTCTCCTCGTATGGCTTCTCTTGTAGACCCTGCACCATTTTAATTGCCCTCCTCTGAACTGCCTCCATCCTGTCTATGTCTTTGTGGAGATGGGGTCTCCAGAACTGGACGCAGTACTCCAGATGGGGTCTCACCAACTGTCTGTACAGGGGATAACAACTTCCTGTTTTCTGCTGGTGAGACCTCTCCCTATACATCCCAGTATCCCCAGCCCTCCCTACCGCCTTCTGCATTGCTTGCCAACCTTAAGGTCATCTGATATGATTACCCCTAGGTCTCTTTTCCATTTTTGTTGTTGTTACTACCTCCCCGATTGTGTAATCTTCCGCTGGGTTTTTGTTTCCCAGGTGCATTACTTTGCACTTCTTCGCATTGAATCCAAGCTGCCATACTTCTGACCATTCCTCCAACCTTGCCAAGTCCCTCTCATCCTTTCCACACCTCCTTGTGTATCAACCCTGTTGCAGATCTTTGTGTCATCTGCAAAGAGGCATATTTTCCTTCCAGTCCCTCTGCAATGTCACTTATCAAGGCATTAAAAGGGCTGGACCCAGTATTGAATCAGGGTGTGCCTTAAATAACAACCCTAAATCTCACTCTATTCCATTATCGTTGCATGAAAATCGCCATTGCCATTACAGCGACATTGCCATGTGGCATAAGTCTTTTTTCTGTGGGGGGTCTGTGCCCCCACATCCCCCCTTATGAGGGGATTTGCCTCCGGATCCCCCACTAAAGATTCTCAACTTGGGGGCAACTCAGGGAGCGCACAATCCATGGAAAAATAAAATGTCTGGGACCAGGAATCAAACACAGTACATGAGTTCCTGCTGCTGTGTCTCAGTCCAGTGAGCCACAGCAGCTGCTTGGAAAACCCACTTCCAGCTGAGGTCTTATCCTCTGCCTGGGAGTTAGTGAGAATGGTGCAATACCGCATACAGCAATATACACAGTATTGCACCATTCACTGTCATGGACAGCACTGTTTCGGAGTTAACTATAATGTCATATGCTATCAAGTGTATGACATTATGACCTGTAGTGAATGACTTACCTGCCAGCCAATTTGACCTCTTTGATGGGGCAAACCTAGCTGTTTGGTATGAGAACTGATCTGCTAGTTATGAAGCTTTATTTATTTTTAATTTAAAGCTTTATTTAGTTTTATGTTTTTATTATTTTGGTGCTATTTTATGAATGCAATAACACACTTAAGGACTTGCAGTTATTGAGCATTACCACCCACCCCATGGCAGAGTGGTAGTAGGGTACTCAACTAATGCCTCATGCCTCCAACCCACAGAGGTGGGAGTATGTGGTAATTACTCAATAACTGCACACCCTATTGTGTGCTGCTGTTATAAAAAACATTGCAACATTCCTCAGAAAGAGAAATGCAAGCAATGGGGTTTCTATTTATCTGTCTACCTGTCTCTCTATGTATGTATGTATGTATGTATGTATGTATGTATGTATCTATCTATTCTCCGTCGTATATAATATATATATATATATATATATATATATATATATATATATATATATATATTCATTACAAAAAACATTGCTACTAAAGCACAAAACTAGGGAAATATGGCTTTAGGTTTCCAACCTGAGACCCCTGTCCCCACCCCAGACACTGACAAGAATCAGGGTGTGCCTTGGGGTCATCAACCCTAATGCTCACCCCATTCCATAAGTAAATAAGCTGAGATGGGTACAGTATAGAGAATGGGGTGAGCATTAGGCTGACGACCCAAGGCACACCCTGATGTCTGTCAGTGTCTGCAGGGTGGGGTGGGTATTAGGGTTGGAAACTTAATGCCACATTTCCTACTTTTATCACTTTAGTAACAACCTCTAACTGATGCAGTAACAAAGTTTGTTTGCAATGAATTTCCTGACTTTTCAGATAGTTTACTTGTATCCTTATTTGCCTGTGGGAGCACTGGGCCCATCTCACCTTCAGTAACTATCCTTATGTCACAGTAGGAGTGCAGGCCCTTGGGCCCTGTGCTCCCATGCTCTGTGATTTTCCTTATTTTACTGTGGGAGTGCAGGGTCCCTCTGTAGATGCTTGACCAAATTATCAGCATCCTTCCCTGTTGGTGACTGGTGCAGTCAAGGATCTTGGCATTATTTTGATGACCATCTTAACTTTGAAAAACAGGTGTCTTCAGTTGTTAAAACCATTTTTTCCATCTCTACAATATTGCCAGGATCAGTCTGTTCTTGACTCCTACTGATCTGGCTATAATTATTCATTCCTTTGTTACCAGCAGACTTGATTACTGTAACGCCTGTACCTAGGATTGTCTGGAGGGTTGATGTGATGACTGCAGCTAGTGCAGAATGCCGCGCCAGGATGTTGATGGGTACCTCTATGAGGGATCATGTCACACCTGTTCTGTGTGCTCTGCACTGGCTGCCTGTGAGTTCACACATCACTTTCAAGACAGGCTTGTTAACATACAAGGCCCTACATGGTTTGTGACCTGACTACCTAAAAGAGCTCCTGGTTCTGTACTCTCCTATCTGCCCCTACGCCTGCCAAGGCTGTCTGTTGGTGGTACTCCCATCTAAAGAGATCAGAGAGAAAGCCTTTGGGGTGGCTTCACCACTGTTGTGGAATTCTCTCCTACCATATATTAAAGCTGCCTAGCACCGGTGGAGTCATTTAAAGCTTCTTTTAAAACATATTTATTTGAAAAAGTTTTAATCTTTTGTAATCATTTGTATTTGCAGGATGTTTTATTGTATTTTATTATCATGTTTGTTAAGCATTTTGAGCCCCTGGATAGGGTGCTATATAAATAAAATTAGCCTTGCCTTGCCTTGCATAGCCATCTTATTACCCCAGCACATGCACCCGGTACAGAACATGTTCAAATTCCTGCCAAAACATAATTCTGCACAACTGCAATGCCACTCTGTGCCACAGGTGTGAAAACACATTTTGGCCAGGATTAGAAACATGACAGCTGTGACATACATGAGGTAATAAGAAGTCTATGTTGAAAATTTGTATTTACAGTTTCCAAAGTGATGAGTGTGGTAGTAAATGGCAATGAATGGTCATAACTTTGCCATTTTTACATATCTATTATCTAATTATCTCCATATCTAGACCATTCTTTAAGCATCACAAAAGGTTATCCATACGGATTTACACATGTTCATTCCAAATATGCCTGAGTTATATGTAGATAAAAATTTTCATGAAATTTCCTGAAAAATTAACATGACAGATTTTGAGCACATATAATTTTGAGATGGTGCATCATATTGTCATGAAATCTGGCACATTGTTAGAACACCTCTCATTAAGAAATAATACCAAATTTAAGAGCCCTGACCCAATAGACAGTTAAGGTACACTATATGCAAATAAAAACATTCATGAAATTTTGCACAAACAATAACATTACAACATTTGAACACCAGTAGTTTTGAAGCTATACATCTGAATTGCATAATAGTTGGCTCATTAGTGGCCATCCACGAAAAGCATATGCATACCAAATTTTCAGAGCTCTAGCTTGAACAGCAGCTGAGGTATAACCAAATTATTAAATTTAAAACTTTCACAAAATTCCAATGAAATTCCATGACATTTCACTGAATTTTGCAACATTTCATCAAAATTCCACAGATTTTGAATTTTCCCATTTCACACAGCTCTAGTGGGGAGTTAGGGCTGGAAACTCTAATGCCACATTTCAATGCTTTTGTGGCATTAAGTCAAACTATAACTGTGCATTAATGCAGTTTTTGCAATGAATTTCCTTTCTTTTTGAGATAGTATAATTATATACTCATTTGCCTGTGGGTGCACCTTTACTGTTTCCAACTTCAGTAGTAACAAAAATAAAGAAACAAGATGGTGGCCATCACGAGCCCCCAAAAAGTGGTTAATGAAACCCGTGTTTGTTTCATGATACATCAGATCTGAGAAACAAACAACACTCTTGTGAATCAGACATTTCTGGTTTGTATGTGGCACCTATTTTTAAAATCCCTGTAATTCAGGGCCCATTTAATATTTTTTCACCATACCTTCAAAAGGCACTACCACAGCACAGACCACATGTACCCAGAAAGGTTTGTGCAGAAATTCAGTACCATGTAGCTTGTGCATGATACCAAAAGACGCAAAAAATAAAACATGTTAAATACAGGAAAATAGAACTTAAACAAAATAAGGGTATCCAGTTCTCAGAAACTGCACAAGGTGCTGCCATGAGCTTCTACATTTTCACAACATGGCATGTCAATAGAAAATGCAAATTTGTGGGCTATTCTGACAAAGCCAGCCAAAGTTATTAAACTGCAAAGTTAGGGATTTACCATTGAGCACCCTTCTCAACTCCTAACTATAGGGGCACTACCACACCCCTATAATAACTAATAAGAAAAGTAATTAAAAGTTTAAACTCTGTTATAAAGGATCTTTTGTCTGCCTCGAAAACACCTCCTTCAATTCATTAGGAACTGCTGTGCCTAGTAACTGGAAAGAACTTAGCGAGCAGTCGCTGATCATACATTGGCTGTATCACTGAACCTGACTGTTGTGTTTAATAACTCACTTTCACACTTTTTATAACTCTTATTTAAAAATATTACATTTATACATATACCTATTTTAAGGTCATTTCCATAAAATACACAATGATCATACAGCAAATATTATTGAATTATTTTTGGTACATTATATAGTGTCTTTTCAGTGCATGGGAAAGTCCTTAAAGAAAGCATGAGAGGGCCCAAAATGACAATAAATAGTTACTTAAAAGAGATTTAAATCTCTGCAGCATATACTCTAGAGTAAGAGTAAATTCATCGTTATTGATCTAATCAAATAACTCAATAATCAAGCTCAAATAGGCTTGAAGTATTCAAAGTCACAAAGCAAAATAATAGTTAGCAATATGCATTATCTGGCATCCACACCGAGTGTCCTCACTTATTTCCAGATTCCTTCAAACCAACACGTTACTATACATACCAACTCAGCTTGAGTCATTTAGACCAAAGAGACCAACAATTAATCAGTTAATAACTATGAAAGAAAAAGTTTTCACCATAAAAGTTATTAAGAAAGACCACATAATGAATATATGTTCTGTTGCAGCCATATCAAAAAAGCAAGCAAAATAAAATGAGAATTTTAACATAAGCATCAACAGCAATAGTTTTGCCCCATCCCCATTTATTGTCATGGGTATAATATTTTAAAATGGATCAAAAGCCATTTAGAAAGCAATTTAAAGATAAAGAAAGAGTTGAAAGTTATTTAGAACACCTCTACAAATGGTGGGGGGTTAACTCATGAGATAACCAGTTGTAATATCATAATAGCAAAGAGTGAAGCTATTGTCTTTTCATAGATTACTCATGGCAATACCAGGTTATAATAAAGAGCTCAATAGTCCTATATAGATTTTATTGTAAAGTTGTCTCGTTGCATAATACCTCCAGCTCCAGTATTTCAGACTATTATTCTTCAATACAAATGAAAGAAATAGTTGTGCACAATGCCCAAGGCAAAAGGTGTAGGTGCAAAATAGCAGGATCAGTATACATGAAAACATTAATCCAGTTGGATAAGTTTATCTGCACTTTAATATAAAGGCTTTCTACCCATAGGTTTTGAACAAGTGTACAAAATGTATTAGAGCACTTTCCATTGCCAACAGTTTTCATAGTGCTTCATTAGAAGTATCAAAACATATAGAGTCAGTCCATAGTCATAGTCTAAAGAGTCACTGTACCAGAACTTTGTTCCTATAAGTGTTCCAGCTTTTGGAAATTCACAGCTCAGTTGCCTAATCCAAATCATAATAAACCAACATTTTCTTCTTTCCACAAATAAGGTGAAACAAGTGTCCTGTTCACTTGAGCATGCAGGCACTGATCGGTACCAGAGCAAAACCGTGGCTCACTCAAAGATCGATGGTGGACTTCTCCTTTTATGTGTGTAGAACAACTGCTATTCTTTAGGAAGGTATCCACCTGTAGTCAAGTCAGCTACTTGATGCGTGCTGATGTTTTGGAGTTACCAGACTCCATCCTCAGACCCCAGAGAGGTTACATTTAGCTAGGTTAATTTTTTAAAACATACATAATTTCATTGTACATTTTGTTTTGTAAATTTGAAAGAGTAAAAGAGATGGTGGCCATCTCAAGTAGTTTTTTCCCCTCGGCAAATAAGTCAAACAAATGATCACTCATTTTATTATCTTTGCAATCGGTATTTCTCTGCACATGAACAGTAAAACATGACCTGTTAACACTTGCAAACGGTTCTTTTATTGATTGAACTAGGTTTTTTTCTGACTGTACTTGAACGTTATCCCAAAATCATTATAATTCAAAAACTGAGTTTTTTGCTATTAATACTTTTATTACACATTTTCCAATCTCATAACAGATTCATACATTTTAAAATAGTACAGTCATACAGTACATACAGGGTGATTGTAAAATTATTAACAACATATGGTATCACATAGTACAGCATCATCAAATTAACCAACATACTGTATATAAGCTGTTGACAGCAATGGTGACAAACAGGCAATCATATTACAGTAGCATGTCATAAGAGAAAGGATTGAAATATAAATCCATACCACCCTTTCACTAACTATTGAGAAGTGTGGGGATGTTATAGGTGAGATGAGGGACCAGCCAGGAGCTGACCCCACAGATACTGCCAAAATTTGGGTAGCTTCCATGGCTGGGCTCATTCCTGGATGCAGAAGTAAGCAATAACATGACGAGGGTGTGGGTGCGTGCTGATGAAGCATGCCTAGGGGTGTACTAAGGCATGAGGCGCTAGCTGAGTGCCTTATGCCCCTAGGCGTTCTTATCAGCAAGTAACCACACCTCGAATGTGTTATTATGCTTATAAATGGGCTTATCTATTGATTATTTAATGAATAAAAAGAAAAGCGATAAAGTAAAAAATATTTAAAAAGAAGGTTTAATAGTTCAAATAGGAAAAATAGTCCCTTATGAAGTCAGTTTAAAAAAATGTTTCATTTGAATTACTGGGTTTCTATGGCTTTCTTAGGTTATGTTTACCTGTTTTAAGCAGTATATTTTGAGAACCAGTATGTGTTTTTACTGACAGGTGGCACTGTGTCTGTGTGTGTGACTGCATCTGTGTGATCAAATATTGGGAGAAATAAATGGCGCAATCGTGTTCTTAGCTGGCGGTGGGAGTGAGTGTCCGTTACTGGGTACCGTGAATAAGCGCTTCTGGTTCTGTGAAACTGCGGTGAGGGAGAAATAATTTTTTCTGATTTTTTATTCGTTAGTAAGTCGACGAATTGGAAGCAGTGTGTGTTTTAGTTGAGAGGTTTTTTTTGGTAGTGAAGTCGATGAATAAGTAGTAGTGTCAGTAGAGAGCGTGTTCATTTTTGGAGGCTAGGAGCGAGCGTGTCTGGGTGCCGAGAATACTGCTTCATTTTTTTTTTAAACCGTGGACGGACACTGACAAAAATGAAAAGGAACAAAAGTATAGTTTTGCAGTTTGTGTCAGAAGGGGGATTTTGTGGTATTTGAGTTATATATGGTGACAGTACTGTGATACTGTGCTGGTGCGACTGCCGTTGTGGTGGATTTCTGCCACTTCAGTGAGCTCTGGTAATGATGGTTTGCGCTTAGGTTTGGCAGAGCTCACTGATTTTTGTCATTATGGGGCATCATGGTGGGCAGTAGTCCGGTTGGCTACAATATCATCTGATAAGGACACGGCTCAGATGATGTAGTAGCCAATCAGTGCTTTGGGATTTTTAGCCCATTTTATAAATAAAATTAATCCATGAGGTGGCTGATAATCAAGCTGCTGGGGTTGGTAACTGGGACAAGGAAATTGTAGTAGGCCATCAGATCATGGGAGCTGCAACAGATCTCTGTGGTGGCCCCTTGCTCCAGGGAGGCAAGGCAATGGATATAAGCTACATATGAGCTCCAGAGCTTATCTTATTTACAGAGTGTTTTTTTTTGGCATAATGGGACATCCTGGCTAGGAAGCTAGGTTTTCCAGTGCTGCAGCCATTCTGCCAGAGTTATCTTGTCCGTGGTACACCAGCAGTGTAGCAGAAAGTGTTTAGCCTCTACGCTTGCAGCAAGGAGTCATTGCTGTTGATAGCTGGAAAGCTTAACCCTTTATCTGGGATACCTATTATGAGTAATCCTAGAGAAAGAGGCATAGTTATGTTTAACATCTGAGCACATCTTCTGGATTTTAGACCAGAACTGGTGAAGTAGAGGGCAGGCTCATAAGCTGTGCAAAAATATGCCCTAGGGGCATTCCACCTCCAGCAGTTATCTTGAGGTAAACGTCTCAGGGCTTTGGTTATGGTACAAAGAAAAGCAGACAGACACACAGGAGAGCATTGCCACAAAAATGGGAAACCAATAAAACAAAAAGAAGTGTGCAACAAAATATATAGCTGAGATGCTAGGTAGATGCTGCTAGTGCAAAAATTGTATGTGCTCATAGGAAAAAATGAACATAACTGAAACCCAGTGCTTGAATCCCTAGATTCTTCCTCAGTGTGTGTGTGTGTGTGTGTGGGGGGGGCTTGTTCACAACGCCTCATATTTAGGAGGACACTATATAGCTACAGTACTCATTTATAATATACTGGTAAAAAACTTGTTTTGTTGTTATGACAAAGGCTGAAAAACAAAAGGGTATAAAATGGTAGCAGAAATAGTATGATCCTTAACAATTATGAAACTCAGTAGCAAAATGAAAATTTAAAAGATTGTAAAGAAAAGGAGGAAGGACAGAACAAGACAAGAAAACAAACAAACAAAACTAAAGTCCCAGCAATTGAACTATATATAAGTGACTCCATCCAGTATTCTGGCGCTGGAGCAAAAATGGTGGTATAGTAGAGGCGAGTATAGATGGAAACCTCAGAGAAGAAAAAAAGAGGTGGGTTAAATAAATCACTGACTATATTAATATCATACATCAAGTATGTTAGAAGTCTATCATTAATAGAACAAGTACTATAGCTATAAAATACAACAAAGAACATTCATACAGTAAATAGCGTGGAATATAATGGAAGGGCCAGAAAAATATAGGAAAGGTGAAGGTCCCAGTTTTCATTCAAACCATGTGCAGAGACTCCATCAAGATTAAAAAGTATCTACTTTCTCATTGGAGCAGTTTTATTTGTTGATCCCCACCTCTAATATTAATAGGTATGTGGTCAATGCCCAATAAATGCATTGCATTTGGATCCGAGTGTGGTGATGGTACCAATGAGACCCGACTCGTGTATCAATTTAGCATTAATAATGGACTGTACATATTCCTGCATTCATTCCTTTAATGGACAAACAGTACACCCTATATAAATTGATGGACAGTTGTACCATATAGCATATACAACAAATTAGAACTGCATAATTAGTAAAATGGCAAACCTCATAGAAACATGGTTAACGATGCCAGGAAGCATAGCGCCTGTGTGTATATAGTAGCAGATGTTACAACTGCCACAGCAGTGCATGCCCTTGGGAAGATGCAGCAGCACAGTACATGGCAGGGAATGTTTGACAAAGTGACTGTGAACAACTTTGTGAGAAATAGAAGGTCTCTTACAATACACAACTTTGGGCTCTTGCCTACAACATCCCATAAATCGGATCCATATGAAGCACATGCCAGTGCTTTTTAAAGCATCAGCTATTCTCAGACTGACAGAATTAAATTCTATAATGAATTTAATATGGCAATCCTGGTTGAAATCCCTGTCTTTTGGGGTTCAGTGTGTCTCTATCTTGAGAAAGGGCACAAGTATGAGCCTGATTAAAAATGTGCAATAGCACTGATGGGTTGTCTTATTCTGGATTAGTAAACTCCTAGAATCTGGGCAAGAATGATGTGCAAGCTTCCAGCATTGAGACCATGAAGCATCGGATAGAGGGACCTGAAGGAGGTTTGCCATTTTATCTGGCTTTGTCTGTAGGGTAATGGGCAGTGTCCTGTATTGTCCTAGAGACAGTACCTGCTAGATCTTTTGGACCTTGCATCAGGAAATGATAGGGAGACAGACGATTTGTGTCAGGGAGCCCTTGCACCTTGTTGAACAAGTATACCTCCTCCTCCATTTGGCCATTATCAGATTATGCATTTGTAGAAATTTCTAGAAATTGGACCAAGGAAGTCTGTAGTACAGTTGCAGAATTTTCAAAGAGTCATCCTGGGAAAGTTCAGGAGAGAGGATGTCTGTATAGTGTTAATGTTCCTATCAGCCCAACCCTTGCAATAAAATGGGCATTTATCAATATAGAAAAGAAGGGTTGATCCACAGTGGAATGTAGGTCACATGAGAACAGCAAGTTAAGTTCACCTACCATAGTCCAGGCTTTATGTGATGCCACTATAGTAAGCCACTGTTGGTGAGTTTAAGGCAGTGGGTGGCTCAGATAGATAGTGGGGTGGGGTCTATTTCCTAGTAGTGAATGTTCATTGCTCTCCAGACAGGGGATAGGTTAGAAAGGGTTTAAAGTGTTGGCAGGTTTGAGCCACCCTAAATGCATAAGAGTATGTAGGAAAGTAAGGGAGGCCCAACCACCTTTGGTCCACTGAGCTCTTAATTTAGCCCTACTGTAATATGGCTGAGATCCTTCCCATAAAAAAAAATCTACTTCAATCTAACTTCTGTTTTCACTTAGGTGATTTAGTAATGGGTACATGTGCAAGAATGTGCACTACCTTAGGGGCAGTGACCAATTTAAGGGCAGATATCTTCCCACCATTGAGAGAATAAGATGGTGCCACCTGGTTAATTTGTCCTGTAATTTAGTTATAAATGGTTGGAGATTAGCTGTACAAAATATTGATGTATCTGAGGGTTATTTTGACCCTCAAGTATTGAATGACATGTGGAGCCCAAGCTAAGCCAAAGGGGTGCATATATATATAACTCTTTGCAGTGGATATTCAAAGGAAGAATTTCAGATTTAGATTTATTGACCTTCAGGCCAGGTAGAGATTCAAACAGTTTTAGTAGCAAGAGTAAAAGCGTAATGCTGCAAAGTGCATCTCTTACCAATACTAAGCAGTCACTTGCAGTTTGGATACCTGCCAGTTGGGGTGGGCTCAGACAGCTGCTCCAAATGGCTCTATGAACATTATAAATAGTAATAGAGGGCCATCTTGATGGGTGCCTCTGCCTAACTGAAAGGGAGGAGATAGGTTAGAGTTAGTTAAAACCTGCTTTTATGCTGGGTGTACAAGGTCTTAATCCAAGACCTGAAGCTGGCACCAAAGTTCAGGCATTCTAGCAGAGTGTGTAGATGTCCCCACTCCACTTAATTAGAAGCTTTTCAGTGTCTATGGCAATAGCCACAGCTAGAGTGGGGACAGCACTCACAACCTGCAGAATCGAAATGAGAGCCCTCAAATATTCTGAGGTAATTTGTCCTTTACAAGCCCTACCTGTGAGGGATGAATTGAGGTGGAAGTACTCCTCCAGCCTGGAGGTGAGAAGCTTAACAATGATTTTTACATTTACATTAATAAGCAATAGAGCCCTGTAGTGGGGAGATACAGTATTCTTACCTTCCTTGGACAGGACTGTAATAATAGCTTCTCTCAAAGTGTCTGGTAATTTAGAGTAAGACTGTATATCCATCATCATATTGAGTGGGGAGGTGGCACAGAGTTTCATTTAAAGGTGATAAAAGTCTGCTGGTAAGTCACCCTGTCCTCGACCTTTATGGAGCATCAAGGAGGTAATAGCTTTCCTGATTTCTAATAGCATGAACAGAGTCTCCATCTGACTTTTGTTACTCACTGAGTTTAGGTAAATTAATGGGGCTATGAAATTTGGAAAGTCTGTCTTATCAAGGTTCTGGTGTGACTGGTATAAAGTATGATAAAGGTCCTTCCTGAGCTGGTTGATATCTTGTAGTTTAGTTAGTAGAGTGCCTGAAGAATTTTGTAGTTTTGCAATTTTGTGCTTGCTTGTTATATAATTTATATGATAGCAATTTGCTGACCTTTTCTCCAGTCCCAGTAATTATGTCTCATCCTGTGGATGCTGAGATATGCATTTTGAAAGAGCAGCATATTAATTTGTATTCTAAGTTTAGAGATTCAGTTAACAAAGTATTATTCTGAAACTTGGACAGGTCATTCTATATAGTTTTTCTTTCTGTTTAAGTTGGGATTCTAGTTGGGTAAGTTATTCCTCCCTAGACAGTGCCTGTGGGCTGCATAGTCCATTATTTTACCTCTCATTGTGGTTTCACAAGCCTCCCATATCATGGCTTCAGACATGACAACAGAAGAATTTAGCTGGAAATAGCCTACACCTCTTTTTAAGTCAATCTTGAAATGTCTGATTCCTGAGTAAAGAGGGTCCAATCTCCACATGGAGCATTTGTATGTGGTCCCAAATAGCTGCCAGCATTACTGGAGCATGGTCTGAGAGACAAGGAGGAGTATGTAAGATTAACCCACAACAGAGTATGGGTCAACTTGAGAATTAATCCATGGCTGGGAGGGGTTGGACTGAGTGGTTCCAACCAACCAGCCATGGATTAATTCCCAAATAGACCCACGCCTCTGAGTGGGTTAATTCACTTGTAACATAAGGAAGAGAAAGGGTTCAGCACTTTTTTATATATGTTCTCTTCCCATGTTACATTTGTGTAAAAGTTATTTTAAAGCACAAAATTACACAGGTTCGAGAGGATATTAAGGTTCCTGCCACGGGAAGAAGGGGTTGCACTGGACTGGTGAAACTACATGCTGGAACAGGCTGATTGTTGTTTTAATATTGTGAGTGCAACAGTGGAATTATTGATTACATACAGATGTGATGATCAACAATTCAGAATATATGCTCATTTGGCTGACTTACTTTTTGTGAACTGTGGAATCATCTCCGTTTTTCTCTATGTTTGCTGTTTGGGATTTGGCTGCTGTGCATTTTGGAAATGCAGATATTTAAGTGAAACATCTGGTCGTTGTTCCTGCAATACAGGCTGGCCAACAGATGGCTGTCAAACAATGCTAGCAGCACAGCACTGTTTTACACCCATTGTTTGATCAATTTCCAAATGTACTGAATTGAGCCAATCTGAAAAACTTTCATAAACCAAGTGAAAAAAAACACATTACATTTATGTAAAAGTAATTTTAAAGTTCAATATTACAAAGGTTCGGAGGATATTAAGGTTCCTACCTTGTGCAAGAGAAAGGGGTTGCACCTGACTGGAAAAACTACATGCGGTACAGACTTTTTTAAATATTGTGAGTGCAACAGTGAACAGACATTGAATTGATGATTACATGTAGCTGTGATCAACATTCTAGAAGATGTGCCAATTTTGGCTGACTTACAACTTCTTTGTTCTGGCAATTCCTGTACCAACAGATGGCTGTCAAACAATGCTAGCAGCACACCACTGTTTTACACCCATTTTTTGACCCATTTCCAAATGTACTGAATTGAGCCAATCTGAAAAACTTTCAGAGACCAAGTAAAACAAAAGAGCCCACATTACATAGCCATATAGATGTTTTCAAGCCACTGCAGATAAAGATTATGACAGGGGACTAGATATGGTGGGCACTCTATTGTAAATAGGGAATACATATGATGTGCACACTACCATGGATTAATTCAGAAGGAACCATGTGGGTGACAGGAACAGACAGTGTCACTGATAATGTGTGGCAGAGAAACAAAGGGTGAAAAAATAGTGAGTCTTGCAGTTAGTTTGAAAAATATGCTGCTAAGTCACAGAAATGAGACACTTCTGTGACGTGTGTAACTGTTGTGATACTTTGAGAAAACAAAATGTGTCCACTACTGGTACTGCAGCTATGTACCACAGCAAGGACAGGAAACAGACATGGGAAGACAAGGTGTGTGCACTGTACCATTGATTAATTCTCCAGCAACCATGGATTACTGAAGAATTAATCAGCGGTCTGATGCTGTTGGACCAATCCTCATAACCCTTTCTCAAGTCTGCTTCCATAGCTGCTTGAGTGATAGAGGGGAGGACAGCCACATATCTACTCTGCTAGGTATTTTGTGAGAAGTTGAGTAATATGAAGTCTTTCTCTATAGGATGCAGCAGCCTCCACACATCTGAGGGCTTCAGAATGGACACATTGTTGTTTCCTGTAGAAATGCAAACTGGAACTATAATTTTTAGGTGATCAAGACTTTTCTTTCTCTTCATTGAGAATTTAATCCTCTTACATTCCAGGTAGTGAGTTTGAGAGGCATTATAGTGGACATAGAGATAGTGGATGGGCAAGTATGCACAACAGTTGTGTTGTGCCACTGAAGTTTCTGATTCCTATGACCTCGAGGCCGAAGCTCGGGGTCGTGAAATCAGAACCCCAAGTGGCACAGCACACCTGTTGGACACTATAACATTGCCCATCCATTATTTTTATAGTGTATGGATGCCCTGATAAATTAAGTGAGCATTTAATTTTTTTTTTTAGCCGTAAAGGAATTCTTTCTACTACGTTTTAATCTATTATTCATCAGGTTGCTAAGGTTAGTGCTGTGGTTGTTAGGGACCAAAGCGTCCCTCGTCTGTAACATGCTCTGCCATTGGCTGTCCAGTTCCTTTGGTAGGGGATTCAGGAAAAAAAACATGGCGGACGTATCTCTCACTAAGCGTGAGTGAAATGATTCACCTGTTAATGTGAGTAGTTTTAAATATCTAGTTGATCCTGCATTTTTGTAATAGTTTAAAGTATCTGGTCAATCCTGCCTTTTTCAGTGGTGCCCTGTTCTCATCGGTTGAGGTGGATGATCGTGCCGCTGGCTCTGAGTTTTTCTGTGTCCGAGTATAGTTTTAAAATCAGCTGAGTGCATGCAGCCTCTAGAGGCTTTCAAAATGTTGTTGTAGTACAGTGTGGTACAATCACATTCCATGACCTTTGAACTGTAGTACTACAACATTTTGAAAGTCACTGAATTCCATACACAACAAGCCCTCACCATACACTATATAATAGTAACCAGTGAGATTCCAGATCATATTCTGAAGGCCTGAGACTATGGACTACCAGGAAGAAGGGAGGGTGCTGTTCCACCAGGGTGCCCTACCACTGTTGAGCATGTGATTAACTATCTGATTTCCTGTAAACCACATGTTGACTAGACTGTCTATTACAGGCAATCAGCCATACATATTTAGTAAAACCAGTTGGAATGTCAGGAAGCATAAAAGAAAGGGAAAAGGATACCAAGGGGAAGAAATTGTGAGTCCACCATTGTAATAGAGTAAAACAGCTATGGTGGTGGATGTGTGGAGAAGGAGCAGTGTAAACGGTCCAGGTGACAATAGTTCCCCAAGGGCCAAGATTTTCTCTCTGGGGTGCAAACTGAACAGTGAACATCAGTTGTTCACACAACATTTTCTGCTGCATTGTACAGTAAAAAGCAGCTGCAGATAACCTGGAATGAAAAATCCCCACCGTAATGTTAAAGAGGCTAAATACCACATAAAATAAATTGTTAAAACCAGTAACTTATTAAAATACTTTTAAAATTGTCTCATCCTGAGTAACTGCCAGGAACATGGGGGGCAAGAAGGTAAGAGGGAGAGAGGAAGACTGTGGAAGGTAAGTCCATAGCAGAAGTGCCACAGTTTATAAGTAAAGGCAAATGTAATAATATGGATTTTGCTACAGACCTGGGATTGCACCTCAGTCCAGACAACTAAATAATTCAGCCTTGAGACCCCATGGCTTGGGATCAGGAGGGTGTAAGCTCATTGTAGCGCTATCCAGTGTAACGGACCACCCTGAGCATCCAGGGTTCTGCTAGAACAGGATTTTAATGAAATCCTGTTCAGCTCCTTTAAATCTGTTGTGCTACACCCCAGTATTTGCTGGTAGGATTCTCTCAGGGATCCTCCCTTGTTTTTATACATTTGATGCTGCTGAGGTATATTGCATTTGCAAATACATCCAGAGAAAGTAAGCGAAGGTTGAGCGGTGAGATATTACACTGTGTACCTTGGGAAAAGGTATGGGGGATGAGCAGGAAATCTTGGTATGTGGGAGGAGAGTAATGAAGCAGCTATGAATAGATGAGACTAGCCATGGATATCTATGAGTAAAAGAAAGTATTAACTTAGAAACCGTAATTTCATTAACCATATAATAACCTTGTACATCACAAACTATAGTCAGAAAAAAATATTTTTAAGCACTACTAGCCAGTTGCTTGGCCATAGCAATTTGTTCAAAACAGTGTTCAAATTGCCAGAAAGAGTTTAGTCCATGTCCAGAGCATCTGATAAGACTGGCTGATAGATTTAGCCATAAATGGGTAGTGTAGACTTCATTTAGCTCACTGCCCCATGCGGTATCCAGTGAGGATGGTGACTAAATATAAGCTACCATCAAAGCGGCGACTCATATTCAGCATTTTCCTACTGGGCAGCCCTGCAAGAATGGCGACCCTACATGAAAGTGAGTGTAGGAAAAGGCGACCAGAAGGATGAGATAGTGAGGGGAAGGGAGAGATAGGCAAGAGGGTTTGTAAGGGGAAGTGTACCTGCTGTAGCTGAGCTAGCCATGTGGTGTGGTGGTGAGGGTGGCTAGCTGCACAGCAGATACTAGGTTCAGGGATGAGTGCTGGTAACAATTTTGCCCACCAGCCACAGCTGTGCCCTTTTTTTCACCCTCTCCCTGACTTGCGTCCCCCTGAGTTGAGAATCCTTAAGTATGGGAGTGTGGTGACAAAGCCTCACACACAGGGGGTGCACATAAACACTCAGACTCCTTGCTGGATGTCTCTTTGCCGACATGTGTATATTGCCAATTAGCTTTTGGCAATATACATGCTCCATAATGGCAATCGCTGTTTTGCAATCACTATTATAACATGGAACCACCACATGCAAGATAGCAGCAGGTTAGTAGGTGGCTAGGCAGATTAATGAAGGATTAGTTCTGTCTGCCTAGCACTAAGACTAAGCATTAAGTAAACCAAAGAGGTTGATTACTCACTGTGTCTCATAAAATATAGGTCAGCTTTGCAGGGTCTGCAGAGTTGAAGGTGGTGTTAATTCGGTTCTCTAATCACTGCAGTCAGTTAGTCTGTTCAGGAGGTTTGTCTTTGTGCTTGGTCTGGCAGAGCAGGTCTCTCTGGAATCACAGGCTGAAGGTCTGGTGTTTCTTCACAAGAGGTGATTGGGTCATCTGGAGATGTTGAATACAAGGCATCAAATCTATTCAGAGTCTTTACAGATGGGTATACTAGTGAGCTGCTATTTGAAGCTGAGGAGGGAGGGCTTCTTTTCCTGCACTTGGATTGATTCCGAGATGGCATAGGTTTTGTCCCAGTTGGGTTTAAGCCTTCTTTCTGCTTCTACTTCTGCTAATCTAATACCAGGATTCAGTTTCTGATGAAGCACTGTTCTGAGTAGCTGAGGAGCAAGGCAGTTCTCTTGGACCAGTTTTCATTGGCTGGACCAGGTTGTTGTTTGGCAGACCTGATGCTGAGAGTCTGAAGCTGTGGTTTGGCCAATGATGCTGCAAAACTGCTCTTCCTCCATCGGTGATTGAAAAGAAAATAATTCCCATGGATTAGTATCTGAGGTTGGAGAGGATATAGCACAGATTGTGGCACTGAGAGATGGGTGAATTTGTTTGTAGACTAATGAATAGGCTCTCCATCTTTTGGAGCGGTGAGGAGAAACAATCCCCCAAACTTTGGGTGATGTGGCCATCACACTTCAGTGAAACATGCTCCCTCAGTAATTTGAGGCACTTTCTTTCTCTGGCTAACAGAAATTTGCAAATCATTTGTCGAGTTTGTTTGCCTTGTCAGGGTTAGGGGCCAAGGGAGTGGTGTGCCTTTCAAGTTCTAAAGAAGAGCAATTTGGAGCATTTAGTACCATTGGTACGGCATGTTGTAAAAGGATATCATGTCCCTGCCCTCAGCTTCTTCAGGAATGCCCACCAACCTTGTATTGTTCTTCATGGCATGGTCTTACAGGTCATCTACCTAGTGCCGCAAGTATTTTATGTGGTGATCGTGTTCCTTAAATAGCCCTGGCAGGGACAGATTAAGGCAAAGACAACATAGGGTATGTGCCTAGGAGCCTGCCTGCCAGGGGCCCCAGCAATCCCAACATATATTTACTATATATCCTTTTCTTCTGACTGAGATGCATTTTTGTTTGTAAAAGACATAACTGCAGAGTAATCTGAGCAAGGCAGGGGCTGAACTGTGACATGACTCTCACCTACTTGATTAGGTGTTGAAAGCAGCTGATAGCTTCAGGGAGCCCCTGGCCAGGCTGACCTGTAAGGTGTGAATGGGTCCATTTCTTTTGCTTTGTCCCCCACACACACATGCTTAAAATCTCCACTTAGAATCAAGTCTTATTCTTAAATATAAAAGATTAACAGTGCAATTCAATGAGTGTGCTTTATATTTGATCTCACTCCTAAAATCAAGAAATCTACAATGCGTTTCAATGATACAGTTAAATATCTTACTCCTTTTCATTCCCTCATCCCACTCATTTTGAATTTCTAGCCTTCATAACTCTGTTTTCAGGCTGAACAATGGAACATATTTCCAGAACCCCATCAATAAATCTTGCCATTTATTGATCCTGATTACTCTCGACAACAGTAATGTCTGATCCTGGGAATGATTTCTTCCAACAATCACTCACTTAGCAACATAATCTCTATAATTCATGACTCCTTTAGTAAACCACCAGTTTAACTCCTTCACCGGACGTGACCTTGGCTCTTTCAGAGATGGGCTCCCTACCCTACCAACAAAACTCCCCCATCCTGGTTCATACTACCTGACAGGACAAAATGGTAACACCTACACTGTGAGCGCATGTGTGTGTGTTGGGGGTGGTAGAAGTCAAACCAAAATAATACTTTACCAGACCAGTTACTAATTATTTTCTCTACATGATCAAAACTGGGCTAATGTTATTTTTCATACTGATATTATTAGTTTAATTAATTTTGAAGCATTTTAGTTCATTTAGGCTTTATGCCACTTTTTAGGAGAGTAAGAAAATATGTTTTAAAACTTCAGCATCTGATATGCCATGGCCAAGAGGCGTGATCACAGTGAAGGGGCACTGTCATGGTGAAGGCGCTGTTGTGGTGAGGGGTCTGCAGATTTCTCCTGGGCCTAGGGCCCCAGGTTGTAATCTGTCCCTGGCGCTGGGTATTATGTGCCAAGTCCTCTGTCTGTTGCAGTTTCTGTTCAATGGCCATCACCCTCTTTCCGAGAACTGCCAGATCACCCTTTGTCTACGCGGTTATCATTCTGAGCTCAGTTGTATCTTTGAGTATCTTTGCTAACATCTCAGATATACAGGCCAGTTCATTAGGAGCTGTTAGTGTATGTAATGAAGATGGAGCCGTCTTGGAGGAGATGAGGGACTTGTAAATGCTGGGTTTTGTTGTGAAGTGCTGCGAGGAACTGAGAGAAGTTGCTTGATGCACTGCTGCAGGCCATGTTTTCTGTTCCAGGCCAAAATGTGCAGGTGTGGTTTTGCTGACAACAGTAGTTTATGGCCACCGAGAACAACAAAAGATAGCCTCCAGTAGCATGACAGGTCCATTATCAAGCAGGGTTGTACTGTGGCATCTTAGGATACAGTTTGAGGGCATATGGTTGAGGGTTTCCTTCCTGATGTTGCAGAGCCTTTAGGTTAAGCAGCCATCTTGGATGCCAACTGGCCATGCCCTGCCAGGTCAAGTAGTATATTCACCATTAGACCATATTTACTGTGAAAAACAAAGTACACTGCCTGATTTATTACATGCATGTACAAACTGCACTGGCACCAGCTCATCCAAGCTCTGTCCAAATCACACAACTGACTGGGAAGATGATGGCTGCTGATCATCAACCATTCTCCATTGTAGAGCACACCAGCTTTTGAAGACTGTTGCATGAACTAAAACCCAGCTACAACATTTCATCATTCTTCATGTTTTCCAGGCATGTTCTCACTAGTATGTAGGAGTCAATATGCTTGCAGATGGGGACAATTCTGAAGAAGGCAGAAGGGAGGTTGTGTTCATTTCGATAATGATATCTGGAACAGAAGTGAGAACCAAAGCCCTCTTAGTCTCCATTTCCAACTGGGTTGTGTCCACATCAATAGTAAATGGAGAGGCCTAGCGTGTACCACTGGACTGGTTCTGTATCGGCTGACAAGGGAAATCATAATCACGTGAACTGAAGCATCGATTATGTCAAGCATTCCAAACACTCAGGACTACATTTAGCTACAGCAAAACATACCTGCCATTTATTATGTTGCTTGCATGCATGTGCAAGAAACATAGTGCCATCATCGGAGATTTTGGAGTGTGTCACCTCCTCCTCCAATTCAAGCAAGTAGTCCTGGCGGCGCGGCCCTGTAAGCCAATGCATTTTGGGCTGTCTATGACACGCTCCAAATGCCGATGACCTCCCAGTTGAAAGAGACTACGCTTGACTGAGCAGCGATAAGGAAGCTGCTCGCGCGCGCTCCCCCAGCCTGGCGTCGTGCCCCGCATGCGGTGTATGGCGATGGGGTGCCCAATCCCGTCGGCTGAGCTGCATCATCTCCTCCCAGTAGTTGGTACCACGCTGGAGCCCACTGCGTGGCAATCAGTCATTGCCGACAGGGGTGCCCAATCCCCATCGGCTGAATGCCCCAAAGTCCTTGTGCCACGCTGGGAGCCCACCCCAGCATGGCAAATGATCCCATGACGTCTTTTTATTTTTGTACCTGTAAGAAAAAGCGGTCCAATGGTGAGTCTCCGACCACTCCTCCTACACCCGCACCCACCACCTTCAGCCTCCCACACCCCCCTCGCACCATACTTACCTCCGGACTCCGGTCGGCGATCTTTAGTGGACCAGGAACACGTCTGCATTCTTCAAAGCCGACCGTGAACTGAGGAAATGCCGGTAAGCTGTATAATGGGCTAGATAGGGGTTTCAACTTTATTGCATATCTCAGCCATTTTGGGAATTTTGCACCAAATTTTCAACATGGGGTTTTGGGACCCCTTCTCATGAATGATGTCACTGTCATGGCGTTATTCAGACCCGAAGATGATTTCGCCAGTGACTGCACAGTGACTGCGAAATCACCCCTTCGGCCTGAATACCACCATGACAGTGACATCATTCTTGAGAAGGGGCCCAAAACCCCATGTTGAAAATTTGGTGAAAGAATTCCTAAAAATGACTATTTCTGACGTCAGTTGCACAGTTCCACGCACGCTCATAGGTTTGTAATTTTCAATATCTCCCTCCATATTTTCAACATTGCCATTTTACCACACCTCCTTATGAGCAGTACAGCTGTCATTTTCACATCCTGCCCGAAACGTGTTTCACCATGTAGCTACAATGGCGCAGCTGTGTGCAAACTCAATGTATGGACACATTAACAAAATCACAGTGACACTGTTCATGACCAGAGGTCTTAAAATGGCTATGTTGAAAATTTGGAAAAAATCCTAAAATGACTGTTTTGACGTGCGTTGCTACGAGTTCCACGCACTCGTAAGTTCACAAATTTTCAATATTTACACCCAATGACTTCCAAATACCTAAACAGCACATAGAAGCAAGCAACATTCGGCATTGACAAATGCTTGTTTAAACAGAGTGAACAGTTGGATCAAGGAAACAAACCTAAAGAGACCGCTGAATGCTTCTCCCTGGTGCTACAGTGGTGCGTCCACATCAAGCTGAACCACCACTATTCCTGCCCCCAGCTGAACCACCACCAGCCCTGCAGCAGCTACATTGTGCAGACAGTCTCACTGAGGCACACCAATAGAGGAACTGTCTAGTCAGTCATGGAGAAAGCACAGTGGAAAAATCATTCTGTGGTCCATCTAATTACTGACTGACATCTGGACATACCTAGCACAAATGTGCTCTGCAGGTCAGGCCCTTTTCTCCTGTGGTACCAACCTTGAAGTGCGATAGTGTGAACAGGGACAGACAGGGTAACCCTCCTGTCTGTTTTGGGTCTGAATCACCTACTAGTCTTAAGTCCTGGGGGCAAAATGGGAACCTTATGTTAGCATATCCAGTTAACAGGCTCAGATATGTACCCTTTTAGAATGCAGTACACTCCTTCACCCAGTGGCACCAGCCAGGTTTCCAAAATGTACCCTTATGATTCAATATGAGACCTAGGTATAGTCTTACCTTTTGCAAGATTAGTAACACATTCAAGACCTTAACAGCTGTCAGAAGTAAACATTGGTTCAGCATTCATACGTAAAAGAACTGAGAAAAGCACATTCACTATTTTAAAGAAAATATTGTTTACTAAGAATTGTAAAATAGATAAAATCAGACACAGAACAATTATATCAATGTCACATAAAACAAATGGGAAGTTACAGAACATAAACTCCAACAAAAATAATACTTAAGTTCCAGCTGAATTATTTTTCTAAAAGTGCCTAGTTCCAAGTCCACAGGATAAGGGTCTCTTTGATTTTCAGAGAGTCCTTCTACACCAACTTCTCTTGCAAGCAATATTCAAAACTCAGTTTTCTCCACCTTCTGGTGATGTCACCCATGAGGTCACTGGTAGATTTGTGATAAATCTGTAATCTGAGTATGGATATCCAAAAGGATAGTATTCTTGTGCTGGCTGGAATCAGCAGTTACTAATAAAAAAAATTTGACAATCTTTGCAAGCAGGTTCCTTTGATGGCTCATAAACCCACATCCTGTCACTAGTCCCCTTCTAGGTGTGAAAACCAAGAGGAATCAGCCAAATTACTTCCCTTCCTGCTATGTTATAAAATGCATACATTGGAACCAACTTCAAAAGCAGGAGCAGGTTATAAGAGGTCATAAACTGTCCCTCTGGAAGGAAGGCTTTAATTAGGGTTTTCCTGGTCAGTATAATATAATGCTACTTCAGCAACATTGACACCTTGGAGGTCAAAGGTCACTTATCACTGCTAGGCTGTTTTCTTGTCTAAGCAGACCTTCACATATCATATATTTATATACAAATATTATACACTGTAACAATAAGCAGTTGGCAGAGCATCACAATACCCTCCTAATCAAAAGGTGGGAATGCCCATTACAGACAGTGGGAGTAGCATGTTGAATGAAATGAAATGAAACTTTATTTATATATGCCCTTCTCAAATCAAGTCGACTTACAATATTTAAAACAATAAACAGTGAGTAAAAACATAAATAATTTATAAAACACTAAATATATGCAGCAGTAGGTCTGAGCTCCAATTTCATAATCAGTTAATTAAAATTAATCTGAGACTATAAATAGGTCTTGAGGGCTTTTTAATCTCCTCCATGGTTGCACACTGATGAAGTGGATGGGGTAGAGAATTCAGAGGGTCAGAGCAGCGAACATAAAAGCACGAGCACCTGATGACTTTAGAGAAACCTCGAATTTAGCAACCTCATCTGCCGAGCAGAGAGATCACCCGGGTACTAGGAAACCAGAAGCTCTTTCAAGTAATCTGAGCCTGTCCGTAGGGCTTTGTAGGTCAAAGACTACTTTAAAGGTGATCCACCACTGAATAGGCAGCCAGTGCAGATCGCGTAATACCGGCAAGATATGACAGGCATGACATGTACCCATCAATAATCGAGCCGCAGCATTCTGCACTAGCTGCAGGTGGGGATATCAACCCCAGAAAGCCATAGACAAATGGAGTTGCAGTAATCCAGGCATGAGGTCTCAAGCGTGAACCAGTGTAGGAAGGTCAGCTGGCGGAACAAGGTGCTTAATCCTGACGATGTTCCTAAGATGATAAAGGAAAGCATGACAACTACTGACATCTCGAATGCAGTGTCAGTTCATTATCAAAGATCACCCCAGGTTCCACATCTGTTCCAAGGTAGGAGCTGGATACCACTCAGAAATAAACCTGAGGATGAACCAGGTCCCATCCCTCTACCCTATGACCTGGGTCCACAACTAATACCTCCGTCTTCTCTGAGTTCAACTTTAGCCAGCTTGCACTCATCCAGTCTTGAATCTCAGTGAGGCAGCTGTTAATGACCAAGAGAGCTCTATCCTGGTTGGGTGCAAAGATAGGTAGAGCTGAGTATCATCTGCATAGCTGTGAAACTTCAGCCCATACCTTCTTACAATGTCTCTGAGGGGTAGCATATACACTGCAAACAACATGGGGACAACACGAGCCCTGAGGCAACCCACGTGACAGTGAGGTGGGCAGGAAGAATTTAATCCAGACACCACTCTCTGAGTCCTGTCAGTGAAAAAGATCTAAACCAACTGAGGACTGTCCCTGACAGACCGCAGATAAACTCAGGTGTGCGAAGTACCCCTATGTTCCACAGTGTCAAAAGCTGATGAGAGATCAAGAAGAACAAGAATGGAATGATTCTTCTGATCTCTAGCCATCAGGAGATCATTGAGCACCTGAACCAGCACTGTCTCGGTACTATGCCTCTTTCAAAACCAGGCTGGAGGGGTTCATAGATGTCATGGATGATTAAATTGTTCTCCAATTGTTTAGCCACCACCTTCTCAATAATCTTCCCAACAAAGGGAAGATTAGAGATTGACCTATAGTTAGCAAGGCAGTCGGGGTCCAAAGTAGCTTTCTTCAGGAGGATGTCACCCGCCTCCTTCAGGGAGCTAGGAAACTCACCCATATCTAAGGAGCACCAAACTATCTGTGCTAGAATCAGGCTGATAGTCTCAAAACAACCCTTTATCAGGAAATCAGGCCGGGTCTAAACTACAGCATATGGGCACATACTTTGGATAATCCTCATGACATCGATGAACTCAGTCCGGTCAAAGGAATTCCAGGAGAGACTGGAGAGCAGCAAATGCCGATCAAAAACAACTCCAATAGACAGAACAGGCTGGAGTGCTGTCCTAATGTCAGCCACCTTATCTGCAAAGAAGTGAGGCAAGCTCATCACACTCTAATTGTGAAAAGGCTTTCTGAACCTGGAGACAGGCTGGGTTGCACAGTCTTTCAACAGTTCAAAAAGCTGAGCTGGTAGGTTCTGAGCAGCTGCAATCTCTGGACAGGAACTCTGTCTTCTTACGAGAGATAGTGGAATGATAGAATTGATAATGTTCCATCAATCTAAGATGAGTGGCATCAAGGGCAGTTCTCCGCCAACAACGCTCTAATCTTCATCCTTGTCACGCATCTCTCTCTCAAGTCCCCATCAAACCATGAGGATCGAGGTAGAAGGAAGAGAGGATGAACACGGACAGGAGCAATTTGATCCAGAGCCGAGGAGATGGACCTATTATAGGCCAGCACCAAGGCATTGGGATCGTTGCTCACTTCAGAAAACTCCGATAGGTTATGTGCTGCTACCAGGCCTACAGAGCTAATATCTCATAAAAGAGCAGCACTCAGTCATCTCACAGGGTAGGCCTACAAGAGGGGGTGCTAAACTGAAGCCCACAGTGTAATGCTCCGGACCAATTGACGGATTCCACCCTGACGCCAGTAGCCTCAATCCCCAGGAGGAAGACTAAGTCCAAGGAGTGACCCCTTTTATGCATGGCAGAAGTAACCACTTGTGTGAGACCCAAATATGTCATTAACTGGAGGAAATGTTGTTCAAACTAGAATATTCATCATCGATCGAGGCATTGAAGTTGCTAGGACCATCAGCCTGGGAGACTCAAATGCCATGTCGATGATGAAGTCATATTTCCTGCAGAAAACATTTCTCATCCCTGGTGGACAGTAGATGAGAACAATTCTACATCCCACACCTGCCACAGTGGTACACTCCAAAGGACTCCAGCCTCCCTCAACGGTACACTTGTGAGTCCCAGTTCGGTCTTGAAACAGACCAACCCCCCCCACGGTCCAACCTCGGGGTATAACACCAAGTACCTTCTTCGGAACTGCTGCCTCCAAAACTGGCCCGCATTACCATCCAGCCAGTTCTCGGTAATGCAAGCTGGATCCACCGACTCCACAAGATGTGAAATAACTGCAGTCTTGTTCCTAATGGATCTGGCATTGCACAACACCGCTCGGGTTGGATGGGTCACTGAAGTGGAGCACATTACTCGCTCAATACCATTAATAGTAGAGGTGCCCTTGGGTATGGAAACCAGACAAGG
This sequence comes from Neoceratodus forsteri, assembly GCA_016271365.2. NCBI lineage: Eukaryota > Metazoa > Chordata > Ceratodontiformes > Ceratodontidae > Neoceratodus > Neoceratodus forsteri. The sequence continues at coordinate 388,096,545 of CM057456.1, forward strand.
AGAACCTCGCTCTAGATTCCATTTCATTCCAGGGTGTCTTCTGGTCTCACAACCCCAATTCGATGTTGGTGTACATTCGGCCTCTACTGTCTGCACCCCAACCCCTCCTCTCCTCCATATAATCCCCAGCACTCTAAAGCACTGGTAGGTTGACAGTTGTAGTGGCATAGGGAGAAAGGACAGAGGGCACGGAGCGGAGGATGAATAGCATATGACTGTGGTGGCAGACCCTCTACACATAATAAAACCAAACCAAACAATAATCCAAAAATAAAACAAATAAACAAATAAAATAATAATATTAAAATAATAAACACAGAAAAAAAATGTAAATCAAATTAATCAAATAAAATCCAAATAACCAAAATTCACAAACCACCAATCAAGAAGCTCTCACCCTCCCTTAAATTCTAAAACAAATCATAAATACCAATCACACAATAGTCTCTAAAAGTCAGTGTCAAAGGCAAAATAGCAGCTTTCCATCATGAAATGTAGACTCAGATAACAACAAGAGGACTCTCACCTCCACTTAGTCCAAATATCAAAGCTCCTCCAGATACAATTGGGCAAACAATAGAGGGCTCTCACTCCTCTTAGTCCAATCACTGAAAAGGATCCTCTGGAAAAAACAACTCTTTCCGATAGAAAGACTCAGACCTAGACACCTTAAGATAAGATCAGGCCAGAGGGATGTAATCTGAAATAAGGCCCTAAAGTGGTAGCAATAGCTCCCACTACAGAACACCATAGGAAATCAGGAAAAACCACACCACCAATAAACCCTGGAATTCCTCAGACAACATAACACAGCCACGATCCCACACCCAGGTGCCAAGGCCCAAAGGAGAATGCAATCCCCCACCTCCATGGGGTAAAATCTAGGGAAAAGCAGGACGCTCTAGGAGGGAGATCTATGATCCCAGCCACCCACCAGCTGCTGAGACCCATCCAACCAGACAATCACACAGAAAGATGGCTGTACGGCCAAAGTCCCCACAATTCCTCCCAAAATGGCCCCAAAATCCCTATAATCACTCACCAGATGAGGGGAGCATCCACCAAAACAATTAAAGAGGAATGCCTTCATATGCCACAGTACTGCATGCAAAGGTTCCTGGACTCCAGGACAGGGAGAAGATTTAATCAAAGCCCCCAAGTCCAGGTGCTCTCACCACCCAGAACAATAGCAGGAAAGTTAATAGTCTGTTAATAATCTGCAGAATCCATCCCTGAAAAAAAATACAAAGAAGGTCTCCACGCATGAAACTCGCAACCCAGTCTCAGTTCCAGAAAGATATCCTCCAAATTCATGTAGTCCTGGCGATAAACATCCTCTTTAAGACTTCAAAAGATTAATCCACAAAACTCATGGGAAGCATAAAAATGCCCAAAAGACACATCAACATCAATCCAATAGTCAGTCAAATAACGCAGAAGTCCAGGACCCAACACTCTTCAGGGATTCCCCAATTTCAGTCTCCAGCAGTTCCCAGACCTAATAGGTTGATAAAATAAACCCACAAGGTTCTGTAGTCTAAATTCAGATCTACCAGAAACCTTACAGTGGATTTAGCAAAACATATAGCGCCCGTGCTACGCTAAAAACAAATCAACTGGATTCCCGAGCCGAGAAAAATGCACGCCGGTATCGGTCAACGACAATTAACGTTTATTCATGGCTACTAAACAAAACAAGTTTGAAGGCCATGAATGAAGAAAGTTCTGCAAAACACCTATTTGCACATGCACTGAATCTGGTGGTGAGTCACGTCCTTTACAAACACCGTACTGTAGCTAACAGAAGCACTTGGCACTGTCTGGGACATCACTAGGTATATCCATTGTTTCCTCAAATACACTGAGCTCTTCTTCCAGTACCATCAGAAGCACAATGTTACACAGTATTGCTTAATTTAGTTTGCCAACAAGGTGGAACTCCATCTTTTATATGACTGAGAGACTGGTGGAATGGAAACTCTGTGCTGGGTTTGTCGGGAGTTTATGTCCCTAGTGCAGTGATGTACTTTAAAATCTGATTCCACTTTAAAGACTAAACAAACAGGCCACCAGAAATATCAGTGTTGAATCATACAAACTTAACATGGTCCTTCTGTTAGTGAGTCTACTTGGATGACACACACCATTGTTTAAGATATTCTACAGTAACCCAAAGCAAGACTAGTGGTAGTGTTTGCCAAGGCAGTGGCACTTGTGGTGGTGATGAGAATCGCAATGATTATGAAGGTAGTCAAGGAGGTGGTGATTACTCCACTAATTCATCTGAGTTATCTCAGCAGTAGCACAAGTAGAATGCAGTACTTATTAATGAAGTGGCAGGGATGTTTGAAGTACAATATGTAGACAGATTTGATACCACTAGATCAGGCACACAATTTGGCACAGTAACACTACTGGATCCCATATATGAAGATATGTGACGATATTGTGATAGGTACCTTTGTAAATGAGCCTCTGGCTCAAAGGTTTCTAAACTGATGTTTAACTAAATAAAATGTGCATTCCTCTTGGACACATTGGCCCAGATGTTCAAAGGGTTGCGCATGGTGCAACACTGTTGCACCATGCAACCCACTGATCTTGCTCCACAGTCGCGATATTCAAAGGGAAAAGTGCACCGCTGAAATCCCGGCAGGCGCATCAGTAATGTATGCAGGCACAGGTGGGGCATGCCATCGCATAACCTGCACAGCCTGGATATTCAGCCCAGGATGTGCAGAGTCATGCATGCTAACCCCTACCTCAGCTCGCACAAAGTTACACCACAAAAGAGGAACAAGTGATTGCCACCACAGATGAGCTGCCGCATTGCAGGGCGCAACACAGCAGCTTCCACTTGTGGGTGGCCACCCGAGCTCCTGCCACACCTGACGCGCCACCTCATGCCCCATAGCAGGCATCTGTACCGAACCCCCAAGTCCAATATCCCTGGTGGTCCAGTGGACTGCACTGAACCCGATTGTAGGCATCAGTACCTCATCAAAGACCCCCACTACCCTGGTGATCTAGTGTACCCCCACCCCACCCGCCCACTGGGCTCCACCACCCGCTCCCCCTATCAGCCAGTGGGCGGCAGCACCCACCCGCCTGCCACACCACTGCCCGCTACCCGCAAACAGCAGCTCGGTAGGGCTGCACGGCCATTGGTTCACAGCATGAGCCAATGGGCATGCAGCCCATACTGCATTACTCAGTCCAGATATGTGAATGAATTCACTGTAGCACCAGGCATATTGGACTTAGGGGTTCAAGCACAGATGCCCGTGATTGGGCTCAGTGTGGTCCACTGGACCACCAGGGATATTGGACTTGGGGACTGTACTGATGCCCGAGATTGGGCACATAGGGGTCCACTGGACTACCAGGGATATTGGATTGCTTTTCATTTATATTACAGGAATCCCCGCGATCGGGCTGCAGGGGCGCCGGTCCCCAATGGCTGCTGCCTGGCAGGGCGCCAGGTGCAAGTCGTCAGGGATCGGCACACCTGCATGCTAATGGCATACAAATGGAGCCATAATGAGATGCAAATGGCCCCTATGCGGCTTGCAAAATTATGGCCCCATTTGCATGTCCCCGTTTGAATACTGCAGGTGCTGTGCATGGCGCAATGGCACTTGCACCAAGCGCATCTTCATGCTCCACTTTGGTCACTGCGCTGGTGCAGTGCCACTGTGCCATGCAGCGAGTGGTGGCCAGGGTGCGATTCAAAGTTGCCTGCCCATAGCGCAGCTCTGTTGAATATCGCCCAGGCCACTCCCCTGCACAACAAAGTTGAGCTGCGCCCAGGCTTGCACCACAGCCTGGTGCAGTTTGAATATCCGGGCCACTGACAATAACAAGCAGAAACTGTTGCATTGTCTTCAAATGGAGCAGCACAGACAAGTTTCTCAGAGTTGACTTACCACAGATCAGCTTCAGCTATCCATTTGATTATTCCTTGTCTAGCAAGTCATATGGACAACTGTTCCTACCCCTGTACCTCATGCTGGCAAGCCTCCCTAGACTGGTGGAAGATGACTGTTCCCTTAAGAACTGGTCTAAGATCAGTTTCTCTTTTCTAGCTGAACTGATCCAGGAGGTCTGGTTTGGAATCCTGATTCCACTAAATTCTTTTAACCTCTTATTTCACAAGACTGGTAATCCATGTTGTTATTGTGTTGGAGTAGTAGATCTACAATAATGAATAAAGCACAAGAAATGAAGTTAATGAAAAAACTGTCCTCAGACCAGGTCTTAGGGAGCAATCTATCAGGAGCCACCAGGCGCTCACTGGCACTGGCAGCTTCTCAGTCCAGTTCACCACTCCCAGGAGCAGTGACAGCACAAGTACAGTAACATGTACCACCACCTCAGGTCCTCCTGAAGACTGTCCAACTTTTACAATGTGATCACCGGTAAACTCAATGTTATCCACTGTAATGGATGGCTCAAACTGAGCCACTGCCGGTGAAATAAGGCCCATTACATAACAAAGCTCACCTTCAAAGGATGGCAACCATGACATTAAATGAGTCATCAGTGATGGCCATGCACAGATATGCAAGTTCCTTGGCCTCATGACCTCTTGTAGTGTGTTGACTACAATAAGTGTGGCTGCCAGTAGACAGCAGCTGTCTTGTTACTTCAGTTCAATCAATATAAAAAGTTTAAATATCAAAAGAAAAAAAAGAAAAAGAAAAATAGAATGAACAAATCTACATCCATGCATGCTGAAACACTGGGAAGGTTAATGTAGTACACTAACTGTTTAGCCTTTTATTTTATTTTCATGTTCTAGGATGTATAACTTTTGGGAGGGTATCATGCATTTTGAAAATATATGGGGCCATTGAGAATGTATAGTAGTAATTGCCATGCAGGTGAAACAGAGACTCCATTGGGGTACTGTATGTCTGAAGCACAGAAATGAACACTAACAGTTAATATAGCTCTGAACTGGAACACAGGAGTTGTACTCACTGCGGGCAGTGTCATATCACTACAAATAATAATCCACAGCAGATAAATGCCAAGAGCACCTGCCAGAAGAAAGCTACAGTAATTGATATTCATTGATGACCTCATGGATTTGTAGTCTGGTTTCTCCTATACCGATTATTACATCAGGAGCAGTAGTGGTTCTGCCAAATTGACTAAGCCAAACCAAATTTTCAGGCCCCAGTTAAAGTTGATCCAGAGTTGGCTCTGGACTGCTTCACTACTCTAAGTAACTCCAGCCAACAATCATTAGTCCTATCAACTTGATGCATTTAAATATTAGCCATTCCTAGTATTATAACTAGTTAAGACTGGGGTGAATCATGATACTAGTATCAGGATATCTTTAGTTACAATGAAACCAATTATTAAACACCACTGTAGACAAGGATTATTCTAGACAGATGCCCGTAGGTCTCAAGTACTTACCATGACTCAGCAGTTCACTGAATCAAATGCCAGTCAATGGTCGAGTAGGGTCAGTAAGGGCAATTGCTTCACCCACTGATAGAAACAGATCCCTTACCACTTTAACCAGCGTTATCTGTGTACTGTGTTTTATATTTAAACAACCAGATATTTAAGAGCAACTGTATGCTTCAGCATGCACTTTCATAAGACGTTTCAATTACAAGTTACTAAAGAATACATTTCTTCCTTTTCAATGTTCATTTCCAAAGTCTACAGCATATCTTGGTAGTCTGTCTTAAAAGTTTGTATAAAAACATTTGTCTCTCCCTGTTAACCTCCACAGGGCTTGTGTTTATGACATCATAGTGTTCACCATGACAATAGTCTTACCATACGAGAGGAGGCAGAGGCAGTTGAACATGTATTAGCTGGAGTAGAGGAGGGATGGGGGATATGATTGAAACCTTCAAGTACATGAAAGGAATAAACAAGACGGGTACAGAGGGCTGTTCAAAGTAAGGAAGGAGGGGGCACGGGGCCATGATATGAGACTGGAGTGAGGAAGGTTCAGGAGGAGATGAAGAGACACTTTCTTACAGAGAGGGTGGTAGCTGGGTGGAATGCATTACCAGCAAAGTGGCATCCAGTAGAACAGTTAGCTGCTTCACAAGGGTCTGGGGCAGGGCAAGGGGAGGATGGAAGGGAGGGGCAGCTGCAGAGTAATGGGTGCTAGCTGCACGTTTGAGCAGACTTGATAGACCACTAGGCCTTCATCTGCTGGCATATTTCATGTATTTGTATGCTCGTATGTCACAAATAACAATTGCTAGGTGAGCAGAGGAGAGTCAGATACATTTTGAAAGACTCAGTAAAATAATTGCTGCAATATTTAGTAGACTAACAGCAGGGGAAGTAAAAATAATAAATACCTAGAAAACAGTAAAGTTAAAACAAAACTGGTGTGTCGAGTGTTTTTTAAGCTTTTATTGTAGTAGAGAGTTGCTCTTTAACATAAATGTTTGCTTTCTTATGCTGTCTTTGAAGCTGTTCTTCAACTATATTTTTCAATATTTTGATCAAAAAGCAGTATTAGAAATTGTATGGCACTGTAATTCACTAGCTAGTCACTACCAAGACGTATTTTTGTACAAGTTGCACTACTGCCACCGATTAAAGATGCAGTGGGGCTCTAGTATCTAATGAAGAGGCATTGACAAGCTCTAGGAATCGACCACCATAATTTCCTTGCATTCCATGATCAGCCACAGTGGGCAAGGTCCAGCCTTCAGGTAGCTGGTTGTACTCAAAAGTGACTCTGAAAAGTTTTTTCTGCTATGCTGGCTCAGTTGCAATCCAGACAACAACGGCATTCATCCCAGCAAATGGATTTTGTATTTGCAGCCTTTCCTATGATTGAGGCTATACACAAATATAAACAGTTGGACACCACTCACTAGTTTCCTATGTCTTGTGTGACACTGCAAAGATTGTATATTTGTGGTGTTTTTAATTTGTCTATTGTTTTACCTTTACTACACATGTCTGAGGGTCTATTATTACGCCAGTCAAATCATCGTATGACCTACCACCACATAGAACCCTCATGTACTGTATATGAAATGTTACATCTCACGGGCTATTCTGGTTAAATGATCACAAACAAACAAACAAAGAGTCCTATTGTTGTAATTCACTGCCTAGTAAGCTGATGTGCACCCAATCACTGCTTGTGCTCATTCAACAGGTAAGAACAGTAGTATTACACTATGAGTCCTGTTTTCTTAAAGAGCGCATGGCATCTGTGGAAAGCATTCTATAACTCTATGAAGAGTCTTCCAGTGTTCTCCATAGACCACTATGGAAACACATTTTAAATTACATTTTCAATTAAGTAATACAAACTGTTATTAATTGGGTCTACAGTGACAGTAACCTAGCTGGTTTACTGGAAATGGAGTCCAGTTAGCCCTGGTCACATCACTAATAAATAAAAATTATAATGTAAAACAGGTGTTACTCATATATGAAGATCATTGCAGAACTCTCCATCATACCTCTCAACCTCCTACCTCACAAATCAGGGACAAGGCTTAAAAATCAGGGACAAAGGCCTAAAATCAGGGACACATCTTCAAAATTAAAGATATCCATCCAGAAAGCTGGTAGAATATGGGCCTTAGTGCAAAATGCATTTTCTAAGGAAGAACAAGTCTGTAACTTTAATGCTTGACATTATTTTGTGCTTACAATTTCCACTGTTTAGCCATGGAAACACAAATTTTAGGAGGGACAGAGTAAAATTTTGAGGCAAAATCAGGGGCGTCCCTGAAAACCACAGACAGTTGAGAGGTATGCTCTCCATAGAAATTAATAACTTCCTTGTGAAATTTATTTATGTTTTTTCTGTGTTTCTCACATTCCCTCTCCCCGAGACCCGGCACATAGCTGTGCGTGCGGCGTGGGCAAGCACACATACCAGAAGCTGGCTCAGCCTCATTCTCCCACCCTATGTGCCACCCCCACTGCCTACGTACTCCCACTGGACCTCCAAACAGTGGGGACGGACTCTGAGGAGGTGATAACCCACCCCACCACCCCAGAAGAGGAGAGCAGCCTGACAGCACACTCAATCCCTCCCCCACCCCCGCTCCATGCCGGCACCCTGATGACCCAAGGTCATTCCGAACCAGGTCATAAGTGCACTGGGCTGGCTGAAATTATTGTTTTAAGACATGAATCAAGTTATATGGATATTTTTTTAAATGCCCAAGAGGCCACAGCAGCTTAGGTAAAGATAATATTTGATTTTGATAGAGAATTTTAAAGAGTCGCTGACACACTCCAGGCAGACAACTCATACTAAGTAGTTGCCTGCTCTATGAGCTATTTTAGATACATTATTATATATCTGAGCCCCATACATAACTGCAAAGCGTACCACAAGGCTCTGTCCTTGGCCCATTGCTCTTCTCCATTTTCTCAATGACCTCTCTTCTGTCTGCTCCTCTGCATCCATACACATGTATGTAGATGACACCATCCTGTTTGTATCTGGGTTTTCTCATTTAGAGTTAACATCTAGGCTTCAACTTGATTTTGACACTATCCAGAAATGGTTCAGGTCTAATCAATTATCCCTAAATGCTAAGAAAGCAGTCTCCATTTGCTTTTGCACTAGACAGAGGCTTTCTAAGCTCCTCCCACCCCTCCTTCCACATCCTAGGTGGGGTACTATTGATGATGTACCCTCATTTAAATACCTTGGTGTCTGGATTGACCGTCCCTTGGTTTCTCAACACGTGAGACACCATTCACAATAAACTCGTCCTATGTTCAGTGCCCTTTATAGGAAAAAAGCTGCATCCCTATACCTGCTTGCCGAGATATAATCTCAGAGATGATTCTTCCTATCTTTGATTATGGCAACATTGTCTATGGTGCTGCACAAAGTCCACATTGGCCAGAGTGGACCCGTCTTCCACTCCTGCCATTTTGCCTTGACCTACTCTCTCCTTACTCACCACTGTTCTCTTTACTCTGCTTTCTCCCTTCTCTCCTTGGAAGATTGCCACTTAACCCTCACGCCTCCTTCATTTCTAAATTCTGGCTGGCTTCTCTGCCCCCTTATCTCAGCTGGCTTCTCTCCCTTTTGCCTCCCTCCCTCCTCTTACTCTCTCCAGTAATCTGGCTATCGCTCTTTACTGCTACCCTCTTGTAAATCCCTTGCTGGACAAAATGCCTTTTCTTTCTGCTTACCTACTCTCTGGCATTCTCTTCCACTTTCTATTTGTTCTGCCTCCTCCTAATGCTGTCTTTTCTTTACTCCATGCTCCTCCGCTCCCTTCTGCAAATGTCAAAGCCCAATATCCTGCCTCCACCTGTTTTCTCTTTTCTCTACCCACTTCCAGTCTCCTACCTCCTATTTTTCTCTGCATCCTTCATTTCACTCTTCCACATATTCTAACCTTTATCCTCTTCATCTCCATCTCTTCTCCTCCATTCTTCTCCTAATCCTACCATATCATCCACCCTCCCTCCTACCCTCTTCCTCTCTATCACCTCCTCCTTCACATTACCCTCCACTTTTACCACCACCTCTTCCCACTCTTCCTAGTTATATACCTATGTTCCTACGGTATGTTCCACTTTCTGAAGTTCAGCCTGGGAGTGCCTGGTACCACACACTCCTGATTTAATCTAATTGTACTGTTATTAATTTATGCCTATGCTATACTGTGTATTACTGTACATTATTATGCCTCGGTATTATTATATTTTGTACTTTCTACTTGTTATTGTGTACATGTTCCCTCACTCCCTTCCCCAGGACATATCTGGAAATGAGCTTTGTGGCTCAGCATGTTTTCCCTAGTAAATCTCTTTTAAACAAATAAATAAAGATACTCACAGTACATACAGACATCACCCTCCTCCCAGCCTCATATTAGCTCCAGAGAGCACCTGCTGCCTCATTCCCTACTTAACGTCATCAAACAGCTATTTTTAGGAGTAGGGCTGCAGCGCTTAGCAGCCTCTTGGCTTGTATCAGGAAGTTATGAGAAAACTTTTGGAGTGTGTGTGTGTGTGTGTGTGTGTGTGTGTGTGTGTGTGTGTTTAACTTCAAACCAAAAAATCATTTTTTGTCTAAAATAGCTCTAGGGCAGACAACTACCTAGCATGAGTTGCCTGCTTGGAACTGAAAAACATGTCAGTTGCACTATAAGCAAGTATGCCTGGTATTCATTAAATGGAGCTGGCAATGTGTATACTCACTAAGACAGGCTCAAATGGTGCTAGGAAACATTAAGAGAAACTATGAGCATGTCATGGAAGTGATACTTCCTTTACAGATCACACTGCATATGTGCTCACACCTGGAGTTCTGCATTCAGTTATGGTCTCATTCTGAGGAGGGCATGATTAGATGAAGAGAGAGGCAGAGATGTGCAACAAAGATAATTTTGGGACTGAAAAATATGTGTCATGATAACGGACTAGAGGAGTTAAACATATTCACTGGAGGTAAGAGGGCTAAGAGCAGAGTTGATTACTTTGTTTAAGATATAGAGGAGGATATGGGGATAGACAGGACTGAGTTCTTAGAAATGGTAGACCACATCAAATGTACTTATTGTTTATTTTTTATTTTCAGTTTAACATTTTTAGCCCGAAAGGCACACTGAGCTGACTGTCATTTCAAAGTGTGCCACAGTATGCAAGTGGTGGTTGTGGGTTTCAGTACCAGGCCTGCTAGATCTCCAAGGTGACAGGGTGGCATACTAACTCCAAGAATAATGGTGGGAGGCAGGGACTCCAACAACCTGAAGGCAGGTCTCAGCGGATTGAATTTAAAACAATAATACGCCCTTATCAATGTGGCGGTAAAGCAATGACATTCACTGCCAGAGGCTGCGGAATAGAGTATATTGGTGAATGAACTGTAACAGAGAATTAGAAGGACACTAGTTGGAAATTAAAATGAATGAATAAATCTAACTAGAGAACAGGGAAAAGTGTCAACTATGATAGAAATTGCCCTTTTTTGTGTTTTTTTGCCCAAATGTAATTTCTGCCATACTGGCAACATACTGACCATTACATGATCATGTTTTGGTCAGTGGAGTGTATGACTTGCAGCTCTGCCCTCCATGTAATTTGTTGCTACTTAGTTCCCTCTTTATCTAACATGTGTGTTAGTTTAAGTATGAATAAGGAGCATGGCTTACCGACTCTGCTCTTCTATATCTATTTTCTCTGTCAGAGTGATTTGTAGGAGAGGAGAATGACTTGCCCGCTGTGCTCCTCAATGGATTTTAACATATGATTGAATGTTTTGTATGGGTTGTTTGGCTCCTATTACCCTCTGTTTTTTTTCTTTTTCCTCCCACCCTCCCCGTTTTTCCACATGTATTCAAAACTTGTTGTATTTGTTAGTAATTGATTTTGTAAGCTAATGCTGAATATTTATTGCATGATGTTCCAAATGGTGTGTTTGTGCATCATTATATTTTTATTTTTTACTTCCTCTGTCACTTTAAACTGCACTGGGTGATTGGCTTTAAAGGTTTTCCTAAATGGGAAATAGGACGCTCTGAAGACCGCCTCTTTCGGGTTGATCGTAAGGCCTCTATTGTTCACCGAGCCATTTGTTTTGGTGTCCCTGTTGCACCATGAGTGTTTATTTGGCATTCGTTTGGTTTACGTAGTGTTATGTAGAGCACTTTTATAGCCCTGCACTTGTATTTCTTTGCAGTTTTGTGATTCGGGTCCCGATGTGGCTATCTTGTGGCTTTTGAGGTAACGCTTGCCAGCACATCGTGGATTGTAAAAGTATGAGACCCTAAAGACTACAGGTTTATGCATGCCTGCTTTGGGTGAGATCAGCTTTTTATGTGTGTATCATTTTATGTGTCATTAAATGATTTTTCACATTTTGCTATTAAGTGCTGACCCCTGCTTTTTGTTTTGTTGCTCTGAGAATTTTCAGCTCTGGAGTATTGGTGCACTCCCTAGTTTGAGCACCCCATGTCCAGTAGAGAGTGTTTCTGGGATGATTTTTCTAGACTAATAATAATAATAATTTTATTTATCTAGTGCAATTCAAGTTTCAAAGCTATACAAGAATACAATCGTAAAACTTTAAAACATGAATTAAAATCCAAAAATTCAAATAAACAGCTAGTTTCAATAATTTACAAAAGCAAGATGAAATAGATGTTTTTTATTGCTATTTTGAAACTCTTCACAGTCTGGCACTGTCGAATCTGATGAGGTAGAGAGTTCCACTGGGTAGGCACTACAAAAGCAAATGGGCGAGCACCAGATGTTTTCAGCTTCACCCTGGGAACCTCTAGCAATCCCTCATTGGTGGAACGAAGGGGATGGAGGGGTAGTATGGGCAAAGAAGATCTTGCAGGTAACTCAGACCCTGTCTGTGTAGGGCTCTGAAGGTCAGCAAGATGACCTTAAAGGTCATCCGCCATTGCACTGGCAGCCAGTGCAGTGCCTGCAGCACAGGAGTAATGTGGCTAGATTGAGAAAGCCCAGTCAGTAGCCCAGCTGCAGCATTTTGCACTAGCTGCAAATGGCAGATATCAACCTCTGGTAGACCTAGATAGAGTACATTGCAATAATCTAAACAAGAGGTCACAAAGGCATGGACCAAAGTTGGAAGGTCGCCAGGCAGAACCAGGTGCCTAATCTGAGCAATATTCCTCAGATGGTAAATGAGGTCTTGACCACAGATGACACCTGAGACTTCAAGGTCAGTCCCTCATCAAGGATAAAGCCCAAACTATGCACATGTTCAGAGGTCTTCAGCTGGCAGCCATCCAGAACCAGACCAGATGCTCGCCCTGCCAAAGACGCCTACTTGGTGACCCAGGTCCACAACCAGAACCTCAGTCTTGTCGGAATCAGCTTCAGCCAATTAGCACACATCCAATCTTGGATCTCAGATAGGCAGGTGTTAAATATAGAGATGCAGCAAGTAAAATTCGCCTGCAGAGAGGTCATGAAGTGGCCACTCTGCGTTAGTGTTCTGCTATATGGAGTGCCCATTTTAAACCCTCTCTTGCCACTTTGCAGTGTGATTATGACTTTGCATTGTGCACTCCACCTTATTCCGCTTTAAGGCAGAGTGAGAATTCACAGGCAGCCCACACACATCACATGGCTTACACAGTGTAGGTCACATGATTCAGGCTGGCAGACAGGCAGGAGGTTACAGGCAAAAACACTCTCAACATGTGCTGACTTACACGCTTTGCACAGGGTGTGACAAATGGCTCAGCTCTGCGAATGGCTGAGGGTGGGGTGTGGACATGTGATGAAGAAGGGTGCACAGGTGACAAGTCCACAAATTAAGTTATTTTCCCATTTTATGTACAGGGGTTGATCTATCACTTGCACTAGATATACTGCATTGACCATCACCACCACCACTGCTACTCTGACCACCACTTGACACAATTTCTAAATCATCATCCTCTCCCTCATCATGCCTGTAGTAATCCTCTGGCGATATTTCATCGCTACTGCAGACATACCTACTTGGTCTTACACTCATGGAAGGGATAACGTGCTCAGCAAGGTTGATGATGAGGGTGAACGCCCACTATGGCATTAGCTGCCATCTGGTGCCAAGTCCACAGTGCCATGTGCCTGTTCTTAAGATGTGTATACTGGCCCCTATGCCCAGATGATTCCCCTTTTTACCTTGACTCATACACGCATGACAAAGTTGGCAGATTGCAACTGACTCATCATTTGCATCTGGGACAAAAAATCCCAAACAAAGAATTGTGATCTCCTACTTTTAACATGTCCCTGATGCTGCTTTTGGACTCCGTTTTTAACCCCTGAAATAGGGTGTGCTACATGATTTTTCAGGCTGGACAAACTTGGACTCCAACTGACCAACATGACTACCTATGATTATTACTGGGTCATCATCATTATCAACAGGAACCGCTAAATCACAACTTTTTGAAGAGGGGTTTAACGCCAATGGACCCAGACACAGCCACCTTGACTTTCCTTTTCTTTGGTTCCCAACAGGGGTCACTCACATCATTATCATATTTATAAACATCATCCACATCCACATTTTCAGCTTGGATGCTGTCATGTGAGAACATGTTCCAACCACAGCATCATCATCATCATCACCCGATATTTTTGCACCACACTTTTAATCATTGGATGGCAAAGGCATGACCTCAACAGCACTGGAAGAAATGTGACATTATGAGTAATTGTTGCCAGAATCAGAATCATGTTCGACAACCATGGGGATATTAATGGGGAGTATGACATCATCTACACTGTCAGTCATAGCTTTAGACGCAACTGTATTTTTTAAATAGTTAACTGGTCAGAAGTGGAACTTGAAACACCAATACTCATGCCAGCAGAAAGTGTACTAACACCACCAACTGGGACAACATCATCTCCTCCAACTATGAGAGAAGTTACAGATTGTGCTGTAAAACATTGATGGAGAAGTCTCTTTACTGACATCAGCTATACACTTCTCATTACTATCACGCCCATGGACAATCTTGCCACTGACAGCAGTGCCATGGCCAGAAACAGCTTTGCTTGCACATCTCTTTGCAGGCATTTTGTGGGATCACCAAGAAAATTCTAAACAAATGTAGATTTCTGAACTTTCAGTCTGGGCGGGGGATGTGAAGCCAAACAAAAACAGCTGTGGCTTGCAGATGGAGATTGGCACTAAACAGGTGCAAAAGCACAGAAGATAAAGATAGCACTGCACAATCAAGAAGAGATGCAAATGCAAAGTCACAACAACACCTTAATCAGTGCCCACAAGTCACAATCCAATCTGGAAAAAATACTTTTGCTGGTTGGGGTGCAGTGTACTGCAGTAACAGTCCAAAACCAAGATACCACAAAAGCAGTACAAAATCACACAAGTGCAGTGGATAGCAGGTTCACACTGCTGCAATTACTCTGTGGCACAATAAAATGTGCCTGATTTGATGGCACATGTTGCACTCTCACTACACACACGCATTACAAGCAATGCGCAGCAAACTGAAAACGCCAGTAACAAAACCAAATCTTTTAAACAAACTGAAATTATACACTGCTGCACCACAACAATGAGCAAAAAGAAGTCAAGAATTACTGAAAATATTACTGTGTGTACATTAATACAGTTATACAAGAAAAAGATAACCAAAACAGAGAATGCCTTTTTCTTCTAGTTTTAACCTACCTCCACCACAGATACGCCTCCCTCAAAGCACACTTCAAGTGTCTGTCAGCACACAGACTGAATGTTCTAAATTAACATTCAAAATCCACACAAATGGGCTGGCCTGGTGGTGCTGAGGGTTGAGTGTTGGATGCCACACCTCGCGCCAGCTGCGACCGGGTTCAGGCAGCGGGCATGAGCCTCCAGGGTTGGCAGGAGGATAGGATTGAGTGTCAGAGGACTGCTCTCCATCCCAGGAGGATCCAGGAACCACCACTCTGCAGTGGCCCTTGTGACAACCGGGACACTACCAGACCAGTGGCAACGTAAGGGGTGGAGTGTGACAAGACATCGGCACGTCCAGTGCCGGAGGTCGTGCACGCCACACTCAGGGGCTGAAAACCAAAGGAGGAAAAATATGGGGGTGATCTCTGCAGCTGATGACCACGCCCTGCACCTGTGGACCCAAGAGAGGTGCCTGTCCAGAGTACAGTGCAATGATGGCCCATCCCTGTGTTCCATGGGTTCCTGTGGCCCACGCGCATGACCGGGTCCAGGGCACAGAGCACGCGGTGGCGGAGATCGTGGGGCTCGCTCAGCCGAGGAGGCGGATAAATAAATAGAAAAAAAAATCCACACACAAATAATAAATACTTGATGATATGAGCACAAGAAGGTTTCCTACAATCGATGTACTAAATTTTGAGCAAAAATAAAGGCTCAAAAAGGCTTTTTAATAGCTTTTAGAGGATTTGAATCACAGAGCTGTGAGAGGAAACGGTCTCCATCTACCACTACACACACACTACACAGAACTGAGGCTGTGCAGAACAATCTAGAGCCATGTGACCTGCAATCCCATGAATCACTGCAAAATTCACCTTGGAACTCAATAACAAGGTGAAGTGATGTGAAAGTACATTGATTTCTATGTACTTTGCATTAAAATTGGTGCAGAAGTGGTTGGGGAAGGCAGAGTAATGCAAGTCATTATTATCAATGGACTTCATGTTCCTCATTATGACGCAAAGTACTCTGCTTCGCATTGTGGATTACTTACGGATTCCACGCTACTCTGTGACTTGCTTTACAGAGTGAATTTTGGCCACTTCACCTACCTCCAGTTAAATACAGAGGGCACAACATCCTGGCCAGGTGCAAAGGACATTTACAACTGAGTATCATTTGCATAGCAGTGAAAACTCAGTCCATACCACTTTACAGTGTTCCTTAGTGGCAACAAGTACACCATGAACAACATGGGAGAAAGAACTGAGCCCTGCAGGACCCCACATGGCTGGGAGAAATGTCAGAGGAAAAATCCTGACACTACTTTCTGAAACCTGCCAGTGAGGAAAGACTGGAACCACTTGAGGACTATACTAGACAGTCTACAGATCAGCCATGCACTGTAGCAATACCCCATGGTCCATGGTGTCAAATGCGCTGAGAGATCAAGGAGGACCAAGATAGTATGGCTCCTCCAATCTCTCTAACAAGGAGATCATTGAGCACTCAAACAAGGGCAGTCTCAGTACTGTGCCTTTTCCTGAAACCTGACTGGAAGGGATCATAGATGTCATGGATGGCAAGATCATCATCCAGCTGCAGTGCAACCACCTTTTCAATAACCTTATCCACAAAGGGAAGGTTAGAGATGGGCCTGTAGTTGGTAAGACAGTCCAGGCTGAGAGAAGGTTTCTTAAGAAGGTGACTCACCATTGACTTTTTCAAAGAATTAGGGAATTCCCAGTCTCTAACAAGCTCTGGACTATCTCCGCCAGTACGGCCAATGACATTCACACACCCCACAAGGAGGCGGGTTGGGCCGGATCCTAACTACAGAAGGTCAGCCAAATACTCTGGATGATCTGTATGACATCTGAGATTACCACCAGGCCAAACGCCAACCAACCAGACCGAGGTTCTGCGATCTCCCATCAGTCACAGCAACCCTCTTAGAGTGTGCTGAACAGATCTCGGACCTGATGCCAGCAACCTTGTCTGCAAAGAGAGTTGAGCAAACTCTTCACATTTATCTTGTGACAATGCTCTTCACAACTGCAGACAGGCTGGATTACACAGTCTGTCCACAGTGCAAAGAGCTGAGCTGGTCGGTTCCATGCAGCAATGGTCTCCCCGGACAGAATTCTACCTTCTTACAGGAGATCTCCAATTGATGGTCTGCATAATGTACCATCAGTCTAAGCTTGTCGGCAACTAGGTCTGATTTCCAGCATCGCTCTAGCCTTTGCCCCACTATTCTCATCTCCCTCAGCCATTAGGTAGCCTTTGTCCATACCAGAGAAGATAGTGTTAGTGACACACATAGAGAGAAACAGTTGAGTGATTAGCTCAAAATCCAGATTGGAAATGGGAAAGATAGTCTGAGGAGTTGAGGAAATCAGTAAGTCGAGAGAGGACTAGGGATTCCTGAAGTCTACCAGGGAAGGGAGAAGGGATATAGGGCAATCGTTACGTGGTGTGTGTGCATCCCCACCTTTGTGGAGGGGATTACATTAGCAGTTTTCCAAGCCACGAGAACCTTGCCAAGGAGGATGGAGTGGTTCAGAAGATGGGTAATTTGGAGAGAGATGGCAGGTGCAGAGATGTGAAAAGAAAAAATTACTCACCTTAGTAATGTTGTTTCTTCTAATGGAGTCTTGCTATATTATGACTAATGCAGTTTGTCCCACCATTAGAACTGCTCCGGAGGTGAAAAGAGTTAACTTCCATGCCAGGCATGGAACTTGGACCTGTGAGCTCGGTTAGAGAAGCTATGTCTGTAGGATTTCAAACTGAAACTGTCAGATCTTCTGAGCAAAACTCACTAAGGTTCTGTGTGGAAGCTGTAACCTACACTAGCCAACTGGCTACTTAAATATTAACACATTTTTCCTGGTCCCAACACTAAGACTCAAGTCAGGGACCAGAAAATAAGATAAGATAAGATAAGATAGATAAGATAAGATAAGATAGATAAAACACAACACCCAAACACCCCAAAAAAGAAGGGTGGAAACAAAAATGGGCATCAAAAAAGTGCCAACACACTGGAATGCCCACCCCATACCCCAAGCAGAAGTTCTGAGAGGGGCAGGCTGGGGAGGTCATTATATGCAAGACTCCATTAGAAGAAACAACATTACTAAGGTGAGTAATTTTTTCTTCAGACAACATGAAGTCTTGCTATATTATGACTAATACAGAATACACAGCAGTACTCCATGGAGGAGGGACAGAACCTACTTAGGGAATAGGTTCTGAAGCACGGCTGTGCCAAACCGAAGCTTCCTCCTGGCCTGGATATCCAGGGAGTAATGCTTGGTGAAAGTGTGTACCGCTTTCCAAGTAGCTGCTTGGCATATCTCTAAGATAGAGATGTCTCTGGCAGCAGCTAGAGACGCAGCTGTACCTCTGGTAGAGTGAGCCCTCAGGCCTGAAGGGGAACCTTTCCCAGTTTTGACAGCAAAATTGGATACAAGAGACAATTCACCTGGCAATGGATCTCTTAGTGGCAGGCTTCCTTTCCCAACCTCACCATAAGTGAGAAAAAGTTGGAGGATTCGAACCTGTGACCCTTGGTACGCCTATGTAGTAACTTAGGGCCCTTTTAACATCTAAGCTGTGCAACCTCCTCTCACCAGAGGAGGAATGATCAGTGAAGAACACTGGAAGGAGATAGATTGATTAAGGTGGAAATCTGAAACCACCTTAGGCAAAACTTCCTGTTAGTCCTGAGGACTACCTTATCCCTGTAAAGGGGAAATAAAGTCAGTCTCCACTGACAAAGCTTGTAACTCACTTATGGCCTGGCAGAAGTGATGGCTACTAGAAAAACAGTTTTCCAAGTCAAGTACTTAAGCTCTGTCAAGACAGGGGTTCAAAGGGGGGTTGCATCAGCTGAGCAATTCAAACATTAAGATCCCAGGCAGGAGCAGGGTCCAAAAGGTGGATTAGTATGAAGTAATCCTTTGAAAAACTTGGAAAATACAGGGTGAGCGGAAAGAGAAGAGGGCTTTCCTGCTGAAATAAAAGCAGGGACAGCTGCCAAATGCACTTTCAGGGTAGCTGGTCTCAGTCCCAAAGAATTAAGATGGACCATATAGTCCAAAACAATGGGCAAATCAGCAGATTCGGGAAATATGCTTCCCAGAACACCATATGGAAAACCTTTTCCATTTAGAGTTATAAGTAGCCCTAGTGGAAGGCTTCCTAGAAGCTTTCAGGATTCGAGAACACCTTGAGAAAGGTGTAGGTCTGCAATTCTAACTCCTCAAGAGCCAGGCCTTGAGGTTGAGGGATTGAAATTGGGATACCAAACTCTCCCTGGGCACAAGTTAACAGGTTGTGGTTCCTGGGGAGACACAGGGAAGATGGACTGCTAAGGACAGAAGGAGTGGATACCAGGGCTGCCTGGCCCAATCTGGAGCAATCAGAATCATCTTGCAGTGCTGAGATCTGATTTTGACTAGCACCTTGAACAGGAGAGGGAAGGGGAAGGCATAGAAACTTCCCTTCCCAATCGAGGAGAAAGGCATCCAGGGGACTGAGCCCATCACTGGGGCCTGCAACAAAACAGTGGAAGTTGATGATTGTCTGGGGCTGCAAAAGATCTATCTGAGGGTGCCCCATCTGGCAAAACTATCCTCAGTACTGGGGATCCAGTGACCATTCGTGATGGCCCTGGGAAATCCTGCTGAGAGCATCTGCCAGGACATTGTCCTTGCCTGGGAGGTGAACTGCTATGAGGGAAGTGTTCAGGGAATAAGCCAGAGACCACAACTTCATTGCCTCGGTGCACAAGGCCGAAGACCGAGTGCCCTTGTTTGTTGATGTACCACATTGGAATGGTGTTGTCTGTTCTGACCTGTACCACTTTGTTCTGAACAGATGCAGAAAAACCTGAAGTGCTAGAAAAACAGCTCTGAGTTCCAACAGATTGATGTGGAGCAGAGATTCCTGAGGGGACCACAATCCCTGGGTGGAGAGGTTGCCCATGTGAGCTCCCCATCCCAAAGGGACCATCTGTAGTAAGGGTCAAGGAGTGAAATAGAGGATGAAGGGGACCCCTTGCCTCAGATTGCTCTGATCCTGCCATCACTGAAGGGCCTGGATCAGGGTTCGAGTCACTGGGATCAACTTGGATAGGGGATCTTTTCTTTGAGACCAAAAGGCTCTCAAGTGGAACTGAATGTCCCTCATCTGAAATCTTGCTCCTTGCACTACAGCTGTGGAAGCAGCCATGTGTCCTAGGAGCTGTAGAAAATGCCTTGCTGGTCGAGAGACCTGCAGAGTGAAGGAGGAGGAGGCCAGGGCCACTAGGTTCCTTACCCTTTCCAGGGGAAGGAAGGCTCTTACCTGCCTTGTGTCCAATTCTGCACCTATAAAGGTGAGTACCTGGACAGGTTCCAGAACTGACTTTGGAAGATTGAGGAAAGCCCAGAGAGGTGAGCAGCTGCTGGGAACTTGCAGGTGTGATTTGACCTGGTCTGGAGACTGACCCACAATGAGCCAGTCATCTAGGTAGGGAAAGATGGCAATCCTTTGCCTTCTTAAATGAGCAACTCCTACTGCCAGGCATTTGTGAATACCCTTGGGGCAGAGGTAAGGCCGAAGGGGCATTACTCTGAACTGGTAATGGCCTGAGGCCAGTTTGAATCTGAGGTACTTTCGGTGGGAGCTTCTGATAAGAACATGGAAGTAGGCATCCTTGAGGTCCAGGGAAGCTAGACAGTCCCCTGGCCTTAGGGAAGGAAAATCATTGCCAGAGTCACCATTTTGAATTTTGGTTTTTAAAAGTGCTTGTTCAGATATCTTAAGTCCAGAATGGGCCACCATTCTCCTGTCTTTTTGGGGTAAGGAAGTACCTGGAGTACAGACCCTTGCCCTGGTGTGAGGAGAAACCCTTTCTACAGCTCTGAGAGCCAGGAGGGTTGAGACTTCTGTTTCCAAAGCAAAAGTCTCTAGAGGATTTGCAGGTGGAAAAGATCTGATTCTCATCTTTGGAAATGTTTTTGAAGCTGAGAACCAGACCCTGGCTTACTACTTCCAGGACCCACTTGTCTGATGTTAAAGACTCCCAGTCCTGAACGAAATAAGCCAGCCTGCCCCCTACAGATAATGGAGAACCGGCCCTGGACACCCCATCAGGGTGCCTGTTTGACAAGGGCTTTAGGCTGAGGGGTGGGAGCAGGCCTGCTTGCACCCTGTCTGCCTCTCCCTCTGAAGAACCCCTCTGAGCATAAGCAGAGAGGAGGCCTGGGTTTGGTAAAGGCCTGTGAAAAGGCCTGCCTCTACCCCGGGGCTGTCTCTGAGGAGTGCCTTGCAGCTCCTTGGCTTGTGCACTCCTATAAGTGGTTCTATATTCATCCATTTTCTTCATATAATTCTCTGTCTGCTCCCCAAACAGAGAATTTCCCACCTCAGGAAAATCCATAGCCTTAGTCTGGGTATCCTGTGACAAACTAGTACACCTCAGCCAAGCAATCTCGAAAGCCACAGATGTAGCCATGACTCTAGAGGATACATCATTAGAATCCACAGCAGCATGGAACTGCACCTTGGATGCCTCAATACCATCAGCAGCCACCTGCTCCAGCTCCTTGGCAAGCTGGCCAGGGGCCTGTTTGGCTAAAGCCATGACAGTGTCCCATCTAGATTTTTGATATCTTGCCACATAAGCCATGTAATTTGCTTGTCTGAGTCCCAAGGACGCTGCCATGTATTGTTTTTTAGCCATGGCATCAATCTTCCTGGAGTCCTTGTCAGGAGGATGTGAAGCCAGGGGAATATTAGCCTTATCACAGGCTGCAGCCTGAACTACCCAACATGACTGCATTGCTGTGAAAGAAATTCTGTATCAGGACCTGACAAAGTGTACCTCCTGTCCATCTTTTTGTCCACAGGAGGCACAGAATTAGGAGCTTTTAAAATTTTTATTGCTTGTTTCCTAAATGATTTATGTAAAGGAATAGACAATCTCCTGGACTCTGGGATATCCATCATTTCCACAAAGTCAGGTTCCTCTTGCTCATCCATAGCTTCCTCCAATGGAAGCTGGAGGGTTTCAGCAACTTTTATAAAACAGAAAATGAGAAGGGGACTCAGAAAGCGTAGTGGGAGATTCTAAAGGTCTGTCTGGGGAGATGTCCGGTTCAATGGGCACATCCAGACTCACAAAGTCACATTCACACTGTTCATAATCATCCTCCCCTCCTCTGGTTCATAAACTCTTCTATATCATATTCTTGAACCGGTGGAACCAGCCGAACCGACCTTTTGCCAGATAGTGGCGGTTAGAGACGGAACTCAGAAAGTGACTGGACAATTTGTATTGCTTTAGCTATCTCTGCAGCAGTTGGAGAAGAATTTTGACTCACACCTGCTGATTTTCTAGTTTTCTTTGCTGGAACTGGCTCCTCAGAGTCAGCTTTACATTGCCGAGGAAGTCTCGCCCTGGTCAGAGGCACTCTCTCCTGTTGGTTGGCACCTAACGGGCTGGCCATCGGGTCAGCGGACTTTTGGCCTCTCGTTCCCTGAGCCTACCAACTCTCTTATCTAGGTAGCTGCAGGAAATTCTTACAAATCTGGCAGTCTGAATTGAGGTGGTCAAACCCCAGACAATATACACATGTGGTGTGTGGGTCAGCCTTGGCAAAGGCTTCCCCATAGACACTACAGTGCTGAAACCCAGTGGGCCTGGTTTTTCTTTTGGGTTTCTCAGACATAATGCCAGCCTAACCAAAAACTTGCCCTTTTCCGGCGGTGCCAGGCAAGACACCTTATCGGTTCCCAACCGTGTCAGGGTCGTGGAAAAAACGTAATGAAATCCATTTTTTAGAACGGATAAGAACCGGGAACCGCACTCTAAAAGCTGTCAAATGCTTGAGAATAAAGTTTTAAAACAATCTGATCGGTTCGAACCGAACCGATAAACATTTACAAGTTCCACACAGAAATAAACCTGTCTATTACTTACAATACCACAGACAGAGCTTGAACCCGATCGATTTGCGGTTAAATAATAATAATCGCGTTGTATTTAACCGAGAAAAACTGTTTCAAACCAGAAATGAACCGAGCAGTAGGAGGAATCTCGGAGCGACTGTTCAGTGAGGCGGAGTAAAGAACCGACAGTTTCAGTTTGAAATCCTCCAGACAGAGCTTTCTAACCGAGCTATGGCTCCAAGTTCCAGGCCTGGCATGGAAGTTAGCTCTTCACCCGGAGTAGTTCTAATGGTGGGACAAACTGCATTAGTCATAATATAGCAAGACTTCATGTTGTCTGAAAGGAAGTATCAAGATTGTCCGGCTAGGCTTATTGGAGTTGAGGGATAAGAGGGTATTACAGACTTCTAGGCAAGAGACTGAGGGAAAGCATCCAGTTGGGGTTCAGGTGGGTGGGGAGGAGAGGGTGGGCGGGAGGGGCGGGCGAAGTGCACAGGTAATGAAAAAGGAGTTAAGTTCAGAGGTTACAGAGACTGGGTTGGAGACTGACGACCATCAATGATGAGCATGGGGTGGATTTTAGGGTTGGAGGGTCAAAGAGAGTGGATTGTGTACCAGAAATTGGCAGGGAGTTATAGTTTAGCTGAAGGTGGCAGTGGACGGTATGTAACTTTTGCAGACCTTATAGTTTTGATACAGGTGTTTTTCAGGGTCCTATAAAGCTGTAGGTCAGAGGGAACTAGACGCTTTGAAATGGGATTAAGCTTAATTAATTTCTTGCATTTCCATTTTATGAATTATCAGCCTCTTGGGTAACAGAGAATTAGAAATCTTAATGCAGTCCACATATGGAACTATCTACAGATTTCCTTTCATCAAGTTACTTAGTTAGAGGGATGGGGGTGGGTGGAAATGGGCAGAACAGGCAGAATCATTAAATGAGTACTTCTGCTCAGTATTTACTAAAGATAAAGGGGCCTGCCCCCAAGTGGGGTGGGAGGTTGGTCAGGAGGGAGGAGGTGACAGACAGGGAAATCAGACTGTGCAGCTTACTGGAGGGCTTGAGGGTACTGAGAATGGACAAGGTAGCAGGGCCAGATGGCATACACCCCGGGTGCTGAAGGAGCTGACAGAAGTCCTGGCAGAATGATTGGCAGGCCTGTTCAATGCCTTCCTGGACTCGGGAGTATATCTCAGGAGTGGTGGATGGTGCACGTGGTACCCTCCACAAGAGCAGCACCAAGGATGAGCCAGGAAACTACAGACCAGTAAGCCTCACATTCATCATGGGAAAGCTGATGGAGACAATCCTGAAGGAGACGCTGGTTTCCTCATAGAGGCTAATGGACTGTAGGACAGAAGACAGTATGGGTCTGTTTCAAGCGGATGTGGTCAGACCAACCTGGTGGAATACTATGACTGGGTAATAAGGCAATTAGACAGGGGCCATGCAGTGGATGTACTGTACCTGGACTTTAGTAAGGCATTCAATTTGGTGCCACAAGGGAGGCTAGGAAGTAAGCTGGAAGGCACAGAGGTGGGGGCAAAGATGGTGGGCTAGGTAGTGAACTGACTACAAGGAAACAGCAGAAGATGGTGGTAGGAGGAGCTCTCATCTCCCAGGGTGGTGACAAGTGGGGTACCACAGGGCTCTGTTCTGGGGCCGGTGTTGTTTGGAATGTTCATGTGCAACATCTCAATAGGCATCAAGAGCAAGATCAATCTGTTTGCAGATGATACCAAGATGGGAGCAGTAGTAGATGACTTAGAAGGGTGGCAGAGGTTGCAAGATGATCTGGCAAAATTGAGGCCTGATTGGACACTTGACAGCTGGGGTTTGATGCCAAGAAATTCAAGGTGCTGCATTTTGGTGCAAAAATGAAAGGAGGAGCTACCAGCTAAGGGGTTCAACCAGCCAAGATGGAAGAGGAGAAGGGTCTGGAGGTGATCATAACGGAGACAAGGAACAACACAGCACAGTGCAGAAAGGCAGCAAAAGGCCAACAGGATGCTGGGTTGTATTGCCAGAAGCTTATCCTCTGGGGGTGGTGATCCTGCCACTATACGTCACTGGTTAGATCACACCTGAAGTACTGCATGCAGTTCTGGCAACCGTGCCTGAAGAAGGACATTAGTTTACTGGAGTGGGTGCAGTGCAGGGCAACAAAAGAATCCAGGGGCTAGGGGACTTACCCTATGAGAGCAGGCTGAGGGAATTGAACATGCATTCCCTGGAGGACAGGAGGAATGGGGTGGCATGATTGAAACCTTCAAGTACATGAAGGGAATAAATAAGATGGGCATTGAGGAGCTTTTCAAATTAAGGAGGAAAGGGACACTCAAGGGCACGATCTGAGATTGGAAGGGGAAGGTTCAGGAAATAAAGGAGACACTTTTTTGTGGAGAGGGTGGTGTCTGGGTGGAAAGCATTGCCAGAGGAAGTGGTATCCTGTAGAACAGTGGGCTGCTTCAAAGAGGATGGGACAGGGTAAGGGAGAAGGTCACTGGAGGAGGGGGCAGCTGCAGTGTAGGGCTGCTAGCTGCACAATCGAGCAAGCTTGATAGACCATAAGGCCTTTATCTGCTAGCAGTTTTGTATGTTCAGTATGTCCTCAAGACATGAAATAAAATTGTTTTGTACAATATTTCTTCTAACATAACCTTATTGCTAATTTGGTTACTTCTTCTCAACTTGAAATATTCTCCCATCTAAAACTAGTCTTGTGCCAGTTAGGGTAACCCTCAAGACTGATTTTTTGCCATTCAAGTTGAATGCTTCCTTCCTTCCCAATCCCTACCAGGAGTGTATACCAGGGAGGGAGGGACTTCAAAGCGACTTAGTATATTAGACTTGGTGCAGTGGTACCCAGTGTCAGTTTCCTCCTGTTTAGCCATGTCAATCAGTAGCTTGAGTGAAGAAGCATCAAGAATAGTCAAGGCCATCACTTTGCACCTACCTATCATCTTTCAATTTGCCAGCTGTCCATTAGATCCCAAGGTACATGTCTTGTGGAGGCACACACGTGTGCAGCAGTGTTTTTTATACATCACCACCTGCTGTCTCTCCAACTAAAAGCAGAGACAAGAAACCAGATAGTGCGTGAAAAAGCAAATACACTCCGAAGGCTATAATCAAGGGTGACCATTTACTGAATGCAGACAATGAACAACAAACACTAAAGCCCCAGCATTTTGAACCCTGTGGGTTCTTCATCAGGAGGAAGGATTACTGAAAGACAAAAGTTCAATTAAATAGTGTAGCCATTTAAAGACCAGTACAAAAAAATGCCTCTAAGTGACAAACTAACAAAGTCAAAATTAGCCAAGAGTGCTAGTAAAAATGAAGTGAAGGAAATAAAAATACTTAAACATGTTCAGCAAACTTAGGATAGCTCAGCATATTGCCAGAAAGAGTTGATAACATTATAAATGTTGATAACACTATAAATGTTGTAACAGTATTCATTTTGAATAATATTTAAGTAATAACCAGCACTCTATAATAGTGAGCTGTAACAACTTGAAGAAATTCCAGAGCATCTGTAAATAAAAGACAGAGGAAGATAATTTAATCAAAATGCTTGGGTTTTAGTGTTGTTCCTTGCTTGCACTCAGTAAATGATCACCCTTTGATTACAGTCCTCGGAGTGTACTCTATGCTTTTGTGCACTGTCTGTTTTTTTCTCGGCTTTGCTTTTTGGTGCAGCATTTCTTTCCAAGTGTAGGGCATCTGGTTGGTTGCTGTCTCTTCAACAACCCTGCAGACAGCAATGCATATTTATAGCATTTATAAGCAGTGACACAAGCAGGACAGCTAGTTGTGGCAGAGCACATCATGGCAGTAGTATCAGTATAGCTTTGGTCATCATGAAACCTTAGGCTGGGTGCCACTGTATGGCGAGGTTGTGTTCCCCCCTCAGCTGTTCACAAGTTTACATAGTTCTGTATCAGTATCCCCTTGCAGATCTCTGTAGGATATCATGCCATGCAATAACCGTTGTCCCACCTGATGCTTTGTTTGCATACTCATGCTGCATGCCAAGATAACTCAGTGTGGTCAAAGTGGCTGCTGTGCAAATGCTCGTACCCCCCCTCCAGAACTTGAGTGCATTGCCTCCATGATAGTACTCCAGCTCCAGCAACCAAAGACAGTGAACCCAGAAAGTATATAATGACCTCCACCACATCATCAGATTGGTCTACAGTGTTTCCTTTCAATTAGATGTTTTTAAACTAATAGGTTTAGTTTAAAAAGCACTGTATGATTCAGAACATGGTATATATTTAATGTTCTTTCAAAGGCTTATTATTTGTTTTGGTCTGACCAGTCACTTGATGGAATCAACAGCATGCAGAGAACATGTGAAAGTGTAGTATAAAGAACACAGTTTCTGTGGGACAAAATCATTTGCTTTATTTCTCACAAGAGATACTGATGCAGTCTATTAGTAACAACAGAACTACAATTCTTTCCAACTACTCCTTTAGAAGTAGTGACTTTAGTAAATATTCATTACAGGACTGGACACTGTTTATTGTGATGAACCTGTAAATAGCCCAGGACTCTGCAGGTCAGAGTGATCAATCAAGGTAGACAGTACTGCACATAGCAACTGATACACTATTTACTTTGCTAGGATACTTCAGTAAAGTACAAAGATGCACATTTACAACTGCCATAGTAACCAAGATTATTCAGACATTTTATGCCAGCCAGACTATGAATACAACTGTCTTATTCATATCCTTAAAAACTTAGCAGTTCATATACTGTACCCTAATTATCATTAAATGCCAAATCATCAATAAAGGGTATGATACAACAGGCTGTGCAATCAACATTTCCACAAATGGAAAAGACTGCATAATGTATGACTGCTGTAGACATGAATATATTACCTACTCTGGGCCCTCTTCTACAGTATGTGGCAAACAATATTGTTTCCAGTTTTTACTTGCCCATTTTGAAGCACTCTTCAAACTGAGGCAGAAAGGATGGGAAAGGAATACATCATTGCCTTCCATCCACATCAGTTACATTCCAAACGTTAGCGAGGTTAAGTATGAGACAATATGATTTAGTTGCATACAGTGTACTCTATACTTTACCGTAGATGCCCCCTCCACTCAAACATTTGCACTGGCTGCATTTAATAATAGGTTCTTGAGACACAATTGATTAATAAATGAGACTTTGGGGATTTTTTTGTGAATTGGGTTTACGTATATTTTGACCTGGACATGTGAATAAGTTACTTGACCCATTCAAGCACAATTCTGTTAAACTACTTGAAGAGTTTAACATCAGAGTTGTCACTGTGACATTTAATAGCCATCAGATCAAAATGATTTTCATTTTCTGCTAGTTGATAGATTTGAACCCAGGCACCAATATGCCAGCAGCCTGCCATTATAAAGTGCAGCAATGTGTAGCTCTATGCTCCTGTGTTACTTTTCAATTCATAGAGCACCAAACATACATTTTCAAAGAGCTGCCTTTCTTGAAATGACACAAGCCCACTGGTGTATGCTGAGAAATGGAGCTGCATGAACATTCAGATACCTAACCTATGAATGGTTCATCCTTTTCCTTTAAACCTCAAAACTGTCTGCAAATTTGACAGCTGTAAATGCTCAGTTATTGCAGTCAATGGATATCTAGAAAAATGGGCCGATGAAATCCTCCCCCAGGATGTCCTATTGTTGAGTGAGTAGCCTTTTTTTTTTTTTTTCTTAATAAAATACCTTTCATATGGATCAAAGCACTGCACTTTGTTTTATGTTACACAACTGTATTAAACAATAAACATGACTGGCTTTGAGCCATTGCAAATCGACACAAAACAATAGGGAAATAACTTCATAACATACATAAATCACAACACTGTCCTTCTCTTCAGTGGCGGTTACCTGAGATGACTGAAAGCCAAGGTAATCCATGCATTTCTGAGGCATATTTAACTATTTAATTGCTAACCTATTTTTTAACCTGTTAACATAAAGTTAAAGTTGCACAACAACAAAACTGGGCAGAAATATAACCATTTTAAATTCAATACAGTATATTTATTTGAGCAAAAATAGTAGCAACTTTAAAAAAGCAGTGCAACAGAAAATGTTTTCTGTGAAAGTCTGTATCAACTCTAATTAGTAAAAATATTAGCATAACTTCTATATTTGTGCATCATAAGTTTTTTTTTCTTGGCCTAACTCTTGCCAAGCCTGCAATGCTATTTCTAAGCCAAATGTGGGCCATCTCCCCCGAGGAAAAACTAAATGAAAACATTATAACATACTCAAAATTTTGAGGTAAACAATTTTGCCTCTAAATAAAATTTAGAAGATTCCTGGAATTGTTTTTTTTTTTTTTTTTTTGCAGTTGATATTTTCTTGATTTTAATATAATGTTTACAGGCATAACAGATATAAACCATAACTACATATTACATTCATATATAGAGAAACAAAGAAACATTTATCAATCAGTACGATATAAAACTAAAGATTAAGGTTAATGCCAGACCCTTCATGAGAAGGAGTCATACCTACAGTATTTGAAGAGTGACTACATTGCATATTTGCAGCTGCAATATGAAAAATTATTTTATTGAGAAAAAAGGTAGGGTCATATTTTTGAAACTAGAAACTGTTCCAGGATGCCAGGATTAACATAAATTAAATAATGGTTCAGAGGAACACTTCCAGGCAGAATTAGACCACAAAAATAAATAAATAAATAAAATAAAAATGGAGATTCAGCTCCTGTGTTGTGCCAACGTATATTTATGGTTTCTTCCACCACAATAATCAACAGTTGGTGCAAAGCCACTTCTTTAGGACTGGTGGTCTGTTACAAATGTTGCTTGCAAGCGCTGCTGGACATTAAATTCCAGATATACTGTAGCTCATAAGAAAAACCAGCTTTCCAAACCTCCTGTGTACCTGTTCATTAATCATTGCTGTCATTGAACTGCTGCAATAAAGCTTATCAAAGCTTTCCAAAACAAGCCAACTTCCTGCTGTCAGAAGCACATAGAGCCGTATTTTTGCCCGATTTTGTTGCAGTGCAACTTTATGTTAAAAGTTAAAAATTAGATTAGCACTGCAGTCAGTGTTGAAAGCAAGTGCCTGTCAGCCCTGCCATTTTTATTCCCTGGTTCTAGTGGTTCCCCTCCCTCTCTTTGTCTGGACCTGAACACATAGGGTGGGATATTCAGGGTTGCACATGGTGCAACAGTGTTAGCACCATGCACAACCCACTGATGCACCCCAGCATGATATTCACATAGGGATGTTGTGCGCGCAGATCCTGATGCACTGGGGTGCACCAGTAATCTATGCAGCACAAGTGCGGGAGGCGTGCTTATACATGTTCCCGCACATCCGATATTCAGCCTGGGATGTGGTGCATATGCTGATGCAACCCCACTTCATACGGACACTGGTGCTCAAAAGTTGAGCAAAAAGAAATAGGAGCAAGGGCTGGCCACCACAGGTGAGCTGCCGTATTGCAGAGCGCAACACGCAGCTGCCAGCTGTGGTGGCCACCCAAACCCGGGGCCAGGGTCTGTCAATGCTGCACCCTCCCACCTTATCATGGGCACTGTAATTGATACAGTATCCCTGGTGGTCCAGTAGACTGCTTCCAGCCTGATCACGGGCATAAGTATATTGAATTCATGTCCAATATCCTGGTGGTCCAGTGACCACTTCCAGCCAATCATGGGCATAGGTATAATTAAAAATATCTTAAATTATCCCTGGTGGTCAGTAGTACCCCCTCCACCCACCCACCCACTGAGCCTACCAGCCCGCTCTCCCAGTCAGCGGCAGGTGGCAGCTCCCTACCGTCAAGCTGCCTGGCCACCCACCGACTGACTGCATACAGTGCGGCTGTACACCCATTGGTCCACAGTGTGGGCCAATGGGCATCTGGATTCATACTGCACTACACAGTCCAGATATGTGAATGGATCATTCACATATCTGGACTACATAATCGTATGGTCTGCATGCCGTTGGCCCAGCTGGACCAATGGGTGTATAGTCGCCCTGCTGGCTAGCGTCAGTCAGCCGCGCCAGACAGCTTGCAGGTAGGAGATGCCACCCGCCGCTGACTGGGGAGCGGGTGGGGCTTCAGTGGCAGGTGGGGAGGGGGTACCGTTGGACCACCAGGATAATTTAACATGTTTTAAATATACCCATGTCCCGGATCGGGCTGAAAGTATTCCACTGGACCACCAGGGCTACTGGACTTGGATTATTTTATACTGATGCTCGCGATGAGCATTGGGGCACTTTGCCTAATGTGCGAGGGCATCTGTCCCCTACGGCTGCCCCTGGCACGGTGCCAGGCACAAGTCGCTAGATCGGTGTGCCTTGCATGCAATGGGGCCATAATGAAATGCTAATGCCCCGTTGTGCCTTGCCACATTATGGCTCCATTTGCATTATCAACTGCTGAATATCATGGTTCCTGTGCACAGCGCAGCAGCACTTGCGCTGGTGCGCCCCTGCTCTTCTCTTGCACTTGCGCTGGCGCTGTGCCACTGCACCATGCGCCAATGTGGGAAGCCCACGTTGCCATATTCAGCATTGCTGAGCCATGGCGCAGCACTGTGAATATCACTCAGTCCACACCTTGGCGCATCCCAGTTGCGCAGCACCCATATAGCACCCTGCCAGGCACATTTCTGAATATCCCACCCCTTATTTTCAATTTCATGATTTTTCTATCAAACTTTTCATTCTTATGTTTTAATACAATAGTAAACTAAAAGCAAAAGCTGATAATAATCTTTTATTTTTATTTTAATTATATCTGAGAATACATGTGAGCGGATGCTCATTTGTAGGTTCTGTGTCAGTTACAAGAAGAAAGTGAACAGACACATAGCATTACATACAAGGTATTACATTAACAAGCAAGTACAAAATTGCATTGGTACAAAACAACATATTACAAGCTCGGTAGACAATAAATTGGTGTGGATTACAAGATTGGGATAGCATTTAGCTTAAGGTATAACATTAAGACATTGCTTTAGCATCGGTGAGAAGGTGCCTGCATCAGAGAGTTAAGCATGCTTGTAGGGGAGAAACAGAGTGGAGAACATGCACAGCTGCAGCATAGTGAAATGTATGCCAGAGTAAGGGTTAAGAACAGATTTAAGGAAAGTTGGAGGCAGGGGCTAGGAAAGCAGCAGACAGCAGGGCATGAAGGCAGGGACAGAGAGGAGAATGGGTGCCCAGTGGGGAGTGGAGGGGGTAGATGGGAGGTGGGGCAATGAAGTGCTGTAAAGATGGATGCACCCAGGATTAGGTGGAACACTAAGTGCAACTGCTTTATGGTGATCCAAATGTAGGAGAGTTGTTTTGGTCATTATGAATGGACAACGGAGTCACAATTATCATCTGTGGCAGGTGCTGCCTGAGCTTTCACTTGAAAGCACCAATGGTTGTGGTATCAGAGATGTCTGAAGGATGGGCGTTGGTCCATTGTGATGCACAGTAGTAGAATGCACTTTGACCCTGTGCAGTGCAGCATCTAGGTTCACTGAAAATTTGGCTGTGGGTGCTTCTGGTCAGCATGGCACTTACATGGCACGAGAGCAGATTCTGACTCCTGGTGGCATCTGATTTAGTATGATTTTTCTGGCCAGTAGACAGGTATAGTATTTAACTCTGCTCTTTAGCTGGAGCCACCCTGCCTGTGAATAGAGCTCACAGGTGTGAGTAAGCTTTGCAGCACCTGTGAGGAGTCAGCAGGCCTTATTAAGGGCCAGAGATACGATGGAGGGCTGAGTCTGGTACAGAACCATAAACTGCTAGGCTGTATTCAGCGAGTGTAACAACTGAGCTGGTGATGGCCATGTTAAGTGCTTCATATGTAAGGCTGTGCTTGTGGTGGTGGAGTATCCCGATTCTGGAACTGATGGCCTTGGCTGTGTTGTCTGTATGCTGTGCATCGGACAGAGTGGGAGTCAAAGGTGGTACCCAGGTACTTTAAAGTACTGCACGAGGTCCAGCACATCACCACTGTTGTTCAGGATGGACTGTGGGAAGGTCTTGTGTTTGCTGTGGGTGCTGGAGTAGATCATAGTCTTAGTTTTCTTGTAGTTAAGGATTAGTCTGTGCTCCTTAAACCATGTTTCAGCAGCAGTAAATCCTAGTTGGAGGTCATTTTGAAGTAGTTCGGGGTTATGTGACAGGCAAAATGACAGCATCATCAGTATACAATAGCATGTGACTGGTGCAAGAGCCTGGAAGTTTATTTAAGAAGATATTGCAGAGAAGGGCCCCAGTATTGATCCATGGGGACCCCGAGTGAACAGGTTTGCATGTAGTAGTAAAAACCTTTATTTTTATACAGGAAAGTTGTTGACAATTTTACATCATTAGGATGTAGTCCTATTTGCAAAATGCTCCTGTTTTATAAAATTAAGCAGCTGAAAGCAGATATAGTTATAACACAAAACAACAAAGTAGACTAGACAATCCATTCATTTGACAATACAAATAAATTAATACAGAAATCATATCACAATACGCTTAGTCGCTATTAACGAGGATATATATATTGCACTTCAATATTCTAGATATATTTTAAGTTTTCTAATTTCTAGCCATAAAATTCACACCTAGTTCTTAATTCTAACTTTAAACTTGTTAAGAAAGATTTCACATCTTCAAATTCTTTATTACTGATTTTAACATGTTCCATATTCTATCTACAATCACTGGGAAACACAGATTACTATATGTATTTGTGAGTTTGGGAAAAGCAACATTTCTTGCATTTATATTTCGCAAATTATGAACATGTTTTCACTTCCAATTTATCACTTAGATACTCTAGCTGTTTCTGATTTAGCATCTATAAATCTGCATTGCCCATGCAATCCACCTTTGGCTTCCTGCTAGAGCCAACCTAGTTCCTCTAGTAGATCACAATGATGAACTTTATAACTTTCTCATTATAAATCTAGCCATTCTATTATACAATATATCAATTTTCTGTAAAAGGCCTTTGATGCCAGGTCATATACATGGTTGCCATATTTTAGTACTGGTAAAAGAGTTGATTTATTACAGTTTCCCTTATTGTTTTATTCATACGAAAACTAGTCTGTCTAAACACTCTCAACCTTTTATTTACCTTTGGTACTGTATCTAATATGTGTTTATCAAATTTTAAGACATCATCAATCCATACTCCCAAGTATCTATATTCCGATACCTGTTCTAACACTTCATTTTGTAATGTTTTTATAGTTACTATTTCTTTACTTTTGTTCATCATTCAATGAGTTTTACAAAAAAACATAAGTTTTGTTTTTTACTATTAACTATTAATCTCGATTCAATCAACCATGTACCTAATCTGGTAAAATCTGCCTGTAATTTAATTTCCAGTTCTCCATGTGTACTTCCACTCACAATCAGCAGAGTGTCATCTGTATAAAAACTTATATTTGAACATTTTATAATGTCTACAAATGTCTTTATATAAATCAGGAACAATGTTGGCCCCAAAATGGAGCCTTGTGGGACTCTCTCTGTACAGGTATTTTACCAGATAACACCTCATTTATGCTTACTTGCTGTGTTCTATTTCTTAGATAGGATGTAAACCAATTGTAAGATTCCTTAGTTAAACTAATCTCTGCAAGCCATTCCCCAAAAGTCTATGAGACACTGTATCAAAAGGCCTCTGAGGCAATGTCCCAATCTTGACCTACTGTGAGCGATTGCTGAGATAGTTTTTAAATCATAGAACTGTATCAGAAGAGAAACTGGTGTCGCTAGCTGTTCAAGGAGGAGTGTGTGGTGAACCGATCAAAAGCTTTATAGGGTCAATGAAGGTAGCCCCCACTAGCCGCCCTTGATCCAAGGCTTGGTGGATATAACCAGTGAATTCCAACAGGGCTGTGATAGTGCTGTGTCCCACTTGGAACCCATGTTGTTCTGAGCATAGGAGTTGGTGCATGTTTAGGTATTCCAGAAGCTGATCCACCACTATCTGTTCAAGTGCTTTGGAGAATGGCGGAATGCGGAGATCAGTCTGTAGTTGTTCTGTAATGCCCAGTCTCCACTTCTGTGAACTGGTGTTATAGAAGCCAACTTCCAGAGCTGGGGAAACTGAGAGTGGTGGAGGATAGATTGATGGTGGTCAGGGGCTTAGTACTTCTGCAAGTGCTATAGTGATGAACTTTAGGTCCAGAGTGTCTCTACTGTGTCTCAACTTTCCCAGCACCTTCTCAAGGTACTTTCTAGCCTCAGTAGTGCTGACTACTTTAAAGTAAAAAGTGGATGGTTCCCATAGTGGACTGAATACCCACTGGGTGCTTCTGGACTGAGGGTCAAAGTAGTCTGCTTGAGCATTCCACTTAGGTCTGTGAAGGCAGCATTTAGGGCATTTGCTATCTGGAGTGGATCCACTGTTGGTACATCATTGACCAGGAGCATGGAGGGGTCTGTTTTGGGATCCTTGCCAGTAATATCACTGAGGCTGGCCCAGAAGGATTTGCTGAAGTTCCAGGAGTTGGAGAGTGCTTACTTGTAGTAGGAGCATTTTGCTAGGCTGATAGCTTTTGTTCACTCATTTCTAGCTTTTTATATAGTTGGATAATGGCATCTGTACCATGTGCACATGCCTTTATCCAGAGTTGGTCTAGAGCATTGAGTTGTAGCAGGAGTTCTGGTGTTATCCAGGGGCTGCAGGGAGTTTTAGATGTTCTTGTTTTTAGCAGGGCATGTTATCGCAAGTGGCATTGCATTTTGTGATAAAGCATCCGAGTGCAATGTCTATGTTATTTGTTTCATGTAGGTCACAACAGTCTAGGCCTTGAAGGTCTGCCTTGAGTTGTGGTAGGTGCCCTTGAGGAGTACACGGTTGGTTATGGTTCTGGGCAGGAGCTTGATGAAGTTGTTTTGCCAGTGCAGGTAATGGGTGAATGATCACCAGTGAGTCGGGAGGACAGTGGTGTTGGTAATGTGGGCTGGTCGGTTTGAGAG
Organism: Neoceratodus forsteri; assembly: GCA_016271365.2. Classification (NCBI taxonomy): domain Eukaryota; kingdom Metazoa; phylum Chordata; order Ceratodontiformes; family Ceratodontidae; genus Neoceratodus; species Neoceratodus forsteri. The sequence continues at coordinate 388,132,648 of CM057456.1, forward strand.
ATCCAGTCCACAGTGTACTAGTACCAGTTTTGTAGCTGACCCTAGTTGGGGGTTGCCACCGTCTGGGAAAAGTGGATAGTTGCAAGGGTGTCTCTCGTGGCAGCTGCGGAGATGGCCAATTGATGTTGAAACCCCCTGAGAAGAATGATCTAGGAGTTAAGGTGCAGGGTGGTAATAAAGTCACAGTCGCTAGCACCAGGAATTGTTGTTTAGGTAGGGATGTAGACTGTGAGGATTGTAGCGCCTTGTTGTGAGCACTTAGTAGGATTTTGAGGGTAGGATTTGCAGACTGGTGCTTCTGTTGGGGAGGGAAGGATATGCCCTGAAGTGTGTCCTTTACTTAGATTATGCAACCCCTCCTTTCTTCGGAGGTATGCTCTGCCCAAAAGGGTGTATCCAGGCAGCATGATGGCAGAGTCTGGTACCTTTAAGGCCAGCCACGCTTTCCAAGGATCAAGAGGATATTGGATTTTATCTGGTAATCCTTACCTTAGGTTGTCCTGTTTGGGCAGCAGACTGCAGATGTTTAAGGTGGCAAGGGTGAGTCCTGTAGATTTTGTTGTGGGTTATTCTGAGAGCGAGGCGGGCCAGGGTTGGGGTGTATGTTACCTGATAGCATTAGTAGTAGCAGTAGTAGGCAGGTAATGTGTTCAGAAGGAGTTTGTAGCTCTTGAGCATTGCTGTGTCCCTGATATCAGCATTTTAGAGGAGATGTAGCGCAACGTGTCCATGGAAAGGTCACAAGCACCACATTGGCTGCGCTTGAACAAAATGCCATCCTGTGGACTGTAGAACTTTAAAAGGAGGGCAGACTGAGAGAAAGCTGCATTGTGTTTAAAGACAGTCATTGAACTGATTCTAGCTGAGGGTGGTGAGAAATATACAAAGATGAGAGGAATAGAGAAACAAGGAAATAACTGAACAAGTTAAATAGTCACCCTGAATTTAAAATCTTGCTGAAAGACTAAAAATAAACTTGACAAATATGAACAAGAACTAATGAAAAGAAACAGACAAAACTTGAAAAGGGACGACAACGACTGCAGGCTTGGGAATATTCTGTCCTAGCCAAGAGGACCTAGATCTTACAGCAGGGGTCATTAAGGTAATGAAAACGTGTCACAATTGAGGAAGAAGGACCCAGAGAGTAGCATGACATGGTAGTAGTAGTAGAAGAGCATCACCTGAAAAAATGAGGAGGGAAAGAAGAGGGCCAGAACAAGAACTCAGGAGCAACACCAGGAAGACTTAAAAATTGTAAAACTATCAAAAGTAAAATTAAATGAAACCCAGATGAAATTGCTGCAGAAAGGCCTTGATTTTGCAACCTCCAGAGATACAGATCACTAAGACTCAAGTAGACTTATTCAAATTCTTCAGGAACATGAGATAAGGGAATGTCATGGAAAGAAAAACTTTCAGAGATGGGGTTTAATGTAGAAACCTCCATGGAGGGAGGATGGATATGAACATGGTTAACTTATTAAAGAAACTGAGTGAGTCACAAATAGATGTTGAATGTGATAATGATTTAGTAGAAAATGAAATGGAAGAAGATATCCATGTATCAGAGAGCTTGCTGCAGGAAGGAAACATAGAGAGAGATAACAATTGAGGGGGATTATGAGGAGACAATGTAGAAGCTATTAGAGAAGATTCTCTAAGTAATGAAAGAAGGAAGTTATTTAATTACCCTCTCAATTTTGTCCTGACATGAATAATGGTTTGGTAAATGTGTTGAGACAGTGGTATTAAGAGAGATGGATAAAGCCCTAAAAGGAACACAAAAGAATAGGAGGAATAATCGAATGGATTAGAAAGAAAGGCACTAAGGGAACTCTCAGAAATGAATGTCATAATTAAATCTGCAGACAAAGGGGAAACACAGTAATTATGGATTGTGAAGACTATGCAAGAAGCGATTAGAACTATTAAGTGATTGTAGAAAATATAGAAAGTTAACAAAATCCAACTGATGTATTTAAGAAAGAACTGCTTGGTTTGTCAGAATGGGGAAAACATCTGCATATATTAGTGAGGAAGAATTTAAATTCATATAATAATACCCCCCACACCCACACTATACACACTTCCAAATTCACAAGAGATTACGAATCTCTCGACATCCCGTAGTCTCAGGAGTAGGATCTCTAACTGATAACTTTATCAATTTATAGATTTCTTTCTGGAAAAATGTCTGACAGACATAAAATCCTAACTGAGAGACACTATGGACATTCTGGACAAAACTCAAAACCTGACATGGGATCACAACTGCATATGGCTTGGTATAGATGTGGAATCCCTATACACTAGCATTTTATGTCAGGATGGGATAGAAGCATGTTCACGATTCATGAGGAATAATCCCAGATGTTCTGAATTTCCTGTTGAATTTATTTTGGCTGCCCTGGATTTTGTCTTAACCCATAACTTTTTGAGTTTGATGGGGTATCTATTTACAGCTAGAGGGAACAGCAATGGGGCAGCAATGGCTCCTAGTTCTGCTAATCTCTTCCTTGTGCACTGGGAACAGACATGTATATTTTTCTGACACACTAAATATGATTTAAGGACCACATAGTAAGGATTAGGAAGGAGGGGGTTGGGTGGAAGCAGGAACGTATAAGGCGAAGCACTAAATGAGTACTTCTGCCTCAGCATTTACTAAAAGAAGAGGAGGGTGACACCCAAGGTGGGAGAAATGGCAGAAGCAGGGGGAAGTGGTGACAGATGGGAAATCATGGAGAGCAGAGTTCAAGAGGGTTTGAAGGCACTGAGGGTGGACAAGGCGCCAGGCCCAGATGGCATCCACTCCAGGGTACTGAAGGAGCTGGCAAGAGGTCCTTGCAGGACCTTTGGCAGACCTATCTGCATGCCCTCACTACATTCGGGTGTGTACCTCAGGACTGGAGGATGGCTTATGTGGTGCCCTCCACAAGAGTGGCCCCAAGGATGAACCGGGAAACTACAGACCAGTGAGCCTCACATCCATTGTGGGTAAGCTAATGGAGACTATTCTGAAGGAGAGGCTGGTGGCCCTCCTAGAGGCCAAAGGACTACAGGACAGCAGACAGTATGGCTTCATATGTGGCAGATCCTGCCAAACCAACCTGGTGGAGTTCTATGACTGGGTAACTAGGCAACTGGATAGGGGCCATGCAGTGGATGTCCTCTATCTGGACTTCAGTAAGGCATTCGGCTCAGTGCCACGTGGAAGGCTGGGAAGGAAGTTAGTAGGCACAGGGGCGGGTGCAAAGCTGGTGAGATGAGTAGGAAACTGGCTGCAGGGAAGGCAACAGAGGGTGGTGGTGGGTGGGAGCTCTCACACCCAAGGGCAGTGACGAGCGGTGTGTCTCCACAGGGCTCAGTGTTGGGACCAGTGTTGTTTGGGATATTCATTGCAGACATACCATGGGACATCAAGAGCAAGATCGGTCTGTTTGCTGATGATACCAAGGTAGGTGCGGTGGTGGATGACCTAGGGGATGGCAGGGGTTGCAGGATGATCTGGCAAAGCTTGAAACCTGGTCAGACACCTGGCAACTGGGCTTTAATGCCAAAAAGTGCAAGTGTGCATTTTGGGATGAAGAACCCAAGGAGGAATTACCAGCTGAGGGAGTGCAGCTAGCCCAGACAGAGGAGGAGAAGGATCTGGGTGTGCCTATTACAGGGCCAATGAACAACCTCAGCACAATGTAGGAAGGCAGCTGCAAAGGCCAACAAAATGCTGGGTTGTATTGCAAGGAGTATATCCTCGAGGAGGGAGGAGGTGATTCTGCCACTGTATAGGTCATTAGTTAGACCACACCTGGAGTACTGCATGCAGTATGGCATCCAGATATCTGAAGAGGGACATTAAGTTACTGGAGGGGTGCAGCTTAGAGCGACAAAGATGATCAAGGGGCTGGGGACTTATCTACACGAGAGGAGGTTGAAGGAGTTGAACATGTACTCACTGGAGGAGAGGAGAGACAGGGTGACATGATTGAAACCTTTAAATACATGAAAGGAATAAACAAGATGGGTACAGAGGGCCTGTTCAAACTAAGGGAGGGAGGGCCTAGGGGCCATGATATGAGACTGGAGTGAGGAAGGTTCAGGAGGGAGATGAGGAGACACTTTTTACAGAGAGGGTGGTGGCTGGGTGGAATGCATTACCTGCTGAAGTGGTATGCAGTAGAACAGTGGACTGCTTCAAATGAGGATGGGACAGGACAAGGGGGGGTTAATGAAGGGAAGAGTGGAAGGATGGGCAGCTGCAGGATAAGGGTTTCAGCTGCACATTCGAACAGACTTGATAGACCTCGGCCTTTATCTGCTGGGCAAATTTTGTATGTTCGTGATTAAAAAACATCAAATGGTGGTCCCATTTTATAGATGACATACTGTGTGTATGGCAAGGGCCAGAGGAAGTGATAGCACTGCTCATGGATTGGCTGAATTTAGACAATGGCTTGAACTTAAGGTTCACTCACTGTTACGGCAAAAGGGAAATCAATTTCTGGATGTACTGTCACATTGTTCACGGATGAGAACAATAGGGTACAGTCCAAAAACAACAGGAAGTCTACGGCTACTAACAATTTAAGAGCCAAAAGTGCCCACCCCATTCACTAATGAACTCCATTTCATATGGACAGATTTTGAACACTTGCTCTCCTGGTTCAAGAGCTACCTTACCAACAGAACCCAGAAGTTCACTGGAGAGGAACGAATTGGGCACAAGACATATGTTCTCTGGGGCACCCCAGGGATCAATCCTGGGCCCCTACTATTCTCTCTTTTCTCAATGACACTGAGGAGTCACGTGGCTAACAACCTCATCCTCTATGCGGATGACACTGTCGCTCACTTCAGCGACCCGCACCCCAGTGTTATCTCCGCCAACCTGCAGGCCTGTCTCTCTTTCTTGAGGCCTGGTTCACTTTTAATTCTTCAAACTGAACGCTGACAAAACCAAGGCCATCCTGTTTGGGAACAGACACCTGGGCACTGACAGAAGAGACTTACTCCAGCACACCACTGCCCTAGAAAGGGAGTAGAGGTCACCGACAAGTTCAAATATCTTGGTGTCCTCCTTGACCAGGAGCTGACCTATAAATCCCATATCCACTGCCTAACCCAAACCATTCACTAGAGGCTTGGTCTTCTACCATCTGGGAAACTTCTCTCTGGTGAGGCTGACATGCCCTAGCCAACTGCAACCTCCTCCCCACGATCCTATACAGGGCCCCTTCAGTTTCTTCAGAGACAGAGCACAACAAGCTCTGGATGCTCTATCACAGAGTGGCTTGTTTCACAACAAACTCCCCCAGGAGGCACCACTTTGAAGTTCTTATGGAACTAAACTGGCCCACCTTACAGCACAAGCTGGCTTACCTCTGCCTGCTTGGCCTTCAAATTCTCCTCCTCTGACCATCCACCTCACCTGCTTGACCTGCTCACCCCAAAAATCCTGCACCTAACCCTTCTGATCCTCAGCAAACTGTCTCCCTTGACATCCCCAGTATTCTGCACCAACCAAGGCAAACGCTCTTCCAGTATGCTGCTCCCTATTTATGGAACTCCCTCCCAGCAAGTCTAGTCAAATGTTTCTCTTCCTGGGTTCAAATCAGGCCTCAAAGTTTATCTCCTGGAACTTAGTCTCTGTGGATGCAATCATTAGCCCCACTATCAGGTCTACTCCCCTGCTACCTCCAGCTTAACCACTTTAGTCCTCCCTAAGAAACTCTTTCAATAAATGCTAAAGATACAGCGTACCTACCTAATGTCTGTGAGCCTTTATTACTTCTGTCTCAAACAAACGCTCAATATCATCTCCCTACATGTATCACCCTAAACTTCTGTATTTTAATACCTGCTTATGTACTCTCTGTAACTAAATAAGTACTCAGCTAAGTTTCTACTGTGGCACCTATGTACCCAACTCATTGCCATGCACTACCTAATATCACTGTAAATAAATTCCTATGTATGTATTCTCTGTAACTATTTATGTATCAGCTAAAACCACTTGCCATGTATTACCTAATATCCCTGTACATAAATTCCAATGTATGTTTTCACTGTAACTATGTATCAGCTAAAACTACTGTCGAATGTCACCAATATATATACTCTCTGATCTAATTCCGGTCGCCCTGAAAAGGGACTTTTGGTCTCAGTGGGTCTACCCGTTACTAAAATCTAATAAATAAACAAATAAATAAATACATTTTGAGATTATGGAGGAACTGTTCCAGGAAGTGGATTTTGATGCAAAGGCATCAGAGATGGCACAGAAGTTTGAAAATAGGGATACAAGAGGATATCCTTAATGGTGCTAAAGAAGGAGCCAAAAATAGCACAGACGTATTCTGCTTAAACCTAAACCACATCAAGTTCTGGATGCATTAGATAAAACAACCAGTCATATTTGTGACACAGTATAGTAACCAGGCAAGCAAAATTGAGCCATTCTCAGCAAATTCTGGCTGATTTAATTAATAACTTGTTCTGGCAAAAGAAGTGGGAAAACCCATGATTACATTCTCAGAAGCTGAGAATATTAAATATAAATTGCTTAGGAGCAGATTCAGTACACCAAAACCAGAGGCTAGGATGTGAGTTACTTCACCCCACCTGTAGGCATTTACAGGTGTGGGAAATGCAATGTATGTGAGCATTGCTATCAAGGAAAAATATTGGATTTAGAAGGATATGACAATGTTGTTGTGATTAAAATCTTTCCTAAATTGTAGTAGTACTTATGTGGTTTATGCAGTGTGGTGCCCTGTAATTTACTGTATATAGGCAGAACAATAAGGCTGGTAAAACAATATATACAAGAGCATATCTGAAACATAAGGGCAGGCCTATTGCATAAACCACTGGCTAGGCACTACATGGAGAAACACAACAGCAGGCTTGATGGAACTAAATTTATGGCACTAGAACAAGTGGAGCAGAATCCCAGGGAGGGGACAGGCTCAATGGATTACTTCAAAAGAGAGTTTTGGATATTTAGCCTGAACAGTTTACAACCCAATGGTCACAACACAGAGTGGGACCTAAAACTTTTTTGAAAAGGAATGGATAGTCTTTGAGACTGTTATGTTCAGTATACTGTGGATCAGATGTTAACTAATGGTCTGTCTTGCTTTTCTTTTCAGTTCTGAGTAACATGACTGTGGCTAGGTGGATCCCCTTAAAAGAATGGAACAGAAAGTGCAGTATGGGAGTGACCACAACCACAGCATATTACCATTATTTGACTGAGCCAATTTGACAACCACCTTGTCAATTTGCTTCCCGCCTCCTAAAGTCCTCCAACTTCCTGATCAATCTTTAGTGGCACCGAGTTGAAGGACTTTCTGAAATCAAGAACAGAATGTCAGCTGCCTGTCCCTTGTCCGCTGCCTTCACTACCCAATCAAAGAAGCTTGTCAGATTAGTTTGTCAGGATCTTCCTGACATAAAACCATGTTGTCTCTCATCCAGTAGCCCATTTTCTTCATGGAACCAGACTAGTTTTTCCTTTAGAATGGTCTCCATCAGTTTGCCCACCATGGAGATCAGACTTACTGGCCTAAAGTTGCCAGGGCCATCCCTAGGTCCACTCTTTGCAGTGGTACCATGTGCAGTTCTTCATTCCTGAGGTATCACTCCTGTATCTAATGAACTGTTGAACAGATCTGCTAACAGACTTCCACCTTCCACCATCAGTTCTTTCAAAACTCTTGGGTACATGATATTTGGACAAGGTGACTGTTTCACCTTTGGGGATGTGAGCCTCTTCCTAATCCTGTCTTCTGTTATCCTGTCATAAGACATATTCCACCCACCTCCCCACCTTCCAGCACTGGTCCATCCTTTTAATTAGTAAAGACAAAGCAGAAGTATTCATACAACACCTCTGCCTTTTTACTGCCTTCCACCCACCTCTGCCCATTTTAACTTCACTATGGCCACCTTTAGTGTCACTATTTTTTCTACTATACAGTACTGTAAGAAGGCATTTCTCCTCCTTATTTCCCTCTGCAATTTGTAGCTCCTTCCTAGCCTTGGCCTGCCTGACCACTCTTCTACCTCTTTATCTTTCTAAGTAGTCCTCTCATCCTCATCCTTTCTGGACTTCTTATATTACTTGTTTGCAGCTCTGTTATTCGTCACTATTTGGCTCACCTTCCTGCTTAATCAACTTGGTCTCCTGGTTTTGGAGTTCTTCCCCTTATGCTTTAGGCAGGTATTAATGGCTGCCACAATCTGTTCCCTGATCATTGTCTCTTTCTGATCCACTCCCATAGCTTTCTTAAGGCTAGCTAGTTGTTACCATAATATCTCACCCATCTTATCTTTAGTCAGCTTCCTGAAAGCCAGTATTTTTATCCTCATGCTTGATAGTTCCTTCCTCATGCCAACCTAGAACCACAACGCTCAGTGGACGCTGCTCCCAAAGGGCCTCTTCCACTATGATGCCCATACATGATCCCCATTTGTTAATACCAGGTCCAAGATGGTTCCCCATGTGTCAGCTCAGTTATTCCCTGAACCAGAAAACCATCCTGACTACATTCAGGATCAACTAGTTCCTGGCACAGGCAGTAGACAGGACATTCCAATCCACCTTAGGCAACTTGAAGTCCCCATTACCACCATTTCACCCCTTTCAGTGGCCATCCTGATCATGGTATCCAACTCCCGATCCTTATCCTCATCCTAATTTCATGACCTATAAACTACACCCAGATTCACTTTTCTTTGTGCTGTTGTTTTGGATCTGTGCACACAGTACATCTATTTTGCCCACTACTACTTCCTCACTAGTAGCAGTAATGCCCTCCTGATGAATAGTGCCACCCCTCTCTTTTATCCGTGTCCTGTCTATAGAGGGCACACCATAGAATGGTCACCACCTTCTGTTAGCAATGCCATTTCTGGTATAGGAACAAACAGCAATCCTTGACTCCTGTGGCACCACCCCTCTCAGCAATTCCAATTCTGGTATAGGTATAAACAGCAATCCCTGACTCCTGTGGCACTACCCTCTCTCAGCAATTCCAGTTCTGGTATAGGTATATAGTGTCAACTCCTCCTTCCCGATCAGGGTCCCAGTGTACAGTAGTATCAACAGCAAACCCTGACTCTAGTGGCAATCAGAAATCCCAAACCTGGTAAAGGAATAAACAGCAGTCCCTGGCTCAAGTGGCACCCCTTCCTTTCCCAATCCTGATCCCAGGATACAGTAGGTATAAACAGCAATCCCTGAATATAGTGGTACCCAGCTTCTTCCCAATCTTGTTCCCAGTCTACAGTAGGTACAAACAACAATTTATGACTCATGTGGCACCCCTACTGTCAGTAACTCTGGTCCCAGCATAAAGTAGGTATCAAGAGCAATCCCTGGCTCTAGTGACACCTCCTCCCTCAGCAATTCAGGTCCTGTTATAGGTAAACTGTGGTTCTAGAGGCACCTCCTGGTACCCCATCCTTCAGCAAATACAGTTCTAGTATAGGTATGAACAACAATCGCTGGCTCTAGTGACATCTCCCTCCTCTCTGATCCTGGTACCAGTGTACAGTAGGTATAAACAGCATTCTTTGACTCAAGTAGTAACTCCTCTCCCCAGTGCTGGTACCAGTATACAGTAACTATAAACAACAATTCCTAGCTGTAGTGACACCCTTCATTCAGAAATTACAGTTCTGATATTGGTACAGACAGCAGCTCCTGGCTCTAGTGATACCCCACCTCACCCCTGATTCTGGTATCAGTGTACAGTAGGTATAAACAGCAATTCCAGGCTGTAGTGGCACACTCTTCCTCAGCAGTCTGAGTCCTGAGATAGGTATGACAGCAATCCCTGGCTCAAGTGACACCTCCCTACCTTTCTGATCCTGGGCCCATTGTACAAAGGTTTACGCAGAAATTCATGGATCTAATGAGACCCCTTCCACAACAATCCCAGTTGTGGTATAGATATAAACAGAAATTCCTGGCTCTAGTGGCACCCTCCCTCCCTGATCCTGGTCCCAAAGTACAGAAGCTAAAACAGCAATCCCTGGATACAGTGGCACCTCACCTTCCTCAGCAATCCCAGGCTTGCTGCAGGTATGAACAGCAATCCCTAGCTCTAGTGGTACACCCTCCCTCCCTGATCCTGTGAGGTATTGTATAAACAGCAACTTCTGATTTTAGTAGCACTCTCCTCAACAATCCTGGTCCTGGTGTAGGTATTAGTAACAATTCCTGTTTGTAGTGGCACCACTCTCCTCAGCAATTTCAGCCCTGATATAGGATCTATTAGTTGAGTGGTGGGTTTCATATGCACCAAAGGTTGCTTGATCACATAAAACATTTTTGAAACTGAGCCCCATAAATTTCAATGGGGCATGCCCCCACGCCTTCCTGGTAAGACATCATAAAAAGTCTGAGTGCAGGGTCAGAGCCAGCAGATTGAGAATTAGAAGGGATGGACTGGCCATTAGGTTTGGTCCAATTTACGATCCCTTCCCATCCTAACTCTACTTGTCTATTTTTCCTTGAAAAACAAAAAGATTGTGGAGACAGTTGTAAGTGTAGAATGCCTCTGCTTCTTGTCACCTGGGGTAGCTTGCTGCCTGCTGTCACATTCACATGTCTACTACTCTGTCACAGTTAGCCAAAGTGTAGGTTGCATGTTAAGCAGTTACCTATTTTTCTATTAAAAAAATTGTGGAACCAGTCAATCAGCGCAGTTCCCTCTGCTTGTTGCTACCTAGCATGCCTGACTGCCTGCTGTCATGTCCACTTTGTTTACTGCTCTGTCACAGTTGCCCAAAGGGCTAGTTGCATTATAAGAAATTTACTGTTTTATTTTAAATTTTTTAAATCCAATGTACAGTCAGAGAAATATCCCCATCTGTGTGCCATGTACAGTTGCATACCTCCAACAATAATAAAACAACACGAACACTAGAGCCTGTAGAGGCAAAGGTAAATTCTGTTGCTGCTCCATGGTGTTCTAAACCACTGCCACTCTTCCTATTGTAAATTGTACCTATCTGACTTCTTTATTTCTTCATCATAATTCTGTTGCTGCCACTGCATGCCCCAGACCACTGCATCCCCTAGGCCACTGCACTGCCAGTCTTTCTGTTGTATCTGTCACTGAAAAGACAGAAGTCATACTGGCAGTTAAATGCTCTCCCTGGTTTTAAAAGAAAGTTACATGCAGACAGTATTGATTTTATCTATCTACACATGTCTGCCATTCCACCCTTACAGGACAAACATCTATTGCACTGGCAAGGCCAATATTACAACTGTGTGAGACTGTACCAGTAGAGCAGGGTGGGTGCTAAGGAATAGATGAAGGAAGAAATGCCACTGGTTAACACCAGCCTTTTCAGTGCAGCAGATGCAGACCTACGGTGTAACATTAGTCTTGTGGTGTTCTATCGATTGCACCACTAATTACTACTATATAGTACACTTTTGGATCTGTTTCTAGTTTTGGTTCTGTTTCTGATTTGCCCTCCAACCTTCTGCCCTGTGTAACTGGTCCACATGAAATCACATGGGACAAATGGCGGTATAGTGAAGGGTGTGTTAGAGTTAGTAGCCCACCACTGAAGAACAGCCAGTTGGTTGAAGTGCAGAAGCAATGCTGTTTGATATGCAGAAACCTATCTGGGATAATAAACTCCAGCAAATCTTGAAACTTTGAACTGTCTCTGCATGTCTGTGTGTGGAGAGTGTGCCTCTTTCTTGTTTTCTCCCGCTTGGTTTTGGGTTAGCTGACCCAGGGGTGCACTGGGAACTCTGCACTGGGGAGTGTAGACCCACTCATATCCTACTCATTGAAAACCTAGCCTGTTCATAAGGCTTTTTTCTCAAAATAAATCACTGGTTATTCACATATTTATTCTTGTGCTCTGACTTAGGCTAGAATTTTAACTAATTTTATTGTAAGAAGTTTATTTTTGTACAGGCATACATTTACAAGTTGTTTTTATAGATGTTTTATTCTGGCCTTGAGCCCAAGAAAGGTGATTTAAAAATAAAGCTGTCTCTATCTATCTATCTATCTATCTATCTATCTATCTATCTATCTATCTATCTATCTATCTATCCATTCAATGCTATTATCAGCTGTATTACTATAATTGAGGGAAAGACAAAAATCCAGTTAGGGATACAGGCACAAAATAACCAGCCTTGCAGGTCAACTGTTAAGCATGAAAAGAGAACATTTCTGAAGAAAACCCCATGATGAATTTTTGCAGACACTAATGTCTAAGAATCAAGTTCCAGTCTATAAGGAGAACAAGCAGAATCCCATAGCTTGCCAGCCTCTATCCACATGGAGTAAATAAACCATGAATCAATGCCTGATTTGCTTTCTTGGCAGTGAATATACATTTCTGATGCTTGTATTCTAAGTTCATCAGACGATCCTTTCTTCAAAATTGTTTTTATACATTAAAGACCACATAAAGCATAGTAATGACATTTATTGCAGGCAAAGCTGCCAAGTTACACGAACTTATGGCAGGCACAATTTATTTTATAAATGCTCACTGAATGTCGATTTGTTTAAAAGGCAGGATTATGTGCAGTGATACACAGACACATATATCAAACAGCTATAGCTTATAATTCTCTTTATGTTCATAACCGATATACAGTAGCAGAAGAAACACTTAAGGTTTTCCTCATGAGTGTATTTTACTCTATTTTAAGAATATCTACTCTACTCACTGAGAACTGCTCTGAGGCCATCAGAAACCATTTGGGGCCATATGCAAGAAGAGGGCTGGCATATGTATGATTCACATTTTGCTGGCCTATGAAGCTTAGTACCATGATGCTGCTCTGTACATGCTGCCCACCAACAGCATTCACAGACTCTAACTGCCCCTTGTGCCCATGCAGAGCACTGGAAGTAGGGCAGCTGTGGCTAGGGGACACGAGATCTGCAGTGTGCCAGCCTTCCAAATTGGAAACCTGGTCTGGCTATGTGGCAGATCCCTGCTCTGCAGCAGCAGGGGATTATGGGATATGTCATTACATGGCCAGGATTGCTGTAGCACAATAGACAAACTCTGGTCAGAGCCACTTCAGCTGCTGATACATTAACTTGATAAGGGTGTTTCATGGGCTTAAATGTAAAGATGGATTGCTGTAGAGTCAGCTCTGTGTGTAAATTTCATTTTGGTAAAGCTAGATCATTTATCTAGTTGAGCCTGTGTTTCTCATGTGTTTAAAATTAGAGTGGTGGGTGCATCTTGTACTATATGGGGAAGGACAGGGGCTCCACACCAAGCATTCAAGTAATGGTAGAAGGAATGGTGCAGACAGGAGAGATGTGACTACACTGGGGACTGTGGACCAACCTGGAAGGATAAGAGCATATACAGAGGTGATGTCCTGCTTCCATCCAGGTATGAATGACAGTGCTCAGTGGATGGTTTAAATGTTGCTTTGATGGACATTTAAAGTAGTTAAGGGGTGACAGAAGAAATAGGGAGGCAGAAAGTGGGCCACCACAGGATGAGATAGAGAGTTGGAAGATCCCAACTGGAAAGAGTCCCACCAGGATATAAGTTATTCAGGGAAGCAGGGGTTAGCAAAGGAGGAAAAGGGAGAAGCAATCAAAGGATAACTGTGAGGAAGGAGAACAGTTGGAAAAAGTGACAAAAAGAGGGCTGAGGACTGTCAAAACAGTGCAAGGTCTGCATCAGAAGCCCTATGAGGAGAGACTGAAAGAGATAATATATACACCCTGGAAAGAGTGTGGATATTATGGAGACCTTAAAATACCTCATGGGAGTTAATAAGGTACAGGAGGGAGATATGTTTCAGAGAATAAGGTGCAGTAGAACAAAGGATCATGATGTAAAGCTGGAAGGAGGTAGATTCAGGAGAGATCTGAGAAAGTAATTCTTCACAGAAAGGAGGTGGATTCCTGGAACAGCCTTCTATAGGAGGCAGTGGGGTAAAACCAGTGGTGGGTTTCAAAAAGGCCTGTGACAGGCAGAAAGGAATCCTAGGAAGAAGGAAAGGGATGGAAATGACAGTGCTGTAGATGAAGTTGGGTCTGCAGCAAAAGTGATTATAATTAAAATAGGCAGACAAGATGGACCCAGCAGTCATTATCTGCTGTCAGTTTCTATGTTTCTGTGTATGACATGTTATGTAATTCAAATGGATACAGTGTAAAATTACTAATATGCCCAATGTCGATGTGCAAACTGTGTGGCACACATAATTCATGTTGTACTATGCTTGCAGACATGATAATCAGATGGGCAATTATATATGCACAGAGCAAGGAGAAAAATCAAGGGGAACACATGTGAAACAATATACCACTCATAGAGTAGCAAACCATGATAGGTACATACTGCATGAAGTTACTTCTCATTATGATGGTGCCCAGCCATACACCAGTGTTGAATTAGCTACAATATAGGATTTTATTTATTTTTGTTTTGTTTTTCAATAATCCAGACATTGGTCTACACAATAATGACTCATAGCCAAGGATGTTCCTTATAATTTGTGACTTTTTTACCACTTTATTAATTTTGGGAAATCACTTGCAATGTAGCAAATAATGAAAGAAATTTATAGACAGCAGACTAGCATGAACGATTTGACCTGCATTTTGTAACGAGAAGATGTTAGGCCAGTAGTGGATTCAGTCCTTAATGTTGACAGCAGTGCAGTTCTGTTCAGCCAGTTAACTTTTGGTTAACCTATGCATGCCTTTTACAAGAGAGTACTGTATGTATTCATGGCAGTGGCGCAATGTTATCCTTAGGACAGGTTGTGTGTGCATTTCAATAGATGTAAAAATTGGTGATGCTGCACTATATGTCAAGTAAAAAATTGTGTCCCTGGTTTTGAGCATTTGTGCCTGATTTTAATGGGCAGTGTCCCTCATTTTGGTCATGGCAGGGTGAGAGGTATGCATTCCAGGGTAGCCAAGTGTTACAGTTGACCCCTATGATTTATTTGAAAACCCTATTATGCTCCTTGCAACCCCTGGAAACCCTTGGTTGCCTAGCATTTATTTAAATTATAAAAGGGTCTGAGAAATGGAGCTTTCTGATTGGCTGCAAACATTCTAACAGCCTTATGTTAATCTTTTATTAACATACATGGAAGAGCTTAGCCATATGCTGAACAAGGTTTAACACTATTTAAAAATATTTTTTATTATAATAGCAATAAGGCACTCTAGGAATTATATTAATGGTCAGTTAATCACCCTCTAGGGGCATGTGGCACTCGGCTAAACCTTGTGCCACAGTACACCCCTAGAAGTTGATTAACAGGCCATTAATATAACCTTGGTCATGCCTTATTGCTTAATAAAATGTGATAAGTGGAGGAGCTTTAGAGCCACTATGATTCTGCAGAAATGATATTCTGCTATTGGTAAGTTCCCACCTTCCTCTAGAGGACAACTATCCCTTTCATAAATAGTTCTACAGTGTAAATATTTCCAATTTACCAGCTGCATTCTTAGACTACAATATGGCATATAATGTATCAAATTGAAAGGCACACAGCAGAAAATGTTAATATTTAAAGGCTGGAAATAATTTAAAAATTTAAGTTGACAAAAAATCAACTAAGTTATCATGTGTGGTCATCTTCAGTTTCAGCATTTCCTTTATAATACAGTCTGGTTCCAAAACCCTTGACCTGCCAGTTATCACCTCTGGCAGTCAGAGGCTGTTAGTAAGTGACCATACCCTTATTTACTGTATGTTACATTTCTCCTCTCCCAATACCATTAAATTATGTGTCTCTAAATGCTTCATTTTGGAAGCCTTTCATATTACTTGTGGAGATAAATTGGGGGACTTATTTTCAATTACAAATGTAGAAGATGCATGGGAATACTTTTTTATCAGTTCAGTTCACTTTCAAATCGCCACACTCCTTTTTAGAAAAAGGATTAAATCTCGAGACATCCATGGGTGACACCTTTTATTATTTCTCTGTTAAAGACTTGTGATAAACTTTACAAGAAGACTAAGAAAATGGATACTCTCAAGGCTGGGCAAGTTTTTCGAAATTCTGTAATTTGTATCACCTTAATTAGAAAATCCAAATCTTCTTATTATAAAGCACATTTAACTGGTTCTGGGACCAACCCACAGAGATTCTGGATTCCACTTGCAAGGTTTCATCTGTATCAAGTATCTCTAGTTTATCATACAGCGGGTTCACAGTTCACTCAAAGAGGGTATCTGTGTACTGTTACATACTTTTTTTCAAAAGCTCCTGGTCTATTACTGGAAAAAGCTGGTTATCTACTGGAAATCTGCAACCTGATTATCAATAGCTAATTCTTTTTCTAGACCCACATTTTACTTTCGGCATATTAGTTCAAAAGAGGTCTTTAATCTACTGACTTCCTGAGATGATTCAGCTAAAGGCAATAATAATTTGGATAATGTTTTGCTTACATCTTGTGCTGACATAATAACCCATTTATTAACTGATATATTTAATCTGTCTCTCACTACCCAAACATTTCTGTCCACTTTGAAACAGTCTATAGTTATCCCCTGCATAATGATGGGGACAAATCTTCAGCTGAAAACTATTATCCAAATTCTTAACTTCCTATTATTTCTAAATTCATGGAAAGAATTGTCCACAGACAGATTTTGGACTATTTAAACACCTATCAAGTTCTTTCTGCTGCTTAGTCTGGATTTAGGTCTTCCATTCTACACAAATTGCTGTAATAGATTTTCATGACTCTATCTTCAGAGCTTTGGACAAGGGCCACTGTGTGGCACTGTTTTCATTGACTGTCAAAAGGTTTTGATGTCATTTATCATCAATTACTTTTGCATATTTACATCTCATGGGTTTTCTCCTAATGTCATTTGGGTTTCTTCTTATTTGCATGGTAGATCTCAGTCTACTCTTTGGGATGGGTGCCTGTCTTCTCTCTCCTATACTCACAGGGGTGCCTCAGCGTCTATTTTGGTCCTATTCTTTTAATCTGTTTGAGGATCCTTTGTCTTCAGTAGTTAGTAGATGTGTGGTCTGACTTTATGCTGATGACACTGTTCTTTTTCCTATCACAAAAATCCTCTTCTTTAACCACTACTCTGCAGGAGGATTTTGACAAAATTGTTCATTGGTTTTCTACCAACCTTTTGCTCATAAATGGTAAAAAGACTCAAACAATGCTGTCTAGATCTCAGTCTAATGTGAAGCAAGCATATTGTCTTTTTAAATTACCCTAAATAATACCCCTTACAGCTATACATGAATTTAAATACCTTGGTCTGATTTTTGACTCAGTTTAACATTTAAATTTCATATTGATACCATCATCTCAAAACTTGGCAATGTGGGCCATTTAATATGGGCCAGCCATTACTTGTCACCTTTGGAGTGAAAACTACAGTAATTGTGACTCAGGGAATCTTGCCTATTCAAGATTACAGTGACACAGTTTATCATAATACCAATGCCTCCAGTCTTTCTTCAGTGGACACTGTTTACTATCAGCGCCTGCAGTTTAATCTGAAATCTAAAAGGAATAAACATCATTGTATGTTACTTGCTCAATCAAACTGGTTATCCCCTTCATCCCAAATATACTTTCCACTGGTTATCTTTGATCTACAATGTTATAAATCACCAGATGCCAACCTATTTATTAGATAGCTCTCACCTTGCACCTATAGTCAGAATCTCAAGGATGTCCCAAACTATGATTTGTTTTGCCTAAATTCAAACTCATTTTGAAAGAGATTGTCCCAGGGAAGCAGGTATCATATGAGAAACTAACTCCTCCTTTGTTATGGAACTCTTGTTCTTTGAACTTCTTTAAACTAAATTTTAAGAAGTTGCTCCTACAACAACAACTTGTTTGCAGTTGTTTTAGCTGATTGCTCATGATCAACTTCAGTATTTATTATTATTGTACTATGGTCTTTATTGTTTAGAAATCATGTTTGTGCACTTGTCTTTATGTAACTGACTTTTACAAGTCTTGTTAGTCCTGAATTATGACATGGGCTGTTCTATAAATGATACTTGTTGAGTCTCATGGAACTTACCATGTAAACCATTAACTTATCATGTAAACCATTAACTTTTAAATAATAAAAATAACCTCTTTACTTCTCCTAGAAGGACTCTTGTGAATAGTTATGAGAATAATTCAAGTCTGAAATAAACTGAATAGAATGTCACTAAGAATTTGATAGGTCCTGAAAGGGTTAACGAGAACCCTCCAGACAAGAGTGATAATTGTAGACACCTCTCTCTCTCTCACACACACACACACACACACACACACATCACTTGAGAGAGTGTGAGAGAGAGAGAAATGTAATTTAATTTCCACTGGCATGGAGCTGTGTTTATCATTCAGTCCTCTAAGAATTAGATCAGTCCTGAAAGGGTGAGCATAAACAAACCTCCAGAGAGAGAGTAAGTAATTGGGGAATGCTCCCACATGCACACACTTGGGGAGAGAGAGCAAGAGAGAGAGAAATGTAATTTGTACCTTCACTGGAGAATCAGTCCCATTACAAACTCTATTTTGGTCAACAGGCCATTTTTAGATAAAATGAATGGAGAACCATACTCAGAAATAAATACACTAATAGGACTGATAGCCCAAGCAAAGCAAGCTTTCAGCCCTTCCTTCGGAAAACAACCTCATTCGAGAGGACAGCTGTTTCTTTGAGAAGGAGGGAAGCTAAGGTGACAGAGCTGCTGGATTTTAGAAAGGGTTTAGAAAGTCCATGGGGAAGCAGAGACAAAGAACAACACGGTGGTCTACTGAATGGAGACAGTGGGTGCTTCAACTAGCAGAGGATTGTGCTTCAACTCCAAAATGTTTTGTGCTTCTTTGAGAGTGTGACATGCCTTCTCCCTCTGATAGAAGACAACATGCAGAGCTCTGCCCTGCAGTCATAGAAAATGGAAAAGGCCTTGTTACTGGCCTCTGCACCTAGCCCTTGATTACAAGTCAAAGAGGGCTAGGATGGGAACATGCTGACATCTTACACTGTGGGTGCTACTGGCTCCAGTAAAGGCTAGTTTCCTAGGTAGTTCTGCAACCAGCCAGGAAGTGAGGTCAGAATGTGTGCAAGGCCAGCCAGGGATGGTTCCTGAATGACAAAGGGCCTCTGGCTCCCAGTATGTGGTTTCAGGATACATAGGGTCTTCCAGATTAATAGGATCAGAGAACTTAGTATCTTTCTTTTATTTGGGGATATATAGAGAAACAAATACAAGACCTCTGTTCTTTTCAGGTAGCCAGGACTAGTCAATTGGCTATGTGTTAGTCAGTCTCTGTCATTGCCTACCCTCAGCCCTCCTCCTCCATGTTCTCCCACACAGTGTGTTTTAAATAACAGCTCCAGGTTATCTGCCATAAGCTGACTATATCTTTTAATGACACCCTCCCTAGCTCAAACCTCAAGTCCCTAAAGGGACAGTATTTAGAAGTTGTGTCCCATCCTGGACCCAATCCATGTTTTTAGGAATCGTGGGATATGTAATTACAAACCCCAAACTGCTGTAGCCCTATTGGGGGAAGCACAAGAGAAAAGAAAAATTATACAATGGCATGGCAAGAAAATTTCCTGGAATCTGATCAGTCAGTGCACGCCTCAGATAGTGAGGTTATGTGAGTTTATAAAATGGGTAGGAAAAATTATCTCTGCTGGTTGGTTGAAACATCACATGGCAATGTGTATATCAAACACGACTGCACCTACACTTTCACTCCCCTCCAAAACAATTTTGGCATTTATAAGATAGATAACCCACTCTAGGGTGCAGTTGTGCTCTGATATATGCATGCCTTGAGGTTGATGCACTCGGCCTGCGGCCTCATGTGTAGCAACGCACACCAAGGAGTGAGTATATCAGAGCATGACTGCACACCTTAGAGTGGGTTATCTATTACATAACCTCACTGTATGAAGTCCAGGCACACACGACTACATGACAGGATCATGAATCATATTTCCTCCACAGTTTATGGATGCTCTGAGCTGCGCTGTAAATGGCTTGCTCTTGCTTGTTCCCACTTACTCCCACTCCCGCCAAGGATTTAACAGTCCCTTGTCCTCTTTCTCTTCTGCTGTTCTCACTGCTACTTATCTTAAAAAAAAAAGAAATACCTGTAACACAAAACAAAATCATGCCTTGTTACTTCCTGAATCTCCAGAAGTAGATGACCTAGCCCATGCACATGGGACCCGCCACACCCTTACCCTGAAGTAAAGAAAACAGCTTTGGAAAGAAAGGAAATACTCCAAATGAAAACAACCCATACATCTAATTGATTCTTGTTCTCCATAACAGCGCTGTGGCAACTGTTACAGATCAGCTCATCAGCCACACTCCATGGCTCACACAACAGCGCCTCGCCTGATCTACTCTCTGCTTCTGCATTTTAAATTTACAACTAAAAAACAACGAGGAAAATAAAAACATGGCCAGCACATACTATACCATACTGTGTAACACAATCAGACATGTGTGTACCAAGTGAAATACAATGCAGAACCTACTGCCAGCACCATCCAGTGGCCAAACTGTGAACTTTTTTTCCATATACAGTTTTTGCTTTTTTCAGGTTTTCTCCCATTCCACCCGGGCCCTGCACACAATTGTACATTTGCACAGAGGCACACATACACACAAGAAGCCAGCTCATCCCTTTCATCCCACCTTATGTGCCACCCCTGCCACCTGCATATGCCACTGACCTTAACCTGGTGGGGATGGGACTACAGGAGGGGCACAACCCAGCCCACCACCCCAGGAGAGGAGAGCAGCCTGACAACTCGCTTAACCCCACTTCTCCCACCCTCCATGCTGGCACCCCAATGATCCAAGGTCATTTTTGAACCTGGGTCACCAGCACAATGTAAGGTAAGCTGTCCAGTGCCTCAACCCTCAGTGCCACTAGGCCAGTGTCAAACTGTGGACTTTTTCTGAAAACATATACCTACACACATAGAAAATACAAAAAAGCCATAACATTTTTTTTCTTGTTTTACTAAAAGAACAAGCCATTGTATAATAGCAATAATGCACCCCAGAGTGTGGGTTGTGCTGGGATAACCTTACGTCTGAGGTGTTGGATGCCCTCAACCTGTGGCCTCATACCCTAACCACCCCAGGCATGAAGTTATCCTAGCACAACCCACACCCTGTTGTGCATTATTGCTTAAATGTAAAAGCACTGATTGATGGCCTGTAAAAGCATTGATTGATGGCCTGTCCTCCCTAGCCTACATGGCAATGAGGAGGACATGGCAAAGGGTGTATGGCAGCATCTAACACAGTGGATGATATGAGTCCCATTAATTCCAGCTGCCATGTAACTGGGCAAATGGACAGAATTAGGTTGGTGGATATGTGCAAGACATCTTTAAATCACCTTCTATCTAGCTCAATTCCAAGTTCCCAAAGGGTCAATATTTAGCAGTAGGCCTTACTCCTGACCACAGTTCATGATCTGTGGTGGACAGTGGTAAAAAGGGTTATTAAAGGCACTCCTTCCCATGCAGCAGTGCACTGACCCAATTCACAAATACTGTCATCTTACTGCATTAGTGAGTGGGGTGTACAACACAACTAGTGGTGGAGGGGTGCAGAGCAGGCTGCGTCATTGACTACAACAGGCAGACTGATCAGTCAGGTGACTGCATTAGTGAATGAGGTTGCCAGGCTATGGGTTTGAGAGAACAAGTACTGTAAGCCATTTGTCTGGTTTTGGGCCACTATTTACCCCCAGATCATGTACTAGTTGTTTCTTTGGGGGGCTACTACTAAATCATGGCACATTGGGAATGGAGCAGGGGTCTGAATCAGGAGTGGTGTGACTTGAATTATTTGGACCACTTTGGACCACTGCTATGAGCTGGTGCATTTTCAAAACAGATGTGGAGATGTAAATGGGAGGATGGCAGAAAATGACTGGAGGGAAGGTGGTGGACAAGTGACTGCAGTGGCCTTTGCCATTTGGGAAGGGATAGAATTTTGTTAATTTTATTAAACACTTGCTGTGAGTACTGAATAATGAATAGCAGAGTGTTAGGTGTCAAGAACAAATACTCATAAGTATTTATAAATGATGGTTGCACACCCCTAACATAGTCTAAGTTTGCTTTCCCTCGCTTTGGTGTACACCTACTATTTTAACTCAGTACTGTTTTGCTGGCCTGGTGGTGCTGAGGGCTGAGATGCTGGATGCCTTACCTCACGCTACACTGGCAACCCATATTCAGGAATGAGCATAGGCCACCGTGTTCGGCAGGGAGGAGAAGGACTGAGCATCCAACTGACTGCTCTCCTTCTCCGGGAGAGACTCCTCAGTGGTCAGTGGTCCACTGCCCCTAGTGGAGACTGGAGGACAGGGCACCATGCTGCAGTACAAGGAGGAGCTGAGGCAGATGCTTGGAGGAGTGTGTGACAAAGCATGCATGTTCCTCTCTGCGGGTGTCATTGCACACCCCAGATCCTGGGAAAACACCAGGAAAAATTGAAGCCACAGCACAATGGTGGAGGATGCCTCACAGGCTTCGCTTCCAGCCAGCCACGGCACTGGCACACTGAATTCAGTCTCTGGTGGGGTTGAGGAAGCCCAACAGCACCACCCGGGGTCAAGTCCTGAGTGTCGGGTGAGGACATGGCTGGGGCACCTCCAGAGGACAGCTGGATCAAAGGAGGAAAAAGTAATAACCAAAAAATAAAACTCAGTACTGTTAAGGATCCCCAGTTTGGTGAAATTAATAGAAAGTGTTGAAATAAATAATTAAGTGCTATGCAGCACCTTGTACATATTTTGTCTGATAAAATTCTTTCTCTGTAGATTTACTATTCTACTACCACAATGGATCACCATGTTTAATGACATTAAAAATTAAATAAGTTAATAAAAACATTAAAGTGCATGTCTGGGATCAGAAGTGAGTAGAACCTTACCAGGAAAAGAGAGTCTACCTGAACATGGAGGTTTGGTTTAGCTAGAACCCAAAGCAAACGTTGGAGGTTTGGCTAGGATTTTGACTTGGTGTTGTGTTTCTTTTAAAATAACACCTGTCTGCTTTGGGGTTCCATCGCCAAAGCAGCTATCGCTATTATGGCAAATGTATATTGCTCGAAAAGCAGATTGGCGATATACACTTGCCAGTGACCCGACATCAGGAAACGTAGTGTGTTTTTGGGGATTATTCCCCTCCACTCTTCTCATGGGGGTCTGCACTTCCTGTACCCCACACCCCTGATTTTAGTTTCTCAGCTCCAGGGTGGTGCATGTCAGGAGGGGCACAGACAGGATTAAAAAAAGTCCCACAGCCTCAGACAGCAGCAAACTTTCTACCCTCCCAGTCCCAGCCCCAAACCCAGTACCTGCTGAGCCAGAGCTAGCCTCCCACATCACCACACCACATAGCTAGCTCAATGGCAGCAGGCACCCCAGTCCCCCAAACCCCCTTCCCTCATTATCTGCCCCTTTTGTCATTGTTCCCTACACTCACTTTTGTGTAGGGTCATAGGTAAAGCACTGAATATGAGTCGCCATTTTGATGGTCACCATATTCGATCACTATCCTCACTGGATACCCTGCTTTGGTGCTTACTGCTTACCTAGAATAATGGCATGCTGCTCCATTCCCTTGCTCAATCATGTGATCAGGCTACATATTCCATTCTACCACTGGTTCTGACCTGAGCCCTCACCACATGGATCCCACAGCCTTACACAAGTATACACTGCAGCACATAGTCCAACAAAGGTCCCTGGCCACAGACAAACGCGGTGCTGTTTGTATCGCTGCATTCTTGGGACAGTGCGATGTACCAGTGCAGTGTATATAACACTGTGATGTGCAGCAGTTCTGTGCTTTTGAGCCTACAGAGCACAATAGGTCTTGTTGGGATTGACAATTGGGAACTCACTGGAGCTCTGCAGAGGTGGACAGGGGGTTAGAGTGCCAGACAAGTAGATCCTGTTAGGCTAGCCAATAAAACCAATAAATAAATAAATAAAAATAAAATAAAAGCTATGCCTGACTGTGGAATAAAGTGGAGGAAAGGGCAAGGGAATACGGACAGACAGATACAAACCCATGTCCAATACATGCTATGTGTTGGGGTTCTGCCATTTTGACTTGGCAAGATTGGACTGTTTGTATTAAACATTCATTTTCAGTATATTGAGGTAATACTGAAATGAATAAGAAACCCTCAGGAAAAACTAACTAAAATGATTGATGTTTTTGAAAAGACAGCAAGCAAAACACATTTTTTGTTAGGAAGCTGTTAAAAAAACATTTTTAGTGGTGTAGCCTTGAGCATCTGTGTAACCTCTGTCTTGTAGCTACTGTTTTTAGTTTGGGAGGGGTAGGGTTAAACAGATACTGCCGCCTCAAAGAAATTAAAAATATAATAGGGTATAATTTGGCTTGCATTCCATATATATTCTATTTAATATACAGATTGTCAAATTAATACCATCATAAAGCATATAAAAAATCCTGGTAATAGTATAGCTCCTGGAGGATAATACAATAGTTCTCGAAAGATAATACAATCATTCAGGACCTGAACAATAGTATTATCACCAAACATGAACAGCACAAGTGCAAGTCTATCTTGTCACATCTTTTATGTGCTCTTCCGATTGTGTGTTTCCAGCAAACAGTTTGAAAACATGATGGTGGATTCTCGCTTAGCGAGATGACACCACGCTGAGTCCACAGTGATGAAACTCAGTTTTTTATGATTCATAAACAAAATGTATCTTGCTTGATTCTGCACTCACCCACCCTCAAAAATAAAAGGTAAAAGAAAACTAAATGTTTGCTATGCATGTGTGCGAGTCGGGAAGACAGGCAGACCAGGCTACACAGTGTGACAGGCTGTGGCAGTCAGCTACGAGCATGAGATTCCTTTAGTTAACAGCCGACCGGTTGCAGCAAAATGATTAAAAAGTGGGATCCATATATTAAAAATAATAGATAGGTAACGGGCATTACTGGTGAGATGCCATCTCAAGGTTCTGGACACAGGAACCTCTCGAGGCTTCGGCTCTCGAGGTTCCTATGTCCAGAACCTCTCGATGGTATTACTCACCAGTAATACCCAGTTACCTCATCTATTATTCTATTTATATTTCTCTCCATTATTTATTATTGAGGAAATATGCATGAATACATGATCTTTATCCATTTGAGTTTCCTTAAAGTTCATCTGCCTCTATAGCTTATCCTTTACTTCATGTCATAATCATCTGTTGTGACATCACAACCTGTTGCCATAAGAGTAACTATGATGTCACAAGCAGTGGATTATGACTTCAGGTAGGGAGAAAGCAACTGGAATAGATGGACTCCTCAGGAGCAAAGATCCTGTTTTCATGCAGGACCTCAGTAGTAAATAATGGGGAGGAGGACTACAGAGCTAATGTGAAACACAAGGTGAACTGTGTCTAAATATTATGTTTTGTTAAAGTTCTCCACAGGTGTCAGCTGCCCTTAATGCTCCAGTATTTTATCAGCCCCTGGTTGATAGCCATTTTTGAGGGAAAGGGCAGTGCTCTGGTATTTAAATGGACCCTGATTGCATCCCCTTTTAAGAGTAATGCTTCACTATTTGAGTAGCCTCAGGCTTATATTGCACCCACTGTTTGTTTTTGAAGGGTGTGATCTGGTATTTCAGTAGCCTCCTCCTACTTTTGGTTTGTGTGTGTGCGTGTGTATATGTATGTGTGTGTATGGGTGGGGGGGTGTTGTCTGGTATTTAGTAGTCCCTGGCCTGTAGCCATTGTTTCTGAGGGGTAAATAGCTCCAGCATTTGAGTTGCCCCTGACCCATAACCATTGTTTTGGGGTTGTGTAATTGGTGACCTGTTTATTTCAGCACTATTTCCTTGTTTTAGTTTTATTATAACTTAAAACTGAATGAAAGGGTGAATGTTATATTAATCTCATATTGCATGAAACCAAATCCAGAACAAAAACAAAATCAGAACCAAAACCAGGGGTGGTTTAGCAAAACTAGAACCAGACCCTCCCTGGCTTTGACTACCCCTGTCAGGAATTAAACCCTAGTGCTTTTGTTAAATGATCAAACCTATAGGCTTTGGTGACATGGCGACTGGCACCATGAGATCTTTTAGCCAATGCTTTTTCCTTGAAATTTTGTGGGGACCTTCTTGTTTTTTTGTTTTTTAAGTAGCTTGTAATGTAAAGCCCCTGTTTGGTTTAAAACCCACATTTCCTGCTTCATAGGCATATAGCATATTCTACTTACAGTAGCACTGTGTAGAATCATTTTTATTTACATTGACCTACAATAAGTACACGTGATTGTGGAAAGTAGGCCTGCAAAATTCTCCTTTCACAAAACATTTTACCTCTATTCCAGCGATTTACTATTTTCCAAAAGGCAAAAAGGAAATAAGCAAAGTTAAACAACTACTCAACCTTACACAAAACTTCTGCAAAAGGAGGCAATGGTCTTTTTTGTGTTCGTGAATTTTT
The DNA here is from genome assembly GCA_016271365.2 of Neoceratodus forsteri. Lineage (NCBI taxonomy): Eukaryota > Metazoa > Chordata > Ceratodontiformes > Ceratodontidae > Neoceratodus > Neoceratodus forsteri. Next base: position 388,159,170 of record CM057456.1, read on the forward strand.
TGTTTGTATTTCCAAGAAACTTGTTCCCACAAGTGTAAAAAATATATGAAAAGCAATTATTTCTGCAAGAAAACATGTTGTAGAAAGTTTCTTATATGTTGATTTCAGTCTCAGTTTACAGCATCTTCTCTGTGTGGACAGCACCTTTTCCATGTGGGACAGATGTAGAATGATAGTTTACTCACCTGGTAAAGGTGATTGTAGGTTCACTGCTTCATCAATGGACAATCACTGGGAAACTAAATGAGGGGCATCCCTCTTCTGTGGGGCAGTTGAGAGGTATGCAGTGATAAGTCAGAATGTTTTAAAGCAGATAATCTGAGTTTAAATTCTCACAGAAAACATATATTTTTGTATTTTAAACAAGATACTAGAGTCAAAGGCCCTATATTCAGACCCAGCTGTTAGTACATCATGGTTCTATGTGATAATGGTGGAAGCCTAAAGGCAATCACCGTTATCAAGAAGTCAAGTGCCAAATTCTTTTTGTCAGTCTGACACCCCAGTGCACAGCAAATGGGTACCGGGACTTACTTTTTAATGTTTTATGTGGGAGGACTTTGCCCCTGCACTCTACTGAAGGATTCTCAACCCAGGGAGGTGCATGTCAGGGTGAGAAACAAAATAAAGGTTCGGGCCAGGTGCAACCAAAATGCACCAGTGCCCGAACCCAGTACCCTGCAGACCAGTGCCAGCAACTCCACCACCATGCCAATGGGTTGGCTCAGCAACTCACTGTGGCACAGCCCTCACATCCCTCTCACCCTTGTGTGCGTGCTCACCCCACCCCCACACGCATATGTACAGCAGCATCCCATTGCTATATTCGCCATCCCCAATCCGCCACCCTACCCTACCATAGCTTCCGAGGGATGCACTGGGGAGCAGGTCGCCATTATTGTTGGCACCCTTCTCCAGCACCCTCATCACTGTATACCTACAGCACAGACAGTAGCCCTATATGGTAGTTAGCACACAGCCAGCACTAGGTAATATTCAGACAGTTATCGCTTTCATCTGGAACACGCTGTCTGAATAAAGGCCATCTGGTACACTGCATAGCAATTATGAGGTGCGCCACACAGCTCACTGCTGAACATGGAAAGCCTTCTGGCGATAGTGCTGCCCAAACTGGATAGCACCAGGGCCGGGCTTGAGCCATATTCAGCCCTAGCAGACTAATGAGCCCATTGGGCATGCAAGGCACTAAGGACCATTAGCATGCCATTATGGGCTCACTAGCATGCCAGAGTACCCATCCTGACAGACAACTACAGTACTGTAGAACAAGTAATGTGAAATTGTGCACAGGCAACTGCACACACAATCCACTTGGTTTGGTGTGCTACCCACTGGCTCAGTTAGTCATTAGGTGAATGGGGAGTGGGGAGCTCATCCACTTTTTCATCAAAAGAATAAATGAAAACCTCCAGAATGGTTTAAATAACCACCATTTATCCTAAATCTGCCCCAACATTTCATTCAAGATAAGGCTTCTTCAGCAGACTTATTTTCTAAAGTAAATTAAAAAATACAATATGTCAGAACTTGCATTTTAAATAGAAAAATATATAGTATAAGGTGAAACCCTGTTATGCATGGAATTCCATGCCTGGAATAAGCTTGTTGTGCTGTAGTAGTGACATCATTATGTTGTTGTGCTGCAGAGGATGCCATCATTGCAGCACAACTTAGAATGCTACCACACAGCAACTTTCCTCTTTTCAATCGAGCTCAGGTTATTTTTTAGGTTGAACTTACAGAAGAAGCTACAGCACACTGAATCAGTAATTTAAGTCCTCTACCAACCCTCAAATATCCCCCAATCTCAGTTCACTGAAAGGAAGCAGAGTGTCTGAAATGGGCATGGATCCCATACACTATATAAGATAATGTATGGGCATCCATACAGACAAGCCTCTGTCTTCATCTTGAACCTCTCAAGCTTTGCTCTCGAGGTTACTGGTTGCCATAGAAACTTCTCGATGTAGACACAGACTTTGTATGGCTATCCATAAATTATCCTCTATATACATTTACATTCCAAATAAGCAGTTAAACTTTTTTTTCTGTATTCTGAGTGGAATTTTACACCTTGGTTTTATAATGACTGGATCTCTAATTTATCATAGCTCAGCCTTGTAGCTGCTTCATGTATTATATATCTGTGATTAGTAAAATTGATTTTATGATACACGACTCCTAGATCTGTGTGTCTCTATATTATAGGTGATGCTGTTGTCTAACTGCAAGACAGAAACATTAATAGCCTCACAACACCCTCAGCAGACCCATGGTGTAGTGTGCTTACAATTTGTAAACTTGCAGATTATCCCCATCCCACAGCAATCCCAGAATCACCTGTAGATTTTACTACTTAAAATACATTTCATTAATCTGCATGCTGTACTTTTGGATACATATATTCACATGGTAACATATGCTGCATTCTTATGTATTCCTTTCTGTTGTCACCATTAATGTGTTCTATTTATTTAAATGATATCTAATACATATACATATATATATATATACAGTGGCGTGAAAAAGTATTTGCCCCTTCCTGATTTTCTCTATTATTGCATATTTGTCACACTGGATGTTTTCAGGTCTTTAGACAAAATATAATATTAGATAAAGGGAACCTGAGTGAACAAATAACACTTTTTTTTTTACTTATTTCATTTATTTAATGAAAAAAGTTAACCAACACCAACTGGCACTGTGTGAAAAGTAATTGCCCCTCAGTTAAATCAACCCAATTAAAAGGATAATTAGAGTCAGCTGATTGAACACAGCCAGGCTTGATTACAGCCAGCCCTGCTCAATATAAACCCCACTTATTTTGACCCTTACCATCAGAGTCACGCTGCCAGCACAAAGATTCAACCAGCACATTATGCCATGATCAAGGAAGTTCCTGAAAGATCAGAAAATGTGTTGCCCTCTATCAGTCTGGAAGGGTTACAAAGCTATTTCTAAGGCTCTGGGACTCCATCGAACCACAGTGAGAGCCATAATCTCCAAATGGAGAACACTTGGAACAGTAGTGAATCTTCCCAGGAGTGGGCAGCCTGCCAAAATTACTCCAAGGGCGCAGCGTAAAATCATCCAGGAAGTCTCAAAGGATCCTAAAACAACATCCAAAGAACTGCAGGCTTCTCTGCCTCAGCTAAGGTCAGTGTTCATGACTCCACAAGCAGAAAGAGACTGGGCAAAATGGGCTTCATGTGAGAGTAGCAAGGCGGAAACCACTGCTAACCAAGAAGAACATAATGCTTTGTCTCACATTTGCCAAAAGCACCTGGATGATGCACAAGCCTTTTGGGAAAATGTTCTATGGAAGATGAGTCCAAAGTGGAACTTTTGGATGACATGGATCCCATAATGTCTCACAGAAGCAAACACAGCATTCCACAGTAAGAACACCATACCAACAGTCAAACATGGTGGTGGTAGTGTGATGGTGTGGAGATGCTTTGCTGCCTAAGGACCTGGATGACTTGCCAAAATTAAAGGAATCATGAATTCTGCTCTGTACCAGAAAATTCTTAAGGAGAATGTCCGTCATCCTTCCGTCAGCTGAAGCTGAAGCGTAGTTAGGTCATGTAGCAAGACAATGATCCAAAACACAAAAGCAAGTCCACATCAGAATAGCTAAAAGAAGTAAAATTAAAGTTTTGGAGTGGCTTAGTCAAAGTCCAGACTTAAACCCAATAGAGATGCTGTGGCAGAACCTGAAACGAGCAGTTCATGCTCGAAAACCTACCAAATGTTACTGAATTAAAGCAGTTCTGCAAGGAAGAGTGAGTTAAAATTCTTCCACAGCGATGTGAAAGACTGATATTGAATTATAGGAAGTGTTTGGTTGCAGTCATTGCAGCTAAATGTGGCGTAACCAGTTATTAAGTGTAAGGGGCAATTACTTTTTCACACAGTGCCAGTTGTTGTTGGTTAACTTTTTTCATTAAATAGGTGAATGAAAAAAAAAAAAACAAGTGTTATTTGTTCACTCAGGTTCCCTTATCTAATATTACATTTTTCTCTAAAGACCTGAAAACATCCAGTGTGACAAATATGCAATAATAGAAAATCAGGAAGGGGGCAAATACTTTTCACGCCACTGTATATGTGTGTACAATTTATTAACACAAACTCTATTAACATTGCCAATTTCAAATTATACTTCCTTCAGAATCTCTTTGGTAGCTGTATCTCTTGCATCCTGTTCGGCCAATCGCCCATTCTGAGAAAAACATTCAGAGTGGTGTTCATACTTGCCCTGTTAGATATAAGCAGGGTCACATTGTGACCCCTATATTCTACTTCCATCGCTCATAAAGATATAGTTGACAACAAAAGAAACATGAATGCAGGCCATGCCAGACAGGGGTTCCACTGCTGGGGAAAGGAAGCCTTACAAACCTTTGATGCGATATTTAAATCCCATTTTGTCCACCTCATGTGCAGACGTATTGCAGGGTCTAAACCTTCAGTTTGAACCCAGTCTTAATGCACCAGCCATAAAATGTGTGCTACAGTCATAGTGGTCCCTTAATGCATTCTCAGAGTGATCACCTGTACTTAAACAGAGCCTCGCAAAATTTCGGCTCACACTTTAGCATCGAGAAGAACAATATAAAAAGTTACAGTATACTGCAATATCCCTTAGTCTTATTTCACTATTATCACATGCTATACAGGAATGACTTGTCTTATAGCCTGTGCTGAAAGCTTCAGGATGCTGTTCATTCGTGAGTGTTCTATCCACATTTAGAGTTGTACTTCCAAGGGTATATCCCAGCCAGTACTCTCTTATCAGTTTGGTGGTCAGTTGTACTGTTCTTCTTTTACATGTAATAAAGCTTAAATCAGAATGCTATTCATATATACTTCAAGATGATTTGCACATTTAACCAAACAAAAGCAACTATTTTATTCAGAATGCCCTCACGTTATCAATTTGTGTCTAGTATCACTAGTACCTGTCTGCACACTTGCCACTTGGTCTTTAGAGTTATCAGCTCCTCCTGCTGCCCTCATAGTACTTCACTTCTTGGCCTGACACTGTAAATAGAGTCTATGAATATTAATTCTCTATATTAACTCCATTTCTTTTCTCTCAATGGCAAAAGTACAAAACAAGAACTTATTTCCTTACTTTGTTACCGCGAGTCTCCTTGGAACTGCATGCAGCAATCCACAGCATGTGTGGCTTCTCCATTTATACTGCCACTCCCAGTATGAACATGTGTGGGTAGCATAATTACATACATGACATGATGAGTTCCCATTTTCTGCACTATTTATCCTGCCAAACCTACACACGGTCAAAACACTGATCCCCTGAGTGAATTTTATGTTTGTCTGTCTATTTATTCCTGTGAAGCTTGTTGGTGCATATTATGTATTTATAATAACTAGGTCCACCTTTTTCCAATAAGGAAATCATGGCATAATTTTCTCATTATAAAGGAGTGTTACAATGGAAACACACGCACGGTTTCCCGGTCCACGCATGCACCAACACCACTCCTCTATTCGGACTGCTGGCCAATTTGTCATTCCCCAGAGACTGTGAACCACCACTAGGACTCAGCAGTAAGTTATTGAAACAAAATTAAAGTACTAAGAAATAATAATACAAAAAAAAATTCCAATGAAATAAATAAATAAAACACTTTCAGATAAACAAATGGGACTGATGGAGCGTGCATTCAAACCAAGTGGACCATGACCGCACAAGAACTTCTGTTTGTTTATTTTATATAATTGCTTGGCAAAAGGAAAACCTAGCAATTATATAAAATAAAATATGGGGCGGTGGTGTTTAAACTGAAATTTATACACCCTCGGGGTTAGATGCTTTTCATAAACCCTCGAGCTTTGCCTCAGGGTTTATGTAGCATCTAACCCCTTGTGTGTGTAAACTTCTACACGCACTCATCCCATACTTTATTCTATATATATATAGCAGGAACTTGTTTTAGTGTATGCACATTTTCAGGTATGTTCCCAGCCCTATTCCTCAAGACATATTTAGCACTACTACTATATTACCCTGGGTCCCTACCATTCTATACTAACATTTTGTAAGATCCTACTTGTAAGCTACAGTACTCTCCTCATAGTCTAGTGGTCCTGCCTCCCCTGATCACCCATCTATGTTGGTAATGGCAATGGCAGTTTTATTCATATGGCGCTCAACCCTGTGGTTCTGAGCACCTTACAATAAGTAAAACAAATAATAACAATAATTAAATAGCAGAACTATAAATCATCTAAAATCAAGAATCCAGGCCAAAACATAAGTTAAAAATGTTTAGATGTATTATGCCTGTTAGTCTAGTGGACCACCCTCCACTCTTTGATTGCCCATTCTATGTATAATACACATCTCCTGGTAGTTCCCACCCCTATTGCCGATGCTATGGTTAATGCACAACTCCCCTGTAGTCTAGTGGATCCCCAATTTCCCCATCTACATTTAGGTGTACTAACCCTTGTGTCTAGTGGACCCCCACTCCCTGAATGGTTGCCAAACCCCTCTCAGATGCACTGCTCGACCCTCCTCTTCACATGAGAAAGTTGTGGGTCCCAAACTCAACGGCAACTGGCATAGCCCTCGCTCAGCTCCTTAACCAGCTGCAGTCCAATTGCCAGTGAGTAATCATGAGAGATCATGAGAAGAATCTTCATTTTTTTCCAATTGTAAGTTTTTGTTTTAATTTCAGTAAAGAGGAGATTCATGGCAGTTTGGTGTTGGAATAACAAAAAACAGAAAAGGGACTTTATTGTTTGACAAACTGTGTCAAGGTGGAAGCTGCTGCTTTTAACTTCAATTTTGTTTTTATTTTCAATAATTTAATACAGTTCTTTTTATGTTTTAAGTTTCATCAGAGTGGTAATTTGTTAGGTGGGCAGTTGGAAGGGTAGAGCCGTAAACCGTTAGTTATAAACAACAGTTTGTTCAGGAAGGACATGTTTCTGTCACCGAATGTCACTGATAGGAAAATTTCACAATACTGTACCTTTACTATGGTAGTTGTCAGTATTGTGCAGCACAAACATGGCGACAGCCTCCTAAAATATAATGCTTATGTCACACACCCAGAATACAGGTGGCCCGAGGTGGGACTGTGAGTTTGAATCCATGTCATTCCCTTTGTAACTGGACAAACTCTACCAGAGGAGGCTGATTATTACCTGAATGAAGTTCCCCTGAGGCTCGCTTGCATGTTCAGAACTGTTGTTGAGAGGTCCATATGGGGTTCCTGCAAAGGTAACACAGAAAATTGATCAATTCACTATTTCTACTGACTCTCTTCAGTGCAGATTTGATATGCATACTCTGCAGTGACATGGATATCAGCTCTGGCAAAATTAGAAGTTCAAATAAATTGCTCCAAAATATTAAAGTATAATGCAGCACATGTCTCCTACGTAAAATGTTGTCTGATAACTGAGTCCCTTCTCTCAATGGTGAAATTAAACATTAAAATACTGTACATTTCTTTTTTATCAATCTTTAGGGTATTACATGCAAGTACATCAAATGTATTAATTTCTCTGTCATGATTCCTGAAATTCGACCTGGAGGCCATCATGAAAGAGGCTAGTTTGGAGCTGGTTGCCATAAAGCACTCATGGTACTCTGAGAATCATAACTGGGTCATGGCCATACTGAACAACTCTCAGGAGAGACAGGGAAGTTAGGAGGGAGAAGGAGTTGTAAATATGTGGGGAGGGTATCAAGGCCACTGAAGCACAGGGTGCCTGGAGGAAATGGAAGGGCTGGAGGTGCAGTGGATCATCCTGGAGACAGGTGCTAGAGCAGCTATCCATACAGGCATGATATATAGGCCCAGCACATGGAGATGAGATGGATAAGGCACTTGTGGAAGACATAGTCTGAGTGGCTAGTAAGGAGGTGCTGCTAGTTGGTGACTTCAGTCTGCCAGATGCAGATTGAAGCCTTCCAAGTGCAGCTTCGCTAAGGACAAGGCCATCTGTGTCTCCCTACAAGGGCTTTTTTCAGACAGCTGGTCAATGAACGCACTATGGATAAGGCAATGCTAGACCTACTGCTTGCAAACAGGGATGGAACTGCAGATGTCAGAGTGGGCGCCCCTAGGTACCATTGATCACTGTACAGTGTGGTTTAACATTAAGACAGGAACATAGGCCAGCTACATGAGGGTTCTTGACTTTAGGAGTGTGGCTTTTAAAGAACTAGGAAACTGCCTCAGAAACTACTTCATAGAAGGGATTGTCAGGAGGAAGAGGCACAGTGGGGAGAAATAAAGGGATGTGCTACTGGTTGGTGACTTCAGTTTGCCAGATGTAGATTATAGCCTTCCAAGTGCATCTTTGGCAACAAACAGCACCATCCTTGATTCCTAACAAGGATCTTTTTCAGGCAGCTAGTCAATGAACCCAATAGTGATGTGGCAGTGCTGGGCCTGGTGCTAAGAAACAGGGATGGTATTGCAGGCGTCACGGGGCAAGTGGTACAAGTGATCACTGTACAGTTTGGTTTAACATTATAACAGGAACATAGGCCAGCCGCATGAAGGTCCTGGACTTTAGGAGTGTGGTTTTTAAAGAAAATGGAAAGTGCCCAGAAACTGACTCATAGGGTCATTGCCAGGAGGGGTAGAGGTACAGTGGGGAAAAATAAAGGCAAGCAGCTCTGCATGAGTGAAGTGAGTAAAAAGTGAAGGAAAAGAGATCATTATGGTACTGTATGAAAGTGGCCAAGCTGGTGAAGGAAAAAAGGTAGCATTCAGGAGGTATAAGGAAATGCAGAGCGAGGAAGACAGGGAGGTGTACTAAGTAAAACAGAGGGAAGAAGGTAAGGCACTGAGGGGAGCAAAGGTACAAAAGAGGAAAGGATAGCCAGGGGTAGCGAAATGGATTGTCTTCAGGTGTAGAAGTGAGAGAGGAAGCAAGGGGAAGGATAGTGGGGGGGTGTGCTGTGCAGAAGAGGATCAAGAAAAAGCAGGTATTCTGAACAGGTACGCCTATTTAGTCTTCAAAGAGGAGGGAGGGGGTCCCCAGGAGCAGCAGGAACAAACTGTGGGGGACACAACCATTTTCAGAGGAAACAGTCCTGATGGGACTTGCAGCCTGCAGGGTGCTAAAGAAACTCAGGGAGGTGCTAGCTCCTCCACCGATGGCCTTATCCAGCAACCTCTAGATACAGGTGTGGCTGCAGAGACTGGATGAGAGCAGACATGCTCCCTCTACATAAGAGCAGCAGCAGAGGAGGCTAGCAACTATAAGCCAGTCAGTCTCAATTAGTGGTGGGGAAATTAATGGAAACACCATTAATGGAAACGCTAGAGAGTATTTTGAATCCAGTGTGGGTTACAAGACCACATGCAACATAGATTCAGGGAGGTCATGCCAGATGAATCTGGGGTGGCTGAGGAAATAGATCAAGAGGGCAGTGGACTTTTCTATCTGTACTTTAGAAGGGCCTTTGACACTGTGCTGCAAATGAGACTGATAAAGAAACTGAGGAGCCTAGGTGGATCCATCGTGGTGAATTGGGTTAGAAACCAGTTAATGGATAGGGACAGGGAACGGTGGTTACAGCACTCACTCTAATGATGGGAGAGTGATGAGCAGGGTGCCGCAGGGCTCAGTATTGAGACTGGTCCTTCTCAATATCTTCATAAGTGACATTGCAGAAGAACTGGAAGGAAGGTATACCTTTTGCAGGTGGCACCAGCATATGTAATAGGATGGAAACTCAGGAGGCGGTGGAGAAAATGCATAGCGACATTGGGAAACATATACCTAGGGCATAGGAACCCAGGAGCTGAGAATAAGATGGAGGAGGTACTGACAATCACTAAGCAGGAAAGGAATCTTAGGGTTATCATATCTGATAACCTCAAAGCAGCAGGACAGGGCAGCATGACAAAGCAATAGGTAGAGCCAGAGGGATGCTGGGATGCATGGGAGAGGTATCTCCAGCAAGAGGAGGGAGGTAGTGTTGTCACTATATCACGTGCTGGCAAGACCCTGAGAGTATTGTGTCCAGTTCTGGATGATGCACCTCAGAAAGTACATAGAGAGCATAGAGACACTTCAGAGGAGGGTAACTAAAATGATGCAGGGATTATACCAAAAGCCCTACAAGGGGAGAGAATGAGGGATCTCAACATGTACACCCAGGAAGAGAGAAGAGCAAAGGGGACATGATAGAGAACTACACGTACTCACAAGGGTAAACAGGATGCAGGAGGGGAGTCTCTTTCAAATGAGAAAGAGCACTAGGATCAAAACATGAAGATGGAGGTGGGACATTTAAGTGGGATGTGAGGAAATACTACTTCAATGAAAGAGTTGTAGATGCCTGGAAGAGGCTGCCAGTGGTAGAGACAAAACAGTAGGAGGCTTCAAGCATGTGGGTATAGACATAGGGGATAGCAGTAAACAGGCAAGGAGGAGGGAGGGTTGCCAGATACATGTTAGGGTCTGTGAAGACAGACTAGGCAGGGCCCATCTGTGCAGACTGTGTGGGCCAAGCGGTGGACCTTTTCTTCTAACAAATTGAATGTTTCTGTGACTTGAATCTTGGTAGCTTATTACTGTAAATTGTCAGAGGTTTAGGTTTTGCCAGGATCTGAATCCTGAGCTTCTGCTGTACTTATGATTGCTGACACCTTCACTGAGTAATGGTGCTATGGTGCCAGATGAAAAGGTAATTTATATAAATATGTGATATCTTATAGTACTGTACAAGGAAGGTATCTGATACAAGAGAAGCTTGGACAGCCCTTTCTGTCAATCCAAAGCCAGTGTCCATCTCTGTTACATGAGTGAGATAAATGGTTAACAAGTTTTCTGCAGTGCTAGAATAAAGTAAGGTTATAAAAGAGCAATTTAGTTGGTCAGTTAAACAAGACACAGTCAAGTGATAAGGCATGACTGAGGGCGGGTTATTTGATTGGTCAGTTAAACAAAACACAGATGATAAGGCATGACTTGTTTTTTAATTGGTCAAGTTAAACAAGACACAATTAAATGAAAAGGCATAGATACATAGAAGGTATTTGCAAAAGAGATTAGCAGTCTATCTAGTCTGCCCATGAATTGCTAATATTAACATTTCAAGGACTACTGCCATATGGATCTAGCTTCCCTTTATTTTTGCCCTTACTAAACCACAACATTTGTCCCCCACCTTTGAACCTGTTCACCATCCTTGCCCCACCCCCACCTTTTTTCTTTTGCATTTCTTTTCCCTCCAATCATGGCCTGTTGAGCCTCTCTCAGGCATCCTGACTGTTCCTGCCCACCTGAGGTACTCTCAACCTTAAGCCTTCTCTGTACCACCTCCTCCTGCAGCCAGTACCCCTGACTTAACCTCTCCAGGGTGGGCACACCTTCCTTGGTGGACACACTTAGAGACAGACCCTGGCTGCAGGTGAGGGCCGGTGGAGGAGCTGGAAGGCTGGGAGGTGGATCTGGTGGTGGGCATGGGGTCAGGTGCCAACGCCTGCCCTCACAGAGCAGGGTTTTCCTTGTTCTGGTGAGCTCCCTGTTCTCCTCCCTGCGTGGTGCACACTGACGTCATGGCGCATGGCAATCCTGCCAACGCCAGCCACGCTTAATGTATGTACTGTCCGTGGTTCTGCAGTGCCCTGATCTCACCTGGGGCCATCGGAACACCAGACAAACCCCAGCCCTCCCCAGGAGAGGAGAGCAGCCAAGCAGGTGCTCGATCCTCACCCTCCCTGCTGACTCGCCGGTGCCCGAGCTTGTCCCCAACTCAGGTCACTGGCGTGGTGTGAGGTGTGGCATCCAGCGCCTCCCAACCTCGCGCCACTGGGCCAGTCCCCACTCACACCTTTACAGCCTATTCCACTGATTCACCACTTTAAAACTTCCTGACATCCTTCTTAAACCATTCTCCATCCTTCAATTGCACCCCTAGTTACTAAGTTCTCATTCCTGGCAAACAGGTCTTTGGTTTCTACTTTATTTACACCCTCAGAAAGTTGTAAGTTACTGTCATATATTCCTTTTCCTTCCAGGCCTTCAGTGAGTATGTGCTGAGGTCTGAAAGCCGCACCTCATACTGTATGTCTGGTCTTGCTCTTCCTGGATCAGCCTAGTGGCCTTGTGCTACACTGTCTCTAGCCTGTCCTGATCCCTTTCAGGTGAAGGTCCCAGAACAGGGCACAGTACTGAAGATGTGGCAGAGGTGGCAGACCCAGGGTCCTGTATAGGGACAACACCACTCCCTTCTACTGTTGAAACCCCGCTTATACAAACCAGCATCCTGTTCGCATTGCTGAATATCTTGTTTCATTGTTATCCGTTATTCATTGGCCAACTTAACCTTGTTTCTCCACTTCCCTTCATGCTCTAGTGGTCCCCCTCCCTGCTCACTGGATTCTACCCTCACATCTTGGTATACCCAATGCTGCACTTTTCACCCTCTTCCTGCCCTTCCTACATTCCTTCTCCCCTTCCCACTCCCTATGACTCTGGCACTTCTTATCTGTTGTCTATTTTCTCTGACAAATGCCACTGGTTGCCTTGTTACAATGCTACCCTTGAATTGTATTAATCTGTACTCTGTTTGCAATGTCTACATTGTTATAATGTCTGTCTTGATGTTCTCCATAATTTGTATTTCTGTGACATGGAACCTTTGTAAAAGAGCCAAGGCTCAAAGGAACTTGTAATCCTAGACTTGATAAATAAAATAAAATTGTATAAGATATGGAGGAGGTTACTGATAATAATCCTAGATATCTCTCCTCCTCTGTCTCTGCTCTCTTCAGTCCACCCCATCAATACTCCTTAGGAGACTTTTCTTGCCAACTTGCATTACCTTGCATTTTGGCATTAAATCATCGACTCACTTGGCAAAGCACTTGTTTTGTACAAAATGTAGATTTTTTTCACTATGGCTGTTTTTTTAGAATTGTATTTAATACATTTATTGTATAAGTTTATACGTTTTTAAGTGTGCCTATTTTCAGTTCTGTGAGTTAGACTGTTTTAACATAATTAAATCATCACTGCCAAATCTTGTGTCATCCCTCCGCATTTCAGGTCCTGTCTCAACTCCTGATTCCATCACTGTTATCCACCCTATCTACATAATTTTGTGTCCTCTGAAAGAGAAACATTTTTGCCCTGTATATCCTCTTCTGTGTCACTAATGAACCTATTGAATAGGACAGGCCTAGGCCTCCCACTATTGACCACCCTCACTTCTAATTCCCTCCTGTTTATCACCACCTTCTGTTGCCCCCACAACCAGTTACCTACCCACCTAGTCAGCCCCTCCTCTAGTCCCAGATCCTTCACCTTTCTTAGCAGTCTCTTTGTGTCGCAGAGTCAAATGCCTTGCTGAAGTTGAGGTACAGTACATTGACAATCTGGCCCTACCATTGCCTTGGTGTCCCAGTCAGAGAACTCTTATCTAATTTGTCTGCCATGAGCTTCCTGCCACAAACCCTTGATGTGTATTGTCCTTGAGCCCACTCACTTCTGGTATTCCACAGTTTGTTCTTTCGTTATGGTCTCATAAGCTTACCCACAATTAGTAAGGCTGAGTGGACTGTGATTCCAGGGTCGCACTGTCCCCTCTTGTGAAATGCCACTACAGCTGCCTTCCTCCAGTCGCTTGGCATCCCCACAGTCTCAGTGGAGCACCTGAACAAATTCACTAGGATGGCAACCAGTTTCTGATCCATTACTTTAGGAATCTTGGGTGCAGTCCATTGGGTCCTGATGCTTTGTCCACCTTGAGCGCTAGCTCTTTTCTTACCCTATCTTCCATAATCTGAACAGGCTCCCTCCACCTCACAACCCTCTTTGAAATCATTACGAACTTTCTGGAAGGAGTCCTCTCTGCCATGAGCACAGAACAGAAATAATTGTTCAGTAAATCTGTTTTATTTCATCCTCATCCACCCTGCCTCCTCACTTAGTCTGATAATTCAACCTGGTATTTTCCTTTTTCCCTAATATATCTAACTAAATATTTTTCTTCATTTTAAGCCCTCCACTTTTCCTAGATCTATATTTGATTTGCCTTCCTAACGCTCTCGCTTCGTCTTCAGTGGTATTCTTCCCATTTCTTCTAATTTTTCCCAAGCTATTACACCCTGAAGGCCATCCATTTGGACATCACTGCTTCCCCATTTCTTTGGAAAACTAGAGAGGTTTCTGGTCCTTATTCTTCTTAGCTACCTTCCTCTTGCAGCTCCTCATGACTTCCAGGGTGCCCTTTTAAGGACCTCCTACTTGCGCCTGCCCCACTGCCTCTGCTGCTTGCTTCAGCTTCCTTCTGATTTATTCCCTTATCATGTTGAAATCATCCCTTCTAAGGTCCAAGACCACAGCACTTTATGTGGTGTGCAAAGGCATGACTGATAGGATGGGTTACCACGAGACAATTTGACTCTCTGCATGCCAGACCACTTGAGCTAAAGGTGGATGTGGATCATCAGAGTGTGTGATTATCAGTTAGTAAACCTACATTCTGGAGTCACCTTACCACTATTATGAAATGTAGTATGGCATTTGTCTGCATTTGTAAATTATTAAAAGCAGTGCTCTTACATCCTATGTTACGTGGCACTGCATTGTGTACTGTAATGGCAGGGCATTCCCTACTCATGTTGATACCATGGGGTATTCATATTGATCCAAGCCACACAGAAAGATGGATTTCACCCAGTGTTATAACCTATCATAGCACAACCCCACCACTCGAACTCCACGCCTAGAGGAGGGAAATGGATCATCACCACTTATGCCTTTTTTTAACATGGCCAATTGACCTGCTCTTTTGCATTATAATTTTTCTAGAACTGAGGATTCTGTTTCTGCACATAGGAGTTGCCAAGGTTTATATATGCCTATGAGTGGTATCGTGTATAAGCCTGCAGGCCAGCCTGACACAATCCTATGCATATGCCGGTTCAGTTTTGGGATATGCCACTTCTTTCTACTAATTTGTATTTAAGTCTTCACTTGTTTTACCTTTAGTTTTTCTTTCTTTACCAAACAGATGCACAGGTTCCTGTATACACTGTATGGTATAGGTTATGTCCCAGTCTTCTGTTACAGCATCCTTAAGATGATCTTGCAAGTGTTTGACTACCCAGATGCAATTTATATGTCAGGGCCCCAAACTACCCTGGCCAGACAGAACCTGCTTTTTCACCTTTACTGCTTTGCTGTAAATGTCCTGCCTCTTACTCACCCTTCTGTCCTCAAGTCTCAGTGTCTCCTCTACTGCTCTTCCATGCTTGCTAAGTACATATGTCTCCTTTCCTTACTACCTTTCTGGTCTCTTCACCCTTCTCTCGCTACCTCCTACTCCTTCTGCTCTTCGAGCCATCTCCTTCTCCACCCCATGCAGCAAAGCTTCTATGCAGTATTGCAGTTTGCAGTCTCTGTCCATCTCCTTAAACCCTGAAATAGCCTCCCTCTTCCTTATGTCTATTCTTCACTGTCTCTTCAAACACATCCCTACTCAAGACTCCTTCCCTTTCTACTCATGCAGTTAGCAAACGGAGATTTTTTTTTCTCTCACCCCAGTCAGCCCTCCTTCCAAGGAGTGCCCCAGCCCTATCACCCCAACATATGCTGTGACTTATCTGCTGCCTGTCTTACCCTAGGCTTCCTCCTCCCATCAAGGTAGGCAGAGTTCCCCAAGGCTCACCACAGAATGGATCTGGTTCTGGATGGCATGCCCAGCTGGCCTGGTGAGAGCCTATGGGGTGCACCCCATCATCCTGCCACTGTCATTTTTTCCAGTTTCACCCCTGGGAGATGTGGCATGCAATGACACTCATGGTGCACACTATGCACTCCTCTGTGACATGCACTGATGTCTGCCATGTCTCCAAACCTTCTTTGCCTGAGCTGCCTTTCCCGCACCTTCTGTCAGGGCCAGGCAAGTTTCAGGCGCTGCTCCACCCCCAGAGGAGAAGTGCAATCTTATGGATGCTTGATACTTCTCATGCCAGCCGACCTCGGCAGCTCGGATTCACTTCAAACCTGGGTCATCAGGCCACAAGTGGTAGTGCTACTAATTTGCCAATGGGTTGGACCAGTAAACATAGGTTTAATTGCTGACTTTTTAAATTTGCATTCTACTGTTACATACATAATTCATTTTTATGACTGTGGGTGGAGTCTACAGCCATCTTGCTATCTGTAGCTGGATAATGAAGTAGCGTGGAACACGTTTTGGACTTTTCAATGTATCCTTCCATGCCAACTGAAATAAAATATTCTTCTTTCTGTTAAGAATGTTGGATTATGTAACTCCAAGCTGCTTATCAGATGCCATTAGGAAACTGAAACAGCTTGTTAAATATTTGTTAAATATTGGTTGTCTATTAAACTGGAGATTTTTTACCCTCTTCAGAATGCAACAAACTGCACATTTAAATATTTAGCATTTAAACAGCTTCTTACTACTAGTTTCACTTGGGAATGTATTGTCTTTCAAAAGAGTCATAATTAAAATGTCCTCCATTTCCAGCAAATCTATAATTGACACTGTTTTTAACCTCTGTAGACATTATCTGATCAGAGCTGTGTCAGACATATGCTAAGTCGTCAGTGAACCTACACAGACTAAATATGTAGCAATCAGCAGGCATTTTCTACTATACCTTTTGGGGAAAAATATATTGAGCTACATCAAAACACACACACACACACACACACACACATATATGCACGCACACACACACTTGCATATACTAGCCTCATGGCCAGAACATTCAAAATAAATACTGCATTCTAATACGTTATAAAACAAGAAACTGTTTATGTTAGTGAACACAGTGAAGTTCAGTTTAGAGTAGATTTCATTTAAATATTTCTTATCCTTTATTTTGTATCCTGGATACACACACACACACACATATGCATGCACACACACACACTCTGTACACACCATCCTCATGGTCACAACATTCAAAATAAATACTGCATTCTAATATGCTATAAAACAATAAAGAAACAGTTTATTTATGGCAGTGAACACAGTGAAGTTCAGTTTAGAGTAGATTTCTTAAATATTTCTTATCCTATATTTTGTATCCTGATAGTGTAGGGGAGATGCTACATCTCATTGTCACAGGGATCTTCATTTACATTTTGCACTGTATGTACTCAGGCTGTCCCTGATTAGATGCAATATCTTGTTTTCATTGGGGTCATGATTTTACCAATTTGATAATGTATTTCTTCAGGGTAGCCTAGTCTAGGGCCCCATATTCAAAGGAGATGCGTGGTGCATCCTGGCACAGATGGGAGATGTGCCATGCACCTTCAACAATGCACTGCAGCATGATATTCAAATGTGTGGGATGCACTGGCCACAAGGGAATGGGCCAGGCTGCACACAAATAGTATGCTGTGCAAGTCGAGAGTGTGTTCCCATGCATATGCTGCACTGCATCATACTCAGTGGGAATGCACCCCTGTAGCACAGAGCAGTGTGGCCCACAGTTAAGCTATGAATAACAGGTGGGCTGCGGAGTGCACCCAGGTACACACCAGCCTGGCAGCCCTTGTGGACTAGAGGTACTACCCCATCCCTCACTGATCCAACTCCGTCCCCAAAGAGCTCCATAGTGTAGGGCCTCACTGGACCCAGTCACACCAGAGGAAACCACAGTCCATATCCATAGCATTGAGAACCCCTGCCCACTATCTTGCTATGTAGACACCTTTGCCCCCCATACCTGACCTGTTGCAGAGACTTGCACTGCCCTCCACACCTTGCCATGGCCAGCTGCTGACTGCACTAGGCCTGGATTTGGGACCTGCACCCAGAATGACCTAAGTGGCTGTATCATGTATTGGGGCACTATGCAAGCTGTGAACCCACCAGTGTATGCAGCTGTGTGTATGTCCCTGACAAACCTTAAGAGGGAATTGACATACCTCAATGCATGCCTTGTCAATGCTGTATCTTCCTGTTGTATACATCACTGCAGGCCAACACTCTCCCCTGTTCCCCTGTGTAACATGCCACCCTCTGGACTGATGAGGTATCCTGGTGTCATGTGGTGCAGTATCCTGCAATGCCATTTGCAGTGTACACTCCAGGCTATGGATAGTGCATCTGTGGTTCCCTGATTGTACAAACACATTGGAGGTTGGCTGTAACATGCCTGTTCTGGGACCTGTGGAGTGGGTATAGCTGTCACCCGCACTGAGCAGTGCAATGGCACAGGGACTATGGATCTGCATGTGAGCACCTGAGGTGTATGGCTACTGAGCGTTATCGCCCACACACAGCTCGTGCCATGTATGACACTTTCCAGCATTCTACTGCCAGTGCTTCACCACCCAAAATACGATACCATTTCTTCTGTAGAACTACCCAAGCTAAATATATATCAATCAGCAGGCATATTCTAGAAAAATACATCGTAAAATATATAAAAGGAAGACCACATTGAAACTGACTCTCAGCAGATCTGCATTGTGCAAATTCATTAGAAATAATGGGTAAAGCATCCCAAAAGCTCTCCACCACCATACTGGCTCTGACCAGAGACTGTTATAGTTTCAGCTACTCTGTTTTTGTTCTCTATGACTTATGTCTGATGTTCATTCATTATTTCCTCCTGAGTCAAAGCTAGAAATGAGCCTTATTCAGAGTGCCTGTCCTGGGCACCAAATTATTAATACAAATAATAAATACAATGTATGACAGTATGTACTGTGAGTCGTCTTCATGTCTATCTGGTGGTTTCTGTTTGTTTACTTATTTATATCAGCATTTTCCTAAATTCTTTTTGTTTCATATGGGCACTGTTAAATATACATAAAAAGAAAAGTAATTTAAAGCTGGAAGGGACTCTAGGTCCATAATGTTTTCTCCTGATTCATAAACAGGGATAAGTGAGTATGCTGTACAAACATGTACTAAGTCATAGAGATTTGCTATGAATTCTATTGCCCAGGTATCTTCTGATTCCCTTGGTAAGCAGACATTTGTGCAGACTTATCTTGGGGGCCTTTTCTGTCTTCATGTCTACTGTTGCCACTAGTAGGCTATTCTGTAGGTCTGTTACTGCTGGATATATCCTACTGAGCTTTTGGCATGCCCCTTATCATGCTGGAGGCCACCAGATCAAACACATCTGTCTGAATGATCTTTGATACAACAGAGAAGGCTAAAGACTATCTGACACCATGTCCCCACTCAGCTTCCTTTCCCCCATGGTGAATATGTTGAGGGCTTACAGCCTCTCCTTATAGTTTTGTCCTTGTATCCTTGACTATTTTGGTGGCCTGCATTGTACCCTCTTGGCTGGCTTAATGTTTGTTTCATATTGATTAGCCTAGAAAAGCACACAGTACTCCTGGAAAGGCCTGGCCAGGGACTTATAAAGTGGCAGGATTATTTGCCTGCTGGTAACTCCTCTTTTGATACAGCCCAGCATCTGCTGGCCCTTTGGACAGCAGCTGTGGACTGCTTGATTGCTTGTCATGTTTCAAGCCCTTGTCTGTTGTGGCTTCCATTGTCCACTGGAGGAAGAGGGAGCATTACAAGGTGTGTAGGTCCTGCCTCCGCTTTTCCTTTGCAAGTGTAGCACCATGCAGTTAGCTATTGAGAAACTGAGTCTCCAGAAGACTGACTAATTACCCAATGTGTTCAGGTCCTCCTGAGATTTGCCCCATCCTTCAGAGATTCCGCAGCACTGGTCAGCTCGGTGTCACAAACAGACTCAGTGAAACTGCTGGATTCCCTAGCTTCCCGACTGTTGAAGAAAATGTTGAACAGCTGTGGCTTCAGTGCCACTTCCCAATGGGCATCATTGAATACACCTTCCTATTGGACTAATGCCTGTCCAACATCCACGCCTGCTCTCATGTCAGTTAATTTACCATGCGATGCTTATACCACACTGGATGAACTTTGTTCAGATGCCTGTCATGTGCTACTCTGTCAAAGGCCTTGCTGAGGTGTAGACTATGTATATGGCCCTACTCCTGTTCACCTCGCTGGTTACCTCCTTGAAGAATGTAATTTGGTTCAATGAGCATGATCTGACCCTCATAAAGCATTGCTGAGAGAGGGTAAGAGCCTTGCCTCAACTGAGTGCTCTGTTATTTCATCCTTGATATTAGCTTCCAGGAACTTTGCCCAGCATTGATGCTATTGAAATCCTCTCCCACTCCAACTGTGACTGTGCTTAGTCCTTCCCCCTTGCCTGTGACTATAACCTTTTGATTTTTGTATATTGTTATTGTATATACGGACTCACGATTGACTCTGGTTGGTCCATTCCACCCTTGAACTGTAACTTGTCTTCACTGTATATTTGTTATTGTATATCTTGTTTCTAAACTCGCAATGTATGTATTCTGGTGTGTTCTCTGTATATTTATTATTGTATATTCTTGTCAATTCTTGCAATATATGTATATCTGACATGGCGTCTTTGAAAAGGAATCCTTGACTCAAAGGTTGCAATTCTGATTCCTTCATAAATTAATAAAAAAAAATGTTTCTGTAAGTGTATGTCAATTTTCTTATGGTTACTGTGAGTACAAATCCATATTCCAGCCTTTCCAGTACTGTCTTTCTATACTCTACTCCCTCACTTGTCACCTTTCCACTTTCTATCCTTACCAACTGGCATGAGATCAGATTTGAAACTCCTGTTTCTTACTTACTGGCCTTCTCCACCACTTCCACTATATGTCTTATTTTCCCTGTTGTTGTAAAGTATAATTTGTCCTAAAGTGCCCCAGTGACCTTCCACTCTTACTGTCCACATCTATTTATCAGGCGGAGCTTCAGTAGGCTCCCATGAGCCAGATTATCTCTCCATGAGTCACCACAGGAATAAATCCTCTGACTAGTGTTTTTGGCAGTAAAACCTCTGGCCTAGAATTGCAGAGCCAAACTGATGATGAAGAGAAGGAGTCAAAGCCACATAGGCTAGATAGTGCTGGTGGAGCCAGGAGTTAGATATTTTTCCCTGTACAAAGTCCAACAATCACCCCAGACATTAGTGAGTTCCACCTGCTATGCTGTCCTATGGACAGGGAGCAGACAACATCTCCCAGTCATTTGTGACATCAAAACTTCTCCAAAGCCCAGCCAAAGGGTTGTTGATAGATGGTCAGGATTTAATTCTCCCCACCATGGAGCTTGAGAATGCTTCTTTCATATACTCCACAAGACTGTGGCTGAAAGTTAGAACTCTGATACAAGCCCAGGATTTCCACTTCATTGCACAACACATTACTGTTAGTGCCAGCAAGCAGGAGTGTTCCAATATTTGTTCAAAACTTCCATTATCACCAATATAATAACATTCTCCCACCAGTTTTCCTTCCACTATCAGGGGCATCATCAGGCCATGGGCCTTCAAGTTTTTTGCAGATAATGAAATTCTCTAATTTTAAAGAGCAGCTGCCATGGTACACTTACCGTCATTTTGCTCTATCTGTGTGGTCCCAGTATCCCTTAGTGGAGAGTTGTTTTTGTTGTCCATATGGAGACCCCGATTTGTTAGATTTAAACAAAACAATGAGCCGTGAACACGCATCCACCCTGCAGCTGCATGATACCACGCTGACTTGACACAACAGTGTGACGTAATGTTGGGATCACACTGCTGCGACTCTGTTAGGCATTGTGGTCTTTCTGGGCACAGTGTTTGTGCTGTTGAGTGGAGCCGTGGTCTGGAACTCTGTCCTTTTGGGTCAGTGCTTGTTACTGCTTGCTGTGTACATGAATAAATGCTGAAATGAAATTACTATGAACTTTGTTTTTTGCAAGCAATCTGTTGGGCAATGTATGAGGCGTGTTGTGTAATTGCTGTCAGGACATACCATACTGCCACTGTCATTTGGTATATAGCACCTTACTAACCAGTGATAGTTGTCCGATTCTGCGTCTGTAAAGAAGTGTTTGTGAATTATAAATTGAAATACATTGTTTCGTGAATTATTAATCAACACATTCAGCTTTTATTGAGGTGCAATGTATGTGTGCAACTCAATTGTGTAGAACCAGTGAGGAGTGTACATTATTCCTGTATGATTTGACAGTATAATGTAGTTTCTCATCAGTATCACCAGATATTTGTCCATATACTGCACACCATAAAAAATCTTTAGCAGTGTGCAATTAACAGCATGGTATAACAGCTGAGTGTTGTGATTTCTAGTGTATGTATTTGAAGTACTTCACATGAATGACATGTAGCATGTCACATATTCAATATTACCACTTATTTCACAGTACTGTCACTTGTCCTGCATCTCGGTACCTAATGATAAGCTGCAAGACACAGATATGTCAAACTTGATTGTGTAGGTATGTGTAGCACACTCTGAACCAGGTTGTCTTATGTTGTTGTCCTCTCCTCCCCATCCCCCACCCCCAGACACGCACAGTAACTCTCTGGGCATCATTCATTCCAGTCCCATGTGTTCGATGCAAGTAGTTGTGGACATCCTCATCTGTATGGTGTTTATCCACCACATGACTTCTCTCAACATATTATGCCGCAGTGTTCATGTTACTCACAACTCTGTAAGTGATGTAATCCACCCTGATGTGTCCTCTAACTCACTTACTGTTGGCTTGTAGTCATTTTATTTATTTATTTACTTTATTAGATTTCAACTACATTGAAGATGACATAGACCATATGTTGTTGATGCAGTTGTGTAACACAATGTAGACGTGGCATTGCAGTATTGGCACAGTACAGAGCTGTGAGTACTGTATTTTTGTTCTATAGTTGCAGCACAGTCTGTGTTGGGTGTTGTGCAATGCATGCATTGTACTGACGTGGTAGTGGCAGCACACTTGTGGTGGTGTACTATTCTTTGTGAAGAATATGTACTGTTTGCTGACCATAATGGTGCATACTGCAGTGCTAACATCTACCCCATTGCCATAGTAGCAGCACAGTGACCATTCCATAGAATTGTTACTCTGCAGTGCTCTACATGTTTCACATAAAGTGAACAGTGGCTGTCTCCCATAGTGGATTGTATCTGTACCGTAATATTTTTCCCCATTATGTGTTGACTTTGCAGTGCTCCATTAACAGGACTGTTTGTCCCAATCTGACTGCACTTGAGGCCTCAGCGGTTCATCACTCTGGCTCATGGTACTTCAGCAGACACAGCAACACTGAATAATGGTCACAAAATAGTTGTAACTAAACATTTATGTGTCATCTCTGTGCCTACCACCACCACCACCACCGCCACCGCCACCACCACTACCACCTGCCTGAGCTACATATACAAAGAACAGTGACCTTCCCCATATCTCAAGCTGAATCTGCATTTTCATATAGCAAGTATGATTTCTGAACAATGTGTCCCTGATACCCTGTTCTTGTCTATCACACTGATATCATAGCCCACCTATTCTTGGCATTTGTCCAGATATTTTAATGGCATTCTTCCTCAACACTCCTGTGGATGTCCCATGAATCCCACTTCTGTTGCTTGTCCAGGCACTGTCTCTGTGGCAGTATTCCAGTTCTCCAATACCTCTCACATTACTTCTATGTTCTTGCAAGTATACTTCCATTCTTCATTATGATTAACACTCTCTCAAGTGATTGATCTTTGGGTAACTTTTAGAAATAGTATTTTTTTTTTCAAATGATGTGTTCCTTTCACTATTCATTATGTGTCTTTACCTAAAAGAGACATGTACTTTTCATTCTGTGAATATTTGTTGAGTTGTTTTTCACTAACATTTGTCTTTTTGAGTTTGATCAGTGTCTGTGTGAAAGGGCCTTGTTGTGGCGGCACTGCTTTCTACTAACACTTCTACAGTAGCACATTCCTGTTTTCATAGAATTCTGGTAAGTGATTTATTCCTTGTCCAGTGATTGCCTTTATATTGTTTTGCATGTTACTATGTATGTAAATATTTTTAAATGTGACTTCTTACAACTTGCATGTCATGGTTAAGCAGTAAGCCACAAGGAGGTGTTGGTTATCGGGGATTTAACATGGTTGGAGTTGTTTGCCCAAGAGGCACATCAGAATGTGTAAATCCTCACCAGCCATGGTAAATCCCCCAATAACCCACATCCTCTGAGTGGCTTTTTGCCATTATACCAAGTTTCATTTTTTCAGTATAATAAAATACAATTTTATGAAGATGTTGCTTTGCTTTTTTAGTTGTAGTATATTTATTCCTGTGATGCAGATGATTATGATTTAGATTACCATTATTTGCTCATCAACAACCATTGATTATCAGAGGTTATACCATGGACATAAGTGAACAACCAGTGAACTAATTATACTGGTGGTTTATCGCCGTGTAATTCCTCTGATAACCAACAGCTGTTGATTGTTGTTGTTGGCTGTTGAACCCTCATGGCTTATTGCTTATATTATTATGAGATTATTTAACATGACATGACACACACAATAAATGGTCAACAGTACATAACAATGTTTCCATTAAGGTGTTCAGATGCTCGTATATGAACCGTAGTAGTGAAGGTAGACATTGTCTTGCATTCATTTCACTCCTGAGATGGAAACACATGCCATGTTTTGTGCGTGGTTGACAATTGTTGTTTAGTCTTTCAAATAAAATTAACTTGTGATTTATTTTTACAGATGGTCATAGCTGAGGATAATTCAAGTGTCATCACATTGAGGACTCTGCCTCAGATGACTATGAACATGAACATGATGACTTGATTCTGCAAATGAGCAACCCCTTTTGGGGGCAGCCTTATCACTCGAGCCAACAATGACACCTGAAGAGTTTGACGCCTATTCCAATTCTGTGCATGTTCCTGATGAACAGGATGACTTGGCCCATATTGGCAGCACTGACTGTACACTTTTCATTCAATGTTGCAGTCTCATATAGCAAAAACAGTTAGTCATACATTATCCTCATGATGTACTATTCTGAGAAACTAGAAACATGTGATCAGTGACACATGATGTGGTTTCCATTACAGATTGACACCGCATTTCTATGGTGTATGCCGATTCCCTGCCCATGGTTGTGTGGCTCTATTATCTTAACTGTGCATTATATAACCAATAATATACAGTAGTAGCCACACACTCATTGCCTGCTATTTCCTATAATTCTTTATTTGTACTAAACTATCCTGCTTTCTGCACATAAAATGTTTTTCAATGTCATTGAATCATTTGAAATAACTGATAATGTCTGTCTACTTCTTTTATTTTGTTGTTTAACCAGGTATAGCACACTAAGCTGAAAGTTTTTACAGGAGCGACCTGGGAGCACAAGGAGGTTAAGTGACTTGCTCAGGGTCACACAGTATGCAAGTGGAAGCTGTGGGATTCAAACCCATGTCTGGTCTGCTGGATGTCACCAATTTGCAGCTCAGAGCCTTAGACCACCGCGCTATACTGCCTCTACTTCTGTATGACTGTTGGTGCACTACAAAGTTGCAATGTATTGCGGGTATATTGAGGCAGGAAGCTGCTGGTCATTTGTGTGCTGAAATTTGCAGCTGAATTGTACTCTCCCATCACATGCAGTCTGCGGTACACACCAACATCATTTTATTTCATCCTCCTCACACCTCGGTCAGATCACAGTGACAGCATGTGCATGAGTCATGCTTTTGCAATGTGCCACAGTGCAGTCACCAAACACCTTATGGTGTATAGTGGAATGCTGCTAAGTATGGAATTCCACGCGAGGAATATGCTTGCTCTGCTGGACTAGTGACATCACCATGTTGTTGTGCTGCAGTACTGATGTCATTACTGCAGTACAACCACTGGGAATGCCATCACATTGCTGTTTTCCCCTACTTAGGTCTGTTGTAATACAGTTTTCTAGAACCAGTACACACTTCACATAGAAAATACTGGTAGTGAACTGTGCAGAACCAGCGTGTTCTGCCACACAGTGGTTCTGATTCCTCTGATTCCCTGTGACCTAGACATCAAAGCTTGACATATCCATGGGAATCAGAACCCAGTGGATTGAACCTCTCACAGGATTTCACAACTGCTTTAGTAAAGCAGTGTCCTTGCACATGTACCATAGACCACACTCCCCACTGTAGTGACTGGCTGAACTCCTACTTTCTGGGACAACCTTCCACTTCATGTACCTTGTTACGCATTTCCATGTCTGAAGTATGTGTCCCTTTCCTTATTGATTCCAGTGTATATATATTCCCAATATCCTGCATCTGTGTCCATAGATGGCTTGTCTCCAAGGCTAGGCACCATTTATGTAGTTTTACTGTGAACCATTTATACAACACGTATGTCTTTTTGGGATATGAGGCCTCTATAGCTGGACACCATGCAGTACTTTTGTCCTCATGAAGGCTTGCTGGATGTGAGTCATGACAACCTTTATCCCAATTGTGATTAACCTACCTATACATTACTGCATACCATGGGCCCTGACTCGAGATATTCTTTCCACCAATTATGCATTCAACACGTGGGTTCATGTTGCCATGTACAGTAGTGCCACATGTGGCATGTAGATAATGAAATGTGCTTGTACCATCACCAACCTCTGGGGGCACAGTCACCAAGTAGCTTGGTCTACATTGTGGAATGTTCTACCATCACTCTATTGGTCCTGTCAGATATCCAACTTTCCAGTATTATGTTTTTTTTGTCATCCACCCTTAGACTTTTCAGTGTCTGACAAATGTTATTTGGGGAATGGTGCGAATTCCTTGCTGAAATACATTTAGTCCACATTTACCGCGGACACTTGGCACAGCACGTTGTTACCCAGTTACAAGTATAGTACATTCTTCTGACATTACTTCCTCTACTAAACCCATGCTGTGTATCTCTTTCAGATGTTTTCTACCCACCATGCCCTTGGCCAGTACCGTGGTAATGTTGACTAGGCTGTAGTTCTCCATTAGCTTTATGCTTCCCTGTTTTTGTACTATAGTACAACCACTGCCCTGCAGTCATATTTTACAGTGGCATAATCTATGAACAGGTGCAACTGCTTTGCTTATGGGCACAGACAACCTGTCTTTCTGCTCCTGTACCACATTATGGTGGAGCACATCCTGCACTAAATCCCAGGCAGTGTTGAGTGATGTTACGATGCATCACTGTGAAATGTTCTATGTACAAATGTCTGTTCTCTGACAATGGACCCTGATATTTTCTCCTTCTTCATTTTAGGTGTACCTGCAATTTTTGTGTCCCAATGCCAGCATCACCAGAGTATGTTTGTTGTCGTGAGATAGCTGAGGTGCATGAGCGAGCTGATGAGTTCAGTTGCATTGTGTTGCATCCAGGATTTGCCACTGTATGCTTGGACATATGGGTCCTCCAAGCTGCCTACTTCACTTTTCTACTATACCATGGTGGAATAATTGGTGCCACACTCATGAGTAGGTTACATTTATCTGTCTCATATGGTACATGTGTAGTGATTTTCACAAATTGTTACATTCTGATCTACCAATGCTATCATTCCTTTGTGTATAATCAAACGGTTATAGGCATTGCAAGGTTGCTGTCATGAACATGCAAGGATAGTACGTAGTGTATAGTGGAGTGTTGTTCAGCATGGAATTGATCTTTTCAAAATGCTGTTGTAGCACAGTTCAAAGGTCATAGAATGTGCTTCTACCCTGGTGTGGTAGAACATAATTCTACAACTTCTACAGACTGCATGAGTCAGTTTCATTTTTAAAGGAAAAGTCACAAACACCTATTCCACCTATGCTATGTCCAGTGTGTTTCTGTCACGAGACGCAGCCCACTGATGTAATCACACCAGGAATGTTAACTGCACACATATAGTCACTCCCTGTCATGGTCTATATCTTTTATACGGTGTTCTATTGTTATTTTTATTCTTGTGCTTTGTTTATTATGCTGTTTTATGAACCACATGATGGAAACACAGAGCCTTTCAAATGTATGGTTGTCCAAACATTACTGTGTATATATACTGTATGGTGTAATACTGTTGTGATGTTATTCCACACATGGAATAACCTTGTTATGCTGCATTAGTGATGTCATTATGTTGTGGTGCTACATTACTGATGTCAGTAATGCAGCAGAACAACATGGAATGCTGCACTGTCCTTCATAACCCATATCCAAGTTGTGTGGTGGAATTTTCATGCAGTTCTGCAATACATTGTGTGAGATATTGTTAGCATATCATAATGCATGGCCTCCAACAATCAGTGCATCACCTCATATTTCAATGTGTGAAATATGCATGGATGACATTGTAGTACATACGCTGTCACTTTAATAAAATGTGGCATAACCATTGTGGTGTTCCACCATTCTGTCATGATTCCTAGGGACCTCTGAAGCTTCTCTCTCAAGTCAAATGGAATCAGTATACACAGTGTCACTACACACACGTTCTGCATATTTGAACCTCAATTTTCCTAAATATAGTGTAATTAGGTACCCAGATGAGCATGTACATGTATGCGTTCTGCATTATGGTGTTGTTCGGACTATAGCAAAACATTGTTTTGCTGTGCAGATAGCAGCCACGGTTTTCTTTCAACACATATGCAAAACCTCTGTGTAGTGTACTATGTCAGTATACCATGACAGGGAGTGTGTATATTCTTGGATTTACCACAGTCACTGTTACTTTGTCACAAGGCACAGGTGAGTGATGTATCCAAACTATAAGTTCATAAACAAATTCATATGCCTACTCCCAGTCATAGTATTTTGCTGCAGTACATGGCTACACTTTAGATTCTAAACAGATATGTACATTGTGCATTTTTGTTATGCACATTCCAAAGCAGTTGTTATGCATGGTGACTTATTTGTTTGTCTCTATATCATTTCAATAAATGAAATGGAGGGGCTGGAGGAGTACTGATCATTCACGGTTAACAAGGCAGGGGAGGTGTACATGGGGGCCTGTGATGGACTACAGATGCAGGCCATTTTGTGCCAGTGGATAACCCCAGGCTCAAACACTTATGTGTAAGGATGTAAGCTTGTCATGGATGAGGTTTTAATATCTCATCATTTGTTCATGAAATCATTAGTAAACTTTGTGGCAGTGTCATAAGTGGTACGCTTTGATAACAATAGTGAAAGCCATGGAAGTGACGAAATAAAGCCTAAACGTCATGGGATCCATGATGTGTATGACTGCCATGACAAATTTACATTTTACTCATGCAGCATTGAGTGTAGCATGGATTCAGCACAAGGAGTGATGGAGGGCCCAGGTCATGGTGTAGCAAAGGAGGATCAGAAGCAACGTGTGTGAGGATGGTTGACAGGTATGATGGGCTGCCTAGGTAACAGTTAGGCATGAACACAGTGAGGGTGGGGAAAGAGTCCATGTGACAGACACACAGTTGTTCAAAGTGGGTTGGTGGAGGAATTGGGAATGCAGTGATGCGATGCAAATTGCCAGAATCGGTGTGGCCGGATGTCCCTTTAGGGCATTGATGTCCTACATTCCCAACTTCATAGTTTGCAATGTTCAAGAACCAAAGTAAACTCTATTCACTGTACTAAGTTATAAAAGGAGTGGTACATACAAAATGAGTGCTGCAGATAACTGCAATGTGTGACTCTACCATGTGTGTCAGCAAACACATGCACTGTTTTTGTTTAATCCTTTCTCCAATGTGACTGTGTACATGGTCATAATGTGCTGGTATTCAGAACTGCAGTAGATCACATCAATCGCTTGTTATCGCAACGCAGTACAACATTAAGGCAAACCACAGTGCTACAGGGTGGCAGACATTTCAGAAAGTATTCATCAGTGTCCGGTTAGCAAAGCAGTACATCAGCAAATACCACGGAGTGTTATCAAAGTCAAGCTTGTCATTTTCTTTTGTCCATATACTGTTTCTTGCTGCAGTACAGTGACTAAGACAAAGTCTTATTGAATCTTGATTTGTGACTTTCACTGCAGATTTCTTATCCAGATGTGCAAATAAAGCTTGTATCATCAGCTTTGTGTTCATTGGTGCGATTTTCACACATCTGTAATACCTCTTCCACTAGATCTTTCACATACTCTGTGTAATGAAAGAAAGATATATTCCTCAGATTAAGAACATAAGTATTGCACAATAACCAACACCACATTACTTGATTAGACACTAAGATGAATAGGATGAAATGGAATTATAAATCACCAGTCGGAGGGTGATCGAAGCCCTGAATCCCATAATGGGAGATGAAGCACAGGTCACAAATGTACACATCAAAACAGCAGTGTCAAGATACAAAGTGCAGGCTACTGGAGTGGGGTAACAGGGCAACAGTTCATGTCATGTGAGCTGAACATGTAGTTGGTGGATCAAATTATGAGGTGCTGCAGGAGAAAAACTCAACTTGTTGGTGGTGTACTTCAACCAACCATGATAAATTGTACTACACAATCCACCACTTGTATGGAGCCCGTATGGGATTGAGGCATACATCAGTTATGGTGGACATAGAATATTGATGGGCACTATGCAGAACCAGTGTGTTTTGCCACTAGAGGGATTCTGATTCCTGTGACATCGAGAATGAAGCTTCAGAGGTCCATGGGAATCAGAACTGTGAGGTGGAAAACACACTGGTTGTGCATAGAGTTGCTCATCCTGTATTTTTATAGTGTATAGTACTGTGTGAAATGTGTTTTGTGAGTTCTTTTGCTTTCAAAATGAAACTGACTCATGCAGTCTCTAGAGGTTCTACAATGTTGTTAGGTAGAACAGCATTCCAAGACATTGAACTGTTGTAGAACAGCATTTTGAAATGGTGTAATTGTATACAGAACAACACTCCACTATATGCTATAATAGGCATTTCAGTAACACAGTAACACCACTTGGTAAAACAAGTCCATGCAAACCAGAGAAATTCACAGAATTCATAACTCACCTAGTTCCTAGTTTCCATCACTAACATGGCTATAGTCGTTACTTGATATAGAAGTATACCTGCTGTTTCATGGTTGTCTACCACACAGACATCGCCTACCTTCTGCATATTAAAACTGCCAGTTATGGTCACCCAGCTGACACTTATATGATGGACGATGGTCTTGTACCCCATCTTATTAGCCTATTTTGTTCCTTGCTCAATTCTTGCCTTTCCACCTGTCACATCTTTCCATGCTTCTACCTGCTTGTCAATATCATTCACTGTTTAAGTCCATAGGTTGAAACTGAAAACAGTACCACAAGGTGCTCTATATCTTTATGCTTACCATGACTTAATGACACTTGTATGCTCCTCACCACGTAACTCGCTCTTCTTGTACTTGGGGTAGTGGATCGAGTACCGCTTCTCCCCATCTCTAGTTGTTGCCTGTTTTCATCTTGAATTATCATTGTAATGCATAGCTGCTAGCAGTGCACTGAAAATTATGAAAACTAAATGTTATTACATGAACCAATGTAAGCTGAGTCACAGTCGTACTTATGCAGTACAGCAATATTTAGTTTCCATATGGAAAGGAATTTCAAAAGTTTTCAACACCTCTAAATCCCCTACGCACAACTGATAAGGATTACAAGAAAGGAAACCTGACACATTTTCATAGTACTGTGGTAACTAGAAAAACAACCCACTATCTTCAATATCATTGGTAATAACAGGTATTCAGTGTGTGACTGTCCTGCAAATAACAGTAGATACACATGCTTAGCTAAATACTGTACATGCATACTATAAGCAGTCACTTATATAATTTCACATGGCTGTTACCTGCACTTCATTCCTTCATAGGAAAACACGACCATCTTTGGTGCAAACTGAAGAAAAAGGGAAGGATATGCCTCGAGGTCAGATGTTTGGTATTCAGGTGACAGTTTGGAGATGTCATTACACAGACGAGTGTAGTTGATCAACTTGCCCAACTCTAAGGACACCTTTGAGGCTAACATACAAAGGACAACATTACTTTAGAATATGTAAAAGTTGCAGATGTCATGAGTGAAGTTCTTACAAAATGGCAGGGTAAAATTCTGTAATCTGATTTACTCTGATTTATGTGTAAAGTATAGTCTACACATGATTAAAAGAAGACCGTACTGCTCAGCAGTGAAGAATCAGCAAAACAGATCAATGGGCATTTGGAACACAGTCATGTCAGTTATTCCCTACTGCCAAAACTGATCATCCACTACAAACATGGCTGCTACCTTTGCACTATAAAAAGACTTCAATGGGGTCCTAAAATAACATTGTCGTAAATAAAAATAAAACAAATGAATTAAATGTTATTTCCTTGATTATCACATTCTCCTTACACACATAAATAAAGTAGGAACAATAACTATTGTTTATAGTTTTCAATACAATGTTTTTTTTCTGACCATGACAAAATCCTCTTTATTTTGTGAATTTGAACACAGTGAAAGCACTGATATAAATTCTAAATGTACTTGCAAGCCAGAATCCACCACTTCATTTTCTCTGTGTCAGTTAGAGGTCCATGTAAAGATTCGCTGAATTCTGCAAAGTTGTGCCTGTGAATGTTTTGCACATGTGATGTCAAAGATCTTCATTTGGCAACAACAGTGTCTTGATCGCCATCTGCAGTAGATCCAACAGACCAGTACAGGTGATTCGAGATGGAGGTAATCCATGGTTGAAGAGCATCACAGTCCTTTGTATTTGAGATTGTGGTTAGTTTCTTTTAATGACTGCATGTCGGTAGTGACAAACAGTGTTACTTGTGGGCTGCCAAACTGTCTTGGTAACATGCAATTCTCACAAAATGAAATGGACGCAGAGTAGTGCTACATACACAATCTCCACAGATCACATAATGTTAATAAGTACACATGACCCATGGGCTCCCAATACTGAATGCATAATGTCTCAACACACCCAACTGGCAAGGAGTGGTGAGCATGGCTGACGCCTGTAGGGTTGCTGTGCGCCATGGCATCACTGCATGCAGCGCCTGGGTGGATCAGGGAAGAAAAGTTAAAATCAGCCTTTGCCTGCAAAATGAAGAGGGCACCAGTGAATATGCCCATGTCACATTTCCAGCTCATTCATATCAGACTCCTCCCAAACTGCCACCTGCTGTTCAGGTATGCATTTGAGTCTGTGTTGTCACCATGGGCGGGCAGGCGAGCCTTCCATCAAGGGAAAAGCTCTGGCCAGGGAACTGACCTGCCTTGAGTCAACTGTGAAAGGACTATAAATGCACAATAATTTCGTGAGGGAGTGAGAGGTGAGGATGAGTGCAGTGATCAAGTCCAACATAAGGGGTGTCAGTGGTTGCAAACCTTTCGAGACATGCCAAACGCCATAGTTGATGATCAGTATTTGGCATGTTTTCATGCACTCATTTGGATACCTGGCAATGTCTATCAGGAATTAATTTCAATTTCCATGTCCCAGTCTATGATGGCTTTACATATCATCGCAACCCTTCCAGCTCCATGTGGGTACTCCCACCACACTCATTGCTCTATGTAAAATGAAGAGGACATGAAATTGATTACAAAACTGTGGCGTGTGTCCCTTTTTTGTGCTTCTGCAGACTTGTTTACAATAGTTTCATGATTACAAGATGCATTCATGGAAAATGAAGTGGGTTACTGCAATCGTTGAATGTTTCTACGATCAGTGTTTTGTGACTCTTTTCATTTACAAATACCACCGCTCATGTACACTGTAGGGTTATAGAATGATGTTGTACCACAGCAGGGTACAATAACATCCCATGACATTAGAACTACAGTAGAACAGCATAATCAATGGATGGAACTGTTAGGTGGTCTAAATCTCACTTTCAGATTCTTGACAATATTGGAATGCAAGTAATCACAGACACATTACATTACAGTAATAAACAAGTTTATTACGACCAAAGGATAAATCACAGTTGCCTAAGCAGTTCTTACAAATATGAACTGGGAGCCAGTGCTAGTTCCCTACACCTCAAGGTTTCTCTGTGTCTCTTGGGGTTCTCTTGTCTCTGAGGTACAAGGCTTGAACATTACATTATGTCCTAAGAAAATTAGTATGGTTTCCAAAGATAGAAACATTTCTAGTTACAGAGATGAGCCCTATTGGCTAAATTAGAGGTGGCTCCACAGTCCAAGATAACATTATACAATTCTGTAAAGTCATCAGTATACAGAGTCTTACATAACTCAGTGTAGTGGTACAAATCACCAAAAGGTGGCAATGCCGTCTTACATATTATAATTACTCCAAGGACACAGATGTCTTGGCATCTTACAAGTAAGAAACACACAGAAAAATGCATAGCAGAATATATGTATTAGCAAGCAAAGTGTATTACAACAATATGCATTCATATCCTGACATCTACTCTTGTACGGTAGATGCCCTTAGCCCTATATGTTAGCATAACATATACTTAAATGCTAGCTGTCTACGGTGTACCTCTGAGGGTACCAGTTAGTGCAGAGACCTTGTGTAACATTCCCCCTGTTGCCTCCAAGAGCAACACAGGCAACTGCCTAGAGAAAGGACAGGAGCAGGGTCATTTACAAACCTGACATGGGAGCTTTGTAAAGGAACCTGCTGCTCAGGGTGTTGGCTCAATGTGCACCGTAGGGCAGCAGAGCATAATAATTAAAATGAAGATTAAAATGCTTGTATAATAACAAAACCTTAAACGTAATCTGTAATCAGGTGTTTGTTAATGCATTATTTATATCACCATCATTAATTAGAGGAGAACAGCTTCATTGGCTTTGATCACATTATTGCTGATGGGAATGAGGTGTGTGTCTTTTGTCTAAAAGTGATTTTAATGTAAGTGTAAGTGGGTCTTTGTGTATTAAAGTATGGCAAATATTTTGACAGTGTAAGCAGATAATTGGGGTTACCATCAATAATGTCTGCATCAAGGAGGGGACAGGGTTATTACAGTATGTCCAATGACAGTCTTCTGGTGGGGGAGAAACAGAAATTGAGGTAATGAATAGCACTTGTAACAGATCCATAGGTGTAAGACTTGTAGTTTGTGACTACACAATACTTGCCATCAGAGTTATACTGTGAGAGCACAGTAGGCATTCTCCACTTTTGCAACTGGACAGGGCAGGTGTAGGTTATCTTCAAATCTGTGTTGACAGGCGATGAACCTCCTTACTATAGGACTGGTAGAGCTTATTCGAGCCTGAGTCGAGTCAAAGGAGTCGGTGCCATTTGTAGTGATATCATTATCCATGGTGAAAGTTCAATCAATGCTGTCTGAGAGTAACCACAAACAGGGAGGCATGGAGTTGGAGACATTGAGTCTCAGTTTTGTGCAGATATTTTATACGGTGGCCATTGTGTAGGAGGGAACGAAAATTAAAACTGTGGAAAGGGCACCACGCTGCATATTGATCTACAGTGAGAGCACTTTTATAAACAGCAGGGCTACTGTATAAGTTGTAGGTTGCACCAAAGCTGCCATGGAGTGGGTCGAGATGGCATTGACCACACCTGAAAAGACACGCCAGACTCTCAAGTTACTACAAACTGGTTTAAAATGGGAGAGGTGATACGGAGTGTACACCTACTGTCCCCGTGGGAAAGGGAAAAGTTTAAGCAACAAGTGAAAACTTACAAACACCAAATATCACCTGCACACAGTCGCCAATTTGTTAGGAGGTCTAAACTCACTTTCAGATTCTTGACATATTGGGAATGAAAGTAATCACAGACACATTGCATTAGAGTAATAAACAAGTTTATTACTACCAAAGGGATAAATCATAGTTGCCCTAAGCAGTTCTTACCAATACGAACCCGAGCCAGAGCTAAGCATTCCCTACACCTTGAGGTTTCTCTGTGTCTCTTGGGGTCTCTCAAGTCTCCAAGGTATAAGGCTTGTGCATTACATTATATACCTATGATAATTACTATGGTTTCTGAAAGATAGAAACATTTCTAGTTACAGAGATGAGCCCTATTGCAAATTAGAGGTGGCTCCATGGTCCAAGATAAGATTATACAATTCTGTAAAGTCAACAGTTTGAGAACAAAGAGTTCTTATACAGAGTCTTACATAACTCAGTGTAGCAGTACAAATCACCAAAAGGTGGCAATGCCGTCTTATATATTATAATTACTCCAAGGACACAGGTGTCTTGGCATCTTACAAGTAAGAAATACACAGAAAAATACATAGCAGAATATATGTATTAGCAAGCAAAGTGTGTTACAACAATATGCATTCATATCCTGACATCTACTCTTGTACAGTAGATGCCCTTAGCCCTATATGTTAGTATAACATATACTTAAATACTAGTTCTGATTGTACCTCTAGGGTACCAATTAGGGTGCAGGGACTTTGTGTAACAGAACTGCATACATGACAACATTGTACCATACATTATATAATGAATATGGGGCTAGGCTGCACAATAGTGGGAGGTGTACTGTACTTTTTGACTCTTTGGGAAACCAGTAGAGGCCCATGATGCAGAAGCAGTAAGCTACAATGCATGCCACTATTTTCAAACTGTGACTGTACTTAAAATAAGGAAGAAATAGGCTGTTGGTTAAATAGAATCTGCAGCTTATACTCTAGGTAGGAAATGGGCAGACTAGGTGGGCCAAGTGGTCCTATCTGCCATCAAAGTCTATGTTTCTATGACAGCTGGTGAAATGAATCAGGGCCCTGTCACATGCACAGGTTTGTGAATGCAGCAGATAATCGACGGTGACATCTTCATGGCATCCATTGCAGTAGTAAGTAGAGAGAAGTCACTTGTACTAGCAAGACTGTTGATAAACACATATGTGAAGATAATGACTCATGAACATGATCATTACCATTTATGT
Source organism: Neoceratodus forsteri (assembly GCA_016271365.2). Lineage (NCBI taxonomy): Eukaryota > Metazoa > Chordata > Ceratodontiformes > Ceratodontidae > Neoceratodus > Neoceratodus forsteri. Next base: position 388,195,959 of record CM057456.1, read on the forward strand.
GCAACCATGCATGGACATACCTGCACTAACTGGACATCAAGAACTAATGCCCGTAGACAGTTCCATCATCGAGTAGGTGCCATACTTAGCACAATGTCTGGGACTGTCTGAACGACCATCACAAGCACAGATTAATCCATGCTGTTCAGATTGTAGTACTGCAATCAAACACTCCTATTTGAATTTCCAAACTTTACTGATACACGCAGTAGGATGGTACTTTGATGCTTGAAGAAAGTCCTAGTGGAGCAGCATTGTATGCCCACAAACGTAAGCAGACAAGTCACTCTTGCCGCTGTAGAACCAGAGAATAATGTTGCTGCAGACTGAAGTATATTGCCAGCTGGAATTGATCCTGTGTACGGTTGGCTATGCCACACTGATGTTTAATAACATGCTTCACATGCTGTTGTCAAATCAGTAGGTTTCCAATGACTGTTTACAAACACAAGACCAGTTTTCTCCACAGTGCTGACAGTGGCGCCAATGACAGCAGCTTTATAGGCAAGATTGAAACACCAGAAATTTATCTTCAGACTGCAGTGTGTCTTCAGGCTTCATCGTGAATGACGAGTCCATATCCGCTTTATCATTACTTACTTGGTAACATGCACTGTTATCACTACTGCTTTGAGACGATGGAACATTGTCATCATCATCTTCTTCATCTTCTGAATTCTACATCTTCTTCCATGTCGCTCATGTCGCTCATGTCTGTGCGACATCTTCATCAATATCGCTTATACATTTATCATCCAGTAGAACACACTGGATGCCAATGTCCCAGTTGAGTGGCTTCACCTGAACACCTGCAGATTTTGAATGTAAGAAATGACTGAGAAGCCTATCCCTGATGGAGATCTGAATTTTAATTGCTTTATCATACAGCATACAGAACCAACAGTAAGGATGAACTGCAAGTCACACATCATACTGGGAAGACACTATTATTTATGGAATGCAGTTCAACCATATAAGGGTGAACATTAATTTATTCACAAAAGCATCATGACCTGGATGTGTCAGTACAATGCAACTGTAAGGGAGAAGCTATAGAGGTCATAGAGGAGCCTAGGATGCTGGTCAAGCAAGGTTGAAAATCATCCTGGCTGGGGATGGTTGTGGGTGGGGGTGGAGTGAAGGGAGGTTGAAGAGGTGAACAAGAACATTGCAAATAGAGCCTGTCACTGACCTCAATAACAAATGCAAATGCAAAATAGACACACTACAGAGGGATAGGGTACTGTGACAAGTGAGTGAGGGACAATGGTGTACGAGGCTGAGTCAGCTGCAATCTAGGCTGCTTGCTCCACATATGTTGACAGACCACTTTGTTTCTGAATGCAGATTTGTATATTGGTATGCTTCCATGTGACCGCAACAGGAAACAGAGAAACATAGATTTTGACTGCAGGTAAGGACCGCTTGGCCCATCTAGTCTGCCCATTTTCCTACCTAACAGATAAGCTGCAGATCCTAGTTAACCAATAGCTTACTTCCTCCTACCCCCACTAGGACTGTCTTATGTCTGTCCCATGCATTCTTAATTCCCCTACTGTTCTTGACTACATGACTGATAGAGTTATCTATCCTGCTCCTTCTGTGTTTCCCTATAATTCCTGAATGCTATCCTTTTCTCCTTAATCTTTCCTGACACTTCTTCTGATAACCATAGCAATTTTTTTCCTTCATTGTGTTTTGTTGATTTGCTTTGCACAAAGGCTTGTTGCCTCTGTGATGGCTGTTTTGATCACTCCCCATTGTTCCTCCACCCCTCCTTCTTGCCTGTTTGCTAATGCTTTTCTGAGGCACTCTCTCATTTTCCCAAAGTCAGCCCTCCTCAAGTCCAATACTCTTGCTTTTGTATGGCTTGATTGTATGCTCTGTTTATTGTAGGAAAGCTACATAGGTCACTGGTATTCGATACCTACAGGTCGCAAAACACAGTGGTTGTTTGTAATGTTCAGTGTACTGCAATTTTTCACAGTGTACAGCACATAGAGGATTATGTATGAGCAGTCAGACACAACAAGGATATTCTTGTATCAAGAGGTTTCCTTGGTAATAGATGTCCTCGAGATCGCATCTCGAGAGGTGCTCTGTTACCAAGGAAACCTCGAGATACAAGAATATCGTTGTTTGTGTATGACTGCTCATATACAATCTTTTATAGTGTATGGGCAGTCACAGCATAGAAAATCACACAAAACAGCTAGTGACGACAACGAAAATAGTAATTTAAATTTCTTTTTTTTTTAAACTGGCAGTGTACTGCAGATGTTCTGCAAGTTCAAGTTTAATTTTATTGATGTTTGATTTGTTTTCAAATTGTTAGGCACTTGGTTATGGATAAGGCGCCTAATAAATAACAGTTATAATTATTTATTATATTCCAGGCATGGGATTACATGCATAACATCATTCCACCATGCACTATACTGTCATTATGTATGAAAATCCACACACACAATACAGTTCTTCTACTGCAATGCTGACATGCTAAGTAACATAGAAAGACTTTATTTCTGCGTTACTAGGCAGGTCAAAATGAAAAACACCAACAGCGCTGTTGATAGCACAATGAGTGGTAGAATCCTTCTGGTTATGGATGTGCTGCTATACACTGCCCTACTTGTACTATATGGTGGAGTGTTGTTCTGCATAGAATTCCATCCGTTTCAAAATGCTGTTGTGCCACACCATCAAGTGTCATGAATGTGATTGTACCCTACTGTGGTACTACATCATTGTACAAGCACAACAGAATACTTGTCACTTTCATTTTGAAAACAGTCAAAGTCACAAAACACGTATTTCACACAGTACTATACACTATAATAATAACAGGATGATCAACTGTATGCATATCCACTGTGTTTTGACACCTTGGTGTTCTTATTACCAAGGATATTTCCAGCTTTGCTATCAAGGTCGTAGGGAATCAGTACCACTAAGTGACACAACACAGTGCTTGTGCAAAATTGCCCATCCAGTATACCTTAAATAGTGTATAGTACTATATGATACATGTGTCTTTGTCTTGCAGTGATTTCAAGATGAAAATAACTCAAGTACTATCGAGATGTTGTACAACACTGTTCTGCCAAAGCCAGTTGGAGTCACCTTCCATGACATTTGATGTGTGACACAACAGCATTCGAAATGGATCGAACTGCATAGTGGACAGCACTCCACCATACAATATAACGCTATACTGTGGAGAACAATATGGTGTTTTGCTACATAGATTTTTGCAGAATTGTGCACAGCACTGCATTATTGAACCGCTAATGATCATGCGTTGCTGCCAACACCTTAAGAAACAAACAGCAGGACACCAAAACACATGTGTCTGTAAATACAATACAGAGTTGTCTGAAATAATGAAGAATGAAAACAGGTACTAAAATTACATTACTACTGCAGATTACATACCTTGATTTACTCGCAAATGTGCACCTGAATCTTCTTGTTGCAGGTATTAAGCACACCCTTGGATAAACCTGCAGTTCAACATCTTTCTTGGCTGGTGTCTCTTCAACCTCCATCATAAGACATGGCACATTGGCAAACTGTTGTTCTACTGTGTCGTGTTCCAGTACTTCTTCTTGAAGTTGTTTACTGGCAGATTCTTCAAGAAGCTTCAATAATCTGCAGTGCGCATGAAACATTACATGGGTTAGTGTTGGTCTCTGTCACCATTGTGAAATTCAGTAAATGACAGCAATCTATGCTGAATCAACAAACATGCACATGCACTACCACTGAATCAGAAGCATTGAAGATATCAATAACTATACCCACAAATGCATGTCATGCAGTGAAGTTACCGCTTCATAGCTATGCTGTGTACAGTTGCCATGCAGTAAACGCATATGTCAGTTTTGTAAATTGTGTCAAGATAGTGGTACTGGTAACATATGCAGAAGTGATATATGTTTAGCAGGCACAACAGAAAGGAGCATTGATAAACTCACCCATTCATGTCACCAATCAGGCTTCATCAATGGAATGTTGATGTTGTGCATGATTTCCACATTTTGCTTCAATGTGTTAGTTGTAGTCTATTGTAATTTGAAACAATTTATGACGGATGAAGTATCCAGCATGAACCACGACAAAATGCTACTGAATATGTGTCATGTATCCATGTTTGATTTATAAATATGACTGAATCGTAACACCTCAGTGCCATCACCGCTCGTAACACATAGTTGCCAATCTTTTTAAGTCGATATTAGGTGTTATGCCCATAGGCTGACAATCACTATACAGCAGTTATTTGGGTGATATCAGCAACATAAGTGTTGTCATCCGATCCAACACACACACACACACACACACACACACACACACACACACACACTACCTGTGTTGTACCTCCACAGTAGTAAATATGAGTGTGTAACATGACGTATGACATAACGATTAATGACAGTGCTGACACTGTTCAACTACAGTATGTCATAAAATGTTTTGTAGTAGTCGTGGTGATTCACAATGTTCTACTGTCTGCGTGTGTCTCACATAGTGCATGGAATGAAAAAATAAATAAAATGGAGGTGTTAGTTGTAAGGATTTAATTATACAATGCTGTGTGAAAGTCCTGTACCCACATCGGAGTAAGCAGGTCACATGACTGCAGGTAAATCATGCATAGCCCACGGTCATGAATGGCATGTATAAATAAGATAATAAAACACAGTAACAAATTGTTTCACACATGGGTACATTGTATTGTAACATGAACGCAGTCCAGGAGGTGCGTTATTGGGATATTTACCCACTTCTTCTGTGGTTAAGTCAGTCTGCTGCACTCTGTGACACACAACACAAAGCACAGGTAAATCCACAATAACCCACATCCGTTGTGCCTTATGGCTTCAATAATTAATCATTACAGAAGCCCAACGCCATGGCAAGACCCTCCGTGGGTTGGGTACAAGTAAGGCACTAGTGAATCACAAATCAGAGAACACACATTTGTTTTCACAATTCATTGTGCACCCTTGGTTGAGTCTATCTGGAAAAGAAGTTCACAGGTAACAAACAGCAATTGAGGAGAGAACAACAAATACAAGGGTAGTAGTAGTGGGGAGTGTGTCTGCAGCAGCTGACTTCTGAGACACATTATGTAGGGTGCAATGCTAACATATCTGCAGTGACCATGTGGGGTGAGGAAGGAAGTTCTCGTATACAAGCAGACTTTGATGCTTGAATATAGCAAACAACCACACCAATAGTCAAGGATTACTGAAACTTTACATCAAAGGATGACACGGAAGAGGACTGACCATACAGTATGTAATAACAATCCAGAAATGCTAGTCTTGATGACACATACATACTAACATAGCTCAGAAAAACAGAGCGTGGTACTGGGCCACTAATGACTCAGTAGGTAATGTAACAGTCCATACAGTGGAAGTCCATTTATACCTGTTTGCAGATGATGCCAAGATTAGACACTGAAAACTGGGTGCACAAAATGAATAGGGACATTGAGAAGAGTGGATGGTGGTCACTGATGTAGCAACTGCTGTGCAGTGCAAGTAACTGAAAATTAATCAACATTGGTACAGCAGCTAAAGGTTGCTTAGGGAGGGGAGGTGATTGTGACCAAAATGAAAATCAGCCTAGGAGTTAACATCTCGAAAACCTTCAGGTAAAACGGCAGTACATATAGTCTGCAGAGAGGCCTCTGGCATGATGGAGTGCATAGGCTGGGGTATAAACATCAGGAAACACAAAGTGGTGATACAATTGTACAAAACATTGTGAAGACCTCAACTACAATAATACCTTCAGTTCTGTATACCAAATCTATGCAAAGACATATATTTAATTGAGAGTATCCAGAGGACAGTAACAAAGATGATACATGGTTAACAACACAAAAAACATAGTACGGAGTAAGAGACCTCAATATGTCACTGCAGGAGAGAATACATCATGGGGACATGATTGAAGTCTAAAGTCTCACAGGACATAAACCATATAAACATGGTAGAACTTGTGAAATGTATATAAACTGAGTAGAACACACGTGCAAAGCAGGAAATTGGAAGCGGGTAGATCAAGAGATACTGTGAGAAAGGTTTTGTACACATAAATGGTATTTGACAGTTGTAATACTCTGACACAAGACATTGTGATTGATAAAACAGTGGAGGAGTTTCATTAAGCATGCCTCAGGCAGTACAAGGGTACAATTTAGTTATTCACTTTTTGAACTGTCTTTATTCATCATACACAAATGGAAATCTCTCCAGCTGCAGACCAGCAAATGATGTACCGCATAATGTGAACATTTCCCAATGCAAGTCCACCACAGTACCCTGCAAATCCCTCCTTCAGAACACCTCTCCTGTTGGTGTGCACAGTCGCGGTGCATGCATGCTCCTGTGCACACCAGCAGGAGAGATGTCACGCCAACCAATCCTTGTTTTGATACAGGCAGCTGCTTTGACCTCCACTCACCGCTGGTAGTCACTATATGGTACAACTGTGACAACTGTCTATCAAGGAAAGGAGAGCATTTCTACAAATGCTCAATCATTTCCTTCATGCCAAACCACGGCAGCATGAGTCCCTTCCCAAACCCCGTCACCAGCTTTGCACGAGGTGTGGCATCCAACACCTCAACCTCAGCACCACTGTGCCCATCACTACAAGGGTAACCTTCAGAAGGAGGGAGTGATGGAAAACCCATATGCAAAACACGTGTTTGCTATGTTAGCCACTTGTTTCTGACAAGTGAAAAATAGGAAATGATAATGAGAATCAAACATTCATCAAATACCATATCGTTATTTAATTTATTTCAGTATTGTGCACCACACCTCTAGCCATGACCTGCACAACCCACAGCCATCAGTAACCTCAAAATCAATGAAATCCACACTGTGTGCACCACCCTCTGCTCATCAATGTCTTCCAGTGTATCACTGATGACCCACTCCCTTTATACCTTCCACCTTATCGCACACACTGCACTACATATTGAGTTCCAGTACCATACCCCTTACTGCCCTGTCATGGTGCCCCCATACACCTACTGCAATGTATCCAGCACAAAATATGTGTTCACTGCAACATATGCAAACTGTGCATGGTTGCCTTCCACCTGCCTTGTGCCTTTTCACACTGCTAGGTACCTGGTCAATGTAGACCACACACTACCTACACATCGCCTATGTAGAGCAAATGTCACTCCCATGTAGTCCGTAAATACTATTCCATTTCAGAGGCTACACACAAACCAAGTCCTCCCCAATAACCCACACCCAGTTACTGAATCCTCTACCACTGTCTTCCAAACCATAGCAAGTCTTCCATTTTCACAACAAATTAATCACCATAGCAAACACTAGACACACTACTACTGTTCACAACACAATGTACCATTTCAATACATAAAGAAAAGAGTTTGTACAAGGACTAACATATGTACCACTGCAATACTACAATACTGCAAATAAATTAGGTACTACAGTGACTGAATGACCAGGACAGTTCATTATGACTATCATTAATAATTGAGAAAATAATGGGCAAACTGCAGTTCATCACTTCTCAAAATGCAGAAATACCCCAGAGTAATTCCACACAGGCTCATCAAGAAGCACTGACATGTGCACATACAAGAAAGTCAACGGAGCAGTGCTACATATATAAATGTGACAATTAAGAAAAAACATACAGGACTGTCAACCACTCTGCACAGCCTAGAAGGGATCTCAAAGCAATATTGCCACATTCACAAAGATGCACCACAATGCTAATACATTGGGATTTACAGCACCACACTAAACAGTACAACAGCAATGATTTCTAGGATTACAAATAAACATATTCACATCACACACAGAAGGCTTACATTCACTTCACAGCTAACTGAGTGGTGAAAATGTCAGCTTCGATAGATATGTCACAGAACGTGCCCTCAAAAATTTGCCGCGAATGCCTGCTGTCTAATTTACTGCCACTGTACCAAGCGCTATGCGTGAGAGGCAATGAGGCACATATCTCCCAACCTGACATCGCAGCGCCGGCCGGGCACCAGCATTTTACACTGCAGCTGGGACATGCCTCATGCTTACAGGATAAACAGCATGTTTTAACATATTTGACAATGCAACTCGAGAAAAATGACAAATTAGATCACTATAACAATATTTAACTGATCGACTGTTAGGAACTAGTAGCTGACATGACAGTTGCTCTTTAATATGACTTACAACTGCCATGAGGACTGTGTACCTCCCCTGACCACTAGTTACACTTCCCCAGGCCATAGAAAAGTCTACACACACACACACACACACACACACACACACACACACACACACACACACACACACGCACACACAGCACACACACACACACACACTGCATGCAGGTTGTTAAAGTCTTGAGAAGCTGTAGAAGGCAACCCTGGCAGGCAATGCATCAGAGCGCTTCTGATCTGGTCAGCTGAAAAGACATCTGCACATTTCGATGATCAAAAGCAGCTGTCTGGTCATCCAAAAGTTTAATTTCAAAATTCAAGGCAGATTTTAAAATCATATTTGAAAGTGTATTCCATAACAGTTTGTCTTACAAAAGGCCTTTAATACTACATGTCAAATAGAAGGTTCACGCAGTCATCTGTCAGGCAAGCAGCTCATGACCAGTATGCAAATCATTGCATTGCAAGCAAGCTGCAGCAGTATGTGGTGTTATGGCAATGAATGTTGTCTTTGCCAGACTTCTGTGGGTTGAAAAAGGGCAACAAGACTATCAACCAGACTTATGAGCTCTCTTTCAAGTTGTTGAAAATGTTAACAACTTCCTGTACTGTAAATACAGGTAAATACTCAATTTTCCGTGCAGTCAGTTGTTGCCAATACAGTTCTCCACCATCACATTCTATTGTTTAATTACAATTATCAATATGATTGCAGACCACATAGCCAGACCCCCTTAGAGATCAAACTGATGCAGTGCCCCAACTTGAACTTGCCAGCTCTACCAGGTTTGTGGGCTCCAGCAGTGTCTTAATGCTCCCCATTACACACACACAATGCTGGCAACAGGTGAGCTCAGAATTATACAATATGCTGTCACAGAGCTAGCTGTCAGCATCCTCTTTTTCTGACACACTGGCGACCCTGTTGAGTATAGTTCTTGGGTTATCCTAGAAGTGAGCAAGCGCTAGACTAACCTGCTTCCCTACAGAGTTTTGGACGTGACATAGTATGCAGGTGAATGTTGATGCTCTAATGCTATGAATGCTTCTTATATGCTGGGGCAGGGGGCAATAAACACGACAAGGCACCAACATGTTAAAAGCATGGCCACGCAGAGAATCTGATATTGGTGGAATGCATTACAGTGATTTTAGGTTTGTTTTACTCATTATTCCAGGTGACAGTTGAGTCTTGACTTTAACATCTGTCTGTACTAATCAATAAATATGAGGAAAACGTTTTTCATTCACTACTGGCAAGTAAGTTCTTTTTTCTTCATAAAACATTTTACCCCCAAGTTGCCAGCCGCCTGACCATACCTCCCCAGACTGACAACCACCTCCATGGGATTACCTCTTGTGCAGGTTTCCTATGGATCCCCCATGGTGGGGCTGGGAGGGAGGCCATCTTCCATTCCCACACCCAATGAACACATCCAGATTGTGTCTTGAGGTGCCTAGGTGATAGTGTGGGTCCAGAGAGTGTGCGTGCAGTGGCTAACACTTGGGTTATGTTTTCTGCCTTCCTGATCAAGCTGAGGCGACACAGGCAGTGCATGTGTGGAGGCACAAATGCAACTGGAACCTGTGGTTCTCTCCCACCCTGGTGACACAGATACATCTGCCGCTCAGGTGTTTCACACTGCCAGCAGACCTTCACCTGGTGTTAGCCAAGAGCTGAGTCAGCAAGCTCCTGATCCAGGAGAAGAGAGCTGCCTGGCAGCTGCTGTATCCACTCCTGGCCCTCACACCAATACCCAGTGACCTGAACTTGTTCCCAAACTCTGGTCACAGGTGTAGCATGTAAGGTGCTCTGCATTGCCTCAGTTCTCAGTGTCATGGAGCTGGACTTGCAAGTAAGTTAGTTAGTACATTTATTTCTCCACTGAGGAACTATACAACAATCATAGTGAGGACCTCTTGCCTCCCACAGCAGATACTGGTGGCTGGCAACTGGCATTCAATCAGTCAAATGTCCCTTACTGTCTCATATCAAATTCGAATGGATGAAGGACTGACGGAAGGAAGTAGTTTTAAAGAAAGGCTGGCAGACCTAATTGATCTCTCCACCCAGCCCACAAATCCAATGACTGGAATGGGATCAGTGTTTTAGCATGCAAGAAATGCTATTTATTTTTACAGTTTTGTTAAACAGAGATTAGATCACCATCAGTCAGATTGTGGGTAAATTTGTGCATCATTATATGCAACTTTTAGCACAAGTTTGGCACCGTTGTATTTAATCAAGAGTGCTGCCTATAAAATACAAACTGTGGTCACAGCAGATATGGCTGCGCAGCTTGTAATGAAGCACTGCCAAATGCCACATGCAAGATGGCAGCACCAACAGAACTGTGCATGCGGCACTTGCACATGCATAGTTCTGTTCAATGGCATAATATGCTATTCACAAGATGGTGTCACCACCAACTGCGAATGCACGACATGTGCTCATGCACAGTTTTGAACCAAAATGCAGAAGTGGCGGACAAGACAGAAATAGTGCCCCATGGCAGACTGTTTCCAACTGTTTTGGAGTTTCAGAAGGATAACTCCAAAACTCCAAAATGGAAGCATTCCAGGGTCTGAACCGTGCAGCTCATTTTAGAGCTACCGAGAGGTCACGGCCCGCCTACGCAGCTGTAATAAAAATAACTTGAAACTCAAATACATTTGAGTGGCATATTTCAAATGGTTTTATCTCACCTTGAACTTATTGATACTCATGTGGAGCCGCAATCATAAGTCCAAACTGAAAAAATATATATATAGTGTTGAGACTGTAATCACCCCATTTGCAGCACAGGTTACAAACTCAACCTCCAGACTCTTTGCCCACTGTCAGCAGCATCTGACAGTTTTTACATCAGCTGTCTGAGGCTAGGAATGATGTAACTGGTTGTGTGTGTGTGTGTGTGTGTGTAAGGCGCGCATGCACATGCTTGGGGGAGGAGGCACATGGAGGATTTATAACTTGGATGCATGCTTAAGCTGGCCAGATTGGTTGTGAGTGTCACTCAGCAGTGCAGGCAAGAATCACTATGAACTGGCTCCTGTCATCCTCGGGTCAGCAGTAGTTATTCAGCACCATAGCAGTTTCTCCTAAAAGCCAATGACATTAATGGCAAAAGTCCAACAGCATCTTGAATTATTTCAGGTATGTGAAATGTTTTATTGTAGACAAAAAAATGTTTTAATTTCTAAAGGTTTTATGTTGCTTGCACGCATGTGCAAGAAACATAGTGCCATCATTGAGATTTCTGAGGTGTGTCACCTCCTCCAATTCAGTTAGTGTGCTGGCAGGCACGGCCCTTATTAATGCATTTTGGAGCTGTCTATGACACGCCCAAATGCAGTGGCATACAGTTGAAAGGGGAGCTACGCTGAGTGAGCAGCGATAAGATATCGCCGCTCATGCACAGCCCCCACACACACACAGGCACGCTGGCCATGCAGGCATGCAGTGAACCTCCTCCCCATGCATTGTATAGCCGACGGGTGCCCAATCCCCGCCGGCTGTGCTGCATTCTCCCTGCTTCCCCCACCAAAGGCTTTCAAGAATGCCATGCTGGGTGCCCACCCCAGCGTGGCAACTAATCATATGCCGACGGGGTGCCCAATCCCATCGGCTTGCACTGTCCTCTCCCCCGAATAGTGAGCTACGCTGGAGCCCACCCCAGCTTGGCAAACTATTCCTTTTCTGATGGGGTGCCCAACTCCTGTCGGCTGGAATGCACCTCAGTTTTGGTAGCTGGCTGAGCCCACCCCAGCATGGCAAATGTCCCACGTTGGTCTTTTGTTTAGTTTAACCTGTAAAGAAAACGTGTTCTGCGCGCGCCTCCCAACCCCCTCCCACAACCCGCACCCACCCACTGCGCACTCCAGCCTCCCCACACCCCCCACCCCATACTTACCCGGACTCCGCATGACAATCTTCGTGGACTGGGAACACGCCTGCACTCTTCAGGCCAACCGCGAACTGAGGAAATGCCGTAAGCTGTATAATGGGCTAGATAGGGGTTTCAACTTTGTTGCATATCTCAGGCATTTTTAGGAATTTGTGCACCAATTTCAACATGGGTTTTTGGAGCTTCTCGATAAACATTGTCATGGCAAGTGTTCAGGCCTGGCGGTGATTTGGCGAAGGACTGTGCGGTGACTGCGAATCACCCTTCAGGCCTGAATAATGCCATGACAGTGACATCATTCATGAGAAGGGGTCCCAAAACCCTATGTTGAAAATTTTGTGCCAAAATTCCAAAATGACTATTTTACAAGGCAGGCTTATGCAGTTCCTACGCAGGCTCGTAAGTTCGTGAAATTTCAATATTTTCACTCCAGATTTTCAACATTGCCATTTTACCACACCTTCTTATGAGTAGTATAGCTGTCATTTTTCACATCTCACCCAAATGTGTTTCTGCCCATGTACCTCAGAATGGCGCAGTCAGTGTGCTAAATCAATGTACGGACAAATTAAGAAAATCACAGTGACACTGTTCATGAGCAGAGGTCTTAAAATGGCTATGTTGAAAATTTGGTGAAAAAATTCCTAAAATGACTGTTTTACGAGCATGCATTGCGCAGTTCCTACGGACGCCGTAGGTCGCAAATTTTCAATATTTTCACCCAGATTTCCAACATTGCCATTTTATCACACCTCTTATGAGTAGTACAGCTGCCATTTTTCACATCTCACCCAAAACGGTTTCTGCCCATGTAGCACACGATGGCGCAGTCAGTGTGTGAGATCAATGTTTGGGACAAATTAAGAAAATCACAGTGACACTGTTCATGAGCTCAGGTATTAAAATGGCAATGTTGAAAATCTTGGTGAAAAATTCCAAAATGACTGTTTTACAAGCATCGTTGTACAGTTCCTATGCCTTTCATAATTTACTTAAATTTTCAATATTTTCCTCCAGATTTCCAGCATTGCCATTTTGCCACACCTTCTTATGAGTAGTACAGCTGCCATTTTCACATCTCACCCAAAACGTGTTTCCGCCTTTCATGTATGCACAATGGCGCAGTCGGTGTGCGAAATCATGCACGGACAAATTAAGAAAACCACAGTGACACTGTTCATGAGCAGAGGTCTTAAAATGGCTGTTGGAAAACTGGTGAAAAATTCCTTCAGATGTTCTGCAATATTACTAATGAAGACATTGAACAGAACTGGCCCCAGCACCAATCCCTGCAGCACCCCACTGGTCGCCCCTCTCCTAGACTACATACCATTTACCACCACTCTCTGCCTCCTGTCTGTTAGCCAGTTTCTAACCCAGTTTACCACCCTTCCCCATGTCCAGCCTACCCAGCTAGTTTATCAGCCTCCTATATGGGATGGTGTCAAAGGCTTTGCTGAAATCAAGGTAAGCGTTGTCCACTGCCCCACCCTGATTCACTTCCTTTGTCACCCAGTCAAATAAATCAACTAGATTTATCTGACATGATGTCCCCGCAGAATCCATGTTGTCTATGGTCCTGGGTTCCGATGACATCTAGATGCCCCACTATCCTTTCTTTAAGCAATGTCTCCATGATCTTCCCCACTACTGAGGTGAGGCTGAATGGCCTATTGTTCCCTGCCCTCCCTGCTGCCGGACTTGTGTAGAGGGACCACATGTGCCCTCCTCCAATTCACTCATGTTGAATGACTCAGTGAACATGGCTGCCAGAGGTACTGCTATCTCCCTTCGCAGTTCTGTTAATATCCTTGGCGTATGCCATCTGGTTCCATCGCTTTGTCTACCTTCAATTTAGTGAGCTCCTGCAGGACTCTTTTGCCTTGAATGGACTATTGTCCACCTCTTCACCCCTTGGCAACTGCTGTACTGCTGTGGCCCTGCCCTCCCACTCTTCTGTGAATACTGAACGGAAAGACACAGTGGATGTCTTGAGAGGAAGGCATGAAACTGTCACTTCCAAATACCTGAACAGCACATACAAGCAAGCAACATTCGCATTGACAAATGCTTGTTTTATGTAGTTATCTCAATAAAGTATATTAGAAAATACTTTTATATGAATAAAAGTAATATCAGTTTCCAAGTATAGCTATCAAATAACCTACAAAAATAACAATGGTTATAATACTCCAGAAAACATTTTCCCTCAGTTTATTCCTGTCATGAGTTAATAAATATTACTTATTTTGTAAAAGAACATGAAGCCAAATCATGCCTAATCTTACTCAGATAGAACCATCAAAGCATCACTGCAGTCTTTGTGACTTAAATGTGGGACAGCAAGACTGACAATTTGTAATAATGCTGATGGCCATCATCTCACAATTAAATTGGTTGATGTTTGCCATCAGAATGTAAGCAACACAATAAGAAGTGCTCAGAGTTCCTGGAATCCTTTCTGTTTGTTTAATTCCCACCCTGGTTCCCAGAAAGAAGATGGAATTTTCGGGACAATAAAATAAATCACTACTCTGTCTTTAACCCCTTCACCTACCATTGTGTCTCTGACCAGTCCCTACAGCATGTAATGGCTATTGATGGTAGTGTAGAAAGGAAAGTTATGTGTGTGTGGAGGTGTGTGTGTGTCCTTCCTCTGTCTGGTGAGGTCCAGTGGCAACTGTTCATGGTAGCACTGTTATCCTGTTCCACCATGGTCTGAATATATCAAAAGTTTTTTAATGCCTTTCCAGAATGGAGTGCCCCTCTTAAAACCACTTGTCCCCCACAGTTGCCTGGACTGCTGTCCAATTTGGCATGAAATCATGTGGCATACCCACACATTTGCACAGCTGGTGCATGGAATTGCACAGTATTAATGTTAGTGCCACTGCCCAGATGTCTGGTACAGCCAAAGGCAAGCTCCAGGATCTAAACAGCAGCTTGAACCATGCAAAAAGGCAGGCAGGCAGACAGTCATCCCACCCCAACCTGAGTCCTTCCCAACACTCACCTGGACTGTGGACCACCCAAACTGCTCTGACCCACTGCCTGAGCAAAGAACAAAACAAATCTGAAGGGCAGCCTGCCTGGCATCACACTCCTGTGAATTCTGAACTACCCTACTTCACTGAAAAGTGAAAACTGAGAGATGATTAAGTCATATTCATGCACCAAATCCTGAGTAACAGCAGATACAAATTATGTCCAACCAGTTTCTTTTTATATAGAGATTTTTACCTGTCAGTTTCATTTTTTTCTACAAAGCTGTTTACATAGAAACATAGAAACATAGACTTTGATGGCAGATAAGGACTGTTGGCCCACCCAGTCTGCCCATTTCCTTACCGAATGGATCAGCTGCAGATCCTAGTTAACCAACAGCCTACTTCCTCTACCCACACCCACAGAATTGCCTTATGTCTGTCCCATGCATTCTTGAATTCCCCTATTTTTGACCCATAACCTCCTCAGAAAAGGCCATTCCATGCATCCACAACCCTCTCTGTGAAAAAATACTGCCTCACATCACCTCCAAGCCATCCCCCTCTATCTTCTGATTGTGCCCTCTTGTTCTTGCACACCTCTTTTCTGAAAGATGCTACCCTCTTGGACTTTGTTGATTCCCTTGAGGTACATGTACTTGAAAGTTTCTATCATGTCCCCTCTCCCCTTTCCTTGAGGGTATGCATATTAAGCTCCTTAAATCTCTCTTCAAATGTCTCCTGGTGCAGACCCGCACCAATTTAGTTGCCCTCTCTGGACTGCCTCCATCTTGTCTATGTCCTTGAGGAGACTGGGTCTCAGAACTGCACACAGTACTCCAGATGGGGTCTCACCAGCTGTCTGTACAGAGGGATAACAACTTCTTGTTTTCTACTGGTGTTGCCTCTCTATGCATCCCAGTATCCTCTCAGCCCTCCTTACTGCCTCTCACATTGCTTGCCCACCTTTAGGGTCATCTGATGACTACTCACAGGTTCCTTTCCATTTTTGTTGTCATTAGTATCTCACCCCCATTGTGTACTCTTCCCTGGGTTTTATTTACCAGGTGCATTACATTGCACTTCTTAGCATAGAATCTAAGCTGCCATACATTTGACCATTCCTCCAATCTTACCAAGTCCCTTCTTATCCTTTTCACCTCACCTTGTATATCAACCCTGTTGCAGATCTTTGTGTCGTCTGCAAAAGGCATTCTTTTACTTCCAGTCCTCTGCAATATCACTTACAGTATAAAGGCATTTTTACCTGTCAAGGTTCAGGTGGGCAGGCTCTCAGCATCATCCCTGCTCACCCTACACTGGGCAGTGTTATTCATGGTCCCTATTATCATTAGCCCTAGGTCCCTCTCCTCCTCAGTGATCCCCAGCTTAACCTCTCAAACCAGTATTCTCCCTCGGTTCTTCACCCCAATCAGCATAACCTACACCTCTTTGCATTGAACACCAGCTGCCACCCTCTGACCACTCCTCCAGCTTGCTTAGGTACCCTGCAGCTGCTTCCTTCCTTCCCCTATGCACCGCTGCTCCAATTTTGGTGTCAACAGCGAACAGCCTTACCTTGCTCACCATCCTGTGTGCAATGTCTGATATGAAGAGCCCAAATCATACTGGCCCCAGCACAGAGCCCTGTGGCACCTCACTCATCACGCCTTGAGTTGAGAGTCTCTCTCAACACCACCTGTTGCAGCCTCCCACTCAGCCAGCTTGTAATCCAGTTCATAATTTTTGGCCCTACCCCTACACCAGTTAGCTTTCCCCAAGCTGCCCATGAGGCACTGAATTGAAGGCCTTGCTGAAGTCCAAGTAAAGAACATCCACTGCATGACCCTTATCCAGCTCACCTGTCACCCAGTCATAATATTGTATCAGGTTGGTTTGACAAGATTTCCTGAAACAAACTCATGCTGTCTGACATCCTGGAAGCCATTGTCCTCCAGTTATGACACAAGTCTTTCCTTTAGTATCATTTCCATGAGTTTGCACACTATGGCGGTGAGACTTACTGGACGATAATTACCCAGTTCATCCCTTGGCCTGCTGTTGTACAATGGTACTACATATTGAAGTCCTTTAGTCTCTCCTCCTAGGGCTTTTGCTGCAGACCATTTTAGTTGCCTTGCATCCAATGCAACAGGGGTCATAAATGTGCCAAAGCCCTCAGATGTAGAGTGGTCCAGCTTTCAAAGGGTGGCACATTGCCACTTCCCCACTTTACAGCACCTTGTGCCAATGGACTAGTGCAAGTGCTGCAATCCCAGACAGAAGGTAGACCCAGGATATGGTGGTCTAACTCCCTTGTCTCTGAGGTTCTGGACTTGCAGCTGGGTTTGTGGCATGAATATTGAAATGCTGCTTGCCACAAGGTGTGGCGTAAGTTGCCACTTGTGTCACATACCCTGCCGCAAGTCCGGTGTGTCACTGCATGTCCTTTTAAAATCAGGCTCGTGGTCTCCAGAAATGGACACAGTATTTAGGTGGGGTCATACCAGCAATCTACATAGAAGCAACACCATCTCTGTACTTCTGCTGGTGATACTCATGCATCCCAACATCCCACTCACCTTCCTGACTGCCTTATCAGAGCTTCAGCCACCTTTAGGCCCTCAGATATAATTATCCCCAGGTCTCTTTCCTGCTTGGTAGTCATCAGTAGCACTCCATCCATGTTGTACTCCGCCCCTGAGTTTCTATGCTCTAAGTGAATTATTTTGCACTTTTTTCCATTGAAACCCAGCTGCCAGACCTTGACCACTCTTCCAGTATTCTTAGGTCTCTGCTCATCCTTTTCACCCACCCTGGAGTGTCTACCCTATTGGAGATTTTGGTGTCATTTGCAAGAGGCAGACCTTCCCATTAAGATCCTCTGAAATGTAACTTACAAAGGCGTTAAAGAGTACCAGTCCGAGCACTAATCCCTGAGACACCCTAATGATCATCCTCATTTCTTGGAGTGAAATCTGTGGTGGACCTACTCCTAAGCCACTTAGCTTGCTTACAAGTCGACAGTGTCAACGCCTTACTGAAATCTAGGTAGGACAACATCCACTACTCCACCCTAATCTTAATCCTTTGTCACCCAATCAAAGCGATCTATCAGATTCATCTAACATTACCTCTGCCCTTTGAAACCATGCTGCCTCAGGTCTTGTTACCCACTGGATTCAAGACATTCCACAATCCTTTCTTTCAGTAGTGACCTCATTAGCTTTCCATCACCAATGTCAGGCTGATTGCCTATAATTGTCAGCTTTGTCCATGTTACCACTTTTGGGTAGTGGGACTAACGTCTGCCGCCTAGAGTCGTCCAGAACTCTCCTGTTCCCACTGAGCTGTTAAAAAGACCTGTCAAAGGTGCAGGCAGTATTTCCTGAATTTCTTCAATACTCTCAGATACACCCCATCTGCTCCATTGATTTGTCCACCTTCAGATTAGCAAGTCCCTTCAGGACTCTTGCCTCAAAAAAAGGACTAGTGTCCACCTCCCTCCTCAAAGCTTCTGTTACTTCTTGTGGCCCCTCTATTCTCCTTCTTTCAGAACACTGAACAAAAGTACTTGTTCAGGATGTCTGGCTTTTTCTGGTCCCCTCTGCACAGTGCCCCTTTCCTTTTAACCTTACAGTCCCACTCCTGGTCTTTCTTTTCACTTACATACATAAAAATGTCCCCTTTGATACCTCCTGGGTTATTCTTCTTCAGTTTGCATTTTGCACTCCTTACTGGTTTATTTGCTTCCTCTGTTTTCCCTGATACACCTCCTTTCCTCCTCCCTCTGTGTCTCCTTATACCTTGATCACTTTTCTAAGCAAGAAAGATGACGGCCATGCTGGGCTAGCTTCTACAAGCTCTTTTGCTCTGTCTGTTTAACTCATTGTTAAATTTATTTTAAATTCATTTCTGAGCTCCTTGCTCTTGCTACTGCCTGGTGCTGTCCCACACATCTTATTGTTTTATTTATTTTTCATTTTATTTTGTTGCTGTGTGTAGAATATTTATTGTTTATTTCATTTGTAAAGACTGTTGTGGCTTGACTGTTCCACTGTTCGAGTGTTTGCAGCTAACAGTTCACACTATACACTGTCTGCGTGTGCTGTGGAGCTGTGGAACCACCGACTATCTCTAACATCTAGAACTGCCAGTGGTGAATTTAATGATGTGGTGGAGTACAGCGGACTAACCCCAAATTGAGACTGCTGCCCTTGTGTTTTTGGGCTCTTTGGTGTATTTCCTACTAACTTTTTGAGTGTGGCTATATTGATTTTGCAGTCTGCAGTTTATTTGTTATGGTTTGCACACCACATTCCAATTTGTGCACCTTGGAACTGCTGAGCCAAAATCTGACTGTGTGGTGAAACAGACTCACTGATTTGTGAGTAATACACAAATGATGCTGTAGTTTGATGTTTTCTACCTGGAAAGTACCCAAGTGTTTATGGTTTGAGAAGGTTAAGAAGAGCTGCTGTTCTCTGGCTGAGATGGTTTTGGAGCCCTGACTATTGTAACAAGATCGGTCGGAGTGCTGGGGAATTAAATTTTAATCTTGAGCTATGGTGTGGTGAGCCCTTGAACTGTGGGAGTCTATACCTATTGGACTTATATGCCTGCTTATTTGTACTGGCTGGACTTATCACTCTATCTTATTTTATGATTATTTGGATTTGGGCAACTGTAAATGTTCATTGCAGGGTGACCTACCTGGGGTACTTGTTACTCTAGCTGGGCTTGGGATGGGTGACACTGGTTTTAGGCCTGCTGAAGGGTGGGTGTGAAGTAATCAGTGCCTCCTAGGCCTACTGGGGTGGGGGGTCCACTGGTGGGTGGTCTCACCTCTAGAGGCCGTAGTCCTGATCTCAGCTGGGGTTTGATGTTCTCCTCTATGGTAGCTATTTCCCGGTGAATTTTATACCAGATTTTATTTCTGTATGCTGGAAAGGCTATCATATTGAATCTGGATAAAAGGGACTAATCTCTTTATAGGATTCACAGAATTTAATTGGATTATTAGTATAAGTAATTTTGTTTTATTTTGGTAATAATTGTTTGTTTAATTTAAGTTGACTTACTGTAATGGTAAGGTTTGATAAACTAAATTTGTGCAGTTGTTGATCTGTGAATTGGATATTGTTGTAGTGAGATATTCAATTTCAGTATTTTTAATTGTTTGGTTATTTATTGCATATTAAGATGTCCTGGGAGGGCTCCAAGACAGTCAGGTGCTATTCCCCACTCTGCTTTGGGATCTCCTCCTTGTCATTGTCCCTTTGTTAGCCAATGTCTATAATAGATGTCATGCATTGGGGATAGTGAGAAGGCATTTGAACGGTGGATGGACTGGGCAGAGTGGGAGAATGGAAAGGGGTGGACAGATAGAGGTAGTGGGGACTAGGAGATGCCCTAGGGCAAAGTGGAACTGAGAGGGTTTTTTCTGCCTGATTTCCATACCCAAGGGCTCTGCAAATTGTGGTAGTACTGACCTCCATGAAACCCATCCCACCCAGGTGGTGTTGTGTAATGTCAGGTCAATTAGAAACAAGACCACCATTATAGCGGATTTTTGCAACATCTGACCTGGCATGCATCACCGACCTGGCTAGATGAGAATGCAGGCCCTATATCAGCATCTGCTGCCCGCTGGGTTCTCGGTGATACACCCGAGGTTGGATCATAGGGTGGGGAGTAGCCATTTTTAGAATGGAGCTGGGTCTTGTGGATGTTCCAGTGGGTTGCACTCGATCCTTTGAGTGTATCCTGGGAGCAGGTGTAGGGTCTATGATTCTCCTCATCTACCATCCACCCGGTGATGGTGGAGAATTCCTGAAGGAGTCTGCGGACTTCGTCGACGTGACATTGGAGTCGCCCAGCTGGTTAATACTGCGCAACTTCAATGCCTGGGTCGACAATGAACTCTTGCATTTTTGGGAATAATCTCTCCAACTTATGATTACGCTTGGGCCTTACACAGGTGGTTACTCTCTGCTATCCATATAGGGGGCCACTCATTGGACCTAGTGTTTCTACTGGAGTTGGAGGTCTCATCTGGGGTGGAACCAAATGTGTTGATGGACCATCATACCATAGGATTCAGCTTTGGGGCACCCAAATACACCTGCCTCTATGGAGTTGGTCCAGTATTGCTCTTTAAGGAGAATTACCCCAGAAGGCTTATTGGCGGTACTGGACCTATCAAGTATTTCAAGTGAGTGCATGGGTCCAGGTGATCTTGTTCTTGCCTATAATAAGGCAGTTGGTGAGGCCCTGGATCTAATTGCTCCTGTTTGAGTTTGTTCACCACTCAGCATCCGAGGACCCATTGGTTTGATGAGTCCTTGAAGGAGCTGAGGAGAGGGGCAAAGGCCAGAGAGGGCTTGGTGGAAATCCGCCTGGATGCTGACAAGCTTATATTGGTGGATCAATACGGTACCTATCAATCAGCAATCACCTGTAAGAAGGCAGAATTCTGTCCAGGAGATTGCTGCTACATAGAACTGACCAGCTCAACTCTTTCAGACTGTAGACAGATTGTGCAATCCACTCTGTCGCAGTCTGAACACAGCTTTACAAATAAAGTGTGATAAGCTTGCTCAGTTATTTGCAGATAAGATTGCCAGCATTAGGTTGGGCATCGACCCAGCTCCCTCTTTAAGGGATTGTGATGATCGGCAGGAGGAAATGAACACCGTGCTGCCTGGTCTGACTTCAGTAGGCTGGAATTGATGGATGTTGTGAGGATTGTTCAGACTGTATGACCAACCAGCTGTAGTTTGATCTGGGGCCTACGCCACTATTATTAGGTTGCGAGATGTTATCTGCCCGATCCTTGCTGAAATTGTCTGGAAATCTTTGGAGTAGGGTTTTTCCTGATCCCCTAAAGGAGGCAGTCATTTGACCACTCCCTAAAACCTTCATTGAACCCAGACTGTTTAGCTAACTACACACCTATCTCTAACCTGCCCTTTGTGGGTAAGGTATTGAAAATGTGGTTGTACTACAGCTAGACAACCATCTCACAAATCATAATATCTATGATACTTTCCAGTCGGGGTTTAGGAAAAGACATAGCACTGAGACTGCTCTCATCTGGGTTTTAAATGATCTCCTAATTGTGAGAGATCGAAAGGCTTGTACTATCTTAGTCCTTCTTGATCTCTATGCAGCATTTGATACTGTGGACCATGGTGTGCTGTTGGAGTGCTCATGTTTTGTTGACTGTCTGGGCAGTTCTACACTGGTTTCGATCTTTACTCACAGGCCGGACACAGAGGGTTGTCACTGGAATTTATTCCTCTGACGCCATCTCTCTGTCCTCTGGGGTGCTGCGGGCTCCATTTTGGCACCCATGTTGTTCGTAGTTTATATGCTGCCATTGGAGATATCATTAGGTGATACAGTCTGGGTTTTCACTGCTATGCAGATGATACCTGGCAGCACTTGTCCTTTACTCCTGGACAGGATGATGCAATCTCTTTGCTTAACAACTGTCTATCCGAAATCAAAGACTGGATGAGTGCCAGCTGGCTGAGGTTAAACTCGGATAAGACTGAGGTGTTGGTTGTGGACCCGGGTCACCTTGAGGCGGTCATAGGGCTGGGGTTTCATCGGCCTTGGCTTGATGGTGTCCAGCTCTCGACTCAGACCAGGTACGTAATCTGGGTGTTATTATTGACGACTGTCTGACCCTGAAATCTCAGGGTTCGCCATTGTCAAGTCCTCTTTTACCATCTTAGGAATATCACCCATGTGAAACACCTGGTTCCTCTGGCTGACCTTCCCACCTTGACCACACCTTCATGACCACCCACCTTGATTACTGCAATGCCCTGTACCTAGGGCTACCGGGGTTGATATTCGCTACTTGCAGCTAGTGCAGAATGCAGTGGCCAGGCTTTGACTGGGACATCTAGAAATAGTCATATTACACCTGTGCTGCGGGACTTACTGGCTGCCAGTTCAGTGGTGCATCACCTTCAAGGTCGGATTACTGACATAAAAGCCCTACATGAACAGGGACCGCAGTATCTGCAAGATCTCCTTACTCCCTACTGCCCTCTTGTTCACTCTGATGCGCTGGCAGGGATTGCTAGAGATTCCCAGGGTTCGCTTGAAGACGCCTGGGGCACATGCATTCTCCTACTGCCACTGCCCTGTGGGATTCTCTACCTCATCAGATACAAGGTTGACTAACCGTCTAAAGCTTTAAATTGGAGCTCAAAAGCTATTTGTTTCTTATAGCTTATGGATATTAATTTTACTACTATTGTTTTAATGTACGTTGTTTTAAATGTTGTTCTATTTGTACAGTGTTTTGTTTTTTGAAAGCACTTAAAATAAAATTTACTTACTTAATTACCTTCTGAATGCTACCCTTTAGCCTTTATCTTTTCAGCCACCTTTTCAAGAACCATAACAGATTCTTTTTCCTGTTGCTTTTGATAACTTGTTTGATGCAGAAGTTTGTTGCCTTTACTATGCTCCCTTTTAGCCTTGCCCAATATTCTTCCACCCCCTAGAACCCCCCACATACTAGGTTATCACTGAGGAATTCACCCATCTTTATAACATCTGCCCTCCAAAGTCCTGGACTGTCACCCTTGTGTGGTTTGATTCCACAGCTGTCCTTATATTGAACTTCATTGTATGGTGATCACTGGTCCCTAAGTGCCTCTCACCTTGACTGCAGTACTGTTCCAGCTACTGAGTACAAGGTCCAGTATTGTCCCAACGTGAGTGGGTTCACTGACTAGTTGCCTGAGGAATGCTGACTGCAGAAAGTCCAGATGTCTCTGCTGCTAGCTGAAACCAGTGCTGGGAGCTCCAATCTACATCTGGCAGGTTGAAGTCCTCCACCAGCAGCACCTCCCTTTCTGCCATCTTGCTAGTGGCTTCCACCTGTACCTTATCTAATTCTTCCCCTGTACTGGAGGTCTGTAGATCACTCCAGTATGAACAGTGGCTTCTCTCCCCCCTCCAGGGTGACCCACAGTACCTCTGTCTTCCCAGTATTCCCTATATCTCCATCGCTTTATGCTTTCCTCACATGAAACACCACAACCCCTCCTTTCCTTCCTACCTGGTCCTTCCTGAATAGAGTTAGCCTGGAATGGCCATGTCCCAGTCATGGTTTTCAGTGCACTATGACTTGTAACGGCTGCAGTATGCAGGTTAGTCTCTGCCATGATGGCCTCTAGGTTCAGAATCTTATTTCCTAGACTTCAAGTATTCACACATATGGCCTTCCAGATATTGTTTCCACTCCACTTGTTGCCCTGTTTTTACTTTTAGACTCCCTCCATCCCTCCCTCTCATTTTAATGTTCCTGTTCCCTTCCACCTTTATCTTTACCACCCTGCTTCTTTATGAATTGACTCCTGGGGATTCCTGTTCACCCAGGTTCTCTTACTCTCTACTTCAGCTGTGGGGGCAGTTTTGCTTCCCTGATTTCTTCCGCCACCCATCTCAGCTAATTGTATTGGTACTGGTGACACTGTATATGTGGTCAGGAAGACTTTGAAGAATGGAGTGCACTTAAAGTATTCTTCCGTGATCTATGGAACACTTTTAGGAAGCTCACTGCAGTTAAAGAGTTTTATTTGAAGTCTTCATGGGAGGGAAGGGATCATTGTTTGGCCCAGACAAGGGTGCCAGTTGATCCCTTCCACTTCCCAATTGTCCCACTCTGTCCCACGCCTGCTACTGTAATGACATGTGCCCAGGTAGAGCATGGGTGCCCTATTAATGTCAAAGGTGCTCAGATTTAATTACTGGTTTATGCATAATGATGCCACTGATGAAATTGATCAAGGCCTTGCTCAACTAACTGCTAGTTGAGTGTGACCTTGATTGATCTCACAGATCAGCAGGTGACAGCATCAGGGATAAACTATGATCCCTGCCCCTCCCATGCAGACTCCAAATAAAAACTTTTAAACTGCAGTAATAAGACTTTCACTGGCTTAACCTTTCAAACAAAGTAAGCATTACACGGCAAGAAAAGTTTAACACACTTTACATGCAAAAGAAAGAAAGAGAGAAAGAGAGAAAGAAGGAAAGAGAGAAAAGAAGAGAAGAAGGAAAGAAGGAAGGAAAGAAGGAAGGAAAGAAAGAGGAAGCAAAGTAGGACCAACTTCATTTATTGTGGCAGTGCTAAAGGTATAGAAAATTATAGGTCAGGCTCAGTGTTCTAGCTCAGATAAAAAATTAACCTGGTAATGAAAGGATCACATGTGGGCAAATAAGCTGTTATGGTGCACTAGTGATAACTACTGTTGGTACTTACAAATACTGATTTTTGTAAGTGGCACACAAAAATGGCTGCTATTTAAAATAAATGAAAATTCCAAGGAGTCTCATTGATTAGTTTGACACAATGAGGCAAGCTGAAATGGGATTTGCTTATACCCATTGTTTGTGCTATCCCAAGCAATGGGCATGATCATGTTTAGCCATTAAGATTCTTTGAACCCTTTTATGACTGAAGTATGTGCCTGTGGTTCAGTGGGTGGAGCAACTAACCGCCCCCGCCGACCACAAAAGGCTGCACCTCCTAACTGCTTCCACAAGCATTTTCTTGTTGCCCCACCATCCTCCCTCCTCCTCCAGTGGCACCCTCTCTGTCCTGGGGATCCTTCCCAAGGTACCTTTAGCCAATGGAATCATTCTTGCTGGACCCCTAGGGTTCCTTGCCTTCATACTCATACAAGGTGGTATATCCCATGGACAGGGACGCGAATGGCCAGAGATTATCCAAGTTGCACAAGTATAACACTATATTAAGTTGCATAGGCCCAGAGCCAGCCTGGTGGTGCTGAGGGTTGAGGCACCGACACCACATCTTAGACCTTGCGATGACTCATGTTCAGAAACAAGCTCAGGTTGCTGGGGATCGGCTAGGAGAAGAGGTTTGAGTGTCCGGAGGACAACTCTCTCCTCCTGGGAGGGTGGGCTCATGATCCCACTACAGCAGTGACTCCCAGTGGAGACTGAGAGCACCAAGCTGGGATTGTGCATGCATGGGGAGGAGGCAAGCAGATGCTCGCAAGCAGGGGTTCAGGAGTATTCCCAGCTCACATGTAGCATCATTGCACATCCGCACCTCCACAGGGATCACATCATGACAGAATAAATGAAAACCCAGATTCTGGGAGATGACTGCACACCAGCCCCACGCTCACTGCCGGATCCCATCCACCCAGTCTCAATATCCTCCGATCTGCATCCACCCACTTGACCAGATTAAAGGAGCAACTAAGGTAGGAGATGGTTGCCCTGTCCTGGGGGTACAAGCCAGGGGCACTTAAGGTGGTACATGGTGTAAGATCAGGGTTCTGTGGGGGATGTGAGGTGCGGGGTCTCAGACAGGGTGGGAACAGCTGTTGATGTCTGCGGATGCTTCAAGAACTGGCGACAGAGGAAAATAAAAGGATAAAAAAGTTGGATAGGCCCATTGAATCAAAAGTAAATGGCAAGTGCAAAGAAGTTTTAAGTTTAAAAAGTTTTTATCTTAACCTCACAGGTGCTGTCAGTACTCTATTAGCTTATGCCTGACACTTAAGCAGTAACGGTTAATTGCTCCCTATTGTGTAATGTGACACAAGGCTCAGCTGAGTGGCATATTGCCCCAGTTGGTAATTAACTGACTGTTAATCTAACTCCTGGGCATGCCATACATGGAAACATAGAATTTGATGGCAGATATGGACCACTTGGCCCACCCAGCCTGCCCATTTTTTCCTGCCTATACTGTCATTGCAGACCCTACTTTGAGCACTGGCATCCCGCATCTTGCTTTCCACTAAGATTCCTTTATGCCTGTCCTGTGCATGCTTGAATCCCACCACTGTTTTTGCAACCACCGCCTCTGCTGGAAGACTGTTCCAGGCATCTGGTAGATCTCACCATCTTTCAGTGATGAAGTACAGTACTTCCTCACATCTCTTAGTTTACCCTTTCCAGCTTCTCTGTAAGTCCACTTGTTCTTGTGAATATTTTCCTTTGAGAGAAATACTCCCTCCTGTACCTTATTTATCCCTGTGAGGTATTTATAGGTCTCTATCATATCCCTCCTCTCTTTAGGGGAACATATTGAGGATCTTCAGTTTCTCCTTGTAGGACTTCTGATACTGATCCTGCACCAGTTTAGTTCCTCCTCTCTATAGTCTCCACTTGTGCGATGTCCTTCCTGAGATGTGGTCTCCAGAACTGGCACAATACTCAAGATGGGGTCTCACCAGTGATGTATACAGTGGCACACCACCCCTCCTGCTGGTGAAACTCCTCCCTATGAACCCCATCATTCCACTGGTCCCTACCACTTGCATTGTCACACTGCCTGTCCACCTTGAGGTCATCAACTGTAATTAATCCCGTGTCCTTTTCCTGTTTGTTGATGGTCAATATCTCTTATCTCATTTTGTACTTCACCTCTGTGTTTCTATGCTGTAAGCACATGATTTTGAATTTTTCACATTGAAACCTCTGCCATGCCCTTGATCACTCCTCAAGTTTTCTCAGGTCTCTGCACATTCTTTACACCCCTCTGGAGTGCCCACCCTATTGCAGATTTGGGTGTCATTGGCAAAGAGGCAGACATTCCTTTCTAGCTCATCTGTAATGTCACTCATAAAGACATCAATAAGGACTGGTCCCAGTACGGACCCTGAGGCACCCTGCTGTTCACCTCACTTCCCAGGAGTGACCTCCATTTACCACCACCCTCTGTCTTCTATCCTTTAACCAATTTCTTACCCGTTTATCTCCTTGAGAATCATCCCTAAGCTGCCCAGTTTACTTATGAGTCTCCTATGTGTAACAATGTCGCAAGCCTTATTAAAATCTAAGTAGGCCATGTCTACTGCCCCACTCTGATCTATTTCCTTGGTCACCCAGTCAAATAAATCTATCAGATTCATCTGACATGACTTCCCCTGTGAATTCATGTTGCTCAAGTCTTGAAACCTGCTGGCTTCAAGATACTTTACAATCCTTTTCTTTAGGAGTGACTCCATTAACTTCCCCACCATCGATGACAGACTGACTGGCCTATGGTTGCCAGCCTCCTCCCTGCTACTACTTGTGTGAAGTGAGACTACATCGGCCTTCCTCCAGTTCTCTAGAATCACTCCTGTTTCCAGTGAGTTGTTAAAAGGACTGTCTGAGGTGCAGTCAGTACCTCAATGAGCTCCCTCAATACCCTACACCATGTGGATCAATGGCTTTGACCACTTTCAGTTTTGTGAGTCCCTTCAGGACTCTCTCCTCTGTAAAAGGACTTGTGTCTACCTCCCTCCTGTTAGCAGTCCTGCTGCTTTTATGTGGCCCATCCCTCTCCTCTCCTCTATGAAGACTGAACAAAATAATTTGCTCAAGACCTCTACTTTTTCCTGATCCTTCACCGCAGTCTCCACCTGCCCTTCTTAACCACACAATCCCTCCCTAGTCTTTCTCTTTTCGTTATGCACCAAAAATGTCTTGACCCCTTTAGTTATCTGCTGGGCTATCCTTTCCTCACTTTACACCTCAGCACTCCTCACTGCTTTCTCTGTCTTCCTCCACTTACCCTGATACACCTTCCTGTCCTCTTCCTCTGCATTTATTTATACCTCCTGAATGCTGCCCTTTAGACTTTACCTTTTCTGCCACTTTCTTTCAAAACCAAAGTGTTCCTTTTCTTCTTGTTTTGCTCACTTTTTTCGTGCAGAGGTTTGTTGCCGTCTCTATGTCTTTCCTTAGCTTAGCTCACTGTTCCTCCACCCCACCCAAGTCCTCCCTCCTGCTAGGTTGTCTCTAAAGAATTTGCACTTTTTTTAAATCTGTTCTCCTGAAGTCCAGGACCCTCATCTTTGTGTGGTTCACTTCACTGCCTTCCTTATGTTGAACCACTCTATACAGTGATCACTGGTGCCCAGTTGGCCTCCACCTTGAAGTCTGCAATACTGTCCCTGTTAGTAAGCACTAGATCCAGTATTGCCTTATCATGAGTGGGTTTCCTGACTATTTGGCTGTGAAATGCCCCTGCTGGGAGTTTGGGATGTCCCTGCTCCTAGCTAAAGCTGCAGCTGGGAGGCTCCATTCTACTTTTAGCAGATTGATGTCCCCACCAGCAGCACCTCCCTTTTCCTTCCATTGTGCCAGTAGCTTCCACCAGTGCCTTATCTAATTTATCCCCTGTTTTGGGGTCTGTAGATCATGCCAGTGCACATAGTGGCTATGTTTCCTCTGCACGGTAATCTACAGAACCTCCAACCCTCAATTCCCCTGGATTCCCTGTTTCTCTGTCATTTTGATAACCTCCTCACATACAGCACCACCCCTCCTTCCTTCCATCCCACCCTACCTTTTCTGAACTGCACATAGACTGGTATGGCCATGTCCCAGTTGTGGTTTTCTGTGCTGTGTGACTCATTAATTAGCCATGATATCATGGTCTGTCACAGCCATGATTGTATCTAGGTCCGGAGTTTATTTCTATTATAAAACAAAAATTATACAAAAGTGTTAGAAGTATACCTTTTGCATGTTTTCCTCATTGGGAGGAGATTTTAATAAAATACAGTAGTTCACTCACCGACTGTTCGAGAATACTGGCTCTGAATTTATCATTCCAGTCATTCGGCAGTACAGTACTGAAAGATGGGATGCTGAGAGGAAGAATTTCATGAGCCATGGAGGTCAACCAGCACATGACAGTGTAACAGAGATTATAAAATGGTAGACAAAATGCAGGCTCTTGATTGGCTGGAGACAGGGTAGCATCAGGGCATTTCTGTCAGCCTACTGCTCAGGTATGAAAAAGTACCAGAGCCAGCTTGTCTCATTACGGAAATTATCACTATGATACTTTAGAACCCCTTTTCAAACCAACACCATTTTTTTCAGAGACCTACAAACCTGCTAGTGCCTTCCGTTCCTGCTTCTTCCTTGTTGCAGTCTCAAGTGACTGTAGAAGCTCAATGGTAGCTCCCAACCTATGTTTTATTATGTTGCTCCCCTGCCCAGACCACCTGCTGGATGTCAGCAATGACTGTAAACATGCTTGTTCATTCCTAGTCCTCAGAGCAGACAGTGAGGATCCGAAGCAGGTAGCACTAAACACTTATTCCCATTCCCTCACAGCAGGCAGTGAGGAATGGGAAACACCAGTAAAGAAACAGTCAGAAGCCGCAATGATGGACAAAATAGTGAAATAATTAAAAATAAAACTACAAAATAATTGGTTACATTCACCCCAGTCCTCAGAGCAGGCAGGACTGGGAAACAGACAGCCCTCAAACATATTCATTCCTGGAGCAAGCAGTGAAAATCAAAAACACTAGCAAAGCATGCTTGGAAGTCACAGCGAGGAAAGCTAATGAAACCATTTGAAAATAAAACAAAACTGCACACTAATAGGTTACATTCACTTCCAGTCCTCACACCAGGCAAGAGGACTGGGAAAGAGTAGACACATCCAGAAGTCTCAACAAGAGAAAACTGTTTAAAACAAAAGGAATACTAAATAAAAGTAAACACACAAGGTGTGCAACTTTACCCCAGTCCTTGGAGCAGGCAGTGGGGACCAGGACAAATCAGTAGCAGACACATTGCCAATAATAATAATAATAATAATAAAAAAATAGCCCTCTAGTGACAGCTAATGGATCAACCGTTTTACTTTATTCTTTTTTTTCTTTCTTTTTTTTCTTTTGTTTTTTGGTACTTTTCTTATTTTCAAAACTTATTTTTAAATCTACCTATGGTCCATTTTATTAGTGCAATAAGATATTCAGGTAGGCATTATATTGATATAACTGCTCTTCCAGGGGCTGTAATGCCCAACGCCTGCAGCATTGGGCCTTACTATGTCCATGGGCAGGTGGTTATCTCAGAATAATGCCACCTTATTATGTCTTATTGCTTGTTATAAAATAGGTCTCATAAATGCTGCATTCTTATTGTCTATCAGCATTCTGAGACCCTTACATTAACTACTTGATTAAAAATCTCCTCTCAATGAGCAAAATATTCAAAAGTACACTTAAATGCTTTTCTTATGGAATATTTTCATAACAGCAATAAGGTACTCCCAGGAGTTAGATTAACAGTCAGTCAGTCATCCCTAATGGGTGATATGGAACTTGAACATACCTTGTGCCACACTATGCCCTATAGGGCAATTAACACAATTACTCAACCCCTCATCATACTTTATTGCTTAGTTAATGTAAGGTTTACAGAATGCTGACTTCCAATCGGATTGCAGTATTTCTGAGACCATTTTATAATGTATGATAACCTTATCTTGGCAACAAGAGGGAATACATGTAGGGGTAGCTGACATCTGCACCTGGTGGGTCCCCAGCCAGCATCAAACCCACCCAAGCTATTTACAGTCTCCATTTCATTTTCTTTCTGTGTACTCTGCCTGTTGCCCTTTATCTGTCAGAACAGTAAAGAATCACTGTTCCACATTCTCTTGTCTTTTTCCTACTTGGCTGGCATACAGACTTTCCTGTTCTTTCATCTTTACAGCTTGACTGGTTATGTCTAGCTAGCACTGAAGGAACACGCTGTATCCTTCAGCACAGGTATACTTCTATCATCCTTACTGTTTGTGATTTGTTGAATAATTTGGCCCTAGTGGCCACTTATGAGCATTTATCTCATATCCCTAGAGGCAGTCTGCATCATTATTATTTGGTCTGGATGCCTTTTATTCACTTCTACAAACAACACCTAACCTTTTGCCACTACTCGATTCTCTCCTCTCTCTCTCTCTCTCTCTCTCCCTCCCTCTCCTCTCTCTCAGAAGCACATTGGGCAGATCCTTCTTATTTCCTTTTCTGTTTATTTGTACTTTCCCATTGTCTTGCTCCTCCTTTCTTTCATTCAGTTTATTATGTTACCTTTTTATTTATCCCCTTGCTTTTTACTTTGGACAATAAGATTTTCCTTTCATGATGATTCTTTCCTTATGTCATTTAACTTTGGTTATTTTTGGCTAATATCTGGAATGCTATCCTGGTTGATAATGTTTACCCTTTTCTGATTGCTGTTTATCAGTAGTTCCTAGGTTAAATAGGATTGTCAGTGTTTGAGTATGATATTACTTTTTTCTGGTTAGATTTTACACTGAATGTAACATTTCATAGAGTTGTTAAAGTTATTATTAGGTTTATCTTATCTTTCACTCATCTTTCTTGTTCTTTACTGACTGTTTTTATTGCAATATTTCCTCTCTGTATATCGTATCGTATGTATCTAGTTATACTTATGCTTATTTATACTCATACTATATGCTGTGTTTATGGTTGTTTTCATTGTTGTGTGTTATATACAAAATGTTATATAAAAATAATTGTCAATGAGAAGAGACATTACAAAATACTAAAACAACTGAATCCCAATATGGCACTGGGCCCAAATGGTTATCCTAGGATTCTGAAGGAATTGTCAATGGTTCTGACAGGGCCCCTTACAAAAATCTATCAAGCCTCTCTAGATAGTGGAGTTGTAGTTGAGGACTGGAGAAAAGCTGCAGTGACTCCGATTTATAACAGACTCTGGTCAGAGCTAATACAGCAGTGGAGAGCTTTAGGAGTGGCAAGAGTGGTGAAAAAATATGTGGTACTCACTGCACCTGAGTCAGCTGTAATACTGCAGCGATTACAGTACTGTGCATGCGTGATACTCTCATATGTGCAGTTTGCCCTGGAGTCAGCCTTATGTAACATGGAGGTGCTGACACAACTCACGGTAACAACCCGATTCCTTGGGTAGCTAGAATCCCATTAGTATTAGTCTTAGGCAGGTAGGAAAAGGCAGCTGGTGGGAGCTCATTAGGGGCTTTTCTACTAATGACATCATTATTTACTCAGCTAGTCTGAGAGAAGGATGATTATGTCATTTAGAACTCTGAAGCAGCATAACCATTTTAGAGTCAGCTGCTCTTGGGGAGCTTAGAATGTTCATCAGTAAGTTTAAGTGTGGCAGCCAGAGTGGCAGGAGATCTGCCATTGGGGCTCTGTCAAAGGAGCCCTGGTATTTCTCACCCTAGTTTGGTAAAATCAGTATCCTGTGAGTTCGACTGCAATTGGGCACCTACTGAAATGGCAACTCAATCGCAGGGTCTCACATCACAGTGACAAGGGAGGGAGGGTGATCAGATGGGGGTGCATGAATATAGTGACATCCTGTTGCTACATATATACGCAAGCGGGGGTGAGAGAGCACACTGAACATGAGGTGGGACGAGAGGGAGGGATTGTGAAGGGTGGCGCCCTGGCGAGCTGCTGAGCTGATCCCATGGCATGGTTGGTAGGTTCAGGGCTGGGGTGTGAATGGCGTTGGTTCGGGTCTGAGCACAGGTGCTTTTGTTGTGGCTGGCCCAAATATTTATCTTTTAGGTTTTGCACCCCGACATGCACCCTCAAGGAGTTGAGAATTCTTAAGTAGGGGGGTGGGGGGTAGCCCCAACATTTAAAGCAAAATTTAAGTCCCAGGTGCCCTTTTGCTGTGCACTGGGACTGCATCACCAAAATATTTTTCGGCATTTTCCATTGACCTTAATGGCTATCGCTATTCTGCAATCATCATTATCACATTGATCCAGTAAAATCTTCAGTTTGCCTGCAGGACTCTTTAGTTTTCTCCAGGGAAGTGAGATGGAATGCAATCTTATGGATCCAAGGGCAATCTCCTGAAGTTCACAGCTGCCTTAAGGAAGAACAGTTAGTAGAATCTGATAGCTACCAGAGAAAGAAAGATGCCCTTTGTCCTTTCCATGACTGGGAGGAAGGAACAACTAATCTTTGAGTACAGTATTTGAAACTGCTCTCTGAGGCAATTGTCTGAGGTGTGTGCCCTTGATAAAGCTAGATCACACTGGTCAGGACCCTTTCACCACAACTGTGCTGAATTTAAAGTTAAAGTTGTGAGTCTTTAGAAATTCATTGGGGATTGGAGACTCATTTGGTGCAACCCTGAAGGAATCGAGTGGCTGTTTGGGGCAAAGGGTGGGAGGAATGCTATCTGGAGTTTCAGGCAGGACTAAGTGGTTCTTGGATGGACATCACTGTTCCCTGAGTAAAGACCATGCATCAGAGGATTCTAAATGTGTGGCACATCCCACAGATATACACTTTGGAAATGGAAATTGTGGAAAATGTTTAAAGTGGTGTAGCATCCCACAGATATACACTTTGGAAGACAGACAGAGATGTTTTTGTGGAAAACAGTACTGCCTAGCAAAGTGTCCTGCAAAAGACAGTGTGCCTGTATTGCAATGACAAACCTTTGGGGACCACCATGATTTAAAGAGCTACTGACGTTTTAAGGAAAACTTTAAAAACATAATAATTAGGGACAATTCTGCTTGCATTCCATTTATAGTTATATATTTCTCATCCCTGTAACTTATTACTAAGGAAATGTGTATGCATATGTGATCATTGTCCCTGAGGTTATTTTGAGTTTATCTGCCTCTATAGATTACTCCCTACAAGTCATAAACCTCTGTTGTGACATCAGAGTCTGTTGCTATTGGAGTAACCATGAGGTCACAAGCAGTGCTCTGTGACCTCAGGTAGGAGAAAGCAGCAGGAATAGATGACCTCTTCAGGAGCAGAAATCCTGTTTTCATACAGATACCTCAATGATAAATAATGGGAGGAGAAATACAGAACTAATGGAAATACAAGCTGGACTGTGTCTAAATATTAGCTTTTGTTAAAGTTCACCTGAACGTGTCACCAGCTCTTTAAGTAACATCTGTAAATAAATATAAAATCACACATATCACCACAATGCAAAACACCATGGGTTGTATATGCAAATCACTACAAAATATTATGCTGGTTCAACTTTAAGCAGAAATGCATCATGCTGAAAGGCCTCTCACACAGTCTGCAAGGGTGCCAACAGAAGACACAGACATGTGTATCATCCTACCAGGATTCATCAGTGCCTTGTCTGTATGACACCCCCAGTGGAATGAACCAGCTACCCTAAGTTGGTCTATCTGGGTTGGGTTGTGGTGAGCCCAATAAAAACAAAGAAACAAGCTAAAACACAAAGAACCTTAGTGTGCAAGCACTGAGGCAAGGGTTACCCAAAGGGCATTGGCGGAAAGCCAAGTTTCAAAGAAATACAAATTACACATACCACCATAATGCAAAGCATCATGGGCTGTATATGTAAATAAAGCCATACTGCAAAATCCCAGTTACTGCTTTGGACATTCCTCTTGTTGCCTGTAGTGTGAACATTATTGGGGTCCCTCAGCAGTTAGGTTTAGCATACACCTAGCACCCTCTCCTGGACCTGGTTGTAAATAAAAGATTAATTTTAGTAGGTACTCCTCCCTCCCCTGTTCTCAAGATAATGAGCCTGGCACATTCTCCAATGCTAGGGTGGTACCATGAGTGTAATTCTGCCAAAAGAAAATTGTATGCCAGTAGTTGGCAGTAGTTTTAAAGGGGTGCCAGCTAGCCAGTGGTGGCATGGAGGTTACATGCATATGCACAATATTCATGCATGCACACTT
This sequence comes from Neoceratodus forsteri, assembly GCA_016271365.2. Classification (NCBI taxonomy): domain Eukaryota; kingdom Metazoa; phylum Chordata; order Ceratodontiformes; family Ceratodontidae; genus Neoceratodus; species Neoceratodus forsteri. Next base: position 388,231,614 of record CM057456.1, read on the forward strand.
TAAGTCAGCAAAACCATGTTGCACATGGCAGCTGTCACTTCCACAGATGCTGAAAGGAAAAATAGTGCACCAGGAAGTGGGTATGTTTATGTGACCTGCACAGGGAAGGGCTACATAAACAGAAACACTGGAAATAATGCTGGACCACTGTGGCAGAACATCAGACAGTGGTCCAGTTACATGTTTGCACAGGGCTCTTATACAAATCTGATGATAGCATAACATCTGTGGAGCTTGGCCCACACAGCCGTAAAGTCAGATTTAGGAGGAGACTATTAACAGACTAAAGATCTGGTCTGGGATTTGCTCATAATCACAGTCACTTTCTCATTCTTTTCTAAGCAGTAATTTCTGGTAAATGTTCCTTAATCATATTGATCTCAGTGCTGGTAGACTACTTCTGGTTTCCCCTGATTGTATTAGGTGGGGCTAGTAGCAGTCTTGAAGTGGTAGCTGTTGGTGGTGGCATGCTCTGAAAAAGTGGTCCCCATGCCTGTCTGCACATTTTAGAAATTACTCATTTCCATGTTTTGCTATAAAAACTGACCTCTTTAACACAAAACAAGGAGTCAGTTATAGCCTCCACCCACCCATTTTCGCTCAAGTGAGGAACATGATTATGGGCTTGCATCAGATGTATAGTGGCAGCCATAGATGCATAATATTGTTAAACAGCAATCAACTGTATGTAAAAGTTTTTGTTTTTTAAAAGTGTGATTTCTTAATGTTGCCAATACCACTCCACCCATTTTGTACTCTGCCCTGGATTTCTTTGCCCCAAATGCATTATTTCACATTTTTGTGTTCAGGACAAAACAACCTTTCAAATGAGGGTAGTCGCTAATCTAAATTCTTTATAATTTTTTTTTTAATTGCCATCAGAAATGCGAATTTTGTAAAAACAAAATGGGAATACAGATAAGATGACCGTATTTTACAAAATATAAGAATTCAGACTAGTGACAACCCTCATTTAAAATGTCATTTTTCTCCTGGACTGCTTTCAGACTGGTAGTTTTGTGCACCTGGAATAGTTTTAAAGATCTTTAGATTTGTTTGGAATGTGTGCACATTTGCTAAGAATTCTGCACAGTGCCTTAGGAAGATTCTCAATGGAAAGCAGTTTGGAGTGCTGTCTCTAATGTTCTAAACACACAGTGTGTCTGAATGAGTTAAAGGGGACAGTGTCATGAGGCACAGGTCAGGAAGCATAGGAAACACCAGGAGCAGTTGCAAAATTCGTAAAACATATTTATTTACACAAAAACAAACTTGTTCAGAATAACTATTTACAAAGGAAGAATAAACAGCAGATTCATCAGAATTTTCCTTCAGTCTCGTGTGTCCCTCTACAAGCCATTGCAGATCTGTCTTTTATAAGTCCTTGCAACAACCCCCTCCGTTCTTAACAAGCATCCTGTTTTTCTAAAATGTCCTTGTAAATATCAGGCAGGTGCTGCTAGAACACAGTATCCCAGAACAGAGCCCCTTTTCCACAGCTCTTGCAAAAGGCTTAAAAATTGCACTCAGGTAACCCTTGAGTTTCTAATAGCTTTTGTAATCATCTCAAATTATAATTGCATACATGTCAAAAATTAACACTATATAATTTTTAAACAAAGGGATCCCAATAACAGTTACATTTCCACATAATGATTTGCATATAGTTTTATATCAGCAGATATGCAAGGGAGGAAAAGACAAACAGCAAGGAAGACTGAGAGATAGTGAGAGGCCAATAATTGCTAGACTGTTGGGATGATCAAATCCTAGGTCTCACGAGAAAATTTAGTTGCACAACCAGACAGACAAGAGACAGGAAAAGGAAAGAACAGATCCTTGCATTTAAACACTTTCTCCATAACAACTGGGACAGGGTCCTATTCTACCCTGTCACATACAGGAATGATTACTTATGTGCAGGTGTTTGAAATGTCACTATTTTCATAAATTATATGCATACCTCTAAAGGATAACTATTTAACTGTGCCTGAATAAAAGCTGAAGCTGTTAATTATGTGTTGTTTTGATTTTAGATTTATAGAACTGTTATTTAATACAACAGCAGATTGGGTACATATGACACATGGACACATAGATGTTTTCATGTGTATAAGGCTTTTAACTTTATTTACTAAGTATTGCTGAAAGAGTTACTGATGCCCGAAGAAAACTTTGAAAAACAGAATAAGTAGGTAAAATTCTGCTTGTATTCCATATATATTCCAGATTTCTACTGCCCATTATTTATTACTGAGGAAATATGCATGAATACATGATTTTGTTATCCCTTACAGTTACTTTAAAGTTAATTTGCTTCTATAGCCTACTCTGTTGCCATGAGAGTAACTGTGATGTCACAAGTAGTGCATTATAACATCGGGTAGGAGACAGCAACATAAATAGATGAACTCTTTAGGAGAAAAATCCTGTTTTCATGTAATAGACCTCAGCAATAAATAATGGGCAGAAGGAATAAGAACTAATGTAAAATACAAGCTGAACTTTATCTAAATATTATATTTTGTTAATGATCTCCTGAAGTTGTTAGCTGCTTTTAAGGCATATTTTTCCTTGTGGTTTTCAATCATTGTCATTTACTAATACTAGCACAGACACACACAGAGGCCCAGATTTTCAAACTGCGCCATTCTGAGGCGCAAGCCCTCGTTGCTCAAAATAGTTGCTTGAGAAAGTGTGGCGAGGTGATATTCTGAAGATTGCACCATTGAGCAAACTCCTCGAATATCACCCCCAGCCACAGCACTTGCGCATGGCGCAGTGGAACTTGGTGCCACCGCAAGTTGCCAGAGTTGAGCATTAAACTTGCAGTGGCGCAAGTACCATTGCACCATGCTCAAATTTCCAATATTCAAAGGTGACATGCAAATGGGGCCATAATTTATCAAGGCCAGGGGGCCATTTGCATCTATTTATGGCCCCATTTGCACGCTATTAGCATGTAGGTGCACCGATCTCGAGGACTTGCGCCTGGCGCCCTGCCAGGCAGCAGCCGTTCGGGACTAGCGCACCCTGCAGCCCGATCAAATGGGCATTACAGTTACGCTGAAACCCCCGCCCACACATCTCCGAAGCCCGATCGCGGGCATTACAGTTCCATGAACCCCCGCCCATCATCCCGAAGCCCGATCGCGGGCATTACAGTTACATGAACCCCCGCCCACACATCTCCCTGGCCCGATCGCGGGCAGAATGTATGAACCCCCAGTGTCCGATCGTGGGCAGAATGTGTATGAACCCCCAGTGCCCGATTGTAGGCAGAACATGTATGAACCCCCAGTGCCTGATCGGCGGGCAGAATGAACCCCCAACGAATATCTCCCTGGTGGTCCAGTGGACTGTAAAGCCCGATCGTGGGCAGAATGTCCGTTACAACCCCCAAACATCTCCCTGGTGTCTAGTGTCCCCCGCCACCCACCCGAAGCCCCTCCACCCGCGGCGGCGAGGCGGCAGCATCCACCACCTGCCGCCCGCCGCCACCCGACTGACTGTCCGGTAGGGGCTGCCGCCATTGGTGCAGAGCTACAGCCAATGAGTGTGCAGCCCATACCATGACAGTCAGATTTGTGAATGAACATCATTCACAAATCTGGACTATCGTGTGTAACTGTGGGTACTGCGCCCATTGGCTGTAGCTCTGCACCAATGGTGTGCAGCCTACCGACAGTCAGTCAGTGGCGGGGGGTGGCAGGTGGGTGGATGCTGCCGCCGCCAGCCGCGGGGAGCGGGTGGAGGGCTTCGTGGGTGGGTGGCGGGGACACTAGACACCAGAGATGTTTGGGGGGGTTGTAACGTGACATTCTGCCCGCAATCGGGCTTTACGTCCACTGGACCACCAGGGAGATATTCGGTTGGGGTTACATCTGCCCGCGATCGGGCACTGGGGGGTTCATACATGTTCTGCCCGTGATCGGGCTGTGGAGATGATGTGGGCGGAGGGTTCATGTAACTGTAATGCCTGCGATCGGGCTTCGGGAGATGTGGGCGGGGGTTCATGTTACTTATGCCCGTGATTGGGCTGGTGGGGGGCACAGGGACTGAGTTGGGGGCCAGCCAGGGTGGCAGCTGCTGTGTTGCACCCTGCAATGCAGCAGCTCACCTGTGGTGGCCCTCAACTGATCCTTTTTGGCTCAAGGTTGTGCAGCGCAGGTTGGGGTTGCACATGCACAACTCTGCACAACCCGACTGAATATCGGGTTGCGCAGGTTATGCATGGTTCCTCCCCTCCTGTTGAGCATGCATTCATTTGCATGCTCTTTGCTAACCTGTTGTCAGCGGAGCAACTGTCTCCTGCCGAATATCGCAGAATGACGCAATGGTGACTTAAGATGCACAACCGCATAAGCATGGAGCAACCCTTTGAATATCTGGGCCAGAGGGTTTTAAAATGAAGCATCATTTGGTTTATAGCTTTTCTCAGGGAGTGAAATTTTTCAAGTCAGTGTCATTTGACCTTGGGATAGCTTTCTTTTGATGGAACATTTGCTGTCTTTATATAGGTAGTTTGTTTTTTGAATGCAGTTTTAACCAATGGGGTCCTTAACAACTTTTCATCTTTTTTTTTTTGGTATGATCTGGGCTTTGAGAAAGTATGTTCTTCTAAAACAACTGCCATTGTTTTCTGATGAAGGATTCTGTGTAATCCAAAGCTAAAACCATCTGTGTTCTTTATTAACAAATCTGTTGATCCAATAAAAGGTATCAAATCATCTGTTTCTATGGATCTTGTGTTACAAGGACCAATACAGCAATAAGTTTTTCTGTGGCTTCATGGTTTCAGAAATGTTAGAAAATGGGCTTTTTATTTGCTAGGTTCTGATTGGCTAGTCCCTTGCCAGGGGGTACATTAACTTTCAACACCGCCCAGCAAATAAAAAGTGCCAGTCACCTGACCCCATCACCACCTAAGGTATCATTTTGTTGCACTCTGCCTACCCATTGGCCAAAACATCCTCCTGAATTTAAAATTGTCACCATTTTTCTCTCGATTAGTGAGTGTTAATGGCCCCTCAATACTCCCTACCTCAATGCTGCCCCCAACGATGACAGAAGCCCTCCCAGCAGATTCTCAAACTACATTAGTGGCTCTCTTTCTATCACAGAGACTGGCAATTTAACAGTTATCCACTGAAAAAACATTTTTTTCAAATCAATACCACTAGTTTGTCAGATGTGTAATTTTCTTTATTTGTGTTTGTTTTCTTTCTCTGAAATTTTTTAAACGGTACCTGCTTTGTTTCTGTAGTCATATGTTTTCTTTCCATAACTGCATCACTAGCCTTGCAGCCTGCACTGTCATTGAGCCCCACTATCTCTCTTAGCAAGCAGTACCGCCCTTCCATGCAGCCCTGTCCCCACCCCCGCAGAGTTGCCACTTCCAAGAGGGGAAAATTACTCCTAATATATGCTGCTTTATTATTGTGGACTGTCACACTACATTTACAAAACTGCCATCTTGTAAAACAGCTACCCTCTTCTGTACTCAAATAAAAACAAACCCTCAGGCACAGCTGACACCTGACCATAATTATCCAATCCTCTAAGTGCCCCCTCTGCTCGAGACAAACTGAATCAAATATTCAGTTATGCTGTTGTGAAAAATTATGCTTGCCTGCAGAATCCCAAGCTGAACTGGGGAGACAGTGCTAGCTCTGATAGTGATAACGTGTGTAAGAGCACCAGTAGGTAGTTTGTTTTACTCACCGCAGATCTAGCTGTCTCTGTCTCTGTCACTCTCGTCTCTCATTCGCTCAACTCAGGATGTGATCCCGCTTGTCAAGAAAATATTTACAGATAAAAGAAAGAAGGGACAATCACACTCTGCAGAAGCTGGAAGAACAAAAAAACAGTTCTTCAAAACCCCTCACTTTGATCAGCTAGCGTGACTGTACAACCGTCATGTTCCCGAACAAGTGAGTGAATGAATGCAACCTGTCACCCTGTTTTTTTATTTTGTGCCTCTCATTCCTGTCAGCTATTCCCAACTCTCTTTAATCTGTCAAACTCCCATCCTGAGTCCAAATACACCACACTTACAGGCAGCTAGCACTGGATGGAACCACACTCACAGCCCAATGCAATCAGTTTGAAATGGAAACTGCATTCAGCCCAACCAAAGTCTCAGAGAGCATGTTTCTCAGTTCCAGTCACTGTCACTATGAGATGGTCATCAAATGAAAAAAAGCAAACTACTGCTGAGTCTTCTACTCTCTGGGGAGCCTCTCAAACATCAACATATATAATATAATGATATAATGGAGAGTTCCAGGAGGTACATTGTTTTCAAACTTCCCATTATGTGATTGTGATCAGAGGGGCATGAAAGCAGCTCCAAGGTAGGTGCTTATTAGTGAGAAGGAAAAGCCCTAAAATGCAGTGTTTTTTTTTTTACTCTGTGGCAACCACAAACTGTATAAAAACATAAAATTATGCAAGGAAAGTCTCTATCTAAAAAAACAAAACAAAAACCCCACATACACACACATACACACACACACACACACACACACACACACACACACACACACACACATATATATACACACATATATTGTAATGCAGGCAGAGGAACTATTTTATTAAAAATGATTTTAAACTATTTTTATTTACACTTTATAAAACTTGATTTCTTTTACAGTGCCCATTTTCTAAGTGCAATAATACTCTCAGGGTGGCGGTTATGGGGAATACCGGACCTTTCAGGGTTATAAGGCCCTCCGCCTGCAGTGTCAGGCTTCATTATGCCCTGGTCAGTCCAGTATTCCACAATACCGCCCACCCTGTCAGGTATTATTGCTTACTTAGCCTGAACTTTTCAGTACAGTGCCCACAGTTCTGAAACCATGGCATGACATAGTCAAACTCAAATTCTCAGTTCCATGAAAGGAACTGCTTAGAATGTGTCCATACAAAGAAAACAATGCAAAATACAACAGACAGCTTCAGCATTTATTTAGGCACAGATAAATAGGGTTCATTTAGAGGTATAAATGTAATTCATGAAAACAGATACATTTCAAACAGCTGCAGATAAGTAATCAATTCCTGACCACTTTAAATTTGGCATGACATGAGATGAACAAGGTGGTCTTGTTTAGAATTTCAGTTAAATGGCATAATAATTTGCAAAAAGAGGCTATTTAGAAGTGCAATAGGAGTTATGCTAAACAAATGTAAATATCTCTAAAAGTTTACAAGTTACAGATAGAAAAACAGTATGAAAAATGTTCAGGACAAAAGACCTTTCAAATGAGCCTATTCAGTAAGCTGCACTAATTACATATTTTAAACTATGGCCATCTGATTACCTCAATTTTCATTTTCACAGGAGTTATGCCAATCTCTAAAAGTATGAAAGTTACATATAAACCATCATATGAAAGTTATTCAGGACAAAAATACATTTTCAATAAGCCTATTCATTAAGCTGTACTAATCATATTTTTTAAATATGGCCATCTGATTACCTGAATTTTTATTTTTCTTCACAATTTTCACCTTTCAGATAGCTATATTTAAAAAATCTAATGAATTCAGATTAGTGACTACCCTCATTTGAAAGGTCATTTGTCCTGAACAACTTTCATGTTGGGTGTATATTGGTAACTAGTATACTTTCCAAGATATTTAAATATGTTTGGAATGACTCTGCTGTGTTCACTTATAAAAAAAAAGGTTGTTTGGAAGACCATATTTCACAAAATATAAAGAATTCAGATTAGTGACTACCCTCATGTGAAAGGTCTTTTGCCCTGAACAACTTTCATGCTGGTTGTTTTTCTGCATCTTGAATAGTTTTAAAGATATTTAGATTTGTTTGGAAGGTGTACACACTTGCTCTCAGAGCATTCCAAAATAAAGAAGAGATTTTTTTAACTGCTATAGGGATTTACAGTGTTATGGAAGGATACACTGAAAACTACTAAAAATGTGTTCCTCAGAAACCCCTTTTCAAGCTAAAGCAATATGGCTGTAGGCTCCTCCCACAAGCATAAAAAGGGTTGCAAAACAGAATGCAAGAATTATAGGCCTACCAGCTTAACCTCTGTACTATGCAAGATCTTGGAAAATATCATTAAGGAGGAAATTGAAAACCACATTGTAACCAACAATATGGTTGACCAATCTCAACATGGCTTTGCTAGGGGTGGTCCCGTCAAACAAACCTGCTAACATTTTTTGATAGGGTGAGCAGGGCAAGTGACTAGGAGACCTAGTGGATGTGGTTTATCTGGACCTAAGTAAGGCATTTGATAAAGTCCTTCATAGAGAACTAGTGAAGAACCTAATTGACATTGTACTAAACCCTAGGTTGATATCATGGATTGATTCTTGGCTAATGGACAGAATACAGTGGGTGGTACCAAGAGGTGTTGCATTCAGGTCAGAAGCAGTGAATAGTAGGGTTCCATGAGGCTCAGTCCTCTGACCATGTTTATTCAACATCTATATCGCTACACTGCAGGGAAATGAGGAAGTGTGGTTGACTAAGTTTGCTGATGGCACTGAGCTGGGCTCTTTTGTCAGCAACAAGGAAGAGATAGAAAACCACAGTGTGAGTTACTAAGGATTAAGCAGTGGGGACACAAATACAAGCTTGACTTTAATATTGAGAAATGTGCTATAATGCATTTTGGTGCAACTAACAACAGAGCACCATACATTTCTAGAGAGGAAAATCTTAAAGCCACCTACGAGATGAATGATCTGAAAATTATAGTTTCCGATGATATGAAGAACAGGAAGTACTGTGACAGGTCACAAGGAAAGCTTACAGGACATTAGGTTGTATTATAAAGCATGTAACTAGTAGGAGAGAGCGGTGACACTGCCACTTTACAGTGCACTAATTAGACCACATTTTGATTATTGTGCGTATTCTGGCTTCAACAATGAAAAATATATTCATAAATTGGATGGTGTACAGCACAGAATGGCTTAATCAATAACAGGTATGAGAGGTCTGGGCTTTGAGATAGGTTAAAATGTTTAAACTTTTACACCCTGCAATACCAGAGAATGAGAGACTTGTGCTTAGTTTTCCAAGCCTTTAACAACATTGATCTCTGGATAGTATGGGCCTAGAATTAAAACAATGTCAATATACTATGAGATCCCATGTGCTTCAACTCAAAGGGTGTGTAAATTGTATTAATAAAAAAGCAGCATAGTTCTATGAGGGAGTGGTTTCAGTGTTTAATAGTCTCCCTTGAGATAGTAGGTTGTAGAATGATAAATGAGTTTAAAATAAACCTAGACAACTACTGCCTTAAGAATAAAATCAATGGGTATGTCTTTTGAAGAGTATCGACCATTTATGGACAAATTGTCCACTTGGCTCGTAACTTAACCTAAATCCAACGAACCTATGTTAATAAGGTGTTCAATGACAAAAGAACAGTAAAGAATCACAACATCAGGCAGTAAGCTAGTCACTTTGTTTTAATCAGTTTTATTTAAAACTTTATGATATACATTATTAATAGATATCACTGTAACAGGTATATTCAGTTCAAGTTTTGTGAGTAAATTAAGAAAAGAAGACAATTACAGTAGTGATTATCAGTTAATGTCACTGCTGTGGAATGACAAAAACATAGCACAGTCTTATTCAAAAGAGAGCTCCTCCTTTAGTTATATAATAAAGTGCAGGGAGACAAATTGTTATTGCTTACATAGCTTATTAGGATTGTAATACATAACTTTTGCATTTTATTACATTGCTAATTGTTAACCAATATACAGTATATATCTGACTTATGTTTGGAGGGACTAGAACAAGCTGCACACTAATATAGTATTGTCAACTTCTGAGGCAGGACACACAGACACACACATAAGTGGAAATATACCAGACTTGCAAAAGCATATTGTTATGAGAACTTAACTGTTTACCACATTCAAGACCATTACTGTCTCTGGGAGAGGAGCACAGGATTGCTTAGTTATGTACTGACAAGCGGGAAGGGCTGGAACTCCAAGGACAACATGTGAAACATGATGTGGACAAGCAGCCTTGGAACTGTTGCTAACAAATCTAAGTTACACAAAGGTCCTTGATGTATCACATAACTGTACATGAAGCTGGGTATAAGAATGGCTTCCAGAGAAACAGGGAGCTGAGATGGAAAATCCATCTTGAAGAAACCGCCACCTGTGCCTCATCTTCTGTAGACGGTAATCCTTGGCCTGTTTACTTATTTCTCTGTGTGCTCACTGCTATGCAATGTCTGTGTAAGATATTGTACCATACTGTGTCCTGCTACTTGTGTGCAACTGCAGTATAAAGAAGCACACTGTTATCATCTACGCTCAGTGTCTTTATTTGTAATTGGTGCACCAAAGACACCCCAACAATCTTCCTTACAGAAGTTTAAAAAAATAACCTCAACAATCAGAAAATGATGTATAATCAAAACCTGTGAATCAGATGCAATTTTAGAGTAATACATTGTTTTAAAGCAATAGTATACATTTTGTGGTACTTAGAGTGGCCATCAATTTATCAAAATCATCAAACAGTAAAATAGTATTCTATCCACCAGATATTCAAAGCTTTGCACCGGCACAAATCCATAGCACTGGAATAGTGCTGAATTTGCAATATTCAAAAGCCCTGTTAGCGCTGGCACTGTGTGATAGTGCTGGCGCTAAAAGTTAATGAATGCAGGGCAGGGAGGTAGGGGTGGCCACGAATGCCAGCACCAGCATATTGAAAATAGTCACACTGCACTACAGGTTGTTGCACCACTGGTAGTGCAGCACTAAATACCGCCTGAAAATGCATGCAGTAAGTGGCAGTGGAACCTGAAGTAATTTGAAGTGACACTTCAATTACTACAATAGTCGCATCATGATTCCCCACCACCAATTAGCACTCATGGCACACTGGGAGGCCACCCCAGTGTGCCCAAATGTATTGTTTATGTTCCATACCTGTAAATAAAGAAAACTGCCCCTGACCTCTTGTTCCTACAATTCAGGATCTTGCATTGACATTTTCTATGCAGGATCCCATCAGACTACCATAGTCTGCCCCAAAAATCCACTGACATCGGGTGCCCAATCCCCATGTCAGCATCATGTCCCCACTCCCCAACTCATGTGGCACACTGGGAGCCAACCCAGTGTGTCCAACAGGTATTTAATATTATATGCCTTGCCAAAGGGGGTGCCCAACCCCTGTAGGCAGCATGTATCCCCATCAATCATGTGGCACACTGGGAGTTCACCCCAGTGTGCCCAAAAGTTAGTTTATATTTATATATAGTTACGCTGACGGGGTGTCCAATCCCCTGTCAGCAGCATGAATCCCCTAACTCATGTGGCGCACTGGGAGCCCACCCCAATGTGCCCAAATGTATTTATTTAGTTATTGTACCTGTAAATAAAGAAAACCATCCCCTGACATGTTATTTTAGTTTTTAACCTGGAAAATGAAAGTGGTCCCTCATCGCTTTCCCAGTTCCCTCCCCTTCCCTACCCTCCCACTGAGCACCCACCTCCCCACGCCCCCTACCCCATACTTACCTTGGAGGAAGCGCTGTCATCCTCTGAAGACTGGGACACATCTTCAGAGGATGGGACACATCTTCAGACTCTTCAAAGCCAAACCACAAAAGAAGAATCAAAGGTAAGCGTCGAGTAGCTGTCAAAGAGGGTTTCGAACTTAGGATGATATTGCAGCCATTTTTAGGAATTTTGACCCCATATCTTCAACATGCGGTTCTTGGGATCTCACCTTATGAACACTGTCACTGTCATTTCGTTACTTAGTCCTGAAAAGTGATTTCCATGGCCACGTGCGTAATGACCTTTCAGGACTGATTAATGAAACAACAGTGCCGCTGTTCATGAGATGGGGTACCAAAAGCCCATGTTGCAAATCTGGTGAAAAATTCCAAAAAATGACTGCATTATGAGCGTGCATTGCACAGTTTCTATGCATGCTTGTAACTTTGCCAATTTTTATATTTTCACCCCAGAGTTTCAACATTGCCATTTCTCACATCTCCTCATGAACAGTACAGCTGTCATTTGTCATATCCAGCTCAAAATGCGTTTCGCACCTGTGGCGCTGAATGGCGCAGTCGATGTGCAAAATCAACTTTTGGGATGTATTAACAAAATCACAGTGTAACTGTCCATGAGAGGAGGTCCCAAAACCCACATTGACAAGTTGGTGAAAACCTCAAAAATTACAGAGTTATGAGCATGCATTGCGCAGCGCTTCACGCACGCTTGTCGTCAGCCAGTGTTTCATGTTTTCACTACAGATTTTAAATATTACCATTTTTCACACCACATCATGAATAGTACAGCTGTAATTTTCAAATCCTGCCAAAATGTTTTTCTGCACCTGTGGCGCAAAACAGGGTTACAGTTGTGAAGAACTATATTTCCACAGGGATTTGAAGGTTTTCTGTACTGGGTACATGTGGTGAGGTGATAAGATGGTTATGTCTAATATTTGGGGTGAACTTTATTTAAGATGGCACAGTTATGACTATTTGTTGTGATTCCACTATGCCTACTTGTAACTTTGTGTGGAAGCACAGAGGCTAGAGACCCCCATGGTTCCACAGCTAAATACATATGTGCATCTCAGACCCCATGCTCCCACTTTTGACATATGGATACTGTTGTACTATCTGGATGGAGGGATGGGGACCCTGTGCTCCACACAGCAAAATGAAGATACAATTATACCATCTGAAAAGAAGGGACATTCATTGCATGAAACTCCATTAATGCATCAGTTAGAGTGAATATGATAGTGACAAAAGCAGGGAATGAGGCATTAGGGTTTCCAACCCTAACGCCTCAATCCCCTGGGTTCCCACCCCTACCACTCCACACCAACAGTCATCTGGGTGTGCATTGGGATCGTCGGCCTGGCTTTCACCCATTCTCCTGTACTGCACCACCTCAGCTTGTTTACACATGGAATGAGGTGAGAGTTAGCCATCGACACCAATGCACACCCAGATGCCTGTTGGGTATGGAGGGTGGAGGGATGGGGTGGAGTGGTAGTTGTGGGAACCCTGGGAGTGGAGCGTTAAGGTTGAAAAATCCTAATGCCTCATTTCCTGCTTTTGTTGCTATATTATTCACCCTAACTGATGCATTAACAGATTTTTTTGCAGTGAATTTATATAAATATATATATATATATATATATATATAAACGTGTGTTTGTGTATGTGTGAAAATATATATATTTATATATAAATATACATATATATATATGTGTATATATATATATATATGGTAGCACGGTAGTGCTACCATAGTTAGGTTCAGGAGCCATTTCCATGTTAAACCCAAAATTTTGCACCTTAATAACTTTGCAACCATTTGATGGATTTGCCTGAAATTTGAATTTATAATCAAGACCCATAGGCCTTGGGATCTGCCAAGTTTTGTACTGATCAGATATACGGTTGTGGAGTTATTAAGCACGATCTGCAGACGCTACGCTTTTCTGGAATTCTACGGTCGCTACTTACAGGTCTTACGGTTTGCGTGACCAGCCCAAAATCTTCAGGGAACATGCAGCCAGGGTCCCCATGTGCCTTTTGAAGATTTGGTGAAAATATTTAACGGTTCAAAAGTTATTCAAAAACAGTTTCCCATTATAAGTCAATGGGAAAAGTTAACAAAAGTTCGACACTTCGCAAATGCATATTTACTTTCGCAAATGGGCCTGTTACTTTCGTAATCGGCCATTTTGTTTTCAGTTGGTGATCAGAAAATGGTTGGCATTTAAATTTGGGAGCCTCTAACAACCTAATTTTTTTTGTATTCACCTAGTCGGGCCCTGAGGATGATTGCCATGTCTTTTTTTGTGGTAAAAGACCCCACAAATATGTTTTTCAAATTTCTGGAAAAGTACTTTCGAAAATTACTTTCATGCTCCACGAAAGTGTCGCAAATTTTTGCAAAGCTTTCATGAAATTTCGACAGTAATTTTCTAGTCTGTGGGAAAATGACAGCAATTCTTTGGCACTGCACTGGAAAATAACGTTGGGAGTTTTGGGCTGAAATTTGGAGGGATGCGGCCTGACATCTCACAGATGTGCCTTTCAGTGTTGTTTAAAAAATATTACACGGCGGCAAAATTATGGCACTCCAAAGTTGACAGTTTTCCCATAGGATAACATTATGGCACCCGACACTTAACAGAAATCATTTGGAGCCCTGCTGTAAAATAACGGTTTGGTCTTTTTCCTGAAATTTGGAGGAAGACAGCCAACAGCCCACAGATGTGCCTTTCAGTAGTTTTATGGAAAAACATTACAGGAAGGCAAAGTTATGGCACTCGAACTTTTCTATTTTTCCCATAGGATAACATTACGGCGTTTGCCGTGCCTTTCAGGCCCTGTATCTCGGAAACGGTGCGCATACGGACTTTTCGTCGAAAACTTCTTAGCCCCTCATGGGGCTAAGATTCAAATTAGCCAGGACAGTTGTAAATAATATGACTTTTAAATTTTTTCTCGTCTTACGGTTCCTGAGATATAATGTATTTAGTATTCCAAGATCTCATTTTCTGCGCCGATAGTCATTATTTTGCATACATTATTTGTACTCACTGTGTTTCTCAATGCAGGTTTTGGGGAAAACCAGCCTGTGTGCTTACATTACTGTTACTGTTGCCCTTTCCGCTTGGATCCCGTACCGTTCACTCACCGATTGGCGTCTGCGCCACCATGTCGTTATCCTGCGTTTTCATTTGCGCTATGCTTCCTGTCATTTTGCCATTTCTGTTTACAGTACTGTTTATCTTACTGTTTCACTTTACATCACCATGCGCATTGACATTTCTGTTTGCAGGCAGCATGTTACTATGTGACAACACATCACGTGGCAGACCATTCGCCTTCACGCCACCATGTGCTACTCCTTTGTGTTCTCATTCGTGATTGTGTTACCATGTGCGCCACTGTTAGCATTTCTGTTTTGCGTTGCTGTCCCTGTTAGTATGCCACAGCATCATGTGGGCGGGAGCGCGGCCCTTTGCATTATGTAAGGGTAATCGGAGCCCTTCGGCCCCGCATTCCACCAATGCATTACATTCACTATTTCTTGTTCTCATTCTGTAAGAAGGAAATTAGAGGCAAAACTCCGTTTAGTGCATTAGTTAGGTTGTTCCACAGCGACAAAAGTGAGGAAATTTGCT
Organism: Neoceratodus forsteri; assembly: GCA_016271365.2. Lineage (NCBI taxonomy): Eukaryota > Metazoa > Chordata > Ceratodontiformes > Ceratodontidae > Neoceratodus > Neoceratodus forsteri. Next base: position 388,246,816 of record CM057456.1, read on the forward strand.
GTTAGGGTTGAAAACCCTTTGGACCCTCCTGCCCACCCCCAACCGGCATTGGGTGTGCATTGGGAGTTGGGTCCTAACTCTCACCCCTTTCTCCTATCCTTCTGCTGCTTTACACATGTCATGGGGTGAGAGTTAGGTTGATTTTCATTTGGCTTGTGTTTCTGTTATTTTTGCCATTTCTGTCTACAGTGCTGTTTATCTTATTGTTTCACTTTACATCACCATGCCCATTGACATTTCTGTTTGCAGGCACCATGTTACTATGTGACAACACATCCGTGGCAGACCATTCCCGTCTCGCCACCATGTGACCTTTCTGTTCTCATTCGTGTCCTTGTGTTACCATATGCGCCACTGTTAACATTTTTGTTTGCGTTGCTGTCCTGTTAGTATACCACAACACATGCTGCTCCCGCCAATGCATTACATTCACTATTTCTCGTTCTCATTCTCAGAAAGAAGGAAATTAGAGGCAAAAACTCCGTTTAGTGCATTAGTTAGGTTGTTCCACAGCGACAAAAGTGAGGAAATTTGCTGTTGGGTTGAAAACTCCCTGACCTCTCGCCCACCCCCCAAACTGGCATTGGGGTGTGTACTGGGGTCGTGGTCCAACTCACCCTTTCTCCTATCCTTCTGCTGCTTTACACATGTCATAGGGTGAGAGTTGGGCTGATTTTCATTTGCGCTTGTGTTTCTGTTATTTTTGCCATTTCTGTCTACAGTGCTGTTTATCTTACTGTTTCACTTTACATCACCATGCCCATTGACATTTCTGTTTGCAGGCACCATGTTACTATGTGACAACACATCACGTGGCAGACCATTCCTGATCACGCACCAAAGTGCTACCCTTTCTGTTCTCATTTGTCCTTGTGTTAGCATATGCGCCACTGTTAGCATTTTGTTTGCTTGCTGTCCTTGTTAGTATGCCACAACACATCATGTGCTCCCGCCAACGCATTACATTCACTATTTCTCAATCATTCTCTCAAAAGAAGGAAATTAGAGGCAAAAACTCCGCTTAATGCATTAGTTAGGTTGTTCCACAGCCGACAAAAGTGAGGAAATTCGCTGTTAGTTGGAATCCCCCTTGGACCCTCCAACCACCCCACCGAACAGGCATTGGGGTGCGATTGGGATTGTGGGTCCTAACCTCACCCCATTCTCCTATACTTCTGCTGCTTTACACATGTAATGGGGTGAGACTTAAGGCTGACGATCCCATCTATGCCACCATGTGTGTTACCCTTTGTGTTGCTGTGTTACTGACTGCATGTCATAGGTACCAAAACAAATAGATGGAGGTTTACTTGTAGCAGTATTAGTAAACATTTATTTGTATGCTTAAGTCATAGACACTTATTTTTATGTCATGATGGTATTATAAAGTAAGGAGACGGCACAGGTGGTTATGGTTTTAAAAAATTATTGTAAATTTGCAAATGGAGAAAAGGTCCAATCAAGAGTGAAATTAAGTTCACAGAAGCAGTCTCACAATACAATGTTTGTATGTGCAATCATTGCTTGTGAAATTTGTAATTGTGTAAGAATAATAAGTGTATCATTGGATTGGACTAAGTGTGTGATATTATATGAAACTAATCAGATGTTGTGTGTTTTTTAGTTGTGCTTCACTACTCGCTTCTGTTTATATATGTGCAAGTATTTTCTGGCATTTGAATTTTATTTTAATAGTCAGGCTGAAGCTATTGCTATTGAATGTGAATGTGGTTTGTAAAAATGTAACTTTTTAAATGGTTGTATGTTGTAACTATGTGTAGTGCATTAGTTGTCTACTATGTTAATAAGGTAATGTCAATTGTAGTGAAGTGTGATTAGACACAAGATAGACAAGTGTTTTGTTGTATATGTGCGACTGCTAATGTGCATGTTCCTGGGGTGGGCAAAAACCATATGCTGATTGTCTAAGTAGTACAGTTTACACAATTGTAAGTTTAGTGACATTTGATTGTTATTATTTAATTATATGTCACTGACTAGGTGCAAATGGAAAATTCCACCGACCCCTCAATGAGGCGATCATAAATATTGCCAGGAACAGGTATGCAGTTTGTTGTGATCAGCAACAGTGCCTGATTTACAATTGTCAATATTTTGTTGTACATACGGTACAGTTAGTTATGTGACAAGTACAAAACAAAAATACAGGTTTTACATGAACAAAAAAATGTTATCAATTCTTACATTGGCTTCTATGGAAATTCTTAACTTGTAAATACTAAAACTGTGATGGAATGCATTTTTTACAAACTTATGCTTAGTTACATGTTGTTAGTATACTGCAGAGTAATATTAAGACATTCACTTGTACTGTAGTGCTACACTGCTATTTTTAGTTCAATTATTAAATATTATTAATAATGTACACTTGAAAACAAATGTTTTTTTATGTACAAGAAATTTAAAACAGTTGTAAGAGTCACTGAATTACATTCAGTAATTGGTTATTATTAACAGTTGTGTAAAGTCAGCTTCTTGCATTATCAATAACGCTAGTTTTTTTACATATGTACAATACTAGTACTACATCTGAAAGCGTGATAGTTCTACACTGTTGCATGGTGATCTAATGATGTTCTCTATATGTGAAGAGTCACTAGAAGTGTTAAAAGACTACTTGACACAGTGGAATGTTTGTTGAGTGTTATAAGGGTAGAATCTTTCACAGACATGTAATCTGGTTTCTCTAGTGACTGTAAATATTGTTGGCACCGATTGAAGCCACTACAACAATTTCCATGTAATCACTGATCTACACAAGATGTAACATGTCACAGTCTATGTAATGTCTGTATTTGAATTCATTTTTGTTGAAATTGTATTGTTTATTTACAGTTGTTAATTGTAGAACATTGTAACGAGTTATGACATTTTTGGGACAAAGTACTCATGTAAAATGGCACGTTTTGTCCTATTCTTCTGAAACATGAAGGTTGTCATAATTCTTCAATATTAGAAGATATGCATTTTTGAGGTGATGTGGGGAGTGTCTATTTAAAAGTTGTTGTAGAGTCGTCACACTCTAACCATCCAGCTGTGCAGCTTAGTGACGTTTTTAGATGTATAGTCTTGCATAGACATGTAATCATGGTTTCTCTAGTGACTGTAAATATTGTTGGCACCGATTGAAGCCACTACAACAATTTTCATGTAGTCACTGATCTACATAAGATGTGACATGTCACAGTCTATGTAATATCTATATTTGAATTCAATTTTGTTGAAATGGTTTTTGTTAATTTACAGTTGTTAATTGTACAACATTGTAACGAGTTATGACATTTTTGGGGACAAAGTACTTATGTTAAATGGTACATGTTTTCCTATTCTTCTGAAATATGAAGGTTGTCATAATTCTCAATATTAGAAGATATGCATTTTTCAGGTGACGTGGCAGTCTCTGTTTAAAGTTGTTGTAGAGTCATCACACTCTAACCATCCAGCTGTGCACCTTAGTAACGAGGTGTAATGTCCAGAATGCATGGATTGACCATGGTGATAGATAATGCTATGCGTGTCAAACAGTGATTGGTTGAACACTATTCTACTAGCTGTGTAGTCTGTGATAGAGTATCAACTCTGAGCCCATTGGTGTCAAATCTGTGTAACATAAGCAACAGATATTGAGATGAAGTCCTCAGGCGTATGGACTGAGTGCATCTGCCCCTCCGCACCTTCCACAGGCATGACCACATTCAGCATTAGTGAACAGCTGTCGAAATTTGACACTTTTGGCTTTAGGAACAAAGAGGGTTATCCACAACATGTCTTGTGTGGTTTCACGCTGTGAATTGCCACATGAAACACATACATATTTTGTAACGTATGTTACTGTGAAGTACTGGCAGTTGAGGTGCCGTCTTCATCAAGGTTGTTTATCACAGCCATCATAAACTCAGTACTGTCTTGCTGTATGTCTGCAGCAAATTTACTACATCCAGCATATGTAGATAACACCTGTCGTAGTGGTAGTGAGTGTAGCATTGTTAGAGTGGTCATGTCATGTTGATAATCTGCTTCAAAGCATTTGATAGGGGTTGTCTTGTGAAGCAGATTACTCTTGCACAAACTATGGCATGTGTAGGAAAACTTGCATAGCTGAGTTAGCATAGCAGTTTACTCTACTGCTGTAGTCAAACAGTGGTACAGCAGCTACACCAACTGATTTCTGATGAATTGTTGGTTGTGAATGTTTACTTGAGGTTGTACTTGGCTGAACTCTTTTTTTAATCACTTTCTGAAGCTTGCTGCCGTTTGCTGCCTCGTCTAGCTGTGACTGAATTGTGTGAGACAGACAGATATGTAGGCAGTGGTATTAAAGACATTTGTGGCTGATGTAGAGTACGTAATCTGTTGTACTCTAAGAATACATCGCTCGTCAGCTCGCATTTTCTGGAGGTGCTATACTAATGATGTGCAATCCAGTAAGGCTTCGGTACTGCGTGAAAGTGCAACGTAGCTCATGCCATCTTTGAATATATGTCTGTACCTATGTCTATCATTGCTGAATCAAACTAATCCTGAGATTTGTGAATGGAGACAGCGTATGCAACATATAATAGGAACTGTTTCCTGTTTACGTAGATATCCTTAAAAACTGGAATTTAATACGAGGTTCTATCTATATGTACAGAGTGTTGCATGTTGTCAAACTGCACTACAAGTGTCTGAATAAATGTCTTCTACATTATAGATAAAGTCAGTGATGTTTCCCATGGCACCATTTACCATGCCTTGTTCGACATCTAGATTACGTCGTGAAAGGCACGATACATGCATTCTACAAAGTGTGAGAAGAGCTTCTGAGGCCAGCTGTTCGTGAAACATCTGACTTCAGTTCACTTAGTCGCTCAGTCATCTTTGCTATTAGCTTCGACTAAGAATAACGCCATCAACTGTATCAATTGCATGGAGATGACAATCTCTTGGTCTCTCTTTGTAGCATTAGATTGTTGAATTCAGTGCATTTCTTTAGTAGTGGCATAAGACACACTATGTGTCTGGCAGTAGAGTATATGTCGCTGAAGACATTACATGCTGTTTCTATGCATGTACTATCTCTGTGATTTTCGATCATTAACATACAAACATGTTCTGATGATAGAGAACCTTGCGAGCTTCATCTAAAAGTGATTTGTAAGCTAGGTCACCACTTTGCCGCACAATTCTCAGACAACTCAACATAGGTAAATAATTCCCATATGTTATAGCCTGCAATGCAACCGAGGATATTCTTAGCTTGCTTGGCAGTCAGAGTTGGGAATACATGCTCTGCATTGACTGGTGCAAGTTGTAAAAGGTCTCCAACACAATATACTTTGCCACAATAGCACCATCATCAGTACTAAGATCTACAGCAAGCGTAGATGAATACAGGCTAGCATGACTGGAACCATGCTGATTTGAGTCAACAATAGTGGCATCTTTGGCAACATGGGACGAGCTGAATGCAACGTAGAATGACAGTTCGATACTCGGTTCTCCCATATTGGGCCTTGCAAAAAGGCGTAATGTTACCACAATGTTATGCTGCTGGTCCTGTAGGAGCAGTCAGCAACAGACATTGAAGGCCTGTCACAGTCATTTCTGGTGATAGCTTCAATCGGAAACTCTTTCCTGTGCCAGCTGAACCTGACAAACATTAGTAGTGGTTTGTGCAGGTGCAGTCACATTTTTGTTTCATGTAGTATACCATGTTGGACAGCTAACCACTTTGGAGTGTACTGCATGCCAGCTGATTTGTCTTTGTCTTACATCAGCTAGATTGACCACATGATGTGCCATATTACATGGCTGTCTCAATTCTGATTAACAGTTCTTGGGCATTTAACGGCGAGGTCCCTAAACACCTTGTCCTTCTGGATCAAGGTTGTCTTATGAACTCACTGATGTCTTCTGAAATTGCTTCCTGCCTGCTCGAGCTGTTCTTTCTCAGCTTTGAATCTGTATAAATGTTTGTGAGTAGTCAGTTTGATTCTCATAAGTGATTGAACTGTTCTTCAATACATCAGAGTCCACACAATTAGACTCACTCCTCAGGGTCTAAATAGAATAGAGCAGTAGTAATTTCTGTGTCTCTATGTGCCTAGATGCAGTTTGCAGTGATCATAAGCCATGACATTCTCTTCACAAGACAGCCATCTAGTCCATTGACCTTAAAAATGTGCCGTATGAGTCATGTACACACCTGTCTTGTGTAGACTGCCAAGCCACCTCAAATGACACATATCAGTCATCTTGTGTCTATTGGGTAGTATGTGTCTATCAGGTTATTCTTCAAATATGTTTGAAAGAAGGTACGTTACAACAACTCCTCAATTCGGTATGAGGAATCAGTACCAACTTCCGTTTCTCTTTTAATTTACACGAGGAAGCGTACAGTGTCAACTTCCGTACGATGTGCCAGTAGCGGTCATGACTACAAAAGCTCACATTCTCTGTGTGAAGGTCTTCAAACCCAATGACCACAGCTGAGATGTCAGGCTTTGTGAACTGGCAATATCTTCCCAAGATCTTGCAGCTAGTCTGTTCATGTTTGGTTATGCGAAATCACATAGTGAACCAGAACTAGTGAGTTGTCAGCCACAAACTGAACATCAATGTTTTGCCACATTAGGAGAAAGTTGGGTTGTAGTCATTGATATACACCTCTTTTCATCTCTGGGTAACTCATACCCTCTTAGTTGATTTGCCTTCAAGTAGTGTCGCATTGCTGAGAAAAGGTCATTCATGGCACCATTCTGACAAACTCTTTAGAAAATCAGCGACACCATTATAAAATAGATTTGTTCTTCTGCTGCACGACAATATTTTCAGCAATATGTCGCTGAACTTGACCAACTATAGTGTAGGACTGTCATACTTGTCTGGAATATGACAAGTGATATATTTTTGAATGACACTTCTGCTGTCATGTTCACCGATTCATGGTGTCCTTGATCCATAATAACATATGGATAGCGCCACAAAGTGTGATATTCTGTCCTCCAAGCATTACAATGCCTAGAGGAGGATTGTCCTTTGATAAGATAAGTGAGAATGTCATGGGCAACATAAAGTGTCTTGTGACAAACACAGGATCAAAAGTAGACATTTCTCTGATATCATTGATGATGCCTGACATTAGATTTGCCCACCCAACAGTTCAATGAGTTTGTCAGGCATATTCTGCACAACTAGTGTGACAAACCATGTGACTGCCATACTCTCCTGCTTGCCATCACTTCCGGTGTCTCGATACCAATATACTTTGGTGCCACGTGGGCGAAAGTGGGAAGACAGATTCACTTGCACATTTCATCTCTCTGCAATTTCTCAGAAATGACAGCTGTAATTCCATCTAGTGGAGTTATTGGCAGTCATGTGTGCTATAGATGCAGACAGATGCTAGCTCACTTTCCCAGAGCAGATGGAGAATACTGTATGTTCGTCTGAATTTGCCAACTCTTTGCTCAGAATACGGCTGGTCTTGATTACTCAGCACCCTGTACCGGTTTCTCTTTCATCTAGGCGTCCGCCTGACCCTTTGGAAATAGGTCTGGGAAGCAGCGTGCTTCTATGTGCCTCCAAATGCGGCAGGCTCACCTTCCACCTGCTTCATTTGATAGAGATCAAATTTGTCTCCTAATGGATACCACGTAGTGGGTGATGTACTGTTCATACACATTGTCTTGCCTGTGTAGTGACTTTCTCAATGATTAAAATACTTTTTCTAATAGATCATGTTGCACAGAGCAGCCATTTGATCTATATCAAGATCTATATAAAAGGGTGTTCTTCTTCAAATAAGCCAGAGCAAGCTTTACCTTTTGGGTTGACAACATCTTGCCAGATGACCTTGGCGTAGGACACCATTACTAGAATGACCAAACTATTTTCTCTTGAGATAAACAGAACGACTCCCTCTAGAGGAAGTAGTAATACATCACAGAGCCCTTTAGAATCTAATAGCTCTTTCTGGAATCTTACGTGTCTTTGTGTTCAGACGTAGAATTGTTTGGAATGGTTTCATTGTCTGAATAGAATATATTCAAACATATTCAATGTTGAAATCTCAGTTAGTGTGACATCTGTTTCCATTGTTTAACACTGACCTTGCTAGCAGTATTGTACTTCAGTTTGAAAAACAGTGTTTGCAGTACAATGGTTTGTTGTGGATGAAAATCGTTCAGAAGCAAGAATACTGTGGGAGCAACCACATGTCATTGTATGATGACAAGTTTCTAGGATTACTGTGACAGTTTGTTTCTGCTAAGCGGTCGCATGACACCATCAGAATAAACTTCTGATACTTGCTATCTCAAACAGCAATTTCCTTTCCATGCTGTTTCAGAATATGGTTTCTAACACAAACAGATTTTTCTATCAAAGTATGACAAAATTCCCTGTTTCTGTCAGGAATGTGTTTCAGTTTTCATAAGTCGGCACCATACATGTCACCCAACTGCAGTAGTCATTTAAACAAATGAACTGATGCAGCTTGCCAATACTACATACACTCTGTGAACAAGTTCCATGCCTGTTGATGCACCGAGCATCCGCATATTGTGACTATCACAAACACCACTATGAGACATGCAGCCAGTGACCCATGGTCAGTATATGGACGTATTCCTGATCAATTTCAGTAAACATGTCTCTCTTTTCATCTATTATTTAAATAGGTTAACAAACTGTTCTACTTTTGAAATGATGATTGCCTACAGTTGCAGGTAGCATCACATGACCATATAGCAGTACCGTTTATCAAGACTATAGTTGGACCACAGTCATCATCAGTATCAAAGTGATTGTCATCAGAGATACTGAGACATTTGTAAGTTGCGGACATCGATGAAGGTCTGTTGTTTATAAAAGTCATGATAATCTCTTCCCAGAAATAATAACTACAGTACTGTGCATCCACTGTCTGTGAGACATAGCGAGTTGTCAACAGTCAAACAGGATACTGCAAACCTTTTTAATGCTATATACAAGTTTCTAAATTGTTCAATGACATGAGACATCTTAGCCCAATCTTGTAGTACAAACAGTGCTCTGTTGACAAATGTTTGTACTTTCAGATGAAATTCATCAGAAAGGCGACTCTTGATCTGTTTCTGACAATGCGTACACAGCGTAATAAGTCTTCGATCTTAGCTTTACTTTAGTGATCGAAATACTTTCTTTCTAAGTTATAAGTCACAATTTTTCATTTCGTTGTTGATTTGATCTCTTGATGATTACCTCAAGATGGTTGTGTTAATCTTACAGATCGCACATTTGTGTATTATACATTCTGTTTCTTTTATGGATTTTGTTTCTTTGTTGATGACTGATGTGAGTCACTGTTACATGTCTCTGTCGATTCTCATTTTTTGGGTAACTTTACTTTTTGGTTGCCCTTATACAACAGTGTAGTACTATTATGCGCTCCGTTTTGAATACACCTCGTCTGTATTGATTGGCATTTTCGGTAGTCGGTGACAGTCACAAACCAATCTTACAAATATCAGGCACCTGTGAAAGAAAAAAAAGTTTTAATATGCTTCAATACATTTCTTATAGTAATGTGTATTACTAAAATATGTTAATAATGTTAACATTTGGTGAAAAGAAGCAAATGATAGCTATTATGAATGTGCATTGCACAGCACCTATATAACATCAATTTTAACATTCTAATATTTCTGTGAAATTTGCATGTTTTTTCTCCACGTGTGTTCTTGATTATGATGGATGAATTTTTATCTGCGTGCTATGTGTTTAATGCTGTGTGGCGTGTTATGTGATAGTCAGGTTGATGATAAAGAATATGGTGGAGCAAAAATTAAGAGTGACAGGTAGTATTAAATGTATCCCCAAATGAGTATATTTACAATAATGTGGAGATATGCCTCTATTGCTGTTTGTGTGACTATTGTGTGTGGCAGAATTAGTAGATATGGTTCATATTGATCTTTTATGTTGATGCTACATTGTAGTAACATAGTGTTTCTTGTGCTGGTGTGCATTGTTATTGACTGTGATTTCACACCATGCAAACCATACCCTATATGTGCTGTGCAATGATGAAGTTTTCTTGCAAAACTGTGTGGAAGACAGTGCCAATTAGTGTGCATGGTTTCTGAACACATAAATTGAATATCTTCAAATGTGTGTGAGAATTCTAAATATTTCTGATTCACAAGCTTGTGCATTACAGTTACAGGTACACTACTAACTTTGTGTTGTGTCATACTTTTCAGTTCAGAGTTTACTATATGGTTTGAAAATGGGTCTAATCAGCCTTCTGATTGTATGATACCAATCTCAGTGGTTCGATAGCTATGAATAGATACCACAAAAAAAAAAGTTAGTAGACTGCCATGCTTGTGTATTGTAGCGAACCCGAGTCTTAAGCACTACCGCCATCTTTGTGCACTTGCTAAGCAAATGAGTTAACAAGACCATGATGTCCCCCCACACACACACACACACAGACAGAAAACCCAACTTAGAAACACAGTACTCATTCCAGCCTCTAAAGACTGACATCTACCAGCAAATAGGTAAGAAAAATCCGTATCATAGTCTATCAAGACTAGGCAATCCATTATATATACCTTGCGGGATGTCCATTCATGGCCGCATAAGTTATGAAAGTGCTGTGAATGTTGCTAGCTATATTCAGAAATCTATAAAGAAATGCCACAAGTCCCTCTATTGTATTTATAATCGCGCATGTGTCCCAAACTACTGGCAGGCACAGAGTACCTTCAAACAAAAAAATCTTCAATGATAGTTACGTAACCCAGATTCAAACCACTCAGTGGTAGCTTTAGTCTAGAAGTGCATATAACAAAGTGCCCTCACATAATGGAATCCTAATAGTTTATATATCAAAACAGCCAGAGGATTACTTATTCATTAAAGTTGTATGAGCTCATTTGTATTTTATATATATTTTAAAATTTCTTTTTGCTCAATTTTGCTTTACAGTGCACATTTCTAAATGCAATAACACGCAAAATTGGCTGATATAGGAAATACTGTAGCTTCCAGATCTTATCCACTCCTCTGTTATCCGGTCTCATTCACGCCTCTAGTTGGTTGGTTTGACTACACTATCCAGTCTGGAGAATTATTGTTAACTGAACAACACTGTTCAAAAAACATAGATTCATTTGCCGCTTCTTGATGATGCTGTGTTTTTATGTGCTCGTTTCACATAAGTCTATGTGACAAATGACTATTCTGTGAAATTTAATATATAAAATTAATGTTGAGCAGAGATGCCAATGCATATATGAGAGTGTTGAGTGTAAAATACTAAATAAGTGTTTTGATGTACTGCACATTAATGATGCGCATTAAGCATTGCAAATCTCAAATCTTTGCACTGCGCTGAGTTTGAGCAGTCATGCAACAGATGTGTGTTTACAATTGATAATTAAGTCATTTTCCATAAGGCCAAACTGTAATATAAAAGTTCCAGAAAAGTACTTTCATGAAGAGCCACCAGTGTCGAATATATTGCTTTCGTGCATTGAAAGTGTCGCCAAAATGTACTTTAGTGCATTACCGACATAGACGAAAGTACTAGCCGAAGTTCGACACTTTTCGCAAGTACTTTTATTGCTATCGAAAGTGTAGCAAATGTCTTCGTGCATTAATAAAGTAAATGTAATACTTGAGGGCACGAAACATTCATTATCAAATCATTCAATAGTCTGTTTGAGTGACGATGGGTCTACCAATAATTTAGAGTTGTCCAGCCATACAAGAACCAATCAGTGACAGACAACGAAGAAGAAAAACAAGATCCATTTTGAAATAACAGAGAGAAGCAGTTTAAACTGTAGTACAGTCTATGTTCACATGATTTTTCTAGTATTTAAAAAGTATTAGAACAGCATATCAGTAATCAAAACGTTTTGGTGTTTAATCTGATGTCAATTATAATGGCATACTATTTTCTGAAGAAAATACTAAGTAAAAAAGTTCAGTACTCATGGCACAGATACAACGCAAACGGAGGGAGATAGGAGGTGCACGTGGGTTGTGATGAAAGAATAACCAAAGACTTCTTTCTGATGTTATATTGTTTCTGCCTATGAAAACATGCATTTTGTTTCGTTCTCAGTGGTTTAAGTTTAGGAAACATAGTCTAATAATACTGAATGCATAGACATTGGTTCATGAAGCCAGACAGGAGAATGTTTTTTTAAATGTGTGTTTTGACTGAATACAGTGAAACTAGGTTGAAATAAGGAGGAAAATATCAGTTTGATTTTCAGTGCTGTCTGATCCTGTAGATGAACAATCCCTTTCTTGTGCTTTCTGTGCAGTTCTGGGAAAAAACCCAGGGGCAGAAAATAGGAAAAGTTTTATGGATTATTGGAACAGTTATATAAATGAGCAGCTGGTTTGCCCCCATAGTGATTTTGGGAAGGGACCTGCAGCTCCAATTGCTATAAAATAGTTGGTCGTGGTGGGATGAGATGGGAACAACTTATGCCAACCATGCCTGAACACGAGAACCCATTCTCCTCCTGACATACTGCTAATCCATCTTGAGCAATGATTTGGGCTCAAAAGCGTTAGATTTAGTAACAGAGCAAAATTGGTTGCTTCTATTATGTCTATGTTACTGCCTGTATTATCATATTTTCAGATATTACAGAAGCAGAGTCACAACAGAGCATCATATGTATCGATTGACAGAGCTGCAGAAAAAATGTACAGATTACTGCTTTTGCATGCATGGAATGCATACTATCGTCACCAATTAAATTCTGTAATATTGGCTATTCCTACCAGATGGTGTGCATTTCTCGCATACTTAATTGTCATTACTCGAGCCTTCAAGATGGAATCCTGAGATAACTAGATTGTGAGACTGTTTGAGAAATATGATACACAAAGGTTTTTTCGAACCATATTATGTAGTCAATAGATTTAAAATATACAATAGCCACTGCCATGGTGAACTGAGTGTCTAGTAATTTATCTAATTCTTTGCTGCACTAATGCTTGGTGTTTTTGAAGTTTGTCAGGTTGTAGGAGAATATTTCCTTACCTGGTTAACTGTTGAAGGATGTTTGCCAGTGACTGTTGACAATACCTATAGTGTCACAGTATATTCCTTTCGCGAATGTTAGTACATATCTGAATAAATGTAGTTTTCATTCTGAGAAAACAATCATGATGTGGCAGGCTACAAATAGTATTATACAAATGAACTGTGGTAAACATCCTTGACAGTAAAGTATGAAGACATGTTGAATCACCTGTAGCATTTAATGTTAGCTAACTCACCCTCATGAAGTTTCATCTGTAGGACTTTGGCTTCCCAGGACCGTAAAAATATTTCATACCCCTTTCGGTACTGCTTTGTGGTTGACTACCCACATTACATTTTGGCGTGTCTAATTTATTTACTACATGGGACAGACACCATGGCGAGCTACTAGGGTGCCTTAAGTTCCTGCCTTTTAAAAGCGACAGGTGGAGTACTAAAACTGAAGTGTATTTTAGTTGTCATGCCACTTTGTTCGACTCACAACAGTGCATTCTCATATCATGAGGTCCTGACATCACTTTTCTCTATATAGGTGCATGTTTGAACCTAACAGCCTAATATTGTGGCAAACTAAGTAAATAGAACTGCCTGTCTAAGGACAGGCCAAGAAAATAAAAGCATCTCCCAATGAAAAACCAGGTGTCTGGCTGCGTGAAGTATGTTATTTCAGCCTGTGTACCAGTAATGTATGTTTACGACGCCAATAAACACAGTTCTATGATGTGTGTTTTATCTGTGTTTAATAACACATTACAATGTTATGAAAATATTTCACTGTAATATAGATGGATATGTTATGGTATCCCAAATGTGATGTTCAATACAGTTACTCAACGCGTGAGACTACAACATATGTTAATGTACTACCAGTTGCTTTTACTATCAAAGGTGGCTATCTGTTTTTTCTATTATAGTACTGATGTGTGTGCTATCTTGAAGGACAAGTGGTGTTTGATGTAATTCAATCCTATGTATAATTTGTTTAAGAAATGTGATATTGTTACATGAAACTAATGCATGTTTTGGTTTGTATTGCAGAACTAGCACTCAGAAACCAAGATGAGGCAGTGGAACTTGCGAAGGTGTGTGCACTTCAGGCAGTCAGGCCGAGTGGCTGCTCAGTTAATGGAACTGCTGTTAAGGACAGGCCAAGAAAGTAAAACGCCTCTTAATGAAAGTTAGGTGTCTGGGCTGGGTGGAGTATGTTATTCAGGCCTGTACCAGTAATGTATGTTTACGACTTCAATAAAACACAGTTCTGTGATGTGTGTTTTCTCTGGTTTTAATAGCACATTACAATGTTATGAAAATATTTCACTGTATAGATGGATATGGTATCCCAAATGTGATGTTTGATACGTTATCAACGCTGAGACTGTTGCGCTTAGCATGTTATTGTACTACCAGTTGCTTTACTGTCAAGGTGGCTGTATCCTTTTTTTTCTATTATGGTACTGATGTGTGTGCTATCTTGAAGACAAGTGGTGTTTGATGTATTTAATCACTATTGTAGAATTTGTTTAAGAAGATGATATTGTTACGAAACTAATGTGCATGTTTTTGTTTTGTATTGCAGAACTAGTAACACTCAGAAACCAGATGAGGCAGTGGAACTGCGGGGGTGTGTGCACTTCAGGCGTCCAGGCCCGGTGCTGCAGGTCTTGATGCGCGAGTACCGGCGGAAGCTGATGCAGTAAGTTAATAGTTATATCGCTCTAAGGTAAAAATAAGTCACTTGTTCAATTGAAGAAGTGGAAGCTGTTGCGCCAGCGCTCGTGTAAAAGGCGGAGGTGATACGGACAACATTTATGCTAATTTCACCGGCTCACGGGTGTGGGAGGCTGCTGAGAAGCCAAGTGGGGGAGGCGCCTTACTAGCGTATAAATCAACAAATTTGAACTATAGTTGTAATGTTCAGACTTAGTAACGTCTTATAGTGTGGAACACATGTTGAAAAGGGTTCCTGATACAGCAGGGTTGTGTTTGTGCAAGTTAACTTTACATTTGTGCGATATGTAGCAGGCGTTATATGATTCACAACAGATTGTGCAAAATTTTCCGATAGATACTAGTTAAGAGGAGGGGAGGCGATGGTGGCTACCCAACACAATATTCAGGTGGAGTGGCAGAATGGTTATTGCATGCGCAATGACCAACATATGGCTGCACCACTTGGGTCCCTCAAAACATGATTGATGGCCAACTACAGGTGAGCTGTTGTTGCAGGTGCAACACAGCAGCTGCCACTACTGGCTGGACCCGTAGTTGGTTCTTGGCCCCATAGCCTCATTGTGGTATATGGTCACATGCCGCCCACCTGCATCTCTTGATGCCCGCCTGCAGGAATAATTTACACTTACCTGATCTCCACAGTTGTTTGAGATGGTCAGCCTTGTGCTCTTCACACATCTCCTGAAGTTTAATCATGGCTAGACATGTATCACTACCGTGCGTGTCCATGGAAGGCCGAATCTGGGCCTTCAGCAAAATGTCACAGTGGCCCAGTGGCCCCATATTCTCTGATTGTGGGCAGGCTGTCAAGGTTACTACCAGCTCAAAATCAGCCTGGTGCCTAGTGCCCCACAGTCCTGTATGAGAGCCCTCTACCCTGCTCCTCCATTTGTAGGTGGTGGGTGGCAGCATCCCAGCTGATGCCGTGCTGGCTGCGAATAACTGCCTGTATTACTGCATGACCATTGATGCGAACTATAGCCAATGGTCGGCAGCCCATAATGTACATGACAGTCCATATTTATGAATGATATTGCTGTATTGCTTGCCCTGATGAAATGCGGTAGGTGTGGGTAGAGGCATGTTGCTTTATTGCCTGTGTGATTGTATGAGATCTGTCACGGGGCGGTAAATGTCGACAGAGATAGTGTGTGTCATTGGGCTGCAGGGTGCATCGGTCTCAACAGCTGCTGCTTAGTAGGGTGGTGAGTGCAAAGTCTTGTGCATCATGGACCTACATGCTAATGTCGCATGCAAGTGGGCCATAATAGATCGTTAATTATCCCATGTTAGTCTTGTATAAACTATTATCTCATTTGCATGCCAGCTTTGAATTTCTGAAATTTATTTGAGGCGCGGTGGTACTTCTGCCACTGCAATTTTATCTCAACTCTGGCAACTTGTGGTGGCAGAAGTTGCTGGTGCGATATGTCCAGTGGCTGTCGCTTGGGGTGATAGTGAGAAGTTGTACCATTGCACAATTTTATTGAATATTACCTGGAGACACCTGTGCAAAATTATTTTGAGCAGCGTTGGGCTGGTGATTCAGAATGGTGCAGTTATCAGATGTGTGTATGCATGAAATAACCAATGAGACATCAGTAGTGATTATTCAATGTTGTAAATGAGTGCTTACTGGTGTAATGGTATGAGGCACAGCTGAGTACTTCATCAGTTACACAGTGATAAAGTGACCATTGATATATACAGTCAGATTGCCTTATTTGTATTATCATACCAATATTTTGAAAATAGTGTTGAACATTGTTTTGTTTGCCCTTAGTCTCTACATATATATTAATAAAACAATAGTGCTCAATAGGTGGTGTCGCGGTTTATAACGTCGCGGCCTCAGGTGGTTGGGCACGAAGAGTCCCGAGTGTGTCCACAAGTGAGGCGTGACGTTATCCTGCAAACAACATGACATCCTGGAGGGCATTGTTGCTATAATCTAATGTTTCATTGTTATACAGAAACAAAAACATTGATTTAAAGATGTTTTTGTGTGGAAAATATTTTTTTAAGAGCAGATGAAACAATGAAGCAAATGATCAGCATGGTCATGCTGATCAGCAGAGTTCACAGTAAGGCTGAGTACTTGCCGTGATCTTGTACTGATTAACATCACACCTGTTATCTTGTGCTGATTAACATCACGGGTCCAGCCTAAGACTGACCAATCAGAGGCCAGTATTTTTATTGCATTGTATAATCAAAGATTGAATACAGTAATACCATTGTGATAGAAATTAGAAAGTAGTATTTTTAACAGCTGTTGCTGTCAGTGTTAAAAAATGTTATCTGATTTACGTAACATTAACATGTATTTTTGTTTATTGCAGAACACTGAGGGTTCCCCAGCCACTGGCAGTGTGTATGCCAGCGGCGAACCTGTGGAGGTGGCCAGTCAGACACTGGTGTCATTGTCATTAGCAGGTCCCCTGATGAGACTTTATAATTACAAAGTTCCTAGGTTGTTTTCAAATAAGAATGGGGTTTCTTATGATGCGTGTGATATTGAAATTGTGGCATTGATACACGGAAGGTATTGTGTTGTGCAAATTGCTGGACAGCTGTATGTATGGGGTCAATTTTGAAATGTGATATGAAATGTGGTATTATCATGATTGCAAGATGCAGTGTGCACATTTGTATGTTGTCATGCTGCAGTTGGGCATTTGCTGCTCTTGAGCTGAAGGGATATTTAGTAGTTTCCGTAACATTATACAATGGCAAGAAAAATCCTGGACTGTGATTGGTCAGTCTTGGGTTGGGCTAAAGATGTTAATCAGTACGATATCCACCGGGTCTAGTCTCTCATGCCCACTGTGAACCTGCTGATCAACTTATGACATGTGATTGATGATCATCCTGATTATTTGCTGATTGTTTGGTCTGCTGTTAAAAACAAAAATATTTTTGCAGCACAAACCATCTTTGCAATTGTCTTTCTTCTGTGTAACAATGATCCATTGTATTAGCAATAATGCCCTCCAGGGTGTGTGTTGTTTGGGATAACGGCCACGCCTCAGCTGTTGTCCACTCAGACTATGACTTGTGCCCAACCACCTGAGGTGTGACGTTATCCTAGCACAACACACACCCTGTCGGGAATTATTGCTTAATTATGGATGAGATCAGGCATTTTGTTGGAGGAGTTCAATGTACAATTAAGCAACAATGCTCGACAGGGTGTGTGTCGTCTTGGGATAACGTCACGCTGGGTGGTTTCGCACGAGTACGCAAGCTGAGTGTGTCCAACAACTGAGGCGTGACGTTATCCTAAATGACACACACCCTGTTGGGCATAATTTAACAATAATGCGACGACACGATTGTGGTATATGGTGGATATCGTCGCGCTCGGGTGGTTGTGCTTGGAGGCCGCAGGACGAGTGCGTCCAACGACCTGAGTAGTTACGTATATCCCACCATATACCACACCCTGGAGTGCATTATTGATATTATGAAGAGAATACAAGTTTTCAGTAATAAAAAAATAAGAATCTTAAATCGTCTTGAAAAATGTGTTTTGTTAGGTGTTGGAGGAGTACCTTTAATAAAATAGTTCCTGGAGGCTTTGGCCAGCAGGTGGTGCCAGTGTACTTGAAGTTGTTTGGTTGAGGAGGCAGCTGTAGTTGTACCCCACCCAAAAAAAATAGTGTGGTCAGGACACATCCTATTTATGTGGGTGACTTTTTTGGAAAAATATGAAAGTTCTAGTGCTACCACATATGTGAAAGTATCATTGGAGCCATGAGAGGACTGAGTAATAGTTTGAAGGGGAGCAGACTGACTAGCGGGGGCACTTTAAGAGTTTCGAATATATCGCTAAGTAGGCAGGAAGATGTACAATGTAAGCATTAGTACATGAAGCAACAAGGAGGGCAAGCGCCGCTTTTGAAAAGGAGCGAGGAAGTAAGGGTGCGTAGGTGCATGAACGTAGCAACGCTGCCTTTAAAAAAAATTACAGCTTTGTCTGTATTAATAAATGTCAGCAGTTTTACTGAGAGTGCCAACAACAACATGGTTTTAATTATCTTGCTGTTCTCGCTCGTTTGTGACACTCACCGCTGCTGCTGAAACTGTGATTTCCATCGGAGCGAGTGAAGAGCTGGTCGAACTCGTGACTGTCCATTGCCGTTGGAATGATTTGCTATGGGTAAGGAGGCTGGTGGCGGAGACTTTTTAAGGCGTGATGATGTAGCTGAATTTCATCACGGCTTCAAACACTTCTCAGCCAATCAGAATCGTCCATTTATGATCACAGGTTCATAATGAGTATTATAACAAGGGTCTGAGAAATACAGCTTTCTGATTGGTTATACATAGTATCAGCCCTATGTTCATCTTTTGATTTACATACATGTACAGCGTAATATGTTGAACAAGGTTAAACACTATTTAGAAAGCATAGTTATATTAGCAGTAAGGCATTTCAGGGGTTATGTTAATGGTTAGTTAATCATCTCTAGGGCATGTAGCACTCGGCTATGCCTCGTGCCACATTACACCCTAGAAGTATCTAATAGACCATTAACATAACTCTCTGGTCATGCCTTACTGTCATGTAGATAACTAAATTCTAATGTTGTTGTGTACTGTTGTAGGTGTGTCGGTGGAATTCAATGCTGTGCTGCTAAATTATCTGGTGCGAATAATGATATGTCTTTAGATTGTATTTAGTTAATATTTATATATGTAATGACAATGTTTCATTTTTATTATTGTAATAGTTATTAATGTGCATAATAGAATATATACATGTTTGTTAATGTGTTTTATACCCTGCTGAAGTCATATGGTTAATAACACATCCATGGCTGCTACATTCAGCTAGAGGGTCATTGAGTGAGCAGTGACATTATCATAGAGTTTGTGTTGCTTTTATTATAACTCGACATTTTAAACTATTAAAGGACAGAGTGTCATATTATTAGGTATGCATGTGTTAATATAACATAAATGTAATGTTTTAGGATGTTCATGTGTCTCAACCATGCATTATGACAATGTTATAAGTATTGTGATCCATGGTCAGGCACTACTTGTTCTGCACTGAATAAAATATATTTGTGAGTAATGTTTTTAAAACACGTTATTGAAGAAATTGATGTTTTTAACAAAAACAGTTTGACCTTGATATTTCATCTATTCATGTGATCTTTTTTTTCTTGTTTCCTTTAATAGAGCCCGGGGAAGCTGCTGTTGTGGAGCGTGTGGAGGTGAAGCAGGAAGCTGGCGCCAGCCCACCACGTAAGTGAAAATCTATTGCTGATATTATCTGCATCCTTGAGAAGTACCATAGGGTTGTAAACGTTCTGTGGTGATCAATGCTCCTGTTGAGAATTACACGTTGCAGTCCTACTGTATGATAGGGGGAGTGCACTGTCCATTGGATACTCACTGCTAATGTTAAATACTTTGGGGTGTGACAAGAGAGCTTCGTTGCTAAGTGTAGACCACTTTATTTTGTTTGTTGTGGGTGGGCAATCACTGTTATATTACTTAGTTTACGTGTGATGTGACCTTGTAAGGGTGGGAATGTATTGATCACTGCAGATATCCAACAACCCCAAAACACAAACATGGTGGTAGATATTATAGTTACATAAATGTTGTGCACTGCATAAAGTGTACAATAATGTTTAATTTGTTTTTTTCAATAGACAAGTTTAAAGTGTGCCTTATAGTGTACATGACGTTTTCCCCAGTAAAAGTGAATAGCTGTGCAGTGTTTATGTCTTCAGCCTTGCCAGCCTAATGCTTACCTGTACAATGTAGTGCGATGCTGTTCAGTCACTGGCATATGTGTTTTTTAAAGGTGATCATGTACTGAGGGAATGTTGATAAAGTAATAATCAAGGTAATGTTGGGACTGTTTGTGTTCACTCTATGAATATCGACATTTCTAAATAACACTATGAAGTTGCCCTACACTTAGAAAATGGGGGGGTATTTGTTTCCTGCATCTGATTGGCTAGTGCCCTTCCCAGGGTACATTAACTTTCAATACTTGCCCAGCAAATAAAAGTATCAGCCCAGTACCCTCTCACCCACTCAAGTATCCCTCTGCCCATGCAGGTTACTCATTGGGTAAAACATCTAAATTAATTTAAAGTCACTGCCATTTTTTCTGTCACTTAGTCAAAGAGATTGGCTCATTTATGACAAGCTGTCTCAAAAAGACACTGCACACACCACCACACACACACACACACTGTCACTGTTCCTCAACAAGTTTTGTCAGGCAAATTCATTCGGTGCAGAACTGTAAATATATGAATTTATAAATTGAGGACTTTATGAACTTAAATGCAAACATTTTTACAGTGCTGTGGGCTTGTAATTGTAAAATTAGATTAAGTGTTCCACGGTTTTCCTATTCTTTCAACATTTAGAAAGCAATGTAACACATTTTGGAACAAACACTTAAGACGTATGAGACAGAGTGTTGACGGCACGCACAGGTGGCAGCTCCTTGTGTTGCATCCTGCAATGCAGCAGATCACTTGTGGTTGGTCCTGAAATTGATCCTTTTCTTTTCTCAGTTCTGCAGGCAGAGCTTTGGGGTTGCGCCGCACAACTCTGCTGAGCTGACTGATATCTGGCATGGTTTTGCATCGACTGTTATATTAGTGACTTATTTATTTAAAGTACGATCTGTGCTGAGATCTTGAAACACAGGTCAAAAAGCTGTCGAGTTTAAAGTATCATTAAACTTATCGTGATAGTGTACAAATGAAAACAATTTTATTATACTGCTACTGTCAAGGTACTTTCATTTCACTGAATAGATGACTACATTATAGGCAGACATGGTGAAGTCAACATTCTCACACTTGATGAGGATGTATTTCCACTCTATGGCATAATAGTGTAAACAATGCTAAAGTATGATATACAGAATAGTTCTGAGTAGTGAAAGAAAATCTAAGGGTATCACTATAACCACAGCTAACTATACATTTTTTATGTTGTAGCTTCTTAGATAATATAGATAGTCAAGTATGACAGAGAGACAAATTAGATATTTAAGCAACTTATCACTCCAGGGAGTGGGTACACTGGAAGTTTAACATAGTGTGGTGTGGATTCGTGCAGTGGCAGCCGAGTGACGGAGTCACATCAGTGGTGTTGAATCCTCCAGTGTACCTACACCGCCGGAGGATAAATTTTATAATACAATGCAGAATGTTGTATTTTATGTTTTTAAACTGCGTTATAACTCACTGAGGTCCCTACAGTTCAAAGAGGAGGTCTTTAGCTAAAAAATTTCTGTGGTGTTTTAGCAAACTGGCAACGGGACAAACTGCAGCAGTTTTGTTTGAAGTGAATGTGACTGGATTAGTATGGTATAAGGTTGGATGGCACTTCTTCCACTGGGTACACTGGAGGATTTATCATGATGGTCATTGTGCCAGCCAACCACTCAGGATGCAGGATTCTGCATATCGGATTTACCACATTGTATAATTAATAGTGTAGCATCATAGTTTAAAGTATTATCATAACTTTAAAATTAATGCACTTCTGATATTTTATTAGATTAGAAATATTTGAAGTGAAATATTTTAGAGTTGTAATTGTTCAATTTGTGTTATATATTCACTATTACTGCTTTTCTTTATCTTTGTAGTAGGCGCTTGATGACTCGTGATGCACAGGCATTGCCGCTTACAGCCGGCTCACTCGCAAGGTTCGCAGTCTGCGGAGAGAGAACGCTGGCATCCTTGAGAGGCTGGACAAAATCCAGTCTCTCTGGATGCACAGCAGCAGACTATGAACCCTCGTCCCTGTGAGCAGTCGTAGCAGTGGGTGATGGTGCTGTTGCACATAGCAGTGCTTCACCTCCATGGCTTCCAGCTGTTCCTGCAGCTTCCCTGGGTGAGACTGGCCACCCTTCATAGAGGTCCGGTGTCATCTCCCAACGGTGCAACAGCTTCTACTTCTTTTTGCGCCTCCACATTGCATCCAGCTTACAGCCTGGATTGCCTGATGCAGTGCACACACCTCTCGCAAGTCTTGGACTGTATAAAAAACAAACAAATGATATTTTTATATGTTTTTATTAATATTTAAAAAATATTTTTGTATTTTTTCTATGAAATGTGTATGAAGTAATACACACCTTTTTTTTGTGTATGTATATATTGTTTTATAAAATCTATTTTTATGTATAAAAATATATTTTGTTTGTGATTTTATATTTAACATATTTTTATACTAAAGAACTTAAACTATACTCTCTTGTGTTTGGTGTCTTATTCATATTCAAGAGACAAAGTGTGACATTCAAGCCGCAACATTTTTTTAGACAATTGTCATAACCATATCATCTTAACATTGGGTATATGTGGCAGTATTGTTATCCAGTAATATAAAGATAGTTAATAGAAAGGTTCAAGAAATTTTCAAGGGTGGAGGAGGCCAGACAGTAAAGAATAGGCTATAGCTGTTCCCAGCCAATATCTCTTATGTAGTCATGTTAGCTTCCTTCATAACAATTTCTATACAGCTGAGTTTTAAAAAGCATCTTTGACTTAGGACAAATAAGTGACAAGGGACCTCATTCAAGGGCCCACCAGTCTCTATGTGACAAATGCCTTCCTTCTATTAGTATAATACTTTAATGGGCAAGATATTCAAAAGGGTTGCAACATGTGTAAAAGGTAGTGCCTGTGCAAGTGAAGACTTGCTGCATTCTGCGATATTCAGCAGGAGGCATTTCCACCACAGAAAACATGCTGAGTAACAGTGCAATGCAAATCAATGCATAATGAACTGCAGGTTACGAACCATGCAATTAACTGCACAGCCTGACATTCAGCAAGGCTGTAGAGTTGTGAAGCTGCAACCTGGAACCTGCACCTGCACAACTTTCAGGCCAAAAATGCTCAAGTCAATAATCATGCCCAGGTAAACTGCTGAATTGCATGGGCCGACGCAGCCCGTGACAGCTGCCGCTGCTCAAGCCACTCCATGTCCCGTTGTGCAGCCTAATCGTGGTCAAAGAGTGACAATTCCCAACAACACCCCACCACTGGGCCTGTTGTGGGGAACAGCAGAAATGTTCCTCCCCCAGAAGCCTGACCATGGGCTGCTCTAGTTTAGAAACAGACCTCCTGTGAATACATCCCTGGTGGTCCAGTGTACTGAGAAGCTGATTTCAGGGTGTATCAGTGTGAAACACAACCCGCCCTCCTGCCGAACATAGCCCCTGGTGGTGTAGTGGACTGAAAGTCCCATTCACGGGATGTAAACAGTAAAGCTGACCCTCGAACATAAGCCTGGTGGTCTAGTGGAGCAAAACTCCTGTTCCTGGGATGTAAGCAGTAAACCCTGTCTGAACATACCCTGGTGGTGCAGTGCACGAAACTCCTCACTTGGATGTAAGCAGTAACCCCCAAACATTGCCCTGGTGGTCCAGTATATGTATTCAGTACAACGAACTCTTCCACTGCTGTTCACATGATTGATGGTACGACCTCAGTTGGTAGTGGAAGCACTCTTTGAAATCTAAGTTACTATAGTAGCATATCCATTTGTTTAGTACATGAACTAATAGTGTCCATGTCATGTCATATTGTCTTTAGTTATGCACATTTTTAAAGTTACATATGTGATCAGAAACAAAATGATTAAGACACTTTAACATTAAAACTACTACATGGAACGAGAATGACAAATGACAATTAATAAAGTAATTAAGAGAATGACAGTAAGTGCAACCACAACAGTAGAAATATTTCTGATACTGAAACATTGTTTTATATGTATGTGCACTATCTCTAGGACTATAAATCATGTAGTATGCTGAGTGATACTTCTGAAAAGACAGGATATTCATGGCAAAAACTCCGTTTAATGCATCAGTTAGGGTTGTTCCACAGCGACAAAAGTGAGGAAATTCGCTGTTAGGGTTGAAAACCCTAACTCCGAATTCACCCCCCCCAGCACCACACAGACACAGACACACACACACACATTCAAGTATGGGGGAGGACCAAGTCAACACAATGAGAGACATCCAGCAGCAGGTGACAGAAATAACAAACAATTGTCTAAATGTACTACGAGACATCCCCACCCACCTGAGGTACTGCATGCTCAGTGGAGATCAACAGCAAAACTGAGGCCATGTACACCAAACGTACACATCCCTGATTGCAGCTGCACACAACGTACTCACACTCTAGTAGTTGTATGGTCTACCTACCGATGCCCCACACCACACCACACCACTTGTGGTGGCCACCTGAGCAGTAGAGTTAAGCAAAACCAAGGAGTTGTACAGGTATAATATCTCTGATTATAACAAGGGTTTGAAGCAACGCAGCTTTCTAATTGACTGTAAACATTGTTACAGGCTTATGTTTAGTTTTTAGTAACATACATGTAGAGCCTAACCATATGATGAACATGGTTTAATGTTGTTTAAAAACAGTTTTATTATGATAGCAATAAGCCACTCTCAGGTATTATGTTAATGGTCAGTTTATCACTGTC
Source organism: Neoceratodus forsteri (assembly GCA_016271365.2). Taxonomy (NCBI): domain Eukaryota; kingdom Metazoa; phylum Chordata; order Ceratodontiformes; family Ceratodontidae; genus Neoceratodus; species Neoceratodus forsteri. The sequence goes on from CM057456.1 coordinate 388,272,119, forward strand.
TAGTGACATGTGGCACTCGGATATGCCTCATTCAACATGAAACCCCTACAGGGTGATTAACAGACCATTTAACAAAACTGTTGCTCATGCCTTATTGCTTAATTGTCTTAATGAGTGATACTCTCCCTCTGCTAGGCACTGCAGCAGCTTTGCAACACAGTGTTCCACCCAGTTACATATACACTGTCTAGTTGCTGGAAATGGCTGTGAATATGAACTCATGAAGATGAACAGTGTAACTTGATAATTACAGTCATCAAACTCTAGTGTGATCATAACTGACAGACTCAGTGATAGAGGATAACCCTGCTGTCCTACACATTTACCCCATTATGAGTTAAATCAATACTAAAAGACATTCTGTTTATATCTACACCATACCTACCTGATTCCTGTTGTAGCAGAATTAACATAGTTATCACTTTGATAGCATCAGTGACAGAAGTATGGCAAACCCAAACACTAGGGATACAGCCTGAGTATGAAACAACTGTTAAAAAAATGACACTGTGTCCATAAGTGGCATAGATCACTCAGTTGAACAATAGCAAATCTATTACTATTTGAATAAGTTAGTTATCACAGATGCAATGAGATTGTCTTTATCAGGTACAACATACTCAGTAAGTGCCTACAGGAAAATCTATCCTATATAAATGTCCGATACAGGTACATCATTGTTGGCTCACTAGTGCTATGACATTTAGAAGTTGCTTGCCTGATCCATGCAATTACAATCTTTCTTACAAAGAATAGTTACTGCATGTTTAATATTGAGACACACTGAAGGTCTATGTATGTACATCAGCAGTACACCTTCATCAGTAAGAATGCATGTGATACTGGCAGTGCCAATTTCACAGCGTTGAACAGGCAATGCTTTTCTATACGTTTACATCAGCCTCTCTATGTTGAGTAAACCTTTGCAGTAAATGTACTACTATGTAAATCACCTACTAAATTTATCACTACTTTTATCTTGAGCATGCTAGTGTCTTGTAGTTAATTTATGTCCTTCTGTTAATTAATGTATACTCAGTAGTGTTAAAACCTTTCTACACTGTCATCATGCACCTTCAGCATTTATATTGAATAATGGCACAGTACCAGTTGTGGTGTGGTGTGGTGTGGGGCATCGGTAGGTAAGGCCATGCAACTACTAAGTGTGGTACGTTGTGTGCAGCTGCAATCAGGGATGTGTACGTTTGGTGTACATGGTCTCAGTTTTGCTGTTGATCTCCACTGAGCATGCAGTACCTGGTCAGGTGGGTGGGAATGTCTCGTAGTACATTTAGACAATTGTTTGTTATTTCTGTCACCTGCTGCTGGATGTCTGTCATTGGTTGTGTTGACTTGGTCCTCCCCATACTTGAAGTGTGTGTGTGTCTGTGTCTGTGTGGTGTGCTGGGGTGACTGGAGTTAGGGTTTTCAACCCTAACAGCGAATTTCTCACTTTTGTCGCTGTGGAACAACCCTAACTGATGCATTAAACAGAGTTTTTTGCCATGAATATATATATATATATATATATATATATTATATATATATAGATATATATATATATATATATATGTATGTATAGATAGATATATACATACACACAGTTAGACAGTCATTTACAGCATCCCTCAGTACAGTGGGGATATACCTCTGTGTTCCTCTCACTATAGCCCTGACCTGCATTAGTCCCTCCTGGGAACAGTGGTGCACACACAGAGATTGTAATGTACATCTACACTTTGAAGCAGGGAGTTATATTATTCAATGGTGCTACCCTGTGTACATACAATGGTAATGGTTTCCATTGTGTCCGGAGTTTGTGTCTCCATGTTTGCGGATGTGCCTCTCATTATGGGGATCAGTGTCATTCTTTGTTCCACATTCAGAGTATCTGTGTCCCTCATTCTAGTGCTGACTGGGTGGGAGGTATGCACTGCATATGCCTGCTGACACCCATGGCCTGCAGCTAACAAACTGTTTCTGAAGGCTGGCATACAGGTGGAACTGTGTGCACACCCTGGCCTGTGGCTTTTAGCCTGTACATCCAGTCTTATCTACAGATGGAGCTGTGGGTACCATCCTGCCAGCGGTTCTTGACCTATAGTTCCAGTCTGACCTACAGGTGGAGCTGTGTGCACCATGGAATAGCACTGGGCAATCTTCATGCTAATGTATGCTAAGTAGGCCTTAACGAGATGCTAATGTGGCTATTTGCACATGGATTGCCTAAGTAGGCTCATTTGCATAGGAGCTTTAAATATAGCAAACTTTTACCCTGGGCTAATGTGCTTAAACCAGGCTAATGTGTTAGCACTGTGCAATCAGGTTAGCCCCAGGCAATCCTCTCATAAGTATAGCACAGTTCTGCAGTGTGTGGACTGCATTATTGTTTGCAATTGTTGTGCAACACTTCATTGCTATCACACACAGTGTCTATCAACTTTGGCTGTGCCTTACTCCACCTCTGTGTCCACTGAGCTGCTGTTGCATTTTACACTTACCTGTTGCTATATTCAGAGCTGTCTTATTTCCCAGGCTATTTTAGCACTGCACTCCCAGCCCTGTTTGCACTGCTTCCTTTGCATGCTATATTCAGCAGGTTTTGCCCCGGGGCTATTTCTTTGAATATAGCTTGCTACTGGTTCAGGGCTAATTTTGCATGCCATGCAATGCTATTTTAGCCCTGCGGCTAAGTTTTGAATATCTAGGGCTGGTTGCACAAAAGTGGGCTTAAATTTAAGTCCAAAGACTAGACTTGAGTACTGAAAAAAGGGCTAGTGTAAGACCCTTGTTTATGACAGTTTCATGATAGTAAAAAATGAAAGTCTTATGCTAGACCAGTCTCAAGCCTGTGTTACCTAGCAACAGAGACCGGACTTGATGCAAGGTGTAACTTCTGTGGACTGTCAAGCTCATTCAAGATGTTTGCCAAAACAAAAAAAAGTTAATTTCGTGAAGAATAAAATTAACCCTTATTGAGGAGATTTTATTAAGAAAAGATGTGATTCTTGGCAAACTTGGACCAAACCTGAAAATTCTGACAAAAAAAAGGACATGGGAGGAGTTGACTTCAAGGGTGAACTCAGTTAATAGCTCTGTAATTAGAGCTGAGGACGAAATAAGAAAAAAATGGAAAAACATGTTAGCAGATGCCAAAAAAGAAATAAAAAAAAGAAAGCCAAAAACTGGAGGTGGCCCTTTTCAGCCGTTATCAACTTTGACATCACTGATTATAAACATCTATGGTCCTACATCTGAAATTTTCCACAGCATTGATGGTCGCTTTGAAAGTGGTGTGATTTGTCCCATCACAGATGATGTGACTAGTATTTTAATGAGCTGTACCTTGTTGGAAAATACAACAGTTCAATGTGAATGTTAGTTACTTTAAATTTGCTCTGCAAGACAAAAAGTGGTTCTAACCTATAATGTCAGCCTTTATGTCAGCAATTGCTTAGTTTTTTTCACCAAACTGTTGAGTGACTTATAACAAAAGCAGACCTAATTGAATACCTCTGCAACTGAGCTGCATATGAACCTCATAAATCAATTATGCTCCCAACTATTTTGAATGTGATTTCACTGGGTATCTACTGTCGTGTTTTCTGCGTTTTTTGTTAAATTCTCTCTTGTGTTTATGTTCCGGTATAAATTACAGAAGTCAGTGACTGTCACGTGTGGTGGTATGCCAATACTGTGCAAATTGATCGTGGCTGGAGGTATTTCACTTCAGAAATGGTTATTTTACCCCTGAAAATATCGATTCTGTATTTATTTATGCTTTTGAGGTGTTTTGGCAATGTAGGCTGGCAGACTGTGCTGTCGGATTGTGGCGCAAAAAACTCATCATCGTTACCGTCTGTCTCTTCCGGAAGTCAAATTGCGCAGAGCTGTTGTTCAGTAAAATGTCCCTGAACACCTTGCAAGTGAAAGATCTTCTTCGTGCTGCGAGTGGTGGTGTCCCTATCCCATTGTGAGTGATTGCCACATCTTGTATTGCTGGATCATTGTTAGGCATGCATTTCTCGATGTGATTTCTTACTCAAGAATGCATCTGGCATTGCGTTAATGATTGCGATTGGTAGTGTATGATGGGGTTGCATTGCCGGGCAAGCTAATTAAATACCCTAATAGAGTTGTAAATGGGGGTGAACCATCACTGTTCTACATTTGTTTTTTGGATGGTGTGTTTTTTTTGGTTTATCTTCATGCAGCATTCATCGATAAGTATGTATAGTGGAACGGCAGGAGATGAAGTGCTTCTGGATCAATCGGGTGTAGTACAGCTCGTGTGCCATAGTTATTTATTTATTTGTTTTTTTTACATCTCGGTTCTGGGAGGTGATTTGTTTTAGCTGGATATTATGCTAAATGCTGCTATAGGAGTCACACTAGCTGATGTTGTAGAAACAGATGGGTGTGGATTTATACTTTGTTGGCTGAATTTTTTTTTGGTTGGTGATTTGGGGGTGTATCTATATACACAGGGCCATGTGCTGCTGTGATAATGTAAGACTTTTTGTTTTAATAAAATGCTGAAATTAGTAGTCCTTCATCTTTATTTCCCTTATAATTTAAAAACATTTGTGGTGATTATGGAGTTTTCTTTCTGATCCATTCATTGCTATTATACAGTAGTGTGACGTGCACCAGTAGTCACTGTCCATTTTCCTCTTCTTGTAGCATTATGCTGTCTGTGTTTCCTGATGGACATGTGTTTTGTGTGTTTGTAGCTGATATTCACATGGCTCCTATGACACAGGTTGATACATCACTACTTAAAGAATGATGCTGGCAAACAGACTGCTGACAAGCAAGGTCCATTTCCTTGCCTGCAAAAATATACTCTGCTGTCCAAGATAGGGGATTGGGGTAATTGCATAGACTTTCACTATATAAAATGGTAATGTTAAATTAAAAATTGCATTGGTATAGTGGTGGGTTGAGTGTCAGAAATTAAAGAGTCACAATCAGGGCATTGAGGATGGTAAGATGAAATGGATGTAGGAATTATTGCTAATACAGCATTAATAGGTGGGTTATTAGACGACGACGCCTTGTGTGATGTGTCACAAGGCACAGCTGAGTGACTTAACCACACAAGAAGTGGGTAAATGCCCAATAACTCACACCCTGGAGTGCCTCATTGCGATTATACAATGGACCTATGTGTAAAATGTGTTTAATTATGTTGTTTTATAAATGCATCTCCTCAGCCGTGGGTAATGCACGATTTACCCAAGGTCATGTGATGTTTTGACCAATGAGGTTACAGAATTTTCACACACCATTGTATAATCTTTACTAGACACATGTGGAATACATTTTGGGGGGTGGATAGGGGGTTAAGAAACATAGAAACATAGAAGTTGACAGCAGATAATGATTGCAAGGCCCATCTAGTCTGTCTATTTTTTCCACCAATATGAATGTGCCATATTCCTGTACTGTGTGAATGGCCTATCCAGTCATACTCATCTGTATGTCTCCCTTATGCCCTATCCCTCCTTTGCTATAGGGTATACATATTGAGATCCATTAACCTGACCTCATATGTTTACTGATGTAGTCCCTGTACCATTTTGGTTGCCCTTCTTTATACTGCCTCCATTCTGTTAATTTCCTTGGGCAGGTGTGGCCCACAGTACTGCACACAGTACTCCAGCTGAGGATTAAACAGTGTCATGTAAAGATTAATTATTACCTCGCTCTTAGACTTTTGATACCCCTATCCCAACATTCTCCTAGCCTTACATACTGCTTGAGTTGTCTGATTGGATGATTTCAGGCCATCTGTGATAATGATGACCAATTCCCCTTATTTCCTTGTGATTGCCAGCAACTCCCTCCCAATGTATAGGTAGCTTCAGGGTTTCTCTTCCCTATGTGCATGATATTACATTTCTTTGCAGAAAACCCCAGTAGCCACAGATCTTATCATTTTGGCAGTTTATCCAGATCTATTCTCATTCTTCCAGTCCCATCTGGATCATCTTCTCAGTTGTAGATCATGGTGTCATCTGCGACTAGGCAAACTTTACACTCCAGTCTATCTACAATGGCACTGTTTAATACACTGAGAAGGAATGGCCACAGGACTGACCCCTGAGGTACCCCACTTGTGTCTTGCATCACTCATGACTGTATACCGTTTAGCATCAATCTCTGTTTAGCCATCCAGTTTACCAACCTCTAACCCATCCTGGGCCTATTCAGCTTCCTAATCTTCTTTTTGGACTGTATGTAGTATTACAGTATGGAGACAACATCGCCAGCTTCATGATGAAATACAGTGTCTGAGTTTGATGTTGTCAACACAGAAAAGAAGCAGTTGTTCAGGTGATTGGAAGAGGGATGTGTTAAAGTCGAGCATGACTGTCAGTGCACAAATTTTACCAACGCAGTCTATTAGGTCAGGGAGGAAGGATTTGGGAACATGGAGAGTGATGGTGGGAGTTTGCAGAAGGGACATTGAGTATGACATTGTGGAGGAAAGGGAAGGCATGAAACAGTTAACAAATTCAATGTAGGCAGGGGGATAAAAATGTCCAATAGGTTCAAAGTGCTGCATGGTTGGGAAGATGAGTATAGTATACATTGATATGAACTGTAACTGTAAATATGTTTGCTTTATAATCTTATTTTAATAGTATGTTAGCTGATTGTTTTATATTTTGTTACAAAAATCTTTTCCAGATATTCGTTTGGAGCAGTCTGAACGTCATGGTATGCTTTTATTCTTGTAGTTATAGAAACATAGATGCATTGAAATATAGATTTTGACAGTTCATAAGGACTGCTTTGTCAGTCTAGTCTTCATAGTTCCCTACGTATCTGATATGCTGCAGACTGTGGTCAACTAAATTCATACTTCATCTTACCCTCACACAGAATTGCCTCATGTATTTCCAATTCATTCTTGAATATCCCCACTGTTTTACACTCCACAACTTCATCAGGAAAGTCATTCCATGTGTCCACCAATCTACTTGTGAAAGAATTACTCACTTTGACTCTCCATCAGCACCGCCTTCCATCTGAAACATTCTTCCCTCTTGGTACTTAGTTATTCACTTGAGGAACTTGAAATATTCTGTAAATACCCCACACTCTGTCCTTCCCCTGAGGGAGTACATATCAAGCTAATTTAGTCACTGTTTGTATGGCTCGCAATGGTGATTCCTGTTCTTAAGCATCCCACTATCCCACTATCCCACCATCCCACTATCCCACTATCCTGCTATCCCACTATCCCACTATCCCACCATCCCTCCATACTTCCTTATCACATTGTTTGCTTACATAAGTTCATCTTACATTAATATCTCCAAGTCCCTCTCCATTGTTGTTGTTAGAACCGTTACTCCCCCATTAAGTTTAGTTTCATGTGTTTGTGATGTAAGTAATAATCCCCGACAGGGTGGGTATATTGGGCTATAACGGACTGCCCAGGGGCATAATGAGGCCCGATGCCACAGACGGAGGGCCTTATAGCCCCTGGAAGATCCGTCATAGCCCAATAACGCCCATCCTTTAGGGTATTATTACACTTAGATAATGGCTTGCATGTAAGATTTTTAATAAAATGGAATTAAAGTAAATAGAAAGCTGAATAAATATGAAAGACAGAATTAAACTAGATATTTTGTGAAATAGTCCCTGGGTGCTGCTGTTTAGAAGAACCTGTCAGATTGATTTGGATTTCTGTCCCATGGATTTATGGGAGATGTAGTACTGTGATGCGAGGTTGCAAAAGGGACAGTAAAAAACTCGTTTATATAAAAAAAAAGATTCTGAAAAATTTAGGAGCTAAAAAGAAGATAAAGTGGCCATGTTACAGGTACAGTTGAGCTGGTGGGCTGCAGTTTTTGCGCGACAGAGAGAGCAAGCGAGATAGTTGGCGGGGATCGGGGAGAAGAGCAGCAAGGAGAAACGGCAGCGGGACTGTTGTGATTTGAGTCCCGCAGATGTAGTGTGGCTGCTGGGTTGGGACGTTTGTGATAGTGGCCGGGGATCATAGGTCGGGAGGGGCCTGAGCGCTTGAGTAGCATCGGGTTTTCGGGTTGGGGAACGGACTGTAAAAAAAACTGTGTAATTTGTTTTTTAATGCTAAAAATGTTGAATTTTCTTGTCTGGTGAGTGTTTTGGACAGTTTCGAGGGGTGGGACCTTTGGCTTGCTGTCTCGCTTAGCGAGAAAACATGGTGGCAGGGTTTGAAATTACACTGGTATTATGTTCGGCAAAGCTGGCACTTGTTTTATGGTGGGCGTTGTTAAGAAATAACAGCCCGGGTGACTGGCTGCTTCAGCCAATGAGGATGGGAGTTTTAGTTTACCCATTATCTAATCTAATTTATATTACTATGCAAAGTAATGTAAACTGTAAATTATTATTTCAAAGTATGTCTTGCACTCTTTTGATTATTGTACTGTCTCCCAACCCCCTCACCCATTAGTCTATTGTGTTTATTTTTTTCTTTGAGTGTGTTTGCTTTAGACAAATGATGGACATCGCTCGTCGCCCCCACACCCCCCCACACCAACACATTCATCCTTTGTTGTGACAGGGCAGAACATGAAGTGAATGCAATCAAGGTTAGTGTCATAAATGTGAAATTTTGTTTTGTTTGTTTTCTGTGTTAAACCATGCACAAATCTAAAAGAACAGGTATCACACTGACCATTCTAGTGTCATCTGGTACCTCTTCCTTTCGCAGTTTTCTATTTTTTCCCTCAGTGCTGTTTCCACTGGAGTCCACACCTGTCATTTGATGTCTCCAAGCTGACCGTGTATGAGATCCCTCTCCTTCTATCCCCATGACTTGGCCCTCGTGGTGGTGTGGGATGGGGAAACCTGTAACCCACCAGACCGAATCCAGTCCAGGGGAGGTATCCTCCTGGCATCACTGCAAGTGTGAACATCCTCATCTATGGAGATGACTCTTGCATGATATCACTGTTACTGTAATGTTCTTCTTGGAACTGCAGAATCAACAGCACAGGAATGCAGGGACTACTTTACCACAAAAACTTTTTTTCCCTACTATTTATTTTTATTTTCAAAATCACTTAATCTGTAACCGTATCACTTAAAATGTACACCAATGCCCATTTTCTAAGCATAATAATACCCTCCAGGGTGTGCGGTATGGGCAATACTGGACCTTCCAGGAGCTATAAGGCCCTCTGCCTGCAGCATCGGGCCTCATTATGCCCCTGGACAGTCCAGTATTGCCCAATACCGCCCACTGTGTTGGGTATTATTGCTTGCATGTTCCCACTCCCAGGTACTACTGCACTCTATAGACAAAATTACGGCTCCCTGAGCATTATTCCTGGTACTGACTTATTCACTGTTATATACAGTGTCCTTCAGTGGAGTCACATAATAGTGGTCCTACAATGTAGTGCAGTCAAAGTTACTGTTCCACTGACCTTGAGGATGGATAGCCCGGCCTGGGATTTCAACTGTTAGGGGGTTGGTGCTGGGCACAAAAGAAGAGGAAATGTAACAGAAAATGTTGAAAATGGAAAATCATTGTAATTAATAGCATGTTTTTTATTTTAATTTTAGCACCTCAAGAAGATCTACACCTTGCATCATCCTTCTCTACTGTCCTCTTAGTATTTTAATATCCAGCAGAGTATTAGGATCCTGCACCATCAATTGTCCCTGAATATAATACTGAATGTAATGTGTCACATAATTAGAGTAGTTATGAAGGTATTTAAATAATTGTAAGGTAATGCATGCTGTTTAAAGACTCATGTTATGGTTTTTATTTTTATTTCTAGACAGCAATAGTGAGGTTTTACCATATGCGCCTTCTGGTTCGGAAAGTATACAGTGAAAGAGAAAACATTCAATGGACAAGTATACTGAATTATTAGAAAAGCAGTGCATAAATTTGGATTTGGAGAAGGAAAAACTACAGCTAGAAATTAAAAAACTTAACCTAGAAATAATAATTCTAAAGAGACGCATAGAAAATGAGGAGTAATGCAATGAATTCTGATGTATTCTGAACCTATGCAATTATTCCTGATTTGTTAACCGTTACATATGTACTGAACATAATCATTATTGTAAACATCTGTTGACATAACTTCTTATTACACACATATGTAAGAATGTACATGTGATTGAATTATTTATGTTGTGTGCTATTTATTGAAACAAGCAACTGCCACCACCCGCTAAGTGAGAGTAAAAATTAGCATCAGTTGCTGTGGCTGTCACTAAGTGAGAGAAGAACATGGCGGCAATTTCAAACTGAAAACTAGATTACTGCAAGGATTTGGAAGGTAATCAGGCTGCAGAGGCAGGGACTTAATATTTCCTGGTCTCTGTTGTCTGATACCGGACTGGTTGGTTGGTTGCCTTAATATATCAGTTTTTAGGATTTGCCCAGCCCATTTTCTAAGCTGTATTAATCTAATGTTTAATGTTTACTATGGCCCAGATATTCAAACTGCGCCAGGCTGTGGCGCAAGCCTGAGAGCAGCGCAACTTGGCTGTGCAGGGGCGTTGACTAGGCGATATTCAATGGAGCTGCGCCATGGCTCAGCATAGTTGAATAATGCACCCTGGCCACCCGCAGTGCACATAGTGCAGTGGCACTGCACCAGCGCAAGTGGCCATAGTGGATCAGGGGGATGCGCTAGCGCAAGTTCCGTTGCGCTATGCGCAGCAACTGCGATATTCAAAAGTGCACATGCAAATGGGGCCATAATGTATGCATGGCAAAAATGAGGCCATTTGCATGTCATTATGGCCCCATTTGAATGCAGGTGCACCGATCCCCAGCGACTTCCACCTGGTGCCCTGCCAGGCAGCAGCCATTGAGGACCGATGCCCCCTGCATCGTGGCAATGTGCCCCACAGCCCGATTGTGGGCATTTGTAAAATAAAATGAATCCAATATCCCTGGTGGTCCAGTGGACTGCTGTCTGCCCAATTGCGGGTATTTGTATTAACAAAAAGAGAATCCTATATCCTTGGTGGCCCAGTGGACCACTGTCAGCCTGATCACGGGCTTAAGTAAACTAAAAAAGAATCCAATAACCCTGGTGGTCCAGTGGATCGCTGTCAGCCCAATCGCGGGCTTAAGTAAAAAAAAAGAATCCAACAACCCTGGTGGTCCAGTGACTGCTGTCAGCCTGATCGCGGCTTAAGGAAAATAACAATGTATCCAATATCTTTGGGGGTCCAGCGGACCCCCCTCCCTATCCTCCCACTCAGCCCCACCACCCTGTTTCTCGTCAGCGACAGGTGGCAGCACCCCACCCACCTGCTGCCCCACCGCCCGCTGACCGACACTGTTGATAGGCTTCACATCGCTGGTCCACAGCGTGAGCTAATCGGCGGCAGTCCATACCAGACATGAATATTCCAGATATGTGAATGATCCATTCACATATCTGGAATGTGTAGTATGGTATGTGCTGCATGCCAATTGGTTAATGCTGTGGATCAATGGGTGTAACCATATAAGTGTACCTATGTCATCATCCACTGGCTCCAAACTGCCTAACAGCTCATGTGCACACAGTGGGTCAACTTGACCTAGGAGAAACAATGAGTTTCACTCACACCATAGCAACATACAACAGCATGAGCCTGCATGTCCTTATATGGGTCTAGCAGAAACCAATGTGTAGAATGCAATACCCAAGAATGCCCAAACATGCCTAGACAAGTTCTGCCTAGATGCTAATAACAAAATGATTTTATTGGTACATGGCTGATTTTATGCTGGGGGGAGAGATGATGTGTATGTATATATATACACATGCTTGCTTGCTTTTCCTATTAGAAGAGAAAATGTAACATCAATGGCTGTATAGCACCACGCTAAAGTAAACGTATCTTTTGCTCTTCCGACTGCATCTGTGTCATCTGTATCATAATGTACAACTAGGTCCCGAGGTAATACGTAGCCTGGAGGACCCCCAGCTATAATTTCTCTGTTACAATTGGTGCCGTGACTCGGATCACTTTTAAATGGGGGATCACCGACCCGGGACCTTGACGTAGTCTGTCCACGTCATAAGAAATTGCCCTGAGTGCATTTAATCCTTGGAAAGTTTGGTGCCACAGGAGAGACTGATCACCTCAACCAACCACGGGGCTCCACAAGGTAATGTATGCTCAAAGATTAAATAAGTAGACAAATGTTAACTAGAGATTACTGTTTGAACTCATGAGGCAGAACTCTAGGGAACAAGATATAGGCTGGAGACCACTGTTACTTGCAAGACAGGGCTCTAGGGGGGTTGTAAGACTAGCCCATACAGGGTCACCACTGGTGCACAAGGGGGTGATACTTTGTCAGAGTTAGCAGACGGATAAGTTTCGAACCATGGGGATAGTACCCCACAGAATTAATCTGTAAACACAACGCAATATAGTTTGCAATGGAGGTAGAGATACACAAATATCTGGGAAAAAGATGGAAGTTAGGGGCATACGATGCCCCTCCAGAGGACAAGTCAGTCTGAGAGTATTTTAACAGGCTAGTGCTGGATCGTAATTCAGCAACCGAAAATGAAAAAGAGAAGCTAGCAAATGCTGTACAAGGTCTGTGGCAATACAGCCAAGCGGTAACTCGTCAACACATGAGACTTTTAAAGAAGCTGCGTGAGCAGCAAGATATAGTAACCCAGCTACAATCTGTCCATCTAGAAAATGAGTCTCTATTTAATGAGAGAAGCAACCATGACCTGCATGCCTTAAGAGATAACGCTAAAAAGGCAAAACTTAAAAAAAATGTTTTTCAAACAAATGGTATTCTGGCTAGTAACACTGATTCCTTACGTTTTAAAAACAAGAAACTTAGAGATGATAAGTCCGAAGTAATTACTGAAAAAGTTAACGAGCTGGTATTTTAACACCAGACCGTGACAATACAGCATGATTCAGTATGTTTTAATTACAGCAGACTTGAAATGAAGGTTTTCAATATAAACTATGACACAGCTTCTGTCAATAATAAGCATGTTTTACAAGATGGGAATGTCATGAAATCTGAAAACAAGGCACTTAATAGCGTGCTAACTCCTGTATCTAAGTTAGAATGTAGGAGTAAAAAGTCAGATATGGAAAACTTGTACTATCAGCCAGAGGTATTGGCAGGGCATACTAACTTAATGCCCATAGACCTTGCCTCTTCTTATGTTAAAGAGTTTGATATTGAACACTCACAGTATGCTGTGGGGTGGACTAGAGCAAAGACTAGCCACTTGTTTTTCTGTGATTCACAAAATGGAGAATTGTTAGAGTCTCAAAATGGTGGACACACATGTGAACAGGTTGCATCCCCATACCATCCCCAAGATGGCTGCTCATGGTCATGTGATGATGGTCATGACACAGTAACCCATGATGCCCATGAGGTAATGCAAAATGGCCGACCACCATCTCACGGAGGTTCAATCTTGCAGTCACAGGGACCTGTGATTGCTGCCATAACCAAACAAAACAACCCGGAGTTGTTTGGCATGATTAATAATGTTATCAGTAACACTAGTGTTTCTGAGGGACAAAAGATTCTCATTAAAAATTATGTTGATGTGCTTTTGAATAAGGTTGATACGCAATCTGTCATGAAGTCATCGTCTGATGCTAAAGAAACAGCTAATGCTGTTAATGTTTGCTTTATTAGCATAGCCTTGGATAAAGAACACATTGCAGTTAATTACATGAAAGGTTGTTTTCGTTTCCTATGCAATTTAACATCCACTTCCCCTGAGAAGACTAAACGTACTGCATTTCCTATGCAGTGCATCAATACCTTAAGCTGTAATGTTAAAAATAATGTTGCTACCATCCAGCAACATTCCGGTGGGGAAACCCACTTTACATTTGATGGGGGGGACAACCCTGATTCTGAAAGCCCCGTGGCTGTGATATTTTCAGTGTCACAGGCCACATTGGTGGGGAAGATTTCACGTTTAATTTCTGAACCTGAGCTGACAGATGTCTCAGCACTACTTTCTCCACCCTTGATGGCCACTGAACCACAATCCATAGCTGGAGAACTACGTGCAGCTTAAGCAGTCATAGACACAGGAGCAGCCGTATCAATTACAAATATCAGCATACCCTTAGACCTCAAAAGACCACCAATATATATAAAGGGATGTACTGGACATACCACAGAAGAGTATTGGTCCCAGCCACAACACATAAGGCTGGGAGGTACACCCATGCGCCACCAAGCCTTCGCATGGGTGGAGGGGGGGCTCACAGAAGGCGATATTATTGGTAGCGATTGCCTGACAAAACACCAGCTTGTTGTAGATATTAGTAATCAATGTCTATGGAAAGTAAATGTTAAAAGTTTTAAGCCAATCACTGTTGTGGAAAGTTATGCTTTAGCCTCTGTAAAATCAAAAGCTGCAACAAGTGTTAAAAGTTTAGAGACACGATTAAAGCACCCCAAATTTAAACAAGTTATACAGAATCATGAGATGGTAGTGGGCACAAACTGGCATGGATTGTGGACAGGTAAGCGACATAAAATTAGCTGTAGAAGGTCCATGTCCGGGGCACACTAAACAGTACCCGATACCAAAAGAGGCGGTAGAGAGAATCAAACCAGTCATCCAACAGCTGTTGCAACAAGGAGTCATTAGGCCCATGTGCTCAACAGCTAACAGTCCCATCTGGCCAGGGTTAAAGCCAAATGGAAAATACCACCTGACCATTGATTACCATAATTTAAACAAAGTAACCCCTCAGGTTATCCCTGTTACTAGTTCCAGTACTGAGATTTTTAACAAATTACGGCCAGAAAGCAAATTCTTCTCTGTCCTAGATTTGGCTAATGGCCCAGAGGGTATGGGTTGATGGGGGATTGGGGGGAGACCTGGGAGGATAAGGAGCTGTATGCTAGAGATAGGCTCCATCTCAATTTGGAGGGGAGGGAATCCTTAAGTTGAAAATAGAGGGGTTCATTGGTGAAAAGTGGAGCTTAAACTTGTGAAGGGGGAAGGATGGGAGAAAAGGCTGTCAAGGGGGTGCTGATAAAGGAGGGACTCTGTCTCCACCCCCCTGGGGAGCTAGAGGAATGTGGGAAAAGGTCGACTGGTAAAGTGCAGACCAGGGGAAAACAAATCCCCATGGGAACATGAGCAGGGAAATGGAAGTATAGGGAAAGGGTGGAAGGTAGTCCTCTTAAATGCCAGGAGCTTGGGCAATAAAATGCCTGAGCTCCAGGTGATGCTAAATGAGGGAGCGGTGGATGTGGCAGCGGTCACTGAGACCTGGACCACCGCAGTACATGACTGAGACCTGAACCTGGAGGGTTATACTATGTTCAGGAAGGACAGGGGGAGGGAAGGGGAGGAGGGGTAGCAATGATGGTCAAAAACTGCATTGGCATAGGGGGAGTAGAAGAGGCGGAGGGAACCGTGGAAGCAATTTGGGTCACCTTGATAACAAGGGGGGGCCAGAGAGTAAAAATAGGAGTGGTGTAGACCCCTGCACTGGCGGAGGAGCTGGAGGAGTCTGGTGGCAGATGTTGGGAGACACTGCAGACTGGGCAGGGGAAGGGTGGTGGTATTGGGGACTTAAACATGCCAGGAACAGACTGGGAGACTATGACATCCTCAGTGGCCAGGAATAGAGGTTGTTGGATGTCTTTCAAGATGCTCCTAACTCAGCAGGTGGGGGAACCACCAGGGAGGCGCTGGTACTGATGTTGTGGGTCCTGCAGACAGTGACCAGATTGGGGCCTGGAGGTAAGGGACCCATTGGCGGGAGTGACTGCACACGCCTGGTTCTGCCAGGACCTAGGAGGGCAGAAGGCTGCACAAAGATGGAGGTAACTGACTTCAGGTGGATTTTAAGGAAATGGGAAGGATCCTAAGGGAGCATTTGATGGGATCGGGTCAGACATGGACGCTGATAGTAGGTGGAAATCATCAGGAGAGGGGTGCAGGATGCTACCAGCACCTGTGCAAGAGTAAGACAAAAATGCGGTAGGGCCCGAAAACCCTGCTGGTGGACCAGGGAGGTCCAGGAGGTGGTGTGGGGAAAGAAGGCAGCCTATAGGCAATTCAAGTACAAGGAGTGAAAGGGATAGAGGGGAGTATGAGCTGATGGCTAGAAGGGCCACTAGGGTGGTGAGGGCAGCTAAGGCAAAGAAGGAGCAGAACCTGGCCAGGGAAATTAGGAGAGGGAACAAAGGGTTCTTTAGATACATTGGGGAAAAACGAAGGGTGAAGGGGCAGATTAGCAGGATTAAAACAGGGGAGAGATGGGCACAAGACCCGGGGGAGCAGACTGAGGTACTAAATGAGTACTTCACCTCAGTTTTCACCAAGGAAAATGGGGATGCTGCATCATACATGGGAGGAGACAGTGATACTGAGGAAGGGGGGACCATTACCAATCAGCGGGTCTGGGGAGAGGGGGTGGCATCACTGGCAGGAGGGGGGAAGGCTAAGCAAGGAGATGAGGTAGCGGAAGTGGAAATCACAGCAGAGAGAGTGAGGGAAGACCTCAGGTCCCTTAAGACGGAGAAAGCACCGGGGCTGGATAAATTAAATCCCAGAGTGCTGAAGGAACTTGCGGATGTCCTGGCAAAACCCCTGGTGGAGCTTTTCACCATCTCTCTGAGGACAGGGTGGGTGCCCCAGGACTGGAAGGTGGTGCATATAGTGCCTATCCACAAGGGGGATCAAGGGAGGTGGCAGGGAACTACAGGCCTGTCAGCCTGACATCGGTGGTGGGCAAGGTGATGAAGGGCATTGTCAACGTAGTTGGCGGGATAGTCTCATCCCCAAGGAGGGTCATTAGTGGGGTCCCACAGGGATCAGTCCTTGGGCCCCTCCTGTTCAATGCCTATGTCTCTGACATAAGGACAGGTATCAGAAGTGAGATGAGTCTCTTTGCAGATTACCCAAACTGGGGGCAGTGGTGGATGGGGAGGAGGGGAGGGTGGCCCTACAGGGGACCTGGAGGTTCTGGAAAGATGGTCTAGAAAGTGGAAGCTGAGGTTCAATGCAGGGAAATGCAAGGTACTGCACCTGGGGTCCAGAAACCGGCCAAGTGTACACCGGGGCAAATGCTACAAGTCTTGATGGCTGAGAGGACCTGGGGTGGTGGTGGATGTCAAGATGAACAACTCAGAGACTTGTAGGAGGGCAGCAGCTACAGGCCAACAGGATGCTGGGATGCATCGCTAGGAGGATCACCTCCAGAAGGAGGGAAGTGATACTCCCTGTGTATAACTGCTTGGTGAGGCCGCACCTTGAGTACTGCGTGCAGTTTTGGAGGTCACACTTAAAGAGGGACATTAAACTCCTGGAGAGGGTCCAGAGGAGTGCAACCAAAATGATTTGGGGTTTGGGGGACAGGACCTATGAGGAGAGGCTCAAAGAGCTAAATATGTACACATTGGAAGAGAGACGGGACCGGGGGGACATGATAGAGGTCTCAGGTACATGAAGGGGTAAATAGGGGAGGAACAGTCAGGGTGCTTCAAGGAAGGAGGAGGGGCACTAGAGGGCATGGTGGAAGCTGGAGGGGGGAGGTTAGGGAGAAAGAAGGAGGTGCTACTTCACTGAGAGGGTGGTGGAGCCATGGAATGTGCTGCCTAGGGGGCTGGTGGAGGCAGAGACAGTAGAGGGGTTCAAGAGGGGTGGGACAGGACAGGGAAGGGTTCTGAAGCAAAATCCAATGCAGCGAGAATATCCAGAACTGGGAAGGGAGAAGCCAGAGAAGGCGAGGGGGGCAGCAAGGTCAGCTCCCAGGGTGGGGGCTGACCAAACGAGCAGACACGAAAGACCATTAGGCCTATTCTGCCTGGCATTTTAGTATGTTAGTATGTTCTGGTCCCTGCCCCTCAAGGCAGAGGACGAGTATAAATTTGCATTTACTTTTGAGGGTAAACAGTACACATTTACTCGCTTCCCACAGGGCTTCCACTCAGCATCAACCTTGTTCCACAGATACATAAAACAAATCCTGGAGGAAGAAGGGTTGGGAGACTCAGTAGTTCAATACGTAGATGACCTCCTGCTGCAAAGTTCAACAAAGGAGGACCACCTAGTGCTGCTGGATAGGGTACTAGGCTTATTGGAAAGAAAAGGATTAAAGGTAAATCCAGACAAAGCACAAATTGGTGAACAAAAGGTTACCTTTTTGGGAACCATTATTTCTCCCCAGGGGAGGTGAATAGACCCTGCCAAAACAGCACTAATCCAGACCCCACCATTACCAACTACCATTACTGTCTTAAGAAAATTATTGGGTATGACAAATTTCTGTAGGGATTATATCGAAGGATACTCAGAAATCACAAAGCCATTGTACAATATGTTAAAGGATGACCCAAAGGGCCAGTATAAGCTCACCTGGGAGGGAGAAGAGTTATACTGTTTTAATAAGCTAAAAAAGGCATTACAAACAGCACCAGCTTTAACCCAAGTAGATTACTCAAAACCATTTATTTTATAAGCCAATGCAACTGATGATACTATCATTGCTGTGCTGTTACAAAAATGAAATGGAAAGCCAGTACCAGTCACCTACCTAAACAGACAACTATTAGAGGTAGACAGAGGCTTTAACATGTGCGAGAGAGCAGTACTGGCCATTGCTTGGGCTGTACAAGCAAGTGAGGCAACCACTAGGTTTAACCCCATCATAATATAGACTAAACACATCCCTTTAAAATGTTTGTTAGAAAACAAAGTCAAGGGAGTTAGTCTAACCCAACAAGCAAGGTGACTGTTAGCCCTGCAAGATAAAAACATTACCGTTGAGAAATTGACAGTGCCACACATGTTACAGTACCTGGATGACCAGAGAGAGCCACATGATTGTGGGGAGGTCCAGCAAATAGCAGCCAGAGAGTCACCTTTTGTGGATGGGCGTGGTGCAAATGGCTATAACACGCTCACGTGGATGGGCCAAGGTATTGGGAACAAGGAGTCCCATACGTAGGTGCAGCAGTGTATCATGACTCCGGGTGTTACCACCTAGAGGATAAAAGGCCCATACACAAACAGGGAATACTCATAAAGTTGTCAACAGGGGACTCCTCCCAGTTTGCAGAATTAGTAGCAATTTACGAGGTTATCCTGGCAAACCCCAAAGGCAGGTTAGGCATACATACAGACTCACAGTTTGCAGTGGGATCACTTACTACCTGGTTACTCATATGGGCTAACAGAGGTATGAAAACAGCAACTGGGGAGCATGTCAAATACAGAGAACCTTTACAGGCTATATTAAGGGAAGGGGATGCCACATCAGGAAGAATAGCTATATAAAGGTTAAGGCCCATGTTGACTCTAAATACGCCACTCCAGCAGAATTAGGAAATGATAGGGCAGATAAGCTCGCCAAGATGGCAGCAAAAATGGGGGACCCCTGGAAAGGGATTCGACCTAAAGCTCCCATTCACTCTGTGCAGACTAAACCAGGCATCAAAGTGCTACTGCCAACTCACAAACTGTTACCCAAAGCAAATTTGGGAGATTTGCAAAGCCAGGACCCTGGGATTGTAAATAAATGTGCGCAAACAAAAGAGGACCCCCAAAGTAATTACAGATTTAAAATCAGAGACAACATCCTGTTTAGACAGGAGGAGGATAAAACACTAAAATGGATACCTCCAAGTCAATTATATCATGATATCGACATGGAAAACCACCGCTGGTGTGGCCATGGGGGGGGGTCCAACAAAACCATGCAAATTATCAAATCTAAATACTGGTGGCCTAATATGGATAACACAATCACAGACAGTTTATGTCACTGTCTTATATGTTTGCAACAAGACCCCAAGAGGGGCAAAACAAAATTACAACCATTGCAGCTAGCAGATGGCCCCTGGGATGCATTACAAATTGACTATGTGGGGCCACTCCCAATGGCAAAGGGGGGATATAAGTACATGCTGGTTATTATAGACATGTTTTCTAAATGGGTGGAGGCATTCCCCACCAAAAACAACACAGCAATAACAATGGCAAAAACTCTATATAACCAGGTGTGCACTAGGTGGGTCTTCCCCAATATCACCGAATCAGATAGAGGTAAATCAAATAATGGCCACGATGTGCCAAATAATTGGAGTCCAACAAAGATACCACCTACCATATCATCCCCAGTCATAAGGAATGGTGGAAAGAATGAATAGAACACTTAAAAATGCATTAAAAAAGTGCATTTTAGATGCAGGAAAAGATTGGGTAGATCACTTGCCCTGGTATTCTAATGGCAGTCAGAGGGACTGTCCAGGCAAGCACTGGATTATCACCCTACGAATTAATGATGAGACAAAAGATGAGGTTAACGCACCCGGGAGATGTGCCTTCTCCAAGCGGGCCTATTAGTGATAAGGTAAAACATGAAAAGTTTCTGTCTGGGGTACAGTTACAATTGGAACAGTACCTAGGATTTGCCACTCAAAACATGGCCAGGGCACATGAAAAGAATGTAAACTATAGACAGCCCTCTATGGGATGGGCCACCCCAATAAAAGAGGGGGACATGGTCATGGTCCAAAATTGGGAACAAAAATCACCTTGGAAAGATGCCAGTTGGCTAGGACCCTATACCGTGCAAAAGAAATTGGGAGATACTGCAGTATATGTAAAGAGAATTACTAAAGAAATCAAACCAGTGCCCCACGCTGTGCAACAACAATATGGGGGACAATTAGCTTTTGTAAACAAAAAGAAAATACAAAAGACCAGGCCAGAATTATGGGTCCATGTTGACCAGTGTAAAAAGGTATCAGATAAAGCTGACTAGACAATGATACTGCATTTGATTTGTCTTTCTAGGTTGACACCATGCTTACATTACTACTATTGACGGTGGCGACCTACTATAAAGTGTCTTCTGACATACAAGTATATGTTGAGACCAATCATGTATCCATAGATTATGAGGACACTGCCCACTTGAGAATGAACTATACCAGAGACTGCAATGATGCTACAACCTATGTCCGAGATATAACCTGGATGCTAAACAATACGCAGATCAACATCTTGAGGTTTTGCCCTGAGAGAGGAAGTGGGCCAGTCAATGAACTGTTAAAATGGAAAACACCTTATTGTGACCTGCCTTAGTCACCCCACTGAGGATGGACTGAACCAGTTACTGGAACCCTGGTGTTGGAAAAGGTAGCCCCCGAAGATTCAGGCACCTACACAGTGACTAGTTCAACCTATACTTTAGTTACTTGGGTAAATTTGTCAGCAGCATTTGACACCGTAGACCATGGGGTGCTGCTTGAGTGCCTGAGATGCATCTGTGGTCTTTCGGCTTAGTGCACAGATGGTTTACTTCTTTCCTTACAGGTAGAACTCAGAGGGTGGTATCGGGGATTTTTTCCTCTGATCCCACTGCTCTGACCTGTGGGGTGCCTCAGGGCTCTGTGCTGTCCCCCATGTTGTTTGCGGTGTACATGCTTCCCCTCGGAGACATTGTTAGATGATATGAGCTGGAGTTTCATTGCTATGCTGATGATACCCAGCTCTGTCTTTTCAGCCTGACCAGAATAGAGCACTCGCAGTGCGTAACAGCTGTCTCAGTGAGATCCAGGATTGGATGAGGTCCAGTTGGTTGAAGTTGAACTCAGGGAAGATGGAGGTGTTGGTTGTGGATCATGGCCACCGGATTGAGGGGTTGGGGCACTTCAAACCTCGGGTTTATTCTAGGGGATGTGGGCTCCCGACCTCTAAATTGGCGAGACCTGGGGGTGATTATTGATTTATCAGCTGACACTCGCGGCGCAAGTGTCGGGTGGTTGCCGGGTGTCCTTTTACCATCTTAGGAACATTGCCAGGATCAAGCACCTTGTTCCATCCGGTGACCTTCCCACTCTGATCCACACCTTTGTGATCTCGCGTCTGGACTACTGCAACTCCCTTTACTATGGGCTGTCTGGGGTTGATATCCGCCACTTGCAGCTAGTGCAGAACTCAGCAGCCTGGTTGTTAACGGGGACTTCTCGTTCCTCCCATATTACACCAGTGCTCTGAGATCTGCACTGGCTGCTGATTCAGTGGTGGATCACCTTTAAAGTCAGATTGCTGACTTATAAAGCCCTACACAGGTTGGGCCCTGACTACCTGAAAGAGCTTCTGGTGCCTTACCTACTGATGCGACCACTCCGCTCTACCAATGAAGGGTTGTTAGAGATTCTGAGGGTTACTTTAAAATCTTTCGGCGCCCGAGCTTTTATGTTTGTGGTGCCGACCCTCTGGAATTCTCTACCACGTTGGATTAGAGAGTGCATGATGGTGGAGGGTTTTAAAAGGGGTTTAAAGTCCTTCCTATGGAGCAAGGCTTTTGCTGATAACACGCATGTTGATTAATTGGTGTGTTGCCAATTTAGTTTTTAAATATGTTTTAATATGTTTTATTCTGCATTTTATTGTAATGCACTTTGATTTTGAGAAAGGCGCAGATAAATAAAGTTATTATTAAGTTATTAAATGTTATCAGCATCCTGGGGGGGAGTTATCGACCATAAAACTAACCCTCGAGAGACCAGTGCACAAGTGACACTAACTGTTAACCCTGCCACATGTCCTAACCTCACTATAGAGCCAAACAGTGGGCTTACATCAACACCCACGGATCAAACTCTTGCAAGTGATGTACAATACGTTAGATTGCCTGTTAGGTTTGATTTTTCTAGTTGGAACTTGAATAGTACAAGTGATTGTGCCAATACAAATGTATCAAAATCTTATGCCACCATGCTATTAAATATGGTCAGTGATTTCCATGCTCGGGGGGGGGGTGTTTGTGACTATTAATCAGACCCATGAATCACCTAAAAGGAAAAAGAGAGGCCTGTCGGGTGACATAACAGGACTCTGGCTCTGGAATGAGTGTCTGGAATTGAGCCGATCTGGAAGCCATTACAGAACACCAAAATACTGTAAACCTACAGGAGGAGAGAGAGGTTCTCCTACCATTAGCAATCAACCAGGCTGGACTGGCAGCCGAGGAGCGACTGACCGTATATAATATGCATGAGATAGCTAAGCTTTTTAAACAAGTTGAGAATAAAATAAATGACATTATAGAGCATAATGAGGAAGTAGGGCACCGTACTATAGGGAAAGCTATAACCTGTTCTGCTTATGGATCTTATGTACTAACCACTGTAAATAAGCTGTTACAACAACTAAGCAACAAGTTGCCTGATCAAATGTCAGATGCACAAATCAAATTATGGTATTGCCCCATGTGTCGGGATGTCAGTGATTCCCACTGTTTAAACCCTTGTGTTTACAATACAGCCCCACCCATTTGGTGGGTAAGAAAAGTGGCCAAAGTGTATACAAGACCACAAAGGTTCAGGCCAAATAGCTTGCTAGCAGACACAATGAAGGTACTCCTCACTGTAAAATTACTCCAAGTACAGTATGCCGAGCAAAGGTATACTAGTGTTGTCAAGGTCCATTCTCTAGGTCAACTCCAGGGGGATTACTACACATAACTTGTGAACCCACCTAATTTACTAGTGCAGAATAAGAATGGGTCCTGGGTAGCGCCAAATTAACATTGTTGTGAGGAGATAAACAGCCAGTGGATCTGCCAGTGCAATGTTATGTCACAAATTCAACCAGTTTGTGGAGAACTTTCAATGAGAAAAATAAACAATAATACTGTGTGGTGTCCAGTTCAAATACAAAAATGGACCACCCAGCATGTAATCTCCACGTATAACTCTACTAATCAATATTGTATTGTAACAAATGTTAAAACATTAACACATCAAGGCAAAACCTGTCCTATTACCCAACATAACTTCTGCTTTGTACCTAATGGTGATGTACAAATTGGAGACTACACCTTCCATCCTATACCACATCATAAGTCATCTCAAATTAACATTCAGACTCAAACTCCCCATCAGGCATATCAAATTAATAACCATGCACCTGCATTTAAAGCACCAGTACCACCACTTACTCTAAATTTACAGAACCTGCTAGACCGTAAGGACACACATCTGATAAACATTGAGAATTCAGCACATAAAATACAGCTTAAAGTTCAAGGATTACTTAGTGATGCTGATAATGAACACTTGATATACAATACACTGGGTGGGCCATGGGGCGTGTTAATATTTAAAACCCTACTGGCACTACAACTGGTGTTGGTAGCCATTGTAATGCTTAGTGCATGCTGCCTAAGGCGCACCATCAGAGGCATGAGACAGGAAATGCAAATGCTGTGCAGAGCAGAACTTGTGACAGCAGCCATGTCATAATTAATAAATAGTCTCCAGACTGCATACTTATAGGAAAAGCCACCCAGATGGTCCCTAATAGGGCCCCCTATCAGAGGACTTCCACTACTGCACAGGAGACCTAAATTCTCCAAAATTGACTGGCTGTCTCCATAGGTACAAGGGGGGATTGTAACCATATAAGTGTACCTATGTCATCATCCACTGGCTCCAAACTGCCTAACCGCTCATGTGCACACAGTGGGTCAACTTGACCTAGGAGAAACAGTGAGTTTCACTCACACCATAGCAACATACAACAGCATGAGCCTGCATGTCCTTATATGGGTCTAGCAGAAACCAATGTGTAGAATGCAATACCCAAGAATGCCCAAACATGTCTAGACAAGTTCTGCCTAGATGCTAATAACAAAATGATTTTATTGGTACATGGGTGATTTTATGCTGGGGGAGATGATGTGTATATATATATATGCTTGCTTGCTTTTCCTAGGAGAAGAGAAAATGTAACATCAATGGCTGTATAGCACCACGCTAAAGTAAATGTATCTTTTACTCTTCCGACTGCGTCTGTGTCATCTGTATCATAATGTACAACTAGGTACTGAGGTAATGCATAGCCTGGAGGACCTCCAGCTATAATTCCTCTGCTACAATGTGCGTACAGCCCTACCGACGGCGTCAGTCAGTGGGCGGTGGGGTGGCATGCAGGTGGGGTGCTGCCGCCCGCCGCTGACTGGGGGAGAGCGGGGCTGTGGGGCTTAGTGGGCAGGTGGGGAGGGGGTCTGTTGGACCACCAGGGATATTGGATATGTTGTTATTTTACTTAAGCCCGTGATCGGGCTGACAGCAGTCCACTGGACCACCAGGGTTATTGTATTCTTTTTTTTTTTTTACTTAAACCTGCAATCAGGATGACAACAGTCCACTGGACCACCAGGGTTATTGGATTCTTTTTTATTTTACTTAAGCCCGCGATTGGGCTGACAGCGGTCCACTGGACCACCAGGGATATAGGATTCTCTTTTTGTTAATACAAATGCCCGCAATTGGGCAGACAATGGTCCGCTGGACCAGCAGATATATAGGATTCTCTTTTATTAATACAGAAGCCCACGATCGGGCAGACAGTGGTACACTGGCCCACCAGGGATATAGGATTATCTTTTATTAATACAGAAGCCCACAATCAGGCAGACAGCATTCCACTGGACCACCAGGGATATAGGATTCTCTTTTTGTTAATACAAATGCCTGCGATTGGGCATGGGGGCGCACCACGGAGGTGCAGCTGGAGCTCGGGTGGCCACCCACAGCTGGCAGCTGCTGTGTTGCGCCCTGCAATATGGCAGCTCACCTGTGGATGGCCAGCCGTTGATCCTTTTCTTTTTGGATTAACTTTGTGCAGTGGAAGTAGGGGTTGTGCATGCATGGACTCAGCACATCCCGTGCTGAATATCGGGATGTGCAGTGTATGCATGGGCACGCCCCTACCTACACCGCATACATTACTGATGCGCTCTGGTGCATCAGGATTTGTGCCAGGCACAATTCCCATTTGAATATTGCACCGGGGCTCATCAGTGGGTTGCGCATGGCGCAACACAGTTGAGTCATGCGCAACCCTTTTGAATATCTGGGCCAATGTTTATATTGATTTTGTCTCCCAATTAAATACTAAAAAGTTAGAAAATCAGGATCAAATCTATATCTGTATGTGTTGAGAGACATATGTTAAGCCATGTGTTTTATTGTAAAAAATTTTGATCAATTAAAACAATGTACCACTAACATTTATTTCACACACTGTTATTCAGTATTCAGTTGCAACTAAGTAAATGATTGATAAAATGGTAATATACTGATTATGTATACTTTATATATAATTAAAAATGTTAGTCACAAATCAAAAGGAACAGGTAAAGGGAGTAAAGGGGAATTTTAATAACATTTTGCATGATTAATCCCCAACTTTCTTATTTTAGGAATATTTCTCACCCAGTATATTAACAGTACAGGTATGATGGAACATTTGCACAAACAATAGTGGCAGTACTGTAGCATTCTATGCTACTACTCAATGGTCCACATAGGAACGGACTGTCGCCAGTAGAGGTGGGGTCATGAAATTGTAAAAATAATGACTCCGCTATTCAGAACAGTGGGGAAATATCTCAATATTCCTCAATGGTATCAGAGAAGGGGAAGGACTAGTTGTTGCAGACACTCAGTGAAATTTCGTCATGACTGTTGTATTACAGATACCCGAAATATCAGCTCATTTGTATTATTACATCAGCTCATGTTCCTTTTAAAGGCTAGCATCCCATACTGTGAGCTCCACCCACATAAAGCTAGACCTCCAGTTTAGATCTGACCTGCAGTACCGGCAGTTTCATGTGACACAACTTGTTGTATTTTACATTTACTAAATCTGTAACCCGGTAATATGAAGACAGCAGGGGTGGCTCCACTTGTTTAAAAGATGCATTGACGCACCGCTCCCTTCAATACAAAAGAATTGAAGCAAGTGGTGTGCCACCACACCTTTTCAGCTGCTGGAGTGTCCCATTCTACCTCCGTACTTCCAGATTCCTGTGTTGTAAACATTAAAATACAGCAAATTGCAGAACACGCCAATGTCGCTCTTGCTGGTCAGATGTAAGCAGGATGGTAAGCTGTCAGACAGAGGGAGCACGTATTTAGTTCTGCTCGCAATCGAGTTTAAAAAAAAAAAGATGTATGCTCCACTGCAGAGCATAACATTCTGATTTATAGCACAGAGCACGTAACTTTAACAAATATAAAGACTACTCCCATTACATGTTATATGTACAATCATGAATACAGCAATACGTTGTCAATGGTAAAACATTTTTTTACTGTATACTTTACTGATTAAGAATTAGATAGTGATCTGAAACCCTTCACTCTGTCAAACAATTATACATTGTCTCCCATACACATTTTTTTATGATTTCTGATTTTTATTTTTAGCTTCTACCATGGACCAGTTGTCAACATCATGTGTGGACTGTCAACCCTGAAAAATAAAGAAAAAGGTGATTACAAAATATACACAAATACTTGTCTTTTAAATACAGTCTATCTGCGTAGGTGATGATACAATAATATATAGCACCCATATGATTTAAATGGGATCTATGTAGATAGAATTACAAACCAGTCGAAATTACTTCAATTAAAGTGGGGGTGGGGTAGTTTGTAGAATATTCTTTCCACAAATGTCAGAAATCTGGAAATTTAGAGGGCAGCTTTGGAAGCATTAATGGAGGTCATCAGTCAGCAAGGGAACCTCTCAATGCAATAATATCCTTTTTGTGTCTGACTGGTCATCCACAATCAACGATGTTGACAAACAGAAGAAAAAGAAGAATATTGGGTAGGGAGGGAAGGGGACCACAGGGGAAATGTACAAACTCAATTGGTTCTGAATCTGGAAGCTCAGAGTGCTTGTCAGCGCTGTTGGGGCAAGAGGGAGTGGAACGGGGGACTGCTGCACAGCTGAGATTGGGGATTTAGAGTGGGATGCGATGGGGTGGACAAGACATAAATGTATGTAATACGTAATTAAAAGACATAGCTTCCACAAACATAACCTACACTCGCCATAGATTGGGAAGAGGGGGAAAGTACCAGAATTGCTCTGTGAGTGGGGAGTGGGTGAAAGTGGAATCAAGACGTGGAATAGTAGAGAAAGGAAGTGACAACTTTATAAGAAATAGAGAATAGTGCATGGGGAACCATGCGCAACCAGCCTATTGTGCCACAGAGGGGTTCTGATTGCTGCAGTAGGGTACAATCGCATTCCATGACCTTTTGAACTGCAGAAGAACAACATATTTATAACCTCCAGTTTCCATGCACAATAAGGGTCCACTATACACTATTAAGACTTACCACTCAGTAGAACAATATTTTAACATATATGTATATTTTTCAATTTGGTATAAATACACAATCAACTGCCGCAGTTAGCCCTCTTTCTAAGAGCAATAATACCCTAAAAGGTGAAAGATATGGGCAATATTGGACCTCCCAGGTGATATAAGACCCTCCGCCAGTGACATCGGGACTCATCACGCCCCTGGGTGGTCCGGTATTTCCAAATACTGCTCAGCCTGTTGGGCATTATTGCTTGCATATCACATACTTCCCCACCCTTTATTATATATTTTCAGTCAAGATGAACTGTCACATTTGTTAACATTAACATGGGATCATAGTACAACAGTACTCACAGTATTCTATTGTGTAAATATATTGTTAGTGACCACAGCTCGGGTACGTCTTCCTTCTTCAGAACACACTGCTTCGTCACTTGGGACCTCATCATCGTCATCATAAGGTGTTCCTGCAGCAGGATCTGGCAGACGAAGGCGTCTAGGATTAAAAATGTTACAGTTACTATAAAACATATTCAGTGTACAACATGTATGTATAGAAAATCAATGTATTTATACTTATTAGCCACTTGGCTCATTTTGATACTTGAATGGAAAGTCATCATGAATACATATATAACTGTAAAGTAATTTATCTGTTAAACTAATATATTACCAACCAGTGCTATTTTGGTAGGTAAAATATATGAAAACATTTGCCACTCATCCTGTCTCTTTCTACAAAACTGGCTGTTCATGAACAGTTCATTTGTCATTGTTTACATCCTGTCCAGAATGTATTTTCACACCACTGGCACCCGTAGAGACTGGCAGTCGTCAGGAGTGTGATTATGGATTTGTGGCTGTAATGCTCACGTCATTCCACCTCAACACAGCCTGAAGCCAATGACAGGCATCGCGGTGAGCCTTGGACTCTTCAACCCAAAGCTCACCCCATTCTCCTGTAGTGCACCTATCTCAGCGTATTTCATTGCATAATGTGATGAGCATAAGACCTGAGGAACCCACAATATACCACAACAATTATTGGTGTCTGCAGGGTAGGGCGAGGTGAAATGGCATGACTGTTATTGCAGACGACTCGAAGGCACACCCCAATGCATGTCAGTCAGTCAGTCTCTACATAGTGGGGTGGAATTGGCGTCATAATACTTCACTGTTACTTTTTCTTTGTTGTGTGTGCTTTTTCCTCAGCTGTCACCAATAGCTCTACTGCAAATGCCGACATCACATAGAACCCATTCCATCATCTATGCAAGCAATAATACCCGACAGGGTGGGTGGTATTGTGCAATACAGGACTGTCCTGGGGCGTAATGAGGCCTTATTGCCCCGGAAGGTCCGGTATTGCCCATACCGCTCACTCTGGAGGGTATTACTGCACTTAGAAAATGGGCTACCTCTGGCAGTTTTATGTTCTTTTTTTTAGAAAGTTACACAAATAATTAGAAAACTATAGTAACTATAAAAGAAGTCTTGTGCTTGCAAAGTAGTCCCTTGCGTTTTGTGGTGTTCCATCTTCTGTTGCCACCTCCTCCCCCACAGATAATCATTCGGTTGTAATTCCCCCCCCCCAAACAATATAGGAGATTTGTTTTTTAAGTTCACCTTACCAGTAATCTACAAGAAAAAAAAAAAGGTTTTGTGCCCTACCTGAAGAACTGTTGTTGTTTTTTTATTTGTAAATTACGACTGTTAGCTGTGTGACCTTGGTTGACCCTGCCTCACAGAACCAGGAAGTGTAGAGTAAGATGTACGATGTGGAATGGCAGTACTGTTTTTTTTAAGATTAATAGAAACTCATCAGGGTGTTACATTTTAAATTTAAGCTCATGACAGCATAAACTATTGATAGTCCGTTCACGGCTTCATGCTGACTGGTGTACTGCTCGGGAGCTAGAACCATAATTGTGCTGGGTTCAATAAGAAAAGATGCCGGTAACAAGGCAGGTTGCTGCCAGGCAGCCAACAGACTGGAAGTGAAGCATTTCCATGGTGCAAACGCTCAGTAAGACAAAAAAAAAAATTTGTGACAACTGGATTTAAAGTGACTGGGGTTGGGGAGAGAAAGGAATGCTCCGGAGTGCCAACGGTTTGGTTGTGTAGGACACCTGACTAAACTGTGATGGGCTCTGCAACTGAAAATGTTCTGGGACACTGCAGTGGAGAGTTTTCATGTTTTTTTTTTTTTTAATTCATGAAACAGAGAAGTCAACCGGGACCTTGGTCGGCATAGGAGCTCTGACTTGGGGGGGGGGGGGATCTGTTTTGCTCGCTAAGTGAGAGAAAACATGGTGGAGTTTTCAAATCAGGTGCCCACTGGTTCAACAAATTATGAAGCAGCATGGGCACAGTGATTAGAGTGATGAGCGTGGTAGGGTTGGCATGGCTGGCACTTTTAACTTACAGGGCTCTCACTGTAAGTTGATGTACCCCATGCCATCCAATCAGTTTTCAATATTTCTTTTTCCCCATTCTTTTACACTGCTGAATATGTGAAGTTATGCACTATGACTCTGAAGCGGCTTTCTTAAACTGTTGGTGGAGTAACAATTTTATAAAAAATCGCACTATAAATGAGGAAAACATTCAAAAGGTATACTTTTTTTAATAGTTTAACCAGGAATGGCACACTAAGCAGAAAGCTTTTCTACAAGTGCAACCTGGGAGCATAGGGAAGTTATGCATCTTGCTCAGGGTCACACAATATGCAAGCGGAGGCTGTGGGATTCAAACCCAGGTCTCCGGATTTGCAACTCAAAGCATTAAACCACTGTGCTATACTGCCTCCCTGGCATACTTTTAACACTTTTATTTTGTAGTCAGCTGTATGATAGCAATAAGGCACTTCCAGGAGTTAGCTTACCAGTCACTTGATCACC
The DNA here is from genome assembly GCA_016271365.2 of Neoceratodus forsteri. NCBI lineage: Eukaryota > Metazoa > Chordata > Ceratodontiformes > Ceratodontidae > Neoceratodus > Neoceratodus forsteri. The sequence goes on from CM057456.1 coordinate 388,303,168, forward strand.
CCATACTGATAATATGGCCCTTGATGGCACCTCATACCACATGACACCCCTGGAGGAGATTAACAGACTGTTAATGTGACACAGATCATGCCTTATTGCTTAATTTTTACCTATTCTGTGCTATGCTTATACAGAAAAGGGGATCTATAAATTCTCTTTTATTACATAAAATGGTCTCAATAATGCCACACTCCAAATTGCTGTAATGATTCCATAATCCTTACATTAATCCCAGTCACACTGTAATATATAGCATGATAACAATGGCACACGGATTAATCCTGTCATCTTTCCATCATCTAGCTCTGCTGAATGACTGGAATGATACATTCTTGTTTTGAACTATCACTTTCACGTGACTGAGCGAATAACAATATCATTACAAATCTTTTTTTTTGTTTTCTGGTAACTCTTTCTCAATCAAGTCACTGGACATGCAGGCATCTCTCCAGATACTGCAGTCAGTTATGTTGCCTCTACCACCCATCATGCTCTTCCCATGACTGAGACATCAAATGCTGAATCCTCCTTACCAACAATACAGAATGGAGAGACATGACCATGAAGAGTCATGTGGTGATATGATCTGGGAGAAGGGGAAGGGATGTGGCATTGAATTTGTGGGCTCAACTTACTCGCCTTACCTTTACCTCCCAACCAAATGGGGCTTCTTTTGAGACCACCATTGAGCAGTGCATCATCCGGAGTCCTCCATGGGAAGACAGAGCAGTCGTCCAGATGCTCGATCTCATCCCTCCTCTACATACACCCGGTGGTCAGACTCCATCTCCAAAACTGGGTTGCCAGCATGACGCCTGCTATAGCATCCAACGCCTCAACCCTCAGCAGCACTGGGTCTAGTCATTATCCACCTAGGTACTAATGACCTGGCAAATGGGGAGCCAAAGGAAGTTCAGGAAGAGTTTAGGAAATTGGGGAAGGATCTCAAGCAAGTAGCTACTTCTGTCACTTTCTCAGAAGTACTACTTGCGAGAGACAAGGGAAAACATGGGGTGAATGCACCAGTAACTTTAACTCATGGTTGAAGAACTGGTGCTGTGAGGAAGGGTTTGGATTCATTGGTGACTGTGGACCCACCTTGAGGGATGGAGGTCTGTTCAAGCCTGACGGCCTGCATCCATCCTGGAGGGGAATCCAAGCACTCAATGATAAGTTTAAATGCTACATTGACAAGCATTTAAACTAGCAAAGGGGGGTGGCAGGCCAGCAAGGAGGGTACTTACTTGCTCACCCCCCACAGCTAGCAGCGGAACCAGTGAACCAGATCAGTGGCTATCTCTACAAAGCAGTGTGCAAAAGATGGAGATTAGCACCCAAGAGGTGGATAGGCAGAAAAGGGGCAACATTCAGCAGAAGGGCAGACAGCAAGGAGAACCAGGGATAAAGGACAACCAAGGAAGGGGCTGGACTAGAACAGCGAAACAGTCTAGAGAGGTCAAATCATGGAAAGCCATGTGTGCAAATGCCAGGAGCCTTAGCAACAAGATGGAAGATCTGGAGGCTGTCATGGTGCAGTCAGACCTGGACATTGTGGCCATCACTGAAACCTGGTGTAATGATAACCATGACTGGAAGATGGCCATATCTGGCTACAACATATTCAGAAGAGACAGGGCAGGCAGGAAGGGGGAGGAGGAGTGGCACTGTATGTGAAAAATGACATAAGGGCCACAGAGATCCAGGAGGAACAAAATGGGGGAGCGATACTGTGAGTTAAGCTGGAAAGGAAAATGAGGCCAGCCATCTGCACTGGTGTGGTCTATAGACCACCAGCCCAGGAGGAAGAAACGGATAGGGAGCTGATGCTAGCCATCCAAAGGATGGCAGACAAGGGTGAGGTAGTACTGGTAGGAGACTTCAGTATTCCAGACATGGACTGGAGCATCCCAGCAGCAGCATCAACTAGGAGAAGATTTATCCTGGACTCCCTTCAGGGTGGTCCTCAAGCAACTGGTCATGGAACCAACTCAGCAGAAGGCAATACTGGACCTTGTGCTCACAAACGGGGACAGTGTGATGGGGGTAACAGTGAGGGAGCACCTGGGGAATAGTGATCACCAGTCATTGTGGTTTGAAATCACAGAAAGAGTGGAACCAAACCACACAAAAACACGTATCCTGGATTTTAGGGGGGCAGACTTGGGAAAATGGGGAGATACTTGAAAGAGGCATTAAGGGAATGGGGCAGGAATCAGGGGTTGAGGAACAGTGGGCAGTATTTAAAATGGGGATTACAAGAGCAACAGAATTATGCATTAAGCAGGTTAGCAAGAGGAAAAGGAAGAGGAGACCATTATGGTTTTCCAAAGAGGTAGCAAAGAAAGTGAAAGCCAAAAAGATTGCATTCAGGCAATACAAAAAGACACAGGCAGAAGGGGATAGGGAGAAGTACCAGGAGAGGCAAAGGGAGGCAGGGAGGTCAGTAAGGGAAGCCAAAGCTCAGACAGAAGAACACATTGCAAAATCAGTGGGTAGAGGGGACAAAACCTTTTACAGGTACATAAGTGAAAAAAGAAAGGCAAAGGGAGGGATAGTGAGACTGAAGGGGGAGGATGGGGGCCGCATGGAGGATGACAACAATAAAGCTGACATATTGAACAGGTATTTCTGCTCAGTCTTTACTGAGAAAGAGGAGGGTAATGGGTCAGAAGGGAGTACAAAGGGTGAGAATGGTGCAGAAATGGACACAAGTCCCTTTACACAAGAAAGGGTCCTGAAGGAACTGGAAGTAATAAGAGTTGATAAAGCAATGGGGCCAGATGGGGTGCACCCCAGGGTCCTTAAAGAACTAAGAGAGGTGGTGGCTGAACCTCTGGCTATCCTGTTTAGCCGATCACTGAAAACAGAGGAGGTACCCAAAGACTGGAGGATAGCAGATGTAGTCCCCTTATACAAAAGTGGGAACAAAGAGGAAGCGGAGAACTACAGACCAGTCAGCCTCACCTCGGTAGTGGGGAAGATCATGGAAGCACTACTGAAGGAGAGATTGGTGGAACATCTGGTTGTCAATGGACTACAGGACCCAAGGCAGCATGGTTTCACCAGGGGGATGTCATGTCAGACCAACCTCGTTGAATTTTTTGACTGGGTGACTAGGGAGGTGGATCAGGGAGGGCAGTGGACATGGCCTATCTGGACTTCAGCAAGGCCTTTGACACTGTGCCACACAGAAGACTATTACACAAACTGGGGAATATGGGTGTGGGCAGGACAGTAGTGTGGTGGGTAGGTAACTGGCTGGGCGGCAGGACACAGAGGGTGGTGGTAAATGGCTGTCACTCCACAGAGGGAAGGGTGACCAGTGGGGTACCACAGGGATCAGTGCTGGGATCGGCCCTATTCAACATCTTCATCAGTGACATTGCGCAGGACCTAGAAGGCAGAATTTCACTATTTGCTGATGACACAAAGCTCTGTAACAGAGTAGACACACCAGAGGGTGTATACAGAATGAGAAGGGACCTGCAGAAACCTGAAGAATGGTCAGGGGTTTGGCAGTTGAAATTCAATGCAAATAAGTGCAAGATAATGCATATGGGGCACAAAAACCCTGACACAATATATCAGTTGAGGGGTGAGATTATAGCATGCACCAAGCAGGAAAGGGATCTTGGGGTTATCATCTCTGATGACCTCAAGGTAGGGAAACAGTGTGACAAGGCAGAAAGTAAAGCAAATAGGACGCTGGGATGCATAGGCAGGGCATCACCAGCAGGAAAAGGGAGGTCATAATTCCACTATACAAGACACTAGTGAGGCCCCACCTGGAGTACAGTGTACAGTTCTGGAGACCTTACTTACGTAAGGACATAGACAGAGTAGAGAAGGTTCAGAGAAGGGCAACAAAGATGGTGCATGGATTGCATCACAGGTCCTATGAGGACAGGTTGAAGGAACTGAACATGTACTCCCTGGAGGAGAGGAGGGAGAGAGGGGATATGATAGAGACATACAAGTATCTTACAGGGAGGAACAGGGTACAGAAATACAGTATTTTTAAGCAAAAAAGATGTTTCAGGACTAGAGGGCATGGGATGAAGTTGGAGGGAGGACGATTCAGGGGAAATGTGAGGAAGAATTTCTTCACAGAAGGGGTGGTGGACAAGTGGAACACCCTGCCAGAGGAAGTGGTGGGGGCTGAAACAATCACGGGATTTAAGAATGCATGGGATAGACATAAAGGAATTCTGGAGGTCAGGGGTAAGGGGAAACAGACTTCTAGCAAAACATAAACTGAACTTACAAGCTCAAATGGGCAGACTGGGTGGGCCATAGGCCCTTATCTGCCGACACTGTCTATGTATCTATGTAGTAAAGATATCTGTAAATGAGAAAACACATACAAATCAGTGCCAAGCTGTCACCATACCAATTTTGTAAATGTGCAAATGAACGAAGATTTACCTTACTTAGCATAACTATGCAGAACAGCAGTTGCAGCAGCAATAGTACATGCGCGTGCAGAAGCCGTACGAATCTCCCCGTGTAAAACATGAAATCTACGTTTCCATACTCCTATGCACCTCTCAACCAAGTTTCTGGTTTTCATATGAGCCACACTGCATTTCTCTTGGGCAATTCCACGAGGGTTCATATATGATGTCAACAACCAGTTTCTCAAAGGGTAGCCACTATCACCAAAAAGAAAACCCTTCACTGTTCCAGATTCAAATAAACTGAACATCTCACATTTGTGTAAAATACATGAGTCGTGCATACTCCCAGGCCACATTGCTACAATATTTAAGACGGTGAGTGATGCAACACATATTATCTGAACATTGATAGAGTGAAATCCCTTGTGATTTACATATATAGCTTCTTGTAACACTGGAGCCTGTATCCATATGTGGGTACCATCAACAGCCCCGACAACTTTGGGAAATCCTGCAGCATCAAAAAAAGCTGCCTTCATCTGTCTATGTCACTGATTGTCTATTGGATAGTTGACATACTTCCTCAGTAAACTGGCTAGTGCAATTGATACCCTTCTCACAATACCGCAGACAGATGCTTCGTGAACACCAACAAAATCCCCAACCATGGTATGGAAACTTCCAGTGGCATAAAATCTCAGTGCTAAACACAGTTGTATTAATGCAGGAATACTGCAGCTCCTTCTTGTTGATGGATCCAATTGTGGCCTGATTTCTTCCAGCAAAGTTAGGATATTCTCCTTCCTGAACCTCAGTCTGTCAAACACAGAATTATCTGTAAAATGTTCTAGTGGGTTTTGCCTGTCTAGAAAAACCCTTTCTCTCCTAATAACTCTTTCTCTGAGATGACTCAGCACAAGCATCCTTCTTGCAGCCATTTTGGACATCTGCTTATGTATCCATAGAAGCAAATCCCAAGTCACAGTTTTAGCCTACTACTAGGTAGGCTAAAATTAAAGACTAAGTCTTAACTCCAAGGCTGACTTAAATTTCTTTGTGCAACTGACTTAAAAGCGAGTAAGTCTAAGCCTCCGATTTAAGACCAAATATCAGACTTACATCAAGACTTAAACCTTTTGTGCAACCGGCCCCTGGTCCTTAATATCTAAATTAAAGCTTATTCTATAAGAATTAGCTATTAAATCAGGTAATAACAAAACTATTATTTTTTTCTCCTTAATGTCTTCATTAATTTAATAAAAACAAAATCAGTAATAGATATTTATAAGCTAATTGTAGACTGCTTATAAGGTTACTTATAGCACAATACAAGAAGTCTAGAGAAAAAAGTCTTTCAGAAGTAAAGATAAAATCTTAAATACAGTTGCGTGCAGGTTCATATACATTACTGTCTCTTGAAATTTCAAAAATTCTCAGGTACAATACTTGGAACCGGTTTCTGTTCAGTTGTAATTGGTACTGAAGGTTCTGCTAGTGTTTCATGGTGTCCTGAGGAATCTTCAGCTAAGTGAATCTTGTGCAGTTAACAGAGGTGGTAGTCTACTGAGTAAATATTCTACTACACTAGAAGCCACTTAATCGGGATGTGGTAAATGGGGACATCCACTTTATTGGGATGATTCCCCCTGGGCACCAATTAAGTGGCTATGTATTTCTATGTAGGCTGTTGTCTCTTTATAGGGACAGAAGCACCGGATAATTGGGTTGATTCAGTCCCACTCTCCCATTCTTACATGCTGCTTAGGTGTGAATGGCCCCAGGTTTGCCTCACGAGTAGGTGACAATGAGCTGTTTGATGCTACTACAGAATAGTCCTCCCCCAGTACAGTACACATACCCAGTACAACGCCCTGTGTACCTTTTTTCTTTAGTGTCACTGTCATCCTCAGCCCTGCAAAATTTGTCCTGAGTTGCTCTCACTTTTTTTTTTCATCTCTTATGATGGGCCGGTGGGGAGAAAAGAGAGCTGGAGCGGACCCCATGTCACACTGAAAAAACAAGAGCTGGAGCAGACCATGTGTCATTGTGGGAAAAAGGAGAGATGGGGCAGACTGCGTGACAGACTGTATTTTTGGAGGTGTGTTTAGTTTCACTGTCATCCTCAACTCTGTAAAACATGTCAAGCATTGCATTTTTTTCAGTTTCTCATGACATGCCATCGGTGAGATGAGAAAAAGAGAGCTGGAGTGAACTGTGTGTCAGTGTGGGAGAGATGGGGCTGACTGTGTGACAGACTGTGTTTTTGGAGGTTTGTTTAATGTCACTGTCATCCTCAGCCCTGTGAATGACTATTTTTCCCCCCATCTTCTCATAGCGTGCTGTCAAGGAGAAAAGAAAGCTGAAGTGGATCGCTTGTCACACCTCTCACACCGAAAAAACTGCAGTAATACTTATGTACAATACTGTATTGCACTTTTTAGCATCAGAAGGGAGACAACTTGCTTACTGGGACAGAAGATAACAGGGTAGAAGGAGGGCAGATAGCATCAGTAGCAATAAGCCTATTGAAGCAACAATTGGACAATTGAAAATGCTGTGTCTGGATAATTGAGATGGCCACTTAATTGGGACAAAAAGACAGCCACCGGGGTGTCCCGATTAAACAGTTTTCTACTGTATAAGCTCCTCACCTGATACAAAGGATTCATTAGTCTTCTCCGGAATTTTAAAAGGTACAGATGTGTATTTATTTATTTGAAAATTTGCAACTTTGAAAGGCTCACTGAGCCGAGGATCATTTTGAGGAAGGGGGAAGAGAAAGAGGGTACAATAGTACAATAAACACAACAATGAGAGTACAGTATCACTGACAGGATATGAAGTGCATACATAGTACAAAAAAAAAATAAGATAAAAGTTTAGCAGCAATGGTAAAATCACAATGTGGAACAATGAGCAGATTAAAGGTACACAATAAAGTGACGATGCAGGAGAATACAGATGGTAAAAATTATACCAATTGTTTGGTGCATTTGAGGCCAGTCAGTGCCATTGAAGGAGAATGTAAAGCAGTAATGACGGCGTAACAGAGACTGCGAGTGGATGGTCCCACCTGCTGCAATAGAATGGCAAACATTAAGTGAGGTGAAAGCTAGCTACTACAGCTGTTATAATGGATATTCTGAAGAAAGTTGGAGCATCAGTTTATGCATCAGAGAATTTTCATTCTGATTGTTTAGTTTCTCTTTTTTTGATATTTGAAAAGTCTTTATGCTGGTCATTGTTGCAGAAAATATCTCGGACAGTGTTTCCTACTCAGCTTACTGAATAAACCAGATCACCAACATTTCTTTTGGCTCTTGTGTCATACATTTATCACAGTAAAATGACCCTGTAGCATTAGTTCATTTGGTGTGGAGGAGGCAGCACTGTGGTTGGGACTTCCAATTAGATGTTTAAGGCTAGTGCCATCCTGATGCTGGGCACCTCACCACAAGTTATTTACCATCAGTTGATGGTGTGCTGTTCACCAGGGTAGCTGCATTCACCTCAGCCTGCCCTCTGTAGGTGTACGTCACCTGAGGCATGGTTGTCCTGAAGACCTACCTGTACCCAACAATCATTCTGCCTTCATAAAACACTATCCTGTGCTTATCAACTGGCATTTTAAGCTTAATTCCTGGCTGTCAGAGGCTCTACCAATCAGTAGGCTTCATGGTTTGGCATTCTGCTAAACAAGCCACCATCACCATGAAAGAGTTTTCATAGCCATGAATGAGTTTAGTAGAGCTGTGTGAAATGAAAACATTCTGACTTCACAGAATCTTGATGAAATTTTGTAAAATTCCATGAAACTTTGCAGAATTTCATCGGATCCAGTGGAAGCAATGACTTTGCGTTATTCTGCCTTCCCAGACCACTACTCTGCCAAATTTAAGGTGAAGTGCATTGCAGGCAGTACACTTCACCTCACGTTGCCTTATTTTTGAGCTTCAAAGGTGAATTTTGCAGTGATTCATGGGATTTCAGGTCACATGGGCTCTATATTGATCTGCACAGCCTCAGTTCAGAGTAGTATGAGCAGGAAGGAGTAGGAGACAATGTGCTCTGATAGCTGTCTGTGACAGGAATTTTGTAAAAGTTGTTCAGAAAACATTTTTGTATTTTTTGAGCGGATCCAACTTTAGTTCATCAATTGTAGAAAACCCTCCTGTGCTCATATCATCAAGCGTTTTTGTTTTTGTGTGGATTTTGAATGTTAATTTACAACATTGAGTGTGTGTGGTGAAAGCCAGTGAATGGGTGCTTTGGGGGAAGGGCGTATCTGTGGTGTGGGAAGATTTAAGTTGGAGAAATAGTGATTTCTTTGTTTTTTGGTTATATTTTTGTTATATAACTGACTGTGTTAATGTACACACAGAAATATTGTTAGTAATAGTAGAAATTTTCTTGATGTTTGTTGTGTGGATGTGGTGCAGCAGTTCATAAGTTCAGGTTGTTTACATTACAAATTTACAATACATAACGTGGCATAATACTGAACTTTTGCATTTGCTATGCATTCCTCGTTCAGCATTGTGCACAAACTATTCTGTGTGTGAGTGTGTGTGCAATGTTGTGTGCATCAAATAATACACCTTTTATTGTGCATAAACCGTTCTGTGTGTGAGTGTGTGTGTGTGCAGTGTTGAGTTCATCAAATAATACACTTTTTATTGTGCCACAGACCAGTGTAATTGCAGGCGCAGCAGTGTGAACCTGCTATCCACTGCAGCTGCCTGATTTTGTACTGCGATCGTGGTATCTGTTCTTAGTTTTGCTGCTTGTAGTGCCGTAAAAATCTGCACTGTCTACATTCAGTGCCCCCCCAACCCCATGTTCAAAAGGTATTTTTTACCAGATTGTATTGTATTTGTGACCTCACCAGCACCACTGGTTACTGAAGTTGTTTTAATTCTGTGACAGACTCAGAGTAGTCTCTTATCTGTTGCTGAAGCCACAGTTGTTTATTTGGCTTCACATCCAGCATCCTTCCAATCAGAGAGTGAATGTATGAAAATCTGAATTTGGTTATAATATTTGTGGTAGATCCCCCAAAATGCCTGCAAAGAGATGTGCAAGCAAAGCTGTTTCTCGCCATGGCAATGTTGGCAGTAAGATGGTCTGTGGATGTGATAGTAGTATGCAGATACAGAAGTGCATTGCTGATGTGAGGAAAGGTATTTCTCCTGCAATGTGTTTTACAGACCAATCAGTAGCTTCACTCATAGTTGGAGGAGATGATGTTTTCCCAGCCAGTGGTGTTAGTGTTACTGGTGTTAGTGGTGGTGCAGGTAGTATTAGTATTGTTGTGTCAAGTTCTAATTCCAACCAGTGTACCGTATCCAAAAATATTGAGTGTGAAGCAGTGCAAGTGAGTGGTAGCATAGATGATGTCATACTTCCCAGTAACATCCCAGTAACTGAACCTGAAGATTCTGAAAATCATGTCAACGATAGCATACAATGTGATATTCCATCCACTGTGGCACTTAATGTCATGCATTTTCCATGCAGTGATTCACAGTGTGGCGAAAAAATATCATGTGATGGTGGTGTAGATGCTGATGATGAATATGATGATGATGTTGCTGTTGTTGCAACATGCAGTCCGCATGCTAGCATCCAAGCAGAAGATGTGGATGTGTGTGACGTTGATGAATATGATGATGATGTAATTGATCCCAGTAGGGAACTGGAGAAAAAGAAATTAAAAGTGGCTGTGTCTGAGTCTGTTTGCAGGAATCCCCCCCTGTAAAAACTTGTGATCAACCGGTTTTAGTTGATGATGATGACCCAGTAATCAATATGATAGGTAGTCGTGGTGGTCAGTTACAGTCCAGGTGTGCAGTGCCTGAAACATCACATGCCCCCCCCACTTCAGTGCTTAAAATAACAGACTTAAATAAACCGCATCATGGACATGTTAAAAGCAGAGCATCACAATCCCTTGTTTGGGATTTTTTTGTTCAAGATGCAAATGATGATTCAGTTGCAATCTGCCAGGTTTGCCATGTGCGTGTGAGTCGAGGTAAAAAGGGGAGCCATCTGGGCACAGGAGGACAGCATACGCATCTTAAGAATAGGCACTTGGCACTGTGGACCCAGCACAAGCTGTCAGCTAATACCACTGTGGAGCATTCACCCGCATCACTGGTAACTATAACCAGCATGTTATCCCTTCCATGACTGTTAAGCCCAGTAGGAAATTAAACGTGTGCAGTAGTGAGGTAATAAGAGCAGATGATTACTATAGGCATGATGAGGTGGAGGACAATAATGACTTTGAAATGTTGTCCAGTGCTGGTGAGAGTAGCAGTTTTTGTGGTGGTGGTGGTGGTGAATGCAGTATGTCTAGTGCAAGTGGCACATCAAACCCGGTTAGCAAATCTGGCAAAACAACAGCATCTCTGGGTTTATCATCATCACCTGTGCAACCATCTTCATCAAATGTCCACACTTCACCCCCTGCTAATGCCATTCATCACACAGCACAACCACTTGTGATCAACACACCCCGTGTAAAACGTTTAAGTCAGCCCACGTTACAGAGTGTTTTTGCGCATAAGCTGAAGTACCCCCAGAATCATACAGTGTCACGTGAACTCAATGCTGTTGTAGCGGGAATACTGGCAATTGATCTTTTGCCCTTCTCCTTTGTGGAGAATTCTGGGTTCTGGCAGTTTGCTGAACATGCCTGTCCAAAATGTAAAGTCCCATCCAGGACATACTTTTCTACCTGTGCTGTCCCCGAGTTGTTCCGCACTGTGTCCGACTCAGTAAGACATGCCCTTCAACATTCCTCCTCGCCATTCATCAATTTAAGTATGGATATGTGGACAAGTGGCAAAACAGCGAGGAGTTCATATTTGTGCATAACTGCACACTGGGCACAGGTGCCAGGGATTGTTTGTGATGTTGGTAGTGTGAATAATCAGTGCAGTAAGGTAGATTGTTGCGGTAGCAATCTTCCAGGAATTTGACAGTATGCAACGATTGCTATGCGCGATGTGACTTGTTCACACACTGGTGAGAACAGGTTGTACATGGTACTGCCTGAAATTGACAGATGGTTAAATCCTCTGTCCCTGAGAGCTGGGTTCATAGCAAATGACAATGGGTCAAATGTGGTGAAATGCATCACGAATGGTGTTTTTTTTTGTGTTCCATGCATGGCCCACTGTTTAAATCTTGTGGTTCAGAAGTTTCTGCAGCACCCTGATATAAAGTAAATACTGACCATTGCATGACGTATCTGCTCTCACTTTTCAAGATTTGGAAAGGCCCATGACCAACTGTGGCAGTTGCAGATACAAAACAGCCCCGCTTGAAGCTGGAAGTTGTCACCCAATGGAACTCCACTTTATACATGGCAGAGAGGTTGTATGAACAATACAAAGCCATCTCAGAATATCTTGTTATGCACACTAGCCGTGACAGTTCCGGGGCCTCCATGTCTATGATGGCTGAACAGTGGCACCTCATGGACTCTGTAATAACAATTTTGCAGCCTTTTGAACATGCCACACAGGCAGTGAGTGGCGAGTCTGCCTCCATTGGCCAATCAATTCCACTGTTGCGGGTGCTGAGGCAGACATTGGTGAATGTACAGCATAGCCTTGATGTTGCCAGAGACAGTGGTAGCAGTATGTTGTTGCAACACATGCTAATAGTATTTGACCAGAATCTTCACTTTGTGAGCATTCAGCATAATGACAACTTTGCCATAGCAACAATGCTGGACCCATGATACAAACGTGGAATTGCATCAGTACTGGAGGGAGGGCCTGAATAGGTAAAAAATATCAGTGGTCAACTGGTGCGCTTGGTTCATGGGGCACAGAAGTCACGTGCCAAGGTCAGCAAACCTCAGCAGCATAATCCAACTGAAAATGTACCTAGAGGACCATCAAGCATATCCTGCAAGGGGAAGTGGACTGCAGTTCCAGGTGGTCTGTCATCCAAAGTGACTGGCGCAACCCGCTTTGGGAGCCTTTGTCCGAAGTGGGTATTTGTGAAATAAATGATTCGGGAGAACAGGATGATGCATCAACAATTGGACTTAGTGTGGCACAGAGAATGGTTGAGTCATATTTGTCTGAAAACAGGCATATGACATTAACTGAAGATCCTCTTTCGTACTGAAGTGGAAAGGTCAGTGAATGGCCAGAGCTGACTGCAGTGGCACTGAAGTACCTCACATGCCCGCCCTCCAGTGTAAGTGTTGAGAGGGTTTTCAGCTCAACAGGTGCAATAATCAGGGATTGTTGGACAAACCTGTCTCCTGCAAATGTTAGTTGGCTAGCATTCATTAAAATGAATGAGAGGCACATACCAGCACAAACTGCAACCACGGTATTCATACCCCGGCCTAATCATGGTGGTCTTACTGATGTGGAAATGGAGCATCCTGGTGGCACTGGCAGTGGCTGCCTGAAACAGCCCACCACTGACGTAGATGACAACACAATGGATAAAGAATTTCCCAGTGGTCAGACTTCAGACATCAATGACTGTGAGGGCAGCCTTCTTTATGAGGATGATGATGTGGTTAATGTTGGCAGGTTTTAACTGAAGTTTTTAAAAAGCGGTGTGCCCCCCCAGACCACCACCACTGGGCCTGATGTTAGCCACTGCCACCATGAGTTTGTCTGCTCCCCTGAACCACCACCACCACCACCAGGACTGATGTTAGCCACTGCCACCATGAGTCTGTCTTCCCCCCAGACCACCACCACTGGGACTAATGTTAGCCACTGCCACCATGAGTCTGTCTGCCCCTTAGACCACCACCACCGGGACTGATGTTAGCCACTGCCACCATGAGTCTGTCTGCCCCCGAACCACACCACCACTGGGACTGATGTTAGCCACTGCCACCATGAGTCTGTCTGACCGCAAGACCATCACCACCAGGGCTGATGTTAGCAACTGCCACCATGAGTCTGTCTGCCCCCGACCACCACCACCGAGACTGATGTTAGCCACTGCCACCATGAGTCTGTCTGCCCCCCAAACCACCACCACCACCCAAACTGATGTTAGCCACTGCCACCATGAGTCTGTCTGCTCCCCGAACTACCACCACCACTGGGACTGATGTTAGCCACTGCCACCATGAGTCTGTCTGACCCCCGGACCACCATCACTGGGACTGATGTTAGCCACTGCCACCACTGAGTCTGAGTCTGTCCGGACCACCACATCCATCAGCCAGAGACACAAAGCTTCTTAATATTTAAACCATAAAGTGAGTGTGTGTACTCATGTTTGTTATGCTGCTTCACTTTCTTTAGTTGTATGTTTTGTTTTCTGTAGCTTTTCAGAGCCACAATGGTAAAACACATACGGTACACTTCTTTTGTTTCTTTTACAGGGTAACAAAAAAAGGCTCCATCGCTAAAACTCGTTGGGAATGGTACTGTAGCTATACACAGAGAGGAAGCGATGTAATATCTATGTGAAATCCATTCTGGTAAGTATGAAGATCTTATTTCATCCATTTCATTGTTTTGTAAAGACTGCAGCAAATATTGCACACAGGTTGTGTTAGTTGACAATATGTGGGTTTGAAACACAACTTGAATTTAGATTGAGATTTGAGAACCAGGGAGGGACACATAACAATTAAGTTGTAAGAAGTCATTCATTTCTTTTTTTAAGAAATTTCCAGATGCTTTGTTGTTCTGTCAAAGTGGCCTTATCCAAAAAAGTTCTTCAACATCGGGCACCCCCTTCCCCCGAGCTTGGGCACACATGCAACATACAGAAGTCATTTCATTAGATGACCATGATCATCCTGACGCAACCAGACTCCAGAAGGATGCTGATGAAATCTGTGAAGACGTAACAAAATAAAAAACTATTAGAGACAAACCTGCAAATATGATTCCCACCACCCCCCCACAAAAAAAAATACTTACCTTTATGTGCTTGAGAGTTAGCCGTTTCCAATTTCATCGCAAAAAAATTCTCATTGAGCACTGGAATGTGCACACCAACAGTTTCTGTGTGACCTGTGATGCAGAACAGTACCATGAGTACATGTTCATGTCAACCCCCCCACCTACAAAATACACAACACGACCATATATCTATATATATGTATATCTAGTCACCAAGGCTACTATTAGTGTACAGCCAAAGGGCACCCTTCAATCCAGTTGAGATGATCACATTGCATTTGCTGGAATCGTCTGTCAGAATACATTGGACCAACAACACAACGCTCACAGTCATCATTTTATACTGAGGTATGTAATGAAACACTCTCATTCCACTGTGTTAACACTTGTCAATTTTCTGCACACAAGCAGGATGCATTTTGGGCCTGCAGAAAAAATCTGGGACTCTGTGCCACTTTTGAGTGTTCTGTGATTATTGCTGTGAGCTCATGATGTCATGCTGACATTTTTATTGACATTGCATTTGCTGGAATCGTCTCGTAGAACACATTGGACCAGCAACACAATGCTCACGGTCATCATTTTATACTGAGGTATGTGCTGAAACACTCTCATTCCACTGTGTTAACACTTGTCAATTTTCTGCACACAGGCAGGATGCAGTTTGGGCCTGCAGAAAAAATCTGGGGACTCTGTGCCACCACTGCATGCATGACTGAGTGCGCCATTAATTCTGGGGGACTTTGTATGTGCTGAAACAGTCTCATTCCACTGTGTTAACACTTGTCAATTTACTGCACACAAGCAGGATACATTTTGGGCCTGCAGAAAAAATCTGTGCCACTTTTGTGTGTTCTGTGATTGTTGCTGTGAGCTCATGATGTCATACTGACATTTTTACAATTAAAGCAGCATTGCAAGAATGTCTTCTCAGTTTTGAACTGTGTTTTTTTATGCTACTTTACATTGCCACAACCACCACTAGTTATCTCCGAGTCGTGACTTGAATGATACGACTCTTTTCACAATTTGTGTCTACTTTACTTATTTGACTACTTTTTTTCATGTATGAAAAAAATGAGCACACCTTCCAATATTGTTCGAACCAGGTTTGTATTTATTTGCAGCTGCTTTTCAATAACTATTGTTCTGTGATGTCATAAAACATTGCCTGATGCATAACTGTTAATTAACAACAGAAGTGATATATAACAACTAATTGATGTGATGGAGAAAAGCAGAGGAAAACAATGACAAATACCCGATCAGCACCAATTTAAAAGGAATGCTCCTTTCATTATTTCATACATGAAAAAAGGTAGTACAGCAGACTCAACTACTGCAAATTCTCGTATCATTCCAGTCAGTCAGGATGTAAGTAAAGGAAGTTGTAACATAGCATTAAAAAATATAGGTCAGAATTATCAACAGATTGTTGCGCTGCTGCTTTACAGAGATTCACCACATTACATAGTTATGGTGATGCACATAAACTAATATGTGGGGGCATTACTCCCATTGGAATATTTCTTGCTCCAAAGAGTGCAATGTATTTCTGTGAAAGCCACCCATAATTTAATTATAGTGAGTCACGTGATGGAGGAATTACCAATCAGAAAAGCCACCCACATTCTGCCCCCCTTTCTCAGCAATGTTAGGACGTGATGCCAGGGGGAGTGCAGGTCCATGTTCCACTATAGTGAATGTCCAGCAGCTATTCCAATGCTTCCTTATGTTATAAGGTTGACTTTGTGGTGAAATGTGGGAATGTTTCCACTAACAAGGCTCTTCTTACTGGAAACATTCCCACATGTTTCACCACAAACTGACCATTTTAACATAAAGAAACATTCGCAAACCTGCACAATTGGATATTCACGGTAAAGAGCACGCACACGCGCTCTCCCTGCCATCACAACCTAACATCGCTGAGAAGGGAGGCAGAATGTGGGCAGATTTTTAGAACAGGAATTCCTCCTTCAAGTGACACACTGTAATGAAATTATGGGCGGTTTTCGCAAAAATGTATTGCACTATGTGGCACAGGAAAGATTCCCCTGGAAGGGAAAATGTGTATGATTAAACAGCAACAAAGAAAAACACACAAAACAGTACAACACAGTAGTGGGGTGGGGTCGGGGTGGGGGCGAGAAACAATCCCCTCACTTACCGTAGCCGTGGGATGCCATGGTGGTCCAGCAGCAGGTGCAGCATTGAAACTATTTGTTGCTGCTGTGCTTCTACTCTGTTCACCTGCTAATGCAAAGCACTGAACTGCTCATTATTTTCTTCAAGTGCTGCCCACACCAGGCCGATGTTAGAGTGTGTTGCAGGGACTGTGGCAGGGTCTACTGTAGCGGGGAATCCAGGTAGTGGGGGTGATGGTGGACAAGGTGGTGCTGGTGGCTGTCATGGCAGTGGTGGTGGTGGAGCAGCTGCTGTAGTAGCCCTCCTTCTACTGCAGCGCTGACTGTGAGGCAAAACTCCCACCCCAGCAGCACCCTTGACCACTGCCATGGAAGGGCCAGCAGGTGGATGCCTGGCCTCTTCCATGGCAGCCTGCCACTCTGCCCTGTGGTAGTTCAGCATGTGGGTGCACTGGCCACCGGTCCCCAAATGTGTCCCATGGGGGTCACGGCACACCAGCACACCACAGACATGGCACACCACCACTGTGCTGTCTCCACCCACACAGTTAAAAAACTCCCACACTGTGGAGCTGCGGGGGGGACCAGACACAGTCCTCGCATGAGTCCCACCACCACCTACATTTTCTGGGGCCACCTCCTGTGGCTGTGGAGGTGGTGTAGGTGGTGCTGCTGGAGCCCCAACAGCTGCTGCTACCGGTGGTGTTGGTGGTGGTAGTGGCAGAGAAGGTGGACACACAGTAGCCACCGGTGGTACTGGTGCTGCTGCAGCTCCTGTTGCTTCAATGGCAGAAGCAACACCGGCCAGGAATCGAGAGTGGTCCAGTATGATACGACCGCCCCACCTCCATGGGTCTGCACTCCCCTCCTACCGCACCCACTGGCCAGCGACTCACCTTCTCCTAGGTCCATCCTCCTGAAGTCCATGGGCCCACACACACACACACACACACACACACACACACAGACAGTTGATGGACACAAATACACACACACACACACACACACACACACAGTCAGTCACACACACAAAACAAAACAAAACTAAAAAAAAATCACTAACAGAAAAACACAAATAGAATACAAAAACTAAATAAAGATATAACTTTTAGAAAAGCTGTTGGTTTTCTTCTGGAACTGAAACACAATAAAGTGGCAACAAGGCAATTAAGCACTGTAACTCCTCTCCTCTCATCTCCTCTCACAAATGCTCTCTCCCTCTACAAATGCAAAAGAGAAAGTGAAACTGCTTCTGTGACTCACTTCCTTCCTGCCTGGCTAAAGCATGTGACTTACAGTACTGCAAGCCATGTGATGTGCCTGTTCTCTTCTCACTTTGCCTTACTTCACATTAAGACTTAATGGTAACGCAAAGTGGTAATAATAATAACACTTCAGTGAGCATCTTGCAGTTCCCGCTCCGTGTTGTGCTCCCACTAACGCGCAGTGGCCACTTCGTGACCACTTCGCAGGCAGATTAAAAATTTGCTGCATCTCTATTGGTGTTACTCTCTTCAGCACTGTATTTTAAAGAACAGCTGACATGATCTGGGCACTCAACTCATACCAAGGGGTTTCTTGCCCAGAGGAGCTGATTTAGCCAGGATTCAAATTTTCGTAGGCAAGTTATAAAAAAAACTTCTGACAAAGCTTTTGAGTGAAATGTTAGGTCATAAGGTATGGCTCCTGGCAGCCACACCATGCAGCATCTTTTAGCTTGTGTACCATTTGCACTTTCACCTTGATTGCAAATAAAAACTTCTGCATGTCTATGTGTTGAGTATTATTTTTTTTCTGGGAGGAGTGCCCCCTTCTGTTTTTTTCTTGTTAATAAAAGAAATATTTAACTTACTATGCCTGGCTCGTAGCTTCTGTGTAAGAACCAAGTGCAGCAGACCTGCCCCTAAAATCAGCATTTTGATGAAGTGAGGTGGGAAATGTGGCAGCAGGTGTTTAGTATATCCATTGCTACAGCAGTATGAGGGGTGATCTCTCTAAGGATACCTACCTTAGATGCTAACTTCACTGGCAATTCTACATGGATGTGTTAATATAGGGGAAATTCACCTGCTCTTTTCACATTGGAAACACATTTCCTGTCCTTAAGGTTTTCATGTAATTACTGCTTTGTTTTCTCAGTTTTGGAAAATTCCAGGATAGGACAAAGATCTAGCTGAGCGTAATTTTTTTTGATTATTTTTCCCCTTTTTCTTCTTTGATTTTCCTTCAATAAAAAAATATGCCTGTACTCTTTTTGAGAAGTTCCTTTGGATTGTTAGGCCTTGTTCATACTGGGACTTGTAAATCATTTTAACAGAATTAAAATGCTTTAAAAGGTTTGAGTCCATACTGCAGCATGGTTAAACCATGCTACAATATGTGTTACAAAACTGTGCTAAAACAATACTTGGAGCAAGGCCTTAGCATAGTTTTAAACCAACACGGTTGCTGTAAACCATGTTAACAACAGTATAGTTGCAATCCAGGTTGTTTAAGGCAACCACGTAACACTTTACTTCTTTTCTGTGGTTTACCCACTCAAACTTACTGGCATTCTGAAACTTGGAATGAGGTCCTGATTCCAATGCTGTCTTTTCCATGTGAGTCTGTTACTGCACCTGGTAGCGAGTATCCCAGCATGTGTTGTGGTACCTGCAATCCTTTGTGGTGCTGCTGCAATCATTTCTGGGAACTCACTTGGGCAAGGACGGTGTCAGAACACAATATAGATGCTCCATTGTGCTAAAACACAGAACTGAGAACAGTTTCTAAAACATTTTCATAAACTGACACCAGTGTGGACAGGGCCTCAATGTCCATCTGAACCACCACCAGAAAAGGCAGACAGGACTATAGTTTAACATCTCATCCAAAGGACAGCATACCTCAACAGTAAGCATTCACTCAGTACTGCACTCGGGTTTGAATACCACATGATTTGTATAATGTCATTGTCTTCAGTAATATTGTCAGTGCTGGAATTACAGGGGGGGCTTGCCAGAGCTCATCCCCTGTAGCTCTGAAGTAAGCCCTGGTAGCACACACATCACTGCCATTGACTTATAATGGGAAAGGGGGACTCAATTTAAACATATGACCCTTATTGGCTCCCCTAGCTCCCAAAGTCCGTAAAGTGGGATTCCAACACTGAATATTGTAATCATGTATATTGTATAATTCATGGTTGCTGTGAAAAGGGCAGTTAAAAAATAAAAAGTAAAAATGAAAAATGGTTGAGCCCAATCCTGGTGAAGGACCAGAACCTACAACTTGTAATTTCTGTACAATTACTGGTTTACAAAATAAAGTAACATGGAATAGTTTGGTATCTTAGAGGTTGATGTAAACTAGCACAGAGACCAATCCTGGCGAAGGACCAGAACCTACAACCTTACAATTTTTTTAAAATTACTGATTTACCAAATAAAGTGACATGGAACAGTCTGGTATCTTATGAGTTGATGGAAACTAGCATCATGTGAGTGGAGATTTAATCAAAGCTGTTGGGTCTCACTCTCGCTGTTAAAGCGTGTGGTGATGTGTGTGAGAGTCAGGCAATTCTCTGTTGAACACATTATAATGAAGTGTGTGTATTGGAGAATTTGAGGTGTTGGTTTCAAGTTGTAATCAGCCCTAACCGGTATTTGTAATTTCATATCTCTTGCATGTGCAGGCCTTGTTGATTCCCCCACACAAATGCAGTTCTGCAGACAGTAGCATTCTGAATACTGGGTACACATTACTCAGAATCCCCCAAATAATAACCAAGTTACATTTTTTCTTGCATATCTGAAGAAACATGTTTGAATTATGTGTGATAAATAATAGTGAGGTATTCTGAAGGGGAACGTGTCAAGTACATCAAAGAACAGGGCCAATTTTGTATTGGCTACAATCCAAAGAAAGGTTTTGTAATCTTGGTCTCTAATTGCAGTACCATCATATTACTAAATAACACCAAGTGCTTCACTGATCTGCACAGCAGCTGGGAGGAGGGAAGGGTCCAAGCTATGTAATTACAGACTTGCTTAGCAAGTGGTCATTTTTCAATAATGGTTGTTTCATTGCTGTAGGGCTACAAAAACCATCAATTAGGGGAGAAGAAAACCTTTGTTTTCTAGTCAGTTGTTGGGGTCCTTGGGCTGTATTTTTGAAGTAACTACTGAGATTTTATTTTGAAGTTTAAACATGTGACAGTCTACATAGCAGTTACATATATTTTTAACTTCAAGCCAAATCAAGGACTTGATACACCACTGGAACACTGCATTAAATTGATTCTGTTTTTAATCATCTGGGGTTAGAATGCAAAGTGAATGTATCATGAAACTAGATGTTTCTGTATCAATATGAAGTATGTTTTTTTTTTCCAAAAAATATTTTCTGGAGGCATTTTAGACATCGCTAAGTAGTTGCAAGATATACAGGGGAGCCAAGTAAAAGCAAATTGCCATAAAAAAGCCATAAGCTAGCAGGGCACTGATGAACTGTTTGCTATATAACAAGAGAGGTTGATGTCAGTGCACTTAAACCAGAGGTAAGCCACACCCAGATGAAGGGGCTCATCCTCAAAACATAGGTGGTTATGGCAACACTCGGAGTGTGTACATGAAAATAAATCTGTGAGATGAGGAATATTACTGGATGATCTGCTTACTTTTCCTGTGGCCTTTGGGCACTTCATTCTAGTACTTCAGGAAAGCCAGCCACACATCACAAATAATCAGTTTAGGTGTTTTATTGCAGTTTTCCTTTAACACAGCAACCTCCTGGCCATGTCCAACATTTCACCCTGTATGGGCTTCCTAAGGGGCTAGGATCTATGATAAATACATAAATATTTGTAAGAACATACTTTTACCTGACGTTTCCTTCTAGGAACAATTAATTATTTTTAGGTCTCATGATACTCCATATCTGACACTCTACATTGTCACCAGTGCTATTATTTTCTTATTGCTACGTCTCAGTTCAAACATTGGTATTAATACAGACACAGTGTTCACCCAGTATATTCTTTTGTTGTTTAGGTTTTCTTTTTTAATCAGCTTTAATTGTTGTTAGCTATTAGTTTTTACATTGCAGACCTTAAAAACAATATAAATTAATTGTACTGTATGATTTGATACTGGTCTGCAATTATGTGTTTCACTATTTAAGAGCCTGGTCACCTGAACAGCCCTCCCCCTGATAAAGAGACTCTCTTTGGCCTCTAAGGTGCCAGTGATTCCTGCTCCTGGTTTCTCCACTTGATGTCTGGCAAGATGTTATAAAACTGAATGCATCATGACAAAAATAAAAGATGAAGCGAGACATCCTTTGGCCTTGAGTACTTCCTTATTGCCGGAATTGGTGTTCTAAGGAATCTTATCTGGGATTGCACCTTCAGCTAGTGGTGGTGCAACCCCCCGCCCCTTCCTCGGCAACATCATGTTTAACCCTCATTCACACTAAGTTACCTACTGTGTTAAGGGACGGAAGTAGGCTATTTACCCATCAAGTGGGTCCTCCCACTTCTCAAGGAAGCTACTGTAGCTATCAGTTTTCCCATAAATATGTGGCCATCCAGATTCTATTTGAACAGGGCTTTAGTGCTGCACTCTATTTTTCACTGTAGGAGGGTAATCCAGACACCTATAACTCCTTACATACTGATATGTTTTTTTCTGTATGTCCTGAATAGAGATGTTGCAAAGTTTTACTTGACCTGCGAATTTCAAGTGAAATTTCAAAATTTGCATTCACGTATAACTTTGTAATGTCCAACTTCACCATTTTGCCACTTTGTTTTGAGTTTTCCCAAGAAAACTACACTTTTTTCAGCTGGAGTCAGGTGAAGTTAAGATGAAGTTGCAATTTTGCCAGTAAATTTGCATGACTTCTGAGAAAATGCCACTTCACTTGACAAAAACTTCACAAAGCCGACACTTTGCGAATTTGTCAGACTTCTTGAATAATTTCATAGAGTGAAGTTTTCCAGCTTCACACATCTCTACTCCTGCACACCCTACCATTTAAGTAGCTTCAAATGGAGTTCTCTGGAATAATAGCTTTCCCCCTTCATTCAGATTGTGAAATTAACTCTGCATTCTGGGATGTATACTAAACATGTATGAAATTAACATTTTTAACAGTAATTTCTTTCAGGACTGCAGTTTTCTATGAAGTTAAAGTTTTATTTTTGGATATATTTATTCTCATGGCCAGTGACCCCACTTTGGACCCTGACAACCTCCAAGCTCAGTTGTCCTGTTTCCATTCAACCAGGTCATGGGGATCTGGTGGGGGTGCAGGCCATAAGTACCAAAGTTTCCATCCCAATTGCCACCATTTGTACACAGGCAGCTTGCTTCCCAGAGTGCACTTTGACCCATCCATCACCCCTGTGATGTCACACACAGCCACAAAGGGTCTGAGGCCTACCTCCTGGGAGGGAGCTAGCTCCCTGTCATACTGCTAGGAGCTCCTACAGTCCCTGATCATAGTACCAGCCATCCCTAAACTGGAACATGCTGCCAAGGGCTGCATTCTTGACAACCATGTCCACCCAGCTGTGAGGACCAGAGTTCACTCCTGAAATTGGACCACCTGCATGACAGGATGACATGCTTCCTCTGGGGTACTGTATAGTATCAAATTAACATTTTCTATGGTTCCTACCAAAAAAAAATAATAATATGGCTGCATAAATGTTCCATTCTTGGTAGCTCCAAGCTAAGCTGTCCCTTTTTCAGTGTTCCTTGTGCATCTTGTCTTGTATTCTAAAATGGGTGATCTGTAGTGGATGAATGGTCCGCAGATAGCATCTAAATAGAACTTTTACTAGAATTAGTTGGGAAAAGAAAGGGCAGTATAGTGTAATGTTTAAAGGCATTGAGCTACAAACCTGGAGACCTGGGTCTGAATCCACTTGAATACTGTGTGACCCTGAGCAAGTCACTTAACTGCCTTGTGTTCCAAGGTTGCACCTGGAAATAAGCTCCAGCTCAGTGTACCTTTCCTGGTTAAAAAATGTCCCCTTCCTTTCCCCCGAGAAACCCTAACCTAAAATGTGTTCATGTGGGAGAAACTGGTGAAATTTACATTTGGTCTGAAATTAATGTGGAAATAAACAGGAAACAAAACTGTTGTAAGGAATATTCAACCTGGAGTCAGGATTCATGGGTCAGAATGAGATATATTTTCCCTTTTTTCATGTGAAATCTTTCATGGGATTTAGGCTGGGCAATTGAAAGGGCATGGCCAGCACCAATAGATTCAGAGAAGTTCAATGAATGCTATTCTGCACACTGTAATGACTGAAAATTAAGTGCTCAGAGAAGCAGACTCACATTCTAGAGAGTTATGTTAACAGCTGGAAAAACTCAATGCAAATATAACTGTAGCCCTGGACTCCAATTTCAGTCTCAAGTGACTTTTCTCCAGGTCTTTCCTGGCTGGGGTGGTAGAAAGGAGTGGTATGTTATATGCAAGGGCATAAAATGAGACACTATAGGTGGGGGGGGGGCAGAGATGGAATATTGAAGAGCAGGGGCCTGGCTAGCAGCCACTTGACTACAGTAGAGTATTTCTGGGGAGGGCAAAGTGCCAGGCCCAGGCTGTTGAGCTTCTAGGGTGATGGGTAGCCCCAAATGTGTCACAGAGTTACCCTTTGAGAACTGAATATGTGTGAACATATATAGATTCTGCACGTATATATACGTCCACAGTCTTCTAAGGGTTAAGGAGTGCTAGGTACTGGAAGGCTGCCAAGGGCACTGAACTGCACCTGCTCACTTCCAGGATAGATATGCACCTTACACACCTGAGGGAACATGGAGTGCTGAATGGACTTAAAGTGAAGGTTTGCACTCTACAGTAGTTTCACAATGCATATATCCTCCCTTATTTTCAATCATGGTCGTAGTTTGCACTCCCTGTCCTAGCTATCTTCATCATTTGGGGAGCTCCTCCCTGTCCTGACACCTGGGTTACAAAATGGCACATGAAATTATATCCTGGGGGAAAAGATGGAGGACTAGTTTTGAACCTTCTTGTTTGTTTTTTTAACATTTGCCAAAGAACTCAGTACCACCAGGACTCTTGTGGTGTGAATTACAGGGCTAAAAATAACCAGGCCTGGCCAGCTGCTGGGTTGAAGCATGTATGATAGAAAAGAGACTGCTTGCTTGTGGTATGACAGGAAGTAGACTAATGTGGAATTGGCACCACAAAATTTAGTGAACACGTGCTTGTGTAGCTAAGAACTCCGGGGTGGGGGCAATTTGTGTATGCAGAGCACCATGGTGAGACAAAAGCATTTAATAATGGATTGTGACCCAAAATGTTCAGAGAAATCTGGAATCTGAACAACAAATACATCAAATAGCTGTGGAGGTCTAGGTAGACCAAGTGATCTTGAGATGCAAAATGCTACAGTATTTTATGTATTGTAATATGCTAATACATTTATGTTATGTATTGCACGTTTCTGTACTGTGATGGTTGAGCCAGAAAATTGACTTTTGTCTGGTGCTCCCACCTAATTATCAAAAACTTAAAGAAATTGTCTAAGATTACGACCTGTAGAAATCATGTTTTTAACTGCCTTCTGTTTCCCTCTCTGGTGCCTTTAACATTCCCATTGTATTAAAATTTTAACAGAATGTAAAGAAATACTTTTGTAATAGCTTTTGTTACAGCCATGGTCTTGTCTCCCTTCTCTAAGCCTACAATGGATGCTTCCCCTTACCTCAGCTTCCTGTGACATGTAAGCAGGCAGAGAGTGAAAGCAGAATATTACTGTAGGCATGGCCACAGCTGCAGAGTCTGATTTTGACTACTGTAGTACAGATGACGATTATGTGGACTCCGAAAGTTTTTTTAATTCAGACACAAAGAGTTTACAGGCTGTCATCAGTTCTTTGCATCCATAGAGAGACAATCCATATGAATCTGTATCCTCATCTGGAGAGAGCGAAGCAAGTATTGGTGACAGCAGCGATGTTGAAGAAGGAGATTGGTATGGGACATCAATATGACTTGGGCATACTGAATGGGTAGTTCACAGATTCATTATTAATACTGTTAGTACCATACTGGAATTCTGATTGTTCCTAACAGTGTCCTCATTCATGCTTGTTTTCACTGTTATGTCTATTGAGTTTGTAATGCACCCCCCAGTTGTTGCAACTGAAGCACCTGTGCAAATCTTCACTGTGCTTCAGTCAATTCTTGCACATACCTTTTGTTTGTTTTAAATAATTCAGTGATCACCTGACGCTTATCTGTCAACATCTGAACCCAACCTGCATAGGTAGCTGACCCCCGAAATATAATTCTCCATTTCCTACCCAATCAAGCTAGTGCTGATAAAAAAATAATTAAAAAACAACAACAATAAAAAAACAAAAACTAAAGTTTCAGCCATGAGTGGTTGATGCCAATATTGATCAGTGCCATCAGGTACACATGTTAGTGTAGCAGGAGTTGATTTTACTGTGAATGCCACCTCCAGTAGTATAAGTATTTGTGCATATTGTTTTTTTCACACATAAGGGATTTGGCTGAAATAATCCATGTGGCATATGTGTCCCACAGTTTCCTCTTTTTGGGGAAAGAGGTTACCACATGGAAGAGTATGGCAGTTGGATCATAACTGTAAATTGCCCTATATTCTGCATTGTGCAAATGACAGTAGTGTGGTACTAGGCATTAATGTCTGTCATATCAACCTAAATGGAAAAAAAAACAGTATGTTAATCAGTTCCTGTAAAGGCTCTCAGTGTACACCTGCTTTTGCCTTTTCACTCGTGGCAATTCCTTTCATTACGACCTGCTAATTGAGCTGGAGACGTACTATAAAAACTTTGTTCAATGTGCTTACTCAACTTGATATGATGTATGCTTGTGTAACTTAGATACATTGTGGCTGTTTGACTCTCTATCCATGGTATATACCACCCTATAGGGGTATGACAGAGAGGAACCCTAGAGGAGGGTTCCACCCCTATAGTTCCACAGCAATGATTCCTTTGGCAAAGGTAGCTTAAGAAGACCACAGAAAGAGAGATGTGCCACTGGAGGAGGAGGGGAAGGGAGGATGGTGGGGCAATGAAGTAACGAATCCTGGAACAGTCCAGGAGGAGTGGCCTTTTAAGGCCTGATGGGGGAGTGACGTTGTTGCTCCGCCCATTGAACCAAAGGCATAGCCTTCACAATTCAATGTGCTTACGCAACTTGTTATGATATATGCTTGTATGACTTTAGATACATTGTGGCTGTTTGCCTCTGTATTCATGGGCTACACCACCCTATATGGGTACGATGATGAGGAACCTAGAGTAGGATTCCACCCCATAGGTGCCATGGGAATGATTCCCTTGGCTAAAGGCAGCTTAGGAAGAAGCTCAAAAAGAATACCCAAAAGGGTGATGAGCATCGAAGAGATAAGAAATCAGAATATAATGAGACCAGAAATTAAGGTGATAGACATAGATGGGAAGGACAAGAGAAGAACGAGATATGACAAGGATGGTGAACAAAAGGAGATCTGACAAGATGCAGAAGGGCGGACATCCCAAGGAGAGAGGGAACAGCCGGGGCCACTATCCGGCTCCATCCAACAGCGGAACCCAACTACACAACCTAGGAAAGCACTAACCCTGTCTAATATCAGCATGGAGGAGAGGAAAAATCCCCTCTGAGGAGGAAACCTCTGGGGATCCAAGGCCTAGATCGCCTTCCCTCTAGGCAGAATGACGTGCTGGTTAGTGATTGTTCAGCTACTGCAATTTAGAGTCGATAATGAGGGAAGAGGAAAAGGCTCCAATTTTGATGAAGCTCATGCTCTGTCCTTCTAACAGGAATGCTATTGAGGGTTGCGAGCAATGTCTAGCTATAAATTTGGAATGGATGAGTGGAGGATTGAGATGAATATACAAAGTTTGCTGACAGAAGTAAGCTTAGATTGTCAGAATGGACTGCTGAACAGAAACAATGGATGCCAAGGGGAGAGATGAGGATGACCAGGTGAAGCCCGCAGCCTATGATAAGAGTAGAAGTTGATGCAGGAGGACAGAATGGTGGAGAAAGAATGAACAATAAATGATGGTGGATTGAAAGCCTTGAAGGCCTGAATGGTTGAAGGTGAGGAATGAAATGGATGATGTATGAATATGAAACAAAGCCTAGAAAGCCAGCATGGTTAAGGTAAAATATGAAATGGATGATTTACAATGATGGAGAGAAGCCTTAAAGGCCTGAACAGTTAAAGGTGAGGAATTAAATGAATGATGTATGGTTATAAAATGAGGCCTTGAAGGCTGGTACAGTTAAGGTGAAATATGAAATGAATGATGTATGATGATGGAGAGATGTCTTGAAGGCCTGAATGGTTTAAGATAACGAATAAAATGGACGATGTACGATTATGAAATGAAGCCTAGGAAGCCGGTACGAGTAAGGTAAAATATGAAATGGACGATGTATGATGATGGAGAGAAGCCTGGAAGGCTAGAACAGGTATGGTGAGGTCTGAAATGGACGATGTACAATGATGGAGAGAAGCCTGGAAGGCTAGAACAGTTATGGTGAGGTCTGAAATGGACAATGTATGATGATGGAGAGAAGCCTAGAAGGCCTGAATGGTTTAAGGTGAGGACTGAAATGGGCAAGGTACAATTATGAAATGAGGCCTAGAAGGCCGGTATGGTTAAGGTGAAATATGAAATGGACAATGTAAGATGATGGAGTGAAGCCTCGAAGGCTGGTACAGTTAAGGTGAGGTATGAAATGAATGATGTATGATGATGGAGAGAAGCCCTGAAGGCCTGAATGCTTGAAGACTGGCAGAGACCAAAGAATGGGAATGAATGAATGAAGCAAGGGGTTTATTCAATAGGCGAGTAGTGAAGGAGTAGTGGTAGGGCAGGAACCCCCAAAAAAGAAAACATGGACGCAAGCTGGCCAAAGCAGGCATACCAGGGACAGAGGAGAACCCAGAAGGGCCAAAAAGGCATGAAACAGAAATGCAGGCAGTGCAGGGCACGGTCCCAGTCAGAGCCAGATGAGAAAAGGCTGAAGTGATTGAAAGGAGAGTAAGGCCAAACCACGTGAGCAACTGGGAATGCACAAGCACCGACGGAGAGTACAGGAAAACACAGCAGCCAGTAGAGAGGTGAGGAGACTATACACCCCAGAGAAGAACAGTACAATAGAGATGTGGGTCATGGAATCCAGCCAGAAGCCACCAGCTAGGTGGAGAAGAAATGTAGTGGAGGTGACCAGCCAGGAAATGAAAGGCATGGAAAAGCACAGGTGGAGCAGCATTAAGGCACCCAAATGGGGACAGAGCAAGGAGAGAAAGAAATGAACGAGTCGCAGGATGGCAGGAGCCCTGAGGTGCAGCAGTGGTTGGTGCTACAGAGCACACCTGAAGCAGAGGCTTGATGGCAGAGCAGAATGGATGGTGCTGAGGAGCAGAAAGCCACCCAGAGCAAACAGAGAATGCCCACACTGCAGCCAGGTAAGGGGTGCAGGTAAAAGGACAGGAGCAAGAAAACTGAGGGAGACAAGAAGGGGGGAATTAAGGAGACTGGCAGAGGGGAGCAAAGGCGGGTGAAAACAACTAGGAAGTGCAGCTGGGAACAAATGTCGGTAGTGGCTATACACAAGCCAGACAAAGTGGACACGGTTGTGATGAATGATCCAGTGCAAATGAAAAAGCAAGGCGAGTTGGGCAGGTGCAGAGAAGGACAAAACAAACGATGTCCCGGGCTGGTGAAATTGGCAAAAGTGGAGGAGCAGACAAAAAAGCCATAGAGGAAAAGTGAAGGGAAACCAGCGAGGTAGAAAAATGAGCGAGGGAAGGGTAGCACAACAAAATGAGCTAAGGAGGCCTGAGAGAAATGAATGGGCAGCTGGAGACAGCTGCCAGAACAAGGGGAAGCGAAAACACAGAAATCCGGGGTGGGGGTGGGGGTGGAGTGCAGTACGGCTGCAATGAAAAATGAATCCCGGAACAGTTCCTGAGGAGTGGCCTTAAGGCCTGATGGGGAGTGACATTGTTGCTCCTCCTATTGAACCACAGGCATAGCCTTTACAATTCTGTATTGCTTGATTGCAGTCTGGCAATATTCCTATTGCCAATGGCAAGGCTGCATCTCAGAATGTCTATTTTTTTTACAACTGATGTTCCACTTTTTTCTTGTTTTTTTGTTCCTATTAATTTAGTATGATCTGCATGTAGATGGATGTGCTGGTGGTTGACCTCAGTGAGAGGGAGGAATTGGCTTCAGTGGATATGAATTTCATTGCCAACATACCTCCACTGCTTCCCTTAGGGATCCTTTGGGATTGCCTGTTAGTGGCCAGAGGCTGTGCAGGTGTTAATGCAGCTCTTCCTTCTGGGACAGACAGTGCATTCAATATGTTTGCAGTCGTAACCTTACTGCTATAGCTGGTCATTACAATTCTCACAGCAGCTTGTCTGTCTACTAATTAAGCCTCCGTGTTTGTTGTTAGTGTTCCAGTCCTGTCACTGTACATTCACACAACAAATTTTAATTCATAGTACACAGCTGAACATTGTTTCTCCGTGGTTCCCATTGGCTGTCACTGACAAGGGATTCAGATGAACCCTTTTTTAGAGTTTTTCATGGGCCTCCGCTGCCCATCTAAATTCTTTTCGTCATTCTAGTACATTAACAATGAAAGGTGAAGATGAAAGCAGTGCTGTTGGTGTTTTGGAAAGGCCTGCATGTATTTGAAGACTGGTTTGCAATTCTAGTGATCAACTCCAGAAAAATCTCCATTTCCACCTAATCTGTCATTTAAGAACAACACTGAAAAAAATGGCCCTTTTGTATGCAACAAAATCACAACATAACAACTGTGCTGTCATACGAAACCTCAGTACCATACATCATGGTGGAGTGTCAATCAGCATTACTTTGCAATGTTACAGTCAATTACGGCATACAGTATCTCTCCATAAATGTAAATAATACAATTATTAAAGCGATATTATTGAACAATTACAAAATAAAAAATGTGTGTGCTGCTTCTGTCACGTTTGCAAATCATATTGCACTGTGCTTACCCATACGCCATAATTGTGCTAGAATCGTGGTGGTTGGGTTGGGTGTTGAAGAGAAATAGTAATTGGTACAAAATTTGCGTGATCCATAGATATGGAGAAGTAACGATCATACATTAACACAGCAATATTTTGCAGATACTGGAATAACAAAGTGGCATGCAATACGGACATGTAGTACAGTGCCGGAATAATAATTATTAGATATAATTTGTCTCATGTTATTGTAGTATGCTACTAGCATACCGCCATCGTTTCCAGCCATCTTGCTTTACTACACATCACAGATACCACCACCAGCACATTCTGCTTCTGTATCTCAATTACCATTGTATTGTCTCTTTCTTTTCAGAAATCAACCTCACTTTTTGTGTTCCCCATGTTTTCCACTACCCCCTTTTTTTTCCAATACAACAACTACATTCTGCCATAACTGTTGCCATTGTTTGTCCACATATATGTTGCTTTCTGATATTGGCATTGGCAGTGACACCTTTGGGGTGGAGTCGGGGCAAGGAATGCATATCTCCTTTTGCAAAAGTGCCGTGATAGTACAGTTCTAACACTGCAAATAGTCACCTTCTAACCTTAGCCACTGCCAAGGCTGACAAGTGGCTTTTATGGTGCTTCTATGCACAATGCAAAAGAGGGATATGTTATACTGCTGTCACACCAGATCAGGAAGTGTGCAAGATAGTACATGCACAGGTACTGTACACCAGTCATCAGTGGAGAACACTACACCATATACCTGCCAATAAATGCTGCCACCCCATCATAAACTCTGCATGTTGGCTACATGGAGTAGTGAAACAGATGGGAAGCTCTATCAATGAAGCCATAACTGACACTTTCAGCACACTGTGAATACTTAAACACCTTAGGCAGTGCTCCAGCTTGCTGTTTTGGAAATTCAAAACCACAAGCTCTGAACATTGCATGGTGTCAGTCTGGATGCTGTTGCCTCTATCACCCCACACCCCCTGAATTCCTGGAGTTGGCACTTTTTACTTTGTTCTCACAGCCAGTCCTTTCTCAGATTTTCCTAAATTTGCAGTTGTGTGTTCACTGGGTTTCTTCTTGGGTCCTCTGATTCACGATAGGACATGCAATAAGAGCCCATCAGAACCAGTGTCGGTTCGTGTTCCATCACAATAATAATTTCTGGAAGTACTGTAGCTAAGGTCTTTTTTGAGGTTTTTGAGATTAACCTATAGAAGTCAATGAGGACAGACTCAAGATGTTGTTCAACAGTTAGTTGACAGTGATTGTAGAGAAATGATCGAGGTGGTACAACAGTAATTACATTGTTCAGAGATGGACGATCATTGTTCATGTGCACTCCTGGCCATTTCAACCCATGCATCTTTTGCCCACCAACCAACTCAGTTTGCTGTGTTGCTGTTCTAAGCAGTGCATGGTTGTTGTTACTATTGGTCCTTCTTGAATAATGAATTTGGTTACTGGTTTACGCTGTGTCCCACGTTGTAGCCTGCACCCCTAGCTATAATACGTATGACTCTACTGGCGTATTGCCAAGGCATGCATCTAACTGAGTTGATGGTGCCATCAGACTGCACTGGTATTGGTGTATGACCACATGTCCACCTAAGCAGTAGTACAGTCTGCCCGTCACGAAGGGTGATCTGGCATGGATAAGTGCAAGCATCTCCCTAAACCAAAGGTGAGACATTATCCTTTTTAGGAGAAGAGCTCCCACAAGTGGGAGGCCCCCCCCAGCAGACAAGGCCATAATAATTCTGTTAAGCATGCGACTTTTCCTATTGAGGGGCTCTATGGCTTTAACTGATACCCATGATAAGAGGGTGGATGCCTCATGTAGATGAGCTTTTGCCTCAAACAGGGTAAATCTTTGCACCTCATATGCATCCTTTATTGTTTCTAGAGCCTTGAACTCATGGTCCTAGATAGTTTTGTTCCTCCAGATTTGGAAGGGGCCAAAATCTTGCAGTTGGTATCTATGGCATCCTCCTTTCTGGGGGATGCTACAATGAATAATTTAATGATGTGAGCATGCTTCGCTCATCACACTGTGTTAGCTATGCTGGGTGTTTGACTCCAGCACTGGGCTGTAGATCAGGCTTCAAAGGCAAGACTATTAAACCTGGCCTTTGAAGGTGGATTATTATTCAGTCCTGAACCGGACAACATCCTGAAGAACGTCCAGGATAAGAAGGGAAAACTGCTGGTGTCAAAACAGCTGCAGAAAATTAACTCGAAGTCATGAGCCTGAGGAGGCATTCAGCAGCGACAGCCCCGAGGCAGTTTCTAGCCCTGATTGAATTTCAGAAACCAGCAAACCAAGGGAACCTATTCCAGATTCAAGAATGATAGCAAAAGAGGATCCTTAACCCACAGGCATAATGGAGGTACAGGACAACAAGGAGGTAACTTCCAATGAAGGTATGCAGGCCTATCTCTGCCCCCTTCCCTTGGTGGAAGACTTCAACAGTTTTTTCAGAGATCGGCCCAAATTACATCAGATACATGGGTACTGAAAATCCTAGCTCTAGGATATGCTATAGAGTTTGCCACAGTACACACAAGAGGTCACTTCCTGCCATCCCCTGTGCCCCAAGACCAAGTGAAGAGACAAGCAGTCACCCAGACCTTGGATCACCTGTTGCAGACTGGGAAAATTGTCCTGATAGCCCCCACAAGAAGGGTCTGGGGTTATACTCAATTTAATTTGTGGTTCCCAAGAAGTTGGGGGCTTCTGACTGATTCTTGACCTGAAACAACTAAACAAATTTGTTCGCCACATGACCGTCAAAATGGAGTTCTTCTGGTGAATAATTCAGGCCATCCAACCTGGGGATTATCTGGCTTCCATACATCTGAAAGATGCCTATCTCCACAACCCCATGTGCCAGTCTCATCAGAAGGTTCGGAATTTTGCAATTCAGGGATGACACTTCCAGTACCAGGTGTTCCCCTTCTGGCTGGCAACAGCTACATGGGCATTATCAAAGGTCCTGATTGTATTAGTTGTGCAACTGAGACAGGAGGGACATCATGTGTATTCCTACCTGGACTGCCTTCTCATCCATGCATTGTCGGTTCAGATGGTGAAGAGATTGGTGTCAAGGACTCTGGAGGTCTTAGAGACTCATGTTTGGGTCATCAACTGGGAGAAGAGTTCCTTTCTACCATCTCAGAGTTTGGAACATGTGAGAGTGGTGTTCAGGATAGATGGGGAGAAAGTCTTTGTCTCATCATCCAGGAAGGCCCTAAGGGAAGAGGTGCAGTGGTTGAGCAGCCAGCCATTGGTCTCTGCTCACAGGTTCCTACAGATCCTGGGGCTGATGACGGCAGTTATTGATCTAGTCTGGTGGGCTCATATGCATATGTGACATCTTCAGAATGGAGTGCCAGAGGCCTGGAATTGAGCATTAGAAGACTACCAAGACCTGATCATGCTTCCTCAGTTTGTATGGCAGTCACTGACTTGGTGGGTAAGTCCCGAAAACTTCAGCAGGGGGTATCCTCTAGAAGGCCCATCAGAGCTGCTACTGATGACTGAAGCCAGCCTAGCAGGCTGGGGTGCAGTCTTGGGCTGTATTCAGACACAGGGCAAGTGGTCCCCTCAGGAACAGTGATTCCAGAAAAATGTTTTATAAATGGGGGCTGTCCACCTGGCCCTTCTTCCTTTCTACTCTCAAGTTCAGTCCAAGGCAGTGACAGTGAGGTTGGACAATGCCACCACTGTGGTGTACATAAACAACCAAGGAGGCACAAGAAGCAGAAAGATGCTGACAGAAGCCAACAAGGTCCTTTCGTGAGCAGAGAAGCACCTCCAATCTCTTTTGGTTGTTAAACTGGTAGGAGATCTGAACATTCAGGCCAACTGACTGAGTTGAAAGACAGTACACCCATGGGAGTGAACATTGAACCTGAAGGTATTCAATCTTCTGCACAGGAGATTCATTCATCCTAAGATTGACCTATTCACATCCAAGGAAAATGCTCAGGTACTATAGTTCTACAGTTGGTACCAGTGTTCTCAGGTAGAGGTGGTGGATGCCCTGTCTCAGACGTGGGATTTCGTTACAGCATACATGTTCCCTCTGATTTCATTCCTTCCCAAGGTGCTTTACAAGGTAAGACACTCAAAAGGTTGCTTCCTTCTGATAGCACCAGAATGGCCAAGAAGGCCACGGTTCTCAGACCTGCTGATCTTGCACAGCTGGTCCCATTCTAGCTCCTGCTTCAGGGGGATCTGCTTTTCTAAGAGTTCATTCTGCATCCAAACCCACAGGTGATGTAGCTGGCAGCTTGGCTCCTGAGAGGAGATTATTAAGACAGAGTTTTTCCAAAAAGTTGTGGATACCCTGATGGTTGCCAGGAAGGTGTCTCTTTCTGCTGCCTATGAACATGTGTGGAATACCTTCTCAGCTTGGGCCAGGGAGAAGTATATCAGACTCTCCAAAGCTACAGTTACACAGATTTTTAACTTTTTTCAGGCAGGAGTGGACAATGGACTTGTGCACTCTGAGAGGTCAGGTGTCTGTGTTAAGAGCAGCACAGGGAAGTTCCATGGGTACCTCCCTGGGGACCATTCAGGAGGTTATATGTTTTCTAAGAGTGGTCAGTGTTCAGGTTTCTGGTTCCCCTGTGGGACCTTAATCTAGGTTTGAAAGTTCCTTGTAAGGCTTCTGTCAAGCCTCTTTCCTCAGTACTGTTGGATAGTGTGTCATATAAGGTTTGTTCCCTGATTGCAATCTGCTGTGCCAGAAGGATTGGTGAACTTCAGGCATTGTCACACAAAGAACCTTACCTTGTTATTCATAAGGAGAAGGTGGTATTGAGGACAATTCTCTCTTTTGTTCCTAAGATACCGACAGCCTTACATGTAACTCAGGAAATCTGCTTAACATCCTTCTGTCCCAAACCAATAAATCCAACGGAGAAGGAGCTGCACAAGATGGATTTGTGCAGAGCAGCCAGGATGTACCTCAAGAGGACAACAGAATTCAGAAAGTCCAAAGCTTTGTTTTTTTTTCTCTTTGGAGCAGCAAACTCAGAAAGTCTCCAAGGCCACCTTGGTCAGGTGGGCGAGGGCCTCTATCACCAATGCCTATGTGGCAGAGATGAAGAAAGCTCCAGTTTTCAGCAAGGCTCACTCCATCAGGTCTGTAGCTACTTCCTGGATGGAGTGGGGGGGGCATCTGTGTTAGAATTATACAAAATGGCAATATTGTCCTCTGTTCATACAATCAATAGGCACTAAAGATTGGATGTTCAAAGTTCTGCTGATGTGGCCTTCAGTTGCAGAGTTTTGCAGGCAGTGGTTAGCAGAACATTATTTTTTTACGTATGGGTTATATATGAAACAATATTCTCCCCCAACTGGTTGGATAATGGGTACTGCTTCTTAGAAACCATGGACAGGATTTTCAAAGCTTGGTCACAAGCTGTGACAATGGCAGCTTGTTCCGAGTGCTGGTGCATCAGGGATCCTGCACCTGATTTTCCATCCCAAGGGGTTCCGATGCATAAGTCCCACAGCCTGCAGCAACAGTGGCTGTGTGCCCAACAAATGGCGCAACCATGAGGTGTGCCGCAACAGCTGTGGGGTGGTGGGGCAGGAGCTGTTCCCTTGGACAGGGACACAGTACTGGCTAGTGCCCCCCTCTACCACCACCACCAAGTTGCCGGTACCCTACACGTTCCAAACTCCATTACTCTGGTGATTTAGTGCCTTCCTCACACACTATGCCATAATGAAAATAATTATACAACTGTCAGTCCCTGGTGAACAAGCACCCCCCATTCCCAATATGCCCCTAATGTACCACAATATAATACAAATGCCATAATTGTCATTCCCTGGTTTCCTTCCCCACCAAGCCCTGGTATGCCCATAATGCAAAATACAGAATACCTCAGTCAGTCACTGGGAAACTAGGTTCCCTGCCCCCAGCCTGATATACCCAACTATGGAACAACAGACAGCATCCCTTCCTGGTGGTCTAGTGGCCCCCCACCCCACAGGTAGTACCCACCATCCTACTCCCTCCCCCATCCTGTACCCCAAATTGGTGACTGGCACAGCCATCCTCACACCACCACTGCTGGCCACCCAATGAATTGTCAGAGTGCGTACTGAACTGTCAGAGCGCATAATGAACTGTCAGAGTGCTCTGTGCTGGTCACCGGATTGGGGTACAGGATGGGGAGGGAGTTGGGTGCTGGGCACTACCTGCTGCATGGGGGGCTGGGGGGTCCACAAGACCATCATGAAGGGATGGTGTCTGCTGTTCCATAGTTAGGCATACAAGGCTGGTGGTGGGGATCCTAGTTTGCCGGTGACTAACTGAGATATATTTTGCTTTACAGGCATACCAGGGCTTGTGAGGGGAGGAAACCAGGGAATGACAATTATGACATTTGTATTTTATTGTTGTACATTAGGGACATATCAGGGATGGGGAGAACCACTAGTTAATATGCCGACATGAGAGTGACACCTGCACAGCGAACCACCAACAGTGGCTGTATTCACTGTGATGGACTTTGTGGTGATGGGGGCATATATCTAACTCCACTGTCTGTGTGATGTGGAGTTAGATATCTAAAGTGGGGGGGCTGTGGGTGTGTGTGCAGCCCCTCACTGCTGCACCTAATGTGGCCATTGGTGTCACAGTGTTACTAAAACATTGCGGACGTGACCAGTGTTGGGGGTGCTGGACGTGGTTTTTTGTCAGTGTCAGGGACTTCACAGTGTGGGATGTCACACCAGCATCATGGATCCTCACTAGTTCACCAGGGATTGACAATTGTCTAATTATTTACATTACATCATATCGAGGGTGGGGCACTAGATCACCAGGGTAATGGATTTTGGAATGTGTAGGGTACCGGCTGATTAAGGTTGGGGGGAGACACAGTGGCCTACAGTTTAAAACCCTCCCAGAGGATCTCTAAGTACCATTAGACTACCCTAGGCACTTGAACTGTTGTCCTCCAGATTGGTTTTGAAAATTCAAGATTATGAGATACGGCAGCCTGCTTCTGCCACGAGCCCTCTAGCATCAAGCTGCAGCCCATATTGTGGCACAAGGCTGGTGCAAGTCCCATTTGGAGCATGCAGTCTGCGTTTGATTCAGGCTGCATTGCAAAATAGCTCTAGGCACATCCTTTGATGCAAGGTGCCTGTTGCATCAGATATGTTTGATGTGGGTATCTTGTGTCCTTCTCAGGGCTTTGAAAATCCAGCCCCATGTGTAAGGATTTCCAATTGACAGTGTGGAGCAATACAGAAAGGAGAAATTCCTTCATACTTACTGTAATTTCCTTTTCTGTTAGCTCCAGCTTTGTCAATATGTCCTCCTCAGGGGGGCTCATGGTTCCCACTGGAGAATATTGTCCAATATATTTCAGCATGTTTGTTTTTTGGTAAGGATGTAATTGTTTGTGATGTGTCCATTCTTATCTGCTAACTAGGAGAACATTTGCAGTGTATTCAGTTACAGGCATGCAGATTAACAGGTGAAGATTTTTGAATATTTCATGGAGCACTTCCTTGTTACAGGTTAGTGCTTATCCTGTTTTTTTGTTGTCATGTTTACTGTTGTTCCTGTTATTACTGGTAATACCTCTTTATATTGCAAGTGCTCAACAGAAGACCAATTGTGTTAAGGAATCAGGGGATGGATAACTTCACCAGTCAGCACTTCTGAGTAAGGTAGGGCATCAGGTTACTTTTCCTATAATGTCAGATTATTTTGTATGTGCAATTGTTAGCATTATGTTAAGGAGAGATCTCATTGACTTGGGAATTTAACAGATTTTTCAGATTACTGGCTACATGGGAGTGTACAGGTACTGCATGGACAAAAGATGACTGGAGAATCTTAGATCTCAGAATGTTCATATGCCCAGGATTCTATGCTGATTGGCAACTTTGGGCTGTGCTACCACTCCAGTAGGGGTATTCATTACCCATGTGTAAGGGCTTCCCATTCACAACACTACAGCTAACAGAAAAGGAAATTATGGTAACTGTGACAGAATTTCTCCTTTCTCTGTCATTTCCACCCTTGAAGAGGTGCCCGGTAGGAATTGGGTTGAAAGATTTGAGAAGGCCCACCAGGAGATTAACAGTGTCATGAGACATAAGAGGGCCCCAAAACATCTGAGTGTCACTGAATCAAAAACCTCCTCCAACGCTCAGAAGAAGACCAGTTATATGGAGGAGATGAAAACCCCCTACAGGGAGAAAACCTCTGGGAAGCCAAGGCAAATGATCAGCCCTGTTTCTTGGATTAATTACATAGTCTAAATACTTGCCCATAGTGCTACTTATGTGTGGTGGAATGAATGACTGTCCAGAAAAAGAGAGGGAGTGGAGGCTGAGCAGAGATAGTAGGATTCTGCATGGGGGCAAAACTGACAGTCATCAGTTCACTGGACTCTATAATTAGTAGTGGTCCATTTGGATTTAGATGATTGTCAGTTAAATAAATTTCATCAATAGGACATTATCTGAATATGCTGGGTGGTAAGAAACAATGTAACCAACATGCAGACTGAGAGGTCAGACTCTTTGAGAAGCAGGTGGTGGATTCCAGATTACTTTCTTGAAGGCTATTTGCAGGGAGATGATATTCTGGATTGAACTTGGAAGAACTGGATGAATTCTTCAGGCCTTGGGAAGCCAGTATGAGCATGGATAATGGTGGCTTGCAGATTGAAGTCAACTGGTTGGTTGACTAATGAAGAGGCAAGAAGACCCATGAGGCTTGAGCTACAAGTCCCAATCAATTGGGTGTCTATTCTATTGATTATAGGGCTTTGTCTTTTAATGTCATGTAGAAATGCTTTGAGTAACTAATTTAAAAGGCTGGATGAATGTTGAGTTTAACAGCAAAGGTACTACACATGTTGGATGGTGGCAATGTGCTGTTTGATGGAGAAATGGGACGTTCTGTTTCCTGGGGAGCAGAAAGATGCAAATGCGAGAACTTGTTGAACAGGAACTGTGAAAGGATCTAGGGCAAGGTTGATGCAGAATGCAGAATACCTTGACCAAGCTGAAGTATAAGCTGTTTTCATAGCCTCAGCAAATGAGGATTCATAGCATTTAAGATCTGATAGATTCAGCGGCAATGTCATACAGGTGTCTGCCAGAGCATTCACATTGAAGAATGGCTGAAGTGAAAGCTAGATAGGGAGTCAGCTAGTTAATTTATAAGTTCCTGAGATACGTGCACAATGAAATTGAAAATTGCTACAGACAGGTGTCCTGGTCAAAGTTCTGAGGAAGGCTATGACTGAAGGAGTAGACAATCGGCTTTTATTAACTGTTTGCTACTACTGATTGGTTGTCTGAATAAAGGTAACAAGATTGTTGGACCACAGATGCCCACATTAGAGCAGCAGCAGCTATTGAGTATATTTCAATAGGCAGAAATCATAACAAATTTAGACATGCTGGAGATGTCAAGATGCCTTAAAGGTGCGACCCAGGAGTTTCCATGGATGGCAGCAAAATTATATGATGCTGTTGCATTGGTCAATATTTATAATTGTTAAGCAGAAGAAGTAGCATACTAGATATTCAGACAACCAATCAGCAGTAACAATCAACAGAGGGAGGTGGGAAGCCAGTATAAGCATGGGTAAACAGAGGGAGGTGGAGCTTGCTTTACTTTTGTTACAATTGTTAAGATTTTCAGTGCAGGAAGAGTTTAAACCCACAGCGACTCAATACTGTTTACTGTGTCCTTGTGCACAGCTGACTTGCTTGGAGTTAGTGATTGACTGTTTGCATTGCAATATTTGTAATACTGTGAGTTATTCACTGGGCTAAGAATTTTTCATAAGTCCTGAATTGAGAGCAGGTTACAGGCTGTGTATGTGACCCAGACAGTGCCTAGGGGGTGGAAACAGTTTTTTCTTTTGTTTATCTCTGTGTACCTTAAAAGGCCAGGCCAGACTGTGTCAGGAAGTGCTTACATCACAGCTACTTATCCGCCAATAGCTTTGGAAGAATCTTACAGACCTGATAGTACTAATTTTAGCAGGCTCATCAGATATCTTAAGATTCTTCAGATGAGGCTACCTCTGGCTGGAAGCTGCAACAGTGGACTTAAGATTTGCAAGAAAGCAAGTTGTGCTCACAACAGAGGGAAGTGAACGTTACAATTTACAGTTGTCTTTGGTTTGAAGCAGATTCCTTAGGAAAGTTAATATTCTTCAGGTGGAGGATACTTCTAACTGAAGGGTGAAATAAGGAACTTAAAATTATCAGAAAAGGCAGTCTTTCAATCAACAGAGGGAGGTGGAGCTTGCTTTGCTTTTGTTACAATTGTTAAGATTTTCAGTGCAGGAATAGTTTAAACCCACAGCGATTCAATACTGTTTACTGTGTCTGTCCTTGTGCACAGCTGACGTGTTTTGGGGCTGACTGCTTTCAGAGTACAAGTCACCAGGCTGTTTTGGGGCTGGGGAGGTTTACCTGTGTCTGACTTGGATGTTTGGATCTTTCTCTGTTTGATTAGCAGGGTATTTTCTCTGTCAAATTGTCATGTAGGGCATCTTGCTGACAGGAAGACACTCATTGCAGCGGTAGGTCAGAGCTTTTAGCTGATTGTTTTGTGAGGGCACAGTTTAGCCCAAACCCTTCCCACCCTCACCGCACTCACCCCGGAAATAGTTCCTTTATACCTGGGGTTCTGACATCATTTCCTCAAGAGGGCAAGTTGCATATCACTGTCATATCCTCTCTAGCACACTGCACTGACAACATAAGCATACACATTATATAATATATATATTTCTATATAACAAACCAAACACACACACACAAAAAAAAACTAAGGTAGACAGACATATGGAGAGTAGTGCAATGTAATGGCTGTGGGGCAGCAGTCTTCCAGGAGTCTTTCTGGAGGCTGAGATGCTGCCCTATTTGCAGACAACTCTCTGCCCTGAGGGAGGAAGTTGCCCATCTTCAGGCCGCACTGGACAGTAGTAAGGGAACCTCCCCCATCCAGGGAGCACCAGAGCCACCACCGCTACCTCAGAAGTCATGGAGAAAGTACAGCAGTTGGACCACAGTGGGCTCAGGGAAGGTAAGGGTGGTGGAACAAAGGCAGACCCAGTCAGTTGTTCCACTCCACAATCCATACACCATTCTGGGGGAACATAGTTCCCCTATGGATGCACCCACAGAGGAGACTAAAGAGGTTGCAGACAATTCACAAGAGAGGCCCCCAGGAAAGGCAGAGGGCACCACAGGAAAGGAAGCAACCCTGGTGGGGACTCAATTATTAGGGGATAGAACTGGGGGAGCAGGAAAACTGAAGTAAGGCTGCCTGCCTGCCATGGCTTGAGGGACAGAGGATCCTTAGGATCATGAGAACAGTTGCATGGGAGTCTGAGCTAGATGTCATTGTCCACCTAGGGACAAATGACTTGGCACATCATGAGATTGGAGCAGTGCAGAAGGACTTTGCAGAGTTGGGGAGGGGCCTAAGACAAGTAGCACACACAGTATCCTTCTCAGAGGTGCTGCCTGTTAGTGGCATGGGTGAGGCGAGGGTACTTTGCACCATGCAGTTTAATGAATGGTTGAAAAAATGGTGTGGAGCACAGGGGTTTGGCGTCATTGGGGACTGGGGTTCCACCTGGAGGGACACCAGCCTATACTGGCAGGATGGTCTGCATCCATCCAGGAAGGGAACAAGTCTTTTGGGCAATCGGTTTAAATGCTTCATTGGCAAGCTTTTAAACTAGTCAAGGGGGAAGGCACCGATAAGCAGCAGGAAAATCCCAGCCTCCACCCTGCAAAACAGGGTACTAAATGAAAAAATGACCAAGGTAGAAAGGTCAGAGGGGGATGCTGCTATGGAAGGTAAAGCCATCAAAAAATGGAGAGCAATGAGTACCAGTGCCCGTAGTCTGGGTAACAAGCTTCCTGAACTAGTGGTCTTGATGGAGGAGGAACATCTGGATATTGTGGCAGTCACAGAAACATGGCACACACAGAACCATGACTGGGATGTAAACATACCAGGATACGCTATCTACAGGAGGGATAGGGAGGGTAAAAGAGGAGGATGAATAGCTCTCTATATAAGGGAAGGAATCAAAGCAACAGAACAAAAGGGTAAACAGGGAGAAGAAGAAGCACTGTGGGTCAATTTGGAGGCAGGCAATGGCATCACAATCCGCACAGGGGTTGTATACAGACCTCCCTCTCAGGGGGAGGAAATGGACAAGGAAATGATAGAAAGTATACTTAGAATGGCAGATAAAGGGGAGATACTGCTGATGGGTGATCTGAATATGCCAGATGTTAACTGTAGTGCAGTTGCAGCAGCCACTTCTAGGAGTGGCTATTTTAGATGCCCTCACAGGGGGCATGCCTAGACAACTAGTATTGGAACCCACTTGAGAGGGAGCAATTTTAGACCTGGTTCTCTCAAATGGAGATGGAGAGAGGATCACAGATGTAGAAGTGGGTAGCCATCTGGGAACTAGCGACCATCGAACAGTATGGTTCACAATAAACACAGCAATAGAGTCAAGCCATACAAAGGCAAAAGTACTGGACTTCAGGAGGGCTGACTTTGCCAAAATGGGTGAGTGTCTAAGTAATGCACTAGTGAAAGGGCAGGAAGGAGGGGTGGAAGAACAATGGGGAATAATAAAAACTGCCATCAAAGAGATAACAAGCCTTTGTGTGAAGCAAATAAACAAAACAAAGTGATGTAAGAGAAACCACTATGGTTCTCAAAGGAGGTAGCAGTGAAGGTTCAAGAGAAAAAGAAAGCATTCACAGAAAGAGCAAGACAGAGAATTGTATCAGTTAAAAGAAAAGGAAGCTGGGAAGGCAGTCAGAACAGCAAAGGCTCGAACCAAGGAAAAGATAGCCAACTCAGTTAAGAAGGGGGATAAAACCTTTTTTAGGTACGTCAGGGAGTGAAGGAAGACTAAGGGAGGGATAGTGAGGCTTAATAAAGGGGAGGGTGTTGGGCAGAGGGTGATGGTGAAAAGGCAGAGATACTAAACAAATATTTCTGCTCAGTATTTACAAATGAAGAGGAGGAGGTACCTAAAACAAACAATAGAAACACTCTGGATACGGAAGTTGATACCAGCCCATTTACAAAAGAAAGGGTTCTGAAAGAACTCATAAAACTGAAAATGGACAAAGCAATGGGGCCTGATGGATTCATCCCAGAATTCTAAAAGAACTAAGCGTAGAACTAGTGACACCACTGACTACCCTATTTAACAAATCATGGGAGGATGGGGTAGTACCTGAGGACTGGAGCAGGGCAGATGTGATTCCCCTTCACAAAAGTGGGAGCAGGGCAGAAGCAGGAAACTACAGACCTGTTAGTGTAACCTCAGTGATAGGGAAAATTATGGAATCACTTCAGAAGGAAAGAATTGTCAAGTACCTAGAGGCCAGAGGGGCACAGGACCCAAGGCAGCATGGATTCACAGCAGGAAGGTTATGCCAGACAAATCTAATAGATTTCTTTGACTGGGTGACCAAAGTAGTAGATCAGGGAGGGGCTGTGGACATGGCCTACCTAGACTTTAGCAAGGCATTTGACACAGTCCCACACAAAAGATTAATATACAAGTTAGCCAGCCTGGGAGTGGGTCCCAAGATGATAGCCTGGGTAAAGAATTGGCTGGAGAATAGGACACAGAGGGTATTAGTAAATGGAGTCCACTCTGAAGAAAGGGGGGGTTACTAGTGGGGTACCACAGGGTTCAGTATTACCGGTCCTCTTCAATGTCTTTATATGTGACATTGCAGAGGATCTGGAAAGAAAAGTATGTCTCTTTGCAGATGACACAAAGATCTGCAACAGAGTTGATGCACAAGGTGGGGTGGAAAGGATGAGAAGGGACTTGGCAAGTTAGAAAAATGATCAAATGTATGGCAGCTTAGATTCAATACTAAGAAGTGCAAGGTAATGCACCTGGGAAACAAAAACCCAGGGGAAGAGTACACAATGGGAGGTGAGATACTAACAACAACAAAAATGGCAAGGGACCTGGGGGTAGTCATATCAGATGACTTAAAGGTGGGCAAGCAATGTGAGAGGTCAGTAGGAGGGCTGGGGGGATACTGGGTGCATAGGGAGAGGCATCACCAGTAGAAAACAGGAAGTTGTTATCCTTCTGTACAGGCAACTGGTGAGACCCCATCTGGAGTACTGTGTGCAGTTCTGGAGACCCAATCTCTGCAAGGACATAGACAAGATGGAAGCTGTCCAGAGGAGGGCAACTAAAATGGTGCAGGGTCTGCACCAGAAGACATATGGAGAGAGACTAAAGGAGCTTAATATGTATAGCCTCGAGGAAAGGAGGGAGAGGGGGGACATGATAGAAACTTTCAAATACCTCAAGGGAATCAACGAAGTCCAAGAGGGTAGCATCTTTCAAAAAAAGAGGTGTGCAA
The DNA here is from genome assembly GCA_016271365.2 of Neoceratodus forsteri. Taxonomy (NCBI): domain Eukaryota; kingdom Metazoa; phylum Chordata; order Ceratodontiformes; family Ceratodontidae; genus Neoceratodus; species Neoceratodus forsteri. The sequence continues at coordinate 388,348,146 of CM057456.1, forward strand.
GAACAAGGGGGCACAATTTGGAGATGGGGGGCAGCTCAGAGGTAATGTAAGGAAGTATTTTTTCACAGAGAGGGTTGTGGATCCATGGAACGGCCTTCCGGAGGAGGTTGTGGAGTCAAAAACAGTGGTTGAATTCAAGCATGCATGGGACAGTCGTAAGGCAATTCTTGGGGTGAGGGTAGAAAGAAGTAGGCTGCTAGTTAACTAGGATCTGCAGCTTATCCATTAGTTAGGGAAATGGACAGACTGGGTGGGCCAAGCGGTCCTTATCTGCCGTCAAATTCTATGTTTCTATGTTTCTATATCTCATTCCATGATTCAAGAATTAGGGACCTGATCTGTAGATCTTGTGATATTATTTCTGTGGTACAGTTCAAGTATCCTAAGAGGGATAAGAGCTTTCTATGGTTATGATTGTCTAGACTGAACTGGAGAGAGCCTGGAGAAGTTATCCTGTTGGCTGTCCATAGGGAGGCATATTTCCATGTAGTCAGATCCAAGACATTGCCAGGGAAGGCCAGGGATGTGACCAGATCCAACATTTATCCTCTACTAGCAGTATATAAAGGACCCAGATTAGGTTAGTGAGAGAGGTGATCTCTTTGGCTGGTGGAGAGTTTGGAGGGTCCATGAGCAGAAGTCATCTGGCAGATGTAGGATGGTTATGTCTAACACTGTACAGATGCCAGAATACAGAAGAATGAATAATACCTTGAAACCTTCAGCAGTGTCTGCTTTGGATATACAAGCATGGCATCCAGAGAGTTGGATACATTGTTCAGCATCATTGATTCATGTGTATGACAGAATAATAATAATAATAATAAATGTATTTATGAAGCGCCTTTCATTTTTCAAGGCGCTGTACATATTAAAACAGTAGACTCAAACATTAAAATTCAGTAATAAACACAGATAAAACCAGAACATAAATAATAGTTACAGTATATTCAGCCAACCAAAAAGGCCGTTTGCCAAAAATAGGTTTTCAGGTCGCTCTTAAATTCCTCCACGGAGGTGCACTCCCATAACCGATGGGGTAGAGAATTCCAAAGAGTAGGTGCAGCATAAGAAAATGCTCTACAACCTGATGATTTGAGACTCACTCTTGGAATCTCTAGCAACCTCTCATCGGCCGAGCGGAGTGATCAGCCAGGGCAGTAAGGCACCAGAAGTTCTTTCAGATAGGCCGGACCCTGATCGTGAAGGGCTTTGAAAGTCAGTAAACTGACTTTAAAGGCGATCCGCCACCATATAGGAAGCCAGTGCAGTTCGCGCAGCACCGGGGTAATATGACAGGACCTACATATCCCAGTCAGAACCCGGGCTGCTGCATTCTGCACCAGCTGTAGGCGATGGATTTCAACCCCAGAAAGCCCAAAGTACAGGGAGTTGAGGACACAAAGGCGTGGACCAACGTTGGTAGGTCATCAGATGGAACAAGGTGCTTAACTCTGACGATATTCCTAAGATGATAAAAGGAAGTCTTGACAACTGCTGACACTTGTGACTGTAGTGTCAGCCTGTTATCCAGGATAACCCCCAGGTTACGCACCCGTTCAGAGGTCGAATGTGAAATGCCACCAAGGAAAATTCCAGAGGGCGTACCAACAAATGACCCCTCTAGCTGATGACGACCTGGGTCCACAACCAAAACCTCTGTCTTTTCTGAGTTTAACTTCAATCAACTAGAATCCATCCAATCCTGGATTTCTTCCAGACAGTTATTAAACACCGAATGTGAATATGGAAGGCCTTGGAGGGCAAAAGTGAAGTAATACTGGGATCAGCTGACTGGTGGGGAGCTGGCAGATCGATAATAAGGCGTTTTTAGCCTGAACTTGAGTTGTGATCCTAATGGGGCTAATGCGGTATACAGTGTAGATGGTTTCAGAATGGACCTATTTAAAATCCTTTCTGTACTGCATTCTGAAGAAGTACTTGATTTCTGCCGGGGCATTCCCAGTTGCGAGAAGAGCTTGCAGATTAGAGAAGACAAAGGGATAGTGTGGAAACTTAGATTGTTTTTATGAGAGAATCCTAAATGAAGAACAGACACCATGTTTTGCTCTGGATGGACAGTACACAGTTGATGGATAGTGACATAAATGGATGTCCTAGTCATGGTTTGTCTGAGGGTGGATTTGGATACGGTCGCATGTGTTGTGGCATACCTTCTTGGAGAACTTCACCACTGGATTAAGGATGTAAAGAAAATGCCTGATGTGGTATTCAGACTTCCTTGCTGAATTTGTTGCATAAGGTTTTTCCCATAGAGAGAGTTTGGCAGGTTCTGTATGTATGAGTTGGAGGCTGTGAGTACTGGACTAGGCAACAGCTGAGTTAATTATCAGTTTCTACTGCAGCAATTCTTAAGTTTAGTGTGGCAAAAGAGGTCTTGACTTGCAATAGTAAGGCCAAAATGTATTGAAGCGGCAGCTGGATACCTGAATGGGGGATGGCTGAGGATCAGCTTTACAGGCACACAGGAAACAAAGACAGTGATCAGGAGAGTGCTAGATCACTAGGTTAATTAGGTCTTGTGTTGTAGCAAATGTTGAAATTAGCATGTGGAATGCCTTTGGAGAACATCATCAGTTTTGGAGCAGTCCATTCCTTGGTAGATATCTTGAGTTTAAGCAATTTTCCTGGTCTCATAGGAGATGAGTCTTGAATGGCAACTCTCTGTATTTTCTGGTTCTATGACTGGGCAGAGGGGTGGGGTAGTGTTTGCCCTTGTTAGTAGCCTGATTTATCCCATGCCAGTTATTACATTATGAGATGATGTTTTCATCTGACTTCCCAATGTTGAAACAAAAAAGGGGTCTGGGGCATGGCTGGCTGGCGTCAAGATGACTGCTTAACTCATTCACACCACAAGATCTCTTTGAGACTTCCACCGCTTGTGTCCTGTATACTCTTAACACTGCATCCTGGGCCTTTCTATCAAGCCATAATCAGCATGCCACAAACAAATGTGAATACCTCTTGAACCGTAAGTGCTACTCACAAAGTACGAGCAGCAAGGTTGTTCAGCACAAAATTACCTTGCCAATGGTGCTATGAAATCAATTTGTTTTTTATTTTATACTAGCTGAAATACTAATTAACTGTGTTTTTTTCCTAGATTTATTCAAGGTGCATAGGTGAGGCTTGAGAGACAAATGTCAGCTATACATACCATACCATAAATAACTATGAATAACTCCTAAAGTATATGTGAGAGATGCAAAGTATCAGCGGCAAAGTTGTTCAGCACAAAATTACCTTTCTTTTTTATTTTACTCCAATTTTTGCGCCTTCCGCAGTGCTCCAGCAGGGGCATCCAGCCACCAGCCCCCGCTGACCCAGAGGACAGCAGGCTCACACACCGCGAGGGTCCTGAGCATGGCCATTACTGGACCCCCCAACGGTGATTCCACAACAGGCCTCCAGGTCAATGGGTGCATGGCCATCAAGCTGCTTGGTTGCACCCAGCACTTTTCCACCTAGATTCCCCCCCCAGAGCTGGCAGTGCAATGACGTGCTGCACACATGTAAGCATCTTGCCGAACTCCACCTCATACTAGTGCCATATCTTGCACTTCCCCTGGCCTTCACCAGGGGCAGTCCAAGTGCAATGCAACCCTCCAGCCCACCCCAGAGGAAGGAGAGCAGTCCTGGGATGCTCAATCCAACCTCTCCCCTGCCAGCCCCTGATGGCCCGAGTCCGTTCCTGAACCCGGGTCACCGGCATGGCGTGAGGTGTGGCGTCCAGTGCCTCAACCCTCAGCACCACCAGGCCGGTCACAAAATTACCTTTCTAACAGTGCTATGCAATCAATTGTAACCAATTTGTTTTTTATTTTATACTAGCTGAAATACCAAAACACTGTGGTGATTTTTTGGATTTATTCAAGGTGCTTAGGTGAGGCTTGAGAGACAAATGTCAACCAAGCACACCATAGCTTAAACAAATGTGAATAACTTCTAAAGTATTTGTGATAAACACAGAGTATCAGCAGCAAAGTTATTCAGCACAAAATTACATTTCTAACGGTGCTATGCAATCAATTCTAAGCAATTTGGTTTGTTTAATATTTAGGTAAAAACTGCTGACTTCCTCAGGTGTCTCCAGGCCTGAGTGAAAGTCAGCTGAGTATGTCTGCAGTCGTCATTGGCCTGAGTGGTTATGCTTTCAGATGCCACCTACAAGCATATTCAGGCCTGAATGAGTTAAAATAGGAGCTCTCTAACCTAGGAATGTGATCCCCCATCATCTGTTTAAAACTGCAATGACTGGCACCTGAAAGCCCTCTAGTGTTGTGACATTTAATGCGCTGAACATTTTGATACCTAAATAGGCAGGACAGACACCTCCATTCTCAGGATTCCATCATGTTTCAAAACTCCTCAAGTGATTCTGTTTGTGGCATGCTCCTGTGCTGCAACCTGCCATTCACTTGTTCCAGCTGACCCATCTCTCCTCTGACAGACCCATGGTGGCGTGATCACACCACAGCATGGAGAATTCCATGGCCCAACCTGCTACAGTACCAACAGAGCTCATACTCATCTCTCACAGACTTTAAAAGACATGGCAGAATTACAAGTAACTACCACCTTGGAGGCTGAGTCACCACAGCAGAGCAATGAATCCAGCAAACTGATGAAACCAGCACAGTTAACCAGACACACCTCAGGAAGCACAACTGCCACATTAAATACTTGTTGCTCAAATTAAATGACATGGAAAATAGAGCCTGCTGGAACAATGTCAGGCTGGTGGGCTTCCCGGAGTTTGCTGGAGGTCCTGATGTAATTTGCATTTCTGCAGCATGCAATACTGGCAATGGACAATGCCCTGAACTGTCCTCCTCTTGAGCTAGAAATGGGCACATGGTTCCCTGACACTGAGTCCTCAACCAGGGTGAGGGATTGCATCCCATCCTTTGTAAATTCCTGATACCCTGTGAAGAAAAATGTTATCTGCCTTGCGAGTGGGAAGGACATACCAAATAAATATTTCAAGATTTTTCCTCTGAACTCTCACAGAGAAGATGGGTTTTCACCAATGCAAGGCATAAATTTACCCAGATTGGGATACTGCACTCTCTGTGATACCTTATAGTGCTTCAGTACTAGTGATTGATGCACAGTGTTTGTTTCAATCTCCAGCCATGGCAGAACAGTTAATTGCTGAGACATGGACAGACAGATCCTTTGTAAACTTGAAAAATATGTCAGCTCCAACCAGAACCAGATCTGCCCAGCTAATGGACACTACAAATATCCAGCCTGTACTTTATGCTACCAATTATTCTCAACAGCAAACCAGATGGGAATTGTGGCAACAGATAACCAGGTGCAGAAGCTACAAGAAAAATAGATCCTAAATCCACCCCTCAGAGGCCATAGAAAGACAGCATTCCAAAAGCATAAAAAGGATCTCTCCCACCTCTGCATCCGTGAGCAGTTCACCAATCTACCTACTTCTGAAGATGCAGAATTCTTTTGAAGCATTACAATCAATCTCACCATCAGATCCGACTACTGTTCTAGCATTACTGCCCATGGATAAAGCTCCTCCATCAAACACATATCAGCCCACTCTGACAACATCCATCATTACTGCATTCTGGGCTGACATGGTAGCAGTCGACCTCCAGGTCTCATTACATGCTGGTGCAGGTTCCTACTGGTGGAGGTGCTGCGTAGAGAAGGGTGTCCGATGCTAACGGATGCTGACTGAGGAGAGCATCTGTATGCTATCCTGCTGAGGAGGAGTAGCGGAAGAATGAGAAGGATCTTGTTTATTTTAATAAAGGTAAACCACCATTGTCACAACTGATTTTAAACATCTTAGTCTCTTACCAGACAGGCTTGTGCTGCTTGTAAATTGAAGCCCTGTTTCTTGTTGCCTTGTTTTATAGCTTTGAGCTGAGGGAGTCCCGGTGGTGGAGGAGCCCTTCCCCTGGAGCAAGAGAAGGGAACAAGCTCTTCGGAGAGTCAACTTGCAGTGAAGAAAATGTGCTCTGTAACTGACCTGCATCTGAGTTGCACCCTAACAATCGGAATGCCTGGAGAAGTTTCATTTTTGAAAATGAAAATGAAAGTAAAAATTTCATCAACAGGGAATAACCCGATGGATTCCTGCATCTATATTATATGTATTTTCATTTAATGTTATTCTTTAGTTTGGTACTGTATACTTTAGGCATTTTCTGGACCTGTTCCTTTAAATACCCGTCTCCTTTTTAAATGTACCCAATGTGCATATAACCTGTGGACTGAGGAAAGCTCAAAGATAGCCTGCATTTTCACTATTTAATAGCATCTTGCTGAAAATTTATTTTTGAGCACCACTAAAAAAAGCTAAATGGGGGACAAACTATTTTGATATTTCTGAAGTGTTAAATGTTGAAAGCAAACCTATACTACCCCAGAAATAATTGTAGCCTCTGTGTTTTCTCTCAGAGCCATTTGGTGCAGTATAATTTTATTTAACAAAGTCAAACAAAAGAAAAGGAAGGGAGAATAAGAGGGAAGATCTTTAGTAGATAACAGCAAAGTAAATAGTTGGTAAAGGACGCTTAGAGTACATTTGTGGAAAAATACAATTATATTGTTATAATACTTTGTTATTGTTAGTGTTTTTAAAAATTCAGGCATTTAAGTCAAATGATCTTGCCTTTAAGGCACACGTGTGGCCTCTTTCCGGTTAGATCGTTGCTTTTTCCCACACAGTCCACACACGAGTGCTGGAATTGTCTTGCTGTTTGTCTGTCTGTTTATCAGTAGAGGCAGATTTTAAATATGCACAAATCTTGCTAAGATTCACCAAAGGTGGATTTGCTATCTAAACTTGGGTCTTGCACTTGGAATGCATTTGGAGAACATTATAATTTAGTGCAAGCCAGTTATCAAGACACTGCCTGCAGAGAAAGAAAAGGAGCAAACTTACTCTCAACAATAACAAGGTGTAATTTAGATCATTTTAAACTATTAAATTATATTTTTTGTCTATATCAAAAACATTTTTTCTCTCATTTGACTATCAAGTGATCAATTTTCTTTCTGTGGTTAAGATTGAGTTAGAAGTTAGAAACACTCAGAACTAGAGTGGAAAATTGAATCTAACTATGCTCCATAAGTATAATTATATAAGTTACTAGATCATTATATAATCAGATAAATCTGACTACATAAGGTTGTTTTAAACCACTCCCCTCTTGATGATGCATTAAAACTATATTGCCTCCCTCAAGACTTAACCCTTTGTCAGTTTGTGCTTACATAAAAAACATAGAAACAATGGAATTATGCCATCTAAAATAAACTATACTTCACTGGTGAATCTTGAGACATCTATTGGAAAAGAAGAACAAAAGAAAAATGAAAAAGGACATAACTTGTGACTGAGTACAAGAATAACAATTCAGATCCCAGCATCTCAAAAAAATAATCCTGGAATGACTTGATGGAATATGGTTTGCCTAACACAGGAAGCCTGGCTTTTTAAAATAACTTAATGTGTTTTAGAAGTCTTGTGGATAAATTAATTAGAGCATCTTCTTTTCTTGATAACCTTGCATTTTGCATGCTAAGCATCACCAGCTACAGGATATTGTAGGAAACTATTTTGTTACTGGACTCTTGAATCCTTCTGGGCTGCTGCTTAAGAACATAAACATTTTTACTTTGATTATTTAATCCATCCTCTCTGGGGGAGATTCAGTACAAAGACTGTATATTACTCAATAAGCATTGAACATTTAGATTAGTTTGTTTGGTCTGTATTTAATTGTATAGTGTTTTTTTTTTCTGCACAAGAATTAACACAAGAAGTGGGGAAATGACAAAGATCAACACACAAAATGAAAAAGATAGTAATGGGTGCATTTTTGTGGGCAACCTCTCGTTAACTACATCCATCCCTATGGAAAATAAGGAGACAAAAAAGGCTACTTATGCATAGGTGATTAAGAAGAATTATAAAACAATCAATAGTTAAAATATATTACAACAAGCAATAACAATATCCCTGCAACTTAAAAGTAAGCCTCATCAAAACAATGTAAGACAAGGGAAAGCATCAACAGAAAAACAGGATCAGGAACAGAAACAGGACTGTTGTCAGATAGGAAAGAAGAAAGCCAGTAGGAAAACAAATAGGAAGCAGGAAAAGAAAGAGGACTTTGACCCCCTGCAAAAAAATCATTAAAAATAAAGCAAAAAATAATAAGAGAAAGAAACAGAGCAAAAAAAAATACTCCAAAGGAAATGATTACATATTTCTTTTCCCCCATACCCTCCCTGGAGGAGGAGACTAAGGAGGATCAAAAGAGTGAAGAACTATTAAACAACTCAAATGAAGAAATACTAGAAATATATACCACTACCTCCTCTATACAAAAGATGGAAGGGAACCATAAAACTAGGTTGGGATTATTTAGTCCTCTATATATATATATCATTAAATACATCTAACTCATTAATTGCCTCCTTCTCCTGGTAACCAGAAGCTCCCTCAAACATTTTAAACCTATTGGGTTCCCCTAATACCAGTGTTTATTCAACTGGATAGAGAGGCTGAGCAAATACATCTAGAATCAAGATTAATAGAACAATTTCCCAAAAATATAATGAAATACACTTAAAAGCATTAGCCCACCCCCTCATGGGGAATGTAGCTCTTTTGGAATCTCTTTATGATATAAAACCTTAGAGACTTTTAACACTAAAATACGGGAACAAATGGTAGAATAATACAATAAAATAGAACAACAAATCAACAGTCAGAAATTATCTTTTTATTCAGTAATAATCCCCATGACCACTGTGGAGCAAAGTAATCAGAAAATAAATAGAATGAGAAAAAGGATGAAAGTGAATACAAAAAAAGTTACTAGAAAGAAAAGCGAAAAAGGAAGTATTTAGTAATTACCAAAATATAAATAATTCTAAGACAACTGATGGAAGAATCCCAGAACAAAAGGTAGGCCTTTAATAAAACAATCTGGTTTAATGGAGGGACATGTAAAGGAAGAGGGTATCACTGTTTAGAAATGAATGCAAAACAAAATTCAAGAAACAAAAACTTCAAATACTGTAATACAACAAAAATTAGAAAAAGATGAGCAAAAACATAAAAAAACAGCTGAAAGAAAGGTTATAACATACTAACAAAAACACAGAAACCCAAATGGATCTCCTTCTAACAGGAGATGAGATTATTATAAGAATACTAGGAATCTACCCAAAACAGAGGGAAACTATTGCTTCATTGAGAGATCTAATGGCATATCTGATTCAAACAGAACTAGGGGTGAATAAAGCCAAAGAAAACATAAAGGCAGTTTTTAGAGACAAAAATGACCTTCAATTCCCAGTATACTGTATATAATGGTGACTAGTATGGGATATGTGAAACAAATATGATCAAAACATGGAAAACCAAATTATTTAGGATTGGAAATATCAGCACCCATAACATGGAGAACAATAGATAAGGGTGATTTTGGAACACAACAACTCAGAACCACTCTGAAAATAGAAAACTTTCAAATTGCTCTTTCTTAAAATGGAATTTTGTGCCATGTACAAGCTTAACTCAAGAGATCACTTCTAATTATCCAGAAAACATTTAAATTTTTGGAGTTGAAACATTATATGGCAAAAACAATGCAATTTATACAGTCACTACTAGCAGGGATTTTAGATACAAATATTGATAAAAATTATGTATTTTACATTAACAGAGTACATAAGGAAGGGAGAGAGGATCAAACCGACTTATACTTAAAATCTCCTGAGATACTGTAGCAAAACAAATAATAGACAAAGCATATAAACTTGAACATACTATTGTTTTGATTGTTGGCATGAATAACATCTGTCAGGTTGACAACCAGAATATCAGGAGTCTAAAGAGATAACTGTTAATAACTTAGATTAAAGTAATACTGAAGCAAATTTTTTTGTCATGGAATGTGGCAGGCCTGACTGGTAAACTTACAGATTCAAAATGTTATACATATGTCACTGCATTTGAAATTATGGCTTTTCAGGAAACTTGGGTATTTGAAACCTACATTGCAATTAACTCACCAGTGATTAAAAAAAAAAAAAGCATGGTCGGGGGGGGTTCGTCATATATGTTAAAATCAAAAATGAGATAAAACTAATTGAAACGTTCAAAGTACTGAACAATTACATCACAGTGGTGATAAACTGGGGAAACTCTTTGCTAATTATCATAAATGTTTATATCCTCCCCCCTCAAAAAATAGATAACATCCATGAGATAAATAAGATCTGGAAATCTTTAGTAAGGATCTGGATGATATCTCGCATAAATACCCTGCTGCTGCACTTTTAATAGCTGGCAAAATACAATATTTCATAAATGAAAACTCTCTGATGATTTTGAATGGAAGACTGAAAGGCGATGAAAACAGGGAAAATACGTACTTTGACACCCATGCCCAAAGCACAATAGACTATGTGATTTGTAACGTAGATTCTTATCTTATGTATGGAAATTTAACCACCATCCCCTAGCTCTAAATGTAATAATACAAACATTGAAGCCTTTTGAAGAAATTCATTTAGATCAATTGGCCTCTGCTATGGTGATTGGAAATCAAAAATGATATATCCAAGGTTTAATTATGGAGGATGTAAATGACATATTACATAGTTCAGAGGCAGATGAATTGAATAAAAAAATAAATTGACAGTGCCCAATCATAGAGCTTGATAATAAGATGCAAGTCTTATTTACCCTACTTTGAAAAAAAATATGCACAAAAGAGAGAGAACAAGAAAAAAACAAAACCTGGTTTCATGAATCCTGTGCTAGAGAAAAAATGAAACTAATGACTATAATAAGGTGGATAAATAAAAAACATCCAAAATAAATTCCAATCACCTTAATAAAGAAAGAAAAAATGATAATGCCTATTTAAAAACAACAACAGCAAAAATAAAAAGAATATAAGAATAACCAGTGGATAACAATGCATACTGTAAGATAATACGAAGGTCAATAAGCATTTTGGGCAATGGTAGCAAAAGGCATAGCCCCAGCACAAACCTCCTTAACTGCTTATATTCCAAAAGAAACTTGGATGAGACATTATAAAAACATTTTCACCGATATAAACCTCCTGGAAGTCTAGGATTATATGCCACAAATGGACCAGGGACAAGTCAATAACACCTTTAATATTCATAACAACAGAAGTGGAAGAAGAAATTCATAAGCTAGCAAACAAAAAAAAAGCCCCTGGACCAGATGCAATTCCAGGCAGAATCTTTAAAGAGTACAGTATTTGTTTGGGTCCCCACTTTAATAAAATATTTCAATCTTTGTTTAAAACAGAAATATGTTCCAAAATCATGAAAAACAAATATTATCATCCCTATACACAAAAAAGGCTTTGTTTATGAACCTGGAAATTATCACCCTATCAGTCTTTTAGATGCTGTTTCTAAAATATTTGTGGAAACTTCTTTCCCCTTTCCAGCAAGTTTTAGGCCTGAATGCTGTACTCTGGCTAATATTTATTGTTTTGCACTTCTAGTGGAAAAATATATACATTTAAAAAAAGGGAAATTATATGCATTATTTGTTGGTTTTACTATGGCATTTGATTCCATCAATAGGAACCTATTATGGAACATTTTAATACAAAAAGGCATGGGTTATTCACTTCTTCTCCCTATATATCAATGGTACACCTCTACAAACTCCAGGATTAGATCGGATGATAAAGGCACATTAACAGACCTCTTCCCCTTTCCCCTTGAATCGGGGGCTAAGCCCAGGTTGCTTACTTGCACCTATACTGTTTAACATATATATATATATATATATATATATATATATATATGTATGTATGTATATATATATATATATATATATATATATATAAATGATTTGACACATTTTGATGATAAAATCCAATATAACTCTCCCAGAATAAACCACATACTCGGTTATACTTTTGCATAGTCAGATAATGTTTTCCCCAGAGCCCTGCCGAATAAAAACACAGACTACCATTTGTGTGGATGCTCAGTCGGCAATTAATTTATTATAATCTCTTCCAAATGTTCAATTTCACAGTATTTTCATCCTCATATCTTACAACCTTATGTTCATCATATCTTTAATATACACAAATTACATAAACCACATTTTCTCATTGTTTTCCCTTCTTGCTCCCCGATGTAAACGGGGGCTGCCACATTATTCATAAACAACCTTTCCATTCTTGTTTTCTCTTCTTGCCCCCCCCAGACGTACATCTGGGGGATGCTGTCTTCCTTTTCTTCTCTTCTTGTTGGTTATGCATGTACACACATATCACTCATCTGTCTGGTGTTCTGCGGTCCTCTGAGTCAGATTATCCCACCCCATTCTTGTCCCCTCTCCCCTTTTTCTGTGCCCCTTCTTCTTCTTTGCCATCCACCTTCAGCAGTCCTGGCAGACCTGCTGTCCACCTTCAGCAGTCTGTCCCTCTCCTGTGCACCTACCCCTTTCTTTTTCCACTAGCCCACCTCCAGCTTGCGATGGACGGTGGACGTCCCCCCAAGTAGGTGCACTCCTCCTTTTTTTTTTTGTTCTCTTCTTCTCTCTCTCTCTCTCTCTCTCTCAGAGCTCCGCTCACCCTTGTGGCTGAGACCCATGTCCCTCACTCCTGTTTCCAACCTCGCCTGCTGCAGGGGCCCAACCGCCCTGCTCACATGTATCCACCTGCTCCCTGCCAGGTGGCCTTAAACTGTGTCAGACCGTTCCACCCCTCCTGGTCCTTCGGGCCCCTGTCTGTCAGTTTTGCCTAATAGACAGTCTCCCTCCGGTCAAGCAACTGATCTCCTCTTCCCCCCTGTGGTTCAATGCCCTATTTCCTGTTCGACATACACCATTCAAGAACTAACGGCCTTTCCAGGTTAATTCCCCCCCCCCTTTTCTCAGCAACCTCTGCCATTACAATATGAGAGATGAGCTACCCTGGAGCCTCCCCTGTAATATGAATCCTGTCTTACCTAAAGAACTAGGATTCCCTGGATTAATCATGTCCCACAACCCCCGATGTTCTGTGGGGCCCAGTTGCCCATCTTGGCCCGCTCAGCCCCGACATTTTGTTGAGCAGGTTTGGGGAGAAAGAATCCCTGGGTCCACCCCTTCCTCCTCCTTGCGGGATGCAACTGTCTGCTGTATGCTCCCTTGCCCCTACCCTCCCTGCCCACTGAGCCTGTGTCCCTGCTCCCTGCTTGCCAAAGAGCACCCCTCTACCATACCTGCCAGGCCTGCACTTACCACTTTTATTTACACTACGGTGCTGCCCCATTGCTCACATGTGCTCTTCTGCCTAGTCCTGCGTCAGGCTGCTTTCCTTAACTCTGTGCCATAGACCCTTTGATTGCCCCCCCCAGTGGGGGCTGACTGTCCTTGTGGTCTTCCCACCAAAAAACCCTCTCTCCTTGTGCATTGCCAACTACTGATTATGCTTTGCTACCCATTTGAATACACTACTTCCTTATTCCATGGAACCACCTTGCCAGTTATTGACCTGCCCCTGTCTCAGCTTTTAGGCTGCCCCCATTCTTTTATCCCCTTCAGGCACTTTGCACCTAGCCTCTTATACCTGGGACATTGCCCGGCCTCAGTTTTCTGCAGACTGGAAGGGAATGTGGCTCCAAAAACCACCTAGCTGTCTAGATTCGGCCAAGTGGGGGAATACCATTGGGGGAATCTTGATGCATTTCCAGCCATACTGCAGGGCTAACCCCTGCCCCATCAGACTTGCAAACCTCCTGGCCAATTTTCTTGTCCACTACTTTGGGCTGCACCCTTTTCTTTCGATTGGCACTCGGGAAGGCCTATCACGGATGTGGAAAGAATAACTAAAGTTATTCTACTCATCTGCCATATGCACCATGTAGTTTTTGCCGTGTTCCTCTGCACTGAAGGTAACCCAGATGGTTGTATTAGTTAGGTTGTTTTGTCAGCCCCATGACCTCTGTCTAATGAGTAATCAAAGACACTCCCCCCTTTTTTTTGAACTGCTTTTTCAAACCACTTGTAGATATGGTGCCCAGTGCACACCTAGATTCAGACTCCTACCCTTCACATTGCTTGTCATTCTCCACGCCACTTACCTCCCTTTCCAGATTGAAAGGATTATTGTCCATGGCTGATCTTTCCCGCATGGTGCCAAAGTTAACTAAATTCATGACCTTCCACTTCGATAATGCTTACCCCCTCAATTAAATGCTCTGCTGGTTGCCACTGTCCCTACTCCGAGTGGGGGGGACTGAACTGGGCAAGGGGCTTTCCCCCTGTGCCCGGGGTATCCTCATGTGCCAATGCCCTGTACCACCCCATGTATCTTCCTTGTAGTACGTGCACCAGCATACACTGAGCCATCCTCACACCCCTGCCCCCCAGTCCCTTGCCTGGCACCAGAACCTGCCACCTCTACCAAATTTTCGAGTAGGAAATCTCCGCTACCCACAAAGGCCTTACTACACCCACCCTCATCGTTTTTTTTTTTAAATTCTCCCTGAGGTAAGGGGTCACCTCTCCTTAGTCTGCTGTCTTCCATCTCATTTTATGTTTTCTTGTTTTCCTTTCCTTTGGTCCTGTTGCCTGTGACCCTGGAGCCCTTATTCTGCTGCCTGTGATCCAATCTCTTATCCCTCTCAACCCCCATTGTCCTCCTCTGCTTTGTCTTCTACCCGGGTGCCTACCTTCAACCCTGCTTCAGAAACCCACCAGAGACCAGGACATCCATGGTCCAATACTTTTTTCCCCCTGATCCTCCCCAGGCACTTACCAACTCCCTCCAACCGTGTAGTAATACCATCTGGTGTGAAGTTCATCCTTCCTGTGGAGGGGGTGTGGCCCAGTCCTTGCTTTTAGCTAATGGACTCATTGATGGCCGCTGTACTGAGGCCTGAGGATTGCTATAGATACCAGAGGCACTACCGCTTCTATGGTGGCCTGTGGAGTCCAAGGGTCAGTTGATATGGATGGGCCCTGACCAGGGTTGGTTCTGCGACCAGTGTCGGTGGTAGCCCCTGACCTGCTGACCCCCTGGCTGTAGCCACCTTATGGGCCTACCTGCTACCCCACCTCCCTGGCCCTTCTCAGCCCCCCTCCTTTCCACTTTCTCCCACTCTGGCATTCTTCTGCACTCATTCCATGCCTTGGTTTCCCCCTTCCCACCACGGTCTGTAATGACTCTGCCATCACAAAATGGTGGTCTATCCTGGGCCTCTTGCTGTGCCACGTGACACTGAAAAGAATCTCAGAAACAGTTAATATTGCCCAACAACTCTCTTACAATTATCTCCCCGAACTCCCTCCCTTGGGTTCTTTTATGTGCCCTTACCGTGTCCCCCATTGAAAACCTAAATAAAATATCTTTTGCATATTTTTTATTTTTTTGTTTTTTTGTATGACCCAGTCAATCCCCTGCAGGCCAAATGGTTCCTTGGCTGAGAATTCCCCTTCCCTGGTCTTATTTTCCTGTTCAATTTTCCCATTATTTCCTTGAAGTGTACCCTTAGTTGTCCCTTTTCGCTGGGGCCTATCGCTATGTGTTGCCCCCCAGGTCCTGTCGAGTGCTGCTAACCTCCCCCCCACAGGGCCGGCCTACTGCAAGAAGTACTGTCCTCCTCAGGTAGCCTTTCAGTTACCTTAGCAAACTGATAACCCCAGCACCTGCCTGACTCAAACTTCGGTACCACTAGCCAATTTCTGCCCCAAAACCCAGGTGCCACTGTACCATTTTGACTCCTCCTTCCCACTTTATATCAGTTTTAATATAGTATTACTGTATTCTTTCTTATTATTATTTCTGTCTGTTATAGTTCCTATGCCCTGTGTCAGCCCTATCCCAGTCGCAACCCCCCCTGGCTATCCACCCCCTGCTGTACTAATGGAACCAACTATTGTTCCTATCCTATCCTATCCCTGGTCCCTCCCCTGCTCCCCATCCACCGGCCCTGCTGCATGCTCTGAGCCTGCCATGGAATAGCTACCATTCAAATAATTATTTGTATCCTCATGTGCCATTATGCCTTTTTTTTTTCTTCCACCAGATATCCTTACCAAACCCAAGATCTCTTCTCCTGATAATGGCAAAACAATTGCTCCCTCTGTTCAAAACACAATATCCCTGTACATCCTAGCATCAATTCTTCCTAGGTATTGGCTCTTAAATAATAGTCTCCATACAGACTGTAACTGCCTTTTTCCAGCAAGGCTTAAACCTTGACCTCTTGCCCCAATGTCTAATGCTCCCCTTCCACTAAATCATCGCTTTTCACCATCCGTCAAACAGTTAGCCACCTGAATTACCCTTCCTGTCTACTGTGCTAGGTCTTCCGTATCTAAAATGATGGCCACCACATGCTCACCTACCCCCCTTAATGGCGTCATTGTACCACCTCCAAAGCTCCCCGAAATGGCAGCACCGAGTCCATTCCAAAATGCTGACCAAGCATCTGGGTCCCTACTGCCTTCCACCGGTGGGTCATAGGGCTGACCACCTCTCCAAATTGCTGCACCCATTTGGCTCCCGGTAGGGAAACCCTCCCGCCTCCAAATCCCCGCTTTGCATTTTTTTTTTTAATTAAATTGTGGCACCTCACACGGCCTGTCATTGCCCCTTGGTGTCCCCACTGCAGACCCCCAGCAAACAAAATGAGAGCATTAAACTCAGAACAGCCCAAAATCCAAACTTAAAAAAAATATTTATAGCTGCACCGGGGAGTAAACCTGAGCAACAAGATAAGCAAACTATGAGATGTGATAATTTTCTAAAAGGTAGACCATTACAGTTTCAAATTAGCTCCTGACTTGACAAAATCTGCTTTAAATGAAACTTCATTACCTTCCCCAAAGTAGACCCCATCGCCCTGAACCAACAGCTCCATGCCAGACCGCGCTTGCCTCCTACAGCAATTCACCTGCTTCCCTACTGACCTGGGCATCTCTTCTCCCTGCTCTGCCCCCGGCTGGATATCTGCTCCCACAACATTTCTCCCAATGCCCCCTCAAGGAACTAGTATCTACTTGTGCCTTCCTCTCACACCTGCCCCAAAGGGAGTTGCTCCCCCCAGCGCACCACTAAAACTGCCATACACCGAGCTTGCACCTCATCCTATTGGCTGTGTCCCTAACCCCTGATTCTACTACAAAATCACCCCTTCACATTCACAGGCAGCCATCTAGCCCACTGCCCCTACGTGCCTTCCTGGCTCCTCAGATTCCCCATGCTACCAGTACTCTTGGCTATCCATCACGCTGCCCCAATTCATTATCTGGTCCTCATGGGCTTTGTGAAGCACTAACATCCCCAACTCTCCGTGCTGTTGCCCACTCAGTGATGTTACCAGCACCCCTCCACTTTACTCCCGCTCCAGTAGTCCTGCTGGGACTAATCTGACCCACAAAGACTGGCTCACTGAACATCAGCCCACCCACAGCTGCTCTATCTACAGCTCTGCAGCTCAACCCAGGCTAAATGGACAAAAGCTTTTAGTGACCATATGGCCGATGCTTCCTGACCAGGCATACCTGGTTCATTGTTCTCATGACTGCATCAGTCCCTCTAATACCTCTTAAACTGTTTAATCTACCACACTATCCAGGCTGCATGATAATCTTTAGCAACCATGTGGCCACTAACTAACATACCAGGGTACCTGGTACTTTTTGCTCAATACTGCATTGCAACCATACACCTTCATGCCTGCATTCATCATCTCTGCTTTCTACTTTCCCCCATAGCAACAACAACCGACTCACCCAAGACCTCATTTTATGCACGCCCTGGATCAAACCAGTTATCACAAATATCTCTCCTTGCTCAAAAGATGCATCCTTGGCAATCCAAATTTACACTAAATTAAGATTAAAATCAGTTTCCACACTGATGTGCTATAGGATTCCCGCAAATCCTTATTTGCCATAATTGCCAACTGATGTACTTTATAGTGAAGGATTTTAACGAAGGAAATTGTGAGCTCTGTCTGCCTTGCCCACCCATTTTAATCACCCTTTGCTCACCCCTCTCTCTCTTTTCCTTATCCAATCGCCTTTCTTCTCTTCTGGCATGATGTCATGAGGCTTCACCCCTCTCTGAAATCCCCCTGCCTATCTCTCTCTCCCTCAGTGGACTGTCCTCAGTTCTGCCCCTCCCCCAGGCCAATCACCCTTCCCCCCTTTCCTGCTGCTTGTCCCCTGCCTAGCATCCACTCTATTGTTCAGAGCCTGAGACAAATGAGTCTACCTTTTAGGAGGCAAACCTACTTGTGCTGTTTTCATTGTACAGGCGTGGATTACAAAACAAAATTAACACATTTAAAAAATGATGCAACAAATTAGAACGTAAAATAAATTTAAGCAAACTAAAATATTAATTTTTGGTTCTAATCAATGAAAGGCTGCATTCTTCCTTGAAAAAGGAAAAAATGAGACGGGTAAAGATTATATTTATTTGGGAATCAGAGTTACCCCTTACACAAAACGGTCACAACACTTAATACAACAGACAGCAAAATCTAAACAAATTGTTAAAGCACTGATCAAATTTAACTATAATTATGGGGAAAATACACTTGTCCCTGCTTTAATTGCAGGAGAGATGAAACTAAATCCTATGCTACTGTACGGATTCAGAAATCTGGGTGCCTGCTTATGTAGACAGTTTCGTAATTCCACTACAACAGTTCTATAAGGCTCTCCTGAAAGTCTCGAATACCATCTCTAACTCATTAGTCAGGGCCAAATTGGGTAGAGTCCCAATTAAAGCACTCACAGAGCTTATACTGGTTAATTATTGGATAAACATAATAAGCAAAATCAACTACCCCAGCAGTGCTTAAATGAAAAAATAAAATGGATGAACAACTTAAAATCAAAGTGGCTGAGTGCATTAAAAACTGCTGTAAAAACATTGATCTCTTACAACTATGGAAGGATTACCAAAGAAAGATTGAGATTTCTCCTCAGTATAAGACTATAGTGAAAAAAACATCCAAAGAGCAAAAAAAAAAAAAGACATGGAAATACTAAGAATACAAAAATGTGCAGAATGATCTAAAATAAATAAAATAGCACACAATATAGATGAATATTTGATATTCCCTCGAAATCCAGAATATAGAAAAGTGATCACTTGGGCAAGATTCAAAATAGTAAATTCCAAATATTTCTATCTCAATAAAAATACATAATTGGGATGACTACCTGTAGGCAATCAATGCCCATGCAAATGCAGATTTCAAGAAACTATATCCCATATAATAGAAAAATGTCCATGATATAATTAGCCAAGATACAAAAGTTTCTTAAAACAATACTAACATGCTACGCTGATCTTAACTATGATGTGACATTCATTCTCCTCTATCTTACCACTGTGTAAGATGCTGAAATTACAGCTAGATTTTTGATGATAGTTATTAAATTAAAGGAAAGAAAGGGATAAAATGGGGGAAAAATAGAAAATAAAAATAGCATAAAAGGAAAAGGATATTTTTGAAGAGTCAGGAATAATGCTTTCCTTTTAATGAATAAAACCTTTTTGTGTGCTTCAATCAAGATAAAGCTAGGTTCAGCAGGAATGGATGATTTTCTTGAATTGTACTGTACAGCATTAATCGAAGTGTCATGTTATTAATGTTAACAGTTATCCTGAATAATGTATTCATTTTAGAATTTTGTAAAGACTAAGGCCGGATATTCAGAGCAGTTGCACATGGAGCAACTGAGTTGCGTTGGCGCAAGTGTGGAATTGAGCCGAGGAGCCATATTCAGCAAGTGCCATTGCGCAACGCAAAATCCATTGCACCAATGTGCATCTATAATGCATGCAGTGCAAGTGCAGGGGGCGTTCCCATGAATATCCAGCGCAGTGGCATATTCAACCATGCAACCATGGCACAAGCATGGAGCAAATCGAAGTTGCTCTGACCAGACTTGTTCCTAGTAAAATAGGGCGCAAACACACAGACAGCAGTTGTGCCAAGAGTGGGAGTGAGAGGAAGAGATACAGAGAGATAGACACACACACACACACACAACCAGACACAGAGGGAGAGGGACAGAGAGGTGCTGTGGGAGAGGGAGAGAGGGGCAGAGAGAGAGAGAGAGAGAGAGAGAGAGAGACACACACACACAGACACAAAGCCTGTGTATCAGGGTGGCACACAGCCAGCAGCCAACCACCCAGGGGGACAGAGGACAGCAGGAGACATGGAGAGTGTGCCCGTCCTGATGAGGCTGGAAATGAGGGGTGTGAGGCGGTAGGAGGAATAACTACATGGCCAACGAAGGGCCCAGTGGTGGGATGCCTGACACAGGCAGTACTATGCCCGCAGCACCGTTGGGAACCATAGTGACACTGAGAACATGGGCTGGTACTCACCTGAACAGGGCCATGCCGAGGCAGCCCTGTGAGCTGTGCAGTGAGGAACTGCAGGCACCCACCAGACAGAGTCACACCATGTCTGTGGAGACTACAATGACTGCCATCATGTGCCTTCTCACCACGGGCACCATCCAAGGACCAACAAGGGATGCCACGTGCATCACCAAGGTGGTGACAGCCCGCCTCCTCACACAGGTCCCCGCTGCTCTGCTTCAACATGCTATGGAATGCAGCCATTTTCCAAGCACACTGACGGAATGTACAGCACTGATGCAGGACAGCCACAGGGTGGCATGCATGCCTGGTATGAGTGGGGCCAGTGACTGCACCCACATGGGCATCCACATGTCACCTGGCCCTGTGGGACTGGTGCATATCAACAGGACGGGGTGCCCAGGCATCAACTACCAGGTGGTGGTGATGCCATAGGGTGCATCACCAATGTCTGCGCCACACACCCTGGGAGTGCTCAGGATGCTGTCATCTGGCACAGCCCTGTGCTGTGCCATGGATATGAACATGGGGATAACCCCACAGGCCACCTAGTGGGCATGTGTGGCATGGGCAGGGTGCAATGGACAGTGCAGCCCTGGGAATGGGGTGGGCAGGGTGTGTATGGTGGTGAGGGCACCAGGGACAGGCAAGGGGTGCAGCACAGCATAGCAGAGGGCTAACCATGGCATGCTCCACACAGGTGACAGCGCATACCCACTGAGGCCCTGGCAGCATCACCCTGGTTCATCTACCCTGCAGTGCTGTCTGCCCCCAGTGTGATGCTGCGGCATGTACCACACCTATCAAGGTTACAATACCGGTACATGGTCTATGCTGTTCGATGGTGCTTATGTGGTGCAACACATGCAAATGAGGTTGTGCGCAATGATAATAATATGCTAATGTACCGCACTGCACCACACATTGGCTGATGAGCTCATTTGCATGCACCATCTGAATATCAAGATAGTGCACCATGCGGAATGGTATTGCACTGGAGCAAGCGGTGGTGCAATGCCCACACATGTTCAGTGCTCGGGCCTGTAGTGCGCATGTGTACTGCACTGACATGGTGTCAATCACGTAAGACATGCAAACAGTGTGACGTATCGGCACTGTGCAAGCTGTGCAGGACCAACAATGTGCATTTTGCGCATGATGGCATGTTTCCTATTGCGCACATGTGCACTGTGTGTGGGCATGGTTCCTTGGGCCATTGCACTGAGCACCTGTCCTGTCCCTTGTTTAGGTGTCCAATGTCCAATGTGGATACCGCTAGGCCAGATGCTGAGCTGGCTCATGCGGTAGACCTTGCTCATGGTCTCGGGCATACTTGGGGTGGTGGTGGCCATGTGGGACATGCTGGCAATGGAGAGGAGAGAGGGATGGCATGCCAGGGCAGCCATCCAGGGCTGTTGCTAGGGTTGCCCCTGTTTCCCCTGTTGGACCTTTCCCTACAGTCCCCCTCCCACTGCACAGTCCCTGTTCCCTGTCCCCATCCATTGCTGTCCCTACCCTTCCTCAGCCCCTGCTGTTTCTGTACATAGTTGTTCCATACATGTATATTGTCTGGCATACCCACCTGTGTCTGTGTCTGCATTGCAGGTGGCATGAGGAGCCATGCTGCAGTGGCCCAGTGTCCGTCTGTGTTATGTGCATATGAGGGTGTGTGTGTTATGTTTCCATGGTTCCCTGCTGTGTACTGTGGTCTGTCCCACTGTGGTGGTGTCCATCCCATGGGTTGGTGGCTGTGCATTGGGGTTCCCATGGGGCAGCGGTCAGGGGTGTGTGGCGGGTATGTGTGCATGGTGGTGGCACATGGCCATGGTCATTGGTTGGGTACTGTCCACACACTGTGTTGGGGTCCTCTGCCTGGCATTGTGTGACCTGCCCCATGTGGCCTGCCACGCTGCCTGTTCAGTGCCCACTGTGTGGGCTCCCTGTGTGCCTGTGTGGCATGTATGTGCTTGGCTACATGGTTCTGGGTATGGCCTGCTATGGTCTCGAGGGGTGGGGCATGGCCAGCAGCCAGCTGGGGGGGCTGTCTAGGTGGCCATCCATTGGGCGTTGGCACTTCCTGTCACCCGCTATCCGTGCCACTGTTGTGTTCTGGGGTCCAGTGTTGGGGTGCCTGTGTGTGCCCTGCTGGTGGAGGCCTCCTGTGGCCTGTCACTGTGCTGCCATGGCTCTGTCCTTGGGTCTGCTATCTGTACCCTGCCCCCCTCTGTTGTTCTGCTGCTCTGCTGCCACGGATGGGGTGGAGCATCCCTGTGTGCACCATGGCGCACCTCTGTTTGCACCATGGTGCAACTATGCCATATTCAGCCAGGTTGCACTGGCGCAGTTTGGCCTGCGCAACCTCTGAATATGGCTCCAGTTGTGCCATGGTGCATTGAATTTGCACTGCACCAGACCTGCGCCGGACTTAGGCGCATTTCTGAATATCTGGGCCTAAGACTGCAAAGTCAGAGTCGAACAAATAAAAGATTGATTGATTGACTGATGGTAGCAGTCACAACCAGAGACCAGAACAGTGCTATAGATTGTGATAACACCCAAAAATGCTCCCTCCCACAGAGACTGCAATGGGTGAAACCTTGGGCAGCAGTAAGTACATTAATTTTTTTCTTTCACACAAGCTGCTTGACATCACTGACCAAGACCTTCGACTGCACCATCAGTCCTAAATGTTAAGACTGCTGTGATTACTGCTGTGATATACAACAGAGTGAGCAATGATTCAACACAATAACTTGCAGTAAATGACAGGTCACAAAATACTGCATAACAAAAGGGCTTAAAGCAGCAGTGCGACCAAAAAGAGGTAAAATTTTACCCCACCCTTTTTTCTTCCTAGTTTATGTCAGATGTCTTACAGTTTTATTTTGTTGGTAACACTTCAGTTTTCATTATCATTTAAGAATTTAATGACAATTTTAAAATAATTATTTCTCAAGAAAAAAAGATGTCTGCCTCATTTTTGCATAAAAATAATTTTGAGGTCCCGAGAAGGGTAAGAGTTCAGATAAAAATGTAAATGTACAATACGCAGGATAGGAAGCATCCAGAAAACTCAAACCAACAGTTCTGCCAATATTTTTATAAGCATAGCAGAAAATTAGCTTTTTGGAATAACTTTTTTCATTGAAATGCAGCTTTAATTGCAATTGAACTACACTGTTCCCTGTAGCATACTGCAACATTTTGCATAATACTGCAGTATTACTGTGTTGCATCCTGGCTGGCAACACTATATATTACGGGCCTCTGTAAACATTATGGTGAAAAGACTTTGTTGTCCTTTCCCACAAGCTGCTGTTTCACCAGATACTGTGCTTCAAAATGACTCGTATACCAGCAGAGGATGGCTAGTGCACTACACCTTGGAGACTGTGAGTTCAGTTAACATAAATATTAGTAGTAGCCCCTACCTTGATTATGGCTCCCCTTTTTTGGAGTCCTTACCTCATTAAGGATGTAGACAGAGTTGAGAGGATTCAGAGTAGAGCTAGTAAAATTATTCCTCATTTAGCACATCTGGACTATGAGTCCAGACTACAAAAGATAGGTTTGCATGCCCTTAAATTGAGAAGAACAAGAGGCGATTTACTACAACTTTTTAAGATTATTAAATCACCCATCTTGATGAGACAATGTGGCATATCATTCTCTTCCAGAAAAATCAGACCAAGGCTAAATAACAAACAATTGGATATCGCTAAATGTAACACTAATAAAAGACAAAATGTTTTCTCTATAAGAACTCCCCATCTATGGAATACTCCTCCCACAAGACATTATTGATGCAACTACTGTTACGACTTTTAAAATGAAACTAGATAATTGGCTAACCAGATAGTATCACAACAATGATCCACGCATGTGGAGGACAATCTTGATGGGCCTCGGCTTTCTTTTGTCCTTTCAACCAAGTAACCAAGTATATGAATGTCAATACTGTAAATAGGGGCAATGTTGCATGTCTAACCCATATTTTCTGCCTAACAGACATAGAATTTGAATACACTCACAGATCCCCAAGTTCAAATCCCTCCTCCCCATGAAGATGCAGATCCAGTGACTGTTCACACTTCCCTGTTAACTTTAGTGGGGAAGGGCACTGTATGGTGTATACCTTATCCATGTGACTTCAGTTGAGCCACCCCCTTCAGGTTAATGGACTGTACCATTTAAAGGCACTCTTCATCAGCATCTTACAGCTAACAGTTCCTGTGAGTGTTTCAACTGACATGGCACTACCTCAGCAGTCTTACACATCCTTGTGTACCTACTTCTTCCCCATTATCTGTAAATGACCACTTTCACCCAAACTGCTCTGCCTTATTTCCTGCCTTCTTCCCCGATCCTTCTTTCACCTCACCCCCTCACCCTCCACCTTCTTTCCACTGTTTGCCTTCACTTACCAGAACTTTTGTTCACTCAAATATACCTATACCTGTTTGACAAAGCACATTGGGCTGCCTCCTTTTATTAGGTTATTTTTGATTTCCTACCAATTCATAGTTTTAATTTTAGTTGCAATTTTAATGTCATATTGTCATTTTAAATACTTTCTTGTCAAAATGTTATGTAATACCATCCGTTGTATGTCTGTCACCCTTCCCACTGATGTAGAACCTTTGTAAAAGAGCTGTTACAGTCTCAATGACCTTTGGCACCAGGCAGAGACTCTCTAGGCTCCCGGCCCTACCCACCTTCCACACCCTTGATGGGACTATCTTGGAGGACACCTCCTCATTTTGTTATCTGGGAGTTTGGCTGGACCAGCACCTAATCTTCTTGTACATATCGATGCTATCCTGAAGAAACAGCACCCCAAGCTTGGTGCTCTGTACAGGAATCATAGTTGCATCCCACTGACTGTGAGGCGTGAAATTGTCCAGAAGATGATACTCCTCATCTTTGACAACTACAATGTAGTCTATGATGCTGCTCCCAAATTTTCCCTGACCAAGTTGGACTCTCTCTTTAACTCCTTCTGCTGCTTTGCTATTGGCTTCCCTTCCCACTCCCACCACTGTGAACTCTATCGCTCTCTGACCTTCCTTCCACTGTCTTACAGATGCATCTCTCACGGTGCCAAACTAACCCCCAAATTCTGGTTCGGGGGGCTCCCCTCCTATCTCTCATCCTCTTTGTCCACTCCACTTCCCCCACCCACTCTCTCAGATCAAATGACGCCCGCATCTTGACGGTCCCTTGGCGCTCCACCCTCATTGGTCAGACTGGTTTCACCCATTGTTTCCCTGAAATCTGGAATCCCCTCCCCCCGGAATATGACACTCCTTCTCCAATTACTCCCTTACCTCTGCCCTACACAATTACCTTTCCCTCAGCTGTTCCTGGTTTAACCTACCTTAATACCTGTCCCCAGTTTCTGCCTTCCTACCATGAAATCCCCCCCCCCCCCGGCAGGGTTCTCAACATCCTGAAGAGGGAAATCAGGAAATGGCTACCTCCTCAGATTCAGTTCTTACCTCTCCACCTGTCCTTCTGGGTCACCAGTGTGCACAACCTAACCCCATCCTTGTTACTTCAACAGCACTTGCGTACTACCTCGAGCCTGCTCCTGGTATACTCATGCACTATAAATGGTTCTATTGCATTATTACTGTTTTGTACGTTCATATGTTCTTTTGTATAATTTTGGACATGTATTGTAATTTACCCAATGTTCCACTACTTGCACAATCTTACAATGTTGTATTGTTTGTACTACCCACATACTATTGTAACTGATCTTCCTTCACAACCCTATGTAACCCCTCCACCCAGGTCGCACCGTGAGACGAGCAACTTGTTGTTCATTGTGCCCTCCTGGTGAAACATTTCAATAAATAAATAAAAAAAATGATATGCTCAAAAGTATTGTAATCTGAGAATGAATAAATAGATAAATAAATACATAAATAAACTATAAATATGGAGTCCTTTCCCTTCCCTCCCATTGTAAGAGAACAAAGGGTCCCGGGTCACACCTGAAAATAGGCACTTGTCTAGTGTGCTTACCTGGTTAACAAAAACAAATAAATAAATAAAGGCTTCAACCCTATAATGCAATAAGCCACTGTCTATCTCTATGCTCTTCACATATGTCTTCCCTTCCCTTCCCCTCCTCCCCTCTATCCCACCTTCTTCTCTGTCTTCCTCCCGCCCATGAAAGCACTGCAGAAGTGCTGCTATATTCAGTGGTGCCCCCACCACCTTAAACATACAGTTTTCAAGCAATAGCCAAAACTTTTGTAGCTTACCTATTGACTTGAACCACTCATATATGGAAATGCAGAATTTGATGGGAGAAAAGATTACTTGGCCCACACAGCTTGCCAGATTTTCCCTGCCTATTCTGTCTCCACAGACTCTACCGAGTATATATCGACTCTCTCCCCTTCCTGCCTATTTACTACTATTCTGTTATGCCTATACCATGCATGTTTGAAGATCTTCTTCGTTTTCGCTCCCACCATCTCTTCTGGCAGACCAGTCCAGGCATCCACCACTCTTTTTATGAAGTAGTACTTCCTCATATATTTTTAAACCTCCTGCTTTCTAGCTTCATTGCACACTCTCTTGTCCTAGTGCACTTCTTGAATTGAAATAGACTCCCCTCCTGTACCCTGCTCACCCCTGTGAGGGATCTGTAGGTCTCTATCATGTCTCCTCTCTCCCTCCTATCTTCTAAGGTGTGCATGCTGAGATCCCTCAGTCTCTCCTGTTAGGGCTTTTAATGCAAAACCTGCACCTTTCCCTCCTCTGGGCTGCCTGTACCGTGACTATGTCCTTTCTGAGATGTGGCCTCCAGAACTGGATACAGTACTCCAGGTGGGTAATCACCAGTAACTGATACAGTGGTAAGACCTCCTCCATCCGCCTGCTGGTGATGCCTCTCCCAATGCACAAAGTATCCTACTGGCCTTTCCCACTGCCTTGGCATACTGCCTCGCCTCTTTGAGGTCATGAGATATAATTCCAAGGTCTCTTTCCTGCTTAGTGACCATCAGTACCTCTTTCCCATTTTATACTCAGCTGCTGGGTTTCTATGCCCAAGATGCATAATTTTGCACATTTCAACATTTAATCCCAGCTGCCGTGCCCTTGACCACTCTTCTAGTTTTCTAAGGTCCTAACTCATTATCTCTACTCCTTCCTGAGTATCTACCCTATTATAGACTTTGGTGTAATTTGCAAAAGGGCATAGCTTCCCTTACAGTTCTTCTGCAATGTAATTCATGAAGACACTGAAGAGGACTTTTTGCAGTACTGAGCCCTGCAGCACCCCACTGGTCACTCTCCCCTCAGAGTGAGTGCCATTTACCACCACCCTCTGTCACCTATCCATTGATCAGTTTTTTACATAGTTTACCACTTTGAACCGCCCCGGACTGCCCAGTTTCTTTATCAGTCCCCTATGTGTCACAGTGTTGAAGGCCTTA
Organism: Neoceratodus forsteri; assembly: GCA_016271365.2. Lineage (NCBI taxonomy): Eukaryota > Metazoa > Chordata > Ceratodontiformes > Ceratodontidae > Neoceratodus > Neoceratodus forsteri. The sequence continues at coordinate 388,376,026 of CM057456.1, forward strand.
TACAATGATTTTGTTCATGACCAGGTCCATCTTGCAAATGAGCCTTGCTCAATGGTACCCGACTGGATAAATAAAGATTTTGATTGATTGATTGATTTGATTGATCTATTTTCCTGGTTAGCAAGCCAAAGAAATCAATCAAATTCATGTGGCATGACTTCCCCCATGAATGCATGCTAACTTTGGTCCAGTAAATGATTAGATTCAAGATACTCCACTAGTCTTTCCTTTAATGGGTGGAACACCAGAGTTGCTGAAGAAGTGCAGTGACAGCACCTAGCTTTACCTTAAAGGTATAATAATTTTTATTTATACTGCTCTTCTTTTTGAAAGTAGTGGGGTAAGTGGGAAAACTTGGGTTTTAAATTTTAACAGGTGTATGGAGGAAACTAGGTCAGGAACTTAATCTTGGGGTGAGTAGATTCAGGAAGCCCTGTGAATCAGGTGTTTAATTGGGGGAGGAGGTGAGAGAGGCTTAGTGCCTTCTAAAAATTAATTCCTACAGGATATTTTGCTAGAAGCAGCAAACAGACGTAACAAACACACACTCACACACACACACACACACACACACACACACACACACACACATGCACATACATGCACACATGATACTTCCTCCCTCCCACCCAGGGCTACAATAGCTCCACTTTTATAGGCTCTAGATGGTGATTGACAGCAGATAGATATGTACTGTGGAAGCAGGAAAAGAGGGTTCATTGGAACACATAGAAACTGCTACAGGACACAAAGGCAACTAAGCAATGGTGTTTATCTCCTAAAGGAAAGTAAAGAAGGGAGGTGAGTAAGAGGATGAGAGAGAGAGAGAGAGAGAGAGAGTGAGAGGGAAGAAATACCCTAAAGCAGGAAGGACACTTACAGACATGATGGAAGTGGTGCAGTGCAGTGTCTGTGGGGCAGCAGTCTTCAGGGAGACTTTCTGGAGGCTGCAGTGTTGTCTCATCTGCAGACACCTCTCTAGACTGAGGGTGGAAGTTGCTCATCTCCAGGCCGAGTTGCCAGGATTTGGAGGACCTCATCTCCCAGCCAGGGACCACCAAATCCACCTCCACTACCTCAATGGTTGCCAAGGAAGAGGAGTGGCTGAACTACGGGGAGCTTGGAAAGGATGAGGGTGGTGGGGAAGAGACACATCCCTCCTATGGTTCCACTCTATAACTCCTATGTTGCGCTGGCAGGGTGGGACTATCCCAAAGAGGCACCCAAAGTGGTAACCAAGGAGGATGTGTGGGTCTTCCTCGGCAGAGACCCCGGAGGGAGGCAGAGAACCCCAGAGGAGAAGGAGGAGGATGCAACTCCTGGTGGGAGACTCTGTCATCAGGGGGTAGGCTTGGTGCTATGAAGGGAAGGAGTGAGGGAGGTCAAGTGCCTATCCGGTGCCACAGCTTGGAGGAATGAGCAGCACATCCTAGGGATCACAGGGGCAACAGAATGAGAGGGTGAGCTAGATGTCATTTCCATCTGGGGGTGAATGATCTGGCAAGTTGTGAGGCTTGGGTAGTGCAGGAGCAGTTCAGGGAGTTGGGGAGGTGACATGCTATGTAACCTTTTTAGAGGGGTTACCCATTGAGGGCAAAGGGGAGAACAGGGTATTCCACAGCAAGAGATTTAATGCATGGCTGAAGAGCTGGTGTGGAGCGGAGGGATTTAGCTTCATTGTAGACTGGAGTTACATCTGGAGGGATGAAAGCCTGTACAGGGCTGATGACCTGCATCTATCCAAAGGAGGAACCAGAATCCTCAGTGAGAGGTTTAGAAGTTTCATCAGCAAGCATTAAAACTAGCCAAGGGGTTTGGTGGAAATAAGCTGGGTGAAGCAAACAGCCCCTCACCCCCACAAAATGATACAGACAGCGGAGGGGAACCTAAGGTTGAGAAATCACCAAAGATAACTAAAACCAAAATAGGTAAAAACACAGAGAAAATGCAGAATGGGAGTAAGGACAAGAGGGGTATGGAGGAAAGACATGGTGATATGAGGGAAGTTATTAGAAGAGGAGATAGTAAACATTGGATGGCCATGTGCACAAATGCTCAAAGTCTGAGAAACAAAATCCTGGATCTAGTGGCCCTGATGGCTGAGGCAGACCTGGACAATGTTGCTGTTATTGAGACATGGTTCATGGAGAACAATGACTGACAATACCAGGTTACACTCTATTCAGGAGGGACAGGGTGGGTAAAAAGTGATGAGGGGTGGCTATCTATGTCAGGGGAAAGAATTAAGGCAACTACAGTACAGGGAATGCAGGGAAAGGTGGAGGCACTGTGGATCACCCCGGAGATGGCAAATGGCACTGTCATTCACACTGGTGTGATCTACAGACCTCCTGCACAAGGGGAAGACCTAGACAGGGTACTTGTAAAAGCCATCCACAGAATGACAGCTAAAGGGGAGGTGCTGCTGGTAGGAGACTTCAATCTGCTGAATGTGGATTGGAGCAACCAGGCTGCAGCCTCAGCCAGGAACAGGGACATCCTGGAAGCCCTGCAGGGAGCATGCCTAAGACAGCTAGTGATGGAGCCCACCCAAGAGGGAGCAACTTTGGACCTGGTACTCACCAATGGGACAGAATTACAGACATAAAAATAGGGAGCCATCTGGGATCAAGTGATCACAGTACGATGTGGTTCAATGTGAGAACTGCAGAAGAGTCAAATCACATGAAAGCAAGAGTCCTGGATTTGCAGACTTTGCAAAAATGGGGGAATTTCTTAGGAAATCACTGGCAGAGAAAAAGAAAAGAGAGGGATAGAGGAACAATGGGAGAGTCTTAAGGGAGCCATAGTGAAGAGACAATAAGCCATTGCATTACTCAAGTAAGCAAAACAAAGAGAAAGAAAAAAACACTGTGGTTCTCAAATGAAATGGCTGAGAAAGTAAGGGCAAAAAGGGTGGCATTCAGGAGGTACAAGGAAACACAGAGGGAAGAAGACAGGAAACTGTATCTGAAAAAAACAGAATGATGTGGGGAAAGCAGTCAGGCAAAGGCACAAACAAGAAAAAATAGCACAGGCAATAACAGAAGGGGACGAGAACTTTTTCAGGTACATTAGTTAAAAAACCAAAAGACTAAGAGTGGGACTGTGAGACTACAAAGGGAAGGACGGAAGTGTGCAGCAGTAGACTAAGAAGAAGTAGAAATCCTGGACAAGTATTTTTGTTCAGTATTCACAGAACAAAGTGAAGGGGAAGGACCAAAGTTAGGTGATGGAAGCACCACTGGGAAGGAGGGGGTCACCATTCCATTTAAGGAAGAGAGAGTCTTAAAGGAAATTGCTAATCTGAAAGTGGGCAAGGCAGTGGGGCTGGATGGGATACACCCCAGAATATTAAGAGAACTCAGGGAGGTGCTGGCAGGACCACTGACAGCCAGGTTCAACTGTTCGCTGGAAACAGGTGTGGTACCAAGGCACTGGAGGAGAGTGAATGTAGTCCCTCTCCACAGAAGTGGGAGCAGGGAGGAGGCTGTCAATTACAGGCCAGTCAGCCTGACCTAGCTGGTGGGGAAACTAATGTAATCACTACTAAAAGAAAGGTTTGTGATATATCTCGAATCCAACGGAACACAGGATCCGAGGCAGCATGGATTCACAGTGGGAAGATCTTGTCAAATAAATCTGATGGATTTCTTTGCCTGGGTGACTAGGAAGGTGGATCAGGGAGGGGCAGTGGATGTGGCCTACCTGGACTTCAGCAAGGCCTTTGACACTGTCCCACATAGGAGGCTAGTAAACAAGTTGGGCAGACAGGGAGTGGGTCTCAGGGTGGTAAACTGGATCAAAAATTGGCTGAGCGATAGGATGCAGAGGGTGGTGTTGAGGTATACCGTTGCTTCTGCAACACCCATACAGCAAAACCATTACAGCGACACAACCTCCAAAGTGTTGATTGGGTTGTCGGAGTGCTGTATGGATACAGCGACTCCTGGAGTTGGCCACTCTCCCCAGTAATCCACCCTCCCTGGGAGTTGATAATCTATATGTCTGGGAGGGTGCCGGGGGGGGCAGAGGGGAGCAAAGTCTCCTGCAAACAGTCAAAATGTTCCCCCATGCATGGGGTACCACCGCAGTCGGTCGACATATTTGCCAGGCAATGTAATCACTGTCAGCAAATGTGTGTCACTGTAGTATCCATCGACAACTTTGTTGTCAACGAGACTTGGTGGAGCCAGTGCTGAATGGAGTTCAATCCAAAGAGAAAGTGTCCTGCAGGGACTGGTGTTTGGACCAGTCTCAATGTCTCTACAAGCAACACTGCAGAGGGCTAGAAGGGAAGGTGTGTCTCTTTGCAGACAACACAAAAGTCTGCAAGAAGGTTGACACTTCAGGAGGGGTAGAGAAAATGAGAAGGGACCTAAGTAAGCTTGAGGAGTGGTCAAGGGTGTGGCAGCTAAGAATCATTGCAAAAAGTGCAATATCATGCACTTGGGGCACAGAAATGCAGGGAATGAGTATATGATGGGGGGAGTTCTGACGGCCACCAATCAGGAAAGAGAACTTGGGAGTAATCATATCTGATGATCTAAAGGTTACCAAACATGGGGCCTATTCACAAACGGTGCGGATGGGTTATGTGCCAAGTAAACCCAGCGCATAGCCCACCTGCACCTGGCCGCGCACACTACACCCCTTGAGTGCTATGTATGATCCCAGTATGCCTCTCTCATGCACCCAGCACACTGGCTGAATGTGCAGCTCTGTGTGGGGATGAATCAGGGACAGGCAAGGGGGGGCGTGTTAGCACTCCGTGCCCTTCTCAATGGTGTGGGTGCCTTGTGTAGGGGGGCACGGCTATGCCTTCTGGAGGCAGCCATAACTGTTACGCGACCCTCCGGATGCCACTGCTGAGATCAGCGGGCATTGTGGGGGTCAACGGACCCCTCAATGTGTCTGCCCCTGGCTGTGGGGCACAGTTTGGAGGGTGGGAGATGTGCTGATGGGGTCCACCACACCTCAATCCACTGTCTGTCTACGCACCCATCGGCAACATGGTGAATGATAGGTGCAAGTGATCCACTAGAGGTCCTGGTCTAGGCAGCTGATTGGCTGTGAGGCTGGGTCCGCAGCCCCACACCGGACCACACCCATGAAGCTGCACACTGGGGGGTGGGGCCACATAATGGAGCAGGGCCGGGGCCGCTGTTCATGAATGGGGTACCTGCACGGATCTCTGGCAGGTGCGGAGCTGCACGGGGGGGGTACGTACAATTCACATGTATCCCCCCACCATTAGTGAATAGGCCCCAATGTGAGAAGGCTGTGAGGAGGGCAAGTGGAATTCTGGTGTGCATAGGGAGTGGTATCTCCAGCAGAGGGAAGGAGGTGGTGATGCCACTGTATAGAAAAGTGGTGAAACCTCATCTAGAGTACTGTGCCCAGTTCTGGAGGCCACATCTCCAGAATGACATAGACAGAGTAGAAGTGGTTTAGAGAAGGGCAACAAAAATGGTGCAAGGGTTGCACCAAAAGTCATATTCGGGGAGACTGGAGGATCTCAATATGCATTCCTTGGAGAAAAGGAGAGGGGGGGGATATGATACAGACTTTCAAATACCTCAAGGGTGTAAATAAGGTACAAGAGGGTAGCATGTTTTTAAAAAAAAGATGTTCAAGAACAAGGGGCCGTGATATGAAGAAAGAGGGGGTAGACTTAGGGGTAATATGAGAGATTATTTTTTCATGGAAAGGGTAGTGAATCAATGGAACAGCCTCCTGGCAGAGGTTGTATTAGCAAAAATGGTAGGAGAATTCAGAAATGCATGGGACAGACAAAAAGAAACTCTAGTGATAGGAAAGAGGGGATCTGCATTATATGAAATAGGTAGGGAAAATGGGCAGACTAGGTGGGCCAAGTGGTCCTTATCTGCTGTCAGATTCTATGTTTCTATGTAACAGGGTTTCCATTAATTTCCCCACCACTGATGTGAAATTCACCAGCCTATAGTTGCTAGCCTTCTCCCTGCTGCCTCTCTTATGGAGTTGGACTATGTCTGCTCTCCTCTACTCCTCTGTAACCATTCCTGTTTCCAGTGAGTAGGTGAATAAGGCAATCAGTGAAGCAACAAGTACCTCATTCATTCCCTTAACACCCTTGGGTGTATCCCATCTGGTCCCATGGCCTTGTCCACTTTCAGATTTGCAAGCTCCTTCAGGACTCTTTCCTCTGAAAATGGGCCTGCATCCACCTTCCCCACACACAGTGTTCCTACTGCTACTTGATGGTCTGTTTCCCTTCCCTCCACTATGAAAACTGAATAGAACTACCAGCTCAGGATGACTGCTTTTTCCTAATCCTCCTCTGCAGTTTTCCTCTGCCATCCTCCTTATCTGCAGTATCTCTCCCATTGCTTATATGTCTGAAGAAAGTCTTCTTCCCTTTTACTACCCCTTTGGCTGTCCTTTCCTCTGCCTGCACCTTTGATCCCCTCAGTGCCTTACCTGCTTCCCTCTATTTCACCTGGTACACCTACCTATCCTCATTCCTCTGCATTTCTTTGTACTTTCTGAATGCCACCCTTTTTTCCTTCAAATTCATGGCCATTACCCTAGAATCAGGGATTGCGTCAGAAGGGTTCCCTTCTGGTTATTGTATCCAGTTTTTTATTCAGGGCTGTTAAATATGGTTGGCTCAATAAATCAGGATAAAGTCTTCAAAACCAGCCACATATATATTTCCTAACAATGATCATTTATTGTAGAATATTTACTGAACACTGCAATCTCCTGGTGCACCCAACATTTCACTCAAACTTTGGGCTTCCTCAGGGGCTAGGATCTTGTGCTCCTCTTCTTTGCTATCTCTGTGATATCTTAAATATTAAATTTTTGTTGTGATCAAATTTTCTCCTAAGCAGTTATCTGATGTTCTGTGTCACAGTGAGCCTGCTTTCATTGCTTTGTATGTAATATCGCACCTGGTGATTATAGTTGTTGACCATTGAAATTTTAACATATAATGTCTGATTTCATGCACTCATTAATACTTGCTGCAAACTTCTCAGAGCTTCAATGAAAGCCAGCTTATTGTTACACAGAACACTGTGCTTAAGAGAAAATTTGATCACAACAAAAATGTAATGTTTAAGATATCACAAAGATAGCAAAGAAGAAGAACACAAGATCCTAGCTCCTGAGGAAGCCCAGCGTTTTGGTAAAATGTTGGATGCACCTGGGGATTGCAGTGTTCAAGATATATTTTACAATAAACAATAATGTTAAGGAAATAGATGTGTGGCTGGTTTTGCAGACTTTATCTTGATTCACTCCCCTAAAGTGCCATAATGGTGTTTTTCTCATGCTTTTTCTCACTTCCTTCACACAAATGCTGGTTGCCTTCACTATGCCGTCCTTTAATTTCTCCACTGTTCCTTTACCCCTCTCTAGCAAGCACTTACGCATCCTCATCAACACAAAGCACTATGTAGTACTCCTGGGGCACAGGCCATTTATTAATCAAAACATCGATATACCACACAGAACAGGTCTGTCCCCACCCAGCATATGGGCCAATAGAACCTGATAATTACAAAAATATAAGAAATAATGTATGGGCAACCATACACAATGAGCCTGTGTTTCCATCGAGGGGCAGAGATACCAGTGTATGGAACTTGCAAGTGAAGCTCAAGTGGTCCATGCTGGTATTGCAGCTCCGAGAGGGAAACACAAGGCAAGTCTAATCTAAAGGAATAATTTTTTAAGTAGCTAATAGGTTAGATAGCTTACTTTATAGCTGGGTGATACTGTGTCCTGTAGTATATACATGGATATATATGGTAGTTTATGCTGATGTGTATTGTAGTCCATTATAAATGTAAGTTCCTGTCATGCACAGTAAGTTTTTCTTTGTGTATATCCAATGATGCAAGACCATTATTTCTGAGTAGAATAAAGATGGCCACTGAACTGACACACCGTGCATAAGTCTCTGTTCCTGCACTGGCTCAATATGTTACATTTGGTGACAAGGATTCACAGAAAAACTCCTACGAGTGCAAAAGAAGGGTCATGTAATGCACGTTTTTTTATTACTGCTGTGTAAATCTTTCCAGCTGCCTTGCATCTGTTCTCTGTTCGATGGGCTGCTTATCTGTCCCTCTCTGGCTGACTACTTAAAACATCATAAATTGCTCAGGTGAACACTCTGGCTACAGATTTATTGAAACAAAGATAAAACAAAACAAAAAAAAAAGGCAGCTGTGCACTGTTTGGCTAACTTGATGTGTGAAAAAGAAAGAACACCGCTGCCAGTTGGGATCCATGAGGCACATTAATTATGTTTAGTAACTGAAACTTAACATTCCCATTTTCCCTCTCGCTGATCTACCTGCTCAGAGACTGACCACAACAGTAAAAGCAGAAGCTTCTTGTGGCACAGCAGAGCAATTGCATTACACACTAAGAGAAAAAAAAAAAAGAAAGCACTTTTTTTTCATAGATGATACATCTGCAGCACAATCTACTAGGAAAATTGCTGTTATCGGCAGAGTACCTGAATCTGATGAATCCAAGGAAACATTTGATTTATATCTACAGCATTTCCAATGCTGGCTGAAGGCAAACAAAATAGCAGATGCTGAACAAATAGATGTGTTCTTAGCAGTTTTGCCACCACAGATCTATGCCCTTCTACGAATTTTAACAGCCCCAGTTGACATCCTGACCCAGACATATGCGTAGGTCACTCAGGCACTTGCACAGCATTTCAAACCCCAGCCCTTTTTCATTGCTGAATGGTACACCTATAATCACAACCAAGAGGAAGAGGAACCTATTGTTGACTGCATCATTGCATTAAAGTGTCTAGCACACACTTGTGAGGTTGGCCAGTCCCTTGATTACGCTCTCCGGGATCACTTTGTCAGTGGTCTGAGAGGGGAAGCTTACCAAAAAAGGCTTTTGCAAGAAAAAAACTAGACTTCATGACAGCTTGTGAAATTGCAATTGCTATGGAGCTTGCTCAGAAAGGCTCCCAAGCGCTGGCAGGACATTTTAAACCCCAAAGAAGTAGAGTTCACAATGTTACCCATACCCTAGAACAAAAGGGACATTCCACACCACGTAGTGGTCCATTACCACTTTGTCAGCAATCCCAGACATTTAAGAAGCCAGCACCACAGGACACTTCCACAAAGTCAAAACTTTGTTACGGTTGTGGAGGTAACCACCATCAAAGCACGTGCTGTTTTCAACATGAAAAATGCCGCAGCTGTGGAAAAGTGGGTAACATACAAAGGGTGTGCAAAAGTACATCACGGACTGCTCCTGTATGGTATGTCACAGATAGTATTGCAACCACTGAAACAGAGGATGAGGCATTGCGCCTGTTCATGGTTTATGCAACACGGGCACAAGCAGCAGAAATTTACCTCTAGCTTGAGCTAGCAGACAACCCAGCGAGCATGCAGCTAGACACCAGAGCATCAGTATCTCTTGTGCCAGAGAACATCTAAAGAGAGAAACTTCAGCAGTGCCTATTGCAACCATCCTAAATTCAGGTCTCGCATTACATGGGGGGGCAAATCCCCATACTAAGGGAAATCCAAGTGACAGTTACCTGTGAGGGAGGAACCTGGACCTTGCCTTTGGTGGTGGTACAAGGAGAAAGACCTGCATTACTAGGCAAAGACTGGCTCATGCAGATCAAATTGAACTGTGAAAAGATTTTCAGCTTAAATATGATGACCAAAGCATTGCAAGATGCACTAAAGAAAGTATTGGACAAATATGGTCCTATTTTCCAGGATGGTTATGGCGCGATCTGGGATTTCAAGACAAAGATCCGAGTGCAGCCAGGAGCCTTTCAATTTTTCACAAGTCTTGACCAGTACCATATGCTTTAAGGGAAGCAGTAGAGAAGGAACTGGACTATCTCAAAAGCTATCATATCATCTTACAAGTAGATAGGAGCAACTGGGTTGCCCCTATTGTTGTGGTACTGAAACAAGACAAAGTAGTGAGGTTGTGTGGTGACAACAAGGTTACAGTGAACTGTTATATACAGCAAGATCCATACCCATTACCTAATGCAGAAGACTTGTTTGCCACACTCTCAGGGGGCAAGTTGATCTGGTCTTCCTCGTGGGGATCGAGTCCTCCGACTTGGTGGTGGAACCAATCATATGGTCCTGATCATCACATAGTAAGATTCAATCTCCAGTGCCCCCTATAGGTCTGCCCCTGTGGAGATGGTAAGATACCACCCATTGAGGGGTGTAACTCCAAAAGGTCTTCAGGTGGTATTTGACCTAATGGGAGTCTCAAGGGCAGGTGAGGATCCAGAAAGTCTAGTTCTGGCCTATAATAAGGTTATTACTGAGGCTCTGGATTCTATCGCCCCAGTCTGTGTTTGTCCTCTCTGTCTCTCTCTCTGCCCTCGGTCAACTTGGTTCAATGGGACCTTGAGGAAGTTGAGACATGTAGGACGAAGGTTAGAGTGCTGCTGGTAGAAATTGACCCTTGAAGCCGACCACCTTAGATTGATAGATCATTATCAAAGCTATCAATCAGTAATCACACGTAAGAAGGCAGCATTCCTGTCCAGTGAGATTGCTGCTGCTCATAATCGACTGGCCCAGCTCTTTCGAACCATGGACAGGTTGTGCACCCAACCTGTCTACAGGTTTGAGGAGCACTTTTACAAGTGTGATGATTTTGTTTGATTTTTTGCAGATGAGGTGGCCAACATCAGGGCCAAAATCTGTCCAGCGACCTCTGTGGGGGTTGGTGGTGGTCGGTGTATGGTCACTTCCCCTCAGTCTTCTTGTATATCTGTTGACTGGCTGGAGATAGTGGACATCATGAGGATTGTCCAGAATTTGCAGCCAACATGCTGTAGTTGGGATCCGGGCCCTACAAGCCTATTATTGGGGTGTATAGAGTCCATCGGCCCGGTCCTTGCAAAGATTGTTTGGTGTTGCTTAGATCTGGGTGAGTTCCCTAGCTCCCTGAAAGAGGCGGTGGTGACACTGCTTCTTAAGAAAGCTTCTCTGGACCCAAACAGCAGCGCAAACTACAGACCCATCTCTAACATTCCCTTTGTTGGGAAAGTGATTGAGAAAGTGGTTGCACTGCAACTGGAGAACCATCTTACCATCCACGATGTCTGCGAACCTCTTAAGTCAGGCTTCTGGAAGAGACATAGTACCAAGACCATTCTGGTTCAGGTGCTCAATGATCTCCTGATGGTGAGAGACCAGAAGTGCTGCTCCATCTTGGTGCTTCTGGATCTGTCCTCAGCATTTGACACTGTGGACCATGGGATTCTGCTTGAGCGCCTGAGGGTTATCTGTGGCCTCTCTGGTCCAGTTCTCAGATGATTCCACTCTTTCCTAGCTGGCAGGTCCCAGAAGGTGGTATCTGTTTTTTTTTCTCTGAGCCATACTCTCTGCTGTGTGGGGTCCCTCAAGGCTCAGTGCTGTCCCCTATGTTGTTCACAGTGTATATGCTGCCCCTCAGAGACATTGTAAGATGATATGGGCTGAGGTTTCACTGCTATGCTGATGATACACAGCTCTATCTGTCTTTTGCACCTGACCAGGATAGTGCGGTCTCGATGTTCAACAGCTGTTTAGCAGAAATCCATGACTGAATGAAGTCCAGCTAATTGAAACTGAATTCTGGGAAGACTGGGATGTTGGTTGTAGATCTGGGTCACTGGACAGAGAGGCCGGTGGGGGGTTTACCCTCTGGGCTTTGGCTTGATGGTGTACAACTGTCTGCCTCTGAATGGGTGTGTAATCTGGGGGTGGTTCTTGACAATGGGCTGACACTGCATGTGCAGGTGTTGGCAGTCATCAAGTCCTCCTTTTACCATCTTAAGAACAACACCAGAATTAGGCACCTTGTTCCATCCGATGATCTGCCCACATTGATCCATGCCTTTGTGACCTCCCTCCTTGACTACTGTAACTCCCTTTACCTGGGGCTTCCAGGGGTTGATATTCACCACTTGCAGCTGGTGCAGAATGCTGCGTCATGATTGTTGACTAGGACTTCTCGATCCAATCATATTACTCCCGTGCTGCGCGATCTGCACTGGCTGCTTATACAGTGGCGGATCACCTTCAGGGTTGGTCTTCTGACCTATAAAGCCCTGCATGGACTGAGACCGAGTTACCTGCAAGAGCTCTTAACTCCCTACAGCCCCAGCCATCCTCTCCACTCAACTGATGAGGGGTTGTTAGCAGTCCACAAGGTGAGGCTGAAAACATCTGGGGCCCGGACTTTTATGTCTGTAGAACCATTCCTGTGGAACTATCTACCTCATCAGATTAGAGAGTGCAGGACCATGGAGAGCTTTAAAATCAGCCTAAAAACTCATTTGTTTAAGCAGGCTTTTAGCATTTGATGTTTTTATGGATTGTGGGATATTTTAATTGAAGTTGAGTTATTTGTAAGGTTTTATTGAATTGTTTTATGATGTGTATGTATGTACAGCGCTTTGACTCTCGAATTGCGCTATATAAATAAAAATATTATTATTATTAAGTTCTTTAGCAAGTTGTATTTATCTTTTGCATACCAACAACTGGAACTGGAACCAGAGTCGGAACCATATCTAACCATCAACACTCACAAAGGACTTTTCCGGTATTATTGCTTGGCATATGGAGTTTCCACAGCATTAGCATTTCCAGAACGCAATCGAACAGATACTGAATGGACTGAACCATGTAGTATGCTCTATGGATGATATCTTGGTAATAGCACCAATAGTGGAAGAGCATCAGGCAATCCTGGACCAAGTTCTGACTAGACTGCAACAGTATGGACTGAGAGTGAAGCTCACAAAATGTCAATTTCTACAAAATTCTGTTGAGTACCTAAGTCACTGGATCAATGCCCAAGGCCTACACCCAACAGGCAGCAAGGTGAATGTGACAGTCAAGGCACCTGCACCAACAAAAATGATAGAGTTAAGATCATTCTTAGGCCTCTTGAACTATTATGGATGGTCCCTAGCCCATCTGTCCACATTGTTGCAACCACTCCATGACTTGCTACAAAAAGAAGCTCAATGGAATTGCTCACCACAGTGTGCGGAAGCATTCCAGGCTTGCAAGAAATGTCTTCTAGGCAGCAAATGGTTAGTGCACTATGACCTAGCCAAACCTCTGAAACTGGCATGTGATGCATCACCATATGGAGTGGGGGCTGTCATCTCTCATGTGTTACCTTCTGGAGAGGAACACCCAATCACTTTTGCTTCCTGGACCTTCTTCCCCAGTGAAAGAAACTGCTCAGATCGAGAAAGAAGCTTTGAGCATCATTTTCGGTGTCAAGAAGCTCCTTAAGTACTTGTACAGATGGAAATTCACTCTGCTAACAGATCACAAGCCTTTACTGGCAATTCAGGGTCCAAAAGCCACAATACCAACTCTTGCAGCACTCCAGATGCAGTGATGGGCCCTGATTTTGTTGGCATATGACTATGACATCGAATACAGACGTTCTCAAGATCACACAAATGCAGATGCATTATCGAGACAGACATGCAAGGATGCTAACGTGAAGGAAGATGGTACGACAGCATTCCATCTTTCACATCTTGAGGACTTACCCATTGCTTCACAGGGTGTCACAGCAGAGACACGGTGAGATCCTGTCATCTCTAAAGTACTAGATTTCACTATAGGCTAGGCAAGGCAACTTTATTTCTATGGCACCCAATACCTGGGACTCTGGGCACTTTAAAAGCATATAAAACACAAATAAAAATCACAGTAAAAATTTGCAAGACAATAAAAATTAACAAGATAATAAAATCAGAAAGAACGGGGAGTCAAGTGATGCCTTGGAGATAGTGGCTGCATCTTCTCACCGCTCCTGCCTCTCCCACCTAATTCCGGTTATTCTTTTCAAGTTATTTTACAAATTTCTCAACTCAGATAGTTGAACTAGTATCTAAGTATTATTTGTTCGTTAATTAGTCCCGTTTGTTTAGTGATCCTATATGGGATGGATGCCAAGATGACGCAGGCCTTTCCAACCCATACAACTTCGGAAAAGAGTAGCAAGAAGTCTAAAGCACATGGGTCCTCCTCTGGTTGTACTTCTACTACTAATGCGCCAGCTCCACCTCTCACCGAGGAAAAATTCCTAGCTGAAATGCAGCCTTTCAGAGATTTAATGAAGTCTTTCTCTGAAAAATTAAAAGTGCTGCGAGTGGATTTAAGCACCATGGCAAGGACAGTTGGGGATGTGGAGGTGCGGACCATTACTTTGGAAAGCTGAAGGAAAGACTAGACCCTGAGGTTATATCGCTATGTCAAAAGCTGAATAAAGTGGAAAGTAAGCTGCATGACTTAGAAAGAAGAAGCAGAATAAACAACTTACTGGATTTTGGGCTACTTGAAGAAGTGGAGACCTCACCTCTGGTGCTATTTATGCAGCAATTCCTGGGGCACATAGCAGGCCCTTCCCCATATCACTCCTGTTACAACGTGGAGACGGCACACCGATCCTTAAGGCCAAGGACACAGCCCAGTGCACCTCCCTGTCCATTTATCTTTAAGCTCCTTAATTACCTGGACAAACAACATATCCTCCAGAACTGCCGGGAGCTCAAGGAAATTACCTGGGAGGGTCAGCAAATTCGCATCTCGCAAGATCTACCTGCTACAGTTTGGCAGAAAAGGGCTACCTTCCATCCTCTCGTAGTAAAGCTGTTGGCTGCCACTATAAAATTCAAAGTGCTATACCTGGTGAAACTCCAGGTCTTTTGCAAGGGCTCTTGGCACTCGTTTGAGAATGTGGAACAAGTAAATGGGGAGCTGACGCGCTTACTTCCTGATCTTTTCAGCAGTCCATGAGAGGAGACCTGGAACATTAAGAATGTGTAAACGGCTGTCTGAATCAACTGTTTTTTCTGGTAAAGAGACTAAAGGCTGCAGAACTGTCCCTTCAGGATTTCCTACCCCTTTTTTCTTTTAAGTTGGCTCTGCGATAGGGGCACTGGTTACTCCCCTCCAACGAAGGCTCCAGAGACATGACATACCTTTGAACTTTTGGTATTTGGGGTCTGAATATACTATTCGGTAGTTCAGTTATTTTTTACCTGAGGGCTAAGAATTTAAGGTGGCAACAGAGTCCTTAGTTATCCTCGATAAGGGGAATGTTTCAGGTATGGTACTCTATTTGTAGAAGTATAAAGAGTTAGTTCAGGGTGTGGGTTATGGACTTTGATGGTGGAGGGTGGGGCCGGGAGTGGAGAGCAGATGTGCGCAACAAACGGGGCTGACATAAACTGAATGTCTAGGGCTTTTTTCTTTCCTGCCATTCCTTCATTTCACATGTCATGGGTTGGACTCATTTAATTGGTGGAGATTTGTTTTTGGGAAGGGGTTTGGGGATTCCAGGATTCTTTGGTTTTCAGGATTATTTGATGGGTTGTAGGGGTTGGGAGACTGGGGTGCAAATCAGGGATTCAAATCAGTGGAGCTTCAGGGGTTTTATTATAGAAGTTGCTGTCCACTACTAGGCGGGGACTCTCATTGGCTGGGGCATAAACATGGCTAACCCTCTGAAATTTGCTTCCTGGAATGTAAAAGGGGCCAGGTCACCCATTAAGAGGCACTAAATCATCAAGCATTTACAGCATCTTCACTGTCAGTTTACCTTTCTTCAGGAAACTCACCTTCTTCTACCAGAAAGCAACCTGCTCCGCAGACAGTCAATAGTGCAAGTCTTTGCAGTGGGCTACACTACTGCGAGTAAAGGCGTGGCTATTGTAATTTCTAAACAGGTACCCTTTCGAAGTCAGCAAAGTCTCATGGACCCCCAGGGCAGATATATTTTTGTAAAAGGGATTTTAGATCACACAGAAATAGTACTTGGAAGTGTATATGGCCCTAATCAAGCAGATCCTGCCATTTTTATGGATCTGACAAACCAAATATCTAGATTTGCTTCTATTCCCTTAATTATAGGAGGGGACTGGAACATCGCCCCAATGCCAGACTTAGATAGGTCAGGAGGGACTTTGATGAGACTTGCTCCTGTGCCGCTTTCCCTGTGGAACATGATCCAATCCTTGGGGCTTTGTGATCCATGGTGGAGCTTACATCCACAGGATACAATTTACATGTTTTATTCTTCCGCTCATGGTTCCTACTCCAGGCTGGATTATGTTCTCCTAAACTGTTCCCTTTTTGCTGGGGTGCTTGAGGGGGAGAGTGGGCACAGGGTCCTCTCTGATCACTCTCTAGTCTGGGTTTCACTGGTCCTCAGCTCCAGTTTAGACAAGGACACAATCTGGAAACTCAGTAACCAATTACTTAATGATAACTTCATTGTGGAGCGGATTAAGGACTAGATTACCTTATATGCCCAACAAAATGTAGACTCAGTGGGTAAGCCTGACTTGGAATGGGCAGCTTGTAAATGTTTTATCAGGGGTGAACTTACTAGACTTGCCTCCAGATGTAAACGTCTACATAGTCAGGCAGTTGCTGATCTCCTTAAGCAGATTACTGATATTGAGAATGCCCTTTCCTCACATACACCGGAATCTACCTTACAGGAGCTGACAATTTTACTGGATAAGTATGCAGATCTTCTAAGGGAGAAATCTGAGTATGCAATCCTGAAGACTAAGGCTAAATATGTTGATCAGGGGGGCCAAGCAGGTAGGTTGCTGACCCTCCAGCTTCAGCAACTAGAGTCTTCCAGGCTGATAACTGCTATAAAAGCTAATGATGGTTCCCTCTGGCCAAACCCAGGGAGATTACTCGGGAATTTGCTTCCTTTTACATGGAGCTGTATGGTCCCAGCGTTTCCTCCCCATCTCAGTCTGAATCTATTACTTTTCTTAAAAATTGCTCCCTTCCCAAATTAATTCAAGAGCAACAGACCTTTCTATCTCAACCTATTTTGGAATTTGAAATCTGCCAGGCTATTTCTAGCTGGGTCCAGATGGACTTACTCCCAATTTCTGTAAGACATTCGTGGAGCAACTAGTCCCCCTTTTGTATCGTTTTTTTGCTTATATACATGAATCTGGTATTTCAGACCCTACATTGCTTGAAGCCTTAATTGTTGCACTACTCAAGCCTGATAAGTCCCCAGAACTTGTTTCTAACTATAGGCCTATCTTGTTAATTAATTGTGATATTAAGATCCTCTCCAAAATTCTGGCCAGCAGGGTGACTCATGTCTGGGAGGGACTGCTTAGTTGTGAGCAAGTGGGTTTCATTCCTAACCACTCGTTCATAGTCCATTTCAGGAAATTAACTCATGTTTTCTCCACGTCCAGATGGTCTGCTATCCCAATGGCTCTGATCTCATTGGATGCGGAGAAAACATTCGATAGGGTGGACTGGGATTTCCTGTTTTTGACACTGGAGGCAATTGGTTTTCCATAATCCTTTATATGTTGGATCTGGGTCCTGTATTCCTCTCCCTCAGTGAAAATATACTATAATGGAGTGTTTTCGGCTCCATTCCCTCTGGCCTCCAGCATCAGGCAGGGATGTCCCCTTTTACCTGTCCAATTTCAACTTATATATTGAACCCTTACTCTGTAGATGGAAAGTATCTCCAGATACAACTGGTATTCCTATAGGTCCAGAAACTTTCCTGATGTCGGTCTATGCAGATGATATTATGCTTCACATGACTCATCCTGAAAACTCCTTCCCTGCTGCTCTTTGGGTTATTGAAGAATTTGGGCTTTTTTTCTAACTATAAGCTTAATCTCTATAAGACGGGGGTGCTACCCCTTACTTTATCCATTAACAAACAAGACATGGTGTCTCTGGGCATGACCTGGTCCCCCCACTCCATTAAATATCTGGGTTTATATTTGGCTAAGGATACTTTTCTTATGCTTAAACTTAATCTAGATGATCTGGTACACCGCATCCAGCAGGACTTGCATGGCAAGCTTTTCCATTGAATCTCTCAGGGCACATTTCCATTATTAAAATGAATGTTCTGCCATGGTTATTTTATCCCCTTCTCATGTTGAATCTTTGACTACCACTGAAGTGGTTCAGGAGTGTTCACTGTTTAATTGCCAACTTTATTTGGCAAAACAAAGCCCCTAGGTGTGCTTACAAGAAACTGGCAGCTCCAAAAAACTTGGGAGGAATCAAACATTCACATTTCCTGTTTTATTATTTTTCTACCCATTTTAGTTAAGCTATTTCAATGATGCCCTGGATATAGACCCATTTGGCTTGATCTGGAAATCCAGTTATTATAAAATAATGCCTTGTCCTTATCCATTTATTCCCTGGGGTATGTTCCCCCCTAATGTGAAAGACTCGGTTATGGGCATCTTCCTAAGAGTCTACTCCCAATTCTGGATCCTAATCAAATCTCCCATTTCCAAGGATATCACACAACCTATTCTTCAAAACCCACATTTCAAAATCGGTGGTCAGATCATTAAGTCAGACTGGCTCCTTCGACTGTACATGATCAGATTGTGCGATCTGCTGGATGACAGCGTATTACGATCATCTGAGGGTATTCTAACACAGCTCCACCAGGAGTGCAGGTTCATTTTTTAAATTTTCAGCTGAGGCATGTCCTGATTCACAGATTTAGTCTGGGTCCTTGGACTACTGATTTTTCTGGACTTTTCTCTTCTATTATAATATTGGTATCTCAGAAGCAAGCATGCAGTGTTTTCCCTTTATTCATTACTATTCTCCATTTTTCCCCCCAAAATAGATGGTTCTTCTCCTTACTGGGACCAACTGTTCTCTATTTCTCCTAGCCAATGGCAATCTATTTGGACTGATACATATAGATACATCGCTCAAGATAGATTGAGACTCATTCAGTTTAATATTTTGAATCACCTCTGCTACACTCCATAGAAACTGGCTCGTATGAGATGATTGCCATCATCCAACTGCACTAGGTGTGGCCAGGATGAGGGTTCTCTATTTCTTATTTTTTGGAACTGTCCCAAAATTGCCTCTTTTTGCTGTCTAATTGAGGCTATGGTCGACCCATTATTAGGCTTACAAGGGCTATTTCAACCTGAAATTTGTATTCTGGGAGATTATACTACTGACCCAGTTAAAGAACGTAGATATTTTGTCTTTAATCTCCCTCTCCCTGAAAAAGGTGGTCCTCTGGCACTGGCTAGATCAGTGTTCAATCTCATACCAAGAGTGGTTACAAGAGTTACTGTACAACCTCAGGATGGAATGTATGATTGCATATATACGTCATATATATACAGCTTTGATAAGAAATGGGGGAAACTATAGACATTATACACTACAGGAGATTCAACTGTCTAGTTTTTTTTTTTTGGGATACTTGGCCATCTGGTTGCTTAGTTTATTCACAGCCTAGAGTGGATAATAGGAGTGGTTTTGACTTCTATCTGCTAATTTTGTGGTCTTTATATAGTTAGCAGCTCCACTGAGGGAGGGAAGGGTGGGGGCATATATAAGTGGCTTGGGGGTCTTGGTATTATTTATGTTTCATGTGTTTGTTCATCATTATTGGATTGTTTATACTCAATAAAGTTTATTAAATTTCAAAAAACCAGAAAGAACAGCCATTTAAAGTGGTATGTACTAGCTGAAGCAGTTGGTTTGGGAGATCACTCCATAAAAGTCAGGTCAAAGAGGTGGGCCTTCAGCCACAGTTTAAAAACACTAATCGAGGTGTCATCCCAGACTGCAGATGGAAGCAGGTTCCACAGGGTCGGCCCAGAAATACTAAAAGCATGTCTTGAGCTGAATCCTGGGAATGTCCAGAAGGCCCCTCGAAGAGGAACAGAGGGAATGAGCAGAGGTCACAGGTAGCAGGAGCTTTGACAGGTAACCAGGACCCAGTCCATATAGGGCCTTATAGGTGAGCAAGCCCAACTTGAAAATGACCCTCCACCTTACCAGCAGCCAGTGTAAAGCATGCAGGACTGGGGTCACATGGCATGACCTGCATTGTCCTGTCAGCACCTGGGCCACTGCATTCTGTGCTAGGTGCAGCCTGTGGAGAGTCCTTCCTATGACCATAAAGTATAAAGAGTTACAGTAGTCAAGCCTAGCGGTTACAAAGGCATGCACCAGGGTCAGCAGATCCTTGTGGGAAATGAGGGCTTGATCCTGGCAATGTTCCAGAGGTGGTAAAAAACATTCTTTACAACAGGTGATACCTGATCTTCAAAGGTCAGCCTGCAGTCCAGGATCACACCAAGATTATGCACCCTCGAGGAAACACCAGTGGAGCAGACACTAGGAAAAGCCCAGTGGTCACTCCAGGAGACAACCCATCATGCCCATAATCTGGCTTGATCACCAACATCTCCATCTTATCTGGGTTAAGTCTCGGCCAGATGGAAGCCATCTAGACATTGATTTTAGCCAGACAGTTGTTAAGCACATCAACAGCACCGGATGTTTCAGGTGCAAATGACAAATACAGCTGGGTGTCATCTGCATAGCAGTGAAATCCCACGCTGTATTGCTGAATGATCTCACCCCGGGGGCAGCATGTACACTGAGAACAGGATCTGTGACAAGATTGAGCCCTGTGATAATCCATATGATAGGGACATTGGGGAGGAGAAGAAATTTCCCATCACTACCCACTGCACCATATCAGAGAGGTAAGACTCAAACCATCTGATGACAGCACCAGCGAGTCCATAAAATGGTTGGCCTAACTTCATGAGAGACCCAACCCACCAACCTTTCTTAGACAAGAAGGACCAATTGTCCACAGAGCAAGGCTGTGTTCTGTAGGGAGCTCAACTTGTGATACCTCCAAAGTTCCGCAAGAGGTTATTTTCTGACCTGTCCGCAACCAACCTGCTACTGCATCCCTGTATCCTTGGTCCTGAGCTACTACACTGTGGGACTGCATCCATGTTGACTATGCTGAGGTGGACAAACAACACTTTTTGGTATTAGTTGACATCCACTCCAAATGGCTGGACGTGTTACCCACACAAGACTCAACTTCTGAAAAAACTATAGACCTTTTGAGACAACTTTTCATCTCTTATGGCCTACCACAGGAATAAGTGTTGGACAGTGATTCCCAATTTTCTTTCCATGGCTTCAAACTGTTCTTAAAGCAGGATGGTGTTCGACATATTTTGACTCTACCTTACCATTCAGCATCAAATGGCGCAGCTGAAAGAGCTGTAAAGACATTCAAAAAAGCTTGGAATAAACTACATTCACAGCAAGTATCTACTGCTCAAAGGTTGGCTTGTTTCTTGTTTGCTTACAGAAACACTCCTCACACAGCCACAGAGCAAGCACCTGCTGAACTGTTCCTAAAATATCCACCTCGTACCTGTTTGTCATTGCTCAAGTCAGACTTGGCTGACACTGTCACAAAGTATCAACTACAACAGCAAAAGGGGCATGACAAGTCAGCTAAGCCAGTATGGATTTTTCATCCTGGAGAGAGGGTGATGGTTTGAGACTGTAGACATCCCAAGATTTCTTGGACTTCTGGAGTGGTGATTGAAACACGTGGACCTTTGACTTACGCAGTTAGTGTGGGACAGTGACTTGTTCACATGCATGTGGATCACCTGCTACATTCCAAGGTTCCAGCACATGCAGCAGAAGATGTCACTCCAGCTGAGGACAGTGACACTGAGGACTTTGCTCCTGCCTGTGAAGTTCCACTGGAGCCGGTGCCAAAATAATAATGAAACACCTGTTACACCAACAGCTTTTAGCCTGCAGATATCCCCTGAGGCACTGAAGACCAGCACAAAGACTTGACCTTTAAAGTCATGTACTGAACCTGTCCCTCTGAGTACCTGAGCTCTTACTTGTACTCTTACTTACTTAGTGACAAGTTCTACTCAAGGGGCAGAATAATGTTTCTGGGTACCCGAACAGTCTACTTCAGCCTGGAAGTTAGGAACTGTTACTGTTGAAGTATTTCAGACAAGTTTCTGTCTAAGGGGGAGGAGTGTAGTATATACATGGATGTATATGGTAGGAAGTGAATTAGAGCTGTAGTTTATGCTTATGGGTATTGTAGTCCATTATATATTTAAGTTCATGTCATGCACAGTAAGCTTTTCTTTGTGTATGTCCAGTGATGCAAGACCACAATCTCTGAGTAGAATAAAGATGGCCACTGAACTGACAAACCATGTATAAGTCTTTGTTCCTGCACTGGCTCAATATATTACACATCCCTTCACTCTCCATGCTTCCAAACTAATAGTCCCACTGTCCCCCCACAGCCAGTCCTGTGATCACGTGAGTGAGGGACTAAGCCACAAGGGATGTCTATGTGCCTTCAATTACTAATTACAAATGTAGTCTAATACTCTGTAGCAGCCCATTTTCACTGGCACTGATCATGTAGACTCAGACTGATTGGTACCGGTAGACTAGACTTGAAAATGCACTGTTACAAAGTATTACAATACATTACTACATGCCAGCAGATAGACATCCCTCATGGGTTAGTCTTCACTGACATCATGACAGGACTGGCTACAGGAAACAGTGGGACTATTAGTTCAGCAGTATGTTGGGTGGAGGGATGCAGGATCAACCAAATATAAAGTAAACAATGTAACCTGTGAGGTACTTAAAAAAAAAATATTTCTTTAGATTATTTGCTTAATGGGGACTGGTTATTTGTTTAATGGGGACCCGCAGGTCCCACAGTAGGCAGGGGAGCTGAGTATTCTTCTTGGAAGCAATCGGTGGGAGTAAGTGCGAGGGAACTACAAGTGCACTTAAGAACAGAAATTGCACAATAACTTTAGAATGTGCACAATAAAGTTTTTAGAACATGCACAATAAGGGTTTTGACCTGTTCAAATATAGTGTATAATAAGCCCTAACCATACACTATATCAGTATATTTCAGCTGGGAAAAAGTGTCTAACAAACATTTCTGGAGGGCTGGTAGTTGCGTCCAGAGAAATGGGACACAGGACTGTCTTCAGATAACTTGGGCTCTCTGGGGGAACCATCCTCAAATGGCTCAGCCCTGGAAGTGACCCAGACTTGTAGATAGGTACCACTCCAGGCATTTCCAACCTACTAAGCCTACGTGCAGGTGAGCTACGTGCCACAGGGTACCTCCCCCACATTTCTACTATTAAGGACCTATAGCCCCAGAGATGTGGATCCCCCTTATTAGCCATACCTCATTACATATACACTTCTGGCTTACCTTATATTTCCTCCTTCCCCTTCCCCGATCTGCCTCTACCTTCTTCCCTTCTTTTCTGCTGCCCCTGGGCTCCACTAAATAGACTGGCAAAGTACCCCCCCACCAAACCAAGGTCTCCTCCATCCCCCATTGTCTTGTATTGCATTTACGGTACACTTCATGGTAAAATATACTTTTAAAATTATAAGTTAAAGGTCTGAACTGCACTTTGATAACTATTGTTATGTATTTGATTCATCTTTCCCCACTACAAAAGGAAAGATTAGTTACTAGGTTAATTTTGTAATTCACTTTTGTTTCTTCTATTTCTGAATAAGGAAGTATTGATAGATACCAAATGTGGTCATGATTACTCCCCAGATCAGCTGGCATAGGGCCTTGGTTGCTGAGGGGCTACTGTTCCATTGTATCCAAGCTCCTCCCTAATGATGTGTGAAGTAGATGTGGAGCCTCACAGTCTGCCCTCCATATTCTATGAAGTTTTCATCCCCTCTACCTATTCTGGACTGCCATTCATCAAGAATGTTCCAGAATCCTCAAGATTCCTCTACCTTTTTCTCCCCTTCTGTTTATCTCAGGACTTCCAGAACAGGGGTTCCAGCTAACCCCTGCATCCTTACAATGACTGCTGGCAGTCGGACTGGAGACTAAATGCCTCATACTCCAAAGATGGTGCTCCACAGATATCCCAAAGTTTACAGAATGGTGAAAGGCTATGCACAATCTGGCATCTATAGCTAAAATGTCTCACTGTTCATCACACTATATCTACATATCACAAAATCTGGATTGGATCCCCTTTCTTACTGCCACTGGAAGCCAGGCCCTTCTCCAAAGGAGTCCCCCCTGAGGAAGATTCATTCTGAATCAAAGTGCTGGGGATCCAAGTTGTACACTTAATTGCCATGGCCTTTTTGCGCCAGGTTGTGGAATAAATTATCCACTAAAAAAACATCCTGGTGGCTGTATTTTATTTACTGGTCTGAGTGCAGTGGTTTACTTGTTTGTTGAATTGTGTATAAACCTGATTTTGCTGTAACACAATCCCTGTAAACCTTACCCAGTGACTGCTGTATTTGTACATGTGCACATATGAATGATGTACACATGTTTTTTAAATGCATTAGCACTATGTTGGAATAACAATGAAACAAATTTACTGCCAAAAATTGGTCCTGAATCGAAGTTGCAATGAAATCGCCATGGGCCACCTTGTCTCACCTCTAATTTGGACACATTCTGACATTTTGGGGCTTAAGCGCTAGGCCATCTAAAGACACGGCATGAGAGCACACAACACTTAATTCGTAGCTCCACATCAGGAGGCTGAATATTGCACTTGGAAGCCACTTGGAAGATTGACCCAGGCACATGGCAGTGACAAAGGTTTGAAAGTCCTTCCACTTTAAAGTACTAGCGCTCTATTTTTTCTCCCAGATTTCTGACCAGGATCTGATTTTATACCTGTTGATAAAATTGGAACCTGCAATTGCCAGTTATATTGCATTTCAGCTTAGAGTTGCTGTCTTTATAAGATGTAATCCATTTAGCAAAATATTTATTGCTGGTGCCACAACGCAGGAGAAATACTAATGAAAATAAGACAGTTTTGCTAATAGGGTTGACATAAAAGTTTTGCAATAAAGGTCCCCCAGGTGAACTTTTGGTGAGCTCTAGTGAGAACCTTGTAAGGCAGTTCTAGCTATCAATCAGTACATAACATTGTATACCTTGCTTATTTAAACCTGATAAGCAATGCTTCAGATTTGGCTTGAAAAACACTACTCCAGTCTAAGCAATTCTCCTGCAGTTGGCTTGTGATGAAAACAGAGTGCCGAGGCAATTGCATTAGTAAAGTGCAAATAAAATACAGCTCTTTCATAGCAATTCAGATTGGTTAAGAAATTATGAGATCGCATTGTCTGCCCTAATTAACTGATACTCTACATTTCTTTACAGAGCTAGACCAGAATTAAACATTTCTCACAATGCTAGGTGCAGGACAGGGATAAGAAGTGATAATATAAAAAACAGGTTGAATGACAGCTTGGCATGGACAAAATGTCTGGATTTCAAGTGCACATAGCACAAAGGCATTCTGAGCTGTAATGATCAGGTTTTACACTTGGATAGTCCTGTGTAACGCTAATGAAACCTTACAAATTCCTTCTGACTGCTTGGATAGTATCAGCAGTTACTTTGGAAGATGTGGTCATGTAAAACTGGGACACAGTATAGTGCAGTGGTTTAAAGCTCTGAGCTGCTGCTAATCTAGTGACATGCAACAGACCCAACCTGGGTTTGAATCCCACAGCTTCCACTTTTATACTGTGTGACCCTGAGCAAGTCAATTAACTTCCCTGTGCTCCCAGGTCGCTCCTGTAAAAAAACTTTCAGCTTAGTGTGCTACTCCTGGTTAAACAACTAAATAAAAAAAAAATATTAATCAGAAGTTTTCCTAGTTTTGGTTAGTAGGCTGCTACGTGAGCAAGATAACTGTTTTTTCCCTGTTGTAGAGATCCTCTGTGATGACAGTCAAGCTGAATAATGTTTTTCTACATGGCATGTTTTTGTTTTTCAGTATGCTCCCCAGTGCCTATGACTTGGCTTCAGTATACTGTAGTATTGCACAGAACATCAATCCGTGTCACACAGAACCTGCCCATTGGGAACAGCACTCAGACTCTACCCCAGAGTTTGACATTTGACTTCTTGCCACAAGTTCAACTGGATTATTTCTAAATGTAGGTCACCGGTGTAAACCAAACTCTTGAGAGGTGCAACTGTAGTGTACCATGTGAATTGTCATTTTCAGTTACAAAAATCCCCTGTTCTGATTTTCACTTTGGCTGTGACATATATTTCAGATTTTTATAATGAGTATATAAAAATATTACGGTAGGCAACAGATCTGTTAACTAGAAAAAAAAATCCAACATTTCACCCAACCATTTGTTTATTTGTTACAGGTAACATACAGTGGAGCAAGTTCCTTTTACAGGTACAACATTTGTGATCCCACATACAGCTGCCTGGAATTTAAAAACATAGGGCTCAATTTTTAAAATATCCTTCGATCAGTGCAGTTTGCATCAAGTCCCCATCTGCAGCAAACTCTGGGTGCATCAGGGACCCTGCACCAGATTTTAGTACAACAGGGGTCCTGGTGCCACAGTCTCCAGAGTTGCCACAAGTGCAGTTGTGTGCCAAAGAGGTGGTGCACTGGAGGTGTTTGACGGAGGGTGCGGTCAACCACCCCCCTTGTCGCAAAGCCGGCCGGGTCGAGAATGTGAGGAGGGGTAAGACATCCCTACTCCAGAGCAGTAGTAGGACATTGTTAGTTGCCTTGTCATAGAGGGGTGTGTTGGAGTGGCTATGTTATGGCAGGATAGGTTGGTGCACAATACCACACTGCCGGGTACAGCTGTCTGGCACTGTAAGCATTATGATCCTGTACCTGCATAACCACTAATAGCAGACTCTGGCGCTGTCAAAACTTGGCAAAAACCATAGCGTGCCTCTGACTGCATGTTATGCGGTCTGTTTTCAGACCTGATTGGAGCCAGTTAGATCTGTGATGCTCCTGATGCACTGCTCTATGTGTGCTGGCACCTCTATAAGCAGCTGTCATAATCATAATGGATATACAGACTGCACAATGAAGGAGAATACATATACAGGAGTATGGAAACCCCTTACCATGTGCTGTACTGTACTATACTGTGTGTGGCAGTGCTCTGTGCCATGTATGGTGGTTTGCATGCACCCACATATCCCACATATCTGACAGTGTTACAGTCTCCAATTGTCTTACAGGGCATCTGCATGGCTCTGTTTGCCAGGGTTCACCAGAGCTGGGGGGACCAATGTAAGAATCCTACAATATGTTAGTGTTTTAGTGTATGTGACCTACCATATCTAGAAAACAGCACTATTACCCAATACATACAGTAAGCGGAACACAGCACCCACACACCTGCATAAGAATTATTGTTCATTGCACAGTCTTTATATCTGTCACAGGTGTGCCACCTGGGTTGAGAGGAGCATTGTTTATTATTATTTATTTGAAAGTTTCACCAGGAAGGACATCATGAACTGTAATAGCTCATTTCCAGATGTGTCCTGGAGGAAAGGGGCTACAAATAAGAGCGCAGTAAACATGATATTACAGTGTGAATGCGGAAAATACATTACACTCCAATTAGGAGACAGATAAGAATAGTACGGTGTATACAACTTAATTTTAGAACAAGTACATTTGTGTTACAAAGACACAACACTAATACACTCACAGAGTAGGTTATACATTTTCAGATAAACAGTACAAACAGTACAAAACAAGCTTAGGCTTTATTATAAACACATGATTTACAGTGAAGCTAAGTAACACTACCCACAAAGTGAAAAAAATACACATTGTCATGACTGAAACTAGGCTGTGAAGTGCTATAGCCAATCAATTTAATTGTAGTTGTACAATAACAAGGGAACAGTGTGGATTAGCTGGGGGGGGGGAAGGTCTGTCAAAGGCATTCTCCCCTTTTGGATGCTAAGAACCCCGCAAGGCATAGGGAAATTGGCATGATGGAAGGTATTGGTCAAATTGGCTGGCCTTAGTAGAAGGGGGAAGCAGAGGGGCATTAACAACAATGCCAGCATACACAGAGCTAGATATGGGGGGCATTACAGGTCTAACAGTTGTGATGATCCTGTACCATAATGGAACCACATAATAGGGCTTAAGGGGCGCTGTATGGTTTTTCACAATGTCTGACTGTGGACAGGATTACTATCAGTGAACGGATCCTGCTTGGGCTTCGGTGATTCCTCCCTCCAGTATAGTCCTGATGTGCGGCGCAATGGCATTAGACCAGTTCATGGTTGCTGTTACCACAGTCACACCTTACAGCCACTTTGGGGCTTTCAAAATCCTGAATTATACAATAGCAAGAAAAAATGCTGACCTTTGATTGGTCAGACTGGGACTGGACCCGTGATGTTATCCCAGCATCACAGCTCTAGTCCCAGCACACAGATGACCACATCTATTTTTAAATTGTAATCACTCCACACAGCCAGCTTCACAGACCCCAGCCTGCTCAGCACCCACTACACCAATTCTTGCTTGCCTTCATGGCACTACTCTTCTGCTCTCACACTAATGGTATATTTGTAAATCAGTTGTGATCAACTGCTAGCATTACACATGAAACAACCTTTTCCCCTTTAGTTTAATTCAGTTTTAGAGTGCCTTCACCTGCTACCTCTGTGAGCATGCGCTTATGCTCTCTTCTCTAAAATGAATGACCACGGCGTCTCATTGACCCGCTTCCTCCCCCGACCACAACCGCTCGCTTCACAACAATAAAAAATGCAGCTTTTCTCCAACAACTGTACTAGGTGGCTATATGAACGTTTAAAACACTTTTTTTGAATCACTTTCAGTACTTGATCCAGGCACACTTACCGATGCGATGCGAATGGAAAACTGGAAGTATACACGTAGCTCCTATCATGACCGTTTGCTGCATTCACAGAAACTATTTAAAAAAAATACAGCTTAAGCTGGTGCAGGCTTCCTCAGTAAGTTCTTTAAATTTGATGGACTGCATCTGACTAAAGAGGGAGTCAGTGCATTGGGGCAGAAGTTTGACGTCTTTGCAGAATATTTAAACTAGCAAATGGGGAGAGGGGTGCAGCACCCCATACGTCGGATGGGAAGAACACCCTCCCCTCAGCTAGTGGTCAAACAGGAATTCAGCGTGTTTGCCGCTCATTTGCACCACCAGGTAAGAAAAGGTTTGTCTCCCACACGATGCACAGGGGTAATGCCAAACTTCACCCAACAACTAACACACCAAAATCTGGCCAATGGAAAATCATGTACAAAATGCTCACAGCCTGGGAAATAAGATCCCAGACCTGCAGGCAATAATGTCAGAGCTAAACTGGACATAGTAGCAATTAGTGAGACGTGGTTTACCAGTAACCACACTTGGGAGACTTCAGTACCTGGCTGTATTGTTCAGAAGAGACCGAGGTGCAAAAGGGGAGAGTGGCCTGTATGTTAATGAAAATATCAAAGCTACAGAAATTCAGAATACACATAAGGAGCCAGAAGAACTGTGGGTCACCCTGGAAACAGGAAATGGGACAGCCATAAGAACTGGGGTTGTCTACAGGCCCCCAGAACAGAGGGAGGACATAGACACATTACTGTTAGAAGATATACAAAACATGACAGCTAAAGGGGAGGTTCTGATAATGGGAGACTTCAACATGCCGGATACAGATTGGTCAATACCAGCAGGAACATCTGCCAGAACTAGACTCATAGTGGATTCCCTGCAGGGGGAGGGCCTCAAACAACTGGTACAGCAACCCACAAGAGACAGGGCTATCCTAGATCTAGTACTGACTAACAAAGAAGGGATCACAGATCTCCAGGAAGAAGGTCACCTGAGGCCAGTGACCATCACATGGTATGGTTCAATTTGGCTACTACATCTAAATCATCCCATTCCAAGGCAAAAATATGGGACTTCAGAGGAGCTGACTTTGATAAGATGGCCAACAGAGTTAAGCTAGCCCTGGCAAAAAGAAACACAGGTGAGGGGTTACAGGCAAAGTGGGCAAGCATTAAGGATGCAATACTTGAAGCAACAACCCATTGTGTTAGACAGAAAAGGAAGTGCAAAAGAAGAAGGAAACCACTTTGGTTCTCAAATACAGTAGCAGAAAAGGTCAGAGCCAAAAGGCTGGCCTTCAGGAAATATAAGGGAACACAGTGGGATGAAGATAGGAGGCATACCAAACTGCCCTAAGGAAGCAGGTAAGGCAGTAAGGCAGGCAAAGTCCCAAACTGAGGAAACACTAGCACAACAGTAAAAGAAGGTGACAAGACTTTCTATAGATACATTAGTGAAAGGAGAAAGTCCAGAAGGGTATTGCTAAGCTTAATGGAGAAAAGGGAGCATGTGAGGAGGAGACCTGTAAAGGCATCTATCCTAAATAGATACTTTTGCTCAGTATTTACTGAAGAGAAGGTAAGGCAGGCCCACAACTCAGCATCATGGACACAGGGGAGGGAGGTGAGCACTACTCCCTTCACAAAGAAAGGGTCCTACAAGAGCTTGCTAAGCTCAGGGTGGATAAGGCAATGGGACCTGATGGCATACATCCCAGGGTACTTAAGAAGCTAAAGGAGGAACTAGCAGAGCCATTAGCAGAATTGTTTAGTGAGTCTCTGAGCACAGGAGGTCCCAGAAGACTGGAGAAGGGCTCATGTGATCCCACTCCACAAGAGTGGTAGCAGGAGGAGGCGGGGAACTACAGACCGGTCAGTCTTACCTCAGTAGTGGGCAAGATTATGGAGGCACTCCTTAAGGAAAGGATAGTGCAACACCTGGAATCCATAGGGGCACAGGATCCAAGACAGCATGGGTTTACAAAGGAAGGTCCTGTCAAACTAATCTCATAGATTTCTTTGACTGGGTAACCAGAGTGGTGGACCAAGGGGAGCAGTTGATGTCGCCTACCTTGACTTCAGCAAAGCTTTGACACTGTTCCACATAGAAGATTGATAAATAAGCTGGGTAGGCTCGGTGGGTCAGAAGTTGGTCAACTGGGTGGCAAACTGGTTGACTGGCAGAAAACAGAGAGTGGTGGTAAATGGTATACAGTTAGAAGAGATGCAAGTCACAAGTGGGGTACCTCAGGGATCAGTCCTGGGGCCAGTCCTATTCAACATCTTCATTAGTGACCTTGCAGATGGACTAGAGGGTAAGGCTTGTCTGTTTGCAGATGACACCAAGATCTGCAACAGAGTAGATTAGCCAGATGGGGTGGGAAAAATAAGAAGAGATCTGGATAAACTAGCAGAATGGTCAGAAGAGTGGCAACTGCGATTTAATGCAAAGAAGTGCAAAATCATGCACATAGGGAAGAGAAACCCTGAAGCCACTTATAGGCTGGGAGGGGAGTTACAGTCACAAAGGAAGAAAGAGACTTGGCATCATCATCACTGATGACCTAAAATCATCCAAGCAGACCTCTAAAGCAGTAGGTAAGGCTAGGGGGGTTAGAAGTGTATTAGTAGGGGATTTTCACAAGTCATGAGGGAGGTAATAATCCTCTGTACAAGACATTGGTTAGGCCCCATCTGAGTACTCATGGAGTATTGGAGGCCACACCTTCACAAGGACATTAACCAAATTGAGGTAGTCAGAGAAGGGCAACCAAATGGTGCAGGGACTGCATCAGAAGATATAGAGGACAGATTAAGGAGCTCAATATGTATACCCTTGAGCAAAGGAGGAGAGAGTGATATGATCGAGGCATTCAAACACCTTAAGGGCATAAACAAGGTGAAAGAGTCTAACATGTTTAAATATAAGAAATATAGCAGGACAAGAGGACACAGCATGAGATTAGAGGAGGCCGATTAAGGGGAATGTGAGGAATTCTTTTTCACAGAAAGGGTGGTGGATGCATGGAATGGCTTACCACAAGAAGTGGTGGCTATGAATACAGTGCAGGGCTTCAGACAGGCATGGGATAGGCATAAGGGAGCAATACAAATGACTATGAATAGATAGGTCACTGACAGAGCAAAGGCCGATGACACATTTATAAGGTAGAAAAAGAAATGGGCAGACTGGATGGGCCTTGCGGTCCTTATCTGCTGTCAACTTCTATGTTTCTATGTTTCTATGTAAACAATGCATCCGTGTAACAGAACAGGAAGGAGAAACAGCACCATCTCAAGATGGCACAGGGGTCACAAACATAGCCACAGACTGAAATGGAAATCCACACAACTATGTAGAGGCAGCACCACCTGTTGGACTACACAGTAACTAAGGATTTTTTTTTCAGTAGGTATAACTGCCCTAGCAAAAAAAGTAACAAATAATACATATTTTAAATACATTTTTACATTTTTTTATCTCATAACAATACAAGCCATTGTATAATAGTAATAATGCACTCCAAGGTATGTGTGTTGTGCTGGGATAACGTCACTTCTGGGGTGATTAGTCACACTCGGCCTGCAGCCTCATGCCTAATCACCCGAGGCATTACGTTATCCCAGTACAACATACACCCTGTTGTGCATTATTGCTTAATTAGAGGATGCAGCAGCCTCACTGTGGCACAAGCCACCTTCTGACTTGGAGCACCACCACTTTAGGCACAATAGTGGTGCAAGGCTGGTTTGCCATAACATTTCCCATTTTCAACACTGCCCACATTTGAAAATCTGGATTATTGCAACTTTTGATGCAAGCTGCCATTTGTATAACTTTCAGTTGACACAGGCACCTTGCGTCAAAAGTGGGGAATTGAAAATAAAGCCCACATTTTTTCTCTTTGTAAATACAAACCAATAGCAAGAGGTCAGATTTTCATAGCTGATTAAAACGCTATAAATTGCTAAATTGCAACAGAAGCACTGTGATTTTTTTATTGTCACTTGTTCTGTGCAACAATTGACTGACATTTTAAATGCAGTACAATGTGTATTTATAATGATTTTTAACCTCTTCATGGTCACTTAAGGAAATATTATCCCAAAAGTAGGTGAAAATGGAATCATTGATCATCAAATATACTAAAAGAGGGCATCTGTAGTCAAAATTGTTTTAAAGTCTCAGTTCTGATGCAACATGAGACTGTGCCAAGTTAGAAGATGGCATACCAGGTTGCCTGAGCACTACAGTACATCCACAGCATGGCTGGAACTCCCGCACACAGCTTAAAGTCATATGATTGCTGCAAAATATATCTACTGCTCAGCTATACAAGATCACAACTTCAGTAACATTGTGGATTCTGCTGTTTAACCAAATACTGTTGCCCCTCTGATAGAAGTATCATCATCTGACTGTGAGCTGTTTCAAATTATTTGTCTTGAATTAATACTTTTTAATGAGCAAGTGCTTAGTAAGGATATATATCTTAAAGAAAGAAGTTTTGGGGCCTTTAGCTGCCTCTATAATCATTTGGTGTGCTTTTATTTGTTTTTTTTTTTAATTACCTTTTCACAATGTTATTTGTATTGTGTAAACTACTAGGAAAGAAAGAATCCAATGGAATTCTTGTATTATGATGTCAGAAATGTTTTACTGGCAAAGCTGACAATGTATTTCAATTAGCAACTGCAATCTGTGTTTGGATTTTTATAGAGGAATAACACTTTCTACCACAAAAATATATATTTAATAGAAATATGTGATTTTTGATAAACGGTGATCTTTTGTTACAGCTTATTAGCAGTGCTCCCAAATCAGCCAAAGTATTTTCCTGTAGCAGACCCTAATTTTTCCTGTAAAACTTGGGTGAAATTCCTGTAGATTTTCCTGTATGCTCAAGCCAATTTATTTTTCCAATTGGCACCATTATAGTTGTCAATAAAATCACTACACTACTACACATGTTCTGGCAGTTTTAAGTGTTCTTCTTTACTTTAAGAATTAAAACTGACCTACTGACAGCTAGCTTCCCAGGCATCCTCCCAGGTAAATATTGCACATCAATATCCACATGAAAATAATACGCTACACAGACAGAGTTACAACTAATATTCTACCAAAACATCCTTGAGCAACAACAGGGAAACCAGAGCCCACACCAAGTGCAAAAATTAAAGTTAACAAGCTACAGTTCTCCAAGTTGGGCGACAGGTTCCCTAATCATGCAGCAAGCACAACAGACTCTCTCCTCCACCGGGAGAAAGCATGATTCACAATTATAGGAAGAAATAATAAATACTATTGCAAGAATATTAATATTATTGTATTTAAAAAAAGTCATCTCCTCGACCTCCCCCAAGTTTTTAAACACTCTCTGTCTGATCCACATACTCATAGCCAAAGCAGCCAGCAGTGATGCATGATACAGTTTGCTTTATTGATATAAATACAAAAACTCATCTCCTTGACTTCCCCTGAGCACGTGTCCCAGCCAAAGCAGCACACAGATCAATGAATGATGCATGCTGATTATTTGAATACCCCAGAGACAAATTTGGTACCTGAACTAATTTTTACATCCTCCAGTGTGAATGAGAATTTTGTTTTGTTAATATTTAATATTTAAAAAAACCATTATCTCCTCAACCTCCTCCAAGTACACTCTGTCCCATGGACACTCAGGGAAGGACACACCTGAATTATATTTTTCCATCCTCCGGTGACTCGGGATTTTTTTCTCATTAAATATCAAAAAATATTAAATATTAAACTCAAGATCTCCTCAACCTCCCCCACACTCTGTCCCAGCCAAAGCAGTACAGATTAATAGATGGTTCAGCTAGCTAGCTGGATTATTGATACCAGCCCAGAGAGGTTATTATTTATACTTTTTTTTGCCTTTTCTCGCAGATGATCATCCGGTGATGCAAGAAGGCAGCTCAGGGATCAGGCTTGTCTCTCTCACCAACTCTGTAAGCACTTTTCTGGTGCCGTGGTAAAGTCAACGAAATGGAACAGACCAGCGGTGGGTCAGGGTCTCATCTTACATAGATACAAGATACATAGACAGTGTCGGCAGATAAGGGCCTATGGCCCACCCAGTCTGCCCATTTGAGCTTGTAAGTTCAGTTTGTTTTCCTAGAAGTCTGTTGCCCCTTACCCCTGACCTCCAGAATTCCTTTATGTCTATCCCATGCATTCTTAAATCCGGTGATTGTTTCAGCCCCCACCACTTCCTCTGGCAAGGTGTTCCACTTGTTCACCACTCATTCTGTGAAGAAATTCTTTCTCGTGTTTCCTCTGAATCGTCCTCCCTCCAACTTCATCCCATGCCCTTTAGTCCTGAAACATCTTTTTCGCTTAAAAATAGTGTTTTCCTGCACCCTGTTCCTCCCTGTAAGATACTTGTATGTCTCTATCATATCCTCTCTCCTCCTCCTCCAGGGAGTACATGTTCAGTTCCTTCAACCTGTCTTCATAGAACTTGTGATGCAATCCATGCACCATCTTTGTTGCCTCTCTGAACCTTCTCTACACTGTATATGTCCTGCGTGAGTATGGTCTCAGAACTGTACACTGTACTCCAGGTGGGGCCTCACTAGTGTCTTGTATAGCGGGAATTATGACCTCCCTTTTCCTGCTGGTGATGCCCTGCCATACATCCCAGCATCCTATTTGCTTTACCTGCTGCCTTGTCACACTGTTTCCTACCTTAAGGTCATCAGAGATGATAACCCCAAGATCCCTTTCCTGCTTGGTGCATGCTATATCCTCACCCCCAACTGATATATTGTGCCAGGGTTTTTGTGTCCCATATGCATTATCTTGCACTTCCTTGCATTGGATTTCAACTGCCAAACCCCTGACCATTCTTCAAGTTTCTGCTGGTCCCTTCTCATTCTGTCTACACCCTCTGGTGTGTCTACTCTGTTACAGAGCATTGTGTCATCAGCAAACAGTGAAATTCTGCCTTCTAGGTCCTGTGCAATGTCACTGATGAAGATGTTGAATAGGACCAGTCCCAGCACTGATCCTGTGGTGCCCACTGGTCATTCTTCCCTCTGTGGAGTGACAGCCATTTACCACCACCCTCTGTGTCCTGCCACCCAGCCAGTTACCTACCCACCACACTACTGTCCTGCCCACACCCATATTCCCCAGTTTGTGTAATAGTCTTCTATGTGGCACAGTGTCAAAGGCCTTGCTGAAGTCCAGATAGATCTTGATGCCAGCGGGATCCCGGTCATTTTTTAAAATGATTTTGCACTCTATCTGAAAGTGGAATTTGGAAGGCAGCAGCTCTGGGACAGGTTGGTCTCTTCTTTATCTTCTGGGCAGCAGAAAAAATCCAACAAAACAGAATGGACCGGTGGCAGGTATCAGGGCAGCTTTCGGTATGCCGGAGTCCCGGGAAATGCCAAAAATACATGGCAAACTGAGGAGGTGAGCTGTAGACAGATGATTTATCTCCTCTCCCTTGCAGCAAGAGTAATAGCAAAGGAAGGGACACATTCGAGTAGCTAGTTTAAATATTCCTGGGCATCACTGCATCAAAGAATTGCATCATAGCCATTCAGAGACTACAGTCAGTGCGTAATCAGAGCATGACTGGAGTCTCTGAACCATTTGGGGGCAGCTTGTGGTAATCTTGTCTTGGGAATTGATCTGGAAATGAACCCTGAGTCTTTCACAGCAACTGCCCTGGATTTAAAGTGACGGCATAAATTTCTCCCGTATATTTTGCAAAATCAAGAATTCCTTTCCATACCCCATTTTGAGCCCTCAAACCCAGTAAAATATGGGAATCCCCATAGATCTGGGAGCACTGTATTAGGTGCTGTTTTCTTCATAACCAGATTTTACTTGGGAAGAAAAAAACAGAAGCCAGTTATTGTTGTACAAATTGTAAAATTATACAGATAGACCACAACAGTGCAAACTTATAAAAGTAAAAGTCTGTTGATGAAAGAAGTATCTAGTTCTTTTGAAAGAGATAGAAAAATGTTCAGTTTCTCATTGAAATACATTGGGCTCCTAAGTAGCTGGCAGTTTCCGACATCACAATACCAGAATTCCACTGAATTCTTTTTGTACTAGCAGTGTGAAAAGCAAAGGTAAAAACCCACTTATTTCACTGCACTAACAAATATTTGATCATAAAAGTATAATTATTAACACAACACAATACAAAAAATAATCTGTTGTCAATGTATTAGAAGTAAATACCTGCTCTTTAAGGCTGCAGTGGCTGGAGCCCTGCAGACATCTTGCTATCACAGTTAAAAAAGGGAGCTCTCCTGATTCCAAATGGACTAGATAAAATAGCAGGCTATGTGCAATCACTCCACTAACTGAAGCAGTCTGTTGTGTTCATTCAGCTGAGCAGTGTCGCACCACACTATTTTGTATGATAATGTGGTTACTAGCTTCAATTTGGGTAGTATTCTCTTTCAAGAAAAAAATCATAGCTCATAAACATGTCAACTTAATCTCTACTGTTAAACTACTGTAGTCTCAGATGAGAATAAACTTGGCCCATACAAGCACAAACTATGTCAGCACCTCACTAATCTCAACAAGTGTGACTGCATCCCCTAGGCTTACGGGTCACCCGCTCTCTTCTCAGGCCCCTGCTGCCCATTAGTTCACTCTCTCCCTCCTGCCCATCTCTTTCCCACTCCCTCCCCTTCACCCTTCTCCCCCTCCTTACCACAGCACTTCTGTTGCTTAGCACTTTGTGACAATGCCACAATCTTAGCAGCATTTCCTCCTCCTTGTTCTCTCTCTACACTGCACACCTTTTGTGGCGTTCATCAAACCACTCACTATTCTGCTTCCCTCCTCCCACCTTGTTGTACATCTTCTTGATTATGTTCTCCCTGTAATTTAGGACTATGCTACCTGTGCTGATTGACTTTATGCCACTTGAACCACACTACACATCTTTTGTGGTGTTCATCAAACCCCTCTCTATTCTGCTTCCCTCCTCCCACCTTGTTGTACTTCTCCTTGATTATGTTCTCCCCGTAATGTAGGACTATGCTACCTGTACTGAAAGACTGTATGTTACATGGGTCTATTATATCTACATTTTGTTACATATGATGCTAATTTTCTCTGTGTTTTCTGTACCCATTACATGCAACCTGAACCAACTTTGTGTGTATTTGTTGCTGTCAGTGTTTTATGATGATCAGTTATTAACTGTATGGATTTCTCCTTTATTTGATCCCTGTGTTTGTTTATACTTTTCATGTTGATGCGGAACCTTTGTAAATGAACCAATGGTTCAAAGATATTTGTAATCCTAGTACTAAATAAATAAATCAAATTTAGTCAGCCTTTGCCATCCAAACTGTAATTGAGATGAGGAAGGAGGTTCAGATTTCAGACGCATTGGGAAAGGCCTCAGATCAACACAGAGTAAGGTGGTGTTATCAGTTCAGGAGATCTGCAAGAATTAAAAAAAGTGAAGCAGTAAATAACACTAACTTATGTAAATCACTTAATGAGATTTTTTTCATATTGGTTATTCGGGTTATTGTTCATATTTTTGAAATTAATTAGGGAAGGTTAGTACAACAAACAAGGCTAACAAAGGGATGTTGCATGCAGCCAGAGACAAAGGTCTTTAAATTCTGCTCACACCATTGAGAGGAATGTGTGTGTGTGAGTGTGAGTGTGTGTGTCTGCATGCGTGCACCTGAGTGGCACTCTGTTAACCCTTTCCTGGTACAGTAACCTTTTCCTAGTCAGTTTGCAAATGGCTATAATGCTATACTGTAGCACTGTGTACTGTTTACAACATGAAGCAGTATATGTGTGTTAGTGTGTCAGAGTGCTTATCCTAAACACAATAAAAGTTAGAGCTAGATGTATAAGTAAATAAATACCATATAAGGCAGTGTATGTGTTATTTTTCATATAGCAGTTAAATGAGCACAGACGGTCTCTCACCTTTCACCAGCACCCCAATACACAACTGTGATGGATGCCATGTCATCCCTCTGTGTTCATGCAGTGATTCAGAGCATCACTCTCCTGCACAGGCAGTCCCTCAACTTTTACCAGTATGCAGCACTCCACCATTATGGGTGCCATGTCACCCCACTGTGTTCATGCAGTGCTTCTTAGCATCTCTCTTCTGTGCAGGCAGTCTCTAACCTTTCACCAGCATGCAGTACACAACCATTATGGGTGCCATGTCACCACACTGTGTTCATGCAGTGTATCAAAGCATGCTTTCCTGTGCAAGCAGTCCCTCACCTTTCACCAGAAAGCAGTACACAACAGGGATAGGTGCTGTGACACCCATTGTGTTCATACAGTGCTTCTGAGCATTGTTCCTCAGTACAGGCAGTCCCTGACCTTTCATCAGCACACAGTATGCAACAGGGATGGGTGCCATGACTCACTGTGTTTATGCAGTGCTTCTGAGCATCACTCCTCAGTGCAGGCAGTCCCTGAACTTCCACCAGCACGGTACAACCACCATGATGGGTGCAATGTCGCCCCACTGTGTTCATGCAGTGCTTCTAACCATCAGTCTACAGTGCAGGCAGTCCCTCACCTTAACCAGCATGCAGTACACCACTTTGAAGGTTACCATGTCACTGCACTGTGTTCATGCAGTTCTTCTGAGCATCACTCCACAGTGTAGGCAGTCCCTACCCATTCACCAGTCCACATTACACCACCATGATGGATGCCATGGTAACCCACTGTGTTCATGCAGTGCTTCCAAGCATCACTCCACAGTGCGGGCAGTCCCTCAACTTCCACCAGCACGTAGTGCACCACCATGATGGGTGCAATGTCACCCCACTGTGTTCATGCAGTGCTTCTAAGCATCAGTCTACAGTGCAAGCAGTCCCTCACCTTTAACCAGCATGCAGTACACCACTTTGAAGGTTACCATGTCACTGCACTGTGTTCATGCAGTTCTTCTGAGCATCACTCCACAGTGTAGGCAGTCCCTACCCATTCACCAGCCCACATTACACCACCATGATGGATGCCATGGTAACCCACTGTGTTCATGCAGTGCTTCCGAGCATCACTCCACAGTGCAGGCAGTCCCTCACCTTCCACCAGCACGTAGTGCACCAC
Organism: Neoceratodus forsteri; assembly: GCA_016271365.2. Classification (NCBI taxonomy): domain Eukaryota; kingdom Metazoa; phylum Chordata; order Ceratodontiformes; family Ceratodontidae; genus Neoceratodus; species Neoceratodus forsteri. The sequence continues at coordinate 388,415,766 of CM057456.1, forward strand.
CATGATGGGTGCAATGTCACCCCACTGTGTTTATGCAGTGCTTCTGAGCGTCACTCTACAGTGCAAGCAGTCCCTCGCCTTTAACCAGCATGCAGTACACCACTGTGATGGGTGTCATGTCACCCCACTGTGTTCATGCAGTTGTTCTGAGCATCACTCCACAGTGTGGGCAGTCCCTCACCTTCCGCCAGCACGTAGTGCATCACCATGGTGGATGCAATGTCATTGCACTGTGTTCATGCAGTGCTTCTGAGCGTCACTCTACAGTGCAAGCAGTCCCTCGCCTTTAACCAGCATGCAGTACACCACTGTGATGGGTGTCATGTCACCCCACTGTGTTCATGCAGTTGTTCTGAGCAGCACTCCACAGTGCAGGCAGTCCCTGAAATTTCCACAGCACACAGTACACCACCGTAGTGGGTGCCATGTCACTCCACTGTTTTCATGCAGTGCTTCTGAGCATCACTCCTTCATGCAGTCAGTTCCTCACCTTTCACCAGCACACAGTACACCACCGTGACAGATGCCATGTCACCCCACTGTGTACATTAAGTGCTTATGAACATCACTGCTCTGTGCAGGCAGTCCCTGACCTTTCACCAGCACACAGTACACCACCATGATGGGTGCCATGTCACCACACTGAGTTCATGCAGTGTTTCTGAGCATCACTCAGCATGCAGCTAGTCCCTACCTATTCACAAGCCCACATTACACCACCATGATGAGTGCCATTATTATTATTGTTATTTGTTTTTGTTAACCAGGTAAGCACACTAGACAACAAGTGCCTATTTTCAGGTGCGACCTGAGAGGTTACAATTCAGAAACAATAAACATGGTACATATTCAGGGTAGCATACAGGCCTGCAACTACATGTAGGCCAGAGAGAATACAGTACACAGTTCATTACATTGACAGGGAACAATCTCACCTACACACAGGTGGGGCCAGAGTACAGCATGTAGACAATAGTACAGAGTCAGAGCTAATGAACATGAGTACGACTACAAGCTCAATACGATAATCCCATATTGTGGCAAGGGGTGAGGAGAACAACAGGTACAGGAGGCTAAAAAGGGGGGGGCCCTGAATCTGCAGACACCCCATGTGGCGGTCGGGAGAGACAGGCAAGGGGTAGAGCGAACATTGCAGTGGACAGCGTAGAGCTGGTGGGTAAGGAACCCAACCTGGGGGACCACCATGGCTGAGGCAGGCACAAACAGCAGGGTGAGTACTGTCCAATCCAGAGGCAGGCCCCAGTGGGCAGGAACAGGGGGTGGTGAGGGGACTTTGGGAGCCCCAAGGGAGGGAGCTAGAAGGGTAGGGGACCTCCGACAATGGAAAGAGGGAAAAGTGCTGTCTGGAGGGGAGGTGGGGGCTAGGAACAGCTATAAGGTGGGGAGAGGGTGGCCACAAGAGCAAATAAGTGCGGGGGAAGGGAAGAGGCTGAGGTCGAAACCTACATGGTGGGAGAGGTGTCGGGCAACCGCTGGAGATGGCTACTCATTGCCACAAGGGCAGGTGGAGACCCCTTTGAGGAATTTCCAGAGGGACGTTTTGAAGCCGGAGTGGGAAAGGGTGGCTCAAACTGGAGCAGGGAAGGAGTTCCAGAATCTAGGAGCATAGGCGGAGAAGGCCCAATCCCCGGTGAGGGAGTGGGTACTAGGGACCTTGCAAGTGAGAGTCGAGCTGGGCCTAAGCTGATAGGCCAGGGTGCAGTGCTGGAAGGGAAGGGCAAGTACTGGGGGCAAGCAGTTCAGACTATGTTGCCAACCAAGCTACCAAGGATGAAGGCTCGGTGTTTTTCAGGGGGAAGCCACTCCAGACGGGCATAGAGGGCACATCGATGCATAAGGCGATGGTCAGAGAGGGCAAAATGACAGACGTTGTTATATGCCATGTCCCATTTTGCTAGGGAGACATTCAGGACCGGCGTGAAGCCAACAAGCCCATAGCACAGTGTAGGTAGGAGGATCCCCCTGGCTATAGCGAGCCAAGCAGCCGGGGTGAGGCAGTCCTTGGCCCTGTAGGCTAAGCCGAGCTTGCTGTTCGATGCTTTGCAAATGTTCCGGAGATGCTCAGTGAAATCAAGCTGGGGATCTAGGGTCACTCCTAGGTACCTGGCAGAGTTCAGGACAGGCAGCAGGGAGCCGTTCCCCCATTTATGGTGAGGGGGGAAGGGCAAGATGCGGTTTGGGCCACCAACCCAAATAACATGACGTTTGTCTTGTCAAGGTTACAGTAAGCTTGCAACCCACGAGCCAGTGTAGGATACGCCCAAAGTCAGAATTGAGTTGGGAGTTGATGGTAACGGGGTCCTGGGTGCTAGATAATAGTACCAGGTCATCCGAATATAGAGTAGTAGACCCAAAGGTAGTAACTGAGGGGAGTTCATTTACATAGAGGGAGAACAGAATGGGACCAAGAACGGACCCTTGGGCTACTCCGCATCTGACTGGGGAAAGGTCCGAAAGGGCACGGTTAAAACAGGTGTATTGTTGTCTCCCCCCAAGATAGCTGGTGAACCAATCAAGAGCTTGGGGCTCGGGGGGAGAAGCCTTGTCCATGTAGGGTGGAGAGAAGGTGAATATGGTCAACCTGATCAAAGGCCTTAGAGAGGTCGACAAAGATAGCCCCAGTCAGTTTACCTGCATCTGTGGCGGCTCTGACATGGGAGGTGACCACGGCAAGAGTAGTGGATGTGTTATGCCCCCTCCTGAAGCCATGCTGAGCAGGGGATAGAACTGCATACTCCTGCAGGTAATGGGAGATTTGTCCGGCTACTGCTTTTTCAAGTAGTTTGCTGGTAGCAGGGAGCATGGCAATGGGGTGGTAGTTATTTATCTCCTTGGGGTCGCTGTGCTTAAACACCGGGACAACCTTGGCCACCTTCCATGTATCAGGTATGATTCTGGAGGTGAGGGAAGTGTTAAAAATGTGGGTAATTGGCCAGGCGGTGGGCGCCCTAGGCTCAAGCTTGAGGCTCTAGTTGATCATAACCCACCCCTGAGTGGTGCAGAGCCCGGCAAGGAGAGTTTGAGTCTCTGGCAGAGATTTCTTCAGGTAAAAAGGAGGCCAGGAGGAGGGGTGGCCCTGAGGTTCCATGGTGAGGGAAGGGAAGTGAGGGGGGGGGCCGGCAGTTCTGAGGACAGACAGTTGAACGCCGAGGCTATGGTCTGGGGGTTGTTGCAGTTGGCCCCCTCTAAGTTCATGTCAACGACCGAGTGCTTGGTGGACACATCTACCATACTTTTGATGTTTTTCCAGAAACACCGTAGGTTGTAGGCCAACTTGAGCAGAGCTGATTTACAGAACTTACTCTTGGCGGCACGTATAGTGGACTTGCAAGAGTTCCTGAGTCATCGATATTCAAGGCGATCTTGTGCGTCACCAGAGATTTTGTAGTTGATCCAGCACTTATCTCTCTCCTTCATGAGAGCAAGTAGTCCACCATGCAGCCACTTGGTGATAGTACCCCTCACCCTTCTTTTAGTGAGGGGAGCATGCCTATTCTGCAGGGGGATGAGAATCGATAGGAAGTGGTCCAATGCAATGGTAGGGTTACCGGTGCTGAGTACCCTGGTCCAGTTGGTACGATGTAGGTCATCCAGATAGTTGTTTAGGATAAGCTTGGAATAATCCCTGATCTGAATCACTCTACTGGGAATTTTTGGGGCAGTGGACCCCCATACGCAGTAGATGGGTGAGTGATCGGATATCGCGTCCGGGAGAGTACCAGATTGTAAGATTTTATCCGGATGGTTGCTCAGTAACCAGTCGATAAGCGATACCTTGTCCCCCCGGGAGGAGGTACGAGTAAGACCTGAGATGGTCTGATGAAGGGCAAGGACAGACAGGAGTGGCTCAAATATTTTGATATTTGGCCCCAACCAGTTGAGGTTGAAATCCCCCAGGATTAGGACCTCATTAGACCCAACCTTGCCTTTTAGATGGTCAAGCAGAAAGGAGAGTCCGGGTGAGCTTGACCATCTAAAAGGCAAGGTTGGGTCTACCCATTTACCAGCCCACATTACACCACCATAATGGGCACCATGTCACCCCACTGTGTTCATGCAGTGCTTCTAAGCATCACTCCATTGTGCAGGGAGCCCTTCACCTTTCACCAGCACGAAGTAAACCACCATGATGGTTGCAGTGTAACCCCACTGTGTTCATGCAGTGCTTTTGAGCATCATTCCACACTGCAGGTAGTCCCTCACCTTTAACCAACATGCAGTACACCACCACAATGGGTGCCATGTCACTGCATTGTGTTCATACAGTGCTTATGAGCATCACTTCACAGTGCAGGCAGTCCCTACCATTCATCATCCTGCATTACACCACTGTCTGCATGGAAGGAGCTATCTCAACTACAGGACCTGCTATGTTGGAACAGAAATTGGAATACATGCCATCATATTCCACAGCATCAGTCCCCCAAAAGTCATCTCCCACTGAGAAGATCTGGTCCAGGGGGTGGATGCTGGTACAGAAGGGAGGAAGTAAACTCAGCAGGATGGATCAAGCTAAACCCTCTCCATGCCATGACCATCCCAACTTCAAACCATTTTTCACCACTGACAGAGGAAAAGGATCTCAGCCAAATGGAAGAGGACAACAAACCAATCAAAGGGCAAAGACTATAAACAGATGAGGAGAATTGTGGAGGAATCATAATGGACAAGAGGTAAAGAAGTAGGAAAGTAATCATCATGGGGGACTCCATGATCAGGGGTAGAGACCCAACTGAGCGACTACAGATGTACAAGGGTGCTAGTCAGATGCCTTCCGGGGACCCCAGCAAAACATGACACCAGTAGCATCAGAAGGATAGCGGAGAAAGAAGAGGACGACCTGAAGATCCTGGTACACCTGGGGACTAAGGACCTGGCAGGGCAGTTGGTAGAGGAAGCCAAACAAAACCTAGTCAAACTAGTAGACTGATTGGCTACTCAGACTACTTCTCTGGCCTTCTGCAAGGTCCGTTCTGTGTGGGGTAAGGGCAGTAGCACAGAGAAGATGAGGAGTAAAGAAATCAAAGAGTTCAACAAGTGTTTACAGAGCTGGTGTCAAGAAAGAGGCTACCACTTTGTTGGTGCACGGGGAGACTTCTGGGAGAGGAGATTCTTCAGGTACAATGGACTGCACCTAACGAGGAAAGAAGTAAGATCACTGGGCCAAAAATTGGACTTGTGCATCAGGTATTTAAGTTAGGGAAGGTGGAGCTGGAAGCAAAGGACCCTATCAAAAACACCATAGAAGATAGGAACTTAGTCATAACTCCCACCAAACCAGGAATAAATCACAGAATGTAAAAAGGGACTAGCAGGCATGCAAAGGGAGGTATATAAACACACATGGAAGTGTGACTCAGTAGTATGCCTACTGGAAAGAAACTAAAGGTAAAACACAAGGTCAAGTAAGGAAAAATTTAAAAAGATAGTTGACAGACCATGGAAAGCCATGTGCACGGATGCGCGCAGCCTGGTGAATAAAATCTCAGACGTAATGCCTTTGATGTAAGAGGCTGACCTGGACATTGTTGCTGTGACTGAGACATGGTATGCAAGGAAACATGACTGGGATACAGCTATGCCAGGGTACACTCTATTCCGAAAAGATAGGGTATGAAAAAAGGGGGGAGCAGTGGCTATCTATGTTAGAGAGGAAATAAAAGCTACAGAAGTGTAGGGCATAATGGATGTAGGGGAGGCACTGTGGGTCATGCTGGAAATGGGAAATGGTACTGCTATTCGAGTAGGTGAGATCTACAGACCCCTGGCATAGAGAGAGGAGTTGGGCAATGTGCTACTGGAAGTAATCCATGAAATGGCAACAAAAGGGGAAATATTGCTGCGGGGAGACTTCAATTTGCCAGATGTCAATTGGAGCACCCATACTGCAACCACAGCAAGGAACAGAAATATCCTGGACACTGTTCAGAGAGCAGGACTTAGACAACTAGTGCTAGAACACACCTGTGAGGGGGCATTATTGAATCTGGTGTTCACCAATGGAGAAAGGGCAATGGATGTAGAAGTGGGGAGCCACTTGGGGTCCAGAAACCACAGTACAGTATGATTTAATGTGAGGATAGTAGAGGAATCCAGCCACACAAAGGCACGGGTCATGGATTTCAGATAGGTCAATTTTGCAAAGATGGAGGTATGTCTTAAGAAAGCCCTAGGAGGTACAGTGGGAAAAGGGGATGCAGAGGATAATGGGCACATCTTAACTGAGCTATAACAGAAGCCAAGAGTGTTTAAGTTGGGCAAATACGTAAAACAAAGAGGAAAAAAGTCACTCTGGTCCTCACAGGAGGTGGCAGGGAGGGTGAGAGAAAAAAAAGCATTCAGAAAATACATAGAAACACAGAGGGAGGAAGATAGAGGAATGTATCTGGATAAGCTAAAGGAGGCAAGGAAAGCAGTCAGAGAGGCCAAAGCACATAGAGAGGAAAGAATAGCCAAGGCAATTTAAAAAGGACACAAGATCTTTTTTAGATACATTAGAGAGAAGAGAAAAAACATGGGAGGGATTGTGAGACTAAAAAGTGAAGGGAGGGGTTCAGCAGAAGGGGACCAGGAAAAAGCAAAAATCCTGAACAAATATTTTGGTTTAGTGTTCATGGTAGAAGGGGATGGAGAGGGAGCACAGCTAGGTGTAAGAAGTACCATGAGGAAGAGTGTAGATATCAGCACATTCACAGTAGATGGAGTCCTAAAGGAATTAGAAAAACTGAAAATAGATAAAGCAGTGAAGCTGGATGGAATACATCCCAGAATTAGAAAGGAACTAAGAAAGGAGCTAGCAGGACCACTGACAGCCTTGCTCAACAAATCATTAGAAAAGTGTGTGGTTCCGGCAGACTGGAAGAGGGCGAATGTTGACCCTCTCCATAAGAGAGGGAGTAAGGAGGAGGAGGCTGGTAACTATAGGCCAGTCAGCCTAACCTCAGTGTTAGGAAAATTAGTGGAATTATTACTCAAAGAAAGGACTGTGACATACCATGAATCAAGTGGACAGCAGGACCTGAGACAGGATGATTTCATGGCAGGCAGGTAGATTTCTTCGACTGGGAGACAAGGGAGATTGATTTAGAGGGGCGGTAGATGTGGTCTACCTGGATTTTAGCAAAGCGTTCAATATCATCCCACATTAAAAACTAATAAGCAAATTGAGCAGCCCGAGAGTTGGATCCGGGGTTGATAACTCGGTTAGAAATGGACTGAGTGGTAGGACACAAAGGGTGGTAGTGAATGGAGTACAGTCTGTAGAAAGGGAGGTGATCAGCGGGGTGCCTCAAGGATTTGTGCTAGGCCCAGTCCTCTTTAATGTCTTCATAAGCGACATTGCAGCAGGGCTGGAGGGGAAGGTGTGCCTCTTTGCAGATGACACAAAGATCTGCAATAGGGAAAACACACCAGGGAGGAGGAAAGAACAAGAAGGGAGCTGGGTAAGTTGGAGGACTGGTCAAATGTATGGCAGTTGAGATTCAACGGAAAGAAGTGCAAAATTATGCACTTAGGTCATGGTAACCCGAGAGAGGAGTACTCAGTTGGAGGGGGGGTACTTTTGGCCACCAAATAGGAGAGGGATCTAGGAATAATTATATCTGAGGACCTAAAGGTTGCCAGACAGTGTGAGAAGGTGGTTAGAAGGGCCAGCTCAATGTTAGGGTGCATAGGCAGAGGCATCATAAGCAGAAAAAAGGAAGTGGTGATGCCATTGTCATTACTGATCATTAGTGAGATCTCATCTGGAGTACAGCGTCCAGTTTTGGAGGCCACATCTCAGGAAGGACATAGACAGAGTGGAGGCAGTCCAAAGAAGGACTATAAACATGGTACAGGGGCTGCACCAGAAGTCATATGAGGAGAGGCTGAAAGACCTCAATATGTATTCTCTAGAGATGTGAAGAGAGAGAAGGGACATGACAGAGACATATAAATACCTTAAAGGGATCAATAAGGTACAGGAGGATAGCATCTTTCTGAAAAAAAGATGGACAAGAACTAGAGGACATGAGATGAAGTAGTAAGGAAGAAGAAGGAAGAATCAGGGGTAATGTGAGGAAGTATTTCTTTACATTGTGCTTAGTGGATGCTTGGAACAGCCTCCCCTCAGGGGTGGTAGGGGCCAAAAATGGTGGAGGAATTCAAAAATGGATGGGACACTCACAAGGGAACACTAGAAAAAGGGAAGAGTAGGAAAGCTGCAGATCAAATACAGTCTACCATATAAGTTAAAGGTAGAAAACATGTGCAGACTAGATGGGCCAGGCAGTTCTTATCTGCTGACAAATTCTATGTATCTATGTATCTGTGATGGCTGCCATGTCACCCCGCTGTATGCATGCGGTGCTTCTGAGCACCACTCCACAGTGTAGGCAGTCCCTCACATTTCCCTACACAGTATACCACCATAATGGGTGCCGTGTCACCCCACTGTGTTCATGCAGTGCTTTTGAGCATTGTTCCTCCATGCAAGCAGTCCCTCACCTTTCACCAACACACAGTACATCACCATGATGGGTGCCATGTCACCCCGCTCTGTTCATGCAGTGCCTCTGAGCATTGCTCCTCAATGCAGACAGTCTCTGACTCTTCATCAGCACACAGTGCACAACTGTGATGGGTGCCATATTGTACCACTGTGTCCATGCAGTGCTTCTGAGCATCACTCCACAGGGCAGGCAATCTCTCATCTTTAACCAGCATGCAGTACACCACTGTGATCAGTGCCATGTCACCACACTGTATTCATGACCTTAGCCCAGTCCTCCCTAGTGACTTTTTTGACCCTCCCCCCTCCCTACCTGCACCTGACCTCACTCGCCCTTGCTTCCATTTACACCAGGTTACTGCCCAAGAAGTCAGACCTCACCTATTCAATGCCTTAAAGAGCAATACTACTGACAGCGACTTCCTGGACCCCTGTCTCCTCCGCCGGGTACTGGATCTGGTCATCGCCCCAATGACTAGTCTCCTCAATAAATCCCTCTGCCTGGGGCAATTTCCCTCAGCCTGGAAAATTGCCACAGTCACACCCATACACAAGGGTGGTGACAGGTCCTTAGCCGGTAATTATCGGCCTATCTCCATTCTCTCACCTCTCTCAAAAGCCTTAGGAAAAGTGGTGTCCACTCAAATTACAGATTACCTAACCAAAAATGACATCCTCTGCCCTGAACAGCAAGGCTTCTGTACAGGTCACAGTACCAGCACTGCCCTCCTTGAGATTTCAAACTTTCTACACTCTTCTCTGGACTCGGGCTCTCTGGTGGAGGCAGTGTTCATTGACCTATCAAAAGCCTTCGACACTGTTTCCCATCCCCTCCTGCTGGACGCCCTCAGCCACACAGGTTTTGCCGCTGAGCCTGTCTCCTGGTGCTCCAGCTACCTGTCTGCCCGCTCTCAGTGTGTTAGAATTAATGGGACACTCTCCAATGCCTGCCCTATCCGCTCTGGTGTTCCCCAGGGCTCCATTCTTGGACCCTTGCTCTTTTCACTATACCTCAATACTCTGCCAGGTGCATGTACTGATAAAATTTTGCTATATGCAGACGATGCCGTCATCTTTGCCTCTGACCGTAACCCTATTGCCCTCCAGGAATCTTTGCAATTATCTTATAGTAATGCTGAAGCCTGGTTCAAAGAGCATAGACTTGTAATAAATCTCAAAAAAACCAAAACCATGCTGTTCGCCCACCCCCAAAACAGAGCCAGTAACTTCCTACTCCAGGTCCTCTCTAGCACCAAGTTTCCACTAGAGGAAGTCTACTCGTATAAGTACCTTGGGATATCTTTCGACTCTGCACTCACATTCCATGACCACATCACTGCCCTAGCCTCTGCTTCCAATATTCAGATGGGTACCCTATACTGCCATAAAAACTGTCTCCCCCTGACGCCCTCCGACTCGCGGTCACGTCCTCTATACTGTCCCTTGTTGATTATGGTTTGCCAGTTTATGGTGCTGCAGACCAGACCACCCTAAACAAAATCCGCCTCACATTAAATAAGGCCTGTAGGCTAATTACAGGTGCCCCCAGGTTAACACATACCTGCAATCTATATGCTAAGGCTATGCTGCTCGACTTAGATGAACATCTCAGATATCAAACCTGTCTCATAACAAAAAAACTCTCCTTGGACTATCCCCACCAGGGTTGACAGCCTCCATTCACCAAGCAAATTCACTAGTACAAACACGAACCTCCTGCAAAACCACACTGTTAGTCCCCAGAGCAAGGACCACACATGATCAAAGGGCCTATTGCTACAGAGCCCCATCATGGTACAACACACTCCCCACCACTATCACTGGTGCCTCCATGATCTCCTGTTTCAAAACCTCCCTTCGTAATCACCTACTTAATACGCGCAGCTGTGACTCTTACTAAGTTGCTCTTGCTCAATTGCTCTGACAAAGCTCCCTGAGTGGCTGCACCAAATCTTCTACCAACCACTGCCTATTGTCCTATTCTTTTTTCATCTCCTCCGGTCTCTACACCCCTCAGCCTGTATGCTCTTACCACTGTTTGATTTGATGTACTAATTATCTGTACCGACCTGTGCTCTGCTAATCCTGTAACCATAAAACTGTAACCAATATATGTCGTCATGTTTTACCAATTCTTGTACTCTGTTATGATGTAACAATTTTGTTTTTATCATATTTGTCCTCTTTGTGAAGAGGTACCTTTGAAAATGAGCCTCTGGCTCAAAAGTTGCAAACTGATTTACAAATAAATAAATAAATGTAGTGCTTCTGAGCATCACTCCACAGTGCAGGCAGTCCCTGCACATTCATCAGCCCGCATTACACCACCGTGATGGGTGCCACATCACCCTGCCATGTTCTTGCAGTGCTTCTGAGCACCACTCCTCAGTGCAGCAACCCTTACTTTTCACCAGCACATAGTACACCACCGTAATGGATGCAGTGTCACCAATTGTGATCATGCAGTGCTTCTGAGCATCACTTCACAATGCAGGCAGTCCCTGACATTCCCCCAACACACAGTACACCACTGTATTGGGTGCCATGTTGCACCACTGTGTTCACTCAGTGCTTCAGTGCATTGCTCCTCCATGCAGGCAGTCCTTCGCCTTTCACCAGCAAGCAGTATACCACCATGATGGTTACCATGTCACCTCACTGTGTCCATGCAGTGCTTATGAGCATCACTTCACAGAGCAGACACTCCCTCACCTTTCACTAGCACGCAGTACACTACTGTGATTGGTGCCATGTCACCACACTGTGTTCATTCGGTGCTTCTGAGTATCATCACTTCACAATGCAGGCAGTCCCTGACATTTTCCCAACACACAGTACACAACTGTAATGGGTGCCATGTTGCTCCACTGTGTCCATGCAGTGCTTTTGAGCATCGCTCCTCCATGTAGGCAGTCCCTCAACTTTCACTAGCACACAGTACATCACCCTGATGTGTGCCATGTCACCCCTCTGTGTTCATGCAGTGCTTCTGAGCATTACTCCCCTGTGCAGGCAGTCCCTCATCTTTCACCAGTACACAGTACACCACTGTGATGGGGGCAATGTTGTCCCACTGTGTTCATGCAGTGCTTCTGATCATCACTCCTCCATGCAGTCAGTTCCTCAGATTTCAACAGCACGCAGAACACCATGGTGATGGGTGTCACAAACACACTCAGCAGGTCAGCCCTCTACTCCCAAAGTGCCAACACCTGAGTGCAGTCTTGTGAACAGTTTAACATAACAAGGTAACCATCTTGTCTGTTTTGTGAGTTCACATCAATCTTTGGTCTCCAGTCTTGGAGGGATTCAAACTGTGAACCTCTTGTTAGCATACCCAATGCACAGGATCAGATAATTCTGTCTTTGGGCGGCCAGATATCTTTGTCTATGGGCACCTAACCAGGTGTACAGAAATGAACCCTTAAAAACTTTAATAAAGACCTCAGATTAAAAATGTTTCTCTTTCCAGTTTGGTATCACCATTCAAGCTTATGCCTAGTGTCAGCTATAACCATATATACTTTTCTTACAAATGAAAGAAATTCAAAGACAGACCAAGTATGCTCTAAAAAGAGTTTTACTAAAATAGATAAAAATATGTAAAACACAAAATACAGAACCATTATATCACAAGACATACAAATCTTATAAAAGAACAAGGTTTTAAACAGTACAATTCCTACTACAGTAATTAGATTTATCTCTCTAAATACCTGCTTAAAGTGCTTCAAAGATGTTTCTTTGTCAGAGTCTAGATAGAAGTTTTCTGAAGGAAAACAGAATTAATGTTTAAAAGCTGGTTTTCCCCACCTATTTTACATGAGGTCACCTAGCTCCTCCCTGTCAGAATATATATAAAAAATATATCTATATAAAAACAGGATGTCTTTTCCAAGTATTAAATTCTGCAATCCTCAGCATGACTCATGTCCTTCAAATGACATTTCTTTGATCTCATGATAAGCTTCCCCTTTCCAGGACATGAAAGCATCTTTATGATTTTGCACCAATACATCACAATCTGCTCTCCTTCCTCCAAGCGTTATAAAACTTTAGGATTTCCCTCCTAGCAACTACAGCTATAATTAACTTAAAAATAGGAGCTCCTTGATCAAGGCCTGTTCTACTCTGTAATTAGCTTCTGGCCTTCCACGTAACACCTGGTATCTAAAACCTGTGTGTGTGTGTGTGTGTGTGTATGTGTGTGATCTCACATGCTGTTTCAGCATTTCTCATGGGAGACAGTTCATAACACATTTTTTTATTTTACAAAAAATCATACAGCACTCAGAACTGGCTGTCCACGTCACAATGGGTGCCATGTCACCCCACTATGTTCAAGCAATGCTTGTCAGAATGACTCCACAGTGCAGGAAGTCCCTTACCTTTCACCAGCACGCAACACACATCCATGATTAGTGGCATCTTGTCCCACTGTGTTCATGCAGTCCTTCTGGGTATCACTCCACAGGTCAAGCAGTTCCATACCTTTCACCAGCTTGCAGTACATAGATCTTATGGGTGCCATGTCACCCCACTGTGTTCAAGCAGTGCTTCTGAGCATCACTCCACAGTGCAGGCAGTCCCTTACCTTTTACCAGCATGCAGTATGCAACAGGGATTGGTGCCGTGATGCCCCACTGTGTTCATGCAGTGCTTCTGGGCATCACTCCATAGTGCAGGTAATCCCTCACCTTTCACCAGCATGCAGCATGCAGCTGTTATGGGTGCAATGTTCCCCCTCTTTGTTCATGCATTGCTTCTGAGCATTGCTCCTCACTACAGGCAGTCTCTAACCTTTCACCAGCACACAGTATGCAACAGTGATGGGTGCTATGTTGCTCCACAGTGTTCATGCAGTGCTTCTGAGCATCACTTCACAGAGCAGGCACTCCCTCACCTTTCACCAGCACACTGTACACTACAGTGATTGGTGCCATGTTGTCCTACTGTGTTTAAGCTGTGCTTCTGAGCATCACTCCATAGTGCAGGCAGTCTCTCACCTTTCATTAGCATGCAGTACACCACCTTGATATGTGCCATGTCACCCCACTGTGTTCATGCAGTGCTTCTGACATTTCTCCCTTGTGCATGCAATCCCTCATCTTGCACCAGCAATTACACCACCGTGATGTATGCCTTGTTGCACCAGAGTGTTCATACAGTGCTTCTGAGCATTGTTGCACAGTGCAGGCAATCTCTCACCATTCACCAGCACACAGAACACAATTATAATCAGTGCCATGTCACCCCACTGTGTTCATGCAGTGCTTCTGAGCATCATTCCTTAGTACAGGGAGAACCTACCCATTCACAAGCATGCATTGCACCACTGCGACAGGTGCCATGTTACCCAACTGCGTTCATGCATTGCTTCTCAGCATAGCTCCTCCATGCAAGCAGTCCCTTACTATGTGCATCCACTGCTTCTGAGAATCACTCCACAGTGCAGGCAGTACCTCACATTTCACTAGCACGCAGTACACCACAATGATGGGTGCCATGTCACCCCACTGTGTTCATGCAGTACTTCTGACATGACTCCCTCATGCAGGCATTTCCTCATATTTCCCCAGCATGCAGTACACCACCTTGATGGGTGCCATGTCACGCCACTGTGTTCATGCAGTGCTTCTGACATTTCTCCCTTGTGCATGCATTCCCTCATCTTGCACCAGCAAGCAATACACCACCATGATGTGTTCCTTGTCACACCAGAGTATTTATACAGTGCTACTGAGCATTGTTACACAGTGCAGGCAATCCCACACTATTCAACAGCATGCATAATGCAACCATAATTGATGACATGTCACCCCACTGTGTTCATGCAGTGCTTCTGATCATCATTCTATAGTGCAGGGAGACCCTATCCATTCACCAGGGTGCATTACACCGCAGTGATGGATGCCTTGTCTCTCCACTGTGGTCATGCATTGCTTTCAGCATTGCTCCTTCATGCAAGCAGCCCCTTACTATGTTCATACAGTACTTCTGAGCAACACTCCACAGTGCAGGCAGTACCTCACATTTCACCAGCACACCGTACACTGCCTTGATGGGTACCATGTAATGAATGATATAGTGCTCCACTATGTTCATGCAGTGCTTCTGAGAATCACTCTACAGTGCAGGCAGTACCTCACAATTTACCAGCACACAGTACACCACCATAATGCCATGTCACCCTACTGTGTTCATTCAGTGCTTCTGAGAACCACTTCACAGAGCAGGTAGTACCTTACATTCCACCAGCACACAGTACACCACCTTGATGGGTACCATGTCACCCCCACTGTGTTCATGCATTGCTTATCAGCATCGCTTCTCCATGCAGGCAGTCCCTTATTGTTCACCAGCATGCAGTACACAACTGTGATGAGTAACATGTTGCCCCACTGTGTCCATGGGACAAAGCTGTTTATCTCCTTCAGCACCCTGACTTGCCCCCATCTGGGCCAGTCTTTCCAGCCCCATCACCCACCTTCCCTGGGACTTACCATATCTGGTGGTCCTGTCACAGGACCTTGGATCAGAGGTGCCTAGTCATCGGTGTGGAGCCAGCTAGAGGGCAGGCCATCACTGTTCTACAGTTGGACGGCTATTCCTCCTATTTTCTCCCCTATGGGGCCCCAGACATGTGTGTACTTGGCCTTCATGGGGACACCTCAGGCATCCAGGTGTGGCGTCCCTTCCCATGCTGTCCCATGGTGCTGCCACCTAGATTCCTCTTCCTGTCC
The DNA here is from genome assembly GCA_016271365.2 of Neoceratodus forsteri. Lineage (NCBI taxonomy): Eukaryota > Metazoa > Chordata > Ceratodontiformes > Ceratodontidae > Neoceratodus > Neoceratodus forsteri. The sequence continues at coordinate 388,431,021 of CM057456.1, forward strand.
TACAGACATTTATTTATTTATTTTATTTAGTTTTTGTTGACTGGGTAAGTGCTCTAGACAAATCCTGCCTATTTTCAGGCACGACCCAGGGGAAGGGGATACAGATGAATGCCAACTGACCTTGAACCAGATTAAGTTGTTGGTGGTATTTTTTTTTTTAGTGAATGAGAGAAAATCTGGCCAGGACACTGGGGAAATTCCCTTACTCTTGGCCAGTAGGGGGACTGCTGGCTAGTGTGTTGGTCACTTTGTATCGCGCTAGAGGAGGAGATGGATGTACCTGTAGCAGCAGAGCAGGCTGCTGCTTTAAGGCCTGAGGCAATGGACTCTGAGATTTTTTTTGATGCTCCAAGTGTGGATATGTATCTGGTACATTTCGTTTCTGCCTCTGGGATAAGGTCTGAGACCAGTGATCTACCATTGGATCAGAAGGTTATTGTTTCGACTGAGAAGCTTCAAGATGAGTCTTCCAAAGATTCAGCTACTTTGCAGCAACAGCTATGCGATGAAGAAGCCCGCTTTCAATTAAATCAATGCGAACTGAAAGCTGCAATTGCGGCAGTGGATCAGTGCTCTTTGTGTGAGCAGAATGAAATGCAAGTTGTGCAATGAGTTGCCTCAGCTGTTGACGTGGCAACTCTTCAGAAAGACTCCTCTGCAGAAGATAGCAACTGTTGTGGACGAAGTGCAATCTCCTAATCAGGACGCTTCTGCAGGTTCCCACTCCTTCTCAGCAGGTACAGGGCAAGCGCCCTTGTTTGTCTTCAAAGAAAATTTGTATAATGAAACTGCGGGAACCTCGGCAGGACTAGTAAATTCAGGTACAGTGTTCTCTGTCCTAGGACGAAGCTCTGAGGTTCCTACATCAAAACGGCAAGAAATAACAGCTGATAAAAGCCAGTGGTCTGTAGATCACGCTTTGCAGGCTGCCGGTTGGGAAAAGTCTGATTCAGGCACTTGGGATGTCAGTTCCTTCTCCCATTTCTGTGTCTTCCAGTAAAAAATCCACCTCTGCTAGACAAGACTGTCTTCCCTTGGAAACTAACAGATCTAAAGACTGGGGATCGGAAATGGACATTGCCTCTCCTTTACAAGTGCCAGAAGGCTAGAACTCATGCAGAACCCAGTGCTACCTATTTTGCAAGGTGGTGAAATTAGACTTTGTGGGCCTGGTTCCTCTGTTGCTCCTGAACTTCCTCATTCTGTGGGACATGCTGAACATATTTCACAAGGACAGTCTAATTCTACTAAATCCTTTGCGTCCTTATTTAGAGCTACAGTCTTTCCTGCTAAACGCCATAATGCAATTAGGTTAATTTATAAAGGGGGGTTTAGAAATTTTTCCGGATCGTAAACATGTTGCTAGGAACCTGCTTATCAGTTCCATGTTCTTTACCCCTGCTGAAATTTATGCTTTAATACATGTTTCAGGAGAACTTGTCTTCGATGTTAGCTTTAAACAAGGTAGTGGTCTACAGAAGTTCTGGTCCCAATATCAACTTTTAAAAACCTCTGTGTTATGGGTCCCTTTTGAGGTAGTTCCCTTAACTAAACCTGCACATTGTATGATCACTGTGTTATTTAGGAATGAGGGGGGTGAGTGTCACGGATCTTATCTATTGGCTTAAACAAAGGTGTACAGTACAGGGTAATCCAGAACCCATTTTTGATGATGATTATATCTGGAATGAAGGGTTGAAAATACAAGTTGTTCTGAACACTTCTGATACTGAGTTAATTCATTTACCCAATAGCTTTTTCCTGGGGAAAGATAGAGGGGTTTTATTCTATGCAGGTCAGCCCAAGGCCTGTTATCGGTGTGGAGCCACCAGTCACCTAAGCAGTATGTATGATTGACTAAAATGTACTACCTGTAATGAGTTAGGTCACAGTGTGGCAATATGCAGAAATGACCAGGTGTGCAATTTATGTGAGGAAAAGGGTCACACATATCATTCTTGTCCCTCAGTGGCCCACAATCAGGGACAGCAAGCTAATTGGGATGAACAGAGAGTGTCCATAGCCCTAGCACAACATGCCCAGGCTCAGTGTTCGGCTCTAGGCCCCAAGATAGGCCTCCTGATCAATCTGCAGCCACCAGTCCTGTTCCTGAAGGTTCAGCACAACAGTCTGCTATGCCTCCACCAGGGAATTTCACTATAAACACCGTTTCCATGGTTTCCCAGAAGGAGGCTACTGTACCTACAGTGGTACAAGCTCCTATTATTAAGGATGTGTCACCTCACCCGGTGCATACTGCAGATGCTTCACAACAACCCTCACATACTCAGGTTAAAACCTCCAGACGTCGGCAGCACTGGGTACAACCGGCTGCTAAAATGCCCAAACCATCTGAAATTCCTGTTAAAAACAGATTTGCCTCTCTGCCTATTGAAAGGGGAAATCTCTGGAAATAAATCTGAAGGGTGTTCCATTATTTCCTCATTACTGGATCAGGGTTCTGAACTGGAATAACCTTCCCTTGACACAGTACCCCCTCCCCCTGGGAAAAGAACAGGGAAAACTAAGCATTTTAGAACCACAAGAGCTTCCTCTAAAAAGCCCCCATGAATAGAATCATGCTCAAGGTTTTTTCACTTACTCCTTTATGAATATAATGCCTTCTTTATCTGTTTATTCTGTAAATGTTAATAGTATTAAGAGTTTACGGAAAAAGCAAGCTGTGTTTTCACATTTAAGATATATTTCAACTGGTATTATTTTCCTACAAGATACTAGGTTACACACCATATCTAAATTGAAACAGGCCATCAACCTTTGGCATTCAGGTCCTTCTTTCTGGTCCTTGGGAGAAGAAACCTGCTCTAGGATAGCCATCTTATTTAAAAATATAGAAGTGCATGTTGTTAAATTAATTGATTTGATTCCAGGTTGGGCCTTAATACTGGATGTCAAGCTGCATATTGTACTGTTCCGATTCATTAATATTTATGCTGGTCAAACAAAGGTGGTAAGAATTGAGCTATTCCAGGCTATTCAGCCCTATTTGTACTCTGCACATCACATTATTCTAGGGGGTAACTTTAATTGTGGATTAAAAGTAAGGGATAGGGGTAAGCATACTGTTACTAACAAAGGGTTTTGCGACATGACCTGTCTTTCTACTATGATACAGAATGTAAATTTGAGGGATGCTTACTTTGAAATAGTTGGGAAAGCTGACCCCACCTTTTACAGAAGTACCTCAGCCACGAGAATTGACTATTTTTTTCTTTCTCCCCTTCTACAAATTGCTAAAGCAAAAACTTTACTAGCAGAATTTTCAGATCATAAAATATTATTTTTAATATTGGATGGCTCACATACACCTCCTACTGGGCTGGGTTATTGGAAATTAAATGCTTTAGTTTTGGTTAAGAAAAATATTTGTCAAGATTTGGTATATTTTATTCAAGCCAGGAAATCCGTATTTGATATGTACACAGACCCTAGTATTTAGTGGGAAGACACTGTGTGGGATTTGACAGTTTTTTTAAAATCATAAGGGAAGGTAGTCCGGGATAAGGAATATGGGACTTACCTTAACAACAGGTTACAACTTCAAAAATTGTTATCTTTAGCATCTACCGTAAAACATGATTTTAAGGTGCAAATTAAAAATATTAAATTGCAAATGGTAGAGTATCATTTACTACAAGAACAACATCTGCAATATCAGCAGTTATATTGTACTCAGGGTAAAAAGGGTTATATTTGCCCTTATGAGGGACACGCAGCTAGGAACTTAAACAGAACTATGGATAGTTTATTTGATAAGGATGGAACATTATGTACTGATACTAGACAGATTCTTAATATTGTAACACATTATACGACTCAATCCTTTACTCCCCCACAAGTTCACTCTGAAACAGTGGAAACTTATCTTGACTTAGTTTCTACGGTTAAGCCTACTGACCAATTATTAATAATACCTTTAATTGCTGATATTCTGCCACAAGAGGTAGAGAGAGCAATTATAGCCTTAGGGAATAATAAAGCACCAGGTAGAGATGGACTAACTGGAGAATTGTATAAATTTATAGGACCACATATCTTGATGGAACTAGCTGCTGCCTTTATGACAATTCTTTCATCTGGATCCCCTTCTCTGCTTATGACAGGGGATATTCTGATGCATATTTTTAAACAAAAGGGAGATAGACGATATATAGATCACTAGAGACCAATTTCTCTACTTAATACAGACTTTAAGATTTTAGCTAAGATTTTAAATAACTGCTTGTTATTAGTAGCAACACATATTCTATCCCCAGCACAGGCATGTGCCACACCAGGTAGGAATATCACGGATGATTTAATCTTGTTAAGGGAAATTTTTGAGCATAGTTTTAGGCATAGAGAAGATGGCTTAGTACTATCACTGGATCAAAGACAAGCCTTTGATTCAGTTAGCCACACCTTCCTATGGGAAGTTTTAAAAAAATTTGGTTTGCCACTGCAATTTATTAATTGGGTTCAATGCTTATATAAAACAGCTACAGTTACTCCTTTGGTTAGGGGTTGGAAGGGACCTATGCTGACAGTAAGGAGAGGGGTGCACCAGGGGTGCCCACTCAGCCCTCTGCTATACGCTTTTTGCATTGATCCTTTAACTCAGCTCCTTTATAATTCAATACTTTTAAGGCCTATTATTGTTGCTTCAGCTCCCCTACGTTACAAAGCTTTGGCTTATGCAGGCAATCTCTGCATTTTAGTGACAGACAAGGTTTCTATTCAGGGAGCTTTAGATATATGTACAACTTATAATCCAAACTCTGGTACCAGTTTAAATTTAGACAAATGTATCAGTACACAGCTTGAATCAGTTGTTCGTCCTGTTTTAGAAGTAGTTGGTATTAATTTTTCAGCTACTCATTTGAAAATTCTGGGGATCATTTATGGCCGGGGGATATGCGTTTTTTAGAACTGGGAACCTTGTTTACTTCGTGGTAAAGCTTTAGTGGCTAAATGGAATAAGTGGAAATTAAGCAAACAGAAAAGGGTACATCTAATTAAAACATTCCTCATTCCAGTATTTCTTTATATAAGTTATGTCTTTCCTCCACCTTGTCAACTAGTAACAGCAATTTATAGTTTTTTTTTTTAAGCTGTATGGGGTAGTAGTTTAAATCTGTTAAAAAGGAATATTGTGTACTTGCCAATAGAACAGGGAGGGTTAGGGATGGTGAATCCAATTTTATTTTTCTATAGTGTTTTTCTATATGCAAACTTTAGGCCTTTATTATTTTTTTTCGATAAAACTTGGGAGCCCGTGTTTGAACAGAATTGCAGCCTATGGTTTCGTCAACGGGACAGGGGGGAATTGGAGATTTTGCATAGATCCTTAAATATACCACTTTATATTAGGGAAACTTTAGTTTATCTTAAATGTTGGAAACTTACAAGCCATCTTTTGATCTCAAAACAAAGGAAAGTGTTATATAACTGGGTTATGCAGACTCAATTTACAGAATTAGAAACTTTTCCTCAATGTCCTCCTCCATACAGAGAGGCAGTTTTAGGTTTGTTAAACACTCCTAGGATTCCAGATAAATTTAAAGACTTTCATTGGCAGAGCTTTCATGATAGGATTAACGTTAAGGCTAATCAAAAACATAAACAACTGATTGAATGTTTATGTGTTAGACCCGAGTGTATTCAACAGCTGGAAGCAACAGAACATCTTTTTTTGACCTGCGTCTATATTACATCTTTTTGGCCTCTATTGACAACTGCCTGGAATGCTCCATGGTTTCAGTTTATTACTATGGATGTTTTGATGTGGGGTAAATATATAGTGGTGGACTATTGGCATACTGAAACTTTACATAGAATATTATTGGTTGTTAAATGGTATATTTGGAACAGTAGATGTTTATTCTCATTACAGCAGATTTTTTTTATCTCATGAAGAGCTTCTTGGTAAAATTACAAGGGATTTAAAAATTCAATATAATGAGGATTCTAGGCTCTTACATTCCAGAACTCTGTGTGCAGTTTGGAGAAATATGCCATGGATAACAGATTCTGATGTACCTCTTACTTAAAATGGTGGGTGTTAGTTATCATGATTTATTTTCAAATTATAGTAGAGTTTGGAAAAAAAAAGCTTCCAGCATACTTTATTAAGTATATGAGGTATGCTTATTTCTCTTTTTTTGTGTATAAGTACTTAATTTTTTTTCTGGCTGTAATGTTGTTCTTTTTGTATTCCTCTTGATTTTTGTATTGTGTTTTTGTATGATTTCTTTTCTTTAATAAACTCCCCTACTCTGACAGTAGGGGGAGCTACTGCTATGGAGGAGAATGTGTAGGAGGATCATTCTGCTGGTGTACCTGTGGGTGTGAAGGTCTCCCAACCCACAAGTCCAGCTCAAGAGACTGTTTTGGTTGTTGAAAATGCGATGGAACTTGATAGGGAGGTGTCACTTATTGCTCATGATTCAGCGAGTACACCTCAGGGGCTCTTTACCTCTGACGATGCTTGGTTGGAAAACATTTTTCAACAAAATAAACAGCTACAATACGGAAAAACTAAACACTCTACAGAAAGGTTGGATAATGTGCTGGAAACACCTGCAGTTACAACAGATACTGTGGAACCTAACTTCTTGAGGCAAGCTGCAGCAGTGATTAAGAAACCGGCCGAATGTCAGGAAACGGATAACACTACAGCTGAGAGGGCTGTAGATCAGCTTAGTGGTGCACCCGCATCAAAAACATTCCTCCGGTCTGAGTCAGAGCCAGTGGAAGACAACGTGACAGCCGCAGTTCGGCCTTCAATGCCGAAGGTAGCCCATGGTATGTACAAAGGAATTTGCGATTCTGTGAGTACTTTAAAAAACACTTACCTCCTAGACTACAAGTAAAGTAGAAGCTTCATTACCTGATTTGGGGTTAAGAAAGGGTAGAGACAGTGAACAGAGTAATTTAAAATCACACAGAAACTCCCTGACATCCTTAGAATTTTCCCTCTTGAATGCAGGATGTAAAAGAGAAGGAACTGGTACTGTATATGGATTCCTGACCCCATGCACAGCCTGATTCCAGGACAGATTTCTCCCGAGTTAGACTTAATCATTGAAACAAACAGTGTCAAAGAAGGGACAACCTGAATAGGGCAAAAAGAAAATGCTGGGGATTTGCAAGACTTACAGGAGCGTGAACCACCCGTTCCTTCAGAATCTGTTTCCTCAGAATCTGAAGAGCCTATACCTGGGCACTCTGAGTGGGGAGAAAATATAGAATTTGAACAGAACCTTCCACAGCAGCATGCAAACTTTTTGGAACAATCAAAAACTGCATGGGAACATTTTAGAAAAAATATCCTTTCTGTGGCTCCCCTTCCCTCAACGGGGTAATGCTGTAAGGCTGGAATATTTAGGGGGTCTGGAAATTCCTCCTGATTGTCTTTATATTGGTAGACATTTACTGAAGGCCTCATTAGGATTTTATTTCAAATGAAATACATGCTTTAATTCATGTTTCAGGTGCTACTTTTTATGATGTGAGTTTTAATACTCCACAAGGGTTAGATCGCTTTTTGACCAAATATGACTCTCTAAAGTATACTGAGGCATGGCTACCTTTTAAAGCACTCCCTTTGACTAAGCCATCTATTAGAAATATTATGGTATTGTTTAGAAATTAATTAGTATCTGTACATGATATTACATATTGGATGCAGGAAAAATGTGATGTGATTGAAACTCCACAACCAATTTTGGATGAGGAACATTTATGGAATGGTGGTTGGAAATATAAGGTGCGGTTAAGAAACAACAGTCTAGGCCCAGTACATTTACCTAATAGTTTATTTCTGGGGAAAGACAGAGGCCATTGTTTTTATCCTGGGCAACCAAGGGCCTGTTTCAAATGTGGAGCCTATACACATTTAGGTTCAGCATGTGATAGATTAAAGTGTAAACTTTGTTTGTCCTTCAGCCACCATAGTTCAGACTGTAAGGAGGAATTAAAGTACAATTTGTGTATGGAGATAGGCCACACTTACAGGTCTTGCCCATGGGCTAAACACAATCGAACAGATTGTGTGAGCCAGGATACTATTATAAAAGAAGCACAAAAGAAAGATATGGCCAAACGGAGAAATCATTCAGACCTTCCTCAATCTGAACCCACAGTTTTTAAACCTCCCCCACCACCACCACGGCCTTCTGCACCCTGTGCGGAGGTTGTGGTGGAGGAAACATTTAGTAATTTAGAACCAGAAGAGATAAACACCCCCTTAGTGGTTGATATCAAAGAAACTACCCCTATAGTGGAGTCTGAAGGTGTAATACCCATCATAGAAATGCCTTCCCCTCAGCCAGTTAAAAACATGGCAAAAAAAGGAGTATTAAACAATCTAGACCTTGTTCTAAAGCTGCAAAAGCTTGTGAGTCTGAAGAAGAAGGGATTATATTAACAAACAAATATGAGCCACTGTCTGGAGGTACACAGGAGTCAGAACGGGGATTCTGAGGCTTCCTCCTTGACCCCTCATTCTTCAGAGCCAGAAAAAGAAAATTGTGCACCTAAACTCTAGTAAAATGGTCTATGATTTAATTAAGCAACAGGTGTACATTTCCTCAGTAATGTTTAAAGATCTTGCACAGCATCAGCAATCTACAGTGTTAGAAACTTTAAAAGATCTCCATATCCCTCCAAAGATATGGGATATCACATGGCTATGTTCTCATGGCTGCCTGTTTGTTAAGGGGAAAACAAAACATAAATCAGTAGAAGAACGTATGTGCCCCAGATTGACCTGTATTGAACAAGAAGAAACCATGCAACATTTTCTGATCCAATGTCCATATGTATGTGAATTTTGAACATTACTAGCACAAAAATGGGGTAATATACATTGGAAAAGGATTACTTATGCAGAAGTAGTCGAAGGGTTTAGTTTACAAAATTTGGGGTTAAATGAAGGATTAATACGTCTGATAGTCTCTTTTAAAAAATTTGTCTTATGGTAAACATGGTGTAAATTTGTTTTACAGCAGCTCTACCAGGACCCACAGATAATAATTAATGTTATTGAGTAAGAATTATATAAACAAAGTATGTTTGAAGTAATTTGTATGCAACATAGTGCTTGGGTAATAACGCTGGCAAAATGTTCCTTTTATGAAGGATAAAATAGGATGATTTTATTATTTTTTTCATTCTCTTTATCTTTGTTTATGTAAATTTTTTATTTGATGGTTGTTATTATTATTACTTTATATGTTCTGTTCAGCTTTCTTTAATAAAATTTTCTCCTACTCTTTTCGAGAAGTGCAATGGGATCTTTAACATCCACCTCAACTACCACCAACCCAGGCAGATGGGACCTCGGTTTAACGTCTCATTTGAAAGACGGCACCTCAGAATTGCATTCTCCCTCCCAGGCCAGTCCTTTAGCAACCCATGTCCATTCTTTAACCTGGGTTGCTGGCATGGCAGTCAGTGGCTAAAAGAAATTCAGTCAGTGGCTAAAAGATTGAAACAGAAATAGGTAGACAAACCTAGAATTAGAAACCAGAATTACACAGAGCAATGGCCCCATATTAAAAGGTATCAGGATGCCCCATGCAAAGTCCCTTTCCTTAGTGCAAATTAACACAGTTCACTAAATCTGCTGTACTCAAACATGTTTGGAGCAAAGTGCAAGTGTCCCAAGCATGTTTGAATATAGCCCCCAAAGCAAAAATACGGCACTAAAATGTGCAATCAGCACAATTCACATCCCCCTGCTGGCCAAAGACAGATACAGTACTGTATCTGATCACTGAAAACATACAGGCTGTGATGGAGCCAACTCATTTAGGGCATCCCAGATCTGTTAATGTTACAATAGGTACAATCGGGGCATCACTGAAAATGAGATACTGCATGTTAACTGACCTACCTTGTGTAACTACATTCTAAAAATGCATGAAAGCAGGACCCCAGTAAAAACTAGATTCTGCATTTTACTTGTGCTATCTCTACTAAATACACTGGAAAAATGTGTAAAAGTAGGACTCCACTGAAAATGAAATACTGTAGCTGCTCTGTCCTATTAATGACACTCACACCCTATGTGTGTGCATAGGTGTTTACCTTGATGTTTATGGTTTCATTTTTTATGTTGCTTGCACGCATGTGCAAGAAACATAGTGCCATCATCGGAGATTTCGGAGGTGTGTTACCTCCTCCTCCAATTCAGTCAGTGAGCTGGTAGCAGCCTGTAAGCCAATGCATTTTGGAGCTGTCTGTGACCTGCTCCAAAATGCAGTAACATCTGATTGAAAGGGGCAGCACGCTTCCAGTGAGCACCGATAAGAGCGTAGCTCCCCATACACAGGCATGGTGCCCCGCACGTACTGTGTAGCCGATGGGTGCCCAATCCCTGCCGCAGCTGTTTCCCAGAAGTTGGTGCCACGCTGGGAGCCCACCCCAGCATGGCAATCAGTCCTTTGGCCGACGGGATGCCCAATCCCCTGTCAGCTGAACAGCCCCCATCCTTGTCCCAGCTGGGAGCCCACCCCAGCGTGGCAAATGTCCCACGTCTTTTTTTTTAAAACCTATAAAACAAAAACAGTCCCACAGCGCGCCTCCGACCCCTCCCACAACCCGCACCCACCCACTGCGCACCCAGCCTCCCACCCCCTCACCCCATACTTACCTCCGGACTCGGCAAGCGATCTTCGTGGACCGGGAACACGCCTGCACTCTTCAAAGCCACCGCGAACTGAGGAAATGCCGGTAAGCTGTAGAATGGGCTAGATGGGGGTTCAACTTTAATGCATATCTCAGGCATTTTGGATTTTTGCCCACCACTGATGAGTGAGGATTCCTTCGATATCGATGTCACTGTCATGGTATTTGGTCACGGGCGGGTGATTTCGTGCAGTGACTGTGCAGTGACTGTGAAATCACCCTTTGGGCCTGAATACCACCATGACAGTGACATCATTCATGAGAAGGGGTCCCAAAAACCCCATGTTGAAAATTTGGTCCAAAAATTCCAAAAAATGACTGTTTTACGAGCGTGCGTTGCGCAGTTCCTACGCAGGCTCGTAAGTTCATGAAATTTCAATATTTTCACTCCAGATTTTCAACATTGCCATTTTACAAAACCTTCTTATGAGTAGTATAGCTGTCATTTTTCACATCTTACCCAAAATGTGTTTCCGCCCTTGTAGCACAGAATGGCGCATTCGGTGAGCGAAATCAATGTACGGGACAAATTAAGAAAATCACAGTGACACTGTTCATAAGCAGAGGTCTTAAAATGGCTATGTTGAAAATTTGGTGAAAAAATTCCTAAAAATGACTGTTTTACGAGCGTGCATTGCGCAGTTCCTACACACAGACTATTAAGTTCACAAATTTTCAATATTTCTCCATATTTTCAGCATTGCCATTTTACCACACCTCCCTCATGAGCAGTACAGCTGTCATTTTTCACATCCTGCCCAAAACATGTTTCCACCATGAGCGCACAATGGCGCAGTGGTGTGCAAACTCAATGTATGGGACACATTAACAAAATCACACTGACACTGTTCATGAGCAGAGGTCTTAAAATGGCTATGATTGAGCTTTATTCAGTGAAAAATTTCCTAACAATGACTGTTTTACGAGCGCGCAGTTCCTACGCATGCTCGTAAGTTCGCAAATTTTCAATATTTGCACTCCAATGACTTCCAAATACCTAAACAGCACATAGAAGCAAGCAATATTCGGCATTGAAAAATGCTTGTTTCTACTATTGTGGCGCAAATTTTGGGTTTTTCACATTATTTATTTCAAAAGTTTCATCAGGAAAGACATACTGAGTTGGCAAATAGCTAATTTCCAGATGTTTCCTGGGGGAAGGGGGAAAAGAGGTACAAGAACAACAAAGAACAATGACTTATACAAAAAAAATCATACAGAGATACAAAATAAACAGTACAAAATGAAAATGAATGAGGTTCATCAGGCAGGTAAAATTATAGGCAGAAATTTTACAAGGACATGGCTGGGAATCTGTCCCGTGGACACAAGCAATAGTACTTTTCAATGGTGAGGGCACCAGGGGATAAGGCACGGAAGAGAGGAGTGCAGATGTCAGGGGAACAAGGAAAAGTGCAGACAAGTGAGGGAGGAAGAAGAGAGGGAGAATGGTTGGTGAGATGGGTGGAGGGGCAAGGAGGAGGAGAAAGAGGGGAAGATGGTGAATGGAGGAGTGTGGAAGAGCTATGACTCAAGGGCAGCCACAGGAGGAAGTGGTGTGGTCATGGAGAAAGAGGAAAGTGGGTAAACTGAGGAGCGGGGAAGGATTGTAACTGAAGGACAGGCACAGCAGGTAGTGGTGTGGTGATGGAACAGATAGGAGAGGAGAGTGAATATTTGGAAGCAGCAGAATGAATGGTTAAGGGGAGAGAGTTCTAAAGTTTAGGAAAATGGAAAGAGAAGGCAGCCTGACCAAAGATTTTACATCACATTAATACAACTAAGTCACACATTAATTCGATATCTCTTCTCCTGCATCAGTCATTCCCCTAGTTTTTATTTTGCTAAGTTGCTAACTAATTTTGTTCTTTGTTCTACCCTAGGTAATGCTCAGGAGCTCCTGTGAGCCTGCACCCATCCTGCCTAGGTTGTACCCCCCAGGTGGGAAGGGAGAGGACCCCAGTTCACCCCTCCACAATCCTTTAATGTGTGTCAGACAGCCCAGTGGGTCCCTCATAGAAACTGGTTACGAAGTCTGGGGCAGCTGAGTCCCTTCTACCAGCAGCCAATGTGGTGTTTTTCTGGTCTGTGTCCCTGAGGGCACCAACACTCGAGGGGATCCAAAGAAGTAGGGCACATAGAGACATGCTGCTACTCCAGATCCTGGCTAGCTTCCTCTCTTCCCAAGTGCTCTGCAGCCTCATTGCACCACCACCTGTGGTCACCCAGGTGGCAGTAAAGCAGCAGGACCTGCAAGCCACCGTTCCCAGAGGAAGAGAGCAGCCCCTCAGGTGCTCAATCCTACTCCCCTGACCAGACCTCTAGCAACCTGAATTCACTTCTGATCCCGAGTCCCTGGCATTGCAAGCAGTAGTGCTACCTCAGGCTATTTACAGTGCTCTGTCAACTATACACCCACTCTGGTGTAAGAAAACATAAGCAGATGGAGAGGGAAATAATTCAGTTTTAGTAAAATGTTGCAAAGTGTTCAATGTAGGTACTGTGCACTATTATTGAAATCATACATTAAAACATTATATATGGATGTTATGGCTGGCAGTATAGCCTAGTGGTTAGACTAACAAACAGTGATCAAACTGAGTACATTTAGAAGACATGAGTTTGATTCCCACAACCTCCACTTGCATACTGTGTGACTCTGAGCAAGGCACTTAACCTCCACAGTGCTCCTGGGTCACCTCTGAAAACAGGCAGTTTTGCCTAGTGGGTTTACCCAGTTTACAAAACAATATAAAAAAAAATACCAATATATGTTTACTACATCATACAGTATTCAGGGTACCATGTAATTTATCTGAGTTGTACTCGGGCTGCAATGAGGTTGTATAGGTAAATATAAATGTTCAGATACATTTTATGGGTTTAGTAAGCTTGTTTTTACTTTAGTCAGGTTTTTATTGTATTTTTTGCATATGAATATCTAGGATATAGATTGCTAAGCACAGGATCACTGTTACCAACTAGTTTATTCAAGTTTATAATCAGCAGGGCCATCCAAAATCCTCAGTTGTTTGATCGAAAGTGAGTCTGAATTAAAGTATGTTCACAGGGCACAAGCTGCCTTACTACTTATTTAGGTGAATGGGATAGAAACATAGAAACATAGACTTCGACGGCCCACCTAGTCTGCCCATTTCATCATTTGCACCTTCTCTCCCACCTGTTGTGTCAGTCTCTGTGACAATAAAAAATTTTCTGACAGACTGCTTTAATAAAAAGCAAATGTTACGTGTTTAAGTGTACTTATTATGGATTAGAGAGTGCACGACGGTGGGGGACTTTAAAAAAGCTTTGAAATCTTTTTTTATAGAGAAAAGCGTTTGGGGATGATACTGAGTCGATCTGATATTATTTATTATGTGAATGTCATTAATTATTTTATGATATGTCATTTGGACATATTTTAAATCCTGTTCTGCACCTCGATTTTTTGAAAGGCGCAATAAAAATAAAGATTATTATTATTATTATGTTTGGCCAGTGGATTTGAAAGCACATTCAGTGACACATGGAAGGTAAGACCCCAGGGGCTATATGATGCTGGTGGGTAGAGTGGTGCTCAATTCACGTCTGAGCTCAGACATGGAGACCAAGGGAAAAAAGGAATCCACATGTTTGTGAGATGCATTAGAAGGTCCTCCAATAATCACTTGTGAATTATTTTTTAGGTGATGACACTAGTTCAAAGAAACAAATTCAGGCATTTTTTTTTGTTCCTCCTACCCCCTGTCCATCCACTCCTTCAGGCCTGCTAAGTCCCCTAGCACTGCTGCTAAGTCCCCCCCCCCACGATCCACTGCCCCTTATGGCCATGCTACCAAGTAACCCAAATTAACCCTTCGTCAGTGGGCTCCTATCCCTGTGGGAGGCTAACAAGGGAAGACAATCACCCTAAAGAGCTTCCTGTATATCCCAGGCATGGCAGGGGTCAGAACAGACACATGTGTCTGGGGCTTCATGCTTATGGAGGGACCAGAAGCCATCCTCTGGGTAGCCAGCAGGTGTTTTTCCATTTTTGTGGGAGCGTGACAGGCCACATGATGTCAAGACACAAGCTGACGTCCATCACGCTCTCTTCCGCAATGAGGGCCAATGTGTTGCCATGCCTCCAGCCTCCACCTGGGGCCAGCAAATGCTGAGCTATGAATATACCCTCCCTTCCAGGAGAAGGCAAGTGGTTGTTGGACACTCAAGCCTTCACCCCCCCGGCCGGTCTTCCAACACCCAAACCCTGGTCAGTAGTGTCACTGGCAGAAATCCAATTCAGGCAGTTAAATGATAGGAAAAACAAATGTGGTCCACCTTAGTAGTGGTGGTGGCTCAGATTAATTCACATCTGAGTTCTAACAAGCAAAGAGACCCAGTAATTTATAACTTGTGCATGTGGGGTGTTGGGGGTTGAAGAAAGGGGGTCATAGTGCTGTCACTACTGCCATCATTCCTGAGGGATGTGGACTGCATTGTTGCTACTGCCATCACACCTGAAAGGTAGGGGGGCCCGTAGTGCTTCTGCCATAACCACTGGTGGATGGGGAATGTTGTACTGCTGCTGTCCCACCTGAGGGATGGGAGCCATAGTGCTGATACTGCCATCACACCTGAGGAATGTAGAACGTGGTACTGCTGCCATCACACCTAATGGATAGGGACCGCAGTGCAGCTGCTGCCATCACACCTGAGGGAGAGGGGGGCACAGTGTTGTTGCTGCTGCCATCACACCAGAGGGATGGGTCTGTAGTGTTGTTGGTGCTGCCATCACACCAGAGGGATGGGGGCCTTACTGCTGCTTCCATCACACCTCAGGGATGGGGGCTGTAGTGCTGTTGCTGCCATCATATTTTGTACCTAAAATAACTTTAAATTGGTACAAGGATGAAAGGATGTGCAATAGTGGAGGTCAAAACTGCTAAAATGCATGTTAGCAGAGTTAAAAATTGTTAAATAAAGTACACAAAACCAAACACCCGTAAAACCGGATTTTGGCTTAGCAGACACCGGTGACAGTACCGTTTTTTACAATGTGCAAAATGGAATTTTCCCTTTCTCAATCCCGGTAAACCAGTGTCCCTGATCTTTTATCATTTGCCTTAATCCATTCCTGAGCTACTTGAATTGCTTGCTGCTGCTCTGCCTAATTGTATCTAGTTACCCAATCACAGTTGGTGGCATCTCTTGGGGGGGAGGGGCATTTGCAGTACAAAAGGCAGTGAGGTAAGATGTGCCAGTGTCTGAAGGGGTGTATGACGGAAGACTGAAATGCACAAGCCCAAGTGTCAGAAGCCCGAAACCGATTGTCTGACACTCAGTATCTTGACGCTCAGGATTTGCCCATGGTGAAGTTTGTAATCCTAGATAAGGGGGGGGGGTGCAGGGGCAAAGCCCCTCACATTGGGGGGAGTGGGGGGCAAAGACCCCCAAAACATGAAGAAAACCCCTCTGCCACGGGCAAGTCCTGAGTGTCAGGATACCGGGTGTCGAGCACACTCAGATTTGTGCGTTTCAGTCTTCCATAGTACATCCCTCTGAAGCGGTGACAGTGTGGCAAAATATAGACAAGTGCATTGGAGACAACCGGAGTCTGTGGGAGACACCAGAGCTGGGGCTAGTCACTTTGTTTATTTTGTTGGGTTTGTTTTGTTTTGTTCTTCATTATTTCAATTATATCCTCATTTTATTGCAAAATGTTGTTGAGTTTTATCTAGAGAAGGTTGTTTTCTGTTTTATAATTGGTTAGTGTAGGGAGCAGCACTGTTTTTATATTATTTAAATTGTATTGTTTTTGTTGCTATTATTTCATAATTTATTCTCCTTTCTGTTTTGAATTTTGTATAAAATCTGTCATCATGACTTATTTATTAGTTTTATATTTGTTTTTAATTTGAATTAGTGGACTAAATGATTCCAACAGGGAGAAATATCTTGTTTTGAAGGATGGAACTGTGTCTTCCGTGATCCTATTTTATAAAATTTTTTCAGTCACCATCTCAGCAGTAAAGGATAGAGGTGATTTGATTTTGGTAAATAAAGTAGATCTGGGCCCTGGGATACACTTGCTCCTCGTAAGCAATTTATGTGAGACTACAGCCATGTTTAATTATGTTAAAGCTGTTAAAACTATGCTGGGTGTGAAGTATGGGGAACTATTTAGCAGCAGTAAATATTTAAGAACTCAAGGTTATGAGAGGAAACTGGCAAGTAGAAGGTTTAAGAGGGATGTAAGAATGTTCTATTTTACAGAAAGGGTGGTGGAAGCGTGGAAAAGTCTGCCAGCAGATGGTGGGTGCCAAGACCATTAATGGTTTCAAGCATGACTAGGACAGAGTGAAGGGTTTAGTGGTTACTCAGGTGGGTAACAGTAGAGAAGGGAGTAGTGTGGAGGACAGGGAGGGATAGAAAATGTATGGACAATTGGTCATGGGGCAAAAAGGAAACTATGGGCAGCTAGATGGACCCTTGGTCTTTTTCTGCCATCATTGTCTATGTTTCTTATGAAGTCAGTCATAATCCTTCTCCTCAAGCTCATCTGGCCATATCCAAAGGAATGCTACTCCCAAAATGTCCCTATTGAGCCCTTGTATTCTTGGCTACTCCCAAATGTACCCTTCATAGGTGAATTGTCACTTATAACAACATTTGTTGATCTGCCCTGGCATCCCATCAACTAACTCATCATTGCTCCTTTTACACCAGGCTTGGTTGACTTCCACGATCATTTCTATGTGACTAAATATTTTGTGGTGTAAACTTTAGCACTATACAACTGTATGCTTTGATGCCTGGTTTCACTGCTCAACCCAGCTCATAATTCATACCCTCTGAGGTCTGTGAGTATGCTGTGTTATCTGTCCCTAATCTTAAAAAGTATTAAGATAGGTGAAACTTAACTGGCTTATGCCACTGTTAGGTTATGAAACTCAATCCCCTCAGAACTTCCCCTATGCCCTGCCTTTGCCTCATTCTAGCAGGTATTGTGAGTATCGTCTTACGGCAGTGATCTGCTCTTCCTCTTAGTTTCTCTGCTCTGTCTTGTTGAGAATTATAGTGTCATCAATACCTTTGTATCAACGTATTCATGTGAGCCTTGTGAAATCTCATATGTCATATACAAGAAACATAGTAACATATAATTTGTTGGCTGAAAATTACTGCATAGCCCACCCAGTCTGCCCATATGGTCCCTGCATAGTCTGTCTCTGCAGACCCTAACTGGTTTCTGGTGCCCCTCCCTCCTTCCTATTTACTAATATTCCAGTATGTCTATCTCACACATGCTTGAAGTCCCCTGCTGTTTTTGCCTCTGCCACCTCCGCTGGCAATCTGTTCCAGGCATCTACCACTGCTTCAGTGAAGTAATACTTCCTCACATCCTTCTTTAATTTCCCCTGTCCAGCTTCATCACTTGCCCTTTGTCCTGATGCTCTTTTTTTTTTGAAAGAGATTCCCTTCCTGCACTCTGTTCACCACCATGTGTTATTTGTTGGTCTCTATCATGTCCCCTCTCACATTCCTCTTTTCTAGGGTGTACATGTTGAGATCCCTCAGTCTCTCCTCATAGAGCTTTTGATGCAACCCTAATAACATTTTAGTCACCCTCCTCTGGACTGCCTCTATACTATCAATATCCTTTCTGAAGTGCGGCCTGCAGAACTGGACATAGTACTCCGGGTGGGATCTGAACAGTGAATGACACGATGGCACCACCTCCCGTCTCCTGCTGGCGATATCTCTCCCTATGTATTCCAGCATCCCACTGGCCCCACTTGCTGTTTTGTCACACGGCTTAGTGACTCTCAGTACCTTCCTCCAACCTATACTCATCTCCTGAGTGCCTATGCCCCAGGTGCATGATTTAGAACTTTTTGGCATTGAACCCCAACTGCCATGCTCTTGATCACTTCTCAAGTTTCTCAAGGTTGCTATGCATTCTCTCCCCAGTGTCCACCTTATTACAGATGGTGTCATCAGCAAAAGGCATACCTTCTCTTCCAGATCTTCTGCAGTGCCACTTATAAAGACATTGAACAGAACTAGTCTCATTACTGAACCCTGCGGCACTCTGCTGGTCACTCTCCCCTCATTAGAGTGAGTGCCATTAACGACTACCCTCTGTCACTACCCATTTACCAATTCTTTACCCAGTTCACCTTTTTGGATTCCACTGCATGGCTGCTCAGTTTCTTCATCAGTCTCCTGTGCACCACAGTGTTGAAGGCCTTGTTAAAGTCCAGATAAGCCATGTCCACTGCTCTCCACTGACCTATTTATGGTGTGTCAGTCTTGGCATGACCCCCCTCAATGAATCCATTCTGCCTTTGGTCTTGTCTCCCCTTTGATTCAATACACTCTTCCAACCTTTCCTTTAACAGGGCTTCCATTAATTTTCCCACCACTGATGTGAGACTGACTGGCATATAGTTGCTAGCCTCCTCCCTGCTGCTGCTCTTATGGAGTGAAACAATGTTTGCTCTCCTCCAGTCCTCCAGAACCATGCCTGTTTCCAGTAAGCTGTTGAGTAAGGCAGTCAGACGGGCAGCTAGCACCTCCCTGAGTTCCTTTAGTACCCGCAGTATATCCCAACTGGTCCCATAACCTTGTCCAGTTTCAGAACAGCAAATCATCCCTTTAGGACTTTTTCCTCTGAAAATGAACATATGCCCAACTCTACCCACTTTGTTGCTGCTGCTTCCTGGTGGTCTCCCACTGTGAAGACTGGGCAGAAGTACAGTACCTGTTCAGAATGTCTGCTTTTCTTGATCCTCTTCTGTGCAGTCTCCTCCCTGCTGCCCTCCTTATCCTCACTATCCCTCCCCTTGATTCCTTTCTCATTTGTGTACCCGAAGAAAGTTTTATCCCTTTAGCTACCTTGGCTATCCTTTCTTCTGTCTGCACCTTTGCTCCCCTCACTGTCTTTCCTACTAAAAGAGGAACAGCATCAAGAAAGGCAGATCTTTTTGGATTCCAAAGCAAGCAGATGCAGTGTGAGTCATCGCTATGTGCATCATATCCAGGTCTTGTGTTTGGACAAATGGCCATTCTTACCACAGTGCCAACTGTGTGACTGCATAGAGCCCTGGCTAGGATGGGGCCACAGGTTCCTTGTAAAGTTAGAATGATGCTCAATGTTCCAAAACTGAGCATAGAAGTCCCCCTTCCCCTCACAGTGGTGGCACAGTCATCACAGTAATTACTGTGTACCGTTGACTTTTTTTTTTATCAACATTATTTCCTCCTGGGTGCACCTGAGATGGAAACTCCACCCTAGACCTACCCACCAATGAGTCCGACCACCCCCCAACCAGCCCCAAGACCCCTCCATGGCTTGCCCTCATGCCTAGGCTGGGAAGGGAGCTTCCCCCCTCCCGGAGAACACAATCCAAATCCAGCGAGCTGGAGGACCATTGAGGTGGATGCAAGGCTTCATGGAGCAACCAGTCACAGTTTTCCATTTTCTGGTGATCCCTCCATCTCAATGTACAGCATGATTGCATGTGTGTGGGGGGCACATGCACACCACACCTGACGGCTGCCTGTCTCCCAGTCTGCGTCATCCCCAGCCCCCACTGGAGGGTGAGCAACAAGCAGGATGACAAAACTTCCTTCTCTGAGAGAGAAGAGCAGTCCTCCAGATGCTCAGTCCTCTCTCTCCCTTGCCGACCCCCGGGGCATGGGATCATTCCTGAAATTGGGTCATTGGCATGGCGCAAGGTGTGGCATTCAGTACCTCAACCTTCAGCACCACTGGGCCAGCTCATGAACTGTTTACTCTGACTACAGACCCCCCCCCATCACAGAGGCACACAGTCAGCAGCATCCTGTCCTTTGTTCTTTTGTTAACTTATGCATCAGGAAGGCATGATGAGGCACTCAGTAAGACACTCAATCAGCAGCATCCTGTTCTTTGAATAAAGGACCTTATTCAAAGGACAGGGTGCCACTGACTGAGTGTCTCATCACACTTACTCAATGTACTCTACAACAAAAGAGCAGATACCACCAGGATGGCAATGAACTGGGCAGGAAGGGAGGCAAGTGGAGGAGAGCCTGAAGGCTTTGCTTCACTTACCTTGCAAATGCATTTCCGGGGGGGGGGAGGGTGTGGCTTGGCTCAGATCTTAATGGCAGCCTGACACACTCGCTCTGCTTCTCCCTGGAGCATAACATTGTATGTCTCCTGAACTAGCACATGAAAGGCACTGAAAATTATTGACAGGTGAGCACGAATATTACTGCATAGAGATATATCATTGATTTCACCAGACTCACCGATTACTTAGCAGCAGCTGAACCAGAACTCTGCATGACCATGAAGGCCTTGGTGGAACCCACTCCACAGGCCATGGAGCAACTAGATAATGAAAAGATCATGGAGACGATCAACATCTTAGTCCAACAAATGACTGAGGTAACTTTGGCATCCAACACCACCGCAATGGTACTTCAGCAACTAGATGCCTGAACCCTTCAGACTGCACAACATGCTACAGCTAACTTGGTAGCCATCAATGAGCTCCATGCTAGGCTGCGAGAGCAGGAACATGTCATCTGGACTTTGGTTGCAGAGGTGGACGATCTAGAGAATCGAAGCTGCAGAAACAATCTGTGGCTCCTTGGCATCTCAGAGGGCTCTGAAAAAGGCAGTACTATTAATTTTCTCTACAGAATGCTACCCTGGCTACTAAAATGGGAGCTGCAGTGTGGATTCACCAGAAAGGGAGCACAGAAACCTAAACCCTCCATGTAGGCCCCCAGCCAATACTGAGGAGGATCCTGAATTTTGCTGATAAGGACTGGGTACTGGTCACAGCCCAGGAGATGGGCTCACTTTCATGGAACACTTGCCACATTATGATTTTTTAGGACTGCTTCCATGATTTGGCCAACAAAAGAAAGGACTACACAGAAACATGGCAACAACTACATGCATTGGGAGTCCCATTTTCTCTGTGCTATCCAGCTACCATGCGGGTGATAGTAAGCGGCTCACCCATGATGTTTGCCACTCCAGAGACACTGCAAGAATTTATTCACAGGACCTGGCCTACCTGACAATGTGATGCAGTACCAGCAGCAAGGCTTCCCATACCTCCTCAAGCAGAAACAAGGACCCCAGAAGACAGATCGAAATCCTTTGGATCACAGAAAATGGAGGTTCAGCATTTTCAGCAACACCCGTCAGACAAATGGACCCTGCCTCCCAGAAATCACAAAAGGCAGAAACAGGAACACCATGACAAGAGGATGCATCCAGTCGCCCATGCAAGGCTCAGAAGTAACACTGGAAAACTGGAGCTCGATTTGGAGCAGGATAAAGGAACTATCACCAGGCAGTATTTCAGTAATAGATATGCTACACTAGTTCTACATGCCAGATCCCCTCATCTACCTGAGAATAGAAATCCTCAACTGGAAAGTGCACCAGTATTTCACCCTGCCCCACTCCTGATCTGAGCACGGTCTAAAGCTGACACCATAGTTTTTGGATCTACCTCCAATAATGCACCACAGGACTACCCCATGATGACTCCTTGAAAGAGAACACCACACTGACATGCGGGACTAGCCTTCCGAAGCAGGCACAAACACTACAAAGTTCTGAAGACCATCAACCAAAACATAACCCCGGATAAGTCAGATAAGTGTTGCCTTATTTTTCTCTCTTAGGGTACAAGGTGGGGAAGGGATGGGGTGGGTACAGTGGAGAGGTCGGGCCACAGCTGTGGTAAGCCAATCTCTGCCACGGCTATATAAAATGTTGACTGACCTCCGCTCATCTCTCCCATTAGTATCATTGGGGAAATCCCTACTGTTGAGGGCTAATTTGACATGCTCCCTTACCACCACTGAGATTACAGTATGGCCAAACTATCTGCAACATAAACTATATTTTGTAATATAATGGTGCCATTAATGACAAAGGGAAGAGGGGGTAACTGACAGTATCAATAAGTAGCTGCTTGAAATTGTTCCCCCAGAGCCCCCCCCATACATGAGCAGCAGGTCCAAGTAAGTGCACTGTGCTATATCAAGCTGAGACTTACCTGTGACCAGAGCAGCCAAGTAAGGGGAAGCTCTCATAAGTCAGGTCACAACCTCTTGCTGTCATCCCCACACTACCCAGGTGAAAGCACTAGCCCCCAAGTTGACAAGTGCACATTTAATAACTGAGATCAATGTGAGTCCTTCCGGTGTCACTAATTGCTGAAATTCAGAATCCAGACATTCAGGATCCCGAGTTCGACTGTCCGACACACACCTGCCCAACAGATGGAAGCTGGTGGTGACAGGGATAAGGTAGCGGATGTGACAAACAGCTACCCTACCCCAGTCATGCACCATAAGAGAAGGGAAAATCCTGAGATTGGCCAAGCTGCTGCCATGGTGTGGAGGGCTAAGCCACTAGCAGCTTGACCAACATTGTGCTCAGTCCCATGTTCAGTTCTGGGACAGAAATTTTGGTGCGTTGCTCTTTTCCCCCCATAATTTTTTTAACCGACTCTGAGGTCTGTTCTCCCTCGGAGTTGGTTATTTTACTTATGGGGTGTGCCGGGGGCTTATTTTATTGCACTTTTTAAACTCTTTGTTGGTCTTCCAACAATGGGTCTCCTGAACTAGGGCTTATGGAGTTCGGAAGACTGACTGTTGGGATTTCATAGCAGATCCGTCTATCCTCCTCCCATGCAGGGACCACAGGTCAGGCCTCTGCCTAGATACAGCCACAGATCTGCCTACCCAGGTAACAACACTTCATAGGAACAAGTTAGACACCAGGTCATAGGCTGAAAGCAGAACAATCTATATTCAAAACATGGTCTCCCTCTCCCAGCTGTTACATATCGTGAGTTCTCTAGAGACCCAAGCTCTCACCCATAAAGTGGCATTATAAGAACCTCTACCCTCATTATAAGAGACCAGAGCAGACCGTAGGGGGCTAGTTCCCCATACTCTGCCCTCCCCCTTCCGGATGGCCCACATCCTCGGGTATAGGAATAATCAGGAGGAATCTGAATAATACTCTAACCCAGGGAAAGAAGCAACCCCTTTAAGGTGCCTTAATTTTGCTTACCAAATTCCTTTTGGAAAGGAAGGGTTCACAGTAGACAAGCTCCAGTGCCCCCCCACTTGAGTGACAAAGTGATCTTGAGAAGGACACCTCTCTGGCTTGAGAAACTCAACATCTTGTTAACACTTGCAAGTGCATATGTTGTAAATAGTTTTAGTAGTTTTAGTATTTTGTTAAGGTATAGTACTGTATATTATAAAGTTATGAGGGTTCTAGGTGGACATACCTCTTATCTCTGGGTAGGGCTGGGTATAGTCCTGCATTTTGATCAACCAGGGTCCTGCCCTGGCCTGTTCCCTCAGGTAGATGTACACCCCCTGAAAGGCATATGGGTAACTCAACTCATTTCAGACGGACACGAAATCCATCATCTTATTCTCTGTGACAGCATAGATTATGACTGAAATATCCATGCACATCTGGAATGTCCAGGGTCTAATCACTCCCATCAAATGCAAAAAAAGTTCTGTCACAGCTGAAAAGAGTGAAAACTCAAATAGCCTTCCTACAGGAGATGAAACTAACCAAGAATGGCTATTCCTATTTGGTCAAGGACTGGGTGGGACAGGAGGTACTTGCTATGGCTCTGACACGAAAGATGGGAGTAGCCATATTGATTCATAAAGCTCTCCTCTGGACAGTCAAATCCTCTCACTCAGACACACAGGGCAGATGGGTCATAGCCCTTATGGAAACCCCCCTGGACCCATTACTACTGGTTACCATATATGCCCCTAATGAGGACAACCTGGCAGTATTTTAGGAAGTAGCTGACATAATAGGGTTAGTATGGGGAGGGAAGCCCCCCATTATAATGAGGGGGCCTGAACCTACCTCTTATCCCCATATTAGATAGGAGCGCAATAGGTAAGGACACACATCCTAGGAGCATGCTTGCAATCCAGCAACTAATGCAGGAACACAGCCTAGAGGTTATATGGCGCCTTACTCATCCTACAGAAAAGGACTACACTTTTCAGTCAAGTCTACATGGCACTCTCAGTAGACTAGACTATTGGCTAGTCTCACCCACAATAACCCAATCCACAGCAGAATCCCGCCGCATCCTTCCCAGGATGATTTTAGACCATGCACCTGCACACTTCCTACTGCAATGGGGCCCTATGACACACCGATCGCCCTCTTGGAGGCTGGATGCCCTACTCCTGGCCGACCCTGAATTCCTGCCCTGGGCTACCCAAGAATCTAAACTGTTCTTTCAGGAGAATCCCATTAATGAATCCTTGGAGGGTACCACATGGGAGGCCTATAAGGCCACAATCTGAGGTAAAATCATAGGCTATGCCTCTCACCGGAGGAAACAGACAGAATAGAAACTTACTGCCTTAGTAAAAGAGTAGATAGGGGCAGAGGCTAAGCTCAAAGCTCTGGCACACCAGGCATCCCACCCAAAATTATGGAAGGAGGTTCTCAGGTTGAGGTTGGAGGTCAATAAACTCCTCTCCAGGAAAGCTGAACTGGCTGTGCTAAGGATTAAGCACCTCTACTTGGGGGGGGGGATAAAGCAGGGAAAATTCTGGCCTATCAGCTGAGGAAGCAACAAGCCACCAAGCATATGCCTGGTCGCCTAGACTCCCACACCAATAAAGTTCTCACCAGTCCGGCGGAAGTGAACAGAATAATGGCAGAGTTCTACAAGAACCTCTATACCACCTCTCATCACACTATCCCTAAGAACACGCATACGTACCTGGATAATCTAGCTTTACCCAAATTAACTCCTCAACAGATAGAGCTGCTCAAAGCCCCTTGGCCCCAGAAGAAGTCAGGGCAGCCCTGATTTCCTTAAAAAAAGGGCAAGACCCCAGGTTGGGATGGATTTTCTGTCAATTTGCTACAAGCACTACCTCTGGTAGTTTCCCCTGTCTTATGTACAGTATTTGAGGAAGACGAACATATAGGGATACTCCCACCCACAATGCGAGGAGCTGCCATCACTGTGCTGCCAAAAAAGGGGAAGGACCCAACAGTAGCAGGTAGTTATAGACTCTTATCCCTTTTCAGTATAGACAGTAAAATATACACCAAGGCGATTGCGAAAAGACTGAACCCCATACTTCCCGATCTCATACACCCATCGCAGATGGGATTTGTACAGGGCAGATTCAATGCGGATGACATAAGATCGCTCCTGAATTTGATCCATACAGCACGTAGCTTCTCAATGCCTGCAGCTGCCCTGGTTGTCTATTTTTAGAAGGCTTTTGATTTGATAGAATGGCACTATCTCAATCTGGTCCTACTACAATTTGACTTTGTCCCCAGATTCCGTGCCTGGATCCAAACAAGTTACATGTCTCCATCAGCCAGAGTGCTTAAGAACGCCATTCTATCTCTTCCATTCCCACTGGAATGGGGCATCAGACAGGGATGACTGCTGTCCCCTTTGCTCGTCATGCTGGCTATGAAACCTCTTGCTGCAATCATCCTACAGCATAAGGATATTAGGGGCATCCCCATAGAAAAGTCCCAGTCTGCAACTTTAATGTATGCAGATGATCTACTGATCCCCCTGGCTGACACGCATTCTTCCCTAACCCCCCCCCCCGATGAGCCTGCTGCATGAATTTACATCCACTCTGGCCTCAAGGTGGAACAAACAAAGACCGAGCCCTCCCTCTTAACATCCACTGCACCCCCAAACCTCTCAGTCAAAGGACTGAAATGGGTCTCTGAAGAAATTACATACCTGTGGGTTAAAATTAATTTAAAACCCAGTCTCACCTGGAAGAGAAACCTAGGTCCACTACTGGCCAAATGCAGAGGAGAATTAGACAGATGGAAATGCCTAAATCTCATTATAGCAGGCAAAATTGCAGCACTTAAAATGTCAATAGCCCCCAGGATAATGTACCTCCTATCTCACATCCCACTAGATCTACCTGGGGTGTGGAACAGCAGAATAGATAAGATGCGGATGAACAAGACCCGCTACAGCTGCAATAAGCTACAGGCCCACTGGGGAGGGGGGGTGGTGTCTACCTTGGATGGAGGGATACAAAATTGCTTTTCAGATTGTCCAGTCCGTGCACTGTTTTTTTCCCTTGGACCCCTACCTCCCCACAGTGGCTCTGTATGGAACAAGACCAGATCAACACCCCCCCCCTTAGCCTCAATGTTCTGGGACCCCTCCTCAGCTTTAGGGAAGAAACACTCCACTATAGACCCAACAATGAAGTACTGGAAACAACTTCAGAGGAGTCTTAAGCTCCTTCCCATGTCACCCTCACTTATACCCCTATGACAGAATCCTGGGCTTATCATCTACAACATATCTACTCACTGGCCCTCCTGGGTTGCCAAGGGCATATATTATCTAACTGACCTCATAGTACCATCACTCCAGTGTATTGACACTTTCCAGAAGCTCCAGGAATGCTGGAACCTCTCCCCTAAAGACTTGTGGTGGTATCTACAGACCTGGGATGCAGCAAGAGCTCTCCTCCCATCTAGGCAGACAACCCACCCACTATCCACACCAATCAAGAAATTACTAACCCTCCCCAAAGGTAAAGCTAGAGCGATATACGCCCAACTTAGGGACACTGTCCCTAGTCAATCAGAGGCTTCAAAGCAGAAATGGGAAAAGGTTTTAGGCGCCACTGTCTCAGATGCTCAATGGAAACAATGCTGGTCCAGTTGCCACAAAGCATACTCAGATGCCTGCAGTCAACTGCTACAGAACAAAATACTCCACTGGTGGTATTAAACACCTCAAGTGCTCTACAAAGCTAAAGTTCTGGGTAATGACAAATGCTGGAGGTGCTCCCAGCTGGGGGGGGGGTCTCTTTCATATCACATGGTCATGTCCAGCAATTTGAAATTTGTAGAATAAGATATGCCAGTTTAGCCAGCAAGTCCTGGGGAAACCCATAACCCTGACCCATTCCCTTTGGCTTCTGGGGATGAAGCGCCCATACCCCTGCTCTTTCCACAATAGAATTAAAATAGGTGCTACTGCTCAGCATGAAGACCAAGCATTAGCTACTCAGACACTGGCACAGTACCCAGATCTTCAGAATAAAGAAAATCACTACAGCCATAGGTAACGTATATGAAATAGGGAGACGATCCCAAACCATCAGAGGGGGTAGAGCTCAATTTCTGAAATGCTGGGCATACTACCTAGCATATCTCACTCCCAGGGCTGGTATTGGGTAAATAATTAAATCCTGGTATGCTTTCTCACTCTGGCAGCACCCTGACACCCCCAGAGACATAAATATTAACTGTAAGATCAGGACAAATGACCCCTCTAAGATGTATCAGTGCTGCACCTAGTTTATTGTATACAGTTAGAATGTTCAGTTTAGTTCTTTGTTACTCTGTGGGACCCTCATTTCCCTTGCAGGTGTTGAAAGGATTCGGTACCACATGCAGGCAAGGCATGCCGGATCATACAATTGCCCTAACATATGATTAGAGTCCTCAGCTGTCTGTTTGATGCTGTCATCCATCCACGTGATGTGAGGTAAGTACCAGTCACAGGAGAGATCCCACTTGCAGGACCTTGTCGCTGTACTGATTTTCATACAGGGATGTTAGGCTGCCTTAACTGATGCAGCATAAAATGACCATCCATTGACAGAAGCAGGTAAAAATTAATGCCAGACATTTTGTATGTATATGTTGGTATGTACAATAATATGTCAGCCTGACATGATTCTTAAGAGACCTGTATGTACAATATATGTTCTGCCGCTAATGTTTGTTTATTTGTTATCTTGGAAACTACAATAAAAGTTTTCAACAACAAAAACATGAATTTCTTTCCTTTTTCCCTGCTGTCCTTATCTGACCCCTCCCCTTCCTGGCTGTAACATTATTTTGCTCATTTAGAGTTTTTTATTTTAAACCCATTTGTGGATGAGATCCTGTGGAGCCAGAGGGAACATCTGCATCTCTTCTAGAACTGTAGAGTCAGTGAATAGTTTGCTCATTCAGTGTTTCTTATTTTAAACCCATTTGTGGGCTGGGGTCCTGTAAAGCTGGATAGAACATCTGTATCTCTTCTACCACTGCAGAGCCAGTGAGTCGCTCTGGGCACCCTTTCCTTTAGTAAGACAATTAAGTTGAAAATTGTTGTCTGCTTGTGCAACTTGGTCACAGTCAGGGCAGGGATACTTAGTTTGTCTTTCTTCATACTCAAGTTAAAAAAACCAAAAAGAACATGTACGTAGCCATAGACTATGGGATGACACACTCCGAGGTGATGTTAATTTTAAGTATGACAATGAATAAAAAAAATAAAATAAAATAAGAATATTATCTGGATTTTGGCTGTTGTCTCTATTATTAGAAAGCATAGTATTTTATTTTATGTGATATTTTATTGTGCGTTGCACTACGCTGGGCAGATCAGGTAACATGTCATGTTTTCAAATGAATACAAATGTTAACCAGGTAGCACCAGATATCATTGTTTTTTCTTAAGTGTATTCCAATATATATATATTACACTGGCACGATAGCACCAGTATATTAGGGTTGATGAGGGTGTTTAATGTTTAATGGGTAATGTTTGGACCTTAATAACTGTGTAATGGTTAAAGTGATTTCTATGACGTTTGGCACGCACAATCCCCATAGGTAGGTGTTTGTCTGTGGCAACCTTTGTCTTAATAGCTTTAGCCACTTCCAAGAAACAGAGTGTTGAAAATAAAGAAGGTTTAGGGCTTTTTGGCACTTTTTTTGTCCACCTGTATCTCAGAAATGGCTTTAACTTCTGGGCAGAAATTTTCAGGGTAGAAAGCCTTAGCCTCACAGATGTGCCTTTTGAAGGTTCGGTAGAAAAATATTAACCCATTCCAAAGTTATTCAGTTTTGCATTTCTCATTATTTCTTATGGGAAAAATAGATGTCAAGCATGACGAAGGATCCCATATTGCAGGAGCAGCTGCGATGTGGGATTCTAGGTCTAACACATTATGCTGCTGGCCATTTTCTTTCTTTGCTTAGAGAGAGAAACAAATTAAGTACTTTGATGTCTGAACACCAGGGAGCCCACTTCCAGTGTCCCTAAAGAATTATTGTATATATTTTTTTAACCTAAAAAAAAGAAAACAGTCCCACGATGTACTTGCCAACATCGGGGTGCCCAATTCCCATGTTGGCATTTACACCCCCCAACTACTTGTTGGACACTGGGAGGCCGCTCCCAGTGTCCACAAACTGTTTTAGTTTATCTCCCCCAGCCAGCACTGTGGGACACTGGGGAGCTCACTCCCAGTGTCCCTAAATAATCTTTATATATATATATATATATATATATATATATATATATTTTAATCTAAAAATAATCCTGCAATGTAGTTGCTGACATCATAGTGCTTAATTCCTGTGTCAGCTTTACACATCCCCAAACAACTTTTAGACACTGGGGAGCCCACTCCCAGTGTCCCCAAATAATATTTTTTCAGTTATCTGAAAAGAAGAAAACAGTCCCACGACATCTTTACTTTTTTCGTTTTCTTGAAACAAAGAAAACCATCCCTCATTGCCACTGCTCAGCATCTCCCCCCATTCACACCCTCCCACTGAGCAGCCATCTCCCCTTACCTCTTCTTACCCTATACTTATCAAGACTAAGTATAGTAACAAGGGGACAGAATAAGAGAATGGGGTGAGCATTAGGGTTCAAATGCCAAGATACACTCGATTACACCTGTTCCTGCATGCAGGGTGGGGTGGGGTGTTATGATTCGAAGCTGAGGGTGGAGTGCTGGGTTTGGGATGCCTAAGTTCCCCTCATGCCTGTTCCTGCATGCGCAGTGGGAGTGGAGTCTCACACTTGGGAACCCTAAGGTTGCATTTCCCTACCTTTAATGGTTCAACCCTATTGGTGCATTAACAAAGTGTTTTTATATGTGTGTGTGTATATATATATATATATATATATATATATATATATATATATATATAGTGGTGCAGTCATGCACTATAGTCAGGGTTCAGATGTCACTTCTATGTTAAAGTCACAATTTTGCTCATTAATAACTTTGGACCCATTCAATGGATTTGCCTGAAATTTGGTATGCACTGTGGGGCATGGCAGATATCTTGATTTGCCAAATGCCACTTTTTGTTTGGTGAAAAAATATTAAGGTATTCAAAAGTTATGCCACTTTGAAGTTCTTATTATAAGTAAATGGAAAAATTTATATGTATGTTTTGCGAACATAGAATGGGGTTCTGGCCATCTTGTCCCACTGGGCGATCAAAGAATTTGCAGCCTCACAGTTCAAGAATCTTTATCCCCAAGAATTCTTTGATTGAGGGGTCCGCCACCTTGTTTTTAGTTTTCCGATTGGAAAAACACAAATATCTCAGCTCAGAGGTCACTTCTGAAGTAAAATTTGGATGGATTTTACTTAGGGGGCTCCGATCTATCGAGCCATGCCTTTGGTTTCATCCAAATTGGTAAAAAAATAGAGTTATAAGCTTTTAAAATCTTTGATCGTGGCTCGCTAACGATCTTTGATCTCGAGACTGCAAATTCTTTGATTGCGAGATTCTTTGATAGCGATCTTGCATCGTGACCTAAATACACAAATATCTCAGCTCAGGGGTGGGCTAGGGACACAAATGAGGGTGGGTTTTGATCAGGGCTTCGTTCTATCGAGGCATGCCATTGGTTCGGTTCAAATTAGTGAAAAAGTCACATTTCAGCATTTTAAAATCTTTGGTCATGAGCATGCAATTTCTTTGATCACGAGCCTGCAAATTCTTTGTTCTCGAGATTCTTTAATCGCAATCGTGCATCAAGAGTGATGGACGAGATGGCCGGATTAAAAATTCTAATTTCTCAGCCCAGGGGTGTCCTAGGAAGACAAATGAGTGTGGGTTTTGCTCAGGGGGCTTAGTTCTGATGAACCATGGTGGTAGTTTACTGCAATTCTTTGAATTTTTGTAATTACAGCACTTTCTATTCTTTGATCATGAGCCTGTAAATTCTTTGATCGCGAGCCTGCAAATTCTTTGATCGCGAGATTATTTGATTGCAATCGTGCATCGTGAGTGAAGATGAGATGGCCAGATTAAAAAATAAATTTTCTCAGCCCATGGGTGCCCTAGGAAGTCAAATGAGGGTGGATTTTGCTCAGGGGACTTCGTTCTGTCAAGCCACAGCAGTGGTTTACAGCAATTCCTTCAATTTTATGATTTATAGCATTTTTTATTCTTTGTTCATGAGCCTGCAAATTTTTTGATCGCGAGCCTGCAAATTCTTTGGTCATGAGATTCTTTGATCATGATCTTTGATAGCAAAATAGGGACAAGATGGCCAGATTTTTTATAATCGAATAGATAGGAAAATTTTACCAATCTTTTACATTGAATATCCCTGAAACGGTATGGTATTTTTACTTGAAATTTGGAGGGTGTTTATGGCATGTCCTGTGTATATAAATTACAGTGTTTACATGTTGGAAATGTGTTTTCGGCAGAGATATGGCATGGCACAGTTTACATTCTGTGGACAGCATTTTGCTTGTGGTGGTGGCTTGAAACTGATAGGATACTTAGCTTTAGTGTCATGGATGTAGTTTTCAGTCGTGTGTCTTAAAGAGAACAGGAAATCCTTTATGTATTGCAGCCCCAGGAGTAGTTTGATGCCATTATTTATCAGACCCGATATAAGTTTGACCATTCTCTTATTGTTGTAATTTGTTTTTTATAATTTTAAAGTTGATAACCAATATAAAAATTAAATATGGCAGTTTATGTAAATGTCAGTTTCATGTTCCATTTTTTGACTCCTGGATAGTGAGCGTGATATTCAAAACATTGACATTATTGTTCAGACATTCCAGTGGCTCACTCTGATAGGCTCGCATGAAGCTGTCAGAAACTGAAAGCAACCAGGAAGTATTTTATGTATATGATGCATGTATTTTGTTTTGCAACATTTTTTTTGTATACCAAGTGATCAAATTATTCATTTTGCCATGGTTGCATCAGATTGGAATGAACAACGTGATTTGAATGAGATTCCGTTTTGTTTAATATTTCTGAATACATATATAACAATATTAAACCAAACAGAACTTGCAGTGATGGCGAACCTTGTTTCATTTATTTAAATTGGCTCATTTTGTGTTTATTATGCATTCACTATTGTTAAACAAGTGATGTTCTGATTTACACACATCGTATATAATTTAAAAATATTGGGCATTAATATTTCAGATTATGTCACGCTCCCCATCCCTTCCTCACCCCAACCCAAACCCCACTCATCTCACGTACACAAAGTCAAATACGGAGCTTGATAACCCTGTTTGTGTTTGAATATCTGAATTGTCGACAGCTCCTCTAGACAATCAGTGGTAGCAGCAAGGTCAGTGTCAGTGGCTCAGTAGGTAGCACACTCGCCTCTGAGGCCGGGAGATCAGAGGGCTGTGGGTTCAGTTCCCACATCTGGCACTTGGGTTAGTATCCCAGTACTGACACTGTAATGCAGCATGAGAGGGGTGCTGCATTTCTGAGGTGCCGTCTTTCGGATGAGACGTTAAACCGAGGTCCCATCTGCCTGGATTGGTGGTAGTTCAGGTGGATGTTAAAGATCCCATGGCACTTATTGAAAAGAGTAGGGGAATTTCCCCGGTGTCCTGGCCAAATTTCCCTTATTCACTAAAAATACCACCAACAGCTTAATCTGGTTCAAAGTCAGTTGGCATTCATCTGTATCCCCCTCCCCCGGGTTGTGCCTGAAAATAGGCAGGATTTGTCTAGTGCACTTACCCGGTCAACAAAAGCTAAATAAATAAATAAATGTCATCGGAGAATCCTATCTCTTTCTTCCAGCAAACTCACAGGCTCTTTGTCAATTTAGCGCATTGAAGCAAAAGGAAGAACAGCTTGTTAGCTGAGTAGCATAATGCTGACATAACATGATTTCCCTGTATCGAAGCACTCCCTCTGAACCCCTCCTCCTGATAGTGAATACTGTATTAGTAACTCAGTCCTGACAGCTTTTAAAATTCATTTCATACAGATTTTTTAAGTCCTGTGCTACTCCCAAATCCCCCCTCATTACTTCTTGTAAAATTCAATCCACCGTAACAGTGTATGCACAGTATGCAGTCCCCACATTGCACAAAATCATTGTCCCATGAAAATACTGTAATCATTGATCTCTGTGCCTGCATAACATGATTTCTTGTATTATTATTTATTAATTTGATTTGTGCTCCATTAAATGTTTCTTTGGCCTATGTTAACTGTGATGCTAAGATGGTGGTATTATGGAAGAACATTGTGATTGTGCTATTCGGCATGTGTCATGCACCCTGCCAAAAGTGTAAGGAGAACAGGCAAGCAGGGATGAGAAAATAAACTGATGATATAGTTTTTTCCCCCTGCCATAAATTCATCAGTCAAACTTTGTTTATTTGGAAAAAAATATGTCATTATAATAACCGCAGACATTTTGTGCCAATTGGAATCTGTATTATTAAAAAGAAGTACAACAAAAATGAATAGTTTGCTTAGCTAGTGATTATGGCTTGGGTGGGTAAGTACCAGTCTTTTATGCACAGGGTTTGTGGTTTGATTCCTGGAGGTGACTAGATCGCACTTTTTTCTGGTCGATATTATTATTTATATATATTTTTTTACAAAACTACAAGGCAATTATTTCACCACATATTTGCATTTTGACACTACCCTACAGTCCATGACTAGCGTTATAGTCTATTACGTTGCCATCTGTATCAATATGGGTCCAATTCGCAGCTTACCAGTGAACAGCCACCGATCAAATAAGTATTGCATGGAGCCCAAAATCAAAGAGATAAATAAAAGCAGTCATACTATGATAAAAACATGGACCTCAATTTCTACAAAACTGTGCACAATAACATCAATTCGCAGAATAAGAGGATTGCTCACAATGTAAAATAACAGAAGCATGAACAATGTATTAGATTTTATTCACACTATGCACTGTCTATCTCTAAAGCAATGTGGCAACTCAGGTCACCACTAGCTAATGCTACCCACTGTCTCTATCACTGCTCAAAGAGTAATACAAGATTTTCTATATTGTAGAGACCAACAGGTGTTACAGATCTCATACACAATAGCATGATGGTTATTTTTTTTTTTTGTATAAGAGTAGATTTCAGTGCTTGCAGCGCCCCCGCCCCAAACCCCAAACTTGTCACATCATCATTTTAAATGCCATCCTGAAACACTCTAAAATAGTGTACTGGGCGCCCTCACCAAAATCACCTCCTATTTAGATACCCCCCACACACACACACACACACACACACTCACACACACACACACACCACCACCTCCACTCCGACTCCATAGAACTAGTCATTCAGCTAGCAGCACTGCCATCCTCTCATGTTCACTGCTATCTGTCAAATGTGCTGTGGAATATGCTTTAGATACATTTCATTCATAGATCATTTGGGAAGCAGGCGTGAAGGTGATGGGATACATTGCTACTTGCATGGTGACAGTTGTGAAGGTTTCCACTAGACTAACATGGAGCAGTTCTGTCCATATCAACATGATGATCACTCGAAATGGTGTGTAGCTTAATTACAGGTAGCTTTCGTGTCGCATCCTCCTGCCCAGGGGACCACAATATTTAATGAACTGTACATTTTTAAAGTAGATTGCATTTGACAAGTACTATATACCAATGAAATACTTTGAAGGTTTAAAGCATGTCAGTGATACAGTAGTTTTAAAATACTGTAGTTATAAAATGCAACCTACTTTAAAAATGTGCAGTCCGTATTTTTGGTCCCTAGGAAGGGGGATGCGTCCAAAGGAGGCTATCTGTGGATTCAGTAACAGCTGTGCTTCATATGTGCACTAATTCAGCTGTGCCCCACTTACCCCTCTATATTTTAAGCAGTTCACAATAGGGTTTTAGTCTGATTCAGTTTTATTTTTTTGGCAATGCCTTCCTAACAGTATACTATCAGAAAGGCAAACTTTAGCTGCCTCATACAAAATGGAGATGATGGCTTTATGGAGCCCTGTTTCCTGAAAAAAAAAATTCCACGCAGTACAGCTAGGCAACATTAAGTTAACAAAAAATATGTATACAACACAAAGGACTAGTTGGGCAGTTAGGGCACTGTTAGTAAGACTAGCACCTGGTGTGTAGGCAGTAGCAGCCTGGTGATAACAATGTACCTCACCCCCATTTTATTCTTCCACCCTTCTCTTTAGTAAACTGATCAGTGGTAATGAAAAAACAGTAGTAAACAAAAAACTAGTAAAAAATAGTATTTCTTTGAAGTTTTCTAGGCAGAATCGATTCTCACATTGAGACCAAACTCCACTGTTATCAGTGATAACAGTGAAGTTTGGTCTCAGTGTGAAGATCAATTCTGCATGGAACACTTCAAAAAACTAGTCTACTGTTCTTTCATGGGTTTTACTTTTCTCAGAGTCCATTTGATACCAGGATCTCCCATGCCTGCTTCACCCCCAACTCTTCCCTCTGACCCTCTCACCTTCTTACTGTCCCTTCGGTGTTCTTCAGTTTTGCTCATTCCTCATCCCAGGAGGACTGGTGCTGTAGCCAGTAGCCCTTCTACCCTTATCATCACAGAATTGATTTTTCAGAAGAACTAATGCCTGCTGCAACTGTTACTAGGCAGCCAGACTGAAGTGAAAGAAAAACTTTAAAAAAAATAATTTCTGCCTGCTGCTGCTCCTTAGCTATGTCCAGCGTGACTGTCCGAATCTGCAGGGTACCCACGTTTGCATCTTGTTCCTATAGTTCCTGCTGCCAGAGGTAAAGTTTACAATCCCTCCATTTTGCTCATTTTCACAGTCCAGATTCAACTCCTTAATTGAATGCCATGTCCACTTTTACAATGGCAATGCCTCCTGGTGGAGAAAGCAGTGGCACGGAATCACTGTCACATAGGCAACGGGATGTAACTTCTAGCATAGCATGCCACTGCCATAGGACAGCTGTAATCCCAACACTAGAGTTCCGGTCCACATAGAGGATAGACACCTGTGATCTTGAGTGTTTGAATGACATCAGATTGCATAGTCCTAATGCCATTAATAATTTAGTCAGATCAGGTTGACAACCTGGTATGGTGGTGGGATAATACAATTAAAAAACTTACTGGCTGATGATTGATAGATGGAATAGGCTAGGGAAACATTTAAAAATATTGGGTGAGGAACTGGGTTGTGACACTGCAGGACCAGTTGCATTCATTTATTTTCAAGACAAAGCACAGTTTCTACATCATACAATGGGCATTTGAAACAATACAGTTTAAACAAAGTAACGTATTGACTATGGGTAATTTCGATCACTGACGAACAAGACCACATACAACACAGAAAAAAACAACAACATGATCATGATAAATTAAACACACAAAAAAAATATTCATTATCAATATATCATATTTCTTGTAGTATGCAAATATATCAAATCAGTCTCTCCTGTGTTTATCTCATGCAGATTGGTCTCACTAGCATTCACACCATGAAATTACGTCTCGGTGACTTGAGAACATTCAGAATCCTGAGTTACAACTAGACCATGAAGAGAAACTCAGAAGCAATAACATGACTTAAAAGCTGAAAAAAAATGCAAAAACAAACAGTTTACCACAAGTTAGATGTGACAGACAACATTTCTTAACACTTAAAACATAAACAACATGTTCCTGTCCTCTTTAAATGTTAACAGGTGTGTAACTGTGCCACTCTAACGAATGAAAATTTCAAACTTTGACATGTTATATCTTGGACACGGTTTGGTCTTTTCACTTGAAATGTGAAGAGTGTTGATGGCATGTCCTGTAGATGTGAATTGCGGTGTTTACGTGTTGGACAATATATATTTTGAGGCGATATTGCGTGTCACAGTTTACATTTTGCGGACAGTGTTTTCTTATTGTTCTACTAGATTAACATTTGTTTGGTGGTTGGCCATGCTGTTGTTGATGTACTTTTTAGTCATTAGGTGTGTAATGTGGCCCGACACTTACAAGTTGGTGGGGGCCCCACACTCCCACCAACTTGTGCAACTTTCTACTTTTCTATTCTTTCTTAAAAAGTAAGGAAATTCTATGCAAAAAACTTCATTAATGCATCAGTTAGGATTGTTCTACAGTGACAAAAGTGAGGAAATTCAATATTAGTTGACACCCCTTACATTCCACCACACCCGCCCCACCAACAGGCATTGGGGTGTGCATTGTGTTATTGGCCCTAACTCTCACCCCATTCACCTACACTGCACCACCAGCTTGTTTACACATGGGATGGGGTGAGAGTTAGGGTGGATAATTCTAACATATTAACCCCCACCCTGTGTTAGGTGTGTGGTATGATGGGTGGCAACTCTTAATATCAAATTTCTCACTCTTCTTGCTGTAGAACAACTCTAACTGATGCATTAACAAAGTTTTTGCATAGAATATATATATATATATATATATATATATACACACACACACACATATACAGTATATTAATTAAAAAACTCAATTAATGCATCAGTTAGGATTGATAGTACATTGACAAAAGTGTGGAAATTCAATGTTAGGGTTCCCACCCAACCACCCCACCCTCCATACACCAACAGGTGTTGGGGTGTGCCATAGGGTTGTCAGGCCCAACTGTCACCCCATTCCATGTGTAAATAGACTGACATGGTACAATATAAGAAAATGGGGTGAGAGTTAGGCCTGACAACCCCATGGCACACCCCAATGGCTGTTGGAGTGTGGAGGGTGGGATGATGGGGTGGTCGAGTGGGGACCCTAACATTGAATTTCCACACTTTTGTCACTGTATGATCAACCCTAACTGTTGCATTAACTGAGTTTTTTTGCAATGAATTTCCAATTCTTTTTGAGAAATTGTAATGTAACTGGTATGTGGAAATATGTGGGCCCCTGCACTCCCTTCATACTGCCATGAATATGTAATGTTATCCATTTGTTGGAGCACAGGGTCCTACAGGTTCTGTGCTACCATATATTCATAAGTGTAGTGGCATTGTAATGAACCTTCATCTCCCTGTGGGCGCGCAGGGCCCTCCGGGCCCTGTGTTCCCAGAGTTGCATAATGGCATGCCCCCACTCCCATTTTTGCATAATGGCATGAATATGTGAGAGCACACACCCTCTGGGCCCTGTGCTTTCACTTACACATAAATACTGCAGACCTGGAGACATGAAAAGGACGTTTTGTAACACTAATTTGGCAATATCTCACTTTCCATAGCAACTATGGAAAAAATTCCACTGCGGTTGTATTCATGACTTGGAAACCTTCATGCATGCTTAGTTCAAGCTACAAGCAGTAAAAAATCTATATCTCAAAACCATTTTCAAGATACAGTTGCCAAAATGTACCATGTACACCACAATGTTATTCTATGGAAACATGTATCCTATGGAAAACTTCAGAATGCTATAACTCTGAAATTGGTGGAAATGTTAACACCAAACCAGTAAAAGACACATCTGTGCAGCAAGCCCTTGCTACTCTGAAAATTTCAGCCCAAAAGTCCTAACCGTTTTATTGCTATGATATGGCAAAGAGGTATGTGTTTTGGCGCTGTTCTCCAGATGTACTTTCACAAAAGTATCATTGGTTTACATGGGGGAACTTTTGCAAAAGTATTGAGGGACTTTAGCAAAAGTCCTGTTATGTTAAATATGGTACCACTTGTAAGATGGCCAAAAATGAAAAAAGCATATTTCCATGCATCATTTTGAAAAACGGATGCCAGAAACGTGTTCCCCTGGCCCCAGTTAGGTAAACCTAACTGTTGGTGTTTACCTAGGGGCAGTATTTTTTAAATTGCAGTGTTTTTTCTCCTCTCTAACTGAAAATAAGATGGCAGCAGCATGATAGTAAAATTGCTTTCGTGAAAGTAAAAGATGCTTTTGTGGTACACATATATTTTTTTCATAGGCTATAATGGGGCATGAAAAAGTTTAATAACTTTTGAATGGATTAATATTTTTTCACCAAACCTTCAAAGACACTTCCCTGACCCAGTCCCCATATACCCTGAGAATTTCAGATCAGCCAGAGAAACCATTTGAGCTGTAGAGACGAGCAAAGAATTTTGCAAAGTTTAGATTTTTCACACTTTTTCACGTGCCTCAGCTCTGCAACCACAAATCCGGCCAGAATGAAACTTCCCAAATCCTGAGATCTATTGTACCACACTGTGCATGCAAAATTTAATGCATATCGGATGAACAGTTGCAAGTGCTTTTGTGAAAGTAAAAAGTGTTTTCATGAAAATAAAACGCATTAGCGAAAGTAAAAAGTTCTTTCGTGATGCACATATATTTTCTCCATAGGCTATAATGGGGCATGAAAAAGTTTAGTAACTTTTGAATGGATTAATATTTTTTCACCAAACCTTGAAAAGGTAGTTCCCTGACCCAGTCACCATATGCACTAAATATTTTAGGCCAGATGGACAAAAAGTTCGGGCTGTGGAGACAAGCAAAGAATTTTAGAAAATTGAGGGTATGTCACTCATTTTCACACTCCGTTGTTCCGCAACTGCAAGTCTGACCTGAATGAAACTTTCCAGATCCTGTGATGTATGGTGCCAAACTGCACATGCAAAATGTCATGCAAATCGGATGAAGGGTTGCAAGTGCTTTTGTGAAAGTAAAAAGTGCTTTCACAAAATTAAAAAAATGCTTTTGTGGTGCACATGTATTTTTTCCATAGGCTATAATGGGGCATGCAAAAGTTTAATAACTTTTGAATGGATTAATATTTATCCACCAAACTTTCAAAAGGCACTTCCCTGACCCAGTCCCCAAATACCATGAACATTTCTGACCAGATGGACAAACTATCGGGGCTCTGGAGACGAGCAAAGAATTTCACAAAGTTGAGGATTTTTTCACACTTTTTCATGCTCCTCAGCTATGTAACTGAAAATCTGACCAGAACAAAACTTTCCAGATTTAGAGATCTATGGTACCACACTGTGC
The DNA here is from genome assembly GCA_016271365.2 of Neoceratodus forsteri. Classification (NCBI taxonomy): domain Eukaryota; kingdom Metazoa; phylum Chordata; order Ceratodontiformes; family Ceratodontidae; genus Neoceratodus; species Neoceratodus forsteri. Next base: position 388,471,797 of record CM057456.1, read on the forward strand.
ATGCACAAATTCATGCAAATCAGATGAACAGTTGCAAATACTTTCGCAAAAGTAAAAAATACTTTCATGGTACACATATATTTTTTTGTAGGCTATAACAGAGCATGAAAAAGTTTAATAACTTTTGAACAGATTCATATTTTTTCACCAAACCTTCAAAAGGCACTTCCCTGACCCAGTCCTCATATACCCCAAAAAATGTCAGACCAGATGGACAAATTATCCAGGCTGTGGAGACAAGCAAAGAATTTCACAAAGTTGAGAATTTTTCACACTTTTTCATGCTCTGCAGCTCTACAACTGCAAATCCAACCAGAACAAAACTTTCCAGATCCAGAGAGCTATGGTACCAAACCTTGCATGCAAAATGTCATGCAAATCGGACAAATGATTGTCAGTGCTTTCGCAAAAGTAAAAAAAAGCTTTTGTGAAAGTAAAAAATGCTTTTGCGAAAGTAAATAAAGCTTTCATGGTGCACATATATTTTTTCCCTTAGGCTATAATGGGAAACTTTAAAGTTTAATAACTTTTGAACAGATTAATATCTTTTCACCAAAAATTGATCCAGTCCCCATATACCCTGAAAACTTCAGAGCAGATGGACAAACCATCCAGGCTGTAGAGACAAGCAAAAATTCAAAAAAGTTGAGGATTTTTCACACTTTTTGATGCCCTGCAGCTCTGCAACTGAAAATCTGACCAGAATGAAACTTTCCAGATCCAGAGATCTATGGTACCACACCGTGAATGCAAAATGTCATGCAAATTGGATGATCAGTTGCAAGTGCTTTTGTGAAAGTAAAAAACCTTTTGTGAATTAAAAAATGCTTTTACAAAAGTAAAAAAAAGCTTTTGTGGAGCACATATATTTTTTTCCATGGGCCATAATGGGAAACATTAAAGTTTAATACCTTTTGAACGAATTAATATTTTTTCATCAAACCTTCAACTGGCACTTCCTTGACCCAGTCTCCATATACCCGAAAAAATTCAGAGCAGATGAACAAACCATCCAGGCTGTAAAGACGAGCAAAGAATTCAAAAAAGATGAGGATTTTTCACACTTTTTGATGCTCCACAGCTCCGCAAATGAAAATTCCACTGGAATGAAACTTTCCAGATCCAGAGATGTATAGTTCCACCCTGTGCATGCAAAATTTCATGCAAACCAGACAAACAGTTGCAAACATATTAAAGTGCAACATTGTGGATTTAACATAGAACTTGCTGCACAACCCTAACTATACTGGCCCTACTGGGCCAGTATAAAATATATATATATATATATATATATATATATATAGAGAGAGAGAGAGAGATCTATCTATATATATATATATATATATATATATATATATATATATATATATATATACATACACACAGTGGTGTGCACAGATAAGTTGAACGGTACTGCGGTACGACCAGCCGGTGCAGCACTGTACCATTCAGTACCGCTTGGCATATCACTCGGTGTGGCAGTTATTGTAATTCCTCAGTGCGGTATAGTTAGCCTTATAATGTACTTCATCTGTAATCCAGGTGGCGGTGACAGCAACACATCCAATGCCCTGAAGTGCCATATTTTTTCTTTCTCTACTTTTTGAACAGGTACACCAGCAGGTGGCGTGCATTATTGTTTTTGTTGTGGGGGTGGGTGGTTGCTGAAACAGCTTTGCTTGGTGGAACTTCGTAACTGGTTCAAAATAATGGAGTTGTCTGTATGCTGCTCTACTATATTCATTAAAGTGTGCTCTCTAAAAATAATGGCTCCTAGTCTGCACACCATGTATATTTTTATTTATTATTAGATGTTCCCTCCCTGGTTGATTGTCTTAGGTCCTCTTCATATTTGTGTGATTTACCAATTGAAAATATCACTTTAGTTTAATTTATTTTCAATATTTAAATCATACTTATAGGCATTGGCAATCCCCCCCTCGAAAGGTATGAGATCCGATGTGGGCAGTAAATGTATGGCAGCTGCTTCCCCTGACAGAGTGTAAGCATGAAGTTTGATCAGGGTTTTTTTTTATTTCTGCTCTCACTGTATCTTTTGTAGCATCCTACTGTATATACTTTGTGTAATGCACTGCTGTCATTTCTTTGCTAAGAGTGAACAAGAGCTGAGATAGCCAAACTGACATCTGTCAAGTTATGCACAATATAGTTGATCAGACTGAAAGTATGGCTGTGAGATGCTGAATGTCAGTTTAGGATGTATTTATTTTATTGCACTGAGACACTGATGTCATTTGTGAGTAAGGCTAAGATGCATACCACATGCCTGGTCTGAACATCACTATTTCATTTGTAAACTGTCAGTGGCAAGAATTTCAGTGCATAAAAAACCCTCACAATTAAAAGATTGACATTTCACTTGTAAGCTGTTATTGGCAAGAATTCCAGTGCATAAAAAAGCAATTCATAATAAAAAGATTGACATTATTAACACTTGCAGGTATAAATGAATTGCAAAACACACAATTGAGAAGCCTACAGCATGTCAGTTGTCTTAGTTCCTTCAATCTCCCTAGGCACTGTAGGTAAAAAAGTGTTAACTGTTGAGTCTTTCTGAGTAAACTGTAAATTTGTGGCATTCTTTGTATTTTTTCTGTTTGACTGGAATGATATTACTAACACCACAATAAGAATATGATTACAGCATGTTCCCTTTTATAACATGATCCATGCTGCTACTTCTGATCGGTCTAGTTCCATGTGAATGCCTTATTACTTTGTTTTTTGTACTCTTACTCATCTCTCTCTTTTGTTTTAATCTTGACACAAATGAAACTGAAAAAAGAATATTATTAGATTCTGCATAAATGCAGAAATTCGAAACCAATTTTTAATTTTTTTCCCCCACAACCTGTAAAAATAAAACCGTCCAACGCCGACTGCACTTGCACCCACCCACACAACCTCCAAATCTTGGGGAGGTGGGAAACCAGAGAAAGTCTGTAAAACTAAGCTGGCTGTCTAAGATCGTTTCTAAAATAACAACTACCAAATAAGCCATATTTTCCAAAGCAGAACATTTAGAAACTGGACTTCTGTCCATGTGCCTCTTTTTGAACATGTCGCCTTTGTCTCAATCGCATGACTATGAGCTACAGTAGCAGAATTTCTTATGCCCAATCACTTTAAACACACTATGGTTCCCCACCAACTCACACATGAAAGAATGCAACATTTTGCAAAAGCTACATTCCTATTTCACAGCACTACAGCAATGCGATAATAATGTAGGCTTTCTTGATTTTCAGAAACACAAGTTTGGACAGTGGTCTACTGTACAGTCAGTGCTACTGCGTTTTTATAAATTCTACTGATATTATCAGCTAGTTGATGCAGCAGAGTGCTGTCTTTATTATAAAAAGTGTTGCATATCTTGGTACCTTCTGGGTATTTAGTGTGATGCTTATTTTCCTATGTTATTAAATGTCCATATGAAGGCTCCAAAATGAGAATATATGCAGTAGTCCAGTGACAGTAAACACAAAGTCCAACAGCTTTGTCTATTGTAGGCATTTCCATTTTTGAGTGTTCTGAATTTGATGTTTTCTGGTAGAGAGTCCTTAATGCATAATGTGACCAAAAACAGGTGCAGGAGTCCTGCAGGTGTCAGTGTGGCTCAGTTGGTAGCACATCCACCTCTGGACCAGAAGGTCGTGGGTTCTTGTCCTACACTGGGATTGGACTTGCACCTAAAAATTGCTGGCATCTGAGTGCAGTATTGGGGGGTGCTGTACTGCTGGGGTATGCTGTCCTTCGGATGAGATGTTAAACTGAAGTCCCTTCTGCCCATCCTGGTGGGTGTCCAGGTGGAAGTAAAAGAACCCAGGGCACTCTTTGCAAAAGAGTAGGGAACATTCCCGGTGTCCTGGCCAACTTTACCCTTCCCATAAACTGGTTCATGCAATTATTCAGGTTGTGTGTGGGTGATGATGTGTGACATGGTCGCCACCACACATTCAGTCACTTCACTACCAGTCTAGCATTGCTTGTAAAGTGCTTTGGGACACACTGTGTATGAAAAGCACTATATAAATGCTGATTCTTCTTCAATAAATTGTTTCAATGTCTTTTCTCGTTAGATTTTTGATTCCCATGAAACAAAATTTGGTTAAATGTGTCAGTTATACTTCTCCTGTATTTTTATTTAGGGCAGTAGCCTGACCACAACAAGTATAGCAAAAGTGAGAGAGGAGAGAGACTGTTATTTAACAGACGAGCTGCTTTATTTCAACCGTGAGCCAGTTTGAATGTTAAAAAACAAAATAAAAGCACCTAACAATATACACAGTGTTCCTGCAGCTGTAAAGGATGTTTGTAAGTACAGCTGATCAACAAGGTCAACAATCAGGATTAGCATCAAACCCCATTCCACCCCACAGAGGTGCCACAAAGACAACAGGCAGGCAGGAATCAGATGTGGATGAACCCCCCCCCCAAAAAAAAAAAAAAAGTTGTGGACTAGGTGCCTTATATCTCCACAATGGTCCAATGCAATGCTATTTCCATGAGTTAAGTATATAAATGAAGGCATATACAAATCTGAAAATATGTGGCCATTTTTCCTTTGCATTATCTTGCAGCCAACTAATCAATGGCTTGCTTGCCCCCACAGTCAATGTAAAGTTCAGTGCTTTATGAACAGCCTCTAGATATTCAACAAATTGAATCTCAATTCTCAGATTCAGATTAACTCAGATTTGCATCTGCCAAACCTTTACAGATGAAGTATGGATTTGTGGCACCTCTATGAATGAAACACAACTGGTCGAGAGGGGAAATTATCAGGATGCACGTGATCCCTACCCCCCATAGAAAAATGCATTAGCAGTTGACAACATTCAGGAGACTGCAGGTGTTGCAGTGTGCTCCCATAGTTTGCAGAAGGCTACTGTGGCTCACCTCACACAGGCACAGCGAATCTTGGTCTAAAATCACTTGCACCTTGATTTTAATTAAGGAGCAGGTGAATTTATGCAGTGATTCACTCCGAGGATGTAACCAAGCAGCGGGAAGCTGACGTAGATGAACACAAGCACCCACCCAAACCATGCATCCCTATGTGCCACATCTGCCCCAGGACACTTTTATACTGTGCATGCATATACAGAATACTGTGCTTGAGTTGTACTGTACATACTAACGTGCAGTGTTTACTGTGTGTGAAACATCTCACCCCGCGTGTCTTCATTGTGTTCAGGACCAGTTAAATTATTTACTATCATTTAGAAGAATCTGTATTTCTCCTTCTTGTGGAAACAATTTTGCAACAAATGCCCTAAAATCTCTAGCTAATCAGAACACATGAGAATTCATTAGACATTTCTTATAGCAGGCATTCAATCAATTATACTAGGAGTTTCTACTAGGAACTCTGAAGAACTAGAAGGCTATTAGCCCATACAGTAGGTTCACCTAAAAAAAATCAGTCCTGTTAATACTTAATCACATTACCACATAAAATGTATTTGTCCAGTTTTGTTTTTAATTCTAATCTGGTAATACTGATAATAATTTAAAAAAATTACTAAAAAGAGATATTTCTTGAAATTCAGGGCTAAGTGCTGACAAGGTATCCAGTAAATTGGTATGTTGTGTAGTAAACACAGTCTTGATGAGGTTAACCCCCCCCCCCAAGTTTACCAGCTTTCTTTTTGTTTTATTTCAGGTTTGATTCTGTTTCCTGAGCCCTTTCGGGCAGAACTGAAAACTCAGAGCTGTTTCAATCCCTCGACTATTGCGATCATCACTCCACTCTGTACAATAAGATGTGTAAAGTGAGGTTTTGGTGGGTAACTGTTGGGGAACATTATGAAGAGAGGGGGCATCAAACTAGCAATGTGGTGTCTGCATCCCCAGACACCAAACACTGATCAAGACTAAAAAAAAATAAATAAGTGTGTCTTGAATGCTGAGCCCCATTTAGAACAATACCAGATTTCTGCCCCATGTACTGTATAACAGATGGTAAAACTATAGGTGATAAGGTACTATTGCTAAAGTGCAAATAGAGTAACAATGTTGAAAACATCTGCTGGAACTTCAGATGCTCACATGGTTTATGCAGGTTTTAATCAAATATGGTCTGTGGTGACTGTATAGGTAGCAGAAAGAAAATTATGACAAAAGTAAGGCCACTGCAGTAAATACACCCACCCAGCAGATTTATTAGCCTCCCCCCCTAAACTCAAAAAACATGATGTACTGGCAACTGAGATATCATATCACCAAACTCTGTGGGAGGCTACAGGTGGCTGGAAATTAAGCAATGCACTTGCTAAAGTAGAATGTACTGTATGAGTGTAGCAGACCGAAAGCAGGCACAGGGCAGTTGGGAGCCAATCCTTCCTTGTCCAGCAGAAGAACAAAAAATAATAAATTAATAATGCAGGTGAAGCAGCAGTGAAAGGGTTAGGCATCCGTATCAAATGGCAGTCCACTGTTTTTGTACTAAAATTTCTGGACAAACTAGAGGACAGACAAAAATTCAGTGCCAGCATGGAAAAACGGGATGTTAAAGTTGAGGTTTCTTGCTCTCGATATAAACACTACACTAAAGTAAAAAGTAAAAACTGAGCTCTAGTAGTTCATGCAACATTGACATTTACTTCTGGAAAGTCCCTGTGCTTCTGCAAATAGCAATTCCCTCTGGGACATCTCACAGGTTAGAATTGTAATGCAGTTTATACCTAATAGAAGTAAAGTTGCCTCATAATTAAAAAATGACTTTCTAATAACCAAATACAACACAAGGTTAATGTATGGTGTTTATAATATTCTTTCTTGCTTTAGCATTGAAGCGCACCAATACCTACTGCACATTTCTTTCATCAGCACAATACCTTATAATAACTGACCTACAAAAAAAAAACCCCAAAAAGGACATGCAAAAACCAAAGCAATTTGGAAAGTGACGTGCTTCTGATCTGGCTGTCAACCTGCTTTCAACACTGAACAATGCACAGCATATCAACCCCCTCCCCCACGAAAGCTGGATCTGCCCTTGGCAATTAAACACAGGTCTTTGAAGTTAATTAACTCTCAACCGCCATGAAGTTCATTGTACTCCACATAAGCTGCCTGGTCCCACAAAACCTGATCCAGCTGTGGTAGGGGAATGGGGGCTGATGTGCAAATGGGGCAAACATATGTTAAAGTTAGGAGTGGGCAAATTGTGGATTTTAGTCGGATATCGGATTCGGATATTATCTGGTCAGTATCCGATTGGAATCGGGTCGAATAATTTAGCTCCCAACACCCCCTCTCCCACCCCCACATACATCACTTCATCACACAATAATGCAGTAAAAAATGTTACATTTTTGTCTTAAAATGCTGTCGTCGAGCATCATATGATATTACTTGAAGTTATTTAAGTTTTGCATAACAAACAAAAGCATGTTGGCAATGTCAGGTGATAAACGTGATCTTCAGTCACTAATAATGTCCCCTGCCATGCTAAAGACCCGTTCGCTGAGTACACTTGTCAGTGGAGGTGCTAAATAACTTTTTGCAATCTTTGCTAGAGCCAGGTAATGCACCGAATGCGATTTCCAAAATAGAAGTGCATCTGGGATTGACTTCTTCGGCACAATGCTCCCTGCCAAGTATGAGTCCAGTTCTGTATTTCATTGAGGTGCACCATGAATTGTAGAGCTATAAAATGAAAGGGTACAGGCTATTAGTAAAAAAAGGTTGTGTGACAGAGGGATCCCCACTGCACACGTCATGCTGTGCAGGGCGCCTGGCACAAGTCACCAGGCTGCCCTGCTCAAGGCATGCAAATGGAGCCATAATGACATGCAAATGGTCCCATTTGTGCCTTGCATATCTTATGGCCTCATTTGCATGTCCCCTGCTGAATATCGCGGGTGATGTGCCTAGCGTAACCGCACTTGTGCTGGCTCATCCCTGTGCTCCTTCTCTGTTGCTTGCACCGGCACAGTGCCACTGCGCCATGTGCAGTTTGTGTGGCAAACTTGGCACATTTAATGGTGCTGCGCCATAGTGCATCACCATTGAATATCACCTGGTTCTGGCCCCAGCGCAGCTCATTTGTACTGTGCCCAGGCTTGCGCCACTGCCCAGTGCAGTCTGAATATCTGGGCCCCTGTTTTTTGAGCTGGAGGCAGTTTGACTCATTGAAAGGGTAATGCCTTTGAGAGTAGGACTAATTAGTTACCAGGACAACAGACCTTTGCTTTCACAAAGACAAATAAAGCATGACCACTCCTTTCACTGTTTAAGGTGTGTGGCAGAATCCATTAGCCACCCCCAACCCCAGGAAGTCAGAGAAGAGCCAAGTGCTAGGGAAGTCTTTCTTCCTTGTCCACTTTGGCAACTTCCTGATCCTGTCTTCATGTAACTCTCCATTTGCCTCAGTGATCACTGAGTAGCAATGACTCCTTTCACCTTTTGTAATGCACCTGTTATTAAATTGCCTTAAGTTATTTTACGTTTTTTGAGAATACATGTGCAGTAGATATGAATAACACAGACACACACACACACACACACACACACACACACACACACACACACACTACAGGGATTTCAATAATATTTTTATTACACAGAATTCTGAACAATTACCATGGGTTCATGATTGCTAGCAGGGAATTGTGGCGAGCAAGAGGTAAAAGGCATTTAAGGTATCTCATGATTAGAATTACATCACATACTTAATATCACAGTCTGTGACAAACTCTAAAACAGTCTTTTTTTTTGGGGGGGGGGCTGCATGGCTCAGAGTGCATGCTGCACATTATAAAGAAATGCCATTTTTTTGGTACCCAGCCATGGTGTTTATAGTAAATACGCTGTCCTTGGCAAATACTGAGAGAGAGTGAAGTACTAGTAACATATTGATAAATTGAATATGGTTAAAACAATATATCTCCTGTACTGATCACACTGCTTGGTCAGCTGTTCCCAAAGAGCCTCTGCTCCATTCACTCTGTCCTCTTCACATTTTGTCGTTCAGTAATAAAAAGGCCCCAACTGTACTGGGGCAAGAGCCTCATTGACACTGAGACAGCCTCTGGCAAGTACCTGGCACTATTACCATTTTGTGAATTGGAGGAAACAGTTCACACAACCTATTATTTCAATCTATTAAAATTCTGTTATGTTATAAAGTTGCCACAACCTAAATATTCAGTAAGCATTTCCATATGTGATCACCTCACCCTAAAAACAACTGTTCTGCATAACACATTCAATCTAAATAGCTTATTGAATAGTCTAAGACCATAGCAAGATATGAGGTTGTTGAACTGTCTAGTTGTTGCCGTGCTGGTAATGAGAATGAAGCACTGAACATCACAAAGAAATTCATCTGAAACCCTCATTACTGGCTCAAGTGATCTCCTCCCCAATGTCTTTTGTTCTGAGCACACAAACTACTTGGGCGGACTCAAATATTAAAACTTGATCAGACACAAATATACATTATTTAGACTAATCTTCTCTAACCAAACCACTAGTGAAGGAAGATGTGCCGACTGCTGACAGGATGTATTGGATGTGTTGGAGACGAACACTGATAGATTTATTATTGAACTGAATGTGGACAAACCTAAAGTTGAATTGGTGGAAGGGTTTGGGATGTACATGCTAGATACTGTACAGTAAGTGGTAGAAGGGAAGCATTAGAATTTCAAAGTTTGCTGGTATGTGCAGTATAACTTCCCATTTATTTTTTATTTTATTTATTTAGCTTTTGTTGACCGGGTAAGTGCACTAGACAAATCCTGCCTATTTTCAGGCACGACCCGGGGGAGGGGAATACAGATGAATGCCCACTGATCTTGAACCAGATTAAACTGTTGGTGGTATTTTTAGTGAATGAGGGAAATTTGGCCAGGACACCGGGGAAATTCCCCTACTCTTTTCGATAAGTGCCATGGGATCTTTAACATCCACCTGAACTACCACCAATCCAGGCAGATGGGACCTCGGTTTAACGTCTCATCCGAAAGACGGCACCTCAGAAATGCAGCACCCCTCTCATGCTGCATTACAGTGTCAGTACTGGGATATTAACGCAAGTGCCAGATGTGGGAACTGAACCCACAGCCCTCTGATCTCCCGGCCTCAGAGGCGAGTGTGCTGCCTACTGAGCCACTGACACTGCTAATTGGCTAATTGGCTAATTGGCCATTGGCTAATTAGTGGGAGGAGGCATAACAGTAAATTCTAAATCTGAGTCACTATGGTGTCAAATAGTTTATGCTTAATTTACTTGCATTCTTTATCACAGTGAATAAATGCTTATATAATGTATTTAGAATGTTGATTAACCTCTGAAATCGGCAAGTTTACAAACCTGTAAACCCACTGACATGACGTCAAGTCAGTGGGTTTACAGAAAAGAATGTCATCGATACGTTGCATTCCACAAAGAATGCAATCACTAGTTTCAGCAAATTATTCAAACTGCATTCCAGTCATAGCAGTTTACAGTCACTGAGACTAGCGATCGCGATGTCGGGCTCACAGCTTTTTTTTCTTTACCCACTTACATACCTTGCTATTTCCACCACGAAGCTCCTCTGCTAATCCGGATGTCTGGGCTAAATAACGTGATCTCCCACAGGTTCCCTGTCAAGAGTGTGCCACCTTGACCTCAACAGGTCAACCGGATGGTCCCCTGCTCATTTTTTTTCTCATTGTCTGTGACAAACGTGGCTAACACACTATAAAGATAATCAAGACATAGGTGATAACCACTACGAAGGTCACTTTTGTTGTTATTAGAAAACGCAAACCCCTCAGCTGCGTTTCGAGGTTTACTATTTCCCTAGCAACAACTCGAGGTGATTACACCATGGTTATCACCTATGTGTTAGCCATTATCCTATATGTTGTTTACCAAGTCACTATTATGAAAACACAATCGAATGGTCACCAAAAACTGAGAAATGCAGGCCAATATGCAGTGCAGTGTGAAAACTGCCTCTTTCAGTGGCTCTGTTTTCATATAGATGGGGGAATGGGGTCTTGGGGACAGTATACAATTATTTAGCTTCCATTCATCTTTTTTCAAAAGTATTATATTTTTTGGTGTTTCAGACTATGGAAAGAAAGCCATGCATATAGATTAGCATGCATGTGCATTTGGGCATAGTAAATGAAACATATCTAAGAGTTGGACCTATTGGGGAGCAAAAGAGGGGGGATGGGGAGGTTGGCCTATGGGTCAAGGGGAGAGGGTGGGATACTTTGTGGTGGTTGGGGGAGTGACCAATGATATGTCCTACTACTGCATGGAAGAGGTCTTAAGTTGGGAAGATGAATGCTTTATTTTATTTTGGGGCACACACAGTTTGAGAGGGGTAGGTGTAAGTATAGTTTTGCCCACCCACCCCCCAAAAAAATAAAACATTCATTTAGAAAACAAGCTGATACTGCATTCCTGGCAGAGATTCGGTTAGAAAAAGTTTCTGTCAACTAAGCTGTTAACAATTGAAAACATTCCTCAATAAATAATATTCAGAGACAGAGAGCATGAAGAGGGTCTCATTTGCTCTCTCTCTCTCTCTCTCTCTCTCTCTCTCTCTCTCTCTCGCTCAACTCCAAACCAGCAGCAGGAGCTGTTTAGTAATCAAGACTTGGTGTGAATCAGAGTCAGTGGTTTATTAAAGGAGATAGGAGAAGAAAACACATAAGATCAGTCTTAATTGTTCAGATTTTCTTAGCTGTGCGGTGAAACTTCTCATTCCATAGGTTTGTGTTGATTGTCATCGGGTGGGGTGGATGGTTGAGATGATGGCCCGACTAAAAAATCAATAATTAATCAATGCATATTAGTATTTAGTGCCTTTGTTTTAATTTACACAGATAACCACTATGAGAATTGAACTCTTGACTGGCAGTTTGAGTTTTTCACACAATGTGTGTTTGGGATTTGGGGGTTGGAGCAGGAGTGGGAGCGGAAGTGGGCAGGTTGTTTATGTCTATTCCTGGAGGGAGCCCATAATTAACTTAGGAAAGGGCCATAGCAAGTGGTGGAATAGTTTGTCCCAATTGACATACTGCCTTCATAATCACCTCTGCCCCAGTTGCCTAGTAAGTGAAGTGTCACAATCTCCTCCAGGCCAGAAATGAACTGCAATATAGAGGCACAGACATCAGTAATTTCATGGGAGTTATTATTTTTTCTTATTTATTCATTTGATGTCCTTTGATCCAAATGTCATTGTTTCTGAACTCTGTAACCCCCCCCCACAAAGACACATACACATATACGTAAAACTAATAAAATCAGCATTATTCAGTCTTATCTAGTAACCCACCATCACACTTCTACCAGTTCTTTTTATTTTAATATTTATTTCCATTTACATATCTGAATGTACCTGCTCCCACACACTTGCCTGTGATTCCATAAAAAGTAAACTCTGTAGGCTAGTTGCCTTGCTCCATTTTCTAGCACATGGCTTTGGGTTCTCTCATGGATAGATAAACCCTTCCCCTCCTGACCCCATCCATGGCTACTGAACCTCCTAACTCACCCAAGCCTGTCATGTGCATCCCTTCCCTTCCATACTCAGACCCAGTGTTGGTCGTCCAGTATTGCACACCCGTCTCCAACACTTCCAGCAGCCCTCAGTCTCTGGTTACACTTCATGAATGAGCCGTACTTGTGCAAGTATGCACTGATTCATTCATTTCCATTCCAGATGGGCAACTGCCTGAGGTAGCCAGCTTTGGACTGTGCTTGTCACTCTCTCTGTATTTTGGGCCAGTGGTGGTTGGGGAGGGGGAACATTTGAAGAGCTATCCTGCTAGTGATAGGGCATTTGTGATTGTGGGGTTGGGACACTAGCACAGAGGTAATAAATTACCATTTACAATTAGTCAAATTTGTGCTCAGGGTGGGGGGTTGCGTTACACTCCTCGCCAAGTATTATGTACTTTTTAACAGATAGTAATCTGCAAATCAACTGTCCTGTGCTTGAAACAGGGTGGGTCCACCAGCCACTGATGTGAACATTCCCTAAATTTACACACAGCAGGAATGGATATGGTAGATATTTCTACCCACTGTATAACCTGTGCTGAAAATTATGGCATATGTTCAGGCTGGTTGTTGGACAGCTAGTTTCCAGTTAATAAATATGTAAAAATTAGGCATATATTCCTGTGTGACTATTACATGCCATGTGACAGAATTAGTCTCTACCACACTAGGACTGAATGTTTGGCATCAGGCACCACCCACCGATCTCCACCACTTACAACTGCCTTCAGTCTGTGGTTACACTACCTTGACTCATTTTCTTAAAGATGTAACCCTCCAGTACCCTATTTATGCATCTTAGATATTTCCAGGTTTTCATCGTAACTCATCTTACTCTCCTCTCATCTAGGATATACATATCAAGGTCTCCCAAATGCCTCCTAACATGACTTTTAATGATGGCCCCGGACCATCTTTGTTGTCCTTCTCAGAACTGGCTCCACCCTGCATGGATGCATATCATTTGGGATGCTTTGACTGTGTAGAAAAATACAGACACAGAATTCAAAATGTGTGAAATGAACCTGACTGTATATTTTTGTGTGACTTTTTTTTGTAATGAGCACAATTCCAAGATGAAAAGGACATCACCAGAATAGCAGCAGAAAACATGTTCTATAAGAACAACCACTGCAGCTAGCCCCACTCGTCACCCACCACTCCAACTACAGCAAATCACAATACTGGTTAGTCTATGCATCCAGACAAATATTCTAAAAGGAATCACAGAATCAAATTTGGGAACAGACTCAACATAATGATAAGCTTTATGGGTCACAAAGAACATTATTTAACTCTATAACAAAAGTCTGTCATTCATATCAGTAACAAGTTTGTTGGTAGGTTACACTGACACTAGAGATCCGCATACTAAGATGGGTCCTGCTAGAGTTAGCACTAATGTATGGTAACGCTCAATCTGAAAACATTTGCATAGCCTTTTATCTGAAACATGCTTACATGTTGCTGGCACTACCAGCTATCATTAAGATCATGTCTGGCTGTCCTATATTGTATAAAAAGTGCAGTGTAAGTACAGGTAGCTGGTGCGTTGTTTTTGTAGACTAGCAGCAACTACAGTAGATCATAGTCCCTGTCAAAGTAACCCAGCTGAGGCAGCTAGTTTCTTTTGTGAAGGAGGTTGCAAACGCAAAACACAGTAAACAAACAAAAATGACAGTAATGTTTTCACGAGTACTGAAAGTACAGTAGCACCTAACACTTGAGCATACAACCCCCCTCAAAAAAGCACAAAGCACATGGCACTGATCATTCATCCCTGCTCCTACACGAAGAACCTATTGTCTCAATAAGCGGTAGCATAAACCGCATCAGTACAGCATCCCTCACTAAAATGAATGAGGTACAATAACAAATGTAATTTATGGCTCCCAGACCATTTGTTATAGTGAGGGGCTACTGTATTATATGGGTAACCCCCTATTGTGCACAGATTTCAGTAGCAAGTCTGAATTTTATACAGTTCATTTTTAACAAAAAAACAAAACAAAAAAAACATGACAAGGAAGATTGGGATTCAGCCGTATAGCGTGAAAAGCATCACAGATCATGCACGAACATGGCATCGCTTTACACAAACAATAACAGTGCGAGAACCATTCAAGCTTAAAAACATAAATTCACCGGCTGGGTGGTGCTGAGGGTTGAAGCACTGGATGCCACACATTGCGCCACGCCGGCAACCAGCATTCGAGAATGAGCATGGGTCATGGAGGGTCAGCAGGAGGAAATGGATTGAGCATCCAGAGGACAGCTCTCCTTCTCCAGGGAGGGGGGAAGGTTTGGCAGACAGTGCCAGTCTGACCCCTAGCGGTGTCTGGGGACTGGCACACTGATGGCACATGATGGGGGGGTTGAGAGCTGTGCAGATGCTTGATGGCGGCATGCACAGGAGTGTGTCTGGTGCCATCACAGTCGTTATTGCATGTGTCACCCCAGCAACACTGGAATGCCAGGAGAATTGCCTGCAGATGATGATGGGGGAACTCGTAGGCCTTGCACCTGGCTAGCCACAGCACAGGAACAAATTATCCAGTCTCGGAGGGGAGGGCCCCCCTCTCTGACCCCACTGGGGGGGTAAGTTCTGGGACCACTACTATGCTGGCTGGTGGATGCCGGGGTGATGAGGCTGGGGTTTCCCCAGATCAAGTGGGCTGTAGGGGCAGGATTATAAACAATCAAAAAAATAAATAAATAAATAAATAAAAACACAAATTCATTTGCAAGGATACAATCGCTGTGGCATCAGACTCAGAAAAATATCAACATTTCTGTGGAGTAAGACAAAAAAAGAAAACTCTTGTCAGCGTCTGTCAGTCAGCAGAGCATCGCCCCTCCCCCCCACACACACACAGTGTTCAAAACACCACCATACATTACAACAGAATACTTTTCAGAGCTATTACTGCTTCCGATCTTTATTTCTGGGCAAAATGCTATGGTCATGAATTTTTTTTTTAACAGTGTAATTAAAAAGTTACTTGCTCATTCAGAGTCACTGGTGTCCATGATGACTGCTACTTGCCTGCGCTTTTCCACTTTTGAGTAGAGTGTTTCACCAGGGATAAAGGACAACCAAGGAATGGGCTGGAGTAGAACAGCGAAACTGTCTAGGGAGGTCAAATCATGGAAAGCTATGTGTGCAAATGCCAGGAACCTTGGCAGCAAGATGAAAGATCTGGAGGCTGTCATGGTGCAGTCAGACCTGGACATTGTGGCCATCACTGAAACCTGGTGTAATGATAACCATGACTGGGAGATGGCCATACCTGGCTACAACATATTCAGAAGAGACAGAGCAAGCAGGAAGGAAGGAGGAGTGGCACTGTATGTGAAAAATGACATAAGGGCCACAGAGATCCAGGAGGAACAAAATTGGGGAGAGATACTGTGGGTTAAGCTGGAAAGGAAAATGGGGACAGCCATTCACACAGGTGTGGTCTATAACCCCAGCTCAGGAGGAAGAAACAGATAGGGAACTGATGCTAGCCATCCAAAGGATGGCAGACAAGGGTGAGGAAGTACTGGTTGGAGACTTCAATATTCCAGATGTGGACTGGAGCATCCCAGCAGCAGCATCAACTAGGAACAGATTTATCCTGGACTCCCTTCAGGGTGCCTTCCTCAAGCAACTGGTCATGGAACCAACTCGGCAGAAGGCAATACTGGACCTTGTGCTCACAAACAGGGATAGTGTGATGGGGGTAACAGTGGGGGAGCACCTAGGGAACAGTGACCACCAGTCATTGTGGTTTGAAATCACAGAAAGAGCAGAACCAAACCACACAAAAACACGTATCCTGGATTTTAGGGGGGCAGACTTTGGGAAAATGGGGAGATACTTAAAAAGAGGCATTAAGGGAATGGGACAGAATCAGGGTTGAGGAACAGTGGCAGTATTTAAATGGGATTACAAGAACAACAGAATTATGCATTAAGCAGGTTAGCAAGAGGAAAAGGAAGAGGAGACCATTATGGTTTTCCAAAGAGGTAGCAAAGAAAGTGAAAGCCAAAAGATTGCATTCAGGCAATACAAAAGACACAGGCAGAAGGGGATAGGGAGAAATCGCAGGAGAAGCAAGGGAGGCAGGGAGGTCAGTAAAGGAAGCCAAAGCTCAGACAGAAGAGCACATTGCAAAATCAGTGGGTAGAGGGACACAACCTTTACAGGTACATAAGTGAAAAAGAAAGACAAAGGGAGGGATAGTGAGACTGAAGGGGGAGGATGGGGTTGCGTGGAGGATGACAACAGTAAGCTGACATATTGAACAGGTATTTCTGCTCAGTCTTTACTGAGGAAGAGGAGGGTAATGAGTCTGAAGGGAGTACAAGGGTGAGAATGGTGCAGAAATGGACACAAGTCCCTTTACACGAGAAAGGGTCCTGAAGGAACTAGAAGTAATAAGAGCTGATAAGCAATGGGGCCAGATGGGGTGCACCCCAGGTCCTTAAAGAACTAAGAGAGGTGGTGGCTGAACCTCTGGCTATCCTGTTTAGCCGATCACTGGAAACAGGGGAGGTACCCAAAGACTTGAGGACAGCAGATGTAATCCCCTTATACAAAAGTGGGAACAAAGAGGAAGCAGGGAACTACAGATCAGTCAGCCTCACCTCGGTAGTGGGGAAGATCATGGAAGCACTACTGAAGGAGAGATTGGTGGAACATCTGGTTGTCAATGGACCCAAGGTAGCATGGTTTCACCATGGGGAGGTCATGTCAGACCAACCTCATTGAATTTTTTGACTGGGTGACTAGGGAGGTAGATCAGGGGAGAGCAGTGGACATGGCCTATCTGGACTTCAGCAAGGTCTTTGACACTGTGTCACATAGAAGACTATTACACAAACTGGGGAATATGGGTGTGGGCAGGACAGTAGTGTGGTGGGCAGGTAACTGGCTGGGTGGCAGGACACAGAGGGTGGTGGTAAATGGCTGTCACTCCACAGAGGGAAGAGTGACCAGTGGGGTACAACAGGGATCAGTGCTGGGACTGGTCCTATTCAACATCTTCATCAGTGACATTGCGCAGGACCTAGAAGGCAGAATTTCACTGTTTGCTGATGACACAAAGCTCTGTAACAGAGTAGACACACCAGAGGTGTAGACAGAATGAGAAGGACCAGCAGAAACTTGAAGAATGGTCAGGGGTTTGGCAGTTGAAATTCAATGCAAGGAAGTGCAAGATAATGCATATGGGACACAAAAACCCTAGCACAATATATCAGTTGGGGGGTGAGGATATAGCATGCACCAAGCAGGAGAGGGATCTTGGGGTTATCATCTCTGATGAGCTCAAGGTAGGAAAACAGTGTGACAAGGCAGCAGGTAAAGCAAATAGGATGCTGGGATGTATAGGCAGGGGTATCACCAGCAGGAAAAGGAGGTCATAATTCACATACAAGACACTAGTGAGGCCCCACCTGGAGTACAGTGTACAGTTCTGAGACCATACCCACGTAAGGACAAGAAAGGGTAGAGAAGGTTCAGAGGAGGCAACAAAGATGGTGCATGGATTGCATCACAAGTCCTATGAAGACAGGTTGAAGGAACTGAACATGTACTCCTGGAGGAGATAAGGAGAGAGGGATAGATAGATACAAGTATCTTACAGGAGGAACAGTGTGCAGGAATACACTATTTTTAAGTGAAAAAGATGTTCCAGGACTAGAGGGCATGGATGAAGTTGGAGGAGGACGATTCAGAGGAAGCATGAGGAAGAATTTCTTACAGAACAGGTGGTGGACAAGTGGAACACCCTGCCAGAGGAAGTGGTGGGGGCTGAAACAATCATGGGATTTAAGAATGCATGGGATTGACATAAAGGAATTCTGGAGGTCAGGGGTAAGGGACAACAGACTTCTAGGAAAACATAAACTGAACTTACAAGCTCAAATGGGCAGACTGGGTGGGCCATAGGCCCTTATCTGCCAACACTGTCTATGTATCTATGTATCTATGTATTAACTGTGACTCCTTGCTGAAAAACACAATGTTCAACAAAAGATATTTGGAAAGGCAACCTTTCAGTTGGGAGGCTGTTTTGACGCTGGACAAGAATTGATGTAGTTCCTCTTTTTGTTCAGTCGTGAGCTGTCTCTTTGGAACTGACACTAGGCTGAGTTTTTGAAGTTAGAGCCGAGAAGATTAATGAATGTCTCTGCTGTTTTGACCCAGAGATCACACTGTAATTATTAATACTCTGAATATTTTGATGTCCAGACATTTGTGCCACTTCTGTGGGAGGGACGTTATGAGCTACTAATGCCTGAATAGATGTTTTCCTGGTGGAGTGATTTGTTATTTTTTTTACTTTCAGACAAATCAGTGGACATTTTCATTTTCTTCATCATATTTATAATTGTGTTTTCTCCTATGTTTATTTTTCTATACCACAAGGAGACTCCTGGCTTAAAATTTATGTTGGGGACCAAATAAAAAGGTGCATCGGGGGTATTCATTGCTTGTGGTCCTTGTGAAGCATATTTAAGATAGGCAGAGATTGGGTCCCTTTCTCTATTGATGGCATTCTCGTACATGCAGGGTTTAACAGGCCTAATGTCCCTTGGATTTTCACCAGAATGAGTCTTTGTCTGTCACTCGTTACACTCTGAGGCTGGGCTATTCAAAGCAGTTGCACATGGCGCAACTGAGTTGAGCAGGCACAAGTGTGGACTTGTGCCAAGGAGAGATATTCAGTGGAAGCCATTGTGCAGTGCAAATCTCATTGCACTAATGCACAACTATAATGAATGCATGCACAAGAGCAGGGGGCATGCCCATGACTATTTGGTGCAGTGTGATATTCAACCATGGAACCATGGCGTAAGTGCGGAGCAAAACCTGGATGCACTGAGCAGACTTGAGCCTGTAAATACAGGGCGCAAGCACACAGACAGCAATTGCACCAGGCGAGAGAGAGAGAGAGTGTGGCAAGAGACGTTGGACAGACAGACAAACAGACAGAGCAAGGGAGACAGAGCCAGTGAGGCACAGAGTGACTGTCACAGGTAGCCACAAGGGTAGAGGGACAAAGGGGGCTGTGGAGAGTGAGTCAGGGGCTGAGAGAGCAAGAGGGACAGGCAGGCATAGTGTCATGCAGTGCACCAGGGTGGCATACAGCCCACAGCAGCTGACCACCCAGGGGAAGACAGGACATCAGGGGCCATGGATAGTGCACCCTTCCTAATGGAGGCTGTAATGAGGGGTGTGAGGGGGCAGGAGGAACAGTGATGTGGCTGTGGAAGGGCCCATCGGTGGTATGCCCGGAACAGGTGGTACCGTGCCCACACCACCTTTGAGAACTACACAGATATAGAGATTGTGGGATGGTACCACCTGAACAGAGCCATTCTTAGGCAGCTCTGTGAGCTGTGCAGTGAGGAGATGCAGGCACCCACAAGACGGAGCCATGCAATGACTGTGGAGACCAAGGTGACAGCTGTCATGTGCCTGCTCGCCACGGGCACTTTTCAACAGGGGACACCACAGGCATAACCCAGTTGGCCACGTCACTCCTTCTCACATAGTTCCTCAACGCTCTGCTGCCACATGCTGTGGAATACATCCATTTCTCCAGCACACAGGCGGAGTGTACAGCAACCATGCAGGACTTCCACAGGGTAGCAAGCACATCTGACATGCTTGGGGCCATTGACTATACCCATGTGGGCATCCACATGCCACCTGGCCCTGAGGGTGTGGCCTATATGAATAAGAAGGAGTTCCCAAGTGTGAACTGCCAGGAAGTGTGAGATGCCAAGGGGCGCATCACCAATGTCTTTGCCACACACCCTGGAAGTGCACATGATGCATTCATCTGGCACAGCACTGTGCTGTGCCACAGGATCGAGCATGGGGACATCCCCACGGACCACCTAGTGGGTGAATATGGGACAGGCAAGGGGTGCCGGGCAGAGCAGGACATGGGATGGGGGAGGGCAGAGTGGGTGTGCTGGCGAGGGTGCCAGGGACAGACAAGGGGCACAGCAAAGGAGGACACAGGGCTAACCATGTCATTATCCACACAGGAGACAGTGCCTATCCACTGAAGACCTGGCTGCTCATCGCACAGGAGCACTATGGTTCACACAGGTAGGTGGCACCAAGGCCATGCACTGGCCACACACACACACAGGTACAGCATACAGGCAGGGTCATGCATGGCAATGGGCATGCACACACAGAGGCATGGTGCAGGGGTAGGGAAGTTAGTGGCACACATCTACACCCAACTGCACACAGCAGCAAACAGCAACACACACATGCACCCACGCGCCCAGCTGATGGCTAGTGGTGGAGATCAGATGCATTGCACCAGTGCACAGGTGCAACCGGTGTAGAACTGTCCTCATCACACCCACTCCACGCAGGCCAGTGGCCTGGCAGTCATGCACACAGCCAGCATGCGGCATGACACAGAGGTGCCAGAACAGTGGTATGCACACACACACATACACTGCCCATGCATGCACAGGGCAGCAGCTGCAGACTGCGGTCAGGGTGGCACGCACATCAGGGCCGCCGCGTGGAACCATGGCCACTGTGACCATGGGGGCGACTGTGCCAGGGATGATCGGCAGGCACAGCTTGCTCATTGGCCAAAGGGGATGTTTGCAACAGCCACCCAGGGGTTGTACTGTGGGACAGCGACCGGGTCTGTGCAATGGTGTGTAGGTGCCCAAACAGGCCTGCCCCTGGCATGCCTGGGATGCCAACAGCAGAGTCCAGCATTGACAGGGAGAGTGTTGCCCAATGCCGGGATCATGGGGTGGACAGTGCACTACGTGGTGGCTGTGGTGGCTGGCCACGCCCTGAGGCAGCCAGCAGTGCAAGGCCATCTGTGATTGCATTGGCTATGTGATCCTGGGATGCGGTCGTGTCCTCTTGCAAGCACTGTATAGTCACCAGGAGCTGTGCAGTGCCCCTCTCACACTGCTCAGCTGCCTGGTGCACCTCTTCATGCAGTGCCTGCACCCCAGTGGCAAGCAGCACCTGTTGCTCCATTGAGGCCCACTGCAAATGGGTATGCTCTGCCAATGGGTCGGTGCCCAGGGGAACCTGGGTGGGGTGCCGACTCTCCTGTGGTGAATGACCACTCTGCACAGTCCCCCGCTCATCTGGATGCTGCATAGTGGGGTCCCCATGGGGTAAGTCCCTATCAGGTGCCCTGGCAGCAGACCCCATGTCCTGCTGCCCTGTGGCCCCTGCTGCCTGCTGCCATTGCCCATCCAGCCGTTGAATGTTGCCCAGCGCCAGTGCAACCGCACTGCCACCACCACATTGCACTGCTGTGGCAGTGCACACAACAGCACCCGCAGTGGTGGCGGGCAGCTGTCCCACAGCTGTCAGGTTGCTGGGCGCACTGCCTGTGATGGTATCTGGTATGGGCGTCTCCCTCACAATACCACCCATGCAGTCTAGGATTATGGTCAGGTTGTCATCGATGTCAGACCCCACCCCGATCTATGTCTCCACGCAGAGGATGCCGAGACTGCGGAGCACGTAAATTCGCTCCCGTCAATTCACTCCCAGAAAATGCACTCCCGACAATTCGCTATTGTTTTTTTCACTCCTGTTGCAATTCGCTCCTGGTCAATTCACTCCCACTAATGTTTTTATGCATCTGCATCATGTATCCCTCTGCTTGTTAACCTGCATTAACTAAGAATATATTTAAGTAAGGATAGATACACGTGATTCAACATGGCAGTCACGCTGGACCAGCCTTTGGCACCTCGTAGTGCTTTGTAGCACTTTTAGTATTTGTTTGTTTGTTTACTTTTATTCAGCAGTCTTTTTTAGCTCTGCTGTTTTACGCTGGCTTTTTTGTCATTTTACGGCTGTTCATTGTACTGTCGGCTGTTTGCTGTGACTGCCGGGCGGTGTGGAACGAATCGAGCGGTGGGGGTCTACACTAAGCTACATGTTGATTTCGTTGTGGCTTGGTGTTCTGTGATCGGACATTGTTTTGCTGGTGATTTTGCTACTGCCAGTGATTTTACTGTGGAATAACCCCTGCCAGCTGTGGATTTAACATTTTCCACACTGCAGAGAAGGGAGCAGTTTTGTGGAGGAGCTGTACCCTCGCTGGATGCGGTGAGGACATACAGAGCCAGGGAGTTTAGGGATCGGTTCCTATTCCCATGACTTGTTTCTTGAACATTTGTGCCTTTGGGACAGCGCTTTGGACACACTGATTTGTGATGTTTGGCAGCCTAATTTTTCGGTTTTGCTCTTTGGTCTCCTCGCCTCATATCTGAAGGGTACTGTAAAGTGGATAAATGGACTGTCTATCATCGCTGTGTGACTTTGGACTCTATATTTGGATACAGTGTCTGAAGATTCTTCAGTTTGATGAAGAATCAAATTTTATTGTGGAAGTATCGCAAGTCTTTGATTGGGAATGATTGCTGATGCTATTTGAAGTACTGTGAGTGTGGGCTCTGATTCCTTGATCAGTCCCACTTTCCTTGGGATTTTTACTTTATATTGTTTGGTCTGAATATTAATATTGCTTGGGGAAGCAGTCTTCTAGCAGTGCCCTTGGTTGTGGAAAGTTCTTTACCCCCCCCCCCATATTTTGCCGGGGTTGTGCGGTCTGGGACCGAGCAGGAGTTCCCCCCATTTTCTTCCCAAGGAGTTGGGGGTCATTGAAGGGCTCCTAAGCTGTGCCGGAGTCAGCCTGATTAGTCCGGCCTCAGATCAGCTGTAGCTGCAGGCCCCGTTTGCACATAGCATCTGATTAGGCAAGTTGGGGGTTGTTGGGGGGGGGGGCCTATACCCTGTGGCTTGGCCTGTGGATATCTTTGGCCTATTTGAGACTGCTTCTATTATATGGACCTACATTGAGTTTGTACATCGTTTTGAGTAATGACCTTTGACTTGTTACTGGATCTTGGGACCATCTGAGAAGGAAAGTGTGGGTGGTGAGAGGGCCTCACTAGCCTTAAATTATTGGATTCTGGACAAAATTTAACCACCGTTGGCAGTGAGAGCACCAAAAATTTCGAATGGATTGCTGATACTGTGTTTTTGTTGTATGTTTTTCTCCTATTTGTTGTGAGAGGACCTTTAGGAAAAAACTTGTTTGAATTTTATTCTGTTTCTCCTTTCCCATCCTCAGTACTGTGAGAGAGTCCTGGGGCTGGGAAGTTAAATTGGTTTTGTTAAGTTGTTCTTATTGTAGTTAAGTTTAACAGTTATGTTTGTTTTATTATTTTTCTTTTACTATTGATTTGTATTGGTTGTCCTCCTCCAAGACTTGTGAGAGATTTCTCAGGAGGGCGATCTCTTTGGGTTTTATTATTTTTGGGGTATAATTTAGGGTGTGTTAAATTAGTAGTTTGGCAATTTTAGGTATCTAGTTGGATTGAACCTCATAAGGGGTTGACTTTTAGGAGTACGATATTTTGTTTTTAAATTGCTTAGTTTTGAGTGTTGGGAGGTTGTGGATTTATGAGATGTGTTTGCCTGTTACCCCCCCCCTCCCGGTCGTGTGCTACTCAGCCTCCGCTCTCCACTCCCTCCGCCCTTTCCATACCCCCCTCTGTTTTTTCTATCTGTATTGTCGGCCCTATATGTGGTGCCCGTGGAGGGGAAGGGTGGGGGTGAACTGTGGAGGCGAGTGGAGCGGGGTGCTCTCATTAAGGTGATTAAGCCCAGGAGATGCCCTGGGGTGAAGTGGAGCTCAGAGCATGGACCAGTTTGTTTGGTCCCCATACCCAAGGGCACCATCATTAGTGATGGGCAGGTAGTGAGGGCAGCCCAGAAGTTTTGTCCAACCCGGGCGATGTTGTGCAATGCCAGATCTGTCCGGAACAAGACTGCTGTGATTTCAGATCTTGTTGGCTTGACAGATCTGGCTTGCATCACCGAGACCTGGCTGGATAATAATGCAGGACCAATACTGGAGGCCACAATTCCAGCCGGGTATACGGTGATACACCACCCGAGGTTGGACCGTTGGGGGGGGGTTGCGGTCTGTTTTAAGACTGATTTGGCACTCACTAGTGTTCCAGTTGAGGAGACCATCTCTTTTGAATGTGCTGTTGTAGCAGGTGTGGGCTATCGAATTGCTCTCATCTACCGTCCACCTGTAGATGAGAAGCAATTCCTTAAGGAAGTAGTGGACTTCATTGTCGACGTGGCTTTTGAGTCTCCCAGGCTGATGGTCCTGGGTGACTTTAATACATGGATCGACGATGAACTCTCGCAATTTGGACAACAGTTCCTCCAGTTAATGGATTTACTGGGCCTAACACAGGTGGTTACTACTGCTACACACAAAGGTGGCCATTCTCTTGATTTGGTCTTCCTCCTGGGGATCGAGGCTTCGGACGTGGGGGTAGAACTAGTCGGTTGGTCCGATCACTACACTGTGAGATTCAATTTTGGCACCCCACCTTGTAGGCTGACCCCTGTGGAGATGGTCAAGTACCGCCCTTTGAGGAATATTTCTTCCAATGGCCTTGCTGTGGTCCTTGACCTATCACAACTCCCTGTACATTACAGTGATCCAGAAGTGCTGGTTGTGGCCTATAATAATGCCATCACCTCTGCCCTGGATTCTATTGCTCCAGTTCGTGTGTGTCCTCTCTCCCTTCGATCTCGGGCTCCATGGTTTGATGGGGCCTTGAGGGAGTTGCGGCGACTTGGATGCAGGTTAGAATATTGTTGGCGGAAATATGGCCTAGATGCCGACCACCTTAGACTGTTAGAACATTATCAACTCTATCAGTCAGAAATCTCTCATAAGAAGGCAGAGTTCCTGTCCAGGGAAATTTCTGCCACTCAGAACCGACCAGCTCAGCTGTTCAGAACTGTAGACAGATTGTGCAACCCAACCTGTCTACAGCTCCGTAGAGCATTTTCACAATTACAGTGTGATGAGCTTGCTCGGTTCTTTGCTGATAAGGTGGCTGACATTAGGTCACAGATCCACTCGACATGTTCTATGCAGGTTGCTATTGGTCAGAACCTGGTCACCACCCCTTCATTTTCCTGGAGTACCTTCGACCGCCCGGAAATCATGGATGTTATGTGGATTGTCCAAGGATTGCGCCCTACCTGCTGTAGTTTAGATCCAGGTCCTACTTCCCTAATTTTGGGGTGGGGGGAGTCCATTTCCCTGGTTCTAGCACAGATAGTCTGGTGTTCCCTTGACTCGGGTGAATATCCCTGTTCCTTGAAAGAGGCAGTGGTGACACCCTTGTTTAAGAAAGCATCTTTGGACCCAGACTGTCTTGCCAACTACAGGCCTATCTCGAACCTCCCTTTGTGAGGAAGGTGATCGAGAAAGTAGTGGCTGCCCAATTGGAGAAACATTTGACCATTCATAGCATCTACGAACCTATCCAATCAGGTTTCCGAAAGAGGCACAGTACCGAGACTGCGCTGGTTCGGGTGCTCAATGATCTCCTGATGGTGAGAGACCAGAGAAAATGTTCCATTTTGGTACTATTAGATCTGTCATCAGCATTTGACACCATTGACCATGGGGTCCTACTTAAGTGCCTGAGATGTATTTGTAGGCTTTCTGGGATTGTTCTCAGATGGTTCACTTCATACCTCACCGGAAGAACCGAGAGGGTGGTGTCAGGGTTTTTTTCTTCTGATCCCATCTCTCTATTTGGTGGGGTTCCTCAGGGCTCTATATTGTCCCCCATGTTGTTTGCGGTGTACATGCTTCCCCTCGGAGACATTGTGAGATGGTATGGGCTGAGGTTTCATTGTTATGCGGATGATACCCAGCTATACCTGTCCTTTGCACCCGACCAGGAAGGAGCTATCTTGGTATTTAACAGCTGCCTAAATGAAATCCAGGACTGGATGAGGTCCAGCTGGCTGAAGTTGAACTCTGGAAAGACGGAGGTGTTGGTATTGGATCCGGATCGCCAGATAGGGAGACCTGGGGCCGGCTCCCCATCTGGATTGTTTTTTGAGGATGTCGAGCTACAGGTCTCTGAATGGGTGTGAGACCTGGGGGTGATATTAGATGCGGGGCTGACTCTTCAGTCCCAGGTGTCAGTGGTGGTTACGTCATCCTTCTACCATCTAAGAAACATCGCTAGGATTAACCAACTTTGATCCATGCCTTTGTGACCTCATGCCTAGACTACTGCAACTCACTTTACTTTGGGCTTCTGGGGGTTGATATCCGCTGCTTGCAGCTGGTGCAGAATTCCGCAGCTCGGGTGTTGATGGGTACCCCTAGATCTTCCCATATTACACCGGTGCTGCAGGAACTGCACTGGCTGCCAGTTCAGTGGTGGATCACCTTCAAAGTCGGATTACTGACTTTTAAAGCCCTGCACGATCTGGGCCCTGATTATCTGAAAGAACTCTTGATTCCTTATCAACCTGTGAGATCACTCCACTCAGCCGACGAGGGGTTGCTAGAGATTTCAAGGGTGATGTTAAAATCTGCTGGGGCCCGTGCTTTTATGTTTGCTGCCCCTTCCCTTTGGAATTCTCTACCCAGTCGGACCAGGGAGTGCACAACTGTGGAGAGTTTTAAACAGGCTTTGAAATCCTTCCGGTGGGAAAAGGCTTATGGTTTTACTGTTCATTGATTTGTTTTCGTCTGTTTTTATAATATTGATTTCTGTATTTTTATCTTATTTATCTTAATTGGAATGCGCCTTGATATTTGAAAGGTGCAAAATAAATAAAAGTATCATTATTATTAAAGTATATTGGAACCATTCTTATAATCAGTGCTTGTGCTTGCTTCTTTGTTTCAAAGTAAAATGCACAAATAAACAGGGGATTTGTTTTGGTAATCAAGCTTTAAGCTGCATGTATTTACCCCACTGTCCCAAAGCCAAAGAGTGGCTGAGATTAAATAAATAAAAACGCCTCCTTGTAGGGGTATGTCCCTATCTGAGCTAGTAAACTGTTGTCTGCAGCTTGAAAATGCTCTACAGGTAGAGCACAGCCCACAACAGTGAATCTCAGGGTGAGGCGGCACTTGTAAATTTCAGCCACCCTAGACAAAAAGTGAAAGTGTTTTGTCTGCAGACTGTTCGGTTCATGCTGCAAGTGAACTGAGCATTGAAAGGAAAAAGCTCTTTGCCTTTCCAGAGCAGAGAGACTGCTTCTCTCTTCTTTTGAAAGGAGCATGTTAGCTCCTTGAAAAATCCCAGAACACACACACTATTTAAAGCAAGAAGGGAGCATGCGGCCGAACTATATTGGTAAATTTCAGCCACTGCTCCTAGCTTTCCTTGCACTCATAATGATTTCTCTCTCTACTATAAAGAGAAATAAGGACAGAGATTGGAGTGGTGGGACATTTGCCTGGGTTGGGTGACAGTATAGTCCAGCTGTAACTCCGCTCTCAGACAGGCATGGGGTAAAGGGCAGGAAAACAGTCTGTTGGGTACTGTGAATCAGTAACAAAGCATTCATACTTCGGGATCAGGAGCGGGAGTGGGTTGTTGGGGAGGAAGATCTGCAGGAGTGAACTGACGAGGGAGCGAGTCATTGGGAGCGAGTTGACCGGGAGCGAAAACTCGGGAGCGAACTGACATAGACCCCCAAGACTGGCATCCTGTAGAAACACATCTAGGACCTCAACTGACCCCATGCCCAGGACATCCGGCTGGATGGTGGTGGTGTGTTGCAGCCAGTCAGGCCCCTGGATGACCGTGGAGGTGGATGGCTGGTCCTCTGGGGCTGGGCCTGCCTCCACGGCTGCTGCTGTTGCCCCATCCTCTGCATGCAGGCATGCTGGTGCCGAAAGAGATAACAGATGTGCAAGTGATGCAAGGCCCCCATTCCCTCCCCCCCAAGGCCCACTTCCCCCCAACACAGCCACTGCATGCTGTGCGTGCCCCACATTCATACCATGCAGTGATGGGCTGCCACCCATCTGGAATCCTCCACCTGGCACACCCTCCACAGTGCTGCGGCACATGGTGGCTGCCACCAACTCCTCCTGCGCTGTGAGCTGTGGCGCATCAGCAAGCCCCCCCTTTGGTGGCTTTCCGGGCTGCACAGATGGCCGCCACCTTCTCTTTGATGTACTGCTTATCGGTGCCCACCTTCTTGTGGCACTCCTGCACTGACTGCTGGTGGCTACCCTGCTGGTTAATGCATGCTGCCACCTCCTCCCAGACCCCAGCCCTAGCCTGTGGTGTGCCCATGGCACCACTCAACAGTGACTCACTGTCAAGGTAGGCCTCAAACAGGGCCTCTGCCTTTGTGAAGTTAAGCCTGCATTTGCGAGCAGGCCCACGCTCCTCACCCTCCTCACGTTCTGACATGTTGCTACCTGTGAACATGGACAACACAGTGTGTCAGTGTCAGCAGAATCCTAATCCACTCCCCCTGCTGTGCTGGCTGGGCTCAGTGTGCCCCAGCAGCATGCACTACTTACCTCAGATGGTTGCAATACCGGTCCATGGCCTGTGCCGGTCCATGGCATTTTTATAGCGCAACGCATACAAATGAGCATTGGCGCAATGGTAATGACATGCTACTTTCCCCAGTGTGCCACACGTTGGCTGATGAGCTTATTAGTATGTGGTGGCTGAATATCATGAATTTGCTCCATGCACAATGAGATTGCTCCAAAGCAAATTGTGGTGCAATGCCCAGGCATGCTCACTGCGCAGGATCACAGTGCATATGCGCCGGTCGGTGTGTTCCCTCCTATTGTGCACTGTGTGCCCACTGAGCAATAGGGACCGTGATGCACAGTGCACCATGTCTGCTATTGTACACTGGTGCACTGTGTGGTGGCAGACCCCTGACCCCTGGTGTGAACCCCTGACCCTTTGTCACTCCCCTGCCACGTGCCAGTCTGGCCACGCCCATGTCGTGCATCTTCAGCATTGCACAATGGGCGGACACAGCACATGTATCCTCGAAGTGTGCATCTGGTGCACATTGTGCACATGTGTGCCTCTGGCCACCATATTGCTTCTTCACATTGTGGTTGGCACTATGGCGCAGCATTGAGTTTGGCAGGCGAGGAACTGGTCACAGGTGGAGCTTGTGAATCTGGTGGCATGTGTACAGCCACATGCCCCACAGCTATTTGGCCAGGTGCCCCTGCAGCAGCCAAGGCTTGATGTCTGGCAGGGGATTGCTGCCAGACTGCAGCAATGCACTGGGGTGGCTAGGACTGGGGAGCAATGCTGCCACAGGTATGAAGAACTTGTGCCTGCGATGGCTGCAGGCATGCATCCAGTGAGGGGCCATGCCACGGCTGGGTAAGTCAGCCCATTCTGCATGTGTGTCCTAATGCTGTACTGTGGTGTTGGCTAGGCTGCCTGGCACGCCCTGCAGAGGCGTATGCTGCCATTGTGCACATTGCAGAGTGGCATTGCCAGACACAGCTTGCGTTGTGATACAGCCGTGCGGGACATGTCGGGCAGGGGCACACACTGTGCACAGGGGTGGGGGTGGAGGGCACATGCTGTGGATGTGTCCTGATGTGTACCTGTCTTTGTTCCATTCCCAGGACCTGAGGATCGCCACCTAGTGAGGGTGGCAGAAGCAGCGGGAGCAGCGCAGCAGGCTGCAGTGGGTCACAGAGGTGGTGCGGGAGCAGGACCAGCACCAGCGGGGCCGCAGAGGGCAGGTAGGCACTGTTTTGGTCCTCTG
The DNA here is from genome assembly GCA_016271365.2 of Neoceratodus forsteri. Lineage (NCBI taxonomy): Eukaryota > Metazoa > Chordata > Ceratodontiformes > Ceratodontidae > Neoceratodus > Neoceratodus forsteri. The sequence continues at coordinate 388,501,970 of CM057456.1, forward strand.
CACTTTACAGGGGAGTTGACGGAGGAGTGGGTGTGGGCATGGCCACCTGTGCCATGTGCATTGGCAGCTGTGTGTGTCACACTGTGCATGGTGCATGCCACATATGCCAGCTGTTGGTGGGGTGGGTGTGCAACCAGCTGACACTGGTGTTGCTGTGGTGCTGCGGGTACACTGTGCCATGTGACTGTCATTGCGCAGTTGGATGGACATTGGGCGGCAGTAACCACCTCTGTGCACTGTCATGGCGTGCCGAGTTGCTGGCAGGCATTGCCCCAACCCGTGGGTGGCAGGGGCCGCCACTCCAGGGTTGTGTGTTCCCACTGCCAATTGCACACAGTGGGTGGGAATAGTACCTTGGGACATTGCACTGATCACCTGTCCTGTCCCTTGTCATAGGTGTCCAGCTGAGGAGGCTGGTGCCATTATACTGCAGGCTGCTCCACCAAATAATGCTGATTATGTTCACCACCATGAAGGCAGTCATGCAGGTGTGCTGACTGTTGCTGGCAGACTAGAGGCGGTGAGGGTGTCAAGGAGTGGCAGGGTGTGGCTGCTGTTAGCTTAAGCCCCAGCATTCCCCTGTTTCACCTGCTGTACCTCCCAATCTGTCCCCCTTCCCACTGTACAGTCCCTGTTCGCTGTCCCCTTCCCTAGCTTTTCTACCCTTTCCCACCCTCTTGTTCATGTAAATAGTTTTCTTGTTGAATATATATTTTTTGACATACCTGCCTGTGTCGGTGTCTGCTTTGCAGCTGGCGTGAGGAGCCATGTTGCAGTGGTGCGGTGTATGTCCGTGTGGTATGCGTGTGTTGGTGTGTGTGTCGTGCATCTGTGGTTCACTGCTGTGTGCTGTGGTGTGCCCCACTGTGGTGGTGTCCTGCCCCTTGGTCAGCGGCTGTGCCTTGGGGTGCCCATGGGGCAGCTGTCAGAGGTGTGTGGCATGTGTGTGCTTGACTGCATGGTCCTGGATGTGGCTTGCTGGGGTCTGGGAGGGTGGGGACTCAGCTTCCGGCCTGTGGGGGGGGACTCCATTGGTGGCCATCCATTGGCCATTGGTGCCACCTGTTGCCTGCTATCTGTGCAACTGCTGTGTTCTGGGGTGGGGTGTCTGGGTGCCTGTGTGTGCCCTGCTGGTGGTGGCCACCTGTGACCTGACACTGTGCTTCCCTGGCACTGTCCCTGGATCTGTTCCTATGCCATGCCTCCCTCTGTTGCTGTGCTGCTCTGCTCCCACAGTTGCCTGGGGCATCTTTCTGTGCCATGGCACAGGTCTGTTTGCACCATGGCACAAGTCTGTTTGTGCCACAGCACACCTCTGCACCATGGCACATCTCTGCCATATTCAGCCAGGTTATGCTGGTACAGTTTGGCATGTGCAACCTCTGAATATGGCATTCATTGCACCATGGTGTATTAGATTTGTGCTGTGCCAGACTTGCGCAGGCCTTTGGCGCATTTCTGAATATCTGTCCCTAAGTATCTTTGTCCATTTGTGTCAGTTAACAGGGTTAAGTCTCCCCACTTCGACTTGTACTGCTCCATGGTACAGAGAGTGAAATGCAGGCCCACATTGAAAAATAACATGCTGAGCAGGAAGGTTGGATTTGAGAGATCAAGTGTGCCTGAATTGTGCATTTGATTGATGTTCATGTCTGTTAGAGCCTCAGCCCTATTAGATTTATTCCCCTTTCCCTGTTTTTTAAGGTATTTAAGTTTTGCTGTCATTGTCCTTAATGTTTCCATGAATGGACTGGTTTTGCCATGGTAGATAGAATGCCCATAGTTATGCTTAATTAAATAATGATCAACACTGCCTAATATGCCTCTAATTGTCCCCGGTTCATAATCCGACCCATCTACTCTGTTGACAATGAACACAAATTCAGCCAGGAGGATGTCTAGCTCTTTTAGGGAATCGTGTATATCTGGCAATGCTCATCTGAATTTTTAAGGTAATTTTGCACTATTTTGATGACAGCAAGCATTTCCTGGATCGTCCTAGTATTTTCCTGCTCAGCTATGAACTGCTCTCTTCCTGTAGTCGGCTTTGAAAATACTGCTGCCGACATGTCCTTGTTTGTTCACTTACTAGCAACTGATTCAGAAGTGCAGACACTGATTTGAAATTCACTGTTAGAATGCTGGCTTGTGTGTGTGACTATTCAAAAGTCAGAAAAGTTGTGCTGTCGATGTGACATCAGATCGATAGTACAACAACTTTTCTGACCTTTGAACTGTACTACAACAACCTTTAAGCAGCTACTGAAATCTGTGTACAATAGGGGGTTACCCATATACTATAGAAGTGATTTTGAATAACTGATGTACAAAAACAGCTGAGAATACTGATGAAAACCTGGTCCAAGCCATATTAAAAGGAGCACTCCTTTTATTATTTCAGATATAAAAAAAAGTACTAAAGCAGACTCACATAGTGGAAAGAAGGATATCATAAAAGTCCGTAAATAAGGGGCAATCTAAAATAGAGCAAAAAAAGTATAGGTCAAAATTTTCAAGACATTGATGCACTGCTGCTTTAAGCAAAAAGGCATGACAGGGTGTGTTTTATGCTGGAATAACGCCATGCCTTGGCTGTACTGTAAGGCATGAGGTGCAGGTGACTACCTTCAACTACCCGAGGAGGGGAAATGTTAGCTATCATAGCTCATGGCCTGGAGTACCTTATTGTATTTATAAAATGGATCCTGTAGAACTTTTTTTAGTTTGATAAGTCCCAGACTAATCTGAAACCTTTGACTCATGAATGTTGGCTAAACAAGTAAATAAGTAAAATTGTATTTGTTGTGTCCATTTCCTGGGGCTTAGGTGCTGTACAGAGGTCAGGACACTACATATATAGAGACATTTCAGATACAGATTTCCTAAATAACCATTACACTGATAACAGATTCAATTAAATCCAATAAATTAAGTTAAATAGTCAAATAAATAATAACAGGTCTGAATAGCACTCGGTATGAGGAGTCTTACTATGCTCCAAAGGCCTCCCTGAATAGCTGTAACTTCAGGCCCGTCTTAAATGTCTCCAACGAGGGGGCCTTCCTCAAAGATCTTGGAAATGAGTTCCACAGGGCAGCTCCAGCCACCTCAAAGTACTTATCACCAAATGGTTTGTGCTGTGTCCTGGGAACTGTGAGGCGGCCCACCTCAGAGGAGAGGAGGGGGTGGTGATTGTGCTAAGAATTCATAAGGTTACTCAGATAGCCAGGGTCCAGTCCATATAGGGCTATATATGTCAGTAAGCCACTCTTGAAGGTAATTGGCCACCTCACCAGTAGCCAGTGCAGATCACACAGGACCAGGGTCACATGGCAGGACATCAGGAGGTGTGTCAGCAACCTGGTCACTGCACTCTACACCAGCTGCAGGTGACACAGGACCCCTACATTTATAGCGAGGTAAAGAACATTACAATAGTCAAGTCTGGAAGTTACAAAAGCATAAACTAGTGAGGACAGGCCATCAGGAAGGATCAAGGCTGTAATCTGGGTGATATTCCTGTAATAAGTCACTCCAGACAACAGATGATACCTGAGCCTCAAGAGTCAGTCTATCATCCAGAATGATCCCCCAATTCTTCCCCTTAGCAGAGGCAGCCAGTCAAGTGGGACCAAGCCCCAGGCCAGTCACCTCCCGTACAAGTCAGATGAAACTGTTCCTCAAGCTCACTGCTCTGGCATTGTTTTTCGTGCTGCTAATGCAGTGGCAATTCTAGTAGTCATCATCAGCTCACATGTTGTGCAATTCCAACCACTGTAAATTCACTTCAGCTCCCACTCCAATCATCATGTAATGCATTTTCAAATGCATTTACAGTGCAGTACTGTACTGTACAGTACTTTAGCTCTGAGCTTGACTGCTGATCCAATTGCCACTTTCCCAGTTGTCTAACTGACTCACTGACTGCTTATATTATTCATTCAGTATGTTTACTATAATTTAACTTTTATTTACTTACAGACTGTACAGTACTGTAGTTAGAGAATGTTAGAGGCAGCAGCATCAGGTTGGAGAGTCACATCAAACAGAACGGCAGACTGGATGTCAGTACTGTACAGTGCTGTATGGTAGATACCATGATATGCCCACACTGTCACATCTTCAGTTTTTATTTATTAAACATGACTTTTATGTACCTAACTGTGGCTGCATACAGTACTGCAAATGGTGTGCTGTGTGCTGTGTACTGTACAGTACTCTGCAGCCGCTCGTCTCGGTTACTGACTTCAGGGATTGATAACCACATCTCCTGTCTTCTCCATGTCAGCTCAGAGAGCAAGAAAAAGGTAACACTTTATTTTAAGTGTCCTTAAGTACATTCTAATTACTGTATAACTACAATGTAACTGCTGTGTAAGTACTGTATAGTTACATGTAACTATAATGTAGTTGGTGATTAGTTTCACATTTGTGTATTACAGTATGTAGTTAGACACACATTTCCATGAAGTAACTACACTGTTATTGTACTGTAAATACTATGTAGCTGTTAATTACTTTCACATTTGACTGGTGTGTACTTACACAATTTGCACAAAGTGGTAGTTACACATGCAACCACAGCCACTTCTCTTTTGGAATAAATTGTTTATGCTGGAAGTGTAACTACATATGTAACAGCTGTTGCAAAGTGCAACATAAAAATTGATTACACTGGAAGTGTAACTACACGTGTAACAGCTGTTGCAAAGTGCAACAAACATAGCTACATTCACCAGAATGAATTGACTTGAGGCAGAAGGGAGGCAGCAGCAATTGCAGTAACTGCCACTTTATCATAATATTATTTGTACCACCTCCGCGGACCTGGCAGGGGCTATGCCCCCCTGAGAGGTACGCCATCTGGCCCTTCAGGTCCATCATGGGTCCTGCTGGGTCCCGGTATTTTTTCTCTGTTTTCTCCCCCACATCCTCACCCAATCAATGGGAGCAACAGCTGTCTCCACCTCTGAGGAGGCAGCCAAGCACTCTGGGCATGGGCTGAACCCTTCCTGTTGTGCTGATGCGCGCTGCACAAACCCCCCCTTCCTGAGGAAGGAGAGCTGTCCTCAAGACGCTCAAACCTTACCTCCCTGGCTGACCCCTGAATGACCCGAGTCCATTCCCGATCCCGGGTCTCCAGTGTGGCACCAGGTATGGCGTCCAGTGCCTCAACTCTTAGCACCACAGGACCGGCCTACAGTAACTACCACTTAATGCGAATTGTGTAACTGCAACACAGTACTACCTATCTTCGCTGTATCAGTCTTCACCATTCATTACTGTCTGGGTGACAGCCAGAGGTGCAGTACCTGTTTGTCAGTGTCCCTGTGCCAGCAGATGTCCATTATTGACCAGCAAGATTGATGCCTCACCTGCCTGGATCAATCTCATGAAATGGATAGTTGCATCGCTTGCTTCTCCATGGACCACAGAGTACTGGAGCACCATGTGTGGAAAGTCGGCCACTATCTTCTAACTTTTGGAGGGTATAGTTGTATGAGGGACTTCAACTGCAGGTCTCTCCACCCTTCCTCTGGGTCCCTTCCCATTTCTATACAGGCTGGTGAGAAGGGGGCCTACTCCCCTTCTAGCCTTGCCAAGAAGGAGGCCACTTCTGAGGTGCTGGAGTAATGGTCTGGCCCTCTCGGGGTTCAGGCCAGGAGATCACAACATGGGTAGTTATCTCCTCAGAGGTGTGGACTGTCCTGGTGTCATAGACCACAGTGCTGCCCACCAGTGCCATTCTGGATCCCAAAACTGTTTGCTGCTCCAGTGATTGTCATGGCACTGCAAGCAGTGCTGGGCCCTCCTGTGGCATCATGAGTGGCAGAGTGGGTGGGAAAACCTCTGGGGCCACTCATCTGGAGATCTTCTGGATTATTCTCCTGTCCAGAGCCAGATGATCTGGAAACTGATCCAGACTGGCTGCCTGACTCCTTGGTGTTGGATGGTTCTTCGATGCCCAGTGCCTCTACACCATCCCAGGCACCCCTTTCCTTGGCACCACCGATTATGATCGGCACTGGCTCCCATGCCGGTGGTGAGGTCAGGAGTGAGTCTGCCAATAGTGACCCTTGGTCTGAGAGGATGGGGGTCTGGGTATTGGGGGCCCAGACAACTGCCAGTCTCAGAGCCAGTGCTGTTCATCCCTCAGAGGCTGGAACAGGAAATCCTTCTGCAGCCTCCCTCAGGGGGCCTGCAGGATTGGAGCAGTGCCCAGCTTCAGGATTGAGAAAGAGATTGACTTCAGAGTCGAAGGGGTTGAGGGGGCAGGCATTGGGCAGTGACCTTCCCCAGGAACCTTTTGGGGTTTGAGGATGAGTCACAATGCCAAGCCCTTGTTCTCTCCCTCATCCACTTTGAGTGAGGCTTTATTGGGTGGGGTCAGGGTTCACCCTTCTGGCTCTATGTAGCCCCAGTCTTCTCACAGGGGAATTTCCCCTTCAGAGCTCAGTTCTGACCACTTTGAGCTGGTTGAGAGGCCAGTAACTGATGGATCACCAGATCCCCAGGAGGTCCAAGGTCACCAACAAGGTCCCCTAGCCCTGGCAGAGGTCACTTGCATAAGGTGAAGTGTGTCTCCCTATTGCCTCAGCAGCCCCCCCTTATTTTCCAGGCCACATGGGACTTCTGGGGCCCTTGACCTGGGAGCAGTTCAGAGCCACTGCAGCCACTTCCCCTAGGTTTGTCAGGGCTGTGGATGAGCAGGTCTTTCACCTGTCTCCCCCGTAGCAGTCAGACTCAGAATCTTCAGATTTATCAGCCTACTTGTCTTCCTCCTTCAAGGAAGAGGATACCTCTGTCCATTTGCCCTCAGATGCTGATCAGACAGAGTATCAGCACTTCCTATCAAGAGTGGGTGGCAATCTGCACCTATCTCACAACACAAGATGCAATACTGAGCAGAAGATGTGTGCCCTCCTTAGTGAATTCAGTGCAGTCCACCTGGTGGTTCCTTTCTGGCCAATTCCCTTCCAGGAGGTATCATCCTGCACCTGGCAGTGCCCATCTATCCTGACTCCAGCCCCTATACACTGCCATCTCAGGTATTGCACACCACAGGGGTCTCCAGGGACCATGCCTCATTCATCTTTGGGAGTGAGGATACTGGATACCCCATCCAAGCATAGACGCTTGGTGCATGAATGAGCTCCGGATGAGGACTCTGTGGAGTTTGACCACTGGGCATGAAAAGTGTTCTCCTTGGCATGTATCATGCTCAGCATTGCCATCCATCAGGCACACAACGCTGCCTACAACAGACATCCGTGGTCAATGCTATGCCAGGTGTTGGCATTGCTGCATGATACAGAGGAACCCAGACAGGCCATTGCCCTCTCTGCACAGGGCCTGGATCTCACAAGGCACTAGACAGGCGCATCTTACAATGTCAATGAGGTAGCTTCAAGGCTATCTGTGGCAGCGATCTGCATTAGGCAGACTGAGTGGCTTTGCCTATCAAGGTTGTCACCCTTGGCGTGGCATAGGGTGCTTGTCTCCACTTTCCAGGGGGGGCCCTCCTTTTATCTCTCAGGGTGAGGCGGGAGCTACAGGGGTGACTTCTGTCTCCAAGGCAACAGGAGACCCCACCTCACCCTGACCAGTCACAGGCCTAACTGGCCTGTAATGGACCCCCTCCTTTTGTGGTCCTCCCCAAGAGAGGCTGAGAGACTCATGTCCCTCATGGAAAGTGCTGGGCCCCCTTTGTGGAGGGCTTGGTACTCACCTAGACAGTGATGAATGGTGAAGATTGACACAAGGAAGATATGAAAATGATATACCTGTCATAATTCTTGATCTTCTAGTGTATCTTCACCATTCATCACTGGCACCCACCCACCTTTCCCTCTGGGTCTCAGTCCCTGGGCGGTGCTCCCTCCTTGCTTTCCCTCTTCCTCCTTGAGGCCAATTGTGGCTGGGGTCCAACTAGTACCTCTGAGTCCTCTGTTACCTTCCTAGGTAACAGAGGGCCCACCATGGGAGGGAGGTAAAGTAGGGCTTCTTGCCCTGGCCCTAGGGACTCCCTGTGGGTTCTTTCCATCTCAGCTGGGGGAGGGTGGGTTCTTCTGGGACTTGGCCCAGTTCTGTGGGCCATGACTGACTTCTAGTAGTGGAGGATATGCCCTATGTGGGGAGGGGAGAAGAGGGCCCACAGAGACTCTCCTTCTCCCTCCTTATATAATGTTTCCTCCTCCCCCTCTCTTTTTTTGGGGGGTAGGACTTGTCCTGGACAGGATTCCCCCTGAACCTGTGGGTTCTCCCTCTCGGGACAACAGTAACCAAGGGGGTCCTGTTCCAGAGTGGCTGTCAGCACCCTGTACTGCAGTGGGGGAGGGGGAGACCTTCTCCACACCTGCTGTTCAGGAGGAATTGATGTCTGAGACTGTCTGTCTAATATGCTGTTCTGACCTTTTCAAAACGGGAGGTACTCAGTTCTGAGTCTCCTCTGAATTGTTGTTCATCTCCTCCAGCTGGAGTTTCTGGGCACCTGGCCTAGCTTTGGTTCAGCCAAATTCTGTAGTCCCTGTGGGACAGCAACAGGCTCAGTGACCTTCAGATGTCAAACAAAATCTTTTCCCCAGAATTCTTTCTGGATATAGGATGTGGTGGGGTCTCTCTCTCTTCCTCCCCTTATCTTTCATCCTCTACTTTACCTTTCTCTCATCTCTGTCTGTCTGGTTGGCCACCCAGGGGCTGGGGCCAAAGCTTGCAGCCTCAGTCCTCCTTCTCTGTCCTCTGGCCAGCTTAATCCTTTTCAGTTTTACATCCTTTCCTTTAGCTATCCAGTAGGCTCCCTTACCCCACCCTTGTCTTTTCTTTATCCATCTGTTTTCATCTCTTTCTGGTGAGAAGAACTGGGGCAAAGGAGGAGCAACTGTTGCTTGCCAACCAGTGAGTGCCAAGTAATGTGTTGGTCCTGAGGGTAGCACTGATTCAGTGGACCATTTTCAGGCATGACCCAGGCCATAAAGTTGGTACATAAGTTAATACAGTCAATACACTTACATTAACAGAGAAAGGTACAGGAAATAGAATGCAGTGAATATATTGAATACGGCTAGGTAAAATTAAGTGCAAGAATACAGTTGAAACACAATAGAGTAGCAACTAAAGTGCAGCTGCAATATGCATGATGTACAATCAGTCAGTCTTATGGCTGTTCAGCATTGTACAATGGGACAGTTTAGTCTTAAGTACAGAAAAATTAGGACTCTCTTTGAAGGGTAGACATGCACCACCCCCAGCCACCCACCTGGACAGCAGCAGCAGGACAGGGTGTGGATGCAGTAGAGGTGTTGGTCAATCTCACAGAAGCAGCACATTTAAACTTATATAAGTACACAAGACACATTGTGAAACTAGTTAACAACTACATAGTAGTGCAGTTACAGTGTAGCTATGCAGTAGTTACAGTGTAATTAGTGACACTAAAAAATTATCCTTCAGAAATCATTCCCTCATGAAGTTACTGCAGTATAGTGTAGTGATTAAAAGCACTGACTTGCAAACCTGGAAAACTGGCTTTGAATCCTAGAGCCACCACTTATATACTGTGCAACCCCCCCCCCAAAAAAAAAGAACTAAAAATAAACATGCAATCTAACATTGTAAATTGCTGTACTGAAAAAAATCATTAATTGGCATAGTTACTTTTTGACTTTTAACAGTGCTGTAGTTACGAAGGAATATGCTGCTTCTGTGGCATTGTTTCCACAGTTAATGCCTAACTAACATGCATTTGCAAAGTAAGTATGCAGAAACTGACACTTTAAATAATGTGTAAGAAGAAAGGTGTAACAGTGCTGTAGTTACTAAGGAATGTGCTGCTTCTGTGACATTGTTTCCACAGTTAATTCCCTAACTAACATGTATTTGCAAAGTAAGTATGCAGAAACTGACACTTAAAATAACGCATATGAAGAAGGGTGTAACTACTATACACTTACATTGAATGTCAGTGCTGTAGTTCTGGTGTATGCTTTCCTTCACAAATCCTTCCCCATGCACTTACTGCTTAGTAAACATGCAATCTAATAGTTTTAATTGCTATAAAACTACATTGTTAACTTATACAATAAAAATCATTTACATAATTACTTATTGGATTGTAAAAGTTCTGCAGATACTAAGAAATGTGCTGTTTCTTTGACATTGACCCACACCTCTTCTGCACCCACACTCCTGGCCTGCTGTGGCCCAGGTGGGTGACTGGGGGTGGGGCATGGCTACATACCATGCTTTACCACCAATCTGCTATGTGGAGTGGTGGTAGGTGGCAAAGGATACACAGGTAAGGACTCTTCCTGGTGTGTAGTTATACAAATTGCATTAAGTGGTAGTTACATGTGCAACCACAGCTGTCTCTCTCTTTTGGCACAAATTGATTTATGCCGGAAATGTAACTACACATGTAACAGCTGTTGCAAAGTGCAACAGAAAAAAATGATTTATGCTGAAAGTGTAACAACACTTGTAACAGCTGTTGCAAAGTGCAACAGAAACATTGATTTATGCTGGAAGAGTAACTACACATGTAACAGCTGTTGCAAAGTGCAATCTACATAGTTACATTTGACAGACATAACTGATTTGAGGAAGAAGGGAGGCATATTTCTGGTTATAACCTCTACAATAAAAATAGGGATGGGAGTAAAAAAGGAGGTGGTGTTTGTATTTATGTACATGATTCTATTACATCAAGTAGTAATGATTCTACTTTAAGTAATAAAGGTATATTAGAATCAATTGGGTTAAAATTATACCCATAGGTAGATCACCCATAATTTTGGGTAATTGTTATAGACCACCAGCTGCAAATCAAGAATATAACAAAGCACTTCATGATGTAATATTGGATATGAGTGCATTGGGTGATTTGATAGTTATGGGTGATTACAGCTACCCAGGAATAAACTGGATTGATTTAGGTGGTTCTGATGTTAAAGAAAATGATTTTATAGATCTTAGTATAAATATTGGGTAAAAGCAAATTATTGATTTCCCATCTAGGGCAAATAATCTTTTAGATTTGCTACTGACAAATACAGATGAAGAATTGGATAATATAAATATAGGACCAGCTTTAGGAAACAGTGATCATTCTACAATCAGATTTCATTTAAATATTGGTAGACATCTTCATAAATCATCGGTTATTGAAAAAGATTATCGAAGAGCTGATTTTTCTTTAATCTGCTCTAGATTGCAAAATACTAACTGGGATATGGCCCTAGGTTCAGTATCCACTGAACAAGCTTGGAACAACTTTAAAAAGCTACTACTAGAAATTAAGGATACTTTTGTTCCTATTAAAACAAAGTATAATACCAAAGGTAAAATACCAGTTTGGATGAATAATAAAATTAAAAAGTTAATTAAAACTAAACAGAGATTATTTTACAAATTTAAGTTTAAACCGTCAAAAAAAAGTGGGATAAATACTTGAAATCTCAAAAGTTGTTAAAAAAACAATTCGATCACAGAAAATGAAATCAGAGATACAAATAGCTAACACTAATAATAAGAAACTATTATACTCCTATATTAATACTAATTGCCATAATAGGGTCCAAACTGTAGGGCCAATTAAAGATAATAAACAAGAAATAAATGACATATCAGCTGTTAATAAATTTAATATGTATTTTTGCTCTGTATTTTCTAAAGGAACAAGTTCTATAAAATCTATTAGTACAAATTCTGAAGTAATAAAATTCTTATAAGATGATGTCATGAATCTCCTAAACCAGTTAAATATCTACTCCAGTGCAGGACCAGATGGTATAAATACTATTCTTCTCAAGGAAGCTAGCAAATTTTTGGCTGCCCCCTTACCTTACTCTTCAATATGTCGGTGGCTGAAGGGTGTATACCTGATGACTGGAGAAAAGCAGTGGTTGTACCTATCTATAAGGCTGGGGATAGGGGTATAGTTGATAATTACAGGCCAATAAGTCTCACTTCCCATTGTTGTAAAATATTGGAAAGACTGATTCAAAACAAATTGCTGTTACATTTGAAGGATAATAGTCAGACTGATTTCAACCAGCATGGTTTTGTTAGGGGGAGATCTTGTGCAACAAACTTGATTGTCTTTTATGATAATATTAGCAACAGTTTAGATGCTGGTATTCCATCTGATGTGATCTTGTTGGACTTTTCTAAAGCATTTGACAGGGTAGATCATGAAAAATTAATCACAAAACATATTTCTCTAAATATGAATAGTTATTTGGTAAATTGGATTCAGAATTGGTTGTAAAATAGAAGCCAGAGGGTGCATATAAATGGCTTGTTGTCAGTGGTGGGGGGTGTTACTAGTGGGGTGCCTCAGGGCTCTGTTCTGGGTCCTCTCCTATTTAGTATTTATATCGCTGATATGAACAAAAATATTAAATCCTATCTAAGCAAGTTTGCAGATGATACGAAATTAGGTAGTGAAGTAAATACTTTAGAGAAACATTTCCAACTGATCTCTGATCTTGCAGAAATTGAAAAATGGGCATATGAAAATAAAATGCAATTTAATATCGATAAATGTGTAGTATTACACATAGGTAAAAATAATCCTGGATATTCTTATATCCTAACTCAAACAATAGTTAAACCATCTGGTATTGTTAAAGATTTAGGAGTTATGCTGAATGATAGTTTTACAACCAATACTCAGTCTAAAAAATTAGTATATAGTACCCAGTCCTTACTTACAAAAATTAGATGCACATTTATTGGTAGATCAGAACATCTTATTCTACCATTATATAAAACTTATGTAGGACCTATTTTAGATTATGGCTCCCAGTTTTGGTCTCCTTATTTAAGGAAGGATATAAATTTATTGGAGGGTGTACAAAGAAAAGTTACTAGATATATTCCCAGATTAAAAACTAAACACTATTCTCAGAGATTACATGAAACTGGTTTACATATGTTGGAGGTGAGAAGGCAAAGAGGGGATCTTTTATTATTTTACAAAATAATACACAGTACAGGTGGTCTAAAAACTTTTAATTTGCATTATAGCAATACAAGAAGTGACCTTCGTTTTCATAATCAGAAGATAAAGGTTGAAAAATCAAATACTGTACATTCAAAAGGGACTACTTTTTTACTGTTAAGACATCATTTGTATGGAACAGACTTACTCAGGATGTAATTGACAGTCCAAGTTTGGCAATATTTAAGAATAATTTAGATTGGGTATATTATAATAACAATTTACTGGTATAAATTATCCCACCTATGTGGGAGACATATATAATGGGTTTTTAAGCTCCCTTATGTCAATAAAAATCCTAGTAATCCTAGTAACAGTAATTGCAGTAACTACCAGTTCATGCAAATTGTGTAACTACACCAAACCGCAAATGCGAAACTAGTTAACTACTACATTGTAGTTACATGTAACTACACAGAAGTTACACAGTAGTTACATTGTAGTTATACAGTAGTTTCAGTGTAGTTAAGGACACTTAAAGTGTTACCAAAAAGGGTTATGTACAGCACTGTATACTATATATTAATAACTTTAAATAAGGTAAGGGAGTCAGGGGAATAAAGTCTGAGACACAGTCATATTGTACAGTACTGTAGTCGGGAGCAGGCGGGTGAAGTAAAAATGCATCTTTATCTCAGGGTCTCTTACAAACAGTGAAGAAATGTCAAATATTAGTATACTGTCTCACAAAAATAAAAGTTAAGGTGCACAGCACAGGTATTTGACTCAATGCCTTGGGACCTGGAGGACTGTTTAATACAGCGTACAGTATTGTAATATATGGATTAGCCTTAATAATACCATCCTGACCCATTGGAAAATTTCTGTGTAATACACGACTGTTAGTGCCATAATATATCATTCCAGAACTGATAATACATGGTTTCAAAGTGATAATACTATCGTTCAGATTTGATAATAGATGGTTTTAGCTCTGAACGATAGTATTATCAGCACAGCACAAATGCATGAGACAGTGAGTGGAACTTCCTGAGTTGGAGGTGGCTTTCCACTAAACCTGGATGCTAAGCTCCCAGCTTAAGACCCACGATGAACGACCTGATGTTTTTTAAAGCACACCTTGTGATTGGCCAATTTCTGTCTGTGGGGAGGCAGAACAATTCTGAAAACATGGCATCCATCTCTTGCTCACCAAGAGCACTTCATCCCCTCCACTCTTTCGACAGTATTTTTCCCCAGCAATTTAAAACAATATCTGGTTAATCCTGCATTCGCCCAAGCTGAAAATGCCTCACAGGTAGGACTCCTACAAAATGTAATGATCAGTGCCACTCTCATAAGTCACTTCAGTAGAAGTTTGTAGGTGCAGGAGTGAAACAGAGCAAAGGAGTGCTCAGTGCATCTGTCTGCCAGCCCATGCTGTTGTCGGCTGGCCTCGCAGCATGTGTGAGAAAAAAAATCAGAGCCACGGGGAAAGGCTTATCCATATATTGCAAAAAATAACAGATACAGACGTGTGTATTTCAAGACAGAAATACACACTTTATCTATTATTCTATTTGTACTGTACACTGCAGTGAAATCTGGCTGCAACTCAGTAGCTCAGCATTTTTATGGGTTGCTTAATGTGTGCACTCATTGCACTGCATCAGATAAGAGTTTTCAGAGAGCTACAAAGTAAAATGAAACTGACTAGCAGCTACAGACAACCCATTAGGAAACTCTTATTAATTCATTGCAGTGAGAAGTGCACACAAGCAACTCACTGAATAATGCTAAACCAGTGAGTTGGAGAAAGAGTTAATGTGACTTGTACTGTAGTTTTCAGCACACATTCACCGGGCAAGCTGGCTGAAGACGCATGCTGCTGACTGGTGCACATTTCATGGTTTGCCAGAAAATGTCCTTGGATTGATTCGACCTAGCTGCTGCTTGGAGCGGAGTGAGGACCAGCTTTACTGAGCCTGGTTTGCAGGAGCTGGTTAAGTAGGCTGAACATTTGGGTACAGATAAGAAAATAAACATTATTCAAAGCAAAAAGGAGTGTGTTGTGTGTGCATCTAACTCTCATGGGTTAAAAATGGCTATTTTCTGCTGGTTTGTTGGAGAACTGGATAGGGCATTAGGCAGCAGATATAAAAGTATAGTGTTTCTGCCTATGTGCAAAGCTAGGATACCAGCCAGTTTAAGGTAGAAGTATCTTCTATATGGAGTGCCTAGTTAATTAAAAAAACAACAATGAAAGGTTATGCATCTGAGACTCTGGCTGTTTTTAGTTAACAATGGGAAGGAGTAGGTGTCTGCATCTGGCAGAGCTACAGTTAAATTTTAAAATAAATAAAAAAAAATGCAGCAAAAATAAAATGTTAAATGAAATGAGGCAAGTACGGTTTCCACAGTGATAATTTTGTTTGGGGGGGGGGCGCTGAATGCTGTTTATATCTGTGAGTGGAAGGAATAAACCTGCTAGTCGATATACATATATTGATTGCTAAACATATAAATAAAATGTTAAGTAATGGGAATGAGGAAAGTATGGTTTTAACAGTGGTGTTTTTGTATTTTTTTTTGGGTGGGGGTTGAATGCTGTTTAAGTCTATGTGTGGAAGGAATAAACCACTTGGTTGTTGGAGTATGATGAACTAGAAACATGGATACTGTTGGCAGATAATGGCTGCCAGGCCCATCCAGTCTGCCCATCTGTGTTACCTGACAAAGCGGCCAGTGACCCTATCTTATTACTGACTTTAGCTTTTTCATCTCATCTCTACTATTCCTTTATTCCTGTCCCATTCATGTCTGAAGCCTGCCACGGTACTGGCAGCCACCACTTCCTGGGGCAGGCTAGTTCATGTATTCACCACCCTCTATGTAAAAATAACTTCCTGATATTACCCCTTATGCGGTCACCAATCAGTCTCTTATCATGACCTCCTGTTCTGACATTATTTTTAAACTGAAACATGTTGTCCCCTTCCACCTTGTTCATGCCCTTGAGTTATTTGAATGTTTCTATCATGTCACCTCTCCCGTCTTTGCTCCAGCATGTACAAATTGAGGTATCTGACTCTTTCCTCATAAGGCTTGTGATGTAGACCCTTCACCATTTTGGTCACCCTCTTCTACAACATCTCTATTTTGTCAATGTCCTTACAATGGTGTGGCCTCCAGAACTGGACACATACTCAAGGTGAGGCCACACCAGGGTCCTGTACAGTGGAATTATCACCTCCCTCCTTTAGTTTGTGATTCCCCTTCCAGTGCACCACAACATCCCAGTGGCCTTCTCCACTGCCTTGGTCATCTGCATTGTGGCCTTCAGGTCATCTGTGATTATGACTCCCAAGTCCCACTCTTCCTTAACAACTGCCAACAGCTCTCCACCCAACCTGTAGCTTACTCCAGGGTTCCTGCTCCCCATGTGTATAATTTTACATTTCTTTGTGTTAAACCTTAGTTGCCACACATCTGACCATCTCTCCAATGATTCCAGGTACTTTCTCATCCTTCCCCCCCCTCCGGGGTATCCACCTTGTTGCAGATCTTTGTGTCATCTGCAGACAGGCAAACCTTTCCCTCCAGCCCATCTGCAATGTCACAGATGAAGACACTGAAGAGGTCTGACCCCAGAACTGGCCCTTGAGGTACCTCACTGGTCACCTCCCTTTCCTCTGATTCGGTTTCATAAGTTCATACACAAGATAATGGCTTCTGCAAAGACAGTCTTGTCATTTAAGACCTGGCTGTCTTAAATGAATATTTTCTAGCTGCATAGAAAGAATCTAATTTATTCATAAATATAGACATTGATTCACTATCAACAATGTCAGATGGAAGACTATTCCATGGCATTACCACCCTTTGGTTAATCCAATATTTTCTCCAGTTGGTTCTACAATGTGCACCCCTTAGTTGTAATCCATGAGCTCTAGTACAATTGAGTGTATCCTTCCTTTCAAGGCCTACACATTCCTATAGATCTTGATTTCTGAATGCAGCACAGATCAAACAAAGGTCACCCCTAAGTATACAGTATTCTAATGAGAATAATGATAAGTTCTGGTTTCTGTCTGTATAGCCTAGGTGTTGGCAACATTTGACCCTTTTAGTTAACCTTTTCTGGGCTTTCTCAAGCAATATTAGATATCTGTTATACCTAGGACTCCAGAACTGTACTCCATATTCCAAGTTGGGCCTCACCAAAGCTTTGTACAGTGGCATTAATACTGCACTGTCCCTGCTTTTAATATGTTGGAGTATACAATTAATCATTCTGTTGGCTTTTTTGGAGACTTCAATTGTATGATTTTTGAAGGTTATTTTGTTGGTAACCAAAATCCCCAGATCTTTCTCATTATCAACCATTTTTAATATTTCATCATTTAATGTGTATTTACCAAGTATATTATGTTTGCCAAAATATATGATGGCACATTTATTGATATTAAATTTCATTTTGTTTAATTGCCCATACGGTTAGTGTATCTATATCTTTTTGGAATGCAGTCGTATCTTCCTTGTTCCTCACTGTTGCATCAGTCTTTGTGTCATCCGCAAACTTAACCATCCACGAGTTTACCAGACATCTGCAAGGATGAAACAAAGATGTTAAACAAGACAGGACCCAGCACAGAGCCCTGGAGTACCTCACTTGTCAAGTCTCCCCAGTCTGAGACATAGCCACTAGTGTTGATACACTGCTGCCTGTTATTGAGCCAAACTTCTGTCCAACTGACTATAGGATATTCAATGTTCAGAGCCACCAAACTATGTATTAACTCTTCACGTAGAACTAAATCATAAGCTCTGGAAAAGTCCAAATATAGCACATCCACTGGAAAACCAGCATCCAAAGCCCTACTAACCTGGTTAAAAAAGTACAACAGGTTCACCAGACATGATCTTGTTTGTGTAAAACCATGTTGTGTTACATCAGTTTGGCCCTATGTCCTAATATGTTTCCTGAGGTGATCATTGATGTCACCTTCCATGCTTTTACTTATAATGCTGGTTAGACTGATTGGTCTGTAGTTTTGTGAGTCTGATTTGTTCTCCTTTTTGTGTATTGGTGTGATATCTGCCTTACAACAGTCATCTGGAACTTCTTCAGCTTTTAGTGATTCCTTGAAGAGTGTGGACAATGGACCTGATCGTTCATGGGCTAGTTCTCTGAGGAGTTGTGGATGTAGGCCATCAGGTCCTGCTGATTTATTTTAATGTTATTCAACATATCAGCAATGTATTTCTATCAAAGTGTATTACTTTTTCATCATCAGCTTCAGGGTGTACTATAATATTGTGTTTGCTTTATTAGTTTTTGCTTGATAGGTTCCTAGGAAGCAATCATTAAATACCTTAGACATAGTCAATTCATCTGAGATAGTTTTTCCATTTCTGCTTAGAGAGCCTGTTCCATTAGATCCTTTGTGTTGATTATTAATATAGTTACAGTTATTAATATAGTTAAAACATGTCTTGTTTATTATCTGCTTCCATGGTTACAATCCTCTCTTTCTCCCTGCTTTTGGCTTGTTTTATTGCCATTTTAGTTTTTGTTGCCATTGTTTTACATTTTTGCAAGTTATCTGTAGTGGGCCTTTTTTTGTATTTAACATATGCTCTTTTCTTTTTTATATAAGTTTATTGATATTATTATTAAGCCACGTAGGAATGTTTCCCCATTTTTTGTATTTGATTTTTTCTGATACAGATTAATTTAGACATAGATCTATTTTATTTTTGATGACTGTCCACATACTGTGTACTTTGATATCTTTCAGTTCATTTCTCCGTTTACCACTACCCTCTGTTTTCGGTCCTATAACCAATTTTCAATCCAGTGTACCACCTTGTGTCCCTTCCCCAGGCTTCCTAGCTTGTTGACCAGTCTCTAACGTGGGATGGTATCAAAGGCTTTGCTGAAATCTAGGTAGGCAATGTCTACAGCCTCCCCTAGGTATACTGCCTTTGTCACCCAGTCAAAGAAATCTATTACATTAGTTTGGCAGGCCAGCCTGCGGTGAACCCATGTTGCCTGGGATCCAACATTCCCATGACTTCTAGGTACACCACTATTCTTTCCTTAAGGAGTGTCTCCATTATCTTTCCTACTACAGATGTTAGACTAACTGGTCTGTAGTTCCTTGCATCTTCTTTACTCCCACTCTTGTGAAGAGGGTCATCTGTCCTTCTCCAGTCCTCTGGGACCACTCCAGTGTCTAGGGACTCACTGAACAAGGCTGCCAGAGGGTTGGCCAGTTCAATTCTCAGTTCTTTTAAGACTCTGGGATGTATGCCATCTGGACTCATGACTTTGTCCACCTTCAGCTTTGCAAGCTCTTCTTGGACCCTCTCCTCAGTGAACAGACTGGTGTGTACCTCCTTTTCCTCAATTCCTTTAAATTCTAGCTGTCATCCCTGCCCATGTGCTTCCACAGTGAAGACTGAACAGAAATATTCATTCAGAATCACTGCTTTCTCCCTGTCTCCCTCCACTATCTGTCCCATGGCCCCTCGAACCTTAGTTACTCCCCTCTTTGCCTTCCTTCTGTCACTGATGTAGCTGAAGAATGTGTTGTCTCCTTTATAACCAATTGAGCTATTTGCTCCTTGGTTTGCACTTCAGCACTTCTCACTGCTTTTCCTGCCTTTCTCAGACACTTCTGATACATTTCCCTGTCCTTGTCTCTTTGTGTCTCCTTATACTTCCTAAAGGCTAGCCTCTTGGCCCTTACCTTTTCAGCAACCCCTCTTGAGAACCAAAGTGGTTTTCTTCTCCTTCTTCCATTCTCTATTGACCTAACACATTGTTTTTTGACCTCCGCTATGGCCTCCTTGATGTGTGCCCATTTCTCCTCAACATCCCCCCCATCTAGACTCTTGCCTTCATATGGGTTGACTCAATCTCTGTGTCCACCTTGAATCACACCATATGGTGGTTACTGGTCCTTAGCCAACCTTCCATCTTGAGCCCTGTTATCCTGTCCCCATTGGTGAGTACCAGATCCAGGATTGCCCAGTCTCTGGTAGGTTCCTGCACCAGTTGCCTAAGGCCAGCCTCCTCAAGGGAGTAAATGAAGTTCAATGTCCTGTACTACAGTATATTAGTGAATGAGGCAAACTGGAGGATGAAGGCTCAGAAGCACAGGCACGATAAGTACTGATCAGGCTCATGTAAGTGATCTTATTATATTGGAAACTTTGCCTCCCACCCCATTTTTCTTAACTTTGGTTAAATATACCTTACCAGGAGTCACACTTCCTGTTAAAAAGAAATAAATCTATACCATATTCTGAACTACATAAGTGCAGTAGTAGACTCAATGTGCTTTGGGCCTGCAGGTCTCCATTTAAGCCACTGCATACACCAGTTAAAGTCATTGATGATAGATGAACACAAAGTTTTAACAAGTTAAAAAAAGATACTCTAAAGGCCATATGGATCAGTTTGCCATGTGAACTGGTTATTGGAAATAAACAAAAAAAAATAATTTTGTGGGGGCATGAAATGTGAATAATGGAACATGTGTGTGTGCGTGTGTGTTTTGCTATTGTTTTCTCTTTATGTGTGAGACAATTATATTATTTAATCATAACTGTCTTAATATGATATAGTACAGAACTGTAGTGGGAAGAGAGGTGCAAAGGATGGGGATGGGGGGTTACAAGGAATGGGGGGGGCCTGCAGAGGGGTTTTGAACAGGGCCCCAGAATGCTTAAGGCCAGCTCTGCATGCTGGCCAGAGACAGAGAGATGACAACTGAAGATCAGTGCATAGCCCTTGGTGATGGAATACAGACTCAGACATCAGCTGAATGGAGATGCAGCAAATCTTGGTAAAGTCCCAGCTGAAAAGGCTGAAGAACTGTTGGCCTGAGTTTGTTCATTATCTAGCCCAGGGACACATGCAGCCTGGTAGAGCCATTCTAAGGTAACTGTACGTACAAAGTGGAAAGAGATCTGTGACCTGCAACATTGTCATGCTTGTCCCATGTTAGGATTGCAATTTTGGGTTTCATGTTTTGATTACAAATGCCCCATATTTAGAGTTGGGACAGCCATGGGGTTTAACCTATAACAATGGTTATGTTTCAAGTTTAGTGTACTATATCTGGCCAACCTGCTGCAACATCTACAGGCCTGCAATGATTCAGCACTGGGTACACAAGAACTGCCACTGGGGAGCTCCCACTTTCTTTAATAGAGATATTCTGGTGTCAGGCTGGAGGGGTATCAATCTCTAGTATAGCAGAGCCATTAAAGTGATTGTTGGCTGTGAAGTCTGGTGAAGGATGGAGCTACACCAGGCAGGGCCTAGTTAAAAGTAGCTACCAGTATGCTTATTATGCTGCTATCCCATGTGGGGTCTGACTATACAGTGGTATATGCTGTTTGATTGCCCCGCCTATGTTGTGCACCTAATTGGGTCTGGTTTGACAGAGTATGCATGAGTTGCGATCTTTCCTTGCAGGATTATGGAGCTGTAATAAAACTGAGTTGTTACTTTTCATCTCGTATCATTGTTGTTTGACCATTTGTGGATACTGTACTGGGGGGAGGGCTACTCTGAAGGAGGGGTGGGAAGGTGCAGCCTCTCAGATAGTTCTACCCCTCTAACTGTTAAAACACTAAGCTATAAACTCTTGGTGAACGCACCATTCATAGAATGACTCCCTGGCTCAGGAACCCATAAAAACACAGTCAGCTATCAGACGATGGTTTGAGGTGGGACTGTACCCTTAAAATCCCTTACACATACCTTGGTTGGCATCATGCACACATAGTAAGTCTTTGTGAAGGAGCAACTCCATGGCTCACTGCAGGACTTATGGAGACACCCCAAACCTGAGTCATGTTTAGCCCTGCTCCTAAATGTAGGTTACCAAAATGGGCCATTTGGAGGGACTTCTGGCAATTGTTTTTAGTACAATAAATAATATAGATCTTTTTTATGTACTGAACACTGAGTTCCTTAGTACTTCACATACAATGAGCTAAATATTGTAAAGCAAAGGCATCAGTATATTGCAATAGCTATTAACTCTTTCATTGTGAGGTGGCCATTTGAATTACATAGAAACATTGAAACACATATGTAATATATGGGTTGTCCCTTTCTATAGAGAGAGAGTGATGTTCAAAACCCATAATACCATTAATTCTAAAATTCATCAGAGTGAGAGTATTATAAAAAGAATGTGTGAGTCAAATGTGAGGACAGCTTTAACTGTAAACACCATCCAACCAGAACACTCACACTGTAACTTAATCCGGTGACCCCCTTCTTCCTGGCCCAATATGCTCTCAACCTCAGCATCAACACTGCATCACCTCGGCCTCTGCATCTGGCTGCTGTCATCATGACAGCATTCATTGTTGCTATTGAGATACTTGTCAGATTGTGTGGATGGTGGTGCGCAGTTTATTGGAGGGGAGGTGACACATCTGGCGAGTTCTGTTTCCTGTCTTTCTGGCTCTAATGACTAATGGAACAGACAAGGATCCCATAATGGTGGTAAGTCGGATAAGGTAACTGTTGTTTAAAAAAGTCACTCTTGTATTACAAACAAGCATTTGTCTATGCTGAATGTTCCCTGCTGGTATTGCTGTTGTACTGGGACTTGCTCCTACACAGTTTTACAGAATGAGTGATTCTCAGCCAAAGATGGGTCAGAGACAGCAGCAGCAGGCATGTGCGTGTCTCATGGTGCCTGTCTCTCAGAAGGTAGGAAGCAACCTAAAGCACCAGTGCTAGTGTAAGCCCCCTTTCTCCCTCACTAAGGGTACCTGGTGGAAAAAATTGGGAAAGGGGAACCCAGCTCACAAGTGCCATCCTGAACACCACTAGGGCAGCTAGATTTAATGCATCCTTAAATAAATGAAATGAAGGCACACTACCTTTAGGCATCTTCTTCACACAGCCGGATGCCTGGACCCCCCTGGATGCCAGCCTTTACCCCCAGCAGAAGCACCAGATACAGCGGCTACAAATCTCACCTTCTCACTGCTCCCGGAACAAGGTGGAATTTGCTCTAGAGTTCATCCCTAGGGCTATGGAGAAATTGGTTAGCTTTCAATAAATAAAAATAAAAGCACACATAATTAATTCCAGTTTCTGGGGCAACCAATGGAACAGACACCAGATTTACCACAACAAAGAACATTTATTTCCTGGGGCACCATAATGATTATAGGGCCCAGGAGCTTAACTCCTCGAATCTCAAAACACAGCTCCATGGGGCTAACAGCTTTAAAAGACCAGGGAGAGGACATTGGCAGCACTTAGGCATGAATGTTCCACAATCAGCGATCTGCAGATTACTACAGAATTTTCAGGGACTAGCTGATAGAGCCTGTACCTTACGTAAGTACCCAGCTTCTTCCACAGAAACCCATTTGTTTGCATTGCACCAATCCCAAATTCACTTCTCGTCTTATTTGGTCCACAGAGGAGTGATTTACTCCTCTAGTGCCATCAGGGAGAATAGTCCCTGGAGCAATGAGCAGCCTAGTCTCCATGACTGATCCCAATGTAATGAAAAACTCCTCTCATTCCTTCCTGTAGATGTTTTCCAATACCCACAAATGACCAAAATTTCCACTTTGAGTATCCCACCAAAGCTGAGTGGCTCAAGAAAAAACAGTGCAGTGGCTCCCCTCCTTGCAAACCAGTTTCCTGAAGAACTTCATCCTTTTCCAGCCTCAAGACCCACCCCAGACACTGGCATGGTGGGTCCCGGGACCTGCCCCAGACACAGGCATGGTAGGCCCCATCGAGTCCCAGGCCATATTCCTCCCTTCCAGTCTCCTACCCAGGCCAATGTGTCACACGTGAAAAGAGCACGCCGGTGCTGCCACTAACTAATGGCCCCTGCTGTGGCCCTGCCACCACCGCAACAGCCGCACTGGCCCAGTGCACATGCCTTGAAAGAATCCAGGGCCCCCATTCTCCTTCTAGCCTTTCTGTCGTCTCCTGATGGCCTTTGATCTTCTCTTGCTCCTGCCTCCTACTGGGGAGGGGGATTAGAAGAAAAATACCCCTGGAACCCAAAACGACTGCTACTGCCTGAGTAGCTCCCTCCCACGGAGCCCACAGTTGACCAGTGCACCACTGTTAAAAGGCCAACCTACCTAAGACTGGAGGAAGGTCCTCTCCAGCAACTGCGCTGCTTCCAACACCCAACTCTGCCTCTCTCTTTCCTCACACATCTACCTCTTATATACTTCCAAGATGCTGCCTCTAGTGGCAGAACACAAAAAAGTCCCTGGCCAAAACTGCCACCAGTGCCTGGGGAGGGATTTTCAGAGGTGAGTCCCTCCCCCTCGAGGAGGTTTAGCTCTCCTCCCACTTAGAAACCCATTTCTCCTGGAAATGGGGGCAGAGACACCAGAGTGAACTCCACAGCTAATCCAGGTAATGCACCCTTCCTAGCCCCACCAGGGATGCTCACCCAACAGACTCAACAAACTCCACCTCCACTTATCTCTTCCTCTCACCCCTTAAATATTTTAAATGGAAGAAAACATTGTTTAATTGTGCCAGTCTGCATACAAAGTAAAATTGTTAAACTTTTAAACATACTATTGCTTTAGACATGCACACATTTTTTTAAACTTTAGAAATTTAAACAATCAGGTACCACACACTACCTTTTGCACATCATCCGCTCCATTCACATATACTTTCACACACACCAGACCCAGGCTTGCCTCGGCTCCAAAATATTTAATGATTTTTCTTTTCAGTCAATTTAGAAGTCTTATAATGTCCCTAAAGGCAGAAAGCAAATTACTGCTGACTACAGAGTCTCTGAGGGAAAGAAAAGGAAAATATCTCTTTTTTTTTTCTTCAAAACTCTCAGGGTAACTCGCCAAACAACTTTCTCAGCCTTGACACTGGCTTAGTCCCTGGGCACAAGAATGTTAATAAAACAGTGATTCCTCAAACTTTAAGAATTTTGAGATGAAATAATTTGCTGTATTGGAGGCTACTTGCAATCCTGGCACAGTCCACAGCTACAAAACAGAGGGCTCTAGAGGGTGGTACCTCCGCCT
The DNA here is from genome assembly GCA_016271365.2 of Neoceratodus forsteri. Classification (NCBI taxonomy): domain Eukaryota; kingdom Metazoa; phylum Chordata; order Ceratodontiformes; family Ceratodontidae; genus Neoceratodus; species Neoceratodus forsteri. The sequence goes on from CM057456.1 coordinate 388,526,985, forward strand.
GGAGGGAAGTAATAATTGCGGTCAGGCTTGGTAGTCAAATCTCTGAAAGAGTCCTTAGATATAATGTAGAATTTCACATAGCAGCCAGCCATGTCTTTAACCAGGGCAAAGTTTTTTGGAAAGTGTGAGGCCTGCCCAAGGCCCAGTATGGCACATAGCATGCATCTTTTGACTGAGCTGCTGTGAGGGGTGGCCAGAGTCTCCAGGTTGGGACTGAAGCCTGTTCAGTTGTTCCCTAAATACCCAGTCACTTTGCATCTCCTCAATAACAGCCCACATTCTATCTGAGACATAAGGGTATTCCAGCTGGGGGTACTCTTCACGCATTCTTCTCCTCACCCAGCATTCTGAATATGACCATTCGGGCAAGTCCCTGACACTGGTATGTCTTGCATTACCTGGCTCTAATCACACCCCAGTTCTGTAAACTGCATTCACAGGATCACTACTGAACAGTCCATCAATTTGTGCCATTAAGACCTTTAAATGCACCGTTATGGCACAGGGTCTTATCAGGTAACGTGATGGCAGGGCGATGAAAGGATCTAGGGATGGTCCGCTGGATTTCATGGTCAGAGAATTGGTACCATTTAGAGGGTCCCTCAGTCACATCTTGCTTAGGGTCATCTTTGATTTCTTCATGCTCTATGGTTACTCCAGAGGCTCCAACCTGGATCACAGGGTGGATACTTACAGGCAGTGGGGCTTCCATTGCAGCTGGAGTAGCAGGTGCACTGTTGCCCAGCAGGGACCCTGCTGGAGATCCCTTGGCCCCTTGGGGATCCCCAGAGGTCTTTGGTAGGTCCCCTTCCCCTCCCTCTGCCATGGGGATAGCTGACAATTGGAGAGGAGGAGCTGGGCAGATGGCTGTGCTCCCCCTCACCGCCCTTTGTTACTTCCTCCACCACCTCCACCTTAACATCTGGGGACCCCTCTCTCTCCTCCTTCATAACCTCTACACTTTTATGCAGCTCTAACTTGGCACCAGTACCAACCTCCACTCTGCTTTGGGACAGCAATGATGCAGTGCCAGCGGACACACTGACTGGGTACTCCCAAGAGAAAGTAAACGGTGGGCCTCCAAAAATACCTCCAGGTGCAGTACTGGAGTATATTCAGCACAATGGCAGTCTCACAACTCCTTCCCCATAATATCCACATCTAACACAATGATCTTCAGTCTGCCACCTCCCTGCTGAATGCCACAGCCACGTAAGCAGGGAGGCAGGAACCGATGCCTTAAGTTCTTCTTTTTGGGGTGAATCCTTCTGCCATCTCCCTTCTTAAACACAAGCCACACTTTCACATCAAAATTTCTTTGATTTTTGGCCTTTTCTGTACTGCTGTCCAGCTATCATGGCCTCCAAATGTCTCTTTGCTCCTCTGTCTCGCTGTCACGACTACCACAAAATGGTGACTTCACTCTAGCTCTCCTTCAGCACATTGGTGTTCAACCAATTGAATTCACTCAGCCAACACATGTGACCATCCCTTCACCCCAGAGGCACCAGAAAGAGAGAGTGAGAGAGAGCAAGCAGGCCTAGGCACTACTAACAGGCCTCACCACCACTGAAACTGTGCCACATTTTCCAGGGCTGGGCCAGTCAATCCCACCAACCCTTCTGCATTGAGATTTGTGGGATACACTACCTGCTGGGGCATAGAAAATATCCTGGATGAGCCCCCCACATCTGTAAGTCCCTCTTCCCCCTGTCTAGGGGTACCTGGTGGAAGAAATTGGGAGGAGGGCCCAGCCCTCAAGTGCCATCCTAAACACCACTACTGCAGCTAGATTTAAAGCATCCTTAAATAAATGGAATGAAGGAATCCTATCTTTAGACATCTTCTTCGCCCAGCCAGATGCTCTGACCCCCTGGAAGCCAGCCTTTACACGCAGCAGGAGCACCAGAGACAGCGACTGCAAATCTCACCTTCTCACCGTTCCAGGACTGGAAGCACCAAGTTATCTCGTTAGCAAGAATGCCGACCTCCCCCACAGTGACCGCACAATACCGATGCAGGTATTGTGCCACCTTTTCAATGGGTGTTTTCTGTGGGGGACTGCTCCCCATACACCCCATGTGGGGGGCTTTGCCCCCTGCACTCCCCGGACTCTAGGATTCCAACTCCAGGTTGGAGTTGGTCTGGGGAGGGGCGGAAACACTGGGGGAAGGTGAAACACAGAAAAGGACCGTTACCGAGAATGTTGCCGTAATGGTCTATTTCTGTGCTTCGCCATCAGGGTGTCAACAAGAAGGGGTGATACGTCCAGGACCCAGGACTAAGGTGAATTTTCCTCTAGAGTCCATCCCTATGGCTATGGAGAAATTGATTAGCTTTCAATAAATAAAAATAAAAGCACAGATAATTAATTCCAGTTTCTAAGGCAATCAACAGAATGGACACCAGGTTTGCCATAACAAAGAACATTTAATTCCTGGGGCACCTTCATGAATTATAGGGTTCAGGAGCTCAACTCCTCAAGCCTCAAAACGCAACCTCATGGGGCTAACAGCTTTAAAAGTTCAGGGAGAGGACATTGGCAGCACTTAGGCATGAATTTTCCACAATCAGCAATCTGCAGATTACTACAGAATTTTCAGGAACTAGCTGACAGAGCCTGCACTTTACGTAAGTACCCAGCTCCTTCCACAGAAACCCATTTGTTTGCATTGCACCAATCCCAAATTAATTTTGCGACTTATTTCCTCCACAGGGGAGTGATCTACTCCTCTAGTGCCACCAGGGAGAATAGTCCCTGGGGTGATAAGCAGCCTAGTCTCCACAGCTGCTCCCAACGTAGTGACAAATTTGTCTCATTCCTTCCTGTAGATGTTTCCCGGCACCCACAAATAACCAAAACTTCCACTTCGAGTATCCCACCGGAGCTGAGTGGCTCAAGAACAAACAGTGCATGGGCTCCTCTCCTTGCTATCCAGTTTCCTGAAGAACCACAGCCTTTTCCAGCCCAAAGTCCCACCCCAGAAATGGGCATGGTGGGTCTCAGGACCTGCCCCACACACAGGCATGGCAGGCCCCTTTGAGTCCCAGGCCACATTCCTCCCTTCCAACCTCCTACTTGGGCCAATGTGCCACATGGAAAAAGAGCACACTGGTGCTGCAACCAACTGACAACCCCTGCTGCAGCCCTGCCACCAACACAACAGCCGCACTGGCCCAGTGCACATATCTTGAAAGAGTCCAGGGCTCCCATTCTCCTGCTAGCCTTTCTATCTTCTTCCGATGGCCTTTAATCTTCTCCTGCTACGCCCCCTAGCGGGGGGGGGGGGTTAGAAGGAAAATACCCCTGGAACCCCAACTACTGCTATTGCCTAACTCGTTTCCTCCCACGGAGCTCAAAGTGGATCGGTGCACTGCTGCTGAAAGGCGACCTGCCTAAGACTGGGGGAATTCCAACACCCAACTCTGCCTCTCTCTTTCCTCACACACCTACCTTCCCTTATATACTACCAAGGTGCTGCCCCTTAGTGGCAGAACACCAAGATTCCCTAAGGCACCAAAGCTCCCTACCAGCACCCGGGAGGGAAGAAGGATTCGCCAAAGTCTAGCAAGCCCCCCCCCCCACAAAGAGGGCTTAGTGTATGGACAAAGAAAAGTGGTGCATTCATTTTTTGTGGTTGACTTGGGCAACCCCTCTCAGTGCACTGTCAAGGGTACAGATAATGTTTGTTTTGACATCCGATCCTACAAACCTCCCCCCCCCCTTTTGCAATCTGTATTCCTCTTCAGGATGGATATCATTGCTATAATCCACTTTATACTTGGGGTAGGGGTTGAGGCTATGGTCTGCAAAATTTTGAACATGACAGCATCTCTTATAATTCAGAATAGGTTTGAATGCACTGCTGGACCATACGATAGTAGGTTGTTACTGAAGTCCAACTTTAGACTGCAATTTAGTATGATTTAGCATGCACAAAATATATTTTATTTTATTTTTTTTTTATTTTAGTTGTTTAACCAGGTGAGACACACTAAGCTGAAAGCTTTTTTACAGGTGCAGCCTGGGAGCACAGGGAAGTTAAGTGACTTGCTCAGGGTCACACAGTATGCAAGTGGAAGCTGTCGGATTTAAACCCAGGTCTGGTCTGCTGGATGTCACCAGATTTGTAGCTCAGAGCCTTAAACCACTGCGCTATACTGCCTCCCTTTTTAATTTCAATAAGTTAAAAATCATGGAATTTGCTGTCAATACCATTACTTGGTTTTAAGCCATCATTACCAATTTGTAATCATCTTTTAAAATTGTATTTTGTGTCTAGTTAGAATTGCAACTATTTTCAATATAGATCCTTCTGTACATGTGAGAACCTACTACATGTTGCGTGTGAATGTGTTATTTTAGTTTGCTGAACTTGTTATTGCAGTATGCTGTTTCCATTCGGTATCTGGTCATTCTTGAAAACAGGCAATCCTGCTCAATGACTCAACCAGATTAACAAACAACTAAATAAACAAACAGATAAATAAATACAGTCCTCCCTTGCTATTGCAGTCCTCCCACACTGTTACTAGGTTTTCTGGATTAAAGCACCTAGCTTCACCTGAACTGTTTTCCTCTAGGGTTTGCTTGAAAGGACAGAACACAAGTCCTCACACATCATTAGAGGGTGCTGTACATAAAAAAAAAAAAAAAAACTTCTACTTTGGGATAGGACTTCTATTTCCATCCACACATCCTCTCTATTACTTTTTCCACAGGTGATCCTATTTACATCCAAAATCTTTCTCTACTCCCTTTCTAGCAACCTTCTTCCTAGGGGCATTAAAAAAAAACCTTTATTACTATTTCCACAGTCACTTCTATTTTCTTACAAACTCCTTCTCTACTCTCTTTCTAGTAACCTTCTTCAAAAAACCAAAACTTTTTAGTTTTTTTTTTCTCTTAAGCAGGATTTGTATTTCCATCCATACATCCTCCCTATTTTTGCTACAGCCAAATTGCACAGGTGTTTTTTATTTTCATCCACACTTCCACTTTGCCTTCATGATAACTTGGTCTGGAGAAGGCTCAGGTAGTTGTATCCTACAAGGGGGTTCACCTTGTGTACCATCCATCCTTAGATTTATGGCAACTTTGTTTTTCATCTGTTACCCACACAACAATATGGACATCAACTGCAGATATTTCGTGACCCTCTTCACCACAGCTTACATGAGGCAGATGGGACATTGTCGTACTTGCTCTGCACTGAATGATCTACACACTCAACTACACACCACTCATGCTGAAATACACTTTCTAATGGTGTAACTCAACCATGCTGCGCAACACTCGAACTTAAGGCACCAACCACAAATGCCACTCCCCCAGAGATCTACCAGACCAGGGGCTGGCAATTGGTAGGAAAACAGAAAGCACAGTGAAATGACTCTAGCTAAATAACTCCAACACCAATCAAACTAACAAATAGGGTCTCTCCACTTTCATCCAAGCCTTCTGCCAGGGCAGGCATGACAGTGGAAAGGACCCTCACACAATGCATGGACAAACAAACAGCAAGCAAAACAAAAGAGTGTCTTACTAATCGGGGACTCTATGATTCGTGGGGTAGAGTCAAGCATACACCAAAGTGGCCAATAAGAAATTGAGTTAGATGCCTCCCAGGAACAATGGCATGGAGGCACACAAGCAGGATTGAGGGAATTGTGCATAATACCGAGAAAGACACGCACATTCTCATCCATATAGGCACAAATGACCTGGCCAGACAGTCAGTTGCAGAGACTGAGCAGTATCTAACGACTCTAGGAGAAAAACTCACTTCCCTTTCATCCAAAGTCTCCTTCTCAGAAATTCTGCCTGTGTTGGACAAGGGGGCTAACAGGCAGAAGATCAGAGAAAGGGACATTGTCAAACTTAATACCTGGCTTAAAAACTGGTGTCAGGAAAAAGCTTATGGCTTTGTAGGAAACTGGCAGAACTTCTGGGAGAGGGAGTTTTTTAGATTCAGTGGCTTACACTTTACAAAAGAGGGAATACATGCTCTCAGCCAAAAATTCAATGTCTTCATCAGCCATTTAACCTAGAGGGAGGGGAAGAAGCATCAGCAACAGTTGCATCATATGAGCTTATGAATGCCCCTTCCCTATCTAAGGAAAATCGATTGGAACCAAAACAGGGCATCACAAGGACCATGTATGTCACAACTCCACACGGGAATTCCAAACATGATAGGGACATTCAAAACATGAGGGACACAAGTCACAAGCAGAGAAATTACACAACAAGCAAGACAAACTGAGACTGTAAGGCAATGTATGTCAATGCCCGTAGCCTTCCAAACAAAATCACAGATCTCACAGCAATGATGGCTGAGGCCAGCCTAGACTGGGTTGCTGTCAAGACTCACAGAGACTTGGTTCACAAAGAACCATACCTGGGATGTCACCATCCCTGGTTACACTCTCTTCAGGAGAGACCACATAGGTAAGAAAGATGGGGGGGGGTTGCTATTTATATAACAAGGAAGGGATAAATGCTACTGAGACCCAGGGAACACAAGGTGAGACAGAGGACCTATGGTTCACTCTGGGAGCTGGAAACAGGAATCCTATCAGAGTTGGAGTTATCTATAGACCCCCAAACCAGGAGATTGAAAAGTACAAGGTTCTCCTGGAAGACATTTTGAGACCGACCGACAAAGCCAAACTATTGCTAGTCAGGGACTTCAATCTACCAGATGTAGAATGGTCCCCTTTCACAGCCTCCTCAGAAAGGAGTAGAGACTTCCTCATGGCTTTGAGGGGGGAAGAACTGAATCAAGTGGTGGTTTCTCCTACCGAAGAATCAGTTACCCTGGACCTGGTACTCACTAACAGTGACAGGGTATCAGACATACAAGTGGGGATCAGTCTGGGTACCGGTGACCACAGGTCAATCTGGTTCTCCATTAGTAAAACTAAGGACCCCTGCCACTCCAGAATCAGGGTGCTCGATTTCAGGATAGCATATTTCCTGAAAATGAGGGAAAGGATCAAGCCCGTGCTGGTAACAGATATCACATGGAATGTGGAGGACAAATGGACAAGCCTGAAAGATGCTATAGTGTCAGTCACAGCACTATGCACTAAACAAATCAGCAAGTCCAAAAGGGCAAGGAACCCTTCTGGTTTTCCAGAGGTAGCTACTATAGTTAGGGAAAAGAGAAAAGCTTTTCGGAGGGACACGGAGACCAAGTCTAAAAAGGATAGAGAGTCCTTCAGAGAGAAACTCAAGGAAGCTGGGAAAGCTATTAGGGTGGCAAAGACCCAGACCAAAGAAAAGTTGGCTCAAGAAGTGAAACGGGGCGGGGGGGACAAGGGACAAAACATTTTATCAATACATTTGAGAAAAAAGGAAGAGCAAATGAGGAATAACATGGCTGGCAAACAAGGAAGGACACCTGGTGGAAAACAAAAAAGACAAGGCAGAAGTTCTCAACAAATTCTTCTGCTTGGTCTTCACACAGGATGACATTGGTAATGGTCCAGCACCAGCCAGAACACTTCTCCATACCAGGGGAGCTGACATATCCCATTTTGCTAAAGAAAGGGTCCTCAAGTAGTTGTCTAAAATAAGGGTAGACAAGGCAATGGGCATAGATGTGATACACCCAAGAGTTCTAAAAGAACTTGGGGATGAACTTGCCACCTCACTTGCTGAGCTGTTTAACAGTTCACTGGAACAGGGGATAATACCACAGGACTGGAAAAGGGCCACGGTTGTGCCATTGCACAAGAGTGGTAGCAGGAAGGTAGCAGGAAACTACCGCCCAGTGAGTCAGACCTCAGTGGTGGGTAAAATAATGGAGACATTGCTTAAGAAAAGGCTACATTTTTTTTTTAAACGTTAAATTGTTTATTAACTCATTGCCTCCACAGGTTCACTCTGAGATTGCATCACTTGCCTCCTGAATCTCCTGTATACTTTTAACAGTGAATCCTGGGCCTTTCTAAGCAAAATCAAGCCATAGTCAGCATGTCACAAACAAATGCTAATAGCTCAATAACTGTACCTGCTAGACACAAAGTATGAGTGGCCGAGTTATTCAGCACAAAATTGCCTTTCCAATGGTGGCATGCATGTAATAATAAGTAATTTTGTTTTTTTTCTATGCTGGTTAAGCGAAACTAAATATTTTTCACTAAAAAGAGCAACATAAGCCATTTTTGTTGGAAAATATGTAAAATATCAACACCAAATTAAGCATACAGACATTAGACGGTGTTTTAATAGTATGTTTGTTAAAAAAAAATATCTTTTTACTATAAAATGTAATTTTTCCCCATTTTAGTCAAGGTGCTTTGATGAGATTTGAGGGCTAAATCTCAACCACACGCACCATATCATAGACAAATGCGTATAACTCCAAAAGTATGCATGATACACGCAAAGTATCAGCATGAAAGTTGATGAGCACAAAAATGCCTTTCCAGTGGTGCTATGCAACCAGTTGTAATCAATACAGTTTTTATTTTATACCTGCTGAAGTGCCAAAAAAGTGAATTTTATTCAAGCTGCTTAGGTGAATCTTGATGAAAAACATGTCAGCCATACATACCATACCATGAACAAATGCAAATAACTCCTAAAGTATACATGATATACACAAAATATCAGTGACAAAGTTGTTCAGCATAAAATTATCTTTCCAACGGTGCTATGCAGTCAAATATATATTATATTCTGTTACACTATATATTAAAATATATAAGTGACTTCTCCAGACGTTGCAAGGGCACACTGGGTGTCAGTAGCCGACTTCTGCAGACGTCCTCAGGACACAACAGTGTTTTTTTACTGACAACTACAGGCATCTGCTAGGAGACGAGTTAAGAGTTTTTCAGTTTTACAACACAACACGAACACATTTGTGACATTATCGAATACAGTTACAAATAACAGTGAGAGTACTGAGAGGTATGCATCCGTGTACTTGTGGATTTTCACTCTAATTACTTTACTTGAAATGGCATCATGAGTGCAGAAAAATAAGTCAGAGGCACTATCAAAAAGTCATGCCCTGAACCCCTTATGGCCCCCTCTTCTATGCCAGCCCTTCTGTCAGTTGTATCCCCTCATGATGTACATCTGCTCAGCTTCGTTTGGGCAGGGTACCCTATCCATTATCTCCTAGGGCTCACACGTAAATATGTCTATATATCTAGGGAGATTGCCTAATGCCATGTAGGTCATTCGTTCTAGGGAGGCTTGTTGGTTTACTGCCTGCAGCCAGTCATTAAATGTGGGAACCTTAGTTGTTCTCCAGTTACATAGCAGTAGTCATTTCAGCGTGATTGTGGCTGCTAGGTCTGACTGAGTTAGGTGGTGATGATCCATCCAAGTGGGGGGGATCCTATGATTGCAAAGGTCCTGTCTGTGATGTGGGTGTCAGACATTATAGTACTGCAGAATGCTATTACTTGGTCCAAGACTGGTTTAATCAGGGGACAGTCCCTTAGGATGTGTGTAAGGGTTCCAACACCTTTGTGGCATCTCCAACATTTGTCCTCATTGAACACCCCTATCCTATGCAGGTAGGCTAGTGTCCTGTACCACCTACAGGTATGCAATATTTTTAACTGGATTAGTTGTGCCTTGGTGTCCCTACTGGCCATATGGGCCCTGCCCCTGCATGCCTGCCAGGTGGTTTCTGGGATTAGGACCCTTAGTTCATGTTTGCATTCTAGCCTACAGTGCTCAGCGTTTGAGGGACCTGTACACCTTAGGTATTAATAAATGGTTCTCACCCTTTCACTCTGTTTGTGAAGACAGAAGCTGATAGGTGGAGTGTTCATCTCCTGTCCTGCCTCCCCCCACCCTCTGACAGCAGTCATGCATGCTGTTCAGAGTTGAATATACTGCCAGAAATCCACCTGAGCTATCCCGTGGGTGTTCTTGAGACTTTGGAATGCACTGATCAATAGAGAATTCAGGAGGCATAGATCCAGTATGGTTTATAGTCCAGCTCTTTGTCAGGAGGGCCAGCATATGGGTTTATGTTCTATAGTGAGTGCTGAATTGCCCCAGATGGGGGCCCATTGAACAGGCCTTGTTTTGGCATGAGGGAACCTACATACCTTCTTCCAGTAGTGCAGTGAGAGTGCAATTTTGGGGTGTTCTAGATCTTTGTTCTGGATTTTGGTGTAGAGGAGTGGCCAAGGGGTGGGTGTACTGGTTAGGTATCCCTCTATACGTATCCACGGGGGGTAACCTGGTGAAGGGCACCATTGTAGTGTCTGGGTCACCATGAATGCCAGGTGATATTGTGCAAAGTTGACAAGGCGCCATCTGCCCTCCATCCAGTGTTTCCTGAGCTTGGTCTGGCTAAACCTGGGAGGTTTCCCTTCCCATAGGAACTGCCCCATTAACTTATTGAGCTGCTGAAACCACTTATCCGGTATGCGCATAGGGAAGTGGGCTAACATGAAAAGGATCTTTGGTGCCAACATTAATTTTATGGTGGCTATTTTCCCTGTTAGAAATAAATGTAGAAGGTACCATCTATGTAGATCTGCTGTAATGGAAGGGAGTAGCAGAGACAGGATGGCCTGATATACGTCTGTTGATTTTTGGGTTATACGAACACCTAGGTATGTGATGCCAGTTGCTGCCCATTTCCAGTTAGTATCCTGGAATATGTCCAACACACTTGATTGGTTCAGCGGGAGCACTTCTGATATACTGTGGTTGACTTTCAGGCCTGTCATACGAGTCAAGTTGTCCAACAGCCTAACCAGTGGGAGCATAGCTTGGGAGGGGTCTTTCAGGAGTATAAGGAGGTTGTCCACTATCTGGCGCTGGGTTATCTGTGATGGCCACTAACTGGTTCAGAGCCTACCTGCAAGACAGAACCCAGTCTGTAAAAATAGCTGAAGCCCCCTCACCCCCACTTCCTATTACCACTGGTGTTCCCCAGGGCTCAGTGCTCGCCCCATTCTCTTTTCCATCCTACTAAATGATCTGCCAAAAACCTGCTCTTCTACCTCAATACATATGTATGCAGATGACACAGTCCTCTTTACCTCCAGCAGGACCCAAGAGGAAGTTGCCTCCAGTCTCCAAACTGATTTCAACAAGGTACAGCACTGGTTTAACTCCCACCAACTCTCTCTCAATGCCAAGAAGACAGTGTCCTTGACTTTCAGCACTAGGCAGAGACAATCCAGACTTACCTCACCACTGATCTTCCATCCCCTTGATGGTACAGACCTAGAAGACATGTCCTCCTTTAAGTACCTAGGGGTCTGGCTTGACCGTCACCTTTCCTTCTCCTCCCACGTGGATGCTATCCTGAAAAAACTGCACCCTAAGCTTGGCGATCTCTATAGAAATTGCAGCTGTCTTCTTTCACCTGTGAGAGGCAATCGTTCTGAAAATTATACTACCTTCCTTGAGCTACTGCGATGGTCTACAGCTCCGCCCCAAGTCCACCTATCCAGACTAGACCCTCTTCAATGCGGCTCTGCCATTTCTCTCGATGCCTCCATACCCATCACTGTGAGCTTTTCTTCCATCTGCTGGCCCTACCAACCCTGGAGCAACCAGCGACTACTTCACAATGCTAAATTTGCTTCTAACTTCTGGCTCAGTTCCCTTCTGCCCTACCTCGTCTCCTCCCTATCCTCTCTACCAACCCCCTCTCATGCCCTCAGGTCTACTGTCTCCCACATATTAGCAATCTCTCACCGACAGACCTCTGCAGGCCAATCGGCCTTCTCCTACCATGTCCCTAAGCTCTGGAACGACCTGCTGGCCCAAATCCACCATTCCTCCTCCAAGCATTCTTTATCCTCTGCCCTCACTACGTAGATACATAGATACATAGGCAGTGTCAGCAGATAAGGGCCTATGGCCCACCCAGTCTGCTCAGTTGAGTCTGTAAGTTCAGTTTATGTTTTCCTAGATCTCTGTTGCCCCTTACCCCTGACCTCCAGAATTCCTTCATATCTATCCATGCATTCTTAAATCCCGTGATTGTTTCAGCCCCCACCACTTCCTCTGGCAGGGTGTTCCACTTGTCCACCACCCATTCTGTGAAGAAATTCTTCTTCACATTTCCTCTGAATCATCCTCCCTCCAACTTCATCCCATGCCCTCTAGTCCTGGAACATTTTTTTCGCTTAAAAATAGTCTATTCCTGCACCCTGTTCCTCCCTGTTCCTTATGCGGCCTGACCAGTGGCTTGGCATTCGACCACAAAGGCTGGCATATATTTGTTCTACCAACCCACGCACTTGTCCCATTCTGCACTTCTGCTTATCTTTGTCAAATGTCTTCCCTTAGTCAGTTCAGTCGTCTATGTATAATGTAACCTATCTAGACCTAATCCCTGCTCCCTGTCCTTAAACTTCTAGGCTTCAAGTTCTAAACTGTCAATACTGTGTAACAATAATTCAATTTAATGCTAGAAATGTAGGTATGTATGTAGGCATGTAAGCAAAATATGTAATGTCACTCTCATTCATGTAAACAAAGCATGTAATGTCTCTCTTATTCATGTAATAAAAGTATGTAATGCCACTCTTATTCATGTAACAAAGCATGCAATGACACTCTTAATTTCATGACTCCAATGTGCAACTCAACTGCTATGTATCATGTACACTCCCTCTCCTCTGTACCCTCCCCCCCAGGCCGCACCATGAGACGAGCATCTTGTTGCTCAGTGTGCCACTCCTGGTGAAACATTTCAATAAATAAAACAAATAAAATATGACAGCAATTTGTATTCCTCTTTTCCCACTGGTATTCCTCAAATTCTTGGGTCAGCCCTTATGGCTGCCTTGAGAGGTTCTATGGCCATGAGGAAGAGTAAAGGGGAAGAGGACGCATCCTTGTCTAATTTTTTACATTTTTTCTTTTTCTCTTTTTATACTGTAACTGAAGTTTGCTGCTATGAACATATGGGACTTCATTGAAAATGAGTAATGCTCAACTGAATTTTTCACTCATTCTGCTGAATAAAAAAAATACTACTACTACTACTGTCTGGAGCCCCTGGAAAGGGGGAAATGTTGGGACAGGGTGTTATTCATTAGTATTTGGGCTGAGGGGGAGGAATATAGGGTCTTGATGCAGTTAAGGAAGAAGGTCCTATTTTCCTGTGTTTGAGCATCTCAAACAGGTACTCCCAATCCACTGAGTCCAAGGCCTTCTCAAAATCAATGGTGAGAGCAGCTGTGGGGGTGGGTAAAGTTTTGGCTAAATTATGGAGACTAAAAAAGGTACGTAAGTGGTCTCAGCTCATTCTGCCTTTCAGAAATCCCACTTGGGTCTGAATGTTAAGATTTTAGCCAGTATTTTGGAATCCGCATTTATGAGAGATATTGGTCAGTAGCTGGTGGGTAGGAGGGGGTCTTTTCATTTTTTGGGGAGCACTGTGATCATTGCTTCCCTCATTGTGGGGGGAGACTTGTTGTCCTTTAGTGCATGAGCATATGCTCTTTGTAGGATTGGGGCTATACTCTCGGCGGTTCCTTGGTAGAAATTTTCCGGGAAGCCATCCCCATCTGGGGATTTGTTCTTCTTAAGTTACCTCACTGCCTGCTTGATTTCTCCCACTTGTATGGGTTTTTCCAATTCCAGCACTTGCTGGGGATTATGCAGGGGAGGTTAAGACCAGCCCAAAATTGAGGTACTTTTTTTGCCTTGGGGGTGGGAGGAGGCATAAAGTTCTGCATAGAATTGAGACATTATGTCTGAGATTTCCTTCAGTGTGGTATGGATCTTTCCCTGGCTACATTTGAGGCCAGAAACGTGCCTCTCTGCCCTTTGCTTCCTGCACCTATATGCTAGGACTCTGCTTAGTCTCTCCCCCAGAAGGTGTTAGTGAGGTGCACGAGTGCCAGCTCAGCCTTTCTGGTGTAGTACACATTCAGCTTGTCTCTTATGTCCAACATTTCTTTAGGGTCTGCGTTGGAAGCTTTTTTGTGTCTGCTCTCCAGTGTTTTGAGTTCTAGTTCTAATGCAGTTACCTCCTTCTCCCTCTGTTACCTTCTGTGCATGGCGTATCCAATAATCTTCCCCCTGAAGAATGCCTTTAGGGCTTCCCACAAGATTCTATCCGTGACAATGTTGTTGTCATTGGTAGCCATGTACTCCACAATCTGCAGTTTCACCCAGGGAAGGAATTCTGGGTCTTTTAATAGGAGAGGATCTAGGCACCAGGTTGTTGACCTAGGCAGTGGTGGGCTACATTCCAGGACTATTTTCACTGGGGCGTGGTCTGATATGACTCTGGATAGTATGGCGGAGCCAGTGACTGCTGGGGTAATTTGGTGGCTGGTTAGCCAGTAGTCCAGTCTGCTATAGGATTGTTGGGGGTAGAAGGAGTAGTCCCTAATGTTGGAGTGCTGGAGTCACCAGACATCATCTAAGCCATGCTCCGACATCAGCTGCTGTACTACTTTTCTGGCCTTGGCATGTGGTTCAGTGGAGTTAGCTGATCTATTCATGACTGGAGTCAGCATTAGGTTAAAGTCTCCAGCCATGATGATAGGAATGTGCTATGATATGAATGGGGCTAGCACTTCTGCAATGTGGGCAAAAAGGCAGGGTTGTCTTTGGTGCATATATGTTAAGCATGGCTAGGGGGCCTTCTGGTGTGGCAACCTGGAGGAAGACCCATCTTCCTTCCTTATCCTTTTGGGTGTGGGTGTGTGTCCACGGGAGGGATTTGTGGGTTGGTATAGACACCCCCCATTTGGCAGATGAATGAGTACTGTGCACTTCCAACCCCACCCAGTCCCATTTGAGCTTACACACCTCTGCATGTGACAGCTTGGTTTCTTGTAGGAAGGTCACCTTAGCCCAGTGTTTTTTAATGTGGGATAGCATCTGTTTGCATTTAATAGGTGAATTACTGTAATCTCCTTAACATTCCATGTAATGACTTTCATGTCAGCCATTATGTTTTTGGGTCAGCAGTGAATAATGGGGTATGGGGGTGCTGGTAGGTGGATGGGCTCCAGGAAACCTAAGCCATTGTGCAGTACCTTTGCAGATATACTTTATGTAGATGTCGTACCAGTTTACCTTAGTTTTCCCTCTCAAGTACTCATCAGCCCAACAGGGGCAACTATATGCATAACAATTATTAAACTTTTGTAACTTTAGTATACTTTATAATCAGGCTTTGGGTTTCCCCTGTGAACTAGGTATCCTTCTAGTGGTGGCCATAAAGGCTCCAAGAATAGATACTAGTCTGGGTAAGACTCCAATCTTACCAACAGTGCTGGGGGTCTCATGCTTTTTTTGGCCCCCGTTCCCTTTCAGCAAGTGCTTTACAGTTGCCAAGCATGGTTGGTTATCTTTGAAGAACAGATGTGACATGGGTCCCAGTCAGTGGGTATGCCCCATTAGGCTCCCCTGGGCTTGTTTTATCTTGGCTGGCTGCACGACCATGTGTCAGACTCTTCTTTCCTGTTGTCTGTCTACTCCTTGCCTCTTGCGTAAGGCAATTGAGTGTAACCCCCCCCTTTCCTACCCTTCCCATGTAGGGGAAGGGTAGTTACTGCCCATGTTGCTCCCATCGCAATAAGGCAAGCAGAAAAGAGAGTTGAGCAGCTTTGAAAATTGGTGGTGGTGGGGTGGCTGTAGTGTATCTTTTAAGGGAGCATGGGAAGGGGGGGGAGCTATGACCCTCTTCAGCTCAGACCTCTTAGGGTCCTGCTGCATGTTTGCCCAATGTTCCTTTATTTGGCTATGAGGGGAGAGCTTCTTCTCCTAGTGGGCTGAAATAAAGCCTTGGTCTTGTAACTCATCTAAAAGGGGGAGGAGATCTTCTCCACTGTTCATGCTGTGCCTATTATGGGGAGAAGATGAGGAGAAAAGTCATTACATGATCTTCACATTGAGATGGGGTATGGTAAGGTACAATGACCACCCTGCACAGCATTGTATTTTCAGTCTGGTAGATTGCTTCTCTCAGGATGGCCATGTATCACTGAAAAGGGGAGTTGTCCCTTTAAGATCCTGCTATGTGCAGGGCTTGGTGACATCCTCCCATCAACAGTGTGGCCTGTAACAATTGGAACTCATCTCTCAGGTGGATGAAACAGCTGCATTGGAGGTGTCCCCTGAAGTTTAGGCCCAGAACCTGCACTGTAGCCACAATCAAGGTGTCTGCAACCATGGCCATAGCTGCATAGGTGGGTGCTTGGGAGGAGACAAGTCCCGGTAGTCCTGGAGTTGTTGGCACTGATGGGAGAGTTATCGGGCAGGTATGAGAGAGGTCTGAGGGGGTTACTGCCTGGACCCCCTGTTCCTTGGTGTCCAGTGCCAGAGTCGGGGGACTATTTCATTGGAGGGGGGACATAACGGCTCCCGTATGCCTCTCCCTTGGGATCACTAGTGTCTAGGCATCCCTCAATAGAGTGCCTCCTATTTTGCCTGGATGCTGCCGGGAGGGTGGAGCTGTGGTCTATTTTCCTCTTGTGACTGCTCCCCATAGGCCGGGGAGAAGTTTTTTCTGGGCTAGTGTCTATGTTCCAAGCTCCCCCTGCTTTGGCCCAGTTTCTGAATCTGGTCTCTGGTCATGACCTCCGGATAAAATCCTTGGTGGCCCCAGGCTCAGCAAGTGAGTGAGGTATACCGTTCCGTTCGATCCAGAGGATAGCTGGGTACCTTAGGCTGTAGGGGACATGCAGGTCCATCAGTGCATGTTTTGCCATGGTGAATTCTCTGCGGTATTCAGACATCATCTGGGAAAAATCTGGAAAGATCTGCACACGGTAGCCTCACCAGTTTAGAAGTCCCTATTCTCTCGCCAGACCCAGGATCTGCTCCTTTACTTGGAATCTGAGAAACTTTGCCAGAATGGGTGGAGGATGCTGTCCTGGCTTGGGGTGGGGGTCTAAGGAATAATGGACCCTCTCCTCCTCCAGAGGGGCTGGCTATTGGAATTGCAGCAGTTTGGGTAGGATTTGTTGCAGGGAATAAGGCAGTATCTTGGCCCTCCATGCCCTCAGGGAACTCCAAAAAATGCAGGTTATTGTGCCACCCTCTGTTTTCTAGGTCTTCAAATTTGTCAGTTAGTTGCTGTATTATTTTATCCTGTTCATCTAGCCTGCGGTTGATTCTTTCAGAATGATCCCTCTGCTGGGCCATGAAATGTTCATTGTCATCCCCCTGTTGAGAGATGTACACAGTGTGTGTTTTATTTTCCTGCACCTGTTTTGTTAGCACCCCTTCCCTGGCTAGGAGAGTGGCAAACATTTCTCCTATTTTTTTCAGCTCCCCATTTGCAAGTCCTGAGGGAATATTGGAGTCAGGAGCTGAAATCATGCTGCCAGCTGAACTGTGGTTCCAGGGGTTGAATGCCAAAGTCTGGAGAGCTGGTGCAGGAGTAACGATGGTGCTGTCACAGGTAATTTTTGTTTTTCGTATTCCTGATTATATCAATTGTTGTTCCTGTCAGTCTGCAAGGTAGCAGGTAGGCTGACTACCATGGGATTCTGCAGGATATTAGTTGGTAGTCAGGAGCAGCGTGAGCTAAGCTACATCCATGTTGGCCCTCTAGTGGCCACCAATAAAAGGGTAATGAACTACCTGAAAGCAAGTGTGCAACTTGACCCAAAACAGCATGGCTTCACATCACAATGCTCATGCCAAACAAGTTTGATAGAATTCTTCGACTGAATTACAAGAGAAGTAAACCAGGGGGCAGCAGTGGATGTGGTATATCTGGACTTTAATAAAGCCTTTGGTACAGTCCCACACAGAAGGCTAGCCAATAAACTGAAGCAAGCTGGCATCAGTCACAAAGTAGTTAAATGGATCACAAGCTGGCTGCAAGGCAGGACACAGAGGGTTATGGTAAATGGCACCTTGTCCAAAGAGGGGAAGTGTCAAGTGGCATGCCACAGGGGTCAGTACTAGGTTCCATTCTTTTCAACATATTCATCAGTGACATCGCTGAAGAACTGAAAGGGAAAGTCTGCCTCCTTGCAGATGATACAAAGCTCTGCAACAGGGTGGATACACATGAAGGGCTTGCAGAAATGGAGGCAGATCTCAGGATGCTAGAAGAATGGTCCAGTAACTGGCAGTTGAGATTCAACGCCATAAAATATAAAGTCATGCACTTGAGTAGAAGGAACTCATGCATGAAGTATGTCCTGGAGGGGCAGCTACTAGAAGAAACAAAGCTGGAATGGGATCTTGGTATCATGATCTCAAACGATTTAAAGGTAGGGAAGCAATGTGAAAAAGGGGCACTAAAGGCAAGCAGCATCCTTGGATGTATTGGTAGGGGTATTACCAGTAGGAAGCATGATGTAATCCCACTGTACAGGTCCCTGGTGAGTCCTCGCTTGCAGTACTGTGTGCAGTTCTGGAGACCTCACCTAAAAATGGACATAGACCATCTGGAAATCATGCAGAGACGTGACCACAAAATGGTGCAGGGTCTGCACCACGAAACATATGAAGCTGGGCTCAGCCAGCTAAATTTATTCTCTCTCAAGCAGAGAAGGAACAGAGAAGATTTGATTGAGACATATAAATTTGCCAAAGGGAACAATACAGTACAAACCATGAACCTCTTCCTGGAAAACAGAGCCACACATACTAGAGGACACAACATGCGCCTGATGAGAGGTAAATTCAAAACAAATGTTAGGAAGTACTTTTTCATGGAGAAGGTAGTGGACCCTTGGAACAGCCTTCCACCGAAGGTAGTGGCAGCCAAGATGGTCAGAGAATTCAAATAGGCATGGGATAGACAGTATAGTTACTTTAGCAAGACAAATTGATAGTGGGGTAGAAAACCCAGGCAGACTAGATGGATCACAGTCTCCTTCTGCTGGCAAATTCTTATGTTTTATGCATAGTTACAGCAAATGAACAATATGGCTCCCATCTGACATGTACCTATAGTGATCAACTGTGAGCGCAGTGGAGTGATTAGCTGTGGGCAATCTCGATCATTTGCTAATTCTTGCTTTTGCTAATTGGCAATTGTCAGTAGCCAGTGGCTTTATAAATTCCTGCTTTTCCTTACTTCTTTACTACCCTATTATTCAGTGGTGATAAGAAGTAGTCATGAAGTGGGCTGGAGATGTGGTCGAAACTAAGATAGAGAGCTTAGCAAAAATAGCCAGTAAGATTGGGTACTCAAAATCAACTATATATACCCAGCAGAAGAAAGAGAGTTCTTTGCAGGAGTTTCTTCTTGAGTTCAATGATGATGGACTTGTCAGAAAAAAAATCTATACCATTGACAAGGTAGATTGACTGTTCCACACAGCTGTGATTTGGTCGGTGGAGAACAGTGTTCTGGCTTCCAGCTCTCTAGTACAGGAAAAAGCAATCCATTGTGCCTGAGAGCCAGAGATTCATGGTTCCGACATCAGCTTCATATCACCTACTGGCTGGTTGTGGCACTTCCATCCAGAGCTGCCATGGTATCTGTACTGGAGATGCACAATGATGTGATGAAAAGCAAAACAAAGTTGTGTGGCACTGGCCCTATTAAAAACTCCTGGCTTGTGATATCCATGCTTCAGTAATACCGATATTATCCATTTACCATTTGCCCTGGATCAACATTACTGAAGCATGGATACCACAAGGCAGCATACTTTATTTGCTGTACTCGTAGTTGAACAATTTCTGTCCTGAAAGTGCTGAGGGGAAGGGGTCTTCTTTGCTAAGTGAAAAGCTTATCACTCTATCTGTAACTTGTAACAAAAAGTAGTGAGGGAGGGTCCAATTGGGGAGGGCAGGAGCAATTATTGGGTGAGGTTAGACCCAGTTATTTGTGGTGTGCCTGCTTTCTCCAGCCCTTGTGCCTCAAAGAAAAAGGATATAAACACATTATTTATGTAAGTGTAGTGTGCTACTGATTGAATGATTCTCAGCCGGAGATGGGTCAGAGACAGCAGCAGCAGGTGTGTGCACGTCTTGTGGTGCCTGTCTCTCAGAATGTAGGAAGAAACCTAAAGCACCAGTGCTAGGGACAAAGAAAAGTGGTGTGTTTGGCAGCTCTGTATAGCATCACCATGGACTGCCGACTGCCTTTGTCTTGAGGGAAAAACCAGAACAGACAAGGAGGAAACTGGAGAATCCAGCAAAAGGGTAAAAACAGGTGATTCAGTCTAAAACCGGACAGGTGGCAACTATGCCAGCAACAGAAATTGATGGATGGTTTTCCTTGTTGCAGGGTGTGATTTTTCAGCAGGTGGATCTTGACAAATCAGCTGTGCTTGCTGGGCAGTAGATCAAAGGAAAGAGCAAGCATAGGACTGAATAGGCTCTTTTCTTTGAAATACACAAAGTTTCCGTGCAACAAGCCAGAACAGTGTCGTGAACAGCCTGGCTGATGATTGGTGTGACACTGACAAGCCCCATGCAGACCACTCTGCATTGGACTGACAGCATCACACCTCTCAAAAGACACTCTCATATCAAGATGTTCCCTGCGCATGTGCACACAAGGAATGTAAAAAATAACAGGTCGGCATCCATCTGTTACTAGTGGTAGAAAACCCTCTCAGTATTCCTGTGACAAACAAACCTCTTGAGCTGTGTTCTTGAGGTTTATGACATCACAGGAATCTCTAGCTGGATATACTGCACCATAACAGATGGATGTCCATCTCTTTTTCTATATGTTGTTGGCAGAAAAGACCCAATGGCCCATCAAGCCTGCCCAGTAACTGCCTGTTGCTGGTTCGGAAATCAGTCTGCCAATGGGCTTGGCTTATTTTGACACCCCCTTCCCTAGTCTGCATATCCCATTCCCCCAACTACCCACCTTTCCTCCCTCCTCTGGTTTGGACCATTCATCTTTTCCTATCCTGCCTGTGTTTGAAGCTAGTGCTGGCTCAGTGAGCTCTTCTTCTCTACCACCCTATCTGTAAAGAACTTCCTTAACATCCTTCCTAAAGCTTCCCCCACAAATTTCCATCCATGGCCTTTTATTACCTTGCTTTTGCTTCTTGTGAACAGGGCACTGCTGTTCACTTCATTAATATCCCTTTCATACTTAAAGGTTTCTATCCTGTCCTCACTCCCTCCCTCCTGTTCTCCAGTGGGTACATACTGAGACTCCAGCCTTCCCTCATATGTACTTCTCGTACTGTATGGCAGACAGGATGGGCAGCAGGACCCTTTTTCTGCTGACAACTTCTATGTTTCTGTGTCTGTGTTACTCTGCTGCCCCTGAATTATCTTTCTTCATCAGGTGCAGGCTCCAGAATTGTGGACACAGTACTTCAGGTGAGCAGTCACCAAGGATTTATACAGGGGAAGAATAACCTCATTCCTTCTGCTAGCAAACCTCCTCCCAATGTAGCCTGACATCCCATTTGCTTTCAATGCAGCCTTCTGGCAATGGATATGGGACTACAGACTGTCACTAATAATGATCACCAATCCCTTTCCCTTGATTCTACTCCACCCTCACTCCCACAACCAGTGCTCTGTTTCTGGATTGATTTTGCTATTGTGCATGTTTTTAGGGCTACGATTGCTCAGTAGCTCTAAAAAATGGACAGTTATGGAACCTTCCATTTGACTTTTGTAAGTATCCTTCTGAAAGCCCATTGGAGATTGAACCCCTCTGCCATGATCGCTGCTACGGAATAACAGCTGCACTATTTTGGCTGTTACTTCTGCATTCCGGTGCATTAGTTGCACATGCACAACTCACACGCATGCGCAGTTATGCTGGTGCCATCATGTTGTGAATGGCAAGATACCATTTATTACAGCTGCGCATGCGTGAGTGCCATGCATGCGCAGCTGCTTTCCCAGCACCAGCTCTGCTGTATTCTGTGCCCCCCCACCAGCTCAAGTGGCACACTGGGAGCCCACCCCAGTGTGCCAAAAGATTTTTCTGTGACTCCCCCAACTCATGTGGCACACTGGAAGCCCACCCCAGTGTGCCCAAAGATGTTTGTTTTTTCCCACCGACATCGGGGTGCCCAATCCCCATGTCAGCATTATGTGCACCCCTCCACTCATGCAGCACATTGGGATCCTACCCCAGTGTCCCTATTTTTTTCTTCTCCCCACCCCTGCTGTCATTGGGGTGCCCAATCCCTGTGTCGGCATCCTATACACCCCCCTCCCAGTTATGTGGCACACTGGGAGCCCACCCCAGTGTGCCCAAATGTATTATTTTTCTGTTTTCTGTAAAAAAGAAAATAGTCCCTCATCATCGCTGCACTCTTTTTCTCCCTGTAAAAAGAAAACGGTCCCTCATCGTCACTGCAGTCCCCCTCACCCATCCTCACCCTCCCACTGAGCACCCACCTGCCCACACACCCCATACCCCATAATTACCTCCAGAGGTTGGCACTGTCTTATTCTCTGGACTGGGGCACGTCTGTACTCTTCAAAGCTGAACCGTGAACTGAAGAATCTAAGGTAAGCATGCTATAATGCCATTCGATGGGATTTTCAACTTATTCTGATAAATCAACCATTTTATGGATTTTGTGCCCCAAATTTTCAACATGGGGTTCTTGGGACTCCACCTCATGAAAATGGTCACTGTCATTTAGTTACTCAGTTGCAAAAGGTGATTTTGCGGTTGCTGCATGGAATCACCTTTTGGGACCAATTCACGAAATGACAGTGCCACTGTTTATGAAGTGGGGTCCCAAAAAGCCCATATTGCAAATTTGGTGAAAAGGTTCCAAAAAATGACTGCATTATGAGTGTGCATTGCACAGATTCTATGCATGCTCCTAACTTTGCCAGTTTTTAATATTTTCACTCCAAATGTTCAACATTGTCACTTTTGCACATCTCCTTCAAAACAGTGCAGCAGTCATTTCCTCAACCTGCCCAAAATGTGTTTTCACCCCTGTGGCACAAAATAGCATGTTCACGCTGCAAAATCACCTTTCTGGACAAGTGAACAAAATGACACTGGCACTCTTCATGAGGAGGGGGTCCTAAAAAGGCCACGCTGAAAATTTGGTACACCACCTCTAAAAAATGGCCAAGTTATACCCAGGCCATTGAATAATTCCTATGCACATGTGTAACTTTGGTCACTTGGTAGTTCTTCACAGCCCTATCAGCTCTGGCTAGAACTTGTTACAGTTTGGTATTACATCTGAATTGCCATAATTTCGACCACTTTTGAAGTTTCTCCAGGTCCCAGTACATGAAAACATGGGCAACACTCACCCAACTGTAATCCATAGGTACCTTGCAGTGTAAGAAAATGCACAAGCTGATGATAGCGTGCCTCTAGCTTCCTTTATTCATGTGCAAAAACAGCATCACAGTAATAAAGTGCGGCTCATTAAAGCTCCCAATACAGAGATATGAGGGGTGCTCCTGGCTATACAGCAATAGCCACCCCTACCCCCACCTAATGTTTTGCTCTGCCTCCTACAGCTTCATCAGAGGTGAACAGCTTTGTGGGGAGATTTATATACAGTTTCTCCTTATGTCATATCACATGTCATAATAAAAGTTATATAGGAGCACAACATACATTAGTAAAAATACTGTGAATAAAACATGAAAGTGCAAGGTAAATATAGTGATAGGATGTTATACAAAAATAATTTTTCAAAATACATGGATTAAAGCATGTCACACAAAATGTGCAACTCTTTGCATGTAAGTCTCTCAAGGTCTGTTTTCATTCCCTGTAGTCCCTTCACTGTAGCCTCCCTGCCACCAATTTGGTGTCATCTGCAAAGAGACTGATTTTTCCCAGACTCCCTCCCCTATTTCATGGATGCATATATTGAAAAGAGCCCGTCCTGCTGAGCCATAGACCGGGATGGCAGCCTAAGGTGACAGCCTTCTGCCACCCAGCATAATATTTGTCTGTAACTCATCAATGTCTGATCAGATAGTACTCAACTGGGGCTTATTGGACATAAAAAGTCAAATATAACAAACCTGCAAGTTTCATATTGAAAATCAAGCTGGTGCCAAAGTTATAAATGAAACTGCAGTGGATGTCTGAGCAGGTGGGAAAATGGTAGACAGCTCCGTAGCTGGCTCTACATCTACAGACACACTGGAAATTAAGCCTATGCTTCCTCTGGTTTTGAGAGAAATCACACCCTCGGTGGCCACCTTGGAAGAAAAAGTGCAAGAGCTTCAGCAAATAACAAGAGAAAGTGAGAAGTATCTCTCCTGTATGGATGATAAGGACACCCATCAGGAGACATGCATTCAGGACCTCAAAAATATGGACGCCTTATTATGGGACAGGGATGAGGATACAGAGAATGTGAGCTGCCACAACAACCTGCGGTTAATTGGCTTTCCCAAGGGAGTCGAGAATAGAGACATCACTAAATCTCTTCAAAGAGTATTGCTACAGTTATTGAGACACTAATGGAAGTCCTGTTTGGAAATAGACAGAGCCCACAGGACACTTTGTCCACAGCCAAAGCCAGGAGACAGGCTGAGGACATTCCTTGCCAGGTTCCTATGTTTCCTAGACAAGGAGGAGATCCTATCACTAGCAAGAAATAGAGGACCACTGCAGTGGCAAGGGCACAGGATCCTAATCTTTGCGGACTATTCCATAGATCTGGCACAACAGCAGAATGAGATTGGAGGGGCAAACAAGGTCTTCCAGATGCAAAATATTCCCTATATATTGCAATAACCCACTAAACTATGTATCAGTAGGAATGGAGTACTACATACTTTCAAATCTCCAAATGAGGTGCTCCACTACATACAGAAAAATTGGCCAAAATGTGCACCCCAGCTACAACAGTCTAACTCTGAGACCAAAAATCTCTGAGGTGTCCCACCTAAACCAGGCTGGAACATTCATGATTCTTCCACCCGCAGCAGCCATCCAGAGTTATTTGACATATAATGGGAAACCATGAAGAGTAAGTGATCAAACTGAAAGGAAAAATTCTGCCAGTAGACTGGGTTGATCTCAGGGACCTTTTGCAGCCAGAAATGTAGCAGGAACTCAAGCTGCTCAACAGATAGTGTGGATTCACTGGGGAGATGGTGCCCAAAAGATCAAGCAAACCCAAGACTTCTCATGATAAATCTTCCCTTCCAGACACCCCTGCAAAGCAGCCACTATGTGTCCAGACAGCCCCAAGGAGGCAAGACAGACAGTCCTGTCCAGAAAGTGCTGCAACAGTGGGGGAGCAAGCAACGGGAACAGGTCCTGAGTGGACAGGAGAGGGACAAGGAACTTGATCATCCTGCCAGTTCACATCGGGACCGATGGGATGGAAGAAACAGAAATTGGAATTGAACTGTTGATACTAATGCAATGGTACTAATTTGCAGAGTATTCATTTTGCTGAACATAGCTACTGCCACTATAAGGTCAGATGAATGGGCCAGTAGGTACCTTTTTTCTTATTGCCCCTATCTAGCACTTTCTCTTCTAATCACTATGCAGTAGACCTAAAGCTTAGCACCAGTCTCTGGAGCTCCCTCCTCCACACCAGTGGTTAGCCCAGCGATGTAATGCTTAATACAATTATCAGGGAATGAATGAGCAGGAACTGCATCATGCATGGTGCTTCTTAACAAACATACTGCCTAAAACTTTTATTCAGCTCATTGGCTTCCTACCCCGACTCCCTCCCTGGAATTCCTTTTAGATGATACCCTGGCCTTGGCTGATGAGAGAGGGATGTCTTAGAAATTAGCTGCATCTGCACCATAGTTCTACAGTCTACACATTGTCTACAGTTTTGTGTCTTGCTATGTTTTAATCTAAGTGTGCATATGGCACTTCATGTGGCCCCCATTAAATGCTGGGTGCACTGAGACAGGAAAAGGCATAATAATAGTCACAAAGGTAGTGTCCTTTTGGCTACTGAGATGCCAAGATACACTTTCTCTCCCATTACCCTGTCACTTGACAAAAGTTCTGTACTGAGAGACCTAGGGGTCTGGCTGTCTCGTCTGACTGTGTATTGCAAGGGGCCTCCTGCCCCACTGCCCTCCTCCTCTCCCCTGCTTTCCTACAGGAGAAGC
Organism: Neoceratodus forsteri; assembly: GCA_016271365.2. NCBI lineage: Eukaryota > Metazoa > Chordata > Ceratodontiformes > Ceratodontidae > Neoceratodus > Neoceratodus forsteri. The sequence continues at coordinate 388,552,936 of CM057456.1, forward strand.
TTATGGCATGGGTTTGCCTGGACTAGATAGCTGGGGTGAACTGCACTAGTTTTCTCTTGTCCTCAAATGTGCAGCTTACCGTGCTCACTGCAAGACACAGTGGAAGCCACTCTCATTACTGGAACCTGCTTGCTTGTCTATAGGAGGGTCTCTTACCCCTGTACTGTGAAACTGGGCAGTGCTACTGCTTGCTAGTCCGGCTGCACTGGACAAAGCATGGAACTACAGCTGTCCCCCTCCACATCCAAACCATGCAGTACATGAAGTTACCTGAACCCCCATTCTTCCATCCCTTCCCCCCTTGCTCACTCCTGGTCCCTCACTTAGCTGTGAAGCTAAGGGAGGTAGTATAGCGCAGTGTTTAAGGCTCTGAGTTGCAAATCTGGAGACCTGGGTTTGAATCCCACAGCCCCCACTTGCATACTGTGTGACCTTGAGCAAGTCGCTTAACTTCCCTGTGCTCCCAGGTCACACCTGAAAAACAAGCTTTCAGCTTAGTGTGTTATTCGTGGTAAAACAACTGGGGAAAAAAAAAGTTGTCACCACATCTTTAGTCCTGCCCTTCATATCAGGGCTGTGAACACCACATTATGTTGCATGATGTTGTAAGACATCAGATGCTATTGTTTGGGATTTTGTGAGATCATATGACAACCTATTCTGTAGCATGATATCATGGATCATCGGATACTGTATTCAGTGTGGTAGGTTATCAGAAACAGTAATACAATCTCAGATGTAATTGCATCTTAAGCCACTTACTGATTGCAGTAACCCAAGATGTCAAGGGCTATTTAGCTCCACGAGGAGTGCACAGCATCCACCCACCAAATGTGCCCCTCGCTTGCCCCCTATAAGTCTTCACCCCTGAACCTACATCCCTCTAGTCTAAAGGGGCCTGATGTGAACCCAAACATTCTCCTCCCCATAAACTGAAATGGGGCAGAGGCAGATTCCACATATGTTAGTATGTATAAAGTCCATGTCAATAGTAACATGTCTGGGTTGGGTGGTACACCCATGGCATGGCTCGTGAAATGGTTTACCCAACAGGTGGAAGCACAGGCTCCTTGCATGCACAGGTGATTTACAGCAGGGACCACTGACAGAGTGGCCTGGAACTCTCCTCCTTCTCACTGTCCCCCACCTAGTAGAATGACTCCCCTAGTATGAAATCTGCCAACACACCCAGCACTGACCCCAGATGTGCAGCATCGGGCTCAGTCCCCAGGCCTCAGGTGGCATGGATCAGACATGGAGCAGGTCCAGACTCAGGCACCTTCTTACCCTTTGGGAAGATGCACAAGCAGGTTCATGCATCCATTTTGGGGGTTTCTACCCCTGCTCGGCCCAAGCCCTCACCCTTACAAGTATTGTGTGATCAATTTTCCATCTTATTTCATTGTATGTTCCTAGTTAAGGAACATTTTTTCTTCTGTTACTGGACCTTGTAATGATATGTGCTAATCTGTATAGCAGTTTTTTGCTTGCATTTGCTCCTGACTCTGCAGCTCAACACTGAGGCTCACACCCAGTGGGAAAGGTGGCCAGTCAGATCTTCCCCTGAGGTCAATCCCCCATTGATAGTGCAGAGACTGAACATCAAACCTTCTTAACAGCTGTACATTATGAGGTGCACAGACCCTTCTAAGCAGTCCTTCTGTTCTATGCCAACTCCAGTGTCAATGGGCTCACTTAAATGGGTGCCCTGGAATGTAACAGGCATTCAAGCCTTGGTTAAATGCAGAAAAGTTTTGACCACCTCTGAAGAGTGGGAGCTGGGATTGCTTTCACACAGGAGACCCGACACACTCCAGCTGAAACAGCCAAACTAAAAATTAGCTGGGTCTCTCAGGAGTTCGGCAGCACCTTCAACACCAAGAACAGAGGGGTTGCTATACTGATTCATAGGAATATCCCCTTTCTAGCTGAGCAAGTCATTTCTGACCCTGAAGAAAGGTATGCCAATGTGCAGGGCTTGCTGAATGGCACCCAGGTCACCCTTTGTAATGTATATGGACTCAACAACCCAGATGCCAGGTTCTTCACTACAATGAGTCAAACCCTTCAAACCTACCTGAAAGGTCAATTGGTAGTAAGGGGGATATGAATGCAGTCTTTGATGACTTTCTGGATAGGAGCAAAAACCCCATGGGCCCTACACACCAGCCTCGCTAGCAGTTGCAGACTTGATCCTGGAACTGAGCTTAACAGATATCTGGAGAAAGGTGCATCCCAGAGGGAGGGACTACTCCTTTTTCTCCCTCTCTGCACCAACTGAACTCCAGGATTGATCTCTGGCTTATCCCTCAGAAATGGGTGCCAGAGATCTAGAGGCTGACATTAGCACTGTAATTCTTTCTGATCATGCCTCAGTTTCCTTTACTTGGTTGCCAGGACCATCAGACCCCCCACCCCCCCCAAGATAAGCAGTGGAGATTTAATACCTCTCTGCTGAGGGTAACCTTGCATTTTACAAAATGTTCTAAGAAAAAATCTTGTCATTCTTTGCTGTTAACCACCCAGGGGATACCATGTCCGCAATGCACTGGGGCACATTAAAAGCTATTATCGGGGGGAGATGCATCAGCTACACTTCCCTCATTAAAAGGCAGAAACAAAAACACTTAGAGGAACAACTGGCTGTGCTGAAGAAGCTGTGGAGAAAACATACAAGAACTCTCTAGTTCCCTCCCCCAGTCGTCTTACAGACATTACTAGTACTAGGTACAAATAAAACTTGCGTGTACACTAGAGAGCAGAGTTCACCTTATTCAGACTGCAGCAACCCTTTTGGGAATCAGGAGAAAAGCTTGGAAGGCTCCTTGCCTACCAACTTAAGAAGCTTCAGGAGGGGTCACGAATTGTTGCCATTCATACTCGGACAGGGGACACTGCAACCAAAATGGAAGAGATCAATGCTGTTTTCCTGGAGTTCTACAAGTCCCTCTATCAGAAAAAAAGATCCCCATGCAGGCAGCTCATGCAGCTTTCACAAATCCCTTGAACGTCCCCACACTGCACCCCAGCCTCAAGGAGGAGTTGGATGCTCCCTTCTCCATGGTTGACCTGGAGCACGCTCTCAGTTCCATGCCTGCAGGGAAAGCCCTAAAAGGGATGGTCTCCCGGTGGAATTCCTGTGTACTTTTAAGCAGATATTGTTGGCACCACTTGCTGATTCATTAACAGAAGCTTGTCAGACAGGTGTACTCACAGAATCTATGCATTCTGTGATGATTTCCCTCCTCTCCAAGCTGGGCAAGGATCCCCAAGTATGCAAGGGCTACAGTACCATCCAATTTCCTGATTACTGCTAATTATAAGGCCTACAACAAAATGCTGACCATTAGCTACAAAAGGACCAAGTCGGATTTCTCCCTCAAATATGAGGTACAGAGAACACCAGAAGGCTCTTCAAAATCCTGTGGAAGGCTGACCAGGTGCAAAACCTGGCAGTGTTAATCTCATTAGATGCAGAGTAGGCCTTCAACAGGGTGGAGTGAAACTATCTATTCTGCATCTTCGTCATATTTGGAGCAGCCTTCATAGATAATATCCGGACACTGTACAATGGCATCTCAGCCTCCATTGTAACCAATTCAAAAGCCTCCCCCTTCCCTTTAAGTTGGGTACAAGACAGGGGTTTCCTCTCTCTTTCCTTCTTTTAATTTTGGTCCTGGAGCAGCTGTCACAAGCCATCAAGCAGCATCAGTAGATTCATAGCATCACTATAGGTGCGAAGCATAAGGTGCTAGTCCATGTAGATGACATCATGCTTGTCCTGACAAAGCTTGCAGAGTCTGAACCCACTGCATTTGAGCTTCTCGGGGCATCTGGGCATTATCTGAATACAAATTCAATGTTTCCAAATCCCTTTTCCTCCAAACAACTGCTGCGAATGCTCAGAGAGACTTCCCATGAGGGCTTCTGGAGGCAGAAAACTGCCTTAAGTACCTCTAGATCCACTTCCCGTGGTCTCTCAAGGACCTGGGAAAACTAAATCTCACCCAACTAGCTGAGATTGCCAGATTTGGCTATGTGGAGCTGCCTGAGCTTCTTCCATTGGGCTAGAGTTCATGCCTTTAAAATTACAGCTACCCCCAGAATTCAATATGTGCTAGACAATCTTCCCATCGATATAAAACCTGCCTTGTTCAAGCTGATGTACTGAAAGATGTTTGGTTTCCTAAGGGGATTGAGACCACGAAGAATAAGCTCTAAGAAGCTCACCCAGCCCCTAAGCAGTGGAGGTCTTAACTTATCTCACTTCCCAAGAAAACAGGCACAGCACATTCTCCTATAGCTTCTCCAGATAAATATTCTTATGCCTCCAGCCCAACAACTCAAATGGGCACAATGTGAGACACATGTGCTAAGCCAAATACCCCAGCACACAGTGGAAGCTACCAGCCATATTATCCACTCACCCGACCCTTCCACACACAGTGAGAGTTTGGAAAATGTATACTAGGAAGACAAAATTGAGACCTAGCACTTGCTGTCAATTCTCCCTGTGATTTAAACCAAGCTCTGCTGATACGTGGAGAGTGATTAACTGGCGAGGCTAGGTGGCCAGGGGAATAACAATGGTATTGCACTTAACTGACCAGAAAACTGGGAACCTCACAGCTTTCAGGCAATTGCAAGCAGATTTTGCACTACAGAAACACCATCACTGGCAGTACCTTCAGCTGAGACATGCACTAACACAGATATTAGGGCATAGTTATAAGATGGGGAGCCCTAATGTGATGAATGAACTCTTTTGTTTTGTGTTCACCTCATAGTTATGACCAATTCAAAAAACTGACAATATTTATGAGACCTGAAAGTGATCACGTTGCAATTTTACTTTTTCTCGATACACTAGGCACATCGCGGTCCTTGGTCAACTCAACCAAGACCTTAGCTACACTTGCCCTAACAAGTAAATCTAAACTGATTTTTAATACTAGTCAGGGAGAGCATTACAGACTTAATTTACTCCCCTTTTTTCTCAACTATTTTTTCGTTAGCCCACGAAAATGCCAATGCCCAACAAACCAGTTACCAAATAGATATATGTTATCAGTAAATTAGTCAAAAAATATACTCTCTAAATAATAGTAAGATCCATTCCCACTCCTGGTTTGATGCTCAATGCATGATAGAAAAGCAGAAATTAGGGAAACTAATCAGGAGTGCCAGAAAGAATCCGGCTAAAGCCAAATTTGTTCAAATAAATAAAGCACGCAAAATTTACAAAGTTTTTGGTTAAAAATAAACTTGACTTTGCCTTAAAGCAGTGGGACCGTATGTATCAGACCATAAATTCTAATCATTCCAAATCCTTTTGGGTGTTGGTTTCTAAGGGTGTAAAGTTATATTGCCCTTCTCTGCTCACACATATTCCTAAAGAAACTTGGGTTTGCTAATATGAAATCCTTTTTAACAGAGTCATCAGCTGTGATAAACAATTAAACTCCCATGTGGATTTCAGCCATAAATTTCACTTTGCATGATGTAGAGCAGGCCATAATTCAACTTATTAATAATAAGGCCCAGATGCTATACCCAATGAAATTTACAAGGCACACGTGAACTACTGGGTCCCTTTTTTTTTACTAATTTTTTCAATATATGCCTTAAGGAAAGATTTGTCCCTCCATCTTGGACTAAAAATATAATCATTCCAATACACAAAAAGGGCTCATATCGACTTCCCTCTATTGTCCGATTAGCCTGATAGACATCAGCGGCAAAATATTTCCTAGGATTCTGCTTGGTAGATTGCAAGATTGGATAGAAACTGATTCTCCTCTGTCAATATTTCAGGCTTTCATCACGGCTTCTCGACTATCAATAATATTTTTATTTTAGCTCACCTCATTGAGAAGTACAGATTATACAGAACATGAAGCTGTATGCCCTTGTTGTAGACTTTTCACAGCGTTTGACTCCATAGTCAGAGAAAAACTTTGGGATATTTTACTTAAGAAAGGACTCCTTTTAAATTTACTAACTCTACTGTACCTTCTACACACAAACACTACCACTGCTATAATATTTGATAACAACGGCAATCTTTCACACTCTTTTAATACATCTTTGGGAGTAAAACAGGGATGCCTTTTGGCCAAATTGTTGTTAAGTATTTAAATTGACTCACTGCACTGTTCTGACACTTCCATAATTATGGATTCTCTGCAAACTTAAGAATCACTATGTAACCCCCCTGCAAATGGGGGTTCCCAAAAGACTTCCAGGAGCTTGCTTGAATGCTCTAAGCCTGAATGGTGTTTGGCGTTTAAGCCATTTATCTGTGAGTGTTTTTAGAGCCTCTGGTACTGTCTCTTTAAGAGCTGTCTGCTTGCAGACATAATTAGTTTGTATGGGGGGACTGTGTGTTTCTCTGCTTGAGTACCACTCGAGCTGCTGCCAATCACTCCATTTTGCAGTCACTAGAGTGCAAAGAGAACCTATCTGAAAGATGTAACTGTTTGCCAGAAATCATTTAGAGTAATAATGAAAATACAGTTTGTCTAACCTGCTTTCTTTGCAGTCAGGAACAGTGTTTGCCTAGTTCCCATTCTAGTTTTGAACTGCTGAACTGGACCAATCAGTGTGGGTTAAGGTAGCTCTAAAATGGTGCCTTGGACAAATCAGAACTTGGACTTGTAATCTGAGCCAGCCACAAGAGGATTGTATGGGCAGTGACTCTGGGAGATGTAGTTTGGACTTCCGCGCCTTTTTGGACCAACAGGGGCAGTCTATTGTGAGTGACAGCCAATCCAGCCAAGAACTGGGAGGAACTCAAAGGAAGTGCCCGGTTTTGTCTACTGGAGTTTCAGTTGAACTCTGGCAGTGAAGAGGGAAGGAGCCCTGTGCTTTTTCGGTGTGCAGTTTTAGTTGGGAAACGTGTGTAAGGCCCCGAGTTCCAGTCTGCAGCTTGTGTAACTGCTTGTTAGGACTGAATCCGTCCTGTGAAGAGAATCAAAGGATATCTGAAGAGTAGAAACCAGGCTCACCCTGTAAAAGACTGGAGAAATTGCTGAATTGCGCTCGGTCTGTCAGGAACTGAATCTGCTGTGTGTTCTCCGTGCAGTAATTGTGATCGATAGAGAAGCAGCCTGCCTGGTATAGTACTTTCTTTTACCATATAAATGTGTGAGGAGGCTTGTGTAGCTCAAGTGAATCCTGCTGCCATTAAAGGACTTTTGCCTGTTGCAGTTGGTCATATAAATGTGTGAGGAGTCTCGTGGAGCTCAAGAGTAGCCCTGCTGACGTTGAAGGACCCTATCTAGTTTGGAGGTCGTGAGTACTAATTCAGGGTCGCCTCGTTGAATTGCCACATTGAATCCAAATGGAATTACTGTACTGATGACTGTTTAACTAATTTTTCTTTTCTCTGTGTGAAAGGGCCCCTACCAGCTGCCACGGTTTGGACTAGCCACTAGGGCTTGGGTATCCAGGGACAGTAGCTGGTAGGGATAGGCCTGTGCATAGAGACATAGGTAGATGAGTAAAGTGATAAGCTAATTAACCTAATTTCCCCCTGTCCTTGCTATATCCCCCTAAATAAATCAGAGCTGCTTGTTTCAGCAAAGTTATACTGCCTGAGGTATTTGTCTATGTTAAAGTATTGTACTGTGATTGTTGCACTGTATCTTCTTATTTTACAGGGGTCCCAGTGCCTGAACCAGTCCTGGGGTAAGTGTATACTGTTAAGGTAATTCTGATATACTGTGTGGGCCACTAGTGGGAAGAAAGGGGTTGCAGTGTCCCAGAGGGCTGTGACCAAGTTAGTTTAACTATTGCAAACCCTGACCTCTGGGTGGAGGCACCGCCATCGGAACCAGGCCCCTCAACCTGTTAGTGGCAAATCAGGCAGGGGTAGTAGCCCCTGGGATAGCGCCATCTAGAGGTTACATCTTGGAGGCTCACCGCTGGGATTGTGTGTCCTCTAGTGGCCATATTTACAAACCAGTGTTAAGAAAAAAAAATAAATGGGTACCCCGACAGAAGTGGCTGGTCACCGGCTGGTGGAGTGGTGTACTGGGGAGGAGATCAACCCCCAAAATGCTATGCTTATCCTGGACATCCTCCTGGGTATCAATACGAACACTGTACAGGGAGTACTTTCCAAGGTGGAAGGTTTACAAAACCCTGTGGTGGTGGGTCGGCATGCTAATCTGTTCACCCACACTTTCCTGGCCCTAGTAGAGTTTAAGGATCCCATAGATAGCTCCAAAGTGCCACAGACCATTACCCCAGAGGGAGCCCTCACTGCTTGGAGAGTGATAACTAAGGACAGTAAAGACCGGGGGGAATGAGCCCCACCACTATCTGAAACTTTGAGAGAAATTTGCTAAATGGTTGCTGGGGAAGGAAAACTGTGGAGGACTTGAAGAAACTATTCTTGCCACCTGGGGTGTTCTCCCCAACACCCTCTCCCGCCCAGTACCGTAATGGTGGCTGAACCAATGCAGACTCCTATTTCTGCACCTGCCATTAGTCACGACTCTACCGAGGTTGAGTATCTCTCTGGCACCCTCCCCACCCCCAAGTGGAGGATGACCGGGAGACCTGATAGACTATGTTGCCCCCAAGTGCTAGAATGGCAATGCTCGGAAGCCAAAAAGTGGAAGAGGGTTAGTGAGAGCCTCCGAGGTCCTGCCCTGGCTACCATCCATGCTAAACGGGCCAGTAACCCTGAAGCGACTGCACAGGCTTACCTTGAGGCCTTGGAGAATGTGTATGGGAGCCCAGATTCTGATGAGGACCTATGGTGGAGAGTAAGAAATGCACAACAGTACCAAGGGGAGTTGTTGTCTGTGTATGTATGTATCTCGGCTGGAAAAATTGTTGCAAGAATGCCTCAGAAAGGGTAGTTTTCCAGCGATTGAACTGGACTGAACCAGGCTGGACAGGATCCTTAAGTCTGACCCCTTCTCAGAACTGCTGTTGCTTCAGTTACGCCTGGCAAATCGACTGGAATCCCCACCATCCAATGATGAGTAAATGAGAGAAATTCTAGGAGTTGAGAAAAGGCAACCTCGGGAGGGACCTGCACTAATAGCTGCGGCTACGACCCGAGTGACTGAGGGTGACCCATCAAGTGAAGTTCAGGGGCAGAGGTTGGCAGTCAATGAGTGCTCTGACAAGGAAAAAGATATGCCACAATGGGGCGAACTGTTCAGAGAGATCCGGGAATTCAAAAACAGTCCCTTTATGAAGGCCACGCCTGCAAGTACGGGCCCTGATCTATATCCGACTGCATCTGCTATGGGGGTGGGGGTACCCACCCATGTATCTCCTGCTGATAATGGCTCCAAACTCGATTCCTTGACCATGGAAGTGGAGAAACTGATGAGATGTCTCCAAATGCTTATCACGCCACAGACAGAGATGGCACCAAGGTTTCCAGTTAGTATACCCCGCCTCCTGGCACCCAGTGTGGCGCCGCCAGCTCAAACTCCAGAAAGTATGTTTTGCTATAATTGTGGGAAGGATGGGCACATGAAAAGGGAATGCCGGTCCCCAAAAGACACTGACAAAGTTGCATGTAGGCTACTAGGAGAGCTTCGGAGAACAAATCAGTGGTTAAGAGGTGCACAAAATGATCCCAGTGAGGGCACCAAAAATGCTAACTCACGTCCTTTTGTGGCAAGGTCAGTTGCCCAGGCCCCCACTACCGCCTCTCCAGACTGGTCCAGAATAGTGGGTCCCTCCATGGAGACCACTGTAAAGGTGAATGGAGGTCTACAAGAGCTGTATTAGACAGTGGCTCCAAGTGACAATTATGTTCCAGGATTGGTATCAGAAGCATTTGTCAGACGCACTCTTACAACCATTAGAACGACTGCATGTATGGGGTTAAGTGAGAAGGCCTACCCTATTCTGGGTATATCCATTTGGTTGTCTTTCCCACCTCCATGGCTGGAGTGGCGAACAAATAGAGACCCTAGCCTTAGTGTGTCCCCCACTGGATCAGTATGATGGTGTCGCTTTGTTGATTGGAACAAATGCTCATATGTTCGAAGGCTGGCACAGTTGTGTTATGAAAACAGGGGTCAAAGACCAGTAGAGCTTTAAGAGTTCCGGTAATTAAGAAGGCCTATGAGGCAGAGAGATGCTGAAAAATAGAACCAGAGGAACCGGTCGGAATTGTATGGAAGAAGGATCCTGAGTCTCTGATCCTGGCTCCAAATGCCCAGTGTACCTTACAGGAGAGGTCCGTATTAGAAAGGATGTTAAGAATAAAATATTAATGTTGGATGCACCAGGTGATGGAAAATTGCCAGAGGGACTGCTGGTCAAGCTTAGTATTTTGCCGCTAGAGCCCATGCTTATGCCAGAAGGGTAATGGTCCAAGTTCATAATGTGTCTGAAAGAGACATTCGAGTAAACAGAGTTTGCATCCTGGCTAATGTGCATTGTGCAGACACTGCAGTGCTACCCAGCAGCAAGAGTTCGAGGGAGAATGACAGAGTAACGCCTGACTTGTTTGATTTTGGCGACTCCCCGTTGCCAGCTGAATGGAAAGTGAGGATCAGTGAGAAGCTTGCCCAGAGAGACCATGTGTTTTCTTTAAAGGAATGGGACGTAGAATGCATGCAAGGAGCTGAGCACAATATCCGCTGCATGACGAAAGACCATTTCGTGAGAGGTCTCGACGCCTGGCACCTGCTGACATAGATGATGTGAGACGGCATCTGCAAGAGATGTTAGCTGCTGGTGTAATACAAGAATCCAGAAGCCCTTATGCTTCCCCCATTGTGGTAGTGAGGAAAAAGAATGGGACAGTAAGGATGTGCGTGGATTATCGCACCTTAAACTGGCGGACTATCCCTGATCAGCACACAATGCCCCACATTCAGGATGCTTTGGACTGCCTAAACGGGAGCAAGTGGTTCTCTGTGTTGGATCTCCACAGTGGGTACTACCAGATCCCGATGGCCCCAGAGAACTATGAGAAGACAGCCTTTATCTGTCCGCTTGGCTTCTATGAATTCATGAGGATGCCTCAAGGGATTTCAGGTGCCCCAGCCACTTTTCAACGATTGATGGAGCGTGCAGTGGGGGACATGAACTTACTAGAGTGCCTGGTATACCTAGATGATTTTATTGTGTTTGGCAGCTCACTGGAGGAACATGAGAGCAGATTATTTAAGGTATTGGACCGACTGGAGGACTTTGGCCTTAAACTGTCCATTGATAAGTGTCAATTCTTTCAAACATCAGTAAAGTATGTGGGACACATAGTATCCACCGATGGAATAGAGACTGACCCAAGTAAAGTTGAGGCCTTGACCACCTGGCCACAGACCAAAAATCTAAAAGAACTGCAAAGATTCCTGGGATTCTGTTTTTATTATCGACGTTTCATCAAGGACTATTCAAGAGTGATCCGCCCTTTACTTAACCTTACTCAAGGGTATCCCCCAACCCACAAAAAATACCAAAAGTCAGCGTCCCTCAAGACTGAAAGAGTGTATTTTCATCCAAGTGAAGTATTTGGGGCCGCTGGACTCTGATTGTGAGACTGCTTTTCATGAGATCATATATCAACTTACCCATGCTCCAGTGCTGGCCTATGCCGATCCAAGAAAACCTTACGTCCTGCACACTGATGCTAGCTTGCAAGGGTTGGGGGCAGTGTTGTACCAAGAGCACGAGAATGGCCTGAGACCAGTGGCCTTTGCCAGTAGAAGCCTGACCCCATCCGAAAAGAACTATCCTGTACATAAGTTAGAGTTCCTAGCTTTGAAGTGGGCTATTGTTGACCAATTCCATGAGTACTTGTATGGGGCTAAAATACTAGTAAAACTGACAATAATCCTTGACCTATGTGCAGACCCCACCAGCTAAGTTGGATGCCACTGGCCATAGGTGGCTTTCTGCATTATCTACATACGACTATGCTCTCGAATACCGAGCAGGTCTGAACCACATAGATGCTGATGCTCTCTCCCGGAGGCCTGTTCCCCAGAATGATTGGGTCAGATTGGCAGAACCTGACATTCGGCACTCTGCCGGAAGTTTGACAGGGAGGAACAAATGTCCACGGACGCAGTGGACTGCATGGTGGATTGCTTGGGACCCTCTGAGAATTGCATACCTGCTGCTTATTGCCACTTTTCTGCAATAGACATTGGTGCACTGCCTCAGCTGGACAATGATAGTATTCAGTGGGCTCAGTCCTGCGATCCCATGATCAAATCAGCTTTAGAAGCCCTCTGTGCAGGAAAAGATGTGTCCAAATTACGCTCCACTGATTTGAGAACTGCACTGTTATACAAAGAAGGTCCTAAGTTGAAACTGATCAATAAACTGTTATACAGAGAAACAGTAGACAGAGGGGGACAAGTAGACAAACAACAACTAGTGCTGCCCACTGCCTTTCGAGACTCAGTATTGAGGTCCTTGCACAACCACATGGGGCACCTTGGTATAGACAGAACACTTGACTTGGTGAGATCCAGATTCTATTGGCCTAAGATGGGGGCTGATGTGGAGCAACACATTCGAACTTGTAGTCGCTGCTTACAGAAGAAAGCTTTGCCCCAGAGGGCTGCCCCCCCTTGTTAACATCACCACCAGTGCACCCATGGAACTGGTCTGTATTGATTTTCTGAGTTTGGAGTCAGATCAAAGATATATCAGTAATGTGCTGGTGGTCACTGACTATTTCACGAGATATGCCCATGCTTTCCCCACCAAAGACCAGAAAGCATCTACTGTGGCCAAAGTACTTGTAGAAAACCTTTCTGTTCACTATGGGGCTCCACAAACAATCCATTCTGATCAAGGGAGAGACTTTGAGAGTCGTCTGATCAAAGAGATGCTTTCTCTGTGGGGAGTGCGAAAGTCCAGAACCACTCCTTACCACCCCCAGGGGGACCCACAGCCTGAACGTTTCAACCACACTTTGCTAGATATGCTAGGCACCCTGCACCCAAAGGACAAGCCTAGATGGAGCCAACATATTAGCACCCTGGTACATGCTTATAACTGCACCAAAAGTGATGCCACTGGGTTCTCCCCTACCACCTGATGTTTGGAAGAGAAGCTCGACTACCGGTAGATGTGTGTTTTGGGGTCTCTCCTGATGGGGTTCAAGCTGACAACTATTTACAGTATGTGCAAAAGTTAAAGGCCCAGCTAACTCATGCGTACCAACTGGCTCAAACCATGGCTGCCAAAAGAAATCTGGCCAACAAAGAAAGGTATGATAAAAAGGTGAAAGCACAGGAACTCCAGGAGGGAGATCGGGTATTGCTAAAAAACCTGGGACTGCATGACAAACACAAGATTGCTGACAGATGGCACCATCTCCCTCACATTGTAGTGGGCAAACTAGATGATCTGCCAGTGTACAAAGTAAGGCCTGAGAATGATTCAAAAGATGTAAAAACAATGCATAGAAATCATTTACTGCCCATTGGACAAATCTTGATTGCGTCTGAGCCCCCAGAAGATGCCCCCTCTGGATCAGTGTCTAGAGCTGCTGCTAAGAAAAGATCTAGAAAGTCTGCACCTACAAATGCAGAGTTAAATTGTTCCCCTCCACAAGTCCCAGTTGAGCATGACTGACAGTCCATATCAGAAGAAAGTGAGAGTGACTTTGAATACTATCCTTCTTACGAACTGAGTCAATTGTTTCGGTGCAATCCCCTAGTCAATACTGGAGACGAAGCTGGGCCTTCTGGACTGTCTAAGCCCCCAGCTTCATCCCTGGAGCCAATGCTCCCAGAAAGTGAAGTGCAAAGCATCAGATCAGATGAAATGGAATCATTGTGCATGGTTGAACTGTTTGAGCTTTCGGGGAGAAAAATGATGGACTGGGGCAGACTGGTGATACACCAGAATAAGAAGAGTATTTTGAGTGCCCTGACAGTCCACTGCCATTGTCCAAAAGCTCTCCATGCGAGCCAAATGTTGTGGACTCAGAGACTGTAACTACTGGAGCTGAAAATGCCCCAAGTTCTAGCCTCTCTACCCCCATGGAGACTCCCCTGACAGGTGAGGACAATGCTGAAAATGAGGCTCAGAGTGCAGAGACTGTAACAGTTCCCCCTAGAAAGACTGGTCGAGCTGTAAAGCCTGTGGTGCACCTCAGATATGATTCCCTTGGGAGGCCTGTGGACTTGCCTCTCAATGTTGTCCATAAAGGAGTGTATGTGTCCCCGAGCTCATTGCCCAAACTGAGTCAGTGCTAACTCCAAGTTACTTGTGTTGCCTTGAAGTATGGTGCCCTTGCCCCGTCCAGCCCCAAGGTAACTGATAGGGAAGGGCCCCCTCTCTTCAGGTTTCATGTACAAGAGGTAATAACTTGAGTTATGGTACAATGTGTGTGTAATACTGTGTAAAGAGTGACGTACTGCAATGTTTCAGAAATGTGTTCTTGGTAAAATGATATATTGACTGATGATTACATGTGTGAGCCTAATGCAAATGTATATGGTTGCAGTTGAAACTTATGGGGGTACTTGCTTGATGCGGACGTCAAGCTTTCCCAGGCCAGGAAGGGTGTAACCCCCCTGCAAATGGGGGTTCCCAAAAGACTTCCAGGAGCTTGCTTGAATGCTCCAAGCCTGAATGGTGTTTGGCGTTTAAGCCATTTATCTGTGAGTGTTTTTAGAGCCTCTGGTACTGTCTCTTTAAGAGCTGTCTGCTTGCAGACATAATTAGTTTGTATGGGGGGACTGTGTGTTTCTCTGCTTGAGTACCACTCAAGCTGCTGACAATTCACTCCATTTTTGCAGTCACTAGGAGTGCAAAGGGAACCTATCTGAAAGATGTAACTGTTTGCCAGAAATCATTTAGAGTAATAATGAAAATACAGTTTGTCTAACCTGCTTTCTTTGCAGTCAGAACTGTGTTTGCCTAGTTCCCCATTCTAGTTTTGAACTGCTGAACTGGACCAATCAGTGTGGGTTAAGGTAGCTCTAAAATGGTGCCTTGGACGAATCAGAACTTGGACTGTAATCTGAGCCAGCCACAAGAGGATTGTATGGGCAGTGACTCTGGGAGATGTAGTTTGGACTTGGCCTTTTTGGACCAACAGGGGCAGTCTATTGTGAGTGACAGCCAATCCAGCCAAGAACTTGGAGGAACTCAAAGAAGTGCCTGGTTTTGTCTACTGGAGTTTCAGTTGAGCTCTGGCAGTGAAGAGGGAAGGAGCCCTGTGCTTTTTCGGTGTGCAGTTTTAGTCGGGAAACGTGTGTAAGGCCCCGAGTTCCGGTCTGCAGCTTGTGTAACTGCTTGTTAGGACTGAATCCGTCCTGTGAAGAGAATCAAAGGATATCTGAAGAGTAGAAACCAGGCTCACCCTGTAGAAGACTGGAGAAATTGCTGAATTGCGCTCGGTCTGTCAGGAACTGAATCTGCTGTATGTTCTCCCGGGTATTGTGCAGTAATTGCGATATGGATAGAGAAGCAGCCTGCCTGGTATAGTACTTTCTTTTTACCATATAAATGTGTGAGGAGGCTTGTGTAGCTCAAATGAATCCTGCTGCCTTTAAAGGACTTTTGCCTGTTGCAGTTGGTCATATAAATGTGTGAGGAGTCTCGTGGAGCTCAAGAGTAGCCCTGCTACGTTGAAGGACCCTATCTAGTTTGGAGGTCGTGAGTACTAATTCAGGGTCACTCCCTGTTGAATTGCCACATTGAATCCAAATGGAATTACTGTACTGATGACTGTTTAACTAATTTTTCTTTTCTCTGTGTGAAAGGGCCCCTACCAGCTGCCACGGTTTGGACTAGCCACTAGGGCTTGGGTACCCAGGGACAGTAACTGGTAGGGATAGGCCTGTGCACAGAGCCATAGGTAGATGAGTAAAGTGATAAGCTAATTAACCTGATTTCCCCCTGTTCTTGTTATATCCCCCTAAATAAATCAGAGCTGCTTGTTTCAGCAAAGTTATACTGCCTGAGGTATTTGTCTATGTTAAAGTATTGTACTGTGATTGTTGCACTGTATCTTCTTATTTTACAGGGGGTCCTAGTGCCTGAACCAGTCCTGGGGGTAAGTGTATACTGTGAAGGTAATTCTGATATACTGTGTGGGCCACTAGTGGGAAGAAAGGGGGGGGTTGCAGTGTCCCAGAGGGCTGTGACCAAGTTAGTTTAACTATTGCAAACCCTGACCTCTGGGTGGAGGCACCCGCCATCAGATCCAGGCCCCTCAACCTGTTAGTGGCAAATCAGGCAGGGGTAGTAGCCCCTGGGATAGCGCCATCTAGGGGTTACAACTATATTCATATATTGGCATATGCTGATGATCTAATTCTTCTCTCACTCTCCACTGTTGGTCTCCAACATAAAATAAATCAATCCAAGACCAAATGTGACCTCTTAGATCTAAAACTGAATCCTAAAAAGACCAAAATTATGGTCTTTAGTTCACAAAACCTACGTACTTCATTACTCAAGTTCTACTTAGATAAGGAATTGATTGAGGTTGTTACCTCCTACACATACCTAGGAGGTAAATGTATTTGAAATGGTCATTGGTCCCTTCACTGTAATGAACAGATATCTAAGGCAAGATTAGTTGCTAAATCATCATTGTGCTTCAACTTTAAATATGGTGGGCACACTGTAGTGCAGGCACTCATAGCTGGAGAAGGTAAAATCAATCCTATCTTACTTTATGGGACTGAAGTCTGAAGAACTAAACATGTTTCTTCCCTAGAACTCCCTTTATCCCTTTTTTATAAGTCCCTACTACAGGTACTCCTATCTACAGCTAATTCAGTAGTCAGGGCCGAGATAGGTAGACTCCTTCTTGCCACATTAGTTGATCTCCACTTGGCTACTTACTGGCTTAAAATCATTAATACTCCATTCAACCTCATTCCTGGTGTAACCCCCTTACACATGGGGGTTCCTGAAAGCCTTCCCGGAGCTTGTCTGAATGCTCCCTCCTAACTGGTGTTCGGCGTAATGCCACCTAAATGTGGGTGTTGTGAGTGCTTCCAAAGCCTCCAGTACTGTTCGTTTAAGAGCTGCCTGCTCGCAGGCTCCAGCGGGTTGGTATGGGGGGACTGGTGTTTCCCTGTTCGAATCCCGCCTGAGCTGTGATGAAATCGCTCCCCTTTTGGCAGTCACTATATGCGCAGAGGGAGCCCTTTTAAATGATGTAGCTGTTTGGCCATAATTAGCTAGCATGTTGGTGGAATTACAGTTTGTCTAACCTGCTTATTTCGCAGCTGAGACTGTGTGTGCTGTGCCCCTCCATTTTGAACCAGGACTGTCTGAAGGGTCCAATAGGGGCAGGGGGTATCTCAAATGGAGTAACTAGCGACCAACCAGAATTAGGACTCTCTAGGGAGCCGGCTGACCAATGAAGATATGGCTAGTAATTCTGGGAAGTGAAGTCTGGACCATGGCGCCTTTTCGCACCACTGAGGGCAAGATTAAGTGACTGGCATCTGTAGCCAGCCAATGGATCGGGTGGTGCCCGAGCTTAGAGGATTTCCCCATACTGCCAAGGGGCAGAGACATTGTGGCTGTGTATGAGGAAGGAGCTCTGGGCTCCTGCGCCATTAAGTTTTCACGAGGGAAGTGCGTGAAAGGCCAGAGGTGGCCGTTTTGAATCACCGGCGAGCTACGGACTAAATCCGTGAGGCAGCAGTCAGAGGAGGCTGTGCAAAAGCGCAGCTACCTACCAGGCTCACCCTGTAGAGGACTGGAGAATCTGCTGAATTGTGCTCAGTCTGTCAGGAAAGTGAAGCTGCAGTGAGACTCCCGATTAACTGTGAGTTCGGTCGGGTCCTAGGAGCAGCTGCCTGGTATGGTACCCCTCTGTTGTTTTCCATATAAATGTGTGGAGAAGTATCTGAAGTTCAGGCTCAGCCCTTCGAGTGGTGTGAGAGCGGTTGTCTTCTGGAGTTGTGAGTACTAAATCAGGATAGTTCCCTGTTAAATGTTTCTAGCAAGAGCAAGATCTTCAGGTTGCTTTGCTGACTACACTAACTGAGCCTGTTGGCTCCATCTAATCTTTGTAGGAATTAAATGCTCATTTGTGTCAGGGCCCCAACCAGCTGCATTGAGGAACTAGCCTTTAGGGCTTGGGTACCCATAGACAGTAACTTATAGGTTAGGCCTGTGCACAGAGCCTTAGGTAGATACTTATATATTGTAGTGGTAAGCCAATCACCCTGATTCTCCCGGTCTTTGTTATCCCCCCTCAAATAAATCAGATTTCTTGTTTTGCAAAAGTACACTGGCTAGTTTGTGTATTACTGGTGAAATACTGCTCAGTGAATATTGTGTAACTGTACCTTACTTTTCAGGGGGTCCCCAGAGTGAGATGAGTGGTTCAAGCCGGGGGTAAGTGCATATGATAAGGACACTGTAAATGACTTGTGTGGGCCACTAGTGGGAAGAAAGGGGGGCTGCAGCAACCCAGAGGGCTGTGACCGAGTCAACCTCGACTGTTCTAACCCCGACCTCCGGGTGGAGGCACCCGGCAACGGTTCTGGGCCCCTTACCGTGTTACAGTTAGGGCAGGTTGGGGTAGTAGCCCTTGGGATACCGTGCCCTGGGAGTTACACTAAATTGTGTCTTCAGGAGAAAATTGGAAGGGTCGGACAAGGTTTTTCATCCTCCTGGTGAAAAACCCTTAGATCTGTGCTCCCAAATGCCACATTAACTCACCTCTGGGTAGATTTTCAAATGGGTATTAGGATCTCTCCTCTATTCAAAGGTATTCTCAAACAAAAATTGTTCGCAGTGGTGCAGTCTAAACAAATGGAGCAAGTAAGGGCCCAGAAACAAGTCCTTTGGTATAGTAAAAATAAAACTGATTGCTCTTTGGAAGACTATCTAAATTTACCCCTGGCCTCAAGTTCTAGGAAAGTCATCACTTGGGCTAGATTAGGCATTCTTTTCTCTAAATATATTTACTTCAATAAACCACATCATGAAGTGCAACATCAGGACTACTGTAGCAGTAATAAGGGCTTTCCAGAAACCCTTTACCATATTGTAATACAATGCCCTCTCTATAACCTTTCACGTGATCAAACATAAAACATTTTCTCATAAAATACGCTAATATAGACTATGATCTATTATTTATTCTTTTGCATCCCATGACTAAATATGATGCTGAGTTAATTTCCAAATTACTTATCTAAGTGATAAACTTCAAAAGAAAACTGTTTCTGGCACTTTAATTCTAAAAAAATTCTATATTTATTGTCTTTTGAATCTGATTTGCATATACTGTAGTACTATATATCTGTATTTGTATTCTTGTATTTCTTTATGAACACTGCATGTACTGTGTACACCGTCATGTTTTTATATTCCTTTTTAATGCTATCATTGTAATGTCCAACATTTTTAATGTTACGGAAGAACAATAAAGCATTACTACTACTACTAACTCATTGAGACCATTAAGGACAAACCCCTCAAAACCAACCACATCTACAAAAACCCATCAACACTTCCACCAATAGAACAGAGATTTGTAGCCAAATCTGGGGTACATATCAGTCTTCAAAATACTGCAAGATTCTACAGGAATGTTTTATACCTCAGCACCTACTGACATATACAGGACCCATGTCAGTTTAATGAACTTAGCTCCTTCTCTGCCAGCTCCCAATTACCTTTGCACCTCCACCTCCTACAAGGAAAATATCAACAGTAAATATATCTCTGATGTAACACAGAATTAAACAGTATACTGTCACTAAAGCGACAACTTTACAGTGACGTGATCGATATATCGACAACATCGCCACATCGCTGTAAAGTCTGCTTGGGACCCTGACACCCTTCCCAAAGGTCCTGCACCCCATCGCTGACTCAGCTCCGTCTCGGAGTTGAGAATCCTAAGGAGAGAGGTGCAAGGGGCACAGCTCCTGGCAAAACAATAAGATAAATCACGCCGGCACCATTCCGACTGCAACTGCAGTCAATGTAGTGGTACTGGGGTAACGTCATGTCGACAAGAAATTGTCAATTCAGCATTGCGGATCTGAGTTTATCTATCACACTAGTTCACTGAATTAACGTTATGCTTTTTATCTACAGAAATCTACCACACTGACACCTTGCCGATCCATGCACACATGTTTTTCCTTTTTAGAGTTGTACTTCCAAGGGGATGTCATCCAGCCAGGTTTGAATATTTTTGTTGTTGTCATTCTCTGTTGTAATCTTATGTTCCTTGCATATAAAACTCAATAAAATTTGATTTATAAAAAAAGAGGTTTCCCATTTCTTGAAGTGTTTTTGAGCTGTGGGATGACACCTCCATTTGGGTCACACAAAAAAAAAAAAAAAGGAAAGGACTGCACTCCCCTGGACCAAGTTACAGTGTTCTACCCCACAAGTGACCTCAGTAACCCCTGAGTTTTCCCCATTGACAAATACTATCTGTCTTTCTTGCCACCAGCTCATTAACAGTTACTAATCTACCTCCATAATTTATATCCCACCCCAGAATACCTCAGTTTTTTTCATGAGGGGCATAGAGTTGAAGATCTAGCCAAAGTCCAGATTTACAGTAGTATGCCTTCTGCATGGCTCTCAACTACTACCTTCATGACCCAAATAAAAAGAAGTCTTTCAAGTTTGTCTGGCATGATAGGCCTGATCCAAACCGTGCTAGAACCACCACTGTTTCTATGGAGCAGTTAAAGAGGTCAATTTAAAGTTCCACCAGGATCAGGGCAACCTCCTGTAGCACTCTATGGTGTAGACCATCGGGCAGGGTGACTTTCCACCTTCAGGGTCCAGAACCCCTTGGGGAGTATCTCCACTGCTATTCTTCCCATCTCTGATCCATTCCCCCACCACGACCGCCTTGCTAGAATTCCACACTCTGGGAGCAATCCATCGTCGTTCTCCTCCTTCGTAAAGACTGAGCAAAAGTATTTATTTAAAATATTTGCCTTCTTCCTATCATCTTCACCCATTTTTCCACCTTTGTTCAAGCTGACCACCCCCCCACTGTTGTTATCTGCTGTTTTTTAAATTAGCAGAAGAGTACGTTTGTAAAGAGACTTCAACTTCCACATGTACTGCTGATCCATGCACAGGTGTTGTCAACTTTTACTGTTTAGAGTTGTACCTCTTAGGGGACTTCCCCCAGCCAGTCTTGATTACTGTTTTGCCATTGTCATCATATGTTCTATTCTTATGTTCCTTGAATATAAAACCCAATAAAATTGTAATTATAAAAAGGAGAGCTCCTGTTTCTTTGTGCACTTTTGAGCTGATGGAAGGAGCCTCCATTTGGGTCACACAAAAAAGAAAGAAAAGGAATGTCCCCAAGACTGACCAGTGTTATACCCCAGAAATTACCTCTATAACCCTGAGTATTCCCTGTTAACAACCACTCTCTGTGTTCTTGCCCTAACCAGTTACTAATCTACCTCCTTAATTTGTACCCCATCCCTGAATCCCTCAGTTTTTTCATGAGGGGCACAGAGTTGAAGGCCTTACTAAAGTCCAGATATACAGTGGTATGTATTCTGCTTAGGCCTCAACTACTACCTTCATGACCCAAATAAAAAGAAGTCTTTCAAGTTTGTTTGGCATGATAGGCCTGATCCAAACCATGCTAGAACCACCGCTGTTTCTATAGAGCAGTTATAGAGGTCAGTTAATGGTTCCACCAGGAACAGGACAACCTTCCTTAGCACCCTATGGTGCAGGCCATCAGGGCATGGTGACTTGCCCACCTTCAGGGTCCAGAGCCCCTTGAGTACTCTATCCACTGCTATCCTTCACATCTCTAATCCATGTCCCGTCCCCTTACCCGGCTAGTGTTTCACACTCTGGGAGCCGTCCATCCTCCTCCTCCTCATCCTTCATGAAGACTGAGCAGAAGTATTCATTTAAAATGCCCTCAGGGCATTTGCTCTGGGGTTCTTTTGTAGTTCTTTTCCTTCTCTATGTTGGGCTCCCCATGACCCAGACAAATTATATCCTCCTTAAGTGGTGGCTGGCTCCCTCTCCCTTGGCTAAGACCTAGATACGGCGCTCGAATCTGCTGATTGCTGATACCTGTTCCTGCTTTCACCCTACCTAATGACTGATGTCTCTGGCCATACAGTAGTATTTCCTCACCTCTATATAACCCTCTTACTGCCTCAGCCTGTCCCGGCTCCCTTTCCCTGCCCATATACGATCTTGTACTGCAGGCATCTCCCTTACACTTACATACACTCATATAATCTAATTTCATGACTTGCTCCCCTCTTCCTCACTTACCGACCTTTTCCTTAATGACACCCCCTGCTCTCAATGGTTATTTCTTCCTTTTGTATTACCTGTTTTTGTGTACCTTGTTCTGTTCAAATGATATGTCACCTGATAACTTATTGTCCAAGGTCCTCTATTCATTGCATAGGTAGGCACCTATGAACTTATGAATGGTCTACTCTGTATGACTCTGATATATTGTATCCACTTAAACTCATTGTATGTAAAGCACTTTACTTTGTATGTTCTGATGTATTGTATCCTCTTTAACTCATTGTATGTAAAGCACTTATAATTTGTTATCCTGTTAAGTTTCTGCATGTCTGTACTCTCCCGGGTCAAGCCTGAAAATAGTAATTTTATGGCTAGTGCACCTACCCGGTTAACAAAAGCTAAATAAGCTAAATAAGCTAAATAAATAAATATGGCACGTTGATGATTCCAAATGAGGATGAAACAAGTGTATGTGTCTGCTGTTGGTAGCCTTTGCTGACTGCACTGTGAGGCCTTCTGGCACCATGCAATTATGCTTAAAGTTGAGTCAGTCCAAACTTTCTCATGGGGATTTGGATATGTTTCCCATAATGCTTTTCATTATTGGGATATGTGCAATTGTGTTTTCTTTATAATTTGGCTGTACAGCCATTATCCTACTGGATAATGCATGCCTCAGGGCATTTACTCTGGGGTTCTTTTGTAATTTAAAATATTTGCCTTCTTCCTATCATCTTCATCCATTTAAACAGAGAAGCATAAAACATAACAGCAGAAAAAGATCAGGGCTCCATTGAGTCTGCCTAAAAAGTGTCCGGGACCAAGTGTCAATCCAGGGACCTACCCTCTCCCCTTCTGCTCATCCCACCAACCCTGAACTGGGAGTGTAGCTTGCTTTTTGTGCCCTTAGTCTGTCCCACCTGTGTTTGAAACCCTCCACAGTCTCTGAGCCCACCACCTCAGCAGGCAGATTGTTCCATTGCTCAACCACTCTTTCAGTAAAGTAATACTTCCTTACATCCCTCCTGAAGCCCTGCCCCCTGCAGCTTTCATTAATGCCCACATGTCGACGAGCTGGTGCTCCTATTGAATAGTTCTGTATGGGGCAGTCTATTTATGCTCTTCAGGAACTTTAAAGTTTCAGTCATATCCCCCCTCTCTCTTTTGGCCTCCAGTGAGTCCATGTTTAGCACTCTCAACCACTCCTCTTAGGAGACCCCTGGAGGCTCTGTATCATCTTCATTGCCCTTCTCTGCATGGCCTCTAGCCTGTCCCTATCCTTTCTTGGATGAGGGCTCCAGAACTGGACACAGTATCCCAGTGTGGCCTCACCAAGGGTTGATAAAGGGGAGGATTACCTCCTTGCTCCTACAATCTATTCCCCTCCCTATACACCCCAACATCTTGCTTGCTTTGTTATATGCTTTGTTGCACTGGCTTGACTGTTTAAGGCTGTCACAAATAATGACTCCCAAGTCCCTCTCTTTTGTAGTGGTGCTAACTTTATCCCCAATAAGCTAGTACTCTGTCTTGGGGGTTGCCCTTCCCCAGGTGCATTACATTGCACTTCTTTGCATTAAACATTAGCTGCTACACATTAGACCATCTCCCTAGCCTGTGGAGGTCATATTGCAGTTTCCTAACTCCCTTAATGCTGTCCTCCTTTTGGCAAAGCTTAGTGTCATCAGCAAAGAGAACAAGTTTACCCTGGATCCCTTCACCAATGTCATTAATGAACATGTTGAAAAGAATTGGGCCCAGGACCAATCCGTGATGTAACCCACTTATGACCTCCACTTATGCTAACCTCACCCCATTGAAATTGACCCTCTGTTGTCTACCTTTAATCCAATTTCCCACCCTCCTGACTATGTTCTTTGCTGTTCCAAGGTCCTCCAACTTCTTCAACAGGTGCTTATGTGGCACTGAGTCGAATACCTTACTGAAATCAAAGTAGAAGAGATCCATCGCATGGCCCAGCTCCAGCTCCCCCATCACCCAATCGAAGAAGACAATAAGGCTGGTCTGACATGATCTCCCTGCCATGAACACGTGCTGCTTATTTTCCTGGAAACCATTTTTTCCAGGTAGTCCATGAGGTCCTGCTTGATTAGGGTCTCTATGAACTTCCGCACAATAGATGTGAGACTAACCTGCCTTTAATTTCCTGCCTCCTCCCTGTCCCCCGCTTCTTTCATCACCTAGGGACAACTCAAACCAGATGGGATATGGTCACTGTTAGCTAGTGGTTCCCCTACTCTTACTGCCCTAACTATTTCTGAGTTTGTGAAAACCACATCCAGAATGGTTCCTTGCTTGGTAGGATCCTTTACCAACTGGGACAGAGGCAGCCCTGGAGTGTTTCCAACATAGTCTCACTTGTAGAATTCTTTGCTACTGGAACACCCCAGTGTATGCCTGGTAGGTTTAAATCTCCAGCTACCACTCTCTCCCCTTTTCTTGTCCCTCTTTTTATTTCCCCTTTTTTGTTAAATCTGACTGTTCTCCCCCTTGTCCTCTGCTGTTCCTTAAAATAGCAGAAGAAAGTGTTATCCTCTTCCTTTATACTCTCTGATATTTTCAGCTCAGCCTCTGCTATCACTTTTTTTACCACTCTGTTAGCCTCCCTGACATTCTCCTCACAAAGTTACATAGAAACATAGAAACATAGACTTTGATGGCAGATAAGGACCACTAGGCCCATCTAGTCTGCCCATTTCCCTACCTACAGGATAGGCCACAGATCCTAGTTAACCAACAGCCTATTTCTTCCTACCCCCCACAAGAACTGCCTTATGTCTGTCCCATGCATTCTTGAATTCTCCCACAGTTTTAGACCCCACAACCTCCTCAGGAAGGCTGTTCCATGCATCCACCACCCTTTCTGTGAAAAAAATACTTCCTCACATTGCCCTGAACCGCCCTCCTTCTATCTTTAAATTGTGTCCCCTTGTTCTTGCAGGTCTCTTTTTCTGAAAGATGCTACCCTCTTGGACTTTGTTGATTCCACTGAGGTACTTAAAAGTTTCTATCATGTACCCCTCTCCCTTCTTTTCTCAAGGGTATACATATTAAGCTCCTTTAGTCTCTCCTCATACGGCTTCTCTTGCAGACCCTGCACCATTTTAGTTGCCCTCCTCTGGACCACCTCTATCTTGTCTATGTCCTTGCGAGATGTGGGGTCTCCAGAACTGGACAAGTACTCAGATGGGGTCTCACCAACTGTCTGTACAGAGGATAACAACTTCCTGTTTTCTGCTGCTGATGCCTCTCCTATACATCCCAGTATACCCCCAGCCCTCCCTACTGCCTTCTCATTGCTTGCTAACCTTAAGGTCATCTGATATGATTATCCCCAGGTCCCTTTCCTTTTGTTGTTGTTACTACCTCCCACCCATTGTGTATTCTTCCCTCGTTCTTGTTTCCCAGGTGCATTATTTTGCACTTCTTTGGATTGAATCTAGCTGCCATACTTCTGACCATTCCTCCAACCTTGCAAGTCCCTTTCATCCTTTCCACGCCTCCTTGTGTATCAACCCTGTTGCAGATCTTTGTGTCATCTGCAAAAAGGCATACTTTTCCTTCCAGTCCCTCTGCAATGTCACTGATGAAGACATTAAAAAGGACTGGACCCAATACTGAACCCTGTGGTACCCCACTAGTAACCCCTCTTTCTTCAGAGTGGACTCCATTTACAATTACCTTCTCTGTCCTGTTGTGCAGCCAATGTTTTACCCAGGCTACCACCCTGGGACCCACTCCCAGGCTGGTTAATTTGACTATTAATCTTTTGTGTGGGACTGTGTCAAATGCCTTGCTAAAGTCTAGGTAGGCCATGTCCACAGCCCCTCCCTGGTCTACTACTTTGGTCACCCAGTCAAAGAAATCTATTAGATTCGTCTGACATCACCTTCCCGCTATGAACCCATGCTGCCTTGGGTCCTGTGCTCCACTGGCCTCTAGGTACTCAACTATTCTTTCCTTCAGAAGTGACTCCATCACTTTCCCTATCACAGAGGTCAGACTGACAGGTCTTTAGTTTCCTGCCTCTGTCTTGGTCCCACTTTTGTGAAGGGAATCACATCCGCCTTCCTCCAGTCCTCGGGTACCACACCATCCTCCCATGATTTATTAAAAGAGTAGCCAGTGATTTCACTAGTTCCTCCTTAATTCTTTTAGAATTCTAGGGTGAATTCCATCAGGACCCATTGCTTTGTTCACCTTCAGTTTTAGGAGTTCTTGCAGAACCCTTTCTTCTGTGAAAGGACTGGGATTGACCCCCTATCAAGAGTGCTTCTGTTAATTGGATTAGGCACTTCCTCCTCCTCTTTTGTGAATACTGAGCAGAAATATTCGTTCAGTATCCCTGCTTTTTCACTGTCCCCCTCTGCCCACCCACTGTTCATTCTATTCAGCCTCACTATCTCTCCCTTTGTCTTTCTACTCACTGATGTACCTATAAAAGGTTTTATCCCCTTCTTAACTGAGTTGGCTATCTTTTCCTCAGTTTGGGCCTTTGCTATTCTGACTTCCCTTCCTGCTTCCTTCTGCCTTAACTGGTACAGCTCTCTGTCCTGCTCCTTCTGTGTTTCCTTATACTTCCGGAATGCTATCTTTTTCTTCCTGACTTTCACAACCACCTCTTTTGAGAACCATAGTGGCATTTGCTTTCATTTTGATTTGTTTATTTGCTTCACACAAAGGCTTGTTGCCTCTGTGATGGCAGTTTTGATGATTCCCCATTGTTGCTCCACACCTCCTTCTAGCCTGTTTGCTAGTGCTTTTCTGAGGTTCCCTATTTTGCATTTTTTGGTCCCCCCATTTTTCCCCAGAGCAGCCCTCTTTATTCTTATTGCTTCAACTACTTCCCCTGAGAACCAAAGTGGTATTTTGTGTTTCCCTTTCTTTCCTACCTACCTCAGACAGGAGGTAGTTGCTTCTGCAATTCCCTGCAGTATAATTTACCACTTGGACTCAGCACTCTGCTTCCCTCACCATCCAGTTTTCTTCTGAATTAACAGTACAACCTTTCTGAAATCTGCCCTTTTGAGATCCAAAAGCCATTGTTCTTAATCTGAGTGTTGTGTTTCTGTCATGATGCTAAACAACACTAAGTTGTGGTCCCTGGTACCAAGGGACTCCTCTTCTCTGACCTCTCCTATGTTGTTCCACTAGAGAGCACAAAGACCAGGGTAGTCCCTTCCCTGGTGGTCTCCCTAACCTACTGGGTTAGTAGGCACTCTTACATTACATCTACTGGTGCTTTGCCCCACATGCAAATTTGGTCTGTGAGCATTTTCCAGTCCTTATCTTGTAGGTTGAAATTTTCCATTAGTACAACCTGCCTCATTGTGACTGTCCTCCTCATTTCCTTCCCCAGTGCTCTATCCATATCATCTGCCTGGTTTGATAGCCTATACACCCCTGTCCCTTCTGATGATCCTCCTCTTAACTGTTGCTAACTGTACCAATACCAATTCTGCCTTATGCCTCCCTTTAAGGTGATGTCTTCAGTAGCCTCCGTACTGTCTTACATGCACAGAGCCACTCTCTCCTCTGCCTTACATCCTGTCTCTTCTGAAAAGAGAGTACACAGGAAGAGCTAAATCCTTGTCATGGCATTGTTTTACCCATGTTTCTGTTACTGCCAACAAATCCAGTTTTGTCTCTACTGCTACCACTTGCAGCTCCCCCATTTTATTTTCCAGGACCCTTGCATTCATATGGGCTGGCTTTCAAATTTCTACATTCTAACCTCACCCTGCCTTGCTCCTATCAATTGCCCCTTTTGTTTGCCTGACCCTTCTACTTGCATTTTCCTTTGTTCCGTCTGTTCCCTCTGTTCTGGACCCCTTCTGTAATCTTCTTACTATTTTTATTTTCTGGAGCCCCTGTCTTCATGCTCCATATTCACTTGGATCCAGTACCAGCCTTCTTTCTCAGGCTGTTGTTTTCAGCTTGTCCTGTTCTCCTTGTTTACTATGTGGGGTGGGGGGGGAGAACCCTTAATACTTCCCATGTGTGCACTGATGTTTACATATTGCAGCCTTGTCCCTTTCTTGCTCAAATTCCTGCCTAATCCCTTGTCTGCCTTCTGCACTATTGCACTGCTGCTATTCCTGCTCAGGTGATGGCCATCCCTTGCAAGCAACTGGGGCCCCTTCCAACTTGGTCCCTACTCCCCCAGAAAGAAAAAGCTTTCTTCTCAACACCAACCTTTTAAGTCATGTGTTACAGTAATTTTTTTAATCCTGTCTGTCCATACCTTCACCTTGCACTGGTAGGACCTCGGAGATCTCAAGAGCTTTACTTGACTATCTCTACACTGTACTCTGCCAGATTATTGGTTTCTAGATGAATCACCGTGTTCGGCTTCCCTCTCCTGCTTTGACAAGCTTCTCTAGCCAAGGCAGTACCTTGTTCACTGTTGCACCTGGCATACAGTGTACAGCTCTAGAAACATAGAAACATAGAATTTATCTGCAGAAAAGAACTGTTTGGCCCACCCAGTCTACCCAGAAGGTCCCTGTCTAATCTGTTTCCACAGACCCTACCTGGTCTTCAGCAATCTTCCCTACTCTCTTACTATTTACTAATATCCCCCCATGTCTATCCCATGCCTGCTTGAAGCCCCTACTGTTTTCACCTCCATCACTTCTGTTGGCAGTCTGCTCCAGTTGTCTACAACTCTTTCAGTGAAGTAATACCTTCTTATGTCCCTCTTAATCCCCCCTCCCAGTGTCATCGCATGCAATCTAGTCCTGGTGCATTTTCTTATTTGAAACAGTCTCCCCTCCTGAACACTGTTTACCCCTGTGAGGTAGTTGTAGGTTTCTGTCATGTCCCTTCTTGTTCGCTACACTTCCAGGGTGTACATGTTAAAGCTCCATAGTCTTTCCTTGTAGGGCTTTTGGTGCAACTCCTGCACTATTTTAGTTTCTCTCCTTTGGGCTGTCTCCCCCTGTATATGTCCTTTCTGAGGTGCAGCCTCCAGAACTGAACACAATACTCCGGGTGGTGTCTCAGCAGTAGAGATGCAGTGAAGTTTAAATCTGCCTGTGTAGTGGGGGTGAAGCAGCCCACTTCGGGTTGTCTGTAGCTACGCGAAGTGTCCATAGGAAGCCCCCTTTTTGCCACTTTGCCTTATAATAATGACTTCGCATTGCTCACTTTGCTTTACTTTACTTTAAAGGTGGAGTGAGAACAGCTCGCAGACCACATGGTTCACACAGTCTCAGTTTGTAGGTCACATGCTTCAGGCAGGAAGTGAATCATGCAAGAAAGTGGGTTTTACTTTCACCTTGCTGGTTGAATAGAGAGAGAGAGGAGACTAAATCCAAAAACTACAATAAACCTCTTAATTTTTGTGCTAATTATCTGATTTTTTTTTGTATTTTAAAAGCCTATTTGTTGTCTGGATTTGTGTTTGTGCAGTATTTCAGTGTAGTATTTGTTAATTGTTAATTGTGTGTGTGTGTGTGTGTGTGTGTGTGTGTGTGTGTGAAAGAGATACAGGAAGAGACAGAGAGAGAGAGAGACCAGAATGGAGGGGGAGAGAGGTGGTTTTCGACGATGTAGCAGAGGAAATCACGTAGGTGTATGCACATGTGGTGGCAGGCTGCATTTGAACCAGAGAACCATCTTGACTAGTTCCCCCCAAAGCAGGAGGTAGTGGACTTTGTGCCATCCAAGCACCACCTTCCGTGACACTTACCAGTGCCTCCTCAGTGCCATCACCTGTTATGGCCCCTGTGCCAGTGGCTCAGCAGCAGGAAGTCAGGGAGGTGGAGCTGCAGCAGTCGCAGAAGCAGGTTTCTGCATCTCCAGCCCCAATTGTGCAGCAGTAGCTTTGAGCTACAACAACATCTTGGACCCCCCTGCCTGTGCCCGGTCCTCCCCACACCTAATTAGTGTGAGAGTTCTTCACTACACTGCCTGGGGACAGCAATGTAGTGAAATGTAATCTATGTGGTGTGGTGGTGTGCCATGGCCCCAAAGAAACTCACCTTGGCACAGGTGGTCAGTGCACCCACCTGTACAACCACCACCATGTAGAGTGACAGGTTGCAGAACAGGGCAGGAATGCATCTACTGGCCCTGCTGGACAAGAGGTGGCAGCATGGCGTCCACCTGCATGTGGTGGTGTGAATCAGGGGACGGCCATGGATCAAGCAGCTGCTCCACCACCACAACCTGCAGCAAGTGATGGTGGCAACCCTCTCCAACTACTTGCCACATAGGCTGATTTGGGCCTGATGTGGAGTGAGTTGGAGGCTGCTAATCACTGTCTTGACAGTGTTGAGCAGCAGTTTGATTGAACTGAGGGGCACCAGCTACAAATAATGGGGATGCTTCAACTGCTGCTGTCCCAGCATAACATTGATCATTAGTTTTAGTTTGTCCTCACACCCACCACCCTCACTGTGAAAAAATAGTTCCTGATGTTGTCGCTGATCCATCCCACCTCTATCTTCAAATGTTGTTGCATTCTTTGTGCACATCTCTTTTTCTGGATGATGCTACTTTCTTGTACATTGTTGATTCCTTTTCGGTACTTCATAGTTTCTATCATGCCCCCCTTCCTTGCCATTATACGTAATGTCCTTTAGTGTCGCTTTGTCTGGCTTCTGGTTCATACCCTGCAACATTTTAGTTGCCCTCCTTTTTACAGCCTCCATCCTGTCTATGTTCTTGCAGAGATATGCTCTCCATAACTGCACACTGTACTCCAGATGAGGTCTCACCAAATATCTGTACAGAGGGATAAGAACTTCTGGTTTTGTACTTGATGTTAATATGACACCTCTCCAATGCATCCCAGTATCCCCCAGCCCTCCTTACTGCCTTCTCTCATTTCTTGCCTACCTTTAGGTCATCTGATACAGGTTGGTTTCCATTTTTGTTGTTGTTAGTACCTCCCCGATTGTGCACTGTTTGGTGTATAATTTTAAGTTTGTGTTCCATCTTTCTTCCTCATAACCTTGTCCCCCAAAAAACTTGTAAGAACAGTGCCCAAAAACAGTTTAAAGAAAATAACCTAAAACAAATGGTGTCCTTCCTTAACTTATATTCCTACTTAATAAGCTCTGTTTACCCACAGGAAATGTTTTGGGGGCTCAGTAATGTTTTCTTCCTGTCATGGGGTGTTTGTGTAAAAGCAACAGTGAGCAGTGCAATAATCTGCTAAACGGCATGTGCATACTGTCAGGTGCCACTGACCAGCCCCCTGAAAACATATGTGATAGATGACTTGGTCCACTGTTGATGATGGTACAAATAATATGTATAGTATATATTATTTATACCATCAAAAGTGGACTGAGTCAGCTATCATATATGTTTTCAGGGGGCTGGGCAGTGGGCACCTGACAGTGCGCACATGCCGTTTAGCAGATTAATGCACTGCTCACTGCTGCTTTTCCACAAACACCCCACAACAGGAAGAAAACATTACTGAGCCCAAAAAAATATTTCCTGTTGGAAAATAGAGCTTATTAGGTAGGAAAATTAAGCAGGGCCCCTAGTGCTCCGTGGCAGAATTTTCTGATTTCTGTGTCAGAGCTCCTAGGCTTCTGTGGCAGCATTTTCTGATTTCTGCTGCATGATTTATTCATTTCTGTGGCAGAATGCAGCCCTGCCATTGGCTAAAATATGAAGTGATGTCACTGATGACATCCCCTACCAAGCATAGAGGAGGGGCTTCAGGATAAACAAGATGGGTACGGGAGCCTGGCACTATGGAAAAACTGTATATTTGAATGAAAATTCACCCAAAACAATGACTTCTGCAGCACTATATAAATTATACGGCATGATGCAAATTCTGCAGAAAATTCCGCAACTGCAAAATCACAGAATCCAGGGGCCTTGACTATAAGGAGGAGAAGGACACCATTGTTTAGGTTATTTTCTTTCAACTGATTTTGGCTGGTGTTCTTATAATTTTTTGGCTGCTGTCAAAATATCCAAAAAATTGCCAGAGTGCAGATGAAGAGAAATGACATGATAACATATTAAGAAAATTCTCAATTATTTCCTGATACACTGATGTATGCATGCAGTGAACCCACTCTGCTAAGTGTGGCCCCAGAAATGGCTGCTGTCACAGTGTCCTGAAATTGCCAGAGTCCAGATGAAGAGATATAACATGATGAAAAAAGAAAATTCTCAATTCTTTCTGGACGCACTGCTCTATGTGTGCACCCACTCCCACAACAACTATGGCACCTGCTGCTGCTCCGGTACTGCTATCTTCTGCTGCCTGCACTGATTGGGCTG
The DNA here is from genome assembly GCA_016271365.2 of Neoceratodus forsteri. Lineage (NCBI taxonomy): Eukaryota > Metazoa > Chordata > Ceratodontiformes > Ceratodontidae > Neoceratodus > Neoceratodus forsteri. The sequence goes on from CM057456.1 coordinate 388,585,420, forward strand.
ATGCACTGTGTCTTGCTGAATGATGATAGCCACAGATGACCATTGTGTGAACAATCATGTGATGATGCAATGGGGGTCAGAAAGTCTGCTGTGCTGGCTGTATCATGATGCCCTGTGTGTGTGTGTGTGTGTGTGTGTGTGTACTCATACTACCATTGGTAAGTTATTGTATCTTGCACGTTCATGTTTTTACACAGAACCAGATGTTAAATGTATGTGTGTGTGTGTATGTATGTATATATGTATATATATATATATATATATAGTCATTGCTGTTTTTTCTCTTACAAGTCACCAAGTCATACTTTGATTTTGCATTTTTTGGCTTGCTGTAGGAAAACTGTCAAGCCAGGAAAGGTAAGTATTTTTTTTTTTGAGGGGGGGGATCATTTGAAAGCAAGTTTTGTGAATGGTTAGGTTTTGACTTCTTTACAGGTTTTCTGTGTATCCTCTGGATTCATACCAGTTACATGTATTCTCATTTGAAGAAAGCACCGATGGCAGCACACAGCATCGAAATTTTACCTGCAAACAGGCAAAGAATTAAAAAAAATCATACTTCATTGCACTAACACATTCTGTTTTAAGTGTGGCAGTTACAGTCTGTTATATCCTGCTTAACAAATACCAAGCTATTAGTAAACCACACCAAGACCAATAACAAGTTTAGTGCGTGTGACATGCACTGTTCCAGTGTATTAACATAAGCTACATTCCAAGACGTCTTGTCATGACCTGGATAAAACTTTGTTTAACCCCATGGCATGCTGAAGTAAGCCAGTGACTGATGTGCACGAAAAATATAATAATAACTGGTGAGCACTTTTTTCTTAAGGCTCAGCCAGTTGATATTTTCCTTAATAACCTGCAGGTTATTATGGCATTCACACGCTACATCTATCAAGAGCAATGCTCTCTCATTGGCTCTTACTCGCACTGAGGGCGGGCCAAACCGTTCCAGAAACATGTCGGCTCTGAACAACGCTTACTGAGGAGCCATGCTAGAACAATATCTCACCTTCACATCTCTCTTTTATGTAGAATCAAAGTGAGTCCTCTTAGTTTAAAATTTTAAAAAGAAAGCTGTATCTGGTTAATCCTGTTGTTCAGCGAGGAACGGGACCGCGACTGCAAATGGGGCAATGGGTGACTTCCTACAGCACTAGGTAAGCACTGTTGTATCTCCAAACTGAAAATGATGAATAAATAAAGAAAATAAAAATCAATTAAAAGGAGACAAGAGAGACTGTGTGTCTGTCAGATTGTGTGTGTGTGTGTGTGTGTGTGTGTGTGTGTGTGTGTGTGTGTGACAGTGACACAGATAATGGGATCACAAGACACAAGATGGAAAAAAGTGCTCCCCAGATATTATATAAAATAAAAGATGGGGGAAGTGTCGAAAACTCGAATCTAATGTACACCCTTGGTGTGGGAAGCTTTAATAAACCCCTGGATTTCGCCCTCGGGGTTTATGTAGCATCCCACACCTCGGGTGTGCATTAAATTCTCGTATCACACACTTCCCCATCCTTTATTCTATATTTATCTGCCGTACATGTCACCTACTTTATCTGATTTACACCGGCTTTAAAAAATGAAATACCTAAAAGAAGTGATGAAATAAGATTGATATACTTACCTGAAACTGATATCCTATTGCTGGCTGTAGACAGTACTGCAGTACTCCTGTCCTCTGGTCTGTTACACTGTTTGAAACTAGAAACCTGTGAAAAAAGAAAACATTGACTGTATATGTTTCTCAAGTGCATCTCTAAAATGTTAAAGGAAGCCATCACACAGCTCAAGGAAATTCCATAGTATAACAAATAAGTACATACTCACTGTAAACTACTGATAGTAAGAAGTTTGGTGGCTGTGGCTGGATGCGGGCTCCTTCTGGCAGGTTCTGGTCACAGGAACACATTCCCTCTCACTGGCGTAGTGACTGGTGGCTTTGGCTGGCTGCTGGTTACTTCTGGTCATGGGCACAGGAACGTACACTCTCTCCCTATTAGACAGATCAGTGGCTTTGGCTGGCTGAGGGTTACTTCTGGTCATGGGCACAGGAACACATTCTTTCACCCTATTTGACAGATCGGTGGCTTTGGCTGGCTGAGGGTTACTTCTGGTCGTGGGCACTGGAACACATCCTCGCTCACTTTCAGTCAGATGGCTGGTGGCTGGATATGGTGTGTTACATTGTTTCAGTGGCACTCAGGAGGAAGATATCTTTAAATGGCAGGATTTAAGTGGCTACCACCTACTACAAATGGACAGTTGTGTTTAAGAGGCTGACTGTGTTTGCTAATGACAGCACACATTCTGTTAAACAGCAGGCACCCACTGTCAGATACCCACACCCTTCACACATATATAATAGCCGACCTGCTCCACTATTGAGTGGCGTAATAAAAATTCATGCACTTCCCTCCAGTTAAAAAGTTATAGCACCCCGAATGTGCACCCTGTAAAAACAGCCATGCCTGACATGCCCCCAGGGATGTACCCACAGCCCCCTTTTGTGATGTCAGAAAATGAATATTGAGTGTGCATTCATTTAACCTGCATGTATGTGATATTTCTGTGGCTTTTAGCACTATTTAGTGATGCCATGTATAAAAATAAAAGCAGCCGCTGTAGTAACAGTCACTGTTTACTGGAGTGGTAGCTTTCATTTTTCCAAGTAGCAACTCTAAATAGTACTAAAAGTCATTGACAACATGGTGCCAATACAGGTCTATGAAGCACACACACAACCTTCATTTTCTGACATCACAAAAGGGTGCTGGGGGTACATCCCTGGGTGAGTATCAGGCATGGCTCTGTTTTTATGGGGTTGCACATTCGAGGTGCTATAACTTTTTAACTGGAGGGAAGTGCATGGAATTTTTATTACACCACTCAATAGTGGAGCAGGTCAGCTATTATAGATGTGTGAGGGGGCTGGGGTACCTGACATTGGGTACCTGCTCTTTAAGTGGAATTGGAAGATGTACCAAGGGGAAGGTAAAATGGAATGATTTTGATGGGGTATTATTTGTACCAATCTGAATTACGGAATGAGATTGAGTCAAGAACACTGGTTTTATTTTATGAACAACAAAAAAAAAGTGCCATTAATAACATATGACAGCCTTTCAAACCATTAACTTAAATACCAGCAACATCCATCTCATCCTCATCAAACAGGAAGCTGCCCTCGCAGTCATCAAGGTTGGAATTGTGCCCACTAGGCAATTCTTTGCCCATGATTGAATCGTCAGCCTCAGTGGTCACCCGGTTGATGCTGCCACCAGGATGGTCTGCTTCTCCCACATCATCAGCACAACCATTGATGTGACAGGGTATGAATACTGATGTGGTAGTTCGAGGTGGTATGTGACCTTCATTCATTTTTATGAATGTTAGCATGCTGACATTTGTCGGTGAGAGGTTGATATGATGGTCACAGACTATTGCCCCCCGCAGAACTGAATACCCTCTCCACACTTACACTGGAGGATGGGATGGTTAGGTACTTCAGTGCCACTGAAGTCAGCTCTGGCCATTCACTCACCTTTCCACTCCAGTACAGCAGTGGATCGTCAATTACTGTCAGATGTCTTTTTTCAGACAAATATGAGTCAAACATTCTCTGTGCTGCATGCAGTCCTGTTGTTAACTTATCCTCCTGTTCACCGGATTCGTCGATGTCACAGATTCCCACTTGGGACAAGGCACCCCAAAGTGGGTTAATGGCAACCTGTTTTGCTGACATCCCACCTGAACCTGCAGCCACCTTCCTGGATGTGCCTAGTAGTCCACAATGTCCTTCAGACTTGTCATGCTGTGGTTTGCTGAACTTGGCATGTGACGTCTGTGCCCTATGAACCAATTGCACCAGTTTTCCACTGTGATTTTTAACCTGTTCAGGCCCTCCCTCCAGTAAGGATGCTGTTCCATGTTTGTATTGTGGGTCCAGCATTGTTGCTATTCCAAATTCAGCACTTTGCAGAATACTTGCGATGTGATGATTGCGGTCCAATACTGTCAGCATGTGTTTAAGTAACGCACTGCTTTAACAATCTCCAGACACATCAAGGCTACGCATCAGATTCAGTAAAGTCTGCCTCAGCACCCACAGCAGTGGTATGGCTTGGCTTATGGAGGCAGTGTCACCATTCACTGCCTGTGTGGCATGTACAAAGGGCCTCAAAATTGATATCACCAAGTCCATGAGGCGCCACTGTTCTGCTGTCATAGTATTCGAGGCCCCCAAAGTGTCATGGTTAGTGTGCATGACTAGGTATTCCGAGATGGCTTTGTAATGTTCATACAACCTCTCTGCCATGTAAAGAGTCAAGTTCCAGAGCGTGATCACGTCCAGCTTGAGGCAGTGCTGAGGGATGCTGTTTTCAATCTGTAGCTGCCAAAGTTGGTCACAAGCCTTTCCAGAGTGTGAAAAGTGTGCACAGATTCAGTGTGCAACTGTCAACATTTCCTTGATGTCAGGGTGCTGCAGAAACTCCAGGATCACAAGATTTAAACAGTGGGCCATTCATGGAACCTGAACAAAGCCACCATAGATGATACATTTCACCACGTTTGAATCATTGTCACTGGCTATAAAGCCAGCTTTCAGGGACAGTGGGTTCAGCCACTCATCAATTTCGGTCAGTAGCAAGTCAAGTATGTGTTCACCAGTGTGGGAACCAGCCGCACTGTGCATTGCAAGTGTTGCATGCTGTCGAATTCCAGGAAAGTTGCTGCCATGACAGTCTGCCTTACTACACTGATTTCCAATACCGCCAGCACAACCACAGGTGTCTGCCCAATGTTCAGTAATACACAAATATGAATGCCTGCCATTTTGCCACTTGTCCACATATCCATACTTAAGTGGATAAACAGTGAGGAGGAATGTTGAAGAGCATATCTTACACACTCTGTCACAGTCTGGTATAACTCCGGGACAACACAGGTGGGAAAGTATGTCCTGGGTGGGACTTTCCATTTGGGACAGGCGCATTCTGCAAAACAGCAGAATCCAGAATTCTGCACAAAGGAGAAGGGCAACAGGTCAATTGCCAGCATTTCCACTACAGCAGCATTCAGTTCATGTGGCACTGCATGATTGGGTGGGTATTTCATGTTCCTGTTAGTTTAACCTCAGTGGTAGGGAAAATGATGGAATCACTTCTGAAGGAAAGAATTGTTGCATATCTAGAGGCCAGAGGGGCACAGGACCCAAGGCAGCATGGATTCACAGCGGGAAGGTCATGCCAGACAAATCTGATAGATTTCTTTGACTGGGTGACCAAAGTAGTTGATCAGGGAGGGGCTGTGGACATGGCCTACCTAGACTTTAGCAAGGCATTTGACACAGTCCCACACAAAAGATTAATATACAAGTTAGCCAGCCTGGGAGTGGGTCCCAAGAATTGGCTGGAGAATAGGACACAGAGAGTAATAGTAAATGGAGTCCACTCTGAAAAAAGGGGGGTTAGCAGTGGGGTACCACAGGGTTCAGTATTAGGACCGGTCCTCTTCAATGTCTTTATAAGCGACATTGCAGAGGGACTGGAAGGAAAAGTATGTCTCTTTGCAGATGACACAAAGATCTGCAACAGAGTTGATGCACAAGGTGGGTGGAAAGGATGAGAAGGGACTTGGCAAGGTTAGAGGAATGGTCAAATGTATGGCAGCTTAGATTCAATGCTAAGAAGTGCAAGGTAATGCACCTGGGAAACAAAAACCCAGGGGAAGAGTACACAATGGGGGGTGAGATACTAACAACAACAAAAATGGAAAGGGACCTGGGGGTAGTCATATCAGATGACCTAAAGGTGGGCAAGCAATGTGAGAGGGCTGGGGGGATACTGGGATGCATAGGGAGAGGCATCACCAGCAGAAAACAAGAAGTTATTATCCCTCTGTACAGACAGCTGGTGAGCCCACATCTGGAGTACTGCGTGCAGTTCTGGAGACCCAATCTCCGCAAAGACATAGACAGGATGGAAGCTGTCCAGAGGAGGGCAACTAAAATGGTGCAGGGTCTGCACCGGAAGACATATGAAGTGAGACTTAAGGAGCTTAATATGCATAGCCTCGAGGAAAGGAGGGAGAGGGGGGACATGATAGAAACTTTCAAGTACCTCAAGGGAATCAACAAAGTCCAAGAGGGTAGCATCTTTCAAAAAAAGAGGTGCGCAAGAACAAGGGGGCACAATTTGAAGATAGAAGGGGCGGCTCAGAGGTAATTTAAGGAATATTTTTCACAGAGAGGGTTGTGGATGCATGGAACAGCCTTCCAGAGGAGGTTGTGGAGTCAAAAACAGTGGTGGAATTCAAGCATGCATGGGACAGTCATAAGGCAATTCTAGGGGGTGGGGGTAGGAAGAAGTAGGCTGCTGGTTAACTAGGATCTGCAGCTTATCCATCAGCTAGGGAAATGGGCAGACTGGGTGGGCCAAGTGGTCCTTATCTGCCGTCAATTTCTATGTTTCTATGTTTCTGGCAAAAAGACTCTGCGTCATGGGCTGAGTTGTTACATGTTTTGTACGGGGTGTGCCAAATGGCTCTGCTCTGTGAACAGCCGTGGTGGGGGGGTGCTTTTGACATTTGATGAAGAGGGGTGCACAGATGACACTCCCACAAATGAAGTTATTTTCCCCATTTTAAGCACAGGGGTTGATGTTGCACTTGCACTAGACATACTGTACTGCATAGATCACCACCACCAGTGCTGCTACTCTGACCTCCACTTGACAACAATTCAAAGTCATCCTCCTCCTCATGCCTGTAGTAATCCTCAGCTGTTATTTCACCACTACTACAGACATGGCTACTTGGGCTACTTACAGCCATGGAAGGGGATATCATGCTTAATAAAATGAATGATGGTGAACGCCCCACTATGGTAGCATTCAGATTCAGATTCAGATTCTTTTATTTAATGTAAAAATGTATAAAACATACGTTTGTTACATCTATAAAAACGCAATATAAATAGGCATAGACACTCCTTGTATATCAAACAATATACCATTAAATATATAAATCTCATCACAACTAGTTCATATTTTAGTACAATTTTGCTAACCCATACATATGCTTAATATCATTCAAAATCAACAACATCTTTATAAAATCATCTCCCTGTCGATCAATTAATGGAATAAGGAATTTATTTTTTCTTGCCATAATATACATTCAGTTAGTACATGCACAATTTCTGAATCCTTTTTGGTAGCACATTTGCACTTTTCCATACTCATACCATATAGTTTATTATGTAAATTGAAAAATGTGTTGCCTAAGCTGGCCAATCTTATCATACACAGCAGATTTCTATGCTTGTAATTTTCACATTTTATTAAATATGTCTCAATACCCCAATTTATTTTAATACTAGAGTATAGCCCATGCATGTCAATCATGTGGATTCTACCCATATCTTCTTGCATTGCAATATCTTTTAACCTTACGGTTGCCTCACTCACAAATAAGTCAATGTTCTTAGCCACATTCCCATTCCAAATTTCCACAGAGCCAGTCTTTTTCAACACATCATTCAAATTTGTAAACCATCCAGTATTTGACCCATTCGCTTGTTTATTTTTAAAATCATTCCAACACAACTTTGGAAGCCTATCAAAATTTTTAGAATTTTACCCAGCCATTTTATGGCACGGATCAACATTTTTGTTTTAATGGGTAGCGTCCCAGTTTCCGCTCTTATAAAACTGACAGGACAATCCTTAAGTAAATTCTAGGTTGTTCGTAAAAATGAGTTCTGAATCACCTCTACATTCTCTTTATCCATATAGAGCCCCCATATTTTACTCCCATATAGCAACTGACATATTCACTTAGGCCCGGATATTTAAAGCAGTTGTGCATGGTGCAACTGATGCGCTTGCTTTGCGCGGACTTCTGCTAAAGGAGCCATATTCAGCGGGAGCCAGTGAGCAGTGCAAATCCCATGCACCAATGCACAACTATAATAAATGCAGGTGTAAGTGCAGGGGGTGTTCCCATGAATATCCTGTGCAGTGGATTATTCAACCATGAAACCATGGTGCAAGTGCGGAGCAAATCAAAGATGCACCAAGCAAACTTGTTCTTATAAATACAGGGTGCAAGCACACAGACAGCACTTGAGAGAGTGGGTGAGAGAGAGAGAGAGAGAGAGAGAGAGAGAAAGAAAGAAGCAAAGAAAGACAGAAGGACAGACAGAGAGAGACAGACAGACAGAAAGACAGACCAAGGCAGACACAGAGGGAGAGGGACAGAGGTGGCATTGAAGAGGGAGACAGGGGCAGAGAGACTGAGAGAGACTGAGAGAGACAGACAGACACACTGCCAGGCAGTGCACCAGGATGGCACACAGCCAGCATCAGTCAACAGCCCAGGGGGATATCAGACAGCAAGGGCCATGGATTGTGTGCCCTTCATGATGCAGGCCACAATGAGGGCATGAGGGGGCAGGAGGAACAGTGACATGGCCGTGGAAGGGCCCATCAGTGGTATGCCCGACACAGGTGGTACTGTGCCTGCATCACCTTCGAGCAGTATAGTGACACAGAGATTGTGGACTGTACCACCTGAACATGGCCATTTTGAGGCAGCTCTGTGAGCTGTGCAGTAAGGGGATGCAGGCACCCACCAGATGGAGCCATGCCATGTCCATGGAGACGAAGGTGAGAGCCATTATGTGCCTGTTCACCACAGGCACCTTCCAGAGACCAACGGGGACACCACAGGCATAATCCAGTCAGCCATATCCCACCTCCTCACACAGTTCCTCAATGCACTGCTGCCACGTACGTCAGGATACATCCATTTCCCCAGCACACAGGTGAAGCTTACAGCAACCATGCAGGACTTCCACAGGGTAGCACGTATGCCTGGCATGATTGGGGCCATTGACTGCACCCACATGGGCATCCACATGCCACCTGGCCCTCAGAGTGTGGCGTACATCAACAGAAAGGGGAGCCTGAGTGTCAACTACCAGGTGGTGTGCGATGCCACGGGGCGCATAACCAATGTCTGCACCACACACCCTGGGAGTGCACAAGATGCATTCATCTGGCACATTTCTGCACTGTGCCACAGGTTTGAACATGGGGACATCCCCATGGGCCACCTACTGGGTGAGTATGGCACTGGCAAGGGGTGATGGGTAGTGCATACCTTGGGATGGGGTAGGGCAGGGTGTGCATGGTGGTGTGGGCACCATGGACGGGCAAGGAGTGCAGCATAATAGAGCAGTGGGCAAACCATGTCATTATCCACACAGGGAACCATGCCTATCCACTGCGGTCCTGGCTGGTCACCCCCTACCGGCACTCGTCGTCCTCAGCAGAGGAACGCTACAACTAGGCACACGCCAGTGCAACATCATTGAGTGAGTCTTTGGCATGCTGACAGCATGGTTCCATTGCCTAGACATGTCAGGTGGTGCCCTACAGTACAGCCCCTGGAAAGCCTGTTGCCTATTTCTGGCCTGCTGCATACTGCACAACATGGCCATTGACCATGGGATAGCTGTTGAGGCTGATGAGGGTGACAGTAGTGGGGACAATGGAGGCAATGAGTGGGAAGGAGGTGAACAGCCACCCCCTGGGTGGAGGGATCCCCAACTGCAACAGCAGGCAAGACGACACTGGGACACCATTACACAGGAGCACTGTGGTGCACAGAGGTAGGCGGTGCGATACACATGCATGGGCCACACAAACAGGTACAGCACACATGCAGGGGCATGCACAGCATTGGGCATGCACACACAAAGGTGTGAAGCAGGGATAGAGGAGACAGGGACACACACCCACACACAGCACCTCTCAGCCTCCCCACACACACACACACACACACACATGCACCCACACACACAGGTGTGGGCATGTGGCATGGATCAGATGCATCACACCAGTGCACAGGTGCAACTGGTGGAAGCCTGCCATCATCATGCCCATGCTACATGGCTCAGTGGCCCGGCAAGCATGCACACAGGCAGCGTGTGGCATGACACACAGGTACCACACCAGTGGTAGGCACACACACCACCATGTGCACACTGGGCAGAAGCTGCATATCACAGGGGGGGTGTCCCACACATCAGGTCTGCTGCACAGAACCATGGCCACCATGGCCACAGGGGTGGCCGCGCCTGGGCTGTTTGGCAGCCTCAGGCTGCGCAGCAGCCATGGGGGGTGCAACAGCCCCCCAGAGGTGGAAGTGTGGGACCATGACTGTGTCTGCATGGGCATGTCAAGGTGCCCAAACAGCCCAGCCCTGGGCATGCCTGGGATGCCGACATCAGAGCCCAGCATTGACTGCGCTGAGGTCACCTGACGCCAGGTATGGAGGGTGGGCAATGCACTGAGGGGGGTCATCTGTGCCCAGCCATGCCCAGTGGCATCCAGCAGTGCAAAGCCATCTGAGATCACAGTGGCAATGCAATCCAGGGATGCAGTCATTGCCTCCTGTATGTGCTGCATCCCCGCCAGGATCTGTGCAGTGCCCCTCTCCTGCTGCTCGGCTAACTGGTGCACCTCCGCGCACAGTGCACGTACCCCAGTGGTGAGCAGCACCTGTTGCTGGACGGATGCCCACAGCAAATGGGTGTGCTCAGCCAGTGGGTCAGTGTCCTGGGGCTCCCAGGCTGGACACCAATCCCCATGTGGTTACCGGCCATGCTGCACAGCCCCCCCCAGTGGATGCTGCACAGTGGGGTCTGCAGGGGGATTGGGTACGGCAGGTGCACTGGCAGTGGACCCTGTGTCTGGCTGCCCAGTGGTACCCACAGCCTGCTGCTGTCACCCGTCTGGTCACTGCATGCCACCCAGCACCTAGGCAACTGCACCACCACCATCGTAGGGCATGGCCAGGGCAGCACACACTGCTGCACCCGCAGTGGTGGTGGGCAGCTGTTCCATTGCTGGCAAAGCACTGGGTGTGCTGCCTGTGTCAGTGGCCAGCAGGGGCATTTCCCCTACAATGGTGGCCATGCTGTCCAGCATGAGTGTCATGTTATCATCAGTGTCAGACCCCAACCCGATCTGTGTCTCTGCACAGAGGACACCAAGGCTCGCATCCTGCAGGAACACATCCAGGGCCTCATCTGACCCCAGGTCCACGACATCCACCTGCACGGTGGTGGTGAGCTGTAGCCTGTCGGGCCCCTGGATGCCTGTGGGGGTGGAAGGCTGGTCCTCTGGGGCCGGTCCAGTGGCCACGGCTGCTGCTGCCACCACCGCCCCATCATCTGCACGGAGGCGTGCTGCTGCTGCAAGAGAAAGAGAGGTGTTTTAGCGATGCATTGCTCACTTGTCCCCCCCACACTGCCACTGCATGTGTCCTGCAGCATGGCATGTGCGTGGGTGCATACACATGCACATGCCATGCATGCTGGCTGCATGCATGCCAGCATGGCTGTGTATGCACCCTCCATGCCCTCAGCTGTGCGTGGTTGACATATGTACCATGCAGTGATGGGCTGCCACCTGTCTGGAATCCACCGCCAAGCACACCCTCCACTGTGCTATGGCTCATGGTGGCTGCCACCAACTCCTCCTGTGCCATGAGTGGTGGCGCATCTGTAGGCCCCCCTCTGGTGGCATTCCAGGATGCACGGATGACCAACACCTTCTCCTTGATGCACCTCTTGTCCATGCCAACTTTCTTCCTGTACTTCTGTGCTGACCACTGGTTGCTGCCCTGCTGGTTGATGCATGCCGCATCCTCCTCCCAGGCCCCAGCCCTGGCCTGTGGTGTACCTGTGGCACCACTCAACAGGGGCTCCCTGTCAAGGTAGCATCAAACAGGGCCTCCATCTCCACCTTTGTGAAATTGGGCCTGCACTTGTAAGCAGGCCCAAGCTCCTCACCCTCCTCACGTTCTGACATGTCACTTCTTGTGGACATGGGCAGCACATTGTGTCAGTGGCAGCATCACCCTGTTCCATCCAACCCTGCTGTGCTGGCTGCTCCCAGTGAGCTGCATTGACATGGGCAACTTACCCCGAAAGGTTGCAATACCGGTCTATGGCCTGTGCTGTTCCGTGGTGCTTATATAGCGCAACACATGCAAATGAGCTTTGGTGCAATGGTAATGACATGCTAATGCCCTCAGAGCACCACGCATTGGTTGATGAGCTCATTTGCATGTGGCATCTAAATTGCGTGATTTTGCTCCATGCACAATGAGATTGCTCTGGAGCAAGTCATGGCACAATGCACATGCATGCGCAGTGCACAGGCCCACAGTGTGCATGCACCAAATGGTATCATGGTGTCAATGGTGCATGGTGCACTGACTGCGCGATGAGGGGTATGGTACATGATGTGCCAGACCTGCTATCGCATACGTACACATTGCCCAGAGGCGGGTGACCCCTGCTTTGAACCCTGATGCCTGGGTCACCCCCTCACCCGGTGACCCCGCCTTGCCATGCCCATGCCATGTATCTCTGAGACTGTGCGATGGGCGGATACAGCGCATGTTCCCTCGCATCATGCATCTGGTGCATGTCATGGCCACATGTGCTTACTGCTGCCGTTTTGCTCACCAGCTTTATCTCGCAGCATGAAGCAGCAAAGGACACTGAGAGCACAGAACCAGATACAGGTCAAGCTTGTCAACCTGGTCACCTGTGTCCAGCTCCATGCCTCACAACTTTTTGGCCAGGTGCCCCTGGAACAGCCCAGGGTGACAGTGTGGCAGGGGATTGCTGCCACATTGCAGCAGGGGACCAGGGTGGCCAGGATGGGGGAGCAGTGCCACCACAGATTTTGCAACCTTGGGAGGAGGGACCCAGAGTGCCTGAGGAGGCTCAAGGCATGTGTCAGGCATGGGGCTGTGCCACAGCCAGGTGAGTAGGCCCATAATGCACATGTAGCCTGGTGCTGTCCTGTGGAGTTGGCTAGACTGCCTTGCATGGCCTGCAGAGTGGTGCACTGCCATCGTGCGCATCACTGGGTGGCATTGCCAGCTGCCACTTGCATTGTGATGCAGCTGTGCAGGACGTGTTGGGCAGGGGCTCACCATGTGCACTGGGGTGGAGGTGGTGGGCAGCTGTTGTGGATGTTTACTGATGTGTACCTTTCTATGTTCCATTCCCAGGGTCTGAGAAATACCAGAGGGCGATAGCAGCAGCTGCAGCATCAGTGGCAGGTTAGCAGGTCACAGCAGGTCACAGAGGTGGCACAGGAGTGGCTCCAGCACCAACAGGGCCACAGAGATCAGGTAGGCACTGTCATGGTCCTTCACACATTACATGGGGGTGGTGGGGGTGTGGGTGCGGGCATGGCCACCTGTGCTGTGTGCCGTGGCAGCTGTGTGTGTTGCACTGTGCGTGGTGCTTGCTACTGTGGCTCATCCACTGGACACGTGTGCCAACTGTTGGTGGGGTGGGAGTGTACCTGGCTGCCACTGACATTTCTGTGGTGCTGCCAGTGCACTGTGCCATGTGACTGTCATTGCGCAGTTGGGTAGCCATTGTGTGGTGGGGACCACCTCTGTGCAGTGTCGTGGTGTGCCGCGTTGCTGGCAGGCATTGGCCCACCCCCCTGTGGGTGGACAGTACTGGCCCTTCGGGGGGGTTTGTTCCCACTGCCCATTGCGTGCTGTGGGTGGGCATGGTTCCTTGGGACATTACACTGATCACCTGTTCTGTCCCTTGTCATAGGTGTCCAGCATTGAGATGGAGGCCAGTGTACTGCAGGTTGCTCTGGCAGCTGATACTGATAGCATCGACGACGATGGAGGCTGTGCTGCAAGTTCGCTGCATGCTTCTGGAGGAGAGGAGGTGGCTAGGGCACCAAGGGATGGCAGGCTGTGGCCGGCGGTGAATGAGCCCCAGCATTCCCCTGTTTTCCCTGCTTACCTCCCCCTACAGTCCCCCATCCCACTGTAAAGTCCCTGTTCCCTGTTCCCTTCCCTCACTTTCCTGCCCTTCCCACCCCCTTGTTGCTGTATATAGTTTATTTGAAATATATCTATTTTGACTTACCTGCCTGTGTCAGTGTCTGCTTTGTAGGTGGCATGAGGATCCATGCAGCAGTGGCCCAGTGTCTGTCCGTGTGGTGTGCATGTGTTGGGGTGCATGTTGTGCTTCTGTGGTTCACTGCTGTGTGCTGTGGTGTGTCTCACTGTGTTGGTGTCCCTCCCCTTGGTCGGTGGCTGTGCCTTGGGGTGTCCATGGGGTGGCTGTTAGGAGTGTGTGGTGGGTGCATGTGTGTGGTGATGGCACACGGCCATGGTCTTTGGGTGGGTATTGGCCACACGCTGTGTTGGGGCCCCTGCTTGGCATTGTGTGACCTGTCCCATGTGGTCTGCCTTGCTACATGGCTCCTGGCATGTTCTGTGCCTTCTGTGTGGGCCACCTGTGTGCCTTTGTGGCTTGTGTGTGTGCTTGACTGCATGGTCCTGGGTGTTGCCTGCTCTGGTCTGGGTATGTGGGGGGGCATGGCCTGCAGCCTGCAGGGGGGCTCCCTTGGTGACCCTCCATTGGCCATTGGCACCTCCTGTTGCCTACAATCTGTGCCACTGTTGTGTTCTGGGGGGGTCTGGGTGCCTGTGTGAGCTCTGCTGGTGGTGACCTCCTGTGACCTGTCACTGTGCTTCCCTGGGTTTGTCCCTGAGTCTCTTCTCTGTGCCATGCCCCCCTCTGTTGCTCTGCTGCTCTGCTCCCACAGTTGCTGGGGCTTCTCTTTCTGTGCCATGGCGCAATTGTGCTTGCGCCATGGCGCAACACTGGTTGTGCCATAGTGCAAGCCTGTTTGCGCCATGGTGCATCTGTGCCATATTCAGCCAGGTTGCGCTGGCACAGTGCGGCAGGCACAACTTCTGAATATGGCTCCTGTTGCACCACGGTGCATCAGATTTGTGCTGCGCCAGACTTGAGCCGGCCTTTGGCACATTTCTGAATATCTGGGCCTTAGTATCAAATGTTTTCTTTAGAGCTGCAAATGAATTATTTGCACATTTATAAGCAAAACTTCTAATTGCACCAGATGATTTATATGCATTGGACTTGACCTCAGTTAAGTGCTGTAACCAGGTTGCTTTCTTATCAAAAATTACCCCAAGTATCTATACTCTGCTACTTCCTCAATTTTATTATTTCCTATTACCCAATTTTTACCGCCATTCCACTTCTTTTGTCCAATCACCATGATTTTTGATTTACTCATATTCAATTCCAAATCTAAGGACTTTAATGACTCCATAATATTTAATATTGCTCTTTGTAGTCCTATAGGCATTTGTGAAATCACTATTGCATCATCTGCATATAGGAGTAATTGGATTAATACATTATTTATCTTAGGAGCAAAAGAATCAATCAGCTTAATATTATTGAGTAATGTTTCTATATATAACTTAAAAAGAAGCGGTGCCAACAGGCAACCTTGTTTCACACCCAGCGAGATTTTAATTTCTTTAGCTAGTGCTTCATCTTGACCATATGTGATATTTGCTGTAGTATTCGTATGCAGTATTTTTAAAATAGCCAGCAAATATTGGTCAATTTTCAATCTGTCCAAAATATCCCACAATTTATATCTATTTACTTGATCAAACGCTGATTTAATGACAATGAAGCCAACATACAAAGCTCTTTTTTTTGTCCCTCAATAAGGTAATTAAATGTGAACACCAAATCCATAGTTCCACAATCTCTCTGGAATCCACACTGGAATTTTGATATATGCTCATTTTCCTCTACCCAATTAAACAACCTTTCTAGAAGCAATCTAGAATATATTTTCTGTGTTACTGGCAACAGAGATATTGGGCGGTAACATTTTGGATCCTGTTTGTCTCCTTTTTAAAAAGGGGTACAATTATTCCCTTATTCCAAGCTTGAGGTAACAAGAGAGAGGTATTTATATCATTAAAAACTGGCGTAAGGATACTGGCCCATAGGTCTATATTATTTTGTAGTACTTCCACCAGGACACCATCACCCCCAGCAGCCTTATTCTTTTTTGTGCATTAATTGCATTTTTAACTTCCTCAGACCCGAAAACAAAATTATTATTATTGGCCATAATATTTAAACTTTCTTTATCCAACCTATCCTCATTACAATCTTTGTTCTCTAACTCATAAACATTAGTAAAATGTTTAATCCATTGATTTTCAGGAATCATACCCACAATATTATATTGCACATTATCCTCATTTCACCATAAGCAACCAATGTCCAAAAAGACTGTATATTTATTAACTATACTTGCTTGCAATTCTTCCCATAGTCTATTTGTATAATTTGCCTTCTTTTCCCTTATTACATATCTATATTCTGCTTTCAGCAGCTTGAAAGCCTTCATAACATCTACCGATGGTTGTTTTGTTCTTATTTTTCCCACTTTTTTTATTTTGTTTCTCAATATATGACAATCCTTGTCATACCATGGATGTTCTGTTCCTATATCCAATGACTTTTTTGGTCTTTTCTGGTCTCTTAGGGCTTCAACAATATTAGTTATTAACTCATCATACATCTCAATCCTACATTCCCCTATCCCTAAGTTGTCAGCTGTAATTTTATTTACTGCATTTTCTAATTGCACATTACTAAATAAATTGTCTGTTGTCTGCTTTGTATACCCATTCCATTTAATCCTTTTACCATACATGATACACATATACACATCTGCCTTGTTTTCTACACTTGAATTCATTTTCCTCAATCCTCTATTTAAATTTAAACTGCACACAAGTGGGAAATGATCACTATCCCAAAGTTTCATTATCTTAAACATCTCAACCAAATTGTAATCAATAGCTTCAAGCATACATAGATCTAAAACACTCCCTCCATTTATGGTCGGAAATGAGAATTCTCCCTCACCTTTAGTTCTCCCATTTAACAGTCTAAAGCTGAATCTCTCACAAAATTGTATTACACTCTTGCCTTTGTTAGATATAACCTTATCTTTGCAGTTTCTTACCAGGATATTCATGGCATCATCAAGACACCAATCATGTAATTGTTCTTCTATTATATTCCCCACATGTACATTAAAGTTCCCTGCTATTATTATCTTAATGCCTATATATCTTCCTTTAACTGATTCTAGACTATTTCCTATCAAGTTCAGTATGGTTTAATATTCTTGTAACTTTAATTTGGGGGTATATAGATATTATAAGTGCCCACATTAGTTCTTCATTTACTATGACAATATACATGAAATATTCAGAAGCAGCACTAACCTCTATAGCTCTACATTTCAGCGTTATATCTACCAAGATCATTAGACCACCTTTTAGCCATCCAAATCTTTTTGACCTTGTGGCTGATACTGACCACGAGGTAAAGCCCCTCAGTGATATAATTTCCCCTTTTTCATCCAAGTTTCTTGCAATAATAATATTGAAATTGTTGTCATCCATACATGGCATTCTTTATCTATTAATTTCTTTTTCAGCCCTACCAAATTCCAACTAAGCAGCTTTATAACATCTTTCCCATTATTGTCCATCTCTGGTCAATTAGACACTTCTGGTAAACGTATAGTGCTCTTGCTACTAACAGAGCTTATTGAGTTTAAATTTTCCAATATATCACTCTCCTCTGTTTTTCTCATCTAGCTCTAATATGTCTGAGCTATTAATCCTACTCCACAGTTGTCTCCTTCCTCTTTTATGAATGACTTATTTTTCATCAACTCCTATGTTATGCACTATCTCAGTTGGTCTCATATATGCTGTTATCCTTGGTTGTTTACAGTGTTGGGTAAGTTACTTTTTCTATTACTTTCTATTACTTTTGAAAACTTGTTCCAAAAAGCTCTGTACAGTCACTAGCCAGGAAGAAGAAGTACTGGAAGATGTAATACATCTTACAGTTACATTTACTTATGTCTTTTTATACAAAAGAAATATGTAACTGTAACTGATTACATTTATTTGAAGGTAACTAGTAACTAACCTATTACTTTCAAAAAATGTAATCTGTTATAGTTATTTATTATTTTTGTATTGTTTTTGTATTAAAATAAATAAGTAACTATAATTGTAAGGTGTATTACTTTTTCTAGTACTTCTCCATCCTTGCTAGTGACTGCACAGAGCTTCCTGGAACAAGTTTCCAAAAGCAACAGAAAGTAATAGAAAAAGTAATCTACCCAACACTGGTTGTTTATAACCATTTGAGTCCTTATTTCTTCCTATGTCCTCACATACTATCCCTTTATTGATCTTGCTATCCTGTTTTGTCTGTATTTTTTGGATTTCTCTTATAGTAATGTCAAGTGAGACCCCTGTTTCTGCAAATCTCTGTTTATTTGACAATATTTTTCTTCTTTTGTCCCCATCTTTAAGTACTACACAAATCTAACCTTTTGCTGGGCTGGCTTTATATCGATAGGTAGACTTAAGATCTTGCCAATTCACTTTATGCCCCATTATGCCTTTAAGCATATTATAAATCGCTAGTTTCAACGTATAATCATTTTCATTTCTTGATTTTGGCAACCCTTTCACATATACTTTAGGTAGTAAATTGCCTTGGACTATTAGATTATTCTTCTGCTCTTCTATTGACTCTTCACTTTTAACTTGTTTTTCCTTTTTAGTCCTTGCACTAAATCTTACCCTTCTCTCTACAAATGATTCAATCTCCTTTTCCTTTGCCACTTTTTTCTTACCATCCTTCTTTTTACCACTCTCTTCATCCTGTCTTACTATTTTCCCCTTTGGCTGTTCTTTATTGCCCATCCTAGGTCTAACCCTTTCTTCCTCTTTTTCTTTCTGTAGTCCATCACTTTCCTTATTTGTTGTTTCCTTTGATTTAGATCTTTTATTAAGAGATATTTCTTTCCTTTCATTTTCAGCAATTTCCTCAGTTCTTGTCTTTATTGGCTTTTTATCACTTCCACTTACTGTAATTACCTCTTTACTTAACTCCCTAGATTGATTAGGGCTTTTACTTACATCATCCTCCTCCTGAGTTAAATAGGTGTCATCAGTTACTTGTGTTTTACTTTCCCCCCACATTCACATTTATTTTCATTTTTTACATAGAAGTCCAAAAATACACGAAAAAGGGTAACCAATTCCAGAAGATGGACATTGCTAAAATGTTGTTCTTTTTTAAATCCAAAAGAATTCCATACACTGATTCATCCATTCACCACCTTCCAGCCTATTATTACTAATATGGCTGGGACCACCACATTCTTCATCATCAATAATTTTATTAACTGATGAAGCGACCTTATCTTGTGATTCTTTTTCCCATAAAGGAGGAATTCTCTTTCCTGTTTCATAAATTATTGAGGCATTAATATTATAATTTCTAATGTAGGATGTCAAAAAAGATTAATATTTTTCTAGGTAAGTACCTCTGTTACCACTCCGATTTTCCGTTCTATTAATTGGATTTACTAAAACAATTGGCTCATTAGTCAAACTTTATTTCCCTGGAATTGGTTTTCCTTCATTAACTAATAAAATATCATTGGTCACCAAGTTAACATTAGCATCATTTTTCACTATTTTTCCATCCATACTATTCAAATCAGAAATATGTAACTCAGGCCCAGTTACACTTGTTTTATTCTCCCCCTTGGTTACTGCCACCATTTCTGCTTCTTCCATTCTCCTAATGAATTTCATTAGTGGATGGGTACATGAGTATACAACCTCACTTTGTGTTCTTACTGGGGATGATGTCATTTTGGGATCAAACTTCTTTCTTACTCCCTCTTAACTCTATATGTTCCTACTGTCAATTTAAAAAAACTGTGTTATTTTCTTAGAATCCCCTTTTTCTTGGCCTTTTATTTTAACTCTTTCTTTTTACCTTTGCTTTTCTTGCTGTCCTTTTTCTGCATTTTTTGTTTCACAGCATTCATGTCTTAAACAACTTCCAGCCTTATCTGCAGCACTCACCCACCACTTGCTGCTCAGACTGCAGATAAAAACCCACACTAAACCTTAATTTACAACTTCCTTAAGATTTCTTAAAAACTAGTAGTTCTAAATGGTTCTAAGTTGGACAATTCTCTTTTCTGTTTTAACCCCAGTTAAAAGACAGCTTGAATTCTTCCCGCCCTCAGTAATTCATAGTTATCAGATAAAATTATTGCAAACTAAAAAGATTTTAGGCCAACTACAATGTCCAAATTCTTCAGTCCTGAAGAGTTTAAAGCCTGCTTCTTTCTAATAAGAGTCACATCGAATCTTGTGCAAATACGTTTTCTACTGCCACAAAAAGCCTCCTGCAATGAGCTCTTTAAATCAATCTTGTATCTGCAAATGTCCCTCTTGGATCTTTCTGTGGTGTGCAATCTTGTTTGTATTTTCAAAATTTAATTGGGTCCAGCAACAACAAAAATCTCCCGTTTTCTCCACTATACAAGAAAGAGAAAAAAAAGGAGAAAAAAAGAATCAAGCTACAATACCATGCAGTGATTACAATACAAAACCAAAGAAACAATACCAATATAAAGAGGGTTGCCCAATTAAAAGGGCAGGCCCCATTGTCCCACGGCCCATGCCAAAAAATTGGCAAGCTCAGAGAGGAGGGAGGAAGAGGCAGAGCTGAAGACAAGAGTCAGAAAGAGAGGAGGTCCAAGTGAGGTCACAGAGGGGGCGAGGCTAGAGACAAGGGAGGAATGAGGTGGCAACAGGTGAATGGATAGGTTGAGCCAAGGGGCAGGACAAAAAAGAGGCAGCTAAAAGGCACTGTACAGCAGTGGAGAGCTCACAAACTTGCTCCAAAGTGGTTTTCATTTGGAGGCACATCAGTCATGGCAATATATAGAGCCAGTGGGCCTTTGTTTGGTTTTATGAGTTAATTAGCAGAATACAGGTAAACATAGTTTTTTAAATAAAAAAAAGAAGAAGGGTAGAGAGAACACAGTGAGTAGACATCGAGCAATAATTGAAGGCAAGGTGCTTAATTAAGTGAGGAACGGAGGGCTGCATGCAGCATGAGAACTGCAGGAGGTGGGAAAGAGAGTAACAGGCAAGCCCAGGTAAAAAGTGGAAGGTACATTGCAGGCACTAGTGAGCTGTGCAAGCACAAGCTCCAAAGAGGGGGGAGAGCAGGCTGAATGGAAACCCTGAACCACAAAGGTTAGATTTGCCTTTCCTGGCTTCTCTACCTTGGGATTGCTCTTGCTTTGCAGAGGGGCTCGTGGCTGTATTGACTTCCCCTTAGTCATCCTGTTGGCTCCAACCGCGAAATGGACAGCCCTCCTTATGGTGCTACAGCACTGTTAGTTGTGTTAGCCAGCAGTTGTTCCCCCTTTGCTATTTCAGCCTGGGAAAAGGGGAGCAGGAGCAACCCCAGACGTTTTAAAAAAATGTGTGCAGCTGAGTACAAATTGAGGCAAGAGATGCAGCCAAAAACCCTCTGTGTCAGTGTGGGATGTGCCACGCATTGCCTGAGGCCTGCTATCATTGTAGGAACAACTGCCCTCATGGAGTTACGCCGCATAGTGGCGTTTTTGGGTTCGTTAATGCAGCCCATCCTTCTAGCGAGAGTAGTCTATTTATGGCTCATTTTCAGAGAAAGGAGGCCCCATTTAATGAAATGAGGAGCAATGGGGAGGAGGGGAAGGGAGAGAAGGAATGGCACTGCGAGGGCTGACCACGTGGTGTTGGCATGTGATGTCATCACCACGTGGGTCGGAAGGGATCCTAGTGGAGGACGTATAGGAAATCAAGGAAAGCAGGCTACATGCAGGCATTTTCATAAAATATGGGGGCATTTCATTTTGTTGTGAATTGGAGTGCAATTCTTATTCTAGCAAGAGTAGTCTATTTATGGCTGCTTTTTGGAGAAGGGAGGTCCCATTTAATGAAATGAGGAGCAATAGGGAGGAGGGGAGAGAAGGAATGGGACTGCGAGGGCTGACCATGTGGTGTTGGCATGTGACGTCATCACCATGTGGGTCAGGAGGGATTTCAGTGGAGGACCGTATAGGGAATCAGGGAAAGTAGGCAACGCACAGGCATTTTAATAAAATATGGGGGCATTTCATTTTGTTGCAAATTGGAGTGCATCTGTGCTGGGAAAAAATGCGAGTCCAGGGGGGAGTGGGCACAACAAGGGCAGGAGCACTGCCCCCTATGGATTTAGTTGAACCCCAAGAGGGGCAGATTGGGGGGGTACAGTGAGCCTGGCTAACTGGACAGTGGCTAAGGCCATATAAATTATGGGGCTTTCTGGAATAGCCCAGTGCAAGGGCCAGACAAGATAACTAGGGGTTAGAGGCGCAAGCCGTTTAGCCACCCAGCGCTCCCAGGTTGCTGCTGGAAACAGACAGTTGTGCCTATTGAGCTTTAACGGGTTACCAATAAATCGCAGCAGCCTACAGGTCTATGGAGAACCTTAGTGAGGCAACCAACATCCAGGTCACCCAGGCCCATCGGGAAATAAGCTTCAGATTAGTGGGTAGTCTGGGTTTTGAACAAGGTTTCCCTTTCCCAATACCAGGGTAAATGAGTAAAGCAGATGCAAAAAAAAAGAAACATTTTTGGGATATGTAAAAGGCTGTGTTGTGTTGACTTATATGTCGTGTCTATTGTAGATACAGAGCGAGGATGGCACCAAAGAAAGCAAAGCCCAGCAAGGAGGAATGCTACAAAGCAGTATTGGACCTGGTGGAGAAGGTGAATCGTTTGCTGGAGGTGGCGGAGCCAGATGGAGGGGAGAAGGGTACAAAGCGGAAGGGGAAGATGGGGAAGGGTAAGGAGATGAACAAGAGGGTTCCAACAAGGAGCAGTGTACCGGAACCCAGGGTGGTAGTACTGGAACCTGAACCAAGGACCCTGGGGTGTCCAACTCTGAATAACCCTGTCCCTGAGCCGATCCCGGACTGCAGCCCAGGCCCAAGGGTAGTACCAGAACCTGAGGTACCGAGACTTCAGCCGACCCTGCCAGAACCGGTCCTGATTCCATCATTGGCACAGGTGGTCCTCCCCAGTGCACCAGGACTCCCCACACTTGGGCCTGGAGCCCCACAGACAACCGTAACAGGTAATCAAGGGGTGACTATGGAAAGCAGCGAGAAAGAATATATAGAGCAAATGTTGAAGGGTATGGGGAGAATGGAATAGGACAGCTAGAGAAAGCACTAGGAGAATTGAAAGGAGAAGGGGGTGACAAGGAGGGGTAGCTACAGAGGGAAACCATGGGGTAAGAAGGGAACTGGGGGCCCCTGGGGGTGCATCTAGCAGACCACGTCCCCATGGCCATAAAAGAGAAGATACAGTATGGAAAGGGGAATATGCAGATATTTTCACATTAGCAAAGGTAGACAGTACGGATAAATACCAAGAAAAGGATAGTTTCGAGAAGAAGGACATGGCAGCTGCAGTGGTGTTGCTAAGAAAGGAAGAGGAGGATAAAACATGGAAGGGAAAAACCTGGGACAATTGGTCCATGGGTTTCACTTTTCAGGCCATTGTGATTGAGAAGCGGCTGGAGCTAGCTACCCCACTCTTAACCTATTCCCTCATAATAAAAAATGCATGTAAAAAGGGGGGACATAGTTGGCTACTTTACGATGAGAAATTTAGAAAGAGAATGGCTCATTTTGGGGATGTACAGTGAGACGCGAGGCAAACATATTTGTGGTTGGAAATTTAGACAGGGCCCTCAGACAAGGAGATGGATGGGGAGAAATGGGTTGGGATGGCAACAAAGGCATGTTGGGGATACAACAAGGCCTCCTGCTCATGGCCAAACTGCCGGTTCTGGCATGCATGTTCCAAATGCAGGGGGCACCACCCGGCATCCAAGTGCAGATACAGCTGGGATAAAGGAACAAGCAGCCAGGACAACGCATACCAGCTGCCCTTTCGGAACGGCCAGAACTCCTTTCAGGGCAGCAATGGGGAGAGGTAGCAGGGGGAAGGGAACAGGGGGAGGGAACAGGCCTATCAACCGCGACACCAGGATGCGTGAAGGGTGGCAAAAAGGGGGATTCCAGCTGGCCCGGACACCCATAAGCATAGCAGGGATGGATAGGTGGTTGGGGGTTTATCCGGACAGAGAGGCGGTGGAGAAATTGAGGGTGGGTTTTCAATCGGGTTTTAGTTTACAGTTTAAGGGGTGCAGGAAGCAGATGTCAGTAAAGAACCTCAAATCTGTACAAGGAAAAGAGGGCATTTTGACACAAAAAATTCAGAAAGAAGTGAGAGTGGGGAAGGTTAAAGGCCTGTTTACAACCCCTCCGCTACCAAACCTAAGGGTCTCCCCATTGGGGCTAGTCCCCAAGAAGCAAGAGGATGAGTACCGGGTAATATATCACCTATCCTACCCGGAAGGGAATTCGGTCAATGATGCTATTGGGGAGGAGGACAGCAGGGTTACCTGCGCCACACTGGAGGATGCAGTGCGGCTGATTAGAAAAAAACAGGAGACATGGCTGGCAAAAACGGGATCCACTTTCTGCCTACTACCAGTCAGGCCTGAGGACTGGGACTTGCTAGGTTTCTGGGTGGAAGGGATGTACTATTTTGACACAGCCATGCCTATGGAGTGTTCAATAGCGTGTGCTACATTTGAGATGTTTAGTACCTGGCTGCAATGGGCTTTTCAGACCCGGTTCAGGTACCAGACAGTAGTACATTACCTGGATGACTTTCTGTTCATCGGGGAAGGGAGGGTTGAGATCCAGAACATGCTTAAGGAGTTTCAGGTGTTATGCCAGGAGGTGGGGGTCCCACTAGCAGAAGACAAGACCGAGGACCAAGTCAGACAATAGAGTTCCTAGGGTTAGAGGTGGACATGACACAGGAACTGTTCCGGTTGCCTGAACAGAAGGTTAGGAAACTTAAGGAACTGTTGAGGATAGTAGGGGGATGCAGGAGGGTATGGTTGCAGGTGCAGCGGCTGCTGGGTCATTTGAACTTTTCGTGATCAGCGATAAGCACCAGGGTGCGTTTACACAGTGTCTAGCCTGGGCAATGCGGGGGGGGGGCCACATAACCTCATCATTGGGTAGGCCTTAATAAGGGGACCAGGGAGGATATGGCAGTGTGGGAGCATTTTCTGCAAGAGTATAATGGGCACACATTCTGGCAGTATGAATGGCTTTACAACACGGACCTACAGCTATATACAGATGTGTCAGGGGGTATAGGCATGGGAGGGTACTTCCAGGGGCGATGATTCACAGAACCATGGCCTGAGGGCTGGACCCAGAAAGGGGTGATGAAAAATATCACCTTTTTTGAACTGTTCCCCATATGGGTGGGCATGATAGTAGGGGGAGGGGAGCTCAGAAACAAGCAGGTCACATTCTGGAGTGACAATAATGTGGTAGTGGAAGTACTGAACAAGAAGGGAACAAAGTCAGTGAGAGTAACAAGGGTACTGCGCAGGATGGTGTGGTTGGGTTTGACCCTGAACATGTCCTTCAGGGCCAAGCACATCGATGGCATTGACAATGTGATAGCTGATTGCCTCTCCCAATTGCAGATGGACAAATTCAGGACCATTGCATCCGGAGCAGAGGACGAGCAGACCACCGTCCCGATGTACGTGTGGTCAATTGGACTGGGGGAGCTGAGGTATTGTTCCACAACTCCTGGGTCCCCTGGACCACGAGAGCTTATGAAACCTCCTGGAGGGCTTTTCAGAAATTCCGGGAGCAGTATGGTGGACAGGTAAGTGGGCAAGTAACGAGGGAGCAGGTGGCACAATTCATAGTTCTGGGTTGGAATCAGAACATGGCACATTAGACCATGGGGGTACATCTGATGGCAATAGGTCAGATCTGTACATTAAGGGGCTGGGAGGACCCTATAAAAAGCAACCTGATCTGCAGAATGATGCAGGGTTGGATGAGGGGAACGGGGAGGAGACAAGATAGCAGAAAGCCGATATCCGAGGGGCTGATGGTAAGGTTGATAGGGGTCTTACAGCATATCTACAGTTCCCTAAGGGAAGCAGTGTTATTTCGGGCACTGTACACCACCATGTATAGTGGGGCCTTTCATGTGAGCAAAATAGTGGGCCACAGCAAAGGGACGGAAGGAGGGGCTGAGCTGGGAGGACATCAAATGGAAGGGTGAGGCTGTGACAGTACTATTAAGGCAGTCCAAAGCTGATCAGCAAGGACAAGGGAGGAAGGTTTGGTTGAGAAAACACCCAAACTAAGCCATTTGCCTAGTAGTGGTGCTGCATGTATACGCGGCAGACTGCCCAAACCAGGGGGAATGGAATGATGTTTATACATGGTGACGGCAGACCAGTCTCAGGGTACTAGGTAGCTGCTATACTAAGTAAGGCACTCAGATTTTTGAGGGGACCAGTGGAGGGGTATTTCTCTCTCTCGTTCAGGATTGGGGCTGCATCAGCGATGGCAGCACAGGACAGAGGACCCAAGGACATCAAGGAAAGAGGAAGATGGGCTTTGGGATGTCATAAAACATATATAGGGAAGATGCAACAATAATGATGTTTGTTTTTTCTCTCCCACAGCAGGTGCAAGAAAGAAGATGGGGGGGGTAGGGGGAAGGAGGGCAGAGGCTGGATACTCATTCTTTGTGCTTTGATTATTCAGGTGCGATCAAGAGGCTCCAGGCATGGATCTGTGGACATTCATTTGTCCATTCTGCAGAGAAGTGGGCGGCCAGGAGACAAGGGGGAATGCAGCTGTATCTGGACATTGACACATTACGACTGGTGTGGAAAGGTCATCAGGGCATGAAATGGGCACAGCTGCAGCCAGAACTCAGGGAAATCAGGAGGGATCATAGGCGGCTGGACCTGATCATAGTGCATCTTGGGGGCAATGATCTGGGAACATGGCCCTGGCTGGACATTTTTTATCAGATAAAGCATGATGTAAAAATAATAAAGGAATGGTGGCCAGAGGTTACTTTGGCAAGGTCAGAAATCACGTCTCGGAGGGTGTGAAGGCAGGCAGAGAGCCATAAAGGGATGGACAGGGCCAGAAAGCACATGAATGTGTGAGTGGGGAGAATGTTCCAGGATGTAGGGGGGCTAGTCATTCACCATGGGATCCTGGAGTGGGTAGATGAGTATTACAGGGGGGATGGGGTACATTTATCGGGCCTTGGACTGGCTATGTTCAACACCCGAGTGCGAGCATATTGAAGCATGACTGGCACAGAAACAGGATAGGGCGAAGGGAAAGGAAGGGGAGGGGAAAAGTCCACCATCCATCACAAGCAGGAGGTGGACTAATGGAAAAAGGGGGAGGGAAGACAAGAAAAAGGGGAGGAAGGAAAGAAAATAAAAAAGGACACAGGTTTGAAAAATAAGAGGCAAAGGCACGGTGTGTATGCTCATGCCCCTCGTTCAGGACATAAGAGGAAGAGGCCAGGCCCCCCCCATGATGTACGTCTGGGGGGCAGAAGAGAAGAAGAGATCTTTTAGTAATTATGAGGCCAACAGTATTGTGAAGAATATAATGTATGCACATGATGTAAATCATAATGTATGTAAATATGATGATAAAGGGACTACACATGGAAATATGGAGATGTACCATTGTGAACGTGTTATTGTAAATTATCATAACTGTGACAAATCAGTAAAATTATTGCCAAGACTGATCAACCACACATTATATGGTCGGTGTATTTATTGGCGGGGTTCTGGGGACAAAGAGGGTTGCCCAGTTAAAAGGGGCATGCCCCATTGTCCCATGGCCCATGCCAAAAGTGGCAGGCTTGGGGGGGGCGGAGCTGGAGACAGGAGTCAGAAAGAGGGGAGGTCCGAGTGAGGTCACAGAGGGAGTGAGGCCAGGGACAAGGAAGCAATGAGGTGGCAACAGGTGAATGGATAGGGTGAGCCAAGAGGCAGGACAAAAGAGGCAGTTAAAGGGGCTGCACAGCAGTGGAAGCTCACAAACTTGTTCCAAAGTGATTTTCCCACCCTCCCACCCAGAAGACAGGGCAGAAGGGCACTGTGGTGGGTGGAGCACTGTGCTGACACTGTGATAGGTGGAACACAGTGGCAGGTTGTATGGTTTCTGCCGGTGGGCAGAAGAAGGGGAAAAGAAAGGGGGGAAAGGGGGAGAGAAGGCAAGAAAAAGGGGAGGGAGGGAAGGAAGAAAATAAAAAAAGGACACAGGTTTGACAAACAAGAGGCAGTGGCACGGTGTGTATGCTCATGCCCCTCGTTCAGGACATAAGAGGAAGAGCCCAGGCCCCCAGTGATGTATGTCTGGGGGGCAGAAGAGAAGAAGAGATCTTTTAGTAATTATGAGGCCAACAAGATTGTGAAGGATTAAATGTATGTACATGATGTAAATCATAATGTATGTAAATATGATGATAAAGGGACTACACATGGAAATATGGAGATGTACCGTTGTGAACGTGTTATTGTGAATTATCATAACTGTGACAAATCAGAAAAATTATTGCCAAGACTGAGCAACCACACATTATATGGTTGGTGTATTTATTGGCGGGGTTCTGGGACAAATAGTCCAGACAGCAACAAAATCTTCTCAGCATATAAAAAACAAATAATGAAGTCCTCAGCACTTACTTGCAATGTGGATGTTCTCTCCACTACAACATTCTAATAATCCACTTCTCCTTATTCAGCTGCCACAGGAAATCGCTTTAAGCCTTCACTACATGGCTTTTTTTCAGTTCTATGACACTTTTAGCCCTGTCAATTCCTCATCTCAGTCGCAGTCACAAACGGCTCAGTTGTACCGAAAAAATCTTGCTTAATACCACCCAAGCTAAAGTCCCATGACTTGACAGGGTAATACTGGCTTTCTACCCACTCTCAGCACCTGTCTTAATGATTACTTGCAACTCACTACACGCCTCTTGCAATGCTCCACTATGTTCTGCTTCATTCTGCAAAACACCCTCTGTCTGCAGGTTCTTTTACATATGGCGCAAACTTTAATTGAACCAGCACCTCACTCTATGTGCCTTTTTGTAATCGCTCTGATGTTCCCACTGGTGTTACAACTAATTGCAAAGTGGCAAGCTTAAAGCTACAGATTAAAACACAAATATTTTAAAATCCCTTCAACAATTATCACTAAAAATGAGAACAAACAGTGACAATAGCAGTAAAACAAATATAATAACAGGGTCAGCAAGAACACTCAGAGCTCTAAAAAAAAATATTTAAAAAGCACGGATCACAAAAACACTAAACCACGCTCATATACACAAATCTTTTGGCCTAGGATGGACCATATATTCCCTGCCTTCCACAGTTTTCAAAACTCAGAAGTGAATAAAAAGTAAATTAACAAAATGTCCTTATAAATGTCCATATATCCTTGTGTTTAGAGAGAAAATATTGTATTCAAACTGGCAGCGCTGTTCTAGCCCATTGATTCACTGTTCCAAACGACTTCTGTGATAAACCTTCGCACAGGCTCTTTCCGATTATCTTTCAAATTATTGCAGTTGGTATGTCACCCTGTTAGAAGCCAACCAAAGCTTCCACAAACTGTCCCAACTGAAAACTTGTCTCCTTGTCTCTCAATGCTTTGATACTTTGATACAGCACTCCGGGCGATGAGTTTTCGCTCAGCACCGCACAGCTCAGCTCTTCGCTTTCGGCCTTCTCCAGGAAACCCACCATTGGGCCAACCAACCTTCTGCAAGAACACAGAAACAACAGGCAGAACACGCAGCAACAGAGGACCACAATAAGCTTGACTGATAAGGGAAACAATTCGGGTAACCGTGGTATATCTGTTATAAATAATAAATAGCTTTTTATTCCCCTGCTTCCGAGTCTTCCTCCACAAGACCACAGAGCGCGCAGCAGTCATATCTCTCTCTCTCTTCTCTCTCTCTCTCTCTCTCTCTCTCTCTCTCTCTCTCTCCCTCTCCCTCTCCCTCTCTCTCCCTCTCTCTCCCTCTCTCATAGAAACTGGTCCTGGATCAGGACAACAGTATGGCAGCATTAGCTCCCCTCTGGTGCCAAGTCCACAGTGCCATGTGTCTGTTCTTCAAATGTGTATGCTGGCCTCCAGTGCCCAGAAGACTACCTTTTTTTACCATGTCTGACACATGCTTGGCAAAGCTGGCAGATTGCCACTGCTTCATCACTTGGATCTTGTACGAAATAATCCCAAACAAGGGATTTAGATCCCCTACTTTTAGTTTCCACAGGTCCCTGATGCTGAAGATTGGACACCAGTTTTTTAGACCATGACATGGGGGGTGCAGTACATGATTTCTGTTGCTGGTCTATCACTGTCTATGATGACTACTACTGGGTCATCATCATCAACAGAAACTGCTACATCACAGTTTTGAAGAGGGAGTGATTTAACACTGACAGACTGAGACTGTTTACACACAGTCACCTTTAATTTCTTATTCTCTGGTTCCCAACTGGGGTCACTAAAATAATCATCATATTCCTCATCTGCATCCACAATGTTAGCTTGGATGTTGTCCAGTGGAGAACATGTACCAACCACATCGTCATTATGATCATACAATATTTTTTCTCCAACCTTTGAAAGGTTGGATGGCACAGGCATGACCTCATCAATAGCACTGGAAACATGAGATTGTGATGACTGTTCGTCTGCATCAGAATCATGTTCAACCAATGTGGGGACACATGGGGACATTGGGGAATGTTACATCTACTACACTCTGACTCACAGTCATGGCTTTAGACTCCACAATATTTTGGAAACCTGTTAAATTCTTGTTAAGGGTTGAACTTGGGACAATACTGGGGCCATCAGTAATTTCACTACCACCAGCAGGGACAACAGCATCTCCAACCATGATTGAAGCTATTGATTGCTCTGTGAAAAACGTAGTCAGAGAAATCCCTTTACTGGCATCAATTGGGCACTTCTGCTGCGTACTACTACCATGCCCACGGCCACTATTGCCTCTGGCAGCAGTGCCATAGCCAGAAGCATGTTTGTATGCACATCTCTTTGCAAACATTTTTTTGGGATTACACAAAAATTCACAACAAATTCAGATTTCTGAAATTTGGGGTGGATGGGACAATGCTAAGGCTAGTCCCATGAGTCTGACCACATCTTTTTTATTTTATTTATTTTTGGTAACCAGGTAAGGCCCACTAGGCACAAATGCCTGTTTTCATGGGTGACCCTGGAGCACCGGTGTGGTTAATAAAGTGTAGGTTGTGGGAATCGAACCCAGATCTACCGCGTGTACCAAGCTCATTCACAGATCGTTACTCTAACCACTAGGCTATACTGCCCCTTCACCCCCCCCCCCTTAATTTCCCACTATCCTACTCCCTTCCCAGACATTTGTTTTATAAATCAAAATTTCTGACTCCTATCACTGTACCAGGTGCTGAGATTTTTATAAAAACCTGATTGGAGGGCCATGGGAAGTTGAAAGAGGTTGGAATTAACTGAGGGTAGGTGAGGGGTATTCAAGGTGTTCCACTTAACCATATTTGTAGCCTGCTAAACCCCAGCCAGTACCCAAAGTGTCTTTGGCTAGAGTGTCAAAGCAGAACCAAAATCAGGGGGCCAGAATCAAAGCTGAACCAAAGTTGCTAATTTCCACACTTGCTCACCCTTACCCCCACCACTCATCTGCTCTGTCAATTTCTGATTGAGTCCTTTTGGCACTTAACCTTGTGGCATTTCATTGAGTTCCTCAGTCATTATGCATGGAGCATTATGCTTATGGGAAGTGCCCTTATACAGTTTCCTAGTGCCTTACAACCTGGAAGCACTCCCCTTTCCTACCTGCCTCTGAACACCTTTAGACCACTTCCAGTGGGCCTCTGTTTTGTCCATGATCATCTCCACTACAAGGTTAGTGACCACTGAACCAAAACACTGAGAAACATTTAGCTCTAGCTGCCCATCCACACTGCCACTTGAAATAAGAAATAACATACCTTATTCCGTGGAGGCTAGCCACTCTGTTCTCTCCTCTTAGGTCTCCCAGCACAGGGCTGCAGCTACAGTAACTAGCCTGCTAAATCTCCTGTAAGCCTGACTCAGCTCCTCCCCCAATCACACACCTGTGTCACAGTTTGTAAGTAACTAATCAACCTTTAAGAAGGGAAGGGACAATTGTTCAACTAGGAAAGGCACACTATGCCAGAGTTAGGTTCCAGGTGCAACCTGGCAGCATGAGAAAGTTAAGTGACTTGCTCATGGTCAGGCAGTATGCAGATGGGGGCTGGTGGGATTCAAACCCTGGTCTACAGCTCAGTGTCCTCAACCACTATGCTACATTGCCTCTGCAAGAGGTTGTTCTATTCTATCCAGCTAGCTTCCCCACGCTGAGTACTGAAAGTTAATGAAATGTAAAGAACTCTGGCAAATCACTGACTAAATAGAACTTACCAATACCTCCTTGTTCTTTTGTCACTTTTCAGGATCTCCTTTAAGTATTAAATATTGAATAAATAATGGCTGAGCAATGAAATGGTTGGACTTGTAAAATTGCTATAGAAGTGTGAGAGTTTTAGAGTTTCAGCAGCATACACACAGCCATATTACATTAGAATAGAACCTGTGGTATTGAGAGAGGGAGTTTTGGACAGGTCAGCTAGGATAACTCCCATACTCTACTCATTAGATTTCCCTATCAGTAGCCCTAATGACTCCGCCTTTGAGTTGTCAACCACTCAGTGTCCATATTCCAAATATTTCAGAACTAAAGTCTTTTGTAATGCATCAGACTTGTGTTTCCATTATTAAAGTGATTGTGCTCTGACTGTGGGAAATGTCTATGATTTTGTTGTGACTTTGTAAAGCTTTGAAAATCATGAATTCATCCCACACAGTGAGCCTGGCGAAAACCCTTTATGTCTCCTTTGTAGAGTTTCAGTTTCCCTACATTTCTGTATTTCTGAAAAGTTATTTTGTTTTAACTTTTTATTTTAGGTAATTTTGTTTTCTTTCTAGGTATTTTTTTTTCCTTCATTCTAGTCTGCCCTTTTAATTTCAAAGTAGGTGTCATGTAGCAGGCTATAAGCCAGGCAGCCCAGAAGAACCTGATCTCTTACAGTACTGTCAGCCCTTTGAAATAAAAGTCTTGCTGCTCTTGAACTCTGCTTTTTTAAGTGTCCGCTACCTCCATTTGTTACACCAAGGACTATTTATTTAGAATATGGGGCCAAGGCAGCTGGGAGTTCCACCCAGGCCCCTGAATACTGTCAAGGTGCTCTTTCATGCTGGCTAGCCTAAGCCTCCAGTGGCTACTTCTTTCTTTTTCATCTACATGCTGTCACCCCACCATTAATGTACATGCATACTGGAGCTTGAAGGATAGAATTTGTTTACTTATGTCTTATTAACCCCACTACCAGACAAAAATATCATTCTGAAGACAGAAATAATGCCACCAAACTGGAATTTAAAACCCAGGCCCCTTGAGTTCCATCTTGGCGTGCTTGCATGCACTGCTGCAAATATAACAGAGTAGCCTAAGCTCTGGGATGTTGCAGCAATGGAGATAAAGACAGAATGAAGTGTCCCCAGGAAGCTCAAACTAGCTAGCTATTGTCTTTGCAATTTACTGTATTCTGAGCTGGAGAGAGCACCTCAATGGAATTTAAGGCTTGGGCTCAAATTTTCGTTTAGGGATCCCTAGGGTTTAAACAGTTGGGCTATGTAGGGTGATGAACCCCTAGTGTTGGCAC
Organism: Neoceratodus forsteri; assembly: GCA_016271365.2. Lineage (NCBI taxonomy): Eukaryota > Metazoa > Chordata > Ceratodontiformes > Ceratodontidae > Neoceratodus > Neoceratodus forsteri. The sequence continues at coordinate 388,619,009 of CM057456.1, forward strand.
TCTAATTCAAAGCATAAACACATGTACTGTTGGGCAGGGATATTCAGACTGCACCAGAATGATGTGCAATAGAGCAGCATGCGCAAATCCAGTGCGGCATGGTGCAATGGGTGCGATATTCAAACCATGCGCAGGACAAGGTGCACCTGTGCAATGTGGCTGAATATCACCCCCAATGCCCCATAGCGCAATGAGGAATGCACAAGGGGGCAGGGATGCTGCACAATAGCACCCCTAGGGATGCGCAGGGACAAAGCCAGGAATCAGCTGAGCAGCAACCAGGGATACGCAAGGTGCAGAGGAGCATGCACCAGGACAGACAGCACCAGCCCCCCTCCACACCCGACCAGGGCAAGGCCCCTAGAGGTGGACTCAGTATCACATGAGCAGCACAGCCAGATGGGTGCAAAATGGACCACCGACCCTCGAACCACAGTGGTGAACCACCAGCAGATGTGTACCAGTAGACCCCAGCCACTGGGCACGGCACCCCGGACTGTCTGCCGGCCAACAGGGACCAGGACACAATGACGGCCAAGCCCCACCCATGCCACATCCCCATCCTAATGATGCCCCCCCAGGACAGTGCGTCTGAGACACCTAGCCCAGATGTGTGACCAAACAGTGCATGGCAATGAAGGCAGTCCGCCACCCCCATGCCTATGCATCCAGTCTTCTCGAAGCACATTGCACACCCACCACATCACCACTGTGACCACCAAATGCAGGCAGTGGGACCATCCACCAACACAACCACAACCCACACAAGGCCCTCCACCATGTCCCCAATGGAGACACAGCAAGGTGGGTGACCCAACACCAGTAACCTAGGGAACCCGCATGTGAACAGGTCTGCCACGGATGGCACCATATGTAGGAAGGCCCCCTAACACAGGAGCAGAGCAAGGGCCCACAACCATGCACCAACCCCTGCCACAGCGCCGATCCCACCAGGCAACACAGCACCCTCCCGTGGGGCATGGAGGCATGCGCCAAACAGAAAGCAACACAGGGCACACCCAGTGCCCCTCTCCGACCCAGTCCCATTGGTACCCCGGCAAGCATCCCCTCAAAGCTGTGCAATAGGCACTGCTGGTGTGAATCCCATGGTGCTGTGTAACCTGCAGGACACCCGCCACCAGGCAGCCATTGAGCCTGCCATGTATCAGGCACCCCATGAGCCTGCACACACTGATGGCAGGCACATGGGCCTGGGTCATCCCACAGCCACCTGTCCACCACCCGCATGCAGTGGGTCCCCATGTGACAGCCACTGGCCCACAGGCACCACCCCAGTCCACATCGACAGAATGAAGGGGGCATCCAGTTGTAGTGCCTACAGTGGCAACAGGGCCGAAGGCCAATAGGCATGAGGTCAGAGTGCCAGCTGCAAGGGCATCATGTCTGCAAGGTCACAAGTACAGCCTGCCCCCGAAGGCACGCTGGCAGGTGAGCATGTGGTGGCAGTAGCCACATGACTGTGCGGACCCCAGTGGTGCATGCAGGTGGGGCAGTGGCAATGGCCACACTGACAGGGGGGCCTTGGAAATGCCCCATGCACCACAGCCAGCATCACACAGGTGAACAGTGCACAGGGCACACCACACATGCCCTGTACAGATAGCCCACGGCCCCCACCCACACCTGTGGAGGAGCACCACCAGGCACACCCATGCCCACCCCAGCCCCACCACACAGCAGCCATGAACCACTGCAGCAAGGCTCCATGTGTCAGCTGCAAATCAGAGACAGACACGGATGTAAATAGAAATGTATGTATTAGTACAACAACAAGAGAACAAAATCTGTTTGCATATATGTACATCAGGGGAGGGTTATGGGTAGGATGCTACTGGGGGGGTAGGGAAAAGGGGCAGGGGATGTGGGGAAAGGCAATGGTAGGGGTCAAGGGTGTGTGGGGAACAGTCCAGGTGGGGAAGGGAAAGGATGCAGGCCATCAGGCCCTATTGGTGGCCCCAGTCCTCTGCCACCGCCCTCCGGCACCTGTGGTGCCTCCTCCCGGACCTCTGGTCGTGTTGCTGCAGCAGTTCAAGTGTGGCCCTCACCACCTGCAGGAGCTCCTGGAGGGTCCTCTCCACCGCCTCCCTATGATGGCCACCTAGGACAAGGGAGCGGAAACAGTATGAGTGCCTGGCTAGGATAATACAGCCCACTCAATGTGCACGGCGTGCATCAGTGACCAGCACCCCTGGGATGGCATGTAACCACCCACAGTGGGTGCGCTCACATGAGCCACCAACCCGTGTATCCACAGCCATGCAAGCCACTGCACACTATCTACGCCCATGCACTGCACACCACCGCCCTGGCCATTCGGCATCATGGCAATGCAGTGTGATGGCAGTGGCACAACCAGACTCCGAGTGCACCCACAGCCCACCCATGACACCCGACCACATGTGCAAGGACACAGGATGGTGCAGAGGACACCGTGGGTGGTGCACATCCGGAGGGACCATGCACAGAGGGGCCATGCCACACCCCCAACCCTGAAAGCCACCATGCACATATGTATAGGGGAAAACGGTACTCACCTGCATCCCGGTCACCTTGGCGCTGCTGCCCAGCAGCACCACCCGTGTTGGCTGGTCGATTCCCCTCTCCCCCTGTGTGGTTCTGCCCCTGGACAGCCATTGCCAGCCGTGTTCTCCACCTGTCTTCAGGGCCTAGGAGGGAAACATGGAGAGATACACATCAGTACCTGTCTGAAGCATAGGCCCCCCACCCCAACCTGTGTGACATGCCGCACAGTGTGTCCAGGTTGCGGTGGCACAGGGCAGTCATGGTGCAGCCCCACAGCCACCAACACATGTGCTGACTCACACCCACCCCCTGGACATGGGGCATGGTGGCCATTGTGCCCCAAGGACTGTTGGATGAGACTGGTGAAGGTCAATGTGCACCTACCTGGCTGTGGCACTGCACCCCTCCATACCCACGCCTGCAGACTCCTCAGCCTGTCCAGGTCCCGCTGCTGCAGGTCACCATAGCAGTGGCGACACTGCTTCACTATGCGCTGGCTGCTGGTTGCCTCCTCCGAGCCATTCACAACCTCCTGCCACACATCTGTCCGTGGCCTCTGGAGGGCCACCTGGCCAAACAGGGCCCCAGTGTGTGGCTGAACAAGGGCCACAAAGTTGGTGAGCTCCAGGTCATCCCATATTGGAGCATGATGTTCCCTGGTGCGCCGCATGTCCCTCGCTAACCAGACATCAAAATGGCAGCCAGTAGCACATGTGGACCACGTGTGGAACTAGCGCGGTGCTGCGCTGCCATTTGCAATCGCGCAGGCACCAAGCGGCGCAATAGGGTAGCAGCCATGTGGCCACATGGCACCTAGAGGGCAGTGGTCTTCTGCGGGGTCAAGAGTCTGGCCGCACACAGAGCACCACTGTGCTATTGGGGGCCCCTTGTATGGTGCGCTGTAGGGGTATGTCACCAACGCTGTGCAGTGTCCTACTGCGCAGAGATGCTATGGGAACCAAGGCGCAGTGGTGCAATAAGGGCATGATGGCACTGTGCCAGCTGCACTATAGTGCATGTGCCTTGTAGGTCATACAGTGCACGAGTGCCACAGGCACGATAGTGGCCAGGTGCTGTGCTGCCTCCTGCGCAATGTGTGCATGCTGCACCCCTGGCGTACATGTCGGCAGCATGCGCATGCATGCTATGGGGCCAACTGCGTACGTCACAGTGTTGCGCCCCGACTTGAGCATGCACAACTCCATTGCACAAGGTGCAGCCACGTGATATTCAGCCATGATATGCAAATCAGCTCATGAGCCATTCCGCCACACACCCGCTGCATTTGCATCCCATTACAGTTGCGCATGACCTCATTTGCATGTGTTGCACTATTAGGGTGCCATGGAACTGCATAGGCCATGGATTGGTATTGCAGCCTTTGAAGTTAAGCGTCATGCTGTGGGGCCATTGGGACAGTGGGCTGCGAGGGCGGTGTGGCACTGAACAGTCCATGGTAACACCTGTCCATCTCCACAGGTACAGGCATGTCTGAACATGAGGAGAATGAGGAGCAGGGGAGGGTGCATAAGTGAAGGCTGAACTTCACCAGGGCAGAGTCGGATGCCCTATTCGAGTCCTACCTGGACAGGGGGTCACTCCTGAGTGGACAGAGGGGCACACCGCAGGCCCGGATGACAGCATGGGTGGAGGTGGCATGTGCAGTCAACCAGCAGGGCAGCCACCAGTGTTCTGTGCAGGAATGCAAGAAGAAGGTTGGCACTGACAGGAGGAGGATCAAGGAGAAGGTGGCCGCCATCCGGGTGGCGCATTCCGCCACAGGTGGGGGACAGCAGGTTGTGCCATGCCTGATGCCACAGGAGGAGCAGGTGGCTGGCAGCATGCGGCAATGTGCCACTGAGGGTGTGCCTGGCGGAGGTTTCCAGATGGGCGGCAGCCCATCACTGCATGGTACGAATGGTGGTGGCTCTGTGAGGCTGGCAGGGGTTGGGGCCAGGGTTCGGTCAGCTCCGCTAATGGTACTGTGTTCCCTTTCAGCTCCCAAGCATCTGCATGGAGCATCAAGGGTGGGTGTGTCCACCGAGGATGCGGCCCTGGAACAGGTGGAGCGCCCATCCACCTCCACCGATGTCTGAGGGTCTGACATCCAACAGCTCTGCGTGGCTGTCCGGGCTGATGCCTGTGGCACGGGTGCAGACAAGACCCTGGCTGTGTTCCAGCATGACGCCAGGCACAGTGTCATGTGTGCTGAGACACAGATCGGGGCCGACTCCAGCACCAATGATGACGTGACATACATCCCGGACAGTGATGCTGGTGTGTCACAGGGGGCACCCTTGACAGGTGACTGCCAGGGCGGTTGTGTGGGCAGCATTGGCACAGTTGACTGCCCACCAACCGCTGTGCCCATCATGTCCACAGTGTCCAGTGGGGTAGCACTGGCATGCGGCCATGGCAGTGATGTAGGTGGTGCCAATGCAGCCGCGACAGTGAAGCCCTAGCACTCAGCAGCCAGAGGGGCAGTGGCAGCAGCTGGACAGTGTTGAAGGGGGGGCTGGTGGTGGCAGATGGCAATGGTGCACCATGTGAGGTAGTACCCCAGGATGGCACTGCTGTGCAGTGCCCACCATCGCAGGGCGCTGCACCGCAGGGCCAGGTCTCACCCATGGGTTGGCATGGTGCTCATGCGGACAACCCCTTGGATGACCACAGCTGTCTGCTCCAGGCCTCTGTGGATCAGCAGGTCTGGCTCTTGGTAGTGGTGGATGGAGAGCTGCACCAAGCAGAGGAGCAGCACAGCAGGGACCATGCCCTGCTCCTGGCAGAGTTAGCTCGGCAGTGGGTGGACGTGACCACAGCCATGGATAGGCACACCACTGCAGTGACAACTGTCCTGGCAACACTGGATGACTGGTTGTGTGCCCAGCTGCCGCAAACCCCTCGAAGTGCAGTGTCCACCCCTCGGGCCCGGCATCTGGTGACCCCAGCCATGTCGATGCCAGGTTTGGCTGTGGATATACCAGGCATGCCTGGTGCGGGCATGATTGGTGGCCTGCAGACACCTGCATGAACCTGGTCGCGTTCACACAGCGTCACCCCTGGGGGACCATCTGTGCAACCTCATGAGGCCACTGAGCAGCCTGTGCCAGCTGGCAAGCCTCAGCGGGGCTGCCCACATGTCCGAGGTGGCAGTGCTACTGTGCAATGCGACTGACCCTACCCCTCCATGACTGCTGTCTGCCACCACCCTGTGTGCACTGTGGCGTTCCGTGTGCGACACATGGGTGTGGTACCCAATCCTGCACACACAGGGGCCCTGTGCACACCCGTCCGGCAGCTGGCCACTGTGGCATGTGCATGATGATGTCAGCATAGCGCTATCTGCCACTGTGCAATGGTGCTCAGTGTCTGAGACATGCCCAGTGCCTGCCTCTGGGTGTGGCTCTGTTGGGTCTGGTGTGGGTGGGAGGAGGGCATATGGGGGTGGGTGTGCATGTGGCTGTGTGGGCAGGGGATGGGGGTGCATGCATGCTGTGTGCAGCCCTGCTGTGTTCTGCCATGGTGTCCGAGCCCCCGCCCATTCACACACCCCTGCCATTGACCCAGGCTGGGTGTCTGCCTCCGCCTATCTGTCAGCTGTGCTTGGATACCCGGGGCATGCTCGTGGACAAGTTCGCCTACCAGTGTGGTCCATAGTGCTCCTCTGCAATGGTGTCCCGGTGCTGCTGTGCCATCTGGGCCAGCCAGGGATACCTTCGCCCAGGTGGTGGCTGCCCACCTACAGCTGGACCGGTGTCCCCATCGTCCCGACCGCTGTCCCTCACTTCAATCTCAATGGCTATCCCACTGTTGGTGGTCATGTTGTGCAGGATACAGCAGGCCAGGAATAGCCCACAGGCCTTTGAGGGGCTGTACTGTAGGGCACCGCCAGACCTGTCCAGGCAACGGAACCGAGCCTTCAGCTGCACGAACACCCGCTCGATGATGTTCCATGTCGTGGCATCTGCCTCATTGTACTGTTGCTGTGCTGGGGTCGAGGGCCGCCAATATGGTGTGAGCAGCCAGGGCCAGAGTGGGTACCCCCTGTCACCTGTGTGTTGTGAGGTATCGTTAGTATGGGGATCTGTATCACTGTGCCCCCAGCCTTTGAGGCCGCATCTCATGGCACCCCTGCTCTTGCACCACAAACATACCCTGTTGCCCCCATCATCTGGTGTGCACTGCATACTCACTTACTAGATGGCCAGTGGGGATGTCCCCACTCTCGAACCTGTGGCACAGTGCAGACTGGTGCCAGATGAAGGCATCATGTGCTCCCCAGGGTGCGTGGCACAGACACTGATTATGCGTACCCTGGCATCGCACACCACCTGTCAGTTGACGCTTGGGTATCCCTTGCAGTTGATGTATGCCACCCCCTCTGGGCCGGGTGGTGTGTGGATGCCAACATGGGTGCAGCTGATGGTCCCGAGCATGCCAGGCAACCATGCTACCCTGTGGAACTCCTGCATGTTTGCTGTACGCTCTGCCTGTGTGCTGGGGAAACGGATGTACTCCACAGCATGTGGCAGCAGTGCGCTGAGGAATTGTGTGACGATGCGTGACGCAGCTGACTGGGTTATGCCTGTTGTGTCCCTTGTTGGTCTCTGGAAGGTGCCCGTGGTGAGCAGGCACATGACGGCCGTGATCTTTGTCTCCATCGACAGGGCATGGCTCCGTCTTGTGAGTGCCTGCATCTCCTCACTGCACAGCTTACAGAGCTGCCTCAGAATGACTCAGTTCAGGCAGTACCAGCCCACGGTCTTGGTGTCACTGTACAGCTCGAAGCTGCTGTGGGCATGGTACAGCCTGTTCTGGGCATACCACTGACGGGCCCTTCCACAGCTGCATCTCCCTGCACCCTGCCTCACACCCCTGATGACCGCCTCCATATGGAAGGTTGCACTGGCCATGTCCAGGTTTGTTGTCCTCCCCCCGGGAAGCTCTCTACCCAGTCCCCCCGACTGTGTGCTGCCGGCCCCGCCCCTCCACCTGGTGCACCCATGGCACTGCGCCACCTGTGCCACTCACAGTGTGACCTGCCTGGGCCCCTCTGCTGTCCCTCCTCTGTGGCACCCACGCACAGTCCCTCTGACAAACACACACACACACACACACACCCTGTGACCCCCGTCCACCTCTGGGCCACTCCTGTACTGCTTTCTATTGCCCCCACTCCCTGCTGCTATGTCCCGTCTCCCTGCCGCTATGGCTCCTCTCATGTGCAAGCTTCCTCCCCTCAGTTGCTCCCTTTTATTTTGGTTCAAGTCCGCTATTGCGCAACTTCTGATTGCTCCTCTGTTGTGCACATCACCTACTGCCGAATGTCGCACTGTGCTACATATTCATGGTTACGCCCCATGCAGTTGTGCATGCATTCATTTCCATTGCACTCTTGCACATTGGATTTTGTGCTACACATCTGTTGCTGTTGAATATCACGTTTTGGTGAAGAGATGGTGCTACAGGTTGAATTACACTGACTCTGCTCTTATGCAGACACTGAAACCTTAAGAACACCATACCACACAATCACTAAGATTTAGGAGTACTTGAACCCTACCGTCACATTTCCCTTATTTTGTAGCTTTATTTTGTTACCCTCACTGCTGCTTACTTTAGTTGGTGCATTAGTACTGAACAATATTGGGGCACTTCTATGTTAAACATTGATATCTGCACCTTAATAGTGCAGTCATCCCTGGACAGAATAATCAGAAATATGGCATGCCTGCAGCCAGTGCCAGGATCTCTAAATTCTGCAAATTTGGTAATAGGTAGTTCAGTGGTTTAGAAGTTTTAGAAGGTTGAACGTATACAAGAATATGTTTTTAAAAGCTTTGTTTTGGTCACAGATAGCACAAATGTTGCTGCAAGTTAAAACTTTCGGTTTCTTTAGTGACAGGCCCAAGGATGATAGTTTTGATAGTTGGCATTACTGAGACATTTGTAGTTTTTCAATTATAAAAACACTAAAATGGAAGCAGTATAGCACAGTGGTTTAAGGCTCTGAGCTGCTAAACCTGGAGACCGGGGTTTGAATCCCACAGCCCCCACTTGCATACATTGTGACCCTGAGCAAGTCACTTAATTTCTTTGTGCTCCCAGGTTGCACCTGGAAACAAGCTTCGGCTTAGTGTGCCTTTCCTGGTTAAACAATTTCCCCTTTCCTAAAATGCTGTTTTTCATGCAAGTGCAGTTATGTTTTTTTCACAAATTCTCATGACTGGATTTTCTCAAAACTGATACACATCACTTTCATGAGTAGGAACCTTTTCCTGAAATAAGACCCCTGCTTTCATGAGCTTTATTGGTCATGAAAGTGGGTAAGAAAAATAAATATTTGCGCGTAAGAAACAAGAAAATGAGTTGAAACTTAAATCTGAAAATTATGTGTTCAACAGTGTAGAGCGTAAGGTTGAGCCTTCAAGTGATTTTTTTTGTTCCATATATATTTATTTGTCCAGTTGGCAGCCAGTCCTCACTTTTTTTTTTTTGCAAAATTAGGCTGTTGCATGTCATCAATGATCCTACATTTGTGACTTGTGAAGCCACTTTTGTGACTCACAAATCCATGTTCCTGAAGTTCAGCAGTCTCATATGGTGGGGGAAAAAACAAAAAACGTTGGCACCACTTTAGCCATCAACTGTACACTACTGTGAAAAATGACTCAACAGTCAGGCGCAGATTAATTGTCCACCCTTGTTATGAACCTTTGATAACCGTAAACTCTCTGGATGCATCAACACGTTTTACTGTATAGTAATCATAGATAAATGTAGATAACATTTTTCAACAATGTATGGGGGCAGCGGGGTAGGTCTTTCTTCTTCTCAACAGTGTGTTGGGAGAAGGCAGACAGGCTTTTTTTCTCAAGAATGTATGGGGGAGGGGGGCAGCCGGATATGCTCTTGTTTAATAATGGGGGGGGGGGTTAGCAGGCCAGGTAGGCCTTTTTTAATCATATATGGGAGGGCAGCAGGCTGGGTAGGCTTTTGTTATGCATCCATGTAATATATATGTATATAGTTTATACTACACACTTTGCTAGTCTCATGTCTAACACGTTGATGACACACAATAACATAGTAACACAAGACAAATGCTGCAGACATGGTGATGGGTGAAAAAAATAGATGTTATGTATTAATAAAAGAAGAACATTTTACAAGCGTAAGCATATTCCCTTTATTGCCGGTGTGCTGTTGACTCTTGCTTCCTTCAGCTGTCGCCCTATGCCGATGACATCCTTCTCCATCTTACCCACCCAGTTACTCCTGTTCTAGCCACCTTGGAAACTATCCAGCAGAAGTTGCCAATTATGAGTTTAATGCTGATAAAACAGTAGTGATGCCCCTGAATGTGAGGGTTTTCAAGGCACACATGCTGGCACTGGGTCTGTCCTGGGCCCCCCCATCAGATCAAATATTTGGGGTTATGTATGACTATGAGCCTGTCACAGCTCAAAAAGTTGAATTTGGATGACCTATTACTGATTATTAGACAGGACCTGGAGAGATGGAAATCCCTCCCCTTAATGCTCTGGGGCAGAATTAATATTATCAAAATGAATATATTCCCCTGTCTGTTTTACCTCCTGCATATGCTCAACATTTACCTCCCACTGAACTGGTTTTGGAAAGTCCATGCCCTCATTTCTGACTTTATTTGGTTCAATAAACGCCCTAGATGGCCCTGCAACAAGCCCGCTGTCTCCAAACAGCTGGGGGGGCTGTGATTACCTCATTTTTTGACATATTATTTTGCTAGCCATGCCAGCAAGTACTTTAGGTGGTCAGCACATGAGGTGGCTGAGAACATCTCCATGTAGTTACTAATTTTATTGGACTTAGAATTATAAGCCACTAAGAAACTGGGTGGGTCACCTTCCATAATGCCCTTTGTCATTTTTTGAACACTATTCAAAGATTATTTTTTTTTATTCTTTGATAAACAGGTAAGGCCCACTAGACACAAGTGCCTGTTTTCAGGGGTGACCCGGAGCACTGGGGAAGTTAAGTGCCTTGCTCAGAGTCACACAGTTTGCAAGTGGAGTTTGTGGGAATCAAACCCAGGACCGCTGGGTGCACCAAGCTAATTCACCGTTTTTTACTCTAGCCTCTAGGCTATACTGCCAGCTCCAAGAAGCCAGGGATTTGTCATTGGTATATCTCTTAAGGTGCACATACAACTGGGAAGGGCCTTACAATACCATTTTGTTAAGGATATTTAAGCCAGTGTTTGGGAACCATAATTTCAAGGAGGGTTGGAAACTCCTTACTAGGAATTGGCTCCCACAGCTGGACATCGATGGTGTGAGCCACCTGCTCCAGGATGGTAATTTTATGCCACTGCAAGATATCTGCTGTGCATTTCAGCTAGACAGTAGGTCTCTTTACAAGCTTTTTCAACTTAAACATGTATTAACAGTGCACTATGGTTCCACGCCTTGGCATACTACCTACAGTAACTTTTTGGATTCAGCTGTGGATATGGCCTCTCAGCCTCTTGCCGTATCTCATTTATATTCTTTCATTCTTAACACTTTATTCCTTCACATAACTGTCCCTCATATAACATAACTCACATATTGTACAAGGCTTCTCCTAATAGTTAGTTTAATTGGAACCGTATTTCACAAGATATGTACACATATACAGCTAGTGACAGGTTACACCTCACGTAGTTTAACATTCTTAATAATTTATATTAACTGTGGTTCAGAGCTCAGTGCTTATGTTACATACTGTAGCTGAATACTGTAGGTTGTGCTTGGATACAGAGGCCAGACCAGTAAATAGGAAAATGCTTGTTAGGTACGAGTAGTATGGAATGATTCATGCTTAGGTACTTGGCATAGACATGAGCAAGTCAGTGATTATGGTATGTATGGATTGAATAGTATGCAAAGTGCTTGGATGCTTGAACTGATGAGTCACTTGTTATGATTTGATAGTTTCTTTGGTCTTTCTCTGTATCCCACCTGTAGGGAGGATGCTTAGTCCAGTATTGTGAGACGCCCCCCGGTGGGATAAGAGTGCCGGAGAAGGAGGAGGAGTCAGGGGAGGATGATGAGGAGTGTGACTCGCTCTAAGCAGAGCGGATGCTCAGCTGCAGATTTAAACAGGATGTGGGGGAGGAGCTCTTCCCCCATTTAACTACGGGCATTGCCCTAAATTTAACTATGGTTCAGAGCTCAGTGCTTATGTTACATACTGTAGCTGAATACTGTAGGTTGTGCTTGGATACAGAGGCCAGACCAGTAAGTAGGAAAATGCTTGTAAGGTACAAGTAGTATGGAATGATTCATGCTTAGGTGCTTGGCATAGACATGAGCAAGTCAGTGATTATGGTATGTATGGATTGGGTAGTATGCAAAGTGCTTGGATGCTTGAACTGATGAGTCACTTGTTATGATTTGATAGTTTCTTTGGTCTTTCTCTGTATTCCACCTGTAGGGAGGATGCTTAGTCCAGTATTGTGAGACCCCCCCAAAAATTTAAGATATCCACGCGTGTTCTATATCCGGCTGTTGAAGGAGTCTAGTAGCATGACATCCCCAGGAATGAGTAGCAGAATGATCACCTCCTCCAGCTCCAGAGAGTGTAACCAGTAGTACGCAGGAGAGGAAAAACCCTCTTAGGGGGAAACCTCTGAGGACCCATGGCTACTGACCTGCCCATCCTTCTGGGCATACTAAAGGAGAGTAATCCTAAATATTTTAATCTGCTAATCTGAACACCAAAGTTGTAGAACCAATCCATAGAAATGGAGAACTGAAGATGTATGGAATCGTGACATGTCAGGTGAATAGATTAAGCATCCATCTAGTAAACTCAAAGTTCGAAAATCCATGAGCAGGTCGGATTGAAGTAGAGTGGGATCCATGGTTGATATGAATATGAAGTGATGAGTTGCAGGTGGTGAAGCATTCCAGCAGGTGAGGATGACTGCACAGAGAAGATCCAGGAATCACGGTTCAGCATCCGTGTCTAAAAGGAGGATTGTTAAGTCAAGTTCCGCATGGCAAGATTAGCAAATGAAGGCAGTGACGATGAAACATAAAATCTGGCATATGCTGCGTGATCAGGATGATGGAGCAGTAGGAACCTCCAATTCGGAGAGGGGAAGCAAGTATATGAAGTAGGTAGAGATCGTGGTGAATAGGTAGACATAGATCAGCTGTATTTCCAGCTCACGAGGAGCGCAGTTGATTGTAAATGGTGAGTTAGTCGTGATGACCTCTAGGCACTGTAAGGACGAAGCAGGTAGTATGAGCAAGTAATGTAAATAAGTGGACCTGTACATAGGTCAGTTGTAATAGTAAGTAAAGCTGCATGGTACAGGCATAGTAGCTGGAGTAGCAAAGCAAAATTATGTACAGTATAAGCTAGGGGAATGAAGAATGATACTAGCAAGGGAATCGGAGAGCTTCGTGGATCCAGATGGTTGCGTAGCGATGTTGACATGTGGGTTTCAAGGCCAGAATGATACCTTAGCTAGAATTGACTGGTTAAGAATATTCTGACGAGTCCTGAATGGTCGAGCATAGGAATCCTAGGTGGTGATAAATGAAGCTGAGTCAAATAAGCAGCGTAGTCACAGAATCTGAGAATCCTTAGAGCATTGGTCAAGATAGTGAAGGTCTTCTGGATAAGCTCAACTAAATGTCTAGGTCAGCATAGCAGTAGTAATGTCATGTGACTGAAGAGGCAGGGCAGAAGCATCCAAAGAATAGATGACTTAGTCTAAACGATCTAGATGTGAAGCCATAGCAAAGGAGCTCCTAGGGCTAGCCAACACAGCAGCAGGTAGGTGTACAGAAAAATATGCGAATCTCCAGACCCTGAGCTGGTGAGGCAGGTGTAGAGTAGAATCAGGTAAACCCTTTGGCCCGAAGGCCAAGGCAGGTCTTAGAAGTAGGCGATTATGGTACAGTAATATATAGGAGCAAAGGATCTCCGGCCCCAAGGGGTGCAGGCCCGGTGAAATATGATGGTGAACCTCCGGCCCCGAAGGGTGAGGTGGGTTGCAGAGCAGTGGTAGATAATGCAGTGGAAATGTCGAACTGCATGCAATGCAGGAGAGCAGCAAAGTAGGGAGGATAAAATTGTAAATGGTATGGTAATGGTGGCATATCCTCAGTCAGTTCAGTGCGGAGCAGGACTGTAGCTTTAAGGCAGACTTATGAGAGTGGAACGGTGCTGATGACTGACCTATCCTGAAGATCAAGGATGTTATGGATAGTAGTGAAGAGACATGGTGGAAGAGTTGCCAACTTGACGAGAAGAAATAAGCATCCTGAAACCATAGTTATTCAATGTTAGAGGCATTAGTTCAATCAAGGAAGACAATATGAAATAAAGGTCAGCAGGAAGTCCAGGAGGAGATGGAGCAATAGCTTCGGGGAAGGTGAAGTAGCATGGCGAGGAGCATCCAGGAATTGAGGTGAACATCTGATGTAGTTCAGAAATAATCCAATGTAAGGCAGAGCCTAGGAAGCATATTTGGAAGAGTAGGTCTTAATGAAAGACAGCTACATAGGAAGCATCCATAGGAAGGAAAGGGAGCTAGTCAGCCAGGGGGATTAGTTGATAAATAGTAGATTGTACGATGAATGAGTGAGTATGACAGTCAGTGAGTAAATAGAAGTAATAGCTAGACCCAAGAATGCCAGCATGCAGCTGGACTATAATGTCAGATGGCCCGGTAAGTAAGAATGGCTGCTAGCCCCACGTAAGCTAGCATGCGCAGCTGACCACACGTAGGTCAGCTGGTAAGTTTAGTAAGAAGTGGCAGCTAAACCCCATAAAGGAGCGCCAGTAGGGCCAGATCATGCAGGTCAGTCAGTAAAACATTTAGTATGTGGCAGCTAAACCCCATGAAGGTTAGCATGAGTGGCTGAACCACATGTAGGACAGCCGGAAAAGAGCAGAGCGTGGCATAAGGAAGCACATGATAGTGCTCGATATAGGCAGTCTCACTCGATCTGGACATACTGAGCTTAGATAGGATTAGAGGAGATGCCAATGTTTACTCCTGATGAAATTGCAGTTACTGTACAGTGTAGGGAGCGAATGTCCATAGTCTGCTGTATAGGTAGATAGTGAAGTGCCAGGTCATCTAGAAGCCAACAGCAGGAGGCAGAGCGGGGAGCAAAAAATGGAGAAAGAAGCAGTGAGGACTGCTGCAGGTGTCAGCTGTGGTTAGAAGCAGGCCATCCAGTTCCCAGAATGAGGAACAATATGCAGTACCAGAACGCAGCTGATGTAGCACATCATGCAGGAGCGTGGCAGAATACGAAGGTAAATTAGGCGTAAGAAAAGGGGAGTACTGCTACTAAAGTCAATATCAATAGCTACCCAAGCATGGCAAGCTGTAATGACATCTGAGTTGGATAGTCCGGAAACCATGAATGCTCTTGCCACAAGCACCAAGTCGGTGCTAAAGTTCAAAAAACATGCTGTGTAAGACACATCTTGCATACATTTTTAGTAGGAAGAATAAATTGACAAGGGGAAGCAAATGCAAGAGTAGAATGGTCAGCAGGAGGCGCTGAGAAAGGGGATACAGAAGCTGTGTGTACAGCAGCACAAGGGTCCAGTTCAGTGGTAATTAGAAGCTCTGAACGTAACACTGTAGCTGAAACAGACCATAGAAATGCAGGAGGCATCACGGAGTTCAGGGTTGAGGCCATAACAATCCCAGTATACGTCAAGCAGGCATGTGAAGGTCCAGGAGGTAGCAGGCTAAACAAGAAAGTTCGGTAAATGTTAAATGGCCGTAGAATAGGGAGAGCTGTACTGACTGTCCCCACCATGCTGCCCGCTCCAGAGCAGAAAGCGTAAGGTAGGATTGTAATGTGACTCGTAAGGCAGGCAAGGAAGGATAGGCCGCGAAGACACCAGCAGCAACAGTAGCACAGAACTCGGGTATGGTGTTGTTCTCTAGGCGGATTTAGCATTTCTCCCCTTTGTATCAGGAAAGGGGGCAGTGTAGTTGATGGCTATGCGCTTATGTAGTGGGCCTCAGGTTCGGTTTCCCAACGCCAGAAGTCCCTATATTATTCTTCTGTATAAGCGTCACTGGTTATGACAATCCATGGTACACAGCGAACGGGCAGGAGGCCACCGAATTGCAGATGATCCGAAGAAGCTGAAGTGGAAAGTGGAGCATGGCGGCAGCCAAAGGAATGGAGAGGTAGTAAATGATGGTCCCAGGCAGAAGTGAGGATAAGTTGCCAACGGAACCGAGCGATGCTGTGACATGAGTTCGGAGAACACTCCCAAAAAAAGGAGAAAACAAACAGTAGGCAGGAACAGGGAAGAAGCGGAGGAGGAAAACACGAAGGGACAACAGAGGGGGCAAGGGGGGAATCCAGCTGCAGCGCACAGCACGGAGTGAGCCTAGTGAGTGCGACTCACTCTAAGCAGGGCGGATGCTCAGCTGCAGATTTAAATAGGATGTGGGGGAGGAGCTCTTCCCCCATTTAACTACGGGCATTGCCCTAAATTTATATGCCTCAAAGAATGTTTAAAATAGGCCATATTTGATCATCAGATTGTACTCGTTGTGGCAGGGCCATGGGCACTCTGCTTCACATTTTTTGGGAGTGCAGCAAAGTTCATGCCTTATGGCTCAAGCAGATCCCCTTTTGGGTATTGACCAATTCCTTACTCCAGAAGTGTGCATTGTTTGGGATTATGGTGGTATTTCTGTCAAGGAAAGGAAGTATTCCATGGCCATGATCTTGATTTCATTGAAATGGGTAGTCCTCAGGCAATGGTCTAATCAGGACACTATTTCTTATCAGGAGTGGCTAAATGAACTCCCATTTAATCTCTGTTTGAAGAAGATGCTAACCGTGTTCACAACAAACCCTGTTCCTATATCAAGAAGTGGAGCAGGCTGCACAAACTATATTCTCCTTAGCTTGCCCTGGAGCGAGTCCCCTATAACTCTGTTGGTTATTGTTGAAATGGGATATTGATTTGCTGCTTTGCCTCATAATTATTTTCTGTGGTTAGCCCTTATTATTGTGCTGTGTACCGTTTGCTGTTTCTAGATCTGGCCTGGTACTTGCTGTACTCCACTCCCTTTCAGAAAATGGGCTTTTTATTTCCTGGGCTCTGATTGGCTGCCTCCCATGCCGGGGTGGGGGGTAAATTAACTTTCAATAGATGCCCAGGAAATAAAAAGTGCCAGCCCAAGTGTCCCTTCACCTTCTCAGGTATCTTTCTGCCATGTGCCATTTCAAAACTAAATGGAAGCCATTTCTTTCCCCTACCTTAGCAAGCACCACCCCACACTCATCAACTATTGTTCGAAACAAATTTTGTGTTTAACATGCCATGTTACCCACTGAAATCACTTTTGGTAACTTGAATTAATACAGTTAATAAAATAAATCTTTTTCTTTCCCTTGTAAGCTTATAGTTGTGATCATATGTGACAACCGGCAGCCTCGTGCTTCTTCCCATTTGCCCAGCCCTTTCAACTCATCAAAAACAGCCGCAAAAGAAATTGTTCTTTTTTTTTCTTTACAGAAAGCCACCTGCATACTCACTGCTGTTTGAGACAACTGGCAGCCTCGTGCTTCTCCCCGTTTGCCCTGCCCTTTCACCTCCCCAGAAACAGTCTCAAAAGAAACTGGATTAAGTACAGTACAAAAAGAAATCTCTTTTCTCTCTTTTTTTTTCACTAAAGCTGCCAGCATAGTCATGGTTCTTCAAGACATTGGCACTCTACCCTGCCATTTTCCCTGTCGTCAAACAACCACAAAACAAAGCGGATTCAACCTTTAGGAAAAAAATAATAATAATCTACTATTTTGCCGATTCCAGTCCCGCCCACATGAAGACCTCCTTCCCAATCCCAGTATAGTCCACGTACTGTCAGTAAATGGGAAAAATTGCAGCACACTGTATATGTGGGGAGGAGGGGGCAGGAAACTCCCTGTAGGACAGCCACTCTCAGCTACACAGCCATCCCTAGTACAAACAAACTACAACTCTCATGACACCATGGGGCAGTTTACAGCTGAAACAGCAATCAGGCATACCCAAGTATAGAGGGACTACTTTACAAGAAAAATGTAGTTTTATCCTTTTTTAACATCTATTCTACTTGTTTTTTTTTTATCTTTTTTTGTAATTTTATTAAAAATGACACAGCCCATTTTCTAAGCATGATAATACTCTCCAGGGTGGGCAGTATGGGCAATACCAGACCTTCCAAGGGCTATAAGGCCCTTCACCTGTGGCAGTGGGCCTCATTATATCCCTAGGGGGTCTGGTATTGCACAATACCACCCACCCTGTAGGGAATTATTGTTTGCATATTTGGATGGCGGGGGGTTGGGGTTGTGTGTGAGGTCTATGATGTTTGTTGTATTTGAAACTTATAAATAAAGGAAAATTAAAAAAAAAAAGAAAAGAAAAACATACAAATAAGTCCAGCAGTTGAAGACCGTATGGTATATCAAGTCTGCCTGATGCAGAGCCCATGTAGTGTATCTTAAGTTACGTGATGCTCTGCCTCCTTCCCCAGACATCCTTGCCCTCCCTCCCCTTAAATTTGTCCTCCGTTCTTGAAGCCTTCCATGGATTTTTGTGCTTACTACCTCTTCTGCTAGCCCATTCCTCCCCTCCAGCACCCTCTCCATCAAGAAGTGCCTCTTGACCTCCTTCCTGAACTTGCCCACACCAGTTTGCAGCTGTCTCCCCTCATGCTCCTGCTGTAGTTCATCCTAAAAAGTTTACTGGAGTCTACCATGTTGATGCCCTTCAGGTACTTAAAGGTTTTAATCATGTCCCCTCTTTCCCTTCTGTCATCTAGTGAGTACATGTTCAGGTTTTTAAGCCTCTGTACAACAACCCCACAGTTTCAGAATCATTTTTGTGGTCCTTCTCTGCACTGCCTCCAACTGTTTGCTCTCCTGTTTATGGTAGGGTTTCCAGAACTGTACACAGTACTCCAGGTAAAGGCTCACCATGGATCTTTACAGAGGCAGTGATGCTTCCTTTCTTCTGCTAGTGAACCCTGTACTAATGCAAACTCAGCATCCTGTTTGCCCTTGGTGCTGCTTAACTGCATTGTATAGAGGGCTTCAGGATGCTAGTAATTGCAATCCCTAGGTCTTTCTCCTCTTCAGATACTGTAAGAGTTACCCAACCAGCTTGTACTCCACCCCTGGGTTCTTTCTCTCCACGTGCATGAGTTTGCACTTCCTGACATTGAACCCCAGTTGCCATATTACAGACAATCTATCCAGCCTTTCTATGTCTGCTGTCATGCCTCTGACCTCATCCTCTGTGTCCACCCTCCCTCAGAATAGCCAAAGAGAAGTAGTGGCACACGTGACTGCAGGTGGTAGAATTCAAAATATTTATTAGGCAAAATGCAGAAAAAATAACAAACACTACCACAAAGTCAAACAGCAGTCCTGCTGAACTACTGTAGCAAGGTAACCCCAGCACTTTGACTCACCACGTATGAGTCTTCCTCAGAAGGACCCCCTGAGGGAATGCTCATTGTGAGTCAAAGCCGCTAGGCTACCTGCTAGTTCACAGGACTGCCGTTAGACTTTGTGGTAGTGTTTGTTATTTTTTCTGCATTTTGCCTAATAAATGGTTTGAATTCCACTATCCATAGTCTTGTGTGCCATTACTTCTCTTGGCTCTTTGATATTTAGGGCTGGCCACTTCATGAGCACCAGCCCTGCATTGTCTGGTCATGGACACACCTCTTTGGACTTGTTGAATCTCCCACAGAATATAATGTCATGTGCAAAAAGGCTAATCTTTCCCTTAATGCCATCCCCAATGTCACTAATGAACACATTGAACAGCACTAGCGTGAGCACTGACCCCTGTGGTACCCCACTGATAAGTTCCCTCATCTCTGAGTGTTCTCCCTCCAACCACTACTCTATGGGCTCTCCCTCCTAGCCAGTGTACCACCCACCTAGTCATATTACCTCTCACTCGGAGGAGAGACAACTTCCAAATCAATCTTTAATGGGAGACCAAGTCAAAGGCCTTGCTGAAATCCAGGTACAGTATATCTACCACTAGCCCTTATCCATTGCTTTTGTGACTCAGTAAAAAAAAATCTATCAAGTTCATTTGACATGACTTCCCTACCATTACCCTATGTTGTCAATCACCTAGGAGGCTGTTTGCCTCAAGAAACTTGACTAACCTTTCCTTAATAGTTTCCATCAGCTTGCGAGTGCTTAATGTCAAGCTAACAGGTCTTTAGTTCCTCGGCTCATCCCTGTCCCAGCTCTTTTGTAAGGGCACTACAGCTGTGGTTTGCTACTCTTGAAGCACCACACCTGGTCTAGGGAACTATTGAGCAGGTAGACCAGTAGGGCCTCCAGTACCACTGCCATCTTTCTCAGTGCCCTTGGGTGCGTACTATCTGGGTTGGTCGATTTATTCATCTTAATGGCCATCAGTCCCGTAAGGGCTCTTTCCACCATGATCAGTTTCTTGTACGTCTTTATTCCCTCCTTCCCTTGCCTTTACTACCCTGGGGTATCAATCCATCCTTCTCCTTAATGAAGACTATACAGAAGTATTCGTTTAATGTTCTGCCTTTCCTCTACTGTCCTCCACCCACTCTGTCCCGTTTCAGTTTGACAATACCTTCCTTTTCTCTCCTTTTTTCCTGGATATACCAAGAAAAGATCCTGTCACCTTCCTTGACTCCGCTGCAGTTCTCATTTCAACTTCTGCTTTGGCCTTTCTCACTTCCTGCTAGCTGACTTGAGTTTGCTCAGGTAGTCCACTTTGTACTCCTCTCATTAAGTCTTTCTACATGTTTTGAAGGAAGCTCTTTTATCCCTAACAGTTCTTACTACCTCCCCTGTGTATCACAGGGGGCCTTGTGTTTATTCCTTATACCCTTTTGTTTCAGACAGGTGTTTGTGACTTCCTAGATCCCTTTCATAATTATGGACCATCTTGCCTCTACCCCCTGCTCCCTCAAACTCAGCTAGGTGCTTGCATGGTTGTTCTCCCATTGTGGCAAAGTCTGCTTTATCCAGAACACATGCTTTTGTGTTTGTGATTTCTTTCCCCATATTGAGCTGAATCCATAATGACAGGTGATTGCTGCTTCCCAAGGGCTTAGCTGTGCCGATGCCCCTGACATAGTCACAGTTTGTTAGTACAAGGTCCAGAATTGCCCAGTCCTTAGTCGGCTCACTCACCCTAAGTTAAGAAGCCACTTGGACTGCATCTTAGGAGTGATTGGCTTCTGCTACTGCTGGCTTTAGATACATTCCAATCTACTGTACATCTAGTAGGTTAAAGTCATTCACTATTACCACCTCTCCCTGCAATAAAGCTTCCTGATCTCCTTTTCCAACACCTGCTCTGTGCCTTCACTCTGATTTGGAAGTCTGTATACCACCTCCACCCTAATTCTTCACCCTGCCACTGTCTGGCCTGTACCCAGATCGTTTCAGTACCCACTTCCCCATGTCATCCCTTGTGGCTATAATCCCTTCTGTAACATATAGAGCCACCCCTCTTCCTCTTCTTCTGCTCTATCCTTCTTATGAGTGTATACCTGGGATGGAGAGCTCCCAGTCATGCTTTAAGGATACCTAGATCTCAGTGATTACCAATAAATCCAAGCAGCCCTCCATCACCAAGGTCTGGAGGTCATTCGCTTTGTTCCCCAGGCTTCCAGCACTGATTGAAACTATTCTCCATGATATCTGTCATCCTACTTCCTTCCTACCTTTCTTGCCCTGCCATTTCCCATATCCCTCGGCTGCTGACTCAATTTCCATCTTGCTAGGTCAATTTAAGCTTCACCCTCTTGGTGCTCAATGCTCCCTCCCTCCTCTCCTCAACCTGCTTTCTTCCTACATTTTTGACCCTGCCTCTCTCCCTCACCACCACCCCACCCATATGTTCTATAGGCCCTCCCTTCTAATTTGTCCATACACAAGAGGAACCGCCAGCTCCTTCCATGGGAAAACTTAGTTTCCATTGTCACATAGCAGTCCCTCCATAAGTTTAAATTTTGACTTATGAATACTCCAAGCATCCCCCATTTACAATTAAAATGCAAGAAATAAAAATGGAAGAAAAAACTAAAATGTAACAAACACAGTGAAATAATAGACTGTAGAATTGAAGAAACTCTCAAACAAGACTGTGGTCCGGGACACAGTACGATGAAGATTTATCATGTAGTCAAAGGGTTGGTCAATCATACTGCCGTGCAAAAGATGGACTGACAAAAAAGATTATTTAAAAAAATGAAAGAATCAATGTATATTTTTGGGAGGGCTGTCTGCTTTCAGCTGGCTTGTGGAGCTATTCATGACCTTGCATCACCCTGATCCCATAACCTTGCCATCTCCCGGGACTTACCTTGTCACCCACATTTCTTTTGCAGCTTGCCCTCCATAATAGAGCCCTCAGGCTGGATTAGGTCCCTCAGGAACTTCAGGTAGCATTTCCCAGGGGAATGCCCAGATCAATGGATACAGGGTCTGTGGGCAACACAGGGTCATCATCCTGCATGGCCAAGGGTTCCAGTTTTACTATTTTTCTACATCTCTCACAGAGATACCAGCTAAGTGCAAGTGTGAGCACATCATGCATCAGCGTTTGCTCCAGCCAATTGTTTCTTCTCCTGCAGTATGCAAACTCCAGCCTGCAGTACTACTTGTGGACATTCAGGTCGCATGTGCATGGAGGAGTCCCCCTTCCTCCCCACTTCCCAGAGAACTTCCCATGAAACACTCAATCCACTTACCTCCAGCCAACCTTAAAATGACCCTGGGTCACTGGTGTTGAGAGCGGTAGCACAATCTCTGTGCCAATGGGCCAGCTCAACTCAATGCATTTTGCCCTCAGTAAAATATTTGATGCAGTCCCAAGGACCACGCCAATGGTAAACCTTTAAATACTCAGGTTTGCAAGGAACAGGAACAGCAGGTGAGGCTGCTGCCATTTTCCAACAGAGAGACTTAGAATTATGGGAAATAGTTTTCTGTATGTTAAGATGGCCCTGCAGATCACTCTTATGGTTGTAACAATAGCGCCACATGCATTCTTAGGGTGTGGGAACTGCAAGGTCATTCAATAGTATATGAACATTTCAAAAAGTATCCCACAAGGCACCTGTGTGTGACACCCTTTACAGAATAAGAGTGTCTTGCACACAGGGGGAAAGGAGAAGGAATGCATCCTAGATCTACAGTATATTGAGCAAAGAGACACCAGGACATGTGCTGTGTAACTGTTCTACTGTACTGGGGTTCAGAGCAACAACCAAGTCAGTAAACAATACTGCAACTCAACATAATTTGGTATAAAACAAATAATTTCTGCTGGTGCTCTATAATGCAGATCCCAGGATGAAAAAATTGCATCATTAGTGCTGGTTGGTGAATACCAATGTATTTTTTCATTCTCACAATCTATTTAAAGATATACAAAGTCCATTTTCCTGCCAAGTATGATACACTCGTAGTTGGCTGTATGCACATGCAATCTGCAAATTCAGACACAATGCGAGCAGCGAGAAACATCTACTGGCAGAAACTGGAATTAAATGGAACACAGTGCCCCAATTGTGCCCATCTCACTGCATGGCCAGAGCTGCCACAAAACTGCCATAGATTGCTGCTACACATCAAATGGCAGAAGGAAACATACTGTGTGAAAGGACTATATGGGAACTGACAAGGCTGATTTGTGATGGAATGTTCAAACTAACATGGGACTGGATATTCCAACTGCTAGCGAAATGCTACTAGTGTTTGACCTGCACTAACTGGGATTTGCAGGCTACTGTGTTTGGCAGCACCATATTGAGTGGCAGAGTTGGCACAGCACAAAGCTTATTGTGCTGCCCACTAATCAGTGCCTAGCACCTTTGCAAATTACTGCATTGATGCTGCATAAGCACGCACTGACATATTGATGGGAATTTGGCAGCACTAATTGGCTGGCAGTGCCATGTCAGTTAATGCTGCCTAAACCCTGCTTTAAATGCTACAGACAGTGCAGCCTGCCCCCGGCATTTCTGGTGCTGTGAATGCCAACAAAATGAACCCTTGATCCCCCTCCTACAGCAATCCCCATACACCTCAACAGATCCTTTTCAGAAATAAAATCAGTCCTTGGTAGTGTAGTGTACCATCCACCTTCACTTAATCCAAGTCTCATCAAACACTCTCACTGAACCAGCACCCTTTCCAAACCAATAACACCTCCCCAACACCAGTTACCACCACTCTCTGCACACTACCACAGTCAGCCCCATCTGTCCTGCAAGGCTGGTATTGAAAGGTATGTCTATCAATACAGATCTTGCAGGATGACTCTTCAAATAGTACAGGGGGGATTTCACACAGTCAGGATTGGATGAGGGAGGGAGTCCACTAAACTAGCATGGATTTCACTTCAGTCATTTTATTTCTGACACTGATTAAGAGAGGATGAAGGGGCATTGGATGCCTCTCTGCACAATGCCTCCACGCATGTGAAGGCATGAAGGTATTGGGCAGACATGTTGATGGCCACATGAAGATATGCAAATGGATTCTTAGGCCTCACATGCATTATGAGATCATCACCCTCTTGGTGTTTGAATATAGCATGCCAGGAGCCAAGTTGTTTAACCATTTGGGATGAGCTAGACCGCTTTGCCCCTGGATGTCCTTGTGGCCAGCAGGGGGTTATATACAGTGCCTTGTCATTTTGCACAGTTTTATCAGAGCTCTATATTCATAAAGTACAGTACTGTATAATTCACCAGACATGGGCGCAAATATATCTCTGTTAGGGCCGCACCTCAGTTAGAATATTGAGCTGAGATTTTTGTGCAGCAATTGTCCACCTTTGAGTATTGAGCCCATAGTCAGTTATAGTATGTTATTTAGCTGAATTACTGCTTGTTTGGTTCATCAGCATATTCATGATTGTGCCAACCCACCAGCACAGCAGTAGCGCTACTGCTTGCTACGCCATTGACCAGAGTTCGGGAGCGAACTCGGGTTGACAGAATGTCGGCCAGGGGAGGAGGATTGAGCAGCCAGTTGACTGCTCATTTCCTCCAGGGAGGGGATGGCACAGAGCCCAGCTATAGACTGGCCTCTAGTGGTGACAATGGATAGGGCAAAGGGATCGTAAGTACATAGATACATACATAGAATATGATGGCAGATAAGGGCCACTGGGCCAACCCAGTCTGCCCAGTTGTGTTTATTGTTTTTATTATGTTTGTTTGTGCGCATGCACAAGAAACATGTGGCAGCTTGCCGTGGAAGCAGATTATGGAGGTGCAGCAGTGTTGTGGCCAATGCCGCCATTGCTTTTTGGGGCTCGTCTGTGTGTCCAATGAAGGAGCATGCTGACTATGACAGTAGTCTGCAAGCGTGCCATCAACTTGAAATGATTTCGCCGCTGTAATGAGGGAGCGCCCCCTCATTGCAAGGCATGCCTTGCCAGTGTAACATTTCAATAAGCATGGCAACTGTCATCATCCACCTCAAACTGTCCCCTGCAAACCGACATTGGGGCTGCCCAATCCCCCTGTCGGCATGCCCCCTCCCCAGTTTGTTTGCCGATGGGGGATCCCAATCCCCGTCGACATATGTGTCCCTTTGCTGTGTTTTGTCTTCCGACAGGGGTGCCCAATCCCTTTCGGCATCATCCTCCCCAAACACAGACACGCTTGCTGATGGGGGGACCCAATCCCCATCGGCTTCAGTGCCCTGTCCCCAATCTGACAAGGGGTGCCCATTCCCCCTTGGCATCACCCCCTCCAAACACAGACATGCTTGCTGACGGGGTGCCCAATCCTCTTGTCGGCATCTTTAACCCCCCCCATCGAGCCAGCATTTTCCTGCCCCCACC
The DNA here is from genome assembly GCA_016271365.2 of Neoceratodus forsteri. Lineage (NCBI taxonomy): Eukaryota > Metazoa > Chordata > Ceratodontiformes > Ceratodontidae > Neoceratodus > Neoceratodus forsteri. Next base: position 388,644,446 of record CM057456.1, read on the forward strand.
CCACCCCATTATGTGCCACACTGGGAGCCCACCCAGTATGGCTAACATGACTCCTTAAACTCTGACACCTGTAAAAAGAAAATGATCCTCAGTGTTTTTTTTGTTATAACTTGAAAGACAGAAAACGGTTCCTCGCAGTCAGGTCCCTCCCCAACCCGCACTCCACCCTCTGTGCACCCCTAGATCCCTGCACCCCCCTCACCCCATATTTACCTCCAGAGTCCTGTGTGACGATCTTCGGTGGAGTGGGAGCACGTCTGCACTCTTCAAAGCTGACCGCGAACTGAAGAAATGCCGGTAAGCTGTATAATGGCATAAATGGGGGGTTTCAACTTAGGTAGATATCTAGGCCATTTTTGTGACTTTTGGCTCCAAATTTTGAAGATGGGGTTCGTGGGACTCCACCTCATGAACTCAGTCACTGTCATGTCATTATTCGGTCCAGAAAGGCGATCTCACTGTCACTGTGCTGAATCACCTTCCGGGACCAATTAATGAAACAACAGTGTCATTGTTTATGAGGTGGGCTCCCAAAAAGCCTATGTCTCAAATTTGGAGAAATAATTTCAAAAAATGACTGTGTTATGAGCGTGCATTTCACAGTTCCTATGCACTCTCGTAACTTCGAGAATATTTTATATTTTCACTCCAGATTATCAACATTGCCATTTTTCCACACCTCCTTATGAACAGTACAGCTGTCATTTTTCACATCCTGCCAGAAATGTGTTTTTGCAAATGTGGCGCACAATGGCGCGGTCGCTGTGCGAAATCAACATTCGAGACAGATTAAGAAAATCACTGTGATAGTGTTCATAAGGAGAGGTCCCAAAAGCCTGTTGCAAATTTGGTGAACACATTCAAAAATGACTAGCGTTAATAAGGCAGGTTATGCGCAGTTTCTTCGCACACTCGTAACTTTGCCAATTTTTTATATTTTTACTCCAGATTTTCAACATTGTCATTTTTGCACACTGCCTTATGAAAAGTACAGCTGTCATTTTTCACATCCTGGCCGAAACATGTTTCCGCACCTGTGGCACACAATGGGTGTTATTGATGTGTGAAATCAATGTTAGCAACATATTATGAAAATCACAGTGCCACTGTTCATGAACAGAGGTCCCAAAATGCCTATGTTGAAAATGTGGTGTATTTTTCCCCAAAATAATTGCATTACGGATGTGCGTTGCGCGGTTTCTAAGCACGCTCATGACTTCACCAATTTTTTTATATTTTCACTTCAGATTTTCAACATTACCATTTTTGTACACCTCCTCATGAACAGTATGGCTGTCATTTTTCACATCCTGTTCAAAATGTGTTTTCACACCTGTGGCACCAAATGGCGCAGTCACTGTGCAAAATCACCTTTCAGCTAACAAACTGATAGTGTCACTGTTCATCCGGTGGGGTCACAAAAAGCCCATGTTGAAAACTTGGAATAAAAATGCCAAGAAATGCCCAGGACATTAGGGTTTCCGACCATAATGTCCTACCCTGTAGGGACTGACAGGTATCAGGGGTGTGACTTGGGAAAGTCAACAGTAATTCAACCCCCACCCCCACCCTGCAGCCAGTGACAGGCATCGAGGGGTGCCGTGGACTCTTCAGCCCCAAAGTTCAGCCCATTCTCCTATACTGCACCCAGTTCAGCGTATTTTCTTATGGAGTGGGGTGAGTGTAAAGCCTGAACACCCCAAGGCACACCTTGACACTTGTCAGTGTCTGCAGGGTAGGGTGAGGTGAAATGACATGAGCGCTGTGAGCAACGACCCAAAGGCACACCTCAATGCCTGGACATCTCTGCAGGGTGGGGGTTGGGCTGGTGTCAGTTCAGTACTTCACTGCCATTCTTATACTGCATCTGTCTTAACTCCTGTGCTTCCAGTGCTAATGTCAGCAAGCAAACATTTGTCATTGACAAATGCTTGTTATTATTGTTATTACAATTATTATTCCATCTACCCTACCCCCCATGATTCCCTTGTGCCTCTACAAGGCATTTTTGAATCCATTTACTGCTTTCACCCCATTACCTCCTCTGGAAGGCTATTCCAGGTATACACCACCCTTTCTGTGAAAAAGTACTTCCTCACATCCCTCCTGAATTTACCCCAACCCCTCCGGCTTCATATTATGCCCCCTTGTTATAGAGCACCTTTTTCTCTGAAATATTCTCTGTACCTTATTAACCCCTGTAAGGTATTTAAAGTTTCTACCATATTTCCCCTCTTCCTCCTCTCCTGAAGGGTGTACATATTTAGCTCCTTAAGTCCTTCCTCCTAGGGCTTTTGATGTAGACCCTGCACCATTTTGGTAGCCCTCCTCTTGACTGCCTCCACTCTGTCTATGTCTTTTCCGAGATGTAGTTTCCAAAACTGTACACAGTACTCAAGGTGGGATCTTACAAGTGATTATATAGGGGCAGAATCAGGCCTCTCTTCCTGCTGGAGATACATCTACCTATGCACCCCAGCATCCCACTTGCTTTCCTGATTGCTTTACCACACTGCCTGGCCACCTTTAGTTTATCTGATATGATCACCCCAGGTCTGTTTCCTGCTTGGTCTTTGCTTGTATCACTCTTCTCATCTTGTACTCCGCTCCCAGGTTCCTATGTCCAAGTTGCAATATTTTGTACCTTTTTGCACTAAAACCCAGCTACCATACCCTTGGCCTTGGCCTTGACCACTCTTCCAGTCTATTTAGGTCCTTGCACATTCTATCCACCCCCAGATGTGTCTACTCTGTTACAGATTTTGTTGTCATCTATAAAGAGGCAGACCTTCCCTTCCAATTCTTCCCCCTGTATCGCTTATAAAGATATTGAAAAGGACTGGTCCCAACACTGATCCCTGAGAAACCACATTGGTCACCCTCCCTTCATTTGAGCACACTCCATTCACCAATACCTCCAGTGTCCTATCCACTGACCAGTTTCATATCCAGGTTACCACGTTATTATCTACCCCCAAGCTACCTAACTTGCCCACCAGTCTCATGTATGGAATGGTGTTGAAAGCCTTGTTAAAATCCAGGTAAGCCATGTCTACCACACCTCCTTGATCTAGCTCCTTGGTCACCCAGTCAGAGAAGTCTATCAGATCTGTTTGACATGACCTTCCATCTGTGAAACCATGCTGCCTTGGGTCCTACAATTTGTTGGATACAAGATATTTCATAATCTTTTCCTTCAATAGTGTTTTCATCAACTTACAGACCACCGATGTCAGGCTGACAGGCCTATAATTGCTTGCCTCTTCCTTGCTACCACTTTTAGAAACATAGAAGTTGGCAGCAGATAAGGACCGCAAGGCCCATCCAGTCTGCCCATGTCTTTTTCTACCTTATGAATGTGTCATTGACCTTTGCTCTGTCAATGGCATATCTATTCATACTCATCTGTATTGCTCCCTTATGCCTATCCCATGCCTGTTTGAAGCCCTGCACTGTATTCATAGCCACCACTTTCTGAGGTAGGCCGTTCTATGCATCCACCAGCCTTTCTGTGAAAAAGAATTTCCTCACATTACCCTTTAATCGTCCTCCCTCTAATATCTTCATGTGTCCTCTTGTTCTGCTATGTTTTTGCTATTTTTCTTATATTGAAACATGTTAGACTCTTTCACCTTGTTAATGCCCTTAAGGTGTATGAATGTTTCAATCATATCATTCAAGAAAGGTGGGGTTTAAACTTGTGAGGGGGGGAGGGATAAAGGAGGGCTGACCAGAGCCCTCTCCTCCAGATGAGGGAGTAGCCTCAGACCCAAGGGGAGGGGAAACAGACTGGGGAGGAGGTTTCAGAGGAGCAGAGGAGGATGGAAGTATAAGGAACCTGGGTGGGTTTGACAAAGGATCAGGGATAAGGGGTGGGGGTGGTGTTAGTAAATGCCAGAAGCTTGGGAAACAAGTTGCCAGAGTTCCAGGCCATGCTGTCGGTGGATAAGGGCAGTCATGGAAATGTGGGCCAACAAAACCATGACTGGGACCTAAACGTGCAAGGCACACTATGCTTAGGAAGGATAGAAAGGAGGGCAGAGGTGGTGGAGTGGCCATGTTCATTAGAGATGACATAGAAATTGCTAGGGTAGAAGAGGCAGAGGGAAACATGGAGGCATTATGGGTCAACTTACGAACCCCAGCAGGAGGTAAGGTCAAGCTGGGTGTAGTATATAGGCCCCCTGGGATGGGTGATGTTCTGGAGGATGGTTTGCTGGACAACATCATTGCCCAGTGTGGACCAAAAGAGGGAAGGAGTGGTGTTGATGGGGGACCTTAATATGCCAGGTACAAACTGGGGAACCATGTCCTCTAAGGAGGCCAAGGAGCAGAGGCTGCTGGATGGCATCAGGATGTGTTCTTAACACAGCATGTGATGGAGCCCACAAGGGAGGGGCATGTCCTGGACGTGGTTCTGGCAGATGGGGATCTGGTAAGGGACCTAGTTGTAGAGGATCCCCTGACTGGGAGTGACCACAATACTGTCTGGTTTCAAATAAGCATGGGGGGAGTGGGGGAGAGATCTAGGACACTGGCAGTGGACTTCAGGGGGGCAGACTTTGTGGGCATGGGAAATATTCTCAAGGATTACTTATAAATGTGGAAAAGAGATGGGAGGTCATAAAAAGGGGACTTCATGAGGCAGTTAGGACGTGCGCTAAGGTGAAACGTAAGGGAGCAAGGTCACATAAACCATGCTGGTGGTCCAGTGAGGTTCAGGTAGTGGTCAGAGAAAAGAAGGTGGCCTACAAAAAATATTAAACAACAAGAGGGGATAGAGAAAAGGAAATGTACCATCTTGCATCTAGAAAAGTCACCTGGATGGTGAGGGGGGCAAAGCCCAGTAAAGAGCAACGGCTGGCACAGGGGATACATGGAGGTGAAAAGAGGTTCTTCCGGTACATTGGGGAGTGCAGAAAAACTCAGGGCCATCTCGGCAGATTGAGATCAGAAGGAGGGTGGGTGGAAGAGGCAAGGGACCAGGCCGAGGTATTAAACAAGTACTTTGCCTCTGTGTTCACTAGGGAGGGGGATGGGATATCTACAAAGCAAGGCATGATGGGGATAGAAGCGGTAGTGAGTGGGATCAGGGGAGCAACAGAAATGGAGCAAGAGGGAGAGGTACCCCAAGGGCGTCACATCAGGATAAGGGTAAAAAGGCCAGTAAGGTGGAGGGGACGGATGATGCTATCTCCACCGAAAGGGTGTGGTTAGCCCTTAAAGCCCTAAAGAAAGATAAATCTCCTGGGCCAGATGGCATTCATCAGAGAGTACTATGGGAATTGACGGACATACTGGCTGCACCCCTGGTGGAGCTCTTCAACAGGTCACTTGAGAAAAGGAGGGTACCTAGGGATTGGCAAGAGGCACATGTGGTGCCAATCCATAAAGGGAGGTTGAGGGAAGTACCAGGTAACTATAGACCCATCAGTTTGACCTCGGTGGTGGGACAATTAATGGAGAGTATACTAAAGGAATGATTGGGGGTGTACTTGGAGGAGGTGGGAGGTCTGGATAGTCGGCAACATGGGTTTGTGCCAGGTAGATCATGTCAAACCAATCTTGTGGAGTTCTACGAATGGATAACATCAGGACTGGACAGGGGAAAGTCTGTGGATGTATTATTCTTGGACTTCAGCAAGGCATTTGACTCTGTCCCCCACAATGGTCTGGTGGAGAAACTGACGGGGTTAGGAGTAGGCCCTTTGATGTTCAGATGGATTGAAAACTGGCTAGCTGGACGCACCCAGAGAGTAATGGTCGGTGGGAAGCTCTTGATCCCTAGAGAGGCCAGTAGTGGGGTACTGCAGGGCTCGGTCCTGGGTCTGATCCTGTTCAATGCATACACATCGGATGTCATGGAGGGTATAGGGTGTGAAATGAGTCTCTTCACTGATGACTCCAAGATGGGAGCAGTAGTTGAGGGGGAAGAGGGGAGTTGGCCCTGTAAGGGAACCTGGGCACCCTGGAAAGCACCCTGGAAAGCTAGGCTCACACATGGCAATTAAATTTCAATATCACCAAGTGCAAGGTATTACATCTTGGGCAGGGAAACCCTAAACATAGGTACACCCTGGGAGGGGAGGCGCTGGAGGCCTCAACAGGGGAAAAAGACCTAGGGGTCATGGTGGATACATGTATGAATAACTCTGAGCAGTGCAGGAGAGTGGCTAGCACGGCAAGCAGGATGTTGGGATGCATCGTAAGTGGGATCACCTCTAGGAGCAGGGAAGTGATTCTGCCGCAGTACATTGGACTGGTTAGAACACACCTTGAGTACTGTGTACAGTACTGGAGACCACACTTGAAGAGGGACATACAGCTCCTGGAAAGGGTACAGAGGAGGGCAACTAAGATGATACGAGGACTAGGGGATTTGACGTATGAGGATAGACTTGAGGAGCTCTTCCTGTTTTCATTGGAGGAGCGGAGAGACGGGGGGGGGACATGATAGAGGTCTTCAGGTACCTCAAGGGAATAAATAGGGTAAACAGAGGGCATCTTTAGACTAAAGCAGGGAGGTATCACCAGAAGGCAAGGTTTGAAGCTGGAAGATGGAAGGGTGAGGGGGGAAGAGAGGAGGAGATTTTTCACTGAGAGGGTGGTGGACCCTTGGAATGCGCTGCCTGGCGAGCTGGTTCAGAGATCCACAGTGGAGGGCTTCAAGACAGGGTGGGACAGACACAGAAAGCGTATGTATCAGATGATGGCCTGGCCCAGAGGGGTGAGGATGGATGATAGGGGTTTCTGGAACACAAAGGGGGGGGCCTTGGCACCCAACTAGGGATCTGAGGTTCGAGCAGACTCAATAGACCATAAGGCCTAATCTGCTGGCAATTAGTATGTTAGTATATCATCTATTTCCCTCCTTTGCTCTAGGGTATATATATTGAACTCCATTAATCTGTCCTCATATGTTTTCTGATGCAGTCCCTGCACCATTGTGGATGCCCTTCTCTGGACTGCCTCAATTTGGTTGATGTCCACGTGAAGGTGTGGCCTCCAGTACTACATGCAGTACTCCAGATGGGGCCTAACCAGTGTCTTGTAAAGAGGGATTATTGCCTCCCTCTTCTGACCTGTGATACCCCTATTAATACACCCCAACATCCCCCTAGCCTTACCTACTGCTTTAGTGGTCTGCTTGGATGATTTCAGGTCATCGGTGATGATGACGCCCAAGTCTCTTTCTTCTTCCCTTGTGACTGACAGCAACGCCCCTCCCAGCCTATAGGTGGCTTCAGGGTTTCTCTTCCCTATGTGCATGATCTTGCACTTCTTTGCCACTCTTTCGACCATTTTGCTAGTTTATCCAGCTCTCTTCTCATTCTGCCCACCCCATCTGGATCATCTACTCAGTTGCAGATCTTGGTGTCACCTGCAAACAGACAGACCTTACCCTCCAGTCCATCTGCAATGTCACTGATGAAGATATTGAAGAGGACTGGCCCCAGGACTGATCCCTGAGGTACCCCACTTGTGACTTGCATCTCTTCAGACTATATACCATTTACCACCACGCTCTGTTTTCTGCCTGTCAACCAGTTTACCTCCCAGTTGACCAACTTCGGACCCACCCGAGCCTACCCAGCTTATTAATCAATCTTCTATGTGGAACAGTATCGAAAGCTTTGCTGAAGTCAAGGTAGGCGACACTAACTGCTCCCGCTTGGTCCACCACTCTGGTTACCCATTCAAAGAAATCTATGAGATTAGTTTGACAGGACTTTCCTTCTGTAAACCCATGCTGTCTTGGAGCCTGTGCTCCTACGGATTCCAGGTGTTGCACTATCCTTTCCTTAAGGAGTGCCTCCATAATCCTGCCCACTACTGAGGTAAGACTGGCTGGTCTGTAGTTCCCTGCCTCCTCACTGCTACCACTCTTGTGGAGCGGGATCACATGAGCCTTTCTCCAGTCTTCTGGGTCCTCTTCTGTGCTCAGAGACTCACTAAAAAGTTCAGATAATGCCTCTGCTAGTTCCAGTCTTAGCTCCTTTAGTACCCTGGAATGTATGCCATCAGGTCCCATTGCCTTGTCCACCCTGAGCTTATTGAGCTCTTGTAGGACCCTTTCTTTTGTGAAGGGTCCGGTGCACACCTCCCTTCCCCCTGTGTCCATGGTGCTGAGCTGTGGGCCCTGCCCTACCTTCTTTTCAGTAAATACTGAGCAGAAGTATCTATTTAGGATAGATGCTTTTACATGGTCCTCCTCCTCACATGCCCCCTTATCCCCTTTTCTTGTGAAGTGGGACTACATTTGCCCTTCTCCAGTCCTCTGGGACCACACCAGTCTCCAGTGGTATGTTAAAAAAGTCAAAGGTGTAGCCAGTACCTCTGTAAGTTCCCTCAGTAACCCCATCTGGCCCCATAGCTTTGTCTACTTTCAGGTTGTTGGGTGCTTTCCGGAATCGCCTCACTGAAAATGGACTACTGTCTGTTTTTCTCACCTCTAAGTTTCTGGTGCCTCTTTGTGGTCTCACCCATTCCTCTTCTACAATAAAAACTGAGCAGAAGTATTGTTCAAGATGTTTGCCTTTTCTTGATCCCTCTCTGTTCAGTCCCCCCCAACCCTTTGTCTTCCTTTTTTCACTAACATACCTACAAAATGTCTTGTCCCTTTGGCTACTCCCTGAGCAGTTCTTTCTTCAATTTGTGCTTTTGCTGTCCTTACTACTTTGCTTGTCTCTCTCTGTTTTCCCTGATACACTTCCCTATCGTCATTTCTCTGGGTCTCCTTTTACCTTCTAAATGTTACTTTTTTAGCCTTTATCTTTTCTGCTTCGCTCTTTTGAGGACCATGGCATTCTCCTCTTTCTTTTACTTTTGCTTACTTGCTTAACACAGAGGTCTGTTGGCTTCACTATGCACTCTTTTAGTCTGGCCCACTTTTCTTCCACCTCCCCCCGTCTTAACCTCCTGTCAGTTCATTTATGAGGCATTCACGCATCTTAGTGAAATCAGCTCTTCTGAAGTGCAGGACCCTAGCCTTTGTATGGTTGGATTCTGCAATTGTTTCAATGTTGAACCACACTCATCATATCATATCATATCATCTTTATTTATAAAAGGCGCCTTTCCAAACCAAGGCACCTGTGCAATAAACACATATAAAATAATTATCCCAAAGAGAATAAAATGCATAAAATACAATAGCAGCTTCAATGGTCAACAAACTCCAGACCAAAAAGATATGTTTTTAAGTCAGTCTTTAAACTCTGGACGGTCTGGCAATCTCGTACCCGATGAGGTAGAGAATTCCACAGGGTCGGGGCCACAAAACTAAATGCCCTTGCCCCAGATGTTTGTAAATGAACCCTATGAATCTCTAGCAATCCCTCATCGGTGGATCAGAGAGGACAGAGGGGACAGTAGGGGCAAAGGAGATCTTTCAGGTAACCTGGTCCCTGGTCGTGTAGGGCCTTATAGGTTAATAACGTAACCTTGAAGGTGATCCACCACTGTATCAGCAGCCAGTGCAGTCCGCGGAGCACAGGCTTTATATGACTGGTTCTAGAAGTACCAGTCAATAGTCTGGCTGCCGCATTCTGCACCAGCTGCAGGCAGCGGATATCAACCCCCGGTAGCCCTAGGTTAAGGGCATTGCAGTAGTCAAAGCGAGAGGTAATGAAAGCGTGAACCAATGTTGAAAGATCATCGGGAGGAACCAGGTGTTTTACCCGGATGATATTTCTCAGATAGTAAAAAGAGGTTTTAACAACTGCTGACACCTGCGACTTTAGGGTCAGACAGTCATCAAACATAACAACCGGGTTCCGCACCCGGTCTGAGGTAGCTAGCTGGACACCTCTGAGCCATAGACCCAAAGGTGAACCTGCCAGCACACCCGACTCATGACGACTTGGGTCCACCACCAACACCTCAGTTTTTTTAGAATTCAACCGCTGCCAACTCACATTCATCCAGGCCTGGATTTCGGCTAGACAGCTGTTTAGCACCGAGACAGCATCATCCTGATCAAGCACAAAAGACATGTATAGCTGAGTGTCATCTGCATAGCAGTGAAAACTCAAGCCATACCATCTAATAATCGCTCCCAATGGTAGCATATACACTGCAAACAACATGGGCTCCAAAATGGATCCCAGCGGTACCCCACAGGATAGAGAGAATGGAGCTGAGGAAAAAACCCTGACTCCACTTATTGAGTCCTACCCATGAGGAAAGATCTAAACTATCTGTGGACTGATCCTGAGATTCCACAGATAAACTTCAGGCAATTCAACAGCACACCATGGTCCACAGTGTCAAATGCTGCAGAAAGATCAAGAAGAACCAAGATTAAACGAGTCCTTCGATCTCTCGCTATCAGGAGGTCGTTTAGTACCCGAACAAGGGCTGTCTCGGTACTATGTCTCTTCCTAAACTGGACTGGAGAGAATCATAAACATTGTGTCTGGCCAAATGGTCCTCCAGCTATAATGCCACTACCTTCTCAATAACCTTACCCAAAAAGGGCAGGTTAGAGACAGGCCTGTAGTTTGCTAGACAGTCGGGGTCCAAGGAGAACTTCTTAGAAGGGACAGAACCACAGCCTCCTTAAGGGGATCTGGAAAGATCCCCCTCTCCAGGGACAACCAGACAATCTCAGCAAGGACCGGGCCGATAACATCCACGCAACCAACCAGCAGGTGCGTGGGGCCCGGATCCAAACTACAGTTGGTAGGACGTAATGACTGGATAATCATCACAATATCACTGATTGTGGGGTGGCTGAAGTCGCACCACACAAACTGGGTGTCCGACATCTACTGCCAACCATTGCTACTCATTTGAGAAAGGGTCAAGCGGATATCAGATCTGATCGTGGCAACCTTATCCGCGAAGAATCGAGCAATCTCCTCACACCGCTCTTGTGAAAAAGCATTTCCAGGCTGAAGACAGAGTGGATTGCACAGTCTGTCCACGGCCTGGAAAAGCTGAGCTGGTCAATTCCACACAGCAACAGTTTCCCTGCACAGAAATTCTGCCTTCTTATGGGAAATTGTTGATTGATAGACTGAATAATGGTCCATCAAACTAAGCCTGTCACACAACAGGGCAGATCTCCACCATCACCTCTCTAGCCTTTGTTCAAATCTCCTCAGCTCCTTCAAGGTCTCATCAAACCAAGGAGACCTGGGGCAAAGGGTGAGTGGGCGAACATGAACAGAAGCAATGGAATCCAGGGCCTCTGTCACTGCCTTATTATAGGCTAGTACAAGGTCCCCTGGATCCAAGCATTCACTCAGCATACCCGATAGGTCCATCACTGCCATCAGGCCATCAGGGGATACACCCCTCAAAGTGCGGTATTGGACCATCTGCATAAGGGCAGGCCTCCTGGAGGGGGCCTCAAAACTGAACCTGGTGGTATGATGGTCAGACCACCTGACTGGTTCCACCACCAAATCGGATATCTCCATCCCCAGTAGAAACACCAAGTCCAATGAATGACCACCAATGTGAGTCGAGGAGGAAACAACCTTTGTGAGGTCCAGTGAACTCATTAACTGGAAGAAGTTCTCTCCAAACTGTGAGAGTTCATCATCGACTGAGGCATTGAAATCCCCCAGGATCAGCCATCTGTGGGGTCCCAATGTCAGGTCGACAATGGAGTCCACGACTTCCCACAGGAAAACATTCCCATCTCCTGGTGGACAGCAAATGAGAAGAATCATGCACCCTACCCTCACCCACGATACATTCAAAAGAGTTGGTAGCTCCCACTGAAACTTCCATCAGGTTCAATTCTGATTTAAAACAAAAGGCCACACCACCGCCCTTATGATCCATCCTTGGGCGGTGTATCACCAAGTACCCAACTGGAATTGCTGCAACCAAAATAGGACCAGCATTTTCATCCAGCCGGGTCTCGGTGATGCAAGCCAGGTCAGTTGAATTAACAAGATCAGCCACTATAGCGGTCTAGTTTTTAATAGACCTGGCATTGCATAACACCGCCCGGGTCAGATGAGCAGCCGAGGAAGACCGAGTTTCCTGCCTGCCATAGGCAGAGCCCTTGGGTATGGGAACCAGACAGGGAGGACCCCTTTCCTGGACCCATTTTGCCCCACGATCCCAATCTGCCCACTCTTCTCCATTCCCCCAGAAGGCCGAGTCCACACCCATAACCTCCTAACTATCCCCAATGCCCTACACCATCTATACACCTCAGGAGACAGGGAGGGGCAATAAAAAGGCTGAAGATTCCTCAGCCTGGAGGGGGAATAATGCCTGACCGTCGACATGCCTAACCAGCACATTTCCACAACAACTCACAAATACCCAATCAAAATACCATACAACACAAACAACAAACAAACTTCCGAACCATACCACAAACAACAATAACACATATAAAACCCCAACCTAGCAATAAAGAGTCAGCTATATAAATAGAGAGCAAAGATTTCCAGGTAGCAGCAAATAATAAAATGGTCCCAAATTCAACAATTTATCTCCTCTAGGGAGCTCCCACCTCCCCAAAAGATAAAAATTAGATTATTAGGCTTTTACCCCAGACACTATCTCTCACAAAGGTCAGGGAAAAGTCAATAAATTATACAAACACTTTGACACTCTCACTGTCTAAAGTTCACATAGTCATTGGGCTCTCTCACTGCCCATAAACCAATAATAATCTGGCCCAAAATAATGAGATTTAGGTAAGGAAAAATTCAAACCAGGCTGTGATCTTGTCCAGATCATCCAGTCCATACCAGATTCAAACCTCCAGGGTCTCCAAGTCTAATTCCAAGAATAGCAAAAATGTATCTTCGGCACTCCAGGATGACTGCCCTCCCTGCTGCATTACCAGTGACCCAACACCTCAGCCCTCCTTGGACACAGCCAACTGGCTGAATCCCCAGAGAGCTTAGGGGTAACAGATCCAAGGTCAGCCCTCCAGCAAACCCTGCCTCCGACCCCCATGTGAGCACAAGCCAGGCAAAGCGAGCGCCCCCCCCCAGCGCCTAAGGACAATTATAAATCTAAAGAAAGTACAACAGGATGGCAAATCCTCGCAAAAAAACTTTCAGATTTCCACAGAAGCCAACAAGAAGAAACCCAGGAGACCACCAGAAACAGTTCCGGAGCAAACAAGGCAGTCCAGCGACGAATCCAGTCCAGCCCACACATGTCCCAACACCGCTCCCCCTACAACAGTTTCAGTGCAAAAATCAGACTCCTCATCAGGCGAGCATGGCTCCCCAAATCGCCAGTCTTCCAGACGACAGGACCACAACGGCCGGAGGAGACAAAGAAGGTAGAAAATTCTCCTTATTTCATTTCACCCCACCTCGACTCATTTGGGCCAAAATAACCAGAATTTCACTCTGAATTAGAACTACAGAGCACTCAATTGCATCTGCTGCTATCTAGAACTGAAAATGCACTAATAATAGCTAGCTCACTAAAAAATCCCTCTCTAAACTAAACACTAAACGCTAACTAAAGTAATCATTTAATAGTACAAATAGTACTAATGGTACTAATACTGCTGCAAAACAAAATACGAAATGTAACAAGTTAAAACAATAAAATTGAAAATAAAAATGTGCTGCCAAGTCCTACTATCTAATAGTCAGCCCAGCTCATTCTGCTTTTGACTGAAACCAATCCACATCTGGCAGGTTAAAGTCCCTTTCCAGTAACCAGTCCCCCTTTTCTGCCATTCTTCCAATTTCTTCTAACAATTACTTATCCAAGTCCTCCCTCTCTGCCAAAGGCCTGTATATCACACCTGAGTGAATACTGGCTTGTTTTTCCAATTCAATGTTAACCCACAGCATTTCAGCTGCTCCCTGAGTTCCCTCTATTGTTGTTGCTTTTATGCTGTCCTTCACATAAACCAACACTGCCCCTCCTTTCCTTCTTACCCTGTCCCTTCTGAATAATGTGTACCCTGGTATGACCATGTCTCAGTCTAGTTTTCAGTACACCATGACTTGGTAATGGCCACGATATCCAGGTCTGCCTCCAGTACACCATGACTCGATATTGACCACGATATTCAGGTCCGCCTCCTCCATGATGGCCTCCAGGTCTGGGATCTTATTTCCCAGACTCCTAGCATTTGCACACATGGCCTTCCACATTTTCTTTGCTCCTTGGTTGCCACTTCCCTCTTTTTATCACCCCTTACTCCCTCTTTTCATCTGCCTGCTTATCTCCCTAGTCTTCATCCTTTTCTAACCCCAAGCTTATTTGATTTATGTTATCCATTGTGAGACTATCCTTCCCCAGAATCTTTTATACACTCCATCTCCACCTCTGAGGTGGGTAGTTTCTGTTTCCCCCTTTAATTCCACCCCTCACCCTGTTAGTTTAAATGTTCATTCAAAAATATGTTTAAACCTTCCACTGAGAGCTGTGATCTCCATTCCAGATGGATGCAGGTCATCACCTATGTATAGGCTCTTATTCTCCCAGGTGTACCCCCTGTCCCCGGTGTAGCCATACCCCTCCCCTCCTCTCTGTACCAGACCTTCAGCCATGAGCTGAAAGCCTCGGTGCGGAGCGGTCTCTCCTTACCCCAATTACAGACATGCAGTACCTCTGCAAAACTTACAGAGCATGCTACCTGTTTAAGACTTTTTTCCAGCTCTCTAAACTCCCCTGCACTTTTATTGCTCCATCCCTAGACAGATCATTTATCTCCAGGTGGACAATGGCATCCAGCTCCCCTTCCTCACCTACTGCCTTAGCTGTGTTTGAGGAATATTTCTGTAACCCCACCTCCCCAATCATCCTAATCCCAGCACCCCCTCCCTCCTCAAGCCCACCATAGTCCAGCCACTTATCCTATCTGGCATTCTTTGAGGTAATGGTTTTAGACTAGATGGCCCCTAGGTAGAAGAAAAGGTCTCCCAACTCTTAGACAATGCAGCCTTGAGTCTAGCAACTTTCTCCTGGCTCAAAATCAATGCAGCCTTGAGTATAGAGACCTTCCCCACCAGCACAGAGAGGCACATGCAGATGGGGCAGCAATGCAGCCTCCAGAAGGTTTCCCTCAAGACTACTGCTCCATCACAACTGCACTGCACCACTCCCCACATTCCCTATTTTTGTTCTCCTTAAACTTCCCATCCTTCCATTCCCAAACCCAGAAAGGACAAGCTGTATATAGTATGAGTATCTGCACTACACAACTGATACTTCCACTTTTAAGGTATACTGTAACAAGCTACTGTATATGTTTTTTTTAAGTGAGCAGCAGTGGAGCAGCAAGTGTTCTATGCACCATATATGGAAGCATGCATGGTGCAGTCATTGATGCCATTGTACACCCTCTCTGCAGACTGCCCCACCAGTGGGAAGGTAGAAACAATAACCAAGAAAACTCCCCAGTCAACAAGATGACTTCTGGCCACCCACAGGCTGTGTATCCAATGACCAGACACTGCCGCAAATCTGGGTCCATTCAGTGGTGGGGGTTGGGGACCCCAACTGCCCCCACTGGAGAGGTAAGACCTGGAGGAACACACAGGCAGGGTAAGTCCTGGAGATGTTGGGGTGATGGGACTGGGATGACTGGCATGAAGAGGGCTACCCAGTGCTCAGGGGATAAAAAGCATGAACTGCAGAAAAAAAAAGTATATTCTTGACTGCTCTGTATTTGTCAGCTATAGATGCTTACTGATATTCAGCTAGGATGTACCATTACTATTGTTGTTAGATGTGTTCTCCTTTTTCCTTCACAATAATTATTCTACAATGTATGTTTTTTTATTTTGTAGTTTTTAAATTAGTTTTTCAGCCTTCTTTATTTTTGTTATCCTGTACCTTATGCTCAGAATGCACCTTGGTACAAGTTGTTCACCACTCATGTCTTTCCTGGTCACACATTATACAAACTATAATTAAATCTTTGAGATGGTGATTTAATACTGCCCCATCTCAGTTTCAACTGCAGTAACATAAAGGTTGTGGTGCAATGAAGGGTATCACAATCTTTAACAAATCCCATGAACTGAAGAATGCATAAACACCACCCACCAAGAGTTCAGATAGGTTGTAAATGAAAACATACAAAGCTGATTCAACATTGAGTCCTCAATCTCACCATATTCTGCAGTCACAATATTCAAAGTAATAAATTATATAGCTCTTGCAATAGATAAAGGGCATAAGGTTGGGGCAGTATCTGTTGAGCTCACTAAGGCATTTGACCTTGTGGAACATACATTATTAGTATTTTGGCTGGAATAGGATGAGTAAACCTGGTTAAAATTGGTTTAGAGATTATTTAGGTAATGAAACTTAAGTTGTTAAGATAAATGGGATGTTTTCTGAGGTCTCTCAGATAACATAGGTGTTGTCAGAGTTAAGCTTTCGGATCCTTGCTATTCACAATCTTTGTGGCTGTGATCTGTGTGCAGAGATACGCGGGCGATTTGTACACATACAGTACATTCCAATGGCACGGCATGGCCATTTTCACAGATGCAGAAATGACTAATCCTTTTATGACTAAAACAGCAAAGAATACAAGAATTCTTTATAAAAATGGTCCTAAATGTTCTCCAAAACAAAGTCAATGTTATTTTTAACAAATGTAAACATTAAAAAAGAAATAATTAGTAACTTCTGGTAAATGTTTCTGATGGTGCTGGGAAAATGTTTCCAAATACATTTTCATAGGAATGTATTCCAGAGGCTGCTGAGGAGTCAGCTGCTTTATTTGTGGGCTTGTCAGATGAGGACCATATAGTCATATTAAATTGGTAGAAATTGAGGGCCATTGCCAGTTGGGGTTTGTCAGGTTCGAATAAAACCCCTTCCCTGGCTTGAACCCGTTTTTTCTGTTTGCTTAGTTTTTTGTGTGTTTTAGACTGTCAGTGTGTGTCCCTTTAACTCCACCATCCTCATTGCCAGCAGACTGTATGTGCACACACATTATAGTTACCCTGCACCTTCCCCAGTCATGCATCCCCACCCCAGTCATGATCACATTGGCCAGTTAGCGTGCAGCTAACATCCTCGAGTCACGCTGATTGGCACTTACAGTGTGAGCACTGCACATGCAGCTGTGTTCTGAGAGCGTGCCACAGACAACCTCGATGCAGCAATGAGGGGCACCCAATGATAAAGCAGACTGGCGGTCAAGGAGACAAGGTGCAGAGTGGTGGAAAATAAGCCAACATGAATGTTGATTTATTAGTAACTAGCAGGAACTCACTTCTGTCCCCACCTGTGGTAAACTCACCTGTTTAGAATTCTTGCAGTAGACTCACTTGCTTTGCTGTCCCCACACTCAGACAAGCCTATATGCATGTGCAACAGCCTGCCTTCTCATGAAGCACCTGCCAGAGTAATCCAAGTCCTCAGATGCAGCAGCAGCAATGTAGCCTGACTCTGAGGCACCCAATACAGTTATTAATTACTTGGCTGAACTGACTTCATGAGTTAGTTCACAGACAAGTGTTGGGAACATAATCGTGAGCTGCTGTATTTGGTCTCGTGACTCAGTCTCTAGGCTGTGTCACCAGAACAACGACTGACCTTGTAAGATGGGCCATATTAGCGTGGCAAGTGAGTGAATGTTCTCAATCTGTCTAACTTTGTTTAAATACCACTGGGATAGTTTTGTGCTTTGATGCCATTGTATTATTTGGGGCACATGCTGATTGTCTTGTTTTTAGGAAGCTGGGGCCTTGCAAAATAAAAAAAAATATTTCTCAGGACATTACAATAACCCCATCATGTGGGTGCTTGCATTGTTGGTCAGGACTACTGTAAATGTACTTTGTGTATAAGAATCTCACTTTTGAAACCTTAGCTCTGACTGTCATCTTCTTATGGACATATCGGTTACAAAAAAATGTCCTCTTTCAATGTGAGAGATATTAAATACAGTAACTGATATGTGTAGGAGGAGGCAAAAGACTTGGAGAGGCCTCTGACCCTCTTATGAGGTGGCAGTGTGTAAAAAATAAACCTTGAACATTGAGGGGCCATGGAGTGAGCACGATGCATCATGGGTAACACTGCTTCTGGGGCTTGAGGTTGGGCGGGGGGGGTTGTTTTCCAGCTATAGTGAGTTTGGTTCTGGGAAGTGGTATGGTGGACATGTGGCCACTAGCATATTACAGTACACACCGAAGAAACAGCAGGCATAACAGCCAACTAGCCCCCTCCCCATAGCTACAGACTCTAGGCACAAGAGGCCAGACAGAGAATTCCATTTTTTTCAGGAGTCAGGGGTAGGGAACCCAACGGAAGTGTGTTTTATCTTCAATAAAAGCCCCAACATTCACCACAGAGCAACTAAAACCCCAAAGCTTCTGGGGGCCTGGCAGCCCCTAGACCCCTGGCTTTTATAAATTTAATTATTTTACGTGCTTACCATGCAAAAAAAGTACCATCACCAACAAAAAGGGGCCCCCCCAAAAAAACCCCTGTCAATGCTCATGAAATTAATGTATGAGATGAAGAAGAGATCAGTCACCCCTGTCAAAAAAATGAAGAAGAGCAAAAACTCTTCTTCAACAAATAATACTCCACTGATTAAGGAAGGGCTGATTGATCAATTAATGGTTCAAACAAGCCCCAGTCTGGGTTGCTCCAGTGACCTAGCAGAATCAACCATGGCATTACTGGAAGGTGCTGGCCTTTCATCAGGTGATATAGTTACAAAAGCAGGCATATCCTTAGTGAAGTAGTCCTCAGAGGCAGAGTCTTAGTAATTAAGGGACTGATTCACAAATTGGTATGGAAATCATGGACCCCACGTGTAATGCATGCATGTGGCTGTATGGTGTGCATCTGCTACAAAAATGGAGCAATCCACAGTGGCCATGAGCAGTCCCATCAGGTGTAGACTGCACCACGCAGCAGTGTAGAGGCAACATTTGCATGGTACTGGACATGCCTATGGAATGTCCAGTGACCCCACCATATAAGGTGATGCCCAGGCCTCATGGACAGCTATATGGAAAAGGCAAATGTGGATACCATAGGTGCAGTGCACTCTGGCTCATGGGGCACCAATACTGTTGCCATAACACCAACGTCAATAGGTGGGGGGCAGTGGAGGATGCTGCATGGCTGTAGGAGGGGAGTACTAGTGGAGGAAGTGGCCATGCCCACCATGTCAGGCCACAGATGCTGAATTTTACAGCTGAGGAGATAGCCATACTGATGATGGAGGTACAGGCAAACTATGCCACCCTTTATGGGGCCAGAGTACTAAAAGGGACACCCACTCATGAACAGTTGGTGTGTGTGGGCATCCAGAATGCCATGTACGCAGCCAGCAACATGCCATGGATGATCAGAGTGCTCAGACACAAATGGCGTGACCTGCATTGGGTGGTGAGGAGGAAGATGGCACAGTGACATCAGGCTCAGCTGATGATGGACAGTGGAAGCCCTTTGGGACCCAGAGCTCACAGAGGTGGACAGCACTGCAGCTGACACAATTAGCTAGCAGGCTATCAGAGGGTAGTATGATGGGCTCAGCATACTGGAGGGTGAGTATAGGCCTCCAGTGGCTGGCTGTGGCATAGCCTTTAACCACAGCTAACCAGATGCACTCTATGTTCCTGTACAGGAGATGAGCTGGCAAGCACTACACTAGACCTGGCAGAGGACACAGATGATGGGGAGACATATGGCACAGGTAGGGCACGGGGTGCCACACACCCTACCACATGCACTGGGGGCATGGGGCAGAGGTGGTGTTGCCTGCACCATTGCAGGCATGTATCTGTAGGTGGAGACCAGAAATGACAGACACATCCAGGTGGTGCGTCCTGACCCCTGCAGCAGTGTGGACACATGGTGGGCAGAGAGGGTGCAGTGGCAC
Source organism: Neoceratodus forsteri (assembly GCA_016271365.2). Classification (NCBI taxonomy): domain Eukaryota; kingdom Metazoa; phylum Chordata; order Ceratodontiformes; family Ceratodontidae; genus Neoceratodus; species Neoceratodus forsteri. The sequence continues at coordinate 388,664,256 of CM057456.1, forward strand.
TGTTCCCACTGTAGGAGGCCATAGGAGGTGGAATTACACTGCAAAGGTAACCACACAGCATGTCTAACACCCACCTTCTTCTCAACCAAAAGAAGCTTCACCCAGCATGTACGGTACCTAGACATCTTTGAGACCCCAGACACCCAGGACACCAGGAGATACAGGACACACAGGGAACTGAGGACACCCCAGACATAGGCTGGCTGGTCATGAAAGACACAGGGGACACTGGCCTTCCCTGCAGCATGGCATGGAGCACAGATTGTACAAACCCTGACACAAGCCATGGGCTGCTCCATGACACCACCTGTCCCACTGTCCGCATCATGGCCAGATGCAAGGACAGACATACCAGTGGCCCACCATGTGGGTTAGCCCCAACCAGAAGATGATGCAAAGCAAGTGTGTGGCAGGGTGCAGTCAACTGCCAGGGACACAGACTCCCTACATGGTCCTTCCCAGGCCCCCCATGCCCTATATGCCAGTTCCTCCATGGACTGTATCCAGAAGTCCATAGGCCAGAGCAATAGCAAATTGGCTAAACAAGGGCAGGCCATGAACTCCTATAGCACATGGGCCTCGGTGTTGACAGCATATGCAGGGAGTCGGTGGGTATATGGGGTGAACTAGTAGCCATCCAATGGTGACTGAAGGGAGGACTTGAATGCATAGCTAAGAACTTCTGACAGGACTTTGATGGCCTGACACAGGCAGTGCAGGCAATGCAGGCATTCTACTGACTACAGGCAGCCCCCTCAAGCATCCCTGCCACCAGCAGCACAGGTGCTGAGTGAGGATGGTACCACTGGTGAGATAGACCTGGAGCCTGCAGCCATGGGTGAGTCCACTCCCATGGCAAGCTTGACCCAGACCCCACACTCATGGGGGAACTTGACCTAGAGCCCTCACCCACTGGCGAGTTCAACACAGAGTCCACATCCACAGGTAAGTCTAACCCAAAACCTGCATCCATGGTTGAGACAAAACCTGGCAGCCCAACCCAGCCATGGGGAAGCAAAAGGCAAAGTCACAGGGTGGCAGGAAGCACAGTGGTAGCCAATGTATATATGCACAGCAGTGAGAGCTCCTGTGCCACTGGGCACTCACAGCAGGGTACACAGCACACACCATGGCAGGCAGCTTATGTGCAGGTATGCACACTACAGTGTCACAGACCATCATCCCATCACAAAGCACCCCCATGCATCATTCCCTTTAGTGTGTGAAACAGTTCTGCATGACCCGGGCTCTGCATGCATGCCTAGCACAGTACCACAGGCCATTCCCCCTGCACATCCTCCACTATGGTCAGGAATGTCATCTCCATTAACGTCATGATCATTAGGAGTTGGTTCCGTGCCTTCAGACACAGGTAGGTGCTTCCAAACAGCTATGTTGTGCAGCATGCCACAGACTGTGAACACCTTGTACTCCTTCTGGGGCATGAGCTGCAGGGTCCCCCTGTCCTGTCCAGACACCTGAAATGCATCTTCAGTAGGCTGATCACCATGTCGATAATGTGCCTCATCCAGTGATTTGCCTCATTGTACTGCTGCACTGCCTGAGTCTCCAGCTGTAGGAATGGTGTCATCAGGAACATGAGTAAGGGTTATCCACTGTAACCTGTGGAGCAGGAGTACAGTTACTGCTTGTATACGCATATCCCCCTTGTGTCCTCCCTGCAATAACATCTACCAATGGGCCACCCCTGGCCAGCTGGTATGGCCCTCAGCAGTGCCCACAGTCCTGAGTTCTCCACTATGTAGGAGTTATACATCCAGCCTGGGTATCTGGCCTAGACATGCATTATTTTGGCTGCAGCATCACACACAGGCTGCATATTCATGCTGTGGTATGCCTTATGGTTCCTGTATGCCTCCTCTGCCTGGGATGGGGCAATGAGTGCAACATGTGTGCAATCTATGGCACCAGTGGAATTGAGCATGCCAGCTACCACATAGAGTGCTGCTTTTGTATCCTGCAGGTATTGCCGAGTGCAAAAGAAACGTATATGGTTGGCACGGTGTGCCAACAGTACATCTATCACCTGCAAGGGAACCTGCTGATGGATTACTGGCTCATGCCAGCCATAGCCCCAATCATGTGTTAAAAGATACCAGTCCTGTAGTGCACCAGGGATGTTGGTACATGTGTCTAGACCTCTGGGGCATGACTGCAGTGATTCCTTGTTTGCAGACATGGCCCCAAAAGCTGGTACAGCCTGTGACACTTGGACAGCTGGTTCTGATTACACTATGATTTTTGTAATATGAAATATGTAGTGGGATTGTCTGTCAGGAGAAAATACTGTCTTGCTGAAATGACACATAACCCCCCCCCCCCAGGTATCAGTTCAAAAGACAGGATATATGTTAAACCAGCAGATCCCTGAATGCAATAAACTTGTCAGTTTGCTTTGAAGCCAGGAACTAATATATCCATGTTATAATGTCCTCAGGAAAGTAATTTAATTGCACCTGGTATCATAAGGAAGTGGGATATCCATTTTATGACATCCTCATGAAAGTCATTTGATTGCACCTGGTGTCATAAAAAGTCATTTGATGTGTTTGAGAAAGGGAATTGCTCATGGATCAAAGGGACTGAGAAATTACAGTTTTAATTAAGAGTGTCATCATTTGGACAATGGGTCTTGCTGGAGTCACAGAATTCAATACCTTGATGGGACTTCCTGTTTTGTATATATATAATATATATATATATATATATATATATATATAGATATATATATATATATATATTTTTATATATATATATCCTGAAAGGGAGGAGCTAGATTATGACATCATAAAGAGGGATGAAACACAGCATTTTTAAACTGTAGTCTGTATTCCACTGATATACATTCATATACTTGGACTGAGAGAAGGAACATCTAAGAGCACTGCAAGATTATAAGAAATACCTTGGATAAGTAAGTCTAATGGTTGGTAGGAATTTTGCACCTTTAAACCTGTTTTGTTTTTAAGATTGTATGCATTGGGATATGTTGTTCTGTATTTACTGTTTACCTTCTTTTATCTATCTTAAAGTAAAGCTATATATTTTAAAACAGAAACTGCCTGATGTGCCTTGAAACTTCTTTTTTTTTGTAAGTGAAGCTTAGAAGGTTAAAGTTGACACTGTGCTTAAGCTTATTGGGATACCAAATTGGGAAACAGGTAAGAGTTTCTCTAAGGTCTTGCATAGAGTTTTAAGGGTTCATTTTGTAATACCTGGTTGGGTGCCCATGGCAAAAGATATATGGCATTTACCTGAAGAGCAGAATTATCTGAGCCTGTACATTGGGTTTGCTAGCAAGAGGTTAACAGTTTGAATCCCTCCAGAACTTGAGACCAAAGTTTGATTCGAACCCACAAAACAGACAGGAGGGTTACCCTGATCTGTTAACTGTTCACAATACTACACTCAGAGGTTGGCACTTTGGGAGTAGAGGACTGATCTGCTGAGTGGGGTTGTGACAGATTGGTTGGCAGCGGTGAGATAATTTTGGTATTATAAGCTTTATTGTTCAGTGTGTCAGCTTGAGACCATCAGCTCACTTACAAAGAAAGAAAAAAAGCAGTATTTTTTTCCAAAAGAAAACAGAACTGTATCCCTTGGCTTACAGTCAAGTTCCTACCCATTTTATTTTTCTTTCTAAAGTGCCAGTCAGAGCAGCAGTAGTTAGGGAAGATGGCTTACAACTACAGCAGGCAACCCGGAAGATTACTTAAAGCAGTTGAGCGGGGACAGAGGAGTCCTGTTCGAGGTGAAAGCCACAAAGCAGAACCTCATGGATGCCCTGATGGTAGCAGATACCCAGAGCACAGAGTCACAGACAGTGACTGTAAGGGACCAAACCTTGACATGTGGAAGGGCTAGCGGCCAGTGCAGGATCCAGATCTGATGAGGAGGACAACAGGGCCAGTGACAGCGAAGGGCCACAGCAGCAGGGGAAGGTCACCAGTATCCTGGATCCAGAAGTACTCAGGCTGGAAATTGAGCTGCACGGGATGGAGCTGGAGTTCCAGAGGGAGAGGGAGTGAGAGAAGAGAGAGGTGGATCATGAGGCAGAGCGAGAATGCCAAGAGGCAGAGCGAGAACAGAGAGATGCAAACTATGAGAAGCGTGAGCACCAGTGAACTGCAGAGGAGAAGAGGGTGCAAGAATGCCAAGATGCAGACCATGAGGAGTGTGAGCGCCAGAGGCAACAGGAACTGAAGAAGCTACAACTCCAACCACCAGCACCAGAGCTGGTAAGTGGCTTGGGTTTAACTGGGACAACAGGACTGAGTTACAACTTGAATTCCAAACTTGATAGCTGAATTTAAAGAGGGGGAGGATATGGATGCCTTTTTACATTCTTTTGAAAAAGGTTGTATTCAAGCAAAAATTCCTAGGGAGTCCTGGAGCTTCCAGCTATCCCTGCTACCTACTGAGAAAGCTCGGGAAGTATTGGGTCCAATGGACAATGAGGACAGTGATAATTACAGCAAACTTAAAGCTGCACTGTTAAAAAAATTTTAATTAACTGCTGAATCATACATAGCTAAATTCCGTAAGCTCAGGAGAAGCTCTGACATGAGCTACGAGGAGCTAGCCATGAAACAAGTCAGTTTTTAAAATGTTGGTGGGAAGGAATTGAGGCAAACTCTGTTGATAAAATTGAAAATGTGATTTTGTTAGAACAGTTTTATTGGGCATGTCCTTCAGAACTGAAAACCGGGCTGGAGGACCGAGATCCCAAAACAGTGCAAGAGGTTGCTGAACTCTCAGACCACTATGCCAAGAGCAGACCTGCTCTGATAGCAAATGGGGTGGGCGTGGCAGTGCAGAAAGGGAAAAGTGCGCCTTCAGGGCAGCTAAAACCCTTACTGCCTCCACCAAAACCAGTTAGCCCCAGGTTTCAGAGAAAAGATTTCTCTGAAGAGAGAAGTGAATGTTGGTTATGTAAAGAAACTGGGCATATTGCCAGACAGTGTCCCAAAAGAATGAGCAATAATACGCAGAATGGTACTAGAAAAGAAGTGGGTTGTTTGTGTATCCCTGGAAGGATGCCAGTGAACATGAGGGAACACATGCACCAAGTCATGGTGAATGGTGTACAGACACAAAGGTTAAGGGACACAAGGGCATCCTTGACCTTGGTAAAGGGGTATCTAGTAGAGCCTGGACAGCTTATATCCAATAAATACATCACTGTACTGGACTTTACTGGTGAGGCAAAAATATTGCCCCTCGCTAGTGTTGTCCTAGACTGGGGTGAAACAGGGGGAACTGTACAACTGGTGGCTGTAGCCAAAACCTTAGCAGTGGATGTGATCCTGGGTAATAACCTCAAACAGGGGATGGTATGTGCAGTTATCTGTAGCCAAGCAGCTAGGGAAAATGGTAGTTCCCTGAAACCCACGGGAACAATTGTAAAGACAACTTGGAGGCTGGTTTCCCAGCCTGTGTCTCCTGAGATGGGGACTAATGAAGAGGGGGATAGAAATTTCCCTAGTAGCAAGTAACCACACAGCTACAGAGGGTTACTCCGAAGAGGGAGAGGTGACCCATTGTCAGAGGGTTAAGGATGACAGTGATCCTGAGTGCCTTGATGTTAGAGCTAGGGACCCTAGTTTAGAGACTGAAGGGGACCTGTCCCATAATGTAGGAATGTGTCAGGAGTTTGCTGCTGCTCAGAGAATTTACCCTCTTCTAGAGAAACTGAGGGCTTGGGCAGACTCTGATGGGGCACAGGGAGGTGAAGGCAGACATAAGGTTTAGTGAGAAAATGGACTTATGTATACTCGGGCTGTGCAGACATAGGGAGGGATGCTAGGCAGGCAGCTTGTCGTTCCCCAAGGGTATCATGAGCAGTTGCTCAAGACTGCACATGATATTCCCTTGTCTGGTCATCTGAGAATCACGTTACTATACAGTGGTTGGCCCAGAATTTCCTAATTACCTAACTTTCACCCAGGTGAAGGAGTATTGCAGGTCTTGTCACTGATGCCAAAAGAAAGAGGGAAGGCGAGCAAGAAACCCAAGCCGCCTCTGATTCCATTGCCCATATAGTGGAGGAGCCATTCCAGAGGGTGGGAATGGATACTGTGGGACCTTTAAATACCCCCAGTTCCTCAGGGAAGAGATTCATCCTGACTGTGGTGGATTATGCCACCCAGTACCCAGAGGCAGTCGCCCTGTCCTCACTGAGGACAGACAAAGTGACAGATGCCTTACTTGGGATTTTCTAGTGTGTTGAGTTTCCACAGGAGTTTATCACTGATCGAGGGAGTTCCTTCATGTCGGACCTGATGAAATGTTTGTGGGAGAAGTGTGGAGTGGTGCAGAGATGCACGACACTGTATCACCCACAAGCCAATGGGCTTGTGGAAAGATTCAATGGTACTCTGAAGTCAATGCTCTGGGCATTTGCTGAACAGCATGGGAGGGACTGGAGAAATACCTTCCCATGTGTTGTTTGCATACAGGGAGGTGCCCCAAGAGTCAACAGGATTTTCCCCTTTGAACTCTTATATGGACGCGGGTACGTGGGCCCCTAGACTTGATCTGGGAGGACTGGGAAGGCAAGCACACCACCCAGGGAACTCCCATAGTGGATTACGTCCTTAAGTTTAGGGAAAGGCTGAAGGAGCTTATGGGAACAGCCCAGAGCAACCTGGCAGCTGCCCAACAGAAACAAAAAGTGTGGTATGACCACAGAGCCAGAGCTCGCTCAAACATGGTGGATCAGGAAGTCATGGTCCTTATTCCGGTCCGGAAAGACAAGCTGCAGACTGAATGGGCAGGACCGTACAAAGTGGTTAGAAAGTTAAATGACATGAACTATACTATAGAGTTGCCTGACAGAAGACAGAGAGAAAGGATGTACCATGTCAACATGATGAAGCCATATGCAAATAGGGCTGACATGGTGTTTGCAGTGTGTAGTCATGGGGAAGGGACAGATGAAGGAGACCCCCTTCTGGACTTGCTGGAAGAAAGTAAATGGGAGTCCTCTGTGGAGGCAGTAAAATTGTCTCCCCAGCTGGCCCCGGATGAGATCCAGGAAGTAAGGGAGGTTCTAGCAGACTTTGTCCCCTTGTTTAGCGCCAAGCCAGGACTAACCCCCTTAGCGACACATGATGTGGAGACAGGGACACAGACACCCATATGGCGGACAGCATATCGGGTGTCAGAGGCTGTCCAAAAGGACATTAGGAGGGAGGTGGAGGAGATGCTGGATTTAGGGGTAATCGAGAGATCCCACAGCCCCTGGGCCTCACCCGTAGTCCTTGTGCCCAAGCCAGATGACTCTACTCATTTCTGTGTGGACTATTGTGGACTGAATGCAGGCACAAAGTCAGACGCCCACCCAATGCCCTGGACGGACAAACACCTGGACAAGTTGGGGGGGCGACCTACCTTATGACCATTGACCTGAAAAAGGGGTATTGGCAGGTAGAGTTGACAGACAGAGCTAGGGCAAGGTCGGCCTTCATCACTCCGATAGGCTTATTTGAGTTTAAAGTAATGCCTTTCAGAATGAAGAATGCGCCAGCCACTTTCCAAATGTTGGTGAACCAGGTGCTAAATGGTGCTGAGGAGTATGCCGTGGCATACCTAGATGACATTTCCATCTCTAGTACCAGCTGGGAGGAACACCTATCCCACCTTAGGGAAGTGCTGGGCAGGATACAGAGGGCCGGGCTCACTGTCAAAGCCGAGAAGTGCCAGGTGGCCATGGGAGAAGTGGCATACCTCAGGTATGTGGTAGGCCGAGGGCAGCTTCATCCTATCCAAATAAAAATAGAGGTAATACAGGCTTGGCCCAGACCAGAAGTGCAGAAGCAGGTCAGGAGTTTTCTTGGGACAGCAGGGTACTATAGAAAATTTGTACCCAATTACAGTGCCCTGGCTGTTCCCCTATCTAACCTGGTAAAGAAAAGGATGCCAAAGAAAATTATCTGGGGACCAGCCTGTGAAGAAGCCTTTACCAGACTGAAGGAGGCACTGTGCAGTGCTCCTGTTTTGACAAGTCCTGACTATAGCAGACCCTTTATAGTTCAGACTGATGCCTCAGACGTGGGTATTGGGGCAGTACTGAGTCAGACATCCAGCCAAGAGAAAGATCGCCCTGTAGTGTATCTGAGTAAGAAGTTACTTCCCAGGGAGCAGACATACTCTACTGTGGAAAAAGAGTGTCTTGCTATAGTGTGGACCCTAAGGAAATTAGAGCCATACTTATATGGGCAGAATTGTGTGGTACAGACTGACCACAACCCCCTGGTTTGGCTGACGCAGATGGGAAAAAAAACAATAGTAGATTGCTAAGATGGAGTCTTGCTTTGCAAGGGTATGACATGACCATTCAACATACGGCTGTAGTGACCAATCAGAACTCAGATGGGCTGTCTCATGTCTACGAGAAGTGAATTGATTTGGGAAGCTCATCCCATGCAGGGGATAGAGCTCCCAAATTCAGTCAAGGTGGGGAGGATTGTGACACTTGGACAGCTGGTTCTGATTACACTATGATTTTTGCAATATGAAATATGTAGTGGGATTGTCTGTCAGGAGAAAATACTGTCTTGCTGAAATGACACATCAACCCCCCACCCAGTATCAGTTCAAAAGGCAGGATATATGTTAAACCAGCAGATCTCTGAATGCAATTAGCTTGTCAGTTTGCTTTGAAGCCAGGAACTAATATATCCATTTTATAATGTCCTCAGGAAAGTCATTTAATTGCACCTGGTGTCATAAGGAAGTGGAATATCCATTTTATGACATCCTCAGGAAAGTCAGTTGATTGTACCTGGTGTCATAAAAAGTCCTTTGATGTGTTTGAGAAAGGAAACTGCTCATGGATCAAAGGGACTGAGAAATTACAGTCTTAATTAAGAGTGTCATCATTTGGACAATGGGTCTTGCTGGAGTCACAGAATTCAAGACCTTGATGGGACTTCCTGTTTTGTGTTATATATATATATATATATATATATACATATTATATATCCTGAAAGGGAGGAGCTAGATGATGACATCATGAAGAGGGATGAAACACAGCATTTTTAAACTGTAGTCTGTATTCCATTGATACACATTCATATACTTGGACTGAGAGAAGGAACATCTAAGAGCACCGAAAGATTATAAGAAATACCTTAGATAAGTAAGTCTAATGGTTGGTAGGAATTTTGCACTTTTAAACCTGTTTTGCTTTTAAGATTGTATGCGTTAGGATATGTTGTTCTGTATTTACTGTTTACCTTTTTTATCTATCTTAAAGAAAAGCGATATATTTTAAAACAGAAACTGCCTGCTGTGCCTTGAAACTTCTTATTTTTTTTTTTGTAAGTGAAGCTTAGAAGGTTAAAGTTGACACTGTGCTTAAGCTTATTGGGATACCAAACTGGGAAACAGGTAAGAGTTTCTCTAAGGTCTTGCACAGAGTTTTAAGGGTTCATTTTGTAATACCAGGTAGGGTGCCCTGGCAAAAGATATCTGGCATTTCCCTGAAGAGCAGAATTATCTGAGCCTGTACATTGGGTACGCTAGCAAAGAGGTTAACAGTTTGAATCCCTCCAGAACTTGAGACCCAAGTTTGATTCGAAGCCACAAAACAGACAGGAGGGTTACCCTGATCTGTTAACTGTTCACAATACTACACTCAGAGGTTGGCACTTTGGGAGTAGAGGACTGACCTGCTGAGTGGGGTTGTGACACAGCCCACCTATGGTGTCCATATTGAGTCAGTGCCTGCTAATGCATTGTTGCTCTGTCAGTGTTGCTGTATTTGTCTGTGGCCTGTATAGTCTTTGATGGTGTGCATGGTATCTGTGTATCCCCCTCCTTGTGGTGCACCTATAGGAGCATTATGTTGATCAGGATCCCAGGGCACAATGTTGCACTGTTCCTGTGGCTGTGGATCTTCCCCATGCCCTGACAGCCATAAATCTGAATAGTTATCTGCAGGTCCCTTGGAGGCAGTATAGCGCAGTGGTTTAAGGCTCTGAGCTACAAACCTGGAGACCTGGGTTTGAATCCCACAACCCCCACTTGCATACTGTGTGACCCTGAGCAAAACACCTAACTTCCTTGTGTTCCCAGGTCACACCTGTAAACAAGCTTTCAGCTTAGTGAGTCTCTCTCTCCTGGTAAAAAAGAAAAAAAGAACCATCTGGATGGCCCAATTATTGTGTGATGTGTGTTAGCATGCCCCACAGGTGTGGTGTCATAGCACCACAGTGGGACATCCATATGTATGGAGCACCACTCAGGTGCAGATGCACCACCAGCAGGATTCCTTGAATAAAGATGACACTCCAAAAGCCAACACCTGTGCTTCCAACTGAATACATATTACAGATCCACATCCTGGAGGGAAATGGGTACAGGAACCAGGATGGCTGGTACTTGCAGCTCATGGAACCTATCCAGATGAGTAGCATGGTCTGTATGTCAGTGCCCTTCCCTGTACCACTGCATCTATGTCACTCGTTTGTTCCCTCTATGCCAGATTACCCCATCGTATCTCATGTCAGGGCTCACAGGAACCTGTAGGGACCCTTATGCTGTGGAGAAGGAAACTATGGAACCAGTAGAAACCCTTGATGGTATATGACCCAGCCCCAGAAATGGACATGAATGACTTACCTTGTTGGACATGGGCAAAGATGACAAGGACAGTAAAGGTTTAGCCAAAACAGAACACATGGACAAGTGTGCTGAGCAGGAAACCCTGGCCTGGACTTTCTCTGGCAGGTGGTGTGGCCCTACCACCAAGCCCTTCCAGCCATCAAGGTGCCCGTCGGAATGCATCCATCATTAGGGTGCCACAAGGGGAAGTTCACTGTCCCTTCCCCGAGGTCTGCCCCCTTGAGTTAGCGTAATTAGATAGGGGGTGGGGCATGGGGGGCATGGCCCCCCCACCAAAGGGTGGGACACGAAATTGGGACTTGGCACCCTCATGACCAGTCACGTCCTGATAGGTGTGTTTCAGTGGTGGAACCATGGCCAAGACCCCCCCCCCACACTGAGCCAACAGGATTGTATTGTATATGGACCAGTAACTGGATTGTATGGATGTACTGCTGGTGCCTGGCTGTGATGCATCACAGGGTGTGGCAAACATTGGGATACACCATGGCAGGGTATGAGGTTACACCCTGGTGTTCTCAACATTCCAAATACTAATACTACTGGCAGGACAGTAACCCATTATGGCTGATATACTGCAGTGCCTTTTGCAAGCATATAGTTGCCATGTATCTGCCTTTTATTTTGTCTAATATATGTCATTACGGTGAGAATACTCCCCCTGTTTTCTGCATGTTATTTGTTTTGGGGCAGGGAGGCACGGGGCAGGAGGCATTGTGGCAGTGGCAAGGATCATGGGATGGAGGGCAGGGGTGCGCAGAGTATAGGTGTGTGCATGGGTGAAGGTGCAGTATGAGCCAGAACTGTCAGGGGCCGGGGTACTTCAACAACACATTTGCAGAGTTTGCTTGGTAAATAGCCTATCCATGTTACAGTGTAGCTGTTATTGGTGAGGGTCTGTATTGCAGCTTCCACCATATGGGGTGGGAACATGGCTACAATGGGGGATGGTACCCTCTCACATCCGATCATGGTGCCAGTGTACCCATGAGTGGCAGGAACACATTTCATCATTCAGTTCCCTGCCATGGTGCTGGCATGGGGGTGGGGGCAGCTCACCACACTATGGATGGTCTGGTGGACTGCTACTGCAGCGGATGCACTGTACATATTGTTTATGTTCTTTTGGGTATTCTACACATATTGGTGGGTGGCTAGGGGCCCGTTACATAGAGGGTAAGATTTTTCATGACATAAATCTACTAGAACTGTATCTTCTGATACAGTAGCCAGTAGTAAACATAGAAACACCGAAACAGAGAAATTTACACATGGGAAAAGACCTGCAGCCTATGCAGTCCACCTGAGGACCATAGTTCATAGGACTGACATGCCCATCTACTGTAGATGAAGCATTCTAAGGATGCCCTCATCAGAGATTCAAACATTATATTGAGCATTGTCTACCTCTATGAAGCATTAGGACACCTGCTTTTTCAAGACATTTGTAGTGTGCTGCTTATTTTAATTTTAAACTAAATGATGGTAGGGCTAAAAGTGCTCTGATTTAAATTAATCTGCATCAGTGTGTATTGATGCTGGGTAGCTGCAGCAATAGGGTACAGGTGGGTCAACCTGTCAATTTCCCAACACTGTTCCAAAGTTAGCTCTTTCCAAGGAAATAATCCAGGAAGTGTTAGGGCTAGAAACTACACATTTTATAATAAATTTTGGAGTCAGGTCAATATACTGCATATAGGTCCTATCAGTATGATTTAAATATAATAATTCACTATAAATGCACTTTCCACTGTAGCAATATATTAAGTAAGCATTATAAAAGGGGCTTGAAATGTCCTGCATTCTCATTGGTTAAATAGGTTCAGAGAGCCATGTGTTAATTCTCCAAAAATGCATAGTTTGGAACAAGTTTGGGTAACAGGATTTGGAATTTGGACTGTTCACATTAAGAATTCATGAGCCACTTCACTCATCCCTGACTGCCATCACAAACATGGCTACTGCATCTACTCACTGAAACCCTTCAACAAGGCCCTAAAAAGTAAAACTCTCAAATTATTAAAAAAAAAATAATTAAGCATTCTTTCCTCTCTTGATACCATCCTTACACACATAAGCTTAAAACATGAAGTACTGTTCACAGTTTTAATTCCTGGTGTTTCTTTGGTGACCATGAGAACCCCCCATCCTTACCTGCTTGCCAGGGCAATCTCTTTGCTATACTGCTTCAGATAAAATTTATATCTGGGCTCCATAAAAGACCCGCTGTTGTGGGTGAGGAGGTAAACATTCCACCAGAGGCATTCTGCAGTAGTTTGAATTTGTGTTGCATAATACTATAACCAAACATTCCATTTATTGACTGTGTGCAAAGACAGATGATTGACAAGTGGCAAAGACTGCTTTTTTTACTAGTTACTTTAAACAAAAGAAAATACCTGTTTTTAATTAAGGAAATTGCTTTTTATTTGTTTTTTAAATTGTTTGTCAATTTACCCATTTTATAAGTACCATAAAACACTCCAGTTTGTTGGCTGTGTGGGGATAATGCATGTCCAGGTGCTAAAGGCACTCAGTGCAAGCACCTCTTGCCTCATTGCACACCTAGGCATGCTTTTACCCCTGACAGCCAATGCCCTGTTTTGTTTTATTGCTTACTTAAAACATGACAGGGTATGCTTAAACTACTTCATCATATGCCCCTGCTGTCTTGAAGCATGAGGCCAAAGGCAGAGGGCCATACAGCACCCAGGACCTGCATGGGAACAGGTTAACACACACCCTAGTGTATGATATTGCTGTCATAAAATGGGGTTTTATACAGTATATTAAATTGGTAAAACAGTAGAATACTAACACTTTTTAGTTCAAAAACTTGAAACATTAATTAGAAAACCTTACACAGATATGAAATAATTTCTACGGATTTAGATATTGCTACATTGAAAAAAATGTTTTTGGTTTTTTTTTAAATTGCAAAAATGTTGTTGAAAATATTTAAACATTATAACAGTAATAATAACAGTTTAGGGCATTCATTGTAACTTGTTTTACTTCATTTAAACATTACAAAGCTGTTTTTCTCATAAAGCTTTTTCTTTCCTGGCAACATGTGGCCAGGCTCTTAGACCTGTCCCCACCCTTCCCAACTGGCCACCACCTCCCCACTACTTACCAGACTGGATTCTGCCAGGGACTGGCTTGTTGTGGAGTCAGGAGAGAGACAGCCATCCTCCCACCCCAGAACACTAATCCAGAAGTGGTCAGTGTTCCAGGGCACTGGCATGTATCTGAGATAGTCTCCCCTTCCCCCAGGATGCATCTGGAATCGAGCAGTAGCCTGCTCAGTATGCCTTCCCGGTTAAACGCTTAAATAAATAATATAAACAAGTGGGAAAAGCTTCACATGTTCTGCATGCTGTTTCCATTTTTTTTGGTCCCTCCAACACCCAGCTGCAGACAGCTGCCAAACTGGTGGCCCCATCCTCTTGCGCCACCCACACCTGCATCACTACCACCAGTCCTCCATCTGGTAACAGTCAATGGGGTGGGTGAAAACCCCCCCTGGAAGAGGAGAGCAGTCTATTTGACACTTAATAGTCTCCCTGCTCCTGCCGAACCCCAGTGAACTGAGTCCGCTCTTGAGCATAGATCACTGGCATGGCTGAAGGTAACACTACTGCTACACCACTTAGCTGGCCAGAACATTTTATAGTTTAACAGTTAATCAGTAAGGCCAAATGTAGACTTTGTAAAGTAAGTACAGTGTTCCCTCGATTACCCGCACACTTTGGTGAAAAATGAATTGGAGGATAATCAACGGTGGCAGATAATTGAGGTCTAGTAAAAACATACTAGTTATTTTTGCTTCAATGTTGGCTGCTCTTAATGTGTACTGCATGTACTGCATATTATCTTTACAGCTGCAGTGTGAAATATCACCAGTATCATTCAATTACATCATGCAGACTATAATCCGTGATGCCCCATAGTTTTTCCTTGGCTGCCATGATGTTATTTGAAAGTAAGTATCCAGAATTATTTTATCTGCTTTATCTTCTTGTTCTCAGCAAGAATCTTAGCTGAGTTTGTTTCGTAGTCACTGCCAGCAACATCTAGGTGGTGAATTGTCAAATGAGGGTTCACTGTGACCAACTTCCTCAGAAGCACATTCATGTTTGTATTCAATAGATGCATCCCAACTCTTTAGTTCTTTTGAAATCAAAATAGAAAAGTCCTACCATGCCACTCACAAAAAGGGCTCAGTAAGTGCTCCATTTAGGTGAATGGAGTCATTTAGACCTTTGATCCCACCAATTGTTTTAGTATCTTTGGCAACAAGAAGTTCTGATAGACTGCCTCAGCACAGGCTGTTGACTGCTTAAAGATCAATGGCTTGTTCACACTTGACCTGGAGGATAAGCGAGGGTGGATTATAACTAAGGGAAATTACAATGCACCACAGCTTGACAGTGGCAGATGGTGGATACCTGGGGTGGCAGACAGTCATGGGAAGTAACACACAGGATGATTGGTACAGAGGAAAACACCGGCAGATAGCAAGAGTGGCAAATAGTCAAGGGGCAAATAATGGAAGGAACATGGTATGTGCAGTTTGCAAGTAAGTTTACATTTTATTTCTTGCATACATTCCAGCTGACAGGTCCACTGATTAAAGAGTTGATGACATTGACCATGTCAGTGCTCATATCAGTAGCTGAAATCAAGCAGGATGGCATTTTTGAAGCAGCAGCACTGGAGAAAAATGTGATTTTACACAAAATAGTTAGATGGCTTTTCAGCAACAGCAGTGGGATCCGAAAGATTTTCAGTACTCAAGTCAGATGGCTTTTCAGAAGGAAGAGTGCCAAAGGAAGAAACATTTCACATGGAACACAAATATTTTTTTTTATAGAGAGCACAACTAGTTTTTTCCTGTATTTTTTTATTTGCAAGAGGCATATGGTTTGCACTAGATTCAAAGACTGTGCTTGACTTTTTATGGTCTCTAAGAGAAGCAGATTAGAAATTTTGGAGACTTGTGTCACTTCAATGACTGGTCACTAACATTATTATATAATCCAGCTGCGGTCAGAAAATGCATGATTGTGCTATGAATCAAGTAATTTGTATGCCTTACAGAAAGATCTGCTTCCTGGGACAAGTGGGGCACCATTTCCCCCTAGTAGTTTAGTCGCATACATTCCCTTGTATACCAAATAAGTTATGAGATGGGAAAAGCTTGAGCAATTCACCCGGGTGAAAATAAAATGCTGAAACATTTTGAGGGCATTTGGAAATGCAGTTTTTAAAAGAACTGACAGGGCACAGTGGGTCTCTAGGAGGCAAACATAAAACTTTTCAACTTTTTTTTTGTTAACTTCATTGGGGTCAGATTTTGTTTTCTTCATTAAAGCACAGGAAGACATTTGCAGTACCGCCATTGTCATTCTCAAAAGTGAAAGAATTTAGGATAATTTCATTTCATTTCGTTTTCATTTTTATTTCACATAAAAGCATTTATGTAACAGGTGTCAGGATAAAAAATGACACATAACTTCAGTTATTGGAGTCACTGTGTGGATAAATGGGTGGTGATGTAATCACTATGTGGATAACTTCAAGTTATCCACATAGTGATTACATCATCACTCATTTATCCACACAGTGACTACATCACTAATCATCACCTCTGCTGCCTGCTCGGCAGTTCTGCCTCCCAGTTTCACTTTCACCTTCTCACAGTGCTCTTTACAACCCAAGCTATCATAGTCCCAAAAACTCACAAAATGCACACCCTAACCAACCCCCCCCCCAAACTGGAATCAAATTTTAAATGAAAACACTCTTAAGAAAAAAAAAAAGTAATTGTTTTCTCTTTCTCAGCACAGCAATCCTGCAAACCAAACACAGCAACCAGGCACAGAGAAAAAACATGGAAAGGAACTAAAGAAAAAATTAAAATATAACAAATCTGATCCCAAAAAATCCTGTTGCATAAATCAAATATGTGGGGGGGGGGCACCTGTGGGATAACAAAGTTATTTGTACAGTTGACAATGACCACTCATAACCCTCACTCGTGACTTCACCACTCATGAGGTTACTCGAGGTCACAGGCAACTGTACAAATAACTTTGTTATCCCACAGGCACCCCCCGCATATCCCTTATTTACGCAAAGCCTATTTTCAAACTATTTAGTGTCAAGGATACAACAAATAGTGCCAGACATAGTACATAACCGGTGTAACAGAGATTAGAGTAGCACAATTTCCAGGGTGAATAAACAACTGTAGTCTGACCACATCTTGGTTTAATACTTATTTTTGCTTTTTTACTTTTTTGAGAAGTAGGTTCTGGTTGAGTTTCAAGGACAAAAGAGTGGTCAGGAGGTAGCAGCTCAAATGATTTAGCAATATCTCTAATTTTTAGAAGTTTTAGCTGCAGTGTAGTTGGTCTAGCACAAAAATGGCTGTTAGTTGTTTCTTGTTCAGAATGTATGTAAGTAGCAATACTGTATGTGATGAGGTTCAGGACCAGGATGCATGTGCTTTAAACTATTTCAATGCATAGTTATGAGATGGTTTTTCACCATTCACACTGATATACATCAACATGTATCAGACAGAAGAAAACTAGCATTTCTTAGTTTTTATATTTACAACTTTAGCACTTTTTTAATGATTTTTAGAAAGACCTATCTTTGAAACCAGTAGGGCTTCAAATGTAATATTCTTAAAGTGAAAGTCTACATCAGGTCAAAATGAATAAGCCCTATTGATACACTTCCAATATCGAAGGGGGTACATTCTCACTCATACACTATTTGTTGAGTTTGCTGCATTGGATAGGCTGGAAAGGAGTTTATGCTGGGGTTTTAGCTGAGGGGAGAAAGATAGGGAATGGCTGAGCTACAGCAGGAGGGAGCATTGAATGCTATGTGTACTTGCAAATCTGTAAAGGACCTAATCAGGAAAACTATAAATATAACAAAAACATTTATTAAATAAGAACACTGTCCCACTTGTGAAGTAGAATGGTAAAAATACAAATGGTGTTGGGAGAGAGAATTTATGGCACTGGGTAGAATTCAGAGGTCATTTAGACTATGATGACACTCATCTGAACCTTGGGTCACAGGATTCAAACAGAGGCTTAAGAGAAAGCATAATGTTATAGGCATAGGAAGTGTGTGTGTGTGTGGGGGGGCACTTCTAGGCCAGGTGACAGAAGGATGTATAAAAGAGTCACTTCCTATGAGTGGTAGGGAGATGTGCAGTTGTGATGTGCTACTTCATAAAGTTCTATGAGGTTAAAGGGAAGGTCCCCTCAATCTTTTTTCTGTTTGCCAGTGTAGTATGTAGGCAAGAACAGTGATTCTCTTGTGTCCCCCTAATTTCATCCTTATTTAAATTTAAATGAAGTTGCTTCACTCTTTTCTGCTCTGTTGTGAAAACCTTTTTGACACCATTGCTAAGGACATGACCCCACTCACAAAAAGAAAGACTGGAGTTCGTAATATGTTTATGCAGATCAAAAGGACTGGGAGTAAGCAAAGAGCTCCTTGCACATAGGATTTAATCAGATGAATAACACAACTTCACAAATACCAATATCCTTCCAACTGCATTTTTTCCAACTCAGAAACACTTTAAACAACATAAAGCACTTGGGAACTTACCTTGAAAAGTGTGATAGCCAGCACAAGACAAGAATGCAGGGACTTCAGAAGACATAAAACAGAAATGATTGACAATAGCACTTCTGCTGACTTGTGATGCATGCATCATCAACTCCCATGCTACCTTGCATGACTGAGGTCATGATCTTTGCAATGGTGCCAAACAGGTTTTCACACCAGGGCAGTACAGAGCCATGCAACTTCATTTAAATTTAAATTAGGATGAAATTAGGGGTATGCAAAAGAGGGAATCATTGTTCATGGATACAGACTACGTAGGTATACAGAAAATAGGTTGAGGGGACTTTCCCTTTAAGTGGTGAGAGATACCTAACAAAGAAGGATTTGAGAAGAGATTGTTGGGGCATGGAACACTGCTGGAATATCACCACAACTGGTCAGTAGATTAAACTGTTGCAGTTTACATGTGCAGGCAGGTAGGAAGATGGGAAAGGCAATCAGTTGAAGGGGGTGGGACACATCTCATTTCCAATGGGAGCTCTAGGAGAAGGGGAGGCTGCCAAGTGTGTAGGAGGTTTGAGGTCTTTACAGCAGAGGTTGTTCACCTCAGAGCTGAAGTTCAGCACCTGAGGAGAGACTGGGCATACAAGACTAAAAGATCTGCTGCCCTATTACCCTAGATGCTCCTAGAGTCTGCGGTGGGGGATTGACTGCAGTGGGGAGGGAGTGGACAAGGTTTGGTTTGGGCAGGATAGTTTCCTGGGAGTGCACACTCAGAACTGCATCTCCAGTCTGATGGTGAAGGCACAAGATGACAGCCCCAACTTCAGGGGTGTAGTCCCAGCAATGAGGCTCCACCCACAAGATCAAAGCTAGGTTGAAGGGCAGAAATCAAGGGCAGCAAGGATGATAAGATGGTGCTGGTGATGTGTGACTCCATAGTCAGAGGTAGGGAGAGGGTGGTAAGTGGCTCAGCACCAGTGAAAGCTCACTCCTATGCCTCCCATGGTTGAAATCTCAGATGGTAGTTAGCCAGTTGGAGAGTTTGACAAGGGTAGGGGGGAGCCATATGTTGTTATTCATCTAGGAAAGAGCAATTTGCTGCACTGTAGTGTAGATCAGGTGGTGGAAGTGTTCAGTGAGCTAGTATGTAAGCTTAGAAAAGTAGATAATATGGCCTTCTTGGAGATATTTCCAGTGCCATGCACAGGAAAGAATATAAAAGACAAGGTTCTTGAGTTTAATCCATGGCTAAAGTACTGTTGTGGAGAGAAAGGATTCAAGTTTGTGGGGACTTGGGCACATTGGGGAGGATGGCAGAGGGAATCAATTGCCTGGGGCAGAAGTTAGAAATATTCATTAGGAGGAGTTTAAAGTTGATGAGGTGGAGGACTGCAATTGGGAACAGGGACAAGAACAGGATCACTGTCAGACCTAGTTGCCCCCTCCCAAAGCAAGCAGGATGATAGAGAATACAAGAAGAATGGGGGAGAAAGAGGGAAAAGTGAGGAATACAGCAGATAGGCCTAAAAGAAAGATTCTGAAGAGGAAGAGAAGCACAAAAGGAAGGTGTACTGTATGCAAAAAAAAAAAAACAGAAATCTGCACAACAGGATGGATGACGTGGTGGTGGTGGTGATGACTGCTGAGGAAATAGACATAGTGGCCATTAGAGAAATTTGGGCTAACTTGAAGTGCTGGGACCTCAGTGCTCCAGTATACAAGTTCCTCAGGAGGGACAGGGAAAACAGGAAGAGAAGGAGGGGACAGGGAATGTGTGGAGAATATATTAGGATGTACAAATACAATTAGCAATCATTAAGCTGGAAGGGAGACGCGGTAGGGTCACTGTGGCTTCGAGTAAAAGAGGTGATGTTTTAATGATGTATGACATTATCAAGGATGCATATCTGATAAAAGCCATATAACTGAGAGTAAAACAATGGAGCAGTCTAGTAGAGATCACAAGAGGCAAAGAAAACAAACAAATTTTAAAACCAATTAAAGAAAATTATTTTTCATTAAGAGGGCTGAGGTGTCTGTAATAGCCTGCAAAATACCAAAGCCACTTTTAGAAGGAAGCTGGATTTATTGATTCTGTCATGGCATCTAATTAACAGTTCCACTGAGCTGGTGGCTGTTGGTCCAGATGGGCCTGTGATTTTCTTCTGCCCTTAATATAGTACCTGAGTGTAACCCCTAGATGGCGCTATCTCAGGGGCTACTACCCCTGTCTGATTTGCCACTAACAGGTTGAGGGGCCTGGATCCAATGGCAGGTGCTTCCACCCAGAGGTCAGGGTTTGCAATAGTTAAACTAACTTGGTCACAGCCCTCTGGGACACTGCAACCCCCCTTTCTTCCCACTAGTAGCCCACACAGTATATCAGAATTACCTTCTGAAGTATACACTTACCCCCAGGACTGGTTCCGGCACTGGGACCCCTGTAAAATAAGAAGATACAGTGCAACAATCACAGTACAATACTTTAACATAGACAAATACCTCAGGCAGTATAACTTTGCTGAAACAAGCAGCTCTGATTTATTTGAGGATATAACAAGGACAGGGAAATCAGGTTAATTAGCTTATCACTTTACTCATCTACCTATGGCTCTGTGCACAGGCCTATCCTCACCAGTTACTGTCCCTCGGCACCCAAGCCCCAGTGGCTAGTCCCAAACCGTGGCAGCTGGTAGTCTTTTCACACAGAGAAAAGAAAAATTAGTTAAACAGTCAGCAGTACAGTAATTCCATTTGGATTCAATGTGGCAATTCAACAGGGAGCGACCCTGAATTAGTACTCACGACCTCCAAACAAGATAGGGTCCTTCAACGTCAGCAGGGCTACTCTTGAGCTCCATGAGACTCCTCACACATTTATATGACAAACTGCAACAGGCAAAAGTCCTTTAATGGCAGCAAGATTCACTTGAGCTACACAAGCCTCCTCACACATTTATATGGTAAACAGTAACAGGCAAAAGTCCTTTAATGGCAGCAGGATTCACTTGAGCTACATAAGCCTCCTCACACATTTATTGGTAAAAGAAGTACTATACCAGGCAGGCTGCTTGTCTATCCCGATAGCAATTACTGCACAATACTCGGGAGAACACACAGCAGATTCAGTTCCTGACAGACCGAGCGCAATTCAGCAATTTCTCCAGTCTTCTACAGGGTGAGCCTGGTTTCTACTCTTCAGATATCCTTTGATTCTCTTCACAGGACGGATTCAGTCCTAACAAGCAGTTACACAAGCTGCAGACCGGAACTCGGGGCCTTACACACGTTTCCCGACTAAAACTGCACACTGAAAAAGCACAGGGCTCCTTCCCTCTTCACTGCCAAAGCTTAACTGAAACTCCAGTAGACAAAACCTGGCACTTCCTTTGAGTTCCTCCCAGTTCTTGGCTGGATTGGCTGTCACTCACAATAGACTGCCCCTGTTGGTCCAAAAAGGCGCCGAAGTCCAAATTCAACTTTCAATTCAATTCAACTTTATTTTTAAAAGGCGCTTTTCTTAAAATCAAAGCGCCTGTACAAATACATATAACAATAAATATAATAATTCAAACTAATAAAAATCCTTAAAAGCTATATTAAAAAGGTGGGTTTTTCAGCGCTCCCTTAAAACTAAGGACGGTCGGGCAATCTCACACCTGACGAGGTAGAGAATTCCACAGGGTAGGTGCCATAAAACTAAGCGATCTAGCACCAGATGTTTTCAAGCGTACTCTGGAATCTCTAGCAATCCCTCGTCCAGTGGATCAGAGGGGCAAGAGGACTATAGAGCAGGAGCTCTTTCAGGTAAGTGGGTCCCAGATCATGTGGGGCTTTATAGGTCCAGCAAACCGACCTTGAAGGTAATTCGCCAAAACACTGGCAGCCAGTGCAGTCCGCGGAGCACAGGCATTATGTGACTGGATCTAGAAACTCCAGTCAACAGCCTGGCTTCTGCATTCTGCATCAGCTGCAGACGGCGAAGTTCAACCCCCGATAGCCCTAGGTATAAGGAGTTACAATAGTCAAGCCGGGAGGTAACAAAGGCGTGGATCAATGTTGGAAGGTCCTCTGGAGGAACCAAGTGCTTCACCCTGGCAATATTCCTCAGATGAAAAAAGGAAGTTTTTATGACCGCCGACACCTGGGATTTAAGTGTCAAACGGTCACCAATTACTAAGGGTAATTAAGTGTCAAACTACATCTCCCAGAGTCACTGCCCATACAATCCTCTTGTGGCTGGCTCAGATTACGAGTCCAAGTTCTGATTCGTCCAAGGCACCATTTTAGAGCTACCTTAACTCACACTGATTGGTCCAGTTCAGCAGTTCAAAACTAGAATGGGGAACTAGGCAAACACAGTTCTGACTGCAAAGAAAGCAGGTTAGACAAACTGTATTTTCATTATTACTCTAAATGATTTCTGGCAAACAGTTACATCTTTCAGATAGGTTCCTTTGCACTCCTAGTGACTGCAAAATGGAGTGAATTGGCAGCAGCTCAAGTGGTACTCAAGCAGAGAAGCACACAGTCCCCCATACAAACTAATTATGTCTGCAACAGACAGCTCTTAAAGAGACAGTACCAGAGCTCTAAAAATACTCACTGATAAATGGCTAAGCATGCAAACACCATTCAGGCTTGGAGCATTCAAGCAAGCTCCTGGAAGTCTTTTGGGAACCCCCATTTGCAAGGGAGTTACACCTTCGCCTGTGAGAAAGCTTGACGTCCCGCAAACAAGTACCCCATAAGTTTCAACTGCAACCATATACATTTGCATTAGGCTCACACATGTAATCATCAGTCAATATATCATTTACCAAGAACACATTTCTGAAACATTGCACTCTTTACACAGTATTACACACACATTGTACCATAACTCAAGTTATTACCTCTTGTACATGAAACCTGAAGAGAGGGCCCTTCCTATCAGTTACCTTGGGGCTGGACGGGCAAGGCACCATATTAGAGGGCAACACAAGTAACTTGAGTTAGCACTGACGCCAGTTTGGGCAATGAGCCTGGGACACATACACTCCTTTATGGACAACATTGAGACGCAAGTCCACAGGCCTCCCAAGGAATCATAACTGAGGTGCACCACAGGCTTTACAGCTCGACCAGTCTTTCTAGGGGAACTGTTACAGTCTCTGCACTCTGAGCCTCATTTTCAGCATTGTCCTCACTTGTCAGGGAGTTCCATGGGGTAGAGAGGTTAGAACTTGGGGCACTTTCAGCTCCAGGAGTTACAGTTTCTGAGTCTACAACATTTGGCTTGCATGGAGAGCTTTCGGACACTGGCAGTGGACTGTCAGGCACTCAAAATACTCTTCTTGTTCTGGTGTATCACCAGTCTGCCCTAATCCATCATTTTCTCCCTGAAAGCTCAAACAGTTCAACCATGCACAATGATTCCATTTCATCTGATCTGATGCTTTGCACTTCACTTTCTGGGAGCATTGGCTCCAGGGACAAGCTGGGGCTTAGACAGTCCAGAAGGCCCAGCTTCGTCTCCAGTATTGACTAGGGATTGCCCCAAACAATTGACTCAGTTCAGTAAGAAGGATAGTATTCAGTCACTCACTTTCTTCTGATATGGACTGACAGTCATGCTCAACTGGGACTTGTGGAGGGGAACACTTTAACTCTGCTTCTGTAGGTGCAGACTTTCTTGATCTTTTCTTAGCAGCAGCTCTAGTCACTGGTCCAGAGGGGACATCTTCTGGGGGCTCAGACTCGATCAAGATTTGTCCAATGGGCAGTAAATGATTTCTATGCATTGTTTTTACATCTTTTGAATTATTCTCAGGCCTTACTTTGTACACTGGCAGATCATCTAGTTTGCCCACTACAATGTGAGGGAGATGGTGCCATCTGTCAGCAATCTTGTGTTTGCCATGCAGTCCCAGATTTCTTAGCAATACCTGATCTCCCTCCTGGAGTTCCTGTGCTTTCACCTTTTATCATACCTTTCTTTGTTGGCCAGATTTCTTTGGCAGCCATGGTTTGAGCCAGTTGGTACGATGAGTTAGCTGGGCCTTTAACTTTTGCACATACTGTAAATAGTTGTCAGCTTGAACCCCATCAGGATAGACCCCAAAACACACATCTACGGTAGTCGAGCTTCTCTTCCAAACATCAGGCGGTGAGGGAGAACCCAGTGGCATCACTTTTGGTGCAGTTATAAGCATGTACCAGGGTGCTAATTTGTTGGCTCCATCTAGGCTTGTCCATTGGGTGCAGAGTGCCTAGCATATGTAGCAAAGTGCGGTTGAAACGTTCAGGCTGTGGTTCCCCCTTGGGGTGGTAAGGAGTGGTTCTGGACTTTCACACTCTCCACTGAGAAAGCATCTCTTTGATCAGACGACTCTCAAAGTCTCTGCCTTGATCAGAATGGATTCTTTGTGGAGCCCCATTGTGAACAAAAAAGTTTTCTACAAGTACTTTGGCCACAGTGGATGCTTTCTGGTCTTTGGTGGGGAAAGCTTGGGCATATCTCGTGAAATGGTCAGTGACCACTAGCACATTACTGATATTTCTTTGATCTGACTCCAAACTCAGAAAATCAATACAGACCAGCTCCATGGGTGCACTGATGGTGATGCTAACAAGGGGTGCAGCCCTCTGGGGCAAAGCTTTCCTCTGTAAGCAGCGACTACAAGTTCGAATATGTTGCTCCACATCGGCCCCCATCTTAGGCCAATAGAATCTGGATCTCACCAAGTCAAGTGTTCTGTCTATACCAAGGTGCCCCATGTGGTTGTGC
The DNA here is from genome assembly GCA_016271365.2 of Neoceratodus forsteri. Taxonomy (NCBI): domain Eukaryota; kingdom Metazoa; phylum Chordata; order Ceratodontiformes; family Ceratodontidae; genus Neoceratodus; species Neoceratodus forsteri. The sequence continues at coordinate 388,689,283 of CM057456.1, forward strand.
AAGGACCTCAATACTGAGTCTCGAAGGCAGTGGGCAGCACTAGTTGTTGTTTGTCTACTTGTCCCCCTCTGTCTACTGTTTCTCTGTATAACAGTTTATTGATCAGTTTCAACTTAGGACCTTCTTTGTATAACAGTGCAGTTCTCAAATCAGTGGAGTGTAATTTGGACACATCATTTCCTGCACAGAGGGCTTCTAAAGCTGATTTGATCATGGGATCGCGGGACTGAGCCCGCCGAATACTGTCATTGTCCAGCTGAGGCAATGCACCAATGTCTATTGCAGAAAAGTGGCAATAAGCAGCAGGTATGCAATTCTCAGAGGTCCCAAGCAATCCACCATGCAGTCCACTGCGTCCGTGGATATTTGTTCCTCCCTATCAAACTTCGGCAGAGTGCCGAATGTCAGGTTCTGCCAATCTGACCCAATCATTCTGGGGAACAGGCCTCGGAGAAGCATCAGCATCTATGTGGTTCAGACCTGCTCGGGTATTTGAGAGCATAGTTGTATGTAGATAATGCAGAAAGCCACCTATGGCCAGTGGCATCCAACTTAGCTGAGGTCTGCACATAGGTCAAAGGATTATTGTCAGTTTTTACTAGTATTTTAGCCCCATACAAGTACTCATGGAATTGGTCAACAATAGCCCACTTCAAAGCTAGGAACTCTAACTTATGTACAGGATAGTTCTTTTCGGATGGGGTCAGGCTTCTACTGGCAAAGGCCACTGGTCTCAGGCCATTCTCGTGCTCTCGGTACAACACAGCCCCCAACCCTTGCAAGCTAGCATCAGTGTACAGGACGTAAGGTTTTCTTGGATTGGCATAGGCCAGCACTGGAGCATGGGTAAGTTGATATATGATCTCATGAAAAGCAGTCTCACAATCAGGAGTCCAGCGGGCCCCAAATACTTCACTCGGATGAAAATACACTCTTTCAGTCTTGAGGGACGCTGACTTTTGGTATTTTTTGTGGGTTGGGGGATACCCTTGAGTAAGGTTAAGTAAAGGGCGGATCACTCTTGAATAGTCCTTGATGAAACACCGATAATAACCACAGAATCCCAGGAATCTTTGCAGTTCTTTTAGATTTTTGGTCTGTGGCCAGGTGGTCAAGTCCTCAACTTTACTTGGGTCGGTCTCTATTCCCTCGGTGGATACTATGTGTCCCACATACTTTACTGATGTTTGAAAGAATTGAAGAATTGACACTTATCAATGGACAGTTTAAGGTCAAAGTCCTCCAGTCAGTCCAATACCTTAAATAATCTGCTCTCATGTTCCTCCAGTGAGCTGCCAAACACAATAACATCATCTAGGTATACCAGGCACTCTAGTAAGTTCATGTCCCCCCACTGCACGCTCCATCAATCGTTGAAAAGTGGCTGGGGCACCTGAAATCCCTTGAGGCATCCTCATGAATCCATAGAAGCCAAGCGACAGATAAAGGCTGTCTTCTCACGGTCCTCTGGGGCCATTGGGATCTGGTACCATCATGGAGATCCAACACAGAGAACCACTTGTTCTCATTTAGGCAGTCCAAAGCATCCTGAATGCGGGCATTGTGTACTGATCAGGGATAGTCCGCTGGTTTAAGGTGCGATAATCCACGCACATCCTTACTGTCCCATTCTTTTCCTCACTACCACAATGGGGGAAGCATAAGGGCTTCTGGATTCTTGTATTACACCAGCAGCTGACATCTCTTGCAGATGCCGTCTCACATCATCTATGTCAGCAGGTGCCAGGCGTCGAGACCTCTCATGAAATGGTCTTTCGTCATGCAACCGGATATTGTGCTCAGCTCCTTGCACACATCCTACGTCCCATTCCTTTAAAGAAAACACCTGGTCTCTCTGGGCAAGCTTCTCACTGATCCTCACTTTCCATTCAGCTGGCAACAGGAGTCACCGAAATCAAACAAGTCAGGCGTTACTCTGTCATTCTTCCTCGAACTCTTGCTGCTGGGTAGCACTGCAGTGTCTGCACAATGCACATTAGCCAGGATGCAACCTCTATTTACTCGAATGTCTCTTTCAGACACATTATGAACTTGGACCATTACTCTTCTGGCATAAGCATGGGCTCTAGTGGGCAAAATACTAGGCTTGACCAGCAGTCCCTCTGGCAATTTTCCATTGCCTGGTGCATCCAACATTAATATTTTATTCTTAACATCCTTTCTGATATGGACCTCTCCCTGTAAGGTACACTGGGCATTTGGCACCAGGATCAGAGACTCAGGATCCTTCTTCCATACAATTCCGACCGGTTCCTCTGGTTCTATTGTTTCAGCGTCTCTCTATGCCTCATAGGCCTTCTTAATTAAAGCCAGAACTCTTAAAGCTCTACTAGTCTTTGACCCCTGTTTTTCATAACACAATTGTGCCAGCCTTCCGAACATAGAGCATTTGTTCCAATCAACAAAGGGACACCATCATACAGTCCAGTGGGGGACACACTAAGGCTAGGGTCTCTACTTGTTCGCCACTCCAGCCACGGAGGTGGGGAAAGACAGCCAAATTCGGATATACCCGGAATAGGGGTAGGCCTTCTCACTTAACCCCCATGCATGCAGTCCTTCTAATGATTGTAAGGGTACGTCTGACAAATGCTTCTGATACCAATCCTGGAACATAATTGTCACTTGGGAGCCACTGTCTAATACAGCTCTTGTAGACACTCCATTCACCTTTACAGTGATCTCCATGGAGCGACCCACTATTCTAGACCAGTCTGAGAGGCGGTAGGTGGGGCCTGGGCAACTGACTTTGCCACAAAAGGGCGTGAGTTAGGCATTTTGGTGCCTCACTGGGATCATTTCGTGCACCTCTTAACCACTGATTTGTTCTCCAAGCTCTCCTTGTAGCCTATATGCAACTTTGTCAGTGTCTTTTGGTGCAGGCATTCCCTTTTCATGTGCCCATCCTTCCCACAATTATAGCAAAACATACTTTCTGGAGTTTGAGCTGGCGGGCGCCACACATGGGAGCCAGGAGGGTATTACTAACTGAAACCTTGGTGCCATCTCTGTCTGCTGCATGATAAGCATTTGGAGACATCTCGTCAGTTTCTCCACTTCCATGGTCAAGGAATCGAATTTGGAGCTGTTATCAGCAGGAGATACATGGGTGGGTACCCCCACCCCCATAGCAGATACAGTCGGATATAGGTCAGGGCCCGTACCTGCAGGCGTGGCCTCCATAAAGGGACTGTCTTTGAATTCCGGATCTCTCTCAACAGTTGGCCCCATTGTGGCATATCTTTTTCCTTGTCAGAGCACTCATTGACTGCCAACCCCTGCCCCTGAACTTCACTTGATGGGTCACCCTCAGTCACTTGGGTCGTAGCCGCATGATTATTAGTGCAGGTCCCTCTCTGCGTTGCCTTTTCTCAACTCCTCAATTTCTCTCATTAACTCATCATAGGAGGGTGGGGATTCCAGTCGATTTGCCAGGCGTAACTGAAGCAACAGCAGTTCTGAGAAGGGGGCAGACTTAATTATCCTGTCCAGCCTGGTTCAGTCCAGTTCAATTGCTGGCAAACTACCCTTTCTGAGGCATTCTTGCAACAATTTTTCCAGCTGAGATACATACACAGACAACAACTCCCCTTGGTACTGCTGTGCATTTCTTACTCTCCACCATAGGTCCTCATCAGAATCTGGGCTCCCATACACATTCTCCAAGGCCTCAAGATAGGCCTGTGCAGTCGCTTCAGGGTTACTGGCCTGTTTAGCATGGATAGTAGCCAGGGCAGGACCTTGGAGGCTCTCACTAACCCTCTTTCACTTTTCGGCTTCCGAGCATTGCCATTCTAGCACTTGGGGGGCAACATAGTCTATCCAGGTCTCCCAGTCATCCTCCCCTTGGGGGGTTGGGAGGGTGCCAAAGAAGATCCTCAATCTTCGGTAAGAGTTGTGACTAATGGCAGGTGCAGAAATAGGAGTCTGCATTGGTTCAGCCACCATTACAGGTACTGGAGCGGGAGAAGGTGTTGGGGGAGGAACACCCCCAGGTGGCAAGAATAGTTTCTTCAAGTCCTCCACAGTTTTCCCTTCCCCCAGCAACCATTTAGCAAATTTCTCCTCAAAAGTTTCAGATAGTGGTGGGGGCTCATTCCCCCCCGGGTCTTTACTGTCCTTAGTTATCGCTCTCCAAGCAGTGAGGGCTCCCTCTGGGGTAATGGTCTGTGGCACTTTGGAGCTATCTATGGGATCCTTAAACTCTGCTAAGGCCAGGAAAGTGTGGGTGAGCAGATTAGCATGCTGACCCACCACCACAGGGTTTTGTAAACCTTCCACCTTGGAAAGTACTCCCTGTACAGTGTCCATATTGATACCCAGGGGGATGTCCAGGATAAGCATAGCATTTTGGGGGTCGATCTCCTCCCCAGTACACCACTCCAGCAGCCGTGCACAGCCACTTTTGTCGGGTACCCATTTTTTCTTAACAGTGGTTCGTAAATATGGCCACTAGAGGACACACAATCCCAGCGTGAGCCTCCAAGATGTAACCCTAGATGGCGCTATCCCAGGGCTACTACCCTGCCTGATTTGCCACTAACAGGTTGAGGGGCCTGGATCTGATGGCAGGTGCCTCCACCCAGAGGTCAGGGTTTGCAATAGTTAAACTAACTTGGTCACAGCCCTCTGGGACACTGCAACCCCCCTTTCTTCCCACTAGTGGTCCACACAGTATATCAGAATTACCTTCACAGTATACACTTACCCCCAGGACTGGTTCCGGCACTGGGACCCCCTGTAAAATAAGAAGATACAGTGCAACAATCACAGTACAAAACTTTAACATAGACAAATACCTCAGGCAGTATAACTTTGCTGAAACAAGCAGCTCTGATTTATTTAGGGGGATATAACAAGGACAGGGGGAAATCAGGTTAATTAGATTATCACTTTACTCATCTACCTATGGCTCTGTGCACAGGCCTATCCCTACCAGTTACTGTCCCTGGGTACCCCCAAGCCCAGTGGCTAGTCCAAACCATGGCAGCTGGTAGGGCCCTTTCACATAGAGAAAAGAAAATTAGTTAAACAGTCAGCAGTACAGTAATTCTATTTGGATTCAATGTGGCAATTCAACAGGAGCGTCCCTGAATTAGTACTCCGACCTCCAAACAAGATAGGGTCCTTCAACATCAGCAGGGCTACTCTTGAGCTCCACGAGACTCCTCACACATTTATATGACAAACTGCAACAGGCAAAAGTCCTTTAATGGCAGCAAGATTCACTTGAGCTACACAAGCCTCCTCACACATTTATATGGTAAACAGTAACAGGCAAAAGTCCTTTAATGGCAGCAGGATTCACTTGAGCTACACAAGCCTCCTCACACATTTATATGGTAAAAAGAAAGTACTATACCAGGCAGGTTGCTTGTCTATCCCGATCGCAATTACTGCACAATACTCGGGAGAACACACAGCAGATTCAGTTCCTGACAGACCGAGCGCAATTCAGCAATTTCTCCAGTCTTCTACAGGGTGAGCCTGGTTTCTACTCTTCAGATATCCTTTGATTCTCTTCATAGGACGGATTCAGTCCTAACAAGCAGTTACACAAGCTGCAGACGAACCGGGGGCCTTACACCGCTTCCGACTAAAACTGCACACCGAAAAGCACAGGCTCCTTCCTCTTCACTGCCAAAGCTCAACTGAAACTCCAGTAGACAAAACCGGCACTTCCTTTGAGTTCCTCCCAGTTCTTGGCTGGATTGGCTGTCACTACAATAGACTGCCCTGTTGTTCCAAAAAAGGCTTAAGTCAAACTACATCTCCCAGAGTCACTGCCCATACAATCCTCTTATGGCTGGCTCAGATTACGAGTCCAAGTTCTGATTCGCCCAAGGCACCATTTTAGAGCTACCTTAACCCACACGATTGGTCCAGTTCAGCAGTTCAAAACTAGAATGGAGAACTAGGCAAACACAGTTCTGACTGCAAAGAAAGCAGGTTAGACAAACTGTATTTTCATTATTACTCTAAATGATTTCTGGCAAACAGTTACATCTTTCAAATAGGTTCCTTTGCACTCCTAGTGACTGCAAAAATGGAGTGAATTGTCAGCAGCTCAAGTGGTACTCAAGCAGAGAAGCACACAGTCCCCCCCATACAAACTAATTATGTCTGCAAGCAGACAGCTCTTAAAGAGACAGTACCAGAGGCTCTAAAAACACTCACTGATAAATGGCTTAAACGCCAAACACCATTCAGGCTTGGAGCATTCAAGCAAGCTCCTGGAAGTCTTTTGGGAACCCCCATTTGCAGGGGGGTTACATGAGTAAACCTGAGTAAATCTCAGATGATGGAAAGTGGTGGAGGAAGCACAGGGTAGGGGTAGTGTACAGATCACTAGATCAAATGGTGGAGATGGATGAAGAACTGGAGAAGGAGATAAAAAAAGAGGCAGAATTTGAGAAGCAGTGTTAATGGAAAACTTTACTATCCAGTCATAGAATGAGGGACACATGTGACTAGGAGTAAGAAGGGGTAAAGATTTGTGGATGTCACTCAGGACTGCTTCCTCACACAATGGGTGAGTGAGGCTACTGTATAAGGAGGAGTCATTACTAAATCTGGTGATGTCTATTCAGGACATTATTAGGGACATTAAAGTGGAAATCCCAATTGGCCAGAGTGACCATTACTCAATGAAATTCAGCATGAAGTGGGAGGTCACAGCAAATGACCACTGTCACATGGGTGCTGGACTTCAGGAAAATGGGTTTAAAAAAAGTGGGGGAGAAATGCAAAAAAGACTTAGGAGCTTTCAGAAAATCAAAGGGTTGAGGGAAGTAGGCAGCAATAAATGGGACTTTTACAGAGGCCACCAAAGGCTGTGTCAGGACCACTCAAATATCCAAAAATATAGGAAACCAATTTGGTTAGATGGGCAGGTAAGGTAGGCTGTTAGGGACAAAAAGGGTATGTTTATGCCATCCTGCTGGTGCAGTGCTACAGCTACTGGTTGTGATAACAGCAAACCAGGTTTGGGAACAAGCCTAGGTCATCGGAGGGCTGGCTGGGGAGGGGGAGGATTGATTGCCCTAGGGATACTCTCCTCCTCTGGGGAGGGAGGGAGGGTTGCTACTCCTGCTGCAATACCACCACCTGGGTGACCACAGGTAGTGGTGCAAGTGGGGATGCCTAGAGGAAGGGGAGGACGTCAGCTGGGGTCCAGAGTGGCAGCACATTTCTGCATGTGCATGTCTCCTTGGACCTCCTAATACACTGCTGTCCTCAGGGAGTGGGAGAAAATGGAAAATGGACCCCACATCCACACCTGGCAATGGGCCCTTGTGCCAAGCCTTTGGAGTGACCATGGTGAAATGGAAAGGACCACCTGACACAATTTGTGTAGAGAGAGAGAGGAGTTGGGGCTCCCTCCTTCCCTGTCTGGGGGGCAAACCATGGCAGGGTAGGAACTGGTCCTTCAAGGTGCACTCAGGAGTAAGGCGGAGCCACATGGACACCTTGGGAGACCCAGAGAGATTGGCAAGGATGTGGCACTAGTAGGGGCGTTAAACAGAAAATTAACAAAAAAAGGGTATGTTTAGGACTTACAAGTAGGAACAGAGTGAGACGAATAGAGAGCAGTATAAGGAGAAGCCAGGTATAAGTAAAAACTCACCAGGGAGGTAAAGGCAAGGGCAGACCTAACACAAGCAGAAAGGGTCAAGAATGACAAACCCTTCCTCATATATCTTAGTGAAAGGAAAAAGACAAGGGAAAACATAAAAAAGGATAAGAAAGTATGGGGTGGGTTCAGGGGAGCATGTGGAGAAGGCAGATATTTTAAGGGAATACTTCCGTTTGGTGTTCCTGGTTGAGGAGGCAGGCTCGTTCCCAGACAGCAGGAGACAATTCAAGGGTAACGCTAATGAAAGATTTGAGGTGGAATAGATTTTAAGGGAACAGGTTAGTAAATAGTGGAACTGGGAATCTGAAAAAAAATTAAATCACCAGGGCCAGAAGGGGTTCTCCCTAGGGTCCTGAAAGAACAAGGCAGGTGCTAATAAAGCCACTGGTAGTCCTTTATGGAGAATAAGAGGCAACAGATATAGTGTTGGAGAACTGGAGGTTGAGAAATTTGGTTTCCTTACACAAAGTGGTTGACCGGGAGCATCCATTAAACTTCAGGCCAGTGAGCCTGCAATCAATAGTAGGGAAACTTCTGAAGAAAGTTATTAAGAAAGGAATAGTTGCATTCTTAGAAGAAAAAGACTTAAGGGTTGGGAACCAGCAGGGTTCACCAGGGGCTGGCCATGCCAGTGTAACCCCCCCTACAAATGGGGGTTCCCGAAAGTCTTCCTTGGGTGTGCCTAAATGCCCACTGCCAGGCTGGTGTTCTCTGTCTTAACCATTTAAAAGCTATTGCATGTGAGTGCCTTTATAGCCTCTGTGTTCTGTCTCTTTAAAAGCTGCCTATATCGCAGTGTATAATTAATCTGAGTGGGGGCTGAGTGTTTCTAAGCTGAGTCCCACCTGGGCTGCCAGATAATTGCTCTTTTCTGCCATCACTAATTGCACAGAGGAAGCCCTGTTAGAAGCTGTAATTATTTGCTGATTATCTATTATAATAGTAATGATATCTTAGTTTGTCTAATCTGCCTTCTTTGCAGCATGGACATTTCTGTGAATCATCACCATCTTGGTTCTTGACTGGCTAGTTTGGACCAATCAGTACCTCTGGGGGTCTTAAAATGGAGTCTGTCCCCAGGGATCTTGTGGGAGTGAATTTCTGCAGGAATTGTAGTTTTTCCACTTTGGCATCTAAATGTACCTGGAGTGGGAGCCCTTGCTGTGACAGACAGATGAATCAACAAATCAAACCTTTTGGATCTCTGGGAAAGTCCCAAGCTGCCTGCTGCAGAGTCATTCTGAGTCTGGAGTTGAGAGAATGAACAGTGTGAAATATTTGAGCAGCTGCTCCTGCGTAGTCACTCGGAAAACTGGTGGAAAGGCTGAGTTTGGCCTGTCTGCCTGTTGTCCCATAAAAGGGATCTTTAGAAAGTGCTTAAATAACTGGACTGTATCTGAACCAAATGTGACAAAAGCCACCGAATTGTGATTGTGCCATTGCCTGAAGAAGACCGAAGATTTGCTGTATGCGATCGGCCTGTCAGAACATCTGAAATCACCACAGAGATCACAGTTTTGCTCAGGAAAGCTAAAATTGCAACTGGACTGTCATCCTACCTGTGGTATAGTGCTTTGTCTTACTATAAGTGTGCTGAATGCTGTTAGTGGGTTGTGATTTGGTTTCCCACTTCCTGCTTGTGTCATGCTTGCTGGAAGCTGAATCCAGCATTTACCAGACTGAATCTGAACTGTTCACCCAGCCTGGGCCCTGCCACCTTGGCCCAGCCAGCTACTCCAGGCACAGAGATCAGCATCGATGAGAGACTCATCCCGGGATCAGCCCCCTGCTCAACCATCTCGAACAGGAATGAAACCTCGGTGATTCGTGTGGGCCCTGCTTCTCCTGGCATACCAGCTTGTCAACATGCAGTCTCCATCTCTTCCCCTTTGCCTCGTATTGGGTAACATGAGTAAACCCCGGTGTAGCTCCCTGCAACATCAGCTAAATCAAAAGTGTTGTCTTCTGATTCCTTTGTTGTTTCCTTGTCACGAACTGAGCCTCCAGGCTCCAGATTACAAATTGTGTGTGGTTTTGCATGTTTCTTCTTTCCATCACAGGGCCCCGACCAGCTGCAATGCCAGCCTACCCCGGGCAACGAATTAGGCTAGCCCACCTTTGTTCCAACTGGGTACCCATAGTATGTGACTGTGAAGGGGCTCCAAAGGGAAGCATTACAAACATCATGGGGAAACCACAAGTCTTTTTGGAATAATCCAAAAGATGTAACAGGGAAAGTCAAAAAAGAGGCTCCACAAATGCTCAACATCAATGGTGCCCCTACCCTTGACCCCTTGACTATTGCCAACACATTTAACAAAGCATTTACTGACCTTAACAGTGTACTTCCGACAAATTTTTTTGAAGAAACCAACCCAAGCTCAAGCCAAAGCCTAGGTCCCACTCAAACATCTCCCCACCTTCTATTTCAAATCTGTCAACTACAACCAAGCAAGAAAGTACATTCGTAAGGTACTTGTAAAATCCAGGGAAAGCGGTGACACACTCAACCTCAAATTTATTTCCCTTGCACTTGATGAAATTCTAGCTCCCATTACTAAACTGCTGAACTTATCCCTGCAGCTGGCTCAATTCCCTGAAGCTTGGAAGTCAGCCCTGGTAACTCCGGTGCACAAAAGCAGTGACCGGGCACTGCATGCCAATTACAGACCTATTTCTATACTTCCACCACTGTCAAAAGCACTGAAGCGCATAGTCTCAGACCAGCTGGTTGAATACCTTAATAAATACAACATCCAGTGTATTTACATGGATTTTGGAAAGGGCACAGTACCTCCACAGCTCTTCTAGAGTTCACCAGCTGCATTCACAGTTCACTGGACCAGGGTAACCTTGTTGGCATGGCCTTTATTGATCTTGCAAAGGCCTTTGACATGGTCAGTCACTCCCTACTACTTCAACAACTCACCTCGATAGGTCTTTCTAACCCCGCTACTAACTGGTTCAAAAGCTATCTAGCTGATCGTTACCAACAGGTAAAGATTGGAAACATCACATCTGGGCCCCTGCCAGTTCATTGTGGGGTCCCCCCAGGGGTCAATTCTAGGACCCCTCCTTTTCAGCATCTTTCTAAATGGCCTACCTCGATCGTGTGACCAACGGATACTTCTCTATGCAGATGATGCTGTTATTTTTACTTCTCAACATGACCCTCACACCCTAAACTATCAGCTACAACATGCTTTTAAACAAACTGAAGACTGGTTCAGAGCCCACAAGATGGTTCTGAACTATAAAAAGACAAAAGTAATGCTTTTTAGCTGTGCTAGAAGCAAACACAAAGCAGCATCCCTTAACATCACCAACTGTGCAGGGGTTTCACTTGAACAAGTGGAGCAATTCAAATATCTGGGGGGTTACGCATGACTGTTCCCTCTCCTATGCAGAACACATTGAGAATGTGGCCAAAACAGTCAACATAAGAATTGGGCTCCTGCACAGGCACAAGAAATGCCAAACACCTGAAGCACTCCAAACCGTAATCCATAGCACAGTTGTCTAAGTCATTGACTATGGATTGGTCATATACAGCTCAGCCACTCCGACCTCACTATGTAGGATAGCAGTAGCCCTAAACAAAGCCTGCAGACTGCTCACCAATTCCCCCCGACTAACGCACACATGTGACCTTTATGAGCAAGCCGGTGACTACAACTTGAAAACAGGATACAATACCAAACCTGCCTCTTAGCTCATTGCCTCCACAGGAGCTCTCTGAAGTTGCACCATTTGTCTCCTGTATACTGTTAACAGTAAATCTTGGGCCTTTCTAAGCAAAATCAAGCTATAGTCAGCATACCAAAAGCAAATCCTAATAGCTCAAGAACCGTAAGTGCTAGACATAAAGTATGAGTGGCAAAGTTATTCAGCACAAAATTACCTTTCCAATGGTGGTATGCAAATAATAATATGTCATTTTTTTTATGCTTGTTGAAACAGCAAAAAAAATATGTTTTTCACTAAAACAGGCAATATAAGCCATACACACCATACCATAAACAAATGAAAATAACTCCTAAAGTATACATGATATACACAAAATATCAGTGACAAAGTTGTTCAGCATAAAATTACCTTTCCAACGGTGCTATGCAGTCAAATATATATTATATTCTGTTACACTATATATTAAAATATACAAGTGACTTCTCCAGAAGTTGCAAGAGCACACTGAGAGTCAGTAGCCGACTTCTGCAGACGTCCTCAAGACACACCAGTGTATTTTACTGATGACTACAGGCGTCTGCTAGGAGACAATGAGTTAGCTAAAAAATCACTACTCGGACTTCAACCTCCTGGAGTCACAAACCTATTAAGCTTATTCACAGACCCACACCACACCAGGAACTCTGACCATCAGGTTCTCACCATCCCTCGCTTCAGAACCTCCCAAGGGCAGAGGTCATATGCCTACCGGGCACCACTTTGGCTCAATAACCTTGGCACTGAACATAATGCCACACAGAGATTGTGGCTTTTCAAGACCAAGCTAAGACAACACCTACTGAAGAAAAGCTCCTGTGACTGTACTTTCTAATTACTCCACACACACACTTCTGACCCCGGTCTTATTCACCTTTCAGGTTATTACTATCTCCTCGCTACTCCTACTTTGTCCTTCTACCCTGAATTGTCCCCATTTTTGCCCTGCAATACCCTCCACTCTCCTCTCCCACCTCCCCCTAAATAGTCATCATGTCCCCCAACTCAGTGCCCCCTACTCTCCTTTCTAGATAGCTGCTTACTGTCTTTTACCTGACAATGCCACCAAGTCTGCTACTGTTACCTGAATTATCCTAGTGTTAAAACCATCTCTGTTTCCTATTTACAATGTATTTTTGTCTATGTTTACTCACCTAGCTAGCTACTCCTAAACCCACAATGTATGTATACCCACCTTTTACGACGTGGAACCTTTGTAAATGAGCGGTCTCCCACTCAAAGGTATCGTAATCCAAGACTGAATAAATAAATAAATAAATAAAATAAAGTGAATGCATGATTGCCTGACTGAATCAATGGAACTAATCAGCCAAATTACACCCCTCCCATGTTCATTCCCCCTGAATAAATCAGATCTAATTCTTTTTGCATTTAACCTGACTATGATTCTATTTTGTACCAGAAGCACTGTACTGTTGTTACCTGCTGTGTCTAACCTTATTTTGCAGGGGGTCTCCAGGGTCGGACTGGTGGAACCAGCCCTGGTGGTAAATGCGAACAGAGTGGGGATTTGTATGCTGATTAGGGGCTATTGTACCTATGTATGCTGTTCATTGTTTAGGCCACTAGAAGGGGAAAGGTTGGGTCACTGTGTCCCAGAGGGCTGTACCCAGGTTAGCTACTCTACCACTAACCCTGTCCTCTGGGTGGAGGCACCCATTTTCAGTACCCATGCCACTTAACCTGCAACTAGTCAAGCAGGCAGGGGTAGTGGCCCTTGGGATAGCACCACCTAGGGGTTACATCTTGGAGGCACCACTGGGATTAGTGCCATCTAGTGGTCAGAAGTGGGTACTACAACCCCACACTTAGAAATTATAACAAAATGGAGGGTCTTGCTATGCCTAAGCTTAAGATTTCCCCCTATAAGCTGTTAGTGCACCGTATGATGGGGTGGCATGAAGCTGAGGGAGTAGACCCCCAACAGGCCCTTCTGTTAATGGATGTCCCATTAGTGACCACTAATACAGTAATCGTAGAGACTGTTGAGCAAGTTGTTTGGGGAAGGTTAAGGTGAAGGGGAGGGATTTGGACCTGTCCTCTCCTGCAGCCTCCCCATAGACCCAGAGAGGGTACCCCCTGTCATTTTGCCTGAAGGGTCCCAGAAGCGGTGGAGGGTCATTCATCTACACAGTGATCCGGCTACTCCTGGAGAGTCCCCCAGAATAGAGAGGTTCAAAGGTAAGATGCTCAAATTGTTAGCCTCTGAGGGGGTGATCTGCCAAAGAGTTAGTAAAGAGGCTAGATCTTTCTGAAGATACCACTCCCTTGCAGTCTCCTATAGTGTCTCCTGCCACTCCTAGGGCTTCCCCTATGGTCACCTCCCCCACAGTGATACCATCTGTACACCTGGACTCTTACCGTAGACTTAGACTCTTCTCAGGCATGGACCTAGTGCCCATAGGGTAGGACGACCTAGAAATGTGGATGGACTATGCCATCCCCCCGGTCCAGGAGTGTCAGTGCTCAGAGGGGGAGAAAAGGAAGAGGCTCATGGAGAGCTTGAAGGGCCCTGCCCTGGAGGCCATTCTCCCATCTATCAGCCCCAAGGCCACTGCTGCCGAATGCCTCTGTGCTTTGGAGGGGGTCTTTGGTGGCACCGAGTTGGGGGATGATTTGATGTGGAAATTTAAATCTGCAAAACAATGGAAGAATGAGATATTGTCTATGTTAGTTACCAGAATCGAGAGGGCTCTGCAGAGGGCCCACAGGAAAGGAGCGGTGTCTGCTAGTGAACTAAATCAGGTAAGGTTAGAACATATCCTAAAATCAGCCAGGTACTCCAGTGTGATGATGCTGAAACTTAAATTGCAAGACAGAAAGACTAATCCTCCTGAATATTGTTACCTCATGAAAGAGATTCGTGAAGCAGAGAATGATGAAGAGGGATGAGAGCCCTATGCCGGGGTTGCCCATACCTGTTAGACCCCTGAAAGAAGTGATGAGACTGAATTGCAACAGATGAGGGAATTGATTAAAGAATTGACAGAGTTGAGAGTCAGTCAATAAGCTGCCAATGCGGCTAAAGATGCAAACTCCTGTCAGGCACCTCCCGAGTCAAAGAGCGAGGTCCCATCTGGAGGGGTGGAGGTGCACATCATCTTCTCTGAAACCCGGACTAAGGGTACCTTGCTGGAAGAAGTACAAGAACTGAGAGCCCTGGTGGGTGACCTTCCTCGGGCTATGCAAGTAACTGACTCTTGGGGAAACTCAGAAAGCAAGGGAAGCAAACCACAGATCATAGAAGGATCCTGGGACTTGCGTACCATGCCCAAGCAGGGGAGCAGCTCTCCTTTCCTTAGAGACTCCAAGGAGACCATTTTTTTGTTACCACTGTGGAGAAGACAGGCATACCAGGTTTCACTGCAGCTCGCCTGAGGAGCTGAGAAAGGTTACTACACAGCTGCTGGCATTAATTTGGCAAAATAATATAAGGCTTCAGACTGGGCCTACGAGAAGGAGTTGTTCTTTTAAGACAGCTATAAGGAACATGTCTCAGTCTTCGTCACCTGACTGATCCAAGGTAGTAGGCCTGTCAATGGAGACCACAGTAACAGTGAATGGTGTATCTGCAAGGCCCGTGCTTGACAGTGGATCCCAAGTGACCATAGTGTTTCAAGACTGATACCGAAAAGCACCTACCTGATGTGCCTCTGTAGCCCCTGGAAGGTTTGCACGTGTGCGGGTTGAGTGAAAAGTCCTATCCATATTCAGGGTATATCAGGATCTGGCTGTCATTCCCTGCTGCCATGGCTGAAGTGGATGAACAGGTTGAGACACTTGCCTTGGTGTGTCCCCCCAACGGACTGTATGATGGGGTTCCCCTGTTAATCAGGATAAACGCCAATATATTCGGGAGACTAGCACAGTTATGTCATGAGAAACAAGGACAATGGACTGGGTGGGCACAAAGAATTCCAGCATTGCTCAAAAGAGCTTATGATTTGCAACAGCAGCCTACTGAGGTGGACCGAGATGAGCCCATGGGGCTAGTGTGGAAGAAGGATCCCAACTCTCTGGTGTTAGCACCCAATGCTCAGTGTACCATTCATGGAGAGGTCCATCTCAGGAGAGATGTGAAGAATAAAATGATGTTAAATGCCCCTGGTGAAGGGAAGCTGCCTGAATGGTTGTTGGTCAAGCCCAGTATACTGCCTGCCCATGCCCGTGCCTATGCCTGCCGAGTGATGGTGCAAGTTAGAAATGTGTCAGATCGGGAAGTCCATGTGAACTGGGGATGTACGCTGGCTACAGTACACTGCACAAACACTGCAGTATTACCTAGTAACAAGTAGTCTGGCGAACAGGAGAAAGTGACCCCAGACTTATTTGACTTTGGTGATTCCCCTTTGTCTGCCGAGTGGAAGACCCGAATTGGCAGGAAACTTGCCCAGAGAAACCAAGTGTTCCCACTCAAAGAGTGGGACATGGGATGTGTCCATTGTGCCGAGCATAACATACACCTGCATGATGACCGACCATTTTGAGAGAAGTCCCGACGCCTTGACCCAGCTGACATAAACGATGTTAGGAGGCACCTACAGGAATGCTCGCTGCTGGCATTATTCAAGAATCAAGAAGCCCATATGCATCCCCCATCGTAGTGGTGTGCAAGAAGAATGGGTCTGAGAGGATGTGTGTGGATTATTGGACCCTAAACTGGTGGACCATCCTAGATCAGTACACCATGCCACACATACAGGATGCCCTGGACTGCCTGAACGGGGGTCAGTGGTTCTCAGTACTGGATCTCTGCAGCAGATATTATCAGATCCTGATGGACCTGGAGGACCATGAGAAAGCAGCCTTCATCTGTCCTTTGGGGTTCTATGAATTCCTGAGGATGCCACAGGGGATTTCTGGTGCCCCTGCCACCTTCAAGAGATTGATGGAACGTGCGATGGGAGACATGAACTTTCTGGAATGTTTAGTGTACTTGGATGATGTCATCATTTTTGGAAGCACGCTAGAGGAACATGAGACTAGACTGTTCAAAGTCCTCAATCATTTGGAAGAATTCAGCCTCAAGTTATCCATAGACAGGTGGTAGTTTTTTTGAACATCTGTGAAATATGTGGGACACATAGTGTCAGCCGAGGGGATACAGACGGACCCCAGTAAAGTGAGGTAAAAGTAAAGTTATAACCTGAATCAATGTATAATGTTGATAGTATGTTAATCATAGTGGAATCAGTATCATGTGTATGAAACACGTGTAAGTATTGTCACTATAGATATAGTATTGTGAAGTGTAGTGAAAATGTATAGTAATGTGGTAAGTTGCATTTACTGATGCCTCAGATATTTTTTGTATAGTATTCAAATGTCACGTAATCTTGTATAGTATAGACTTGACACAGATGCCAAGTTTTTCCAGGCAGGGAAAGGTGTAACCCCCCTACAAATGGGGGTTCCCAAAAGTCTTCCTTGGGTGTGCCTAAATGCCCACTGCCAGGCTGGTGTCCTATGTCTTAACTGTTTAAAAGCTATTGCATGTCAGTGCCTTTATAGCTTCTGTGTTCTGTCTCTTTAAGATCTGCCTATATCACAGTGTATAATTACTCTGAGTGGGGGCTGAGTGTTTCTAAGCTCGAGTCCCACCTGGGCTACCATATAATTGCTCCGTTCTGCCATTGCTAATTGAGCAAAGGGAGCCCTGTTAGAAGCTGTACTTATTTGCTGATTATTATAATAGTAATGATATCCTAGTTTGTCTAACCTGCCTGCTTTGCAGCATGGACATTTCTGTGAATCATCATCATCTTGGTTCTGGACTGCCTAGTTTGGACCAATCAGTACCTTTGGGGGCCCTAAAATAGAGTCTGTCCCCAGGGGTCTTGTGGGAGTGAATTTCTGTAGGAATTGTAGTTTTTCCACTTTGGCACCTAAATGGACCTGGAGTGGGAGCCCTTGCTGTGACAGACAGATGGATCAACGAATCAAACCTTTTGGATCTCTGGGAAAGTCCCAAGCTGCCTACTGCAGAGAGTCAGTCTGAGTTTGGAGTTGAGAGAATGAACAGCTCGAGATATTTGAGCAGCTGCTCCTGCGTAGTCGCATGGGAAACTGGTGGGAAGGTTAAGTTTGGCCTGTCTTCCGGCTGTCCCTCAAAAGGGATATTTAGAGAGTGCTTAAATAACTGGACTGTATCCAAACCAATTGTGACAAAAGCTACCAAATTGTGACTGTGCCGTTGCCTGAAGAAGACTGAAGATTTGCTGTAGGCAATCGGCCTGTCAGGATGTCTGAAATCACCACAGAGATCACGGTTTGGCTCAGGAAAGCTGATATTGCAACCGGACTGTCATCTGACCTGTGGTATTGTGTTTTGTCTTATGATAAGTGTGCTGAATGCTGTTAGTGGGTTGTGATTTGATTCCCCACTGCCTGCTTGTGTCATGCCTGCTGGAAGCTGAATCCAGTGTTTACCGGACTAAATGCAAACTGTTCACCCAGACTGGACCCTGCCACCTTGGCCCAGCCAGCTACTCCAGGCACAGAGATCACCATCGACGAGAACCTCACCCAGGGATCACCTTCTGCTCAACCATCTTGAACAGGAATGACACCTCGGTGATTTGTGTGGGCCCTGCTTCTCCTGGCATACCAGCTTGTTAACCTGCAGTCTCCATCTCTTCCCCCCCTGTGTCTCGTATTGGGTAGCATGAGTAAACCCCAGGGTAGCTCCCTGCAACATCAGCTAAATCAAAAGTGTTGTCTTCTGATTCCTTTGTGTTTCCTTGTTACAAACTGAGCCTCCAGGCTCCAGATTACAAATTGTGTGTGATTGTGCATGTTTCTTCTTTCCATCACAGGGCCCTGACAAGCTGCAACACCAGCCCACCATGGGCAAGAAATTAGGCTAGCCCACCTTTGTTCCAACTGGGTACCCAGAGTGTGTGACTGTGAAGGGGACTCTAAAGTGCATGCATGATTGCCTGATTGAATCAGTTACGGAACTAGTCAGCCAAATTATGCCCCACCCTTGTTCATTCCCCCAGAATAAATCAGATCTAATTCTTTTTGCATTTAACCTGACTGTGGTTCCATTTTGTACCAGAAGCACTGTACTGTTGTTAACTGCTGTGTCTAACTTTATTTTACAGGGGCTCTCCAGGGCAGACTGGTGGAACCAGCACTGGTGGTAAGTGCAAACAGTGTGGGGATTTGCCTGCTGATTAGGAGCTATTGTACCTGTGTATGCTGTTCATTGTTTAGGCCACTAGAAGGGAAAGATGGGGATCACAGTGTCCCGGAGGGCTGTACTCAGGTCAGCTACGCTGCCACTAACCCTGTCCTCCAGGTGGAGACACCCGTTTTCAGTACCCAGGCCCGTTAACCTGCAACTAGTCATGCAGGCAGGGGTAGTAGCCCTTGGGATAGTGCCACCTAGGGGTTATGCCAGACTAACAACAAAGACTTCTTGGGCTTCAAGCAAGGCTTGAAAATCCTTTTGTTATTGTGCATGTTTTTTTGTGCATTTTAAGAATATTAAAATTACATTTAGTGTGCAAGTCAGCTGTGATGAGATCTATTTCCTTTTGAATTTACCCCCAAAACCTCCATACTCATAATACTTTGCACTGAGTTTTAAGCTTTAAAATGAATACAACGGGCTTGGAGAGATCTGCAAAAAACAAACAAATTAGAAATTATCTGTATTTTTGTATTGTTTATGCATCCTACACTGCACATCTCTCAAACTGGCTCACTATTATGCTGCTTTGCAGTTGTTACTTCTTTTTCTATATGCATTTTGTCTGTCTGTTTGCCCCTGTCTGCCCTCTTCTGTCCATTCCCCCCAACCCCCAGGTATGTTACTTCTGACTGTAATGGGTGTTATATACTGTAACTACTGTACACACTGGTCTGTAGTGAATTGTCCATTTTGTTAAAGGAATAAGTGCATTGTGTACACCACTGTCTTGGGCCTCTGGGGCTAGCAGTGATTAAACAAGCTTCCTGCTATATATGGCTCTTTGCTTTGCTGTTGCAGAACAAAAAGCTGTCTGTCATTCATTGAGGTCCTCTGGAGTGGAGAAATTGAAAGTCATATTTAGTGCTTAGTGATCACGTGATCAGACAATTTTACTATACAGTGCAAGCAAGTGCAAGAGTGCTTTCATTCATCAGAAGGCAGCTGGTCATGGAGGAAGGCAGGTAGTGCCAAATGTTTTGTAACTTAGAATTGAGTGCTGGTGGTGGAGGGTGGGAGCAGGGTGCTGAAAGTGTGTGATTGGGTAGGGCAGGAGATTAAGGCATTATTTATTTGTAGTGCAACCAAGTGCTTTTCACATGTGTAAAGAATTTTGCCTGGCCATGGAGGTGGGTGAGTTGTGCAGGTCACTCATCATGGGATTTATTTAACAGTTAATTATTTTATAAAGCCAATTGTGGGTGGGAAGAAGAGTGAGCTTGGACTGCTGATAGAGGGTGGGGTACAAGGGGTTGCATGTAACTGTTTTTGGACTGGGGAGGAGGGTGGGGTTTATTTTATGAGTACTGAATAACCAAATATTTGACTGCTGAATGCCGAATATTCAGCAGAATATTTGGGAAAAGGTATTCACATACCCCTATTTGTCAGTTATGTCCCATTTTTCTTGATCAGATATTTTTATGTTCCAGATTTATTTTGCAATTAACTTGTCATCATTGATAATATCAAATAAGAGAAGTAGCTCCCCCCATACATCTTCTCTCAAGACTGTGAAGCATTAGTTTGACCAGTCCATCCTGGTAAGAGAGTGCCCTCACGTCATCTTGGCTCGTTTCTGTACCTGTACCACCACTGCTACATCTCTCCTATAATAAGGGGCCCAGTTCTGGGAACCATAACCCAAAAGGGAGCAGACATTCTATAAAGAAGCATAATTACCTCTGCTCGCCTACTGATTAAATTCTGCGCTGTCAGTCTCAGAACCTACATTGCCTTGTTACTTTCCAATTTTCATTGTTTGGCCAGTTTTAAATCGGTGGTAAAAAAACACTAAGATCTCTCTTCTCATATAGAATAGTGGATGGGTGACCATCCACAACAAGAGACAACAAGGCATTATGGGAACATGTGTGATTTTGTATTTCTTTGAAACTTGGCTTCCCGGCCAATGCCCTTTGGGGGTAACCATTGCCTCAGTGCTTGCACACAGAGGTTCTTTGTCTATTAACTTGTTTTTTGTTTTAATTGGGTTCACCACAACTTAACCCAGATAGACCATCTTAGGGTAGCTGGTTCATTCCACTGAGGTGTCAAACAGATGAGGCATACTGATGAGTCCTGGTAGGATGAAACACTTGTCTGTCTTCTGTTGGCACCCATAGCAAACTGTGTGAGAGGCCTTTCGGTACCATGCATTTTTGCTTAAAGTTGAACCAGCATAATATTCTGTGGTGATTTGCATATGCAGTCCATGAAGCTTTGCAATATGGGGGCATGTGTGATTTTGTATTTCTCATTCACAACAAGGCTGTGTTTCCATCGAGGGTGTTGATGACATCACAGAGACCTTGAGACCGAAACTCGAGAGGTTTCCATGATGTCGTCAACAACTGAGATGGAAACACAGCCTTAGTTATGGATGGTCATCCATCCACTATTTTTTACAGTATATGTTTGCTGAAAATGTATTTTTTGTATTTAATTTTTTTTTCAGTTGCTGATTACCCTCTGACTTCTGTGTTACCTGGTCCTGCTGCCACTAGCCACTCCTGCTCACTCCGGCTTCTATCTGCTCCCATTTCTGTTAGGTTTCTGTTTCTGGCACCGGCACTGTTTGTTTTTAAAATGAAATAAAAAAAGTAATTCCCATTGTGGGACACAGAGCCATGTGTGGCTTTTTGTGTCAAAACAAGGAGGATCCATTGACCGGTGCACGCTATATCGCGCCACCGTGTCCCTGCTACTTTTTGCCCTTAAAGCCACTTGAGTGAGCCAATCAGGTGGCAGGTAAAGTCTGAAAAGTTGTTGTACTATTGATGTGACATCAGAGCGATAGTATAACTTTTCTGAACTTTTAGCTGCCCAACAACAAGAATTTGAAACCACTGTTTTCACGCCGCCCATCGGGCGCAGTGGTTGGATTTTTGCTGACGATGCTGGCGACCCGAGTTCGGGAATGGACCTGGGTTGCTAGAGGGCCGGCCGGGGGGGGAGATGGATGGAGCGTCCTCTGGACTGCTCTCCATCTCTGAGGGGAGTGGGGACAAATGTCCGGTGCACTACGGACCCCTGGCGGAGGCCAAGGGCTCCACTGCAGCGGCATCTGGATGTTAGGAGGGGGTGGGGTGGACATGGGATGTCATTGCATGTCCCCACCTCCGAGGAAAAATAACGTCCTTTCGGGGACAGAAAAAATCCCCAGCCAAGTGCCTCTGTGATGCCCTCCTCACTGCCTTCAATGTGCTCCCAGGCTGGCTCCACTGACCCAAACTGATGCTCACAACACCAGTAAGTGCCGCGACCCCACCCTGGGGGGGTAAGCCAAGGGGCATGGGGGAAGCGCAACTCATGTGGGTGCAGGAGGCGGTGGGGGCCGTGACCAGGGCTGAGTTTGGCGGTAGGCTGGAACAAAAAGTACAATAAATAAAACAAAAAAAAAGAAAACCACTGTTTTCTGAGTACAATAAGCCCTAACCATATACTATGGTGATGTTACTTGTTTTGTGTCAAAATAACATGTACTCTTGTTACTAGTTGTTTTTCCATAGATATGGCATGGCACATTTTTCCAGCTTAAACCTCATTTCTCACCTATCTGCCCAATCCCCAGGCTAGTTAGATTTTCCTGAATAATCTCCTGCAGTTCAGTTTTGGCTGTTATTCTGCCTTTCATGGTATTGTCTATAACTTTGAAAATCTGGTTTATGATATCCTGATAAATATTCAAGGTCCCTGGAATCTTGCAGTCCTATGATGGTAGATTTTTCCTCAGAATTTACATTATGCTGCACAACATATGTGGTGCTCCATAATTCATTGCTCATGGTGATTTTTTCAATAAAATGTACCTTTTTTTTCATGTTGCCTGGCTCCCTTCTCCTCCATGGTTGTCTTGAAGCCTAATCTGTATGCTCAGCATGTGATGTCATCTATGACATCACATTTTAGCCAAGAACAGGACAGTATTCTGCAACAGATATGGATAATTCATGCAGCAGGAATTAGCAAATGCCACTGCACAAGCCTAGTAACCTTATCACAGAAATCAGGACTGAAGTGTGACAGAACTAGGGAATCTATGTTATTCTGAAATGTACATACTGAATAGTGACAGACCAAGGACCAAGTCATGTGGCACACAACTGCTCACATTAATTTTCTGATCTGTTCCTTTTATAAGCATTCTCTGCCTTCTATCCTTGAGCCAGCTATAAACCCATTTCATCTAGGGCTAACACTTCTTATGCAAAACAGAACTGTAACATACAATGGGTCAAGTTTTTAAAGGATACTTTATTAAAAATAGACAAAGTTTATCTTTGGTTTTGTGAAGAAAAAGGGATAATAATATCAAAGGATTATTATACAGTTATTAAAGGTAGGCCTCTGGATATATATATATATAAGCAAATCACACTTGCTAAACTAAATGAAAGTAGATTCTGTACAGTATATAAACAACTCTAGAGGGAAGTAAAAATGGAGGAATATATTAAAATACTAAAACAACCAAAACTAAGGGCCATAATTACTATGTAAAGGATGGAACCTTTCCGAATAAAATCATGCAGAAAAGACGTAACTAGAATATGCCAGTTGCCAGCCAATCAGATAACTATGTAAATAGTTGTCACTCAGAAAATATTGCCCTTGTAGTTTTAATATGCCCAAAATATGATAACTTAAGAAATAAATGGTTAGTGGTATTTTACAAAAAGGATACAGTACTAAAGATGAAATAATAATATTTCAATTTAATAATTCCAATAAAGATATTCTTTTCAGAGTGGACTTCTTTCTTAGAGATGTATTAAAGCAAAGGAGGATGGAAGAATACCAAAAACAAACAGATTTTCTGTACTGTAAAAAATAAGAAAAAAAGATGTGCTGCTGTGTTTACCTCATTATAATATACTGCCTATGAGAAATGTTTCCGGATTGGCTTAGTAGCACCAGTATAGTTAGGATTGATCAAGGACATCAATGTCAAACCCCTAAATTTGCAGCTTAACAGCATTGGCTGTGTTCAATGAAATTGCCCCAGATTTGGCATGTGTTGTCTTAGAGGCAAGGTCTCAATATGAGGAACGTTTTGTTATAGTAGCTTGTTCAGTTTTTGAGATACACATATGTCATTTTTACAATAATGTCTAAATTGTTGGTCTGCCACTAAGGACCCTTACCTTCTCTTCAGATCTGCCAGCCCATCTCTTGCTGGCCATATGAACGGAGATGGATACATAAAATAATGAACAAAGGTTGTTTATTCTTATACTTACTACTTGCTAGCAGAAACAAGCCATGAGATCGATCAAGTCTGCTTGAGTGTGCAGTTAGCACCCCACTTGCAGCTGCCCCTCCCCCCTTGACCCGCCCACACAGATGAGTGCCAAATGACCTTGAACCAGATTAAGTTATTGGTGGTATTTCCAGTGAATGGGGGAAATTTATCCAGGACACCGGGAAATTTCCCTACTGTGCTGTAGGGGAACCCTTGTCGGTCATATCCAAGATGGCCGACGTCCAAGATGATGGTGTGGATTGAGGAAGTGGGGAACCTGTCCTGTCCTGTGCTGAACCTGTGGCCCCAGCAGTCCTCAATCCTGATGTTTCTGATATTGACAGGCTGATTTTAGAGGAAGGCATTGTTGCTAATGTTTTGCATGGCAATTCTTCGGAAGGACAAATGACTACAGATGTACAGAATGTATATCTTATCTGTACTACCCTTCCAACGGACCATTTGTGATATATTTTTCAGCTACACAAGCCCTTTTTGACACAACGTGTACAAGATGATGTAACCAACCAAGAGGACATCTCTGATGCTACATTTTCTGCAACAGCCTCCCAGGCTGGTGCAAATGCATTGCATACAAAGATTTCATTACCTCCACAAAGCCAGTCATCCTTGCCTGCTTCCTTGCATCTCTGGGACACAACCCATCCTACTTGTTCATCTGAGTTTACCTGGACTCCTAAATTGACTCTCCAGGCTGCAGGCTGGCATAGTCTAGTTTAGACTCTAAATGAGGGAAATCTCTGGACTTCTCTGGGACCTGTCAGCATGACAGAAATTGTAGACTTTGCCTGAGGCTTGGATCCTACAGTTCCTTTGGTGGACAACGCTGCACAACACTCCGACAACCCTATAGACCATCTGCAGCACGCACTAACTCATTTGCCAATAGATTTCACTGATACTGGCCTATCAACACTTGTTTCACACCAATCCATGGGCCCCAACAGCATGCCATCACACTCAGACAGCTCTTCATTGGAGGATGATCCTGCTTCTGCTGCCCTTATTCCTAACCCAGCTGCTACTCATCTGGCTAATCCTACAGACTCTGGATTCAAGCTAAATGACTTATTTCAGGCAGTTGGCGAACCTGCACAGTATAGGAACACAGTTCACATGAAATATCTTGGGGACATTAACACTGCACCAACTAGGACAACTGTGTTGCATACAGTGTTAAAAGACTGTGTAGGGATTAGCTCTTCAGACTTGTTTGCCTTCATTCATGTATATGGGGAAGCAATATATGATGTTAGTTTCAAGAATGTATATACTTTAGCACTTTTGGACTGAATATGAGTTGGTCAAATCGTCTCCACTTTGTGCCTCTTTTTAACTTATCCCCCTCACTAATCCACTGGTTAAAGTTATCATGCTACTCTTTTGGAGTAAGGGGATAAGTATTGCAGATGTCCAATATTGGCTTAAGCAAAGATGTGATATCTTAGATGCTCCTCGCCCTATTTTGGATGAAGATTTGGTGTGGACCGGAGGTTGGAAGGTTAAAATACAACTCCAGCACACTGACAAGGGAATCTCACACTTGCCTGGCAGCTTCTATATTGGGAGAGACAGGGGGTTGTGTTTTTAACCGGGGCAGCCTCATGCATGCCACAAATGTGGTTCTAGGACACATTTGAGCTATACATGCAATAAAACCCCTTGGCACTCTTTGTCTGGCTTATGGCCATGTTAGTTTAGGATGCCCCACTCCCAAGAAATGTAACTTGTGTGATGAACAAGAGCACACATATCAACTCTGTCCCTGGGTGGATCATAACAGGTTAGACTGCCTCCCCCCCAGGATCAACTCACATTGATAACAGACTCCCAGGTTCAGGCCTTACAGAGAAGGGAAGATACTCCTCCAGATACAGGCCCCCCACTTTCAGAAACAACAGCTGAGGTTCCTGCTGGATCTACTATGCCTGTCCACCAGGGCCCTTCCTCCCCCTTACCGAACTCTGATCCTCAACTCCAAGGTACCCCTCCTTCTGTTGTCATGGATCACAGGATTACAGATGACCCCCCCAGTGGACACCACAAATCAGGAACCCATGCCCCCCCCACTGGTAGATGAAACATTTACCCCAGTCCCCAGCCCTAGGAAAAGTAAAGGTGAAAGGAAATCCACTGTTTAAACTCCTAGAAGCTCTGTTCTCACTAGAAACCGATTTTAGGCCTTAGTGAAGAAAAGGCAGTGGGGGGATACTGAGGAGGCAGATGCAGATTCTTACTTCTCTAGGGCATCATCTTCCAGAATGGACTATTCTTTGGACTCACAGCATGAGTTCTCTCACCCCGTAGGGAAGCAAAAAGGGTTATCACCTCACAGGTGATCTTGATGCATTTTGAGTTTATTTTTTTCTTTTTTCACCCATGGCTGTAGCTGTTAAGCTGCATTGTCTCACTTTAAATGTATGTAGCATAAAGTCCTTTCGGAAGCAGCTCACTACTTTTCAATTTCTTAAAGATTCACCCCATAACATATATTTTTTACAAGACACAAGGTTAAAAACACGACAGGAGATTAATCAGGTGACAAGAAAATGGATGATGTGGCCCTCATTCTGGACGTATGAGGATGACCTATGGTTTAGGAATTCTATTTTTAAGCTTTTCTTTTCACATTGCAAAGGTCCTGGCTATCTCTTCAGGATGGGCTATGCTAATTGATTGTACCTATAAAACTTTGGAACTTCAATTGCTTAATATATATCCCTCCCAGAGTATTGCGTTCCGATCTGCACTCTTTCAACTGGTCCAACCCTACCTATATACTTCCCAACAAAATTAATTTTGGAGGTGATTTTAACTGTGGTCTAACTCAAGCAGATAGAGGGGGAAATACACAAAAGACCTTTGGGGATATGGCCATGTTGAATAAAGTAATTCGCACAGTAGGACTTGCAGATGGGTACTGTACGGTGCACCAAACTGGAGCAAAAACCTATCACAGAGGGCCTTATGCCACTAGACTTGATTATATATTTACTTCTAAAATCATTCAGGTGGTGCATGCTGAGGTACACCTTTGCGAGACTTCAGAGCGTTTGGTTGTCTCTCTAGCTTGCACTCTGGTTGACAGCTCATTTTCATGTCGACACATTAAGTAGTACCCTGTTAACAGACCCTGATATTGCAGAAGTGTGTTTAGACTTTATGTGAGCAAGGGCTTCTATTTTAGATGTTTATAGCTCTCCACTTTCATGGTGGGAAGATATGAAACGAGACCTCAAGTTCTTTTTCCTCAGGACAGCACGACATAAAACCTCATCAGATTATCTCAAACATTCCCAGTTAAGACATGACTTATTGGCCCTTATTTCACAGTCTTATGAGACACGTACAGATCTCTCCCAGCAAATTACAACCCTTAAGGCAGAACTCAAAACCTGCCAATATAACAGAGCTCTGTCTTTAAAATTAGAAGCCCAATGTGGCACCAAGAGTACTAAACCCTCAGATATTTTCAAAAACTGCTCTGTTAGGGTTTTAGCCACACACACATTGACCACATTATAAATTCTGCCACCAACCAGATATGCACCTCCTTACCGCAGATACAGCAGCAAGTACAACTATATTTGGAAAACATATTTGGGTCAGCATCTTCTGCTGACACTGCCTCTACTTTTCTGAATAATGTTTATGTTCCTGATGTTGATCAGGTGCATCTTGACTCTCTTCTTGCCCCTATTTTAGTAGAAGAGATCAGATTAGCTATACAGCATCAAACAAAATGAACCTCCCCAGGGGTAGATGGTCTCACTGCTGAACTGTATCAGCACTATACAGATGTTTTTTCACTCCTATTAGCTGCAGTGTTTATTGATATTTTGGGATCCTGTTCATTACCCTGGCATTTTTCAGATGCTATCAT
This sequence comes from Neoceratodus forsteri, assembly GCA_016271365.2. Classification (NCBI taxonomy): domain Eukaryota; kingdom Metazoa; phylum Chordata; order Ceratodontiformes; family Ceratodontidae; genus Neoceratodus; species Neoceratodus forsteri. The sequence continues at coordinate 388,717,028 of CM057456.1, forward strand.
GATGTTATTGTTTAAAAAAGGAGAAAGATCGGATATTCAAAATTGGAGACCCCTTAGTCCAATAAATGTACATTTACAAAATTCTTATGTCCATTTTACTGCACAGATTATTGCCCATAGCCTCTCAAGTTTTTTCCCCATGTACAAACCTGTGCCATTCTGCACAGGTGTATGTAGTGCAATCTATCCTTTCTGAGAGATACCAGTACACTCTCACACCCATCCCTCCTGATCTCTCTTGAGCTGGAAAAATCATTTGATAGGGTGCATCATAATTATTTGTTCAAAGTTCTACACCATTATCGCATTCCATCACAATTTATTTCCTGGATAAAATTGTTATATAGCACTGCTTGGATGACACCTCATGTTAATGGTTCTCCTGGACTACCTTTTTTAGAATGTAAGGGTGTCAGGCAAGGATGTCCTCTCAGACCCATTCTTTATGTATTTCAATTGGACCCATTATTGAGAACTATATTACAGCACCCCAGTGTTTCTAAGATTATCTCTCCTATACAACCACATACCCCAACAATAGTGGCATATGCCCATGATTTGGTTATTTGTACTACACCCTCTATTTGTGCTACTGACCTTTTACACGTTATTTCCAGTTTTGAAGCACTTTCAGGTTCTAAACTCAATTATGCTAAAAGTTCTGCTATCTATATTTCTATTGCTGCAACCCCTGTACCTACATAGAAAAATAGAAACATAGACTTTGACGGCAGATAAGGACCACTTGGCCCACCCAGCCTGCCCATTTCCCTACCTACTGGATAAGCTGCAGATTCTAGTTAACCAACAGCCTACTTCCTGCCACCCCCCACTACAATTGCCTTATGTCTGTCCCATGCATGTTTGAATTCCCCCACTGTTTTAGACCCAACAACCTCCCCAGGAAGGTGGTTCCACGCACCCACCACTCTCTCTGTGAAAAAAAATTTCCTCACATTACCCCTGAGCCATCCCCCCCTTTATCTTTAAATTGTGTCCCCTTGTTCTTACACGTCTCTTTTTCCGAAAGATAATACCTTCCTGGACTTCGTTGATTCCCTTGAGGTACTTGAACATTTCTATCATGTCCCCCCATCCCTCCTTTCATCAAGGGTATACATATTAAGCTCTCTCAGTCTCTCTTCATATGGTTTCTGATGCAGATACTGCACCATTTTAGTTGCCCTCCTCTGGACTGCTTCCATCCTGTCTATGTCGTTGCGTAGATGAGGTCTCCAAAACTGCACACAGTACTCCAGATGGGATCTCACCAACTGTCTGTACAGAGGGATAACCACTTTCCTTTTTCTACTTGTGATGCCCCTTCCTATGCATCCCAGTATCCCCCTGGCTCTCCTTACTGACTTCTCACATTGCTTACCAACCTTTGGATCATCTAATATGATTACCCCCAGGTCCCTTTCCATTTTTGTTGTTGTTAGTACCTCCCCTGCTATTGTGTACTCTTCTCCTGGGTTTTTGTTTCCCATGTGCATTACTTTGCACTTCTTTGCATTGAATCTAAGTTGCCATATGTCTGACCATTCCTCCAACCTTGCCAAGTCCCTTCTCATTCTTTTCTACCCCATGTGTATCAACTCTGTTGCAGATCTTTGTGTCATCTGCAAAGAGGCATACCTTTCCCTCCAGACCCTCTGCAATGTCACCTATAAAGATGTTAAAGAGGACTGGACCCAGTACTGAGCCCTGAGGTACTTCACTAGTAACCCCCCTTTCTTCAGAATGTGTTCCATTCACTATTACCTTCTGTGTCCTGTTGTACTTCCAGCAGACATAGTGGGAATCCCAACAGCGGCAGAACCAATTAAAATTTTGGGGTTATCATTTAGTGGAAAAGATGACGCTTTCACCAGTTGGACTGTTGCTTTGGATAAGGCATTGAATTTGGGTACTTCATGGAAGGGGAGAATAATAGCTAAACGGAATGAGTAATGTTACTGAAAACACTGGTGTTACCTCTTTTTTTACATGTAGCCACAATGTACTCAATTCCTTTTTCCTTGGAAGCAAAGGTGGCTGCGTTTTTTTCCAAGGCTTTTGGGAGAGCTGTCTGAACCCCATAAAGAGAGTTCTTACTTACCCTGACTATGGCCTTGGTGGAATATGTATGATCCACCCTATTGTGTTTTTTTCATAGTTTATTTAAACAACTCTTTTGCATGTGTTCACTCCCCCAGTTTGGTACTCCATAATGACACCTTTAACTTTACCCTTATTCACAATGTGGCAGGCAGTTCCTTTTGAAATTCCTAAACGTTTTAGGAAATATACCGTACCTGCTTATTTAGTACCTACTTTTCTAAAACTAGGACAGTGGGGGTTAACACCCAATAAGTTACAGTCCCTTACTAGGAAGCAGATTTATCAAGACATTCTGGTTACTAACTTTTCGGAAGTACCAATAATTTTAGGCTCACAAGTGGTATGTTTAGACTCTAATAGGGTCTTTTTACAACTCACCGACCCTAGAATCCCATTGAAAGTATGGGATATCACTTGGTTATCCTGCCACGGGAGACTTGGGGTTCATGGCAACCTGAAACACAAGGCTGTAGGACAGACAATGTGTCCTTGGGACACTTGTTTAAACGCATTAGAAAACATGCAACTTTTTTTTTTGAATGTTCTTATAGTGTATCTCTCTGGGTTATGCTATTGCTTACATGGAAAGAAAAGCATCTATCAGTTATTTGCTATGATATTCTGGTTCATGGCATTTTTGCTCCATATTTGGCTAAGTATCAACCTAGCACACTACATCTATTATTAGCATTCTGTATATACTATCTACGGCAGGTTGGATGTGCTTACTTATTGCAACAAAAACTACAGTATATACACCTGTTTTGAATCAGGTGTTACAAAATTTACAATCAGTATTCCTCACTGAGAAGAAGACAGTATTTGCAGTTTCCCATAATACTTATTGGAAACACTGTGCTTGGATTATGACTGACTTATTATGAATTTGTATGTTAACTTTTTCCTTTTTTTTCCTTCCCATGGGTAACCATTGATTAAGTTTTCCTGTGGTTGTTTCTTATTGCATACGTATGTAGAAATGTATTATGATTTATTGTTATTGCTTGTTTTTCATTCAATAAAACATTCCTCTACTCTTTTTGATAAGTGCAGTGGGATCTTTAACATCCACCTGAATGACCACCAGAACAGGCAGATGGGACCTCAGTTTAATGACTCATCCAAAAGACGGCACCTCAGAAGTGCAGCACCCCCTCATGCTGCACTACAGCATCAGTATTGTGATAGTAACCCAAGTGCAGGAATTGAACCCACAGCCCTCTGACATCCCTCTGCCAGGTGTGGGAATTGAACCCACAGTCCTCTGACATCCTTCTGTCAGGTGTGGGAATTGAACCCACAACCCTCCAACAGCCCTTTGATCTCCTGGCCTCAGATGTGAGTGTGCTACCTGCTGAGCCACTAATTCTGCAGAGATATCAGCAGGCTTCATCTCATCATGACAGTTCTATCTAAGGAGTTTCTTATCCCTTGCTAAGGCAGTAATTAGCATAACAGTAATTAGCATAAATTAGCCACATTAGTTCTGATCTCTTAAAGGTGATAGGAAACAGTTTTTACATCTCCAAATGCCCTCCAGTTGTTCTTTTACTGGCTACCCAGTATTCTGATATATTTTGACCTTTTTTGATAAATTAACAATCTAATTTTGTTGCCTTTTTAACTACGTCGAATCCCTCTCTTCTCAGCAGTTACTGATCTCTGTTTTCATACTGCCTGAACATTCTATGACATCACAAACTCCCATTTCAGGCCATTCAGATGAATAGCATAGAATGGGAGTTACCAATGTCATAGAATGTCTTAGAAATATGAAAATCAAGTGCAGTAGCTGGTGAGGAGAGTGGACCTCCATACAAATCTGAGGGCACCCCAAATCTAGGTTTTTTATTTATCAAAAAATCATCAAAGCATATCAGAATACATAACTGGCATAGAAAGGAAGATGGAAGGGCAGTTAACTATGTAAAAATAATTTCCTATCTCCTTTAAAAGGGTGGCAGCTAGTATTAGCCCCATACTTAAACTGTACTCCACATCACCGCTGGAACAATGAGTGTCGAGCATTACACTAACATCAATAGCATTGTAAGCTTTCAGTAAGAAATATTTTCTAAATAAAAAAAAAACTTTGTGCACATAGTGAAACATTTTACCAACATTATGAAAACATTTTATCAACATGACTCCACTGCAGGGGGAGGAAAGAATCTGGACGATAATAGTGACCAGTCAGAGTAGTATCAGGGGAAGGGAAAAATCATAGCAACCTGAAGCTTGGTCAGGGTGACAAGTGCCACAGTGCAGGGAAGGTAAAAGGGAAGGGAGGGAAAGGTAGCAGCAGGAGGATACCCATAAACACAAAATAACAATGCAATTTACAGTTGTAGCATTTCTTATAAGATCACAAGAAATACGATCCTAAAATATTACGTTTTGCAAAACAGTCAGAGTTATACTGAACACATGAAATGTGCAGGAAATACCACCAGAATAAAAATACTCTGAGTCCCTCCAGTGAATTCAGCTACCAAAAGTTCAAGACCTGCGTTGACTTTTCTGGTCAGTGGGAATGGTGGTATGTGGTGTGAGGTTGTCAAAAGTGACCCAGGAGTTATGTGTATTGTCAAAGTCATACCACTTCACTTGACAAGTCCATCCAACTGTGTACTTCTTTTGTAATATCTTCTCAATCTGGAACACCAGTCTGTGTACGAGAGAGTCCTGAGAAGAAGGTGGTGAAGACCCAGGAAGTTCATCTGGCTGATCAGGCAAAACAGTATGTGGCAGGAGAGTGTCAAGAGTGTGAGAACCTGGAGAAATTGGTTCCAAGCTGTCAGAAGGAATTTTAGCTTCAGAGAGTATGGCAGGCTCAAGTGCAGCTTCATTACTGGGTGGACTAGGATCGTCTGGAAGAGTGTTACTCAGGTGCCCATGTTTCAATTGATTGATGTGGATCTTGTTGTGTGCCAGCTTTCCATCAGACTTGCATCACAAACGGACGTGAACAGGTGGAAGCTTTTCCACAATGTAGAAGGGACCAGTCCAAGGGCGAAGCAGTTTCTTGGTGATGCTCAGAACTAGGACAGGTTGGTACAAGTACACAATGTCCCCAACTGAAAATGAAGGTTCATGTGACTTGGCTGCTGACATTTTCTGCACGGCAGATTTATTTTCTCTGGCCCAACGTGGTGATTGCAACTTGTCTGGCAAGTTCAAGCTGTTCCAGTACAGGAATGATGAATGATGAAGCTGACTTTGGACTCTCTATTAGTAAGAGATCCCTGTCCAATGGAGTTCTTGGGTGACGTCCATGGACAAAGAAAAACGGTGTGTACTCTGTACTATTGACACAAGAGTATTGTAGACAAACTGACCAATGCAGTCCCAAGTGTCATGAGTTTCATCAAGGTACTTGGAGAGTGTGTTGAGAATGGTAAACATTATTCTTTCACTTTGTCCATTGCACTGGGGTTGATAACTTGTTATGTGTGTCTTTTTACGTCAAGAAGTGTGTATGTTTCTTGGACAATAGTTCAGAGGTAGTTAGTGCCTCTGAATGCAGGTACGAGGGGATACCGTGATGACAAATGACTGTGTTGAGGAAGGCATTTGCTACTATAGCAGCTTTAATGTCTTTTAAGGGGACTAGTTCCAAGTACTTTGTTAGGTAGTCCACAAAAACAAGTATGTATTTGTTGCCAGAGTCAAAGCATGTTGGTAAATGTCTAAGAATGTCTGTGCTGACTCTTTGAAAGGGTTCAGTAGCTACAGGCATTGAAATGATGTGTGCCTTTGTCTGTTTGGCAGGAGACTTTCTTTGGGAGCATGGCTGGCAGGATTTGACAAATCGGACAATGTACTTGTTAATGTGAGGCCAGAAGAAGTGAAGCCTTGTCTTTTTGAGAGTTCTGTAGATTCCCATATGACTTCCAGAAAGTGGAGAGGCATAAGTGGATAAAAGAATTTAATTAACTAGAGAGTCTGGCACATCTAACCGTACATAAGTTCTATCCGTGCAATGGCCCTTGCTTTCCTAGATCCAAATGTGAAAAAACACACTGTCATTGAGGAAGTACTGTGAAGCAAAGAAAATATCCTGGCAATGTTGCTTTTGTGGCGGTAAGGTTCCAGACTCTATGTAAGAGATTATGTCTGTGAATTGAGGATCTATTCATTGTTGCATTTTGACAGTTGCCACGGAGAGATCAGAAGTAGAGGAAGTGAGAAGCTCTTCAGCTGCTTGCAGTAGGTGAGGATTGGTGCTTTTTTCTGTAGAAGCAGTTGGTAACAGGAAGACAACTTGAGGTGCTGTAGGGGCCACAGGAGTCCATTTTGAGGATGCTGAGGAAAAGACACCAACAAAAATGGTGACCCACTCCCCATTACATTGCAGGAATGGCTCACAGGGGATACGGCAGCCAGATGAGGGGGTGGGTGACTTGAGCGACATCCTGTCACTATCCGTATGATCACGTGGGGGGGTGGGAGTGGGCCATGCACAGCAAGAGATGTGGGGTTGGTGCCACAGTCAGTTGCCATGCTGACCCCTTGGCGTGGTGGGTGGCTTGCTGGTGTCGGTCGGCAGGGTACTGGGTTTGGGTCCAGGCACTGGTGCATTTTTGATGCGCCCAGTCTGAACCTTTTGTTTTTTAAAGTTTTCACCCCCCTGACATGTACCCCTCCCTGAAATTGAGAATTCTTTGGTAGAAGGGTGCAGGGGGTGCAGCCCTCCACAGAAAACATTAAAAACTAAGTTCTCAGCACCCTTTTGCTGTGCGCCAGGGTGTCAGAGTGCCGAAATAAATTTTCAGCACTCTTGACTTCTGCATAATGGTGATTGCCTCTGCGCTTTTGCCATTATGACATAGATCCAATGAAGGAGTGTCCACTGGAAGCACATCCATGGCATGGAAAGGAAGATCTTGTAAGCAGGATTCTTCATCTGTTGAGGGTGATGTGGAGAGATATCATATCCAGCTTACAACATCGGCATTGAAGTGAGCTCGACCTGATCTGTACTAAATTTCAAAGTTGTAGCATTGCAGCATGGCAGTCCATCAGGCGAACTTGCCTACTGGCTCCTTCATTTCAAATAACCATCTGAGAGCAGAATGATGAACATTAGCTGTAAAGGAGGAGTAGTGAAGGAAACCATTAAATTTCTTTATGGCTAATACCATGGCTTGACATTTTTTTTCTGCAATGCCATAGTTCTGCTCAGCTGAGAAAAGGGAGTGCCCATCACATGAAACAACTCGTTCTGTTTCATCTTGTATTTGATGTAGCACAGTGCCCATTGCAAAGGAACTAGCATCTGTATAGAGTTTGAAGGGCTGGTCGAACCTTGGGTATGCCACTACTGGAGAAGAGATTAGTTTTTCTTTCAAGGTTTCAAAGGCCACCTTACATTCAGAAGTCCATGTACATTTACATCCCTTTTTGGTGAGAGCATATAGTGGAGCTGCAATCTTGGCATCGTTACAATTGAACTTTCTGTAGTATCCAGACAAGCCTAGAAAAGCTCTAAGGTCATTGAGATTGTTAGGTTCTGGATAGTCTTTGACTGCTGAGAGCTTGTCAGGGTCTAGAGAGATGCCTTGAGAACTAACAACATGTCCCAGGTAATGAATCTGATGCTGTGCAAAACAACACTCTTCTGGGCGAAGCTTGAGATTGGCTTGTCTGAGATGTTCAAACACTTCTTTGAGATGTTGGAGATGCTCTGGCAAGGTTCTGCTGAGGACAGTAACATCATCTAGGTAAACTAGGCAATATTTCAAGGACAACCCATGTAGTACAGCTTCCATAACATGCTGAAATATGGCTGGACTGTTCTGAAGTCCCATAGGCAGTCATTTGGATTGAAAAAGTCCCAAGTGGCAGTGCCAGGCTGTGTATGGACGAGAAGCTGTGTCAATGGAGATTTGGTAGAACCCACTCTGAAGGGCTAGAGTGGTGAAGTAAGTGGAGCTAGTTGCACAAAGACTCTCTAAGGCATCTTTGGTTGTAGGTAAGGGATGAGCATCCTGCACCATGTAGACACTGAGTTTTCTGTATTCTACCACAAAGTGATACCCTTTGTCCTTCTTTACCACCACCAGCCATGGTGCACCCCAGGGACTTGTAGAGTCTTCAACAATGTCATGTTCCAGCATGTCTTTGATCATGTCCTCCAGGACTTGTTTCTGTTTTTGTCCCACTTTATAGGCTTGCTGATGGATTGGTTTCTGGTGGGGATGCACCTCGATGGTGTGTTGAAGGATATCACAGCATCCAAGCTTATCTGCAGCAACAAAGACATCTGGGTAATTCTCCAGGAATTTCAAAAGCTGTTGTTTCTCTGTTGGAGATGCTGGAAGTTTTGAAGAGGATAGTCGCTTACTGAGGGGTAACTCTAGTGAAGCTGGAGCAGTTATTATAGTACTGACAGGACTAAAGCTGATGGAACCAGGCTAAGGTTCTTACAAGAGATGGAGCTGGTCCTCTGTAGACAAGCAGACAAACATTCTGATATTGGCACCCTTTGAGATGACTACTGGCTAATCTGTGAAGTTGCAGCATTTTTGGAAGACGGTGTTGCCATGCACTGCAGACAAGATTTTTCCTAGTTAAGACTTGATGAATGCAGAGTGGAGGATCCCATGACGATGCCAACAAAACCTTGTAGAAGTGGTTCACCTCAAATCTTGGCAATCAAAACCATCTCTGTCTGAAGAGACATGGTGACTGAGTCTGTCACTGCAAGTTGTCTCTGAGGGTCTGGTGACAGTTTGTTTGATGCAACGTCTAGGATGGCTTTGTGAGCTTTGAGGAAGTCCAGGCCAAGAATCACTGATAGTTGTAGATCATGCACTAGGTAGAACTTGACAATAGCTTGTTGTGAGCCAAAATGTATCTTGAGATGGACCATGTCTGTGATAGGTACTGTAGTAGTACTTGCTGTGATAATGTACTTTAGGTCAGCTGGAGAGAGACGTTGGGTAAATGATGAATAGCTTGGTTGTTCAGAATATTGGTACTGATAACTGAGATTTCTGCTCCATTGTTGACCAAGGAATGTGTGGACCAATCTCCGATGGTTACAGGGACATAGTTCACTAGGAGTGGTGATCTGATGACAGGCACCTTTGCTCCTGAAAGCAAGAGGCTGACAGAATGGGCAATTGGAGGACGCTGTTTGCTTCAATTGCAAAAGTCAGAGGGGCAGTCAGTTGCTGTGTTCTCCTGCCAAACAAAAGCCCCTAGTCTGTTGGACAGTGCTCATTTCCATGATCCTGGGAGTAGTTGCGATTATCTTGCTGACTGCGCTGCAGTGGTCGTCTTTGGTTCTCTTGATTTCTCTTGTAATACTTTAGCTTTTAGCAGACAGTGGCAGTTTGTCCTCTGAATCTACACCACTGGCAGGTCACAGACTTGCGTGAAGGTGGAGGTGGATCAGGTTGCTGTCAAGGTGGTTACAGAGCATTGACAGAAGTAGTAGCAGAAGAAGCAGTTGAGCTGAGGTGTAAGCTATTGACAGTTGTGATGAGCTTGTCTATCATTGCTTGATGCTACTAGACACATGTTGTGAATGCAGCCATTTGTGAGGACTGAAGTGCTGGTACACTGGTGGACTGGAACATTGATATGGACTCTTGTGCAAGTCATGCAGCTTATGTTGTGTCCATCCAGGTTGCTGGCTTTTGCTGAATTACATGAGTACAGAATTGAGGAAGCAGTCCCCAGACAAAGGCTGTGATTTGATCTTTCTCTGTTTTTTGCAGATGTTCGCAGCGTGACTCAATGTCCACTATGAAGGCTTCTAGAGGTTCAAAGGGTTGCATGGTACGTTCCCACAGCTTTTGTTCCATTAACCAGGGTGCATGTGCTTGGACAAAATGGTCTTTGAAAGTTGCATGCAGAGTGGCAGTATCTTCTTTGACTTGTTCTGGAAGTGCACTGAACCAGGAAATGGCAGTCTCCCTCAGAAGCAAGTGCAAGGCATTGGAAATATCCTTGTACCCTCACCTGGTTCACCCCTGAAAAAGGGACGTTTTGTCTTAATGGACTTAGCCGGTTACCAAAATTCAAATAAATAAATAAAAATAAATATGCAATGGATCAGTCCAACCACTGAAGGCAATCCAAAGCTTGAAGCTGTTCAAGCCAGTTGACAGCTTCATGAGGCAAGGCCGAGAAAGGTACTGGCTGTAGACTGGTATGGACTGTGGACTGTGGTGAAATAGCCTTAATGTACGCAAGGACATCTTGAATGGCTTGCATAGCTGGTGCTCCTTGAGCTGAGAAGGAAGACTGAATGTCGTACAGAATGGTTTCAATTTTGCAGCCTCACGCCCTTGAGCTGAGTGGGTGAAGGTAGAACTCCGGACACTCTGGTGACGATATCTGTGTCGTCTTCAGACATTGTGGTTGGAGATAAGCTTCATGTCACTGAGCAAAGGTAATAGGGATGAGAAGGCATTGCCATCATGCAGGAGATAGGACATCATGGAGTAGTTGAAGTCCCGAGAAGAAAATATTTTTGTAGACAAAAGTACGATTATTTGTAAGCAAAGTCCATCAAATGACATCTTAATAAACAGTTCCAACTTAATCTGTGTTGTCTGTTATTTTATTAAAGTTTTATTTGCAAAAATCAGATATTTGTTGCAGTGCCCATTCATTTCAATAGGTTTGCAAATTATTTCTACGGTGTAAGATCATTTTGAACATCAGGTGCTCTTCACAACATTGCTGCTGAACCCTGATATACAGTTCCTATTTATTGACTTTACCAAGATGGCCACCAGCAGCGGTCAGAGGGTGATATCCCTTTTCCACTGTGTAAACAAAGATGGCTACTTTGTGCCACGAGGCTGACTGAGGAGCTGCAGTGTACAAAATGGTGATTGCCACACTGCTGTCTTCTTCCCTAACCCATACACAGAAAAATGGTGAGCTTTCCGTTTTATGGTAAATGACACAATTTGTTGGGGAATTTACTGTAGCTTGTCCTGCTGAGTATTTGCTTACTTGACTGCTCATTCGTTTATTTTCCGCTGCTGCCCATTTGCTTATTATGCTTTCTTTTATTTTTATTTTTATTTTATTTTGGTCTCCCAGGCTGTCCTCCATTTTATTGTCTTTGTCTTGCCCCCAATTTTTTTATACTGTGCCCTGCTTGAAAGTCTGTGCTGCACTTTGTTGTTTTATTAATTTTTCCCTCTTTTTTTTTGTCCTCTGGTTTCCCCTGCCCACATTTTATTTATTTAGTCTTTGCTGTAGTAGTTCCATGTTGCGTGGCCAAGCAGCGGCTTTATTTTCAGTATGGAGTTGGGGAGCGGATCGCTACAGCATTTATTTTTATTGGTTGTACAGCTGTAGTTGGAGTGTGGCTGAGTGGCAGCTTTGTGTGTCGGCATGTTGAGTTGGGGAGCAGAGGCTCCTTGAAAGGAAAGTTGTGGCAATGGTGACAGGGATGCCACAGTTCTGAGGAGGCAGAGCGGACAAGAGCAGGTCAGGAGCCGTGGTCTGTTGTGGCATTGAGGGAGGCCAGAGTATCTGAGGAGAGGAGCTGAGCCGTGGTTTGTGAGGATGGCAGATTGGGTGGAAAGCAGCATGCAGAGCTGCAGTCCTGCATGCCCCCACTCTCTCTCTCTCTCTCTCTTTATTTTCCCTCAGTCCATTTCTTTTGTTGAGGGCCCTGCAGAAGCGTAGCCCAGTAGAGTGCTGTAGCTGCTGGAGGCAGGAGGGCCAAGTGACTTGCTGCTGTGGCTGGGCTCTTAGCAAGAGAGCTGGGGAGCAGAAAGACAGAGTGGCTGGTTGCTTTGCAGCCACAGTTGAGATGCAGCATCAGGGAGGGCTCATTTGTAAAATTGTTTTCTTTTCTGTTGCTACCATCCATGCTGGGACAGACACTGTGGCTGCAGCTAGGGGATATTAGTGATTGCTTGCCTGGAAAAATGGACTATTTGAGAGGAACCCTGCCATGATGTGGGAGCTGAGGAGGTGCGGTTCATAGCTCCATGGAGCATAGGGCTCACAGAAAGTTAACATTTAACATTGCCTTTATTGAGCAGCTGGCTAGTGTGATGTTGAACAGTTTTAATTTTGACTTTCTTGTTACAGTAGGAGGGCTGCAGGCTGCTGTAGAAAACAGGAGACAGTTCATTGTTTCTCTCTGCAGCCAAGGCTGTGGTGCAAGCAACATTCAAGCTGTTCGGGCTTACTGGGCTAACGACTTTGGGTAACAAGTGACATATACAAGTAAGATGGGGTCTGGGCAGAAGAAGAGCCACATTCTCCACCTTGTGTGGCATTTTGGTGTTGGTCTGCCACTAAGAACCTTTACCTTCTCTTCGGATCTGCCAGCCCATTTCTTGCTGCTGTAGTGGACTCCCTTGCTGGAATGTGCAAACTGAGATAGATGCATAAAATAATGAACAAAGGTTGTTTATTCTTATACTGAAGAGACAACAGCAGGCTTCATCTCACCATGAGGTTCAGACACAAACTTACTGACAAACAGTTCTATCTAAAGGGTTTCTTAGCCCCTGCTAAGGCAGTAATTAGCATAAATTAGCTGCAATGGTCCTGAGCACTTAAAGGGGCAGCAGCTAGCATTAGCCCCACACTTAAACTGTACTCCACAATTAATAGCCTCCCAGCTTTTTTTTTTCTCTCACCTACAGCCTAGACATAACAGATCTTTTTTCCAAAAACTTTCAGGGTAGAAACAGCATGTGCCAAGGTAGTGCCTTTTGAATGTTTTGTGAAAAAGTACGAGCGTTATAAGGATTTAAAGTTTTTTTTTTTAGCATGCTTAGTTGAGTTTTTGGATAACCTCATGATAGCTTTTTAGTTTTTCACAAATTGCTTCTCAAGATCTAAAAAAAAATTGTTTTTCAGGTTGTGATGGCCCCCATCTTGTTTTCGCCTTAACTAAAAAACACTGAAAATGCATAAAAATGATTTATTTTTAAACCACAAACACCTGAACCTAGATAAATGGGACCCATTTAGCTAAATTCTGGTGTTTATTTTTTAAATGACTATCCAAAAATAACTTTTCTGGGCACCACAAAATTCAAGGTGTCTAGCTTAATCTGAGGAGATGTTTGTCCACATTCTCTGTATGAGAACAGCGGGAGTTTCTTGACATATGCAGCCACAAATGGAGACATGCTGACAGTTTGTGTGCCAGCAGTGAGCCAGCAATGGATCTCAACCTCTTTGTCTCTCTCTCTCTCTCAGTCAGTCTGTCTGTCTATCTAGCTATCTACTCTATTTTTTTACATTTTTCATTCCCTCTCCCTCCCAGCTCAGTCAGCCCTGCTGCTTGTTTTGCTGATACTGCACATAACATTTTTAAAAGAAAAGTGGACTGGGGTGCCCACCCCCAGAACCACTGCCAGTGCCCTTCCTCAGATCACCTCCTCCCATAAAAGGTGGGACACGGCGTTCAGCACCGGTGCTCCCGGGGAGTTTAGCTGAAACTGGGGTGCCCAATCATCATAGCTGGATCAAAAGCTTGATTTAATTTAAACCTGCAGAAAAGAAAATCATCCCTTGATGTCTTTATTTTGTTTAAAATTAACCCATAAAAGAGAACAGTTCCTTGTGATCTGACCCCTCCAAACACTCACCCTGACCCCATACTTAGCACCCACCAGCCCACACCCCCAACACACCATCACTCCCCCAAACATGTCCCACAATGTAGGTCCACTCTTCAATTGAAGACACATCTTTCTGCTGTAACCAGTGACTGTTATATGAGAAATTAAGGTAAGTTTGGTTTAATGTATTTCAGTAGGTTTTGAATTTTTACTCATAACTTTCTCATTTTTCAATATTTTTAGACCAAATTTTCAACATGGCTATTCTGGGACCCCATCTCATGAGCAATGTAGGTGGAGTTTTTCAAATCTGTCCTCAAAAGTGATTTTGTGGTCACTGCATGAAATCACCTTTTGGGTGAGATATGAACATTTTCAATTACCAGGTTCATGAGGTGGGGTCATAAGAAGGTTATGTTGAAAATTTGATGCACAAATATGTTAAAATGACTGAGTGATGAATGAACATTGAAATATTTAAACATTTACTCATAACTTCACCCATTTCTAAAATTTGTCCACCAAACTTTCAACATGGACTTTTTGGGACCCCACCTCATGAACAAGGCAGGTGAAATTTGTCAAATCCTGTATAAGATGTGTTTTTACACATGTGGTACAAAATTACATTTTGGACAGTATTCCATAAATGCCACATGTCATGTTTAAATGGGGAGTCACAAAATGCCTTTCTTAAAAACTGGGGGGCAAAATAAAAAAAAAAAAGAATAATTATTAATAAACATTGTGTGTAGTACCAAACTTTACCCCAACAGGTAGTACTTTGTGATCCCTTGCCAGTGAGCCATGTTCACTCAGTGAGCTCATTAACCCAACTGGATGGGCTGAGGCTAGGGGGATGGCCTTATAATGCAACACCACCTCATAGCTTCTGAAGGGTAGGCAAAGGTTGCCCTCAAGGACCCAAGTAACAATTAGTAATGAGAACTCTTCTCATGGCATAGGACCTTGCACCTCTGCACCCATGGATGCTAGAGGGCCCTGTGCTTTGGCTGAGAGATGGAGTGGACTGTGCATTTGTGTCTGTGGCCACATGGAAATGCAGGACCAAGAGGTCCCTACACTTCTGCAGTCTAGCAGACAGCTCCATGAATTCTTGACATCCAGTGCTGCATGGCCCTGCACTTCCATAGGTGGACAGAGTCTTCCCTTGCCACAGGGTACAGAGAGCCCTGCATGTCTGCATCTGTTCACACAGGTCCCAAAGGGATCACCATAAATGAGAATATGTTTCCATTATCTCAAAAACAAAGGAAATTATTTGCAAAAAAAAACTGCATTAATGCACCAGCTAGGGTTCAAGTTAATGCTACAAAAGTAGTGAAATGTGGCATTAGGGTTTCCAACCTTAACTCCCTCCCCAACCCCCCAAGCAGCAAATGGAAAAAAAATGATTTGGGGCCTCCAGATTCTTGGCAAATCATTGGTGGGGTCTTCCTTGGGCTTGTCAACCCTAATAATTGTATTGTGGATATATTTATTGCATATATTGTATGTTTTGTATATACCTCCAATTTTTTTTTCATAGTCTATTACTACCTTGTATTATGTTACCACATTACTGTACTTATTTTCTTGTTATTGTTTGTACAAGGGACATTCTTGCAAATGAGATTGCTCAATGAATTGTATCCCTTCATGATAAACTTGAACTTGAACTAATGCCCACCCCCTACCCTTAGCAAACAAGGTCAGACATGATCTTTATTCTTCATGCAAGGCCCACAGAGCCCTGCAGGAGGAAAGCTACAACAGACTCTTGTGGCAACACGTGATGAGACATACTTCACTACCTTTGAAGATTGTATCACTATGAAGATCTGTCTTGGAGCTGTACCTTGTAATTCACACAGAAGGATATGGTGAGGGGGAGGGGTGAGTGTTAGGGTTTGCCAAGACTCTGGAGACCCAAAACCCTAATGCTTATTTCCTTTTCCTGCTTGGGGCCTGTGGCTGGGAATTAGGGTTGAAAACCCTAATGCTACATTTCCCTATTTTTCTGGTGTTAACTTGGACCCTAACTGGTGCATTAACACAGTTTCTTTTAAAGTATATATATATATATATATATATATATATATATATATATATATATATATATATATATATATATATGATTGTTGTTTATATTGTATAATTATTTCTCCTGTTTAATGTACAATAAGTTTATATGTACTTTATTCATATCATCTTTGGCTGAACAAATACAGTTGAAATAAAAAAATGTAATTGGGGCTGCGCCAAAAGAATGACAGGGACTGACTGAAGGACCACAAAGATGATACGAGGCCAGCAGGGCACAGTGTATGATGAGAGACTAAAAAGTCTCAACATGCATTCCCTAGAGGACAGAAGGGAGACAGGGGCATAATAGAGATCTTCAAGTTCATGAAAAGATTCAACAGTGGACAGAGCATGTCTGTTCAAACTATGAAACAATACTTTCATCAGGGGGCATGCGCCAAAGCTGGAGGAAAGAGATTCAAAAAGGACACTAGGAAGTATTACTTCATTTGAAAGGTGGTGGATGGGTGGAACAGACAGTCTGAAAAGGTTGTGGAGGCAAAGACAATAGTATGGTTCAAGAAGAAGTGGGATGCAAATAAAGGAGTTATTAGAGGGTAAGATGAGGGTGGGGTTAGAAGACTTGTAGGAAGGATGAAGACTAGAGTGTCTCCAAGTAGTGAATCTTGTGACAGAATTGATGGACTGTTCAGTTCTTTTTCTGTTCATCACTTTTCTCTTTCTGTGTTTCAATGTATCCATACCCTATACATGCAGACTTTTCCTGTATTGATTTGTTAAACATGTTTTTTTTATTATAGCGATGTATCAACATCTGTTGAAAACTGTTTTGTCAGTGCAGTTATATCAACCTGACTGAATGCTTTGTTTTAAAAAAAAATCAGAATTCTTAATGGGGATGTAATGTTTTGAAATATGTGATAAACATCTATTTTATGCTTACTACTAAATAAAATACTTGAATACTTGAAACAAATTCTAGCACTTATAGTTCCAATTTTAGACCTTTTCAAATAAATTGTGTTTACAAATGGCTAACTTTGGTACCTAGTGATGGAAACTTAATTTTTTAAAAGCAAAATAGGGTAAGGGTGCCACACTTTCAATATATCAATATACATGTTTATACTGTATAAATATATTCATTGCAACAAAATATGTTAATGCATACAGTGCATTAGAGTTACAAAGTGACAAAAGGAGGGCGATGTTGCATTTTAGTTTTTCTGACTCCTAACACCCATCCCCTAGCCTTCAATCCAAGGCAAAGCCTTGACCCATGAGTCTGCTGCTTCAAAAGGTCTGCCACCTCCTCAGTATTTTATTTACCTTGGTCAGTCAGTGGGACCAAAATGGCTGCTGGGCTGTGTAAAATGGCAGCCAGATAAAGGAACTTGGAAGAGGAAGGGGTGTCTTGTTTTGTATTAATAAAACAATAGGTTCTTTTATATTCTTTGACAACTCTTTAATTCAGTTTAAATTGTCTTGTACACAGAGGAACAAACTGTTCTCTCCCACTCAGATGGCCTGTCTACTTTTACATCCTGTCTGTCATGTGAACTAGTTCTCTGTCCACGTGCCTGACAGCACTCTAGGTGTTTACATAATGAATATTCATAACCTTACTTGATATCTTATCAACACATTCCTCTTTAAAAAAATAATATATATATGTATATATTATAGTGGCGCATGGTAGTGCCACTATCGTTAGGGTTGCGTAGCCATTTCTATGTTAAATCTCAAAACTTGCACTTTAATAACTTTGCAACTGTTCATCCAATTTGCCTGAAATTTGGAATGCAGACCTACCTATCATAGATCTCTAGATTTGAAAATTTTCATTCTGGTTGGATATATGATTGTGGAACTATAGCACACTCAAAAAGTGAAATTTGATGCTTGTGAATTCTTTGTCCACCCATAATGGACTGAAGAATGCATTTGAGTGGGTTCAAATATGTTGGTCTACATGTGGCCTGGATTGCACTGGTGCCTTTTGAAGATCTGGTGAAAAAATATTGCGCCGTTCAAAAGTTATTGCACTTTTTCATGTCCCATTATTGCCTATGGAAAAATTTATATGTGAACTATGAAAACATTCGCGATCAAATTTTTATTGTTGAGCTGCCCGGAAATGTTGTTGTGCTGCCACCATCTTGTTTTCAGTTAGCAAGAGTGAAAGAATGCTGTAATTCAAACAATACTGAGCTTTGGTAAACACCAACAGCTGTGGTTACCTAATTAGGCCTTGAGGAACATGCCCCTGGCATTAGTTTGTCACCAGCTGGTCTGGAAATATGTTTTTTTTTAATGTTTCCATATTTTTATCTTGGTAACATTTTTGTTGCCAAGCAAACAATCACGCTCAATGGAAAAAGTAACCATGGTAAAATGTTTCTATGTACGATAACATTCCCATTATAGAGTTAGGACAATCTCGAAAACAATAACATAATCACGGCAACACTGCACAAACACATTTTGCTATGTGTTGTTTTCTTTGTCACTTCATTGTGGCAAGGTGGATTGTGCTATTGGACTGAAATTTTCATGGTGGTAAGCCCTAGTGCCACAGATGTGCCTTTTGGTGGTTGGTACAAAAACATTGAACAGGCCCATAGTTACAGCATTCCAAACTTCAGAAATTTTCCCATAGGATATCATTGCTGCAGTTGTTTTGTCACTTCATTGTAGCAAACTGGATTGTGTTATTGGCCTGAAATTTTTTTAGGGTGGCAAGCCCTAGTTCCACAGATGTGCCTTTTGGTGGTTTGGTATGAAAACATTGAACAGGCCCATTGTTAAAGAGTTCTGAAGTTCAGACATTTTCCTATAGGATAACATTGCAGCACCCATGATGTATTTTGGGGCCTGTATACTTATACTTGGTTCAGAACAGTAGAAGACTATTTGTCCATATAAACAGTTCCCCACCTTAGTGGGTTCACATCAACCTGTTCCCCAACAGATATTCATCAATTTTTTCCTTAAATTCCATCAGATCTTTACTGTTCACCACTTATATCGGTAAAGTATTCCAAACTCTTCCTGTTCTATTTATAAAAGAATAGTATACACCATTCTTTATTACCGTTTTTAACTTAATCTGTTTTTCATGTTGTCTTAACCCCTTTGGTTTCTCCTGTATCTCCAACCCCATTTCACTTATCAGTTCTTTGTCATTTATTATTCTAAATAGCATCATTAGAGCTCCTCTTTCTCTTCTTTGTTCTAAAGAAAATAGTCCTGTCCTTTTTAATCTTTCTCTATATTCATATCTACCTAAAGTTCCAATCATCCTAGTATATCTTCTCTGCACTCCTTCAACCCTCTTTATCTCCTTCTTAGTGTACAGACTCCATAACTGGGACCCAAAATCCAAATATGGCCTAGCATAGGTCCTATATACTGGCACCATACATCCCACTGACTTGTTCATAAAACTCCTTTTTATATTTCTCAGCATGTTTTTTGCTTTTTGTATAGCCACCGTTCGTTGTCTATTATAGTTCACTTTATTGTCAATTACTATTCCACAGTCTTTTTCCTCATCAACTTCCTTCAATTCTTTTCCATCTAGTGTATACCTATTCTTACTTCTTTTCCTTTTTCCTAGGTACATCACCCACAATTTTTCTGTACTGAATTTCATCTTATTCATCCTAGACAAGGTTTCAATTGTTTTTAAATCCCCTTTTAACCTTTTCTGTTGCTCTATTGTTCCCACTGGACCTCCTACCTTGATATCATCAGCAAATGTCACCACCTGATTTGTAACCCCCTTATGCAAGTCACTGTTATGTAGTGAAAATAAAACAGTCCCCAACACAGATCCTTGAGGGACCTCGCTTTCCACTTTAATTGATTTAGATAGTTCACATGTTATTTTTACTTTTTGAGTCCTATCGCTCAACCAATTTCTTATCCATGGGCAATACGACTATCCAATCCCATTTTGACAAGTTTTTCAATCAACTAGTCATGTGGCACCTTATCAAAGGCTTTTTGAAAAACTAAAAATATTATATCTATAGGTATTTTATTGATTAGTTTCTCATTCATATTTTCATAGAAGCATAAATGGTTTGTACCACATGCTCTATTTTTTCTTAAAACCATGCTGTTTCTCATCTGTATATCCCAATAAATTCAAACCTTCCTCTATTTTTATTTTCTATATATTCTCAGCGACTTTTCCCAAGATTGCAATAAGGCTAGAACAGTGTCAGTGGCTGAGCCATGCATCACAAGCCCGTAATCAATAATGGAGAGTATCAAGCCTTGGACTGCCAGAGTGAGGGCTTCAGTAGTCAGACGGTGTTTGTGTTTAAACAATAACCCAGATTGGGTGTTCACAGCTTTGGCAACATAAACAATGTGATTGGCATAAGATAGAGTGCTGTCAAGGGTTACTTCTAGGCATTTGAACAGTTGTGTCTGTTCTAGGGCAACACCCAGGCAGTTACTGATTGTTAATTGCTGGGCTTTATACTTACTGTGTGAGCTGTGGAATAGCATAACCTTGGTTTTTGTATAGTTTAATATAAGTTTCTATGATTTGAACCAGGCCTCAACATTCTCAAAACTATGCTGTAATAGGTTCTCAAGGAGAAATGGATCAGGGTTGCTGGTGAAGATTACAGCATCATCAGCATATGAAAGGATCAGATCCTTGCAGGAGGCAGGTAGCCTGTTTAAGAAATTGCTGAAAAGAAGAGGACCCATGATTGACCCTTGGGGAATGCCAGAATGGACAGGTTGCTTGGAAGAGAGGACCTCTCCACTCTTCACTTGTTGTGACCGGTCATGGAGGTAGCTATTGAACAAACTTGTGGTATCCTTGGATAGCCCTAATTCAGACTCAACTCTTTGAGTCTATGACTCAGAGGTCTTTCTGATTATCTCAAATAAATATCAAAAGCCTTGGTAAGGTCACTATACCTGGCACCAACAAGTTGTCCATGGTCCAGTGCATTGTGGATGTAAGGAGTGAATTGTAATATAGCCGAGGTGGGGCTGTGCCCTTTGCAAAAAAACATTTTGTTGGGGCATTGCAGATTGTACTTCTCCAGATAATCTACCAATTGGTCAGCTGCAATTCTTTTGAGAGCTTTAGAGAGAGGAGGGAAGAATAGAGATAGGCCTATAGTTTCCAGGCTGCACCCTGTCTTCGTTTTTATGGACAGGGGTTATCAAGGCTGATTTCCACTTTAGGGGGAACTGAGATAGTCTGAGGGAATGTTTGAAAATCTTTGTCAGAGGGACCAAGACTTCATCCAGGGTAAGGGCAATGAGTTTAAGGTCAAGCAAGTCCCTATTTGATCTAGTTTTTTCAAGGATCTTAAGAATATCTTATTTGGCCTCCTTTTCACTCACCGCTTTGAAATAGAATGGTGGATGTTTCTGTGTCCTTTCAAGAATTGTACTGTGATCAGTGTCTGAGGGGGCATTAAACAAATTAGAGGGGAGGACATGATTAAAGTCTGTGAAAGCAAAGTTGAATATATTGGCTATTGTTAATGAGTCGAGGGTAACTATAGCATCAATATTAAGCATGGTGGGTGCAGCTTTAGAGTTTTTCCCAATTACTTCAGTGAGGTTACTCCAGAATTTCCTCCCGTCCATCCAGGAATGAGCTAAGGCATCTCTGTAATACTGGGCTTTAGCCGAGCAGATTGCTCTGGTACAGGCATTCCTAGATTTTTTTATAGGCCTGAATATTGGCTTGTTTGCCCATGGCCCTTGCCCTATACCAGAGGTGGCCACAGGATTTCATTAGTAGTCCAGGTGAAGCCCAGGGATTACTGATGTCTCTGATCTTACGCTTTCTGATAGGGGCATGAATCTCACAAGCCACATTGAAACTGGAGATAAAATAATTCAGGGCCGTGTCCAGATCAGGAGCTGTATCAATATATGTCCAGTTATGGTGTTGCAAGAGTGCTTTTAGTGACTCAAGGTGCTCACGGATCAATACCCTACAAGTCATTGTTTTAGCTGGTGGTTTAATGAATTTGTTTGACTAGTGGCACAAAATGGGGGAATGATTACTAATGGAGTCAGGGAGTACTTTAGTGTCGGTGATGCGGTCAGGGTAGTTAGAAAGCATCCAGTCCAGAAGCGTGCTGGTCCCTGTTCTATAGTGTGTCCTTGCCAGGGACTGAATGAGTTGGGAGAAATTAATAGTGGCCAAGGCATCTTTAAAGCTACTCACACTGTGAGAGAGCCAGTTCACATTGAAATCACCTAGCATTATTATTTCAGAGTTGTGTCCTATGTACCCGATGCAGTCAAGGAGAGATTTTAGGCCAGGGTCAGTCAGCTTGGGTGGTATATGAACTGATACGACTATTAAAGCCTTATTGTGTGCACTGAGTAAAATCTTGATTGTGAGGACCTGCATGTCAATATCAATGCCAAGTAGAGATAATACATAGAAACATAGACTTTAATGGCAGATAAGGACTGCTTGGCCCACTTAGTCTGCCCATTTCCTTACCCACTGGCTAAGATGCAGATCCTAATTAACCAACAGCCTATTTCTTCCTACCCCTACAAGAATTGCCTTATGTCTGTCCCATGCATTCTTGAATTCCCCCAAAGTTTTTGACCCCACAACCTCCTCAGGAAGGCCATTCCATATGTCCACCACCCTGTCTGTGAAAAAATACTTCCTCACATTACCTCTGAGCCATCCCTCCTCTATCTTCAAATTGTGTCTCCTTTTTCTTGCACATCTCTTTTTCTGAATGATGCTATCCTCTTGGACTTTTTTGATTCCCTTGAAGTACTTAAACATTTCTAGCATTTCTCCCCTCTCCCTCCTTTCCTCAAGGGTATACATATTAAGCTCCTTTAGTCTCTCCTCATATGGCTTCTCTTGAAGACCCTGCACCATTTTAGTTGCCCTCCTCTGAACTGTCTCCATCTTGTCTATGTTCTTGCAGAGATGGGGTCTCCAGAACCGGATGCAGTACTCCAGATGGGGTCTCACCAACAGTCTGTACAGTGGGATGACAACTTCCTGTTTTCTACTGGTGATGCCTCTCCCTATACTTCCCAGTATCCCCCCAGCCATCCCTACTGCCTTCTCACATTGTTTGCTAACCTTTAAGCCATCTGATATGATTACCCACTGGTCCCTTTCCATTTTTGTTGTTGTTACTACCCCCCTTCCCCATTGTGTACTCTTCCCCTGGGTTTTTGTCTAACAGGTGCATTAATTTACACTTCTTTGCATTGAATCGAAGCTGCCATACTTCTGACCATTCCTCCAACCTTGCCAGTCCCTTCTCATCCTTTCCACCCCCCCTTGTGTATCAACCCTGTTGTAGATCTTTGTGTTGTCTGCAAAGAGGCATACTTTTCCTTCCAGTCCCTCTGCAATACCACTTATAGACATTAAAAGGACTGGATCTAGTACTGAACACTGCGGTACCCCACTAGTAACCCCCCATTCTTCAGAGTGGACTCTGTTTACTATTACCTTCTGTGTCCTGTTGTCCAGCCAATGTTTTACCCAGGCTACCACCCTGGGACCCACTCCCAGGCTGGCTAATTTGTTTATTAATCTTTTGTATGGGACTGTGTCAAATTCCTTGCTAAAAGCGAGGTAGGCCATGCCCACAGCCCCTTCCTGATCTACTACTTTGGTCACCCAGTCAAAGAAATTGATTAGATTTTTCTGACATGACCTTCCCACTATGAATGCATGCTGCCTTGGGTTCTATGCCCCACTGGCCTCTAGGTACGGAACACATCTTTCCTTCAGAAGTGATTCCATCATTTTCCCTATCACTGAGGTCAAACTGATAGGTCTGTAGATTCCTGCCTCTGTCTTGCTCCCACTTTTGTGAAGGGGAATCACATCCACCCTCCTCCAGTCCTCAGGTAGCATACCATCCTCCCATGATTTGTTAAAAAGGCTAGTCAGTGGTGTCAATAGTTCTCCCCTTAATTCTTTTAGAATTCTGGGGTGAATCCCATCAAGCCCCATTGCTTTGTCCACCTTCAGTTTTAGGAGTTCTTTCAGAACCCTTTCTTCTGTGAAAGAACTGGGATAGACCCCCCCATCCAGAGTGCTTCTATTGATTGGATTAGGTACCTCCCCCTCTTTTTCTTTTGTGAATACTGAGCAGAAGTATTCATTCAATATCCCTGCTTTTTCACTGTCCCTCTCTGCCCACCCACCGTCCCCTTTATTCAGCCTCACTATCCCTCCCTTTGTCTTTCTATGCTCCCTAATGTACCTATAAAAGGTTTTATCCCCCTTCTTAACCGAGTTGGCTATATTTTTCCTCGGTTTGGGCCTTTTCTGTTCTGACTATCTTCCCCACCTCCTTCTGCTTTAACTGGTACAGTTCTCTGTCCTGCTCCTTATGTGTTTCCTTATACATTCTAAATGCTATGTTTTTTCCCCAACCTTCTCCACAACCTCTTTTGAGAACCATATTGTTTTTTTCTTTCATTTTGATTTGTTTATTTGCTTCACACAAAGGCTTGTTGCCTCTGTGATGGCAGTTTTGATGTTTCCCCATTGCTGCTCCACCCCTCCTTCTTGCCTGTTTGCTAGCACTTTTCTGAGGCACTCTCCCATTTTGAAAAAGTCAGCCCTCCTGAAGTCCAGTACCCTCACTTTTGTATGGCTTGACTCTGCAGCTGAGTTTATTGTGAACCACATTGTTTGGTGGTCACTTGTTCTCAGATGGCAACCCACTTCTAGATCTGAGATCCTCTCACTGTCCCCATTTGAGAGTATGAGGTCCAAGATTGCTCCCTCCCGAGTGGGTTCCAACACTAGCTGTCTGAGGTATGCCCCCTGTAGGGCATCGAGAATAGCCCTGCTCTTTGATGTGGCTGCAGCAAAGGTGTTCCAGTTAACATCTGGCATATTCAGGTCCCCTATCAATAATATCTCCCCTTTCTCTGCCATCCTAAAGATACCTTCTAACATTTCCTTGTCCATTTCCTCCCCATGAGATGCGGGGTCTGTATACAACCCCTGTGCAGATTGTGGTGCCATTTCCAGTCTCCAGGGTGACTCACAGTGCCTCTTCTCCTCCCTGTTTACCCTTTTGTTCCATTGCTTTGATCCCCACCCTTACATAGACAGCTACTCCTCCTCCTGGTATATTGACATCCCAGTCATGGTTCTCTGTGTACCATGTTTCTGTGACTTCCACGATATCCAGGCACCCCTTTGAGACCATGCCATCAGTTCAGGGAGCTTGTTACCTAGACTACCGGCATTGGTACTCATTACCTTCCATTTTTTTAATGGCCTTACCATTTTTGCCCCATACCTGTCCTTACTATCATTGCCTTTTTCTCCATTTACACCTGCCCTTCTCCCTATTGACATCTCTACCTTGGTGTTTACCTCACTACCTACCCTGATTTTTTGGGAAGGCTAGGATGTCCCTGCTCCTTTTCAGTGCCTTCCCCCTTGGCTAGTTTAAATGTTTGCCAATGAAGCATTTAAACCTAAACTTATCACCTAGGATCCTGGTTTCCCTCCTGGACAGATGCAGACCATTGCACCAGTATAGGCCTGCATCCCTCCAGGTGGACCCCCAGTCCCAAGTGAAGAGAAAACCCTGAACTCTGCTCCAGTTTTTCAACCATTGATTGAATCACATGGTGCAGAGCACCCTAGCCTCACCCATGCCATAGACAGGCAGCACCTCCGAGAAGGTTACCATGCATGTTACTTGTCTAAGGCCCCTCCCCAACTCCACAAACTCCTCCTCCACTGTTCTGATCCCTTTCCCAGGCAGATCATTTGTCCCTAAGTGGACAATGACATCCAGCTCCCTCCCCTGTGCAGCTGATCTAGTGATCCTAAGGATTTTCTCCCCGTCCCTCCATGCCATGATGCCAGGCAAGCACCTTACCTCCTTTTCCCTCCTCCCCAGTTCTACCCTCATAACAATGGAGTCCCCCAGCAGGAGTTGTTTCCTTCTCCTGTGGGGTCCCATGCCATCCTCCTGTGGGTCTCCTTTGTGGATGTTCCCAGCATCCTCCTTGATCTCCACTGTGAGTGCCTCTATAGAGGAACCACACTCTGCCACAACAGCATATGAACTGTGGAGAGGTACAACTGGAGGGCTGCACCTCTTTTCCACCAACCTCACCCTCCCTGAGCCCACTGTGGTCCAACCACTCCTCTTTCTTGACAACCTCTGAGGCAGCGGCAGTGGCCCTGGTGGTCCCTGGGTGGGAGAGGAGGTCCCCCAAATCCTGGCCAACTCAGCCTGGAGATGAGCCTTCTCCTCCCTCGGCCCAGAGAGGTGCCTGCAGATGGGATAACACTGCATTCTCCAGAACGTCTCCCGGAAGACTGCTGCTCCACAGCCACTGCACTGCACACCTCCCTTCATGTCTTATTTGTTGCTCTTTAACTGTTGTTTTGTATACTTACTCTTTCCTCTCTCTGTTTATTATTTTTTTTATATATAATTTTTTTTCTCCCTACTTTCCTACTGCCTCCGTGCCCTTAAAGCTCCTGATCTTCCTGTTCTGGGACAGGAGGTTCCTCAGTAGTCACCTTCTTACTTGCTCAGAGTCAGACCTCCAGCAGCTAGGAGGGATGGAGAGCTACTGTTTTCCTTCTCAGATGGTGAATATTTTGTGCCTCTGTGATCACTCCCTTCCTGCTCTCAAACAGGAAGTTCCTGTTGTCAGTCAAATCCTGTGCCTATAAAAGCAGAACTGGCTAAGGGTGGTGGGGGGTGGAGGAGAGGAAAGGAGGGCAATATAGTCCCAATAAAGTAGTATAGTTTTAAAAGCACCTCCTTACTCTTCTGTTCTCTGCCTCAAGTGATCTAAGGCAGCTTTTAAATTCAAAACACCTGGTTTCCTTCTACCTAAGCCACTCCCCCTAATTCAGCATGGCTCAGTTGGTAGCACATCCGCCTCTGGACCAGAAGATCATGGGTTCTCATCCCACACCGAGATTGGACTTGCACCTAAAAATCACTGGCATCTGAGTGCAGTATTGGGGGGTGCTGTACTGCTGGGGTGTGCCGTCCTTCGGATGAGACGTTAAACCGAGGTCCCTTCTGCCCATCCTGGTGTTGTCCTGGGGTGTCTAGGTGAAGTAAAGAACCCAGGGCACCTTTGCAAAGAGTAGGAACATTCCGGTGTCCTGGCCAACATTCCTTTCCTATAAACTGGTTCATGCAATTATCCAGGCTGTGTGTGGGTGATGATGTGTGATATGGCCGCCACCACACATTCAGTCACTTCACTACCAGTCTAGCATTGCTTGTAAAGCGCTTTGGATGTATGAAAAGTGCTATATAAATGCTAATTCTTCTTCCTCTTCTTCTTCTTCTTCTTCTTCTTCTTCTTCTTCTTCACAGTTTCTTTCTACACCTAGCTAACTGCCCAGATAACAATTCACTTCACCCATCTCAGACAAACACACTAACTCTTTTTTTGTTTGTTTTTACCCTAAATTGAAGATCCCAGTAGTAGAGTTCTAGTTCTTTAGTCCCAGTAGAGTAGTACAGTTCTAACAGCACCTCCTTCCTCTTACTGAACCCATTAAAGGTTCTTTATAGTACAGGGCACAGCTACCACCTCTTTTGGATAACTGATCATGCCTGAAAATAGTGTAACCTGATATAGCATTGGCAGTATCAGGACGGGTGATAGCCACATCTTAAGAACTGTTAAGACATCGGAGTTATGATGTGAGACCCAAGCAGTAAGGGCATCAAGTTTTGTGAGCAGTGATCCAGAATGACTATTGAAAGAAGGACTAAGCTGTGGGGGCGTAGGGTTAAGGTGTATGTTGCCAGAGATTAGCAGTAGCAACAGAATCAAACATTTCAACAGTTCCCTATGGTACTTGATACTAAGCAACAGTGTTTCCTATATGCTGAATAGAGGAGAAACCAGGCAGAAAAGGTGGTAAGCAGTAGATAGTGGGGATACTCCATGGGAGCCCAATAAAAAAACAGATTTGAAATAATACTTGGAATTTAGCATCAATGCCATTCACGGCTGAGCCAGAAGTAACAGTTCCATAGACATTTAAGGGGTATTCATAGAGTTTAAATGTGATAGGGTGAGGGGAACATCCTCCATTCACTCAATGGAAGGCTGACAGAATAAGCACGGTGAGAAAACAGGACACAAACAAAAAGGTGCCATTACCTTAGCAAATTGAATATAGTGGCCAATGTGGGACTGAACTGTAGTGACAGACCGGGGAAGTTCAGAGTAGGTGAGGGTATGGATAAATGTAGGTTAGCTCTTTAATGAGCTTGTGGTAACATTTCACTTGGAGCTATGCATTAAATCTAACACATCAAAGGAACTCAGTAGTTAAGTGTTTTTAAAGAAGGTATCCAGTGGAGAAGCAGGACAACAGACTGAAATGGAGAAGTAGAACGTTAAGCCTGAGGAGATGCTCAAGATTTTGACCAACAGGAGAAGAGAGAAAAGAAGAAAGAGGAGTTTTTAGCGTATTTAATAGAGGCCAGGATTGGGGCGGAAGGGCCAGGAAAACATATGCTGATCTCAGGTAAATGATCCAATGTTGCTTTTCAAATTCAAAGCCTTTTGTGTCGGTATGCTTTTAGTTATAGTTTTGCATTTTAGTTTCCAGTGCAGTAATCTGGTACAAATGTAATGATCCAAGAGCAATTCAGCAGGTAATTTTTCACATTCTAATGGTGTTACTCTGCAGTTCAGCAAAGCAAGTGACAGATCAATGTCAGCATCCTTAGCTTTTTCAGTAAAGTTACTCCACACTCGCTACCCTATTCTCTTTTTATTTATTTTTCCTTTATTTATTTAAAATCTTGGTAACAAGGATAGGAACACTGAGCCAAGGCTTGTTTTCTGGTGCAACCCGGGGAAAGGGTTCAATGGAGAAGTAGACATAGCATAACCAACATAAAATTGCAAGAATATATACACTCAGTATGTACAATAGAAACAATACGTACAAAATATATATGACAGTATCAGGGTAACTATAACAATTACAAAAGAGAGCATTAAATACACGTAAGTGGAATAAAATACAACAATTCACTTTGGAACAAATATGGTTAAAAATTATCACACCTAGTAAACCTAAGATTATCCTGGGAGTAATTTACGGAGCACCATCTATAACCAAAGAGGATGACCTCGATCTTGTAAAACAAGTTCAGGATTTTAATCCTGCAGACAGATTACTAGTCATGGGCAATTTAAACCTTTCAGATATAAATTGGTAAACAGTAAGTGGGACAAACAAAATAGAAAACACCTATATTGAGTTATTTGACCATATAGGCCTAGAACAAAAAGTTGAAGGAAAAACTAGAAGTGAAAATACTCTACACTTAGTTTTAACAAATATGGGCGACACACTGACCGGATGTACAATAGCAGCTCCTCTTGGCAATAGCGACCATAATTCCATCCATTTTGAAATAAGGGAAGACACTGTAAAACAGTCATGATGCACTAATGTTCTTAATTTTGGGAGAGCAGATTTTGTGAAGCTGAAGGCTAACATGACTGCATGGAATTGGAAGCAACAATTTCATAATAACTCCTTAGGTAAAATGTGGGACATTTTCTATACAAAATTAGCTAATGAAACTAGCAAGTGCATACCTTATAAAACTAAATATAGTAATAAAGGTAGCACCCCAAACTGGATGACCCCTAGAATTAAGGGACTAATTAAAAAGGAAAATAATCTGTTTAAAAAACTAAAACATACTCGGCAGGATACTGGCTGGGCAAACTATAAAAAATTAACTAAAAGAGTTAAAACTGAAAATAAAAAAGCAAAATCAGGATTTGAACTAAAGCCGGCAACAATATCTAAGGATAATTACAAGGCATTCCATCACATATAAATAAAACAAAAGGGACAAATAATTCAGTGGGGCCATTAAAAAATCATGATGGTGATATCACACCTGATATAAAGGCGATAACTAACATCCAGAACATATATTTTTCATCAGTATTTAATCCTAAATCTAAAACCACCCCAGTACAATACAAAACAAATAAAATTAAATCCATGCCAATCTTTATTGACCCAAAAGATGTGGAGGCTAGGTTAAAAAAGATTAAACCAAACAAATTCCCTGGGCCTGATGGGATTCACCCAAAAATAATCAACAAACTATGTGTTGAGCTGGTTCCTCCCTTTGCCCATATCTTTCAAACATCCCTGGACGTGGGTGAAGTGGTGGAATCATGGAATTTAGCTACAGTTGTACCACTCTACAAAAAAGGGACTAGAATAGACCCAGCAAATTACAGACTTCTTAGTTTGACAGCCATTCTGTCCAAGGTACTTGAAGGTATTGCAAAATATTGCACTACAGACTTTCTGGAGCAGGAAAGCCTTAGGGATAGGTCTCAGCATGGGTTCACAAAGGGCAGATCCTGTCAGACTAATATGTTACACTTTTATGACAGGGTAAATAGGGCACTGGATTCAGGGGATTCTGCTGATGTGGTCTTTTTGGATTTCTCCAAAGCTTTTGATAAAATCACGCATACAGAATTAGTTGATACACTTTACAAATTAGGGATACAGAATAACACAGTCAAATTGGATACAATCATGGCTCACTGATAGAAAACAGCATGTATGCATAAAGGGATTATATCTGAACTGGGCTGAGATATCTAGTGGGGTGCCCCAGGGTTCTGTGCTGGGACCTTGCTTGTTTAATATTTATTTTTCTTCCATCTAATATGTTCATGGTAAAATCTGGCTAACGAAATTTGCTGATGATTGTTGGGTGGGGGCCATAATACAAAATCAAAAAGATGCTGCAGCACTTCAACAGGCTTTAGATTATATTCAGAAATGGACTACAGAGCATAAACTACACCTAAATCATAATAAATGTATGGTAATGCACATGGGGAAAAAGAACCAGAAAAACATGTATTCATTAAACACAAATATCCTAAAAAGAACCATCATAATCTCACATGACCGCTCATTTAAATTGCATTGCAAAAACATAGTTCACAAAGGGAATGGAATATTAAACTGTATATTCAGGCCCATTGAGAGCAGAAGCCGTGAGATCTTTGTCCCTCTCTGTACATCTTTGGTGAGGCCTATTCTGGAATACGGAGCCCAGGCCTGGTCACCACACAGGAAGGGAGAAATTCAAACAATAGAGAGAGTGCAGAAAATGGCAACTAAAGCTATCAGAGAACTTAGGGGTAAAAACTAACAGGAAAGACTCAGAAAGTTGGACATGTTTACCATGGAGTATAGGAGATCACAGGGGGACATCTGTCTTTTACATAGGGCTTGGTCAGACAGTGATTTTCAGAGGGTTGTCCCAATAAGGAATGGACTCCCTATTGCGGTTATAGGGTGTACCACCACAGACCAGTTCAAAAGGAAATTAGACAAACACTTTCTGAGTAAGATGTAAATGTAATTACCAAGGTGAGCTCCATGGACATAAGTCTATTACCTTTAGCTCTGTATATACCTATGATATCTATGAAGTGTTTCAAAACTTTGCAAAGAGTTGTAAGATACAAAAGAGTACTGTGTACCTGAATTGAAGGGGAGAGTTTATAGATAGGGAAAGGTTATTTTATGCCTGGGAAAATGAGGCTTGACAGCAGAAGCAAGGAGGAGGAGAGTGGAAACTGAGCTGGTGTTTGAAGGTAATGAGAGATGTTGCAGTCTGCAGTTGTTTAGGGAGTAGGTTCCAGAGTGCAGGAAATCTGTATGAAAAGGCCGATTGTCCTGATACGGTGCAAATTTGTGGAAGTGCAATAGAATGGGTGTCATGGATATGCAAAGATATTGAGGAGGGGTTGGAAGGGGACAGTTTAGATGAAAGGTATGGAGGAAGGGGATCAAACCAGTATTTAGCTGTAAAGGTAAGGTAATGAATAGACTGTCTAAAGGAAAGTGGAGGGAAGGAGAGGGAGGAAAGTAGGCCACAGTGATGAGTGAAGGACAGGGCATTGGAGATAAATTGACAAAAGGAGTTTAGTGGGTGTCACGTTTTTAGAGGGATGAGGCAAGGGCTGAGCTGTAGGCAATGTCAGCATAGTCGAAGATTAGCAGGATTGTTTTGGCAACCAGTTCATGACAGGTTGAGGTGATTAGGCAGTCCTTGTGATGGTAGAGCATACCCAGTTTTGGTCACATGTTTGCACAAATGGAGTTGATGTGGGCTGAGAAGTTTAGATGGCTGTCCAACCAGACACCAAGGTATTAGACCCTGGGTACATATTCCAGGTGGAATCCTTCCAGGATGGTGAAAGTTGGGGGGAAGGGGGTCCTGCTCAATTTATGAGCTGTCCCAAAAATCATGGTCACTGTTTTGTTGGTGTTGACTCAGCTGGTTTGAACTGAACCAGGTAAGCAGAGTGTTGAGATCATCCTGAAGGGGGTGTGTATTTTGGCATCGGACGGACCA
Organism: Neoceratodus forsteri; assembly: GCA_016271365.2. Classification (NCBI taxonomy): domain Eukaryota; kingdom Metazoa; phylum Chordata; order Ceratodontiformes; family Ceratodontidae; genus Neoceratodus; species Neoceratodus forsteri. Next base: position 388,749,171 of record CM057456.1, read on the forward strand.
GAAGTGAACAAGATAGCATCATTGGCATACAGATGGATAGATGACATTCTGCATGCTGTCAGAAGGTCATTTATAAAAGTCAAAAAGAGAATAGTACCCAGAATAGATCTTTGTGTGACACCCAAGTGGATGGGGGTGGAGGGGAGATGATGTTACCCACTTTTATGGACTGATGTCTATCATGAAGATATGAAGTGAACTAATTTATGGCAGACTGGGTAAGGCCAAATGTAGAGAGCTTACTTAGGAGCAGGGGGTGAGACACAGAGTTCAAAGCCTTGGCAAGGTCAATGAAGACTGCTGCTGTAAGTTGGTTCCTGTCCATTGTGGTTAGTATTAGATCGGTAACATAAAGGAGGGAGGTTACTGTGGAGTGGTGGCATCTAAAGCCGGACCCATAGGGAGATAGACTGCCAGCAGAGGTGATAAAGTCTAGCAGTCTGGTTTAAGTGAGCTTTTCCTGTGGATTAACAAGGGATGGAAGGAGGGAGATGGTCCTGTAGTTGCCCAGTGTAGAGGGGTCACCCCTTTTGTGGAGGGACAAGACTATAGCAGTTTTCCAGGCCTGGGCCACATGGCCTGTAATAAAGAAGAGGTTTAGGATATGTGTTAGGGGTCTGGTAATTGCAGGTGTAGAAAGGCATAGGAGTGAGGGATGTAACCCATCCACATTGCCAATATGTAGGACTAGAAGTGGCATGATTGTAATCATAAGCTGCTGCAAAAGCTTTACATTCTTTCCTCGCAAACCAAAGTCCATTGTCGGTCCTCACAATCTGTGGTATTCCTAATGTTGCAAAAATTACTTTTAACTTTTGCATCACTTGACTGTATATTAATGTTTTAAGCTTGACAACCTCTGGGTAACTTGAAAATGGATTAGTCACAGCTACGTAGTTTCTGCTTCCAAGTATGAACAAATCCACACCTGCTTCTTCACAGACTTTGGCATTTTCTAAGTCTGAAATTAGAGGTTCTTTCTGAAGTGCAGGTGTGTATTTTTGACAAATGTGACAAGCCAAAACTGTGTTTTCCACATCTTTAGTGCTCCCTGGCCAGCAAACTACTTCTCCAGCTCTGCATTTGCATTTCTCAATGTACATATGACCTTCACGAATTTTCTGCAACATTTCCTTCAGAAGTGTATTAGGAACCAAAATTCTATCAACTTTCAGCAATACTCTGTCAACCATGGACAATTTTATATGAAGTAACACATACATTTGGAAATGTTCTGTCTTTTATCACCACTGAGCATTGCTTTTGTAACTGCTTACAAAGTTCCATCGGCTGCAGACTCTGCAGGTTTTTCCACATCAGAGCTTATCTCTGAATACTTAATTCCATTTATGTGAATATCTATTTCTGTCTCAAAGGGGTTATCACTAATTCTGTGAGTGTCATCCCAAGTTCTTTACAAAGCATCAGCCACAATCAAATGACTTCCTGGCATGTGTTCATACTGTTGTAGTCGGAGAAAGTCTCTGTATTAGTGGCAGTGCTTGCCAGAGATCTCTCTTTGAAAGTGTGATTAGCAGCTTATGATCTGTTTCAATCACAACAGGGATTCCATAAATATAGTTATGAAATGTGTCACAACAAAATGCGATGCCCAGCATCAACTTTGCTATTTGACTATATTTGTTTAATTTTTTCATGAATGCTTCTGATGTATAGGGGAATAGGTCTATAACAGCTCCAATGCCACCCTGTGAGGCATCCATAGAAACTTTTGTTGGACATGTAATGTCAGAATACTGCAAAGTTGGTACTGTTGTCAGAAGTCTTTTTCTTTCTTTAAATTCTTGTGCATGGGCTTCAGTCCAAGACCATTCACTTGACTTTACCAGCAGTTTCCTTGTGATCGTTGTCTCATCTGCTGAGGTTTTTATAAAATTTCCAAGGTAGTTTACCATTACCAGTAAATGCTGTAAATATTTTTATGTTCGCCCTTTCACTTATGCAGAGTGAACATCTTGGTATGAGAGTGGGTTTTGAGAGGTGTGTCACTATAGGTCCAATGCAAGGCAGTTTGCAAGGAGCTCATCAGTGTCAGACCAGTTATCAGCCAGGCTGATCATGACACAGTTCTAGGCTTGCTGGTCAGAAACATTATGAAGTTCAAAAAAAAGAACCGCCCCAAATATAGGGTGGCTCTTTCCTTTGATCTTCATAGCAACACTCAGCAAGCAGAGCTGACCACATCATGATCAGCAGGCAGTGGTACTCCCTCCAGTATAAGAAGAAGGCCTACCATCTCTGCCAAGTCTCCCTCCTACCTTCTATTGCTTGTTCCTTCTTAAGTTTCCAACACCAGGGTGCCCAATCCCCTGTGCCTGCTAGCACCCCCAGCTCCACCTGTTTTCAATGTGGAACACTGGGGAGCCCACACCTGGGGCTGCCAAATGTAACACCTACAATTGGGTGCCAAATCCCCAGTGTAGGGATGGTACTAGAAATAAAGAAACCTGTACAGTGTAGTCTTTTTTTCTAGATTCTGCAAAAAATTGAAAATTGGCCATCAATGTCTGTTGCACCGCAGCCATTTCTCTCCCCCCAACTGACTCTTCAACTCAGCACCACCCCCACCCCCCACACACCTTTACATTTTCTGACACTGGGGTGCCAAATCCCTGGTGCCAGCTAGTACTCCTCACCCTGCCTGTTTCCAGTGTGCAACACTGGAGAGCCTACCGCTGGTACCACCAGACATACCACTGACAATGAAGTGCCCAATCCCCAGTGTCAGTACATGAAATAAAAAAAAGGTCCCTTATAGTTTTTTTTTCATTTTTATATAACAATGAAAACCTCCCATTACTGTCTGTGGCCACCACCAGCCCATGGCTACCATTTCCACCCCCACTCAACCCTCTCACTAAGCACCCACCCACACCCCTTACTTACCTATTAAGGATCCAGCAGCATAATCCTCTCTGGACCAGAGACATACCTTTACTCTGCAATGCTGGACTGCAAACTGACAAAATCAGGTATTTGGGTCAATGTATTTTGGGTTTTGAACTTGTCCTCATAACTTGGTCATTTTTTTTAAGATTTTTTTTCCCAACATTTTCAACATGGCCTTTTTGGTACCCTATCTCATGAACAATGGTGGTGGAATTATTTCAATCTGTCCTGAGATGGGATTTTTTTTTTTGCAGTCACTGCATGAAGTCTCTTTTTAGGTAGGATTTGAAACCTTTTCTCCACCCTTGTTCATGAGGTGGGGTCATAAGAAGGGTATGTTCAAAATCTGGGGTATAAATTTAAACAACCCAAAAAAGTAATGAGTGCAAGTTGAAACTTTTTAATGTACACTTGTAACTTTGGTAATTTTCAATATTTTGACCCCAAATTTTCAACATAGCCATTTTTCAACACCGCCTAATAAATGTGATAGCTACCATATTTCAAATCCTGGCCAAAATGTGTTTTCATACTTTGTGGTATGAAATTACCTTTTGGGCAGGATTTGAAAATGTTCTCCACCCTTGTTCATGAGGTAGGGTCATAATAAGACTATTTTGAAAATTTTGGGTAAAAAATTTAAAAATCAACAGTTATGAGTATATGTTGAAATGTTTTAATGCATGTGTAGAATATGTTGCAGAAAACAGGCACCCCCTCCCCCCATAAAATATTTCCAGGTTAAGCAATGATTAATGTGCTCTGTATTTTCAAGTTACTTAAAGTTGTTAAATCAATAATTACTAGGCTAAAACCTGCAAGAGAACTGCAGTTCTTCCCTCCAGTAGGTGATGCCAGAGAAGAAGTACAGCAGTGGCACTGGCAGGCAGAAAAGGTTGTGTGAAGTTCTGTTTACAATGTGTGAGTAGTAGGCTGGAAAAGCTTTGTACTTCAATGTTTATTTTTATTAATTGCAGGTAAGATTGTAACTTACAGTATGTGATAATTGAATAAGTATAGGAACTGTTCAGTAACAAACTGATGCAAGTGTAGAAGCCTATGTTAAGCTTTCCAGTTTATTAAAAGCTTAAGTAACTTAGAGGCCTAGTCAGCATTGCAGCCCCCAGTGGTAGTTTAGAACTACTGTATCTGTAATACTAATCATGCAGAATTGTTAAACCCTGAGTCTAAGGGGAATGTGCAATGACTGTACCCCAAACATTATTGGTGCTAAGGAACTTTACCTGAGCTGGCCAGCATACAATATGTTTGTTATCAATAAGAGTTACAGATGAATTATGTTATGGTTATTTTTAACCCTTGCAGAGCTGCAGACTGATATATCAGTCCAGAATTCCTATACGTTCTAATTCTGGTGGCAGCCTAGGGGTCAAGAAAAGGTTGTGTGAAGTTCTGTTTGCAATGTGTGAGCAGCAGGCTGTAAAAGCTCTGTACATCAATGTTTATTTTTATTGATTGCAGACTTAATAAACAACTTATAACCTCACGTGGGTGTAAATAATTTCAAGTGTGCTAAAAAACTTGGTGAGCCAGGTAGGAGAAGACACCCAAAGGACAACACATAAAGGTGAATTCTCCTCCTTGAGATGAACCTAGAATCTAAGAACAAAGCCCAGGAAGTTTGCCACCTGCTGATGAACCTAGAATCTGAGAATAAAGCCCTGGAAGTTTGCTGCCTCCTGACGAACCTAGACTCTGAGAATAAAGCCCAGGAAGTGTGCTGCCTGCTGACAAACCTAGAATCTGAGAACAAAGCCCAGGACATTTGCTGCCTGCTGATGAACCTAGAATATGAAAACAAAGCCCAGGAAGTTTGCTGCCTGCTGATGGACCTAGAATCTGAGAACAAAGCTCAGGAAGTTTGCTACCTGCTAATGAAACTAGAATCTGAGAACAAAGCCCAGGAAGTTTGCTGCCTGCTGATGAACCTAGAATCTGAGAACAAAGCCCAGGAAGTTTGTTGTCTGCTGATGAACCTACAGTAGTTGCACTGAATTAGTCAAAGGATTGTTAAGAATTTTTAAAAATCCTTACTGAGAATTGTGAAATCTTTAGCTAGATGTTTTGTTTTGTTTGTTAGTGTGTTCACTGCTACCCAGAGAGGGTTGTCTCATCTGATAGTGTAGTTGAAAATCTATCAGATGGCACTTAAGTACTGTAATAGGAAATGGCCTCTTTCTGTAAGTATAACAAAAAGAATTTTGGAGGATTTTTTCCCTAAATTTTGTGAAGGATAAGTAGTGAATCTCACAAAATTGCTTGACAAATTCGGCACTACTACTGTAGAATCTGAGAACAAAGCACAGGAAGTTTGCTGCCTGCACCACGGGACTGGAACAACTACAGGACAGGGTGAGTGAAAGCCTGCTGCAGTTACAAATAGAACAGCTCATTGATGTGTGCAGGTATATGAAAATCCCAGGCTCAAGTGATGAAGAAATGGGAAGAAAAAGCAGATGTGCTTTGATGAGATCAATAGGTATAGTATTGAATGAGTCTGAGGAAAGGAAGGAAGAAGAGGCAGCGTGCAATTATCTGCAAAAGTTAATATCGTATATTAGTCAGCTACAAGAAAAGGGCCCAACATCCCCTGGTTGACTGAAAAACAAACAGAAAGAGAGAGTGCTCAGTTGAAAGCACTAAAAGTAAAATATGTAGCTCTGCAGAAACATTTTGAAGACTCTAGACAACCTGTGGAGATGGAAATGAAAGCATTAAGTGACAAACTTGGAGTGGTAGGCTTAAACCCAGTCCAAACTGAAATATTCACAAAACCCAAAGCAGAGAGAAGACCAGAGGTGGCAATACAGTGAGATTTAAAATATTTGGCCAGATAGGGGAGAGAGGTCAGAAAGATAGATTGTCATACACAAACTTAATGCACCAAATTGATACAGATCTTCAGAAGAGGCATACGGAGGCAGACATAATTGAAGCAGTTATCAAAGCAATTAGTCCAGGACTTAATGTCAGGGACATGTTTGGAAATTAAAAGTGATCTAACCCTCACACACATGAAAACAATATTGAAAGGTCATTATAAGGAAGCTCCCTGAACTGGTGGCCTTGATGGAAGAAGGATGCCTGGATATAGTAGCAGTCATAGAAACATGGTACACAAAGAACCATGACTGGGATGTTAACATACCAGGGTACATAACCTACAGGAGAGACAGGCAGGGGAGAAGAGGGGGAGGAGTAGCTCTCTATGTAAAGGAAGGGATAAAAGCAACTGAACAAAAGAGTAAACAGGGAGGAAAGGAGGCACTGTGGGTCACCTTGGAGACTGGAAATGGCACCACAATCCACACAGGGGTTGTGTATAGACCCCCATGGCAGGGGGAAGGAACGGATAAGGATATGATAGAAGGCATTCTTAGGATGGTAGAGAAAGGTGAGATACTGTTGATGGGAGACCTGAATATGTCAGATGTTAACTGGAGCACATTTGCTGCAGTCACATCCAAGAGCAGGGCCATTCTCGATGTCCTACAGGTGGCAGGCCTCAGACAGCTAGTTTCAGAACCCACTTGTGAGGAAGCAATCTTGGACCTCATACACTCAAATGGGGACAGTGAGAGGATCTCAGATCTAGAAGTGGGTTGCCATCTGGGAACAAGTGACCATCAAACAGTGTGGTTCACGTTAAACTCAGCTACAGAGTCAAGCCATACAAAAGTGAGGGTACTGAACTTTGGCAGGGCTGACTTTAGCAAGATGGGAGAGTGCCTCAGAAAAGCACTAGCAAACAGGCTAGAAGGAGGGGTGCAGCAACAATGGGAATCATCAAAATTGCCATCACAGAGGTAACAAGCCTTTGTGTGAAGCAAATAAACAAATCAAAATGAAAGAAAAGGCCACTATGGTTCTCAAAAGAGGTGGCGGGGAAAGTCAGGGAGAAAAAGACAGCATTCAGGAAGTATAAGGAAACACAGAAGGAGAAGTACAGACAGCTGTACCAGTTAAGACAGAAGGAAGCAGGGAGGGAAGTCAGAATAGCAAAGGCCCAAACTGAGGAAAATATAGTCAACTCGGTTAAGAAGGGGGATAAAACCTTTTATAGGTACATCAGAGAGCATAAAAAGACAAAGGGAGGGATAGTGAGGCTGGCTAGAATAAACGATGGGTGGGCAGAGGGGGACAGTGAAAAAGCAGGGATACTGAATGAATATTTCTGCTCAACATTCACAAAAGAGGAGAGGGAGGAGCCTAATCCAATTAACAGAAGCACTCTTGATAGGGGGGTCGATCCCAGTCCTTTCACAGAAGAAAAGGTTCTGAAAGAACTCCTAAAACTGAAGGAGGACAAAGCAATGGGGTCTGATGGAATTTATCCCAGAATTCTAAAAGAATTAAGGGGAGAACTAGTGAAACCACTGACTACCCTTTTTAACAAATCATGGGAGGATGGTGTGGTACCTGAGAACTGGAGGAAGGTGGTTGTGATTCCCTTCACAAAAGTGGGACCAAGACAGAGGCAGGAAACTACAGACCTGTCAGTTTGACCTCTGTGGTAGGGAAAGTGATGGAGACACTTCTGAAGAAAAGAACTGTTGAGTACCTAGAGGCCAGTGGGGCACAGGACCCAAGGCAGCATGGGTTCACAGCGGGAAGGTCATGTCAGATGAATCTAATAGATTTCTTTGACTGGGTGACCAAAGTAGTAGACCAGGGAGGGGCTGTGGACATGACCTACCTAGACTTTAGCAAGGCATTTGACACAGTCCCACACAAAATATTAATAGTCAAATTAACCAGCCTGGGAGTGGGTCCAAGGGTGGTAGCCTGGGTAAAACATTGGCTGGACAAAAGGACACAGAAGGTAATTGTAAATGGAGTCCATTCTGAAGAAAGAGGGGTTACTAGTGGGTACATCGCAGGGTTCAGTACTGGTCCAGTCCTTTTAATGTCTTTATATGTGACATTGCAGAGGGACTGGAAGGAAAAGTATGCCTCTTTGCAGATGACACAAAGATCTGCAACAGGGTTGACACACAAGGAGGTGTGGAAAGGATGAGAAGGGACTTGGCAAGGTTGGAGGAATGGTCGGAAGTATGGCAGCTAGGATTCAATGCAAAGAAGTGCAAAATAATGCACCTGGGAAACAAAAACCCAGAGGAAGATTACACAATGGTAGGAAGTAGTAACAACAACGAAAAAGGAAATGGACCTGGGGGTAATCATATCAGATGACCTGAAGGCTAGCAAGCAATGTGAGAAGGCAGTATGGAGGGCTGGGGGTATACTGGGATGCATAGGGAGAGGCATCACCAGCAGAAAGCAGGAAGTTGTTATCCCTCTATACAGACAGTTACTGAGACCCCATCTGGAGTACTGCATCCAGTTCTGGAGACCCCATCTCTGCATCGACATAGACAAGATAGAGGCAGTCCAGAGGAGGGCAACTAAAATGGTGCAGAGTCTGCAAGAGAAGCCATACGAGGAGAGACTAAAGGAGCTTAACATGTATACCCTTGAGGAAAGGAGGGAGAGGGAGGACATGATAGAAACTTTTAAGTACCTCAGTGGAATCAATAAAGTCCAAGAGGGTGGCATCTTTCAGAAAAAGAGACAAGCAAGAACAAGGGGACACAATTTAAAGATAGAGGGGGGACGGTTCAGGGGAAATGTGAGGAAGTATTTTTTCACAGAGAGGGTAGTGGATGCATGGAACAGCCTTCCTGAGGAGGTTGTGGGGTCTAAAACTGTGGGAGAATTCAAGAATGCATGGGACAGACATAAGGCAATTCTTGTGGGGGGTAGGAAGAAATATGCTGTTGGTTAACTAGGATCTGCGGCTTATCTTGTAGGTAGGGAAATGGGCAGACTAGGTAGGCCAAGCAGCCCTTATCTGCTGTCAAAGTCTATGTTTCTATGTTCTATGTAAAGTACCTCTGATCTATACCACAGATTAGTTAACATCTCCCAAGGTCCACAGGAATCCCCGCAAAACTTTTTGTCTAGGGCTATTGAACTGAAGGACAGACTGTTATTTGCATCTTGAGAGAGAGGATCTGAGGAACAATATAGCCTTAGTCTCATTGAAAAGAAAGTTTTGAGGTCTGTGGGGACTGGACTGCTAAATAAGCATATCAAATTCCAGATTAAATACTACCAAGACAATTCTGCTGTCACAGATGAGGAATTAATTGAAATGAATGAAGCCCCAAATTTTGAGTAAGAAAGGCAGCAAAAGCTTAAAAAAAATACAATAAATAAAGGTGTAAGGGCAAATGAGTTACAGTCAGAAGTGCAGGTGAATGCCATGCCCCAGTGTCACAGTGTACCAGAGAACATTGACACAGTTCAGTCGATAGAGCACGGGAATAACAGAGACCTAACTGCACTGAAAGCTGAAAGGAAAAAGAGGGTGTCAACTGATGAGAAAAGACCAAATGCAGGTTTCCAGGATGTGGTGCAGGAAATGAGGACAGAGCTAGCAGAGATGGGAAAAATGTTAATTGCCACTATCGAGCAAACAGATAAGTCACCAAAGTGGTTCCAGCCAGGCATAAAAAGGCAGGTCAGAGGGAAAGGTTATAAGGCATGCCAGGAAGCTGACAAGGGAGATGGCTGTACTCACTGCTACAGATGCGGCCAGAATGGTTACCTGTCTATGGGTTGCTGAGTACCAAGACAGCGGGGGGGGGGTTGCTGCCATGGGACAGGCAGTAACCTATCCACCACCAATGTCCCCCAATTGTCAGAACTGCAAGAAAGAACAAGGAGACTCCCTCAGACTATGTGTATTCCAGGGGTGCCATACGGCTCTATATTGCTCAAAAGGGTGTCAGAGGTCACACTTGAAAGACCATCAAACACTCTGTAATAGTATAAGACAACTAGAACTCACTGCTGAAACACAGAAACTGTCATGCTTCAGTGAAACAACCATGTTTGATTCCTGCAATATTGGTCACCTTGGCCCAAAACACCATTCTAGACTGCTGAACATAACTGGAAAAAGATGCATGACCCATTGCCTTTTTGCTGGTATGCCTGTACAGCCCCTGTGGGACACAGGGGCAAATGCCAATCTGATCAATGAAGCATGGAGAAAAAGGCACCTCCCTGACACAAAGCTCAGGAAAATAGAAAAATTGTTTGGCCCAGGGACTTTGAGTGGGGAGGCAGCAAATCAGACTGAGATTCCATTTCTTGGGTGGAATGAAGTAAAGTTCCAGCTGTATCTGGGAAAAGAGCCACAGAAAGAATTCATAGTGCCAATATTGGTGTCCGGTGACCAAAGTGTAGCCAAGGAACCAATCATCAGCTTTGATGTGATTGAGGAACTTATAAAAGGCCAGAGTGAAGCGGAGGGGGAATGCTTCCTCACAGTATCATTAATACATTTAGCTTGGCATTCTCCATGCAACCAAAGAAAGGGGAGGCCTTAGTAAAGTTAATGCAGACAGATAATCCTGACAGTGTCGGTAATACAGTCAGAGTAGGCAAGAAGAGCCTGATCTTTCCAGCAAGTCAGATTATTGGTGTGAAGTGATGTGTGCATACAGGACCACAGCAGAAATAAGTGAAAATGTTGTTTGTACCAGACGAAAGTTCTCATTGGCCAGAAGGTTTAAGTATCAGTGAAGTTTTGGTGACTGCAAAGTGGGGCACCTCATCCAAAATGACCATTCCAGTGGTGATTCATCTCAAACATGATATCACCCTCAACCAGTGAACAAATCTGGGCCAAGTTCAGCTGGAGAAAGCAGTATATCATGCAGAGGTCAAGCCAGTGGGGCATGCAGTATATAACCTGAGTAACCACAAGAAGGACAGCAGCCCCACAGGGAACACAGAGACACTGATAAAACAGCAACCAAATGTCATACTACAGGAGGTGGATAACTGTTCTGAAGGGTGGGATCCAACAGTACCCTTGGATCACCTGACTGGGGCACAAAAGGCAATAGTACAATGCATGCTTAGGGAAGAGCACAAAGCTTTTTCTAAGGATAGTACAGATGTAGGATGTATTCCTTCATTGAAAATGCACAATAACTTGAAGTATAGTACACCAGTACAAAAAACATACATGTCCATTCCAAAGCCATTGCATAAAGAAGTGAAAGGGTACCTACAAGATTTGCTGAACCGAGAATGGATAATAAGATCAAAATCACCATATTCTTCACCTGTCGTTTGTGTCAGAAAGAAGGATGGGAGTCTGCAACTCTGTTGTGATTACTGTGAGCTAACCTGGAAGTCAGTACATGACAGACACCCAATTCCCAGAATACAAGATATGTTGAACAGCTTAACTGGGAGCTCCTGGTTCTCAGTCCTTGATCAAGGAAAGGCATACCATCAAGGATTCATGGATGAGGAAAGTCGGCCTTTAACTGCTTTCATAACACTATGGGGACTGTATGAATGTGCCTGTATCCCACTCAGCCTGAGCTCAGCCCCAGCAGAGTTCCAAAGGTGTATGAAAGAGTGCCTGTTTGGTCTCCATGATGAGATCTGCCAGCCATATCTTGATGATAACCTGGTCCACAGCAAAACCTTTGAAGACCATGTTGAACATGTGTGGGCAGTTCTGCACAGATACCAGCAGTATGGCATCAAGTTCATGGCCAAAAAGTGTGAACTATTCAAGAGAAAAGTCCAATTTCTTGGAAAGATTGCATAACAAGAAGGTTATTCAATGGACCCAGCAGAAATTGCAGCAGTGCAAGCCCTTACACAGAAGAAACCAGCCACAGCAGGTGAGCTCAGTAGGATTCTGAGGTTTATCTCCTACTATAGACCTTATATACAGGATTTCTTAGGTATAGCCAAGCCACTGTATGAGTTACTGTCAGCATCATCAGAGGTGATGGGAGGACAGGAACCACCCTAACAGACATCAAAATGGGCACCAGATACACATCAGAAAACACAGAAAAAGAGTAAAGGTAAATGTCAGTTTTCACCATGACAGCCAATCGTCTGGACAGAACATCATCAAGAGATAGCAAGGCAAAGCTTCTCAATCTACTTATTGACCGCCTGTCAAACCCACCAATTGTAGGGTACTCTGACTTTAATCAACTATTTGTCCTCCACTGTGATGCTTCCCAAGAAGGTTTAGGAGCAGTACTTTATCAGTGACAGAACAACAAAATGGTAGTCATTGCTTATGGCTTAAGGACCCTTACCCGCCCTGAAAAACATTATCACATGCATTCCGGAAAACTTGAATTCCTGGACCTCAAATGGGCAATCTGTGAATGGTTCAGAGACTACCTGTACCATGCACCATCATTTGTAGTCTATACTGACAATAACTCACTGACTTATGTCCACACAACAGCCCAGCTCAATGCCACAGGACACAGGTGGGTGGCATAGTTAGCTGACTTCAGTTTTAGTATTAAATATCATCTAGTATGAGCAAATGCAGATGCAAATGGGTTGTCTTGAATACCCTTGGACATTAAGCAATACATGCAACAGTGTTCAACAGAAGTACATCCAAAGGTTATAAGTGCAATGATGCTGGCAACAAATGCAAATATCAACACAAGGGAATGCTGTTAATATCACAGCAACAAGACAACCAGTACTGAGAAAAGATCTTAAGACAGCTCAGGAGGAAGATCCTGAGATTAGCCGGGTGCTACAATACGAAGCTCAAAACCTACAGCCAAAGAGGAGAAATAGACACCGTGAGCATCAAGACTCTTTGGCACTGCTAAAGGAGTGGATGAAGCTGCATCTTGACAAGGATGGGATTCTATATAGAAAGACTGCATCCTCTTCACAACTGGTATTGCCAAAGAAATACCACCAACAGGTCTACAGAGAACTATATGAAGAGATGGAACATGTAGGAGTTGAAAGAACAATGAATTTAATCAGAGACAGATTTTATTTGTCCCACATACAAAGAGATGTGGAAAACTATGAGACTAAAGTCTGCCATTGCCTCAAACAGAAGAAGCCCAAAATGCCACAAGTGTGCCACCGAACAACATTATGACCACCTATCCATTTGAAATGATATCAACAGGCTTCCTGCATTAAGAGAAATGCAGAGGTGACTATGAATATATCTTAGTGTAATGGATCATCACACTCATTTTGCCCAGGCATACACAACCACAAACAAATCTGCAAAAACAGCTGCTGTTAAGATCTTTAATGACTTTGTTCTACATTTTGTCTACCTTACAACAATTCACCATGCTATGGGAAAAGATTTGAAAACCAGTTTTTTGCAAGGCTAGAGAAGCACTGTGGAATTCTGCACTCACATACTATGCCCTACCATCCTCAGGGAAACAGACAAGCTGAGAGATTCAGCTGCACTCTTTTAACCATGTTACAAACTTTGACAGAAGCTGAAAAATCTGACTGGAAGAATTCCCTTGCTAAAGTAGTTTATGCATATAATTGTATGTGCAATGAAGCCACAGGATTTTCACCATTCTATTTACTATTTGAAAGATCTCCAAAACTTCCTATCAACATAATCTTTGATCTGAAGCCAGAAGATAAGCAGGGAACATATCAGGACTTTGTAGAAATCTGGTGGAAAAGAATGGCAGAGACTTATCAGATTGTATCAAAGTCAGCGTCCAAAGAAGCAGCACAGGGGAAAGCATACTATGATAGGAAAATCTTCAACCTGGGAACAGAGTATTATTGTCGAATCTAAGGGAGAAGGGAGGCCCAGGAAAACGTTGATTCTACTGGAGGATAAAGTCCATGTCCTGAAAAAAAGGAAAAGTAATGATAGTCCAGTTTATGACGTGAAGCCAGAAACTGGTAGAGGTCAGACCAGAATCTTACATTGCAATTTGTTACTTCCTTGTGATTTTCTACCTGTTGAAGAACCTCCACAAAGTGAACCAAAGCAAAAGCAAGCCAAATCACAAGACAAGAGACCAGCAAAAGTACATCCAGCTGAAACAGAGAGTAATACTGCTTGTGATGACAATGATTATCAGTTGGCTTACTACACCAGACAAGCAACAAATTATTCCCAAAGCCCTATTTTCATCACTTTGGACCAGAAGCAAAAGAATTCCAACCTATGGACATCATAGAAAACTCAGATATGCAAGAGATAGAGCAGGATACAGAACCAAACATTATGGACAACACAGAGATCAATGTAACATGACCCATGAATAAGAACTCAAATGAAGAAGTTGGAAGCAACCAAGAGGGCAGCAGTGAAAGTCACAATTCATTTTCAGAGGTGAGGAAATTCCCTACAAGAGACAGAATACAGCCAAAGGCACTGACATATGACCACTTGGGACAGCTCAGAATAGTCTCAAGGGATATGACCACACAGGTGGTGAGTATGGTACCACAACCATATCCTGGTCCATATGGATATTGGACACCTTGGAACGCTGGAATGAGCTATGGACCATATCAGGGTTATCAGAGACTCATCAAATGAACTGAACATGTTACTATGTTATAATTGTGAACATTTGATATACTGTAGAAGTTAACATCTGAAAGTTATATATGTTGTATAAGAGGTAATGATTTAAAGAGTACATGTAATCAGGAGAAAATGCCTGACACCATGTTATAAGAACTGGATAAGGTAAGTAGCAAAAAGTGTGTTTTACTGCAAGATGAAACCAAAACGGGTATGCCCATTGCACTCAAAATCAAATAAGTAATTTTGAGGGGAAGTTCTGGGAAGCAGCTCGCCTGTGTCCAGTCATTAATTGTGCTATCTGTGCTAATACAATACAGATTGTTAGATGGAGACATCTCTGCTAAGAGTTGCAGAATTTCAAGGCTTTGTTTCATAGTGCACAATGGGCTCAGCCTGTTTTACCCATAGTAGCTAAGGGGCACAACTATTAGGGAAATGGACAATAACTTGTCTCCATACTGCACCAAGAATGTACTAACATAATAGTTACAAAACATTGGAAGCATGAACACTTAATAACTACAATTCAATGCAAAGAATGCATTATAATGCACCCGGGAAACAAAAACCCAGGTGAAGATTACACAATGGGGGGGGAGAGGTAGTAACAACAACAAAAATGGAAAGGGACCTGGGGTAATCATATCAGATGACCTTAAGATAAGCAAGCAATGTGAGAAGGCAGTAGGGAGGGCTGGGAGGATACTGGAATGTATAAGGAGAGGCATCACCGGTAGAAAACAGGACGTTGTTATCCCTCTGTACAGACAGTTGGTGAGACCCCATCTGGAGTACTGCATCCAGTTCTGGAGACCCCATCTCTGCAAGGACATAGACAGGATGGAGGCAGTCCAGAGGAGGGCAACTAACATGGTGCAGGGTCTTCAAGAGAAGCCATATGAGGAGAGACTAAAGGAGCCTAATATATATACCCTTGAGGAAAGGAGGGAGAGTGGGGACGTGATAGAAACTTTCAAGTACCTCAGTGGAATCAACAAGTCCAAGAGGGTAGTATCTTTCAGAAAAAGAGTTGTGCAAGAACAGGGGACCCAATTTGAAGATAGAGGGGGGACAGCTCAGGGGCAATGTGAGGAAGTATATTTTCACAGAGAGGGTGGTGAACACGTGGAACAGCCTTCCTGAGGAGGTTGTGGGGTCTAAAACTGTGGGAGAATTCAAGAACGCATGGGAAAGGCATAAGGCAATTTTTGTGGGGGGTAGGAAGAAATAGGCTATTGGTTAAATGGGATCTGCAGCTTATCCTGTACGTAGGGAAATGGGCAGACTAGGTGGGCCAAGCGATCCTTATCTGCCATCAAAGTCTATGTTTCTATTTTTCAATGATAGAAATGTCAGGTTGACATTATTTTTGATGGGGAGAGTGTTGGATATGCTGCAGAAAACAGGCAGCCTCACTCCATAAAATATTTCCAGGTTAAACAATGATCAATGTACTCTGTATTTTTGAGTTACCTAAAGTTGTTAAATCAGTGTAATTACTAGGCTAAAACCTGCAAAAGAGCTGCAGTCCCTTCCTTCAATAGGTAGCACCAGAGAAGAAGTACAGCAGTCGCACTGGCAGGCAGAAAAGGTTGTGTGGAGTTCTGTTTACAATGTGTGAGCAGCAGGCTGGAAAAGCTCTGTACTTCAAGGTTTATTTTTATTAATTGCAGGTAAGATTGCAACTTATATGATAATTGAATAAGTATAGGAACTGTTCAGTAACGAACTGATGCAAGTGTAGAAGCCTATGTTAAGCTTTCCAGTTTGTTAAAAGCTTAAGTAACTTAGAGGCCTAGTCAGCATTGCAGTCCCCAGTGGTAGTTTAGAACTACTGTAGCTGTAATACTAATAATGCAGAATTGTTAAACCCTGAGTCTAAGGGGGATGTGAGATGACTGTACCCCAAACATTATTTGTGCTAAGGAACTTTACCTGAACTGGCCAGCATACTATATGTTTGATATCAATTAGAGTTATAGATCAGTTATGTTGCTGTTATTTTTAAGAAAAAATTGTGTGAAGTTCTGTTTGCAATGTGTGAGCAGCAGGCTGCAAAAGCTCTTTACATAAATGTTTATTCTTATTGATTGCAGACCTAATAAACAACTTATAACCTCACTTGGGTGTAAATCATTTCAAATGTGCAACACATGCTCATAACTTTGGCAGTTTTCAATATTTTGACCCCAAATTTTCCGTTGTTTTTGTTTTTGCCCCTTCTCACTCTGGCAGACCACTGTCTGCTGCCACCCACCCCAACCCCATCACCCTGGCCTTCCCAGAGACTCTCCTGACCTCCTGTGTTCCTCCAGAGCTTCCCCCCTCCAGTGGGGGCGGCAGGTTCCCCCCATTCCCCCGCCACACATGGATCCAGTTTTGGAGGCAGGGCCCAAATAGCCAGGTGTGGAGCCTGTGGATAGGCTCGGCTTCATCAAGCTAGCAGGGCTCTTTCACTTGTTTTCATTTCACTTTCCTCAGGACATCCACATAAGGGCATGCCAAGCACCTGTCCATGCAAGGCGTGCATGGTGCAGTACCTGTAGATGTTCTACTACCCACGAGCTGCTCCAGCTGTACTGCCACCTGTGGTCACCCAGGTAGCAGTAATATGGAGGAGCTGGCTGCCCTCCCTCCCCAGAGGAGAAGCGCATCTTCTGGGTTGCTCAGTCCACTGCCCCCTGGCTGGCCTCCAACGATCCATGCTCATTTCTGAACATGGATTGCCAGAATCCAGGTTTAGATTCAGATTTTCTTTATTTCAGAGAATGTATAAAACTCATAGTTATCACACTCATACAAATTCTTAAAAAGAAGAAAAAGGTTTTTAAGTACAGTACAACTAAATCCATACAATACATGGTGTATAAAAGACAAATATTAAACCCCTCATAAATAACACTTAAAAAATTACATATACAATTTTAGTTCATCGAAAATATAATAAGTTAACATATGAGTATCATTTTATAATAATGCAATATCTTAATTATCATTTTGGATGGTGCAAAGTGCCAAATATGCAAAAGAAGCCAATCCAAATATTACTTTTAAACTTGAGGAGAATAACATACAGCCAAGCAATTCCCTATAATGCATATTTCTGTCAGTATACCGAGGAAGATGTCTAAGCTCCTTAACAAATGATAATATATATTTTTCCCTTAAGCTATTAAATTTCGTACATTCCAAAAGTATGTGTTGAACCACAGGGCCATCAAAGGAACAGTGGCAAGGGGCTCTTAATGTATTTGCAAATCTGAACTATAAACCTTTTACTGCATTCATTCTAAAAAGGCAATATGCTTTTCTGTGTTGGAGTTTGTCGTATAACAAGAGGTAGGGTTCTGTCCCTCAACTGCTTTTAAAGGTGTTATAGAGAGACAGGGAACCAATTCATGTTAGTTTTTTATTTATTTATTAATGTATGTATTTATTTATTCTAGGATTGCAAGTACCTTTGAGCCAAAGGCTCTTTTACAAAGGTTCCACATCACAGACTGGACAATACAGTAGTACAACACTGGAGCATAAGCAATGTACAATAAAGCAAATACAGGTGGTGCAGAAAAATGGATTAAGATACAATTGCATAGTAATATTTCATACAGCTTGCCAAGGGCAGTTGTCAACATAAGAAGAAGTATAGGGAAATGGGGTGAGGTGGAGTGAAGGTGGGTGGGATAGGGAAGGGGTGGGAGTGAACCGAGGAGAGTGGTGTAGGGAGGGGCACCTTAGATAGGACTGTATGACTGAGTAAAGGGGCCAGGCTAGAAATGACAGTCACAGGTGCTAGAGGCAGAGAGGTGGGATTGGAGCTTTGTTTTAAATAGTCCTAGCTTGGGGGCCAAGGAGATCTCAGTACTAAGGCTATTACACCAGTATAGGGCCCTGTAAGCGAATGTATGTTAGCCCAAGGAGGTTTGGCGGCATGGAACTTGCAGGTGATGAAACTTCAAGCCTCTTGTGTAGTGTTGCCAAGTCTTCTTGCATAAGATGGTCACACACCTTCTGAAGAGCAAAATTACAATATAACTTGGGTTGACATAACATGTATGGTGAGTTTAGTCCTTCTAAGTCAAATTGTTTGAGCAAGCGATTTAGTTTTAAAAAACAAATATTATTTGCCCCTCCCTCAATTGCCTCAAGAAGGCACAGTTTTGGCAAGCAGGAGTTCCCCATACAGACAACTGTAGACCAATAATTCAGCATTCATTTGTGATCACAAATTTAATACTTAATCACTCAGCTTCCCTTCTCACCACTGCTCCAAGGGTATCTCTTGGTAAGCCCAGTACTTTTCTTAGGAAATTATTCTAGACTGCTTCTAGAGTAATAGTAAAATTATGTAGCCCCAGACCTCTGCTGCATACAACAACTGCACATTCATTTTGGCTACAAAGCATTTTCTTAGGACATTAAAGGAGTGCCCTGGAAAGTTATGTGCGAAACAGAAAATGCCTTTGTGGTTACTTCAGCCTGTAATTTAACTACCTTAATATGTTCTTTCCAGTCCAAATATCTATTAATTTGTGTATCTAAATAATTATAGGAATTTGTCTCCTCTGTATATTGATCTCCTACCAGACATTTCTGGTGTATCCATTTCTTTTTGGAAAATACTAATACTTTTGATTTACTGTTAGTCAAATACAAACTCAGTTTAGATAGTTGTTTATGGATTTTGGACATTCTTCTTCTCAGTCCCTGGGGAGGTACAACAAAATTGGAAATGGTTGCCCACGCAAAGAGGGTGCATAGGTATCAATTTTGTATAATTCTTTAATTACAGTGTCTATATCTATATATATTGAATAAGCAGGGAGCCAAAATACACCCGTCTTACTCCATTTTGGATTTTAATTTTTGTTGTCAAAGTACCATTATTGTTAATTCTTACCATAGCATTTGTATCCCTATGTAACATAATAATAATTTTCTATAGCTGATTGACCATCCCTAAATCAACAAAACTTGCCATAGGGTGTCTCTGTTAAAATAATAAAAAGCTGATTTTATATTTAAAAATGCCACATACAATTATTTTTTGTAAATACATATTTATGTATTAAATATTGTAATGTAAACATTTGATTCAGTGTACTAAATCCTTTTCTAAAACTACACTGATTAATGGAAATTAGTTGGTTTTCTTCTACCCATGTTTCCAAAGTTCTTAAAATCAGTCTTGTGTACAATTTTAAGGGTACACATAACAGAGAAATCGGTCTAAACCAAGTAGGGGAATCTCTATCCCCTTTCTTGAAAGGAGGCACGATAATTCCTGTTTTCTGCTTCTCTGGAATGTTAGAAGAGCTATTTCAGTGAACAATCTGGCCAAGATTTCAGCCCACCAATCTATGTTCTGAAAAATTTCTGATGGTAGGCCATCAAGCCCAGGGGCATTATTGTTCTTTAGAGCCTTTATTATATATTTTATATCTATGGGAGAAATGTCATCCCAAACATTGTTGATACTAAGTATTGATTCTGTAAATTCAGTGTTCTTATTAGACAGGGTCTTCCCATATACCTCATTAAAATGTGTGATCCATCTGAAAGCATGAATTACCTATCTACCATATCTCTCTTATTGTCCAAACCATTTGCAACCATGTTCCAAAACATTTTTATATCTTTATTATAAATGGCTTCTTCAATATCACCCCATACGTTTTTCTCATAGCTTTTCTTTTTAATTTTGAATAATTGCTTATATTCTCTTTTTATATTAATATATTCCCTTAGGGCTTCTAATAATCTGCTCTTTTTAGCAAATCTCCCTATGCTGTATATTTTTTTTTCAAAGATATACAGCTCTTATCATACCATACAGACCCCTTTTTAGACTTCCTGTTAGTCTGAGTGAATATATTTCTTGTTACCAAGGAAGCAGTTATATAATCTGTTATAGAATCAAAGAGAGAAAAATATTTTCGTCATTAACTGGAACCTATAAAATTCTGTTCCTTAGCTTATTCATTTCCTCACAGTTAATCAGTTCTGTCATTTTAAGGTCTACTTATTCTGACCATTTAATCCTTTTAGCATTATAAGCTGACACATTATTTCTCATTATATGTCTATTAATTTGAGCATGAAGTTGTTCAATATTACTGGATGTACACTTGTAATCTTGATTTGTTCTTAATATGGGGCTTCTGATGTGGACCCCAGACCATTTTAGTTCCCATCCTCTAGATGCCCACCACAGATGCTCAAGCTGAGTTCCCCTACAAGCATTAATTTTTCAGGGTATCCCAGACAGGATTTCTATAGGTGTCCAGTAAAACTAGTGATGATAGGCGACACTCTACTTAACTCTTGGGTGCCCTCCACTTACCGGTCCTCTACTACGCTATTCACCTGTGAGTAATCAGCCTACTTAACATTGCAAAATGAAAAACAGTACACACCTCCCAGCACCTGCAAACCCTTCACTAAGGTTCGCTAAGGTAGAAAATGAGGAGCAGAAGATGAAGGCCCATATAAGCTGCTGTCATTCAACCATAATAAAATAGCTTATAATTAGAAAACAACAGCTTACAGTTAACAGATGATTAAAGTATAAATCCCTTGGTGGGAGGCCTCAGTGCCTAAATGTTGCCTTGGAGAAACCAGGAGCAGAGTTCTCTGTGGACCTACAGAGTACCTGTGGATGTCCCAAGAAGATGTCATCCTCCATCTTCTGGTCCTCACTCTTCATGGTCGCTCACAAGAGGAGTTGCTCAGACTTGTGGGAGTTAAACAGTGGATTGTTAGAAAAAAATTTCCTCTAGCAGAACCCACTCTTCACCACACCAGTATTCTCTCCTTTCTTTTGACCGCCCTTAAATCTGGTCCCACACAAAACATTTAAAGATTAGGGTGTGTCTGCAGCAAATTAAAAGCCAACTAATAGCTCTCCCTATCCTTAACTGAATTTAAGTCAGATTGCCATATGTGTTAATGCTCTCTAAATCAGTCTGTAAATCTAAATCAGTTAGGATATCTACAAGGAGCAGAACATGTTATGCACATACAAAAATAAGTTAGGTAACTTTGCCTTGCAGATACACCACAAGTTCAAAGATTTTCACCCCTTGACAACAAAAATTCAGTCTAATTATTTCATTAAAGCACAATATATTCCAGAATCATACATTTTCACAATTATTTACAGTAGTTGCAGTGACCCTTTCAACAACAGTACTATTATTTATTTCATTAAAGATGGGGGTCACCCACTGGCAAAGGCAATCACAAATGCCATCTGCAGAACTCAGTTGCACAACATTCCTAAAAAGTGACTTTCAAGCTGTTCTGCTCTTCCTCACTTGTGGCATTTACTGGAAAACTGGAGAATGGTCCTGGACCATCAGCATGACTTCAGCATGGCCACTTTCTATACCATCGAGATAGGGGATGGGGGACTGAGCATCCCAGAAGAGGTGCTCTTTCTCAGGGCAGGAATGATACCAGTCTCTACCATAGCACTGTCACCTGGGTGATCACAGGTGGATATACAGGCTGGAGCTGCCAAAGAAGGAAGACTTAGGCTGGCACCATGCATCAGCATAGATGGGTATTGGCACTGTAGCTCTCAACAATCTGTGCCAAGAAAACTGGAGGAGAAATCCTGGCCTGCAGGATGACACTGGGTACCCTCAGACCTAGCACAATCTTTTGCACCTTCCATCTGTATGTGTTCCAGAGGGAGAAAGGGACTTGCCTCCCTTCAGCCCTATCTTGGGAGCCAAGCTAGGGGGGAAGGGATTGGAAGGAAGACCACTGTTAGGGCTAATGGTGTTAGATGGTTGTCTAGGGCAGATGGGTGGCATTGTCCCATGGAGGGGAAAAAGTACAGATGAATATAAAAAAAGAAAACAAGAGCTAGTCCCTTCCAGTTTATCTACTGCTGAGGTGTATTCAGGACCCACAGTCATAATGACTTGCTTGGGACATCTCAGTAACTTCCAGTTGCAAGTACAGAATTATGAATTCACTCCCAGAATAAGCCACAGCTGCAGATGAACTTTAGCCACAATGTTGTCTCTATACCTTTTTATTTCATTTTGGGTTGCCCATTTCTTCTGTCTTGTAAGATGTCCCTTTACCCTGTTTTAAATCTACTTTAGCATTTTTTAGATGTAATTAAGGATGAGCTGAGACCTGAGAAAACTAGAGGAATGGTCAAAGGTGTAGCAGCTGGGTTTCAATATGAAAAAGTACAAAATAATGCATTTAGGGCACAGAAATCAGGGGGCAAAATACAAAATGGGTTTAGTATTAATAACCACCAAGCAAAAAAGAGACCTGGAGGTAATCATATCAGATGATCTAAAGATGGCCAGGCAGCATAATAACACTGTAGGGAGGGCAAGTGGGATGCTGGGGTGCATAGGGAGGGGTATCATCAGCAGAAAGAGGAAGGTGATGTTGCCTCTGTATAGATCACTGGTAAGACCTTGCCTAGAGAATTGTGTCCAGTTCTGGAGAACACATCTCTAGAAAGATATAGACAGAGTGGAGGTTGTCAAGAGGAGGGCAACTAAAATGGTGCAGGGTCTGCAACAAAAGTCCTATTAGAAAAGACTAAAATACCTCAATATGTACACCCTAGAATAGAGGAGGGAGAGGGGAGATATGACAGAGACCAATAAATACCTCACCAATGTAAATAAGGTACAGGAGGGAAGTATTTTTCAGAAGAAAAGGTGGTCAAGAACTTGGGGACATGCTATGAAGCTGGAGGGATGTAGATTCAGGAGAGGTGTGAGGAAATACTTCTTCACAGAGTGGTGAATTTCTAGAACAGCCTTCTAGCTAAGGTGATGGGGGTGAAAACAGTGGTGGGGTTCAAGAATGCATGGGACAAGCACAAGGGAATCAGTGGAAAGGAAGGAAGGGGGGAGGCAGGAAGAGTTGTAGATTGGGCACGGTCTGCAGTAATAGTGTAGGTAAGGAGAAATGGAAAAACTGGATGGGCCAAGCAGTCCTTATCTGCTGTCAAATTCTATGTTTCTGTGTTACTACAGTGAACTAGGCACTGGTGCTGGATCTCATGAGACACTGCAGACACCAGGGCTAGCTCTAGGTAAGAGTAAGTTCTAATGTGATGAGCATAAAATGTAATTTGGCACTATAAATGAATCTGAATGCCAAAATGAACAAGAACAACAGGGACTGAAAGGAGTTTTCTTTATAGTGAAGTATTTAAAAAAAATGTGTTAAATGAACTGCTGCTTTAGGTTTTGTCTTCAGGGGTTGTACTGCCTTTAACACAGGGTTGTTGAGCTTGTGATCATATCTTGATCAGGCTATTCAATTTCATGTGGGTTACAGGGAGCAAGGGAAGCAGATATTGAATAACAACTACTGTACCTTATCAGTTCCTAGAGAGGGTGATCAATCATAAAATGTTTTTTAACTGTGTACAGTTTAAGGCCTCAACAGGATTTCTCAGAGTCTGTTTTATTGCCTTGAATAATTTTTCTAAAAGTCTTTGTTATGCATAAATTAAATTATGTACAGTACTCTATCGATATCATCCCATTTGAACAGAGCACTTGCATCAATAACTTGTCCATCTCTTTCTTTTGAAAAAAAAACTGTTACAATACAATAAATTTGGGCATTCTGCTATGTCCCTATCCTTTTATTTTGTAGTGATTGTTTATTAACCAGATAAAACCAGAGGGCTTAAATGTCCATTTTAACGGGTGACCCAAACTCAGAAATAAAAAATTTCATACAGCAAAAATTTCCCCCACTTTTTTCTCGCCATGCCCCCACCCCAGCTGAAAACAGGACCTCCTTCCGTGAACTACAAACTTGATGCTCATCTTGGAACTTGCTCCATCTGGGTACCAGATCACCTGCCCCTTGTTGTAGAGACAAAGATGAGGGAGCATAGGATAACCAGGAGCAGTCATAAAATTTTCAAGTAGTATTTTATTATCAGTAACAGTAAAATAAAAATAATTAAAAACAACTGTGCAGAATGTTTTTTTAAACATAGGCAGTTCAAACAAAACTAATTCTTTCCTCTGATGGTATCTCTAATGCTAAATTTTAGTATCCCTCTCTCTCTTTCTCTCTCCAACAAAACATTGTTCTCTTTTTATACGAAGTCTTTCCCTGGCACATCATTTCTGCATCCTGACTTTGTTAAGAGACATCCTGTTTCTCACAAAATGTATCGGAGTTCTTGTCAGTTTCTTTCCTTGCAGGTGCAATGAAATAGAACATTGTGTCCCAGAACTAATCTCCTGTTAACAACTCTGCAAATTAGCTTGTAAAGTTCAAACTGCATCTCAAAGTTAACCCTCTGAGTTCCCAAATAGCTTTTTGCAATTATTTCAACAATATATCTATATATTTTTTTTTTTTTGCAATTCTGTTTCTCTCCTTGCAGTGTGATCCCTCATCTGGAGGGCGCCCGCTAGCTTCCACCAGCCAGTACTGGCACTTACTCCCAGAGCTTGCCCCCCTCTGGCTGGGCCAGTGGGGTTGCCCAATCCCTGCCGGATACAGAATCCAGTGTGGCCAGCACCGTGGCTAGCTGGGAGCAGGGCCTGTGAGGCATCCTCCTTCATCTGCCGCACTGCTACTTTTCCTCTTTTTCCTGCCCCCTTGCAGGCACTTGGCATGCAATGATGCCTGTGATGGGGTCATGCATGCTCCCATGTGTGCCCATGTCAAGCGTCTGCCATGCTCCCACCCCATGTTGTTGCAGTTTTGTGTCATGAAGCCCCAGCCTCTGCTAGGGGTCAGGTATACACCGGTTGCTGATTCCCCCCTTCCCTGAGATGGAGAGCAGTCCTTTGGATGCTGAATCCATCTTCTCCCCTGCCGACCCACAGCGGCCTGTGTTCGTCCCTGAATATGGGTCGCCACTGTGGCGCGAGGTGTGGTATCCAGTGCCTCAACCCTCAGCGCCACAGAGCCGGCTATCTATATACATTTTCAAACCAGAGAACCTAGTTTTGTACAAAGATTCAGATATATATTTTGTAACCACAGATAAGCACATGGGAAGAAAATATAGAAACAGCAAGTGAAGGCAGGGAGATAGCAGTTGGGGAAGAATCGTAAGACTGTCAGAGGGATCAATTCCTAGGTCTCACAAAAAAATGTGATTGCGCATCAGACAGACAAGAGACAGAAAAGAAGAGGATTGAACAGATCCTTGCTTTTATATCTTTCTGCATAATAAATGGGACAGGGTCTTATTCAGCCCCGTCACATATCCCCCTCTTTAAAAGGTAGCCTGTTAAAAAAACTGGTTTCCAAAACTTTCTTTCAATTCTCTGCTAACATTGCCTTATAACCTCTATAGTTCTGCACATATGCAGTATCACTTTTTTCATACCAACCAGTACTGCAAACAGTTAAGTTTAAACCCACTTTTTTTTTTCAACCTTGGGAATTTTCAATTCCCGACCCATATCTTGACATAAAATCAACACTGACATTCTTTTTTCTGGATTTGTACATCACTTTAAATTTAAATGGCTCCATTGACAGGTACCACCTTGTGATTCTGGAATTTGTATCCTTCATTTGGTTAAGCCAACAGAGAGGATTGTGATGTGCTGTAAGTACAAAGTAGTAAATAAAATGTAAGAGACTCCATGGCCCACTTTGAAACAAGGCATTCCTTTTCAAAGGTGAAGTACCTTTTTTCTCTGTCTTGCAATTTCCTACTGATATATAGAATGGGACGCTCCTTCCCATCTATATTCTGACTCAAGACTGCACCTAGGCCTACCTCTGATGCATCTGTCTGTAACAAAAATTGTTTCTCAAAATCTGGGCTTCTTAAAACAAGGGCTGAACATAATGCAGTCTTAATGGCCTGAAAAACTTCATCACACCCTGGGGTCCATTTCACATTATTTGGGTACTGTTTCTTGGTGAGTTCAGTGAGTGAGGTAGCCAACTGGGCAAAGTTGGGACTAACTCTCCAATAGTAACCAGCGAACCCTAAAAATGACCTCTCATGTTTCTTTGTTTTAGGTACAGGACTGTTAGCTGCAGCGTCTATCTTAGAAATCTCTGACTTGACTTCTCCATTTCCCAAAACATATTCCAAATATCTGGTTTCCTGCATGCTCAATGCACAGTTGGTAGGATTAATGGTCAGACCTAATTTCTTAATAGATTGGATAACTGCTTGTAGGTGTACCAGGTAGCTTTTCCAGCTGGACTGTACACCACGGCATCATCCAGGTAAGCAGTACAATAACCAGTGTGAGTAGCTAAAATTATATCCATGTACCGCTGGAAGGCTGTGGGTGTTCCATGTAAACCAAACAGCATGGTGGTGAACTGACAGAATCCAACAGAAATGTTAAATGCAGATTTATCTCTGGATTCTTTAGCTGGGGAATTTGCCAGTAACCCTTGGTGAGATTGAAGGTACTGATATACTTGATATGTTCCCATTTGTCCACCAAATTATCTATCCTGGGCATAGGATAACTGTCAAATTTGGACACTTGATTAAGTTTCCTGAAATCAAGGCAGATTCTTACACCCCCTTCTTTTTATTTGCAATCACCATTGGTGATGACTAAACACTTCTTGACTTTTCTATGACACCCAACTGCTTCACTTTTTGTATTTCCTTAACTGTGTCTGCTCTTAACCGCTCTGGTAATCTGTATGTCTTTTGTCTAATAGGGCGAGCATTCCCTGTCACTGTTACATGCTCAACTCCTTTTGCTCTGTCTGGCACTGTTGTAAAAGTACTTTTAAATATCTTTAACAAGTTACACATTTTTGCAGTTTGTTCAGAGGTTAAAGAAAAATTTGACTTTACAGCATCAGCAGTTACAGTTTATTACAGTCTGTCATAAGCTACATCAATATCTTCTGTAGAAGTTTCTGGCAAAACTAACAAAGCAGCCTTTGGTGTTTTTTCATCCCATTTCATCAGGAGGTTAGCAATATATATCCTGGTAGGATATTTCCTATTAGGGGTCTCAGTCTCATGGTTAACTGTGCCAGTACCTCTAAGCACTTTATAAGGCCCCTGCTACTTCATTAACAGTTTATTTTCTGTAGTGGGTAACAGTAGCAAGATCTTTTCACCTGGCTCAAAACCTTTTTCTTTTACCCCATGGTCATAATATACCTTCTGCTGGTTTGGGGCCTCTTCCTGATTACTATGGGCAATTCAACATAGTTTGCCAGTTTCTTTCTCAGGACACACACATATAAGATGTAGCAGATTTTTTCTGAAAGGGGTTATCTTCCCATGTTTTCTTTATTACATCTACTGTCTGTCTAGGTTGTCTGCCATATAACATTTCAATGGTGAAAATCCTGTTGAGGCTTGTGGCACTTCTCTGTGAGCAAAAAGCTGGTAAGATAAGTATTTGTCCAAATCTTTCTCTTCCCCTTTTACAAACCTCTTTAACATGCATTTTAGGGTTTGATTAAAATGCTCAACAAGATCATCGCTTTGAAGTTTATAAGGAGAGTGTCTTATGGCAGTGATACCTAATAGTCAGTATAAGGCCTTCAATAATGCAGCACCAAAATTACTACCCTGATCAGTAATCATCTGTTAAGGTATGCCTACCCTGCTGAAATTTTTGCAGGCTCTGCTGCCACATTTGGGGCTGTGACCGTAAACATTGGAACTGCCACTGGGAATTGAGTAGCATAGTCACATACTGCCTAAATGAATCGATTAACCATTTTACTTTTGTCCAAGGGGGCTAACCTCATCATTGCAATGCCCACAAAATGCACACCTGTCAAGGGTAGGGGCACCTTGTCTTTTTTATTCAATGGTGCTACCTTCTAACATTCATCATAAGAACTGCAATACGTAGCAACATCTTCATGAATTCCAGGCCAGTAAAATCTGCACAGCAATCTGGCATGGGTGCAATTCCTCCCCAAGTGACTAGCCTTAGAACTATCATGTGCTATCTGTAACAACTCTGTTCTATACTTCTTTGGTATGACCAATTGTTCTATCTGTTCCTGCATCTGAGGAGTAGCTCAAACTCTGTACAGTAGCCCATTGTGTTTTTTAAACATTGTTTCACTCTGTTTTTGTTTCACCATAAGCTGCTTAAAATAACCTTGGAGAGAAGCATTGTTAGTTTGCTCTGAAACAAAATCACAATCAGTTATCAGTTTAGTTTCAGCATTTTCATATACTAACCTCTTATGTCCATCAGTCTTTTTTTGCCACAGTTTTTTCACGTCTTCTTTCTTTCCTGGATTTCTGGATCTTGGAGCTGGGCTCTAACAAGTCTGCATGAAAGTCACCGGAAGGAAAAGTGTCCCCACTATCTGAGATTTTCTTTGTCTGTGCTCTTGTCATCACAGCTGCTGAAACTACAGGTTTTGTTCCCTCTGTGATTAACTCAGTAAATCTTGGAAAGTCAAGCCCAGTAATCACAGCTACAGGTAACTTTGGTACTACCCTCACTTTCGTTTGGTGTAACACCCCATTAATATTCAGAGTCACGTGGGTGGTGAGATAGTATGGAGTGTCCCCATGGAAGCAGCTGATACCAGTACCTGGTCCTTTTGCACAGTGTTTTCCCAACACTTCAACATGCACTAGGTTCTATCTGCTTCCCAAATCAATAAGCCCCTTCACAGTCTAATCTCCCACCTTGACATGTGTTAATTAGTTGCCCCAATTACAAATCTACTCCAGTGTTTCCTCCTTATTTTTATGGCAGTTTCTTTCAATATGGCCTTGCTTATTACAGTTATAGTAAGTAAAGATTTTGGGTGCAGATTTGTTACCCCCACCAGAGTTCTTATCTGACCTGCAGCTAAATCTGGAAAAAAGTGATCTTACTGGTTCTTGGCTGTTACTTTGCTACCGTGGCGTCTGTCTGTCTGGCCATCTGATAGTCCTCAGCCAAAGAAATGGCATTTTCCCCACTTTCTGGTTGGTGTTCTTTTACCCAAAGCTGCACATCTGTGGAAAGAATGTTGATGGATTGCTCCATTGCAAATATGTCTATGATCAATGGGACTGTTTTGCCCTCTGATTGGAGCCATTTAATTAGGAGTTCTCTGAGTCAAGTGAAGGCTTTTCAAGGATTGTCAACTGAGTGGTACTTCAGGGACTGGAATCTCTGCCTGTAGGTCTCTCCTGAGATGTCATATCTTTTTAGGATTTCTCTTTCCACAAGGTCATAGTTGTCTGACTGTGCAGTGTCTGTACTGCTTTAGGCAAATTGGTCATTACCTATCTGGTAAAGTACCAGCCTGATTGCCCATTGCTACTTTGGCCACTGGCAGGCTGCAGTGATCCTTTCAAAAGTTGTCAGGTATGCTTGTCTTTTAAGTTGTTGGTATTTTGTTGCTCTGCAGACCTGTGTCAGATATTGCAGCTTTGATAGCTTGCAAGGTATCCAGACATTGCTGCTCCTGTTGCTGCATCTCTTCTTTTCTCTGCTGTTTCTGTCACTGCATCTCTCCTTTTATTTGCTTCTCTGTCTGTTATTGTTGTATAGCTCACCATTTGAAGAAGGCAGACATGCTTTCAGGTTCTTTCCCCACCTGTTCTTCTTCCATCACTTGTGCCAGCTGTACAGTCTTAGTTTGGATTTTTGTCTCTGCTAGTTTGGCTGCTATTCTTCTGGTAATCACTCCTGCACTTGCTGTTGCAGGATCCATATCTTTCTTCTATATTTCCCTGGTATCAGGTCTAGTACCCATGCACAAAACTCCTGGCTTACAGTTTGCATGGTGTAAATCCCATTTAGTCTGACACCATCTGTCATCGAGGCAAATGTCAGGAAGCATAGGAAAACCAGAAGCGGTTATAAAATTTGCAAGTAGGGTTTTATTATTATCAATAAAAATAGAATTAAAAAAAAAGAATTTGTGCAGAATTTTCTTTTTAACATAGGCAGTTTAAACAAAACAAAGTATTTCCTCTGATGGTATCTCTAATTAAAAATGTCAGTATCTCTCTCTCTCCAACAAAAGATTGCTCTCTTTTTATAAGAAATCTTTGCCTGGCAATTAATTTTTGCATCCTGAACTCGTTAAGAGACATCCTGTTTCTCACACAATGTATTAGAGTTCTTGTAAGATTCTTTCCTTCCAGGTGCAACAAAATAGAACATTGTGTCCCAGAACTAATCTTCTGTTAACAACTCTACAGAGTAGCTTATGGATGTTAAACTGCATCTCAGAGTTAACCCCCAGAGTTCCAAATAGCTTTTTGTAATCATTTCAACAATATAGCTATATACATTTTCAAACCAGAGAACCTAGTTTCATACATAGAAACATAGAAGTTGATGGCAGATAAGGACCGCAAGGCCCATCCAGTCTGCCCATTTCTTTTTCTGCCTTATGAATGTGCCATCAGCCTTTGCTCTGTCAATGGCCTATCTGTTCATACTCATCTGTATTGCTCCCTTATGCCTATCCCATGCCTGTTTGAAGCCCTGCACTGTATTCATATCTACCACTTCCTGAGGTAAGCCGTTCCATGCATCCACCAGCCTTTCTGTGAAAAAGAACTTCCTCACCTTACCCCTTAATTGGCCTCCCTCGAATCTCATGCTGTGTCCTCTTGTCCTGCTATTTTTCTTATAATAACTGGTGACCCTATTTAACAACCGGATTATGAGTACTGTCAAATGCCATAATAACCTGAAATTGGGTTATTATAGCATTCTCATCATTTAATACACTGCGAAAAGCCATACTAAGTCGCGTTAAGCTGCGCAAAGCCACGCTAAGTCATGCTAAGTCACGCAAAGCCACACAAATCTGCGTAAAAACACAGCAATTATAAAAAATAAAAGATAGGCAAGTGTGTTCTTAGTGATTTATTTTAGAAACCCTTGGTGTGTGATGACTGTATAAACCTCTCGAGCTTCGCTCTTGAGGTTTATGGGTCAGCACACACCTCGGGTGTGTAAAAAAATCCATAACACACACTTGCCTATCCATTATTCTCTATATATTGAAACATGTTAGACTCTTTCACCTTGTTAATGCCCTTAAGGTGTTTGAATGTTTCAATCATATCACCTCTTGCCCTCATTTGCTCTAGGACATACATATTGAGCTCCGTTAATCTGTCCTCATATATTTTCTGATGCAGTCCCTGCACCATTTTGGTTGCCCTTCTCTGGACTGCCTCAATTTGGTTAATGTCCTTGTGAAGGTGTGGCCTCCAGTACTGCATGCAGTACTCCAGATGGGGCCTAACCAGTGTCTTGTAATGAGGGATTATTACCTTCCTCTTCCGACTTGTGATACCCCTACTAATACACCTCAACAACCCCCTAGCCTTACCTACTGCTTTAGTGGTCTGCTTGGATGATTTCAGGTCATCTGTAATGATGACGCTCAAGTCTCTTTCTTCCCTTGTGACTGACAGCAACTCCCCTCCCAGCCTATAGGTGGCTTCAGGGTTTCTCTTCCCTATGTGCATGATCTTGCACTTCTTTGCGTTAAACCCCAGTTGCCACTCTTCTGACCATTTTGCTAGTTTATCCAGATATTTTCTCATTCTGCCCACCCTATCTGGATCATCTACTCTGTTGCAGATCTTGGTGTCATCTGCAAACAGACAAACCTTACCCTCCAGTCCATCTGCAGTGTCACTGATGAAGATATTGAAGAGGACTGTCCCCAGGACTGATCCCTGAGGTACTCCACTTGTGACTTGCATCTCTTCTGACTCTGTACCATTTACCACCATTCCCTGTTTTCTGCCCGTCAACCAGTTTGCCACCAAGTTGGCCAACGTCTGACCCATCTCGAGCCCATCCAGCTTATTAATCAATCTTCTATGTGGAACAGTATTGAAAGCTTTGCTGAAGTCAAGGTAGGTGACATCAACTGCTCCCCCTTGGTGACCACTCTGGTTACCCAGTCAAAGAAATCTATGAGATTAGTTTGACAGGACCTTCCTTTACAAAGATTTACATACATTTTTATAACCACAGATAAGAAGAGGGGAAAAGATAGAAACTGCAAGAAACAGCAAGTGAAGACAGGGAGACAGTGGGAGGGGAGACTGTCATAGTGATCAGTTCCTAGGTCTCACAAGAAAATGTGATTGCTCAATCAGACAGACAAGAGACAGAAAATGAAAGGATAGAACAGAGCCTTGCTTTTAAATCTTTCTGCATAATAAATGGGACAGAGTCTTATTCAACCCTGTCATACCCCTGAATCAGAATGCATATACTCCCTTCCCCATCATTTGTCAGGTCTTGCACCTCAGCTTGTACTTCCTCTCCTGACACATAACAGTGGCAACTTTGCTGCACAGAAGAGATCACCCTACGGGGGTAAGCTTGTCTGATTAAGTGGTGGGACGTGATTCAAGAATGTCTGTTTTAGGCTTGGTGGTGGTCCATAGCTTTCTCATCTTCCCCCCACTTCTGACCACACCTCTTCTGGGATGCCAGGTTTATAGCAGCAATGAGATCCTCAGAGTGCCAGCTGTCATGTATGTCATACTTTAGCCTGAAGGATCCTGTGGCACCTCAAAGTAACACCAGGAGACAGAAGCAGTGGCTCATGCCATCCATCTCGTGCAAGGAAGACAGCTTTGAGTGGAGGCCCGATCTGATCTTGCAAGCCTCTTCTTATCATGGCCTGGCCTTGGGGCACAAACACAGGCCATACAGTGGTCCTTTGCCACTTGGCACCATGGAGTTAGCTTATCCCTCAATTTTTTACTACAATCACCTAGACCACACCCATTAGTAAATTCCACCCTCTCTATCCAGTCCTGAAGATATCCCCGTATATTTAAAGTCAGCACTATATAATGCTGATCAGTTTAAATTGATCTCTAATATTGAATACCATCCTCCCTACTATTAGCCTTCTGCAACTGTGAAGGCTTCATTCCTCAGACAAGGATGCTGACACAATGTCAGGAGTTAAGTCAGCAATAACACACACCAGGGTGTGCATTATAGAATTTCAATACATGCTCAGGGGAGTTGTGATGCACGAAGTATAGCCAAGTGTCTTGCTTCCATGAGAAATTCATAAAAATGCATGAATGCACACCATGGAGTGAGTTTTTGCATTTATAAAATGACTCAATATTGTTTACTATAATAAAAGTACATAAATAAATAAACAACTTCTTCTCTTACCCACCAGCACCCAACTCATTCAGATCCCACTGTGGCACCATCTGCCCATGACTAGACCTACCCTCTCACTGCCACTGGAGATTTAATTCTGACCCTAGTCAATCTGGAGATGTTCCCACTTCACCCTGTCACTGGCTTGTCCCTGCAGGGAGCCTCCTTGTGCTTAGGCAAGGATCGAAGCTTGTTCCTGCGCTCCTCTAGTGATGGCTTGTCCCTGCTCAGGACTTACACTGGCCTAGATGGAGGAACTGCTGGCTGACCTGGAGATGTGGACTGAGGGGTCCTCCGGTGGTACACTGTGTGTGTTCATAGACAGGGGCGGGGACAAAGCAGGCTGCCATCCAGTGAGCTGGTGCTGTATTTCTGACATTTTCTCCCCACCTCCTACCTCTTCTCATATACACACACACAGCTGGGCTGGGGAGGGGGGGTGATGTGTGACAGATGGCCACTCACAGCATCAATGCAGCTCTGCCTTGCCACCATCAGGAGCCACTATGATAGCAGTGCAGTGATCACCTCCCCCTCCCCGTGGAGAACAGCATCTACTGGATGCTCTGAACTGTCCTTGCTGGTTTCTGCTCCTGACATAACCGACTCAGAATGAGAACTCAGGGTCACCAGGGTGCAAGAGTGAGCCCCATCACTCAAGAAACAAAACTGATTTTGATGCAAAAATAAAAGTGTTTTAGATTGCAGATTAGTAGAAGAAATTGATCAATGCAGTAGTGCATGTTAAAATGAATGATATGCATCATAATGCATGAAGTGTTTCATGTGTATGAATATGATTATGTACAGTATACGAGTACTAAGTTAGTGCGTATGTAAATGGGAAAAACACATACGTGTATTGCATGTAATCAGCACCCCTCCAGGATGAAGCACGGTGTCACAGGTTTACTGCATGACAAGAGGCATTAACTCCCACTGAAACTGCATTGTTTACTGCAGTAACTGTACTGCAGAATTCTACAGCACTGCACTTCATCCTGGAGGGCTTCACTATATGTATATAGACTATATACAATGGCAAGTACTGCCTGCCTATCCCACAAAAATGTTTGGTATTGCCTTGTTTGAATTTTATGTACAGATGTACAGTAGCTCTGTGTATATTTTTATTTGGTTCTGTATTCAGTATTGTATCCCCTCTTCCCCTTTCCCCCAGGACACATCTGGGAATGAGCTATTGTAGCTCAATATGCTATTCCTGTTGAAACTCTTCAAAATAAGTAAATAAATGCAGCCATTTGCAGTTCTCAGTGTTGATCCCTGCTGGCCATTGTTGTATTCAGTTCTGCAGTATATGGTGCCATGTTTCATTTTACACTCATCAGCGTTGGAATGTTAGGTTTTGTGGTCTGGAGTTAATCCTGATGCCCCAAGGTCCTGAGAGTTTTTTCAGTTTCATAGCAGTTCAAGGTTTATTGACTGGAGGGCATCTTACAAGTTTCACTTGATTTGGGCTCTGTTGCCACCTAACTGTTGTTGCCTGCTTGGTGCTGCTAGAGTTGACCTACTGGGGTCTCACTGCCATCTCACAGTTTCTGCTAGATCCTTTTTGGTCAATATGCTTAATCAGGGCCTTGCTGCCACCTCACTTCTCCACCCCCCCCCCCGTCTTCCTTCTGCTGCTTGGTGAGTACTTTAAATAGTTGTGTTGATTGGTTCTTTTATTGTGTTGTGGGCTGTAGTTTGTGAGGACAGGAGAAAAGCCAGGTTGGGAGGGTCTGTGAGAAAACAATTATTGGGCAGACTGGATCAGGTTTTAAATATGTTTTTTGTGTGGTTCATTATTGTGGCTGTCAGCTTGTTATGTTAAAGAAGAAAAGGTCAAGAATGTTGGTGGCTTAAAAGGAAAACATGACTCGTGGCAGTCATGTGACATGCAATACTGTAAGTCTATGAAGTAAACATTGTGCTTCTGATCCCTCTCTAAGAATACAAAATAAAAAAAAACTGGTAATTTTATTTGCTATGCAGTATTACTGACTGTTATCTTACTAGGAACATCCCCAGTTAACAAAATACTAATCCTTATTTTGTAACCTCCAAGGAAGGAGCAAAATTATTTATTTGTTCGGTGGAAGTCAGAAACTTTCATTCATTCAAATTTGGAAGTCTTTTAAATTTTTTGGAAGTCAAAATAATTCCCAAGTCCCAACGCTGGAAGTCAGTATTCTAAGGTAGGCCACTTGGTGCAAATAAATATGTAATACTATGGTTAAAATATCCTTTCTTTAAAAAAAATCAAGCAATTGTGACTTCCATGCTTGAAACATTAGATGTGACCAACTTCTAATGGTTCCCTTTTTTTGAGTCAATTACTAGATTCCTATTTATTTTAAAATATTTTCCTGTTTGGGACATCAGATTCTTTACCTTCAAAATGCAGTTCACTGAAGCGCCATCCCTCAGATCTGTATGCTGTCATCCACCAGGATCAAGAAACATAGAAAGTGTCAGCAGAAAACAACCACTTGCTGTAACTAGTCTCCCTAAGGCTTCCCTGCCTATTGTGTTTTGAGGGTCAGGGTGGAACCTGGCTGCTTAACCCAACCTATAATACAAGAAAAAGTACTCAGGAGGATTGCTCTACTATGTACAGTTAGAGGTAAGAATGCATGTCTTTGTAGTGCTGGTAGAAATCTTTAGGTACAATCTGAACTGTAAAAAGCTGCATGCACCTCAGTAAAACCTTTTTAAACATGTACTTTTTAGTTGCCATTCAGCTAATATTACACATATCTTTCTTAAATTTTCCATTCACATCATTAATGAGAAATTATGTATGAAACAGGGTCTTAATCCTTTACAGTTTATCTACCCTTGTTTCCTACTCCACACTTGAATTCATATCCCTCTGTAGTTACATCATAATTCGTCATGGTAATGACTGCATTGCCACAAGTAAAATACAGTATTATGACCTCAGGCATATATTAATACTCATGTGCACACCACTCTGAGGACTGATTTTAAATGAGCCAATAAAACAATGCAAACTATATTGCTTTAGGGCTGCTGCAAACTATATGTGCGTCAGGGACCCTGTGCTCAGTTTTATAAAAGGGTGAATCCCTGCACCCAAAACCCAGGAGTTGCCACAGCCATAGGCTAGTGCCAGACAGATGGCACACCTGCTGGAATTGCCACAGAGATCTGTCCCTCCTGCCTGGTGCAACACTAGAAGGGCCGGAATGGTTGGGAGGGTGCAACTGTGCATGCCAGTAGGGGGGCTGGGGGCAGATAGAGCATGGGGTACCTAGGGGTGTGAGGGGATGGAGAGTGTAGGGTGGTGATTTGGTTCCCTGGCTAGGGTGCATTGCACTATGCCAGGCAGTCAAATGACTGCCTGGCATAGCACAATGCATCCCATTAAGGTGCCACATCACCACCCTGCACTCTCTTTGTCTCCCGCATGCCCCCTAGGGCATCCTCCATGATTGTCTGCCCCGATCCCCTCCTGGCAGGTCCCCCACCCACTGCCACCATCGTCCAGCATTGGTGCAGGGCTCTCAGACACTTCCTGGC
Organism: Neoceratodus forsteri; assembly: GCA_016271365.2. Taxonomy (NCBI): domain Eukaryota; kingdom Metazoa; phylum Chordata; order Ceratodontiformes; family Ceratodontidae; genus Neoceratodus; species Neoceratodus forsteri. The sequence continues at coordinate 388,786,143 of CM057456.1, forward strand.
TGATCTAACATGAGCCCCCAGTTGTGTCCACGGCGGGACTTGCAAAATCTCAAAAAAGGTGATAATGGAACCCCGCCGTGGTGCAACCCCACCTCGTGACTTGGAGCAGGAGCGCTTTTGCAGCAAGGGTGGCATAGGGCAGCTTAGGTACAAAGCATCATGATTTTGATGCAGCCTGCATTCGAAAATTGGGATTGCCACATAGTTTGACTCAAGGTGCCACTTGCGTCATATACCTTTGGTGCAGGCACCTTGCATCAAATTTTGACTTCTGAAAATTGGGCCCTGTGAGTTGTAAGAGTGGTCTTGTGCATTCAAATAAAAAAATACTGGGAGCAAAATGAAAATATTTCCTTTTACATAAAAATGCAAGAAATATGTAAGAATGTATCAAGATTATTGCTTTTGTGTCTTCTAATATACTTTTCTGTATGACACTTGAACAGCATAGTGTCAGTTGCTCAGTAGTTTGCATGCCTGCCTCTAGAGCCAGAAGATTGTAGGTCATAGCTCCACATCAGGATGGATAAACAATCCTGTATTATAGGAACTCTACCACAGTTTTTTTTTTGCATCTCAGGATGTTGGCAAGTGCTTTTCTTGCACAAAGCAAGGAATTTTTCTTGCAGAAAAGGTCACAATCTTCACACATTCTTTGCATATAATTCTTAAATAAGAACTTAAACTTACATAAAAACTTGCATGTAGCTTGCATATGCTAGCATATATCATTGTATGTTGTACTGTCAAAATTCTTACAAAGTTCTTGCCTTTTTAGGGCTGCAGTGGGCATGACCCTGCAACTCTCTTGCTACAAAAATAGCAGGCAGCACATTTCTTGCGACTTTGGAGTTGCCACACAGTTGCCTCCGTGCCCGTGACGCACTCTGCTGGCTGTTTCTATTGGCAGTCGCACTGCACTATGTTTGGCTCTGTCAACTAACACAGCTGAACATGACACACTCTATCATGTCCAAGATGGCTGACAGACTGTATTGTGCATGCGCGGCCACTAGCGCATATGCAATGCAGTACAGTCTGGTGGCCATGTTGGTCATGGCAGACTGTGCTATGTTCCTCCATGACTGCTAATTTCTTTTTTTTTTTATTATACAGATTCCCCAGCTGACCCTTCCTCTCAGCACCCCCCCCCCCCGAAACATAATAATGACACTGAGGGTGCCCAATCCCCCAGTGCAGGAATTCTCTTTTTTTTCTGCAATTTTCTCTCCCTCACACTACCCTCTCTTTCAGCACCCACCATCACACTCCCCCCCCAGAAATGTAACAGTGGCACTGGGGATGCCCAATCAACCAGAATCTTTTTTTTTATCATGTAAAAAAAATCTATCGATGTATTTTGCGCCTTTACTCTCCCCCACCGGACCCTCTCACTCAGCACCCACCACCACACTCTCCCCCTCCCAAACCCTTACTTACCCATAGGGGGTCCAATGCCACAATCCTCTCTGGACTGCAGACACGTTTTCACTCTTCAAAGCCACATCACAAACTGAAGAAACAGTTATGCGGTTCAATGTATTTCAATGGAGTTTTGAACTTAGTTGCATAACTTGGGCATTGTTTCATATTTTTGGCCCAGATTTTCAACGTGCCTTTTTGGGACCCCGCCTCATGAACATTGGCACTGTCATTAGGGTTATCTGTCCTGCAAGGTTATTTCATGGTCCTTGTGCAAAATCCCCTTTCGGGGAGGAGATAAAAATGTCCTCTGCCCTTGTTCATGAGGTGGGGACATAAGAAGGCTATGTTGAAAATTTAGGGTAAAAATATTAAAAATCAACAGTTATGAGCCTACGTTGAATTTTACGAACACAGGCTCATAACTTTGGTAATTTTCAATATTTGCACACCAAATTTACAACATAACCATATCTTTACAGCACCTCATGAACGTGACAGCTTGCATTTTTCAGATCCTGGCCAAAATGTTTTTTACATCTCGAAAGTTGATTTTGTGGCCCCTACACAAAGCCCCTTTTGGGCAGGAGTTGAAAATTTTCTCTGCCCTTGTTCATGAGGTGGGGTCATAAGAAGACTATGTTGAAAATTTGGTGTAAAGATATTAAAAAAAAAAATACAGTTATTTATTTATTTGCTTTTGTTAGCCAGGTAAGCACAATAGACAGCAAAGTGCCTATTTTCAGGAGTGACCTGGGAGAGTTACAGAGTATCCATGAACACAAGATATAGGGTAGGGGTTACATGTAGGAGCCATGTGTTATATACAGGAACCACAGGCTCTGACAGTGGGTAATACAGTAGAGGTTACATACTGGAGCGACATGCTTCGCCATAGGGTAATACAGTGATAACATCAAATAACAATTAGGAATTCGCAGCAAGAACAACACAAGTAGGAGCAAAACATTAAAACTGTTAAGAGTAGATGTCCGTGGTGAGAAAGAGGACTTGGTGCTAGACCGGGTTAGGATAATGATTAAGAGCAATAACGCCACTCCTCCTGGGGCGGTAAGTGCCTAAGGAGGGTAATCAGCAGAGGAGATAGCACTGGGAGAACTTTACACTTGGGGGGGGGTGCCTGATTTATGCTTAACACAGGCAGGTGGATGCAGTTTTTAAGAATTTCCACAGGGAAGATTTGAAGCAAGGATGGGAGGGGGAGGCATGGACACTGGCAGGAAGGGAGTTCCACAGTTTTGGTGCATGGACGGTGAATACCCAATCACCTGTGAGGATATGGGTCTTGAGGACCAGACGGGCCTGAGTTGCGCATGATCTGAGGTTGTAGACAGGGGAGATGTGTTTTAGGGGAAGGGCGAGCGAGGCAGGAGTGGCCGTTCTAACTATATTGTCGATGAAGTTACCAAGGATGTAGGTCTGGAGTTTTTCTGGGGGTAGCCACTCCAATCGGGAATAGAGCTCACAGCGGTGCATGAGGCGGGGGTCCAAGAGTGCGAAGTGGCATATGTTGTTGTAGGTGGTGTCCCATTTGGCAAGGCTAGAGGTTGGGACAGCGGCAAAGGCAACAAGCCCATAGGAGAGTGTGGGAAGGAGAATCCCCTTAGCTATAGCAAGCCGGGCTGCGGGGGTGAGGCAGTCTTTAGCTCTGTAGGCTAGGCTGAGCTTGCCATTCGTCGCTTTACAAATGTTCCGAATGTGTGAGGAGAGATCGAGTTGGGGATCGAGGGTGACACCTAGGTATCTAACAGAGTCAGTGTTCGGAAGGAGGAAGTCACTTGACTCATGGATTTTTAGGGGGATCGTGCAGGAGGAGGTTTTGGCCATGGAGCCAAAGAGCATGGCCTTCATTTTCTTCAGGTTCACTGTGAGTTTGTGTCCATAAAGCCAGTTCCTGATAAGAGAGAGATCAGAGTTGAGCTGGGAGTTGGTGGTGATGTTCTGTGAGCTGGCGAGGATGACTAGGTTGTCAGCGTAAAGAGTTAGGTGCCCATTGGTGGTGGTGGAGGGCAAATCATTAATGAACAGGGAGAACAGGATGGGTCCAAGGACGGTTCCTTGGGGCACCCTGCTGTTCAAGGGGAGAGGGTTGAAAGGGTTCGATTAAAGCAGGTGTATTGCTGCCTGCCCCCTAGGTAATTGGTGAACCAGTCAAGGGCATGGAGGGAGAATCCATGAGACTGCAGGGCGGAGAGGAGGAGTGGATGGTCCACCCGATCAAAGGCCTTAGATAGATCAATGAAGATGGCCCCAGTCAATTTGCCTTGGTCAGTCGCGGACTGGATCTTGGTGGTAACCACGGCCAGGACAGTTGATGTTCTGTGCCCTTTTCTAAATCCGTGCTGGGTAGGGGATAGAACATTGTGTCCCTGGAGGTAGTGGGAGAGTTGTGAAGCCACAGCCTTTTTGAGGAGCTTGCTGGCAGCGGATAGTATAGCAATTGGGTGATAATTATTGACAGCTTTTGGGTCACCATGTTTAAGGACAGGGACAACCTTAGCAACCTTTCATATGTCAGGGAGGATCCCTGAGATAAGTGAAGCATTGAAGATGTGAGCGACTGGTCTGGCGAGGAGAGGAGCCCCCAGGCTAAGTAGCTTCAGCTCTAGGTTGTCATGGCCAGCTCCCATATGGTAGGAGAGGCTGGCAAGGAGTTTCTGGGTCTCACCAACAGTAATTCGTTTAAGGTAGAAGGGGGAATGGGGGGATGCTCTCGGAGGTTTTGGGCAAGAGGGTAGAGGGTGCGAATGGGCAGGTCTGAGAACATGCGGTTGAAAGAAGTGGTGATGGTTAGGGAGTTGTTACAGTTGGTACCCCCGATGAGTATATCAGTGAGTTGTTCCTTGGCTGACCCTCTGACAAGTTTTTTCACGTTTTTCCAGAAGAGCCGGGGGTTATTTGCTGAGGCAAGCAGGGTAGCTCTGCAGTACTCACTTTTTGCGGCACGTATGGCTCTCTTACAGGAGTTTCTTAGTTGGCGATACTCCAGGAGGTCATCGATATTGCCAGAGAGCCTGTGTTTTACCCAGATTTTGTCACGCAGCTTCATGAGGGGGAGAAGGTCACTATGGAGCCACTTCATAGCTGTGCCTCTAACTCTCCTCTTGGAAAAGGGTGCATGCCTATTTTGCAGTGGGACAAATACTGCAAGGAAGTGGTCTAGGGCTGCAACAGGGTCATTAGTAGCAGTGATCCTGGACCAGTCAACCCCCTGTAGGTCTTCGAGGTAGTTGTCAATTAAAAATTTAGAGTAGTCCCTCATCAGGAGCACTCGACTGGGGACTTTGGGAGAGCTAGAGCCCCATACGCAGCAGGTTGGGGAGTGGTCGGAGATGGCATCAGGGAGTATCCCTGAGTGAATGATTTTGTTGAGTCAGTTGCACATCACCCAGTCAATGAGCATCCCAGTGTCTCCACGGAGGGAGGGCCTAGTAGGTTCAGTGATGACCTGACTGAGAGCAAGGCCAGAGAGCAGTGGCTCAAACAGCTTATGGTTGGGCCCCAGCCAATTGAGGTTAAGGTCTCCTAGGATGAGGAGCTCGTTTGGGCCAATCCTGTCCCTAAGTTGCTCAAGCAGGGAGGAGAGCCCTAGTATGCCTCCCCTCAGAGGGTTATAGGTGCAGACAAGATGCACCATTTTTGTATTCCCTAGGAGAAGGAGGGAGTGGAGGAACTCACAGGGTTGGGGGTTGGGGGTGAGTATGCAACTATAGACACATTTAAGTGCATCTTATAATATAGGAGGATGCCCCAGCAGCGCTTACTACCTGCCCTATCGCACCGGGCAATGCTGTATCCTGGGAGGGGAGCAGGCAGAGTCAGGGGTGCTGGGCTTGAGCCAAGTTTCAGTGATGCCCAAGATGTCAGGCTTATAGAGGACTACCCAAGCTGTTAGTTCCGCAAGGTTCTGGAGGATGCTGCGGATGTTGAGGTGTGCTATCTTTAGACCTTTGGCCACACACCAGGCTGTGGGGGGGGTGCAGGGTGCCGGGGTGGCAAGGCGACCCAGACAGCTGGCTGGGAGACCAGTCCGTGCATGAGGGGCCATATCCCTGGGTCGCTGGCTGGCCAGAGAACGTATACAGCAGGGGAAAGTTCGAGACGGCGGGAGAGAACTGGGCAGTGGGTGGCCGCTGCTGACGGACGAGGAGGCTATTAGGGAGCGGCAGGCAGGGGAGCTCATTTAGGAGCGTTGATTGGTTTCACGCCCAGGGGGGAGACCTTCCAGCAGGATGGGAGACACAGCAAGAACTGGAGGCTGGCTGGGAGAAGCAGGCAGGGCTGGGTGAGGGACAGGGAGCCGGACTTGAGTGGGGGGCTTGCAGTGGTATAACAGGGAGACAGGAATCAAGAGGGATGGATTAGCGAGAATTGACTGTAGAGGCCAATGGAGGAAGTAGGAATGCCCCTAGTGGCAGGACAGTATAGCCTGCCAATGGCAAAGTGGGCTGATAGGTTATCGCGCATGCGTGACCTCATGGGTGGTGGTGGGGACAGTGGGGCAGCCGGCGCAGCTGGTGGGGCCAGCACTTCCAACAGCAGCAGCAGCTCATAAGGCAGAGCACAACAAGGCAAGTTATGAGCCTACATTGAATTTTGAGAACACAGACTCGTAACTTTGGTAATTTTTAATATTTTTACCCCAAATTTACAACATAGCCATTTCTTTGTAGCAGTTCCTGAATGTAACAGTTGTCATTTTTCAACTCCTGAACAAAATGTGTTTTTGGTCCTGAAAGTTGATTTCACAGTCCCTGTGCAAAATCACCTTTAGGCCAGGAGTTAAGCACTTTCTCTGGCCTTCTTCATGAGGCAGGATCTTAACAAGGCTATGTTGAAAATTTGGTGTAAAAATATTAAAAAAACAAATTTGTTAGTATTTTTACCCAAATTCCCATTCTGCAGCTGTATTGGCTCTGGCCAGATTTTCTTTCAGTAAGGGTAGGTTTCCTGCTTTGTACTGTAGCATAGACTTGCTACACTGCATCTGACCTTTAGCTCATGACAGCTGCATGGAGTGCTCAGCCACTGCAGGTTTACGTGGTTTCAAATTATGTACATTGGGCTGGGTAGTGAGATGGCATCTGAAACCTTGGGAACCTGCAGTGGCTGAGTACTCCATGCAGCAGTCATGCGTTAAAGGTCAGACACAGCATAGCAAGCCTATGCTATAAGGCAGGAAACTTAAGGAGGTGTAACTACCAGCTGGTGAGATCACTGTTAAAGAACTAGTGGAACCAAAATGTCAAACAGGAAAATCATACAAATTTTAAGAAGTAGACACTTGTAACTTTTTCTTTCTGAAGTATTTTTCTTTTTCCTTTTGCTCATTAGAAAGTTTTTATGTGATAATTGTGTACTGGATGTGGGGAATAGCTGTAAGCCTGGTAGCTGACCTATCTATCTCTACTCCCTACACCACATCATCAGCATTGTGATCTCATTAACAATGATATCACAGGTGACTGAGCTGGCATCTGCTGAGTGGCTTTTCCTAAGCATCAGTGATGTCACAGCTCAGTGAGGTCACAATTCTGATGATGTAAGGGAGGGAACAGAGCTACCTACTGTAAATCAGCTGCCAGGCAGAGTGCTGTTTCACATAACACACCTACTAACATCAGGCAAACAGTCTTCTAATTAATCAAAGGGAAAAGAAAGGACTTCCGGTGAGTGCACCGACGGAATGGCTGCCTAAATCAGACACTCTAGCCCGACGCCACTTAAATCCGCCTCAATCAGCACTTAACCGGGACCATCCAAGGATCAATGCTGCAGGAAAGAAGGTATAATGACCTCTAGACACAAGAACAAAGAAAAAATAAATATGCAGCAAGTGAAACAGCATAAAACTTTGCTAGACTTTGCGCAGCAAGCCGCGGCCTGTGCACCACCCAATTCGCCGAGACAGAGCTCTAACATGGAGGTGGGAGAAGAAAGAGAACAGGAGTATACTATAACATCCAAACAACTATGTGACACCCTCCAGAAGATGAACGCAACACTAGAAAGACTAGAAGCTAAAGCCAATGAGGACAGGGAAAAAATTGAACTTACTGCCCAGAAAGTAGAGCTGATGGAAAGGACGCTGACAGAATATACAAATACCACAGATGTACATAACGCTGCATTGCTAGATTTACATAGGAGAGGGCAGGAAATGGAAGCCAGACTGGATGAATTAGAAAATCGGAGCAGACGGAATAATATCCGCATTCACGGATTACCAGAAGGGACAGAGACAGGCCCAGTGCCGCAATTCATGGAGTCCTTTTTTCAGATCTTATGCTGGCCAGCAGATAAACCCCTCAACATTATCCATGCCCATCGTTCACTAATACCTAAGCCAAGGGACCTGAAAGCATGGACCAGATCCCTGGTGATGGCGTTCCTGGACTTTCGCACCGAAGAAGAGATTTTAAGGAAGGCATGGTCCAAAAAAGAAATACTGTTTGGGGGTACTCGCCTATTCTTTGAACAGGACTATTTCCCACACCTTTTAGTGCAATGTAGAAAGCTATTACCAATGGTGCACCAACTGCAACTAAAGGGAGTGAAACCAGTGATAGAATACCCTGAACGACTTAAGGTAAACACAGAGAACAGTATTAAAAGATTCACAGATTTACAAGCGGCTCAAGGGTATCTGACCTCGATGGGGATTGACGTCTCCATGGGTACATCACAGCAGAAGGATCGCTTAATCGAAAGGGCTTGGCATCAAGGCAGAACCAAAAGAAAGGAGCTGCATGATCGCCTGGGAACTTCTGTGATGTGGGACTCCCTCATCAAACGAGGGGACGCGACCATCACCAAACCTGCGCAAGCTATTGAACAGAATGGAGAAGCAGGAGATGCTATTAACCAGAACAACCTGACAATGGACTCTGCAACCTGAAAGAAAATACCAATGTGTGAGTGACTTTGGAGAGAAGGGGTGGAAAAGCGATGTAGATTGTAATGGTGGTATCCAGTGCTGTGGGCAGAAGGACAGATGGATTCTGAATAAAACGCCTATCTGCAAAGGGGGGGGAGGGTTCTCACCCTTCCTTTACATTTTTAGAAGGGGGATATATAACGACCTGTTGTGGACTCTGAAGCTATGGCCCAACTCAAAGAGGGAAAGAATGGGGATTGAAACGTGAGGGGGTGGTAGGGTCTAAAGGGACATAATAGAAAAGTGAGCACATTCTCCATGGTGAGATCCAGATGAAGGGTCACTAAGGGATAAGGGGAAATGAGAAGGGGGAAGAGGGGGGACTATAAGATATCGACCCAAGAATAATTATAGATGGACATGCATTAGATCATACTGAATAGGTTGTTGCCAATAAGAGGGGGTCGACGTGATTAAACTGTGGGAGCTTATTCATGGAGGGATAGAGATATGAGCAGCATAAGAACATAGGTGACATAGAATTTTGACATACTAAACAAAGGAATGGGGGAGACGGGAGATAGGAGGTATAGGTAAAGGGGGAAGGAATACACAGAGTTGGACGAGGTTCTTGAATAGTAGAAAGGTTTACGAGGAGAGGAAACAACAGGGAAATCAAAAGGACCAATCAGAAATGAAGGCGGGGAGGGAAAGAGATGTTTCTAGGTGAGACCGGGTGCAGTGACATTTCCCTGAAAGGGATCTTTACTCCTCGGCACCTAGGATATGCAGCTACGGTGTCTTAGATCTGCCCTGCTGGTGATAAAGCTGAAATTGGCCTAAAACCAGGTGGAAGGCCCACAGTGTTGGGGTCATCCAGTCACGCCTCCAGCAGCAGGGTGTTTGCGGAGGGTGGCAAGAGGGGCAATTTCATCTTGAAGTCAGAAAAGTTGAAGAAAGTTATAGTGGATATTAGTTGGGTTAAATTAGAAATATTATGTGTTTAACAGAACAAAAATATGTGTTAGTAACAATGCACAGAATATGTATAAGGTTGTGTGTTTCAAATGTGTGTCTCCATCCCTGGAAGTCCATTAGGAAGATACAGTTAAATCAAAAGATCAAGAATGGATGATCTGAAGATTGTTTCCCTGAATGTGAGGGGTATTAACAACCCGGTGAAAAGAGCTTAAATACTGCAGGATTTAAGGAGAAGAGGAGCCATGGTGGCTTTCCTCCAAGAAACACATTTGACAGCCCAGGAGCATCTGAAACTAAAAAGAGCTTGGGTGGGAAACGTATATGCCCCACATTATACGGAAAGCCCTCATCGTAGAGGGGTTGCAATCCTGATAAAAAAAGACATTCCCCTAACAATTTTGCAAGTCAAAACAGATCCAGAAGGTAGATTTGTTCAAATTCAGGGGAGATATAGGGACCAAGATTGCACCCTAGTCAATATTTATGCACCAAATGAAGAGGCCCCCAGGCTGGCATTCCTAGAGACAATAATAAAAGAAGCAGTTTCAGATGCACAAAGTATGGTGGTCGTTGGGGGGGGACTTTAACGAAGTCATAAACTCAGGAATAGATAGATCTGGGAAAACTCCAGGAGGGGTAATGCGAAAGGGGAATCTTGTATTCAGACTGGGTCAGGAATTCGGGCTAACTGAATGCTGGAGGTTTATGCACCCTAGAGGGCGAGACTATTCATACTACTCCCCACGACATGAAGTTTACTCCAGGATAGATTATTTTCTGATTTCCACTAACTGGGTACAAAGAATAGAACAATGTTGTATAGGCCCAATAGTCATTTCAGACCATACGCCGATTCTCCTTAGTGTTTCTATGGCCCAGCTGATAAGGCAGTCTTGCTGGAGACTTAATGTGAGCCTCCTAAATAGGGAAGACTGTAAAGAACTAATAGAGAATAAAATTCGACAATTTGAACTAGAAAACCCAAAGGGAGAAACGAGAGAGGGAATAAGATGGGAGACCCTTAAAAGTAGTCTAAGGGGGGAGATTATAAAATACTCCACCAAAATCAAAAGAGAGAGAATTCAACAGAGGGTGCAACTTGAACAAAAGATTCTACAATCAGAATCCAACCATCAAGTTAGCCTTGATCCTAAAGTAAAACATGAGCTGGATAAAGCTAGACATGAGCTTAACCAGATTTTAGACATACAAATTGAAGGGCAACTGCGGTACTCCAGACAAAAATATTACGAACAGGGAAACAGGGCAGGGAAACTTTTAGCATGGCAGCTCAGACAGGAAAGGGCAAATAGGGCAGTGATGCACCTGCTGGGAGACAACACAGAACAGGCAACCACCTCTCTGGCAGAAATAGCTCAGAGTTTTGAAAAATATTATACAGAATTATACAGAGCAGACACCCTGCCAGGGCACAAAGAAGTGGTGAAAACTTTTTTAGAGGGTCTCAAGTTACCCTCTCTGTCAGATCAGATGAAGAAGGAGTTAAATGCTCCTATTGCTGTTCAGGAAATTATGGGGAAAATTAAAAAATTAAAAAATGGTAAGGCACCAGGGTTAGATGGGTTTGGAGCTGAATTCTACAGAGGATTTGGCTCACAAATAGCGGGTATGTTACAAGACACTTGCAATGAGATATTGGTGGAGGGGAAACCGGTCCCACCATCTTGGAACTTGGCCCAGATATCAGTGATTCCAAAACAGGGTAAGAACCCAGAACTGTGTAGTTCATATCGCCTGATATCCTTGCTGCCGGTGGACCTAAAAATTTTTACAGGTGTACTGGCAGATAGGTTGCAGGGCTGCATCTCAACTCTGGTCTATCCTGACTAAACGGGATTCATTTCAGGAAGATACCTGCAAAACAATATAAGGCGTCTCCTGAATATTATAACAGCTCAGAGAGGCTCAGTGGCACTGCAGGTAGCAATTAGCATGGATGCTGAGAAGGCCTTTGACAGGGTGGACTGGCATTTTATGTCGTCCACTCTGTCAAAGTTTGGGCTTGGGGAGAAATTTGTCTCGGCCGTTGCAGCGCTATATCACAGGCCTGAAGCAAGAGTTAAGGTGAACGGCATACTATCGAACTGTCTGCCTCTCATGACAGGCACTAGGCAAGGATGCCCCCTGTCCCCACTGATATTTGCCCTCTCTCTGGAGCCACTGGCGGTCTGGATACGAAGCAACCCACACATCAAAGGTATTTGGGCAGGGGGAGTAGAATACAAAACAGCGCTCTATGCGGATGACTCCCTTTTTTTCTTGCGGGACCTTCAGAGCTCCCTCCGGCACCTTTTGGAAAACTTAGATTAATTCAGTTATTTAGCAGGATATAAGATTAATTTATCTAAATCGGAAGGGGTGGTGCTGAGTGGCACCCTTAACAGACAGCTAAAGGAAGCCTTCCCATTTACATGGGCTAAGAGAAACACGTTTAAGTATTTGGGAATACAAGTTTCGGTGGATACATCCAAACTATACCGTAACAACCTGCTTAAATTACTATTGGATTTGGGATCAGACTTCGCCAGATGGAAACTCCTACCGCCACTTTCTTTATGGCAAGATCCAAATTATAAAAATGAATGTCTTACCCAGATTATTATTCTTATTTCAGACACTTCCAGTTTCTATACCACCTCAATTCTGGAACCAACTTACGAAAGAAATTTCTAAATTCATTTGGGGAGGGGCACGTCCACGGATAGCTTTAGGTACCCTGAGGAAGTCTAGGGAGATAGGAGGCTTGGGCCTACCACATATGTATCACTATTACTTAGCCGCACAGTGAGCACAAATAGTCATGTGGGCTAAACAACATATTGAGTCCGGGTGGTATCTCATTGAAAATGAATCAACCCCCAACTGTAGAATATGGACATACCCAACATGTCATACTGACTCACATAACTGGCAGTTAATCACTAATTCCTGGGTAAAACAATCTTTAAAGATCATTCTCATACTCAGGAAAAAACAAATACCCCAAATACCTTGGGCCCCCTATCGTTAATCAGACACACAACAAATTCTGTCCCTCCAAGGAGAGCTCAAGGATATGCGTTTTGGGAACAGAAGGGTCTAACAACCTTTAAACAAATGCTAGATAGAAGGTCCTGCCTTGCGTATGCCACTCTCCAAGAGCGGTTTGCATTACGTAGAGAAGATTTTTATAGATACCTTCAAACTAGGCACTTTATTAACACAGGGGAAAGCTTTAAAGAATCAATAGGGCCTTGTCACCCCTTAAGGAATTCTGGTGGGATTCTAGGAGAATTAAAGACAGACTCCAGTACCTTTCGATTCTGTATAAAAAACTTACAGAGGAGAAGGGCACCCCGGTGTTAGAAGAGATCAGAAAAAGGTGGGAGATAGAATCTGGGGAGAGAATCCATCAGGGAGACTGGGAACGTCGCATGCAGAGGGGATGGCAGGTAACCTCAGCACTGACATGGCGTGAATTTAACTGGAAAATACTGACACGTTACTTTCGCTCCACTATGATTACCAAACACTTTAACCCCCAGGTGTCATCGGCCTGCTGGCGTAAATGCGGGGAACTGCGAAGCACACATTACCATGTATTCTGGGGATGAGTAAAGCTGCAAGGATTTTGGACTCAGATCCAAGAAGCCATGACCCAAATGGGGGGGCTGATTGTACCTTACACATTTCAAGATCTTGTCCTAGGAATGCCAACCCTATCCTCTCAAAAGAGGAAAACCGTGGAGCTATATCAGATACTGAGGATTGCAGCCCTAAAATGTATTACTATCAATTGGTTAAAACAAGACCCACCAACCTTTCAACAATGGACCTCCAAAAGTGGAGGAAATCGAGAGATTAGAAAACATAACATACACTATTTAACTAAGAAAAGATAGATTCTTAGAAATTTGGGGACCCTGGTATTGTTGGAAAGAGGGGAGGGATGGAAGTTCGGAGGTAACGGATGCAGACACTAGAGAGGAAGAGGAGGAAGGATAAAATGGCAAATAAGAAGGGAACGAGAGGGGGTAAAAGACAAAAAGGAGGAATCGACAATGGGAAGGCACAAGAGTACCTAAGAAAAGATGGTCTTCCTTTTTAAAAAATGGGGATGGGGACACACATGGACGCGCAGACACACATAAGTACACACTTGAAGATAAACAGAGCTTGATGATAGAACGAAAACACCAGATATAGTGCATTGACTTAGATAAATATAAGATGTTATAGTTATAAAGGGTTTGGTTAAAAGGAAAGATAATAAGCAGAGAGAAAAAGATGAGATGTATAATAAAATGTGGAAGTGGAACTCCCAGGAAAGAAAAGGAAACATCAAGCTAGAAGAAATGAAGAAGATGTGTAATCAGATCTGGGACAGCAGAATGGGCCACGTTATAACAAACTGGACATACCAACCAAAGGTCTAAGGCCTGATAATGTGAGCCCACAATTCCACTCTATAAACTGATGAGATAAGAGATTGAGAATGGTTAAATATTAGAATGTTTGAATGAGTAGTAGAGTAAGATATAAGAAATAATGAATAAGAATAGAACGTAAGAATAGAATTTAAGTAATGTATAAATAAGCACACTGAGATGTGTTGTGGAACTGGATGTAATATTAACATGGATCACAATAAACTGGATAAAGTTAAAAAAAAGGGAAAAGAAAAATTAACGCAGATGTAAAAGGTAACGGCTGAGTGCTTTTAAAAATGAATATTAGTTTTAGGTAGTACCCTAGTTCTTTAAAGCAGTAAGTTTCTTGACCATCGTGGGCTCTGAAGAAGTGATCCACATGACCACAAAATACTGTCCAGTCAGTTATTCAGTATCTTTTGAAACCATAATAAAAATGATTTAATAATTTTCAGTGTTTTCGGTCTTCTTAGAACTTACTCACATAGAGTCTCTGACTACAGTACCTCTCCATACCCTCACTGGCCTCCGAGATCTCTCCTTCTCCCTGATTTTGCACTTTGTGTGACATAAACAGTTTACTGCTTGACAAATTGGAGCAAATACCATTGGATTACACTGGGTTCCTGCATATCCCAGCAAAAACTGTGACACTGCACTTGATACTAGGGGACAGCACTGTACACCTCTACACTAAAGATATGTTAGTCTCTTGATTAGACCCCAATGGAAAAAGTGATCAGTTATCAACGTTTTAAGCCACAAAGTATGTAATAAAGCATCTGTGAAATTGCTTTATGCAATGAAAATATGGATAATTGCATGACAGAATTTCAATCGTGGCCTAGCCAGTGACATACTAGTACAACAATAAAACTCTTGAATCATCGAACTTCATAGAGCAGAAAAGGTTAAAAAGCTACGTTGAAGAAACACTTGTCTGTTTTGTTCACACAAATGTCCTGAGGGATGACATCACCCTGATTCCAAAACCCAATCCTGAAATAGGCTGGCTTGATAGCTGCTTTACAATATGTTTGTTCTGTACTGTGTGGTGAAGCATAAAGGGCCCTGAACTGCAGTCTCCTCACAAAGTATTTTTACAAAGGGATTGCTTCATTGCACACAAGAGGTATATAAATGAGACACAGTTGTGTGATGCTCATATTTCCAGGCATCTTTATGCCTTTTTTGTCTTAATTTGGAGAATAGATTTAGTGATCATGAAATCTGAATGGCACTGGATATCAGTCCTTCCTTTATCCGCAGGCCAGATACAGTACAGTGGTGACATGAGTAAATGATGTGAGATTTCTAAAATTCTCCCAGGCTTCTTAGGACTGACCTAGGATGAGGTAACACCTCTGAGGTCACAGATTAATGTGGTGTTACTACACAATCCATTAGGGCCATCAAACATACTTCATTTGTGACCAGAACTAATCATAGAATCAAAGCTTGTAGAAATATAATTGTGTTTTCTCCTCTGACTTTCCCTCATTGAAATCTGAATACTGTCATTTTATCTTCCATTTATCTTCCTTTCTAGTATGTAATACACATTTTGTGGTCATTATGGCATTGCATTCCCTAGTGTTAAAGTAGTCTGGGCATGGACAAAACATTTAAAGGGACACTGTCAACCCTTTGTTCATTATATTATTTCTAGTTGAAAACCCACATTTTATAATTGCTTACCTTTTCTAAAATTCATTGATGCTGTGTAAGCAATAAGACATGACAGGGGTATGCATTATGGTGAAATAATCACATGCCTCAGGTTCATTGTTAGACACAAGACACAGCCGAGTGCCATTGAATGCACCTAAAAAGTGTGATTTTTCACCATAATGGCACACCCTGGAGTGTCCTATAGCTCTTATAAAATGGCATTTAAATATTTGACTTAAAATGAATGAAAATAAGATGAAATCATTTTAAAAAGATACAAATTTGACCTTTCATTGAAATTTGCTTCCCTTTTAACTCTGAATATAAAAAATAGTCCATATTCTGGTAATTGGGGTGGGAAGGGGTAGCAAAAAACAATAAAACATATTGAAAATCGTGTGGCCCACATTTCTCTAAGAAACAAATATGTTGCCTTGCATTTCAAATAATCAGTACAAGTACTGTATTTTAATGGAAATGTGTTCAAAACTTTGAACCTGCCAGGTTGCCTTCTTTTTTTGGGGGTGGATGATAGATTTCACCTGAAAACACCAATATTTGATTCAAATGTACAGTATGTGATTTTATGTGCTTTTATAAACTTCAGAAATGTATTTGAGCAGTTTGGGTCTGCATCTGCCTATGTAACTGTTTTCCCACCTTTTCTCTTTGTTTATAAACTACTATTGCTTACTTTCTCCATTCTTTTTTTTTTATGCTCACCATGTGTGCACGCACAGTGAACATTTTGTAAGGAGAGTGGCTTTTGAGGGGTGTGACATTGTCAGTCCAGTGCAGAGTGGTCTGCAAGGGGCTTGTCAGTGTCACACTACTCATCAACCAGGCTGATCATGACACTGTTCTGGACAGCTGGGCAGAAGTTTCGTGTAGCTAAAAGAGAGAGCTGATCCAATCATAGGTCAGCATTTTCCTTTGATTTACATCACCCAGTAAACATAGCTGATTTGTCATGATCAGACTGCTGAGGTTGAATTACATCCTGTGACAAAGAAAAACATCCATTGATGTCTTTTGCTGCCCCCATCATTACTTTTCTCCCACCCGACCCTCACACTCAGAACCCACCACCCACACACCCCATAAACATTGTCAACACCTGAAATAAGGAAAACTGTCCCGCGTAGTTTTTTTTATATATTTACCCTGTAACAAAGAAAACCATCCATCAATGTCTGTTGCTGCTGGTGCTATTAGTGTTCCCCCACTTAATCCTCCCTCTCAGCACCCACCACCCCACACCCCCACCCACAAACATAAAACAGACACTGGGGGTGCCCAATCCCCCAGTGTCACCACCTGAAATACAGAAAACCTTCCCAAGAAGTTTTTTTTTATTATTATTAAATACACCCTGTAAAAAAGAAATCCATCCATTGCTGTCTGTTGGCGTCTGTTGGTGCAGCTGCCATTAGTTCCCCCCATCCAACCCTCCCACTCAGCACCCACTACCTCACACACCCCCATAACCACATTACTGACACAGGAGGTGCCCAATCTCCCAGTGTCACCACCTGAAAGATAGAAAACCATCCCTTGTAGGTTTTATGCCCTGTAAAAAAGAAAACTGTCCATCAATGTCTGTTGCTGCTGCTGTCCTTAGTCCCCCCACCTGACCCTCCCACTCAGCACTCACCCACTCACAGCCCCCAAGCCATTACTTAACCACCGTGGGATAGTGCTGTGCAAAATGTGGAATTCCACCAGTGGAATTAGAGTGGAATGACCATTCCACTGGTGGAATTTCTGCTGGAATTTTGCTGGTTCTTCTGAGGAATTCCGACTACTGTGAGCCGCGGAATAATATTCTGTAGAACAGCATTTTTATGCGGAAAATAATTCAGTAGCAATTTCCACAGAAAATATTGAGATCTGTGGAATCATATTCCATGGATAGCATTTTGTTACATGGAAAATCATTCTACATCTGTTTTCTGGTGCATATTTCCACCATTCCATTTTTGGCAAAATTCGGCAGAATTTTGGTGGACTTTCGAAAAGTCCATAGAATTTCGTTCTGCCAGAATTTGAAAATTTCATACAGCATTACCGGGGGACCAATGCCATAATACTTTCTGGACCACAGACATGTCTTCAATCTTTAATGCTGGACTGTGAACTGAGGAAATCAGGTATGCAGTTCAATGTATTTCAATGGGGTTTTGAACTTAGTGTCATAACTTGGTCATCTTCGAATAATTTTTGCCCCAAATTTTCAACATGCCTTTTATGGGACCCCACCTCATGAACAATGGCAGTGAAATTAGGCAAATCTGTCCTGAAATGTGAAATCACCTTTTGGGCAGGAGTTGAAAAATGTATCCACCCTTGGTATTGAGGTGAGGTTATAAGATGGCAGTGTAGAAAATTTGGGGTAAAATATAAAAAAAACTACAAAATTATGAGCCTACATTGAAATTTGCGAACACAAGCTCATTACTTTGGCAGTTTTCAATATTTTGACCCTAAGGGCCCGATTCTGAAAGAGATACACCTGATACTAGGTGCTTGAGTCAAACAGCAATGTCACAAGTCGCACCTTGCATTGGTGTTTACGGCATTCCCTATTCCAGTACACAGTCTGCACTGGTGAGGGAAACTGTTGCACCAAAGGGGCACTGCACTGCCCTTGTAACCTGCGTCTAGGTACATCAGGTCACAAGGGGGCTTGTGGTAAGGGAGTCACATTAGACCAGCTGGGAGATGGTCTACACCCCTTGAGACAATGCCCCACAAGGTGGGGAGCTGGCAGGAAGCTCTGTTTGTGGGCTCTGGAGGTCAGAAGGGACAGGAGTGTACAGCAGAGGTGTTGAGGGGCATGTATATGCTGGGGAAGCATGATCAGGCACCCAGCGGGGGTGCCAGTCTGATAGCACTGCGTACACCGAAGTGTGGCTAGGGCACCCCTGCTAGGTGCCTGAATATTCCCCCAGCATACACACATGCCCCCCAACATCCCTATGGTACCCTCCTATGCCTCTTCTGCCCCTTGGGACACTCCAGGCATTGTGGTATGGCATGCACCTAGTGAGATGGGGTGGGCAGATCCCTCTGTTGGGTTCCACAGGTGCGCCATGCATTTGACGCTAGCCTGCCATTGCGGCATGTCCCAGGTGTTGTGGTGTAGGGACCCCTGATGTTCCAGAATTGGGTGCATGGACTCTAGTGCACTGGGAGTGTGCTGCAGCCCTAGATCGATGCAACTTTGTGGCAATCTAAGGGCTCCTCTGGAATTGGGCCCCAAATTTTCAGCATAGCCATTTCTTCACAGCACCTCATAAATGTGACAGTTATCATTTTTCAAATTCTGGCAAAAATGTGTTTTTGTGACCTTAAAGATGATTTCATGGTCACTGCATGAATCACCTTTTAGGCAGGTGTTGAACATGTTTTCTACCCTTGTTCATGAGGTGTGTTCATAAGAATGCTATGTTAAAAAAATAGGGGAAAAATGTTAAAAGACAACAAAGTAATGAGACTATGTTGAAATTTACAAACACAGGCTCATAAGTGGTAATTTTCAATATTTTGACCCCAAATATTCAACATAGCCATTTCTTTACAGCACTTTATGAATGTGACATCTGTCACTTTTCAAATCCTGGCCAAAATGTGTTTTTGCACTTGGTGGTACAAAATCACCTTTTGGGCTGAATTTAAAAATGTTCAAGAGGTGGGCTCATAAAAAAACATGTGGGGTCATAAGAAGGCTATGTTGAAAATCTGGGGTAATACTATGAGAAAACAACAAAGTTATGAGTCTACATTGCAATATTTGAATGCACGCTCATAAGTGTGGAAATATTAAATATTTTGCCCCCACGTTTTCAACATAGCAATTTTTTTAACACCTCATCATGAATGTTGCAGCTGTCATTTCTGAAATCCTATCCAAATTGTGATTTAACACTTGTGGTAAAAAATGACATTTCAGTCATTGTTATATAAATGACACCTGTTGACTCAGCCAGGGGAGGAGGAGCCTCTGTTAGAGGCAGATCCAAGATGGTGGAGTGAAGCTAAGGTGCCAGCAGTGTGGTTACTTGAGCTATCCAGAGGATTATTATGAACTTGTGATAGCTTCAACAGCTATGTTTTTTCAATGAATTACCTGCTTTTACCAGCAAACATCAGCAAACAGAAGTATCAGTGAGGAACTGGAAAACGGCACAGGTCTGAAATTGACTCACCTGGATGGCGCAAACAACAGACCACTCTAAATACACAGGGGTATGTCCCAGCGTGGTCAGCATTTTATTGACCAGCCAGAACACAGCTGTCTACACAAACAAAAGAGGAGATTGGATGGTGACCCAGAGCAAACCTTCAGAGAAACTGCACCTAAACCAACCACCTTCAGATGCACACAACTACAGCAGCAAAAACTCAACCTTCAAATCTCAACAACAACAATATTTTCAGGCAGACTGGTTTCCCCCCCTGCCTGCAACTCTAGTTCAATCTGCACCAGGACAGCAAAGCATCAAGAAGACACCTCAAGACCCAGATGCTGAAAATCAACATTATACTATGGCCAATGAAGAGAACGATGAGATCAACATTGCAATTAACAATTTGGATGCGGCAGCAGGTGTAAAGAGCACCCAAGAGGTTAGTTATGGTCAAACCAAAAATTGGGATAACAATAACACTTACAATTCAGGCTGCAATAACCCTGGAACCTCCCATTTTAACCCATTGCCAGAGAGTGCAGCTAACATTACAAATCATGTAATGATATCTGAACATGGCCTTGCTAACTGCAGTAATGATGTATCAGAACAGAAAGCTCCACAAAACGTGCAATGTCTCACTGGTAACATTACTTTAGAATCATTTAAACTTTTTCAGGAGGAAATCTGAAGTGAAATAAAGCTGGGATTTTATACTGTAACTTTGGCTTTGACAGATTTAACTAAACCATTAATGGAGCTAAACATAGAAACATAGAATCTGACAGCAGGTAAGGACCGCTTGGCCCACCTAGTCTGCCCATTTCCCTACCTGATGGATAAGCTGCAGATTCTAGTTAACCAACAGCTTACTTCATCCTACCCTCCACTAGAATAGCTTTATGTCTGTCCCATGCATTCTTGAATTCTTCCACTGTTATTGACCACAACCTCCTCAGGAAGGCTGTTCCATGCATCCACAACCCTCTCTGTGAAAAAATACTTTCTAACATTACCGCTGAGCCATCCCCCCTCTATCTTCAAATTGTGCCCCATTGTTCTTGCACATCACTTTTTCTGAAAGATGCTACCTTCTTGGACTTTGTTAATTCCCTTGAGGTACTTGAAAGTTTCTATCATGTCCCCTTCCTACAGGGTATACATATTAAGCTGCTTTAGCCTCTTTTCATATGTCTTCTGGTGTAGACCCTGCACCATTTTGGTTACCCTCCTCTGAACAGCCTCCACTCTGTCTATGTCTTTGCAGAGATGGGGTCTCCAGAACTGCATGCAGTACTCCAGATGGGGTCTCACCAACTGTCTGTACAGAGGGATAATAACTTCCTGTTTTCTACTGCCTCTCCCTATGCATCCCAGTATCCCCCCCAGTCATCCTTACTGCCTTCTCACATTGCATTCCCACCTTAAGGTCATCTGATATAATTACTCTCAGATCCCTTTCAATTTTTGTTGTTGTTAGTATCTCACCCCCCATTGTGTACTCTTCCCCTGGGTTTTTGTTTCACAGGTACATTACCTTGCACTTTTTTGCACTGAATCTGAGCTGCCATACATTTGAAAATTTCTCCAACCTTGCCAAGTCCCTTTTCATCCTTTCCACCCCACCAGCTAAGTAATAAAATGCAATCATTGTCTATTAGAACTGACAAAGCAGAACAATGTATTAGTTCTTTAGAGGACAAATTGACA
This sequence comes from Neoceratodus forsteri, assembly GCA_016271365.2. Lineage (NCBI taxonomy): Eukaryota > Metazoa > Chordata > Ceratodontiformes > Ceratodontidae > Neoceratodus > Neoceratodus forsteri. The sequence goes on from CM057456.1 coordinate 388,807,445, forward strand.
CCAGTAATGGTTAAACAAAAAGAGCAGAATGCTACAATTAATGAATTAAGACTGAAGATCAATGTCCTGGAGGATTACTCCAGGTGAAACAATTTCAAATTGGTAGGCATACCAGAGGGAGCAGAAGGGAATGCCCTATCCCATATTTTGAAAAGCTTTTTACTCTAGCTGTGCAACATAAATATCCAGAAAATAAAACCATTCTCGACAGAGCACCGAGGGGCAGGGTCAACCAAGGAATTACCAGGAAGCTCCCAGTCAAAGATGATGGTCAAGAATTGTATTTCTAAAGCCTCATTATTTCCAGGACCGAGAGGCTATCCCTGAGGGTGGCCCATATCAACAGGGGCCTAATGTCAGAAAATTTTAAGTTTTCAGCTTTTCCTGACTTTTCTTTAAATACATCACAATCAAGAAAAGCCTTTAATCAGACAACTGGAATACTTCACCAGAAAGAAATCAAATTCTCATTGTAACCCCCGGGCATGTTTAAACTTTTTTTCCACAAACAGACACATTCCTTTACTGATCCTAAAAAGAAAGAGATTTTTCTAAAGAGCACAGACTTTTGTGATACACAAGACCACACAATGACACTGCCAGGTGCATCCTCTAGTCCTCCTATTTAATGCCCTGAGGATAGAGAACATCTGCTCTAGAACGCTTACAAAAGCTAGCATTAATAGGGCATTACAGTCCCGCAATAAGCAATGTTATGTTATGACTAGATCAACATGGTAATCAGAGTAACAGAACATTGGCTTAAAATGTGAGTATAGTCTTAGTTGGAAACTCATGGAAGAACATGCATATTGGGCTAGGAAGGTTCCATTTTCTATAATAAAAAACAAAAACACAGCCCTAAGTACTGAAAATTGCAAAACGTAGGCAACTAGTAAAGACAGGATGGTTTTCTTCCTGTCGCTGCATACTATAGATAGCATGGATATTTTGGATAAGAAACTAAATACCATATTGCAGTAAGCTTGAAATAAATAAGAGGCAGACCAGGATGCTTCATGATGGATGGCATTAACAGATCTGTTATAACAAATCTCTCACTGCCATGCCTATGTGTATGATTATTTTTAGACTTAATTCTGATTTTGGTATTGGTGGTGAACTAATGCTGTATTCCAGGCTTTAATTATGTTTGCCCAATTATGCTTACTCAATACAAGTTTCCGCCTTTTGGATGAGACGTTAAACTGAGGTCCCATCTGCCTGGATTGGTGGTAGTTCAGGTGGATGTTAAAGATCCCATGGCACTTATCAAAAAGAGTTGGGGAATTTCCCCTGGTGTCCTGGCCAAATTTCCCTCATTCACTAAAAAAAAAATACCACCAACAGCTTAATCTGGTTCAAGGTCAGTTGGCATTCATCAGTATCCCCCTCCCCCGAGTTATGCCTGAAAATAGGCAGGATTTGTCTAGTGCACTTACTCGGTCAACAAAAACTAAATAAATAAATATAAGTAACATGGGAAAAACCGAGGACATTAAATAATAAGAAAAGAGTTAAAAAAACCCCCATAAAATAAAGTCTGAATAAATCAAGCCAGGGGAGAAGGGATGGGAGGGAGTAAACAAGGGGGAATACAGCGCATAATAAATGTACTGATCAGTCAGTAAAGTGCTACCTAAAGAAGGAATTACGGTGGTGGTACATGAGCACTCCTAGGCAGGAGGGATGGAAATGCAGGGGGGACAGAGGGGAGCTATGATTATAGCTATATATTAGGTAGAGGGTATCAGCAAGGGGGATGGGACAGCCTATCAAATAAAAATAAATATTACACATAAACACTTCATTAGGACGAATGGTGTTTACAGATGCTTAATGTATGCAGTAACAGTTTTCTTTTGCTATGATTTATCTGAAGAACAATGTCTTGAAAATGAACCCTATGGCATGTTAATCAAAATGTTTGAGCTGGAACATAAAATGTGTACAAGACAGAACAAATCCCAATAAAATATTTTAATTATATAATTAAATAAAAAAGGGGATGACTGTATATTTATACAATAATCTCATTGGTTGAATGACAAGTTCTCTTTCTATGGTGAAAAATGGGGTCATGGTTTGAATGCATCCTTCAAAAAAAAAACTCTAGGGGAGTTTCAATTTTATTTAAAAAAAGTACAATTGTAAACATTGTGAAACAATGCGCAGACTCTGAAAAGCAATATTTCAATCAGTCAATCAATTTTTGTTTTATACTGGAGAGTATGTGAGCAAAAATGCCCCTTTTTATAAAACGTCCAGTTGTACAGAGCACATAACTGAAAAAGGTAACACAGTATACAGATCAGTAAGAGATATATCAAATGGATAATATACAGAGATAAAATGGATTATATACAGAGGCAGCTAATCCTAGAGTCTATCCTGAGAAGACTACAAGGGAATATGTACAATATAAACATTTGATAATTTACATAATATTAAATCTAGCATATTTCACTGTTAGGTCAATCCTACCCAGTCTGCAATATATATGGACCAAATGAAAATTCACCCTCTTTCTTTCTTTAATTATGTCTTTTTAGAACTGGTCAACTTTCCACCTCCGTAAATTATCGGTGGGGATATCAATTTGATCATGAACTCAAATATGGACTGATCAGGAGTGCGGACTGAAAAGGTCTCAACAGCATCTGATACAGTAAAACAATTCATGAAGGACGTCAATTTGATAGCTGTCTGGTGCTATAACCATCCAGATACACAGCAATATTCATATATTTTCCCACTTTCACCAATCATACTCCCAAATCGATTATTTTTAAATCTCCAAGTCAATTCTATACCAAATAAATCAGGTCACCTACTTCAATATTGTCATACTGGATCATGCACCCATACTTTTGACACTTGTACCCCTGGATAGCCCCAGGCTGCGAACATTTAAATTCGAGCCAGGTCTTTTGAAGGATCAAGCTTTTTGTGATCAAATTAAGAATGACATTGAAACTTTTGTTTGCACAATTCCACAGAGGAGGTTAGTATTAACAATATTTGGGAAGCCTTTAAGGCATACATACGGGGTTGTATAACCACCTACATTATTAAAAAAGACAAAAAATGTAGGAATTAGAATAATTAATTAATGCTAAAGAAACTACACACATGCAATTTAATCAACTAAATAACCTCCAAGAATTACTTATATTAAAAGAGCAGTATAATAAACTTACTGCAGAAGAGGCAGAAAGACAAATGCTGTACACTAGAAGCATGTACTACACAATGGGGGGACAAACCAGATAAGTTAATGGCATGGCAACTTAAAACTCAACAACAGAACAATTTGAATACCTCTATTCAAAATGCAAATGGCCAATTGGTTACTTCTCCAGGGGTAATAATAATGCATTTTTTCAATTTTATCAAGAGCTCTGTAGATCTGAATGCCCATCAACATCAGACAACATTCAACAATTCATTAATAATATCACCTATTCCATGATAGAACCTCAGACCACACAAAGTCTAGATGAGGAGATCTCTGTTTTAAGAAATCAAAATATCTATTCAAAAATTATCAGAAGGTAAAGCACTGGGACCTGATGGCCTCCCTATGGATTTCTATAAAATGTTTTCTACATTATTGGCCCATCAACTTAATCAAGTGTTTGACAATATTTTCCAAATGAAAACACTACCACCCTCCTATAGGGAAGCCAGCATAATACTGTTTTAAAAAAAAAAAGATAAAGATGTAACAAAACCAAGCTCTTACAGTCTGATTTCTCTTATTAATTCAGGTACCAGGTCCTGGCCAAAATCCTTGTAACCAGACTAGAAAAGGTGTTACCCCATTTAATCCACCCAGGTCAAAATGGCTTAATAAAGGGGTATATTCTAACAACAAATATTAGAAGAATGTTGAATGTAATACACAATTGCAGGGATATAGATCTTTCTTTACTTTTACTGGATTCCGAAAAGGCTTTTGATAGCATAGAATGACCTTATTTAAAATTAATCTTTTAGAAATTTGAATTTGGTCTGAATTTCAAAACTTGGATGGAAATACTATACTCTGATCTAGTTGCAAGGGTCAAAACAAATTATAACCTTTCACCATTAATCAGTCTCCACGGTGGCACAAGACAGTGCTGCCCCTTATGTCTGTAGATTTGTGTTCTAGCTATAGAACCCTTGGCAATAGCCACAAGAGAATCTACATTGATTCAAGGCCCTTAGAGAGATGTAATATAATACCATATTGGTTTATACGTGGATGACAGCCTGATTTATGTTTTGAACAGGAATCAGTGTCTCAATCCAATACTGGACATTTTGAACCTGTCTGGGGTTATCTCTGGGTACAAAGTAAACTGGTCTAGAATGGAAATCATGGAAACCACTTAACACTCTGATCCATTTAAATCCCAGCCACATTTAGCTATACAAACAGTATCTGAATTCAAGTATCTGGGCATTCATATAGATAATGAACTTAATCAACTACTAGAGTTAAATCTTGACCCTATTTTCAATTAAACCAAGGATCTGTTTACCTGCTGGCAGTCATTACCTTTAACTATGATAGGTCAAGTTAATGTAATGATGAATACTCTCCCAAAAGTTTTGATTTTATTACAAAACCTTCCAGTTTTGCAAAATGATGAATTTGTTAACCATCTGGAAAAAATAATCAAAAAATTCCTATGGAAAGGCAAAAAACCTAGACAGAAACTACAAAAATTAAATTTACCTATCACAGAAGGAGGCCTAGCATTACCTAATTTAAAATACTACTACTATGCAGCAAATTTAGCAGTTATATGTAAATAGTTCAACATAGACCACTCAGAGCCTTCAGTTCAAATTGAACATCACGAATCCCGTATTTCAATTTAAAACATCTTATATGCTGTTGTTGTTGCTTAAAATTGTATTCAAATTTCATGAATTAGGATAGTTGTTACATACTCCATTGAGCAAAGCTCATTTCAAAGGAGGTCCATTTTTTGAAAAGGGAAAAAAAAAGAAGAAAAGATCATAAACAATTACACATACAACATTATCTAAATAAATTAGATACATTATACAAAATCATGAGTAATTACTCATACAACATTATTAAAAAATTAAACACAATATACAAATGCAAATACACATCATACAATTTATACAAAAGAATAATTTAATTTTACATGGCAGAAATCACCATGATAAAGGGGGAATCTACCATGTACACAAACTGTACAACCAGAGATCAGACAACAGTCATTAAACAATGTGTGACAAGGTCCTTATTAGGTAAATACACCTGTGCAACAAGTTAATGTTGCATCTGACTTAGTTTTGTACTACTGTTTTATACTCCCTAAATTAGATTGTTTTGACGTAAAGAAATGGGTAAAGAATTCCATACTACAGGCCCCTTGATCCAAATGGCAGCTCTCCCCATGTGCTGGCACATATTGTAAGAATCTGAAAAACATTTCTATGTGTACTTTTACAACAATAAAACTGCAGAGTCAAGCTGTGAATAATCCCGTAAAACAAGTTATCTGCTCAGTACATTCCCCCATTTATCTAAATGCTAATTTTACACCCTCAATCTCAGACTCAACTTTTTAAATTTGATATGGAAAGGGCCTTATGGAGATTAATCAATTCATAGATAAATATTTGGCATTGGAGTTTGAAAAATTGAAAACAAAATACGGATTAAGTAATGCCCAATTTTATGGGTTTTTACATACTAGACACCATAGGCCAGATATTCAAAACTTTGCCCCGGGGCTAAATTAGCACTGCCCGGTGTGCTAAATTAGCCAGGATCCAATAGCCTGCTATATTCAAAAGGGATAGCCATGGGTCTAAACCTGCTGAATATAGCATGCTAAGAAGCCCGGCAAGCTGGGCTGGGAGTGCAGTGCAAAAATAGCCTGGGAATAAGACAGCTCTGAATATAGCAACCAGGAAGTGCAAACCACAACAGCATCCCAATTCACAGTGACATGAAGGACGGTAGAGGTGAACTATGTGGCCAATGTGTGTGCTAGCAAAGGAGTGGAGTCAACAAAGCTGCAGGAAGCAGCACATGTGAAATTACATTGTGCAAAAATGTTCAATATTTCCGAAACATTTGCGTAGCATAAACACATTTGCACAGGTTTAGCACAGAGCTCAGCTGTTTACCTGGTGTAATCACATTTGCTTGGGGCAAAACTTTTCTATATTCAAAAATGACATGCAAATCAGCCTACTTAGGTAGTCTGAGGGCAAATATCCAGATTAGCATCTCATTATGACCTGATCTGCATGCAGTTTGCCCAACGCTACTGCAGGATCCCACAGCTCCACCCGTAGGTCAGTCTGGAAGTACAGAGGCTGGCTGAGTCTGCCCATGGCTCCACCTGTAGGTCAGTCTGGAAGTACAGGAGCTGGCTGGGTCTGCCCACAGCCCCACCTGTAGGTCAGTCTGACAGTGTATGGTGGCAGCTGCAGGCTACATTTGTACAGTACAGCATAGAATATTGTGCCCCAGGGGTCTACACAGCACAGGCACAGGCGGTGGTGCTGCACACAAGTGTGAAACTGTAGTACATGCTACTGTGCACAGCAGACACTACAGTAGCAAGGGGGCCAGTAGTGTGAGGGACTCAGCAATGCCTATAGTATGTAGGGCAGTGATGACCACTGCACTGTACGCAGTGACAGGCTCAACTTGTAGGTGTTTACTGACAGTGAACATTACTGTTATACTGTTGTGTGACCCACAGATGCTGCACCACTGGCATGGGATGCTCACAGTGACATATACATGGCTGGCTGTGTGTGCTGTGGTCTCTGTACAGATGTGCAGTATGTTGCTGGGAGGAGCACATACCATCAGACAGGCACACTGATGTTGGGGTATTCCAAACACTGGTCCATGTGCACTGCGTGGCTTGTCCCAGTCTTGTGGCTACACTCAGTCTGTGGTGCAGCCTGGCCACTTGTACACCCTCCTCTCAACACCCGCCATGCCCACAGTGCTGCATGTGTGTGCTGGCAGGTGGTTTGCAGGTGTGTGCTCTAAGGCCACACTGCCATGGTGTCCATTGGGAGCGGGGTCACCACTTACTGCCTGGCATCGCTGGGACTGGTGGCAGATAATAGCATCATAGGGATGCCATCAGTGAGCAGCATGTTTCCTCTATGTTTGGCTTATTTCTATGTGTCATACTTACTGGTTGGGGTCACGCAAAGCCACGCAAAAGTCACACAAAGCCACACAAAGCCACAAAGTCATGCAAAGTTGCACAAAGCCACAAAGTCCTGCAAAGCTGGTTTGCCCAGAGTTAAGACTACCTTTTCCTGGGTGGTAATTTATACCACGCAAAGTGTTGCTCTAAGTCATGCAAAAACACTTTGCATGGCGCTATTAGCTGAATATAGCATTGTGTCTGTATTCATGTACACACACCCCCTCAGTTTTCCCCTTGCATACATTATAATTTTGCCTGGTGTTAATGCAGTTTGTGCATGCCATTTGACCTTCTGAATATAGCGGACCCTTGCTAACCCATCACTAACCCTGTGCAAACGGTTTGCGCCCACATCAAAGTTTTGAATCTCTGGCCCCAGATATTTAAAAATAAAAAAAAAACTAACAACCCCCTGTTATATTTCTTGGAACAATTATTTTCTACCCTATCCCCCCAAAAAACTAATATCACAAGTTTATAATCTTATCTTATACAACTATGATACAAACTTGATTCCACTGAAAAATAAATGAGAAGAGAAGTTAAATCAGAGCATTTCAAACTCCCTTTGGTGTAAAAGCACAAATATGAAAAATTGGGGCCTAATATCATCTAAGCTGCAACAAATACAGTTCAACATAATTCACTGTATGTATTACACACCACACTGGTTAAATTTAATGAACTCCACATGTTCAAATAAGTGCCCGAGATGTATTAACTCAGTGGGCACTCTGGAGCGTATGCTGATTACTTGCCCCACTGTAAATACAGGGTGGAAAGATAGTTTAGATATTTTGTCACAAACAGTTAACAAAAGCTTTAGAAAAAACACCTTATGGATGCTGTTGGGGAATGGAGGTCCACTTAATGGCTTAAATTATAGAACAGGATCATTGATCAGTATAGGTATAATCACAGCACATAAACTTTTACTTCAAAAATGGAAAGATAATGCATCCCCTTACTGTCCATATGGTTAAACTCTATGATCTCTGTATTCAGACTCAAACAGGAACATTATCAGTCACTCCATCAGATTAAAATTTTTGATCAAATATGGTCTCCCTTTATGACTTTGATAAATTCACCAGAAATCCACACTTTGATTAAATAAAAATGCGTTTACCTGAATTGAAGTATCTACGTATAGGGACATGACAGACTTTTAGTTACATAGTTGAATAAACTTAATTATGGATTTACAGTGAGCCTGAAGAATATGAGCATAGGTATAACCTAGTAAAGTTCAAGTATTTTACATTGCATGAGTCATGAAAGCGAGTGTCTGTAAAATTGTTGTAACTTTCTTTATTTACTCAGTAAAAAACAATACATGACACCTGTCATGCCAAGAAGGAGTGGTGATAAAAAGATTATGTTTGAGGTACAAATATGAAAAAACAACTAAGTTATGAAGAAACAGATTGTTCCAACATTTACTCATAAATTTATTTTTTGCAGATTTTGGTCCCTAATGTTCAACATATCTATTGTGTTACCCCACTTCCTGAACATGACAGGTGTCATTTTTATGTTTGCTTGCACACATGTGCAAGAAACATAGTGCCATCATCCAAGTTTTCAGAGGTGTGGCAGCCCTCTTCCAATTCAGTGTGTTTGCAGGCGTGGACGCAGTTCTCCAATGCCTCCTGGAGCTGTCTATGACAGCAATCCAAAATGCAGTGGAGTACAGTTGAAAGGGGGAGCTATGCTTCAGTGAGCAGCGATAAGATATCATCTGTTCAAGTGTCCTCCCCCTACACACACACATACGCATGCATACTGTGTGCTCACCCCCCCCACGCACACACTGTGTAGCCGACGGGGGTGCCCAATCCCCCATCGGCTGTGATGCGCCCTCCCAAAACAGAGTCCCTTATGCCACGCTGGGTGCTCACCCCAGCATGGCTACACATCATATAGCTGACAGGGGTGCCCAATCCCCCATCGGCTCCACTGGTCCCCCCCCACAGAGTACAGGGTGCCACGCTGGGAGCCCACCCCAGCGTGGCAACATAGCTGATGGGGTGCCCAATCCCCTGTCAGCTCCATGTTCCCCACCAGCTGTCCTTGTCATGCTGGGAGCCCACCCAGTGTGGCAATGTCCTGCATCATCATTTAAAACAAACCTGAAACTGAAAACGGTCCCTCGCTGTCTCTGGCCCCATGCCCACCACTGCTCACCCGCCTCCCCACCCCCTACCCCCCACCTCTGGCGCTTCTGCGCGATGATCTTCGGTGGACTGAACACGCCTGCACTCTTCAAAGCCGATGAACTGAGGAAATGCGGTAAGCTGTATAAAGGGATAGACAGGATTTTTTCAACTTTGCTGTATATCTCAGGCATTTTTTTCACCAAATTTTCAACATGGGGTTTTGGGACCCCTTCTCATGAATGCTGTCACTGTCATGGCGTTAATTGGGCCTGAAGGGTGATTTTGCAGTCACTGCATGAAATCACCTTTTGGGACAGAGTAATGAAACAACAGTGCCACTGTTCATAAGGTGGGCTCTCAAAAAGCCTATGTTGAAAATTTGGTGGAAAAATTCCTAAAAATGACTGTTTTATGAGCGTGCATTGTGCAGGTCCTATGCAAGCACGTAAGTTTGCGAATTTTCAATATTTTCACTCCAGATTTTCAACATTGCCATCTTACCACACCTCCTTATGAGCAGTACAGCTGTCATTTTTCACATCTTGCCCAAAATGTGTTTCCATCCATGTAGCGCACAATGGTGCAGTCGGTGTGTGAAATCAATGTATGGGACACATTAAGAAAATCACAGTGACACTGTTAATCAGCAGAGGTCTTAAAATGGCTATGTTGAAAATTTGGTGATAAAATTCCTAAAAATGACTGTTTTACGAGCGCGCGTTGCGCAGTTCTTACGCACGCTCGTAAGTTTGCGAATTTTCAATATTTTCACTCCAGATTTTCAACATTGCCATTTTATTACACTTCCTTATGAGCAGTACAGCTGTCATTTTTCACATCTTGCCCAACATGTGTTTCCACCCATGTAGCGCACAATGGCGCAGTCGGTGTGCAAAATCAATGTATGGGACCATTAAGAAAATCACAGTGACACTGTTCATGAGCAGAGGTCTTAAAATGGCTATGTTGAAAATTTGGTGAAAATATTCCTAAAAATGACTATTTTACAAGCGTGCGTTGTGCAGTTCCTACGCACGCTCATAAGTTTGTGAATTTTCCATATTTTCACTCCAGATTTTCAACATTGCATTTTATTACACTTCCTTATGAACAGTACAGCTGCCATTTTTCACATGTCGCCCCAAATGTGTTTCCGCACATGTAGCGCACAATGGTGCAGTCGGTGGGCGAAAGCAATGTTTGGGACAGATTAAGAAAATAACAGTTACACTGTTGACGAGCAGAGGTCTTAAAATTGCTATGTTGAAAATTTGGTGACAAAAGTCCATAAAATAACTGTGTTACGAGTGAGCATTGCACAGTTTACACGTATCCTCGTAAGTTCATAACTTTGCAATATTTTCAGTCCAGATTTTCACCAGTGGCATTTTTCCACACTTCCTCATGAACAGTATAGCTGTTATTTTCCACAATATGGCCGAAATGTGTTTTCACACTTTCAGCGCAGAGATGCATGGTTGCTGTGGGAAATCATTGTTCGGGACAGATAAAGAAAATCACAGTGACACTGTTCATGATCAGAGGTCCCAAAATGCTTGTGTTGACAATCTGCTGTAAAAATCCCCAAACTAATTACATTACGGGTGTGCGTTGCACAGTTTCTATGCACACTGTGACTTCACCAGTTTTTAATATTTTACTGCAGATTTGCAACATTGCATTTTTTACACCTCCCCATGAACAGTACAGCTGTAATTTTTCACATCCTGTTCGGAATGTGTTTTTGCACTTAAGGTGCTAAATGCCATAGTCGCTGTGCATAAGCAGCTTTGGGCTAACAAACTGATATTGCCACTGTTCATGAGGTGGGGTCACAAAAAAAACAAGTTGAAAATTTGGAGTGAAAATACCAATGAATGCCTGAGGTGTTAGGGTTTCCAACAATAACGCCCCACCCTGTAGAGAATGACAGGCATCAGGGGTGTGACTTGGGATTCTTGCCTGTAATGCTCATACCATTCCACATCCTGCAGCCAATGAGAGGCATTGAGGTATGCCTTGGGCTCTTTGGCCCCAAAGTTCACCCCATTCTCCTATACTGCACCAATCTCACCATATTTCCTGATGGAATGGGGTGCGCATAAGGGCCAAAGACCCCCAGGCACACCGTGACACTTGTCAGTGTCTGCAGGGTAGGTGTGGTGAAATGGCATGGCCGTTATGCCTGACGACCCAAAGGCACACCCCAATGCCTGTCACTCTCTGCAGGGTGGTGGTGGGGTTGGCTTCAGTTCAATACTTCACTGCCATTTCTATTATGCAGCTCTGTAACTTCTACACTACCAATGTCAATGCCAGCAAGCAAACATTTGGCATTGACAAATGCTTGTTTAAATTCCCTATGAAACTTGTTTCCACAGTCACGTAGCAAAATCACCTTTTGGATGGGATCTGAAAAATTCCACCTGTCTTGATCATAACATCAGGTCGTAAAAAGACTTGGCCATTTGGGGTCAAAATGTGGGAGCACACTTAAAAATAGATATTGCCTCTCAGCTGCCATAGGCCCCAGGCGTGGCATTTCCTTTATAGCCAAGGTTCTGTCATCACTTCCTCAACAGGTCTTGGAGCAGAACTGTCATATTCTTAATTACCAGCACAGTGCATAAAGGGTAAGTACACACAAACAAACAAACAAAAAAAAAAAAAAATTATATATTACTCATTGTATATTATAAGGAAGAGGGACATGTGGGAAGTGGTGCAATGCACTGGCTGTGGGGCAGCAATTTTCCGGGAGACATTCTGGAACCTGCGTTGCTGCCCTATTTGCTGGCAACTATCAGCTCTGAGGGAGGAGGTTGCCCACCTCCAGGCTGAGCCGGCAAGGATAAGGAGGCCTCCCCCACCCAAAGAGCATCAGTTCCACAACCACTGCCTCAGAGGTTGCCATGTGTGAAGAGCAGATGGACCACAGTAAGTTCTGGGAGGGTGAGGGTGGTGGAACAGAGGTGTAGCCCCCGAGTTGCACCTCTACACAATTCATATGTCAGTCTGGCAAATCAAGGTTCCTCTATGATGACCCCCTAATTGGAGACCAAGAAGAATGCTGGGGACATCCACAAGGGAGACCCACAAAAGAGTGGCAAGGGACACCACAGGGGAAAGAAACAGCTTCTGATAGGGGACTCAATTGTTAGGGGTGTATACCTGGGGAGGGGAGAGGAGAGGGAAGTAAGGTGCCTGCCTGGTGCCATGGCTTGGAGGGACAGGAAGCGAATCCTCAGGATTGCAGAAGCAGCATCACAGGAGAGGAAACTAGATATCATTGTCCATCTCAGGACAAATGACCTAGCTAGGCATGAGATCAGTGCAGTGCAGGATGAATTTGTGGAGTTGGGGAGGGGCCTCAGACAGGTAGCAAGCACGGTAACCTTCTCAGAGGTGCTGCCAGTCTATGGCAGGGGTGAGGCAAGGGTACTGCACACCATGCAGTTTAATGAATGGTTGCAAAACTGGTGCAGAGCACAGGGCTTTGGCTTCATTGGGGACTGGGGGTCCACCTGGAGAGATGAAGGTCTATGCTGGCATGATGGTCTGCATCTGTCCAGGAAGGGAAACACGCTCCTAGGTGACAGGTTTAAAGGCTTCCTTGGCAAGCTTTTAAACTAGCCAAGGGGGGAGGTGCTGATAGGAAACAGGAAAGTTCAAGCCTCCCCCCACAAAACATGGCAGGTAGTAGGGTAAACACTGAGGTACAGAGCTTGACAGAGGGCAGGACAGGGGTAAATGGAAAGATGGACAAGGGCAATAAGAGCAGGGATGGGGTAAAAAAGGATAAAGCCAACATTAAATGGAGGGCAATGAATACCAATGCCCATAGTCTGGGAAACAAGCTTCCAGAGCTAGTAGCCCTGATGGAAGAGGAACACTTGGATATTGTGGCATTCACAGAAACATGGTACATGGAGAACCATGACTGGGATGTCAACATACATGGGTACACAATCTACAGAAGGGACAGGGAGGGTAAAAGAGGAGGTGGAGTAGCTCTCTACATAAGGGAAGGGATCAAAGCTACAGAACTAAAAAGTAAAGGGGGAGGACAAAAGGAACTCTGGGTCACCTTGGAGACAGGGAATGGCATCACAATCCACACAGGGGTTGTATACAGACCCCCATCTCAAGGGGAGGAAATGGACAAGAAAATGATAGAGGGCATTCTCAAAATGGCTGAAAAAGGGGAGATACTGTTGATGGGGGACCTGAATATGCCAGATGTTAACTGGGTGACATGGACTGCAGCCACATCCAAGAGCAGGGTCATTCTCACTGCCCTACAGGGAACATGCCTTAGACAGCTAGTGGTGGAACCCACTCGGGAGGGAGCAATATTAGACCTGGTGCTCTCAAATGGAGAGAGGATCACAAACTTAGAAGTCAGTAGACATCTGGGAACAAGCGACCACTGCACAGTGTGCTTCACAATTAAACACAACCATAGAGACAAGCCATACAAAGACAAGGATACTGGACTTTAGAAGGGCTGACTTTGGCATAATGGGTGAATACCTGAGGAATGCATTAGCAAATGGCCAGAAAGGAGGGGTGGAAGAACAATGGAGAAAAATCAAAACTGCCATCATGGAGGCAACAAGCCTTTGTGTGAAACAAATAAAGAAAACAAAGCACAATAAAAAACCACTATGGCTCTCAAAAGAGGTGTCAGGGAAGGTTAAGGAAAAAAGGCTGCATTCAAAAAGTATAAGGAATCACAGACGGAGCACAACAGGGAATTGTATCAATTAAAGCAGAAAGAAGTGGGGAAGGCAGTCAGAAAAGCAAAGGCCCAAACTGAGGAAAAGATAGCCAACTCAGTTAAGAAGGGGGATAAAACCTTTTAGAGGTACATTAGGGAGCATAGAAAGGTTAAGGGAGGGACAGTGAAGATTAATAAAGGAGAGGAGAGGTGGGCAGAGGGAGACAGTGAAAAGGCAGAGATACTGAATGAATACTTTTGCTCAGTATTCACAAAAGAGGAAGAGGAGGAGCTACCTAAACCAAACAGTAGAAGCACTCTGGATAGTGGGGTTGACACCAGTCCATTTACAGAAGAAAGAATACTGAAAGAACTCCTAAAACCCAAGGTGGACAAAGCAATGGGGCCTGACGGGATTCACCCTAGAATCCTAAAAGAGCTAAGGGAGGACCTAGTGACACCACTAACCACACTTTTTAACAAATCATGGGAAGATGGGGTGGTAACTGAAGACTGGAGGAGGGCAGATGTGATTCTCCTTCACAAAAGTGGGAGCAAGGAGGAAGCAGGAAACTACAGACCTGTTAGTTTAACCTCAGTGGTGGGGGAAAATGATGGAATCACTTCTGAAAGAAAGAGTTGTTGAGTACCTAGAGGCCAGCGAGGCACAGGAGCCAAAGCAGCATGGATTCACAGCAGGAAGATCATGACAGACGAATCTAATCGATTTCTTTGACTGGGTGACCAAAGTAATAGACCAGGGAGGGGCTGTGGATATGGTCTACCTAGACTTTAGCAAGGCATTTGACACAGTCCCGCATAAAAGATTAATAATCAAGTTAGCCAGTCTGGGAGTGGGTCCCAGGGTGGTAGTCTGGGTAGCAAACTGGCTGCACAGCAGGACACAGAAGGTAATAGTGAATGGAATACATTCTGAAGAAGGGGGGGGGTTACTAGTGGAGTACCTCAGGGCTCAGTACTGGGTCCAGTCCTCTTTAACCTCTTTATAGGTGACATTGCAGATGGTCTGGAAGGAAAGGTATGCCTCTTTGCGGATGACACAAAGATCTGTAACAGAGTTGATACATGGGGGTAGAAAGGATGAGAAGGGACTTGGCAAGGTTGAAGGAATGGTCAGACATATGGCAACTTAGATTCAATGCAAAGAAGTGCAAAGTAATGCACCTGGGAAATAAAAATCCAGGAGAAGAGTACACAATAGCAGGGGAGGTACTAACGACAACAATAATGGAAAGGGATCTGGGTGTAGTCATATCAGATGATCTAAAGGTGGGTAAGCAATGTGAGAAGTCAATAAGGAGAGCCAGAGGGATACTGGGATGCATAGGGAGGGGCATCACAAGTAGAAAAAAGGAAGTGGTTATCCCTTTATACATATAGTTGGTGAGACCCCATCTGGAATACTGCATGCAGTTTTGAAGACCTCATCTATGCAAGGACATAGACAGGGTGGAGGCAGTCCAGAGGAGGGCAACTAAAATGGTGCAGGGTCTACATCAGAAACCATATGAAGAGAGACTGAGAGAACTTAATATGTATACCCTTGATAAAAGGAGGGACGGGGGGACATGATAGAAACTTTTAAGTACCTCAAGGGAATCAACAAAGTCCAGGAGGGTAGCTTCTTTCAGAAAAGAGATGTGTAAGAACGAGGGGCACAA
Source organism: Neoceratodus forsteri (assembly GCA_016271365.2). Taxonomy (NCBI): domain Eukaryota; kingdom Metazoa; phylum Chordata; order Ceratodontiformes; family Ceratodontidae; genus Neoceratodus; species Neoceratodus forsteri. The sequence continues at coordinate 388,823,220 of CM057456.1, forward strand.
TTTAAAGTTAGGGGACGGCTCAGGGGTAATGTGAAATTATTTTTCACAGAGAGAGTGGTGGCGATGGAACCGCCTTCCTGGAGAGGTTGGGGGTCTAAAACAGTGGGGGAATTCAAACATGCATGGGACAGACATAAGGCAATTATAGTGGAGGGCTGCAGGAAGTAGGCTGTTGGTTAACTAGAATCTGCAGCTTATCCAATAGGTAGGGAAATGGGCAGACTGGGTGGGCCAAGTGGTCCTTATCTGCCATCAAAGTCTATGTTTCTATGTTTCTATATCCTGGGTGATTACAATCTAATAATGTGTCTAAGCAGGACACCACTGAAAATGAGATTTTGCATCTCATCTGCTCTATCCTGGGTGAACATATAGTAAAAAATTGTACAAACAAGACCTGGTACAACAGGAATACCAGCAGTGAACATTTGGCATTGACAAATAAAGGAATAATGCATGACAGGGTGGGTGTTATGCTGGGATAACATCCCGTCTTGGGAAGTTGGGCCCAAGGCTGCAGGCTGAGGGCATCCAATGAGCAAGAAGGGATGTTATCCCAGCATAACACCCACCCTGGAGTGCATTATTCCTATTGTACAATGGCTAATCTTCAAATACAAGAAAAAAAATAAAAAGTATTTTTTACAGCAGCAGGAGGAGGATCGGAGGGGAGAGTTTACTTTGTCCCATCTAGGGACTCCCTCTTCCCCTCACTGGACAGAGACAGCAGCAGCAGCAGGGAGTGGCATTTCAGCCAGCCTCCCCAAAGAAGAGAAAGGTGGTATCCACCGCCGCACAGAAGCAGAGTGGCTTCCAGCTCCAGGGAAGGGGTTTGTGGCAACCATTCAGCTGCTATGGAAGGTTTGCAGCCGCATCAATCGGCAGCGCTACTAGAGGGCCTTGGAAAAAAGCTTTAATCAGGGCTGGCCAGCAAATTCAAAAGCCGGGTGGTCCCATGAAAAGCGCGTTTGGCGCTCTGTAAGGACAGCAGCAAGAGGAGGATCAGAGTGGAGAGGTGACTTTGTCCCATCTAGGGACACCCTCTTCCCCTCACTGGACAGAGACAGCAGCAGTTGTGGGGAGTGGCATTCCAGCCACTCTCCCACCTCCTCCCCCTCAACTTCTTCAGTACTCAGGACCTGAACAGGGATTGGACAAAAACTCAGGATCTGAACAGGGATTGGACAAAGGTAGAAAGGGAGGAGCACTGAAAGGAATCTACATGACTGACTTTATCCCAAAGGAGATACTCACTGCAGCTAAAAAGAACAAACATTATTCAAGGAAATGTTCTTGAAAGAGACAACTTGTTACATTCTGCAAATGGTAGGGAAATTAAGTGAAATTGGAAACTACTGGGAACAGTGCCTGCTGACAAAAGGGAAACATAACCTGTTGCATTCTTTAAAGGGTGAAGGAAAGAGGAATTGTAAATGGTAATAAAAGTACAAATGCATGCTGAAACTGTGGTACATGGTGAAAGGGGGCAGCTGAATTTTTGATAGGGATTGCTATAGAAGTGCCTTGTAAAGGGGGAATGCAGCTGGGTGATAACAAATAGCGAAAGGCATTTTAAATTAGTTATTAATTAATAGAATTTGTGTTAACCAAGGATAGGGGTGAATTGTGCTGCAGGACTTGGATATTGTAAAGGAAAAGGAACAGTGCATGCTGACATTATAGAACATATTGAACCTGTAGTAAGAAAAAACAAGAATTTGTCAATGCCGAACATTTGATGCTTAGTAAACAATTTGGTTTGTGCAATTTTAACCCCAAATTTTGAAGATTCTTATTTTAGGATTCAGCTTATAGACATGCTGTGTACCATATGTAGTACACTGGCCAAAATGTTATTTTGAACCAGAGGTGTGAAAACACACCTGATCCAGGATTTTAAAAATAACATGTCACGTTTATGAGGTAGTGTGGAAGAATGGCTACGTTGAAAGGTTACAGTCAAAGTACTGGGAATTAGCAGTTATGAGTGAATGGTGAAATAGTATAAAGGTCAGTCGTAACCTAGTCATTTTATTGTATTTGTACAGCACATTCTTGTATAGTCTTCTTATTACCCTACCTAATGAACCCGGTGGGTGAACATTATTTTCAAATTCCCACCATGATGTCATTCCGTGCCACCAAAATGTTATTCCGTACACCAGGTACAAAACCACATAGCTCTGCATCAGCAGACAAGTGTGCACCAGACATTATTCACAAATGCCGGCCACCTGTTGCCAGGCATACACCCCCTGCACGTAGCCACATGTTGCTGAATTGGGAAAGTGCAGGGGTTGGAGTGTGGGACCCAGGCAGGCATCCAACTGGATTCCTGCCTTGAGTCCCAGAGTGGATCCCATACACATCCACATGCACACCAAGCACAGTGATCACCATGGCTGCATGGGCAGGGTACACGCCTAGTGCATGGTACCTTCCGCCTCTGTAGTGCAGTCATCCTTCCTGTGGAAAAACATAAGAATGACAAAACAGAAAACAGAACAATAAAAAAAACCACAAGTACCAAGCGTCCCCCAACTCCCGATCCTCATGTATACTAATGTCTTACCATCCCTGGCAGTTTAGCTGACCCCCCCATCCCCGATCCCCATGTGTATTAATGTCTTATGGTCCCAATCCCCTGTAATCTGACAGAGACCGTTCCACCCTGACAGGTATCGCCCCACAACCTCGCTACTCCCCTGCCTCAGTTGGTGACCACTACAGCCATCCGTGCATCACCAGGGCTGGCCACTGACTGAACTGTTGATTGGGCACATACTGTACAAGCAGTTGTCACAGTATGTGCCCAATGACAGCTCAGTCATCGGCCAGCCATGGTGGTGAGTGTAGGGCTGTGCTGGCTACCGGCTCTGAGAGAGAGGGGGGAGTGGGGTTGTGGGGAAATACCTGCCATGGTGGGGGTATTCACAAGATCACCAAGGTAGATGGTCTCTGTCAGACTACAGGGAATCATGGATGGGAGTCCGCTAGACCACTAGGGTCCATAAGACATTAGTATAAATGGGTATCGTGGATAGGGGGACCACTTGACAGTTGTGTTTTTTTTGTTCTGTTTTGGTTTTTGTCATACATACAGTATGCTTTCAACAGGGATATGACAACTGCACAACAAGGGCGGAAGGTACCGTATGATATGTGCATGCCCTGCATGTGCAACTGTGGTGGCCACGGTGCATGGTGTGTGCATGGGTTGGCCATGTAACCCAGTTAAGGCACAGTCCCCCCCTACCATAAATCACGCACCCCAGTGCATGAACTCCATTTGATTCTGCCCCTTTGTGAATCGTGCAGAGTGCAGGCACACCCCATCCTGCCCATGGCACAAATGTTAGTTAATGCTGTTAGGGATCCATGAGACCCCAGCTGCGTGGATTTCATACGTAGGATTGCCTATGTGCCAGAGATATGCAGCACATAGGCTTGGTGCATAGGGCCCATTGATGGCATGGACAGCCAGTAATCAGCTTGTTACTAAGGCTGAGTGCATGAGGCACTCTTGTGGAAATCAGAGCACATCACGTGCAGCTGAAGGAAGTACTGTGATTAGTTAGGAGAATCACATAACATTCTGTGAGCTATAAAATTTAAAATAAAACTGTATTGTATTATTGTTCTCTTAGCACAAATAGAGGAACTTGTCGATGTAAGCAATAAGACATAGTAAAGTGGGTTTATGCTGGGACTACCACATGTCCAGGGGCATGCTGAGGGCTGACACTACAGGTGGAGGGCCTTAGGAGGGCCTTAGAGGTTGTGTGGGGTTGTTCCTGGATGTTCGACTCCCCTCCTCCTTTCTTAGGGGAGACAAATGGTACAATCGCAGAGCAGTCAATCTCTATACTGTAACCAGTGAAATCTATTACAGTTAGTATTCAAAACATTTGTTATGTCACACTTCGTAATTGCGCCACCAAATATAAAGTGAGGTTCATATTTTGGGACATACCACCACTTCTTCAAAGGTATTGGTGGTCAGTAAAGTTAAACTGCATTTAGTAGCTGAGTCTGTCTCACTTGCTGATAAAAAAGGGAGGGATTTACAGACCCCAGAAGTGCAGTAATCTCAGCATAAATCCAGCCCTGGATGTTTATTTATTTATTCATTTATTTTTTTTGTTTTTGATAACCGGGTAGGTGTACAAGACATGAAAATGCCTATTGTCAGGCCCAGCCTGGTAGGTTACAAGTCGTAGAATTCAGCAACACAAGGAAGCTGAAAACAGATACATCAGTCAAAAGCATACAGCACAGTACAAGCATTTGTCAATGCTGAACGTTCACTTGCAGGTTTGTGCCGGGATGAGTAATGGAGAGTGTGGGGCAGACAGCACACAGAGGGAGGGAGGGAGTGGGAGGGTTTAACTGGGTACTGGGTCCGGTGTAGAAACAGCAGGTGTGTGGCAGACAGCACACGAGGAAGGAAGTGGAAGGGTAATTGGATGCCAGGTGAAGGAGAGGCTGTCAGGACGGGGAGGGGCAGAGGCTGCTCTTGACAGCAGCGGCCTGCTATTTCGCTTGATCAAATTGTTTACAAACAGTCTTCTTGGCTATCACATTTCAGAATCTGGTGGGCTTGAAAGGGATGGTCACTTAAAAATAATGTTGGCTACCACATTTTTGACTGCTAGGGGCAACTTTGGCCAGTAGCACAGAACATGATTTGTACCAACCTGTTTCGGTTTGTATTCTGCTCGTGGAATATTTTGCATTCTAAATACACATGGGACCTGTAAGGATCTTTTCTGGAACACTCTGCCCCATCCTAAGAATAGCAGCTGTGACTCCACAGAACAGAAGCAGATGTGCACCCTCCATCTGTTATGCGATAAGAGCTGTGCAAGAGCTGTGTGTCCCCACACCCAGTGTAGAAACTCTGCACCCTCTGCTTCATTGCAAAGCTGTGTCCTCATTGTAGGTTTGCACATTTAGCACACAATACTTTATAATAACGGTAGTGGTTACCTTTATGTAGGTGAGCCATGGGTAAGGTTTTTAGAAGAAGTGTTTGGAGCACCTGTAAAATAAAAATAAAAGGCATCTCAAGGGATCTACTACTCTATAAAGAAAGGAATAGAGGATACAAGTAAATTAATACTCATCTGATAGTAGTGGCAGGAGAGGGGCTCAACATTCCATCAGACCTTTAAGATAAATGAAAAAAGGCTAAGAATTAAGGGTAAAGAAAATGGGGTATGTGGAAGGGGCTGTGTGTGCTGAGAGCTGTTCCCCTGTTAAAACAAAAACTGTTGCAACAGTACCTCTATACTTTCTTCTTGTCTCCTATCTCTCTAATTTCCCCCATCCACAGGAAAAGACTGCCTGTGGTTGTTCTTTCTATCCCTCGCTTTGTTTATTATTCCTGGTCTCGAGTACACACACTGTATCTGCATTTGTTTTCCTGGAGTTACGACCTGGCAGCTGCTCGATGGTGCTCACATTCATCTTCGCGAACGTGCAAAATAACCTCTCAATCATGCACACCTTTCCTGAAATGAGTCCCTTCATGTAAAAGAAAAGAAAAAGGCTCCAAAATTACCCAGAAGAGAAAATGCTGGATAAAGTTATTTACCTGCCTACATTAGACCTGGATAGTGTAGCTGGGTAAATAAGGAAAATGTCCGGCGCTAGTAGTAGGTTTTGAGTATGCTTCTCTGTGTAATGACTGCTGCCCGACTTACTTGCTGAGCATCCACCTTTCAACTGCGGCACCGCCTTAGTCCATGTAAGGCAGCAGTAGGAGGGTTACTTTAAGCTGAATGTTGCAGACAGCTTTTTTCTATATTAAGAATAATTCTGCAGACCAGGTTTCCATAGTTGTACTAAGTGAAGCAGTGTACTGAGAGGAATAGAAAACAAAGGGTAAAAGAATGAATTACCTGAAATTGTTTTGGCACCTTCTGTTGTTTAGGTGACAGAATCCTCCACCAGTCTTCTGTCCTTCTTTAGAGCCAGCTGGCCCTTCCAAAACCTCTTTTATGGTCAGAAACTGATGGGAGGAGCTTGTCTCCTGAAGGAACAATTAAACGTGCTCTTAATTTTGCAATTAATGAACTCCTTCTATGTGTGCACCAATGTTATCTCATAATAATGTTGTATAGGTATCATTACATAAATTATGTTGCATTTTAGAAAATAATAGCTAAAAGAGGGCGGAGCACAGCAAGTCACATGGTATTATTACTGTATAAAAGAACACTGCTTCCAGCCCATAGTCAGTTGGTTGTAGGGTGCTAACCCTATCGGTCCCCTAGCCTGCTTCTCGGTGGTACTGGTCACAGTGATGTAAACTGTGGATTTATGCCTTTAGACCTTTGTTTTATGTTCTATTTTCTGTTTATTTTGCTGTTTCAAGTCCACTTTTGTTTATACTGCTGCAGTAGTAAAACTTGAATTTTGTTGCATCCTGACAAAGTGTTGGACTCCATCAATACCCACACCTTATGGGGGGTGGGGGCTATGGCACCAGAATAGAAATAATGAGGTAGAACAAATATAGAAGTGTAAAAGGAAGAAAAAAAACAGGAACATGAAGGGCAGTAGGAGAAAAGAATGTGTAGTATGTCATTTTTTTCTTGTGGAGAGGAGGGGTTCAGCCTGTAAACTCATTACCGTTACCTAGTAGTGTATATTTTACAAGTAAACTTGTTCTGCTGGTTTACTGGATTTGTAACCCAAATATTTTATTTTTATGCTACAATTTTTGTTTTTGCCAGGAAAGACACACTAAGGTAACACTTGTTTCCAGGTGCATCCTGGAAGCAGAAGGAAGCTTGCTCATGGTCACGCAGTATGCCAGTGGTGGCTGTGGGATTGAAACCCAGTTCTCCACGTTTGCAACCCACTGCTCTTAACCACTACATCATACTGACTCCCTCTCTGGTGTTCCAGTGGAAGTGTATCTACAGACGTGATGAGCTGACTGTCTACCTATCAGTTCTGCTTTTTTGTTGCAGGGTTAAGCAAGTAACAGCAGGCTACAATCTGTATTGGGTTTGCCACCATCTTATGTTCCAAGCCTTTCTCAGAGCTTAAAAATGGAGACATGCAACTATGCTCCAACAAGTATTTAGCACCATTTCCATTTCTTTATAGCACCATCTCTTCTTTGTGGGTCACTCAGCCTCTATTTGTCTCTTTTTTGTGGGTCACTCAGTCTCTTTCATCTCTGCTTCCCCATATTTTTTTATATCTTTTTTTTTGTTGCCCCTCGCCAGCTTTGTGGCTCCCTTTGATTATACTCTCCCTTTCTTTGAAGCCCCTGTTCCATTTTCTGTCACTTGTTAAATATTGCCCCTTTGCTTTGTAGCCAACCTACTCTTACATTGAAGATGCCCTAGTGTTTTGTGCAGCTTCCAATAGGTAGGTAGTTCCCTTCCTCCCTCCCATAGACATGCAGCTGTGAGAACTTCACTTCCAATCATGCCCAATCAGCCAATCATGCAAAGGTGAAGTGCACTCTACACCTGTGTATACTATTTATTTATTATTATTTATTGAATTCTGTTGACCCGGTAGGCCCACTGAGACTAGAAGTCCCTTTTTCAGGGGTGACCGGGGGAGGGGGGATACAGATACTATAGTGCTGGAGGTAGCCGGTTAGCATTTTACAGTTTTCTGCTGACACAGCTGGTACAGTTGGGAGGAGGTGGATGGGACAGAGTAAAATTTCCCAACCCAGTGGGGGTACAGTACTTGCTTAAAACAAGAAGCCGCAAAGGGGAAGGGGGTATATTTTTCTGTTAGAGTTATGTTACAAGCTACTTAAGGAAAGCTTATAAGTCATAAAACAGGGACTTCATGAGGCAGTCAGGACCTGCGCTAAGGTTTAAGGGAGCAAGGTCACATAAACCATGCTGGTAGTCCAGTGAGGTTCAGGTAGTGGTCAGAGAAAAGAAGTACAGTACTGGAGACCACACTTGGAGAGGGACATACAGCTCCTGGAGAGGGTACAGAGGAGGGCAACTAAGATGATAGGAGGACTAGGGGATTTGACGTATGAGGACAGACTTGAGGAGCTCTGCCTGTTTTCATTGGAGGAGAGGAGAGACGGGGGGACATGAATGAGGTCTTCAAGTTCCTCAAGGGAATAAATAGGGTAAACACAGAGGGGATCTTTAGACTAAAGCAGGGAGGTATCACCAGAGGGCATGGTTTGAAGTTGGAAGGTGGAAGGGTGAGGGGGGAAAAGGTTTTTCACTGAGAGGGTGGTGGATCCTTGGAACATGCTGCCTGGCGAGCTGGTTCAGAGATCCACAGTGAAGGGCTTCAAGAGAGGTTGGGACAGACACAGAAAGAGGATGTATCAGATGATGGCCTGACCCAGGGGGGTGGGGATGGATGATAGGGGTTTCTGGAACACAAGGAGGGGGGGAAGGCCTCAGTACCCAACTAGGAATCTGAGGTTCGAGCAGACTCGATAGAGCGTAAGGCCTAATCTGATGGCAATTAGTATGTTAGAAAGTAGGTTAGCAAGACAAAAGCCAGAAAGAAAAATGAACAAAATGAAGAAAGAAAAATGAGCATACTAACAGTATTCCAATACACATCAAGTTGGAGCTTGTGACATTTGCAGTTCACAGTTACAAAGAAGACTTAGAGGAAAACGAGACAGATTAGCTGCTTTAAGATAGATTACATAGAGATTTAATGTGAGCAGGAGAGAAAGAGAGAGAGAAGATGAGACACAGAGCGGTAGACAGTCAACGATCTTGACTGGCAGGCAGCATCGGGAAATGTGTTGGTGAGAGGAAGGTTGAGAGAGACAGAGCAATAGAGGCACAGTGGTATTTTTTTTTAGTCATAGCCAAGATGGTACATACAATTGTCCCTGGGAATTTCGGCAGTGTGGTATCTCTCTCTCTCTCTCTCTCTGTCACCCGACAGCTGTGTGGTCTGCTTTGTCTGCCCATTCCATCTGTGCAGTCCAGTGTCCTGTTTGACAAGTAAATGCAGTAGAGAGAGCCTTACTGCTGCTTCACATCCTCCAATCACCCTGCGCGCCTACTGCCCGTGGTCACACACCATAAAGGCCTCCTAGTCCTTGTGGCGACCCCCCTTCCTGGGAACCAGCAACTCGCACTATAGCACTTGGGCATGACTGTCATGGTGACACCAGCAGTGCACCCTAACAACCATAGGATTGGCATGGGCCACAGAATGGAAGTCGATGGTTCATGACCCCTTCCAGCAACATCTTCCCATACTCGTGAGTCAGGGATGGAGGGGATGGGTTTGAAGGGCTAGTTGAGAGATGGGAAGCTGGTGGAATTGGGGAACATCTATGCAACATGGGAAAGGGGAAGGGGGATGTGTCAATGGGGGAATCCAGGCAAGGGGGAGCAAAGGTGGTTGGAGAAAAGCATGGGGGGAGACAGTGGAGTTAGGCAAGGGAAGTGGTCATAAACAACAAGCGACGTACAACCATAGTGGATACCAAGGTACTGATATCGGTGGATTCCATTGTTAGGGGAATTACATTTGTGGGTGGTGGTGATGGGAGGAAGAGCTGTATCAGGGTTGAATGCATGATGAGTATAGTGAAAGGGATCACCCCCTCCTTTTCAGAAGTCTTGCCAGTACCTATGGGGATGTTGGAAAGGAAGCAGAAGATTTGCAAATTTAATAACTGGCTGAGAAACTGGTGTCTGACCATGGGGTTTGGACTAGTGGGACATTGGGGCAGTACTTGGGATAACAAGAACCTCTTCACTAGGGATAGGCTACACCTGAGCAATGCAGGAAAGGATGCCCTGAAGAATAAACTGGGGGAGTATATAAGTAACACATGGAATTTAAACTGGTAGTGGGGAGGGCTTGACAGAAGGTGTCAGACAGCAGATCAATACATGGGAGGCCAGGGGCCTCTCCCCCCATTAAGTGTGCATGTAGGGAAGGAAACCTTGGATAGGGTCAGGGAGACAGGGTGTGGTCTTGATAAATGCAAGAAGCCTGGGGGAAAAAGATGCCAGAGCTGCAAGTTCCGTTGGTGGACAGGGTGTTGGGGGGGTGTGGTGGTGGACATAGCAGCAGTGACAGAAACTTGGGCCACACAGTGCCATGACTGGGAACTGAAGCTACCAGGCTACACAACCTATAGGAAGGATAGATTGGTTGGCAAGGGGGGAAGGGGTTGTTTTGTTCATTAGAGAGGGCATTGAGTGTAGTGAGAATGAGAAGACAGAGGGCAAGATGGAAGCACTCTGGACCACCATACAAGGCAGTAGGGGAAGGAAAGTCAATCTGGAGGTTGTATACAGGCTATCAATGCAGTTGGAGGACATGAACAATGAATTAGTAGCTAGTATTAGCAAACACTGTGGAAGTGGTAGAGGAAGGACAGTGGTACTGGGGGACTTTAACTTGCCAGTGACAGATTGGTGTGCCATGGTGTCAGGATCTGCAAAAGAGCAAAGAATACTGGATGCTTTTCAGGATTAATTTTTAACACAGCTGGTGGGAAAGTCTACTAGGGGAGATAGCATCCTGGACCTGGTACTGATGGATGGGGTACAGGTAAAAAAGATCTGTCAATGGAGGAACCATTGGCAGGGAGTGACCATTCAGTACAGTGGTTCACATTGGACATGGGGAAGGACTGGAACCAGTCTAAAATTACTGTGGTGGACTTCAGGGTAGCTGACTTTGGGGAGATGGCTGATATAGTAAGGAAACACTTATGTAATATCAGGCCAGAGATGAGTACAGAGAGTCAGTGGAGGATACTTAAGTCAGGCCTGCTGGAAGCTACAAAAACCTGCACTAAAACCCAGCACAAGAAGTCTAGGTCCAGAAGACCGTGTTGGTGGTTCCACGGAGTACAGCAGGGGGTAAAGGAAAAGCAGTTGGCATTCAGACTATACAAGTGCACACATAGGGAGGTATAGTACAAGTCACATTAAACTGTTCCATCAATGAGTTGGTTTAGCACTGGTTTTTTTTGAGTTGGCAATGCATTGCCAACTCATATTACATTATTTTTCAATGCTTAACCAGCTGAAGAGCAATGTTTGCAGAATGTTTTTGCAACTCATTTGGAAGGCATCTGTAGTCCAGTCACAGTGCAATGCAAAGCTGCATTTTAACTCTTAAGAAACAGTTTGTGCAAGACTTTGTGCTGGATCCAACAACACTTATGCAACTCAGTCAGAACTGCTACAGCAACTCATTGGAGAAGCAGTTTAATGTGACTTGTACTGTAGACAGGGATGAGTATCACAGGGTCTCAAAGGAGGTCAGTAGAAAGGCAAGAGCGGCAAAGGCAAATAAGGAGTTTAGACTGGCACAGTGGATCTGGGAGGAGGAAAATGAATTTTATAGATATATCAGACAGAGAAGGAAAGAAGGGGCAGATAAACAGGTTGAGAAGAAAGAAGGCTGGGGGGGAAGGGAAGGCTGAGCAGGCTAAAATACTGAATGAGTATTTCTGCTCAGTCTTCGCGAGTGAGAGGGAAGGTCCGTTACCACAGGGGGAAGGAAGGATGGGGCAGTGGAGGGGGAGGCATTTACAGATTGTGAGATCCAGGTGGGGAGGGTGAAGGATTGTCTAAAGTCCTTGAGGGCCGATAAGGCCCCACGACTTTGATGGAATTCACCCCAGAGTACCAAAGGAACTGGTCAATGTCCTGGCTGCTCCATTGATGGAACTATTCAACTCCTAACTCCAGTCAGGATGGGTCCCCTGGACTGGAGGACAGCACATGTTGTTCTGCTCCACAAGAGTGGACTGAGGGAAGAACCAGTAAACAACACAGGACAGTCAGTCTGACGTTCATAGTGGGTAAGCTGATGGAGGCCATCTTGAAGGAAAGGATGGTGGAGTTCATGGAGGCAAACAGCTTTCAAGATGAAAGCCAACATGGGTTAGTCTGGGGTAGATCGTGTCAGACCAACTTGATTGAATTCTTTGGGTGACAAGATCGCTGGATAGTGGAAGGTCGGTTGCTCTCCTGTGCTTGGACTTCAGCAAGGCTTTCAACTCAGTCCTGCATGGAAGGCTGATATGGCAGGTAAGGGACCTAGGGGTGGGGGAGAAAATGGTGGGCTGGATAGCAAACTGGCTCAGAAACTGGCAGCAGAGGGTGGTGGGTGGGGAGCGTTGACTATGAGGGCGGTCATTAGTGGGGTTCCGCATGGTTCGGTATTGGGCCCAATCCTATTCAATGCTTTCACTGCAAGCATTGGGAAGGGTGTTAAGAGCAGGATGAGCCTCTTCGAGGATGATTCCAAGTTGGGGGAAGTGGCAGATAGTGATGAATGTAGAATGTCACTTTAGGTAGACTTGGAGAAGTTGGAGGGATGGGCGCACACCTAGCAGTTGGAGTTTAACGCTAGTAAGTGCAGAGTGCTACACCTGGGACACAGAAACCCTGGGCATGGCTATCTCTTGGGGAAGGGGGAACAGCTGTTGACAACTAAGGGGGAAAAAGACCTGGGGGTGGCCATAGATGCCAAAATGAACAATTCAGAACAGTGCCAGAGGGCGGCTGCCAAGGCTAATAAATTACTGGGGTGTATCTCTAGGGGGATAACATTAAGGTGAAGAGAGGTCATTCTGTCCCTGTACAAATCCTTGGTGAGGCCTCCCTTGGAGTACTGTGTATAATTCTGGAGACCTTACTTAAAGAGGGATGTTGCCCTTTAGAAGAGAGTTCAGAGGTGAGCCACTAGGATGATCCACGGTCTTGGGGGGAATGTCCTATGAGGAAAGAATCGTGGAGCTGTATATGTATTCTCTGGAGGACAGGAGAGACAGAGGTAATATGATAAAGATCTTCAAATATTTGAAGGGGGTCAAAAGGGTGGACAAGAAAGGTCTCTTTACATTGAAGGGGAAAGGAAATATGAGGGGACATAACCTTAAACTAGTTGGGGGGAGGTACAGGGGGAGGTGAGGAGACACTTTTTCACTGAGAGGGTGGTGGCACCTAGGAACGCTCTACCAGGAAAATTGTTGGCAAGGGAAACTATGGGGGGATTAAAGACGAGATGAGATGGGACAGGTACATGGGCAGGGTACAGTTAGGAGGGAGAAGGAACCAAAACAAGGGAGGAAGGGGCAGCTGCTGAAACTTAATTTGGAGCTGCGTTTTGGACAAGCAAGATAGACATTTGGGCCTAATCTGCTGGCGACTTTGTACAGGTATGTATGTATGTATGTAAACCACTTTTTAACTTGATTTTTGTGAGTGGAAGTATATTTATATAACAAGCATTTGTCAATGCCGAATGTTGCTTGCTTCTATGTGCTGTTTAGGTATTTGGAAGTCATTGGAGTGCAAATATTGAAAATTTGCGAACTTACGAGCGTGCGTAGGAACTCCGCAGCAATGACGCTCATAAAACAGTCATTGCTAGGAAATTTTTCACAAAATGTTCAACATAGCCATTTTAAGACCTCTGCTCATGAACAGTGTCAGTGTGATTTTGTTAATGTGTCCCATACATTGAGTTTGCACACCGACTGCGCCATTGTGCGCTACATGGGCGGAAACACGTTTTGGGCAGGATGTGAAAAATGACAGCTGTACTGCTCATAAGGAGGTGTGGTAAAATGGCAATGTTGAAAATCTGGAGTGGAAATATTGAAAATTCGCAAACCTACGAGCGCGTGTGGAACTGTGCAACGCACACTCGAAAAACAGTCATTTTTAGGAATTCTTTCACCAAATTTTCAACATTGCCATTTTAAGATCTCTGCTCATGAACAGTGACACTGTGATTTTCTTAATGTGTCCCATACACTGAGTTCGCACACCGACTGCGCCATTGTGCGCTACATGGGTGGAAACATGTTTTGAGCAGGATGTGAAAAATGACAGCTGTACTGCTCATGAGGAGGTGTGGTAAAATGGCAATGTTGAAAATCTGGAGTGAAAATATTGAAAATTTGAGAACTTACGAGCCTGCGTAGAAACTGCTAATCCATCAAACAGTCATTTTAGGAATTTTTTTTTCATTTCAATTTCAACACAGCTATTTTAAGACCTCTGCTCATGAACAGTGTCACTGTGATTTTCTTAATTTGTCCCGTAACATTGATTTCGCAGACACGACTGTGCCATTCTGCGCTACAAGGGCGGAAACACATTTTGGGTGAGAGTGAAAAATGACAGCTATACTACTCATAAGAAAGTGTGGTAAAATGGCAATGTTGAAAATCTGGAGTGAAAATATTGAAAATTTGTGAACTTACAAGCTCCGTGAGAATTCATGTATCACGTCAGTAAAACAGTCATTTTAGAATTTTTCAACAAATTTTCAACATAGCCATTTTAAGACCTCTGCTCATGAACAGTGTCACTGTGATTTTATTAATTTGTCCCGTACATTGATTTTGCACACCGACTGTGCCATTCTGCGCTACATGGGCGGAAACACATTTTGGGTGAGATGTGAAAAATGACAGCTGTACTGCTCATAAGAAGGTGTGGTAAAATGGCAATGTTGAAAATCTGGAGTGAAAATATTGAAATTTTGCGAACTTACGAGCCTGCGTAGGAACTGCGCAATGCATGCTCGTAAAACAGTCATTGTTATGAATTTTCGGAACAGATTTTCAACATGGAGTTTTTGGGACCCCTTCTCATGAATGATGTCACTGTCATGGTGGTATTCAGGCCCAAAGGGTGATTTCACAGTCACTGTGCAGTCATGTGCGAAATCACCCTTCGGGCCTGAAATAACGCCATGACAGTGACATCATTCATGAGAAGGTCTAAAACCCCATGTTGAAAATTTGGTGCAAAATTCCCAAAATGCCTGAGATATGCAATAAAGTTGAACCCCCCATCTAGCCCATTATACAGCTTACCGGCATGTCCTCAGTTCGCGTGCGGCTTTGAAGAGTGCAGAACGTGTTCCCGGTCCACGAAGATCGTTGCGCTGGAGTCGGAGGAGGTAAGTATGAGGTGAGGGTGTGGGAGGCTGGGTGCGCAGTGGGTGGGTGCGGGTTGTGGGGGGGTCGGAGCGCCGTGAGACCCGTTTTGTTTATAGGTTTTAAAAAAAAAAAAGACATCGTGGGACGTTTGCCATGCTGGGGTGGCTCCCAGCATGGCACAAGGATGGGGCTGTTCAGCCGACTGGGGATTGGGCACCCCGTCGGCCAAAGGACGATTGCCATGCTGGGTGGGAACTCGGCGGTAGCACCAACTCTGAGGGGGCGACACAGCTCAGCCGGAGGGAATTGGGCACCCGTCGGCTACACAGTACGTGCAGGGCGCGCACGCCTGGGTGGGGGGCTACGCTTCTTATCGGTGCCTTCACTGGAAGCGTAGCTCCCTTTCAACTGGGGACAAGCCACTGCATTTTGGAGCGTCATAGAATAACTCCAAATGCATTGGCTTACAGGGGCCGCGCCTGCGAGCTCACTGACTGAATTGGAGGAGGAGGTGACACACCGAAATCTCTGATGATGGCACTATGTTTCTTGCACATGCGTGCAAGCAACATAAAAAGTAGTTCCTTTCTTGTGTTTATCCTCTTGATGGAGCTGTCTGGCCAGTAGGTGAATTTTTGTTTTGTATCTCTTGCCTGTCCCATATGTGTTTTTCTTTCTTTGGCTCTGGTGCTGGTGTCACCCCCCTCAACACCCCCCCCGCCTCACACTGTGTCCTGGTTGTGGTTCTCTTGGTATAGTTAGATGCTGTATTTGTACCAGGAGATTATCTTAGTAGGAGGACTGTGTTTACAGTGGCCAGTGTTTGAAACTTCAATGTCATCTCCGCCATTGCTGCTGGCTGTCTGCTGCCCACTGCTGCTACTCTCAGGATGTTAAAGAAACAAAAGGAGGTAGGGTGGTGGAATAGAGAATGTTTTTTTAGCACTGTTGAGATGCTGTAATAGAAAAAAGTAAAAGAAAGTGTGCTGAGCACCGAGCGAGCATTTGTGATGACTGCCGCACGCTGACTCACTTTCCTGCTCATTCTCTCTGTCCCGAATCACGGCATTTTGTTTGCAGTTCTCCCAGTACAGTTTTGTGTTTTACATGTTACCGGGAGATAAAAGTAAGACACGCGCTCAGTGTGTTTACGGTGGGCGGAGAGTGTTGACAGCGAGTGTGGCGGAAAGCACCAATTTCAAGCACGGCAGGGACTGGTGAAGCTGCTTGAAGGGACTGGAAGCTGTGGAGTGATCTTTTTTAAACTTTTCATGCTGTTGTAAGTGAGCTGGGATTAGACGTGGGATGTTATGTTGGGATATTATCCCGGGTCTAGCCCCAGACTGACCAATCAGAGGTCAGCATTCTTTCTTGCCATTGTATAATGCTTGTTCTTCTCTATCTTTCCCAACGTTTAGCACATGAAATGTTTACCATGGACTACAGGGATTCAAAATTCTACTGGCAGAATGTACCTTTCCCATCATACTGTACACACACACGCAAAACAAAGGCCTCTTGTAGAGCCAGAGACTCAACTATCTCACTGTCAGGGCAACTAAAAAATATTTCCCTGATAAGAAGGTAAAGATTGAAGGAGTATTTTTTATTGTCAGCAAACACTTGTAATGAAAACTATGAACAATGATTAATGTTTCTAATTTCATGTGTGCAAGGAGAGCATGATAACCAGGGAAACAACATTTAATTAATGTATTTTAATTTTTATTTGAGGTATTTTTTAGGGCCCAGTTATAGGTTTTTACAGCGTAAAAGTTGCACCCATGACTGTGATAGAAGATCAGTTCAGGTTGTGGTGGGACTGATGGAAGGTCTGTTCTGGTTGTTGGGGGACTAATTTGCTCATTGTGTGATGTGGCTACTAGCAAATCAGGCTAGAGGGAGTGGTTTTACTCAATTAAAGTTCTTTGATTTTTAGACACATTTTTTAATGGTTGTTTTATCTGCTTCATTTCTTAATAGAACTGAAATGCAGACTGATAGTGTGTTTATACTCAACCTTGTTTTGTTTCAAAGCCTTGATCTACTCTTATTACATACTTTCTGATCACTAGGAACACCCCCAAACAGTGCAGCCTCTCATGATGTAATAGGCTTCATTCCTTCCACTGCATCATGAGTGACTAGACTGTATTGGGGCATTTCCCCAAATCCAGGAAAGAAGCATTAGTTTTCAAGAAATGTAAACAAACATATTTTTGTGTGATAACACCATTATGGTGAGTAGTCTGTTTTTCATTTTTAGGAAGAAAAAGAATGATTCTGAATTAAACTGCCATCTATATCAGCAATGTGTACAGAATGTGAGAAATCATAAAATGTGTTTTTGAAACTAAGGACAATGTGAGGCCCAAGGGTGTTGACAGTGTCCCCTTAAATTAGCCTATTTTCTGAAGACTTACAACAGTCAATAGGTTTATTCAAGTTAATGAAAAGGAAAGGCTTTTGAGCTGATTTTCATTTTTAATGCTATCTCATTTGGAATGAGTACATGGTATAGCTAGCCCACTGGCACAGTGGTAGCACTACCAAGTGCAGCGTCGACAACCTGAGTTCAGCAACGAGCTCGGAATGTCAGATGGTCAGCTAGATGGAAGAGGATCAAGCATCCACTGGAGAGGTCTCCTTCACTGGGGAGGGTGAGTAGCAGAGCCTGGCATAAGTCTGGCTGCTGCTGGGGAGACAGTTTGGCACACAGGGAAGGAGTGGCAGCCATCATTGCACGTAGTGTGAGAGCATGCACCATGTGTCACAATGACATTGCATGCTCATTCCTCCAATGGGGAGGAACATTAAGAAAAATATTTAGACACAATTCAGCTTGAACTTCATATATTTTGTATAGATTTCTCCTCTCCAACAACCCAAGCAACTACCGCCCTATCTCCATACTCTCTCCCTCTCCAAGGCCCTAATAAAAATCATTGCTGACCAGCTCACAGATCACCTCACCAAATACAACCTTCTCTGTCATGAGCAGCATGGCTTTCACAAGGGCCACAGCACCACCTCAGCACTATTAGAATTAACTTCAGCCATTCACACATCCCTTGACAATGGGCATCTGGCTGGCTCAGTATTTGTAGATCTGTCAAAGCTTTTGACACTGTTCATCACTCCCTCCTACTAACTACACTTTCCCAAATAGAGCTGTCCAGTGATGCTGTTGGCTGGTTTGAAGACTACCTCTCCTCCAGTCTCCCAGTCACATCTGGGGTACCCCAGGGATCCATCTTGGGCCCCCTCCTCTTTAGCATTTTTCTCAACTACCTCCCAATGGCCTGCTCAGGACATCTGCTTCTATGCGTGGATGATGCTGTACTTTTTACTACCCACTGCAATCCCGTTATCCTACAACAGTCTCTACAACAATCTCTACAACTGTCTTTTAATGAAGCTAAATCATGGTTCTCCAAGCATCGCCTGGTCCTTAACTATAAAAAAACTAAAATAATGTTATTTGCTAACTCCCGGAACAAACATAGTGGCTTCACCCTGCAAATCCTCAACTCCAACTAGGTACCCCACAACAGGTAAACTCCTTCAAATACCTTGGAGTAACCCTCGATGCTACACTTAACTACCATGAGAATATCCACCTCCTTAGCATCGTTGAAAACACCCGCATTGACCTATTATACCATCATAAGCACTGTCTCACACCAGAAACTCTACAGCTTGCCATCTCATCATCCATCCTGTCCCTCATAGAGTACGGGATATTGGTGTATGGGGCTGCTGACTCCACTGCCCTTCAAAGAATCAGGATATCATTAAACAAAACCTGCCATCTTGCCACTGGCTGTGAGGGCCTGACTCGCACCTGCTCTCTCTACACCCTCACCAACTGGTTTGATTTTGACAGAAGGCTTAAATACCAGACCAGCTTTTTACAAAGAAAATCACTAATGGTCTTGCACCTCGTGGCCTCTCATCCCTTCTTCAACCTGCTTTTGCCCCTATATGTACCCATAACTCCAGTAAATCCTGCTGCCAGGTCCCCATCTGTAGACCAGCATTGGGCCAGAGAACCTTTCGCTACAGGACACCCCTCTGGCTAAATGCCCTTCCTAATACCATCCTCACTGAAACAAAACTCGGCCCTTTCAAACACCTTCTAAGGGAACAGATTTGATGTGAAGGGGCATTCCACTGCCCTTATCCAAACTCTTTGGTTTTGCCCTTAGGCCCACTCCTCCCCACTTACAATCTTCCCAGTTATAAGATATGTGGCCTCTGGGCTCAGGCCGGCTTGAAACACCGGCCCCTCTTAGCCCCCAGTTTGGTGAATTGTATCCCAGTATAGACCACTGATGTTGCCTATGACTAAGCAACAACTGGTTGCTGCATTACACCCCATGTAACAAAATGTATTTTGTAATGTGATTTTTGAATAAATGTTTTCAGTGTACAGCCTAATTTTACTGTATGTAGGACCATGTAACTGAATGTAATGTAGATACAGATAATTGTACTCAGTGTACAACCTGGATGTTCCTCATAACAATGCTGTCTGTGAGCAGCTGCACTTTATTGTTTGTAACTAAATGTAATATGTGATGTTAATGTCTACTATCTGTATGTACACTAATGTAGAACCTTTTGTAAATAAGTCCCTGACTCAAAGGTATGCAATTCTGATACAATAAATAAACAGTACCAAGACAGCAGCGTAAGATTTACTGGAAAGGTTAATATGAGTAAACCACAGGCAACGGTGGCATACCTGTAATAAAATCAAAAAACACTTTCGAAAAACCCTGCTTCTGTTGCTACTCCTCAGCAGACAAGATGACAGCACGCATCTTGGTCCTCTCTCTTCTCCACTTTTTATTACTGAAAAAATTCCCAGAAAAACAAGCTGCTTGTCCCATAGAGGTTATTTACCTCTATAGCTTATTCCCTTCTTGAAATTACAGTGCTCTGTTGTGACATCCCATAATGTTGCCATGAGAATAACTGTGATGTCACAAGCAGAGTATTATGACAAAAGGGGCTCAATATTTAGTTGCTTTGCAATTGTCCAGGGTCTGAGGTGCTATATTCAGTCAGGCACTACCCAACTGAATATAGGGCCATATCGGCACAGTTCTAAGACAGGTAGTCCGCCACCCCAACATGGGTCCCGAAGTTGGCCTCAGATGTTGACAGCGCCAGAGTGCAATCAGCAGTTTTTAAAGATACTCATGCAAATGAGCTTACGAACATACGAACATACCAAATTTGCCAGCAGATAAAGGCCTAGAGGTCTATCAAGTCTGCTCGAATGTGCAGCTAGCACCCCTTATTCTGCAGCTGCCCCTTCCTTCCACCCTTCCCCTTCATTAACCCTCCCCCTTGTCCTGTCCCATCCTCGTTTGAAGCAGTCCACTGTTCTACTGCATACCACTTCTGCAGGTAACGCATTCCACCCAGCCACCACCCTCTCTGTAAAAAAGTGTCTCCTCATCTCCCTCCTGAACCTTCCTCGCTCCAGTCTCATATCATGGCCCTGGTGGCCCTCCCTCCTTCCTTTGAACAGCCCCTCTGTACCCGTCTTGTTTATTCCTTTCATGTATTTAAAGGTTTCAATCATGTCCCCCCTGTCTCTCCTCTCCTCCAGTGAGTACATGTTCAACTCCTTCAACCTCCTCTCGTATGATAAGTCCCCCAGACCCTTGATCATCTTTGTCGCCCTGCGCTGCACTCCCTCCAGTAACTTAATGTCCCTCTTCAGATACGGACGCCAGTACTGCACGCAGTACTCCAGGTGTGGTCTAAGTAATGACCTATACAGTGGCAGAATCACCTCCTCCCTCCTTGAGGATATACCCCTTGCAATACAACCCAGCATTTTGTTGGCCTTTGCAGCTGCCTTCCTACACTGTGCCGAGTTGTTCATTGACCCTGTGATGAGCACACCCAGATCCTTCTCCTCCTCTGTCTGGGCTAGCTGCACTCCCCTAGCTGGTAAGTCCTCCTTGGGTTCTTCATCCCAAAATGCATCACCTTGCACTTTTTGGCATTAAAGCCCAGTTGCCAGGTGTCTGACCAGGTTTCAAGCTTTGCAGATCATCCTGCAACCCCTGCCATCCCCTAGGTCATCCACCACCGCGCCAACCTTGGTATCATCAGCAAACAGACTGATCTTGCTCTTGATGTCCCATGATATGTCTGCAATGAATATCCCAAACAACACTGGTCCCAACACCGAGCCCTGTGGGACACCACTCATCACTGCCCTTGGGTGTGAGGCTCCCCACCCACCACCACCCTCTGTTGCCTTCCCTGCAGCCAGTTTCCTACCCATCTCACCAGCATTGCACCTGCCCTGTGCCTACTAACTTCCTTCCCAGCCTTCCATGTGGCACTGGGTCGAATGCCTTACTGAAGTCCAGATACAGGACATCCACTGCATGTCCCCGTCCAGTTGCCTAGTTACCCAGTCATAGAACCCGACCAGGTTGGTTTGGCAGGATCGCCACGTATGAAGCCATGCTGTCTGCTGTCCTGTAGTCCTTTGGCCTCTAAGAGGGCCACCAGCTCTCCTTCAGGATAGTCTCCATTAGCTTACCCACGATGGATGTGAGGCTCACTGGTCTGTAGTTTCCGGTTCATCCTTGGGGCCACTCTTGTGGAGGGCACCACATGAGCCATCCTCCAGTCCTGAGGTACACACCCCGAATGTAGTGAGGCATTAAATAGGTCTGCCAAGGTCCTGCAAGGACCTCTGCCAGTCCTTCAGTACCCTGGGGTGGATGCCATCTGGACCTGGTGCCTTGTCCACCCTCAGTGCCTTCAAACCCTCTCGAACTCTGTCCTCCATGATTCCCATCTGTCACCACTTCCCCCTGCGTCTGCCATTTCACCCATCTTGGGTGTCACCCCCTCTTCTCTTTAGTAAATACTGAGCGAAGTACTCATTTAGTGCTTCCGCCTTATCATACCTGCTTCCACCCAACCCCCTCCTTCCTAATCCTTACTATGTGGTCCTTACAGCTCCTTTCTCCCTGATGTACTTAAAGAAGTCCTTCTCCCCTTCTTAATGCCTTGTGCCAGCCTGAGTTCCGTAGATGCTTTGGCCCCTTACGTCTTGTCACCTCCTTCGATTCTGTCAAGTACTCTCTCTGTCCTCCCCCTCCCTGTTTTCTTGTATTTCCTAAAGGCAGCTCTTTCTTCCTTACCTTTTCCATGACCTCCTTGCTCAACCAGCTCGGTTTCTTAGCTCTAGCCTTCTTGCTCTGGGCTTTGCAGCAGGTTTGGTTGCCTCCACTATCCCCAACTTTATGAGCTCCCATCTCTGGTTAGTATCCATACTAGATTGAATTCTGGCCAGGTACCCTTTTACCACTTCCCCCATCCTCCCAAAGTCAGCCCTCCTGAAGTCCAGCACTCTTGTGCCAGATTCCACTCCTTCCTTGCCCATATCCAATGTGAGCCATACTGAGTGGTGGTCACTCCCTTCAGTGATCTCCCACCCCTGAGCTTATTGGACATGCGAGGCACTAAGGGGGTATTTACATGCCAATTATGGGCCCATTTGCATGTGTAGCAAAGGCAAGTAATGCAGCACCACCCCCCAACACCGTCCATGATAGCTGTAGCTATTTCTGAGGGTAGTGATCCCATCCTTCCTCTGATCGCCAGCCCCATAATAAAAGAAACATTCCTGGTGGTAGCGGTACCCACCCCGATCACCAGCCTTGTATTACAAATCAACTTCCGTAGTGGTTTTGGTCTCCCCCTCCCTCTAATAGCTAGCCCCTCCATGACAAAAAGATCCCTGGTGCTAGACATCCCCCCCCCCTCAATTTCCAGCCCCTCCATGACAAAAAATTTCCTGGTGCCAGACCCCCACCACTGATCACCAGCCCAAGTAAAAAAAAACCCTGGCATTCAGTGATCTCCCACCCCAGGCACTTGGCAAGCCCCCTCCACTCACCATAGCATTAACCATAGTGCAGTGGGAGCATACAGCAACTGGCACAGCCCTCCTTACACCTCTTCAGCTGGCTTCTGTAAGTATAGGCAGGGAGCACACCCCTTATTTATAGGACAGGGTGATGCACACTGTCCTATGAATATGAGAACGCTTCCTGTTTGTATATGTGATAGCCGGCCAAGGAGGGGTTAAGAGGGCTGTGTCAGTCACTGAATGCTCCCGCAGCACTGCAGATAAGCTATAGTGAGTGGGAGGTTTGCCCGGGTTCTGCGGGGGAGGGGGGGGAGACAACTGGACACTAGTGAGGTTGTTTTTTATATGTCCGGGCTGGTGACAGGTGGGAGGGAGGGACCACTGGCACCAGAAATATTTTTTGTCATGGAGGGGCTGGTGATCGGAGGGAATGTGGGACCACTAGCACCAGAGATGTTTATTTGTAATACGGGGCTGAGGATCGGAGGGAGTGGGGGGACCACTGAAACCAGGGAATTTTATTTTTAATCCAGGGCTGCGGATTGGAAAGAGGGGGACCTCTGTCAGCGGGGAATTTATTTTAACATCAGGACTGCAGTCGGAGGGTGATACAGTGAACCACAGGGGTGGGTATGCTCTTCCATTACTTCCAGCAGCTCTTAAGGTTGTGCAGATTAAAAGGAGGTTTTAATTGGCGGTATTTGCACAGTGAAAAAAGGAGCATGCAAACCTTCTTGCACCATGCAAATCTGATGAATATCAGCTAGTGCCGATAATCCTGTCCCCGGCCTACTATTTGCCTGCTCCCCTTTTGGTTTAAAAGTGCAACAAAGTCCTTTCAATATTGGGTTCCAGCACGAAGCCCTGCTTGCACAGGTAAACACCAGTTAACACCTGTGCAAACATCTGAATATCGGGTCCCAGGTTGGGAAGAAGCAATAGGAACTGATAAACCCTCAGGGAATAACTATTCTGTTTTCAAGCTTATGCCCTCAGAAATAAATAATGGGGATGGAAAATACAGAGATAATGAGAAATATATGCTGCTTTGCGCCCAAATATTATTGTAACCCCCCTGCAAATGGGGGTTCCCAAAAGACTTCCAGGAGCTTGCTTGAATGCTCCAAGCCTGAATGGTGTTTGGCGTTTAAGCCATTTATCAGTGAGTGTTTTTAGAACCTCTGGTACTGTCTCTTTAAGAGCTGTCTGCTTGCAGACATAATTAGTTTGTATGGGGGACTGTGTGTTTCTTTGATTGAGTACCACTCAAGCTGCTGCCAATTCACTCCATTTTGCAGTCACTAGGAGTGCAAGGAACCTATCTGAAAGATGTAACTGTTTGCCAGAAACCATTTAGAGTGATAATGAAATTACAGTTTGTCTAAACTGCTTTCTTTTGCAGTCAGAACAGTGTCTGCCTAGTTCCCCATTCTGGTTTTGAACAGCTGAACTGGACCAATCAGTATGGGGTAAGCTAGCTCTAAAATGGTGCCTTGGACGAATCAGAACTTGGACTCATAATCTGAGCCAGCCACAAGAGGATTGTATGGGCAGTGACTCTGGGAGATGTAGTTTAGACTTCAGTGCCTTTTTGGACCAGCAGCAGCAGTCTATTGTGAGTGACAGCCAATCCAGTCAAGAACTGGGAGGAACTCAAAGGAAGTGCCCGGTTTTGTCGGTTGGAGTTTCAGTTGAGCTTCAGCAGTGAAGAAGGAAGGAGCCCTGTGCTTTTTCAGTGTGGAGTTTTAGTCAAAAAACGTGTGTAAGGCCCAGAGTTCCGGTCTGCAGCTTATGTAACTGCTTGTTAGGACTGAATCCGTCCTGTGAAAAGAATCAAAGGATCTCTGAAGAGTAGAAACCAGGCTCACCTGTAGAAGACTGGAGGAATTGCTGAAAATTTGCACGGTCTGTCAGGAACTGAATCTGCTGTGTGTTCTCCGGTATTGTGCAGTAATTAGATCGATACAGATGCAGCCTGCCTGGTATAGTGCTTTCTTTATATAAATGTGTGAAGAGGTTTGTGTACCTCAAGTGAGCCCTGCTGACATTGAAGGACCCTATCTTATTTGGAGGTCGTGAGTACTAATTCAGGGTCGCTCCTGTTGAATTGCCACATTAAATCCAAATGGAATTACTGTACTGCTGACTGTTTAATTCTCCTTTTCTCTGTGTGAAAGGGCCCCTACCAGCTGCCACGGTTTGGACTAGCCACTAGGGCTTGGGTACCCAGGGACAGTAACTGATAGGGATAGGCCTGTGCACAGAGCCATAGGTAGATTATTAGAGTGATAAGCTAATTAACCTGATTTCCCCTTGTCCTTGTTATATCCCCCTAAATAAATCAGAGCTGCTTGTTTCAGCAAAGTTATACTGCCTGAGGTATTTGTCTATGTTAAAGTACTGTACTGTGATTGTTGCACTGTATCTCATTTCACAGGAGGTCCCAGTGCCGGAACCAATCCTGGGGTAAGTGTATACTGTGAAGGTAATTCTGATATATTGTGTGGGCCACTAGTGGGAAGAAAGGGGGGTTGCAGTGTCCCAGAGGGCTGTGACCAAGTTAGTTTAACTATTGTAAACCCTGACCTCTGGGTGGAGGCACCTGCCATTGGATCCAGGCCCCTCAACCTGTTAGTGGCAAATCAGGCAGGGGTAGTAGCCCCTGGGATAGCGCCATCTAGGGGTTACATTATGTTTATCAATGTTCCTCTCGAAGTGTCGGTGGCTGTTTATGCAAAAGGACCAGCACCACACAGATGCTTGTGTAGTGCCCTTTTATTTGATTTAAATCATTGTTTAGTGCAGCAAAATGAGTGTTGGTACCCACCAGCTCCACCGTTTCATGCCTATATCCAGCCACTTCCTCAAGGTGTAAGATATACAATGCACTACCTTAAATAGTAATTTATTTTAAAGACATTGGTTACAATCACGTGACAACAAGCCCTAACCCTTAGACAAACAGGAAAATAATATTATTATTTGCAAAATTACTAATGTGCCAACATATAACAACATATAAATACAGTTAATAAAAAAGCAATCTATTTTAATTACCAGCATTACTAACAAACATTTGTCAATGCCGAACGTTCTCTTGCAGGTATTTGCACATTGGCATTTGGCATTTATGCAGGCCCCCCCCCCCCAGTTGTATCCATGTCTCTTTAGCATACATATCTCAACAGAGTACCTCTCTGCAACTCCTCTTCATCTGATCAACATTTCACCCTCATACTTCTTAAGTGTCTGTCTTGGGAACCCTAACGCCCTCGGTGTGCTCAAGGGAATGAGCCTGTGTGGAAACTGCGCAACCCACACTTGTAACACAGTCATTCAGTGGAATTATATCACCAAATTTTCAATATAGGCATTTTGTCACCTCTGGTCGTGAACACTGTCACTATGATTTTCTTACTGTGCACCGAACACTGATTTCCCACAGCCACCGTGCTATTCTGGGTCAGAAGTGTGAAAACACATTTCAGCCAGGATGTGAAAAATGACAGCTGAACTGTTCATAAGGAGGTGTGGGAAAATGCAAATGTTGGAAATCTGGAGAGAAAATATGATAAATTCACAGTTACAAGTGCGCGCGTTGAAACTGCGCAACGCACGCTCGTAAAACAGTCATTGTTTGGAATTTTTGCACCAAATTTTCAACATAGAAATTTTAGGACATCTGCTCATGAACTGTGTCAGTGTGATTTTCTTACTCTGTACTGAACATGATTTCCCACAGCGGCCGTTCTATTGTACACTGGAAGTGCGAAAACACATTTCGTCCAGAATGTGGAAAATGACAACTGTACTGGTCATAAGGAGATGTGGGAAAATGGCACTGTTGAGAATCTGGAGTGGAAATATTACAAATTCACAAACTTACGAGTGTGCGTAGAAACTGCACAACGCATGCTCGTAACACAGCCATTTTATGGACTTTTGCCACCAAATTTTCAACATAGGCATTTTAGGACCTCTGCTCATAAACAGTGTCACTGTGATTGTTTTACTTTGTAGCAAACACTGATTTCCAACAGCAACTGTGATATTTTGTGCCGGAAGCGCTAAAACACATTACAGCCAGGATATGAAAAGTGACAGCTGTACTGTTCATAAGGAGGTGTGGAAATATGCCATTGTTTAAAATATGGAGTGCAAATATTACAAATTCGCGAATTTCCAAGTGTGCGTGGAAACTATGCAACGCACACTTGTAAAACAGTAATTTTTTGGAATTTTTTCACCAAATTTGCAACATAGGCTTTTCCAGAGCCCACCTCATGAATACCGGCACTGTTGTTTTCTTAATCGGTCCCGAAAGGTGATTCCGCACAGTGACCGTGATATCACCTTTCCGGACCGAATAATGCCATGACAGTGACAGAATTCATGAGAAGGGGTGTCAAGAACCCCACGTTGAAAATTTGGTGCTAAAAGTCGAAAAAATGGCCGAGATATCCACCTAAGTTGGAAAACACTATTTATGTCATTATACAGCTTACCGGCATTTCCTCAGTTCACGGTCGGCTTTGAAGAGTGCAGACGTGTTCCCGGTCCACCGAAGATCGTCGCGCCAGCCTCCTGAGGTTAGTATGGGGTGAGGGTGTGTGTGGGGAGGAGGGCGCGCAGAGGGTGGGCACGGGTTGGCGGGGTGAGGATATGGACTCACTGAGGGACGGTTTTCTAGTTTTACAGGAATTTAAAATAAAAAAGACAAAAACAGACACTTTTGGCATGCTGGGGTGGACTCCCAGCATGCCACCTACCTGTATGTTGGGGGGGGAGTGAAGCCAGTGGGGATTGGGCACCTTGTCGGCCATACAGAGTGTGTGTGTTGGGGGGATAGAGCTCTGGGGTCAGCTCCCAGAGTGCCAGTTGGTTGTTTTTTTTGGGGAGGGGCTGCAGCCGATAGGGGATTGGGCACCCCTGTCGGCCACACAGTGTGCTGGGGGGGTTCATGAGCCATGAGGATTTGGGCACCCCCCTCGGAGACACAAGGTGGGGGCTGGGGACAAAAGGAGGGAGGGGGAGGACATTAGCAGAGGGAGGAAGCAGGAGGGATTGCCAAGCTGTGCATGACAGCAGTTTGGCTACGTATGCTAACTGCATACATGCTACCACCGTTGATTGCAGCAGACCATTTCTTTGATGTGAAGACCAACACAGCCAAACTGCTGTCATACACAGCTCGGCATGTATTGATCCCCTAAGGTCGTGCCTGCTACACTGATCACTGCATTGGGGAGGAGGGTCACACACCTCCAAAACTCATACTGTTGCAAGACGTTCCTTGCGCATGCGCACAAGCAAGCATAAAAAGTGCAAAACCTCCTGGTATCCTGCATGGTAGTCTTCCCCTCCCCCCAAATTCCCCAGCTACAATCCTGTAATTGGCTTTTGGGTAAACAAAGGGCTTTAGTCTCCATTGCTTCCAGACCCTTACCTTTCACCAGCACTAACTCTATCACAGTAGGTGCAAGCTTATAGTATATATGCCCCACTATATACTTGGTCCTTTGCTGCAACAGATGCCTTCAGTCTCCAGTACTGTATACAATTTAATTTAAAATGTTGTGACCGGGAAAGACACACTGAGTTAGAACTCATTTCCAGATATGTTCCAGGGGGTGGGGAGATAGGGAAGTTACAAAATCACATTACCAGCAGCAGCAATCTCCAACATTTTACAGATGCAAATGTACATCACAAAACATTATGTAGGTAATTATGTAGGTACACCCAGATACCTATACAAGGATAACAAATAACCATGGTAAAATATCAGCAGGTATTCACAAGGTGCAAATGTGCAGTGACAGTGTATACAATCAACAATGGAATGAGCAGTGCAAATAGTGCATTAAATAAGAACTGTGTACAGTACATAAGACTACCACTGGAAGATATGTAGCAAATATGGCAATAACTGTACTAGCTATAACCAGAGTCAGGAGGAGGGGCCAGAGGTTGGAGAGGGAATGGCTGTGTGGACCCCGAGAAGGGGATTTAGAGAAGCTACACATAAGGCCAAGTGAAGTGAAGCAGAGAGGTTGTTCCATAGAGAGGTGAGTCTGAAGGAGGCCTGCCCAGC
The DNA here is from genome assembly GCA_016271365.2 of Neoceratodus forsteri. Classification (NCBI taxonomy): domain Eukaryota; kingdom Metazoa; phylum Chordata; order Ceratodontiformes; family Ceratodontidae; genus Neoceratodus; species Neoceratodus forsteri. The sequence continues at coordinate 388,852,131 of CM057456.1, forward strand.
AGAAGTATCGCAGAAGAAAAGGAGAGATTGAGGGACAGAGTTCCTGGGGGAGTACAGTTGTGGGGGGGAGAGAGAGGAAGAGGAGAGGGGAGAGACAGCAGGGAAGTGAGGATAACCAGTACTTGTCTATGAGTGCAGTAAAGTGGTAAAGATATCTGCTAGCAAAGGAGGGGGAAGGATCATGAATAGAAGACCTTTTGCCGGGTTGACAAAGATAGCTAAGGTCAGTAATTATAAATCCATGCACTTCAGGATATGGTCAGAAAGCCTGTGAGGATGAAACAGCTGCAGGGGTTTTACTGAAGCTCCCCTGGAAAGGACTGAGAATAGAGGTAGAGTCAAGGAAGGTCCTAGCTGAGAGTATGTATTTCTTCTGCAGCATGTGTAATACCCCAAAGTTGGGGTCTCCTAACAGTCCAGAGTGAAGGGTATGGAGTAGTGTATAGGAGCCCTGTCAGTGTTTCCCCACCTCACAAAAGCAGCAGTATGAAAGAAAAGTTTTGTTTACTTGCTGCCTGCTCCTTCACAGAACCCCCCACCCCCCGAGCAGGCAGTGCAAGCTGTGACCATTCATGCGCTGGGACTGCTGTCCTGGTCCAGCGTGTGGGGATTTTATTTAAAAGTAGCTGGTGGTGTGTGGAGGTGCTCGAGGTTCCAGAACTGGAATCCCAAATGTAACAATTTTAAAAAAACAGTTTGCTTTTGGGGAGCAGTTGGGGCTGAGCCTGAGACAGAGAGGGGTGAGGACTTGGTGAGTGACAGGGACATGGAAAAGTAAACTTACCTGTGCTGTAAGTTGTCCTGTCGGCTCTTATATGTGCCAGCACCTGCCTCCTGTCCCCAGCTCCGTGAAGCAACATCCAGCCTTTCCATCCAAGAAGAAGAGTGACGGTCCTTTAATGTTGTGGCGGCAGAATCCATGATGTGGGCTCAGTTGGCCCAGTTAATTTCTTTATTTTTTATTTAATTAAGAACGCCAGTCCCTCATCGGCGGTGGTGCCAAGAGCCGCAGCTGGAGAGGGAGAGCATTAGGCGTTGCGGAGCCCTGTGAGGTCCCTGAAGCCTAGAGTTGTCAGCCCAGCGCCTGTAGTTCTTCTCTGCCAGCATCCTCGTCATTCCTGCACCTTCTTCACCCTGGGCCAGGGCTGTGAGTCAATGGTAGCACACAGAGAAAAGTGATGACTGTCAAAGAGTTTCAAATAAAATAAATAAATTGTTTAAAGTGCCTAGGGTGCAAGGAGAAATCGTCCGAGAGCCAAGAAGGGGCTGTCCAGAGGGCCGCATTTTGCATAATTGAATATTCATTCGGTGTGGCAATGCCCAGAGGTGCTAGGGCATAGAGGCCCACAGTAAGATTCTAAATATTTATAAGGGGGTGGCGCAAAGGGAGGTTACTGACAGAAAGGCCCTGACCAAGAAAATAGTTAAAGGGGCAACATCCTGGGGAGTAGTAAAGAGGGAATGACTAGCACCGTATTCACAAGGGTGGCCCAGTAAGAGGCCCACAGTTTTTAAAGGGGCAGCAACAGGCCTAAATGAGTAGTGGAGCAAGGCAAGCCCAGTAATTTAAAGGGGCCCAGTCAGTAGGCCCAATAGTCAATCAGGCCCAAGTTATTAAAAGGTGTGACCAGACCTAAGTCCTAAAGGGGCAATGTAGGCACTCATCTTAAAAGGAGCCCAGAAGAGAGGCCCACAATTTAAAGGGGCCAAGAGCAGGAGGCCCACTGTGTTAAAGAAAGATTTAAAAGGGCAAAACATTGAAGGGGAATTAAAAAGTGCCCAGCAAGTAGGCCCACAGCTTAAAAGGGGCTCAGCCAGAAATAACCCTGTAATTTAAAGGGGCCTAGCTAGCCATTTATGTCCACAGGTGTTGAAGGGACCTTGCCAGCCATAGCGGGGCAATTAAAGGAAAGGGGGCCCACCCCACCAGAGCAACTCCCAGTCTAGGGGGCCATTTAGTGTTTAGTAGCCAGAGTACCTACAGTAGCAGGATAGCACGTTTAAGTTAGAGGGACACCACTACAGTAAGTCCATGCTTAGTAAGGGCTTCAACAAAGAAGATGACCAGAAGGAAGCAACCAAGTGCCTGTTATTTACTGTGGTCTGTACATCCAGAGACTGTGATATTGTACACGACTGTTGGAACTGTGATATTAAGCAACACTGTTGGAACTGTGACTTGTAATTGCATTGAGCCAGCATCTTGTGCTAGGGTGTTTTCGAATCAGTCTTCAGCAATCCTCAAAGGGCGTTCAGCAAGTCGATCCCTGACTCAGTTTTCAGTAGCCTTGGAAAGACATCCTGCAAGTGAGTTCCCGAATCAGTCCACGACAGCGCCTGGTAGGTGTTCAGATGGTGTTTCCACACCTTCAAACCTCTGCCTGAAGAGTGAGATCCTGCCGTTAGGTTCTCTGAAGTACCGCATTAGCATCCTCTTGTCGTCTGCCATGAGTCATAGTCCTCTGTAGCCCAGGACTGAGTCGCGGTCACCGTTTTCTGGTTTTCTCAGTGCTTATTCCTCAGTCTCTTCAAGATCTTCTGTTCCAGTTTCTCCATACCAACATCCCTTTTATTGTTTTAAGTTTATCCTTGGCTCATCCGGCCTTGGTGCCCAGAACTCTGTCATCCTCTCAACGCCTGAAGACATCCTCATCCTGGTTCTCAGTTTTCATGGGGTCCTCCTACCATCTTCTGCATCTTCATCCTTACCTGGCAGTCCAGAAGTGGGCTATGGTAGGGTGTTCTGCATCTTCTTCCTTACCCGGCAGTCCAGAAGAGGGTTGTGGCAGGGTGGTCTACATCTGTCATCTTATCCCGGCTGTCCACCAGAGGACTGTAGCTGGATCCTTGCATCTGTTCTTCATTCTTGATGGCCCACCAGTAGGTTTTTAGCTGAGAGGGTCCTTGCGATTGTCCTTAAATTCCAGCAGCCCACCAGCGGGTTCTTAGCTGAGGGAATCCTTTGTGTTTGTGCTCTGTTTCTGGTAATCCAGGAGAGGTGGGTGTAGCCGAGGTACCCATGGCCTGTTCAAAAAAACCTCTCCATTTCCTCATTGCTTTCCCTTGTTTCCCTCAGTTGTGCACGTGAGGACTTTCGATCAAACTGAACCTTTGAGTCATTCATGGAGTTTTATGGCGATCACTTACATTGTACAAAGCTATTGCCAGAACCTCTATGAGTGTCCATAACTGTTCTAGGGTACTGTAGTAAAAGTGCTAAGAGCAGAACTTAATCCCTTGAAGTCTTAGGCCAAGGTGCACCTTTTCAGAAATTTCAGTCCATTTTTAGAGGTTACTATTTAGATAACAATGCTGTACATACTCCCTGTCATTTTTACTGTTGGTATTTTCCTGTATGACCATGTCCTCCTTCCCCTCCTGTCAAATAAACATCTTTGTTTCATCCGACCTCTGTGTATGACTCCTGCCTCTCCTTGTTGGGTGATTCCATCCACTCACCAATTCGAACCTTCAGCAGCCCCTTGCCATCCCACCTTCTGAGGGTGCTGTTGGTAGTGAGACAGTTACATCCACCTCTCGGAGTGAAGAACCCCAAAGTCTGCCAGTCCAGCACCGTTGCACATGGATAGGGCAGGGAGAAGAAATATATGTCAGTAATTGCCTGGAGATGTAGGAGGAGGAGTCTAGATTTTTCCAGTAAGAGGGAAATAGCCCTGAGGAGAAAGATAGGTTTATGAGGGCAGACATGGGAGCTGGGATAGTACACGCAGCAAGGCAAAGAAAGCTGGGGTCCAGACCCTCAGGGATGATACCTTCAAGAGACAGCAGGGAATTTAAAACTACAGCTGGTGAGGTAGGGGAGAAAGAGAAAAAGAGATTAGAGGAGGCAGAGAGCTGGAGGGGGTAGACAGAAAGACCACAGAAGAAGAAGTCACTGAAGACTGTATCAACTTCAGAGGGATCAGCAAACAGGGCACTACCACTATTGAGCACCGAGGGAAGGAGCAGACAGTGAGGGTGAGGGTATAACAATAAGTGAATCACTTTTCAGAACTTGGTCAGGCTGCAGAGGCAAGTCCTCTTAAACCTCAAAGTGTGCCTTATAGTATGTTATCTGAAATATGGAATGTATGATTAGGTATTCAGAGTATAACTGTTAGAGGCATCTATGCAGGCCTACTACTACAGTGAAGACTCAAACTCAGATATCGAGGGATAAGACTAGGCAACCTCAAAACATGTTTATTAAAAACACAAATCTATATCTGTAGGCTTGAAATGGGGGCCTCTATGAGCTATGTCAGGCTTCACTGAACTGTACCAAGACAACCAGATAACAAGGCCTGAGAAAGAAAGGGAATTTTTTTGCTGTCCTAAGGAGTTAATTCCACTTGTGTGTTTCTAATTGAAAAGATATGATATCACCGGCCCGGTGGCACTGAGAGCTGAGGCGCTGGATGCCTTACCTTGTGTTACGCCCCAACCCATGTTCGGGAATGAGCACGGGATGCTGGCGGTTGGCAGGGGAGGAGAAGGATCGAGCATCCGATGGACTGCTCTCCTTCTCCAGGGAGGGGGGATGTCAGTGGACTCTTAACTAGCCCCTAGCGGAGGCTGGGGGCAGCGTGACGATGCTGCAGCAAGGGCCAGAGTTGTGGCAGACACCTGGAGCAGTGCATGCAGACAAGTGTGTGCTTCCTTCGCTGGCGTCATTGCACACCACAACTCCAGGGCGTAAAGCGGAAAATTGGCTCTTGGTCTGGCAGCATGAGCTTCCGACCTCCACAGCCTGACCCTGAATGCTGCTTCCTTGTCTGGATCCATATGGGTGAGTTGAGCTTAAGGGGGAGAGGCTCCTCACCACACTGCCCCGGGGGGAAGCCGTGGGGGAATTGAAGAAGTTGGCCTGATGTTGGGGGTGCAGAGCAGAAGGTTGGTCTGGATGTCAGCTGACCAGAAAGCCACGGGGAAGAAAATGATAGCACCCCCAAAGAAGATATGATGTAAGTACTGTTTTATTAGGTGTCTGAGGGCATACCGTTTGGTCCGGTGCTTGTTCATTATGGTGGGCAGAACATGGTCCACTTGAAGCAAGACTGATTGGGCCACTGCTGGTCAAGGGAAGGTTAAGAAGATGCATAGGGGAATGGAATGGAATCCAGAGGAAATTAAAGGATTGATTTCATGGCCAGATGGCACTGTGGTGAACAACAAAACTAGGAAGCTTACACGTCGTCTCAAGAGACAAGTAATTTAAGATGGGAATCCTCCTTGCAGTAGGATTTGCGTGATATGGCAAATCAGAGACATTTTGCTTTTGCTAATCTGTTTATCATAGAATGCACCACTTCAACTTGTGACCAGAGAAGGCAGAGAAGACCACAGACATGACTCGTACTACAAGGGTGTGCGTGACCTGTGTATGTATTACCATCAGCATGCAGCACTGGACCCAGGCTTGAAAAGTTATCTTGGAAACATGAACTCTGATGTGCATTCTGACTGTCTGAACACAGGAATCAATTGGACAACCTACACATCCCAGAGACCAGATGTGGGGGTCTGATGCCCTGATGGTAGTGTGTGTGGGGACCCACAAAGATAAAAGGGTGGCTAGATCAACAGTGTTGTGATGATGCAAATAAATCTCACACAATTTACCAACACCAGTGCCACTCCCTACAGATGGAATGGCAGGAGGACACTTCAGGTTCCCAAGGGGTTCCACCAAGTTACAATGTTGGTAATGCTGCCAACATCCCCAACAGTGACAGGAACAATGCCAACTGTCGGCATTGCTCCCGTAGGGAGAAAGTATTTTTCTGTGGGGTGCTCCACCCCCTGCACCCCCCATCTCTAAATATACAACTCTGAGTTGGAGTTGCTTTGGGGGTGGGGGCGGAACACTGGGAGTCATGTGCCATTGTACAGCGCACCACCAAAGCGACCTGGTGAGATTCAGCGCTGTGGTGGTGTTCACTGTGATATCGTCACAGTGCTGATGGTACACCTTCCTGGGGAGGAGGATGTTATCACCCAACAAAGAGAGGTGGGAGTCATGAATGAGGTTCAGATGAGTTACAGGATTTTATTTGCAAACAGGAGAAGGAAGACACGGTCACAAGGAAGAAGGGGTAAACTAATAATTCAAACCTCCTGTATGAGGAGGACTCTAAGGCAAAACCAACTGTAACAGTTGTGCTGTAAGAGTATCTCTAACTCTAAGCTCCCTATAAGAGGGCAACTATGGTAAAACTGGCTGTAACAGTTACACTGTAAGAGCATCTTTACATGATCTACTGTATATCTAACAATCATCCTAAGAACAAGTCCTTCACTCTACCTCCTACTGAGTGACTGATACCCTGGAGTACTCCAAACCTAAGGACTTCTACAGCATACTCTAGCAAGACTCTATAACTGTTATTATGGGCAGTTTGTGCACGGTTGTTACTTTCTCTGTCATTGTAGGGTTGTACAGCCGTACCAGGAAGGACAAGGCAAAACTGGTTTCAATGGGGACAAACAGGCTGGCTGGGCAGCATAACTCTGAAGACTTTCGATGGGGCTAGAAGAATATACAAAGGCTTTCTAAACAGACCATGAGTCCATCGGCCAACTCTCTTTGGTTGCTGGAAATCAGAACTAGCACAAAGATTCTCTCAGCTAAGAACCCACTGAGGGCCACTGGAACTGAAGCACAAAGGATCCAGCCACAGTCCACTGGTGGACAGCTGGGTTGAAACAACGAATGCAGTGGCTACTCTGCCACAGCCCGCTGGTGAACTGCCGGGTACCGAAGATGCAGAACACCCCTGCCACAGTCCACTGGTGGACTGCCGGGTGAGAGACATGCAGAAGAACTCCTGCCACAGCCCGCTGATGGACTGCTGGTTAAGGAAGATGTAGAAGAATACCTGCCACAGTTCGCTGGTGGATTGCCAGGTAAGGAGGATGCAGAAGAACCCTTGCTACAACCCACTGGTGGACTGCCAGGTAAGAAAGATGCAGAAGATGATGGGAGGACCCCACAGAAATTAAGAACCTGGATGAGGAAGTCCTCGGAAATCAGAGAATGACAGAGTTCTGGGCACCAAGGCCGGACGAGCCAAGGACTAACACAAAACAATGAACAGGACATTGGCTTTGGTTAATTGGAACAGAAGATCTGGACAACACTACAATGTGGATTGCAAAATAAGAAAGCGGATGGCAGAATCTGCACTGGGTCAGGCCATACACTGGGACTGTTAGAGGGAAAACAATAAATGCGATGTCGCAAAGGTACGGCTGTGAACACGGTCCTTCAGGAGTACTGCTGCAGACTGATTCTGGGGTGCACTTGTGGAATACCCTTTCAAGGGCGGCTGAAGACTGATTTAAAAAACACACTGGTGAAATGCCACTGGAGAATTGCTGAAGGCTGGTTCAGAAACACACTGGTGAAACACCTCTGAAGGATTGCTGAAAATTGATTCGGAAACACACTGGTGAAATGCCTCTGGAGGATTGCTGAAGACTGATTTGAAACATATTGGTGAAATGCCTCTGGAGGACTGCTGAAGACTGATTCAGAAACACACTGGCAAAACGCCTCTGGAGGACTGCTGAAGACTAATTCTGAAACACACTAGCACAAGATGCTGGCATAATGCAATATAACTGCAGTTCTGTGGCAATTACTCTGCTCAGGAAAATTGTAGCTATTCAATTAAATGTCACAGTTCCAGCAGTTTTGCTCACTATCAGTCCCAATAGTTATGCTTAGTATCACAGTTCCAACAGTGGTGGTTGATCTCACAGTCTCCAAATGTCCAGAGCACAGTAAACAAATAGGTATTTGGTTATGTAGAAATTGTGCTTACCCTCATGGGCATTGTAGCTGCACTGCTAAGATCTCTGCTAAAGGACAGATTTCTTTACCATTTAGTAGTGAAAACAAGATTTTTTATTTATATAAATTTATCTTATTTCTCATATATCTTCTCCTTTTTATATCATACATATATAAAATAGGACAAATTACAACTAGCCAATAGTTCTGATGAAGGAGCGTAAGCTCCAAAATGTCAACACGCTAGTACGCCAAGTAGGACTTGCAGAGTCAGAGGAAGAAGCAGGAAGCAGGAAGCCATGAGTAATGGGTGCCTAAAGAAAAAAACACTGGAATAGTAGTGAGTAGTATGGGTGCATTTGGAGGGCTTGGTTCCTTAATAGCTTCATTTTGACTTCAATGATCTCGTCTACTAGCAAAAAAACTGACCTGGTTAAAAGACTTCACACCAAAAGGGCTGTAACTCTCTTGCAAATTGGAATAGGCAATTGAGCCACAAACAGATGAAAAGGTGAAAATCGCACAGAAAAATGGTGAATGAGATGACCTGAAAGCAGTCGGGAATAGCCGCGGGAGACACGGTAATAAACTTTGAAAAGACTTGCTTCCAACTATTAAAATGTATGATATAAAAGGAGAAGATGTATGAGAACTAAGATTAATTTATATAAATAAAAAATCTTTGTTTTTGCTGCTAAATGGTGATGAAATCTGTCCTTTAGCAGAGATCATAGCAGTGCAGCTACAACGCCCATGAGAGTGAGCACAATTTCTACATACTTATTCCCTGGTAGCAGCACCTAATAGGTTGTCGTGCTGAAAATAGAAGGAGATATGAGCACAGCTGAAAAGCTTTTTCTGTAACAGGTATTTGGTTATTTCTTATCAGTGCACTTTCTTAGTGAAAGCCATTTCTAGCTGGGAACTAAACTGCAGTGGGGTCCCTCTAATTAAAACGGGCTCCCCTGTAACTGTAAGCACACTCGCTGCTAAGCGCTGGATGGCCCCTTTAAGCTGTGGGATACACTAGTAGGATGGGTCCTTTTAGGCTGAGGGCCTATAGTGGCTGGGCTCCTTCAATTACCAACTAGGCCGATGATGCACTGGTGTGCAGGTCCCCTGAGAAGCGCTGGGCCTGTGGTGTCCCTTTAACTTTGGGCCTTGACTTGACCTTACAATACCTGGGCCTGTGATGCCACTTTAAGCTAGGGCCTTGATCTGCCCCCCTGTAAATATACTGGGCCCAATGTGGCTGGCTGGGCCCCTTTTAATACACTGGGCCTACGTATTCCCCCTTCACATGTAGGGCCTGGAGTTGCCCTTTTAAATAAATGGGCCTAGAGTTACCTCTTTAAGAACTGCTAGGCCTGCATGGGGCCTTTCTGTCAATTTACTAGGCCGCCCCACCTTATAAATATCCATGAGCCCCTACAGGGCCTGCTGTCATGAGCCCCGCACCTGGGCATTCCTACACCCGCTGAATTTTAATTTATTTAAATAAGGCCCATCCTCTTCTAGGCCATCAGCCTACTCTCTTTGCGCCTAGCACCTTTGTAAAAAATAAAAAAATTCTTTTAAATTGCTGGCAGTCAGCACCTTAGCACCAGTGCTGCCACCGACTCACCACCCTGGCCCTAGTTGAAGAAGTCTGTTGAGGGAGGTGGGAGGTTCACTTGCAGTGGGAGGCACTGCAGAAAGGGAAACAGGCAGTACAGTGGACAGCAAGGGACCTCTGGAGGGCCGATGCTCCTCTTCTGTCTCAACGTGGCTCTTAACTGCCGCTGACATGGGACCGGAGTGAAACTGGAGCGGGCGCTCACAAAATAATAAATCGGGCAGAACAGAGCCCACACTGGATGGAGGGGAATGGAGTTGCCTTTTCTGGCACCGGACCGCTGGACAACTCGGTGCCACACAGGACCAGACCTCACAGGAACAGCAGTCTTCACCTACTGGAGGAGGGCACTGCTTGGGACTTGACGGGACCGGCTTTAACTCTTCCATGTAAGCCCAGTGGTCCCCCTCGCACTCTAGCGGTCCGCTCTACTCCACAGCCAGGCAGGAACTAACTCTGGGAACCATTGGGGTTTTCCTAGTCAAAGCGCTTCACTCAGGGTTCAAATTCTTGAACCCATAGCTTGCGCTAAACAGCTGTGCATGCCCTGTATATTTTTAAAAGATTTACTGCACCAGCCTATGGTGCCACGCACTGGCATGGTGGTGCTAAGTTTGGCATTTCTGGCTATTTACATTATTCTGGACAGCAGCAGCACTGCTGGGGGGTCTATTACATCCCCTTAAGTGTTGTCTGAGTCTGTAGTTTAGAACACCTTTTTATTTAATTAATTTCTGTGGTGCCCCCAACTCTGGGGCACTACAGATTCTGGCATGCCACACAATACATGTCCCCATGTATCCCAAAATGTTTTTTTATAACACCTTTTGCATCTAAATGAGTTACTATAGTACTTTCTAGATGTGGAACATCTCTAAAATCTCTAAATCTTTTAGGTAGACTGTCCAACAGGTTTCTTAATTCTACTTCTATATAAGCTTTATAAGTGCTAATGAAGTTCTCTTATCTAAAATCTATCATTCCTATGAACTATAACTTTAAAATGAATGATCAAAACAATGAGTATTTCTTAACCTCTAAGGTGATCCTTGTAACCCTAAAGAACATACTATAAACCTAACATGACCATGTCGGGACACCTTACCAGATCATGGTACTGCGGAGCACTGAGTTAAAGTGTTTCTGATATGAACCTCTTGGGAGGAATCCCAAAATTTACTCTTTGAGATCTATGAACTGAAGGGACTGGATGTTCGGTAATGACAGGTTCTGTCTCTGGGATATCTTCAGCTGTCAACCTTTCTGAACAGTCTGGGTTAGTGGCAAATGGGTAACCCCACGGATTGACATGGCAGTCTGTTGGAGTTTTCAACTTTGTGAAGTCACTGGGCCGGGACTCCCACAGCTCCGTTGGCTCAAAGTCAGCCTTTTCTTCCAAAATTCCTTGAGATGTGCTGGGTGTCGGTCGACCTTGATGCACTACCTCTTGAAACTTCTTCCCATTTTCCGCCTGGAACTTGTAAACTGGGAGGTCAGGGTACGAAATTGCCACAACAGTTTATGGCTCTGGCTCCCATTCCAAAAGTGGGTTGCTCCCCGATTGGTTGTCTTCCACTGGACACATTCTCTGACTGACAACGAGACTGTTTGGGCTTTGGGCTCTTCCCTTTCTTTTGTTATCCACGGATTATCACATCCTCCTTGTTCAGCAAGCAGCTCAGGTTCCATTTGGGCGGTGACAAATTCTGCATGGGGACTGCACTTTGGAGGTAGGACCATCTGACACTCTTTGAGAAGGTATGTCATTCAACTGGATATACTCTGCTTCTGGTAACATCCTAGGTGACTCTCTTAATTGTCTTCGCAGACTCGCTTTCTCTTGTTGCAGCAGGTTCAGCTTCATTGCAAAGTTTGACACATCCACCTCATGTCTTTTCCTTCGCTCCTTACTGTCTTCCTCCTGGAACAGCAGCTGCCTCCTCAGTTCCTCCACAGTGAACTAGAGCTCCTTGACCTCCCCATGGAATTGCTGCTTCTCTCTTTCTTGCTGGAGGAGCTGCATGGCCTGTTCTTCGGACTTCCTCTTCTGCTGCCGAAGTGTCTCTACAAGCTTTTCACATTCTTGCTCCAATTCTGTCCTCTGGTGAAAGAATTCCTGAGCCTGCTCTTCCAGTTTCCTGCAAAGTTCCTCCACCTCAGTGTTTGGCTTACAGTCCCATTTGCTTGCTTCTGCCATTTGCACGTTAACAAGTACAGGACACTCATCTGGGTTGGTACTGAAAACTAATGGTGGGTTTCTCATCTGGTTCCTCACCAAAGCATTGTTCTGGTCTATCCTCTTGATTTCCATCCTGGTGTCCTCAAACAGCTGATGTTGCACTCTTTTGGTCTCATGCCTGTTGGCGGGGTTCCTGAGGCATCTTCTTTGGATGTGTCCACTGACACTATACTTCCTGCAGATGGGTCTACCTCGGGAGTCAAACTGGTTGATAGGACATCGTCCTTCTTTTCTTCTTGGATGGGGCATCATCTCTCTTAGTCCTTGATTCCTTTCTGGTCACTCACTATTGGGTGCCGGTCTCCAATGTTTCTTAAGATCCCACACCTCTTGGCACACCTCTGTGACCTTCCTAGAGAGGGCAGCAATCTGTTTGGCCCATTCAGGCTCAGACCCTGAGCTAGGCCTGCAAAATGAGATCTGCATCTGGACCATCTGGGTATAGGTCTCATTGGTACCAGGGTAATGATTCAGCTGAAATGGTCTCTTTGAACATGGTCCTGGCATCCACTGATTCTCCTGTCTCCATCCTCCGGTGGAGTATTCTAGCCATGCAATACTGGGGAACATCATCTGTCACTGACACACAGCAGCTTCCTCTCCTGCCCAGCTTGGGCTGAAAATGTTTATTGCTTTTTCTTTAAAGTCTAGAAAGAGGGCATCTGGATCCTGGAAATGAAGCATCTGTAACTCTCTTCTCAGAGCTTCACTAAGGACCCCATCAATGAATTTCTTCTTGAGCATTTTGTCTGGCTCTTGTAGTTTTTTGGGATCTATCCTCTCTATTGCCTGGAGTGCCTCCTGTAAGGTTAGGGCATATTCTATCAGGGTTTCTTGAGGTCTCTGCATCCATGAGAAAAACCTAATCTACAATTGAGATATGGTCTGGGTATCAAAGGTATCCCGTAACCTATTGAAAATCTGATCTGCGGTGGCCTTTTCTCTTTCGGGCCATGATTGCACTTCTGGTTGGGTAGCTCCCTTTAACTGTCCCAACAGGATTTCTACTTGCTGATGCTCTGAAACTTGGTAAAGCCAAAACATCAACTGTATTTTGGCTGCAAATTCTCCCAAACTGCTGGAGTCTCCGTCAGCTGGCTCTCCTGTGTAGCTGGGAAGACATGGCGCTCCAAAGTAGTACGGTATGGTCAACGGGGAAGGTTGCATCCATCTTGGGCCTTCTCCTCCATCCATCTCGCTACTACTTCCAGATCCAGATGGCATCCAAACTCTATTCCTTCTCTGGCTTTGTACTCTTTGGAGAACATGCTCTGCAACCTGCTCGCTGTGCCAAAAATATGTTGTGTTGTGGTGCCCTCATACTTTGGGGCACTACACAGAGAATGTGATATTCTGGACAAACCTGGGCTCACTGGACATCACTTTGACAGTGGCTCACAGTATGAGCTCCTAGGACTCTGTCCCTCACATAAGAGTAGACAGGTGTGGGGTAAAAGGGTATGGTCCATACTCTGGTGCTTTGTGTGTCAAATGCAATGTTGATAATTTGTTTCTGAATGAATCAGCATTTCACTGAATTATGTATCTCCATTGTCACATACTGTATTCATTAGCATAATGAGATGCCTGTTGTCTGTCGGTGAGTTAGTCACCACTGGCAAAGTACTCAAGTAAAACAATCTGCAGGGGATCCACCCTGATATTTGGTCTACTTAACTTAATAAGATGGCTGTTCCACAAAGCAGTGGAGGTTTTTCAGGAAGATGGAAGCAACAAAGCCAGCTTTGGCTAAATTTATTGCCTTAGTGCAATCTGTAAGTGTCTCTCCTTTTACCAGCAATAACACACATCACAGTGTTGGAATTCTGTAGTTTACCTGTCTGCACTTTCCCTGACCTGGGGATAAAGAGAGGGCTTCAGTGTCCAGTACTGCCAGTCCCTCACCTTTCACCAGCACCAAATGTACTTATTTACAGTGAAGAGTATCCAAAATTTTCCATCCAAACTGTCTTCCAAAGTGCTACTGATTAACTAAATTAGTTCACTCTTGCAAACAGAATTTTGACTAAATTAAATAATCTGAATTCAGAAACATTGTAGAAAATCAAAAAACTGGAGACTCGTGTAGTAAACAGTTTTGTTTTGCAATTAAAATGTTTTTTGTGTTCCCTTGTCACATCACTGAGGTTACTGGGAACCAAGTGTTTACTACTTTTAAAGTATGCATGGTTAATATTTGAGAATGTGATTTTCTTTATTTATAATAGTTTTTCTGACTGCAACTAATGTTTAAGCAAAATTTTGTTTGCCAGTGAAAAGTAAATTGAGTTAATGAATAATGGTTTGGATCTTATTTTAGACAGAGAACTGTCACTCTTTTGATTGCTGTCTACTGTGGACAAGCCCAAATATTTCACAGTGTGGGGAAGCCTGCGCTGTATATTATCATTTGGAAAAACAGAGGAGATGTGTTCTCCTTTAAGACAGCTCTGACTGTGTGAGGCACCCTTTCCTTATTTTTCCTTAAGTGTACTATAGATCCAGTACTTTAAAACGTCCTGCTGTTTGTACTTTATTGGCGGTGGGTGATGGGGTGGTGGGCAGCACTGCAGCTGGAAACCATAGAAGCAAACAACCAGTTTCCTGCAGGTGCTCAATGCTCATTCTGGGGAGGCTTTCCACAGCCTCACCATCCTGTCCTGCTTACAGCTAGAGGACTATACCCAGGGTGTGGTGGGGAAGTGAACAACACCATCCATGTTTTAACTATATTTAATCATGCATGTCCAAGCACCCTTCATTTTTTTTTCACTGCTGACTTACTGCTCCCACAAATGGCACCTTCTGCTCTGCTCATGCCTGCTCCCTCAACCACTGCAACATTCCACTTTGGGTCCTATGTCATAACAGTGATCGCTGAACGACAATTGCTATTATGGCAAGTGCATATCGTAAAAACCAAATCGGCAATATGCATTTGTAGGTGACGACATCCAGCATTACAAGTGTTTTAGTGGGAGGGGGGCTGTGCTCTCATTGCCCCCCACAACTCACTGCTTTTAGATTCTCAACCCCAGGGGGGTGCATGTCAAGGGGGGGGCATAGTCCAGACCCACAAAACAAAACAAAGTCCTGCAGCCGCAGGCACCAGCAAAACAACAACCCTCCTGATACCAGCCCCGAACCCAGGACCTGCTACGCCAGGGCCAGCCTCCCTCACCACCACATGGCCGGCTTGGCAGCAGCAGGTCCAGTACATGTTCTTAACCCACTTCCCTATCCCTCCCCTTCCCCTCGCTAACCTTCCTTTCCGGTTGCCCTCTCCTTCCTTTCCCATAGCAGTAGGTCGCTACCCTTGCAGTCGCCCTGTTATAAAAGCTCTAAATATGAGTTGCCGGTTTTGTGGTCACCCATATTCTGGCACTGTTATAGGATACCTCCACTTTGCTGCCAGTCACTGCTGGCCATTCTCCTCATGTCAGTTGCACACCAAGATTTTCTTGGCAGCTGCTGTCAGCAGCTGTGTTTTGTTTTTATCCAACAGCTGTGTTTTCCACCTCCAAACCACATCTCTGTTCCCCCTTCCTATGGAGACCATGGCCCCTTCCAACTTACTTCCATGCAGTGTTAGCGAGCCCCCCACACTACCTGTGGGCCCTTATCTTGTTCCTGGTTGTTACATGATGGTTCATTCTTTTGCTGCTGCTGATTATTTGCTGAGCTCATTCTGCTTTTGCCATTCCTAGCACTGCCTTCCTCATTCCTCTGTTTCCTGGCTCACTGTAGCTTTCCCTGTAGCCTTCCCTGTGTCTGTTGCTCCAGGTTTGCTGTTTTGCTGTTGCCCTGCCACTAATGTGACTGGCCTTTGCTGCTGCCTGTGTTGGGGCAATGCAACTACCATCCTGTAGCCTCTGCTGCACCAGGGGTGCATTGTCCTCGATTCAGTTTTGTTACCCTGCTAGTTACATGTTGTCTGGCCTTGACGTTGGCTGTGGTAGCAGCTGTGCTCTTAATTGGCATCCTCTATTCAGTATCCTGCCATCCTTTGGCATCCTTCTAGCTGCATGCTAGTAGAAGCTATTCTTGCATCGCTTTGGATGTCTGTGCTGCCCTCCTGGAGTACATTACCTGTCTGCTGTTTTGGCCATGCTTCACCCTCCTTGAATTTTGTGCCTTTAATCTACAGCTTCTCCTTCTATGCTTGCAATATCCACCAACTTGCCCAAGCAGTCATCCAGCTCCTCAGCTTGGGGCACAGCACTCATACCACTCTACTCATGCAGGGCTGTGCCCTCTACTACCTTACAACCATATCCTTTTATACATTTTGAACTTACCCCAACACATATTAGCAACTTGCCCAACAACTACTGGGTAATTACCTCAGTGATGATCACGCTCTCACCCCAGTGCTTACCTGCTACTCAAGGGAATCATGCTGTCTTCAGGCCTTGACCCTCAGGAATTTAGCAACAGAAATTTCACTTTAGAACCTTGTACTTCAGAGGAGAGCAACTTGGCAGCCAGGCCTAAAACAGCTATTTTGAAACTCTTCTTCTTCTTAGGGTCCATTCTGCATCCCCAATGTTCTTTTAGTATTTGGGCCTAACCCTCAGTGCACCTCTCTATGCATGGATTCCTCTCATTTAGGGACAACTTTGGTTGCATTGCCAAACCCTGGAACTCCTTTCTAAGGTTGGATATCTCATACAAGACAGTATGAGAAGTGTTTAAATTCATTTAACTTTGAAGTATGGCAACCTAAGGCTTTGGCTCACCAGAGGGTTCCTCCACAAGGGTTTTTTTTCCTCTCCTCTGTTAACAAAGGTAATAATAAAATATGAATAGAATAGTTAAGTATTCAGTTTAGTTCATTAGTTGGGCCTGTCTGTTAGATCATTGATTCTTGGATCAATGCTTCCTCTATTTGATCCTCCTTTCCCATTGGCCATTCTCTCTCTAATATGGGAAGTGTTGGGTGCTCTGACCATGTCTTGCCAAAGGTCAGTTCCTTTGGATTGATACAATTTTGTACCCGCAGCACCTCTAAGGGCGGAACCACACCTTAAGAGGGTTCCTGTGTCTTCAAGGCACCTGCAGAGGGTGGAAGTCCTAATGTGGGCAGAGAAAGAGAGAGTCTGTGAAAGACCAAACCTACATACTGCACACACATTCAAAGCTATTCACTTTATGTCAAACTTACCTCAGTACAAACTTCTTCAGTAGCAATAACCCTACCAAGCACATGACTTATTGTACTTTGCACAAACAATACCTCACATAAATCACCCAATGGACCAGTGAACCAATAAATGTTACTTCTACTCTTGCAGACACGGCCATCAACCAGTTTACTCACACACCACTCATTTATTTTTGGGGCCAGATGTCCACTCTACCCATGTGATCTCTATGAAAAATAGTCACCTCACACTCCTCTGTGTGATCACAATACAAACAGGCCAGCAAGCTGCCCAGCTCTAACAGTGAAAGGGATCACAAAGGATCCACAGTTTTAAAAATATAGGTGTGTAGAAGATAGGTAGTCAATAAATAACACTAAGTTTCTAATATGATTGGTGAGGATATTGAGGTGGTGGAACTGGAGGAGGAGTGTCCACATTGCTGCTGGGGGGCACCAAAGGTTATTTATGCAACAAAGCTGGCCAGAAAGATGAGTGGATATAATGCTGATTCTCCATGGGGTGGACCAATGATGACAGAGGCTAATGGGCAAATTTGGCCCCAGAAGAGACCGTCGTACATACAGAGGTGGCAAAGAGACATAGGTGGGGGGAGGAAAACAGAGACAAGTATTTGTCATAATTTTTTAAAAAACAATAGAAAGGTACAAGGGTAGAGGAATGGTTCCTTACAGCTGGGTGCTTGGGACTGTATTTATTAAGGTGTGCAACAGTAGGATAGGCTTTATTCAGAGGCATACAATTAGTCACTTATGACTATGCAATAGTGGTGTGCAGACTTTTCAAATTCTGATGGAACAGAATTTTGCAGAATTTTGGAAATTCCAGTGAAATTCTGCCATATTTTGTTGGAAGTTGAATGGAGGAATTCTGCAGCAGAAAAATGCAGAATGGGTTTGCTGCTATACTTCCACTGAATTCTATTCTGCGGATATCAATATTTTCCATGGAAATCATTGCAGAATGATTTTCAATGGAAAAATGCTGTTCCATGGAATATAATTGATGGATCACAGCAGCCAGAATGCTAACATACTAAGATGCCAGCAGAGTAAGCCTAGAGGTCTATTGAGTCTGCTCAAAAATCAGCACCCGGTTAAGACACCATAGCTGTCCACAGTCTCCCCCGTAAATCCCCTCAACTCCATCCCCATCAGAATTACACCTCCAGATTTGGCATTCCTCAACTTAACCGTACCCTTATACCAGTCCCAGCCCCTCTGGAATCCTTCCACTGTATCAACAGCCACCAGTTCCACAGGCAGTTCATTCTATGGGTCCACCACCCTCTCGGTAAAGTAGTGCCTCCTAGTCTCCCCCTGAACCTCCCACCAACCAGCCTCATGGATTGCCCCCTTGTGGCTCCTTCCTCCCTCAGTTGGAACATCCTATTTGGGTTGACCCTGTTCATTCCCTCTAGATATTTAAAGGCCTCAATAATTCACCCTGTCCCACCTCTCCTCTAGGGATCACATGTTCAGCTCATCAAGACTCTCCTCATAGGATCTCTTCTACAGGCCCTGTATCATCCTGATCACCCTCCTCTGGACCCTCTCCAGTAGTGCAATGTCCTTCGTGAAGTACAGGAGCCAAAACTGCACACAATACTTGAGGTGCAGTCTAACCAGGCAGTTATACAGTGGGAGAAGTACCTCCTGTCTCCTCGAGGTTATCTCCCTGGTAATGCAGCCGAGCATTTTGTTTGCTTTAGCTGCAGCCATCCTACACTGCTCAGAGTTACTCATTTTGGCATCTACGACCACCCCAAGATCCTTTTCTCCTCCCAAAACCTGTAGTTTTTCCCCACCCAAAAAGTAATCATGGCCAGGGTTTCTACACCACAAGTGGAGAACACTACACTTCTTGACATTAAACCTCAGTTTCCAAGTGCATGACCACCTCTCCAGAGTCTCCAGGTCCCCCTATAGGGCTCTTCTGCCCACCTCCCCATCCACCACCACACCACCCCCAGCTTTGAGTCATCAGCAAAGAGGCTCATCTCACTCCTGATATCATCCCTGATGTCAAACATGTATGCACTAAACTGGAGTGGGCCCAACACTGACCCTTGTGGGACCCCACTAGTGACCCTCCTAGGAGATGATACCCCCCCAACCTCCACCTTCTGAAACCACTCAGATAGCCAGTTCCCTATCCACCTCACCATCCTTTCCCCCACCCCATTCTCCCCCAGCTTGTCCAGCAGCCCTGAGTGCAGCACCAAGTCAAATACCTTGTTGAAGTCCAGAAAGAGAACATCCACCAGCCTTCCCTGGTCCAGCGCCTTTGTCACCCAATCGTAGAACTCCACAAGGTTAGTCTGACAGGATCTGTTCTGAACAATGCCATGTTAGTGATCATCCAGATGGCCTCATGTCTCCAGGAACACCTCCAGTCTCTCTTTCAAGATGGCCTCCTTCATCTTGCCCACCACCGACATCAGGCTGACAGACCTGTAGTTACCTGGCTCTATCCGTAAGCCACTTTTGTGGATAGGCATGACATGAGCCATCCTCCAATCTTGAGGCACCCAACCCATCTGAAGGGAGGAGTTAAAAAGGTTCACCTAAGGTGCAGCAAGGACATTTGCCATCTCCTTCAGCACCCTGGGATGAAGGACATCTGGGCCTGGTGCCTTATCCATTCTCAGGGACTTAAGGGCCTCTCTCACTCTACCAACAGGAATTTCAACAGACAGAACCCCCTTCCTCATTCCTTGCCTACCTCCCACCATGTGGTGTTGACCCACCATCATCCCTAGTGAAGACTAAGGCAAAATATTCATTTAGTACCTCTGCCTGCTCACTGGCCTCCCCGACCCACTCACTCCTTGACCTCAGTCTGCTAATCTGCCCCTTCACTTTCCTCCTTTCCCTGATATACCTAAATAATCCTTTTTCCCCATTTCTGATTCTCTACACCAACCTCTGCTCCGTCCTTACCTTGGCTGATCTCACCACCCTGGCTACCTTTTTGTATGTCCTATCATACTCCCTCCTGTCCGTGTACCCTCATAAGCACTTATATTTCTTATAAGTCAGCAAGAAAACAAATGGGTGGCTGCAGCACATAAACGGATAGGTGCCTTAATGAAGAAAACAGTACTTACAAAGTGCAAGACTCCGGCTACTCAGTCCTCTGTGATCACCAACAGATATTCCAAAATATTCCAGGCTGATGCAGATACTCCAAAGGAAATTCTTTTATTAATATGCCAACAAAGCAAACAGATATACAAGACACCCACCCTGAAGGAAAAATGAGCCAAACGTTTTTGCACAAATCTCGTGTTTTTTTAAGGCTGTGCAAAGGGCTACTAGTGAGTGCTCAATAAAAGCAATGAGTTTAAAGTGACAGTGCAACTGAAAAGGTTAATCAGATGTTATCAGATTATCTGCATCAGCCTGGAATCTTTTGGAATATGTGCTGGTGATCACAGAGGACTGAGTAGCCAGAGCCTTGCATTTTGTAATTTCTTATAAGCTGCTCTTTCCTCCCTTACCACCTCCTGGACCTCCCTGGTCCACCAGCTTAGCTTTCTGGCCCTACCAATTTTGCATCAGACCTTCGTTCAGACCTTGGTGGCTTCCAGTAGCCCTCTTTTAATAATTTCCCACCTGCTCTCTGTGTCCATGACATGCCAAATCCCCTCCAAATGCCTCTTGAGAATCCTTGCCATACCCTCAAAGTCCACCCCCGTGAAGTCAACCACTACTGTTTAGTGCGATCCCCTCCAGGTCCAAAGAAAACCAAACCATGGCGTGGTCGCTCCCTGACAGTAGGTCCCCTGTGATTAGGTTTCTGACCGTGTCACAATCCAACAGGACTACATCCAGGATGTCACCATCCCTCATCAGGTCAGCCACCAGCTGAGATAGGAATGCATCTTGGAAGACATCCAGCAAGCGCTGCTCCCTAGTTGATGAAGATGCCATAGTGCCCAAAATCAACCCTTGCCATGTTAAGATAACCCAGCACCATAGTTGTACCTTCACTCTGACTGCAGTGATCTCTTAGATTTGCTACCAGGCCCTCCTCGAACATAGGAACATATGAAGAAGCTATCAGAAGAAGGCCATTTGGTCTGTCAAATCTGATTATATTGCAGGGTCAACAGCCTGAGTGAATATCCCTGCCCTTCCTCCCCACTCCTCCCATCCTCCCTACCCATGATCCTTACCTTCCTCCTATTCCTATCCCAGCCTCTCTTAAAGCTGCCCACTGTCTTCAACAAGATGACCTCTTCCGGCAGTGCATTACGAGTGTCCACCACCCTTTCTGTGAAGAAGTGCTTCCTGACATCCCTCCTGAACCTCCCACCCTCCAGCTTAAGACTGTGCCCCTTGTGTTATGGTTGCCACTCAGCTTAGAGAAATTCTCCTCATCAACCTTATTTATCCCTTTCAAGTACTTTAAAGTCCCAATCATGTCCCCTCTCTCTCTCCTGTCTTCCAGAGAGTATATGTTTAGTGCCCTCAACCTCTCCTCATATGCCTTACCCTGCTGACCCGCTGTCATCTTTGTAGCCCCCCTCTAGACCTTCTCCAGCAGGTTAATGTCCTTTTTAAGGTGTGGGCAGCAGTACTGAACTCCATACTCTGGATGCGACCTTATCAGTGACCTGTACAAGGGCAGTATAACCTCCTCTCTCCTACTATTGATCCCCCTAGATATGCATCCTAGCATCTTGTTTGCCTTTGGTGCTGCTTTCTTGCACTGCGTGGAGTGCTTCAGGTCACTAGTGATCATCATTCCCAGGTCCTTCTCCTCCTCTGATGCAGATACTCGGACTCCACCCAGGTAGTACTCTTTCCTGTGATTCTTGGCTCCAACATGCATAACTGCATTTTTTGGCATTAAAGCCAAGCTGCCAGATCTTGGACCATCTCCCCAGCTTTTCCAGATCTTTCTGTAGGTCCTGTATCCCTTCAGCTGTGTCCAAACTCCCACTGAGCTTGGTGTCATCTGAGAATAGGCACATTTTGCCCTTAATACCTTCCACAATGTTACTGATGAAGACATTGAACAACACTGGCCCCAGCACTAAGCTCTGCAGGACCACACTGGTTACCTTTCTGGTGCCAGATAACTCTCTCCCGACAACCACCCTCTGGGTTCTGTTCCTCAGACAGTTTTACATCCATCTGGCCATCTTTTCCCCAACCCTGAGATCCACCAACTTCCTGATCAACCTTTTGAGGGGCACAGAGTGAAAGGCCTTGCTGAAATCAAGACAGAGGATGTCTCAAGTTCCTCAGCCTGCATGGGCAGCCTATAAAGCACCCTGAGGTTGATCCTCTTTCCTCCAGGCACCTGCAAGGTAACCCTGCACTTCTGACCTTTCCCCTTCACCTGCATGTATCAGCGCGTTTCCATAATGATGAGTGCACCCCACCCCTACCCACAGCCCTGACCTTCCTGAACAGTGTACCTGCTCAGGTTCAGGTCCCAATCGTGAAGGGAAAGGGCCTAAGTTTCAGTGACTGCTGCCACATCCACATCCCCTTCAGATAGCATCGTCTGAAGCTCAGGTATCTTATTTCCCATGCTCCTGGCATTAATAAGGACCACCCACCATCCCTGCCCTTCACCCTCGCCCATCCCGCCTACCCGAGATCCTTAAGTTAACTGTAAGTTCCCATTCCCTCTTGCACTGTCTGGTGCCCCAGTTGAGCACCCCTTCCCTCCTGCTTGGGGGGGGGGAGAAGGCCAAGTCCTCTTTTGATGTGCCTGCCAGAGGCAGCCTCAAGCCCCAGCCTGCCCCCCTTCACAAGTTTAAACCCCATCGGTCAGTTTTAGTTTCAAACCCCCCCCATATTTAAGTGGAGCCTATCCCTAGCATACAGCCCTTTGCCCTCCCAAGTTGCACCCCAGTCCCCCACCAACCCATACCCTCTAGCCATACACCATGCCCTGAGCCATTCATTAACCTCCATGATTTTATACTTGTTTCCCACGCTGGCTGTAGGCACTGGGAGGACCTCTGAGAAACAGACTGTGCACCCCACTGCATGACACACTCTGGCAAGCTCCTGAAACCTTGCCTGTATCTCCTCCATGCTATTTCCCTCTATGTCATTTGTGCTTAGGTGCACTAATATGTTAAGGGTTCCTCCACAGTCCAAGCATAGACCAAATGCTTGACCTTGTGCACAATCAAGCCAGATATGCTCTTGACCCTGACAGCACTGCCTTGCCCCTCACTCCTTCCCTCCCACTTGATGCCCCAGATTATGGAGTCCTCCAGCAGGAGCACCTTAACCTCCTCCTTACCCTTGAGCCTAACTCCTTCCTGTGCCACACCCCTCCTCCGTCCCACTACCTCTCAGTTATCTCTGACTACACCATCAATTTGATTGTCGATGGTTACCTTTACCCCCCTGTTCCAACTATCCCCCTTGTCAGAATGTTCTACTCTTAGCTCCCTACCCCCTCCACGCTGGTCTGGTCTGTCCCAGCGGCACTCCTGTTAGCCTCCTCCCCATCCAAGCACTCGACCCTCACCTCTGGGCCCCCCTCTCTCCCTCACTCCCACATCCCCCATCTGGGCTGTCCCAGCAGCACTCCCATCTGCCCCTTCCTCATCAAGGCCCTCGCCCCTCTCCCCCTTGGACCCGGTGCCTTTCCCAAGCCCATGCCCCCCACTTGCATGAGTAACAATCTCAACCCCTGCCCTGTTGTCTTCCATCAAACCCCCTGCCTCCACCCTGCCACTTCCCCATGGC
The DNA here is from genome assembly GCA_016271365.2 of Neoceratodus forsteri. Lineage (NCBI taxonomy): Eukaryota > Metazoa > Chordata > Ceratodontiformes > Ceratodontidae > Neoceratodus > Neoceratodus forsteri. The sequence continues at coordinate 388,875,670 of CM057456.1, forward strand.
TATATGACCCTCTTTTGCCTTACTAATAGCACCTGCTGCCTCCACTATCACCCTTGAACCTCCCCTACCTCCCTCCCCCTGCCGCCCCCCACCTGCGTATTCTGCTGCCCCTTCCTTCCACGTACCCTAGAGTCTGACTTTACTTCTCTCTTTTCTAAGGCATTGCCCCTAGCTTGAGGCCATATACCCCGCTCATCTATCAACAGAGTCCTCGCCCCAGCACTTGACTTATCACCATGGGGTGTTTGTGTATCAGGCCTAGCCTGAGCTCCTCTTTTCCACCCCCCAACTGGTGCTGTCTTCCCCCAGCCCCCTGAGATACCTGCTACCTACTTGCCAGCCCACTCGCCACCATTTGGGCTTTAATCTCCAGCTCCTCAATTCCTTCTGCCCAGCCACCTCAGACCCTGGTCCCACACTGCCCTGCCATCCCCCAATCTCATCAGCAGAACCCCACATCCGTGACTGTACCTTCTGAGCCCCAGCACCACAACTTCCCCCTCATCTGTGCAGTTCCCCCCTAAGTCTGCTGTGTTCTGCTTCTAACTGCCTAAATTTAATACAAGTCGGGCAGCCCCTCAACCTCCATAATGTTGCCATAAAAACTGCTGCTCCACATCCATTACGCCCCACTATTCTACCCATGTTCCTGATTACCTCCTGGTCCCCTCCTCTTCTTTAACCAATAAGTTGAGATAAGCACCAGATTAGTAGCTTGAAAGAGAAACACATCCATAGGCACAGATCCCCAGTTTAAAAATAGAATGGTACAAAAGCAGCTGCCCAGCTTGTACCACCCCACAAAAAAAATACAAGACACAACAGACCCACAGTTTAGGAATAGATTTGTAAAATAGCAGCTGCCCAGCTTGTACCAACTGCAAGTTCACGGGCACCTTCAAGCCTTTGGCATACCCCCTTTAAACAGCTACAACACTGCCCAGCTGCTAGCTTATTCAACCCCAAATTCACAGTCACCCTCAGGCTACAGTGTAGCCCTTTAAACAGCAACAAACCAGAATACACCCAGACAGCAACAGACCCACAGCCTAAAAATAGATTCTCACAAACAAGGGCTGCCTAGCTTGTACCAACCCTCCAATCTCACAGTCCCCATCTAAGTCCCCACCTTACCTGGTTACCAAAGAATAATAAAAAAAAGTCCCTTTTTTGAGGGACCACCCTATTTTACTTAATTCAAGCACATCACATTAATTAGACCCTGTCTTGAGCTCAACCCAGTTTTGCAGGAAAAGATCATCCCTTTTGCCAATGTCAGCATACAGCACTTTAGCGCTGAGTCCGAAAAACCAGACCCCTGATTATTAGCCCTCCTCCTCCTTCCTCTGGCATTTAATAGTGGTCAAGGTCGAGGTTGGGGCCTGGGTGGGCAGGCCGGACAAAAACTTCAGTGCAGATCTTTCCTCCAATGTGCCTACAGTAAAACTTCAGTGCAGATTTCCTCTCCTCCTCTGATCCTTTGGTGCTGGCCCCTTAAATTTCTGACATCGACAATGGCTCTCCTGGTCCCCTCTGCCACAAGTGATTTAGCTCCTTTGAGCCTCCTGAGATGCTGACTTCAGCTCCCCTGGCTCTTTCAGCCACTGATGCGGCAAGAGAAGAGCAGCTCCCCACTGCTGCCAGCTTTGGCTCCTCCGGCTCTTCTGCCGCTCACCGCAACAACAGTCCTTATGCTCTGTGGCTGGCTATTTATGGGCCAGCCACAAGTTTGAAAATTACACCTCTGTGTTTTCCTGCCTCTCTGAATGGCTGTATGGGGGAGAGCCAGGACAGTTCCAGAACAGAAAAGAAAAGAAAAACTTCAGCGCAGATCTCCTCTCCTCCACTGCACCTCTGGTGCTGGCCCCTTGAATTTCTGCTGCCAACTGCAGCTCTCCTGGTCCCCTCTGCTGCATGTGATTTAGCTCCTTTGCACCTCCCAAGCTGCTGACTTCAGCTATCCTGGATTCTTTGGCCACTGATGCAGCAAGAGAAGAGCAGCTCCCCACTGCCTCTGACTCTGGCTCCTCTGGCTCTCCTGTTGCTCGCCGCAACAGTAGTCCTTACACTCTCTGGCTGGCTATTTATGGGCCAGCTGCAAGTTTAAAAATGGTGCCTCTGTGTTTTCCTAGCTGTCCGACTGGCTGGATGGGGGAGAGCCAGGACAGTTCCAGAAGAGGAAAGAAAAGAAAAACTTCAGTGCGGATCTCCTCTCCTCCTCTGCATCTCCGGTGCTGGACCCTTGAATGGCTGCCGTCGACTGCCACTCTCCGGTTCCCCTCTGCCACAAGTGATTTAGCTCCTTTGTGCCTCCTGAGTCACCAATTGTAGCTCTCTGGATCCTTTGGCCACTGATGCAGCAAGAGAAGAGCAGCTCCCTACTGCCGCCAACTTCGGCTCCTCCGGCTCTTCTGCCGCTCACCGCAACAACAGTCCTTACACTCTGCGGCTGGCTATTTATGGGCCAGACACAATTTTGAAAATGGCACCTCTGTGTTTTCCTGGTTCTCTAAATGGCTGGATGGGGGAGATCCAGGACAGTTCCAGAAGAGGAAAGAAAAAATTAACTTCAGTGTAGATCTCCTCTCCTCTCCTCTCCTCCTCTGTGCCTCTGGTGCTAGCCCCTTGAATTTCTGCTGCTGACTGCGGCTCCCCTGGTCCCCTCTGCTGCAAGTGATTTAGCTCCTTTGCACCTCCTGAGCTGCCAACTGCAGCTCCCCTGGATCCTTTGGCCATTGATGCGGCAAGAGAAGAGCAGCTCCCCACTGACACCGACTGCGGCTCCTCTGGTTCTTCTGCCACTCACTGCAACAGACACAGAAGGACCAGTGACATTTCAGCAGAAGTTCCTCTGGTGGAATGGTCATTCTGCGCTAATTCTGCTGACAGAATTCCTCATTTGGCATAGCACCACTGCACAACTTACTTATGTGTGATCAGAATTCACATAGTTTATTTATTGCAAATTTAGGAGAATACCTTTGAGCACAAGTGCTAGCAGCAAAGAAAAAGATAGCAAAGCGCACACTAGGCATATGGAACAGACTACCAGACAGAGTGGTGGGGGCTAAATTGGTGGAAGAATTCAAGAGGGCATGGGACAAGCATATGAGGCTGAGTATAGGGCAGGAGGGTGGGGGCTGGCAGGAAGGGGGAGGTGTAAGGGGGAAAAAAGAGCAGACTAGATGGGCTGATATTTTCCTTTTCTGTTGTCAAGCTTCTATGATTCTATGATTCTATGTCAGGCTTTACCTACTATCTGACAGTCTGTTACGATTAACTTACCACCACTTTCTTCTTTGTCCATCATGCCCTGCTTCCCCCATAGTCCATAGCATACATAAAAGCACTTCTTGCTTCCTGGTTGCCTTCTTATTTGCTGCTAGGGGCAAGAAGATGAATGCAACATTTCTTGTGATCAAGCATTTTACCTGTTTTCACAGCGAAAATGTTTGATTAGTACAAGCCTTTAATCCAAGCATCAAAAGAAGGTCTAGCAGTTAGTCTAGCAATTACACTCACCACCTCAGCTTCTTTTTTATAAATTCCTTTTCTAGCACCCCTGGGCCTGAACTAACTAGAACCTCCTTCCATCCCCCTTAATATCCCTGTTCCCGAACTCCATTCCTGCCTTTGCTCACTCCTAACTGTGGTTCCTAGGCAGGTAACCTGTGGTTTGTTCTCTACAAGCATTACCTCAGAGAGGGACCAAGTCTCTGAGGAGAATACATCACTCAGCAAACCTGAGTTGTCAGAGGAAAGAAACAGTGATGAACCTGACCAGCCTGGTTTGCCAGAGGGAGGAGCCAGTAAGGAGTAGATAGACCAGGCAGCCCTGATGGGCACGGTGGGATGGGGGACTTCATCTATCCTAAGTCCTTCTCTTTATTTGTTTGTTCCATAGCTGCACCCCTTATCCCACTCACAGAGCGTGTTTCTGTGGAGTAACCTAAATTAGCACCTATCAGGACCCTTGAAAGAATGGGCAAGCCTCACCCCTTTCATGTCATATTCATTTACCAGGTCCATTCTTTTATCAATTACTCATTTAAGTGGGCTTTTGTGATCTGGACATCTGCCCACTGTGAAATGAACTGATTCCACCACAACCACCATCACATAGGCCACAGAGCAGCCATCTACAAGGTTATGTAAGTGAGAGAGGGTTCTTCACATTAGAAAATATTTCACCACAAGGATGTGACTATCAAGATGAAACTACATCAAATATAAGTAGTCATGAGGTGTTCAGTCCAGGAGTCAACAGAACTGATAATCAGAGCTCTATATGTACCAATGTAGGCATATAGTACAGTAGAGGAAATTCACAGAGTACATAGGCAAACAGAAGACTTGATAGAATTGTATGACATAGAAAAATTAACTGATGTTGAACATGATTTTGAAATGGAGTCTGCAACAAATGAAAACTAGGGTACAGGGTTTTTGCAAGAAGAATGGCACAGAATGTTTGGGAAGAAATCAAATTTTATGCCAAATGTAAAAAAATGCCACTTTGCAAACCTTCCAGGGATTGGTTTGTAAAGACATCAGTGAAGTGCAGAAACACTGTGGAAACAATCTGACAGAACATTACCCCCCCCCCCATGAAACAATGGCCTTAGCAGAGTTAAAAACTAATGACAATGTAGAAATGAAATAGACAGACAAGGGGGGGTAATGTTGGGGTCATGAAGAAAAGCCAATATGAGTAGGCCAGCCCAATGGCACTGAGCATTGAGGTGCTGAACACCACATATCACGCCACATCTCATGCCACACCGGTGACCCATGTTAGATAACAAACATGGGTTGCTGGCAGTCTGCCAGGGGGGGATTGCCAAATCCACTGAATAACTGCCACTAGGTGGAGTCCAGGTGACAGTGTGGGTTGAATGATATAAAGTGGGCAGTGCTGTGGAACTCTGCAGTGTGCAGTTGCCTCCACATGCGTATGTTGATGAGCACATCCCAGCATGGAGAAAGGGTGAAAACTTTAAGAAATAGTGGGTGGGCAGGCTTACATGATGCCCCTGCCTGCTGATCCCTCATCCACCTCCCCTACTGCTCCTCTGCCCCAAACTCCCCCTTCCCTTCCCTTCTCTCTTCCCATCTTTATTGTGGAGTTTACTGTTGCCCTGGTAAGACCCCTACTTTGGTTACTGAGCTCCTTTCCTCTTCCTGTTCCCATTCTTCCAAAGGTGAGTTGCTCATCCTTGGTGACTTTAATATAAATTGTCAACAGCTGTACAAATAAATTCTCCCAAAATGTAAAATCCACCCAGTTATCTCAAATGATTTCCAACCCCACACATCTACATTTTTAAATCTTGACATCACTATCTCGAACTGAGTCCTTTTTATCCCATCCCCACTGTATTTTGGATGCAGGTATCCTTCCTGACATCCTCAGTGACCATCATATGTTTTACTGTTCATGTGAGATTCATTACCCTAAAGCCCCCCTAAATACATCTATCTCAGGTCTGTTAGGTCACTGCACTTGTCCTCTTTCCTTGCCAACTTATGGGCATTTGACTGGTCCCCCATCTCTGCAGCCTTTAATATTTATCATGCCCTCCAATCCTTCCAGATCACATTTATGGCTGTATGGGATTGCCATGCACTCCTAAGGAAGACTAGCATATGGGGCTTCCACCTTCCCTTGATATCTGCTGAGATATTAGCTTGCCTCCATGCCAGAGTCATTGCCTGGCAATCCTATGAGATCACTGGCACCCTGGCTGCTTTTCCCAATTTTCAACACCTTTATAACACCTGTGTCAAAGCCACCAGGCTTGCAGAGTCCATGTATTTTGCATCCACACTCCAGAACAACATAAATCACTCTTCCAAGTTAGGTTACCCATTCTATTTTCTTGTCTCCAACCCAGTCTCTCTCTCCTCTGTTCTCTGGGCTGGTGACTCCATTACCTCTTTTTTTTGCCTCTTTCATTAACTTCTGCTTTACCACCTGTGCTGTCTCTTAGCTCTTCCTCATCCTCTACTTCCTTTTCCTTCCCTCTGCCTCCCCCTTACCCTTTCTCCTTCTCTCCTACCTCACCTATACTTCCTTTAAAGTCCTGCTTGTCCTCAGCTCTCACAAGGGAGTTACCCCTAATGGTCTTGATCTAAGCATCTGCTTCTCTCAGCTCATGCTATTGCTGTGCCTATTAACCAACTCCTTAATCTCTCTTTTTACTCTTCAACTGTCATTGAAGCCTGGAAGCAAGTTACTGTCATCCCTTTCCCTAAAGATGGCGATTCTTCCTCTCCAAGTAACTACCATCCTGTCGCTCTCCTTCCTGTTCTGGCCAAATTACAGGAGAACCTTATTCTCTTATAGCTCTCTTCCTTCTTTGACTCCTCCTCCTACTTCATTCTTTTCTAGTCTGGTTACAGGAAATTTCACTCCACTTCCACCTCCCTTTTCTGGGTTACTGACTCCATTCATTCAGGCATGGACAAGAGTCTGATCACTTCGTAATTTTGTTGATTTGGCTAAAGCCTTTGACACTGTGTCACACCCCCTCCTTCTGGAAAGCTTAGAGCAGCAGGCCTCTCTGCCTCCTCAATCAGTTGATTCTGCTCCTACCTTCACGACTTTTGAACTTCCACCACAACTGTCCATGACCCCTTACCTTTTATGATCTCTGTTCACTCTACTCATATTGCCCAGGCTTTACTGCTCTTCCCCTACACCAGTTGGGATAATTTTCCCTTTCCTGTTCAACCTTAACTCTACCTACCACATGTACCTTGTTGTACTGTTTCACCTTGTCATGTTAAGTTCATGGTCCTTTTAAGGTACTATATCGCTTATATAAGACTATTATTTTTGTAATGCTGTCAATCACTATTCATTTTTCTACTCTTTTGCTGTCTTCCATACCCCTCCCCTCAGGAGGCATCTGTAAATGAGCTGTTATCAGCTCAGTATGTATTTTCTGGTAAAACATTTGATATAAACAAACAAACAAATAAATTAATAAATATGCCATGAAGATGGACTAAGAGGCTGTTTGGCATTTCTTAGAAAAAATTGCAAATTATATGACAAAAGATTTCATCATGCTGGGGATAGAATATGTTTTAACCCACACCTTCACCTTCAAACAAGAATATCACCTTCAGACACAGGAGATGGTGATGGGGGGCTCAATGGGGACTCAGTGGGTCCCTCATAAGCCAACCTACATACTGTTTGGTCCATTGTGAGGAATTGGCTGTTGGGGGATAAGGTGGGGGGTTGAATCCACACTCACAGGCTGGACGATGTCTCGTGCATGTGGAGAGGTGAGAGAAATGAAATTCAGAACTTTATTAGTTATCTGAATAACAGTAAATTACATGTAAGATTTACTGCTGAATGTGATCAATGCACTGTAACCTTCCTAGATTTGACAGTAGTTGGAGTGCAAGAATGGGTAGTGAAATGAAAGGCTATAGGAGAAAGATTGCATACAATAGAATATTACAGAAAAAGAGTGCCCATCACCCTAACTTAATTTCCCCAATACTGTATAGAAAGTTCATAAGGCTAAAGAGGAATTGCAGTTCCCTTACATACTTTGAATTGCAACTAAACAAAAGAGAATGAGTTTATTAGAAAGAGGTATAACCCAGAAAACCTGAAAAATGCAGATAGTACAGAGGACAGAGCTTGATAATTTCAAGGGATTGAGGAAGGGAGAGGGAGGGAGGAGGAGGAAGGAAGGAAGGAAGGAAGGAAGGAAGGAAGGAAGGAAGGAAGGAAGGAAGGAAGGTAGGTAGGTTGATAATTTCAAGGGATTGAGGAAGGAAGGAAGGAGGGAGGAGGAGGGAAGGAAGGAAGGAAGGAAGGAAACAAACGATACACAGGCAGAACCCATTACATTCCATACTGAGTTCAATGAAATGGCTAAACAATAGAAGAAGTGATCAAGAGTCATTGGAACATCTTACAAAGTGGCAATAAATGTATATCTGCTACTCCAATAATTATATCTTCTCAGCAGTTAACACTGGGGATGTGATCACCAGGAGTCATTATGACCTCAGAGATTTGAAACTCCCCCTTGGCTTAAAAAGCCGTCTAAAGGCATTTTTTAGTTTACAAACCTTAGCAATCAAATAAAAGCAATCAGAGTGAGACATTTTGTATGCTGTAATACACATTTTGTTGTCTTCACAGTCTGGTGCTCTTGCTGTCTCATTTATATAGGACATACAGTCCAGAAAATCAAAGAAAAGATGCAACAACATATGAGATATATCCTGAATGGAAATACAGAGAATGTGATGCGATGACACTTTATGATGAAGCATAATTCAGAACCAAGCTACTTAAAAGTAATGGGAATTAACTATGCTCCAGTGTTTAAAAGAGGAGGAGACAGAATAGAGACAACCACAGCTGGAGGCACAGTGGATCTTCTGATGGACGGTAAAACTCCAAACAGGTTAAATGAAAGACTAGATCTAACACCTTTCATATAGACTCCCTATATTTCATGCTACCTTGATGTACTACCAATCGCAACATTTATACCAGTGATATACAGAAATATTAAGGAGACTAGACTTTTCAGAATTGATGTACATATGTAATATATTATACTAGTCTAAATGAACTATTAAAATCTGAGAAATATTACATTGTGACAAGGTAAATGTTGCATAAAGAAATACAGACATAAACAAATAAAAGTCTCTAATTATGACCTGCAAAATGGATGTAATAATGCTGTAACCAAGAGACAAAAAGATAACAAATTAAAAAATAAATTATATATTATAAATTAAAATTAAATTCACACGATGGGATATTCAAACTGCACCCAAAATGTGCGCAATAGCAGGAGCAAGCACAAGTCCATTGCGCACATGCGCAATAGACGCGATATTCAAACATGGAGCAAGCCAAATTGTGCAACCAGCCAATGTCTGAATATCACACAACCTGTGCCATAGCGCAACCAGGAAGGGGAAGCTGAGAGATACGATGCGCGAGAAGCGAACAAGGGCAGCCCAGCTGAGCAGTCCAGAGGCGCCATAGCGCAAGCAGGGAGTCCCCCAGCAGCAGAGCAATGGAACTGCACAACCAGGAGTGTGTAGAGGCCACCCATGCCGCAGATGGGCACAGGAACACACTGCAGAACTGACACTGCACCCCCACACCCCAAGCACAGCATAACTGGGGGAGGGACGGAATATCCACCGGCCCATGGTGACAAGCAAACAAAGCACAGCCAGACCATGTTGCCCCAGCACACCCACCGGCAAGCTGAGACTGCCACACAAGGGGGGCGGACCACCCCAGTGTACAGCAGCCCCCCCCTCTGTGCACAGCACACCCTACACTGTGACCCCAAGACACCCCCCATGAGCAGTGACCATCACTGCAGGAATCCCATGCAACCCCATCACACTGCAACCCCGTGTACTACAGAACCATACAAGCCAGACCCACCGCATGGCACCCAGTAGTGGGTGGCAGCACAAAGCAATGCAACACGCAGACACAGTGCCAACAGGCACAACCCCCCTGAGGCACAGCTGAGACACCGAACATGTGTCGCCACAAGTGGTACCCCACACGAGAAAGGGCGTGCCCCTGACACCACTGCCATTGACACAGCACCCTGCACAGTAGACAGGTGTCACAGCACGACTCACCACGAGCCACAGCAGCCAGCACAGACACCCACAGTGGTGCGTGGAAGCATGCATCGCACCGGATGCAACAGGTGCAAACACACACCCATACCCTTGGGGACACCAACACAGGGATGCAGTAGTGTGGCAACCCAGCCCCCAGTGTGGGCACATGTAAACTGTGTACACACAGCCTGCAGTCCACCATGGCACAGGGGTGACACCCATCCTGTGCATGTACTGTGGCCCTGTACGCCACCAGCATACGCCTGGAGCACAAGTCACAGACAGTGCTGCACTGCCCCTGCAACACACACAAGACACAGCATGGAGGTGGGACAGCAACTGTGGAGGCCACAGTGTCACCCGAGGCAAACATGCACCCACGGTGACAGGTGGCAACCCAGCATTGTGACGGTCACAGTGGATGACCTGCAGGGACAGCACCCACTGACAAGGCAGCAGACCTGGCAGGCCACAGCATACAAGGGTGTCAGCTGCATCAGGCCAAGGACAACTTGACAGGGGCACAATGGACACAGAGCAGGCACATGGAACACTGCACACAGCAATGCAATGCACAGAGAACAACACACACCACAGATACCGACTGAAAGCCACTCCCATACCAGAGACACCTCCCCACACACACACACACACATACCCATGACTATACCACCCCAGATGCCATGCACACCACTGCAGCTGAGCACCTATAGCCAGCTGCAAATCAGAGACCACCACAGTATTCATATCAAAATATGTGTATTACAAAAAGAACAACAATAATAAGAAGAACAACAAGAACTATTTACAAATGTACAAAACAGGGGTGGGGGTATGGGTATAAGGTAGGAGAGTGGGTAGAGACGAGGGTGAACAACTGGGAGAGGGAAGGCAGGGTGTGAGGGATAGGTAAAGGGGGGAGATGATGGGCAGCTACTGTCTGCCAGCCTGCTCCCCTGCTGCCTGTGCTGGTCCCGGGGCCTCCTTCTCCTTCATATCCCATGCTGTTGTAGGTCCTGCAGGATGACGAGCGAGTCCATTGCCACCTGCAACAGCTGCTGCATGGACCTCTCTATCCGGTGTAGTATCCGGACACCTAGGACAAGAGATCAGAGTCAATGGGTGTGACTGTCCATATCCCTGAAGCCCACCCATCATGCATGGCATACAGCCAAGTGCCCCGCTCCTGTGATGGACTGCACCCACCCACAGTGACCGTGTGCACAAGACATGCCAAACCAGGCAGCAACAGCCATGTGTACCACTGCACACACACACACCACCCATGTCCAGCACAGCACAACTAAGGCCGTACAGTAACGTGACTACGCGGTGAGCAGGCAGTGCCACAGCCATGTGCCCAGTGCACGCATGGACCACCATTGATGCACTCCCAGACATGCAGTGGCACTGGACAGTGCTGACTGTCACATGTCGCGTGCATGGCAGTGGTGTCCATGGATGGTGGCCATGCCCTGCCCCCCACCATGTCACACAGCATGCTATAGCAATCATGATGTCATGGCACTCACCCTCATCAGGCTGCTGCTGCTGTCGTGGTTCACCACCACCACGCTCAGGCACCGCTGGCACCACTGCCTGCTCTTCAGCCCTGGCCCTCCTCCGCTCCACCACGCCTGTGGGAAACAAAAGGTGAGAAACACATCAGTGCAATCCCAAAGCATATTCCTCCTGCCCCAATGAGTGTGCCTGCCCACCCAGCCAGACCCATACATCACATATCCTGTTAACACCGCCACAGCCAACCCTAGACCAACCTTCCCCCATGTGCTGGACACAATAGACAGTGTTACCCATATGGACCATACAGGTGCATAGACGGATCACCCACCTGGCCGAGGCACCATGCCCCTCCTGGCATGCGACCGCAGATGTGCCAGTAGTGATGGATCCCTCCTCCGTAGGTCCCCATAGCGGTGCCTGCACTGTTCCGTGGACCTCCATTGGCCAGTGGCCGCCTCCAGCTCAGTGGCCACCTGTTGCTACACTTGTGTCCTGGCCCTGTCTAGGGGATCCTCCCCATATAGTGGGCTACAGTGAGGCTCCACTATGGCCACCAAGTTCGCCAGCTCGAGGGCACTCCACTGGGAGGCTCTTCTGCGTGCCATCTCTGGATGTATAGTAGGCAATATGGTGCTCCATGGCAGCCCATTAGGGTGTTGCGCAATGGCAGCTATTCCCTGCTTCGCACTGTCGATACAGCACCGCCAGTCCCTATCTCGCTGTCACCGAACAGCGCAATAGAGCTGCAGACATGCCATACGTACAGCGCCAAAGGGGTAAAGGTCGGGCACAGGGTCATGGGTCTCTGGTGCATGGCCACGCACAGCGCCATCGGACATCTATGTGTCCAGTGTGATTGGTTGCCTGTGTGCCATTGCCACAGTGAACTATTGTGCAGTTGTGCCACAGTGCCATGTAGTGACCTTCACTGTAGCACCACTGGCACAATGGTGACCATGCCCTGAATTACCTACCGCGCAAAGCACGTCATCAGCGTGGCAGATGCCTGTGTAAGCTACCTGGGCATGTGCAGTGCAGTGTACTACGCAGTCACAGAACTACGCCATTAGCTCAGCCCATTCAACCGTAGTGCGCAAAGCGCAACAGAGCGATATTCAGCCGTCATATGCAAATCATCCGATCAGCCATTCAATGGCTCAGCAGCACGATTTGCATCTCATTGAAGTTGCTCCAGACCTAATTTGCATGGATTAGGTGAGTTGCATGCATTGTGATGTTCTGGACTATGGCCTCAGGGAATTGCTGTGTACTGCACAGTCACAGGTGACCACTCTCACCCATACAGGCTGTGAAATGACCGAGCAAGGACTGGGTGAGGAGGATGATGGTGGGTGGAAGAGGAGGCCTAACTTTACAAAGGCTGAGATGGAGGCACTGTTCGAGGCCTACCTGGATAAAGAGCCACTTCTCAGTGGACGACGGGGCACCCCTCAGGTCCGTGCTGCTGCATGGGAGGGGGTGGCATGTGCCGTCAACCTGCACGGCAGCCACCAGCGCTCTGTGCAGGAGTGTAAAAAGAAGATGGGAACCGACAGAAGGAGTGTGAAGGAGAAGGTGGCAGCCATCAGGGTGGCACGTGCTGCAACAGGCGGGGGCCAGCCGGAGGTGGTGCAGCTGACTCCGGCAGAGGACATGCTCGCTGCAAGCATGCAGCGCAGGGCCATTGAGGGCATTCCTGGAGGTGGCTTCCAGACATGTGGTAGCCTATCACTGCATGGTATGTCATGGTCGGGGGGGAAGGTAGATCATATGCACTAACGTGTCCTTCCTTTCTGTTACAGATCCTGTGCATCTGCAGGGGTCAGCGGCGGAGGGCCTGTCCACTGCGGACAGCCATCCGGAGTTGGAGGAGGGACCATCCACCTCCACAGGTTGCCGGCGTGCACTGCACCAGTGTGCACGCCTGGCTACCATCACTGATGTCATTGAGACAGGTGTGGGGGGTGCCCTTCCTGTGTCTCAGTGGTCTGGCATGCAAGCATGGCAGCACACTGTGGCTGTGGCTGTGGCACAGACCTGCACCATTGATGATGCAATGACCACTATGGGCATTGACATGTGTGTGTCACAGGATGGACACACAGCAGGACAGCTCACGCCCATGGACCTAGCTGGTTCCGAAGTGTGTGCCAGCACGTCAGCACAGTCCCAGGCTGTGCCTGTCAGCACCAGTGGGTCAGCACCGGTGGCTGTGCAGGTCACTGGCACTGTTGCGGCCACAGCAGCAGAACAACTTATCCCTTGGGCACAGCAGGCAGAGGGGCAGCAGCAGCAGTCACCCACGGGACTGGGGGTACAGGGCTCAGCGGTGATGTAGATGCACCGCCTGTGGACTTGCCCATACCTGGTCCTGGTGAGCAGCACCTACCCTCAAGGGGTGCTGTACATCAGGCCCTTCCATACCCTGAGGGACAGATTGCCGATGTGGCAGACGACCTCTTTGGCGAGCACACCCGCCTGCTGCAGGCATCAGTACAGCAGCAGATGCGGGTTGCAACATCCGTGGAGGCACTGTGTGTGGCTCTGGAGCAGCACAGCAGGGACAACGAGAGGATCCTGTCATGGATTGACCATTTGCGGATGGATGTGACTGCTGCCATTGACAGGCAGACACAGGCATTGGTCGCTGTCGTGGCCACATTGGGCACACAGTCAGGTGCCCCCGTGCCGCTCACACCACGCAGTATGCTATCCACTCCCCATTCCCGGTGTCATGCAACACCCACCCTGGCGACACCGGGTTCAGCTGTGGGCATCCCGAGCACCCCTGGTGCAGGTATGTTCAGTGTGCTGCAGAACCCTGTGCGGGCAAGGTCGCGTTTGTGCAGTGAAACCCCTGGGGGTCCATCGGTGCCACCCCATGAGGCCCGTGCTCAGCCTGCCAGTGCTGCTGGGTCTCGGCGGGGCCGCCCATGCATCCGAGGTGGCTGTGGCACTGTGCTGCAAGACTGAGCTGTCTCCCAGTGTGGGCCCTGTCTGGTGCTGCCCTGTGTGCAATGTGTGTTTCAGTGGGCAGTGCACCAGTGGGTGCCCTGCCCTACACCCAGACACACGGACCACCTGCACACCCTCCCGACTGCTGTCCACAGGTGCGTGTGCATGATGATGCCTGCATTGCACTGTACACCAAAGTGCAAAGGTGCCCAGCATCTGACACACGCACATGGACAGTAAGTGGACATGGTGGCCTGTGGACATGTGTGTTTTTAGTGTCTGTGTTCCTGCTCTGTTGTGCACCTGACCCCTGTGCACTTTGTGCCTATTGTGCGTGTGTGTGTGTGTGTGTGTGTGTGTGTGTGTGTGTCTGTCCATGTGGCGTGTTACTGTTCACCCTCCTGGCTGTATGTGTGGCGCTTCTATGCCCTGACACTTCCCTTGCCATCATGCACCCCTGGTGTGTTTCCCTGTGTGTATGTGGGTTGTGCCCTAGCCACTGTTGGTTGCACATGGCCCCATGACTTACCTGTGTTGGGTGAAGTGCTCCTCTGTGATGGTGTCCCGGTGCAGCTGGGCCAGCCGGATCAGTCGGGGGTCACGTCGTCCAAGGGGGGGCTGCCCATCCTCATCATCACTGGCATCACCGTCGTCCCCATCGCTGTCCCCCTCTTTGACCTGTACGGCTATCCCACAGTCTTTGGCCATGTTGTGCAGGATACAACAGGCCAGGAATATCCCACAGGCCTTTGAGGGTCTATACTGTAGGGCACCGCCGGAGGTGTCTAGGCATCGGAAGTTCGCCTTCAGCATCCCAAATACCCGCTCAATGATGTTGCGTGTGGCGGCATGTGCCTCATTGAAGCATTGTGATGGGGTCGTGGGCCGCCGGTAGGGTGTGAGCAGCCAGCGACAGAGTGGGTATCCACTGTCACCTGTGTGGAGATAGTGGAGGTTAGTGTCTTGTTCAGGCTCATATTGCCCCTAACCCTGTGTGCCACACCCATGGAATCTGTGGCTTACCCACCCTTGCCCCCGATTTGCCAGTCCTACATGCATACTCACCCACTAGATGTCCTGTGGGGATGTCCCCACTCTCAAATCGATGACACAGTGCCGACTGGTACCATATGAATGAATTGTGTGTTCCACCATGGTGCGTGGCACAGACATTGATGATGCGCCCACTGGCATCACACACCACCTGGCAGTTGACACTGGCATATCCCTTCCGATTCCTATAGGCAGCCCCATCGGGGCCAGGTGGCATGCGAATGGCCACATGGGTGCAGTCTATCACCCCTAGCATGCCAGGCATATGTGCTACCCTGTGGAACTCCTGTATGTTTGCTGTGCGCTCCGCCGCGGTGCTGGGGAAATGGATGTACTCCGCAGCATGTGGCAGCAGTGTGCTGAGGAATTGGGTGAGGATGCGTGACGTTGCCAACTGTGTTATGCCTGTGGTGTCCCCTGTTGGTCTCTGGAAGGTACCCGTGGCGAGCAAGAAAATGCAGGCTGTTACCTTTGTCTCCACTGACAGAGCGTGACTCCGTCGTGAGGGTGCCTGCATCACATCACTGCACAGCTCACATATCCGCCTCAGTATTGCCCTGTTCAGGTGGTACCAGCCCACAATCTTGACATCTGAGTAGAGCTCAAAGCTGATGCGGGCTCGGTACTGCCTGTTGGGGGCGTACTGCCGATGGGCCCTTCCACGGCCACGTCCCCCTGCAGCATGCCTTCTCACCCCCCTCATTACAGCTTCCATGTGGAAGCTGGCACTGTCCATGTCCCTGGCTTGTGTCCCCCCACCCCGGCTGTTGTTGCTCTGTTCCCCCACTGTCCTGACTGCTACCTCCACTGCACCGGGTACACCTACTGGCCTCTGCACTCTGTGGTCCCACACACCTTCCCTTGCCCCTATTCTATCCTCTGCTCTCCCTGCCCTGCACTCTTTCTCCCTCTGGCCTTGTCTGTCTCCCTGCCTCATGTGGCTTCCCTGTAGCATTCTTGCGCCTCTTCCTTGATCCTTTTTATTTTGGCTCATTTCGCTGTGGGCGCAACTTCCGCCTGATCCACTGTTGCGCGTGCGCAAGCCTTTGAATGCTCGCATTGCGCTTTGTGCCTGGTTCCCACCCCTTGATTTGTGCATGCCTTAATTATCATTGCACTGTTGCTCAGCATGTTTTCAGTGGCGCAACTGCCTCCTACTGAATATACATGAATGGCATTTTCAGACTTGTGAGGCACAACCCTATTGAGCATTGCGCAACCCTTTTGAATATCCCAACCATATTGTTTAAATTGAATAATATATGCGTTGATGATATTTTGGATTAACATTCCTTGCTATTTCTTATCACTTTAGCACAAATTAGCAGTTTGAGTGTTTTGCACCTGTTTTTGAATGTTAAAATGTTAAAGGTACACAAGAAGTAGATGTAAACAATGTGCTCAGGTGCTGGTATGACTTTTTATCTGCCTATATTAGCAGAGGAGCCCCTTACAGTATATGATTAGGTATGGGAACAGCCCTTGTGCAGACTATAAGTGTTATAGTCTGGCACCCTATTCGTTTGAACCATGAAGAGCTAGTGTACTGCCTATGCCTAAAACTAATATTGGTTTCTAAAAGCAGTCAACCCATCTTTTATATCTGAGGTACTTTTTCTTTTCCCTTTGGTTAATTAGAAGATTGTTTACTTGATGTTAGTAGGTGTGATGTATGGGACAACATTTTGCCTGGAAACTGACATCTATCTCTATTCCCCCCACTGCATCATCAATAGTGTAACCTTACTGACTGTGACATCACTGCTGCTTAGAAACAGCCATTCAATTACTGCCAGGTGATTCACCTGTGATGTCACTGTCAGTGAGAGATCACAATGCTGTGATGTAGTGGGGGAATATAGTTAGATAAGTCAGCTGTCAGGCTAAGAGCTGTTCCACACATCCAGCACAATATTATCACATAGAAGGAGCAAAAGGAAAATGAAACATACTTCAGAAATAAAAAGTCACAGCTGCCTACTTCTTAAAATGTGTATTATTTTCCTTTCTGCCTGTTTTGGTTCCACTAGCTCATTAAAGGTATTTAAAGCATTAAGAAGATCCTTAAGAAACCAAATTGACATCAATTAATTGCTCAGAGGGATTGGCTGGTTCAAAAATAAACCAGTGGCTAACCAGCCTTGGCTCCAGCCATATAAATGGATAGATTTTCATGCCAGAAGTTAACACTTCCTGACAAAGATCACACAGGTGGTCGAAGCACCAAGGTATGTAAATGCCTGCTGTGCAGTCTGTTTTGTAATGTGCATTAGTATGCACTTCAAGTAAATATGCTTAAATTGAATGAATGTCACTGAATTTTTTGCTGGTGCTACATAATACTGTGGTCTTAGGTGATAGTGGCTTTTGGCCACTATTGTCCTAGAAGTATGTTTAACCCAAGACAAGGAACACACTGTTGTGTTTCATTACTTACTTAACCAACACTGTCATCTAGTAACACTTTGAGAACATACTGCAATATAAAGACAGATAACTACAACACAAGAGCACTAAGGCAAGGGTAACCCATAAAGGACATTAGCAATAAAGCCGGGTTTTAAAGATATACAATATCACAAATACTCCAATAATGCAAAGCATCATGGGATGTATAAGTAAACCCACATGAAAATTTTGATTGGTTCTGCTTTAAGCAGGAATGCATGGTACCAAAGGACCTGTCACATAATCTGCAAAAGCTGAGAACAGAAGACACAGACAAGTGTCTCATATTCTCAGGACTCATCAGTGTGACTCATCTTAACCCATGTGTAAAATGAACCAGCACTTATGTCGTCTTATGGGTTTGAGTAATGGTAGGCCCACAATAAAGTAATAAGCTAAAAGGACACACAGCCTTATCACAAAAGTATTGAAGCACAGGTTACCCAAAGAGGACATTGGCAACAAAGCTAGGTTTCAAAGAAAGACAAAATCACATATACTCCAATAATGCAAAGTATCATGGGATGTATATGTCAATTACCATGAAAATTTAGCTTCGTTCCGCATTATTTTTTTTAATATATTATATTATTGATATTTCAGACTTCATATTACTATCATACAATTGTTATCATCGTATTCAAATACATCTCATTTCAGCTAATTATCATTATTAGAAGTAAAGTTCTGAGTCTTTGTGGTTCTTCCATACGGCACATCCAAAAAGAAAAAATAACATTTTTTTCGGTTGATCGACCATCAACCTTAGGCCTAGCCACAAACTAGTGCAGGAGGAGGCCTACTGTGCAGTGTCCTTCAAATGTCTTCTTTTTTTTTTAAGTTTTTTCTCCTCGGGGGACTGTCTGGGCTCTTCAGCACTTGCTCATTGCCAAGCTAGCTGCCATCTTCCCCTGGGACTCATTTGCAACTCCAAAGTCCCCCACAGCTTGCCCCCCAAGATGAGGCAAGGAGTGGGAGGGCCATCCTGGCTCCCTGGAGTCCGGAAATAGTTCCTCCATGGCAAGGGTCCCAGGGCGATAGCGCAGGCCAGATTGACGAGCGGGGCTTTATGGTGTACGTCCATGATTTTGTTCCATTCTCCTCCCCTAGGATGACAAAACACTGAGCCAATCATGCATGAGCATGGAGATGCACGTTCACTATGCAATGACCACCAGCAAATCTAAAGTGCACAGTGCTCCTACTGGCCTGCCACCACACCTGCATGTGGTGACAGTATCTGAGTGGTGTGGTGGATCCCCCTTCTCCAGAAGAGAAGAGAAGAGGAGAGCAGTATGCTGATGCTCAGTCTTCTCTCACCCCAGCCAACAACCAGCAGTCTGAGTCCATCATTAAACCCAGTCTGCTGGTGTGGCGGTGGGGGGGGGGGGTGCCAGCTTCCTAACATGCTCCACTGCACCAGTTCAGTTTTTTTCTTAACCTGTTCCCCATACATATTCAACACTTTTTATCCAGAGTGACATTGTAATATGTGACGTATTACTCAATACATGCTTTTAATGCCCTTGTCCAGTATTCATATTATTATTTATTATTTGTATTCATTGCTATTTCATCCTAGTGCATAAAAGTAAGCAATAACACATGACGAGGTGTGGGTTATGTGCTGATAAGAGCATGCCTAGGGGTGTACTAAGGCACAGGCGCTTGCGCCGAGTATCTGCAACTGGCGTGCTCTTATCACGCGTAACACACCTCGAGTGTTATTGCGCTATAAATGGGCCCTTTGCAAAGTAATTTTTAATTTTTTAATGTGTAAAAAAAAAAAAGAGAAACATAAGAAAAGGTTTAAAATAGTGAAAACAGTAAAATAATCCTCCTATTAAGTTTATTTGGGATGTATTTATTGTCTCCCCCATACAAAAATTCTGAATTAATTCAGAGTATGCTTTTATTTTATTGGGTTTTTTATATTTGTTTCTTTGGCTGTGTTTAGTTAGAAGTGCGTGTTAACAGAGGAGCAGCTGTTTTGACTGGTAGCGAGCCTGTCCCTCACCAGACACCGTAGAGAGCAGAGGAATTCCTTGTTCCTGTTTCCTGCTTTCGTTGTTATGGGCAGATTTGCGTCGTTATTTTATTTTAAAAAAGGAAAGCGAGTGCCTGGTGAGTGTGTGAGGAGCAGTGCTTCGCTGGTGGTTTCCGATGGTGCGTCGGGTAGGTGGCGTTCGTTTACGGCATTTGCCGTTGATGTTTAAAAAAAAAATACCGTTTCAGTTTTGTTGGCGGGTTTCTCGGCGGTAATGCTGCTAATGCTGGCAGGGGGCAGACAAGGAGTGAGAAAGATTTGAAAAGGTACGAAGTTTTATTCATTCAGATGGAGGACGATTTCTATGTGAATGCTAGTGTTCCGTTACTGTGCTGCCCACGAGTGCTGTTGTGCTGCTGCTTCAGTGAGCTCTGCCAGTCAACGTTTCTGTTAATGCTTGGCAGAGCTCATTGATTTTTTTGGTCATTTGGCTTGTTGGTGGGCAAAAGTCCCGGTTGGCTACTATATCATCTGGTAAGGACACGGCTGAGATGATGTAGTAGCCAATCAGAGACCTGGATTTCTTAAGCCCATTTTATAAAGTATATGAACAAATCTTGCACCTCTAGAACATAGATGACACAGTACACGAAATGCAATTTCTGCAAATGATAATTTTACTGAATATTTTCAACCCCAGACGCATTCATTTATGACTGGTAAAAAAGGAAAAAATGTCCCAAGTATAGCAAGTTTTAACAGTTGTCATGGAGGCATCTTCTCTTCCATCATGAGGTCAAGAACCTGTGGAGACACAAATCGGGAGAAGAGAAGGAGAAATTTTGTTAGTTGTTTAAACTTGCTACTTACTTCTTTTACTGCAGTTCCTATCCCTTCCGATGCTGACTGTACAAGAAAATCTATATTCAGATTCCGCCCATGCCTCCACCCTATTGAAGGTGAACTGTGAGAAAAAAAAAGTTTTCCCAAATGAGACTGCCCTGTGACCACTGACATTTTCATAAGCACCTCTCACACCCAGCTCAGTTCAGGCACATTTGCATTCATACAACAAGCTAGAAACAGTAAAAAACAAACAAAAAAAATAAGATAATAAGATTGATCCATGTGGAAACCAATCAGGCTTACCTCATTCTGAGTCAGAGGAGCAGTCTTCAATCACAGCCACACGTTTACTTATTTCACTCCTGAGGGGTTAAATATTTCCACGGTTACCGACTTGTTGAAATCACAGCTGCTGCCAAATATCTGAGCATTTGAAAGTTCAGTTAAGGGGTGACAAATTAACTGTTTGGAGGTTAAGGTGCCACTGCACATGAAACTGACTGGTAGGCAACAGATTTTGTAGCTGTGCTGGAAAAAATCTGTGAATTCCTTTTTTGTTTCTCTTCAGAAATACAGAAATAATTATTGATGAATAGCAAATTCCTATGACCTGACACTTGAGTCACCTCAGTTGAAGGTATATTGTTGTCAAATAGTCGCTGGATGAAAGTTTTCCTAGTTAAGTGGTTCATTATTTTTTTGTCTCTGGTAGTCCTGCTGCTGTTTTAATGCTCTTCATCATTGTCCTAATTTTATTTTCACTGACTGTCATCGCACAATACCAATGCGATATGTTAGGTCTGTGGTTTACATTGGGGACAAGATAAAAAGGGACATCTGGGTGTAGCATTTTTGGAGGTCTTTCTAATTTGTACTTTTAAGTATGCAGATGTAGGGTATCTGTTGGGATCTTGACTTTGGTACATCCTTGGCTTAGTTGTCTAACGTCTCTTGGGTTCTCGTCAGACCTGGTCTTATTTTGCCTTTCATTATATTCCACGTATGCTGCTCTGTCGGTATCCTTACAGAGTTGCAGGTCACTCCATTTTAAATGATATTGCTCTGATGTCCTCAGAGCAAAATAGAGCCCCACATTGAAAAACATTTGATTCAGGAGTGCTGCTGGATTATGCTGGCCAAGAGTCCCTGTAGTGTATAATTTGGCAATGTTTGTGTCTATTAGAGGCTCCACTCAATTAGGCTTATTGCCTTTAGCCATTTTTTTTAGAAATTTCTACTTAGCAGCTAGAGTTTTGATGGTCTCAGGGAAAGATGTTTCTGCTGACTTGTATATGAATTGTTTACATCTGTCTTTTCCTAGGTACCTGTCCACACTCTCAAGCCTGCTCTCTCAGTGTAGAGGACTCATACTCTGTGCCATCTAACCTTCTTACTGTAAAAATAAATTCGGACAGCAGGGGATTAAGCTCGGGTGGTGGAATATCTTTGATTGCCCAGTGCTTGTCGTCTTTTTAAAAACTATGAATTTGATATAGGTCATTTTACATTTTTTTCATAGTTTTCATATTTTCCTGCTCTAGGATCAGCATTTGCCTTTTAGACAGGGGCTTTGATAACACCGCAGCAGACATCAATACAGAGAGGTATATCAGTCTGTAAATGTACACTGAACATATGCTTGTGCGTTCAATAACTTTTTATATTAAACCTCGGATGTTGGTTGTAGCCAAGGGAATGCCACGACAACTGTACTGAGCTGTATACTTGATTTGCAGCTCTTGGACATTATTTTGTGATGTCCGTAGTGCATCAGAATGAAAAGTCCTTCTACTGCACTATGGACATCACTACTGAAGCAGAACAACAATTTAAACATCACCAAATTCTATCTATAACAATGTCTTGTCATATACTCAACTATAGCACAATAATCCTTTGTTCTATTTTATTTAGACCTGATTTAGTAAAGTCGTTCAAAATAGTATGGAAACTGTCAGGAGGGGGCCAGGATGGACATGAGAAAGTTTTATTTTACAGAGAGGGTGGCTGATCCATGGAACAGTCTGTTAGCTGATGTGGTGGATGCGAAAACATTAATGGTTTCAAGCAAGGCTGGGATAGAGTGATGGGCTTAGTAGCTGGGGGAGGGGGTGGATAGTGAGGGCTAAAACCCTGTACTGACAAAAGGTCTCAGGTGATTGCTTTTTCAACAGGAGCTAACAGGATAGTGAGGATTTTGTCAGGTCAGCATTAAATCATTGTTGGCATTTCAATAGTTGGAATTACTGGGTGGGGCACGTGTCTGTCAGGATTTTGGGTGTCAGGCTTTAGTACCTAACCCCCCGAGACCTTTGTTGTGGTGCCAATCATTAGGTTTTAATCAGACTGTCATTCGTTTTTTCGGGATTTAGTCGGATGGTCATTAGTTTAGTGGGATTGCAACCTTGTCGGGATTGCATTGTCAGTCTTTTTGTTGTCAGGATTCCAGATGTTGGGCTAGGTACTAAAGTTTGACACCCGAAATCCCGACAGATGTGTGCCCCACCCCATATCCTGACTATTGAAATGCCGACAATGATTTAATACCAATTTGACAAAATCCTGACAATCCTGTTAGCTCCTGTTGAAAAAAGTGATCGCTCACCTGATTTCTCACAATTGACTATTACTATATTATGGGCCCTTAAATGTGTTGCGTTGCTGATCATTGGGATTTAATCAGACTGTCATTGTTTTTTTTGGAATTTAGTCAGACGGTCATTAGTTTGGCAGGATTGCAACTTTGTCGGGATTGCGTTGTTGGTCTTTTTGTTGTCGGGATTCTGGATGTCGGGATTTCATACGGATCCCATCTGGGGGTATTATATAATAGATTGATTGGGTACTATGGGCAATCTGGATGGACCAATAGTCTTTTTCTATCATCATTGTCTATACTTCTGTGTTTCAAAAATCATTATTTTTAGTTGAAATGTTATATGTTTCTTGAAAATGTTAATAAACTCATCATGTGTTGATTTTTACCATAACTGTATTACTTTACAGTTCCATAGAAAATGAAAATTATCTATTTTCAGTTTCTTATTACAATTATACAAACAACTAGGATCTGAATTTGGAAACAAAATTGGGGGTCATAAATGCATGGTATAAAATCTTATGCTGTGTAATTTTATTCTTTTGATATGTGTTAAGTTTATTTGCATTTATCTTAATTTGTATCCAGCCATGAGGATTGATTTTTTTCTTCAATTTATTTTTCTCATTTACATCTGTTTTTTGTTTGCATATTAATGACTGTGTTACCAGTAATTATTAACGATTTGTAGAAATAAGTATTCATAATTTGTTTTGGATTGTCTGAGTTTTTTAATGAATATACTTCTTTTGTCATTCTAAGGACTAATCATTGTGCCTCATCTATATCTTTTACCATGTGCTGCAGTTCTTTGTCATTTAAGCTTGTTTTCTTATTTTGGGCCCATCATCACCCAAACCTGTATGTAAGACCACATGTGGTTAATTTTCCACTGGTTTGAGATGCAGATGAGGCACACTGATGAGTCCTGAGCAGGACAAAACATGGATCAGTGCGTAATCCCCTCCTCCATCAACTAGTCTAGGGGTCCCAATGTTAAAATGAGGGGGGGAAGAAGCTGAGTTCGCCAGCAAACAGCAAACAACCTTGAAGATGATAACATTTTAGGCCTTACCTGGCTGGTGGAACTTCAGTCACTGAAACAGTATCACCTCACTAAGTTGATGCTGTTCCAACCGTCATAACACCCCTCTGCTGGGCTTCAAGAGGAACAAGGAGACAGGCAAACCTTCTTTGGGGGGATCATTTGGGTTAGTTCATTTCATTAAATAATGCCAGTGCCACCGTGTAAGGAAAAATATAAAACATTTAATTTTATGTTATTAATGATTTTTAACAATAAATATAAGGAGCAGCTCCATAGGGCTGAGAGCACACGGAAAAGTCTGGCTGGTACACAGGTACAAGAGAAACTCAGAACAGCTGGATTGCCAAGGCCTATAAAACAGACTTGAAACAGGATCCATGCATGTATACATAAGCCAGACTCAAGACTTACACCTGTCAACTGCACTTTTTCGAGACCCATCCTTTCCTGGGAGGAGTGCCTAAACCCCTCACTCACCTCCTGTCCTTTTCAAACTGGGGCCTACTGCAGCCTAAAACCATGCTGCGGCTGCTCCATTTACCTTTTACCAGAGCCAAACCAAACGCTGTTTCTCACTTCCATCTAGAGTACACATAGTGGCCTGTAAATGCTGAAACTGGACAATGGCTCCCTTACTTTTTTGTTACAGCATTCCCCCTGCACTCCTTTATGGGTCTAATACGGGTCCTGCCCCAGACATTGGCACGGCAGGCCCAATAAAATGGATCCAAGAGTGCAGGCCCTCCAAGCTTACCTCCAGCAGTGTGCCACATGGGAAATTACCTGCTTGAAGCTGCCACTTCCAAGGGGTCCTGATATGGCCCTGCCACTACCACACCAGCCCCACTGCCATTCCGTTCCAAGTGTTTGAGGTACAGGGGACCCCAGAATCCTGATGACTCAAACTTTCTGTCTCATCTGATCTCCTGCCCACCGCTATGGCCATGGTACCCCTGAATCCAACAGTTGCCAGCTCCTGCCACCATTCCCCACAGAGATGCCATCTGCACTGGTACCTTCTAGGCTGGGGGTTTTAGGCCACGGTCACTACCCTGCCAAACCCTCCCTCTCCCTCTCTCTCTCTCTCTCCTCTCTTTGCTTCCCCCACTTATATAGTGGGCATGAATGCTGCCCCCCCAGGGCAGGACACAGGAAATGCCTGAAGCTAACACCTGCACGGATGGGGAGAGAAGAAAAGGACTGCAGTAGCAAGATCACCCCACGAGGGGGCTTACATGTGTCTTCTGTTCCCAGCCTTTACAGACTGTGTGAGAGGCCATGTAGCACAATGCCTCCTGCTTAAAGTAGGACCAGTCTCAATTTTCATGCGGAACTGCATATACATCACATGATTCTTTGCATTATTGGAATAGGTGTAATTTTGCAGTTCTTTGAAACCTATCTTTGTTGCTGGTGCCCTTTTTTGGGTAACCGTTACCTCAGCATTTTTGTGTGAGATTATAGGGCCCAATTTTCAAAGATCCATAGAAACATAGACTTTGACGGCAGATAAGGACCACTTGGCCCACCTAGTCTGCCCATTTCCCTACCTAGAGGATGAGCTGCAGATCCTATTTAACCAACAGCCTATTTCTTCCTACCCCCCACAAAAATTGCCTTATGTCTGTCCCATGCATTCTTGAATTCTCCCACAGTTCTAGACCCCACAACCTCCTCAGGAAGGCTGTTCCATGCGTCCACCACCCTCTCTGTAAAAAAATACTTCCTCACATTTCCTCTGAGCTGTTCCCCCTCTATCTTCATATTGTAAAGTACAGTAAGTAAAGTAAAGTAAAAATTTATTTCTTTCAAGCGCCCTTCCCAAGCTCAGGGCACTTTTACAACAGCTCAAACCCACTTTAAAACACACTACACAAACAATAAATACAGCATTCATAAATAACACCCACTTATTAAGTCCCAGCAGATGGTTGGGTAAAAAGGAAAGTCTTTAGCTGTTTTTAAAACTTTCCACAGTCAGGCAATCTTGTATCTGATGAGGTAGAGAATTCCATAGGATCAGTGCCATAAAGGCAAAAGATCTACCTCCAAATGTCTTTAGACGTACCCTGGATATCTCTAGCAATCCCTCATCAGAGGAGCGAAGAGCACTGGTAGGACAGTAAGGCACCAAGAGCTCTTTCAGGTACAGAGGTCCCAAATCATGTAGGGCCTTAAAGGTCAGCAATGTGACCTTGAAGGTGATCCACCACTGTACTGGAAGCCAGTGCAGATCACGCAGCACAGGTGTCATATGGCTAGATCTTGAAACTCCCATCAACAACCTGGCCATTGCATTCTGCACAAGCTACAAGCGGCAGATATCCACCCCCGGCAGCCCTAGATAGAGGGCATTGTAGTAATCAAAATAGCTGGTGACAAAGGCGTGGACCAGGGTGGAAAGATCTTCAAGTGGGACCAAGTGTTTCACCAGGGCAATGTTCCTCAGATGGAAAAAGGCAGATTTAACTATGGCCGATACCTGCGCCTTCATAGTCAGGCCTTCGTCAAATATCACGCCTAGGTTACGCACCTGGCCAGAGGCTAGAAGCGAGGCTCCCCCAAGATGTAAGCCTGATGGTTTCCCAGTCCAAGCCCTTGTTGTCCTCCCTCCAGGGTCCACAACCAATACCTCGGTATTCTCTGAGTTCAACCTAAGCCAACTAGCACTCATCCAATTCTGAATCTCAAGGAGGCAGTTATTAAAAACTGTGATGGAATCAGACTCCTGTTCAGGCATAAAGGACAGGTAGAGCTGAGAATCATCAGCATAACAATGAAAACTCAGCCCATACCACCTTATAATGTCCCCCAATGGAAGCATATACACCGCGAATAACATAGGGTACAGCACCGACCCCTGCGGTACCCCACAGGGCAGCCAATGAGGGGCCAAGATGTAAATTCCAGACACCACTCTCTGAGATCTGCCCTCTAAAAAAGATCGAAAGCAACTGTGGACTGCTCCCCTCAGACCACAGAAAAAATGCAGGTGGCCGAGCAGTATCCCATGATCCACGGTGTCAAATGCTGCTGAGAGATCCATGAGAACCAAGATTGAACGGGTCCTCTGATCTCTTGCCATCAGGAGATCATTCAATACCGGAACAAGAGCCATCTCTGTACTATGCCTTTTCCTGAAGCCGGAGTGGAGATGGTCATAGATATTGTGGCTGGACAAATGATCCTCCAGTTGCAGAGCCACCACCTTCTCAATAACCTTCCCTACAAAGGGAAGATTAGAGACCGGCCTGTAATTTGTTGACCAGACGGGGTCAAGAGAGGGTTTTCTCAAAAGAGGGCGTACTACCACCTCCTTTAAGGGATCCAGAAAGATCCCTCTCTCTAATGACACCCTCACTATCCCAACCAGGACTGGGCCGATAACATCTACACACCCCACCACCAGGTGAGTAGGGCCTGGATCCAACTTACAGTAGGTAGGTCGCAAAGTCGGATGATCCTCACTATATCTATTACTGCTGGTAGGCCAAAGGTGGACCAGAACAACCGGGCATTAGTACCACCCGATTGACCAGTACAAGGTCCAATAGAAGGGCACTGGTGGATCTCATCCCTGATGGTGGATACCTTGTCGGCAAAGAACTTCACAAATTCCTCACACTGTACCTGTGATAACGCTCTGCCAGACTGAAGACAGACTGGATTGCACAGTCTATCCACAGTCCGGAAGAGCTGGAATGGTCTGTTCTTTGCTGCATCAATTTTCCTGGACAGGAACTCTGCCTTCCTATGGGAAATTGCTGATTGGTAGAGCTTATAAAGTTCTAACAATTCAAGTCTATCCACCTCCAGTTGAGTTTTCCGCCAGCATCTTTCCAATCTTCGTCCCTTCCTCTTCAACTCACGGATCTCCCCATCAAACCAGGAAGCCCCCAAGTGAAGTGTACCGGGATGAACATGAATTGGAGCAATGACATCCAGGGCCTCAACTACAGCCCTATTATAGGCTAGGACCAAAGGCCCTGGATCCATGCTATCCCTTAGAAGACCCAAGAAGTCCAGCTCTGTCATTAGGTCTTCTGAGGTGACCCCTCTTAATGGATGGAACTGTACTAACTACCTAGGGGCAGGCCTATTTTGGGGGGCCGCAAATCTAAACCTCAGTGAGTGATGGTCAGACCATCCGACTGGCTCCACCTCCACATCGGATATCTCCATCCCCAGATGGAATATCAAGTCCAGTGTGTGCCCCACCCTCATGGGTTGCAGAGGTAATAACCCATGACAGACCCAATGAATCCATCAATTGGAGGAGGTTTTGACCAAATGGCGAGAGTTCATTGTCCACCCAGGCATTGAAATCTCCCAGGATTAACCATCTGGGAAACTCCAATACCATATCAGCGATGAAGTCTGCAACCTCCTTCAGGAACTCCCTCTAATTCCCTGGTAGATGGTAGATGAGAAGGATCCTGTAGCCTGCACCTGCACCCACTATGCACTCAAAGGAGTTGGTATCACCAACTGGCACCTCCCTGAGATTTGTCTAAAGCAGACTGCAACCCCCCCCCCACCCCTCTGGTCCGCTCTCGAGCAGGAATCACCGAGAACCCAAGCAGAACAGCAGAGTCCAAAATAGGATCAGCATTCCCATCTAGCCAGGTCTCCATGATGCAAGCCAAGTTGACAGAGGAAACAAGATCTGCAATCACTGCAGTCTTGTTCTTAATCGACCTGGCATTGCTTAATACTGCCCGAAAGGGACGGGAATCCAAGGGTGATCCCACTTCCTGCCTGACATGCTCCAAGTCTGTTTCCTTGGGTATGGGGACTAGGCAAGAAGGACCTCGTTCCAGTACCCATTTCGCCCCAGGGCATCTCCTGGCCTTCACTACTCATATCTATCCACTTCTCTCCCATCACCCCCAAGAGTTCCAGGATCCCCGTCTCTTACTACATTTTGATCTCATAATGCTGAGATTTCGACAGCTAGCATAAACCTCCCCCATAAGTGGGGGTAGTTCAAAGGGACAGAGATCCCTAAGTCTTGAGGGGGAGTACTGCCTGACCATCTCATTTATACCCCATCACATATTTTCAACCCTTTAATAATTCAAAACCATTCACCCCCATACACACAAAACCCTCCCCCTCCCCTAACTTAAACAGCCCTTAAAAGAAAAAGAAAAAAAAAATACCCCCCTTTAAAATAATACTAAAACAACACGATACAGAAATAATTAATCAACAATAGAAAAAACTAATTCACAAAGTCCAGATTTGCAGTCCAATCAATTATTCTAGCCATATATGGAAGTCCATTTGAGCTCTCACCTCTAATGAAAAATCTGTTAAACAAATGATTTTACACTGGATCATGTCATATTTATACGTAAATTCCTTGGAGCTCTCACCTCCAATGGAAAATTAAACTGGATAATAGTTTTAGCTGAGCCAGTCGCTCACATTGGCTACAGCAATACCCAGCAGAAAAGAAACAAACAATAAATACTCTTACTGCCCAGCAAAAGTGCTTCAAATTAGAAAGTTCTCACCAATAATTTGGCTAGTTTCAGGTCTTTTCCTCCCAATAATCTTGACCTGGTCCACACAGTAACTCCAAATATTAAGTTCTTTCAAAGTCCTGGTACATCGACAGATAGGGCCCAATAGGGCTCATGGAGGGGATCACCAAGGCACAAGCAGGAGATGACCTCCACCCACCGAGCCCTCGGGTTTGGTTCCCGGCCTAGGATTAACTCTCCAGAAAACCCCCTCGGAACACCTAGAGGCACCAAGCAAGCACCATCCACCCTCCAGCAGATCGAGTCCCGGTGTCTCCTACCTGGGCCCAGGAGTAGAGGCCAACTCCTCCACAGTACCAACAGGATCACACCACCCTGATTCACTCACCACCTTCACAAGCCATGAAGAAGAAGGGAAACAGATGAAAACAGTCCCCCAATCCATTTGGCAGGAAATCCAACAGTTCTCCACAGGGTCCAACTGCGAGAGTGAATCAGTCCACTCAAAATGTTTGTTCCTGCTGTGTATTCATAACCTCAGACATCTCTTTTTCTGAAAGATGCTACCCTCTTGGACTTTATTGATTCCACTGAGGTATTTAAATGTTTCTATCATGTCCTCCCTCTCACTCCTTTCTTCAAGGGTATACATATACTAAGCTCCTTCAGTCTCTCCTCATATGGCTTCTCTTGCAGACCCTGCACCATTTTAGTTGCCCTCCTCTGAACTGCCTCCAT
Source organism: Neoceratodus forsteri (assembly GCA_016271365.2). NCBI lineage: Eukaryota > Metazoa > Chordata > Ceratodontiformes > Ceratodontidae > Neoceratodus > Neoceratodus forsteri. The sequence continues at coordinate 388,905,999 of CM057456.1, forward strand.
CCTGCCTATGTCCTTGCGGAGATGAGGTTTCCAGAACTGGACGCAGTACTCTAGATGGGGTCCCACAAACTGTCTGTACAGGGGCATAACAACTTCCTGTTTTCTGCTGGTGATGCCTCTCCCTATACATCCCAGTATCCCCCCAGCCCTCCCTACTGCCTTCTCACATTGCTTGCCAACCAGAAGGTCATCTGATATGATTACCCCAGGTCCCTTTCCATTTTTGTTGTTGTTACTACCTCCCCCCCCCATTGTGTAATCTTCCCCTTGGTTTTTATTTCCCAGGTGTATTATTTTGCACTTCTTTGCATTGAATCCAAGCTGCCATACTTCTGATCATTCCTCCAACCTTGCCAAGTCCCTTCTCATCCTTTCCATGCCTCCTTGTATATCAACCCTGTTGCAGATCTTTGTGTTATCTGCAAAGAGGCATACTTTTCCTTACAGTCCCTCTGCAATATCATCTATAAAGATATTAAAAAGGACTGGACCCAGTACTGAACCCTGCGGTACCCCACTAGTAACTCCTCTTTCATCAGAGTGGACTCCATTTACAATTACCTTCTGTGTCCTGTTGTCCAGCCAGTGTCTTACGCAGGCTACCATCCTGGGACCCACTCCCAGGCTGGTTAATTTGACTATTAATCTTTTGCGTGGGACTGTGTCAAATGCCTTGCTAAAGTCTAGGTAGGCCATGTCCACAGTCCTCCCTGGTCTACTACTTTGGTCACCCAGTCAAATAAATAAATTAGATTCGTCTGACATGACCTTCCCACTGTGAACCCATGCTGCCTTGGGTCCTGTGCCACACTGCCCTCTAGGTACTCAACAATTCTTTCCTTCAGAAGTGATTACATCACTTTCCCTACCACAGAGGTCTGTCGTTTCCTGCCTCTGTCTTGGCCCCACTTTTGTGAGGGGGAATCACATCTGCCTTTCTCCAGTCCTCAGATACCACACATCCACCCATGATTTGTTAAAAAGGGTAGTCAGTGGTGTCACTAGTTCTCTGCTTAATTCTTTTAGAATTCTGAGGTGAATTCCATCTGGCCCCATTGATTTGTCCACCTTCAGTTTTAAGAGTTCTTTCAGAACCCTTTCTTCTGTGAAAGGACTGGGATCAACCCCGCTATCCAGAGTGCTTCTGTTAATTGGATTAGGCACCTCTCCCACCTCCTCTTTTGTGAATACTGAACAAAAATATTCATTCAGTATCCCTGCTTTTTCACTGTCCCTCTCTGCCCACCCACCATCCATTCTATTCAGCCTCACTGTCCCTCCCTCCCTTTGTCTTTCTACGCTCCCTTATATACCTATAAAAGGTGTTATCCCCCTTCTTAACTGAGTTGGCTATCTTTTCCTCAGTTTGGGCTTTTGCTATTCTGACTACCCTCCCTGCTTCCTTCAGCCTTAACTAGTACAGTTCTCTATCTTGCTTCTTCTGTGTTTCCTTATACTTCCTAAATATTACCTTTTTCTCCCTAACCTTCACTGCCACCTCTTTTGAGAACCATAGTGGCTTTTTCTTTTGTTTTGATTTGTTTATTTGCTTCACACAAAGGCTTGTTGCCTCTGTGAAGGCAGTTTTGATATTTCCCCATTGTTGCTCCATCCCTCCTTCTAGCCTGTTTGCTAATGCTTTTCTGAGGCACTCTCCCATCTTGCCAAAGTCAGCCCTACTGAAGTCCAGAACCCTCACTTTTGTATGGCTTGACTCTGTAGCTGAGTTTATCGTGAACCACACTTTTTGGTGGTCACTTGTTCCCAAATGGCTACCCACTTCTAGATCTGAGATCCTCTCACTGTCCCCATTTGAGTGTACGAGGTCTAAGATTGCTCCCTCATGAGTAGGTTCCAAAACTAGCTGTCTGAGGCATGCCACCTAAAGGGCATCGAGAATGGCCCTGCTTTTGGATGTGGCTAGAGCAAAAGTGCTTCAGTTAACATCTGGCATATTAAGGTCCCCAATCAACAGTATCTCCCCTTTCTCTGCCATCCTAAGTATGCCTTCTATTATATCCTTGTCCATTCCCTCCCCCTGAAATGGGGGTCTGTATACAACCCCTGTGCAGATTGTGGTGCCATTTCCATCTCTAAGGTAACCCACATGCGCCTCCTCTCCTCCCTGTTTACTCTTTTGTTCAGTTGCTTTTATCCTTTCCCTTGGAGAGACGCAGGTTGTATTGCTCCAGGGATGCTGCAAACTCTGGGTGCACCTGGGACTTTGAGCCCAATTCTGTAAGAATCAGGGTCCCACCACCAAACTTCCTAGGGCTGCTGCAAGCTACAACCTGAGCCCAAGAGTTGGTGCACCTCAGGGATGTGGCACAAAGCTCCAACTCCCCTGCCTGGCTCAACACATGCTGGACCTGATGGGGGGATGCTCGGCAGAAGGGGGCAGGAGGCGTAAAGGAGAGGAGATGACAGGGGATAAGTTGGGGGGGACAGCTGGTAAATGATTATGATAGAAGTGGCTCCCAGCAGGGTGCATTTGAAACATTATGAATCGCACAAAAGCCAGCATGGCCACATACTGTGCTACATGGTACAGTCGCTGGTACTTATACATTGTGGTTATTTATAGCCCTACATAAACAAAAGCATGGCTGGACCAGTGATAACTTAGAATGCAGCAGTATATTCCACCGTAACACAGCAGATCACTTGACTGTACAGTGTTGCTGTACAGTCATGTGGTCTGCTGTGTTACAGTGGAATATGCTACTGCATTCTGCTAGGTTATCAGTGGTCCAGCCATGCTTTCTTTTCTGTAAGGCTGTAAATGACTACACTGTATGGGTACCAGTCCCTGTACCATGTAGTAGGGTATGTGGCCATACTGGCTTTTATGTGATTCATAATACTCACATGACCCTTCCAATCGGGTGCCACTTGTTTTAGTCATTTACAGCTGTTCCCATCTCATCCCCTGCCACCCCAGGTCCTTTATGCCCCCGGCAGCTCAAAGTCTACCCTGTCCCAGTGACTCAAGCCACTTAGACCACCCTCTGGCTGGTCTAAGTGGTGCCTCATTCTGTAGCCATGGCAGGGCTTCTAGAATCCTCAAAAAGGGAATGTTGCAGCCCTACCATGGTGTAAATCCCCTTGCACCCTGGTGTACCTGGCTGATTGCTGCAACCCTGATGCAAAGAGGCTTTGGTGGAGCTGTGTTATATTTGACATGGGCTGCTTTACAGAATCCTGTCTGATGCAAGTTGTGACGTAAGTCACCACTTGCGTCAAACTCTAATGATGCAAGTCCCTTGCATCAGTCTAAATCTTTTGAGAATTGGGTCCTGTAAGTCTTTTTAGTTTGCTTTCCTGTTTTAGGCCTGCCATGACCCAACCTATGACACCACACGAAGGCTGGTTCATTTTTCTCTGGGTTGAGATACAGATGAGGCCCACTAATAAGTCCTGAGAAGGGCAAAATATGTGTCAGTGTCTTATCTTCTCAGCCTTTTCAGATTGTGTGGGCATGGGAGGTCATTTAGCACCATGAACTTCTACTTAAAGCAGAAGCAGTCTAAATGTTTATGGTGAATTGCATATACATCCCATGATGCTTTGCATTATTTGGGTATGTGAGATTTGTATTTCTTTGAAACCTGGCTTTGTTGCCAGTGCCCTTTGTGGTTGACCCTTGGCTCAGTGCTTCTGTGCTAAGGTTCTATGCCTTTTTAGATTGATTTCTTATTTTGGGTGTACCATGACCCAAACAGGTAAGAACACTTAAGAGCTGGTTCATTTTCTCCTGGGATAAGGTACAGATGAGGCCTACTGATGCATCCAGAGAAGGTTGAAAGATGTATTTCTGTTTTTTGCTCTCATTCTTAGCAAATTGCATCAGAGTGCACTTGGCACCATACATTTCTGCTGAACCAGTCTGATTTTTCATGGTGACCTGTATCTACAGTACATTTCTTGATGTCTTGCATTACAGAGGTATGTGTGATGTTGAGATATAGTAACTTTATACTGTTCCCTACTATGTTGAACATTTATGTTTTTAGTACTTAAACATTTTTTTGTCTGCCAGTACAGTAGTGTAGTTTTAGCACTGTCACTCATACACTGCAGCCCATGTTTAGAAACTTGACGAACTGTAGGTTGCTTGAAGGCTTTCCTGGGGAAGCAAAATGTTGAATGGCTCTCCTTCTTTGAGGATGGGGGTTAGCGTGTCCCACTGGTTGACTGTCACCTGGAGTAATCTGCGTGCTAGAGCTGTGGGACCACATACAGTGAGTGATAGGCACCAGGGGTGTCTCCCGGGAGGCAGAGTATGTACATTGCATCATTGTGCATGCGGGAGAAAATGGAGCGAGACCTCCAACCTTGGCTAAATGAAGGTGCAGACCCTGCACCAGCAACTGTACAGCTCCAACTGGTCCTCTGGCAAAGGACACCCAGAGTACAGGTAAGCCCCAGACACGATGCTGGGGCTGGAAGGATCGGTCCAGATGGTGCAGGTCAGCTGACAGTAGCAGAAAAAAAGGATTGAAAAAAATTCCAGGCAGTCCAATACTTACTGTACCATACAAGGATTTTAAGACAGCTGTAAAAATCGAGTGAGATTAAAATGATGTTCCATGAATCATAGATTGTATAACCATCAAGCCATATATTTTCATAGTATTCTGAATTTCCATCTCCAGGAGGTTATGACAAGTCCCATGTTGTGTTGCATAGCTCGGAACAAATTGGAAAGGGATTAAAAGCATTTGGGGTTCTTAACTGTATTGTACAGTGCCTGTGTCAGGGCTTCAATATCACTGACAGCTTGCTGGAAGCTATAGGGCATAAAAGAAAGACTTGGCTGATGCCAACTGGCTGATGCCAATATGGTTTCATACTTAATGCTAGTTAGCATGTATTTCTGTACAGGCATCTAGGACTGGCCTTGAAATGTGCAAGACATGAAAAGTAAGGGCAAACTGGTTTCCATGGTAACGTGCATAAGTTTACACAAAAAGAACGCTTTCGCCATACTGAAAATGTTTCCACTACTTTTTTAATTTTCATCAAAATGATCATATTAGCAGGTCTGTGATGTGCAATGTCATTTTACCATGTACTGCAAGTATACAGCAGGTGTTGTTAGCTAAGGATGCCAGAGAAAAGCATTTATGTTTTAACACATGTCCTTGCTACTTTCATGCTTGCTGCAGTGAATATAGCCATTTTAACAGGTGTGCAATATGGATATAATTTTTGAAACAGCATCTGACTTTTTTAAAGAAACTAAGTAATAGGTTCTGTACTGGTAAACATAACTGTTCAAAGACTAGTTCTGAATTATTACAGTTACTGTTAGTGTTAAAGCCATCATCTGATGTTCTGATTCACATTTGTCTGGTACATAAAAAGGTTTCTTGGCTGTTTCCTGGTGCAAATGTATCAATATGTATAAACTCATTGTTCGACTGGAAATGTTCTCTATTTTATGTTATTTTATTTTATTTATTTATCGTTATGATACGTACAGCTAAGACTCAAAATAACACAGAAACATAGAATTTGTTGGCAGAAAAGGACTGGTAGGTCCATCCAGCCTGCCCTATTTTCCCTGCAGATTTCTACACCCTGGATCTTATTACAGGTGTCCCTCCTTCCTCCCTTTCCTTTAACTATTATGCCCATGTTGCTATCCCACGCATTCTTAAAGCTTGTTACTGTCTCTCCCCCCCACCCACCACCACTTCTGGTAAGCTTTTTCAGGCATTTGTCACCCTTTCTATGTAGAGGTATTTCTTTACATCCCTTTAAAACTCCCCCCAAGCTTCATAGCATGCCCCCGTGTTCTGGTATTCCTCCTCTGAAAGAGACATCCCTCCTGCACTTTGTTCATCCTCATGAGGTACATACAGGTCTCAGTTTGTCACCTCGCAATCTGCTCTCCCCAAGAAGTACATGTAGAGCTCTCACAGCCTCTCCTCGTATGGTTTCTCGTGCAATCCCCACTCCATTTTGGTAGCCCTCCTCTGCACTGCTTCTATCTTGTCAATGTCCTTGCAGAGATGAGGCCTCCAGAACTGGGCACTGTACTATAGGCAGGGTCTCACTAATGAGCTATATAGTGGCAACAATACCCCCCTTCTCCTGCTAGAAATCCCCCACCCTACGCACTTCAGCATCTGGCTAACTTTACTTACTGCCTTGTCATACTGCCCTACCACCTTGAGATCATTAGATATGATTACCCAACCTCTGTAGAAGTGATCAAATATTGCTAAATCTGATTTAATTGACCAATGCTAGAAAAAAAATTCTACCAGGATAGGTTTCAGATTTCATTTTTGATTGTCTGTGCAATAGCCTGTGCTTCTCTATTGACACATACACAAAACACCTAATAAAACAGTGCACATGAAAAATTCATGCTTTGGTTGTCTCATCAGCAGAGAAGCAGAACTGCCAATTGAAATACCGGTGACCCAGGTTTGTGCCCTGAAACCAGAGATTCTGATGTCAGACAGGATGATTGAGAATCATAGCAGACGCCCTCCACCTTTTGAGAAGGTAGAGGCATACTTCTCTTCCTGGGTGACCACAGGTGGTAGTGCAGCTAAACAGTAGGGGTGTGCAAATAACAAATATTAGATTCCAAGTGCCATGTACAAGGTGCTATTCAGTATTTGGAACCCAAATACCAAACAGCGACACTATTCAGCCTGTATTCGAGTCAGCTTTTTGGCGGGATTTTAAGATATTGTGGGATTTGTTGGCAAATCGCTGAACATTTGCCAAAGCCAGATCAATTGCCCATAATATAGGACACTGCCCCACATGTTATGCTCTGTGACATCTGAGAAACCAGCTCCATGCCACTTGGGCTGAAATCTCCTTTCTTAGTGCAAAGATTCAGGACACCACACAGCACTATACTCCACCAGCCCCTAAGCACACACCCAATCCAATAAAAATGTCAAACAGATTTGAGCCGCTCTCACCCATGCCATTCATCGAGGCAGAGGTCACAGGGAGCCCAGACCTACCACAGGGCTCATGTGAGCAAGACACAAGCTACAGGAAGACACAGGACATAACTGTAAATCACATACTATTCATAGGGGACTCGTTGATTCGAGGAATAGAATCTCACCTACACCAGAGCAAAAAATACAAAAGTTTCAGTCAGGTGCCTTCCAGGATCATCAGCACCCAGGGACACTAACCGCATTGAGAAAATTGTATAGAACACAGAGATAAAACTGCATATCTTAATCCACCTCGGCACCAATGACCTGGCCAATCATTCGGTGGAGGAGACCAAGAGGCATCTGATCTCTCTAGGTGACAAACATTCTCCTATTTCGTCTAATGTCTCATTCTCTGAGATTCTTCCAGTAAGGGAGAAAGGAGCTAGCAGGAAGAAGATCAGAGATAAAGACATCTCTTATCTCAACAATTGACTCAGAGACGGGTGTGCAGAGAGGGGCTACAAATGCATAGAGGATTGGAATACGATCTGGGAAAAGCAATTCTTTTGATATGATTGCCTGCACCTCACCAAGGAGGGCACCCTGGCACTAGGCCAGAAATTTGACATTTTCATTTCTAATTTAAACTAGCTAATGGGGAATGGGCAGCAGTACCCAAGGAACCACAGGGTAGAACTGTTGTCACCCCCAAAAAATCTCCTATAAACACACAACCAGACCAAGACAACACTAACACACACCTTATTGGCACACTTAAGGGCCCTACAAGGCTACTTAGTATAAAGACAATGTATCCTTAAAATATAAAGAAAAAGGGAAGCTCCACAGTGATCATTTCTAAACAAGGAAGGTGAGCATTGTGCATCAATGCTCATAGCCTGGTGAATGAAATCCTGGCTCTCATCATCATAATGGCAGAGGCAGACCTAAACTGGGTAGCGGTCACAGAGACAGGGTTCACCGAGAACGACACCTGGGATGTAGCTATCCCAGGATAAATACTATTCCAAAGAGACCACAAAGGTAAGAAACGTGGAGGGATAGCAATGTATGTAAAATACAGAATCAATGCTATGGAAACCCAGGGACACAGCAGCAATGCGGATGTCCTCTGGGTCACCCTCGGAGCAGGAAATAAATATCCTATCTGAGTTGGAGTTTTATACAGACCCCCAGCCCAGGATAAAGACTTGGACAGGGAACTCCTGAAGGTCACCCTACAGATGGTAAATAAAGGAGAACTGCTGCTGGTCGGTGATTTCAATCTACCAGATGTGGATTGGCTCTCACACACAGCCTCTACGGAAAGGAGAAGAGAATTCCTCCTTGCACTAAACGGAGCAGGACCAGAACAGTTGGTGATCACACCAACATGAGAAGAAGCCATCCTGGACCTTGTGCTTTCAAATAGCGACAATCTCTGGCACAATGGTGGGCAGCAATCTGAGTACCAGTGACCATATGACTATCTGGATCACCATCACCAGTAAAGAGGAAGTCAGCCACAGCAAACTCAGGGTCCTGGATTTCAAGAAGGCTGACTTTAGTCAAATGAGGGCTTCCATAAAACAAATACTTAGCAAGGTAACAGGGGGCACAGTGGAACAGAGGTAGAAAGTTCTGAAGGAAGCTTTACTCACAGTAACTGCCCAGTGCACAAAGCAGATCTCTAAGTCAAGAAAAAGGAGGAAACCACTATGGTATACCAAGGATGTAGCAACAAAAATAGAGGATAAAAGAAAAGCATTCAAGAGATTCAAGGATACTAACAATGAGGCAGCTATGGAAGTCTACAAAACCAAGCTAAAAGAAGCAGGGAAGGCAGTAAGGGCAGCCAAAGCCCAGGCAGAAGAGAAAATCGCATGAGGAGTGAAGAAGGGTGACAAAACTTTTCATAGATACATCAGAGAAAAAGGGAAAAGAAAAGGAGGCTTTATAAGAATAGCAACCAAGGACAGCAAGCAAGCCAAAAATGATGAACGAAAAAGCGGAGATTCTAAACACTTTCTTCTGCTCAGTTTTCACAAAAGAAGACAACAATAAACCCAAAATGCAGAACACAGGCAGACTCACCACAGAAGCAGATGCTGGACCATTTACAAGAGACAGAGTCCTAAAAAAAGCTTCTCATATTAATAGCAAATAAAGCAATGGGCCCAAATGAAATCCACCCTAGAATTCTGAAGAAGCTGGCACAGGAAATTGCAGGCCAACTGGTAGAATTATTCACGCAGTCTCTAGAGAGTGAGGAAATACATCAGGACTGGAGAAGGGCCACAGTGGTACTATTGCACAAAAGTTGAAGCAGGGAGGAGGTTGGAAACTACCGACCAGTGAGCTTGACCTTGGTAGTGGGGAAGCTTATGGAGTCCCAAATTAAGGAAAGAATAGTGAAGTTCCTTATGGGAACAGGGCAGCTAGATACTAAACAACATGGATTTATAGCAGGATGGTCATGTTAAACGAATATGACTGAATTCTTTGACTGGTTCTCCAAAATAGTGGACCAGGGAGGGGCGGCAGACATAGTCTATCTAGATTTCAGCAAGGCTTTTGACTCTGTCCCCATAGAAAATTGATCAGTAAGCTAGGGCATGCTGGGTTAGGGCACAAAATAGTCAAGTGGGTTCAAAACTGGCTCCACAATAGAACACAGAGGGTTATAGTCAATGGAACATTGTCTAGCGAGGGAAGGGTGATCAGTGGTGTGTCTCAAGGATCTGTTCTTGGTGCAATCCTCTTCAATATATTCATCAGTGACATTGCTGATGGCCTGCAGGGTAAGGTATGCCTGTTCGCAGATGACAGAAAGCTGTGCAACAGGGTACATAAAATTGAATGAGCGGCAGCAATGGAAGCAGATCTGAAGAGCCTAGAAGCATGGTCTAGGGACTGGCAGTTAAAATTTAATGCCAAAACATGCAAGGTCATGCATCTAGGTAAAGGAAACCCAAGGAAAACATACACACTCAATGGGGAACTATAAACAGAAACAAAACTTGAACGGGACCTCAAAGTGCTTTTTTTCTGATGATTTAAAGGTGGGTAGACAATGTGAAAAGGTGGCACAGAAAGCTAGTAACATCCTCGGATGTATTGGGAGGGGCATTACAAGTGGGAAGAGAGAGGTCATACTTCCTCTGTACAGGTCCTTGGTGAGGCCACATCTCGAGCACTGTGTACAGTTCTGGAGGCCACACCTAAAAAATGACAGCCTTGGAGGCTGTACAAATGAGAGCTACTAAAATGGTACAGGAACTGAACCAGGAGCAATATGAATCTAGATTCTAGACTACAGCAACTGCAAGTGTACTCCCTCGAGCAAGGGAGAAACAGGGGGGATATGATAGAAATCTTCAAATACATAAAGGTCATAAATACGGTACAAGCAGAAAACCTCTTTCACAGAAATGAGACCACATGAACGTTTGAGTTTGAGACTAACAGGGGTTAAGTTTAAAATCAACATTTGTAAGTTCTACTTCACAGAGAGGGTGGTGGACCCTTGGAATAGCTTACCACCAGAGGTTGTGGAAGCCGAAACAGTCACTGCTTTTAAGCTAACGTGGGACAAGTACTGCGGTAATCTCAGAAGAAGAACAGTATGGGGTAGGCAATCTGGGCAGACTAGATGGATCATACTGTCCCCTTCTGCCAATATGTTCTTATGTGCTTATGTGACTGCTGCATTGCAGCAGAGAAAGACATGGTGGAGAGAGCTCTGAGATTGGGAGGGATTAAGCACAAACAAATTTATTATGTCACAAAATCTTTGCTTTTTTGTTAGTGTACTGTGTTTCTCTTAGTGCCTGGTACTAGTATGAGTTTTTTTTCCCCCAGAGAAATTGTCTGATCTAGTGATTTATTTAGCAGGAGCTGTGCAGAGAGAGACTTGCAGTTTCATTATCTTGATTTCACAGGCCTCTGTGCTCTGTGGAGGTGAAGAAGAAAACAGTGTTACTGAAACTATATCTATTAATTACAGTAGTTCTAACTTATAGCTTGACTGCTGTAGTTATTTTAAAAAATATGTCTTTAATTTGGTTGTGTAAGTAATAAGTATTCTGTGGGGGCTCAGGTTTCACAAAAGATAGTAGCAGCCAAAACTCTCAGAGGGCAGTTGGCTGACTGCACTCCCAGGCCACCTCCCACAGCTTAAAGCCAGGTAGTGACGCCACGCAGTTGCACTGCACTTTCATCCTTGCCTGCCCTGCGTGCCACTTGCAAGAATGTTTTTGTGCAAAATAAATCAGTACGTCTGTACATTTAAAAAGTATTACACTAGTTCTGCTATAGAAATCTGTCTTTAAAAATATTGGTGGTGTAGTCTGGGGGTTGGGCTGAAGTTTCACGAAAGTCAGTATCATCCAGCAGTCTCACAGGACAGTCTGTTGATTGCACTCCCACTGCCCACAGTTTACCGCCAGGTAGTGATACCACAGAGTTGCACTCCATGCACCCCATGGCTGCCCTGTGTGCCGCTTGCAGGAATTTTTTTTGTACTAAAATAAATCAGTACTTCTGAACATTTAAAATAATTTTAGTTCTGGCTTGAATAATAGGGTGTAATCTGGGCTCAGGTTTGATGAATGTCAGTAGCAGTCAGCAACCTCAGAGGGCAGTCGGCTGACTGCACTCCCACCACCCGCAATTTAGGGCCAGGTAGTGACACTGCACAGCTGCACTGCATGTACACCCTTGCCTCCCCCCCGCATGCTGCTTGCATGAATTTTTATGCGCAGTAGTTCTGCTGTAGAAATCTGTCTCTAAAAAATAATGGTGGTGTACTCTGGGGTTGGGCTAAGGTGTCACAAAAGTCAGTAGCAGCCAGCAGTCTTGGAGGGCAGTCAATTGACTGCACTCCCACTGCCAACAGTTTAGGGCCAGGTAGTGATGCCACAGAGTTGCACTGCAAGGACACCCTTGCCTGCCCTGCATGCCTCTTGCAAGATTTTTTTTGTGCTAAAATAAATCAGTACTTCTGTACATTAAAAAAGTATTACAGTAATTCTGTTGTACAAATATGTCTTTAAAATATTGGTGGTGTAATCTGGGATTGGGCTAAGGTTTCATGAAAGTCAGTAGCAGCCAGCAGTCTCAGAGTGCAGTCTTCTGACTGCACTCCCAGTGCCCACAGTTTAGGGCCAGGTAGTGACGCCGCACTGTTGCACTACACGCACACCCTTGCCTGCCCTGTGTGTCGCTTGCAAGAATTTTTTTGTGCAAAAATAAATTAGTACTTCTGTTCATTTAAAAGTAGCTGAGAGTGTTTAGAAATTGTTGGTATAGACAATGGCAGCTAGATGAGGTACAAAACATACTTTGTCCAGCCCACACAAATCTACAATGGAGGAACAGGTTGGTGATGGTGAAGCTGAATGTGAGTGACGGTCTGGCGGTATTTGAATCTCCAAATTATTGTTTACCCCTTCCAAGCCTATTTCTTCCAGCAATAGTAATAATGTGGCTGGCACAGGAGAAAGTGAAACAAGAAGCACAAGCAGAAGGACATAAACAGAAGGACATTGTTCTTGACTCTCACCACAATCACCAATGTGTCCCCATCTCTCACCAGTACCATCACATCTGTCATCCCCATCACCACCACTATAGAGACCCTGTCTTCCACAACAACTGGCAGCATGACTACTACAGCCAGTCCTGCAACTGTGACTGTCACTCCAGCCACTACTGACACAATGAACCCTGCCACTACTGCCACTACTGTAACACTATCACCACAGTCTGTTATCCCTGCCACAGTGAATATTACCAGTATGATCACTACAGTGGTTTCAGTTATGCTTCCTGCTTCTCAGTACTCCTGAAAAAGTTGTAGAGGAGGACCAGTCATCTGACTCTAAATAGTTCCCTCCACATGAGTTGCCCAGTGACACGTCATCTTCTTCATCAGTGGCAAATGTGCATGACTTCAGGGAAGAGGCAGAGTGTGCTGTGTACTCTAAGGGTATAAAAAAGAAGATGGCTGGCAAAAGAGTATCTAGGAGTAGCACTAGTACCCAGGGTAGTAGAAGTAGCAGTAAGCATAAGGGTCCCCCTCCCCCTTAGAAAACCAAACAAGTAACACTGACATTTCCTCAGCAGGCTCCATCACAGCCTGATGGACAGCCAAGTGATGACAGTACTGGCATGGCATCATCAGGGCCAGTGGTCCCAGGGCAAGAACATGAGGTATGCCACCACAACAGCAGCACCCGCACAGCGAACCCCCCACAGAGAACCCCCGTCAGCAGCTGAATTTGTAGCGATGGGGATTTCACTGCAATTGACTTTGCAGAGATTGGGGGCATATATCTAACTCCACTGTCTGTGTGACATGGAGGTAGATATATAAAGTAGGGGGTGAGGGTGGCACAGCCCTCTGCATGGAGGGGTGTGGGGATGCAGCACCCCCACATTGAAACAATAAAGTGTGGCCATTAGTATCAGAGCGTTGCTGGTTGTTGCGGGGATGAGTTGGTGTTGGGAATGTTGATGGGTTTTTGTCAGTGTCAGGGACTTCGCTGTATGGGATACCACACCGGCGTCATGGATCCAACATGAGGACAAGACAGGCATGTTTGTTGAACAAAAAAACTAGGGGATGTGGTGCTTCCAGAATTACTGGTAACTGCAGTGTTAAGAGTGTGGTGTGGCTGCATTTCACTGTGTTAAAGAAAGGCAGTCTGTTCTTCTTCTAACAGCACTATGAGTCAAGGGAAATCACTGTCTAGCTTAACCACATCATTACAAAACTACTTGAAGCTTAAGCACCCTTAACTGTATCAAAGTTCTTCTGGGTCTGGATCTGGACCTTTGGTTTCACCAAGACCATACCCCTCTGGTGGACAGGCATGTACTCTTGGCAGTGCTGGTGGTAGTGACAGATCTGGTTTTGAGCAACCCAGTGGTCATCGCACTCTTTCACCCTCGCCAACACAGAGTCCCTCAACTCATGTCACTTCTGAATCCAGTAATACTACAAGGCAGAGACAGTCATTAGCGCTTCACTGACCACTGGTGAAGTGGTCCACATTGATGCCTCACATGGGAGTTCCAATAATGGATACTCCACATGCACAAACAAAGTATCATACCTCACATCCAACAGCACAACAAATCACACAACTGATTGCCGAGATGATGGCATTGGATCTCCAGTCTGTCTCAGTTGTGGAAGATACTGGCTTCCGATAGCTTCTCCACTATTTGCACCCACGTTATCAGATACCATCTCATACTATATTTTCATGGAGTGTATTGCCATGACTGTATGATGGTGTGTGATCTTCTGTTGCTTCTTTGCTTGCAGAAGCTGTGGGTGGTGTTTTTCACTGCACATCAAATATTTGGACTAGCGATAACTCCCTGCATGCCTCTCTACTTAACAACACACTGGCATGTGCAACAGCCTGCTGCTGCTGCTGCTGCTGTCGATGCATCACCTTCTGGCACACCCTTGCCCCCCCCACACACAATCTGGTAGTTACATTAGGTCAGTTTTGCTGAGCATCAGACTGATGGAGGAAGACCACAGAGCACATAATATTCTCAAACTTCTGCAAGACATGTTGTGGTCTTGGAGTGGTGTTACACCAATTTAAAAGTATTTTTTTTGTTACTGACAATGTCACAAACATGGTGAAAGCCATCAGTAATGGATATTTTGTAAGTATTTGTTGCTTTGCACACACACTGAATTTAATGGTGACTCATGTACTGCGTAACAGTACTAAGACTAACAACATATTATCCACAGCCTGTTCCATCAGCAGCCATTTCTATCAATCTGTAAAAGCCACTAACAAACTCAGAGAAGTGAAGGAATGCCTTGGTCTGCCCCAACACCATGTAATACAAGATGTTAGCACTTGGTGGAATTCTTCATACCGGATGCTTTCAAGACTGCTGGAGCAAAAGCAGGTACTACACAAAATATCTATGGAGGCTGACATTGGAGGAATCCTAGGTCATCATGACTAGCTAAGTCTTGAGGGCATGGTAAAGGTTCTTGCTCAGTTTGACAGGAGTACACATGACCTATGTGCTACTACAGCCTTACTTAGTCGGGTTATTCTGGCTGTGCATATTCTCAAAAGATCATTACAATGTTTTTTGGCTGACAATTCAATGAGTACAGCAGAAGTCACTGAACATGTTTATCATTTTAATGCAGAACGTGATGCAAGGTTCGCCACAGTCATGGATAACTACCACCACATATTTGCTTCTATGTTGGACCCTAGGTTCGAATGCGAGATCCTTCATATGGCCATGAACTGCCATAGGGTGACTCATTTTAGGCAACAGCAGTGTGAAGAGTTAAATAGTGCCATGCAGGCAGTGAGATACTTGAAAGGGGAAGAAGATGCTCCAGTTCAGCTTCCTGAGGGAGAGGAACAGCCATGTGGTGGTTTGGAATACGTTGGTACTGGTATAGATGGGGAAAAATGGCATAGTGGCAATGCAGAGGAGAGTGACTGGGCATTACTCAGTACATCAATGAGTCAACAGCAACGCAAACACTCAGAGTCTCAGCCTCTCTCTGCCGAAAATTTATTTAATGGCTACTTTGCAGAATCAATTGAGCCATTTGAACTTGATCCACTGGGCTACTGGATTTGGAGAATGAACTCCTCTCCTCACTTGGCACAACTTGCTTTAAAATACCTTAGCTGCCCTCCTACAAGTGTACCATATGAGAGGATGTTTAGCACTACTGGTGACATTGTTGAGCCACACTGTTCCAAGCTGAACCCTCAACACATTGAACAGCTAGTGTATGTTAAGCTAAACTTACCAGTAGTTGGCTACAAATGTATCTGCCCTCAAAAAACTGGAGGTACATTACTACTGTCAATCTCCCTGAAGTTACGACAGTGTAATGTTACTTTTTTTTGGCTCACCCTTTCTTTTTTCTGTCACATTAAATATTTAATTTTAAGGGTAATTCTTCACTCCCTGGCATATATGCTGCAGGAACACCATGAGGCCCCTCTTCAACTAGAATCTAGAGGAGAGTGACTGGGCATTACTCAGCACATCAATGAGTCAACAGCAATGCAAACACTCACAGTCTCTGCAGGAGGGGGGGAAGGGGTTGGGGGTGAACAGTGGAGGCTGAAGTAGCGGGGCACTCTCATTAGGGTGATTAAGCCCAGGAGATGCCCTGGGGTGAAGTGGAGCCTGGAGCGTGGACCACCTTGTTTGGTCCCCATACCCAAGGGCACCATCATTAGTGATGGGCAGGTAGCCAGGGCAGCCCAGGAGTTTTGTCCAACCTGGGTGCTGTTGTGCAATGCTAGATCTGTCCGGAACAAGACTGCTGTGATTTCAGATCTAGTTGGCTTGACAGATCTGGCTTGCATCACTGAGACCTGGCTGAATGATAATGCAGGACCAATACTTGAAGCCGCAATTCCAGCCGGGTATATGGTGATACATCGCCCTAGGTTGGACTGCCGGGGGGGGGGTTGCGGTCTGTTTTAAGACCGAATTGGCACTCACTAGTGTTCCAGTTGAGGAGACCATCTCTTTTGAATGTGCTGTTGTAGCAGGTATGGGCTATCAAATTGCTCTCATCTACCGTCCACCTGGAGATGGGAAGCAGTTCCTTAAGGAAGTAGCAGACTTCGTTGTCGACATGGCTTTTGAGTCTCCCAGGTTGATGGTCCTGGGTGACTTTAATGCCTGGATCGACGACCAACTCTCACAATTTGGACAACACTTCCTCCAGTTAATGGATTCACTGGGCCTAACACAGGTGGTTACCACTGCAACACACACAAAGGTGGCCATTCTCTTGATTTGGTCTTCCTCCTGGGGATTGAGGCTTCTGACATGGGGGTAGAACCAGTCAGTTGGTCTGATCGCTACACTGTGAGATTCAATTTTGGCACCCCACCTTGTAGGCCGACCCCTGTGGAGATGGTAAAATACCGCCCTTTGCAGAATATTTCTTCCAATGGCCTTGCTGCGGTCCTTGACCTCTCACAATTCCCTGTGCATTGCAGTGATCCAGAGACATTGGTTGTGGCCTATAATAATGCCATCACCTCTGCCCTGGATTCTATTGCTCCAGTTCATGTGCGTCCTCTCTCCCTTCGACCTCGGGCCCCATGGTTTGATGGGGCCTTGAGGGAGTTGCTGTGACTTGGACTCAGGTTAGAACATTGTTGGCAGAAATCTGGCCTGGATGCCGATCACCTTAGACTGTTAGAATACTATCAATTCTATCAGTCAGAAATTTCTCATAAGAAGGCAGAGTTCCTGTCCGGGGAAATTTCTGCCACTCAGAACCGACCCGCTCAGCTGTTCAGAACTGTGGACAGATTGTGCAACCCAACCTGTCTACAGCTCCATAGAGCATTTTCACAATTACAGTTTGATGAGCTTGCTCAGTTCTTTGCTGATAAGGTGGCTGACATTAGGTCAAAGATCCATTTGACACATTCTATGTGGGTAGCTATTAGTCAGGACTTGGTCACCACCCCTTCGTTTTCCTGGAGTACCTTCGACCGCCCGGAAATTGTGGATGTTATTCGGATTGTCCAAAGGTTGCACTCTACCTGCTGTAGTTTAGATCCAGGCCCTACTTCCCTAATTTTGGGATGTGGGGAGTCCATTCTCCTGGTTCTTGCACAGATAGTCTGGTGCTCCCTTGATTCGGGTGAATATCCCTGTTCCTTGAAAGAGGCAGTGATGACACCCTTGTTGAAGAAAGTTTCTTTGGACCCAGACTGTCTTGCCAACTACAGGCCTATCTCAAACCTTCCTTTGTGGGGAAGGTGATCGAAAGTAGTGGCAGCCCAGTTGGAGAACCACTTGACCATCCATAGCATCTAGGAACCTCTCCAATCAGGTTTTCGAAAGAGGCACAGTACCGAGACTGCGCTGGTTCGGGTGCTCAATGATCTCCTGATGGTGAGAGACCAGAGAAAATGGTCCATTTTGGTACTATTAGATCTGTCATCAGCATTTGACACCATTGACCATGGGGTCCTACTTGAGTACCTGAGATGTATTTGTGGGCTTTCTGGGCTTGTTCTCAGATGGTTCACTTCATATCTCACCGGAAGAACTCAGAGGGTGGTGTCAGGGTTTTTTTCCTCTGATCCCATCTCTCTATTTTGTGGGGTTCCTCAGGGCTCTATATTGTCCCCCATGTTGTTTGCGGTGTACATGCTTCCCCTCAGAGACATTGTGAGATGGTATGGGCTGAGGTTTCATTGTTATGCGCATGATACCCAGTCATACCTGTCCTTTGCACCCAACCAGGAAGGAGCTATCTCGGTATTTAACAGCTGCCTCAATGAAATCCAGGACTGGATGAGGTCCAGCTGGCTGAAGTTGAACTCTGGGAAGACGGAGGTGTTGGTATTGGATCTGGATCACCCGATAGGGGGACCTGGGGCCAGCTCCCCATCTGGACTGTTTTTTGGGGATGTCGAGCTACAGGTCTCTGAATGGGTGCGAAACCTGGGGGTGATATTAGATGCGGGGCTGACTCGTCGGTCCCAGGTGTCAGCGGTGGTTAAGTCATCTTTCTACCATCTAAGAAACATCACTAGGATCAAGCACCTTGTTCCGTCCAGCGATCTGCCAACCTTAATCCATGCCTTTGTGACCTCGCGCCTAGACTACTGCAACTCGCTTTACTTTGGGCTTCCGGGGGTTGATATCTGCTGCTTGCAGCTGGTGCAGAATGCCACAGCTCAGGTGTTGATGGGTATTCCTAGATCTTCCCATATTACACCGGTGCTGCAGGAACTGCACTGGCTGCCAGTCTAGTGGCGGATCACCTTCAAAGTCGTATTACTGACTTTTAAAGCCCTGCATGATCTGGGACCTGATTACCTGAAAGAACTCCTGATTCCTTACCAACCTGTGAGATTGCTCCGCTCAGCCGACGAGGGGTTGCTAGAGATTCCAAGGGTGATTTTAAAATCTGCTGGGGCCCGTGCTTTTATGTTTGTGGCCCCTTCCCTTTGGAATTCTCTACCCCGTTGGATTAAGGAGTGCACGACTGTAGGGAGTTTTAAACAGGCTTTGAAATCCTTCTTGTGGGAAAAATCTTATGGTTTTACTGTTCATTGATTTGTTTCTGTTTGGTTTTATAATGTTGATTTCTGCATTTTTATCTTATTGTATTGCGCCTTGATATTTGAAAGGCACATAATAAATAAAAGTATTATTGTTATTATTTATTATTAAATGCTGTATAATGTTTTAATGCACTTACTATTGTGTACATTAGGTTATTAATTATCTGTTAGCAGAAAAGTACTACATGGCCCCCACAGTCTGCCCAGACTGTCCATCCCTGCCCATCGGTCTCCTCTGCAGACCCTAAAGCAACCCTTTCTGTTGTGAAATACACCTCTATTCCTATTCCGCACATGCTTGAAGCCCCACACTGTTTTTGCTGCCATGCTGGCAGTCTGTTTCAGGCATCTACCATGCCTTCCATGAATAAATATTTCTTCACATCTCTCTTGAACTACCCCTTCAGCTTCATCACATGCCCCAATGCCCCTGGTACTTGTGCTCTTCTCATTTAAAAGAGGCTCCCCTTATGTGCCATTTTCACCCCGTGAGGAACTTGTGGGTCTCTAACATGGCACATCTCACTCTCCTTTCTTCCAGGGTACACATACAATGCACTTACGCTAGTGCCATTTTAGTTGCCCTAGACAAGACACAAGGCATCACCTCATCTACAGCCTTTGGTCAATCTATGGTGACTGTCTGTCACTTGACTACTGACCAGTACAGTTGTTTGTTGCCTTTTTGGCTACTAAAAGGTTGTTAGGGTGTGTTCAGGGCAGAATTAACTGTTGTATTTCAAAAGGGAAGGAAGTTGTGGGCTTTTACAGTGTTACAATGTCTTATTTAAAAAAAGCACTTATTTGCAGCTGAATAATGAATAACAAATAATGAATAGCTATAGCCCTGAATACAAATATTCATCTGAATACTCTAATTAAAATATTCACATACCAGCATTGTGCAGGGAGGGAGATGAATGTCTCCACATCAACAACACCCTGTGTGCTTTTTAGCTTCAGCACTCTTATTGACACCTGAGATGCATTTTCTAATGCTATACATAGCACTGGGTCTATGAGCATTTGCCAGTGATGTTAGCACATGCTATCCTACTTGTACCTGTTGACAACTGGACTGGTGACTTATCTGGTCTCCAAGAAAGAAAACAAACAAATAAATTGTGCTGCAGTTACTGAGGGAGTCTTTCCCCATGCAGTGAGCCATCAACATTGTGTTTCACAATTTCAAGTGGCAGCACAATGCAGCCTGCAAAAAGTGTGGGATTTACACTGCCACAGAATGTGACTCAGAACTGTTACTCTGTCGTCTCAACCTAGCATCGACAGTCAGCCAGACAATGACTTTTTGGGGTCATGGTGAGCCCAAAGCAGTTAATCATTGATATCTAATTTGTGTAGAGGTGAAAATTGCATATATCCCCTAAGTCAATGCATCAGGGTTAATATATACACCTCCCATGAAGTAATGTTGGCTGACTATGTTTAAATAGAATTTAACAAGCATTTGGACACAGTTTGGGATAGTAGAGGAAGTAGGGTAGGATAGGATAGGATTGGATATGATAGGATAGGATGGAATAGGATAGGATAGGATAGGATAGGATAGGATAGAATAGGATAGGATAATGTAGGAACTTTATTTATATAGCGCTCCTTCCCATAGGCTCGGAGTGCTTAACTGTATTAAAACACACCTAATACAAACTTTCACATATAGATCATGAAGCAGACACTAAGCAAATTCCCACCCATCCAATCAATAATATACAATGTGTTAATAAAACAAACTAATAAACGAATAAGTCATAATTCTAAAACACAACTGACAGTCAGTAATTCACGCAAGTAATAAATCAACAGGGGTAAGTATCAAACCAAATTAAAAACTTGCTCAAAGAGCAGCATTTTCAGGCCTGTTTTAAAGGCTTCTGCTGAGAGTGCTTTCTACAGATGTTGAGGTAAAGAGTCCCACAAGGCTTGTGCTGCAACTGAGAATGCCCGCTCCCAGATTGCCACAGCCTAGCCCTGGGCACCACCAGGAGACAACCCTCAGCGGAACCCAAGATGGGCAGGTTTTGCAGGTAAGCTGGTCCCCTCCAGCGCAGGGCTTTATAGGTCAGCAACCCAATCTTGAAGGCAATCCTCCACCTCACTGGCAACTTGTGCAGTTTGCGGAGGACAGATGTGACATGGTCAAATTTAGAAATGCCAGTCAACAACCTCGCCATCATGTTCTGCACCAGTTGCAGCCAGTGAAGGTTGCCTCCAGATAACCCCAGGACCAGGGCATTGCAATAATCCAGCCTAGACATGATGAAGGCATGCACCAGGGTCGTCAGGTCATCGGATGGTATCAGGGCTCGGATCTGAGCAATGTTCCTCAAGTGGTAAAAAACACTCTTAGTGATGGCCAACACCTGCACCTCAAGTGTCAGGCCATCATCCAGGACCATGCCCAGATCCTTTACCCGAGTGGAGACAGCCAGGGGAACACCCCCAGGAGAAGCCATGGGGAATCCCCAAATCCTCTCCTATCACAACGATGACCTGGATCCACCACTAGTACCTCCGTCTTGTCTGGGTTGAGTCTTAGCCAGTTGTGTGTCATCTAGTTTTGGATCTCATTCAGTCACTTGTTATACTTCGAGGCTGTCAATTGGTTTCTGGGTGAACAGGACAGGTATAGCTGATGCCAACTGGCTGATGCCAGTATGGTTTCATACTTAATGCTAGTTAGCATGTATTCCTGTACAGGCATTTAGGACTGGCCTTGTAATGTGCAAGACATGAAAAGTAAGGGCAAACTGGTGTCCATGGTAATGTGCATAAGTTTAGACAAAAAGAACACTTTCACCATATTGTAAATGTTTCCACTACTTTTTTAATTTTTATCAACATGATCATATTAGCAGGTCTGTGATGTGCAATGTCATTTCACCATGCACTGCAAGCATACAGCAGGTGTTGTTAGCTAAGTATGCCAGAGTGAAGCATTTATGTTTTAACACACATCCTTGCTACTTTCATGGGTGCTGCAGTGAATACAGCCATTTTAACAGGTGTGCAATATGGCTATAACTTTTTAAAAAGTATCTGACTTTTTTAAAGAAACTAAATAATACGTTCTGTACTGGTAAACATAACTGTTCAAAGACCAGCTCTGAATTATAACAGTTACAGTTAATGTTAAAACCATCATCTGATGTTCTGATTCACATTTGTCTGGTGCATAAAAAAGGTTTCTTGGCTGTTTCCTGGTGCAAATGTATCAATATGTATAAACTCATTGTTTAACTGGAAATGTTCTCTATTTCATGTTATTTTATTTTACTTATTTATCGTTATGTTACATATAGCTAAGACTCAAAATAACACAGAAAACTAGACTTTGTTGGTAGAAAAGGACTGGTACGCCCATCCAGCCTGCCCTATTTTGTCTGCCGATTTCTACACCCTGAATCTTATTACAGGTGTCCCTCCTTCCTCCCTTTCCTTTTACTATTATACTCATGTTGCTATCCCACGCATGCTTAAAGCTTGTCACTGTTTCTCTCCCTCCACCACCACTTCTTGCAAGCTTTTTCAGGCATCCGTCACCCTTTCTATGTAGAAGTATTTCTTTACATCCCTCTAAAACTCCCCCCTCCCAAGCTTCATAGCATGCCCCCCATTCTGGTATTCCTCCTCTGAAACAGACTCCCATCCTGTACTTTTTTCATCCTCATGAGGTACATATAGGTCTCAGTTTTGTCACCTCTCAATCTGCTCTCCCCAAGAAGTACATTTTGAGCTCTCACAGCTTCTCCTCATACGGTTTCTAGTGCAATCCCCACTCCATTTTGGTAGCCCTCCTCTGCACTGCTTTTATCCTGTCAATGTCCTTGCAGAGATGAGGCCTCCAGAACTGGGCACTGTACTGTAGGCAGGGTCTCACTAATGAGCTATATAGTGGCAACACTACCCCCCTTATCCTGCTAGAAATCCCCCACCATATACACTTCAGCATCTGGCTAACTTTACTTACTGCCTTGTCATACTGCCCTACCACCTTGAGATCATCAGATATGATTACCCGACCTCTGTAGAAGTGATCAAATAGTGCTAAATCTGATTTAATTAACCAATGCTAGAAAAAAAATTCAACCCAGATAGGTTTCAGATTTCATTTTTGATTGTCTGTGTAATAGCCTGTGCTTCTCTATTGACACATACACAAAACACCTAATAAAACAGTGCACATGAAAAATTCATGCTTTGGTTGTCTCATCAGCAGAGAAGCAGAACTGCCACTTGTAATACCGGTGACCCAGGTTTGTACACTGAACCCAGAGATTCAGATGTCTGACAGGATGATTGAGAATCTCAGCAGACACCCTTCACCTTTTGAGACGGTAGAGGCATAATTTTCTTCCTGGGTGACCACAGGTGGTAGTGCAGCTAAACAGTAGGGGTGTGCAAATAACAAATATTAGATTCCAAGTACCAATAACAAGGCACTATTCAGTATTCAGAACCCAAATACCGAATAGTGACACTATTCAGCCCGTATTCAGGTCGGCTTTTTAGCGGGATTTTAAGATCTCGTGGGATTTGTTGGCCAATCGCTGAACATTTGCCAAAGTCAGATCAATTGCCCATAATATAGGACACTGCCCCACATGTTATGCTCTGTGACATCTATGAAACCAGCTCCATGCCACTTGGGCTGAAATCTCCTTTCTTAGAGCAAAGATTCAGGACACCACACAGCACTATACTCCACCAGCCCCTAAGCATACACCGCAGCCATGGATACCTCTACCAGAGAGGGCAACTAAACCTTGGGGCTGGCAGACAGTCAAAAACCATCAAGCTGCATGATCATACCATAAGACAAACAATCTGATAAAAATGTCAAAAAGATTCAAGTGGCTGTTACCCATGCCATTCATTGAGGCAGAGGTCACAGGGAACCCAGACCTACCACAGGGCTCATGTGAGCAAGACACAAACTACAAGAAGACACAGGACATAACTGCAAATCACATACTAGTCATAGGGGACTGTATGATTTGGGGAATAGAGTCTCACCTACAATAGAGCAAAAATACAAAAGTTGCTGTCAGGTGCCTTCCAGGATCATCAGCTCACAGAGACACTAACCACATTGAGCAAATCATATAGAACACAGGAATAAAACTGCATATCTTAGTCCACTTAGGCACCAATGACCTGGCCAATTGTTCAGTGGAGGAGACCAAGAAGCATCTGATCTCTCTAGGTGACAACCTTTCTCCAATTTTGTCCAGTGTCTCATTCTCTGAGATTCTTCCAGTATGGTAAAAAGGAGCTAGCAGGAGGAAGATCAGAGATAAAGACATCTCTGAGCTCAACAATTGGCTCAGAGATTGGTGTGCAGAGAGGGTCTACAAATGCATAGGGGGATTGGAATACATTCTGGGAAAAGGAATTCTTTCAATATGATGACCTGCACCTCACCAAGGAGGGCACCCTTGTGCTAGACCAGAAATTTTACATTTTCATTTCTAATTTAAACTAGCTAATGGGGAGTGGGCAGCAGCACCCGAGGAACCACAGGGGACAACTGTTGTCACTCCCAAAAAATCTCCTATGAGCACACAACCAGACCAAGACAACACTAACACATATCTTATTGGCACACTTAAGGACCCTACGAGGCTACTTAGTATAAAGACAACGTCTCCTGAAAACATACAGAAAAAGGGAAGCTCCACAGTGATCATTTCTAACCAAGGAAGGTGATCATTGTGCATCAATACTCATAGTCTGGTGAACAAAATCCTGGATCACCATCATCAAAATTGCAGAGGCAGACCTCAACTGGGTCGCAGTCACAGAGACAGGGTTCATCAAGAATGACACCTGGGATGTAGCTATCACAGGACACATACTATTCCGAAGAGACCACAAAGGTAAGAAAGGTGGAGAGGTAGCTATGTATGTAAAATACAGAATCAATGCTATGGAAACCCATGAACACAGCAGCAATGCGGAGGTCCTCTGGGTCACCCTCAGAGCAGGAAGTAAGTATCCTATCTGAGTTGGGGTTATATACAGAACCCCAGCCCAAGATAAAGACTTGGACAGGGAACTCCTGAAGGTCATTCTACAGATGACAGACAAAAGAGAACTGCTGCTGGTCAGTGATTTCAATCTACCAGATGTGGATTGGCTCTCACACACGGCCTCTACAGGAAGGAGAAGAGAATTCCTCCTTGCACTAAACAGAGCAGGACCAGAACAGTTGGTGATCACACCAACATGAGAAGAAGCCATCCTGGACCTTGTGCTCTCAAATAGTGACAATCTCTGACACAACGGAGGACAGCAATCTGGGTACCAGTGACCATATGACTATCTGGATCACCATCACCAGTAAAGAGGAAGTCAGCCACAACAAACTCAGGGTCCTGGATTTCAAGAAGGCTGACTTTAGTCAAATGAGGGCTTCATAAAACAAATACTTACCAAGGAAATAGGGGGCACAGTGGAACAGAGGTGGAAAGCTCTGAAGGAAGCTTTACTCACAGTAACTGCCCAGTGCACAAAGCAGATCTCTAAGTCAAGAAAAAGAAGGAAACCACTATGGTATACCAAGAATGTAGCAACAAAAATAAAGGATAAAAGGAAAGGAAAGCGTTCAAGAGATTCAAGGATACTAACAATGAGGCAAATATGGAAGTCTACAAAACCAAGCTAAAAGAAGCGAGGAAGGCAGTAAGGGCAGTCAAAGCCCAGAAAGAAGAGAGAATCACACGAGAATTGAAGAAGGGTGACAAAACTTTTCATAGATACATCAGAGAAAAAAGGAAAAAAAAGGAGGCGTTATAAGAATAGCAACCAAGGACAGCAAAAAGGCCGAAAATGATAACGAAAAAGCAGAGATTCTAAATAGTTTCTTCAGCTCAGTCTTCACAAAAGAAGACAACGCCAATGAACTCAAAATGCAGAACACAGGTGGACTCACCATAGAAGCAGATGCCGGATCATTTACAGGAGACAGTGTCCTAAAAAAAGTCTCATATTAAAAGCAAATAAAGCAATGGGCCCAGATGAAATCCACCCTAGAATTCTGAAGAAGGGGCACAGAAAATTGCAGGCCAACTGGCAGAATTATTCACACAGTCTATAGAGAGTGGGGAAATAACTCAGGAGTGGAAAAGGGCCACAGTGGTACCATTGCACAAAAATGGAAGCAGGGAGGAGGTTGGAAACCACCGACCAGTGAATTTGACCTCGGTAGTGGGGAAGCTTATGGAGTCCCAACTTAAGGAAAGAATAGTGAAGTTCCTTATGGAAACAGGGCAGCTAGATACTAAACAGCATGGATTTACAGCAGGATGGTCAGGTTAAACGAATATGACTGAATTCTTTGACTGGTTCTCCAAAATAATGGAACCAGGGAGGGGCGCCAGACATAGTCTATCTAGATTTCAGCAAGGCTTTTGACTCTGTCCCCATAGAAGATTGATCAATAATCTAGAGCACACTGGGTTAGGGCACAAAATAGTCAAATGGGTTCAAAACTGGCTCCACAATAGAACACAGAGGGTCATAGTCAATGGAACACCATCCAGCAAGGGAAGGGTGATCAGTGGTGTGTCTCAAGGATCTGTCCTTGGCCCAATCCTCTTCAATATATCCATCAGTGACATTGCTGATGGTCTGCAGGGTAAGGTATGCCTGTTCACAGATGACACAGAGCTCTGCAACAGGGTAGATAAAATTGAAGGAGCGGCAGCAATGGAAGCAGATCTAAAGAGCCTAGAAACATGGTCTAGGGACACCTCGAAGTGTTTATTTCCAATGATTAAAAGGTGGGTAGACAATGTGAAAAGGTGGTGCAGAAAGCTAGTAACATCTTCGGATGTATTGGCAGGGGCATTACAAGTATTAAGAGAGAGGTCACACTCCCTCTGTACATGTCCTTGGTCAGGCCACATCACAAGTACTGTATACAGTTCTGGAGGCCACACCTAAAAAACGACAGCCTTGGAGGCTGTACAGAGGAGAGCTACTAAAATGGCACAGGAACTGCACCAGGAGCAATATGAATCTAGACTACAGCAACTACAAGTGTACTCCCTCCAGCAAGGGAGAAACAGGGGGGATATGATAGAAATCTTCAAATACATAAAGGGCATGAATACGGTACAGGCAGAAAACCTCTTTCACAGTAACAATACCACGCGAATGAGGAGGCACAGTTTGAGACTAACAGGAACTAAGTTTAAAATCAACATTTGTAAGTTCTACTTCACAGAGAGGGTGGTGGACCCTTGGAATAGCTTACCACCAGAGGTTGTGGAATCCAAAACAGTCACTGCTTTTAAGCTAGTGTGGGACAAGTACTGCAGTAATCCCAGAAGAAGAACAGAATAGGGGGTAGTCAATCTGGGCAGACTAGATGGATCATACGGTTCCCTTCTGCCGACACATTCTTAAGTGCTTATGTGACTGCCACATTGCAGCAGAGAAAGACATGGTGGAGAGAGCTCTGAGATTGGGAGAGATTAAGCACAAACAAATTTATTATGTCACAAAATCTTTGCTTTTTAGTTAGTGTGCTGTGTTTCTTTAAAGAGCCTGGTACTAGTAGGAGTTTTTTCCCCCCAGAGAAATTGTCTGATCTAGTGATTTATTTAGCAGGAGCTGTGCAGAGAGAGACTTGCAGTTTCAATACCTTGATTTCACAGGCCTCTGTGCTCTGTGGAAGTGAAGGAGAAGAAGACAGTGTTACTGAAACTATTTCTATTAATTACAGTAGTTCTAACTTATAGCTTGACTGCTGTAGTTCTTTTAAAAAATATGTCTTTAATTTGGTTGTGTAAGTAATAAGTATTCTGGGGGGGGGCTCAGGTTTCACAAAAGATAGTAGCAGCCCCAAAACTCTCAGAGGGCAGTTGGCTGACTGCACTCCCAGGCCACCTCCCACAGCTTAAAGCCAGGTAGTGACACCGCGCAGTTGCACTGCAGTTTCATCCTTGCCTGCCCTGCGTGCCACTTGCAAGAATTTTTTTTGTGCAAAATAAATCAGTACGTCTATATATTTAAGAAATATTACAGTAGTTCTGCTGTAGAAATATGTCTTTAAAAATATTGGTGGTGTAGTCTGGGGGTTAGGCTGAAGTTTCACGAAAGTCAGTATCAGCCAGCAGTCTTGGAGGGCAGTTGGTTGATTGCACTCCCACCGCCCACAGTTTAGCGCCAGGTAGTGACTCCACAGAGTTGCACTGCATGCAACCCTTGCCTGCCCTGCATGCTGCTTGCAAGAATTGTTTTGTACTAAAATAAATCAGTACTTCTGTACTTTTAAAAGAATTTTAGTTCTGGCTTAAATAATAGGGTGTAAACTGGGCTCCGGTTTCATGAAAGTCAGTAGCAGCAAGAAACCTCGAAGTGCAGTCAACTGACTGCACTCCCACCGCCCGCAATTTAGGGCCAGGTAGTGACGCTGCACAGTTACACTGCACTTACACCCTTGCCTCCCCTGCATGCTGCTTGCAAGAATTTTTATGTGCAAAAATAAATCAGTACTTCTGTTCATTTAAAAAGTATTACAGTAGTTCTGCTGTAGAACTCTGTCTCTAAAAATATTGGTGGTGTAATCTGGGGTTGGGCTAAGGTTTCACGAAAGTCAGTAGCAGCCAGCAGTCTTGGAGGGCAGTCAATTGACTGCACTCCCACTGCCAACAGTTTAGGGCCAGGTAGTGACACGACAGAGTTGCACTGCAAGGACACCCTTGCCTGCCCTGCTTGCCGCTTGCAAGAATTTTTTTGTGCTAAAATAAATCAGTACTTCTGTACATTTAAAAAGTATTACAGTAGTTCTGCTGTACAAATATGTCTTTAAAATATTGGTGGTGTAATCTGGGATTGGGCTAAGGTTTCATGAAAGTCAGTAGCAGCCAGCAGTCTCAGAGTGCAGTCTTCTGACTGCACTCCCAGTGCCCACAGTTTAGGGCCAGGTAGTGACGCCGCACAGTTGCACTGCATGCACACCCTTGCCTGCCCTGTGTGCTGCTTGCAAGAATTTTTTTGTGCAAAAATAAATTAGTACTTTTGTTCATTTAAAAGTATTACAGTAGCTGAGAGTGTTTAGAAATTGTTGGTATAGACAATGGCAGCTAGATGAGGTTAAAAAACATAATTTGTCCAGCCCACACAAATCTACAATGGAGGAACAGGTTGGTGATGGTGAACCTAAATGTGAGTGATGGTCCGGCGGTATTCGACACTTCAAATTATTGTTTACCCCTCCCAAGCCAATTTCTTCCAGCAATAATAATAATGTGTCTGGCACAGGAGAAAGTGATACAAGAAGCACAAGCAGAAAGGCCCAAACAGGACACTGTTCTTGACTCCGACCACAAACACAAATGTGTCTCCATCTCTCACCAGTACCATCACATCTGCCATCCCCATCACCACCACTATAGAGACCCTGTCTTCCACAACAACTGGCAGCAGGTCTACTACAGCCAGTCCTGCAACTGTGACTGTCACTCCAGCCACTACTGACACAATAAACCTGCCACTACTGCCACTGCTGTAACACTATCACCACAGTCTGTTATCCCTACCACAGTGAATATTACCAGTATGATCACTACAGTGGTTTCAGTTATGCTCCCAGCTTCTCAGCTTCTCAGTACTCCTGAAAAAGTTGTAGAGGAGGACCAGTCATCTGACCCTGAGTATTTCCCTCCACATGAGTTGCCCAGTAACACGTCATCTTCTTCATCAGTGGCAAATGTGCATGACTTCAGGGAAGAGGCAGAGTGTGCTGTGTACTTTGAGGATATAAAAAAGAAGGGGGCTGGCAAAAGAGTATCTAGGAGTAGCACTAGTACCCAGGGTAGCAGAAGTAGCAGTAAACATAAGGGTCCCCCTCCCCCTTAGAAAACCAAACAAGCAACACTGATGTTTCTTCAGCAGGCTCCATCACAGCCTGATGGACAGCCGAGTGATGGCAGCACTGGCATGGCATCATCAGGGCCAATGGTCACAGGGCAAGAACATGAGGGTATGCCATCACAACATCGACACCCGCACAGTGAACCCCCCACAGGGAACCCCCGACAGCGGCTGTTTTTGCAGCGACTGGGATTTCACTGCGATGGACTTTGCAGTGATGGGGGGCATAAATCTAACTCCACTGTCTGTGTGACATGGAGGTAGACATATAAAGTGAGGGGGTGAGGGTGGAACAACCCTCTGCATGGAGGGGTGTGGAGATGCAGCACCCCCACATTGCCATGATCAAGTGTGGCCGTTGGTATCAGAGTGTTGCCAGTTGTTGCAGGGATGTGTCGGTGTTGGGAGTGTGGACGTTTTTTTGTCAGTGTCAGGGACTTCACTGTGCAGAGTACCACACTGGCGTCATGGATCCAACATGAGGACAAGACAGGCATGTCTGATGAACAAAATTACTGGGGGATGTGGTGATTTACTGACTTACAGAATTACTGGTAACTGCAGTGTTAAGAGTGCGGTGTGGCTGCATTTCACTGTGTTAAAGGAGGACACAAGGAAGGTAGTCTGTTCTTTTTGCAACAGCACTATGAGTTGAGAGAAATCACTGTCTAGCTTAACCACATCATTACAGAAACACTTGAAGCTTAACCACCCTTAACTGTATCAAAGTTCATCTGGGTTTGGATCTGGACTATTGATTTCACCAAGATCAAACCCCTCCGGTGGACGGGCATGTACTCTTGGCAGTGGTGGTGGTACTGACAGATCTGATTTTGAGCAACCCAGTGGTCATGGTACTCCTTCACCCTCACCAACACAGAGTCCCTCTACTCATGTCACTTCTGACTCCAGTAATACTACAAGGCAGAGACAGTCATTAGCACTTCACTCACCACTGGTGAAGTGGTCCACATCGATGCCTTCCATGGCAGTTCCAATAATGGATGCTCCACATGCACAAACAAAGTATCATGCCTCACATGCAACAGCACAACAAATCACACAGCTGATTGCTGAGATGTTGGCATTGAATCTCCAGCCTATCTCAGTTGTGGAAGATACTGGCTTCCGATAGCTTCTCCACTATTTGCACCCACGTTATCAGATACCATCTTGTACTACATTTTCATGGCATGAATTGCCATGACTGTATAATGGTGTGTGATCTGCTGTTACTACTTTGCTTGCAGAAGCTGTTGGTGGTGTTTTTCACTGCACATCAGATTTTTGGACTAGCGATAACTCTCTGCACGCCTCTCTACTTAACTACACACTGTCATGTGCAACAGCCTGCTGCTGCTTTCACCAATGCATCACCTTCTGGCTCACACTTGGCCCCTCCCGCACAATCTGGTAGTTACATTAGGTCAGTTTTGCTGAACATCAGACTGATGGAGGAAGACCATAGAGCACATAATATTCTCAAATTTCTGCAAGACATGTTGCGGTGTTGGAGTGGTGTTATACCAATTTAAAAATTGTTTTTTTTGTTACTGACAATGTCACAAACATGGTGAAAGCCATCAATAATGGACATTTTGTGAGTATTCGTTGCTTTGCACACACACACATTTAATGGTGACTCATGTACTCATGTAACAGTACTAAGACTAACAACATATTATCCACAGCCTGTTCCATCAGCAGCCATTTCTATCAATCTGTAAAAGCCACTAACAAACTCAGAGAAGTGAAGGAATGCCTTGGTCTGCCCCAACACCATGTAATACAAGATGTTAGCACTTGGTGGAATTCTTCATACCGGATGCTTTCAAGACTGCTGGAGCAAAAGCAGGTACTACACAAAATATCTATGGAGGCTGACATTGGAGGAATCCTAGGTCATCATGACTAGCTAAGTCTTGAGGGCATGGTAAAGGTTCTTGCTCAGTTTGAGAGGAGTACACATGACCTTTGTGCTACTACAGCCTTACTTAGTTGGGTTATTCTGGCTGTGCATATTCTCAAAAGATCATTACAGTGGTTTTTGACTGACAATTCAATAAGTACAGCAGAAGTCACTGAACATGTTTACCATTTTAATGCAGAATGTGATGCAAGGTTCACTACAGTTATGGATAATTACCACCATGTATTTGCTACCATGTTGGACCTTAGGTTCAAATGCGAGATCCTTCATATGGCCATGAACACCCACAGGGTGACTCATTTTAGGCAACAGCTGTGCAAAGAGTTAAATAGTGCCATGCAGGCAGTGAGATACTTGGAAGGGGAAGAAGATGCTCCAGGTCAGGTTCCTGAGAGAGAGGAACAGCCATGTGGTGGTTTGGAATCGGATGGTATTGGTATAGAAGGGAAAAAACGGCATAGTGGCAGTGCAGAGGAGAGTGACTGGGCATTACTCATCACTGAGTCAACAGCAACACAAATGCTCACAGTCTCAGACTCTCTCTGCAGAAAATTTATTTAATGGCTACTTTACGGAATCAATTGAGCCATTTGAACTTGATCCACTGGGCTACTGGATTTGGAGAATGAACTCCTCTCCTCACTTGGCACAACTTGCTTTAAAAGACCTAAGCTGCCCTCCTGCAAGTGTGCCATATGAGAGGATGTTTAGCACTACTGGTGACATTGTTGAGCCACACTGTTCCAAGCTGGACCCTCAACACCTTGAAAAGCTGGTGTTTGTTAAGCTAAACTTATCAGTAGTTGCCTACAAATATGATCTGCCTTCAAAAACTGGAGGTACAGTACCACTGTCAATCTCCATGACAGTGTAATGTTACTTTTTTTGGCTCACCCTTTCTTTTTTCTGTCACATTAAATATTTAATTTTAAGGGTAACTCTTCACTCCCAGGCATATATGCTGCAGGACCACCATGGGTCCCCTTCCCAACTAGAAACAATTAAATACTGTTTAATGTTTTCTTGCACTTACTATTGTGTACATTAGGTTATTAATTATCTGTTGGCAGAAAAGGACCACTTGGCCCACACAGTCTACCCAGATTGTCCATCCCTGCCCATCAGTCTCCACTGCAGACCCTAAAGCAACCCTGCCGCCTCCCTGCCTGTTGTGAAATACACCCCATGCCTATTCCACGCATGCTTGAAGCCCCACACTGTTTTTGCTGCCATGCTGGCAGTCTGTTTCAGGCATCTCCCATGCCTTCGATGATTAAATATTTCTTCACATCTCTCTTGAACTCCCCCTTCAGCTTCATCACATGCCACTAATGCCCCTGGTACTTGTGCTCTTCTCATTTAAAAGAGACTCCCCTTATGTGCCCTTTTCACCCCTGTGAGGTACTTGTGGGTCTCTATCATGGCACATCTCACTCTCCTTTCTTCCAGGGTATACATACAATGCACTTACATCAGTGCCATTTTATTATTTATTTATTGCTTTTAATAACCGGGTGGATGCACTAGGCATAAGAATGCCTATTTTCAGGCACGACCCGGGAGAATACAGTTTAATACATGAGAAATCTGTGATGCAGCACATGATATATGTAACACAGTAGGAGTGGGATCACATACATTAAACTTAGGGTGGAGAGAAACATTCAGTATCATACAGAATACATGAGCATACATGTGATGCATCACCTGATATAGGTAACACAGTTTGGAAGGGGAACACATACATTCAAACTTAGGGTGTAGAGAGACATTGTTCAGCATAAAACATTCAAATACATTTTGAACAAGTAAAAAGCAAGATCAGAATAACAAATGTGAGAGAAATAATATACACAGACAAGTACAATAAGTGCCATTCTGCGGTAAAAGGACAGGGAGGAGAGAAAAGGGAGAGGAAAAAGGAGGGAAGTGGGAAGAAGAGGAAGAGGGTAAAGGATGAAGGAGGAACGTGTAGGAGGGTATTAGGAGAAAATAGAAAAGGTGACAAAGAAGTAGATTACCTAGGGAAAAGACAGACAGGACACAAGGCGTCACCTCATCTAAAGCCTTTGGTCAATCTATGATGACTGTCACTTGACTACTGACCAGTGCAGTTATCTGTTGCCTTTTTTGGCTACTGAAAGGCTGTTAAGGGGTGTTCAGGGCAGAATTAACTGTTGTATTTCAAAAGGGAAGGAAGTCGTGGACTTTAACAGTGTTACAATGTCTTATTTAAAAAAAAAATGATTTGCAGTTAAATAATGAATAACAAATACTGAATATCTGTAGCCCTGAACACAAATATTCATCTGAATATTCTAATTAAGATATTCACACACCAGCATTGTGCAGGGAGGGAGATGAATGTCTCCACATCAACAACACCCTGTGTGCTTTTTAGCTTCAGCACTCTTATTGACACCTGAGATGCATTTTCTAATGCTATACGTAGCACTGGGTCTATGAGCGTTTGCCAGTGATGTTAGCACATGCTATCCTACTTGTACCTGTTGACAACTGGACTGGTGACTTATCTGGTCTCCAAGAAAGAAAACAAACAAATAAATTGTGCTGCAGTTACTGAGGGAGTCTTTCCCCATTCCATGAGCCATCAACATTGTGCTTCACAATTTCAGGTGGCAGCACAATGCAGCCAGCATAAAGTGTGGGATTTACACTGCCACAGAATGTGACTCAGAACTGTTACTCTGTCCTCTCAACCTAGCATCGACAGTCAGCCAGACAATGACTTTTTGGGGTCATGGTGAGCCCAAAGCAGTTAATCATTGATATCTAATTTGTGTAGAGGTGAAAACTGCATATATCCCCTAAGTCAATGCATCAGGGTTAATATACACACCTCCCATGAAGTAATGTTGGCTGACTATGTTTAAATAGAATTTAACAAGCATTTGGACACAGTTTGGGATAGTAGAAGAAGTAGGATAGGATAGGATAGGATAGGATAGGATAGGATAGGATAGGAACTTTATTTATATAGCATTCCTTCCCATAGGCTCGGAGTGCTTAACAGTATTAAAACACACCTAATATAAACTAGCACATAAAGATCATGAAGCAGACACTAAGCAAATTCCCACCCATCCAATCAACAATATACAATGTGATAATAAAACAAACTAAAAAAAGAATAAGTCATAATTCTAAAACACAACTGACAGTCAGTAATTCATGCAAGTAATACATCAACAGGGGTAATTATCAAACCAAATTAAACACTTGCTCAAACAGCAGCATTTTCAGGCCTGTTTTAAAGGCTTCTGCTGAGGGTACTTCCTGTAGATGTTGACGTAAAGAATTCCACAGGGCTGGTGCGGCAACCGAGAATGCCCGGTCCCCAGATTGCTGCAGCCTAGCCTTAGGCACCGCCAGGAGACAACCCTCAGTGGAACCCAAGATGTGCAGTGAGGAATCAGGAGGTTTTGCAGGTAAGCTGGTCCCCTCCAGTGCAGGGCTTTGTAGGTCAGCAACATTGCCTTGAAGGCAATCCTCCATCTCACTGGCAACTTGTGCAGTTTGCGGAGGACAGTTGTGACATGGTCAAATTTAGAAATGCCAGTCAACAACCTTGCTGCCATGTTCTGCTCCAGTTGCAGCTGGTGAAGGTTGCCTCCAGATAGCCCCACGTACAGGGCATTACAATAATCCAGCCTGGACATGATGAAGGCATGCACCAGGGTTGTCAGATCATTTGATAGTATCAGGGCTCAGATCCAAGCAATGTTCCTCAAGTGGTAAAAAACACTCTTAATGATGGCCGACACCTGAGCCTCAAGTGTCAGGCCATCATCCAGAACCATTCCCAGATCCTTCACCTGAGTGGAGGCAGCCAGGGGAACACCCCCAGGACAAGCCCAGGGGAATCCCCAAATCCTGTCCCATCACAACTATTACCTGGTTCCACCACTAGTACCTCCGTCTTGTCTGGGTTGAGTCATAGCCAGTTTTGTGTCATCCAGTTTTGGATCTCATCCATGCAGTTGTTAATCTTCGAGGCTGCCACCTGGTTTCCGGGCACACAGGACAGGTATAGCTGGGTATCACCAGTGTAACAATGAAAATCCAGCCCATACCACCTGATAATGTCTCGCAGTGGAAGCATATATACCATGAACAACAAGGGTGACAGGACCGACCCCTGAGGAACACCACAGAACAGTGGCATCAGGCTAGATGAGGCTAACCCCATTGACGCCCTTTGCACTCTGTCCGTGAGGAAGAACCTAAACCAATTGATGACTGTCTGGTTAGTCCAACCCAGTTCAGCAGGCAGTCCAACAGTACCTCATCATCCATTGTATCAAATGCTGCCGAGAGATCGAAGAATATTAAGATGGTATGCTCTCCTCTATCCCTTGCTATCAGGAGATCATTTAGCACCTTCACCAGGGCGTTCTCAGTACTATGCCTGGACCTGAACCCAGACTTGAAACACTCATAAATGGTGGAGGAGGCAAGATGCATCTTGATCTCATAGGCCACCACTTTCTCTACAACCTTCCCTAAGAATAGGAGGTTCGAGACTGGCCTGTAGTTGCTGAGGGACTCCGGGTCCATCAAGGTTTTTTTTCAATAGAGGCCTAACAAACACCTCTTTCAGATCCCTAGGAAAGACCCCTTTCTTGAGGCAACTCAGGACAATCTCAGCAACCAGAGGTCCTATCAGGTCCACACATCCGACCAAAAGTCAGGTTGGGCCTGGGTTCAGATCACAATCTGTTGGCCGCAGCCTTGAGATTATCTCTGCCATCTCCTCCATTCCAACCGGCTCAAACTCATCTCAGGCAAGAGGGGTGCCCCAACGTGGCTCAGGACAGACCCCGCAATCCATTTGAGTGGTACTGGAAGAGATCGCAGCCCTGACAGAGGATACTTTCTTGGCAAAGAACAGAGTAAGCTCATTGCACATTGTTCTTGAACCCACTCCTCCCACACAGAGACAGGCCAGATTTAATAGCCTATCTACCGTGCGAAAGAGCTGAGCTGGTCTTTTACCTGCCGCAGCAATCTCCTTGGACAAAAAATCTGACTTCTCTCAGCAGATTGCCCCCTGATAGACACCATAATGCATCTTCAGAGCCAATTTGTCCTCAATCAGTCCAGACCTCCAGTGCCGCTCCAACCTCCAACCCTTAGTCTTTAACTCCCTAGGCTCCCCATCAAACCAAGGGGCCTTTGGTGAGTAGACAAAGGTCAGACATGGATGGGTGCAATCGAGTAGAAGGCCACAACAACAGCCCCATTATAAGCTGCCACCACCTCTTCTGGCCCGATCGCACATGCAGTCTCCACACCTGATAGGTCCAGCATTGCCTGTAGTGCTACTGGGGATAAACCCCTTAAAGGGCAATATTGGACCATCTCCACAGAGGCCAGACTCCCAAGGGGGCCCCAAACGTGAACCCCACAGTGCTATGATCCAACCATATGACCGGATCAATCCTGAGGTCATCCACCCCAAAACTCAGAGTGAA
This sequence comes from Neoceratodus forsteri, assembly GCA_016271365.2. NCBI lineage: Eukaryota > Metazoa > Chordata > Ceratodontiformes > Ceratodontidae > Neoceratodus > Neoceratodus forsteri. Next base: position 388,943,371 of record CM057456.1, read on the forward strand.
CACCAGGTCAAGAGTGTGGCCTAGCACTGAGTTTGTTGAAAAGCTTACAACTATATTACATTCTTAGAAGTTCACTAAGAAAGAATCATCACTGTTGTTCTGTTAGCAGCCTGGTTGAGGGTCTAGGGTAACACGTGGTTTGGCCATAGTTCTAAGCGTGATGACAGCTGGCATTCCAAGTTGATTTCCATGGTCACTGGTCACCAGATGTGGATGGGGGCATGAACCTACAAGCATCTATCTTCAGTCAAGAACTGATTCAAGGACCTGCCCATCCCCAGTGAGTGGGGCCAATGTGCTGGGGTAGGAAGATGAAATGTAATAATATGACACATTGCTGCAGAAAGTCACAAAAATGTGCCATATGTCATATACACATGGATATATATATATATTTTTTTTTTCACTGAAAAAACTACATTAATGCAGACATATTAGGGTTAAAGAACGCAAATTAGACAAAGTAAAGATATGAAAAACATTGGGGTTTGGATTCTTGGGTTCTATGTGATAACGGCGAAAGCCTAAAGGTGATCGCCGTTATCGCGCAGTCAGAGTGCCAAAAGCATTTTCGCCACCCTGACACCCTTGGCACATAGGACAACGATTCTGGGGACATATATTTTAATGCTTTCTGTGGCGGGCTGCACTTCCCACCCACCCGCAGCCCCCTACTAAAGAATTCTCAACTCCTGGGGGGTGCATGTCGGGGGGGATGAAAGCATGGAAAAATAAAGGTTCAGTCTGGGTGATAAAATCGCACCATCACCTGGACCTAGACCTGGTACTTCACCCACCCTAACCACAAGCCAACCCCTGATACCACAACTCAGCTCTGCAATCCAACACAGCACCACCCCCTACAGCTGCTCCTCCCTCCCAGCCCACGCTGCCTATGCTCACTCCCCGTGTGTGTACATATAGCAACATCCTGTCGCCCAGTTTACCCACCCCTCATCTGGTCGCCCTACCCTCCCATCACTGTGAAGGATTTCGCCATGAAGGAGTCGCCTGTTATGGACGGTGCCCTTCCCATGCGCCCACCTCACGGGATAACGGATTCTTGGTGAGTGGGTGGTGTAGTGTTCCTTGCAGTTGTAAACCCTATTGCCCACCACCCCCACCCCCAGCCCCTAGCCTCCTTCTTGAGAACAAGGTACAGGTCCAAGTCAATAGTGTTTGTAGGAAGAGAAGTATGACTCACCACACCGGACTTGGTCAACGGGCTGAGTCATAACTTTTTTTTGGCCCTGCATGAAGCAAGAGACCAAGTATAAGTTTGTTTGTTCAGGGGAAGGGTTGGGTATTGGGGCTGACAACCCCAAGGAACACCACAATACTGATTTGCCAAGACTGCCGAGACAACAAAGCCCTAATGTTTTTCATTTCCTTCATTTTTCCTGTTTACATTCTTGAACATTCATGTCTGCATTATTGTAACTTTTTGCAATGAATTTTCGATCTTTTTGTGATAGTGGAATGGTACCTCATTTCTGTAGTGTGAACAGATGTAAATGCACAGTACCCTCTGGTCCCTGTGCCAAGGGAAGAGTCCATGTGGCACTATGCTCGTAGGGCCCTGCACTAAGAAAATGAAAAATAAAAAGGCAAAACGGCAACAGATGCAGATGCTTAGGGCCTTAGGGACATGCTGCAGAGGGAAGAGTCTGTCAATCTGTGTGTGGCCACAGATTCAGATGTGCAGGGCCCTAAGACAAGAATCCATGGGCCCTTGTGCTTTTATGCTTCCATGTGACTACATATGCAGATGTGCAGGGCTACCGCACCTGTGTGTAAATAGATAGATAGACAGATAGATAGCTAGACAGACAGACAGACAGACAGATAGATCTGCAATCTCTCCTTCATAGTGCTTTTAATGAGTCACACTGAGATGCATGCCTGACAATTCATTCTGTGTTCCCATTTCACACAATTTTCTTTATTTTTATTGTATTTAAATGTGACTTTTCCCTGCAGATGTAAGAATCTTTTTGTTTATTTTCCCTTCAATAATGGTCTGGAACTTACTGAATACTGAAAATATCATGGGTCCTATTTTAATCTGTCCCCTTCCGTGTTTTTAGCTAATTAGTGATTTGACATTTCCTCAAGGCTGCCAGAAACTGGAACATGGGTGAGCCCATTTTTTCCACTGACAACTTTAACAGTGTCTTGATTTCATGCCGTCATCACTGAAGAAAATAAAATCTGGTCCTTCCTTTGTCCATTGTAAAACACAAAATTAATAAAACCAAGCAGAGTTAAATCCATTTCAGCCAAGGAAGTCCATGAAGAAATGTAAACATTCTATTGGGTTGTATTTGACTTGGCATTGCAGCTGCTGTAAACTGTGGATAGGGGCTGTCTGAGTTGGAGTGTTTGTAGGTCTTGCACACCAGTCACACATGATCATAAATACTGTAAGCACGAATGTGTGGTTTAATGGTTAAAGTACAGGCCTGAGAGCTAGAAGACTCTGGGGCTGGATTTCAAAGGGCAATGCAGTGCTTGCATCAAGTCCTGCATCAAACCCTTTTGTTGGTATAGTTTCACCAACACCTTGGCCACAGACTGTGCCCATTTTACAAGGTTGGGTGCAATTATGGTACTTTATCCGATTTATGGCAGCTTGCCCTAAAAGTTTAGCACATGCCCCCAAAAAAAGGTACCCAGGATTGCCGCAAGCTAGACGAGAAAAAGTTGGTCTAACCCGCGACAACTGCCACTCAGGACTGAAATTCCCAATCGCTAGCCGGGAGAATGCTGCAAGCCCCATGCACCATATGTTCAGTGTACCCAGGACTTGCAGCATTCTCAGCCCTTTGAAAATCCAGCCCCCTGGTTTAAATTCTAGCAGAGCCACTGACTCACTGTGTGACCTTAAGCAAGGAAGTTGACATTCCAGTTTCAGTTTAACTCCCAAATAAAGCGTCTGGGTCTGCACAGATGACCAGCACTCTGCACCACGGACTTTACCCAGGGATCAAGAGGGGCTGAAAGACAATCTTTGCCTTCAGCTGCTCCCTGGAGGAAGTGCTGCACCACAGGAAGCATAGGTAGCCACACCTCTGCTTTCCGCCTATTGGCCATGTATTACTGCAATCCCATTGGTCCATTACTGTATGCATCCTGGAGGCCGTACTGCCCCACAGGCAGCATAGTGCTGATCCTGTACTGTGAAATATAAAACCTTGGGCTGAACTATTTCTGAATGATCGCTTAAAAAAACAAACTTTCATTATGCCTTTTCAGTTAGCTTTTTTTTGTGGCAGAGATTAGGTTGACTTTTGTACAATCAGCTTTGTATTGTTGTGGTCACAACTGGAAAAAAGGGTGTACAGTAAATAGCATACAATGAAAAAGTTGTTTACCTTTGTTACAATCACGACTCACAACTTTTGATTAACTGGTCAAACAACTGACCAATAAGTCAATGTGAAAATGTTCTTTTCCAAATATGGATCATAATATCTACTTCATTATGAACTTTTGTAAACATCATTTATGAAAAAAGATATTCCTTTTTTTGTTTTCATTTGTATCTCCAGAGGTTAAATTGCACTTGGGTTTCCAGCCATAACACCCCATTCCCCACCCTGCACAGACATACAGCGGGGGGGGGGGTCTGCCTTGGGTCTGTCAACCCTAACGTTCACCCCATTCCGTTAGAAAATAAGGTGACTTGGGTACAGCATAGGAGAACAGGGTGAGCATTAGGGTTAGAGATGCAGTGAAATTTAATTTTGCCAGCAAAATTGCAAATTTTGTCTTGCAAAATATTTTATGAAATTTGAGCATTCTGTGGAACATTTTGTGGGGGTGAAATGCAGAATTTTGCCCATGAAATGCAGAATTTCACCTGCAAATGGCAGAATTTTGCTCATGAGTGGTGAAATTCTGCCATTTGCGGATGAAATTCCACATTGTGCTGGTGGAAATTGGCATTTCACATCAGCGAAATATTATGCAAAATGCTTGAATTTCATGAAATATTTAGTATAACAAAATTTGTGGATTTCATCCATCTCTAATTAGGGCTGATAGACCCAAGATAGGTCCCTCCCCACCTGTGGGTCTCTGCAAGGTGGGGAATGTGGTGTTATGGTTGGAAACCCTAATGCCACATTTCCCTGCTTTTGTTGGTTTAACCCTAACTAATGCATTAATGAAGTTTTTTTTTGCAATTTATTTCCTTACTTTTTAAGATAGTATAATAGTATCCTTATTTTACTGTGGCATCCCTCCATAGCAATGTATTTGTATTAACTTGTGAAATCACAGGGGCCTCTGGCCTCTGTACTTCCAGTTATAAGACAACAGTCACCAAATTGTCATCATAGCCATGTTATTACCCCACCTCATATACCCGGTGCAAAACATTTTTCAATCTCTGCCAAAATGTAACTCTGTGAAAGTGCAATGCCAATCAGCAGCTCAGGTACAGAAACACATTTTAGATAGGTTTTGAAAAATGAGTGCTGTGACATATATGATGTGGGGTAATAAGAAGGCTATGTTGAAAATCTGGGGTCAACAACATTCTATTCCATTTCACAGGTGTGAAAACATGTTTCAGATTGGATGTGAAAGATGACAGCTGTACAGTTCCTGAGGTGTTGTGGATCAATGGTTAAGTTGAAAATTTGGAGGCAAAATATTGAATATTGCCAAAGTTATGTAGCTATGTAGAAAAATTTCAATGAATGCATGTAACTCGGCCATTTTTAGGAAATTGCTCACCAAATTTTCAACATGGGCTTTTTGGGACCCCAACTCATGTCATTTCGTTAATCGGTCCCAAAAGGTGATTTTGCACAGTGACTGCAAAATAACCTTCCGGGTCTGATTAACAAAATGACGGTGACAGTATTCATTTAGTGAGATCCCAAAAGGTAATTTTGCACAGTAACTGCAAAATAACCTTCCGGGTCTGATTAACAAATGACAGTGACAGTGTTCATTCAGTGAGGTCCCAAAGAGCCCATGTTGAAAATTTGGTGAAAAAATACCTAAAATTGCCAAAGATATTAACATAAGTTCAAAACACCATTGAAATACAATATGTGACACTTACTTTTATTCCTCAGTTCATGGTTCGGCTTTGAAGTGTGCAGATGTGTCCCAGTACACAGAAAATGATAGCCCATGACCTCCGGTGGTATGTATGGGATGGGGGATATAGGGTGATGGGTGCTCAGTGGGAGGGGGAAGCAACAAGGGACCATTTTCTTTTTTTCAGGTGTAAGAAAAAAAAACTTTGAGGGACTGTTTTCTTCATTTTAGGTTTGTCCTGCAATGGGTGGTGGGTGGGGAGTGGCACAAGACACCTCAGAATATTTGTTTACAGGGGGACAGTGATTAGAAGGATGGGGGGTACCACTAGACGCCACGGAATAGGTTTTTAAAGGGGAACAGTGATCAGAAGGGTGAGGTGCCACTAGTCACCAGGAATAATTTCTTAAAGGTGAACAGGGATTGAAAGGATGGAAGGTGCCGCTAGACAACAGGGAATAATTTTTATAAAGGGGCACAGTGATCGGATGGGTGGGGAAGTGCCACTAGACACCAGGGAATAATTGTTATGCCAGAAGGTTTTTTGATATAAAAAGTAATGAATTGAGTAAAGTAATTTGTCAGTCCCTGCACCAATCCATGATCTAGCCCTCAGACCTAATCCCATCTCACCTGGCCAGCAGCCATTCAGTCCCTCCCAGTGTCTTGACCCCACTTCCATCCCAGCACAAAAATATATGATCCATTAGGTTGGATCAACACACACAGACAAGGCTGCACACAGCAAACAAGGACTGGGATTCAGAACTCTGAGTGTAGCAAGGCTACCCTCATTGTAGGTAGACAGGCACTCATCTCAGACAGCAGTTTGCTGCAAAGTAAAACAACCCTGTTTCCTTTACACAGACTGGCCACTCATCAAGTCTATGCCACATCTGTGTGTGTGTGTGTGTGTGTGTGTGTGTGTGTGTGTGTATGTGTGGCAGGGGTGGAGTGGTTGGGTAAGGGTTCTGACAGTCATTAATCAGTCAGGCTGGCAGCTGCAGAGCCACAGACTGACTGCAGCACAGCAAATTCTAGCCTTTCCAATCTGTGAAAAACTGAAATTCAGATCATTTGGAGGTAATATTAAGTTTGCCCCAAATTAATTTTCAATATGCCTTCATACCTGCATTATGCCTAATAAATTATAAACCATTTATAATCAGATGACAGTAAAATTATTACAGGAATATAAAAGGATACAGAACAAAGACTTGTTTACATATCAAACTCATTTGATGACATAATTCATTTCCATACACATGCCAACATAAAACATCAACACCACATTTTCAGAATACATCTAGGACTGTTGTAGGGGTGTGTGTTGGTGGGAGGGGAGAAAACAAAGGATTCTTATATTTGATAAAGGACTCAGTGTAGTCAGCAGCCATTTCCCTGACTGATTGGCAGCATTCCATTTACTTTGGCCTGCATGATATATGCAAAAATCTCAATATCTGAACATTACCGTAGTCTTAGCATATTGTTCACAACTCAACTATCTTGAGTTAGTGCTTTGTTTTTTAGCAAGTGTCAAAATATGGGGACAGTAATCGGGTATTTACCATTTGAACAGTAACATTCAAATAGTGAATAACAAATCAAATGGCAATTAGTTAGCAAGTGACGGGGGCATGCTTTTCAGTTAAAAAACTCATATTTGCCATGGAGCTATAATAATATTAAAACAAACATGTAACTAAGCATATCACTGATATCTAAAATATAGGTGTTTTACTGTCCTTAGAGAGCAGTAGTTGTGTGCAACACTATTTTTGAAATTGTTAGAAAAACAAGATGGCTGAAATCAAAAACAGTATCTTTTCTGAGAATCCAACAGTAAATTAAATGTTCTCAGCCCTCCCCTATAAGATGGCTGGCTACCCCTCCCTGGGCTGAGATACAGATATGGCACACTGATGAATCCAAATGAGGAGGAAACACTTGTCTGTGTCTGCTGTTCTCAGCCTTTGCTGATTGCATTGTGAGGCCGTCTGGCACCAAGCAATTCTGCTTAAAGTTGAGCCAGTCCAAATTAATCCATGGGCATTTGCATATGCTTCCCATGATGCTTTGCATTATTGGGGTATGTGCAGTTTGTGTTTTCTTTAAAATTTGGCTGTATGGCCAATATCCTGTGGGCTAACTCATGTGGCAGTGCATTTGATCTGGGGTTCTTTTATATATATATATATATATATATATATATATATATATATATATATATATATATATATATATATATATTTATAAAATGGTGTGTTAAAATGACAAAAATCCCACTAACATGATTGGACACATTAAATCACATGACCGTGCATTATTTCCCAACGACCGCACACCTAGCATCGCGACCGCACGCCTGAACTACTTCCCACTGAGACCAAAACCTCATCACAAAGCCACAGCAGTATCACTCCACAAGTGTAAACAATAGCATCACTCACAGAGAGACTACTGAAAGAAAAGCAGCACATCACTGCCTCACTCTAACAGAAATACAAATATCTGACAGAAAAATTTTAAAAAATGGCAGAATTACCACATACCTCAAAGGAGCTGACATCAATACTCACCAAAGATGACTGGTACAACGATGATCTCTTCAAAGAACTTGAACAGCACTTACCTGAGCAGGCACTTAGAATCCAGCACAGCAAACAGTGAGTAGACATGCCAGCCTTCACCCTGAAGAAATAGATAACATAGAAGAAAACAAAGCTGAAAAAAATATTAAAAAGCAAACTGTCTGGGCAACAAAAGTATTTACAGACTGGGTAACAGAAAAGCAAATAGACCTGGATTTATAAACAGTAACAGCAGATAAATTAAACACAACCTTGAGAGAATTTTATGCTACAGTTAGAAACTCCTCAGGCAAACAGTATGGCATTTCAAGTTTTATTGGTTTAAGAGCAGGACTCAACAGGCATTTAAATTCACTGGCTCTATCACGACAAATGAATCTTGTCACAGACACAGATTTTCAATCTGCAAACAATGTTTTTGTCTCCGTCATAAAACAATACAGAAAAGAAGGCAGAGACTGCACTCAACACCACGAATGCCTCACAGAATCAGACTTCAAAAAGTTAAAGCACTCTCCAGCACTATCACCGAACACAGCTGCAGGACTAGTCAGAAAAGTCTGGTTCGACCTACAAATATTCATGGCTCGTAGAGAAGAGAAAGACAAAGAGAACTAAAAAGACTCTTTCCATATAAAAACTGATGAAAATGGATTACAGTACATAACCCTAAAATACAACCCAGACAGCAAAATCATAAAGAGCCATGAGAGCTAAACCAAACCACTTTAAGAGGCTTTGTTTTGCACAGCCGAATGATCCTCTCTGCCCTGTACTTTCTTTCAAAAAGTACCTCACTAAATGCCCACCTGAAACCACAGCTTTTTTCCTACACCCCAAAAGAGCCTCACAGGACATATTAGACAAACAGACAATCTGGTACACTAAAGAGCCCATGGGAATTAATTACCTATCTTCCCTCATGCCTCGCCTGTCTATTGAAGCAGGACTCTCTCAAAGATATACAAATCACTGCTTAAGATCAACTGTTGTTCAGATGCTCTCCTCAGCAGGTCTGGAATCACGTCAGATCATGGCTATAACAGGCCACAAATCAGAAATAAGTTTAAAATCTTACTGGGCACCCACATTACAAGACAGAAAAAAACTGGTCAAACATATTGGCTGGCACAAGCTCATCAGACTGCCAACCATTGCCAAAAAACACAACTTTGCCCCAAACTGCCGAGATTCATACCGTTACAGCAGCTGAACCACCGCAGAGAGCCCTGCACACTACCGCGAAGCATCATGAACAGCAACCCGCCTTCCCCGAGATACGTGAAGAAACAACAGTAATTTCACCAACCACATCAACCAGCTGCCTCACAAGAAGAAAGGACAAAGAAGCTCACCCCATCCACATCGAAACAGACCAAGAAAATGAAGAAAATTTTCTGACAGACTACGAAGAGTATTTCCCGGCTCAAAACTCACCCGGAAGCTCCGTAACGCATAAAAGTGCAGCCCGAAACCGCAGCCGTCGTCCAACGATCCCCCACAGACCCACAATCCCAAAAAATGCCAGAAATCACAAATAAAACCCAAAACGAAGAGAATCAAGCAGTCCCTCAACGCTTACCGGCAGGACCGCATCCACTTGCACCATACATGCAAAACGTCACAGTGCATGGGAATCTACAATTCAACATATATTACAAATAAAAACAAAAACCAAGAAACAGTTCAACCTACTAGTATTAAAATGCGACATAAAAGCTCAGCATTTCAGCATTTCTTAGACTTCTCTAACCAGTTCTTACCCTTGTAAAACATAAGCACTTCCTGTTCAACAGACGCTTTCCTCCCAAAATGAACCAGTCTTAAAGTCACAGTACTTATTATTCTTCAACTGTTTCTAAATGTTCAACTGTTGTCTTCACCTACAGTTTCATCCAGTTACATGTTGTTCAACTGTTGTATTCACCTACAGTTTCATCCAGTTACATGTTTATGCATTAAAAATACTTCAAATTAAACTGCCTATTATGAACTATTTTTCTCCATCCAGTTACATGTTTATGCATTAAAATACTTCAAATTAAACTGCCTATTATGAACTATTTTTTCCTCCACAGGGGCCATTTTATAAGATAGATATACCACTCTTGGGTATGCGGTTCGCTCTGATATACGCTCCTTGGGTGGTTGAACGCACTACCAAAGCGTGCGTATATCAGAGTGCGACCGCACACCCAAGAGTGGTATATCTATTACATATACATATATATATATGTAGCTGTGCGGACAGTATTCAAGAGATAAAGTGTGACATTCATACACTCAAAAAACAGAAAAAGTTTTATAATTAGGCATGACTCAACCTTAATTTAAATGTGTATATGTGGTAGTTGCATAATACAAAATATAAAAATTGTTCTGTATTTCTAAGTTTGGAAAAAATGCACAGTTAGTTATGACATGGAAACTACTTTCATGGGTAACTCGGTGTACATTATGCATTATTTCCCATTTCTAGTAATAAATAACATTTTCAAATGCAGTGTCTCTGTCTTTTATTTAAGGGTATTTATTTGCAACATCTAATGATTTGATGTTCTTCCATACCTATGAGTTGCTATCTATTCTCTGATGTAGACAGCACTAAAAATACAAACAGGAGGTTACCAGAGTTTCATTACTTCCTGCTTATACTGTTTATGCCCAGTCTACATGCCTTTCACACTTCAGCTGGACATTAAGTAGAAAGATAAACATGAACAAATCACTTGGTTGCACTTGATTTATTATGTGATCATCTCTGTCGAATAAAACTACTGTGGGTAATGTGGACGCCACGGTAGCAATGCAACATGTGAAATACATGGTACAACTTCTATTAATTGCTTATTATCAATGAAACAGCCAATACGCATTGATAAGTACCATGCCACATCAGGGGCCATTTTGACATTACTGTAGCTCCACAGAGCCAGACTGAAAGAGCCCCAACCACAGGTAACAACCAGAAAGCACCCAGACAAGCTGTTTGGTACTGATAACTATAGATGAGGGTGCCACATGATGCACCCTGGCAACCCTGTGCCAGCCTTTGAGGGGAAAATGATGCCAAAATATCACACAGGCCCACCCTAAGCTCACCACCACATGCATCACAGGGATGCCGCTGCAGCAGGTTTCTTGTTCTGCACGTGTTATGCCACATCCAAACTACTCTGCAAGTCGAAATAATACAGCAAAGTTCCCCATGAACAAGCAAAGGCAAGGCAAGAGACAGCTGGATGTTACACGGCAAGCTTGAGCCGCAACAGGGGTAATTTTGACTTCACTGTACCTCCACAGAATCAAACTGAGGGCAGGCCCAACCATAGTTACCAACCAGAAAGCACCCAGGCAAGCTGTTTGGCATTGATAACTATAGCTGCAAGCACTGCATGGTGTCCCCTGGCAACCCAGTGCCAGCCATTATGGGGACAATGATGCCAAAATATCACACAGGCCTACCTTGTTCTCACCACCATGTGCATCACAGGGACACCACTACTGCAGTGTTCTTGTACTGCACATGGAATGCCACATCCAAACTGCTTGAGTCAGGCCCAGGTGATGTATTTTTTTTATTTTCAAACAGTTCCAAGATATTATGCCAACACTTGACATTTAATTTATAGGCAGTTTCATTATAAATAAATCTGCTAAATGTTTTTGCCAGATGAATCCAAACCACTGATGTTGCCCAGCAGGCACTAGTACACCCAGGCAATGACCAGATTCCAGTACTACATATGGTATCCCTCCCATACCCATGAATGTACTGAGCAATGCCATGAGCAGCCTTTCTGAGGTAAGCCCAAGTGCTGTATTTTATTTTTTATTTTTAAATAGTTCCAACATATTGTACCATCACTTGACGTCTAATTTAGAAACAGTCTTATTATAAAAAAATCAAGAAAATGTTTTTGCCAGATGAATCCAAAACAATGATGTTGCCCTACAGGCACTAGTACACCAGGCAATGACCCAGTTATTACACATGGTACCCCCTCAAGCCATGAGCAGCCATTTTGAGGTAGGCCCAAGTGCTGTATTTTTTAATTTTAAACAATTCCAACATATTATGCCACCACTTGATATCTAGTTTAGAAGCAGTCTCATTCCTACACATGGTAACCCTCCCATAATCTTGAATAAACTGACCAATGTCATAAGAAGCATTTTTGAGGTAGGTCCCATTGCTGTAGTTTTTTTTATTTCAAACAGTTCCAATATATTATGCCACCACCCACACCTGATCCTCTAGTTCAGTATGCCAATACAATGATGCTCCTTTATAATCTTACATCAAGAAAGGCAACTTTATCATTTTAAAATAACACACACACACACACACACACACACACACACACACACACACACACACACACACACACACACACACACACACACACACACACACACACACACAAACCTACCTTAACCGGAGCCAGCATCACCCTTTCTTTCCAAAAAAAACAAGCATCTCTCACAAATTGCATTTTTTTTTCATTTAAAACATTTTAAGAGTGCAGCTTTTATATTCATTCCACATACAGACTTCTAAAATAGAGCCATCATTACATCAACATGTGCAGCATTCATTTGACAAATACACATTCTCAGAATTTACCAGTAGGAACCCCACAGGTGGTGGTGTTTTTTTCCCCCATTTAAACATGACTAAAGTCATCACCAAGGGAAAGTTCACCAATATTAGCAATATTCTGAAAAAATCAAATTATACAATGAAATCCCGCTGATGGATTGTAAACAAAAAACTATAAATCTCAAACAAAACTCTATTTGATTAGACTGGTCACATATATGCTTAGCCCCATTTTGTTTTTTTATCACATCCATATTTGTCGCCTTTCTGTGGCAAGACCGGCCTGGGGCATCTAGCCGCCGACTCTGCCCACCTGGAGAGCTGGGTAGCTCATACCGCACCCAGGAGGGTCCAGGACAGCCGTCATGCTGTCCTACCGGAGGACCCCCTCTACCACTCCTAGCCAGAACAGCCCCAGATCCTCCCCGATGGGACTCCTCGCAAGTCCTCCAGGCAGAGCAGGGCATGGCCATCAAGCTGCATGGTTGTGCCCAGCCATTTTCCTCCAATTTTTTGTCACTTGGGGATGTGGACGTGCAATGACATCAGGCACAGTGTGCCAACATCCACTGCACTCCCTCCCAGCTGCCGTCATGCCTAACAGTACCTTCAGGCATCCCCAGAGGTCGCTGCTGTGCGACGGTGTTCCCCAACCCACCCCAGGACTAGGAGAGCAGTCAGAGGATGCTCAATCCTAGTCCTCCCCTGCCTGCCCACGACAACCCAGGCTCATTCCCGAACCCGGGTCACTGGCATGGTGCGAGGTGTGGCATCCAGCGCCTCAAACCTCAGTGCCACCGGGCTGGGCGCTTATCCCCATTTTGAAGAGGGGCCCTTCACAAACAGCTGGGCCACCATGGCAGAACACACAAAATTAACTTATCTGCCCCCAAAGATGATAGAACACAACTGCTGCACTATAGTCAGATAGTATTTAAAATGACCTATTTAAACAGTGCCAGCACCAGAGGAAAGTTCGGCCAATATACTTCCCAAACAAAACTTTAAAATATACTATTTAATATGCCCCATTTAAACACTAACTGCACCAGAAGAAAGTTCTGCTGATATACTTCTCATACACAATTTTAAACTATACTAAATTATATGCCCCATTTACACAGTGCCAGAACCAGAGGAAAGTTCTGCTGATATACTTCCCAAACAAAACTTTAAAATATACTCATTATGCTGCACAGCCCACTAATCCAATCATCATCTGTTTTGAAGAGGGGCCCTTCACAAACAGCAGGACCATGAAGTCTTAAGGTGAATACTTTGCTTTATCTGTCCCCAAAATGACACAGAATAACTGCTGCACTTTAGCCAGTCACTATTTAATATGCCTCCCAGAATTTTAACTTACTGCTTTGTTGAAGAATGCTGAAGATCATGTTTTCTAGTGATTGGAGACCTCTGAGATCCATCCAAGCTCCTGTGCAGCACACCAGATTTAAAATGGACGATGCTTCGTTCTATCTGTTTTTAAGAATGGTAAATGGGAGAAGCAGCAGGAAGAGAACAGTTTTGCTTAGAGCCAGAGTACCAAAACTGAATGCCTGATGTCACCTTCGGGTCCCAGCTATTTGTACCAATACCAGTATCATCATTATCCTCGTGGGTAACATGGACACGACCGCAAGAGCCACAGCTTTTGATACTGCTGCTCCTAACAGGCTCTATGTACCACTGCATTAAGATTGCAGACTTGTGTGGGAGAAGCACATTAACTAATGTGAACTGACACTAAAAAAAAAACCTCAAAGCATAAAGGCAGAATATACAAAAGAAATTATGCAGCTATATAAGACACCACAGTAACGCACAACATTAATAAATTACATGTGGTGTCATGTAAATGTAATTACATCTGCATAAAATCAATAATCACTGGTGGACAGTTACATATCCACTCTGTCCACTAAAAAAGAAAACTTTAGTACAGTATTGTGCTTTAAATACGGTAAATTTAATGGTCACCAAGATGTGTAGTATAGCCATGTCACAAAATGGATGCCTTTTTTAAGGCTATTTTCATTATTAAAATATTGCCGTAATAAAATAAAAATACATGCACCCTTTTTTTATGCGCACTATCTCTTGACCATATTGGCAACATTACAGAGCCCAAATTCTGTATTTTTAATAAATTATGAGTAAAATACTGACCTTATTTTAAGTGCACACCCAAGTCTCTCGAATACTGTCCACACACACACACACACAATATATATATATATATATATATATATATATATATATATATATATATATATATATATATATATATATATTTATATACACAAAATCACACATAATCCCAAAATGCAAGGCATCATGGGCTGTAGATGCAAATCACCACAAAATGTTATGCTGGGTCAACTTTAAGCAGAAATGCATGGTGCCAAAAGGTCTCTCACATAGTCTGTAAAGTGTGCCAACAGAAGACACAGATATGTGTTTCGTCCTACCAGGATTCATCAGTTTGCCTTGTCTGTATGACACCCCAGTGGAATGAACCAGCTACCCTAAGTAGGTCTATCAGGTTTGGGTTGTGGTCAGCCCAATAAAAAAACAAAACAAGTTAAAATGCAATGAATCTTAGAGTGTAAGCACTGAGGCAAGGGTTACCTCAAAGGGCATTGGAAGGGAAGCCAAGTTTCAAAGAAATATAAAATCACACAAACCCCCAAAATGAAAGGCATCATGGGCTGTATATGCAAATCACCACAAAATGTTATGCTGGTTCAACTTCAAGAAGGAATGCGTGGTGCTGAAAGGCCTCTCACACAGTCTGCAAAGGGTGCCAACAGAAGACACAGACATGTGTTTCCTACATATTATATATATATATATATATATATACTGTATATATACATATATATATATATTAGAGGCAAAAAACTCCATTTAATGCATCAGTTAGGGTTGTTCCACAATGACAAAAGTAAGGAAATTTGGTGTTAGGGTTGAAACCCCCCTGGACACCTCCAGCTCGCCCCCCCAACAGGCATCAGGGTGCATGTTGGGGTCATCAGCCCTAACTCTCACCCTATCACATGTGTAAAGAAGCAGAGGTATAGGAGAATGGGGCGAGAGTTAGGACCGACGACCCCAACGCGCACCCCAATGCCGGTTGGGGGGGTGGGCTGGAGGTGTCCAGGGGGGATTTCAACCCTAACACCAAATTTTTTTACTTTTGTCACTGTGGAACAACCCTAACTGATGCATTAAATTGAGTTTTTTGCCTCTAATTTCCCTTCTTTTTGAGAATGATGATGAGAAATACTGAATGTAATGCAGCGCCACGTGATGTCTTGTGACATAGTAACAGGAACAACAACTCAAACACAAGGTGGAAACGCAAATGGTAACAGTGACGAAAATGCAAGGGCAAATGACAACGCAAAGGGTAACACACACGGTGGTGCACATAGGAACGGTAACACTAGCAGGTACATAAATGCAAGGAGAAACAGTAACTGTAACAGTAACAAAAGTGCATACCCTCTTTTTGCTGGAGAACTGCATAGAGAAACACAGTGTGTACAAAGAATGTATGCATTGTAATGGCAATGGAAGCTTAAAACGAACATTGGAAGTACTTCTTTGCAAATACCTCAGCAACCGTACAACATAGAAAAAAAATTTAAATTTCACAGAAATCATTATTTTCCTGGCTACTGTTTTGCTTAGCATAGCCCATAGGGCTATGCATCTCATGACAAAAAATCTGTATCTCGCACTGTTTTCGAGATACGAGCCCTGAAAGGCATGGCATACGCCACCATGTTAGTCTATGGGAAAAAGCATCAACTTTGGAGTACCGTAACTTTGGAACTGTACAATATTTTTTCACCAAAAGGCACATCTGTGACATGTTGGCTGTCTGCCCTTCAAATTTCAGGCCAAAAGACCTAACCGTTCTTTTGCAGAAAGGTGGTAAAGAACTCCTGTCATTTTGGCCATAGTGTTGCAAAGTACTTTCGTGATTTGTGAAAGCTTTCACACAGATTTGCGAAAGTGTCATGAGCACAAAAGTACTTTGCAAAAGTACTTTTTCCAGAACTTTTAAAAACATATTTCCGAGGTGTTTAACCCCAAAATAAAGGTGTGGCTAGCATCCTCAGGCTCCGACTAGGTGAACACAAAAAGAATTGTGTCCCTAGATGGTCCCAAATTTAAATGCCAAGCATTTTTCTGATCAGCAACTGAAAACAAAATGGTGGATTTGCGAAAGTACTAGGGCCATTTGCGAAAGTAAAAAGTGCATTTGCAAAAGTGTAGAACTTTTTCTTAACTTTTCTCATTGACGCATAATGGGAACTTGTTTTTTGAATAACTTTTGAACCGTTTAATATTTTTTCATGAAATCTTCAAAAGGCACATTGGACACCCTGGCCGCACGTTCCCTGAAGTTTTCGGACCAGTTGTGCAAACCATGTGACATGTAGGCAAGAGCAAAGAAATTGCAAAAAGCGTAATTGTGCAATTCATTATTGCTTATTAACTCTGGAGCTGAATATCTGACTGATACGAAACTCAGCAGATCCCAAGATCTATCAAGCCCAATTGTGCATATCAAATTTCAGGCAAATCTGTTGAACACTGGCAAAGTTATTAAGGTGCAAAATTTGACCATTTAACCTTAAAAGTGCTACTCAACTCTAACTATGGTAGCACTACCATGCTACCATAATATATACATATATATGTATATATATATTAGAGGCACAAAAACTCCATTTAATGCATTAGTTAGGGTTGTTCCACAGTGACAAAAGTGAGGAAATTCGCTGTTAGGGTTGAAAACCCTAACTCCGAATTCACCCTCCCCCAGCACCACACACACACAGACACACACACACACCCATATGCAAGTATGGGGGAGGACCAAGTCAACACAACCAATGACAGACATCCAACAGCAGGTGACAGAAATAACAAACAATTGTCTAAATGTACTACGAGACATCCCCACCCACCTGACCAGGTACTGCATGCTCAGTGGAGATCAACAGCAAAACTGAGGCCATGTACACCAAACGTACACATCCCTGATTGCAGCTGCACACAACGTACCACACTTAGTAGTTGCATGGCCTTACCTACCGATGCCCCCACACCACACCACAACTGGTACTGTGCCATTAGTCAATATAAATGCTGAAGGTGCATGATGACAGTTGTAGAAAGGTTTTAACACTAGTGAGTATACATTAATTAAGAGAAGTACATAAATTAACTACAAGACACTAGCATGCTCAAGATAAAAGTAGTGTTACATTTAGTAAGTGATTTACATAGTAGTACATTTACTGCAACTGTTTACTCAAGATAGAGAGGCTGATGTAAATGTATGGAAAAGCATTGCCTGTTCAACGCTGTGAAATTTGTACTGCCAGTATCAGACGCATTCTTACTGATGAAGGTGTACTGCTGATGTACATACATAGACCTTCAGTGTGTTTCAATACTAAAGGTGCAGTAAGTATTCTTTGAAAGAAACAGTGTAATTGCATGGATCAGGCCAAGCAACTTCTAAATATCATAGCACTACTGAGCCAACAATGACGTACCTGTATCGGAGATGTCTATAGGATAGATTTTCCTGTAGGCGCTTACTGAGTATGTTGTACCTGAGAAAGACAAAATCTCATTGCATCTGTGATGACTAACTTATTCAAATAGTGATACATTTACTATTGTTGCAATGAGTGCTCTATGCCACTTAAGGACACAGTGTAATTTTTTTAACAGTTGTTTCATACTCAGGCTGTATGCCTAGTGTTTGGGTTTGCCACACTTCTGTCACTGATGCTATCAAAGTGATTGGGAAAGGAGGGGGAGTAGCACTATATGTGAAGGAAGGACTGAAGTGTGTAAGGGAGGAAGGGGAGGAGGGTAGTACGGAGTCACTTTAGGTGCAAATCCAGGATTCCAAGAATAGGATTCTTAGAATGGGAGTGGTGTACAGGCTGCCCTCTCAGACGGAGGAGTTAGACAGGGAACTAGCGGGACAGATCAGGAGGACCTGCAAGAAGGGTAGTGTGGTGATTGTGGGGGGCTTCAACATGCCAGGAGTAGACTGGAGCACCCCAACAACCAGGAACAGAAGGGAGCAGGTACTGCTGGATGCCTTCAGGACAGCTTCCTGCTGCAAATGGTCAGTGAACCAACCAGGTTAGGGAATACCCTTGACCTTGTGCTGGCAAATGGGGACTTTGTGAGAGAACTTACAGTGGAGGAACCGCTGTCAGGGAGTGACCAGCACTCAGTATGGCTCATATTGGATATGGGCAAGGAAGGAGTGGAATCTGGCACAAGAGTACTGGACTTCAGGAGGGCCGACTTTGGGAGGATGGGGGAAGTGGTAAAAGGGTACCTGGCCAGAATTCAATCTAGTATGGATACTAACCAGAGGGGGGAGCTCATAAAGCTGGGGAGAGTGGAAGCAACCAAAATCTGCTGCAAAGCCCAGAGCAAGAAGGCTAGGGCTAACCAATGTCCTGTGCTCTCCCGGGTCGTGCCTGAAAATAGGCAGGTCTGTTGCCTAGTGCACATACCCGGTTACCAAAAGCTAATAAATAAGAAACCAAGCTGGTTGAGCAAGGAGGTCATGGAAAAAGTAAGGAGGAAAAGAGCTGCCTTTAGGAAGTACAAGAAAACAGGGAGGGGGGAAGACAGAGAGGAGTACTTGACAGAATCGAAGGAGGTGACAAGGGCAGTAAGGGGAGCCAAAGCATCTATGGAATTCAGGTTGGCAAAAGGCATTAAGAAGGAGGAGGAGGAGAAGGACTTCTTTAAGTACATCAGGGAGAAAAGGAGCTGTAAGGACCACATAGTAAGGATTAGGAAGGAGGGGGATTGGGTGGAAGCAGGGTACGATAAGGCGGAAGCACTAAATGAGTACTTCTGCTCAGTATTTACTAAAGAGAAGAGGGAGGTGACACCCAAGGTGGGAGAAATGGCAGAAACAGGGGGGGAAGTGGTGACAGATGGGGAAATCATGGAGGGCAGAGTTCGAGAGGGTTTGAAGGCACTGAGGGTTGGACAGGGCACCAGGCCCAGATGGCATCCACCCCAGGGTACTGAAGGAGCTGGCAGAGGTCCTTGCAGGACCTTTGGCTGAGCTATTTAATGCCTCACTACATTTGGGGTGTGTACCTCAGGACTGGAGGATGGCTTATGTGGTGCCCCTCCACAAGAGTGGCCCCAAGGATGAACTGGGAAACTACTGACCAGTGAGCCTCACATCCATCGTGGGTAAGCTAATGGAGACTATCCTGAAGGAGAGGCTGGTGGCCCTCCTAGAGGCCAAAGGACTACAGAACAGCAGAGAGCATGGCTTCATATGTGGCAGATCCTGCCAAACCAACCTGGTTGAGTTCTATGACTGGGTAACTAGGCAACTGGACAGGGGCCAAGCAGTGGATGTCCTGTATCTGGACTTCAGTAGGCATTCGACTCGGTGCAAACTGGTGAGATGGGTAGGAAACTGGCTGCAGGGAAGGCAACAGAGGGTGGTGGGGTGGGGAGCTCTCACACCCAAGGGCAGTGATGAGCGGTGTCCCACAGGGCTCTGTGTTGGGACCAGTGTTGTTTGGGATATTCATTGCAGACATATCATGGGACATCAGAAACAAGATCAGTCTGTTTTGCTGATGATACCAGGTTGGCAGCGGTGGTGGATGACCTAGGGGGATGGCAGGAGTTGCAGGATGATCTGGCAAAGCTTGAAATCTGTTCAGACACCTGGCAACTGGGGTTTAATGCCAAAAGTGCAAGGTGCTGCATTTTGGGATGAAAACCCAAGGAGTAGTACCAGCAAGGGGGAGTGCAGCTAGCCCAGACAGAGGAGGAGAAAGATCTGGGTGTGCTCATTACAGGTCAATGAACAACTCGGCACAATGTAGGAAGGCAGCTGCAAGGCCAACAAAATGCTGGGTTGTATTGCAAGGTATATCCTCGAGGAGGGAGGAGGTGATTCTGCCGCTGTATAGGCATTAGTTAGACCACACCTGGAGTACGTGCAGTACTGGCGTCTGTCTGAAGAGGGACATTAAGTTACTGGAGGGTACAGCGCAGAGGACAAAGATGATCAAGGGGCTGGGGACTTATCATACGAGAGAGGAGGTTGAAGGAGCTGAACATGTAGTCACTGGAGGAGAGGAGAGACAGGGTGACATGATTGAAACCTTTAAATACATGAAAGGAATAAACAAGATGGGTACAGAGGGCTGTTCAAAGTAAGGGAAGGGAGGGCCACCAGGTGCCATGATATGAGACTGGAGTGAGGAAGGTTCAGGGAGGAGATGAGGAGACACTTTTTACAGAGAGGGTGGTGGCTGGGTGGAATGCGTTACCTGCAGAAGTAGTATGCAGTAGAACAGTGGACTGCTTCAAACAAAGATGGGACAGGACAAGGAGGAGGGTTAATGAAGGGGAAGGGTGGAAGGGAAGGGCAGCTGCAGAATAAGGGATGCTAGCTGCACATTCGAGCAGACTTGATAAACCTCTAGGCCTTTAACTGCTGGCAAATTTCGTATGTTCGTAACTCACAATGAGATAAGTGTACTAGGACAGCAGGGGTTATTCTCTATCACTGACTCTGTCAGTTATAATCACATTAAGGTTTCGATGACTGTAATGATCAAGTTACACTGTTCATCTTCATGAGTTCATATTCACAGCCATTCTCCAGTAACTAGACAGTGTATGGTGTAACTGGGTGGGACACTGTGTTGCAAAGCTGCTGCAGTGCCTAGCAGAGGAGAGTATCTCTCAAAGAACAATTAGCAATAAGGCATGACCAACAGTTATGTTAAATGGTCTGTTAATCACCCTGTAGGGGTTTAATGTTGAATGAGGCGTAGCCGAGTGCCACATGTCGCTAGACAGTGATAAACTGACCATTAACATAATACCTGGGAGTGGCTTATTGCTATCATAATAAAACTGTTTTTGTAAACAACATTAAACCATCTTCATCATATGGTTAGGCTCTACATGTATCTTAATAAAAACTAAACATAAGGCTGTTACAATGTTTACAGTCAATTAGAAAGCTGCATTTCTCAAACCCTTGTTATTAATCAGAGATATTATACCTGTACAACTCCTTGGTTTTGCTCAACTCTATTGCTCAGGTGGCCCACCACATGTGGTGTGGTCTGGTGTGGGGCATCGGTAGGTAAGGTCATGCAACTACTAAGTGTGGTGCGTTGTGTGCAGCTGCAATCAGGGATGTGTATGTTTGGTGTACATGGCCTCAGTTTTGCTGTTGATCTCCACTGAGCATGCAGTACCTGGTCAGGTGGGTGGGGATGTCTCGTAGTACATTTAGACAATTGTTTGTTATTTCTGTCATCTGCTGCTGGATGTCTGTCATTGGTTGTGTTGACTTGGTCCTCCCCCATACTTGCATGTGTGTGTGGTGCTGGGGGGGGGACGGAGTTAGGGTTTTCAACCCTAACAGCGAATTTCCTCACTTTTGTCACTGTGGAACAACCCTAACTAATGCATTAAACTGAGTTTTTTGCCTCTAATTTCCCTTCTTTTTGAGACTGATAATGAGAAATAGTGAATGTAATGCAGCGGCGGGAGCGTGGGGCCCTGTCTTGTGACATAGTAACAGGAACAGCAATGCAAACAGAAGCACTAACAGTGGCGCACATGGTAATGCAAGCACGAATGAGAACAGAAAGGGTAACGCACACGGTGGCGTAGATGGGAACGGTCTGCCACGTGATGTGTTGTCGCATAGTAACATGGTGCCTGCAAATGGAAATGTCAATGGGCATGGTGACGCAAAGTGAAACAGAAAGAGAAACAGTACTGTAGACACAAATGGCAAAAACAACAGAAATGCAAGCGCAAATGAAAACGCAAAGGATAACGCACATGGTGGCGTAGACGTCAACGGTAAGTGAAACGGGCAGGAACCTCAAGCGAAAGGGCAACGGTAACAGTAATGTAAGCACACAGGCTGGTTTTCCCCAAAAGCTGCATAGAGAAAGACAGTGAGTACAAAGAATGTATGCATAATAATGGGTATCGGAGCAGAAAATGATGACTTGGAATACTAAATAGGTTATATCTCAGGAACCGTACGACGTAGAAAAAAAATTTAAAAGTCTTATGATTTATGACTGTCCTGGCTAGTTTTGTACTTAGGCCCTGTTAGGGGGCTAAGCAGTTTTCCGATGAAAAGTCCGTATCTCGCACCGTTTCCGAGATACGGGCCCTGAAAGGCACGGCGAACACCGTAATGTTATCCTATGGGAAAAAAAGAGAGGTTCGGAGCACCATAACTTTGCCTCTCTGTAATATTTTTTCACCAAACCACTGAAAGGCACATCTGTGGGATGTTGGCTGTCTTCCCTCCAAATTTCAGGAAAAATGACCAAACCGTTATTTTGCAGCAGGGTGCCAAAGGATTCCTGTAATGCGTCGGGCGCCGCAATGTTATCCTATGGGAATAACTGTCAAATTTGGAGTACTGTAACTTTTCTGCTGTGTAATATTTTTTCAATACAACACCAAATGGCACATCTGAGAGATGTCGGCTGCATTCCCTCCAAATTTCAGCCCAAAACTCCCAACCGTTCTTTTGCAGTGTAGTGCCAAAGAATTGCTGTCATTTTCCCACAGACTAGAAAACTACTGTCGCAATTTGCGAAAGCTTTCGCAAAAATTTGTGACACTTTCGTGAGCACAAAAGTAATTTGCGAAAGTACTTTTTCCAGAAATTTGAAAAATATTTCTGGGTGTTTACCCAAAATAAAGACATGGCTAGCATCCTCAGGGTCCGACTAGGTGAATACAAAAAGAATTAGGTTGCTAGAGGGTCCCAAATTTAAATACCAAGCATTTTTCTGATCACCAACTGAAAACAAAATGGTGGATTTGCGAAAGTAACAGGCCCATTTGTGAAAGTAAAAATGCATTTGCGAAAGTGTTGAACTTTTTGTTAACTTTTCCCATTGACTTATAATCGGAATTGTTTTTTGAATAACTTTTGAACCGTTTAATATTTTTTCACCAAATCTTTGAAAGGCACATCGGGGACCCCGGCTGCACGTTCCCTGAAGATTTTGGGCTGGTCCCACAAACTGTGCGACCTGTACGTGCAACCGTAGAATTCCATAAAAAGCGCAAACGTGCGCACAAATCATGCTTAATAACTCCACAACCGTGTATCTGACCAATACGAAACTTAGCAGATGCCAAGGCCTGTCATTCTTGATTGTGTTTTCCAAATTTCAGGCACATCCATCAAACGGTTACAAAGTTATTAAGGTGCAAAATTTTGGGGTTTAACATAGAAATGGCTCCTTAACTCTAACTATGGATAGATAAATGTATATACATACATATATATTTATACAATAGGGGTGAGACAAATGAGTAGTGGATAAATCCATGTATCTTACACACAGTGATGTAAATCCTGATAGGAAATCATACTGATTTTTTACTACAAATATTATCATAGTGTGATAATATTTTACATTTATACATACTGTGCTTACCTCACAGGCTGATATTATCACTGTGCTGATGTCAGGCTGAAACTCTGCCTAAAACAATCACTATCCTGATCTCTTAATTACATCCTGACTAATCTGAAAACACAGCTGGACTCTGCTGAAGTAGATATCATCACTCTAGGCAAGTTTCCTTAACACAGCAATCAGAAAGGAACTCCACCAAACCCTAAGTAGCCTAGAAAACTAATCAGTATATCAGTTTCCGCTGCAACTCACCTGCTAGCCCTAGAAAAGCACATTGTGTTCCTGCAGAGAACCAAACCAAGCTAACAGCAGCCAGTTTCATACTGACAAGAAGCCAAAAAAGAGCAAAGCCTTTCACATCCACGAATACCTCAACTACAAATAAATACAGCCTGCTTCATCCCAAATGGTAAATTAGTGTTGCAGCTTGTTTTGGCAGAAGTTTCTTTTTTTGTCCTTTGTCTTCTTTGCTTATTCCACAAGATAAAGTGAACAAAATAATAAAAAATTCTGGAACCCCCTATTGTATAAATCAGACACATAATGTGCAGATCGTGTGTTATGGAAAATATTTTCACTCCTGCATCGTGACCTCTGGATACTCTCACTCGTGCCTTTGGCACTTGTGAGTATCCAGAGCTCACTCTGCAGGAGTGAAAATATATTTCATATCACACTCCTGCCCATCATGTATCATATATATTTATATATATATATATTATGGTAGCACGGTATTGCTACCATAGTTAGGGTTGAGGAGCCATTTCTATGTTAAACCCCCAAATTTTGCACCTTAATAACTTTGCAACCGTTTGACGGATTTGCCTGAAAGTTGGAAGACACGATCAAGAACCATAGGCCTTGGCATTTGCCAAGTTTTGTACTGGTTGGATACGCGGCTGTGGAGTTATTAAGCATGATTTGCGCACACGTTTATGCTTTTTCTGGAATTCTACGGTCGCATGTACAGGTCGCATGGTTTGCGCGACTGGCCCAAAATCTTCAGAGAACATGTGGATAGGGTCCCCGATGTGCCTTTCAAAGATTTGGTGAAAAAATATTAAACAGTTCAAAAGTTATTCAAAAAACAATTTCCCATTATAAGTCAATGGGAATAGTTAAAAAGTTCAACACTTTCGCAAATGCATTTTTACTTTCACAAATGGGCCTGTTACTTTCGCAAATCTGCCATTTTGTTTTCAGTTGGTGATCAGAAAAATGCTTGGCATTTAAATTTGGGACCCTCTAGCAACCTAATTCTTTTTGTATTCACCTAGTCGGACCCTGAGGATGCTAGCCATGTCTTTATTTTGGGGTAAAACACCCCAGAAATATGTTTTTCAAATTTCTGGAAAAAGTACTTTCGCAAATTACTTTCGTGCTCACGAAAGTGTCACAAATTTTTGCGAAAGCTTTCGCAAATTTCGACAGTAGTTTTCTAGTCTGTGGGAAAATGACAGCAATTCTTTGGCACTGCACTGCAAAAGAACGGTTGGGAGTTTAGAGCTGAAATTTGGAGGGAACGCAGCCGACATCTCACAAACATGCCTTTCAGTGGTGTATTGAAAAAATATTACATGGTGGCAAAGTTACAGCACTTCAAAGTTGATGTTTTTTCCCATAGGATAACATTGCAGCGCCTGACGCATTACAGGAATCCTTTGGCACCCTGCTGCAAAATAACGGTTTGGTCTTTTTTCCTGAAATTTGAAGGGAAAACAGCCAACAGCCCACAGATGTGCTTTTCAGTGGTTTGGTGAAAAAATATTACAGGGAGGCAAAGTTATGGTGTCTCGAACTTCTTTTTCCCATAGGATAAACATTACGGCGCTTGCTAAGCTTTCAGGGCCGGTATCTCGAAACGGAGAGATATGGACTTTTCACAGAAAAAGGTAAGCATAAAACTAGCCAGGACAGTCATAAATCATATGACTTTTAATTTTTTTTTCTATGTCGTACGGTTCCTGAGATATAACCTATTTAGTATTCCAAGTCTTCATTTTCTGCTCTGATACCAATTATTATGCATACATTCTTTGTACTCACTGTCTTTCTCTATGCAGCTTTTAGGGAAAACCAGCCTGTGTGCTTACATTACTGTTACTGTTGCCCTTTCACTTGTGGTTCCATGCCCGTTTCACTTACCGTTGATGTCTACGCCACCATGTGCATTATCCTTTGCGTTTTCATTTGCGCTTGCGTTTCTGTTATTTTTTGCCATTTGTGTCTACAGTACTGTTTCTCTTTCTGTTTCACTTTGCTTCACCATGCCCATTGACATTTCCATTTGCAGGCACCATGTTACTATGTGACAACACATCACGTGGCAGACTGTTCCCGCTCTCACGCCACCGCAGGCGCACTCTTTCTGTTCTCATTCGCGCTATGCTACCATGTGCGCCACTGTTAGCGCTTCTGTTTGCATTGCTGTTCCTGTTACTATGCCACAAGACATCATGCATGGGAGGGGCCCGAGTGCCCCGCACTCCCGCGCCAGTAATACATCACTACTGCTATCATTCTCAAAAGAAGGGAATTAGAGGCAAAATCTCAGTTTAATGCATCGTTAGGTTGTTCCACAGTGACAAAAGTGAGGAATTCACTTTAGGGTTGAAAACCCTAACTCCGATTCCACCCCCCAGCACCACACACACACAGAACACACACACACACACACACATATGCAAGTATGGGAGGACCGATCAACACAACCAATGACAGACATCCAGCAGCAGGTGACAGAAATAACAAACAATTGTCTAAATGTACTACAGACATCCCCACCCACCTGACCAGCTACTGCATGCTCAGTGGAGATCAACAGCAAAACTGAGGCTATGTACACCAAACGTACACATCCCTG
Organism: Neoceratodus forsteri; assembly: GCA_016271365.2. Taxonomy (NCBI): domain Eukaryota; kingdom Metazoa; phylum Chordata; order Ceratodontiformes; family Ceratodontidae; genus Neoceratodus; species Neoceratodus forsteri. The sequence goes on from CM057456.1 coordinate 388,970,002, forward strand.
ATTGCAGCTGCACACAACGCATCACACTAGTTGCATGGCTCACCTACCGATGCCCCTACACCAGATCACACCACATGTGGTGGGCCACCTGAGCAATAGAGTTGAGCAAAACCAAGGAGTTGTACAGGTATAATATCTCTGATTATAACAAGGGTTTGAGAAATGCAGCTTTCTAATTGACTGTAAACATTGTAACAGCCTTATGTTTAGTTTTTATTAAGATACATGTAGAGCCTAACCATATGATGAAGATGGTTTAATGTTGTTTACAAAACAGTTTTATTATGATAGCAATAAGCCACTCCCAGGTATTATGTTAATGGTCAGTTTATCACTGTCTAGCGACATGTGGCACTGCTACGCTCATTCAACATTAAACCCTACAGAGTGATTAACAGACCATTTAACATAACTGTTGGTCATGCTTTATTGCTTAATTGTCTTTATGAGTAGATACTCCTCTGCTAGGCACTGCAGCAGCTTTGCAACACAGTGTCCCACCCAGTTACACCATACACTGTCTAGTTACTGGAGAATGGCTGTGAATATGAACTCATGAAGATGAACAGTGTAACTTGGTCATTACAGTCATAGAAACCTTAGTGTGATTATAACTGACAGAGTCAGTGATAGAGAATAACCCCTGCTGTCCTAGTACACTTACCCCATTGTGAGTTAAATCAATACTAAAAGACATTCTGTTTATACCTACACCATACCTACTTGATTCCTGTTGTACCACAATTAACATAGTTATCACTTTGATAACATCAGTGACAGAAGTGTGGCAAACCCAAACACTAGGCACACAGCCTGGAGTATGAAACAACTGTTAAAAAATTACACTGTGTCCTTATGGCATAGATCACTCATTGCAACAATAGTAAATGTATCACTATTTGAATAAGTTAGTCATCACAGATGCAATGAGATTTTGTCTTTCTCAGGTACAACATACTCAGTAAGTGCCTACAGGAAAATCTATCCTATAGACATCTCTGATACAGGTACGTCATTGTTGGCTCAGTAGTGCTATGATATTTAGAAGTTGCTTGGCCTGATCCATGCAATTACACTGTTTCTTACAAAGAATACTTACTGCACCTTTAGTATTGAAACACACTGAAGGTCTATGTATGTACATCAGCAGTACACCTTCATCAGTAAGAATGCATCTTTTACTGGCAGTACGAATTTCACAGCGTTGAACAGGCAATGCTTTTCCATACGTTTACATCAGCCTCTCTATCTTGAGTAAACAGTTGCAGTAAATGTACTACTATGTAAATCACATACTAAATGTAACACTACTTTTATCTTGAGCTTGCTAGTGTCTTGTAGTTAATTTATGTACTTCTTAATTAATGTATACTCACTAGTGTTAAAACCTTTCTACAACTGTCATCATGCACCTTCAGCATTTATATTGCCATCTTGCACAGTACCAGTTGTGGTGTGGTGTGGCATCGGTAGGTAAGGCTATGCAACTATTAAGTGTGGTACATTGTGTGCAGCTGCAATCAGGGATGTGTATGTTTGGTGTACATGGCCTCAGTTTTGCTGTTGATCTCCACTGAGCATGCAGTACCTGGTCAGGTGGGTACGGATGTCTCGTAGTACATTTAGACAATTGTTTGTTATTTCTGTCACCTGCTGCTGGATGTCTGTCATTGGTTATGTTGACTTGGTCCTCCCCCATACTTGCATGTGTGTGTGTGTGTGTCTGTGTGTCTGTGTGTGTGTGTGGTGCTGGGGGTGGTGAATTCGGAGTTAGGGTTTTCAACCCTAACAGGGAATTTCCTCACTTTTGTCACTGTGGAACAACCCTAACTAATGCATTAAATGGAGTTTTTTGTCATTGATATATATATATATATATATATATATATATATGTATACTGGCCTGATAGGGCCAGTATAGTTAGGGTTGTTTGGTCACGCTTATGTTAAACTCCAAAGTTTGCACATTAATAACTTTGCAAACCGTTTGTCCAATTTGCCTGAATGTTAGTGTTTGCGGCCTCCAGCCATAGATCTCTGGATCTGGAAAGTTTTGTTCTGGTCAGATATACGGTTGTGGAACCGAAGAGCATCCAAAAAGTGAAAATTACTGGAGGATCACAGCCTTATCTTTTTTGGGTGGACCCCCCAGAAATGCCTTTTTAAAAACTGGAGCCCCAGTACTGTTACAAATTGTGACAGAAATGGTCAAGACACTTTCACAAATCACGAATGTGCCATGCCTATTTTTTCGAAACTGTTACAATTTGGGACAGTACTTTGCTCAAAAATAGCAAATCTTTGCAATCCCACTGCAACAAAGTAGTTAGGGCTTTTGGGTTGAAATTTTCAGGGGAGGCAAGTCCTGGTCCCACACATATGCCTTTTTGTGGTTTGGTCCCAAAACATTCAACAGGTCCATAGTTACAGTGCTCCAAAGTTGAAAAATTTCCCAAAGGCTAATACTGTGGCTCCTATGGTAACTTTTGGTGCCTGTAACTCAGAAACAATGCAAACCAGTGAGGAAGTTTCAAAGCCATAGATTACAACTGCAGTGGAATTTTTTTCCTACTTGCTATGGTTATGGAGATATTGCCAAAAATGTGTTACAAGGGTTCCTTTGGGGTACTATGGCACTGCTGTATGGCTCCATACTTATGTGTAAGTGGGAGCGCAGAGCCCAGAGGGCCCACGCTCCCACATACGCATACCATTTCGCTAAAAATGGGCAATGCGAAGGGAGTGCAGGTCCTGGAGGGCCCACGCTCACACTAACATATACCAGTTACCAGTTACATTACACTTTCTCAAAAAGAAGGGAAATTCATTACAAAAAACTCCATTAATGCATCAGTTAGGGTTGATAGCACAGTGACAAAAGTATGGAAATGTGATGTTAGGGTTATACAAACAGACGTCGGGGTGTGCTATGGGGTCATCAGGCCTAACTGTCACCCCATTCTCCTATGCTGTAGCATGTCAGCTTGTTTACACATGAAATGGGGTGAGAGCTGGGCCTGATGACCCCATGGCACACCCCAAAGTCTGTTGGTGGGGGTGTGTGGGTGGGGTGGCAGGGGTGTAACCCTAACATCACATTTCCATACTTTTGTTGCTGTGCTATCAACCCTAACTGATGCATTAACGGAGTTTTTTGCAATAAAAAAAAATATATATATATATGGGCAGTTCCATGAGAAGGGGTTACCAACAGAGTCCTAACTTTACATGTAATTCCTTAAAAATGTAAAACTTGTGCCGAGTTCATTATTATGCTGTTTAATAATATGTAACATGGGGAGATAAAAATACATCAGATCAGTGCTGCCTGATTTTAATTTCCTTGAAAAAAAAGCATTACTTGTTCCAAAAGATTCATTTTCTACTCCCTAAATTGTGACATTGTGAACCACACATTAAACTGTGTAAGGTATTTAAAATAAATAATGTGATTTTCCCCAATAACATGATTTCTCTTGCTATCATGTGTCCTGTCTTTCTTTTAAGATAAGCTTTAGCTTTTTTAAATGTTGCCCTTCAGCGGTAATAGAGCTTTTAAAATTCGATCACTAAAGTAACTGCTGTAGTCCCCAATGGTTACATTCATCTTTTGCACTAAAAATTATATTTTTTAATGTTCCCCTCAGGAAATTTGGCATAAGAAACTTTAGAGAGCCACTGCTACATCGAATGCTTTGTATTTTACCTTACAGTGCAGTTCTGATTTCAGGCTGTGTGTGACCTTTGCCCCCACTATTTGCTGGAGTGCAGGATTCCCGTATGTTTTTTCATCCCCCATCCTGTAGCCCGTTTATCCCCGAGAATCCTGTTGGAGCTACTAGGTGTCCCGAGAGTGGGGTGGGGTGGGCTATAATGCCCTTTAAAAACCCCTGCATTTACACTGGAGCCCCCTTTCTTAGCCTTAGAGCAAGCGAGAAGATCCCCCATGTCTAACCAGCATCACTGGAGGTTACGAGAGCGACCACGTGTACCTCAGGTAAGCTGCGTTACTTTCGGGGCTATTAAAATGCCATACAGATGCTCGTTGTAATTGGAGCAAATTGCAAAGCCTAAAGAAATGCCTCATCTAATAATCACTGCATATTTGTGCAAGTTTGGGTTTTTTTAAACCTATTTTAAGGCACATTAGTTCCCCGATGTAGCATTTGGGAACTACAAACTGCTTTGAGTCTTTGTTCACTCCCATTGGGAGCAAAACTGTACAGTGCTAGGAGTCTGGCTGTACTGTTGGAAGGGATAAAAAAATGAAACAAGCAATTTCACTATTGTTTATTGAAATGAGGGCTAGGAGGGGTATTAATTGAGTTGGGTACCCCCCACCCCAAAGTCACATAGCTTCTCTTTGATTTCCAGTGGCCAAAATGTGCAAATAAAACAATTTTTTTGTATTGTGCTTGGAGTGGTAATGTGTGAGTAGGGCACAGTTTCATGGCTCCCCTTCCCAGCCCACATGGCTCCTCTTTGTTTTCTGCTGGCCAGGTATACTGTACAGTCTTGAGTCTTGCCTTACTGTTTTAACACCTTGGTTTAAGAAACTGCAGCATTTTGGCCAGATATGTTTTTGTTAGGTGGGGTTACTAAGAGACAATCTTTGGAAACATTCAGGTGTGTGTGTGTGTGTGTGTGTGTGTGTGTGTGTGTGTGTGTGTATGTGATCCAAAAGCAGCCTTACCCAAGAAACTTTGTACACAGTTAAGTTAATTTTTTTTATGGTGATTTTGCAGATGTTTGGGCTTGGTTGCTGCTGTAACAACCATCTGATTATCTAAAATGTTTGAATAATAAGTGAGTGTTTTTTTATCAAAATTAAACACCCTTTAAGCAAATTGAGATGCTTTGCTAAAATATTTCAGCTTGCATTTAATGTTTGACTTGTTTTGCTATGATATTTTTGGTCTGAAAATCAAATTTAGGTCAGTATTTATAGTTGTTGTTACGTTAGGTCCCATGTGCTTGGAGTCACCATTATTTTCGTCACCCATAAAAAAGCCTTTTCTGATAGTAAGGAACCCTTATAGTGAAATTAGTTGGTGGGCTGATGTATTTCAGTATGCAGTTTATTTTGGGTTGGAGTTGGCTTTTATCTTTGCCTTTTCTGTTTCCATAATGTGCCTTTTGTTCATAGTTTGTAGTCTTGTAGTCCCCATTATGTTCATCACCCATAATGTGACTTTTATGAAAGTAAAGCTCCCTTAAAGTAAAATTAGTTGCTGACCTAATGTCTTTCAGTGTGTAGTTTCTTTTGGTCCAGATTTAGCTTTCTTTTTTTGGTTTTCTGTTTCCCCATGGTGCTTTTTGTTCCCGGTTTGTGGTATTTGTTAAGGTAGGTTCAATGTGCTCATAATCCCCCTTTATGTTCATCACCCAAGGGCTTTTAAAAGGTTATACCAGGCCAGTCCAGTGGCGTGCAGTGCTGAGGCAACTATGCCATACCTCCTGTCACGCTGCCGACCCATGTTCGGGGTGTGAGTGTGCTGCTGGTGGAGAGAGAGGGAGAGGATCAAGTGTCTAGAGTACAACTCTCCTCCCGGCAAGGAGGCATGGTGTTTCCACCAAATGGCCTTCCCCAAGGGGAGGCATGCTGGTGGAGCGGATCAGTGGTGCCAATGAAGGGCAAAGCTGCAGGACTTCAGCATGATAAACAAAAATAACCACTTAGTGATTTATAATGATTTTTTGGTCTTACAGCATCTTTGCACTGACAACACTTGAGGAGTCGAGACCAGATCTGTGAAGAGCCTTCACGGCCAAGTAAGCGGCAGTATGTTTCTTTTAATGTCTTATTTTATGTTTTCAGATTAGGATTAATACCTTTGAGTCAAGGGACTCGTGTTCAAAGGTTCTAAGTCAGTCAAGAACAGTACATTACATACAGATTCAGACATTATTAAAGAGTTTCCGCAAAGTAGATACTTTCATCTGGTTATATACGTTTAGGATTACAGGATTAAGAGGAATTCTAACATTTCAACTAACGGCATTCCATAAATGCTGAACAGATTTCTTGAAAGAGCTGTGGACTGCTGAAGTAGGGTGCCCTGACATCTTGAAGAAGTGATGCCCTTACTGAGAGGGGACTAGGTTAATAAAGAGTTGGGGGGGTAGCAGCCTGGAGAGGACTTTGTCATTTTTAAACTCAGAGGATAGGCGGTGAGGAGAAAGGTGGGAGAAGGGAGGGGAGAGAGCTGCCCTCTATGAAAGGAGGGGAAAGAAGCTGCCTTCTCTGAGAGAGAACCTCATGGATCAGTCCTGGGGCCAGTCCTCTTCAATATCTTCATCAGAGACATTGCCGATGGACTGGAGGGTAAGGTTTGTCTGTTTGCAGATGACACCAAGATCTGCAACAGATGATCCAGGTGGAGTGGGCAGAATGAGAAGAGATCTGGATAAACTAGCAAAATGGTCGGAAGAGTGGCAACTGGGGTTTAATGCAAAGAAGTGCAAGATCATGCACATAGGGAAGAGAAACCCTGAAACCACCTATAGGCTGGGAGGGGAGTTGCTGGCAGTCACAAAGGAAGAAAGAGACTTGGGCATCATCATCATTGACGACCTGAAATCATCCAAGCAGACCACTAAAGCAGTAGGTAAGGCTGGTGGGATGTTGGGATGTATTAGTAGGGGTTTCACAAGTTGTAAGAGGGAGGTAATGATCCCTCTTTACAAGACACTGGTTAGGCCCCATCTGGAGTACTGTGTGCAGTACTGGAGGCCACACCTTCACAAGGACATTAACCAAATTGAGGCAGTCCAGAGAAGGGCAACCAAAATGCTGCAGGGACTGCATCAGAAAACATATCAGGACAGATTAACGGAGCTCAATATGTATACCCTAGAACAAAGGAGGGGAGAGAGTTGATATGATCGAAACATTCAAACACTTTAAGGGCATTAACAAGGTGAAAGAGTCTAACATGTTTAAATATAAGAAAAATAGCAGGACAAGAGAGCACAGCATGAGATTAGAGGGAGGCTGATTAAGGGGGTAACATGAGGAAGTTCTTTTTCACAGAAATGGTGGTGGATGCATGGAACAGTCTACCTCTGGAAGTGGTGGCTATGAATACAGTGCAGGGCTTCAAACAGGCATGGGATAGGCATAAGGGAGCAATACAGATGAGTATGAATAGATAGGCCACTGACAGAGCAAAGGCTGATGGCACATTTATACGGTAGAAAAAGAAATGGGCAGACTGGATGGGCCTTGTGGTCCTTATCTGCCGTCAACTTCTAAGTTTTTATGTTTCTATGAAAGAGAGGGGCAGGGGTAGCAGCCTGGAGAAGGTTTTGTCATTTTTAAGTTAAAAGTGTAGGCAATGAGGAGAATGGGGGGAGAAGGCATGGAAGAGTAAAGGGTAAGAGGAGAGGAGGGTAAGGGATTGTAGGGGTGGGATTCACAGTGGGATCTGGATGGGATAGTGGGGGAGATGGCAAGTGGACAATTGAATTTAAGACCAATAGTGCTCATTTATGGAGGCTAGTTAAAGCAACCACAAACCTGTGCAAGCTCTAAGTGGGATCGGAGGCCAGTTTTGAAGTGGCTCAGCTTGGTACATTCAGTAAGGGCAGCTAGTAGCCCATTGTACCACTTAGGCTGTTAAACTGTGGTTTATGAGGATGCAGATCAAACCTAAATGATGGAAGGTGTTTGGCACACAGTCACAGGACGAAAAGAAAAAGCACACAGTGATTTTAATTTTTTTTTATTGTTACAGCATCTTTGCTTTGACAATACTTGAGGAGTCCAGACCAGAACTGTGAAGAGGCTTGGTGTCCAGGTAAGTGTCACTATGTTGGTTGCAAGGAGATCAAGATTTCATCCTGTGGAGAAAAAAACACTAAAAAGATAATTTCTCATAGCATTTTATTGTAGACTGCAAAGTGGTGAACAGCAGTGCAAAGCTGAAGTTCATTAGCAAGCTGGTTAGGGGCTAGGCAACAAAGAGTGTTGATAAGAAACTTGTTACAGTCACACAGGAGTGTGGTATGCATATTATGGAACACATACAACCAAAGGGATTTGAAGCAGTATTCTGGGTGGCCTGAGTTCAAGTCCCAGCTGAGGCACTTATTACTTTCTCTCCCTTTGGTTGTATGTGTTCCATAATATGCACACTGCACTCCTGTGCAATTGCAACAAGTAAATATTTGTTTAGTGGCAAGCTGTGTGTGGGCTGATATGGCTTCTAAAAAATATCCAGTGGGTTTACCGCAATATTTATTTATTGGCTTCTTACCTGTATTTTTTCTGACATGACCTTAAATTTCTTTAACAAATAAAAATGATTGCATTACTGAATTAGCTGGTCTGGAGAGCTGGTTTTATTACTGTTAAATATTTGTGTAGCCACTTGAGCTGTGCATCTGAGAAAGAGTGATGTGTTCAGGGACAGCCCAGGATTCAGTTGTGTCAGTGGTGAAGCTGGTTAGCACAATCAGAACAGTATTTCTGGTGGTCTGTGTTCAAGTTACAGCTGAGGAACTTATTTCTTTCTCTCCCTTTGGTTGTATTGGTGAGAAAAAACACAGATCACTCAGAGGAAGTGAGAATGGCCATCTAAACCTCAGTGATCAGTGCTGTGACCAATTCTCTTTAATGTCTTCAGAAACAACGTTGTATTGGGGTTGTTCCGTGGCACTGCAGTATGATTGTTCTGGTATTTCGTTGAGAACGTTAATGTTTAATTACAAAAAAAAGAATCAACATTGGACAGGATTTGGAAGGGAAGGTCTGCCTCTTTGTGGCAGACACAAAAATCTAAGCAACAATGGTAAAGTCACCCCAACAGCTGAGTTTGCTAAGGGAAGACTAGTTGTAAAGCAAAGCAATAATACAGCAACACCCAGCCCACAACACAGACAAAACGGAATTAGTTGTAATATCAGCAGTGTTTTATTAACAGTAAAATGCAGGTCTCCAAGGTGTACTGTAGGTACCCTGGGTCAGGGATTACCAGTGGGGCTGGTGAAACCAGTTGAAGGTTTGTGGGCCCAGCTGGTAATCCAAGGTCCAGTGTACATGCACCTTGGAGGTTAGCATTTTTCTGGTAATAAAACATTGCTGATATTGACACTAATTTGTTTTTGTATTTGTTGTGGGCTGGGTGGTGCTGATTATTGCTTTGTTTTTGGACACCAAAATCTGGACCCAGGGGGACACTCTGCGGTGTGTGAATAGGATGAACAGGGTCTTGAGAACTCTAGGCAGCAAATTATTACCTTTTTTTAGGCTTTAATTTTGAGTTTTATTATCTTTATTTATGCTTTTATCCCTGTCCCAGCACAAGGCCCCAGCACACAGCCATACATGTACATGGAGGCACGTGCATACACTGTGGCACCAGCTCAGCACCTTGCACCCACCTGTAGCACTGCTACCCCTTCCTGCCTACACTACCCACCAGACCTCCACCCCATGGGAGCAGAAATACAGAGGAGTGACAACACACCCCCAACCAGCCCTTGAGAGCAGAGAGCTGCCTTATGGCAGTTCAATCACACTATTCTGCCCCTACACCAGTAACACGATGACTGTTGTTCGTTTCCAAAACTGGGTCACCAGAATAGCATGAGGTGAGGTGAACAGCACCTCAGCCCTCTGTGCCACTAGGCCAGCTCAAACAATTACCCTTTTCAGGTACTTGTTCTTTTCCCTTGTAAGTAAAATAATGTTTTGCTGTTAGTAAATGTGATGTGTGGAACAGCTTGTTAGTATGGTAGCTGATGATCTACTACCCCACAGTACATCAGCATTGTGACCTCGCTGACTGTGACATCAGTGCTACTTAGGAACAGCAAGCAAATGACTGCCAGGGCAGTCGCCGGTGATGTCGCTGAGATCATAATGCTGATGATGCATTGTGGGCAATAGAGTTGTCAACTGCCAGGCTAACAGCTGTTAAACACATCCAGCACAGTATTATCACATGACAACTCAACTTTCTGATGAGAAAAGAAATTCAGAGAACAGAAAGTTATTATGGACTACTAGCTCAGTTTTGTGTTCTCCTGTCTGCCAGTGTTGGCCCCAATAGCTCTTTACAGTTCTGTCTTCAAGTGGAAAACCATTGCTGTGCTCTTGCATACAAATCTTTTAATGTTTTTTAACGGACGTTATGAAGTCTCCGCCTTACCTGTGTGTCCTCCCAGTAAGAAACATTGCCACTTTCATGCATACGCATCTTGTAACAGTTTTTAACAAATGGGTAGTCTCCTCCTTACCTGTGTGTTCTCCAAGTAGGAAACATTACCACTTTCTAGCACGTGCGCCTTGTAACGGTTCTTAACAAAATATGTGATCTCCTCCTTACCTGTGTGTTCTCTAAGTAGAAAACACTTGCCACATCTTCACTTGTTGGCAAACTGTACCCAACATGTGTGGTCTAACCTCCAAGAATGAAGTGTGCAGTCATAAACTTTCATCAGTGTTTTTGATGCCACTAAAGCATTACAATGAAAGTGAGAATGACAAGTTCATCTGGTCGGCTCTGACATCAGATACTGCCTTTTCTGGAATTCACTCAGCATTCAGAATACTGACATTACAAGTAAATGATGCATTCTTCCAATTTGTTTTGTTTATTATCCAAGGTTATAGACAATGGAACCATGACAGAGAAGACTCTGTGTTTCTGCCTTGGCATTGCTGCAAAATGCATTGAAGAATTCTCCACCTGCCTTGTCATCAAAATAGAAAAGTCGCTGCTACAGAGAGAAGATCAAACACGACCCACAACGGTATCAAGAGTATTTGCAGAAAACTTCAGTATGAGGGAAAGCATATAGGCAGAATTTGGATGAAGAAAATCAAAAAGCACAAAATAAGACCAGGCTGAGAATGCAGAGATACAGAGAGAGGAAGAGAGCAATGGCTGCAGCAGAAGAGAGCACAGTTGCAGCCAAAATAAACACCAGAGCAGAACACCATAAAAAGCAGGCACAAAAAGAATATTGGAGACAGAAAAAATGTCAACAGCATGATCAAATGAGTGCTCAAAAGAGAAGAAGAGTAAATGAAAAAAGGCATGAGAAATATCAAATACAATGTGCGGCAAAAATAGGAACACCAGACAACATAATTGATGAAATGAGCATTACCATAACCGTAGTAACCACTCCAGTAACCACAACTGATGAATTGACCACTGCAGCCAATGTCTCACAAAAAACTCAAAAGGTGGGCTTGAGAAGACTGTGCAGTTCAAAAAGCTGTTCAACGGGCATGAGAGGAACTACCATGGTCACCAGTATGATTTGCAGCAACAATTGAAAGACTGCTACTATCCTGCTCACACTCCAAGAAGGCAGAACTGGCAAAGCGTAAAATCTTTACACCGGCTAACCACCTAGGGGGTAAATTGGTAGAGGTATTGAAGGACAAAATGGAAGAGGCAAAAACAAATTTACAGGAGAAAACACATTTGTGTGCGCACTGGTTTAGGCGATGGTGCACGAGCGGAGCTGCCAGCTCAGAAAAAATAAACAATCCAAAGTAAAGTACAGCACTCAGGCAGCAATTCAAAATAAAGTACATATTTATTGGTCTGCAAAAAAAGCCAGAACAAAGAACCAGTACCCCTAGCACCTCAACCCTTCAGTGGGTCTTTAAACGGGGGCGTGTCTAAAATTCAAACAAACCTTGGGAGTATTTATACACAAGTGCTACTTAAAGTGCTACATACATTTAAACATTTGAACAGTGCAACCTAGTCAGTGCAAAAAGTGCTAAACTTCTAAAACAAAAATACAAAAGTAACTGTTTTATGGCTGCAATAAAGCATAAATTGGACAATAATCCTTTGTTATATATAAAACTGTAATTAATTATTAGGTCCTCATTTTCAAATATGTTAGATATTGCATTCCTAGAGGCAGAATTACTGAAAATGCAAGATATTTATAAATAATATATCAGTTCTCTTAACAAAACACCTTGTGGCATACAAATTATTTTATTAATGTTATGGGAGAAAGAAAAAGGGATTTAGAAAGGGCAAGGAAAGAAACAAGGAAGCTTGGGTTTAGAGAAAGTTATTTTTTAGTCTTTAAGGTCAAAAGGTTAAAGTGCGGAAAAAGGGGGGACAGGAGAAATGTTACATCTTACAACTAAAACACTAATTAGAATAAAGTGGAGACTGGAAAGGCATTTAATTGACTAAAAGGGCAAAGACAGACAGCAGGAAAAGAAAGTAAATGGTGATTAGGTTGGGGGGTGGAGGAGGGGAAAGGAAAGCCAGTCACAAGATTAATCAATCATTTTAAATCCACAGTACTATACTATAATATTGGATTCACTTCTGAAGAAATTGCTCATTGGAATAAATGGAATAACCTTTCCCAGATACAAAATAAGTGTTTGGACCTAAATCTGTGCACTGTGGGCATACTCCTCTGTTGCTCACACCTAGCAGTGTCAGATATATGGGTTAGGTGGTATTCCTATTGAAGAAAAAAGAAAAAGACATAAGATAATTAGAGACAGTTTCATTGCATATCATATTTACAGGTATGTTGTGAAATCAACATCTTCTTTTAATCCTAATGGTACTACTGTATTCAATTTCAGAATCTACTTAGTTTCTCTTTGTGCCAAAATATTGGCTCTAGTTCCACCTCTAGGGTGTCTTTCAATGTGATCTAATATTGAACATTTGAAATAGTCAGGTTTTCCTTCATGGACCTGTGAGAAATATAAGCCCAATGCATTATAAATATTCCCATTTATAGTAGCTTTAATGTGTTCTTGAATTCTCTGTTTGATAGGGCATGTGGTCATACCAATGTAGAATACCGGACAGTCACACCAACAAATATAGATTACAAAGGGGGTAGTGCAAGTGATAAATTGTCTGATGTCATATGTTACACCATTCTTCACAGATGTGTTACCTGTCTGAGAATATTTACAGACATTGCAGTGTCCACATCTATATAGGTGTATATATCTATATATATATCTATATCTATATTGGTTTCTGCTCAAACCAAGTTTGTTTATTTGTTGCTGAAAATGTGGAAATAAAGTGACTTTTAGTCACTCTGTCACCAATGTTTTTACCTTTGGAAAAGGTGACCCTTGATTTTTCTGAGATATGTTTCTTTAAAACAGAATCAGTTAATAACAGAGGCCAGAATTTGTGGACCAAACAACCCACACGTCCTGCCAAAAGACTGTATTCAGTAACAAAAGTAACTACATCCTTTTTTATGTTGGCGTGCTTGCGCAGCCAACATCTTGTGGTAGTGCGGATTTTGAGGTGTGGTCACTGTTGGGCGAATGCAGGGCATGCACCAGTAGGTGCATTCCACATTCCCCAATCAGCCAGCAGCAGGGGCCAACACCCTGCCTAGCTAATGAGGCAAAGACATCACAGAAATGGTCTGCTACAATGAGAGCAAAGCTCTCATGCAGCGTGACCACAACACGCCTCCCCCTATGTGCAGGCAACATGGTGGCAGTGACTGCCACTGTTGCCTGTCGACCGCCCCTTTATTGTGTGCCAATGGGTGTGCCTCATCCTGTTCGGCATCTGTAACTTCCCCCCTTTTTTTGATTGCGAGGGGTGCCCAATCCCCTCGGCATCATACTGCCCAACAGTTTTCTTTGCCGATGGGGCCCAATCCCCGTCGGCTTGTATCCCTCCCTCCCCTTGAATTTTGCCAACGGGGAAGCCCACTCCCTGTCAGCATAATGTGTTTCCCCCTGTGTTTTGCTTGCCGAGGGGGTGCCCAATCCCCCTCAGCTCCTGTGGCCCTCCCCTTTTCCTTGTTTGCCGATAGGGGTGCCCAATTCCTCATTGGCAAAAGCACCCACACACACACTCAGGTGGCATGCTGGGAGCCCAATACAGTTGCTAAAGCACCTATTAAAATGAAAATGGTCCCCCAATGTCTTTTATTTATTTTTTTTAACCTATAAAACAAAAACGGTCCCTCGTACTCTTCCAACCCCTCCCACAACCTTCACCCACCAACTGCACGCCTGCCTCCCCACACCCTCACATTCTATTTCTACCTCCAGAGTCCGACATTTCGTGGACCCGGAACACGCCTGCACTCTTCAAAGATGAACGTGAACTAAGGAAATGCTGGTAAGCTGTATAATGGAATAAATAGGGGGGCTTCAACTTTAATGCATATTTCAGGCATTTTTGGGAATTTTTACACCAAGTTTTCAACATGGAGTTTTTGGGATCCCTCCTCATGAATTCTGGCACTGTCATATTGTTAATCCGCCCCGGAAGGTAATTTCACAGTCACTGCATAAAATCACCTTTCGGGACTGATTAATGAGATGACAGTGCCACTGTTCATGAGGTGGGCTCTCAAAAAGCCTATGTTGCAAATCTGGTGGAAAAAATCCCAAAAATGGCTGTTTTACGAGCGTGCATTGTGCAGCTGCTATGCAGGCTCATAACTTTACAAATTCACAATATTTTCATGCCAGATTTTCAACATTGTCATTTTTGTACACCTCCTTGTGAACAGTACAGCTGTCATTTTTCTCATCCTGGCCGAAATGTGTTTCTGCACTTCTGGTGCGTAATAGCACGGTTGCTGTGGGAAATCAGCATTCAGGCCAGATTATGAAAATGACTGTGACACTGTTCATGAGCAGATGTCCTAAAATGCCCATGTTGAAAATTTGGTGACGATACTCCATAAAATGACTGTGTTATGAGCGTGCGTTGGCAGATTGCACGTACGCTCGTATAGTCATGCATTTGTAATATTTTCACTCTGGATTTTCACCATTGGCATTTTTTCACACCTCTTGATGAACAGTACAGCTGTCATTTCACATATCCTGCCCAAAATGTGTCTTCGCACGTCCGGCGCAGAATAGCGTTGTCGCTGTGCGAAATCACTTTTTGGGACAGTTTGAGGAAATAACAGTGACACTGTACATGAGCAGAGGTGCTAAAATGCCTATGTTGAACATTTGGTGCTGAATGTTCATAAAATGACTGTGTTACAAGTGTGCATTGCGCATGTCCCACGCACCCTTGTAACTTCACAAATTTGCAATATTTACATGCCACATTTTCAACACTGGCATTTTTTACACCTCTTTATGAACTGTACAGCTGTCATTTTTCACATCCTGCCCAAAATGTTTTTCCGCACTGCACTGCCAAAGCCAATGGCAGCGCGACAACATTCGGCATTGACAAATGCTTGTCTCTTCTTCCTTTGTATTTTCAAGATTGGTATTTATGAATCTTTCTCTTTTGGGAAGTAACAGCTCCCCTCTGTTCATGTTTTTCACTTTTACACATGCATTGTTTAACACTTCTGGTTTGTAACCCCTCTCTTTAAGCCTATTAGTAAGGAGTGATGCTTGTACTGTAAATTAATTCTCACCTGAGCAGTTTCTCTTGAGGCGAATCAGTTCACAATAGGGAATTGAGGAAATGAGCTTATGGGGGTGGGCACTGTCAGCATGTAAGATAGTGTTACCCGCAATTGTCTTTCTATGGTTTTTGGAACTGATCACATCACCATGTGTACCCATTGGCATTAAATCCAAGAATGAACTATTATGTTTATCAAATTTGTATGTGAATGTTAGACCCATATCATTGTTATTAAGATATAGCATAAATTTAGGGATCAGATTTTCATCTTTTTTCCAGATTACAATTATGTCATCAATAAAATGCAGCCATAGAATTATATGGTCTTGATACTGGTTTTGTCTAACATCTTTAATGTATTTTTCTTCAAAATACCCCATAAATAGATTGGCATATGATGGGGCAAATGCCGCCCCCATCGCTGTTCCACATGTTTGTAAAAAATACTGATTATTAAGTGTAAAATAATTATGTATCAGAACAAAATTCAGTGCCCACCCCAAAATGTGTGATGAAATTACATCATCTCCTTCACAAAAATGATCAGTAGCTCTGATACCTAGATCATGCCTGATTGAGGTATACAGACTGTTAACATCAATGGTAAGCCAGCGGTACTCAGCATTCCATATCCTTCCTTCAAGTTTTTTTAGGAGGTCCATGCTATCCCTCAGATATGAATTCAGGTTCAACACCTTTGGTTGCAAATAACTGTCGATTAAAGTCTGTAAGTTATAAGTAGGTGAATCTACTCTGAACACAATAGGTCTGCCTGGGGAATCTAGCAGATTTTTATGAGTTTTAGGTAAAATGTAAAATGTGGACTCAACTGGGTAGCCCACCTTAATAAATTCAGATTCACTTTTACTTAACCAGCCATAACTGAGGCCCCAATCTACAAACTCACATAACTTTGCCTGAAATTTAATAGTGGGATCATTGGCAAGCCTTTTATAATATATGCCATCATTTAATAATTTCATGCATTTGTTTATATACCAGTTTTCCTCCATGAGCACTATATTGCCTCCTTTGTCAGTTTTTTTTTTATAATAACACCTTTTAGATTCTCTATTTCTGAAAAGGCTTTAGATTCATTTTCACTACGATTACTGGTATATCTGATTTGTTGATCATTAAATATTCTAATAGTCTCTTCTAACAGACATTTTTCAAACACATTTATTGCTGAGTTAGCCAATTGTGGATAGAAAACTGACTTAGGTTTAAATTTGTTAACTGCTTCCCTTTACTTCTCTGTACTTGCGAGAAAGACATCAGTTTCCTGCAACAGGGCAGTGATGTCAATATTATCAATGCCACTTGAATCCCAGTTAGTACTGTCCCTGTATTCAACTTCATGTGTTGATAAATCCAATAAATCTGCATCAATTATATGTGAAACTATTGCATTTGTAGTCTCCTGGATGGCTGACTCTTTACTACCTCCCATAGTGGCTAGGTTCTGTTGTCTTCCAAAAAAATACTTTAGCTTTAATTTTCTTATCAGCTTACATATGTCCACTCTAGTTTTAAATAAATCAGGGCATGGTGTAGTTACAAATGTTAATCCCTTTGATAGTACAGAGATTTGGTCTGCAGTTAGTGAGGTCTCCGTTAGGTTGATTATTTCCCTTCCTTGTTCCTCAGGATTCTCTGAGTAGTTGGGAAATTTCCATTTCCCTCTACTTCCCCATCTCATTTTTTTGAAACGGCTCCTTTTTGGTTTATCAATTTCAATTCCTGTACCTTCCTGTGTTCTTGTTCTAAAAAAATATTTGAGATTCCCAGAGAGTCTGAGGTACTAAGTTCTGAGCAAGCCCCTTCTGTGTTTGTTGTCACTGATAACACTTCTGAATTGTTTTGAAAGCCAACACTTTTTTTTCTATTAATAGTGTTAGTGTTTTCTCTTTGTTGATTCTGCCGATTCTGTTGATTTTTATTCCAGTTTGAAAATTTTAAACAGTCAGGTTTTCCTTCATGGACTTGTGAGAAATGTAAACCCAATACATTAAAAATATTCCCATTTATAATAGCTTTAATGTGTTCTTGAGAAATAAACAGGACTTTGATAGCTTTAGCAAGTTTTATAAAAGGAAGATTAATAAACATGAAAAAGATCTGATTGAAAAGAAACGTACCAAAGTAACAAGAGATATTGGAGATTACAGCAGAAGAGAGGTATTTGTATGGGAAAGGAGGAATCGCTCTAACAGCAGGGGACGCTCCAAGTCCAGAAGATGCTATTGGAATAAAAATCAACAGAATCAGCAGAATCAACAGAGAAAACACTAACACTATTAATAGAAAAAAAAGTGTTTGCTTTCAAAACAATTCAGAAGTGTTATTAGTGACAACAAACACAGTAGGGGCTTGTTCAGAACTTAGTACCTCAGACTCTCTGGGAATCCCAAATATTTTTTAGAACAAGAACACAGGAAGGTACAGGAATTGAAACTGATAAACCAAAAAGGAGCCATTTCAAAAAAACGAGATGGGGAAGTAGAGGGAAACGGAAATTTGCCAACTACTCAGAGAATACTGAGGAACAAGGAAGGGAAATAATCAACCTGAGACCTCACTAACTGTAGAACAAATCTCTGTACTATCAAAGGGATTAACATTTGTAACTACACCACGCCCTGATTTATTTAAAACTAGAGTGGACATATGTAAGCTGATAAGAAAATTAAAGCTAAAGTATTTTTTTGGAAGACAACAGAACTTAGCCACTATGGGAGGTAGTAAAGAGTCAGCCCTCCAGGAGACTACAAATGCACTAGTTTCACGTATAATTGATGCAGATTTATTGGATTTATCAACACATGAAGTTGAATACAGGGACAGTACTAACTGGGATTCAAGTGGCATTGATAATATTGACATCACGGCCCTGTTACAGGAAACTGATGTCTTTCCTGTAAGTACAGACAAGCAAAGGGAAGCAGTTAGCAAATATAAACCTAAGTCAGTTTTCTATCCACAATTGGCTAACTCAGCAATAAATGTGTTTGAAAAATGTCTGTTAGAAGAGACTATTAGAATATTTAATGATCAACAAATCAGATATACCAGTAATCGTAGTGAAAATGAATCTAAAGCCTTATCAGAAATAAAGAATCTCAAAGGTGTTATCATATAAAAATCTGACAAAGGAGGTAATATAGTGCTCATGGAGGAAAACTGGTATGTAAACAAATGCATGCAATTATTAAATGGTGGCATATATTATAAAAGGCTTGCCAATGATCCTACTATTAAATTTCAGGCAGATTTATGTGAGTTTGTAGATTGGGGCCTCAGTTGTGGCTGGTTAAATAAAAGTGAATCTGAATTTATTAAGGTGGGTACCCAGTTGAGCCCACGTTTTACATTTTACCTAAAACTCATAAAAATGTGCTAGATCCCCCAGGCAGACCTATTGTGTCCAGAATAGATTAACTTACTTATAACTTAGGGACTTTCATCGACAGTTATTTGCAACCAAAGGTGTTGAAACTGAATTCATATCTTAGAGATAGCATGGACCTCCTCAAAAAACTTGAAGGAAGGATATGGAATGCGAGTACTGCTGGCTTAACATTGATGTTAACAGTCTGTATACCTCAATCAGGCATGATCTAGGTGTCAGAGCTACTGATTATTTTTGTAAAGGAGATGATGTAATTTCATCACACTTTTTGGGGGTGGGCACTGAATTTTGTTCTGACACATAAGTATTTTATATTTCATAATCAGTATTTTTTACAAACATGTGGAACAGCGATGGGGGTGGCATTTGCCCCATCATATACCAATCTACTTATGGGATATTTTGAAGAAAAATGCATTAAAGATGTTAGACAAAACCAGTATCAAGACCATATAATTCTATGGCTGCGTTTTATTGATGACATAATTGTAATATGGAAAAAAGAAGAAAATTTGATCCCTGTGTAACCCCTAGGTGGCCCTATCCCAAGGGCTACTATGACTGCCTGCTTGGCTAGTAGCAGGTTAAGGGGCCTGGGTAATGAAATGGGTGCCTCCACCCAGTGGTCAGGGTTGTTAGTCATCAAACTAGCCTTGGCACAGCCCTCCGGAACACTGTAACCCCCCTCTTTCCCTTCTAGTGGCCTGAACAATATACAATAATTACTTTCACAATGACCCTTATTCACTAGGCAATTACCCGCACTGTTTGCACTTACCACCAGGGCTGGTTCCTCTAGCTTGACCCTGGGGACCCCTGTTAAACAAGGTTAAGCACAGCAAATAGCAACAGTACAATACTTTTGTCACAAACTGGAACCACAGTCAGGTTAAAAGCAAACAAAGTTAAATCTGATTTGTTCAGAGGACTTGAACAAGGGAGGGGCATAATCAAGTTGATTTGCTTAAAAGCTATATTAATCAGACTGTTATGCATGCAGTTCAGAGTCCCTACACTGTCACACACTCTGGGTACCCAGGTAGGAAACGGTGGACTAGCCAGGAACGTTGCAGCTGGTTGGGGCCCTGTGTTGGAAGAAAGCAACATGCACAACACACACTATTTGTAATCTGGAGTCGGAGGGCTCAGTTCATGAAAGAAAAGGCAACAAGACAATCAGATGACAACACTTTTAGATTTAGCTGTTGTTGCAGGAAGCTACCCTGATGTTTACTCACGATACTCAATACTGGACACAGGTAGGATGAAATTGAGACTGCAAGCTGTTGAGCTGGAGTGCCCGGAGAAGCAGGGCCCACATGAATCACTGAGGCATCCTTCCTGTTCAAGGCATTGAGCAGGGGGCTGATCCCCAGGCTGGCCTCTCGTCGATGACTTCTCTGTGTAGCAGGTATTCTGGCTGGGCAAGTGTAGCAGGGCCCAGACAAATGGAAATGGATACGGATTCAGTCCGTGGAGCTGGATACAGCCTCCAGCAAGCAAAACACAGTTCAGACTCACAGTGGGGATCCAAATCACGACTCACTATAAGCACACAGTACAATCACAAGTAAGGAAATTCCACTGTACTAGGCAACTGGCTCTCCGGTCACAATTATAGAGTCTTTGCACAATCTGGGCATTCAGAAGTAGTTGGAAGTCCTGACAGGCCAATCGCATTCAGCAAATCTTCGGTCTTCTTGAGGTCAAAGCTTGGTCACAATTCAGTGACTTAATTCGCTCTCCAAATTCGGATTCAGTCTGAAAAAAGCACAAGTTCCCTCTCAGGAACAGCAGGCAGGCATGCAGGCCAAACTCAGGCCTTTCCACAGTTTTCCCGCATGAATCCACTATGGATTGCTGCTTGAACTCTCTCTAGCTGTTACTTTTTCACTTCCCAACTCAGATCTAACTGAAACTGCAAGCACTGTGGGACTTTCCCCAAGATCCAAAAGGTTCGGTTGGCTGATCTGTCTGTCAGTCACAACAAGAGCTCCCCCTCCAGGTTAATTTAGGCGCCAATAGCCCAAAACTACAATTCCTACAAGTTTTGGCCCCACCAAGCCCCTGTAGGCAGGCTCCATTTTAGAGTCCCAAATGTACTGATTGGCCCATTCTGACAGTCCAGGACCAAGATAATGGAAACACACAGAACTGTACATGCTGCAAAGAAGGCAGGTTAGAACAAACTGCAATATTATTACTGCTCTAACAAATGATCCGCAAACAAGTACATCTTCTAACAGAGCTCTCTCTCAGATTAATTATGACTGCAGTCCAGGCAGCTCTTAAAGAGACAGTACACAGAAGCTATACAGGCACTCTCTGGCAATACATTTAAACTGCTAAAACCCAGGACACCAGCCTGGCAGTGAGCATTTAAGAAAGCTCAAGGAAGACTTTTCAGGAACCCCCATTTGTAGGGGGGTTACACCTGAATTTATGCTATATCTTTATAACAATGATATGGGTCTAACATTCACATACAAATTTGATAAACAACATTTCATTCTTGGATTTAGAGCTAATGGGTACACATGGTGATGTGATCAGTTCCAAAAACCATAGAAAGGCAACAGCGGGTAACATTATCTTACATGCTGACAGTGCCCACCCCCATAAGCTCATTTCCTCAATTCCCTATGGTGAGCTGATTCACCTCAAGAGAAACTGCTCAGGTGAGAATGAATTTACAGTACAAGCATCGGTCCTTACTAACAGACTTAAAGAGAGGGGTTACAAACTGGAAGTGTTAAACAATGCATGTGTAAAAGTAAAACACATGAACAGAGGGGAGCTGTTAATTCCCAAAAGAGAAAGATTCAAAAATACCAATCTTGAAAATACAAAGAAAGAAGAGAAAAAGGATGTAGTTACTTTTGTTACTGAATACAGTCCTTTAGCAGGATGTATGGGTGGTTTGGTCCACAAATTCTGGCCTCTGTTATTAACTGATTCTGTTTTAAAGAAACATATTTCAGAAAAACCAAGGGTCACCTTTTCCAAAGGTAAAAACATTGGTGACAAAGTGACTAAAAGTCACTTTATTTCCACATTTTCAACAACAAACAAACAAACTTGGTTTGGGCAGAAACCTATATAGATATAGATATATATAGATGTATAGATATATATATATAGATATATACACCTATATAGATGTGGACACTGCAATGTCTGTAAATATTCTCAGACAGGTAACACATCTGTGAAGAATGGTGTAACATATGACATCAGACAATTTATCACTTGCACTACCCCCTTTGTAATCTATATTTGTTGGTGTGACTGTCCAGTATTATACATTGGTATGACCACACACCCTGCCAAACAGAGAATTCAAGAACACATTAGAGCTATTATGAATGGGAATATTTATAATGCATTGGGTTTACATTTCTCACAAGTCCATGAAGGAAAACCTGACTGTTTCAAATTGTCAATATTAGATCACTCTGAAAGACACCTTAGAGGTGGAACTAGAGCCAATATTTTGGCACACAGAGAAACTAAGTGGATTCTGAAATTGAATACAGTAGTACCATTAGGATTAAATGAAGATGTTGATTTCACAACATACTTGTAAATATGATATGCAATGAAACTGTCTCTAATTATCTTGTGTCTTTTTCTTTTTTCCTCAATAGGAATACCACCTAACCCATATATCTTACACTGCTAGGTGTGAGCAACAGAGGAGTATGCCCACAGTGCACAGATTTAGGTCCAAACACTTATTTTGTATCTGGGAAAGGTTATTCCATTTATTCCAATGATCAATTTCTTCAGAAGTAAATCCAATATTATAGTATAGTACTGTGGATTTAAAATGATTGATTAATCTTGTAACTGGCTTTCCTTTCCCCTCCTCCCCCTCACAACCTAATCACCATTTACTTTCTTTTTCTGCTGTCTATCTTTTCCCATTTAATCAATTAAATGCCTTTCCAGGCTTCCTTTTTTCTAATTAGTGTTTTAGTTGTAAGATATAACATTTCTCCTGCCCCCCTTCCAAACTTTAACCTTTTGACCTTAGAGACTTAAAACTAACTTTCTCTAAACCCAAGCTTCTTTTTTTCTTTCCTTGCCCTTTCTAAATCGTTTTTTCTTTCCCCCTTAACATTAATAAAATAATCTGTATGCCACAAGGTGTTTTGTTAAGAGAATTGATACATTATTGATAAATATCTTGCATTTTCAGTGATTTTGCCTCTAGGAATGCGGTATCTAACATATTTGAAAATGAGGACTTAATAATTAATTACAGTTTTATATATAACAAAGGATTATGGTCCAATTTATGATTTTAGAAGCCATAAAAGTTACTTTTGTATTTTTGTTTTAGAATTTTAGCACTTTTTGCATTGACTAGGTTGCACTGTTCAAATGTTTAAATGTATGTATCACTTTAAGTAGCACTTGTGTATAAATACTCCCAAGGTTTGTTTGAAATTTAGACACACCCACGTTTGAAGACCTGCTGAAGGGTTGAGGTGCTAGGGGTACTGGTTCTTTGTTCAGGCTTTTTTTGCCGACCAATAAATAAGTACTTTATTCTGAATTGCTGCCTGAGTGCCATGCTTTACTTTGGATTAAAAAAAAATACACACAGAAAAGGTAGTGAAGCATCCCAGGAATTGATTAAAACGGTGCTTGTTTTGAAGAAATACAAACTGCTGCAAACTGCAAGCAATACCTTAGGGATCAACTGGAAGAGGCTGATGAAGGTGAGTACTCAAAGGCAACAAAACAAAAGGCACAAGTCTACTCTCTTTTTAGAAGCCATCAAAAGCATTGAGAACTTCTTTGAAGAGTCAGCAACCCCACTACCACATAAAAAGGCGTAGTCTAAATTGACTGGACAAACTAAATTCTTCCTTTCCAAACCTCTTGTGGCTCTTCATGGTGTCTTCATCAAACAGAACCCAGAAACACCAGTTTGAAAAGCAAAATTCTGTGCCCTGAGACCATAACACATTAAACTTGCCAGTGAACAAAACCTGGACCAATGCTTATGCGAATACTGCAGAAATGAGGAGACAAAGTTGAAGGCATTATATTGCATTGCTAACAGTAAAAAAATGCCACAGTACAAAGTTATAAATCTGTACCATGTGATTGAACTGACAATCTGCCAACAGCCACCTGGCGAAAAATTCTGCAAAATAGAGTGTGTCCAGAAAAAATGTGAGTTTTGCAGCACAGATGATTTTGACAGCAAAGTTGAGTAACTCCTGGAGGCTCGTTCCAATGAACTTGTACAATAGCTCCAGTGGGAGAGTATAAATATTGTAAGAAAAATAGATGGTGCTGATGTTAAGCAATTCTGCAAAGTATTGAAAACTAAGGAAACAACCATGCAACAACTAGTCGCAACACTAAAAGAGGATTTTAAGTTTCTGGGCTACCACTCACAGGTAGCCACATGGCAGCAACAGCAGTTTAATTCAAAGAGGAAAAATGTGCATTTTGCTGAGAACTACAACTGCAAATTTCAAGATGAGATTCAGTCCTGCCACTGGCACCATGAGCAGGCAATGATTCATCCTGTTGTAGTACATTACAGGTGCACAAACTATGAAGAAACTGTCCGTGAATCTCTCGTCTTCATTTCCAGTGACCTAAAGCATGACCATCATGCTGTGCGGCATTTCATCAAAATGTCAAACTCCCACCTTAAAGATGTCCGTGGTATCAACATACAAAAGCAAGTTCACTTCACAGATGGTTGCGTTGGACAATATAAGTCAAAGTGGGCTTTCCAAGCAATTTCTTTGGCCCCCTCAGACTATGGATTCCCAATTGTGAGAACATATTTTGGGTCCTGGCATAGGAAAGGACCGTCAGATGGGGAAAGTGCTGTCATGAAGTCGTGTGCATCACAGGCAGTTGTATCACGTCAGGCAGTCATTGTGAATGCAGAAAACATGCATAATTACTGCAAGAACTATCTAACAAAACAGCCAGCCAGTGATGGGTGTAGCCATAAGATTCGCACTTTCTTCTGGGTTGGTAGCAATGACATTAAATGAAACATGCATGGCAACATCAAAACAATACCAGGGACCCCCAAATACACAGTGCAAAGTCAGTGAAAGCAGGATTGGTTGCAGTCAGATGCTCTGCATGCTTCTGCAGACAATATCAACAAGAGCTAACATGTGAAAACAGGAAGTATGTGGGGCAATGGACAGTTAAGCATTTAACAATGACTTCTGTGCCCACTTCACAAAATACCCATGTTGGCCTGTTGCACACTAAAGAGTCACATGAACCAATGCCAGAATCTACCAAAACCAGTGGTCACTCAGCTGAGACTACTAACATCATCCCTTCACCAGTGGAGGTGTGTGCTACTCAGAATAGCATTGCCTCAAATGATGTAGCCCCCTCAACAAGCACCCAAACTGATCTTCCTGAGGACCAGTGTTTTCCAGAGGACCCAGGTGTTCTGCTACCTGAGACCACCACACACAGTGTGTAGCCAGTGAAAATGAGAATCATGCCCATGGGCCCAATTGAAGTTGGGAAACTGTATGCTGTTTATTACTCCAATGCATTCTACATTGATGAGGTCACAGCAGTACGAAACCAGCAGTACATCTTCAAATTCCTGCACCAACATGGGGAGTTAACATTTACATGGCCACAGATTCAGGACTATGACAAAGTAAAACGTGCCCAAATATTTTATTGACCAGTACAGCTTCAGGGAGATAACATTTTTTAAATCAGCACTGAAGTACTGGAAGAAATAGGTGACAAGTATTTGAGATTGAGGCAGGAATTGAATTAGGAGTGTACTGGAGTGTCACAAGAGTTGAAAGACATGTCCACTGACAAGAATGATAAACAATCTTGTACAAATTAAATGAACTACAGTTAGCTAAAATTCTACGAAATCATTTTCAGTTGTTTGCAGGACAGTTATACTGTAGTTTGTTTGTTTTCCTGCCATACACAATTAACTTAAGTGGATTGTAGGGCAGGGAAGGATGATTAGAAATGTATCTTGTAAATATTTTACATTTCTATTGCTTGCTGTTGGTTGGTTTATATCGTTTGATGGATAACGTTAGTATTATGTAATGAATAGTAACTTCAGTAAAACATTTGCAACCTCAAAAAGGTGTTTGGTGTCCATGTTACATGTGCAACCTTAAAGATGCACTAACCTCATGCCCATGTAAGGGAGTTAACAAATTACCACACCCCATATTCACTGGTACAGCACACATGTTAAACATACTAACAAATGTTTCCTAATATTAGTTACAAAACCCCACATGCAAGTCACATTTCTTTGGTGTCCCTTGATACATGTGCAACTTTCATGACTCATTTTCTCAGGTACCGATGAGGAAGTTATCTCCCAATATATTCACTTAATAAGTGGTTGGGAGCAGCATCATAAAACACATAACAAAATTCATCTACTTTGGATTTAAAAAATTGACAGTCATGTCACACTTTGGTAACCTCTTTTCATGGAGTTGCCCATATATTTATAAAATGGGTAGGAAAAATTATGTCTGCTGATTGGTTGAAACACATCATATGACCATGCGTATATCAAAGCGCGACCGCACACCTGCAATTTCACCCCTGTCAAAACAAATTTGCCATTTTATAAGATAGATAACCCAATCTAGGGTGTGGTGGTGCTCTGATATATGCACTTTTGGGTGGTTGCACACCTGGCCTCGTGGCCTCCTACGTAACAATGCACACCAAGGCAAGCGATATAGAGTGCACCACACACCTTAATTGGTTATCTATTACATATATATATATATATATATATATATATATATATATACACACTATATATATATTGTGTGTGTATATGTGTATATATATATATATATATATATATATATATATATATATATATATATATATATATATATATATATATTTATATATTTATTTATACAATGGGGTGAGAGCTCACAGTGATAATAAAACATGTTATTTCCACTGGGGTGTGACATCACCGGAGTTAAACTATCTTCCGTTTATCTCACTCACTCACTCACTCACCACCACCTCCTCCAGCCTGCATACTAAATTGAACTTCTTGACAATTCTGTTTCTCACTGCTACTTGCAAGTAACTCAATTAACATTCAAAGACATTCAGCTGTTTTCCACAGTGTTGTAAAAACCCCAACAAATTACTACATTTTCAAAAAATCCTGCATTCTAAATAACAGTGCCTCATACTTTCTGTTTCTCACTGCTACTTGCAAGTAACTCACTTAACATTGCAAAGAACATTTACCTGTTTTCCACAGGGTTTGTAAAACTCCCATCCCATTACTATTTTATTTTAAGTTATGAAAACCTGCAATCTAAATCACAGTGCCTCACAGTAGCTGTTCCTCACTGCTTGCTGAAACTAACTGAATTAGCATTGTCAAACACAGTCACCTGTTTCTGATAATGTGGGTAACAATCACAGCCCATTCAGAAACACTTAAACACACTCAGAACACACAAAAACAATGCTCTCAGTATAGCCTAGAGGTTAGAGTAATGAGCTTTAAACAAGTATGGTATATTCAGCACACTAAATCTGTGTTTGATTCTCACAACCTACCCATCCCCACTGTGTAATTAAACAAGCCATCTCTAAAAATGTACCCAATTACCAAACAATAAAGGAACACACAGTAAAACATAACTATACTTTGGAAGCTTCTACCCCCATTGTATAAACTGCACACATAATGTGCAAATCATGTGATATGCATAATATACTTATTCCTGCATCATGAGCTATGGATACTTTCACTTGTGCCTTCAGCACTCAAGAGTATTCATAGCTCCCTCTGAAGGAGTATATTATGCATATCACACACCTACCCATCATGTATCCCCTACATATAATAACATAATATTCTTTATTTATATTGCGCCTTTCTGAAACCAAGGCACCTTAACAATAAGCTTCATAGAACAATGAATAAAACACAAATACAATAATACTGAATTCATAAAATGCATTAAAACATCATCATCAGGGGAAGGCTGACAACCACAGATGGGTCTTTAAAGCCATTTAAATTCCTCCACAGACGTGCACTTCTGCAGCGGACGGGGTAGAGAATTCCAGAGAATTGTGGCCATGTACATAAAAGCACGGGCCCCTGAAGATTTCAAAGAAACCCTCAGAACCTCTAGCAACCCCATGTCCACGGAGCGGAGTGATTGCTTAGGGCAGTAGGGTACCAGGAGCTCTTTCAAGTAATCAGGGCCCAGTCCGTGTAGGACTTTGTAAGTCAGAAGACCAACTTTAAAGGTGATCCACCACTGTATTGGCAGCCAGTGCAGTTCGCACAGCACCAGAGAAATATGACAGGCACGAGGAGTACCCATCAATAGCCAGGCTGCAGCATTCTGCACAAGCTGCAAGTGGCAGATATCAACCCCAGGTAGCCCTAGATAAAGGGAATTGCAATAGTCAAGGTGCGAGGTCACAAAGGCATGGACCAGTGCAGGCAGATCATCAGACGGAACTACGTGCTTAATCCTGGAGGTGTTCCTCAGATGGTAAAAGGATGATTCGATAACTGCTGACACCTACGATCGTAGCATCAGCCCATCATCAAAAAGCACCCCCAATTTCCGCATCTGTTCAGAGGTTGGGAGCTGGGAGCCACCCAGAAATAATCCTGAAGGCAAACTGGCTCCCATCCCCTCTATCCGGTGGCCTGGGTCCATGACCATCACCTCTGTCATCCCTGAATTCAACGTCAGCCAGCTCAAATTCATCCAGTTCTGGACTTCAGTGAGGCAGTTGTTAAATACTGAGAGAGCTCTATCCTGGTCAGGCACAGAAGATAGGTAGAGCTGGGTAAATCAGCATAGCAGTGAAACCTCGGCCGATACCTTCTTACAATGTCTCTGAGGGGCAGCATGTACACTGCGAACAACATGGGAGACAACACTGAACCCTGAGGAACCCCACCTGACAGGGAGACTGAGCCAGAGGAATTTATCCCTGACACCACCCTCTGAGTTCTGCCAGTGAGGAACAATCTAAACCACCTGAGGACTGTACTAGACAGTCTACAGATGAACCTCAGGCATTCCAGAAGTACCCCATGGTCCACAGTGTCAAACGCTGAAGAGAGATGGAGAAGAACCAGGATAGAATGGCTCTTTCGATCTCTTGCCATCAAGAGATCATTGAGCATATGAACCAGAGCAGTCTCGGTACTATGCCTCTTTCGAAAAACCAGACTGGAGTGGTTCATAAATGTCATGGATGGTCAAATGGTTCTCCAGTTGTACCACCACTACTTTCTCAATCACCTGCCCCACAAAGGGAAGGTTAGAGATTGGTCTGTAGTTAGCATGGCAGTCTGGGTTCAAAGAAGCTTTCTTCAGGAGGGGCGTTACCACCACCTCCTTCAAGAAGCTAGGAAACTCACCTGTCTCCAAGGAGCACCAGACTATCTGCACTAGGACCGGACTGATAACATCACAACAACCCTTTATCAGGGAGGTTGGGTCCAGGTCCAAACTACAGCATGTCGGAAGCATACCCTGGACAATCCGCATGAGATCAATGAACCCTGGCTGGGAAAAGGAACTCCAGGATAGCCCAGGGACAGTGACCGGGTGCCGATCCATCACTACTCCCATAGAGGATGCAGGTTGGAGTACCGCCCTGATGTCAGCCACCTTAGCAACGAAGAAGCAAGCAAGCTCTTCACATTCTACTTGTGAAAAGGCTCTTTGAACCTGCAGGCAGGCTGGGTTGCACAGTCTGTCTACAGTTTGAAAGAGCTGAGCTGGTCACTTCTGAGCAGCTGCAATCTCCTTGGACAGGAACTCTGCCTTCTTACAGGAGATTGCAGAATGATAGACTTGGTAAAGTTCCTTCAGTCTAAGATGGTCGGTATCAAGGGTGGATCTCCACCAGCAATGCTCTAATCTTCGTCCTTGTTGCTGCATCTCTCTCAAGGTCCCATCAAACCATGGGGACCGAGGGGGTAGGGTGAGAGGATGAACATGGACTGGAGCAATGATATCCAGAGCCATGGAGAAGGCTTTATTATAGGCCAAAGACCAAGGCATCTGGATCATTGCTCGTGCCAAGAAGCTCCGATAGGTCAAGCACCACCGCCAGGCCCTCAGAGCTTACATCTCGCAAAGGGCAATACCTGACCATCTCCATAGGGGTAGGCCTGCAAAGGGGGGGCACAAAAACTGAACCCCATGGTGTAATGATCAGACCATCTGACTTGTTCCACCCCCAAATCAAAGGCTTCAATCCCCAGGAGGAAGACTAAGTCAAGGGAGTGACCACCTTTATGAGTGGCAGAAGTAACAACTTGTGTAAGGCCCAATTAAGTCATCAGTTGGAGGAAGTATTTTCCAAATTGTGAGAGTTTGTCATCGACCCAGGCTTTGAAGTCACCAAGGACCACCAGCTTGGGCGATTCAAATGACATGTCGATGATGAAGTCCGCCACTTCCTGCAGGAACCGCTTCTCATCACTTGGTGGAATGTAGATGAGGGCAATCCTACAACCCACACCTGCCACTACAATACACTGGAATGATTCAACCTCCTCAACTGGTATACTCGTGAGGTCCAGTTCGGTCTTAAAACAGACCGCAATCCACCCCTCCGGGGTCCAACTTCGGGCGGTGTAACACTGAGTACCCAGCCGGAATAGCGGCCTCTAATATGGGGCCTGCATTCTCATCCAGCCAGGTCTCAGTAATGTATGCCAGATCCACCGACTCAACAAGATCTGCAATAACTGCAGTCTTATTTCTGATGGATCTGGTGTTATACAACACCGCTCGGGTAGGACGGGCTTTTGGAACTGCTCAAGCTACTTGCCCACCAATATTGGTGGTGCCATTGGGTATGGAGACCAGTCATGGAGAACCACATTCCAGACTCCATTTTGCCCCAGGGTGTCTTCTGAATCTCACTACCCCAATATGATGGCCCTGCTCATTCGACCTCCACTGTTCGCACCCACCTACTCCCCTCCTCCCTCTACGAGCAATACCCAGAGCTCTGCAGTGCTGGTATGTCAATAGCTTTAATGGGGGAGGGGAAGGGCAGAGGGCATGAAGGGCAGAGGGCGAATAGTGCACGACTGTGAGGACGGGCCTCCTATACATATTAAAGACTCAATAACAATACAACACCCCTGAAAGCATCCCAGTTTAAATAACTAACTAAATTTCCAAAATTAAGACAAAAACCCCAAAACAAAAAAACTAATACAATAATAATAAACAAAACACAAATAACCAAACATATTAAACCCCCTAATTTGCCACTCCTACCCTCTCTTTCACAAAGGGGAGAAATTTCACTAATATATTACATCAAACTTACACTATCCTACACAGATATAAAACAAAAATGCAATAAAACTCCTCCCCACACACTCTTGCTATGAATCAGAGTATAATATCCAAATAATAAAAAGGAATTAGTCTGAGTGGTCCATGCCTATAATCAAACCACCCTCAAAAAAGTCCTCCCAGAACTCCCCGAATTATAAAACCTTAATTCAGTTTCAGTATAAAATAATCCAGCAGTCCTCCACAGCAGATCAAACAAACGACTCCAAATGTTTGATGAATGGGCCAGGCAAGCTCCCACCTCCCCTGGCCGACAATGCCAAAGCTTCCCAATCCCAGACTCTGCTCTCACCAAGGGTCTGAGAGACAAGCAAACAGTAAAGAAAAAAAGGAAAATTCAAGGTCTAAATGATATCCCAAAAATATTGTAAATGTACAGGAGGACAAGCTGCAATATAATGTCAGTCCAAGTTCAGCGTTATAAAAGAACGATCCCAAATTAATCCAGTCAGGTTACCACAGAGACAGACCTCAATGGCCAAAGAAGAACAGGCCTTAAGCCAGACTGCAGTCCCAGAACATTCAAGGCACAGCTCAGGAGATCTTCAGCACAGCAGCGGGCTGGGGTGTGCAACTAGATCCCAAGGGGTGCCCCCCCTCCAAATGCATCAACTCTCAGGCCCTGGCACCCAGCTGCCGATGACCTACAGCTACAGTCCACCAGGGGGACAGACCACAAGGATCGTCCCACAGGAGGTTTAAGAGAAAGCCCAACCAGTGCTCCAGCTCCCCGGAGAGTACAAAGGCAACTCCCCCTTAGTCACAGGAAGCACAGTCAGCAGCTAGCCCTAAGCACAGAAGGAGCCCCTCAACCCAGCACAGCTCCCAAACCACACTGCTCCTCCAGTCTCAAAATCCAGATAACATCCAATACACAGGGCAGTACACCTCTCAGGAATCTTTGATGTTACTCACAGTTTCACAGTTCCTCGGGCAATTCAAAGCCATGATAAAATCGCAACACTAACCTGTAGTAGTCCCAGCCAGTCCAATAAGTTTACAGCCAGAAGCCCAAGCAAGGTGTCTCCAGTGGTCCGCTACATGCAGCAAACAGCAGCAGCCCTGAATAACTGGTAAAATTGGGGTCCAATCACAACTCCTGAACTAAATGTCCCTTGAGTCACCCACGAGTTGTCCACAAGTCCACAAATACAAAACTCTAGACGCCGGACATTTGATTAAAAACTAGAACAAAATAAACAAAAAATGGCACAAACGGGGAGGCAAAGCAGAGTAAAACTGGGAGAAGAAACAAATGAAGAAATAAAATAATGGGCAAATCAAAGAATTACAGACAGGAAACTCCTGATAGCTGGCTCAGCATAGCTACCATCTATATACATATATATATATATATATATATATATATATATATGTATGTGTGTGTGTGTGTGTGTGTAATAAGAACCCACACTAAGGTGTGTGGTCATGCTCTGATATACCCACTCTTTCGTGTGAGTTGTTACACACAAGGCCACAGGATGAGTGCATCAACCACCCAAGGCGTGCGTGTATCAGAGTGCGACTCCACACCCTAGAGTGGGTTCTCTAGCTTATAAAATGGCAAAATTGACTCAGAGGGGGAAGAAAGTGCAGGTGTGTGGTCATGCTCTGATATACGCATGGTCATGTGATGTGTTTCAACCAACCAGCAGAGATCATTTTTCCTACCCATTTTATATATATATATATATGTATATAGTTCAGGGATTGTAGAATGCATGTAATAGGCACATGGGAATGATCAAGCTATGGCTTAAGAGGGGTTGGGAACGTAGCATCTAGGTACCTTAAGCATTAGGAAAGAGGATTGAGCAGCAGACTGGATGGGTCACAAAGGTCCTTATGTGCTGACAGCATCTATGTACCTATGTGCATATATATATATATATATATATATATATATATATATATATATATATATAGGATACTTAACCCTTCATACTGGAAATATTTTTAGTCGAAATAATGACCCAATAAAATCATTAGTGGCAAAGCCACGAGTGATGTCATTGGGTCAACTGGCAGAAGAACAAAAAATATTGACAATATTTCCAGTAGGGGGGTTGCATATTCCATTTATGCCATACCTCCAAAAAAGTGAAAAAAAAAACTTGCCATTTTTGCTGATTATGAAAAATCTAAAAGAAATCTATAAATGAAACACCACTCATTTTGTAGGTATTTTTGCCCTGATCAACTTTGTTCAAAAAGTACCATGCTACTATTTTTCATTTTAAAGTTATATGCATTTGTTTGTTGCAAAAAGTGAAAAAAATTGAATTTTCTGCAGGTTTTTGCTAATTAAAAAAAAACTAAAAGGTATCTAGAAATGAAACACCACTCATTTTGTAGATATTTTTGTGGTGAACAACTGTCATGCTCATAGTACCATGCTATAATTTTTCATTTTAAAGTTATTTGCATTTTGTTTGTCGAAAAAGTAAAGCAAAATAGCATTTGCTGCTTTTTTGTTTATTATATAAAAAAATAAAAGTTACTGATAAATAAAACACCACTCATTTTGTAGATATTTTTGTGCTGAACAACTTTTGTGCACGCAGTACCATGCTATCGTTTTGCGTTTTAAAGTTATTCACATTGGTTCGTCGAAAAAAGTGAAAAAAATGCACTTTTTGTTGTTTTTCAGCTAATTATATATAAAAAATAAAAGTTACCCATAAATGAAACACCACTCATTTTGTAGATATTTTTGTGCTGAACAAATTTTGTGCTCACAGTACCATGGTATCATTTTTCTTTTTAAAATTATTCACATTTGAATACAGTTACTACTGCTACTGCAGCTGAATTTCTAAATGAGTTCCGAATCAGCCAGTCTCTACCTACTGTGTGGATAAATTTACCTATAGTGAGGATAAATGCAATATTCTCACTGTAGGTCTGACCACCTGGAGAATATCGAAAATATTTGCCTTTTTATCCTCACAGGTACAGCAGAAATATATATATATATATATATATATATATATATATATATATATATATAACACACACATATATTCTATAAAAACTTCTTTAATGCATCATTTCCTTTCTTTTTGTGTTTTAACCCTAAATGATGCATTAAAGAAGTTTTTTGCACAGAATTTCCTTACTTTTTGAGAAAGAATAGAAAAATAGAAAGTGGGAGTGCAGAGCCTTTGGGCCCCGCGCTCCCACCAACTTGCAAATTTCTGCCTAACATAACAGTACAAGTACTAAATATCATATGTATTGGTAGGAGTGCATATGGCTGGGAGTGTGGGGCCCCCACCACCTTGAAACAAAGTTTCATTCATCACAATGGCATAATTCCACACCTGTTTACATGTCAGACACCTAACCACTGAAAATTACCTCCATGGCAGTAAGACTAGGTACCCTATAAATGTGAAGCCACTACCACAATGCAAAACCCTATACACAAAATGTAAAGTGCATCATGCAATATATCCACAACAAATTAATTTTCCAACACCTACATACCATAATTCACGTGCACAGGACATCCCCTCAACACCCTCCAAATTTCAATTTAAAAGACCAAACCATGTCTGAGATATAACATTTAAAAGGTTGAGATTTTCATTAGTCAGAGTGGCAGAATTCTGCACCTGTTTACATTTTACACAC
The DNA here is from genome assembly GCA_016271365.2 of Neoceratodus forsteri. Lineage (NCBI taxonomy): Eukaryota > Metazoa > Chordata > Ceratodontiformes > Ceratodontidae > Neoceratodus > Neoceratodus forsteri. Next base: position 389,004,828 of record CM057456.1, read on the forward strand.
CTAATGACTGAAAAGTATGTCATGGCAGTAAGGCTAGCTACCCTAAAAATTTCAAGCCACTACCACAATGCAAAACGCTGTCCACAAAATGTAAACTGCACCACGCAATATCTCCACAACAAATGTATTTTCTGACACCTAAACACCATAATTCACATCTACAGGACATCCCGTGAACACCCTCCAAATTTCAAGTTAAAAGACCAAACCGTTTCCGAGACCTTTAATTTTAAAAGTTGTTAAAATTGGGTTATCTGGTCCCTCCAAATCTGGCCATCTAGTCCCTCCCTTGCAAACAAAGATCACGATCAAAGAATCTCGCTATCAAAGAATATTGCAGGCTCACGACCAAATAATTTTCAGGCTCACGATCAAAGGATAAAAAATGGTAAAACTCAATTTTTACACTGAAATACATGAAACCACAGCCATGCCTCGATAGAATGAAGCCCTCCTGAGCAAAACCAATCTTAGTTTGACTTTATAAGTCACCCCTGGGCCGAGAAATTTGATTTTTTTCATCTGTCCATCTAGTTGCATCCTTGCAATCAAAGATTGCGGTCAAAGAATCTCGAGATCAAAGAATTTGCAGGATCGCAATCAAAAAATTTGCAGGCTTGCGATCAAAGATCGTTAGCGAGCTGCAATCAAAGATTTTAAAACTTTAAAACTCTATTTTTGGACAGAATTAGAAGAAACCAAGGCATGGCTCGATAGAGGGAAGACCCCTGAGTAAAACCTATCAGAGTTTGACTTCAGAAGTCACCCCTGAGGCAAGATATTTGTTTTTTACCGACTGCAAAATAAAAACAAGTTGGCGGCCGTCGTGAACAAAGAATTCCTCACTATCAAAGATTCTTTGATCGCGAGTCTGCAAATTCTTTGATCGTGAGGATGGACCAGATGGCCAAAACCCCATTCTTCTTTCGCAAAATAACCATATAAATTTTTCCATAGACTTGTAATGGGAATTTAAAACTTTAATAACTTTTGAATGGATTAATATTTTTTCACCAAACAAAAAGCGGCATGTTCCGTGACCCAAGCTCTTTCAGCATATCAAGCTGCAGAGTGGCACACTACACAATGACCGTGCAGAGCCACAGACAAAATCTGAAAAACTACCCACATAACTGGCGAAAAGTACGTTTTTCAGCATTTTGGTGCGCAGAAACTGTAAGTCCAACCAAAACGAAATTTGGCAAATCAAGATCCCTATAAAGCCCTACACGGACTGGGCCCTGACTACCTGAAAAAGCTTCTAGTACCTTACCTCCCGGAGCGACCGCTCTGCTCAGCCAACGAGGGGTTGCTAGAGATCCCGAGGGTGTTTTTAAAATCTTCTGGAGCCTGGGCATTTATGTTCGTGGCACCAACCCTCTGGAATTCTCTACCCCTTTGGATTAGGGAGTGCATGACTGTGGGGGGCTTTAAACAAGCGCTGAAAATGTATTTATGGAATAAGGCATATGGTGATGGTGTTAAGGATGACAGACTTTAATTGGTGTCGTATGTTTTTATAATGTTGTAATATTGGTTTTAAGTTATTTTAATTGTGTACTGCGCCTTGATATTTGAAAGGCACATTAAAAATAAAGTTTACTATTATTATTAAGAGATCTACCATGATCCACCATGCATATCAAATTTTCTGCAAATCCGTTGAATGGATCCAAAGTTATTAATGCGCAAAATTTGGAGTTTAATATAGAAGTGGCTTCTTAACTCTAAATATAGGGGCGTGATCGTGCCCCTATAATATATATATATATTTATTTATAATTATTTTCTGATTAATTTTCTAATTCTGGCATCACAGTTGCTTCCAGAAATATAGAAGGGGATGTCACAGAACCAGCAACTGTGAGGTCAGTTATTAACAGATGTTGTGGAACAACAAAGAGGAACAATTACCAGTTCATGTGAATTTACAAAAATGGTTGGAATTAAAGCAGTTAACACAACGTAAATGGCTTTGTTCATTATAAAAGGGCCATGTAAATGGCTGGACACTCTCATGCAGGCACATTTGGGTAGTAGCTATAGTATCTCCAGGGCAGTACCAATTGCATATTGGTTAGGTGCAACCCACAGGGCAGCACATTTGGGTTGGTGCTACCTCTAGGGAAGCATATTTTGGTTACTGCTACCTCCAGGGCAACACTTGTGGGTTGGTACTACCTCTAGGGTAGGACCTATTGATAATTATGTAGGTACTACCTCCAGGGCAGCACATAGTTCCCACTGCATAGGTGTGACCACCAGGGCAGCACATTTGGGTACATGTTGTCTCGAGGACAGCAGATTTGGGTTGGTGCTGCCTCCTGGGTAGCACATTGCAGTAGGTGCTACCTCCAGGGCAGCACATTTGGGTTGGTACTATCTACAAGGTAGCATATTTGGGTTGGTGCTACCTCCAGTGTAGCAAATTTGGATTGGTGTTACCTCCATGGCAGCACATTGGGGTTGGTGCTACCTCCAGGGCAGCACATTTGTGTACATGCTACCTCAAGGACAGCACATTTAGGTTGGTGCTACCTCCATGGCAGTACATGTGGATAGGTGATACAGTACCTCCGGGGTAGCTCAGTTGGTCAGGTGCTACCTCCAGGGTAGTACATTTGGATAAGTACTATCTCCAGGGCAGCACATTTGGGTAGGTTCTACCTCCAGGGCAGCACATTTGGGTTTTTGGCTGACAAAAGTGTGTTCAGTTTAGTTTGGTGCTACTTCCTGGGCAGTACTGTGCATGTTCTACCTCAAGGGCAGTACATTTGAGTACATGCTACCTCAAGGACAGCACATTTAGGTTGGTGCTACCTCCAGGGCAGTATATTTGGGTAGGTGATACAGTACCTCCAGGGTAGCTCAGTTGGTCAGGTGCTACCTCCAGGGAAGTACATTTGAGTAGGCACTATCTCCAGGGCAGCACATTCGGGTTTTTTAGCTGATAAAAGTGTGTTCAGTTTATTTTGGTGCTACTTCCTGGGCAGCACTGTGCAGGTCCTACCTCAAGGGCAGTACATTTGGGTACATGCTACTTCGAGGACAGCACATTTGTGCTGGTGCTACATCCAGGGCTGCAGATTTTGGTTTTTAGCTGATAAATTTTATATTTTAGGAATACCTTTGCAGGACGTTCAGTCTATTTTTGAGAGACATTGAGACAGCCCAAGTGTGTGTGTGTGTGTGGGGGGGTGGAAGTGGAGAGTTGGCAGGCAGCAAGCTGATTGCAGACAACACAAACAAAAAATGACCAGGAGCCTTTGATGTCATCAGATGTGATTCTGTTTGGGAGAGGGGATACTATTATTTGGTTCTATTAAAACAAGCATTTGTCAATGCCAAATGCTGATTGCATTGGTGTGTTGAGCTCGCTCACTGCCTCTCTGTCACTCACTCATTCTGTGTCTCCCCGTGCTTCAGGCTGCTCTTTTGTACTGGGCTCCTGCCTGCGTTGGCACCTTGTTCTGCCCAGTAAGAAATCTGCAGCTGTCCCGACAGAGCTCTGTTGAGGTGGCTCACTTCCCTTCTCTCACTCGCTCATTCCGTTTCTCCTGGCACTGCAGGCTGCCATTTTGTACTGGGCTCCTGCCTCTGTTGGTGGCTTTTTGTGCTCATAAAGAAATCTGCAGCAGTCCCGACACAGGTCTGTTGAGCCTGCTGACTCCCCTCTCTCACTCACTTATTCCGTTTCTGCGGCACTGCAGGCTGCCCTTTTTCTATTGTGCTCCTGCCACGTTGCCCTTCGTCTGCCCACAAAGAAATTTGCAGCAGTTACAATAAGCTCTGTTGAGCTTGCTCACCCCCCCTCTCTCACTCACTCCTTCTGGTTTTTCCGCCACTGCAGGCTGCCCTTTTGTACAGGGCCCCTGCATGCATTGCTGCCTTTTTCTTCCCACAAATAAATCTGCAGCTGTCCCAACAGAGCTCCGTTGAGCTCACTCACTCCCCCTCCCTCACTTGCTCATTCTGTGCCTACTGCTGCTACAGGCTGCCTTTTGTACTGGGCTCCTGCCTGCGTTGGTGGCTTATTCTGGCCAGAAAGAAAGCTGAAGCCATCCTGACACAGCTTCATTGAGCTCGCTCACTCCCTCTCTCTCACTCACTCATTCCGTTTCTGCCGGCGCTGCAAGCTGGCCTTTTGTACTGGGCTCCTGCCTGCGTTGCCACATTTTCTGCCCACAAAGAAATCTGCAGCAGTCACAATACAGCTCTGTTGAGCTCCCTCACTACCGCGCTGTCACTCACTTGTTCTGTGTCTCTTGGCGCTGCAGGCCACGCTTGAGTACAGGGCTCCTGGCTGCATTGGCACCTTTGTCTGTCCACAAAGAAATGAGCAGCCGTCCCAACAAAGCTCCATTGAGGGTGCTCTCTCCTTCTGTCACACGCTCATTCTGTTTGTCCTGGCACTGCAAGCGGCCCTTTTGTATGGGGCTCCTGCCTGCATTGGCGCCTTTTTCTGCCCACAAAGAAATCTGCAGCAGTCCTGATAGAGCTCTGTTGAGCTCACTCAGTCCCCCCGTCTCACTCACTCATACTGTTTCTTCCACCGCTGCAGGCTGGCCTTTTCTACTGGGCCCGCCTGCTTTTGACACCTTTTTCTGCCCACAAAGAAATTCACAGCAGTCCTGACGGCGCCTGGTGAGTTTGCTCACTCCCCCTCCCTCACTCGCTCTCTCGTTCTGTTTCTCCCAGTGCTGCAGGCTGCCCTTTTGTACTGGGCTCTTGTGTTGGGGCCTTTTTCTGCCCACAAACAAATCCGCAGCAGTCCCAACAGAGCTCAGTTTAGCTCGGTCACTCCCCCCCTCACTCGTTCGATCTTAATCTGTCCCAAACAGTTTTTTCCCACAGCAACCGTGCTATTCTCTGGCAGGAGTGCAAAAATATATTTTAGCCAGGATGTGAAAAATGACAGCTGTACTGTTCATAAGGAGGTGTGAAAAACTGCCACTGTTGAAAATGTGGCGTAAATATATTACAAATTTGCGAGGTTACAAGGGTGCGTGGAAACAGTTCAACGTACGCTTGTAACACAGTCATGTTATGGAGTTTTGTCACCAAATGTTCAACATAGGGCTTTTAGGACCTCTGCTCATGAACAGTGCCACTGTCATTTTCTTAATCTGTCCCGAACAGTGATTTCCCACAGTGACCGTGTTATTCTGTGTCACAACTGTGAAACCACATTTCAGTCAGGATGTGAAAAATGACAGCTGTACTGCTCATAAGGAGGTGTGAAAAAATGCCACTGTTGAAAATCTGGCATGACAATATTACAAATCTGCGAAGTTACAAGGGTGTGTGGAAAGTGTGCAACGCACACTTGTAACACAGTCATTTGATGGGTTATCATCACCAAATTTTCAACATAGGCATTTTAGGACCTCTGCTCATGAACAGTATCACTGTCATTTTCTTAATCTGTCCCAGACAGTGATTTCCCACAGTGACCACTCTATTCTGCACCGGAAGTGCGAAACCACATTTCAGCTAGGATAGGAAAAATGACTGCTGCACTGATCATAAGTAGGTGTGTGAAAATGGCAATGTTGAAAATCTGGAGTGAAAATATTATAAATTCGCGAAGGTACGAATGTGCGTGCAAGCTGTGCAACGCACGCTCATAAGACAGTCATTTTATGGAGTATCATTGCCAGATTTTCAACATAACCATTTCAGGACCTCTACTCATGAATAGTGTCACTATCATTTTCTTAATCTGCCCCGAACACTGATTTTCCCACAGTGACTGTGCCATTCTGCGCCGCAAGTGCAAAAACATATTTCTGCCATGATGTGAACAATGACAGCTGTACTGTTCTCAAGGAGGTGTGAAAAAATGCTAATGTTGAAAATCTGGTGTGAAAATATTGCAAATTCACAAAGTTACGAGCATGCGTAGCAACTGCGCAGCCTGCGCTAAATAAAACAGTAATTTTGGATTTTTCCACCAAATTTGCAGTGTAGAGCTTTTAGAGCCCACCTCGCGAACACTCAGCACTGTCATTTCATTATCAGCCCCAAAGGTGATTTTGCGATGACCACGAAATCACCTTTCGGGGCCGACAATGCCATGACAGTTCAAGCTTTCATGAGGAGGGGTGCCAAAAACCCCATGTTGAAAATTTGGTGAAAAAATTCCCCAAAATGCCTAAGTTATGCACTAAAGTTGAAATCACCCTATTTATTAAATTATATAGCTCAACGGCATTTCCTCAGTTCACGGTCAGCTTTGAAGAATGCAGATGTGTTCCTGGTCCAGCGAAGATTGTTGTGCCGAGCTCTGGAGGTAAGTATGGGGTGAGGGGGGTGTGGGGAGGCAGGGTGCACAGTGGGTGGAGTGCAGGTTGCGGGTGGGAGCCATGGAGATACGAGGGACCGCTTTCCTTTTGCAGGGAAAACAAAAGACATCGTGAGGACCATTTTGCCTTTACAGGGGCATATGGCACACTGGGGTGAGCTCCAGAGGCTTTATTTTATGAGGCAGCAGTAGCTGATGGGGATTGGGCACTTCCGTCACACACAAAGCAGAATTATGCCAACGGGATTGGGTACCCTTTGGCAGGAATAAAAGTGGGGTGTTACAGAATTTGACGGGAGTGCCCCCATTGGCAACAGAGAAACATGGGCACCAAGTCCGATGGGGATTGGGGCCCCTGTCGGCAACTAAACATGGTGGGGGGGTTATATTGTTTGAGAACACGGCGGCAACCCGCCGCCATGTTCACAATCAATATCAGGGTTGCTAGATCCTGCCTTGCAATGACAGGTCACTTCCTCATTGCAGTGGATGCCTGACACTGCAATGACAAGGTGGCCCCTGATTGCAGTGGCTGATTTGTCACATGTTGGTGCAAACGTTCCAAACTTGTGTCACCAGTAGTGTGCAAAGGCATTGGGGGGAAGCAGGACAAGCCTTTACAGGCTATGGGGGCATTGGCCACAACAGTGCCACACCTCCACAACCTGCTTCTAAGAAAGCTGCCACAATATGTTTCTTGCGCTGCGCGCAATCAACGTAAAAATCACTCACAATGTCAACCTGATTTCTACCAGAAGAAAACAGCACTCACACAAAACAGCTAAGTGAATGGACATAATTAAAGTTTGTTTTTTTCTAAGGGGATCATTCAGAAATAGTTCAGCCCAGGGTTTTGCATTTAACATTATAGGAGTAGCTCTATGCTGCCTGTGGGGCAATGCTGCCTCCAGGGTGCATACAGTAATGGACCAATGGGATTGCAGTAATACATGGCCCATAGGTGGCCAGCAGAGATGTGTCTACCTATGCTGCCTGTGGGGCAGTGCTGCCTCCAGGGTGCAGCTGAAGGCAAAGATCATCATTTAGCTCGAGAGGGGGTCCTGATGTCCTACTCCCCCTCATCTCCAATGACTGCTGAGGCCCTGCTATGCTCCACTGACATGGAGCTAACAAGTAACTGCTGGTGTCTCCAGCCTATCGGGAGACTCTGAGGGTGGGACAAAAGTGCAATTTAAACTTCAGGCGTACTTCTCTTCTGCCCACCACAGCATCGGATCACCAGCACTTGTGCCATGCACATCACCCATGGGTGGAGAGGGGGGTCCTGCTGTCCTACTCTTCTCCCCCCTTAACGGCTGCTGAAGCCCTCACGGTGCTCCACTGGAGTAGAGCCAACAAGTAACTGCTGTCATCTCCAGCCTATCAGGAGACTCTGAGGGCTGGACAAAAACTGCATGACCCCAAGTGGCCCTTGTACTAAGGACGAGTGCAAAGGACATCAGGAGTCTGCCGGAGTCAGTCAGAACAGATGGAATGACAGCAGATCATTTTGCTTGATTTAAGTGAAAGCCCATTGTGAGTACTGTACTACTCCTGTAGCAAAGGACTGACTGAAGGAAGGGAGCTGAAAGAACTGGACAGGATCAGTTGTGTTCCAGGACAGTAGCTGCTGCTGTTGTTTTCACAGGGTTCTTGTGGATTTTACTTGGTAGGTTGGTTCTTTTCTTTCTTACTTCTAAGGGGCTAGCAGGGTATTGTTTGGGGTGCTGCTGGATGTTTGTAAACTGATTTGGTGGCTGTAAGGGGGGCTCATTTTGTGGAGGTTTCACTGTGTAACAGGCTGCGCTGGTAGAGGCCTATTTCTTCTGATTTAAAACCTATTTGGTGGGATTTGCTTGGGCCTGGTTCTTTGGCTGCTGGGCTTGGAGGGAGACACAGGGCTGATACACTCTCTCGAGTCAGGTGTCTGCCCAAGACCCGCCTCCCCACCCTCCCTCCCCAGAAGTCTGCAAATTTATAGAGGAACACCTGCCCTGCAATTGGAGGAAAAGGCTGCAGGTGCAGCTCATGCTAGTTCTAGCCACTGGGGTAGGATTTAAAGGCTGGGAGAGAGGAGCTTTCAGAGTTGTTCATTTCCTTATAAGTTTAATGTGTTGTACTGCACCTAGTAACAGGGTTACTGGTGTACAGTGACTGTCTGTAAGATTAGTGGGTGACCTGATTAGGCAGTAGGGGTATCTTGGACTAGGGGGAACCTGGTGGCTCACCCAAGAAACCTATTTGGAAGGGATGAACCACACACCATTAGGGCCGGCATCTTTGGGAGGGTGGTGGGGTGCACAGGGTGTGGAGCAGCCATGATACTGGACTGGGCTTGGAGTCTGGTGGTTGCCCAGTGTGCTACCAGCTAGCACAGCTTAGGGAGGAGGTTGTGGGGATTAGGAGAACGCTGGGGGAAGGGGGGTGGTATGGTTGGGGAAGGGGGGTGGGAATCTCCCACAGGGTTGCACCAAGCACGGGGTGGGGCATAGGGAAAGGAGTGCAGGAGAATACTCAGGGGTCACATAGGGAACCTGGCAGAGGGGGTGCAAAAGGACACTACCAAGGAAGCAGGCAGGTAACTGGGGGCCCTCACAAAGGGGGGACGGAGGGACAACATTCTCAGGGAAGTAGGCAGATGGCCAGGGCTGGACAGAAGGAAGCAAGGCGGGGAGGTGGATCAGACCTTACACTCAGTAACCGCTTCAATTCTCTTCTTCTGCTCAAGGATGAGGGGGGTGATGTAGCCATGACAGGGGTAGTTAGAGATGGAAAGGAGTGAGTGGGAGGCAGGAGGCAGGGGCCAGATAGCAGGAAGAACAGGGGGGGACCTGGAATGCAGGAGAATGGGGGGAGCAGTGAATCAGAGCAGGAGGGGCAGGGGGAAGAGGGAGGAAAGCGCAAGGAGAAGGACCAGTTGGGAGGAAAGGTAAAGGAGAAGGACCAGAAGTACAAGGAGGATTCAGTAAAGGGAGCTGAGGGTTTAGGCCAGGGGAGCACGACTAGAAAGGAGGAACTAAATGGAGACAGGAAGGAAGGGAGGATGAGCCAGGCTAGTTTAGCAGATGGGGGGAGAAGGACCAGTTGCGAGCAGTGAGGGGGGAATTAGCAAGGAACAGAAGGATACTCAGGAGGAGGAGAGGCATAGGATTGGAGGGGAGGGGGTGGCCATGGTAAATAAGGAGGGGGTGGCATGTGGCACCCAGAAAGGGGGAGGAACACGGAGCCGGCTGGGTGGAGGGGCCTGTAGAAAGGATGAGGGACATGGAAGGGAGGGGAATGGAGGAAAAGGAGTGGTCAGAGTCCTCCTGCTGGGGGATTCTATGATCAGGGGTATCAAATGGGATAGGGAGGGAGAAGCCTGGCCAGTTAGAACAAGATGCTTCCCTGGGACTAATGGTGCACAGGGCTAAGCACGAGGTATATCAGCTGGCAAAGGATTGTGGGGGTTCCCCAGACATACTGGTCCACCTGGGTACAAATGACATTGAGGGAAATAGCGAGCTAGAGATACAGGCAAGATTCAGGGAGCTCGCCAGGGTCTGTCATGACATAGGATGCACAGTTTCCTTCTCAGAAATCCTGCTCCAGTGCCAAGGGCTAGTGGGGAACACAAAGGAAAATTAGGGAGATAAACCAGTGACTCAGGGGTGGTGTGAGGCCAGAGGGTATGGGTTGATGGGGGATTGGGGGGAGACCTGGGAGGATAAGGAGCTGTATGCTAGAGATAGACTACATCTCAATTTGAGGAGGGAAATCCTTAAGTTGAAAATAGAGGGGTTCATTGGTGAAAAGTGGGGTTTAAACTTGTGAAGGGGGGTGGGATGGGAGAAAAGGCTGTCAAGGGGGTGCCGATAAAGGAGGGACTGTCTCCACCCTGGGGACCAGGAGGATTGCAGAAGAAGGCCAACTGGCAAGTGCAGACTAGGGAAAACAGAATCCCATGGGAACACGAGCAGGGGAAATGGAACTATAGGGAAGGGTGGAAGGTAGTCCTGCTAAATGCCAGGAGCTTGGGCAATAAAATGCCTGAGCTCCAGGCAATGCTAACTGAGGAGAGCAGTGGATGTGGTCGGTCACTGAGACTTGAGCCACTGCAAGACATGACTGGGACCTGAACCTGGAGGGATACACTATGTTCAGGAAGGACAGGGGAGGGAAGGGAGGAGGGGTAGCAATGATAGTCAAAACTGCATTGGCATAGGGGGAGTAGAGGCGGAGGGAACCGTGGAGGCGATTTGGGTCACCTTGATAACAGGGGGGCAGAGGGTAAAAATAGGAGTGGTGTATAGACCCCTGCCTGGCGGAGGAGTTGGAGGACAGTCTGGTGGCAGATGTTAGGAGACACTGCAGACTGGGCAGAGGAACGGTGGTGGTGTTGGGGACTTAAACATGCCAGGAACAGACTGGAGACTATGACATCCTCTGTGACCAGGGAACAGAGGTTGTTGGATGTCTTTCAAGACGCTGCTCCTAACTCAGCAGGTGAGGGAACTGACCAGGAGGCATGGGTACTGGATGTGGTACTGGCAGACAGTGACCAGATTGGGGCCTGGAGGTAGGGACCCATTGGCGGGAGTGACCATGCCACGGTCTGGTTCTGCCTGGACCTAGGAGGGTAGAAGGCTGCACAAAGACGGAAGTAACCGACTTCAGGGGCGGATTTTAAGGAAATGGGAAGGATCCTTAAGGAGCATTTGGATGGGATTGGGTCAGACATGGACGCTGATAGTAGGTGGAAATCATCAGGAGAGGGGTGCAGGATGCTACCAGCACCTGTGCAAGAGTAAGGACGAAAATGTGGTAGGGCCCAAAACCCTGTCGGTGGACCAGGAGGTCCAGGAGGTGGTCTGGGGAAGAAGCAGCCTATAAGCAATTCCAGTGCTCAAGGGGTGACAGGGATCAGGGAGTACAGGCTGATGGCTAGAAGGGCCACTAGAGTGGTGAGGGCAGCTAAGGCAAGGAAGGAGCAGAACCTGGCCAGGGAATTGGGAGAGAGAACAAGGGTTCTTTAGATACATTGGGGAAAACGAAGGGTGAAGGGCAGATTAGCAGGATAAATCAGGGAGAGATGGGCACAAGACCGGGGAGCAGGCTGAGGTACTAAATGAGTACTTCACCTCCAGTTTTCACCAGGGAAAATGGGGTGCTGCATCACTATGGGAGAGACAGAGATACTGAGGAGGGGGACCCTTACCGATCGGCAGGTCTGGGAGAGGGGAGGCATCACTGGCAGGAGGGGAGGGCTAGCAGGGAGAAGGGGTACCGGAAGTGGAAATCACAGCAGAGAGAGTGAGGGAAGCCCTCAGCTCCCTTAAGATGGAGAAAGCACTGGGGCCGGATAAATTACATCCCAGAGTGCTGAAGGAACTTGCAGATGTCCTGGCAAAACCCCTGGCAGAGCTTTTCACCATCTCTCTGAGGACAGGGTGGGTGCCCCAAGACTGGATGGTGGCGCATATAGTGCCTATCCACAAGGGGGATCAAGGGAGGTGGCAGGGAACTACAGGCCTGTCAGCCTGACCTCGGTGGTGGGCAAGGTGATGGAGGGCATTGTCAAGGAGAGGCTAGGGGGGGACCTGGATAAGTCAGGGTGCCTGGACGATAGACAGCATGGATTCATCCTGGAGAAATCGTGTCAGACAAACCTGGTGGAGTTCTATGACTGGGTGACAAGTGCCTTGGACCTGAGTAGACCAGTGGATGTCCTCTTTCTAGACTTCAGCAAGGCATTTGACTCTGTTCCTCACGTGGGCCTGTTGGATAAGCTGGGAGAAATGGGGGTGGGGAACCAGATGATCAGATGGATAGGCAATTGGCTCCAGGACCGACCAAGAGGGTCGTAGTTGGGGGATAGTCTCATCCCCAAGGAGGGTCATTAGTGGGTCCCACAGGATCAGTGCTTGGGCCCCTTCTGTTCAACGCCTACGATCGGACATAAGGACAGGAATCAGAGGAGATGAGTCTCTCTTGCAGATGACTCAAACTGGGGCGGTGGTGGATGGGGAGGAGGGGAGGGTGGCCCACAGGGGACCTGGAGGCTCTGGAAAGATGGTCTAGAAAGTGGAAGCTGAGGTTCAATGCAGGAAATGCAAGGTGCTCCACCTGGGGGCCAGAAACCCAGGTCAAGTGTACACCTGGGAAATGCTACAAGTCTCGATGGCTGAGAGGGACCTGGGGTGGTTGGTGGATGTCAAGATGAACAACTCTGGAGACTTGTAGGAGGGCAGCAGCCAAGGCCAACAGGATGCTGGGATGCATCGCTAGGGGATCACCTCCGAGGAGGGAAGTGATACTCCTCTGTATAACTGCTTGGTGAGGCCGCACCTTGAGTACTGCATGCAGTTTTGGAGGCCACACTTAAGGCGGGACATTAACCTCCTGGAGAGGGTCCAGAGGAGCAACCAAAATGATTTGGGGCTTGGGGACAGGACCTATGAGGAGAGGCTCGAAGAGCTAAATATGTACACATTGGAAGAGAGAAGGACCATGGGACATGATAGAGGTCTTTAGGTACATGAAGAGGGTAAATAGGGGAGGAACAGTCGGGGTGCTTCGAAGGAAGGAGGAAGGGGCCACTAGAGGTCATGGCTGGAAGCTGGAGGGGGGAAGATTCAGGGGAGAAAGGAGGAGGTGCTACTTCACTGAGAGGGTGGTGGAGCCATGGAATGCACTGCCTAGGGGGCTGGTGGAGGCAGAGACAATGGAGGGGCTCAAGAGGGGGTGGGACAGGTACAGGGGAAGGGTTCTGGAAGCAAAATCCAATACAGCAAGAATATCCGGAACTGGGAAGGGAGAAGCCAGAGAAGGCGAGGGGGACAGCAAGGTCAGCACCCAGGTTGGGGACTGACCAAACGAGCAGACACGAAAGACCGTTAGGCCTATTCTGCTGGCATTTTAGTATGTTAGTATGTTAGTATGAACTGAGAGAACTTATATGTGGTATTTTCCTGCAAGGTGCCAAATGTGTTTTTTAGGGCTCTGTAATTAAATAACCAAACTAAAACATGTAAGGCTATTCAATCTGTTAGGTATTGCACTATTTGTGACAACTTGCTTTGCCTTAGTGAGTCTTCTTTGTGCTGGAGGTACTGTATTTTATGGCTCTGAGAAGTGGAACTGACTTATCATTGCTCTATGCAGGCCCTATAAGTGTCACAACTGCCTAATTAAGTGTTATTTTTGTGCATGTGTTGCTTTAAGGATTGTTAAAATGTATTTGTCAGTTGGTTTCTCAATGGCCCTAATCATGCTGCAAGTTGCCTCTGTTTATCTACCCTCATCTACTGCATCTGAAGGCCTGCAGATAAATCCCTTACAAGCTGATTACACCTTTTTATGGCTGTGGGTGGAGCCTAACGCCATCTTGCAGTTTGTAGTTGGAAAAATAGAACATCGTGGAACACATTTTTGGAGTTTTCAATGTATCCTTCCACACCTACAAATCACTATGCCACTTGAAATAAATTACTCCCTTCTTTCTGTTTGGAATAATAGAGACAGAACTCGAAGCTGCTTATCAGATGGCCATTAGGAAACTAAAACAGCTTGTTAAATACTGGTTGCCTATTAAACTGAAGATTTGTTTACCCCCTTTGAAATGCAACAACTTCACATTTAAATACTTAGCATTTAACATTTTCTTGCAACTAGCTTCAGTTGGGCAGGTACTGTCTTTCAAGAAAGATTCATATCTCATAAATGTCACCCTTTCCCAGCAACAAAATATTTGCACAGTTTTTTTAATACCGTAAGACAGTATCTGATAAGCACTGTCTCAGACATATGACAGATCTTCTGTGAACTATCCAGGCTGAATATATAGCAATCAGCAGGCATTATTTACTATGCTTTTTGGGGGGAAAAAAATATTGAGCTACAGCAAACACACACACACACACACACACACACACACACACACACACACACGCACACACACACACCATCCTCATGGCCACAGCATTCAAAATAAATACTGCAATCTACTATGTTATAAAACAATAAAGAAACTGTTTGTTTATGTCAGTGAACACTGTGAGTTCAGTCTACAGTACATTTCCTTTAAATATTACTTATCCTATATTTTATATCCTGGATAGCGCAGGAGAGATGCTATATCTCATTGTCACAGGTATCTTCATTTTACACATTTTTGCACTGTATTTACTCAGGGTGTCCCAGATTAGATGCAATATCTTGTTTTCAGTGGGGTCGTGATTTTAGCATTTTTATAATGTATTTATTCAGGGTAGCCTAGTCCAAATGTAAAATATTGTTTTCAGTGTGTTCTGATTTTACACAATGCAGCATAATATTGTGTAGATATAGGGCCCCACTGAAAATAAGATGCCATGTCTTCTGTGAACTATCCAGGCTAAATATATAGCAATCAGCAGGCATATTCTAGGAGACCACATTGAAACTGCCTCTCAGCAGATCTGCATTGTGCAAATTCATTAGAAATAATGGGTAAAATCATCCCCAAAACTCTCCACAGTCATATTGACTCTGACCAAAGCTTGTCTAACTTTATTGCTGCTAGAGAAATGTATCTATGTCCAGTCTGGCTTTTTAAACTTCAGATAGTCTCATTAATTAAATAGCCACTTTGTTGAGCACAAACTTTGCTGCCCTAAAATCTCTGTAAGATGGCCAACTCTGTAATATCTCTACTGGCTGTATGAATTAGTCTGGCTAGTGAAACAGAACCAAACCCTGGGCCTGCTACCTTTCATCATACTGCTTCTCCTATCTGGCTAAACGACAATAGCCTGAAAATTTCTTACCTGCTGTCAATGTCCAAAATCTTCGCCTGCGTAACCATGCTGAACTTACTGCATGGGTAACTCACTATAATCCTGACATTATTGGTCTAATGGAGACTTGGCTTGAACCTTCAGTTTCTGTTTCTGCATGTGCCTTTCCTGGTTTTAATTTTTTTAGGCTTGAAAACCCGCTGTAAGGTGTGTGGTCACCCTCAGGTGATGAGTAGCGGGTAACTGCCAGCTGACATCTTGGTGCTGTGTTGGGGGTGATGGTATGTTGGCACGGTGATCGAAGGGATGGTGGATCAACTAGACTACCAGGGCTTATGGAGAAACTGACAATGAAAAATGGATCTGGTGGGGGGGGGGGCACCACTACACTCCCTGGCTTAAATAAGAAAGTGATGGTGCATACGAGAGCTGGGAAGGTAGATGGCAGCTTGATATAACAGCTCGGTCCTCCCAGCCAAATTTATCCATGGAAAAAACATTTTCCAACTGTATTTTGCAACTATCCTCACAATATTTCATTATCGGAGCATCTGATCCAATGAATAACTGAAGTTGAAGTTGATAGAGCAAGGGGAAATCTGAAATAAGAAGGAAAGTGATCAGCCGGTCCATCGCCATGCACTAGCCTGAAAATGGCTGGAGAGCCAAAGAACAACCAGCTGGGCAATTGGCTCTCATCTGGAGAATTTAAGGAACTAAAAATAATGATGCAACAGGTGCTGAATGATATTAAAACTTTTAAAACATCTGTGGCCACGCTGGAGAACAGAGTCCAGGCACTTCACCACTGCTCCCTGGATGCAGAAACTTATCTCGCGTACATCAATGAAAAAGATACCAGTCACGAATCTCACATCCAGGAGGTCAAAATTATGGTACAACTTCTTTGATCCTGAGCTAAGGATGCTGAAAATAGAAGTTGGAGGAACAACCTCTGCTTCATGGGCTTCTCAGAGGAGGCTGAAAGGCAAGATGCCGCAAGGTTCTTCCTTCTAGGCAGTAAGGCCATGCTCGGTAAGTCCCCTACTTGCATCTCTGATCTGATAAAGGCTGGAAATTCCAAGTACAATACCAGGGGCATGGCCATGATCCTGCTCTGTGTCCCATTCCTTAGGACTGCGTTGGGACAGCACTCTTTGACCTACCAAGCACCACTCTGGCTCAATGAGATCCTGGCAACTGTTCTAAGCACTGCTAATCCTCAGGTCTTTAAAAGTGAGCTAATGAAATTTCTCAGGAGTATGAGTAGCTGTGAGTGCTGGCACTGAGCCAGGCCCTTCCATGGTAATGGCACTTTAATGTCCTGTCCCTGAATGCCTGCTCAGATCCTTTTCCTCCCAGCAGCTATCACTGCACCCTCTTGCTACTGACTATTTCCTTTCTCCTCTCACTGCTAATATCTCCCATCTATGCCACCAGTGTGGGTTCTCCAGAACTGCTAATATCTCCCATTAATTCCACCAGGACGGGGTACAACTGAACTTACCTACCACACATCTTCACCATTTCGATCCATTCCTCTGTCCCATTAACCCCTATCTGTGGTCACTTCTACCTTCACCACCATCTCAACAACACCTCACTATCACCCTCCCCCCAAGCCCATAACTAATCCCTCCTCCTGCCCTTTACACCCGCTCCTATTTTTATTCCCACTACACTACCCTTGACCCCACTACATTAGCTTTGTTTACCTCTCTTCTATCCTCACTACTCTGACAAGGCCAGGGGCTGCTTTCCTTTTACACAACTTGACAAGGCCCCAGGGCTGCTCTATAACAGAACAGAACTGTATCATATTCTACCTTGCTACCATTGTCACTATTATTTTTGTAGTATTGCGTAACCATGCATAATTTTCCTGTTTGATTCCATATTTACTGAAATAATGCTTGGCTCTACTGTTTTCCCTGTATCCATGATGTGGAATCTTTGTAAAAGAGTGTTACACTCAAAAGGTTTTTTCCAAATACAGAAATAAATAAATAAAAATAAATAAATAAATAAAGGCCAAACTGCTTAGGCTGCTGCATTATGACTGGAGACTGGCCCTGGAAGTGGAACGAGCACACCACATTCTGGCACCGCCACCTAAGGAAGGTGGCAGGCCCAGGCCCATAACTGCGAAAATGCTGAGATTCCCAGAAAAATAATTTTATCCCTAGAAAGGGAGCAAGGTCAACTAATGTGACAAGGGCACTGAATTTACATCTTCAATGACTATTCCACAGAACTGGCACAAAAGAGAAAATCGTACACAGAGGTTAGAAAAATCTTTCAGGAAGTGCAAGTACGGTAGTGGCTCCTGTACCCTGCCAAGCTTCAGATCCTGAGAAAGGGGGTCTATAATACATTTGAAACCCCAGAGGAAGTGATGGAATATGTTCATAGACACTGTCTAAATAACACTATGTCATACAGAATGCCAGCCAGAGAGCAGCTGCCAACAGGCCGCCAGAAACCTGTAGGCCGCCCTCCACAAGGGCCATCAAACAGATTTGCAGCCTTAGCTGAAGGGGACAACATGGAGTGGCAAACTGCTACTTTTAAAAGGAAACAGACAGGAAAAAATAAGAAGGTAGAGCTCCCAAAAGCAAAGGAATCAGTGATCAGACCCCCCCAGTAGAGCATGTTGAGAGAACCTGCACCCAAATGACAAGATCAAGAAAGAGCCGAAACCCCCAAGCAGCACCAGTCGACGGAAGAAGCCAGAGCTAGCCCGCAACGAGCAATAGACGAGGCAATGCTCCAGAAGGCAATCCTTGAATCCTGAGCTGATACTGTCAGCCAGGCAATGCCTAAAGATGCAGAAACTGAATAAGGACTTCAAGGGCACAGCGAGCTATGGAGATCACCCACCAGCAGTAGACTCTCAGCGAGAAGATATGAGGAAACTTTAATCCTGCTCTACCAGCAAGGAACACTCTCTCATACTGCAACCTGAGTTTTGTAGTGCAGAACTTTTCAGATTAAGTTTTCCTCTCAGGCCACTTTGGACCCGGTCTCTCAGCATCACCCAGCTTGAATGTAAGTAGCACGGCATTGATAATTATCCTTCTTTCCCTCGTCTCTTTCCTGGCCTTTACCTGCAACCCCGATCAGTACCATTAATCTCAGTCACCCTTCCTTCCTCGCCTTTCCCCAGCTATTCTATACACTATCCTCCCTGTATTTCTTTCCATTTCCATTTCTTCCTGATTAATAATTTTACAGTCTAAGAGATGCAAAATGTGGGGGCGGGCAAGAAGGGGCCGACCTTTTGTGCTCACTGCTAGCCACATTAAGTTGTATATTCTCCCCATTCTGTCTTCCACAGAAGTCTCTAGCTGACCTGCTAATTAAATAGGACCCAAGTGGAGAGTGAAGATTATCCAGATATATTCCTCTGCTAGTGGGCAAGGACACTTCATAGTGACAAGCTAAAGATTAGCTGCCGTGGAGTGCAAACCCACTCGCTAGAGCATTTTGTTGTCCATCCCGAGAGCGAGCACAAAAGGAGGCATAGGGGAAAGGAGGAGAGAGAATGCACAAAAGGGTTCCCATTACTGAAATTTGTTATGTACTGAATACAGATTCACGTTGTCCTAGCAGTGACTCGCTAAAAGGGAGTAGCGAGGGAGCAGACAGTGTAGCCCAGAGCTGGTCGCTAAGCAACCAGGTGAACAGCTGCTGGCTGCGCACGGCATGTTTTGCCTTGCCACATTGTAAACTGAAACAAGATCACTGTCACAGAAATAACTGTCACTTCTCAATGAAGCTCCGTGAATCATCGAGGAGGAAGGGAATTATTAACCATGCCCTGATATACTCCCCAAGTAGGCAAAGCACTCTGACCTCCCTCTGTCTCCCATATGAGATTCTCAGGAGAGGGGATGCTCACATGGTCCATTACCAGGGCTTGAAACCCTCAATACTCCCACATCCCATTTCACCCTCAGCCCCCTCCTCTCCAACAGTAAAGCTGCAGTTGGGATTACAAATCACCCTCGAAGCGGGTAGATCACCGCACACCACTATGATTTGGTCTCCCCACCTACAATGAGATGAGGCACAAAGCAGGGTTAAGCAGTTTTGGGAAGGGACCTCTGACTAGGACACTCCCACGCCATATAGGACCCACCCTAATTGAGCTCGCCCTTCAATGGAAAGGGGGTTATAGGGCTCCCCTCACATGTGATGCAAAGCCCAACCATTCATTTGCTGGCTCAAGAAGGAGTAGGGGACAAAGCTAGGATCAATGTCCCTGTACTCCTCGCCCCCCACAGGAGCACACTAGCCTGCAGATACGCAAAGGGCTGGACGTTCTGCCTCCACATGGAGAGGCGTCCCCATGGCAACTCACTACTCACACCCCCAAGAGGGGGAATGAGCGCTAGGAAAGAGGGAGAACTTTCTCTTTTTGGGTTAATTATGCCATGACCAGCCACCTCCCCCACCTAGTGGTCTAAGTGCACACAGAGCTCCTACATAAAGGCATCAGAGGAACTGCTGTGCCTGATGGTATGCCATCGGCTAGAAGCCTACCACCCCCCACTCCCATAGGTTTAACCCCATAACCCCTCCCAAATATAGCAAATAGGATTGTGTGCTCCACTGGAAGTCATAATCTGTGAGCGAAGGGACCTCTCAGAGATGGAAGACTCCGGCTCAAGCATGACAGTGGTTTTTGCGAGCTATTTCGGGGTACACCAACCCTCATGGTTTACTCCATCAACTGCTAAAATGGGAAATCTTGAGTTTGTTACCTTGTTATTTGTATTGTTTCATATGTTATGGATGGGGAGCATTAGGGCTTATTGCCCCTCGCAGAACCACCCAGAAAACAATGGAAAATGTCCCCTCTAGTTATACTGTTCAAAGAAGGGTTTTGTTATTATGGATGATGTGAACAATGCATTGGAAGGCCAAATATTTTGAGCTAGCCACAGAAAAACTATACCTGAGGGACCTGGGAAAGAGGCATCCAACCCTGCAGATCACATGGCAATCAGTAGCAGACTTGGATTGCAGGAGACAGTTACATAGAATAGACTGTACACAGACCACAGGGTCCATTACATGAACCCCTAGGAAGGGACCACTTACCACACACTCACACAGCCTTAAGAGGCTGGCAAGCCAGACACATCCCCAGACTCAATCCCCTGAAGTTCAGGCAACATAGATACTGGACTTTGAGAGGTTACCCCTAATGCTATTAAACCTGAACATTGGCCCTCCTGACCATCATTTTTTGGAATATGGCTAACACTGGGATAAAATGGGTGTCATGGAATGTTAAAGGGATCAAAACTCCAGTAAAGAGAAGGAAACTCCTAGATCATCTTAAATAGAGGGGGCAGGGACAACCTTCTTACAAGAAACCCACCTGATGCAAGGGGAAACCCAAAAACTCAAACAGGGATGAGTGTCCCAAGTGTTCAGATCAACTTGTAACTCTAAGAGCAGAGGAGTAGCGATCCTAATACACAAATACATGCCCTTTCAGATGCATAAGGTAATAAAAGACCCAGAGGGTAGATTTATTATAGTCCAGGGGGGGACCTCATGGGCCAAGAGGTTACCCTCTGTAATATATATGGATCAAATGACCAGGATGCCACCTTTTACTCAGATATTATCCAGTCCCTTCAAGAGGTACAACAGGGGCAGCTGATAGTGGGGGGGGGGCATGAACACAGCAATGGATGACCTCCTGGATAAGAGTAAGCCCCTGAAAGGTCCACCAACCAAGGCCGTTGAAGCACTTAAGGCCCTATCTCAGGTTGGAGGCTGGTCATTTGGAGGCTGGTCAACCCTACCAGGAGGGACTTCTCATACTATTCACCACCCCACCAAACACACTTCCAAATAGATGTATGGCTCACTCCAGGGGCGTGGATGCCCCACACAATTGATGCATGCATAGGCTCCATTTTGATTTCTGACCATGCGCCATTGTCCTTCACTTGGCTTCCCCGCTCTGCAACTCAGGTGAGCGGGGGAGAAGGAGGATCAACACAACCACTCTTCCTGATAAATAATAGACCAGGGGACACCTCGTCAGTCACTAGGTGAGATGCCCTCAAAGCTTTCATATGGGGATGATGCATCAGCCACATCTCCTTTATGGGTAAGCAAAAGGAAAAGATCCTAGGAGAGTACAAGAGGGTCTTGGAAACCCTGGAGAAAAATAAGTACAGCACCCTAACCCCGACAGAGGGCCTACAAGCAGAGGTTATGGGCCTAAGATATAAGATAAATACACATCTACACCAAAAGGCCAAATATGCCCTCTTCTACCTAAAACAGACATTCTGGGAATCAGGAGAAAAGCTGAGCAGACTCCTAGCCTACCAACTTAAAAAAAGTCATAAACGTTGCAGGATACTAGCAATTAAAAGAAAGGAAGGAACACTGACCAGAGCAGAAGATGAAATAAGCACCGAGTTCTTATCCTTCTTTAGCAAACTGTACTCCTCCAAGGTGCAGCCCTCAAAAGTGGCCATCCTGGGCTTCCTAGACAAACTGGAGCTCCAGAAGCTCAGTCAGGGAAAGCTGGACTGATTAGACAGACCCCTGGAAAGAGGAGAGCTGGAGTAGGCCATCAGGTCTAATACCACAGGGAACACCTCAGGAGGTGATGGACTGCCGGCAGAATTCTTAGGAGTCTTTTAAGACATCCTCATATCCCCCCTGATGGAGGCAATGGAGGAAGCAGCCATCACAGGCACCCTCCCTGTTTCTATGAGAGCAGCACAAATTTCTCTCATAGCCAAAGGAAAGACCCTACAATGTGCGGCAGCTACCAGCCAGTCTCCCTGATAAATGCTGACTGTAAATTATGGGCAAAGGTCATGGCCACCAGATTAAAAGACCTTATTACAACATTAGTGGACAGGGACCAAGTAGGTTTCATCCCAGGGTGTAGGGGACAGACAACACCAGGAGACTGGTGAACCTCCTGTGGAATACAAAAAAAAAAGGCATCCCCCGCTGGTGGCACTGCTCTCTCTAGACACTGAAAAGGCATTTGACAGAGTAGAATGGAACTACCTCCTGACCACACTTGAGGCCTTCAACATGGAACCTACTTTTAGATCATGGGTCAAGGTGCTGTACACAGATGTCACAGCAGAGGTCATCACCAATGAGTGGACATCAGCACCCTTTGGGATACACTGGGGCACTCAGCAAGGCAGTCCGTTATCCCCTTTACTGTTTATACTGGCCCTGGAGCCTTTACTTCAAGCTATCAGAAGACACAGGAACATCAAAGGGGTGATACTGGGTGGAGAACACTAGGCGATGGCATATGCTGATGATATTTTACTCACACTCAGGGACCTAGCTGTGTCCATCCCTGCTCTTATTAACTTTATAGATACCTACAGTGCACTATCAGGATACAAATTAAATATTTCAATATCCCAATTCATATCCTTGAATCCATCTATTTCTACACTACCTAACTACTCCTGAGGATTGGCCCATGTTCCCCAGATCCTCACATACTTGGGGAATCCCTTCCATTGAAACTACCAGCAACTTTAGAAGGACAACCTAGTCCAATTGCTGGAAGAGATAAGTAAAGATATCAAGAGATGGGAGCGGCTCCATCTCTCCCACTGGGGTAGAGCACAGGCTTCTAAAATGATGGCTGCCCCCAAACTCCAATATGTATTGGATAACAAACCCCTCCGTATTGAGCCCAAAGTATTTAAGTAACTTCAGGACATGATTACTATGTCATTCTTCTGGGGAAAGGGTCCAGCCCACCTTAGTTGGGCTAAACTTAGAAGCCCCCTATGCCAGAGGGGACTCAAAATCCAGACTTCTACTTCCGAGTCATGGTCCATACCATACTGTAAATGGCAAGGACAGCCCCTTGGACCAAGGAGGTAACACCACTTCTCTGGGCAGAATGTGAGGCCTCAGTGCTGAAATGACCCCTGTTTATGGCAATGCAGTTTCACAGCCCGTCAAAGAAACAGTCCATACCCCCCACCATAGAGTGGGCATTTGAAGTATGGAAGCACTTCTGCAAATTGAGTAAATGGGACCCAAATCAGGCTAAATTCTATCCTGCCTGGGACAACCATTACTTAACAGTTGTGAGTACACACCTGATGGACAAAGACTTGGCTAGCAGAGGCATTAGGTATCTATGGGACCTTAAACATACAAACCTAGCTACCTTGAAAAGCTTCCAGCAACTTCAGGTAGAGTTTGATCCAGCCAAACAACACCACTGGAGATACCTCCACATAAGGCACCGCATTTCAAGCACACTGGGCCTGAAAGCCTGGGAGTTGCACTACAATGATCTGGACACACTTTTATGGCCTGATAAAGGTACATCCACATGTAGCAGTGCCATTTCCAGACACCTGACGGATCTCCTCCCAGACACCACTCTCAGAGTCAGAGACAAAAGGGCAGAAGAGCTAGGCATAGTTAACACCCCCCAAATGTGGAACTCTTGTTGGCAATCAGTTAAGACCGTCACAAAAGACATCCAAAGTAGGTTTGTCCTGTTTAAGGTGCTACACCAGTGGCACAGAACTTCATAGCAGTTGTATGCTTGGGGACTATCTCCCTCGGATAAATACTGGAGATGCCAGACAGGCTGTGGCACAATTACGCACATACTGTGGTCCTGCCCACTACTATCAACATACTGGAGCTCAATCCAGAATACCCTGAATAAGATCCTGTCAAATCAAAGGCCACTGTTTCCCCTTCTAGTGTTGCTGAATTACTACTTGCCCCTTGCCATAGGGCCTGGCCTCTAGGCTGGGAAAAAGAGATGGCTAATTGGGGCCCTGACCATGGCCAAGATAATAGTCCTTAGACAATGGAGGGACACACAAGCTTCAGATGCCCAGGAGTGGATCCAGGAATTGAGGAAACTGGCCAGCTATGAAATGGTTCACCACGCAGTACAGGACAGGATGCCCTTATACCAGGCCACATGGGGCGGATTTCTATAATCTACTTTGTGTGAACTACTGGATGCAAGAATCCCGCCACTACTACATCCCAGACCAAGATGAGGGGAAGGGTAGAGAATTACGCAGTGGCCCAGGAACACAGATAAGCATGATTCCCACATTTAAGCCTTAGGGCACATATTCACCTGTCTTTAGAACATTCAGGAACAGGCATCCCCTTATCTGCACAGGGACTAAAAGGGCATATCCCCCCATTAGATCAAAACACCAAACTGATGATTCACTACAGGTATATGGTCTGTCTCAGGGAAGCTCAGGTAATATAAGATGTAAGTTATGCACAAGTATATTGAAGTAATGAATTGATTACTGTGTGGGGTCTTTCACTGTAGTTCAGCAAGTCTGTTGACTGTAAGCTGTATAAAACATGTACATGATGTTTCATTTTCTCCTCCATTAGTTGTTCATCCATAGGTTTTTACCTGGCCAGGGCAAGTAATGTTATGTTGCTGCAATAAGGTATGTGTCAGTACCAGATTGCAGAACTTTATGTTGGAAAATTTTGAAATTATGAATTATAAAAATAAGAAAGTGACAAAGGTACAGGGTTTGGTTGGGGGGAAGGGGTCACCACTATGCACAATATTAATATCAGGTTTGTGAAGGCATTAACTAGCATGGCACTAATGGCTGGATAATGCCTTTAGAAATCATTGAATATGCCAGACCACATGTATTCAAGACACATTCAAGCAATTTGCATAGGTGCCGGCCATGCTTTAGAGATGGCACACAACAGGTTAGTGCACCACTAACTGTGGCATGCAATATGGTACTTTCAGTGAGTCCCCTGCTTCCCAGGCACAAACCATGGTAAATGAGGCACTAACCTTGATAGCCTGATGCTAAACCATTCAAGTATACTGGCCTGTGTGTGTCCCTAGCAAGGCAGAGCCTCTGATCCCTCAGCAGAGGAGCCTTTTATAGAGCAAGGCTTCAGTCACATACCTGCAGCCTTAAAAGAGAAGTCAGGATAAGGGGAGGTGAGGAGGAGGAGGAGTTAAGGTGTTTGACTACCAAGTCGTGCTGGAGGCATGAGAGCATCAGTTGCTGGGAGATTCCACTTTCCCTTGTCTATTCTCATGAAAACACATTTCATGAAGATGCTAGGACATTAGCTGTAGCACACCTGATATCCTTGTATGCATCTTCTCAACCCACTCTGATCCCACCTGCACTGCCATATTTCATTCATTCATTCTTTATTTATGTAAGGCGCTTTTCTTATAACCAAAGCGCCTGTACAAATACATAAAACAATAAATAATTAAACAGGATTAAAACTATCATAAATCATTAAAAGCTCTGCTAAAAAGATATGTCTTCAAAGCTCCTTTAAAGCTTTGGACAGTCGGGCAATTTTGCACCTGATGAGGTAGAGAATTCCACAGGGTCGGGGCCATAAAACTAAACGATCTTGCCCCTGAAGTTTTTAAACGGAGCCTGGGGATCTCTAGCAATCCCTCATCAGTGGATTGGAGAGAGTGGGGAGGACAGTAGGGACAAATGAGTTCTTTCAGGTAAGTAGGTCCCTGATCGTGTAGGGCTTTATAGGTCAGCAAACTGACCTTGAAGGTGATTCGCCAGAAAACTGGCAGCCAATGCAGTCCGCAGAGCACAGGCGTTATATGACTAGATCTAGAAGATCCAGTCAACAGCCTGGCTGCTGCATTCTGCACTAGCTGCAGATGGTGAAGTTCAACCCCCGATAGCCCCAGGTAAAGGGCATTGCAATAGTCAAGGTGGGAGGTAACGAATGCGTGGACCAACGTTGGAAGATCCTCTGGAGGAACCAGGTGCTTCAACCCGGAGATGTTCCTCAAATGGTAAAAAGAAGTTTTGACCACCGCTGACACCTGAGATTTAAAAGTCAGACAGTCGTCAAATACTACACCCAGATTCCGCACCTGGTCTGAGGTCGTCAGCTGGACACCCCCAAGCCATAAGCCCGAGGGCGATCCAGCTAAAAAACCCGCCTCACAGCAACCCTTGTCCACAACCAACACCTCAGTTTTTTCAGGGTTCAACCGCAGCCAACCCCCATTCATCCAGTCTTGAATCTCTTGAATCTCAGCAAGACAGTTGTTAAATACTGAAATGGCAGCATCCTGGCCGGGCACAAAAGACATATACAGCTGAGTATCATCTGCATAGCAATGAAAACCCAGACCGTATCATCTAATAATCACTCCTAACGGCAGCATATACACTGCAAACAACATGGGCGTCAAAATGGAACCCTGCGGTACCCCGCAGGATAGGGAGACTGATGCCAAAGAAAAAATTCCCGACACCACCCTCTGAGTCCTACCCTAGAGGTAAGATCGAAACCACCTGAGGACTGTATCAGACAATCCACAGATAGACCGCAAATTCTCCAACAGCACACCATGGTCAACAGTGTCAAATGCTGCAGAGAGATCAAGAAGTACCAAGATAGAACAGGTCCTACGATCTCTCGCTATTAGGAGGTCATTTAGTACCCGAACAAGTGC
Source organism: Neoceratodus forsteri (assembly GCA_016271365.2). Classification (NCBI taxonomy): domain Eukaryota; kingdom Metazoa; phylum Chordata; order Ceratodontiformes; family Ceratodontidae; genus Neoceratodus; species Neoceratodus forsteri. The sequence goes on from CM057456.1 coordinate 389,031,397, forward strand.
TGTCTTGGTACTATGCCTTTTCCTAAATGCAGACTGGAGAGAATCATAGACATTGTTGTTGGTCAGATGATCATCCAGCTGCACTGCAACCACTTTCTCAATAACTTTACCCACAAAGGGTAAGTTAGAGACAGGCCTGTAATTTGCTAGACAATCCGGGTCCAAGGAGGGCTTTTTCAAAAGAGGCTTAACTACAGCCTCCTTAAGAGGATCTGGGAAGATCCACCTCTCCAAGGACATCCAGACTATCACAGCCAGGACTGGGCTGATTTTATCCACACAGTCCACTAAAAGACACGTGGGACCAGGGTCCAAATTACAGTTGGACAGATGTAGTGATTGGATGATCATCACAATGTCATTGCTTGTGGGGAGGCTGAAGTCAGACCATGCAAACTGGGTGTCCGACATCTTCTGCCAACCATCACAACTCCCATTGGAGAGGGACAAGCGGACGTCCGATCTGATTTTGGCAACCTTATCTGCAAAGAAGAGAGCAAACTCCTCACACCATTCTTGAGAAAAGGCTCTTCCGGGCTGAAGACAGGCTGGATTGCACAGTCTGTCCACGGTCCGAAAGAGCTGAGCCGGTCTATTCTGTGCAGCCGCAATCTCTCTGGACAGGAATTCTGCCTTCTTATGAGAAATTGCGGATTGATAGACCACGTAGTGGTTCATCAAACTAAGTTTGTCATCATCCAAACCGGACCTCCACCAGCGCCTCTCCAACCTTCGTCCAACTCTCCTCAACTCCCTCATGGTCTCATCGAACCAAGGAGACCTGGGATGAAGAGTGAGAGGATGAACACGAACAGGTGCAATGGAATCCAGGGCCCCTGTCACCACCTTATTATAGGCACGTACCAGGTCTTCCGGATCCAAGCAATCTATCAGTAGGCCCGATAGGTCCAGCACTGCCATCAGGTCATCCGGGGAAACACCCCTTAATGGGTGGTACTGGACCATTTCCGTAGGGGCTGACCTAATAGGGGTGGCCTCAAAACCGAACCCAATGGAGTGATGGTCCGACCATCCGACTGGTTCCATCACCAAGTCAGATATCCCCATCCCCAGAAGGAACACCAAGTCCAATGAATGCCCACCAATATGGGTCGAGGAGGAAATAACCTGTGTGAAGCCCAGTGAAATCATCAACTGGAGGAAGTCTTGACCAAAATGTGAGAGTTCATCATCGACCCAGGCATTGAAGTCCCCCAGAACCAACCATCTGGGGGACCCCAATGTCAGGTCGACAATGAAGTCTGCAACTTCCCGCAGGAAAACTTTCTCGTCACCTGGTGGACGGTATACAAGAAGTATCCTGCACCCCACACCCTCGCCTAGGATGCACTCAAAGGACCTGGTGACTCCCACTGGTACCTCCACTAGGCCCAATTCTGTTCTAAAACAGATGGCATACCCCGCCCTAAGTCCAGCCTCGGGCGGTGTATCACGAGTAACCGGCTGGAACTGCTGCTGCCAAAACTGGTCCAGCATTTTCATCCAGCCAGGTCTCAGTGATGCACGCCAGGTCAGATGACCTAACAAAATCAGCTATAATAGCCATTTTGTTTTTAATAGACCTGGCGTTGCACAACACCGCCCGAGTAGGATGAGCCTCCAAGGATGACCACCTTACCTGCTGATTATAGTCAGAACCCTTGGGTATGGGCACCAGACAGGGAGATCCCCTTTCCTGGGCCCATTTCGTCCTAGGGCATCTCCTTGTCCCCACTATCTCTATCCGCCCACTCCTTTCCATTCCTCCTCCAGACCATTTAACCAGACTATTTAACAGGCAGTAACTTTGGGAGGATGCAACAGCCTTCAACCTGAGGTGGAATGGCCAAAGCACAAGGGACCATTAGCAGTGTGGCCCCCACAAGCCTTTCTAGCCCCTTAGTAATGACTTTATGTGTACCTGGAAAGCCTTAATGGCCACCTTGAGCCCACAGACATATTACAGGTACATAGAAATATATATGATAACTTTGGTACCCAATTTTGAGACCACAAACATTGTAATGCCACAACAATAAGCCGCACCACTCAGGAGACCTAAATAAAGGCAATATTTATTGCAAACATTGTGCCTGATTCATTTTAGACTGCTGAGTTCTAAACAGGATGAAAACCATGTCTGTAGTTGTCAAAATATATGATTTTTTGAAGGCTAGCACACAAAATAGTTGTGCTTAAAGAGTCTCTCACACCACATAGGCAGCTTTGACAAAATAGAACATGTAGATACAGTTTTGCTTAGATTTCATGTACTTACCTTTCTCACGCTATAACTTTTATGACATTTTCATGAGAAATGGATCTCTGTCCCTTGGTCTTCATCTGCTCTGGTTGAGTGTGAAGGGTAGTGTCAAAGTGTCTCATTTGGTAGTACATCTGCCTGTTGACCAGAAGATTGAGAAGATCTGTGCCAAGGTAGATGGGGGGCAGGCAGCAAAAGTACTTCAGGAGGATTTGGCAAAACTGGAGGAATGGTCTCACACTTGGCAGCTTGGTTTCAATGCCAAGAAGTACAAAGTGATGCATTTAGGAGGCAAGAACCCAGGACACAATTACTGGCTGGAGGGTGTCCTGTTAACAAAATCCAAAGAGGAGAAGGATCTGAGAGTGCTGGTAACTGGGGAGATGAACCACTCTGTTCAGTGCAGGAAGGCAGCAGAGAAGGCAAACAGGATGCTAGGTTGCATAACAAGAGGGATTACTTCCAGGAGTGGGGAGGTCATCTTGCCCCTGTACAGGTCCCTGGTGCGACCGCACCTAGAGTACTGCATGCAGTTCTGGCACTCCTACTTGAAAAGGGACATCAAACTACCAGAGGGAGTACAGCACAGGGCAACAAAAATGATCCTGCTGTTGGGGACAGACCATATGAGGAGAGACTGAGAGAGCTCAACATGTATAACCTGGAGGAAAGAAGGGAGAGAGGGGGGATATGACTGAGACCTTCAAGTACCTGAAGGATTTGAACAGAGTAGGCACCAGGTGTATGTTCAGTCTGAAGGGTGGAAGAGAAACCAGGGGACATTCTATGAAGCTGGAAGGGGGCAGGTTCAAGAGGGAACGGAGGAGGCACTATTTCACAGAAAGGGCGATGGCAGGGTGGAACGCTCTGCCAGAGGAAGTCGTATCACTGCAGAGTGTTGGGGAGTTCAAAAGGGGGGTGGGACAGATTCAAGTGAAGGGTACAAACTGGGAGCGGGCGCGAGATGGGGGGAGGGCATATGAGGGAGGCCGTCAGCTGCAGTCTAATAGACTGAGGTGCTGCACACTCAGGCAGACTAGATAGACTGAATGGCCTGTATCTGCTGGCAATTTCGTATGTTCATATGTTAGTCTAATCTAGTCCCACTTGGAACCTAGGCTCATGCCCCAAATGCTGGGACACCAGAACAGTACTAGGAGTTGCAACACTGTTAGGATGTGTTGTCCATTGGATGAGTTGTTAAATAGAAGTCCCATCTCTGGTCGTTTCCTGGTAGGTGTCCACATGAAAGTCAAAGAACCAATGGCACTTGTTGGAAAAGTATGGGATTTTTCCCCACTGTCTCAGCAGAAATTCCTCTTTCCAATTAAACTAATTCAGACAATTATCCATGGCTATGTGCGTATGGGAGGAGGGGGTTGATGAGTCAAGATGCTACACTTGCCACTATATGTTTTCGGTCACTTCACTACCACTCTCCTTGCTTTTAGGGAACTTTGAGTTACAATGCATATAACAGAGCTATATACTGTAAATGAACATTTTTCTGTCTCCTGCTTTGTCTACATGAGGCATCATATCCCTCTGCTTGAGACATCACACCCAATTGCTGTAGAGATGGCTATGATGTCATAATAGAGTATAATGGTGTCACTTTTAGATAGTAAGAGCAGATGAAAACTAAAAGGACACAAAGTCCTGTTTTCCCACAAGTGTCTTTTTAGTAATACAGAATAGGAGAAAGGGAAATATGAGAAACATATGAGTTGGAAGTTGGAATTTGTCTAAACAATGTTTTTCAGATGTTTACTTATGATGGCAGACTCATTAAAGGTAAGCCTGCCTAAATTCCTTCATTGTGATTAAACAGCAGTGCACCTGCTCCATAGCTGGCTCCCCAGTTCAGAACCTTCAGCTATGACTCTTCAATAAGAGATTTCTGTTTGACACTTTGGGCCCGGTTCTCAAAGGTTGATGCAAGGCTTGCACAAGCCCTGTGGCAAACCCCGCAGCTGCTCTGCACACATTTCCGCACACTGCACCTAATTCTCAAAGGTCACACACATTTGCAGCAAGTTACCCCTTTTACAGTGGCTTTTGCCAAATATGTGGCACAAATCCTGTAAAAAGGTCTGTAATGTTAGACCAGCAAAAGCTGATCTAACTCGTGCCATGGCGTACGAGATCGAGAATCCCAGTTGCCAGCCAGGGACTGTCACAAGCCCCATGCACCATGTGTTCAGCACACCCAGGGCTCGCGGCAGTCTAACCTGTTTGAGAATTGGGCCCATTATGTCTCTTTAATAAGAGATTTTCAGTTAGAAGTTTTCTGTTACAAGAGGTTGCAAAAGTTAAAAAAAACTGCACTGACAGCAGCATCCAATGTTGATAGTCGGCATTCTTTGTCTGTTACCAGCGTTTTTGTTTATAGAAGGATACTGTTGTTTCTGTTTATTGGGAAGCAGGAGATATCTTTTGACCTGAGATAGATCCAGAGCTGTGATCCTTAACAGTTACTGAAGATGCACACAGCTGTATCTGAGAACAATATCTCCAACTTGTCTTGAATATAGAAAATAGTCTTACCACCCCCCTTCATTTTCACACACACCATCCCCCCACCATTCAGGATCAGAATGTCCTTTAATTGGTTCCATGTCATATCAGCAACGTTTTAACAGCACAGACCATTATAGCGAGTGCAAGTCACCAAAAACCGCAACAGCGACTTGCACAACAACGATGTGAACAACAGCGAGAATCAGCCCGATGTGGAAAAACACTTATGATAAGTTTTTTATGCAGGGGGCTTTGCCCCCCACACACACCATTATTAATATAATCAACTCTGAGGGGGGCCTGACACAGGGGAAAAGTGCAAAATAAAAAACAACAAAATTTCTTGCACGCCGCAAGCTCCAAGCCCAGAGACTTCTGCAGTAGTGGCATACACACTACCACTACGCTAGATGGTCAGCTCAATTTTGCACTGCCAGACTGACTGCCATATCCTGTTACCACCCTCCCCTGTCCCACATGCAACCTGTTCCTACACTTGTTATTCTTGTAGCACACCCTCACTATTCTCCTACTGCTGTAACTATTCTTCAACACTTGCTTTTCTTACCGGTGTTCAAATCGAATAGCTCATATTGAGTCACACAATTTGACTCATCCATATCACTGGATGCCCCTTTAATTGTACACATGCCTGATATTTATTTTGGGTAATCATTTTATTTGGGTGCCTTACTCACAGACACCAAGGCTTAGTTTTTTATTGTGATTTGATCTACTATTATACAATGGCAAGAAAGAATCCTGGTCTCTGATTGGTCAGTCTGGGACTGGACCCGTGATGTTATCCCAGCATAACATCATGGGTCTAGTCTCAGCCTCACTGTGAACCCATTTGGATGCCCACCACCATGATGACCATTTTCTCTTTCTTTTTTTGCATCTTCTCTTAAGAAACAAAAATATTCTTCCACACTAACAAAAACGTTCTTTAAAATTATTTTTTTTATTCTGTATTACAACAAGCCATTGTATAATAGCAATAATGCCCTCCATGGTGTGTGTGTTGTGCTGGGATAACGTCACGTCTCAGGTATTAGATGCACTCGGCCTGCAGCCTCGTGCCCAACCACCTGAGGCGTGACGTTATCGCAGCACAACACACACCCTGTTAGGCATTATTACTTAATTTTCCAGCACCCACTCCCATTCAGAACCCTGCCTTCTTTGGATGTGTCTGTAAAAGTAATTTGGCAGTAAGCTTGAAGAAATTGGTCGACTGTGAGTTTGGATGACATTTACAGAAGAGATGAGCCCCAACATATTCTGAAGGAAATAAAAAATACCATTAGAAGGCTAAATCCTATGCCCTGAATTGAGAAAAAACATTTGGAGGATCATGCCGTTTTCCTTAATGAGTACCAACTTGGCTACATAAAGGGCAGCCATAAACTTTGACACTGAAACAGACATTATAGCTCCAAACGCCACCTCGGAAGAAGGTAATATTAAAAATATATTTTTTAAAACTGGAAAAGGCATTGATAAAGATTACTTTACATTATAGCATTATTTCACTGAAAAAATATGTTGAAAAAGAACTAGTCCCTAGGGATCTGCGTCTCACAAAACTCCCTACTTGTGGCATACAGCATATGCATTTTCGGGATAAATGGGAAATGAACCTTAAAAATTGCTCTAATGAACTGGTAAATATTCAGATAGAAGAAGATGAGTACCATCACAAATATATATTAAAAGAAATTGAAACTTTGCATCAGGAACTTATAAAGTTCGGTGGTCATCCACTAATTAAAGAACTTGATTCAAAACTAATAACAAAAGCCCAAAAATGGGAAAGTGAACTAATTGATCACAAGACAACCAAAGTAGCATGTAATGAAAGAGAGTACTCGAGTAATCATATTTACAAATGGGAAAATCAAGGCCACTCCTTATCAAGGGGATGGAGAAATTCAAAAAGCAGACTCAGAAACTTCAAGAGAAATTCTAAACAACCCTCTCCCTCAACATCAAGAGGTGTGTGTTTCTCTAGTACCGAGTTGAATTCCAATTCAAGCAAGCAATTAAAAAAAGGAAAAACACAAGAAGGGGCCGAGGACATTAAGAAGCAGATCAGTAATAGGAAGAACCAACTCCCAGAAGGATCACAGGACTCTGAAAAACTTACTGTGATTAATCTATCTAGATGAACACTAACTGATACTCAATTAAGTTTGCTGGGTCTAGGGTTGTCATTCGTATCTGTCAGTCATGTTGATGAGTTTAATGTGTCCTGTGATTTGTTTAGATTATTACGGAAACTTAACCTGAAGAAGTTTTTTTCAGACATGGATGAAGCACATCCAACTAATGAATTAGTTTCAGACACTAGTAATGACAATCAATCAGGTACTTACGATAATATTCCAGTGTTAGATATTTTATCTGACACTGAGTTACTACTACTACTGCTACAGGATGAAAGTACAGGTGGGGGATGGAACCACAAAGAATAGGAGATGGGAATGGCATTTCTGAAATAAAAACTGAGGCAGCCAGACCTAACTTGAGGAAGAAGTCCACTTGTATTCCTCCCAGCCCAGGTAGTGATGTTATAAGAATTTTTCAAGTGCTCGTGTTAAAAATACGACAGATGCAAATAAAAATGCGGGGGTAAAAAAACATTGAGATAATTTGTCAGAATCTGAAAGAACAGCACTACTTGAGATCCAAATATGGATGACATAGTTATAATGCCCTCAGACAAGGGTGGGAACATAGTTGTGTTAGACAAAGATTATTATATAGCCGAAGCAAAAAGGCAACTTTTGGATATCAACATTTATTCATCCCTTGAAGCTAACCAAATCAATAAATTTAAAGCTGAATTAGAGTCTTTTCTGAAAGATGCTTTAGATAGAGGATGTATAACAGAGTTAGATTTTAATTATTTAAATACTGAGTTTCCCATTGTCTCAGTATTTTATCACTTGCCAAAAATTTATAAAAACGTACTGAACCCACCTGGGTGCCTCATAATATCGGGGTGTGGTTCACTTATGGAACCCCTAGCAATATTTATTAATAGTTTTTTACAACAAGAGGTCACACAGTTGGATTCCTATTTAAGTGATTCAACTGCAGTATTGCAGGAATTTAAAGATTTCATGTGGAAGGACACATATTGGTGGATCACGATGGATGTTTCAGCATTATGCACTAGTATAAATCATGAACTAGGAATTCAAGCAGCGTTAGATATGTTATAGTGTTCTACTTTAGAATACCCATAGAATTTTATTGCTTCTGCTTTAAGACTGATTTTGAACTCTGACGATTTATGTTTGATGGCAAATACTTCCAGCAGAAGTGTGGAATAGCGATGGGGTCCTTGTCGCCCTTTACCACGCCAGCCTGTTTATGGGTTAGTGGGAGGGGGGACGATCAGGAACCCTATGGTGAATCCATTCATTTCAAATATAGTTAAATATAAATGTTTCATTGAAAATTTGATTTTGGTCTGGGATGGTTCTGAACAGTCTATTTTTGACTTTATTGCACATATAAATGATAATGAAATTTGGTTAAAATTCACAGCACATCATAATAAAAAATACTATGGCCCAGATATTCAAACTGCACCAGGCTGTGGCGCAAGCTTGGGCGCAGCACAACTTGGCTGCGCAGGGGTATGTACTGGGCAATATTCAACGGAGCTGCGCCATGGCACAGCATTGTTGAATATCGTACCCTAGCCACCCGCAGTGTGCATGGCGCAGTGGCACTGCGCCAGCACAAGTGGCCAGAGTGGAGCATGGGGATGCATTACCACAAGTTCCATTGCGCTGTGCACAGCAACCATGATATTCAAAACTTGACATGCAAATGGTGCCATAAAGTGTGCAAGGCGCAAAAGGGGCCATCTGCATGTCATTTTGGGCTCATTTGCATGCAGGTGCGCCGATCCTCGACGACTTGCGCCTGACGTCCTGCCAGGCAGCAGCTGTCGGGGACCGACGCCCCCTGCAGCCAGCAATGGGCTCCACAGCCCAATTGCAGGCTGCAGGAAAAAAGAGGAAACGCATAACTCCCTGGTGGTCCAGTGGAATGCTATCTGCCCAATCACGGGCATTTGTAAAAAAAAAAAAAAAGACATCTGTCCAATATCCCTGGTGTTCCAGTGGACCGCTGCCCACCTGATCACAGGCTCAGTAAATTAATTATATCCCCAAAATCCCTGGTGGTCCAGTGGACCTGCCTGCCTGATCGCAGGGTAAGTAATAAAATTATATCCCCAATATCCCTGGTGGTCCACCCCACCAACCCACCTGCCCACTGAATCCCACTGCTCTGCTCCCCCCCTGGTCAGTGGTGGGCAGCAGCACACCACCCACCTGCCACCCCGCCACCCACCGACTGACACCGTCGGTAGGGCTGTACGCCCATTGGTCCACAGAGTGAGCCAATGGGCATGCAGCCCATACCGCACTACACATTCTGGATATGTGAATGGTATGTGTAGTCACGCTGTGGACAAATGGGTGTACAGCCCTGCTGATGGTGTCAGTCAGCAGGCAGCAGGCAGCAGGCAGGTGGGGTGCTGCCACCCACTGCTGACCAGGGGGGAACGGGGTGGTGGGATTCAGTGGGCGGGTGGGGTGGTGGGTCCACTGGACCACTAGGGATATTGGGGATATAATTTTTTTACTGAGCCCGCGATCGGGCGGGCAGCGGTCCACTGGACCACCAGGGATATTGGACAGATGTCTTATTTTATTTACTAATGCCCGTGATCGGGAAGACAGCGGTCCACTGGACCACCAGGGATATTGGACAGATTTCTTCTTTTTTTTTTTAGGAATACCAGCGATCGGGCATGGGGGGGGGCACCACCAGGAGCAGCGAGTTGGTGCGCCACCCACAGGTGGCAGCTGCCATGTTGCGCCTGCAACGCGGCAGTCACCTGTGGGTGGCCATCAGTTGTTCCTTTTTTTGGATCAACTTTGTGCTAGGCGCAGGTAGGGTTGTGCATGCATGGCTCTGCATCCCGGGCTGAATATCGGGCTGTGCAGGGTATGCATGGCACCCCACTACCTGCACCATGCATACATTACTGATGCGCTCCAGCGCATCGGGATTTGTGCTGTGCACTTTTCCCTTTTGAATATCGTGCCGGGGCGCATCAGTGGGTTGCGTATGGTGCAACACTGTTGTGCCATGCGCAACCCTTTTGAATATCTGGGCCTATATGTTTTTTGGATTTAGAATTAATGGGAAATTTAGGCAACACAGTGCAAACTAGGAATTTTATAAAACGGGCTGCAGGAAATAGTGTGCTCCATGCAAGGAGCGCACACCCTAGGCACTCCATTAATAATTTGCCCTGTGGGCAATTGATTTGTTTAAAATGAAATTGCTCTTGCTCCAAAGATTTTGAAAGTGCAGAGAATGATTTATTTTCCAGACGTAGATGTAGGGGGTATAGTGACCGAACCCTACAAAATGCACCACAAAGAGCAGAATCAGTAGAAAGGGGAGAACTCCTGAAATATAAACAAACAAAAAAAATTAAATATACAAAAAGAGCAAGTCGTGTTTGTATCCATGTTCAGCCCTATTTCTATGGATTTAACCAAAACAATTAAAGAATGTTGGCACATTTTATGTGTTGATATGGATCTTGTTAAAACAGAAATGGCAGGACCTTTTGTTACATTCAGGAGGGGCAGAAGTCTGAAAGATATGCTTACTAGTAGTGAATTTGAAAACCAAGGCAACAAAACTACTTGGTTAAGGACTAAACCTAGTGGGGTTTACCCATGCAAAAGATGTATCACGTTTAAGCAGGCTGTCCGCTGTAAAACATTTCAGAATCCTAACACAAACAATGTGAAGGAAGTGAGAATTGACTAATTCATTACATGCAATACTAAGTATGTTGTTTATGCACTTTGGTGCCACCGTGGAAAGATTTATACTGTATTAGTCAAACCACACGTTCATTAAAGGAAAGAATCCAGGAACATTTCATATTAATAAGGAAAATGGATGCTGCACACCCAATAAGTAGACACATGTTAAAAACTGAGAACAAAGAGATGCATACCAAACATTACTGTGGAATAGAACATGTCCCGTATAAACACAGAGGGGGAGATAGGGACTTGAAACTCAGTCAGAAGGAATCAATGTGGATTTTTAAATTGAGAACATTGAAGCCTCCGGGCTTAAATGATGAAATGGACTGGCAGTCATATATTTGTGCATGAATTGTGAAGTGGGTTTTCTCTTTGTCACTGCACCTTATATGTCAGTGTAAATTATAAGATGAATTATGAAGGAAAATAATAAGAAATACTGGAATTACTGAGAAATATTACCTGTCCTAATGATTTGTAATATAAATATTGCACTTTACTATGGTACAATTTTAACCAATCAGGCTTTTTTTATTTTAATTTAATTTTAAATATCTAAGGTGGGGATTGTGTGTTTCACCCATGCCAGTGATATCTCTTGCAACTGTCTAGGAAAATCTCCCTTAAATATGATTGCAGTGATGCTAAGTAGAGCTGACATGAATGATACATACCCCTGTTACCCAGATATTTTGGTCTGTCACTTTAAATGGTATATACATCACATATTTAATTATTTGATTTTGCTCAGCTATTTTGATAAGTATTTTAAGCACTAAATTGGTTTACAAGCCACACTTCCTGATGAAGGGATAGCACACCCCAAAGCGACAAGGCAGGTTCAAGTGGGGGGGCATACATTATGCAATTTTTTTGCACTTTTAGTGTGTATAAATGACTTTCTTACAGTTTGTAAGTATTTTTATTTAAATCCTCTCCGTAAAAAAAAAAATTTTTCTGAATTTATCGCTGTCTGGAGTGCTGAGTTTTTTGTTGTGATTTTATATGCTATTTTTCAGCAGCCACTCTCATTCAGAGATCAGCCTTCTTTGGATGTACCAGGACTTAGTCAGACTCAACCCCCCACTAGTCAAGGCTGCACCTCTGCTTACATCCTTCCAAATGATGCAGCACTGGATGAGTCCTCAACAGATGAGAACACCCTAAGAGGAATTAGACCCCTCCTCCAACTCCCAAAAGTGCAGAGCAAGCTCTTCCTCCTGAGGGTGTATAGATCACTGGGTGTAGCGGGGTTGGGAATTCGAAAACTGCAGAACTCCTGCCTGAACCAAACAATAGTTTCCCCCTTCTACTAAAATATCCATGTGTATATATATTATACGTTTCTATGTTTCACAATGCCTTCACTATTCAGCATCCGGCGCTTTATACCTAAGCACTTTATGTCTTGGGGGGGGGGTACTTAGAGGGAATTTTAGGGCCTGTACTCAACACAGGGAGCACCCTGTGACATTCCTCCCCACCTAAGAGGGCAACCATTTTACTGGTTGTCCGAACATCCATACCTTTTCCAATATAGGGAAAGGTGGAGCCTGTCCGCCTCACCTTAGAGCTCCACCCCAGGGTCCCATATGCCTGTTAAACATAACATTAGCTATCATTCCAAGCAGTTGCAATACAACATGCTATACATAACTTTTCCCCTGGGGTAACATATTACTAAGTTATGTGACTAAAATAAAATATATATGCCTATAACACTGGCAACCAGTATTGTCTGGGTAATAACTCTCAGCCTTTTCTGACAGGATACCCAGCACATGTTCCAATGTGTGCACATTCCGCTATTATCACTATGGTTAACCTTTGTAATATTGTTAACCTTAATACTCTTGGACCATTGAGAAGGAAAAAACAGAGCAGCAGTACAAGAAAAGATCAATAGATAAGAAGAAATCGTCTGTAGGTGGCCAGCCTATCAAACTAGAAAAATGAAAATAGATAAGAACAGGATAGCAAGACTGTCGCGACAGAAGTTTCTAGAAGATTTATAGAAGAAATGGTCCATACTAATCAGGCAGCATAGCTCCACCTTCTTTTCCCTGGAAGGGGATGGAGTTAGGCCATTTTTGCTTTAGGGTATACACCCAGTAGTGACAGTTACCTTAACCATTAAACATACTATATATTGCAGTATTTTAGTCTTCCACCATTACCTGGAATTCCCAAAATCTATTTCCAGGGAAGTACAGTCCCCAACAAGTATATCTGTGAAATACCCAGCCTATTCTCTTACAGACAACCTTTGGGATTATGTACTACTTTGTACTACTCAACATGGGTCTAAAATCTCAATCAGTAATGTACCAGTCTACCACCTCCCTTCGAGTGACCTACGTGGGAATCTCCCTCGCCTCCAAGAGTGCCACTTCATGGTGGTCCCTTCCCTTTGGTACCTTTTCTTTACAGTACCTGTGTTAGTATTTCTGCTAACCTGATACCTTCTATTCCCAGCAGTAGCAAGAACCTCTGTCTGGTTGCACTCATGGCAATTCTTTAGATAAACTGCTACTTGCTTATACATACCTGGCCAATAATAGAATGGAGTGAGTCTAGCCAACACCCCACCATGGCTCAGGTGCCCACAGGGACTGAAGTGTGCAGCTTTATTACATGTTGCCTATAGGCCACAGGTACCACAACTTGTGCATCTATACTTTTTGTGGGGTTAATGTGGTAAAGGACACCCTCCTTCTGTTCATACCACCACCCTGGCTTCGACCCCACATCACCATTAACATGGCTACCTTCTTCTATAACATTTTGCTTTAGCATGGCTACCTCTGGATCCTCAGCCTGCAATTTACCCCAGTCAGTATTATACATGCTATTAAACATTTCATGGGTATTAGAACAAGACAGTGTCCCTTCAACCTCAATGGCTTCTTCAGTCTTGCTTGTAGACTTCTCCCCAGTTTACAATGTCTCGATATAGTCTTACCTGGGGTCTCACTGACTTCATCATCTTCCACCCAGTAACAGCCCGAAATATTGGTAACTCTGGAAGCAACAACCCCCAGCATGCCATGATAAATCCAACAGAGGGTCCACCTCTTCCAGTACCCTCAAGTCCTGGTCCTCCATCGCTTTCACCATGTCTCTTTAGCATCTCGCAGTCTGGCCTCCTCCATTAGTATCCTGCAGTGGTACTCTGCCTCACTCCTGCACTAGTCAGCCTCTTTGGCGCTGGTTTCCTCCAGCCATTCACCACTAAGCCAGTGTACCAGCCTCATCAACTCTTCCATCCGATCTCCATCCATCTTCGTGGAGCTCCCAGGTCACTAGCTCCCCCAGACACTCCAATATCTGGCACCATGCACTTGTCTGCTATTATCCTGTGATGCCAAGTCTGGCACCCTAGAATGAACTCCCCCACTATACCATGGACATTCAGCCGGTATCCCACTTCTGACACCAATTGTAGCGGGGTTGGGATTTCGAAAACTGCAGAACTCCTGCCTGAACCAAACAATAGTTTCCCCCTTCTACTAAAATATCCATGCGTATATATATTATACGTTTCTATGTTTCACAATGCCTTCACTATTCAGCATCCGGCGCTTTATACCTAAGCACTTTATGTCTTGCGGGGGGTACTTAGAGGGAATTTTAGGGCCTGTACTCATCACAGGGAGCACCCTGTGACACTGGGGAAAAGTTCCTCTTTTCTTGGGGGGTGAAAAGAGAGGCCGGAATGGTCCTTTCCAGTTGTGATGGCATCAGCCACTTCCTCTATTGGTCACTGCCAATTTTTATTCCTGACCCTCTCTTCTTTCTTTTCTAATAGGAATGCTTTTAGCATCAATCTTATAGGTGGGGTCTTGCAACCCACAAGTCAAAGCCATAATGGCTAACCATAGAAGACAGTGATGGTGTAGCAGGCAGCCCTACTCCTTCATACAAAGTCAAAATGCACTGCCTTCGCAGTGTATGCCATAGTCCGCCACACTGGAGAGAGGGGCAGGTTCTTCATCACAGTCCCAGGTCCACTGCTTAGTAGAGGAACTTTTTATAATCAGGCTGGGCTACAACAATTTTTTTAGTAGAAAACCTTCTTATTTCACACTACACTCATGCAAATGGCAAACTTAAACTTGAGGACTTGCCATTCCTTACCAAGACTACTATGATGACCATAATTTCAAAATATTTTTGACATACAATAGCCACTAAGTGGGAGAAACTCTTTTCAACATTGGACCCTAGATGCTTAATCTCTTTTAGCAGATAGATGTTCCTATTTTGCCTAAATTGTGATCCTACTGCTAGATCTTCCATAGTATCAGGCATAATGGTCATCCAGTTTTATAAGAATTTATTTATTCAGGCTATTTCAGCTGAGCTAATCCATCATATTTTCAGTGGGGTTGTGCTTTAACTGCATTTTCTAGTTGGGTTTTTTAGCACTGGGAGGATGGTATACTAAGCAGAAATGAATATTATCATAGCAATAAGATAATAGAAAACCTTTAGTAAATGGGATACACTGTGAGTAAGAATAGAAGTAAAATAAGGTCATCAAAAAGGCTAAAGGTCCATCTAGTCTGCCATTGTCCTACTATGTAGTACTGTGACTTAATACCACTTCCAGATTTCTCCATAGCTCATTTACCCTCATGCATCTGATAACCCCCTTGAAGATGCCCCATTGTGTTTGGAACCCAGTTACCTCACACATCCATTGGTTGAGGAAGCAGTGCTGCATAACCTCTACAATCAGCTGGCTTTTTAACTCATTGCCTCTGGTGTATCTCAGGCTATGTCTGGGAAATTTAGATCTCAAATTAGTATATTGTTTTCCTGGTGTGCTACCTTCCTAATTTTCTTTTCTATTTCCTTGTCCATGCTAGTCATCTAGTTAGGCAGCCTATACTCTTATCCTTTCCTCTTTCTACTTTCTTTAGTCACATGGAACCATAGTGACCCCTCCAGAGATCATTTTGTCCCCCCAAACCCTTATGGTCTCCTTCATATAAGTTGTCATCCCTGCTCTTTTTGCATCCCCCATCTTTCTAAATATGGCATAACATGAGACATTAAGGTTCCAGCTATTGTTTTGGTTAACCTGTGTTTGTGTAACAACACCATATCCAACTGTTCTGCAGTCATAATTTCCTCTAGTTCATCTATTTTGTTTCCCAAGCTCCTGGTGTTTGTTGATGTAATCCCTCCCCTTTATAAGCAATTGTGGGGCTTACACTTAGTGTTGGCTTGTCCAGGCTATCTGCCCCCCAAGTAGTAATGAGCATGACTCTGGCCTAGATAATCAAGTTGTTTACTGCTCTATCTAGTTTATGTCCAGAAACTGTATAACTTACAGAACATCTGGTACTTGGATTGTCCAGTAAACAAGAGGCTCTGTCCTGTCTGGGCTTCCAAGCCATAGGGGTACAAAAGTGGGACCCCTGTCCAGAGACCTGAGATTTGGTAGGAATTCAGGAGAGTGAGAGATCCACATTTCCAGTAATGTGGTTTGCCCCAATTGGGCTTCAGCATCAAATGGCTAAAGGAGACTTGCCAGGCACAGGGGTGACACACTGAGCCTCGGCTCAGTGTGCCTATCCCGGTTACCAAGATTTTAAATAAATAAATGTGGGTTCTGAGACTGAGGAATTAGTATATGTTCCTTCCTGTCCAAGTCCCCAGAAGCCAGTCATTTGCCATCAACATCAGAAGACCATCACTGGGATTGTAGGCACCTGTTGGTGGTGGTTCCCGCTGATGGAGTTCAGGCTGATGGCATCCACTGGGCCTCCCAGACAAGCTATGGAAGGAGTCTATAAGTAAGTCCAAACAGGAGTAAACAGCGCTCATATTTGAATCACCCTTCTGGTGTCCACCCCACATCACCCTTCAGGACTGAAGCAGTGATGATACGCATAAAACTATCTTCACTATCTATCTCACAAGTATCAATCCTAATGCCAAACCCCACCACCCCCACCCGTTGCCTCCTGTCCAAAGCACAAGGTGCATCTCCATGCCAGTACCTCATATGCATAAACTCTCAGGAGGTAGAGAAGTACAGTATATCTCACCACATGTGGCCCACAGAATCAGTTGTAGATTTCTTCATGCAGGGACCTGTGAAGCAAGAGATCATGTTTGTTTGCTATAGTGAGGGACTGGGCATTGGGCTAAACCCAAGGAACGCCACACCACTGATTCATCATAACTTCAGAGACTCTGAGCACTAATGTTTTTCATTTCCTTACTTTGTCCGCTTTGCACTTTTCAACCCTAATGTCTACATTACTATATTTTTGTTTAATGAATTTCTTTTTTTTTGTGTGTGAAAGTGGAATCATATCCTCATTCATGCAGGTCCTTTCAGGACCTGTGTGAACAGATGCAGTTGTGCAGGGCCATTTGGGCCTTGCATCAAGGGAAGAGTCTGTCTGCTTGTGGAAGTGCATGGCCCTCTAGACTGTGCACTTCAATGTGGCTACAGAAGCAAAAATCCTGTAGGGCTGTCTGGGGGCTGTGAAAGTGCAGGGCTTTCTTGTCCCTGTGATTTTTTGCAGGTACAGATGCAGAGGAGAAGGGTCCTCTAAGCAGTATGCCAACAGAAGAGTTTTTTTTCACTATATAGTTATTTGTTGACTATGTGGTCAACACTGCACCATCCCGCCTCAACTGAAGCACAGCACAACAGCAGAACACAATCCCAGGCTGGGAGTGGTACCTCATAGCAGTCTCTCCCAGCCTGTGCCCATCCAGCTTGCTCACTGAGTTCACCCCAAACTTAGTTAACCAGCAGGGGAGCACAACGTACTACCCACTGGCCCAACATGTGGCCCTGTACACAATGTTTTTTCATAACTTTTCTTGTTACATTTTGACCCCAAATTTTCAGGATAATCTTTTTATGACCCCCCAAACATAAAAGGTGTAATTTTATAAAATACTCCTCAGAACATCATTTTGTGCTACAAGTACAAAAACAGGTTTGGCCAGGATTTGAAAAATGACACCTTTCAAATTCATGAGGTGTTGTGAAAAATGGGGTCAAAATATTGAAAATTACCAAAGTTAAGCGTGAACACTGAAAATGTTGAATGTTAATGTATTCCATGGTTATTTTAATATATTTTTTCACCACTTTTTCAACACAGTTTTCTTATGACCCCACCTCATGAGCCTGGTAGGTGATTTTTTTCAAATCCTACCAGAAAGGTGATTTCATGGAGCAACTGTGAAATCACCTTTTGTCCTTGATTTAAAAAATGTCACCTCCCTTGTTCATGAGGAGGGGTTCCAAAAAGGCTATGTTGAAAAGTTGATGAAACAGTATTTAAAAATAATGAAGTTCAAAACACATTCAAAATACATTGACCTTTCTGTTATGGCTGATGGAAGCAGTTCTACCAAAAGGGAAACACAAATTTCTATTTTCATGACTCATCTCATGGTAGTGAATTTAGCATTAATGAAATGTAAAAAAGTGAATAAAACTTCTGATCCATACCAAGTTTTGCTTCGACAAAAACAATTTTAGTCTGTGATTTTCGCTAACGCAAGAAAAATCTATCCAAAAAATGTTTATTTTTAACATTGAGCATGCATGAAAATGGGATTTCTTTCCTTAGATACTTTAAAAATAGACAAAAATATAAAACAAAAATGTCAAAAGTATGTAGAGTACCTTGTGTCAGATTCTACTAAACCTGTAAGATACAGATTTCAACACAAAAAACATTTTTTAGCTACAGATGAGCAAAAAAAAAAAAAAAAGAATTGATAAAAGTGAATTTTAGCACTTTTGCAACTCTGTAACTTTGCCCCCAAACTGACTGCCAGATTTGTAAGTATCAAGAGACCCTGACACAGACTCCATGCCAACCAAGTTTCAGGTAAATCAGTTGAACAAGGGAAAAGTTATTAGGGTGCAAAAATAGGGATTTAACATATAAGTGCTTATTTGCCCTTATAAATGCTACCAAGCATGTATAATACAGTATATATTCATTGCAAAAAACTACATTAATGCACCAGTTAGGATTCAACTTAACCCCACAAAAGCAGGGAAATCTTGAGTTTGGGTTTCCAACCCTAACTCCCTCACCTCCCAAGCAGCAAAGGGACAATACCACACAAGCAACCACAGACAGCCATCATTAGGTAAGACAAACAACAAACAACATACAACTGTTTCCAGATGACACAAATGCAATAGCACTTTTATGCTTCCTCTGTGGATTTGTATCTGTGGCATGTACACTGCAAGGCATACACCTTCACTTCTGGCTGCACATAGAAATCCACGATACTGAAGTCACAACATTACTTCTGACTGCAGAAGCATAGACCCCCTCTTCCACAGATAAAAATCCACAATACCCAAATTATAGTTTTTTTGTTTGCAGAAGTACATGCCTCTGTTAGGCCTGCACTTCTGCAACCGAAGAAAAATCCATGATACCCAAATAGCAACTTTACTCTGGTTGCAGACATGCAGGCCCTTCTGTGACCTGTCCTTCAAGAGCCACATATACAAATCCACAAAGGTAGCATATCAGTGCTACTGCATTTGTGTCATCTAGAAACAGAGTATGTTGTTGTCTTACCTGATGATGGCTGCCTGTGTTTGCTTGTGTTGTATTGTCCTTTTGCTGATGGGGGTAGGGTTGGAAACCCTAACACTACATGTCCCTACTGTTGTGGGGTTAAAGAGCTAGTAGCACCAAAAAATAGTAGGCAGAAAAGTTTAGCAATTTTTAAAGTAGTCCCTTATTCTTATTAATGCTAATGTATTTTTCTTATTGTATATGGTCATTATATGTTTTTTTACCTAATAATATGGATGTGATGTGAAAAGCAATGCTTTCCCTGGATGCAAACATATCTAGTTCCATTCCTCCCACTACATCATCAGCATACCACTTCACTCATTGTTACTTTACAAGCCTTACTGCCTGATTGCCTGATTGATATCATGTGTCACAAGTTCTCAATTAATTGGCTGGAGTTTAGCCCTTATTGGTAACTAGTGATGTCACAGTCAGTGAGGTCACAGTGCTGATGATGTATGGGGAAGAAAGGAATGAAATTGGCAGCCTTCAGGCAGAGTGCTATTCCACACGTCACATAGTAGATCTATTAATTATCAAAACAGAAAAATATAAATAAGATATAAAAAGTAATAGCAGGCCACTTCTGAAAGTTTATATTAATTCTAGGCAATACCCTTGCTCTTTAAGTTTAACCCAGTCCTGAGGTCCACGTCCACTGAGAGCACAGTTCCCAATCCTAAGTGCAATCCGTGACAAGGGGGAACAGAAATACCCTCCCCATGTCCATCTAGAGAGCTCACTGAGTTCATAACTGAACAATCACCACAAGGGCCCTGGGCTTCCTCTCTAATTTAGGTACGGGTAAAATATAGTCTCAACCCTGTAGCCAGGTAAGAACTCTCTTTGGTTGCTGCACTGGGGGGAAGAGCCAGGCATCACAAGCTCCTCTGGGCTGTCCTCGTAACCTTGATTGTGTCTTCTCCCACAGATGGTGCAGGATCCTAGTTTAAGCTGTACAGACCCCTCCCAAGACCCTGTGAATTTCCCTTACTTAGGCACTCAGATTCCCTTCCAGGATCCTAGTCTTTGGTAGCTATGGTGCACCTTAGTGCTAAACAGGCTGGTCACAGGTGGAATAAACCTTCCCACCATCACACACACACAGAAATCACTCCCATGCAGTTTTTTTTAAAAGCAAGTGCTTTTACTAGTTATTAAATAATTACCATACAATACATATAAACAGAAATTTGGTTACAGGATAACAAACAAAAGTTGGAAAAATATACATACAAAAACACACTGTAAAATTCCACTGTTTGTTTTCGACCTTGTCTGTGGAGAGTCAAAAGTCCAGAAAATAAATGAATTCTGCAAAGTGTCCAAGTCCCAGTTCTTTTTGCAGCCACTGGTCCTCAGGGTGTGTGTGTAGCAGGCTTGTGCTGTGTGTCAGGAAAATGTGTCTTCTGCAAAATGCACTTAGTTTCTGTTTTGAGGGGCCCTTATATATCTCCGGTCCTACAGTCTGTAATACTGTCCTTTGAATTAGCTAGTGGTCTTATCTTTAGGCCAGCAGGGGTCTCTCTTGCTCTTTCCCAAAATTTTATTTAGATTTCCTCACCACACCAACTTCTTGGCTGGCCTGATCCAATATTCTCTGAACTCTTTTAAGTGAAGGTGAATTATGGCACTTGAAGTGTATCCACAATTGACTTCCAGATCCTGTTCTCAATGTATTTTTCTTTGAAGTGTAAAAGGTTATGACAGATGATAGTTTCTCCCATCTCCTGTCTTACTGGAATTGTCTCCTTTGACCAGTTTATTAGGAAATACCAATTCCCCTTTTGAAATGTAAAAGGTTATTAGTGGAGGAGGTGGCTCCCAGGAAATTTCAATGTCCCATTGAAATTCAACCCCTGTTTATCTCTAGCAAGCCTTGTCTCAGGCAAAGAGGAATGTCAGACATTTGCAATATACATTCTCTCTCCTTAAATATCCTTTAAAGAAACATGGGCATCCTTCTGGTAAACCTGATATCCTGGCCTTTTTGGGAATTTAAACATAAACCTTTTAGAGAACTATGACAGCAATATGTCTGTAGTATGGTGGTAGTGGCCAAATCGTCACACATAGGGCCCAGAGGGCCCTGCACTAAGGTAATAATCCATCAGCCTGTTGAAGTGCAGCTATGGATGCAATGGATTCATGGGGCTGTCTGGGGGGCTGAAGAGCATAGAGTCCTCTGGCCCTAAGCTTTAGTGTGACTACAGATGCTGATGCACAGGACCAAGAGTCCATCTGATAGTGGAAGTGCAGGGCCATCTGGATCTTAAGCAGCTATGGGTTTAGAGGGCCCCTGCAGAGCCCTCTATGCTCTATATCAATATAAGACTTCTCTTCACTATATAGTTACTTGTTACCCATGCTGCTAACAATGCACCATCCCTCCCCAGGCTGGGGGTGGTGCCACACAGCAGTGCTAACTCCCCAGCCTTGACCAATTCAGCTGGCTCACTGAGCTTGCCCCTAAACTGAGCTCACCTGCACAAGACCACAATACACTACCTGCTGGGCCAAATGTCTGCACACAATGTTTCTTCATAATTCTTTTTGTTTCACATTTTTATTCCATGTCATGAACTTGGTTGCTTGAATGTGTTGAATCCTGCCTGAAAGGTGGTTTCATGGAGCAATTGTGAAATCACATATTGATCTGTTTTTTAAAATTCCCACCATCCTTGCTCATGAGGTAGGGTCATGTACACAGTATATTCAACATTTAGGACTCAGATATTGCAAAATGGTCACATTATGAGTAAAAGTACAGCGAAGCTCATCAGGATGAAACCCAGTTCTGCAGCATGCTGCAGCAGAGTTACTGCAAGAAACAATGCAATTTAAATGGGAGTTAGTCCCTTTTGTCATACAGGAAACTGTGACACACACACAAAAAAATCAAATTTTTATGTTGTTATCAGGTATTTTACTACTTTATTTAATGTGCAACCTAAACATTCTTAGATCACAGCTAAAATTCTTCAACATGTCCAAAAACAAGAATTTAAAGTTTGCACAAAAAAATTATTGGTTTGCACATAATATGCTAACAAATAATTCTTCGTCCACATATCAAAAGCTCTGTCTGGCTCAAAAACTTTTTTTCTTAGTTTGCATTACAAATTCTTGGGTCATACTTAAATGTGCACCCAAAGATGTAATCCGGCAGAAAACAAGCATTTTTGCTGTATTGCAAATTATTGGGTGGCACATCTAAGAGTGATTGAATAATTTTTTGTGTGTACCAAAAATGGCTAACTTGTGTTTGACATTTTGACCCCTCGTAACAAACTTGGTCACTAGAATATGTTAAATCTCACCCAAGAAGTAGTAACACAGAATGACTGTGAAATCTTCTTCTTATTTATGTATTTAAAAGTTTCACCAGGAAAGGCATACTGAGCTAGACAAAGTTCATTTCCAGATGTGTCCGGGGGGGGGAGGAGTATATGAAAATACATGGAGTTGAAAAACAACATGGTGCAACTGTATACAGCAAGTAAATTCATAAAACAACTATGTACAGTAAATTCTGTACATGGATTTAACTCATGCAAAATGAATAAATAGATAACCAACAGTGTGAGAACTCATATACCATGCACCACTGCAGAGAATATTATAACTGATAAAGCCGATATGTGTGCCAGCACCAGCTAGTTGTAGAACAATCCTGGTACAATAGTGGGGGTTGGGGGGGAGCAAGCTAGAAGGAGAATACCGAAATAGTGGTACAGTCATAGACTAAGAAAGGTGGGTATGGTGGGGGGAAGGCGAACTAGATGAGTGAAGGGATTAGGAGTAGGGAAAGGGTCAAGAGGTGATGGAGGAGAAAAAGAGAGGAGAAGGGGTGGCATCGGGGAAGGGAGCAGGGAGGTGGTTGGTAGGGTGAAATATAGAGTGAAAGAGATTGGAGTAGGGTAATGAGAGGAGGGGAGGAGGAACAGAGAGAAGAGGGGTGGTATAGAGGGAGGAAGGAAGGGTAGAGAGATGGGGCGGACAGTGGGTTAGAAGAGGTTACAGGTTACAGTTTCAGATGTGGGAGGAGAGGCTATACAGAAAGGAGGATAGAGAGTAGAGAGAGGAGATGGAGAGGATTGAAAGAGGGAGGGAGTTCCAGAGCTTAGTGAAGTGAAACATAGAAACATAGAAGTTGACGGCAGATAAGGACTTCAAGGTCCATCCAGTCTGCCCATTTCTTTTTCTACCTTATAAATGTGCCATCGGCCTTTGCTCTGTCAGTGGCCTATCTATTCATACTCATCTGTATTGCACCCTTATGCCTATCCCATGCCTGTTTGAAGCCCTGCACTGTATTCATAGCCACCACTTCCTGAGGTAGGCCGTTCCATGCATCCACCACCCTTTCTGTGAAAAAGAATTTTCTCACATTCCCCCTTAATCAGCCTCCTGCTAGTCTCATACTGTGTCCTCTTGTCCTGCTATTTTTCTTATATTTAAACATGTTAGACTCTTTCACCTTGTTAATGCCCTTAAGGTGTTTCAATGTTTCGATCATATCAACTCTCTCTCCCTCCTTTGCTCAAGGGTATACATATTGAGCTTTGTTAATCTGTCCTCATATGTCTTCTGATGCAGTCCCTGCACCATTTTGGTTGCCCTTCTCTGGACTGCCTCAGTTTGGTTAATGTCCTTGTGAAGGTGTGGCCTCCAGTACTGCACGCAGTACTCCAGATGGGACCTAACCAGTGTCTTGTAAAGAGAGATTATTACCTCCCTCTTATGACTTGTGATACCCCTACTAATACACCCTAACATCCCCCTAGCCTTACCTACTGCTTTAGAGGTCTGCTTGGATGATTTCAGGTCATCAATGATGATGATGCCCAAGTCTCTTTCTTCCTTTGTGACTGCCAGCAACTCTCCTCCCAGCCTGGGGTCACATGATGGCATCTGTCTAGACGGCTGTTCGGTCTCGGCGCTCTCCCCTCTTGTTGCCGTTTTTAGCGTTTTTTTCTCTAGATCGCGATCGCTACTTCCCAAACTGCTACCGGAGGAGAGTCATCTACTTACATTGTTGCTGTTTCCTCCAATCGGTCCCGGGATTAGCATGATTTTGGTGGGAGATGGAGGCCGATATGAAGCAGGCCTCGCTTAAGCATACCCCGCCTGCTTCTCCGAATAAGGCAGCTAAGAAACAAAGGAATCAGGGTCCGGGCAAACCCGAACGGGCGGAGGACAAAATTGCAGCGGCCCTCCCCCTAACTGAAGATAAATTTATGCAGGAACTTTGCCCCATCAAAGACATCTTAAAAGATCTCACAGCTGAGATGAAGTCACTGCGTTCTGACCTGGCATCAGTCTCCACCAGGGTCGACGATGTTGAGGCCAGGGTTTGCTCTGTCGAAAGAAGACAAGAGAAATCGGAGTGTACAGTGGACGACATGAGGCAACACATCAAGAGGCTGCAAAATAAGGTGGAGGATCTCGAGGGTCGGAATCGCAGAAACAATCTGCTATTATTTGGTCTCCCTGAACTTGAGGAAGGGCCCGACATGTTTGCTTTCCTGCAGAAGTTGTTAATCAAGGTGGTTGGGCCCGCCAATAAGCTCCTCGTATCATCTGGGCGTGCCCACCGTCCCTACGGAGACCTCCACCGGCTCTACTCCTCGGCCCATTATAATGAGATTCCTAAGCTACTTGGAGGCGCCAGCATGTATTCACAGGCGAGAGATCGTGAGGAGATCCTGTGGGGCTCATGTAAGCTGCGATTTGCTCAGGACCTCCCGAAGGAGACTAGGAGAAGAAGGCTGCCTTCACCAGGTCGTGTCTAAACTGATCCCTGCCTCGATCCCTTCAAGATGTTGTACCCTGCAATGTTGAAGATCACTATTGGAGGTGCCCTACAGTTATACATCCCTGAGTTGGCCCTGAAGGAACTTGCCTTGAGTTACGGACCTCTTTAAGAAACCGGGATGAATGGGACTAATGCTCTCTCTGAAGGGTGTTATACCCGCTTGGCTTGTGCTGGTTTTTTTTTTCTGATATGTTTCTGATATTGTTTGTGAGGGGCAGGTTGTGGGAAAAAGGCACAGCTTTCGGGATGATTAGGCCGCCTCTTCACTACCCTTAGGAGCTGCCCGTTTAGCTTTCCTGGTTGGATTCCTTCCTATTTTCCCCTTCTCTCGTACCCTTTCTCTGGCTTTTCTTACCTTGTGTGCTTTTTCCTCCTTTCGGACCAGTCGGTGGGCTGGTAATGGTGGGGTGGAGGTGTCCTCTTCGTTGTTTTTCCGGTCGTTTGGGTGGAACCTAGCTACAGGTGGGTGTTTCTCTGGGGACTTCGCTGGAGAGGACATTTTTGGTCAATCCCTTTAACTTGGTCCCATGGAAACAGTGCTACAATATGGATCTGAGTAGGATTCGAGCTTGCCTGCCAGGACACTCGGCGACCCTGGATAACCTTACTGAGGGGTGAGTTGATCTGGCTCTCTTTAGGGATACCTTTTTCTTGATGACTGGAACTGATCTGGGGTAATTGCTATGGTTTGTTTTCAGAGTATTTGTTGACCTCCTCTGCTGCCGTCTGTGCTGGGGGTTGGGTACTGCCTGTTACTACAGGCCTCGTTGTCCCTTTCTCTTGTTCCCCTTTTTTCTTTCTCCCTTCCTTTTTCCCTTCCCTTTTCCAGGATCGCATCTTCACTGCCGATGAGTGGCGATTGGGGGGTGCCTATGGCCTTTGGATGCCGCTCGCTGGATGCCTTATTGCGAGCCTGAGTTTGGGGGGGTGGCTAACCCCTTCTGGGTGACGATGTTAACTTCGGGCACCGGTTACAGGGTATGGGGGCTCTTTTGGCCCTGGGTAGTTTATTTCCAATGCTCACCTGGGATTTGGGGGTTCGCAATGGGATTTGGAAGGCCAGAACTGGTTTACTGTATCTGGTTAGCATACCCATTCTGGTCTTCCTTTGTATATAGTTTTTTGGGTTTTCTTATAATTTCTGTTGGTTTTGTAGGATATGGGGTGGGGGGTTTGGTTTCACTACTATGGAGTTTTCGTAGGAGAAGAGCTAAGGTGGAAGTGGTTTTCACGGTGACTGAGCTATTTAGGACACCTCGTAGAATAAGTTTGGTCGGGGGCCCAGGTGGGCAGCTGTCTGCCTTTCCCCATTGGTTTGAGTTTTATTTTCAGGGTGTCTGTGGTTCATGATGGGAGGGGGTGTGTTTCTGGGTTGGGGCCTCTTGGGAGCTAATTATAGTGAATTTAATGAGTATATTCCGGGGGGTGCACCCTACCTTTCTATTCAACTACATGATGGTCCGAATATATTCAGCCTGTGTACATTATTTTAAAGTGTTAAAATGTCTTTGAAAATTGCTTCGTGGAATGTACGTGGACTTCGGGACCGGGCCAAACGTCTCCAGATGTTTCGACACTGTTCATTAATGTGTATTGACATTCTCTTTCTCCAAGAGACACACCTCACTCAGTCGGACACTAAGATGTTATCTCAGTCTGGTTTTTCCTATTCCTATCTGGCGGGTAATTCCTGTTTTAGCAGGGGGGTTGCAGTTCTCATTAAAAAGCAGGTTCTATTTACTGCAGAGAAGATAGTGACGGATGTGGAAGGAGAATTTGTCCTAATCCAAGGGGTTCTTAATGGCGAAAATGTTGTCTTAGGATCTATATTGGTCCAGTTGGAGGAGATTCTAGTTTCTTCAGGTCTCTCACAGAGAAGTTACTTAGTTTCCTCCGGCTCAATTTATATTAGGAGAGATTGGAACCTTCCTTGTTCGCTGACTTTGGATAGAGACCCCCGGGATAAGCGTCCACCTTCTCCGGCTCATAGGGCCTTTTCAGATTTGAGGTCGCTGTTAGGCTTATGTGATCCCTGGAGACTCGCTAACCCTGCTCTTCAGGCCTATACCTTTCTTTCTCAATCTCATGCTACCAAATCTAGTCTGGACATGATCTTTATGAGTGTCTCCTTTCTCTCTAGCTTCGGTTTGGCCGGTATTGACCCAATTATCCTCTCTGACCATGCGGTCGTCTGGATTAAACTTTCTCTCAATCCTGAATACTCACGGGATTCGGTTTGGAGGCTGAATACGCAGCTGTTAAAGGACTCGGAGACCGTATCTAATATAAGTTCTTTAATCACTGTATTCTTGGCAGAGAACCTCAACTCTGTTCCCAGATTGATCTGGTCTGGTCTGCTCTCAAATGTTTTTAAAGGCGAGTTTATCAAAGGCCTCCTTCAGAAAGAGGATGAGACTTGCTGATTCCTTAGCTTTGATGGGTAGAGTTCGGGATTTGGAGGCTAAGTATCTCAACTTCCTCCCTGACTGATCTCAAACAGCTCCTGGGAGTCAAGGATAAGTATATGGATCTCTTGAGGGAGAAAACTGAATATGCTCTCATTAAGACCCAGGCCAGATATATTGACCAAGGAGAAAAATCTGGCAAGCTTTTGGCACAACGTCTCCGGGCACTTGAGAGTTCTAGGCACATTCCTTCTCTGGTCTCCCCTTCTGGTGAAGCTGTCACTGGGCCTCGGAAAATTGCCCACATCTTCCATGAATTCTATGCTGATCTGTATAGTGAGCGTGGAAAGTCGTATTCAGCTACTGATTTAATCAATTATTTAGGTGACATGGATATTCCCTGCCTGTCTGAGGCCCAGCGGGCCATTTTGTCTGATCCCATTTCTGAGGAGGAAGTTGAGAGGGCTATTGCTTCTCTCCTCGGACCGTATCTCCAGGTCCTGATGGGTTCCCAGCCAATTTTACAAGACCTTTTTAAAGACCTAGTTCCTTCCCTCCTCAGGCTCTATGACTATCTGGCCTCAGCCTCCGATGTAGACCCATCGCTTTTGAGGCAACCATTGTTTTGATCCTAAGCCTGACAAGGATCTCATGGATCCAGCTAGCTACAGACCTATATCACTCCAGAACTATGATATGAAGATCCTTGCTAGGATCCTGGCTGATCACATTAAAAGGGTTTGGTCAGGACTGCTGAGTTCCGAGCAGGCGGATTTGTGCCTGTAGATCCTCGGCTGACCATTTGAGGACCCTCTAGCATATCTACGCAGTATGCTCAATCCCTTCCACACTCGGCGGTTCTGGTTTCTCTTGATGCCGAAAGGCCTTTGATGACGTGTTGACTGGGGGTTTCTCTGGGCTGTCCTCGAGAAGATGGGTTTCCCGCTTGCCTTTGTTAACAGAATCCGGGTGTTTTACAGTTGCCCTTCTGCCAGAGTATACTGTAATGGGGTATTTTCTTCCCTTTTCCGTCTTTATGCGGGTACTAGACAGGGCTGTCCACTCTCACCTCTTTTATTCAATTTGTATTTAGAACCATTACTCAGGATGATCAAGGCCTCGGCCCTGGTCAGAGGAATTACTCTGTGTCAAAAAGAACTGGCCCTCTCAGTGTATGCCGATGATATCCTGTTACATCTGGTGGAACCAGTTGAGTGTCTTAGAGAGGTTCTAAGGCTGATTCAGAGGTTTAGTATCTTCTCTGGCTATAGGTTGAATGTTTCCAAATTGGAAATTTTCCCTCTTAATGTTCACGCTACTAAGGCTGAATTCTTCCCCTTTGGCATGAAGTGGGCCCCTAGGTATATCAAATATTTGGGAATTCTTTTTTCTACTGATTCCTCGCTTTTGAGAGAACTTAATCTAGAC
The DNA here is from genome assembly GCA_016271365.2 of Neoceratodus forsteri. NCBI lineage: Eukaryota > Metazoa > Chordata > Ceratodontiformes > Ceratodontidae > Neoceratodus > Neoceratodus forsteri. The sequence goes on from CM057456.1 coordinate 389,060,301, forward strand.
AGGCTCAGGGATTCGATTACACAGGACCTTCAATGCTGGTCAGCTCTTCCTATGTCACTCTGGGGCCGGATCAATGTCATTAAGATGAATGTCCTCCCCAAGTGTTCTATCATTGAATTTGGTCAATCTTAAACTGCCTGTTTCTTATATTCAGCAGTTTCACTCACTTTTCTCTCAATTTATCTGGTCCAATAGAGCAGTTAGGCGTTCCTACGGTAAATTATCTCTTTCTTAGGATCGAGGTGGTCTCAAATTACCTAATCCTGTTGTACTACTGGGCGGCCCATCTTTCTAGATTGGGTAGGTGGTTCTCTGCTGAACCAGATGCGTCCTGTCCTATTTGGCTTCAGTTAGAACGTCTTTCCCTCGTAGCAATTAAATTTGATAAACACACTCTCTTTTATTTACCCCCGAACTTGCTAGCCAAGTGGGTCCCAGATCTTGTCATTAGGACGGCTATTATGGTTTTTTGGCAATGTTTGGGGCACTTCCATGTCTCCCCCGCCTTGGATTTTGGGCAGCCGGTTGTCGCTAATCCCAATCTTAAGCTAGATGACTCATGGATTGGTCCTGAGTGGTTGCCGCAGATCAACGAGACTAGTCTGGGGAACTTTTTTGATGACAATTCTCTTCTCTCCTCCGGTGATATTCTTGGGAAGTTCCACATTCCTAGTCGATCTATTTTCAAGGTTTATCAACTGAGGCACTTAATTAATCAGAAATTTGGTTCTTCCCCTGGGAGGTCCGTGGTCGCACCCTTTCTTTCCGAAGTGGTTAGACTGGCTTCTCAGCCTCACTCTGTCTCTTTGATATATTCCTTTCTTCGGGATTATAACTTACCTGATGGGGTGGCTGGCTCGGATGTTTGGACTCATCTTCTGCCTGGGTCCTCCTTTGATTGGTCAGGGGTTTGGAAGGACCTTCACAGATATCACACCCAAGACAGGTTTAGGTTAACTCAGTACTACATTGTTAATAATCTATATTACACCCCAGTTAAGCTATCTCAGTTTGGGAAAGCTCCCCATTCTAACTGTTTCAGGTGTTTACAGGGGGTTGGAGATATCCTTCATGTTTTTTGGGACTGTTCCAAAGTGGTCCCGCTGTGGTCTCAGATCCAAAGCTATCTTGATCCCTTATTGGGCCTGTCCGGCTTTTTCAGTCCTGAGGTGTGTGTCTTTGGGGACTTTTTGCTGGTGGACAGTGTTGAGCGTAGATATCACATGGCCATGGTGGCTATGGCTGTTAAAAAGATGGTGTTAAGACATTGGACTGATCAATTGGCCCTGTCATTTGCCGGTTGGTTAACTGAATTGTTAGCGTATCTCCAATCTGAAAAGCTTGCTGCCAGTCTTAAAGGGCGACTGGATCTGTTTCACAGGCGATGGGGTAAATTACAGGCTCTTTGTCTGAAGTAAATTGCTCCCTCCACTTGGACCCGAGTCCCTATGTCCACATGCATTTATGTCCATACCTCTTTGTTAGTCTAACTATTTTCTGGTTTTTATTTTCTGGATGTAGCTATACTTATCTCTGTTTGTGACTATGATTTGATCTACTGTCAGTAGTTCCCTATTTTATTAGCGTAGTAATCAGCGGTGGGTGCACCCTGGGTGGGAGGGTTTGGGTCGGGGAGGGGTCGTGGGGGCGTCTGTGGCTATGTTGTTGTGAATCTCATATGAGCTTCCTTGGGGGTGGTTGGAATACTTATATATTTCTGGGAGGTGTCTCTAAGGGGGGGGGATATTCCTTTTATGGTTTGTTATTTACATGTTTATATCCTGAATGCTTTCTCAAGATATGTATGGACACTGTTTTTTCTTTTGTACCTTTAAATAACAATAAAACTTAAATTTCAAAAAAAAAAAACTCTCCTCCCAGCCTATAGGTGGCTTTAGGGTTTCTCTTCCCTATGTGCATGATCTTGCACTTCTTTGCATTAAATCCCAGTTGCCACTCTTCTGACCATTTTGCTAGTTTATCCAGATCTCTTCTCATTCTGCCCACCCCATCTGGATCATCTACTCTGTTGCAGATCTTGGTGTCATCTGCAAACAGACAAACCTTACCCTCTAGTCCATCTGCAATGTCACTAATGAAGATATTGAGAGGACTGGCTCGAGACTGATCCCTGAGGTACCCACTTGTGATTTGCATCTCTTCTGACTAAATACCAGTTACCACCACTCTCTGTTTTCTGCCCGTCAACCAGTTTGCCACCCAGTTAACCGACTTCTGACCCACCCTGAGCCTACCCAGCTTATTTATCAATCTTCTACGTGGAACAGTGTTGAAAGCTTTGCTGAAGTCAAGGTAGGTGACATCAACTGCTCCCCCTTGGTCCACCACTCTGGCTACCCAGTCAAAGAAATCTATGAGATTAGTTTGACAGGACCTTCCTTTTGTAAACCCATGTTGTCTTGGATCCTGTGCCCCTATGGATTCCAGGTGTTGCACTATCCTTTCCTTAAGGAGTACCTCCATAATCTTGCCCACTACTGAGGTAAGACTGACTGGTCTGTAGTTCCCTGCCTCCTCCCTGCTACCACTCTTGTGGAGTGGGATCACATGAGACAGCTGGGGAGGATCTGGGGGGGAGTGCAAGTGAGCAGGAGTGGGAGCTGTGGAGGGCATAGGAGTTGGGGGGCAGGGAGAGGGTAGAGGACAGGTAGGAAGGGAGGGTGCCAAACCAATACTTGGCAATAAATAAGGAGCAGTGTGCCCGTATTTGAAAATTCCCACCATACTTGTTCATGAGGAAGGGTCATGAAAACTGTATATTCCAAATTTGGGAAAAAAATATTGTAACATGGGAAAGTTATGTGTAAATGTATGTGAGAAAGAAACAATTTTTCATGTGCACCAGAAAATGGAATTCTTAGGTCATACATTTAAGTGTGACACAATAATTCCTTTTTGCTGCAAACCAAATATTCTGGGGCAGTACTTGAAAGTATGACCAAAGAATTTGAGACTCATGACACAAGAACTGGTCATCTCGGTAAGCTGACAGTCAAAGAATCCAACAAGTCTGAAAAAAGTCTTTCTGGCCTGTTTTTGAAAAAGAAAAAAAAAACACAGCAGAATCTAGCTTAATGGGCTCCGTTTAACAAGAGGCATGTTTACTCGGTTTTATGTATGCTTGTATTTTTGTTTTCCCCAGAAAAAGACAAGATGGTGGCCATCATCACCTAAAAATGTTTTCTTGTGATAAAAAAACACAATCAGTCGCAACCTAAAAATGCTTGCGAAAGAAACATTTCTGGGTCGTATCAGAGGGTTATCTCAAAAACCTTACAGAGCATGATCAGAAGCCAAATTTCATAATCTTATAACTCTGGAACCGATTAATATTTTTTCATAAAACCTTCGAAAGACACACCCTTGCCAAAAGGCCATTCAGCCCTGAATGTTTCTAAAAAAAATTCCATACTGCCTTGGCTGGAGGTGAAAGCAGAAAATGGCCCAAGCCAGTGCTTTTTATGTATTTTTAATGTTTCTGTCTCTCTGGCTCTCTGAATCCAGTTAAGTGGCCATCACAAAACTTTTGATGTCTTGAGAACTTAGCAGCTGGACCATGTATGCCACTGGAAAGGTTAGAGACAGGTCTAAAATGTACTAAGCTGTCTGGGTCTAAAGATTTTTTATTTCAGAAGGGGTCTCTGCAACACATTTAAAAGTGCACAGAAAGAACCCCTTCAAAAGGGAGCACTGGACTATTTTAGTGAACACTGGACTCAGAATGCCACATGACTTATTAGAAGGCTTGTTGGGCTAGGCCCAGTTCACACAAAGCAGGTCGCATCTCCAAAATCATCTCACAAACCTCCACCAAAACTGGCCTGAATTCTCCCCAGACAGGAGACATGCTCCTAGTGACAACTAGCTCCCCTCTGCTGTGCCATTGCAGCCCGGTTGGGGTAATCCCAAACCTGACAGAGGACACTCGATCAGAAAATAACTGAGTGAACTCTTTGCACCTGGTGGGTGAATTTGCATTTACCAATTGTAGGCAGGCAGGGTATAATAACCTGTGTGCAGTCCTGAAGAGCTGAGTCGGTCTGTTTTTCCCCGTGGCAATTTACCTGGACAGGAATGCTGCTTTCTTATGAGAGACTGCCTTTTGATACTAACTGTAGAGAGTTCTCAAAACCAACCTGTCCTCTTCGGTCCTTGACTTCTGCCAACAATGCTCCAATGTCTGACCCATGGCCTTCATCTCTCTAAGCTCCCCGTTGAACCATTGGGATCCTAAGTGAGAAGTCCTGGGTCATATATGTACTGATCCAACTGAGTCAAGGGCTGAGGTAATTGCCTTGTTATAGGCCACCACTACTTTCCCTGATCCAGCCACACAAGCAGCCATCACACCTGAGAGATCCACCACTACCTGGAGTCCTGTAGGGAATAACACCTTTAAAAGGCAATAACAGACCATCTCTACTGGGGGTGGACTACCAAGGGTGGATCTGAATGAGAACTTCACTGTGTAATGATCCGATCAATGGATCGGATCAATCTCGAGGTTGTCAATCCCGAGCCCCAGTTAGAATACTAAGTCCAAGGCATGACTGTGTTGATGGATTACAGAGGCAACCACCTGTGCAAGGCCCAGTGAATTCATCAACTGGAGAAAATCTTGTCCAAACTGTTAGAGTTTCTTGTCAATCCAGACATTCAAGTCAGCCAGAACCAATCATCTGGGCAATGCCAATATCTTCTCGGCAAGCAAAATTGTGATTTTCTGCAGGAATTCCCTCTCACATCCCAGAGGCTAGAATATGAAAAAGATCCTGCAACCCGCACCTGGACCCCCATGCATAGCCAGATATTCAAAAAACAAAGTAGCTGCTATTTGGTGGACAATAAAGTTCAGATTGGATCTAAAATAGATGGCCACCCCCCCCCACACACACACAATCCCTCAGTAGGCAGTGGACCATGGAGAATCCAGCCAAGAATGATACCTCCAAAACTGGGCCTGCATTGTCACTCAGCAAGGTTGGCATGATGCAAGCCAGATCAACCATTGAACTATAGTTCAACATATTTGCAGTCCCTCTTCTAAAGAACATTCCTTCTGTGCCATTTGACCTACATAGAACTAGACTGTTTTCTTATCTCTGGTTGTCTTTCATATATAATTACTTCACTAAACCGAGAAGTGGTCTGTTTGTATTTCTGATATGTTCCTAAGTTGCAGGATTGCGCAACACTTGAGAAAGGAATTTGTGTGAATTTAAGGAAAGCCTAAGGCCTGCTGACCATGTGAGCCCATAGCTTAATGGTTAGAGCACTGAAACGGTATGACCATGGGTCTGGGTTCAATTCCCGGTGGGCCACACTTTTCCTTTCTCATTTCCAATCTTGATTTAAAATATACCTGGCAGGGGCTTAGCTGCACTTAGAAGTGATCTGTTTGTATTCACTAATCTGTGGCATTCATGCATAGAATGTGAAAGTTCCAGGGATTTTAAAGTAACCTCTTTTTAAGATCACTGCCATTACCTTTTGAGAAAGGACCATGTAGGTTCGAAAACTTAAGTGTTTTGTGTAAATCTCTGTTGGTCCAATAAAAGGTATCAATTCACTTAGTTTGTGCATCTTGTTGTACAAGGACCAATACAGCAACAAACAATTTTTTTCTGAGTCCACTGGAGAGTCAGTGATTAGGGAAAGCAGGCACTCTCATTGCCTGAAGCCCTTTATGATGCATAGACCAGAGTGGCCAGTGTATAGTCCTTTGTCTGTCAATCCATTGTCATAATTCCAATGGGAAGCAAGTGGGCAAGAACATCCTCCAAAAGATGGAAATGGCAACTGCTTGATTCAGGAAGCAGGGATTGCAGAAAGTAGCCTGCCTCTTCATTCTGCCATAGCAGAATCCATTACCACCTGAAAGATCACACCTGCTAAATGCCGCCCAGTGCCACAGGAACCTAATGCAGTCTCTGAGAGTGGTTCAGCCTGAGCATTACACCTGCTACTTGGCTCAGACAAAGCCCTTTTCTACTGCTCTCACAGTCACTGCCAACAGCTCCTGGGGCCCTCAGATCCGGCGCTGGCATGCCTTGCTCCTGGCTGATGTCAATGCTGAACTCACTGATAGCTCCTGGGGACCAAAACCAAATTACCACAAAGCAGTAGTAAGTGTCTCCTGAGAAGAGCAGCTGATGCAGACTGTGCGTTTACAAATTTAAAACAGATGGGGTACAAAGACTGTTTGCAGGACTTAGGTCTGTCAGCTATAAAATAAAAAAAAAAGATAAAACTCCTAAAACTAGCTCACCATAAAGTCCTCATTGACTCTCACTCCCTACTCCTAGAAACCTAGCTAGGAAGGTAACCACTACTAGAGTCAATCAAGCTCTATCAAATTAAACAATGACTGAAATTGTCATCTAAATAAAGTGTTAACTCTCTCCTCTTAGTGCCAGTTCTTATACTAAGGTTCATACTAAAGTAAGCATTTAAGCAAGCAGACCGTAGCCCATAAGTACTTCTATTCTGCAAGAAATACCTCAAATTACCTCCTGCCAATATGTATCTGTCAAGTCTTTGCTTAAAGATATTCTTACTTTCTGATATAATGATCCCCAGTGGTGGATCATTCCATAACTTCACAATCCAATTTGTAAAAAAGTTTTTCCTAATGTTTGTTCTAAATTTCTTATCCCTAATCTGGAGTGGGTGACCTCTGGTCTCAACAAAAGTATCCTTAAAATCAATATCTAGATTGCACATTAGGGCTGGATCTTGTATGATGTCATACATAAACAACAGATCTCCACAGGCATGACGTGTCTCCAGTGACATGAGGTTCATAGGTTATTACGAATTCGAGGGACTAGCCCATTATGAATTGGCACCACTATCCTGGGTGGAAATTAAACTTGAAATCTCCCATATATAAATCTAAATTTAGTTTAAATTTCATTATGTTATCACTATTTACCACATCTTTAGGCAGGGAATTCCAAAATGGGACTATTCTTTGTGTGAAAAAAACATTTCTTTTATTGGTCTTGTTAGTATTTACATTTAGTCTAAATTTATGCGATTGAGTATTAATCACCAAAGGATGCCAATTAAGGCAAATGGTTTCAAATGACTCCTCATCTTTTGTTGCTTTATAAATTAGGCATAGGTCTCCTCTTAATGAATGATATTCAAGTGAGTAAAGACCCAAATGTTTTAGTCTATATTCATAAGAACATGTTTTCAAATTTGTAATATTTTTTAGTTAATCTCCACTGAACTTTTTTGATCAGAAGCTTGTCCTTAACTAACGTTGGTACACAGAAGGATGAACAATAATCAAAATCTGACCTAACAATGCTACTATATGTAGCCGGCCCGGTGGCGCTTAGGGTTGAGGTGCTGGAAGCCACACCTCACAGCATGCCGGTGACCCAGGTTCTGGAACAAGCCCAGACCGCCGGGGGTCATCAGGGGAGGTAGAGGATTGAGCATTCAATGGACAGCTCTCCTCTCCTGGGAGGGAGGGGGGCACCTGCTCGGTGCTTGGCGGGCCTCCGGCGGAAGTCGGAGGCATAGCAAGCATTGGAGCACGCAAGAAGGGGTTGGGAGTGGCAGACGTCAGTGGGTACGCCTTGACGTCAGGGCGCTGGCCACTTCCTCAGAAAGGAGGAAAAATACACTGCTGAAGCACAGGTAGACGGAGCACCGGTACCGACCCTAATGGCGACTGCCTGCCTCACCACCGGGGGACCCGACGAGACTTGAAGTTATCGGGATGTTGGGGTCCCATCCTGTACCTGCCTGGGGGGTATATCCACGGCTCCATGGGGGAACTCCTAGGGATTCAGGTAAGGCAAGTCATGGGGTGGTACCTTCGTGTCTTCTGAAGAAGCGTAGCTCCGGATGCGGAAGGCAATAAAAATAGAAAGTAAAAAAAAAAACAATGCTACTATATAACGGAATTAATACGTCCGGCTTCCTGCATTCCACATTTTTTAATATACAGCTGATTAATCTATGACATTTTTTGACTGTTTTTTTTATGTGTTCAGAAAATTTCAAATTATTAGTTATATAAACTCCTAAGTCCCTCTCTGATGTTACTTTGCTTAATCACAGTTGTTATTTTTTAGATCAGGAATCATTTTATTAAATCTGCATTGGACCCTCTCTAGATTTAGCATATCACCCTTTTTATAGGGATTCCAAATTTGGGCAGAAAACTCCAGATGGGGGCCATACATAAGATCTATATAATGGTAATAAAACAGTACTGGACCTAGATACAATGTTTCTCTTAACTGAGTAAACCACTCTATTCGTTTTCTTAATTACATCTGATATCTGTTCCTTCAAATCTATAGCTTGCCCAATATTGATACCCAGATCCCTTTCGCAGGTTGTTTCCTTTAATGTGTAACCATTTATATTGTATTTAAATTTTATATTGTGTTTCCCTAGATGCATTACTTTACATTTACTTAGATTCAACAACATAGCCCATTTATTTGTCCAACTCACAACCTTATCTAGGTCATTTTGTAGTTTGACACAATCATTTACACTAGTACAAGGACCACCGATCTTTGTATCATCGTAATATTTAATGCTCCATGAATCTATATCTGATGTCAGATCCGCAATAAAGATATAAAACAGAACTGGTTCCACTAGGGAAGAGTTAAATAATTATCGCTAAATAAGTCTTACCTGTATTGCTCACAAATTATTAGATGGTATTATAAAAGATAGAATAGTGCTTTCACTTAATAATATTGACCCCCTGCAGCATGGCTTTAAAAAAAGGAAGTAGCTGTTCCACCAACCTGTTGAGTTTTTATGAAAAAATTAGTGGCATTTGGACAGTGGTATTCCATGTGATGTCCTCTATTTGGATTTTGCCAAGGCCTTCAACCTAACTCCTCACTTGGCCATTATTGAAAACTTATTAGTACATAATATTGATAGCTCATTTTTCCCCTGGATTGCTGAGTGGTTGAGAGATAGAAGGCAAAGCGTGGTAGTAAATGGACATACAGAAAGTTAACAGTTGGTGAAGTTCTAAGTGGAGAACCCCAGGAGTCAGTCCTGGGACGTACCTGACTTAAAAATTGGCACCACATGCACCACCTTCCAATCTTCTGGCACTGATGTTGTGTTAATGAAACTCTCAAACAAGATCTTAAGGGGGAATAACAAATAAGAGGACATAATCTGAATTAGTCTAGGGGGAGATATTATCAGGCCCTGGTGATGCATTTGGCTTCAGTTTTGCTATCCTTTATTTTAACCCCTCTAAGGTATTTTCAACCTTTTGTTTACTGACAGCACCTTTGTTCTAACCTTATTACAGGCTTGTTTATAAACACTACAAAAATATTTGTTGAAAGCCTCTGCCATACATTTATTGTTGTGATCATACTCTTTTCACCCTTTATTGACTCTACTTCATTTGCAGTTTTTTTAAGGGAGTTAATGTAAGAATAAAACTGCTTAACATTGGCTCTATTTGCATTTTCTGCCAAATTAATTTCTGCAAGTTTCTTGGCCTTCGAATTTTGTTTTTACATAGTTTTTGTATTCTGTTATATGCATCTAGTATAGATTTATCTCCAGTCTGAGTGTATCTTATATGACTTCAATGTTTTTTATTAACCAGTCTCTTAACTTCTTTATTCTTCCACATAGGCTTTTTCTGACCTTTAACCTTATCAATTATTGGGATATTCTCCTTTGCTATTTTAATAATAATCTCCTTAATTAATTCCCACATCTCATTTGTAGTTTTACCATCTAGAATGCTTTGCCATTGGATATTTTCTAATGCCTTACAATCCCTTCATTATTTGTTTTATTAAATAAATAGATTTTAGTACAACTTTTCCTGGGATGATATGGATAACCAACCTGAAACCTGACACTGTTATGGTCACTGTTAGCAATGGGAGGTCCCACTATACAATTGTCCACAGAGAGAGCAGTAGTTGTTAGGACCAAGTCCAAAATGTTCCTACCTCCAGTAGGTTCCGTTACTCTTTGTGTCAAGTTTGCCTCAACACATGCTTGCAACAGTAATCTACCAGTGCTGGTGCTAGAGTGTATATCTTTTCAATATAATTCTGGAATATTAAAATCACCCATCAGTAACAGGTCCCCGATCTCGCTAGCCTTTAATATTTCTTCCATGAGGATTTTTGTCATTTTTTTTAGTAATCAGGAGGTCTGTACAATCAGCCTAATATTAAGGCTCTGTTAACACCCCCATTAATTTCATCCCATATAGTTTCAGTGTCAGTATGTGATTTAATACAATTAGTGATGTCATTTGATACTATATCTGATCTAATATATAATGCCACTCCTCCACCCTTCTTGTTAGTCCTATTTTTTTCATACAGGGTATAACCTTCAATGTGAGTACCCCATAGAGCTCAATCATTTGTTCGCCATGTTTCAATAATGGCAATTATATATGTAGGAACCAGATTCAGAATTGTATTCAGATCATCCATTTTATTACTTGAGCTGTGCACATTGAACATTAATACAGATAGATGTTTGTTTGGCATCAAATGCTTTCTAGGTTTATTAGACACATGAGTGAGTAGTACATTAGTAGTAACCTCCCTTCCCTTGTTAGTTTAAACTGCCCAGGTCCATTTCCTGTTTGATATATGCTGCTAGAAGCCGTCTCCAACCTTATTCAGGTGTAATCCATCCTTTCTAAACAGTTGTTGTTTGTTCACAAAATGGGGCCAGTTATCTACTATACCAAGCCCATCAATTTTGCACATATTCAATAGCCTCACATTTACTCTTTGGATAGTAAGGTTTCTTAAACAATGTGCTTTGGGGATCAGTAGGATGCTAGATATAATGACCTTATGACCTTTACTCTTGAGCTCATTTCCCAAGTTTATTAGGTCTAGACATATGTCCTTCTCATGTTCTCTGCCAATATCATTGGTTCCCACTTGAAGGGTAATAACTGTGACAGGAGGGATATTTATTTTGGAAATATTCTCTTTAATATCAGCCACTCTGGCTCCAGGGTAACAAAGTACCATATTGTTCACTTTATCCAATCCACAAGTATAAGTATCAGTGAATCGTAACATGGAGTAGCCTAGGACTATATTATTAACAGTTACACTTGTTTCAGTTTGGGATACAACAATAGGGGAGACAGTTCCTTGTGCTTCGGTGCCCAGTTTCTGAGGGATATGATTTCTCATTTTATTACAAGTCTCCACATCCTGAGCTATAGTAGGCCTTTCTTGATCAGCACTACTGCGTAGTGGGGGGTTATACTTGTTGAGGCGTCATTCCTTAATGGTAAAAACTTATTTGTGGTTTCTATATTTGTCGGCTGTTTCCTCCTTCTAAATGTGACTGATTGCCTGTCATTTAGTGTTAACCCTTCAGTAGCACCTTGAGTTTCTTTGTTTGTGGTACCTGGCCCAATAAGTCATCTAGCGAAGAATGACCATCCCGGGCCCTTTTTCTATTAGTGAGTAACGCACACTCATCATTGAGCATGTTAACAAATGCCTGAACATGTGCAATGCCTTGCTGCACTTTTAATTCTTCCTTCAGTTTAATATTTTCACTTTAAAAGTGTCCCAACAACTCACATTTAGGACATATACAATCCAGTATATTCCTGTCATCACATTTATTTCTCTGGTACATACCACACAAATTACAGCATAAAAGGAACTTCTCTCCCACAAGTGCATTTAGTACGTTCTCAGTCGGACAGCCTGCCATCTTAATCAGTACAGTTACTGAAAGAGTGCAGGTCAATTAATAACATTTGCTGTAGTAGTCTTGTAAGTTCATCAATCAGTGATACAATGTATTGAATCTCTATCTGCAGGCTATCTGAAAGTGCTCCTGCCCCTGTCCTCCTGTCCCCACCAGACATGCCAGACATGCTGCACTTGTCTCAGCACACATCTCTGTGTGTAACTGCTCTGCTCACCCCACTCACAGAGGGTCTGATTTAAATAGCTTCTAGATCTGGAAGTAAAGCGTGGGTCACAGCACCTCCCTCTGTATTTATGGAAATAAAGTGCAATAATATATTTTAGAGTGCTTTTTAACAATGGTGCTTTACATATAAAAGGCTATCCTACGCTGTTTAAGGATTTAAAACAACAAAACAAAGCTGTAACCTTGTAGCAGTAGTCTTTGGACCAAGCCCAGAACTACCGAGGTTCAAACGTCTCCTACAGTCTCCCCTTAGCAACTCACATACATTAAGTCTCCCAGAGTTATCAGGCTTCCAAACTCAGATTTAACAGCATTAGGGATCACTCCGTTGGTGCCTGTCACACAGCTTTTGGCTGCCACACAGGACAACAGAGTTTACCCTTCCTAAACACACCACGCTTGCAGAGGGTCTGATTTAAATAGCTCCTAGACCCGTATGTACAGCCTGGGTCACAGCACCTCCCTCCATACTTGTGGAAATAAAGTGCAATAATATATTTTAGATCGCTTCTTAGCAATGGCACTTTACATATAAAAAGGGTATCCTGCCCTGTTTAAGGTTTAAAACAATAAAACAAAGCTGTAACCTTGTAGCCATAGTCTCTGGACCTAGCCCAGAACTACTGAGGTTCAAACGTCTCCTACAGTCTCCCTTAGCAACCCACATACAGGAAGCCTCCCAGAGTTATTGGGCTTCCAAACTCAGATTTAACAGTGTTAGGGATCACTCCATTAGCACCTGTCACACAGCTTTTGGCCGCCACACAGGACAACAGAGTTTACCTTTCCTAAAACCTTACAGTGACAGATCCTGACAAGACTGTGTAATGTAAATCATTCTGCTCAGTTGTTTCTAAGCCTAAATGTGTCCCAGTGCATTCTCTGATTACTCCATATGGTGACCCTTAGACCCAAGAAAAGCAAGGCCAGTCCCCTTGGAGAAAAGAAGTGGAGGACTCTAAGGGCTTGGAAAAAAAGCATAAACCTGGTGCATAAAAGCTGTGTCAATTCTGGATAGGCTTTACATACACAGTTGTAGACATTGACAAGTTTGGATATTTCCTGATTTTTTTTTGTGTGATATCTCTAGACAAAAGTTTTACCTTTCTGAATTAGCTGCCATACCATTGTTGGGTAACTAGAGATTTCTGAAGACTCTGTTTGGGAATACTGCAAACTATCCAGGTATCTGGCTTTAATTTTCTGCAGAAACAACCACATTTCCACATCTTTTGTGTAGGTCCAGGGTTAAAGGATGTCAAAAGAAAGAAGATAATTCTGTACAGGAGAGGGGCGGGTTCTGCTAAAGGCAAGTCAGTACTAGCAGTGCACTATTTAATACCTCCAGGCAGGAATCCCTCACATAAGCCACTGCAATAGTTCTTCACAGAAAAGTCCTTGGTTCCCCAGGTGAATTTTCTCAGGCATAGTCAAGGTGCTCTTTCCTTTGAGGGTTTAGATAAGATAAGAGCACTTGCCGTGGGGTTACAGGTGTATCAAAAGGTAACCTAGTCCCCATCTAGAGTGAAGCTATATGATTGTCAGTGTACAGCATTATATTGTTACTGCAATTACTTGATTAAACAAGTCCAGGCTCACCCAAATGTTAAAAGGAAACTAAGTGATACTAGTGATGGTGAGGACAGAATCCAAAAAAAATCAGGAAAGGAGATGGAGGTTAGGGGTCACATTTATTCAGCTAGCTGTAAGAGAAAAGGGTGGAATAATAAGATTGTAGTGTGCAAGGACCAGGGAACAGGAATAGGTAAGAGGAATAAGGGGAGATGGAATGGTATCTGCCTTAATGCCAGGAGCCTGACTAATAAGATCAGAGACCTACTGGCAATGTGGGTAGAGATTGAGTTAGATTTAGTAGCCATCATGAAGATGTGGAGCACCAGGAAAAATGAATGGGATTTGGAAGGTCCAGAATATACCCTGTATAGGATGAACAAGGGCATAGGTAAAGGAGGAGGAGAGAGTAGCCCCATATGTCAGGGATGGTATTGAAGCTACAGAAGCTGGAACCATCAAGGAGGAAGGAAGAGGTAGAGTCAACTTTGGTATGGCTAACTATGTCTTCTGGTAAAAAGGTAAGGATGGGAGTGGTCTATAGACCACGAGGGAAAAAGGAGAAGCCAGATAAAGAACTGGCTGAGGAAATCAGTAGCAAGGCAGCAAAAAGGGACCTTGTGATAATGGGGAACTGAACCTGCAGTTCATTGCCTGGGATAACTAGGTGGCCAGGAGTAGCAAGAGTCAGGCACTGCAGGATGAAGTGGAAGACTGTCTACTGGTGTAGCTGGTTAGGGAACCCACATGGCAAGACAACATCCATAACTTGGAATTTACCAGTGCAGAGATGGTGGGTGGCAGTCAGGAAACCACTCGGGTCCAGTGATCACACTTCTATGTGGTTTGAATTGGCTGTTTGGAAGTCTGGTCCTCCATCAGGGGTGGTCATTCTAGACCTCAAATGGGTGGACTTGCATGCATAAGAGACAGAGTTAAAGAAAACTTGGTGTGTATAGATGAGATCGAGGAAGAGAGGAAAAGTGGAGGAAAGATCAAGGGTGAATTCTGGATGCAACTGACTGTTGTGCCGAGAAGGTCACCAAAAATAAAAATAAACACAAGAGAAAGATCTGGTTCTCATGGAAGGTAAGGGAGGCTGTGAGGGCAAAAAGAAAGATCTTAATAAGGTGCAAAATGGCCAAAGGGGGGGAGGAATGGAAGGAATATCAAGCTAAAATAAAAGAGGCAAATGTGGCAGTAAGAAAGGGAAAGGCATCCACGGAGCTGCAAATTGCTGAAGGTGTGAAAGGAGGGGAAAATAATTTTTAGATATATTCTGGAAAAAAGGAAAGCTGGGGAGGGATTGTCAGGCTTGGTGATGAGTGGAAGGTGGAGGAAGATGAAGAACAGAAGGCTAATATCCTAAACAATGACTTCTGCTCAATGTTAACAGTTGAGGATGATGGACCTGTTTTGGAAAGGAAGATCAACATAGCTAAACAGGTGGAAGAGGAAATGGGGAGGGTGGTGGTAATGATGGACGAATGTGTAAGGAAAGGGTTAGTGGCCCTTAGGGCAGGTAAGTTGCTGGACCCAGATGGCATGCACCCAAGGCTATTTAGGAACTAGCCTTAGAGCTGTCTGAGCCCTTAACCCAGTGATTTAATGACTCACTGGAGTCAGGAGTTGTACCACGGGATTAGAGAGCTGCTTACATTGTCCCACTCCACAGGGGTGGGAACAAGGAGGACCCAGGCAAATCTAGATTTTAAGCCTTACTTTCATTTTGGCTAATCCGATGGAGAACATAGTGAAGAACGGTCTAGTGTCCTATTTAGAAGATAACAGATTGCAGGACAGCAAGAAGCATAGGTTAGTGTTGTGTAGGTCGAGTCAGACCAACCTGATTGTGTTATTCAACTAGGTCACTTGGGCAGTGGACATAGGCCAGGCAGTTAGTTTGCTCTACTTTGACTTGAGCAAAGCCTCTGATTATGTGCCACACAGGAGACTACTGAAAAAGTGGGAGGATTTAGACATAGAGAAGGGATTACACAAGTGAGTGGGAAACTGGTAGGCAGCAGAATTTGGTAGTAAATGGGGTCGAATCTTTGGACGGGGAGTTATAAGTGGGATGCTGCAAGGGTCTGTCTTGAGACCTGTCCTATTTGATATGTTCATTAGCGATATATGGGAATGTATTCAGGGAAAGATGTGCCTCTTTGCTGAGGACGCAAAACTCTGTGGCAGGGTGGACAGTGAGGAAGGAGTGAGAGAACTTCAGAGGAACCTAGAAAGGGTTGAGAGGTGGTCAAAGGTCAGGCAGTTGAAATTCAATGCTAAGATGTGCAGGTGATGCACTTGGGGAATAAAAACCCATACATACATGAAGTATTGGATGGGAGGAGTTAACGTGGCCACAGTGGGACCTAAGAGTCCTCTTCACTGACTCACTGAAGCAAAAAAGCCAGTGCAATAAGACCTATGATAAGGCATCTAGAATGCTGGTGTGTATATGGAGGGATCTGGGCAGTAATAGAAGGAGGCCCAAAATGGTGGCCTTGATGGAAGAGGAATGCCTGGATATCACGGCAGTCACAGAAACATGGTACACAGAGAACCATGACTAGGATGTCAACATACCAGGGTACACAATCTACAGGAGGGACATGGAGGGTAGAAGAGGAGGAGGAGGAGTAGCTCTCTATGTAAGGGAAGGTATCAAAGCAACAGAACTAAAAGGTAAACAGGGAGGAGAGGAGGCACTGTGGGTCACCCTGTAGACTGGAAATGGCACCACAATCCGCACAGGGGTTGTATACAGACCCCTGTCTCAGGGGGAGGAAATGAAAAGGAAATGATAGAAGACATCCTTAGGATAGCAGAGAAAGGGGAGGTATTGCTGATGGGGGGACCTGAATATGCCAGATGTTAACTGGAGCACCTTTGCTGCAGCCACATCCAAGAGCAGGGCCATTCTAGATGCCCTACAGGGGGCATGCCTCAGACAGCCAGTTTTGGAACCCACTCGGGAAGGAGCAATCGTAAACCTGGTACTCTCAAATGGGGACGGAGAGAGGATCTCCGATCTAAAGTGGGTAGCCTTCTGGAAATAAGCAACCACTAAACAGTGTGGTTCACGATAAACTTAGCTGTACAGTCAAGCCATACAAAAGTGAAGGTACTGGACTTCAGGAGGGCTGATTTTGTCAAAATGGGAGAGTGCCTCAGAAAGCACTAGCAAACAGGCAAGAAGGTGGGGTGGAGCAACAATGGGGAAACATCAAAACCACCATCACAGAGGCAACAAGCCTTTGTGTGAAGCCAATAAACAAATCAAAATGAAAGAAAAAACACTATGGTTCTCAAAAGAAGTGGCGGGGAAGGTTAGGGAGAAAAACATAGCATTTAGAAAGTATAAGGAAACACAGAAGGAGCAGGAAAGAGAACTGTACCAGCTAAAGCAGAAGGAAACGGGGAAGGCAGTCAGAATAGCAAAGGCCCAAACTGAGGAAAAGATAGCCAACTTGGTTAACAAGGGGGATAAAACTTGTGTAGGTACATTAGGGAGCAAAGAAAGACTAAGGTAGGGATACTCAGGCTGAATAAAGAAGAAGGTGGTTGGACAGAGAGCAAACACTGAAAAAGCAAGGATACTGAATGAATACTTCTGCTCAGTATCCATAATGGAAGAGCAGTGGGAGATACCTAATCCAGTCAATAGAAGCACTCTGGATAGGGGGGTTGATATTAGTCCTTTCACAGAAGAAAAGGTTCTGAAAGAACTACTAAAACTGAAGGTGGATGAAGCAATGGGGCCTGATGGGATTCACCCCAGAATTCTAAAAGAACTAAGGGAAGAACTAGTAACACCACTGACTACCCTTTTTAATAAATCATGGGAGGATGGTATAGTACCTGAGGACTGGAGAAGGGCAGATGTGATTCCCCTTCACAAAAGTGAGAGCAAGACAGAGGCAGGAAACTACAGACCTGTCAATTTGACCTCAGTGGTAGGGAAAATGATAGAATCACTTCTGAAGGAAAGAATAGTTGAGTACCTAGAGGCCAGTGGGGCACAGGACCCAAGGCAGCATGGATTCACAGAGGGAAGGTCATGTCAGACAAATCTAATTGATTTCTTTGACTGGGTGACCAAAGTAGTAGACCAGGGAGGACTGTGGACATGGCCTACCTAGACTTTAGTAAGGCATTTGACACAGTCCCTCATTAAAGATTAATAAACAAATTAGCCAGCCTGGGAGTGGGTCCCAGGGTGGTAGCCTGGGTAAAACACTAGCTGGACAACAGGACACTGAGGGTAATAGTAAATGTAGTCCACAGTGCAAAAAGGGGGGTTACTAGTGGGGTACCACAGGGTTCAGTACTGGGGCCAGTCCTTTTTAGTGTCTTTATAAGTGACATTGCAAAGGGACTGTAAGGAAAAGTATGTCTCTTTGCAGATAACACAAAGATCTGCAACAGGGTTGATACACAAGGTGGGGTGGAAAGGATAAAATGGGACTTGGCAAGGTTGGAGGAATGGTCAAATATATGGCAGCTTAGATTCAACGCAAAGAAGTGCAAAGTAATGCACCTGGGAAACAAAAACTCAGGGGAAGAGTACACAATGGGGGTGAGATACTGACAAACTCAAAAGTGGAACGGGACCTGGGGTAGTCATATCAGATGATCTAAAGGTGGGCCAGCAATGTGAGAAGGCAGTAAGCAGGGCTGGGGGGATACTGGGATGCATAGGGAGAGGCATCACCAGTAGAAAGCAAGAAGTTGTTGTCCCTCTGTACAGACAGTTGGTAAGACCACATCTGGAGTACTGTGTACAGTTCTAGAGACCCCATCTCTGCAAAGACATAGACAGGGTAGAGGCTGTCCAGAGGAGGGCAACCAAAATGGTGCAGGGTCTGCACCAGAAGGCATATGAAGAAAGACTAAATGAGCTTAAGATGTATAGCCTAGAGGAAAGGAGGGAGAGGGAGGACATGATAGAAACTTTCAAATACCTCAAGGGAATCAAAAAAGTCCAAGAGAGTAGCATCCTTCAGAAAAAGAGATGTGCAAGAACAAGGGGGCACAATTTGAAGATAGAGGGGGATGGCTCAGAGGTAATGTGAGGAAATATTTCTTCACAGAGAGGGTTGTAGATGCATGGAACAGCCTTCCTCAGGAGGTCGTATAGTCAGAAACAGTGGGGGAATTCAAGAATGCATGGGGCAGACATAAGGCAATTCTAGGGGGGGTAGGAGGAAGTAGGCTGTTGGTTAACTAGGATTTGCAGCTTATCCATTAGGTAGGGGAACGGGCAGACTAGATGGGCCAAGCGGTCTTTATCTGCCAGCAGATTCTATGTTTCTTTTTACTTCCTGTATACAGATCACTAGTCTGGCCCCCACCTGGAATACTGTGCCCAGTTTTGGAGTCCTCACCCTAAAAAGAACATCGATATGCTGGAGTCAGTGCAGCAGAGGGTCACAAAAATGATTTAGGTTAGCAAGGTAGCTCCTATGAGGAACAGCTGAAAGTCCCAAATACTGTCTGTAGTCACTGGAAGCCAGAAGATAAAGGGGGGCATAATAGAGATGTATAAGTTCTTAAGGGTATACACAGTGTAAATTGTGAGTATCTGCTTGTTAGAAATTGAAATACAGTCATAAAAGGGAATGACTGGAAATTGTTAGGGGAGATACATTTAGAAAAGGTGTGAGGATGTTCTTCAATGAATGGGAGGTGGAGACTTGGAACAGATTGCCAGTGGAGCCCATGGGGATGAGAACCCTAAATGGGTTGAAATATGGATGGGACAAGGCCAAAAGACTTATAGCCAACCTGAGGGAATCAGGGGGTGGCAGGAGGCAGAAGGAAGGGTAGGGAGTGAATAAACCATAGTTGCACTAGGTTGGGGGGTAAGGAAATAGTAAATATGGGAAGACATGATGGGCTATCAGTCTTCTTCTGCTATGATGTTCTGTGTTTCTAGTTCATATCTTGGGTAGAGATCACTGACGCCTGTGTGTGTGTGTGTCTGAAGGGTGCAGCTAGTGTTTGTACTGAGGACAGCCTAATTCCTGTCTGGGGTTAGGGCTCCTTCAAGATCTGTGTGTGTGCAGGATGAACTTAATGTTTTTCTGAGGGTAGCCAAATACTTATCTGAGGTAGGACTTTGTTGAAGTTTCTGGGTACATGGTGAGCATGTTTTTACTGAGTGTAGCCAAATCCCTATCTGAAGTACAGCAAAGTAGCAGAGTATAAGCTGAGATTAAACGTTGACAGGTACTGTGCTAAGGCACATCACACATTAAGCAAGCAGGTGGGGTATTGCTGGGGGAGAGATGGACTGCAGGTGCTGCTGGGCAGTCATAACCAAAAGAGTGCTCTGGGTACATGGCTAGTGCCTCAAATGTAGGAGGGTTCTGGTATTGGGAGATGGCCTTGAGGCTGCAAGGGCCAAAATCCACTGGCTGAGAGCTAGGCCAGAGAACAACTAAGGGGACCACTGGCTTCATTGCCACTGAGGGTCCTGAAACCCAACAGGGGTAAATGGACTGTATTTGGGAAGAACGGAAGGACTGGGGGAATGGGGAATGGGATAACAAATGTGAGGCTGTGCCCCCCTCAAGCAAGTAGCTGTCATTGTCCAAGGAGGCCCAGCCCATGAAATGCTACCAGGAGGTGGGTATCCCGTGATAAGGGCGCTTGCTATTGAGCACATGCACAAAAAGAGTGACTCAATAGCGGCACCCTATCAGATGGCTACTGGATGGGCGGTGACTGCAGGTATAGCAACATCCTGTCGCTATATATATACTTGTGCGTGGGAGGACCGAGCACAGCAGAAGGGGAGGGAGGATTTGTGTGGCATGTTGTGATGATGAGCTGCCAAGCTGCCACATGGCGTGATGGGTGGATCACAGGCTACAGCTCTGAGGGTGCCACGTTCAGGTTCAGGTCTGGGAGCACATACATTTTGTTGCGCCTGATCTGAAATTTTTAATTTTTAATTTGCACCCCCTCGACATGCACCCCCCCGGATTTGAGAATCCTTTAGTAGGCAGGTGCGAGGGTGCAGGGAGCACAGCCCGCCACATAAACATAGAAACTGCAAGTCCCTGGTGCCCTTTTATCATGCGCCGGGGTGTACAAGGGCGAAATTGATTTTCACCGATATACATTTGCCATAACGGCGATCACCTTTGTGCGATCGCCATTATCACATAAATCCCCAGTAGGGGATTAGGGCCATTGCACTGGGGAATGGGGCTCTGTCCCTTGTACACAGGAGGGTTTTAGTTTGTATTTGATTGGGGCCACATATGGTGGCACTGGAGACTGTTCAAAAGGGATGGACTACAGTCCTCCAAAGAGAACACCAGAGTGATGGGGACTAGGTTCACACAACACCCAGGAAAGCTGTTAACTAAAAGAGGGAGGCAGTGTAATTGTGGACAGATGCATTCACACAACTGAGGGGGGCCATGAGGGTTTCCCCACAGCAGTTGAGCAAGCAGGAGGGACAGGTCAGCCAGGGGCAAGGGAGGAAGTCTGCATTGATGGCAGTGCATAACAAAAGCACAGGCATTTCAATAGAGCAGCATGGGACGGCGAGGTTTGGGCAGTGCTGGTAAGGCCATGAAAAAAGCAAGAGCTAAGAGAAGTGCAAGGGAATAGTAGTAGGGGAGTTCAGAGGTACAGTGATTGGGGAAATGGCCAATAGTGATGAAGCTGGGGTAAGGAGGGTGATGTGTGTTTATGTTAGGAGTCTGGAAAACAAGACCTGTAACCTCAGTGCAATAATGACTGAGGCACACCTAGACATGGTGCCTGTAACTGAATCCTCAGCAGCACAACATCATAATTGTGATTAAGAGTGCCGGGCACACTATGTTCAGTATGGGTAGGAAAGAAGGAGGAGAGGTTGTGGTGGTACAATACATTAGGAATGGTATCTAAGTCTCATAAATTCAGGAATTAGGGAGGGGTACAGGGATGGAGGCAGTCCAGGTCCTAATAATTTGCAGTGTGAGGGAGATAAGGATCAGGGTGGTATACAGGCCCCTGACACAAATAGAATAAACACAACAGAGAGATTGGGGAGGAGATCAAGGGACTGGCAGAACTAGGGGTGATACTGATATTGGGAGACTTCAACATGCGAGACATGACCTGGCATATCCCAATAGTAGTGAATGCAAGGAGTCAGTCCCTGGTGGATGGAATGCAAGAGGCATTTCTAGTCCAGAAGGTCATGGAACACATCAGGGAAAGGGCCATAGTGGATCTGGTCCTGACAAGCAGGGATAGCTTTTTTTTTTGTTGACTGAGTAAGTATGCTAGACACATTCTTGCCTATTTTCAGGCACGACTCAGGGGAGAGGGATTCAGATGAATGTCAACTGACCTTGAACCAGATTAAGCTGTTGGTGGTATTTTAGTGAGGGAGGGTAGGGTGGGGAACCACTGGGATCCAGTGATCACAGGACCTTATGGGTGAGATCAGGTTGCAAGCAGATAGGTTGTGCTCCAGGACTAATGTCTTAGACTTCAGGGGGGTAGAATTTCAGAGGATGAGGGACGAGATGGAAAAAAATGCAGAGTAGGAAAGTACCGTCAGGAGTGGTCATCAAATGGGACTAGTTAAAATAGGAGAACTGGAGGTGACAATTCTCTGAACCAGGATAGTGGTTAGTGGATGGGGCAGGAGGGGAAGGGAACCACTGTGGTTTTCCAGGGCTGACAGAAGTAGTGAAGGTAAAAAGGAGGGCATCCAGTAGGTACAAAGCAAGTCAGACAGAACTGAACAGGGAGGAATACCATAAAGTTGAGGGTGAACAATAGAATATTGAGACAGGCAAAAGCAGATACAGAGCTGAGGTTAGTGAAGGGGTTGAAGAAGGTGACAAAACATTCTTCCAATGCATACGAAAGCAGTGAAATAACAGGGGAGGTAAATGCAGGATCAATAAGGTGGAGGTGAAGGTAGAGGTGTGGGAAGCAGAGCAGTTGGAGAAGGCACATTTACTGAACAAATACTTCTGTTCAGTGTTCACAGTGAAAGACGGGCTTACTACCTAAACGCAGCATCAAAATCTGTAAGGAGTTATTAGCTGATAATATCATGGTGCCCGCCATGGAAATATGCTAAAGGGCCTACTGGCACTCAAAGTAGATAAATCTATGGCCCTGACAGTATGCACCCAAGGGTGTTGAGGAAGATGGGGCAAGTCTTGGCGGGATAACTGGTAGATCTTTTTAATTGCTCTTTTGAAACTGGGGCAGTATCAGTGAACTGAAAACCAGCAGATGTGCTACTCTTGCAAAAAAGTGGGAAGCGAGAGAAGCCTGGCATCTACAGACCAGTCTGTCTGATGTCTGTCATAGGGAAACTACAGAATCAGTAACTAAACTGAGGCTGGTAGAGTTTCTGGTGGCAAACTGTATATAGGACACTAGGCAACATGGGTTTACCATTGGTACAGCTTGACAAATGAACCTGATCAAATTCTTCTACTGGGTTAAAAGAGTTGAGAATAAGGGTCAGGAAATGGATGTCCTGGATCTGTACTTCAGTAAGACCTTTGACTTTGTCCCACATGGGCAGTTGGTCAAGAAACTGGGCAACTTAGGGGAAGGTGACAAAATAATGAGATGGATAGGAAACCAGCTGAGTAGGAGGAGCCAGAGGGTGGTCCTGAAAAGGGAGCATTCATAGTAGAGGATGTCACCAGCAGAGTGCCCTAAGAATCAGTTTTAGGACCGGTCCTGTTTAATATAGTTATATATGACATAGGTGAGGGGGATGAGGGAAAAGTATGCCTTTTCACAGATAATACTAAGATGTATGGAAGGGTAGAGAGCAAAGAAGGACTAAAAGCCATGTGGGAGGACCTAGAAAGGCTACAGAAGTGGTCAAGATTGTGGCAGCTGAGATTTAACACCAAAAAAGGCAAAGTAAAGCATATGTACATATGTGTGTCACAGCCCTGAGAACAGAATACAGGATAAGGTTGTGGTGGTGGACAGAACAACAAAGAAAGGGTCTTAGGGTATTAAGAATGGAGAACATAAAACTGCAATGCAGTGAAAGTCAGGCAAACAGCTTTAACCATACATTTATAACTGTAACAGATTCCAGACATCTTCTAGTTTCATTTGCTGGTAAACTTCAATTCTTCTAGAATTTAATTATTTTATAAATGATTAGATTACTTTTTTCTCAAGACAGTTGCCGACAGACATTCACAGCCCAAGCTTCAATTTTCAGACACTCCGTTAATGCAGTTCCCATGCTCATTTTTCAGTGGTAGTTATAGTGCATGCCTTAGCCTTGGCTCTTTCTGGCTATATATTTCATTCAACATATTACTGTTTTACCAAAATGCATTATACTGCACAGAATGAGAAGAGCCATGCACTATTTTAAATTGCATGCACTGTCTTTTCCTCCTATGCCATGCCTGCACACACTCCTAACAATCACGTAGACAAAGTTGGTGGTTAAATGGGCTACACGAACAAAAGTGGAAGCCACCCACTGGAGTGACCTCTTTGTGTGTTTCATAAGAAACTACTGTACTTGGTTCTCTATCTTCTCACAGTGCCCCAGAGTAAAAGCAGAGCAGCAGAACCAAACACAAGAGACAAGGTTTCAAGCACAGGGATTAGGAGTTACACAACAAAGCCTTGCAGCTTGCATTTTCAAGCATTGTGACTGAACAAGAATTTCAAAGAGAAAAGGAGAAGAAAGGTGGAGAGTGGGCAGAATTTGTCAGGTGAGTTGGTATTCTAAAAATGTGATAGGTGGAGGAAGGGCATGCCTCAAAAAGCTCTTTCACAGCTTACTGATACCAATATGTTCACATGCTTTGGAACCAGATGCGGTGTTAGGCACAAGCTAACCAAGTGGCCGCTTGGGGTGCCAACACAGAAGGGGCACAGTAATAGAAAGTATAAGCAGAGATCAGCATGAAATGCAAAAACATATTAATATAAAACCCCAAATTATTGTTGTCACCCTTGTATTCATATATGTTTCATCACTGGATGTATGCTGGGACAAAAGGGTGGAGAGGGAGCAGTGGGTGTAGTGAAGGAGGCACCACAAATATTTCTGCTTGGGATGCCATTAGGCTAAAACCAGTTCTGTTTGCAAGCAAACATAAAATCCACAAACCAAAAAATCCTTATACTGTATTTATGGCACACATTGGTGCACTGTTGCCTGTGGTTCCTGTTGTTATTATAGGAATACATTTTAGACTCATCTCTACTCGATTAGTGTTGGTCATAGTTTAAAGTCATCCTGTTAAATAAAAATCACTGCAATATGAGCCTCAGCAGACAGGGAGAGGACTGAGAGGAAGCAGAAACGGGGAAAGGGTGGAGTAAACACATGGCACAAACAATATTGCAGCCTGGTAAAATACTGTAGCAGTTGCTGCTACATCACCTGGTAGTAGTAATGGTGATAGTCCTCCTCTGCTGTCCAGACACTCAGAAAAGGCAAAAAATACTTTGAATAAAACAAAAGGTGTAGTCCGAAATACAGTGTGTGGCAAAGATTTGCAACCTTGGTGTATGGAGTTAGTAAATAACTGAATGCAATGGATAATGAGGGAAAAATTGGATTCTGAAAATGGTGAAACAGATGTGGCCATGGAGGGAGAGAAGCCTGCAGAGAATGAGGTGGAGAACCTGAGTGAGGGAGAGTTGGCAGCTGAATGAATGCAGGATGAATGTAATGATGCTCTGCTGATGGATAAGGCAGGAAATGGAGCGGTGCACGAGAACAAGATGATGGGGCAGTGCATTCAGAATCAGACTTTGGGCTGGGCTTGGAACTGGATGATGATAAGGATGAAAAAAAACCTTGCGCAGCCTACTGTTGAGAAAGAGCAATATAGTGCCAGTGACAAACAGCAGCACTCTATGCCTGGTAATAAAACACAAAAGGCAAAATCTTATATCATTTACCGTCAAGACAGCAAGCACAAAAATGGCGAGGACATAAATAGCGATAGAAAACAATGCGGCAACATAGGGCAAGTGGCCAAAAACAGTGATTGCTGAGATCAGCAGCTTTTTCCACCTCCCTGAGTTGCATCCCCCTGGAGCTGGTTCTAATCAGTAAGTGGGGCACTGTTGTCACCGTTTTGGAGATCGCTGTTGTTTGCTACTAGCCCTATGTGGCTGTGCTGCTTTCCCTTCACCATTTTTGTCCTCACCCTTTTGCGCTCTCCTTTTTCACATGGAACCACATCTTATATGTGGTCTTGCCTCTCTCTGTCTGCAAATAATGAGTAGAGGTGGGCAAAATTGCTGAAATTTGCTTCGCAATGAAATTCACTAATTTCAGCAACTTCACTTCACTCGCCACAATTCGCATAGTTATTCATGTGGCAAGTCTACACAAATTGCCAAGTTATGTGCAAATTAGGACATTTGCATAGTTTGCTGCATGAATGGCTAATCTGCTGGTGAAAATCTACATGAATTGCATCTCTAAACCTCTCTGCACCCACTGTGCTGTGTAATATGCCCCCTCCCACCTCCCTAAAACTTCCTAGTCATCATATACTCCCAACCCATCCCACCTTCGCACCCTCCTCCCCATCCACCCAGGTTATTTTTAAAGTAAAGTAAGTGTAGTCTGAGTCACAATTTAGTGTCATATAAAAGTTCAATATCCTACCCTTCATCCAATCTGGTTTTACTAGAAGCAAAGACGTCACCATTCATTCATTCCTGCTATTACTGAGGTGGACAGTGAACAGAGCAGATGCTCTGCAGCAGGGGACTATTTTCTTTATTACAGTGTTTTTCTGGGTTCTGGTGGGGGAAGGAGGGTAGTGGGACCAGAGGTGGGCTGGGTGGGCAGGGGTTATGACTTACCCTTGACCTGGTGGTGGGATTTGGGTGGGGAGTGTGTTTGGTGTGCAGGCATGAGGTAGGGTAGGGTATTGAACATTTATTTGCAATTGTGCTATGACTCAGACTACTTTTACTTACCTTTACTTTGAAATTCACCAGGGCGGGGTTGGGGGAGGAGGGTGTCAGCAGGGGATGGGAAGAGGTATATGACTAGGAAGTTTTTGGGAGGTGGAAGGGGTGGCATTACAGCACAATGGGGGGTTATTAAATCTTAGTTCTTTTTAACAAAAAATAAATTTGTTCAATGAAGTTGGTGTAGCCACCACAATATTTGTGAAATTTGCAAAGTGTGAATTCCCACAAATTTGAGCCAACTTCACCGGTGAATTAAAACATTGCTGCATCTCTAATAATGAGTTACAGGCAGTATACTCTGTATGTAAAATGATCACCAGAGGGAGCAAAAAATGTATCTTGTGGAACTCAGCATTAAAAATGTTTTAAAGAGCGGAGGGTCACGTGATGGCTGTCTGATCAGATGCTTTTCAACTGTATCCCGCTCCTACACGCTTTCTACCTTCTCTTTTTTACCAACAGCAACTCTAAAACCACTTACAAACTAGCAAAACTGGCACTCAAGAACTCCAGGAGCAAAGTGACTCAGTCACTGAGCAAAAAGCTAGCCACTATGGAAGCAGAAATGAGGGACAGCTTACCTTGGCATACGGTGCCCACCACACCAGGCAAAGAGAACGCCTCCAAGCATGCCAAAGCAACCTCCATGGTGGTTACGCCTAACCCTGCATTGCAGGCCGCACTCACAGAGGAAAAGTTCCTTGAATGGCTCAACCTACCGAAAACCACCCTTAACTCCTTGGCTGCAGACATCCAAACCATTTCAAGCTCCTTAGTAGCCCTCACTTGGCGCGCAGGCAATAATGAATTAAGAATCTCCTCTTTGGATGATTGGAGGGGCAAAATAAAACCAGAGGTGACCCAGTTATGCCAGCACCTGAAAGTGATGGAAACTAAAATGGAAGATCTGGAAGGGCAGTCAAGGAGGAACAACCTTGTCATTATGGGGTTACCTGAAGGACAGGAAGGATCCTCGGCAATATCCTTTGTGCAGAAATGTTGTTCTAAGATAGCAGGCCCCTCTCCCAATGGCCCAGTATATGTTGTGGAGAGGGCACATAGTTCGCTATGCCCCACTCCTCCTCATGGTGCACGACCTCGCCCCCTGATTTTTTGCCTCCTTAATTTTCTAGACAAGCAACATATCCTGGTAAAGATAAGAGACCTCCAGGAATTGCTATGGGAAGAGAGACGAATCCGCATTGCACAAGATTTACCGAAAACGGTATGACAAAAGCACACTGAATTACATCCCTATGTGGCAAAGTTGATCGCTGCTGAAATTAAGTACAGGATGAAATACCCTGCAACCCTTCAAATACTACATTGTGACACCTGGCATAGTTGTGAGTCAGCAGAGCAAACAGCCAAACTGCTGAAATCACTGTATCCTGATCTTTTCAAGTGAAGAGGGGACTCTGGTCGATTAAGGTACTATAGCGTGAACTGTTAATTTTACACGCCGTTTTCTGGCAGCTTTTCTGAATGCCCAAGGGGCTTACAAGTTCAACTGAAGAGGTGACATTTGATGTTCTGCAGGACTGGCCTCGATGTAGTGTTGTTGGCCCGATTGGCCTGCGACACCACAGCCAAGATTCATGTGTTTCCATCATGAGATCTACTTACTGCGGGTACTGTAATTTCCTCCTCGGTGTACCCGTGCTAAGCCCTTGGAATTATGGCTCACTGCATCTGTTACCTGCTTCATGTATAACTTCATTCATTACCATGACTTTAATAGAGGGGCCAGTCAATCCTGTACTGTAGTCACTTCTGTGAAGGCGCAACAGGAGTGCTTTTCCTTTTTTTTTCAGGGCAAAGGCATTCTAGTTAACAGTATGAATATAAAGACTACTGAACTAATATTTTTTTTACTTTTTTGAAGTTGAAATATAGGTTCTCCCTCTCCTTGCGGGGCATAGGACTCTTCTTTTAAAATGACCCTACACGCTCTCATGTCTGAGTTCATATATATACAAATAAACCTCTGAAAATCTAGAGGCATGAAGGTTAATAACATCTACCTCTGTCCTAATATTATTGGTATAACACAAGGAAGGACCTGAGCTCACTCAGACAATCTGTTGTCGGCCTTGAATCAAGTTGGACAGAGGGCAGCTCAATATTAGAAATGGAGGGGGGACACACCGGACCCTGCCAGAGACCTGAAATGTAATTTATGCAGCCAAAATGGTCTTTTCTTTTTCTTAATGAAAGCTCATTTTACCACCCACTCCTTTATATTTAGAGAATGTAGAAGTCATGTTAGTGTTAATATGTTTCCTGTTTTATGGTACAGAAGAATCCCTGGTGGGTTACAATGCACTTAAAAGTGCATGGGTTCAGTAGGACACAATATTTTGCCTTCCTGGTAGGTGGGAGTGGGGAGCAGGGGCATGGGGGAAGCAGTTAACGATGTGAAAAGCTTTTGATATCATGGCCCAGAAGGCATGAGCGAGTCAGGTCTCGGACTTGTGATTTCTTTTCGAACATGTTTCATTCACTACTGTTTTGTGGGGAGGGGATAGTTACAACAAGGAGAGAGGGGGGACTGGAGACCTTCGTATTGTTTGTAGGTGCCAGTTCTGGAGATTTGTTTATTTCATCCGAATTTTGTATACCCTTGGCTTAGGAATCTTTAATCATGAGATATGTAACCTGGAATGTTAAAGGAGCGGGGACAAGAGGGAAGAGATATCAGATTATAAAACACTTACAGGCTTTGCACTGTCAAGTGGCTTTTATACAAGAGACTCACCTAAAGTCAACAGACAAACTACTCTTCTGACGACAGGGGGTAAGTCAGGTTTTTGCAGCAGGGAGCTCCACCCAACAGAGAGAAGTGGCGATACTAATTTTTAAAAATGTTAACTTCACCCTAAAACATTGTATTTCATATCCCACAGGAAGATATCTATTGCTACATGGCATTTTAGATCAGACAGAAATGTTATTAGTATGTATTTATGGTCCTAATATACCATCCCCCGATTTTTTCTCCCTGTTGACTACTATGCTGGCTCCATATACCAAACTGCCAGTATTTTTGGTGGGGGACTTGAATGTAACCCTAACGTTGGACCTAGATAGGTCAGGACAACATTCTAAGTGCCTTTCTCCTATACAGTTGGCTCTTCATAAACTCCTAGATCTGGGAGGCCTTTGTGAACCTTGGAGAATTATGCATTCAAAACAGTGCCAGTATACATTTTACTCCTCAGTTCACAGATCTTATTCCAGGCTGGACTATTTCTTGCTAAGTGTTAATTCTCTCCCGGGGGTAATAGATGTAGGCATAACCGCCAGAGTTATCTCAGACCACTCCTCTGTATGGATGGAGCTCACCCTTTTACCAAATATTAAAAGAGATCATATTTGGAAACTAAAGGTTCAATTATTGAAAGACTCTCAGACCATAGAAGGTATCAGACATTTCATTAACCACTTCATGGAACAGAATACTGGTTCCATACCAGATGTGGACAAATTATGGTGTGCACTAAAATGCGCGCTGTGGGGGGAGTTCATTAGAATAGCGACTATCAAAAAACGAAAGCAGGAAGCAACCTTACAATCCCTGCTAATGAAAATCAAAGCTCTGGAGCAGGATCACATATTGGACTCCTCAGAAGCAGTACAAACTTCCATCACTAAATTAAGGCACCAATATGCAGAAATTTTAAGGGAGCAGGCAGAGTATGCCATCCTCAAAACCCACTACAATTATGTAGACCAAGGTGAGAAGGCGGGACACATCCTAGCCCTTCGGCTGAAGCAACAAAAGTCCTCTAGAGTGGTACCAGCCATCTCCTCTCAGGTAGATGGATCTCTTAAAATATCCCCAGGGGACATTGTCCAAGAATTTGAAGAATTTTATGCTCAGTTATATAACTTAGAGACAAACCTGCCTACAACTGAGGAGTCCCAAGCATATCTCAAGTCCATTTGCCTACCAGTCTTGACACTGGACCATAGATCTTACCTAGAGCATCCCGTCACAGCTCCAGAAATCCTGGCTGCTGTAAAATCCTTACCCTATGACAAGGGCCCCAGACCAGATGGTTTCCCCCCAAATTTTTATAAACTCCTGTCCAAAGAACTATTGCCTATCCTTCTTCAACTTTTCTCCTTTTTTTTGCCAGGAGGGGATCACAGATCACTCTCTATTAGAGGCCCTAATCATTGTGTTGCCTAAGCCAGGCAAGCAGAATGATAAAGTCTCTAATTACTGTCCCATCTCCCTCATGAATGATGATATGAAAATTTTTGATAAAGTCCTTTCCTTTACAATTACACAGGTGTGGGAGAGTTTGATTAGTCCTGAACAAATAGGTTTCATGATGGGTAGAACTTCAGCTGATCACCTAAGGAAATTGGTGCATGTCTTCTCTGCATCCAGGTAGACTGACCACCTCATGTCTCTAGTCTCCCTGGATGCAGAGAAGGCTTTTGACAGGGTCTTGTGGGACTTCTTGTTCCTGGCAATTGGGAAGTTTGGATTCCCTACCCCCTTCCTGAAATGGATTCGGATACTTTAATGTGACGGCCAAAGTATATTGCAATGGAGTGCTGTCAAAGAGCAAATGACTAAACTGTGGTACAAGGCAGGGATGCCCCCTGTCCCCTTTATTATTCAACCTATATTTAGAACCACTAATATATAACCTGAAAACCTCCCCGCATATTTTTGGTATACCACTCGGAGACCTCGAACCGAGATTATCTGTGTATGCAGATGACATACTGCTTCATTTATCTCGTTTACCTTCCTCTATACCTGAGGTCCTATGTCTCATCCATGATTTTGGGATGCACTCAGGTTATAAACTCAACCTTGACAAAACTACCATGATGCCTCTAAATGCTAGGCCTAATCTTGCTGAATATGCCTACCCTGGAAGTACATAGGCAAAAGAGTTGAAATACCAGCCAGCCATGAAAACACAAAACTTGGATAAGCTAGTGGAAAGTATAAAATTAGATCTTCATAGATGGTCCTCCCTCTCCCTATCTCTGGAAGCCTGGATTAGTGTCATAAAAATGAATATTCTCCAGCAACTATTTTACCCAATTAACTTTTTAAAATATATACCTTCCCCAAAAATGGTTCCAGCAAGTCCACTCCATTATCAACAAGTTCATCTGGAAAGGAAAAACACCTAGAAGGGCCTATACTAAATTAAGTATACTGAAACACCCTGGGGGGGGGGCTTAAGTTGCCTAATTTATACATCTACTACCTGGTTAGTCACATGGCCAAATATGCCCGATGGCTGACAAACACTAATCACGAACCAGTGTATACCCCAATTTGGTTACACATTAAAAAAAGTCATTTTCAGGCACGGGGATAACACCTAGCAGCTGACTTCATAGCTCCCCTAACAAACTACTGACCAGCTTCATGGACTCAGTCATTAGGGTTTCCATGCGAGTTCATACCCAATTGTGCAGATCCATACGGTATAATAACCTTCTAGATGCTCAGCAACCGCTTTTAGGCAATCTAACTTTAAAATGGGAGGTGAAATGTTAACCACTTTAAAGTTCCCAGAACTGCAAGACAAATGCACTGTCGACCTATTGGCTGATGGGTGGATTCCCAGTAGCAGGGATCCACTAACTTCACTTAATCTTCCCACAAGATATGTCTATAGCATTTTTCAGTTGAGACATCTGCTGGTCACATGGTTTGGAAACTCTGCATGGGCTATTCATAACAGTAATTTTACCTCTTTAGCTCTATCCCTAGTTGAGCAACCCCATGCAGTATCCCAGTTGGCGTCCCTTTTATTCACACAATTATACCCTGAGATTTCTTGTGACCTGCGCTACTAGCAATTTGCTCTGCCATCTTTCCACTTGAATTGGACTAACTTATGGAAAGATTTGTATCACTATGTGGTCAATGACAAACTATGCCTTAACCAATTCACCATACTGCATAACATGTATTACACCCCCTCCACCTGTACAAGATGGGGAGATTGCCCTCTGCTCAATGCACCAGGTGTAATGCGGCAGAGGGGAATCTCTTTCATATACTGTGGAATTGCTCTAAAGTCGCCCCTATATGGAGCAATTTTAAATCAGATTTGGATCCACTGTTGGGGTTACAGGATTGTTTTTCTCCAGAGGTTTGCATACTGGGCAATGTTGCTGATATTTCAGTCAAAGAAAGGAGGTTCCATATATCCCTAGTCTCAATGTCAGTAAAAAGTGTTATACTGTGCCATTGGATTGATCAGGAAGCTATTACTTATACAGAATATCTGAATGAAATATTATTTAACTTAAGAGTAGAAAAAGCAATAGCCAGTATTAGGAACTGTTTAGGATCTTACAATAAGAGATGGAGCAAACTGGAAACTCTGTTGTTAGCTTCTGCCATCCCCTAATAATTAACTAATAAATGATATAGAAGAATCTACCTCATTCTCTACTTGTCGCCCAAAATGGGTCTTCTCAAATTACCAGACTGGGTATAAGAGCATAGTGTTATATGATTGTAAATAGATGTCCCTATTTCTTTTTTGGCACCAATATCACATTTTCTCTGAAGTTTGGCCTCCTGGGGGGGGGGAGTGTTAGGGAGGGGGTCTGAGGGAGGGGGGTATTTGACGTTATGTTATGTCTTAGTATGTCTTTATGTTTCATTATATGTCATATTAGTTTCATTTATTTATTGATATATTTAGTGACCCCGATCACTGCTGGTATGGGGACCTTACTGTACCTCATCTGATACTGAAAGATAATGTGTTCCAGTGTATATTGTTATATATGTTTTATGTGAGAAAATATTAATAAAGCAAATGAAATTAAAAAAAATATATATTTAGAGAGATGTCAGCCACTACACATAAGGCATGATTCCTTTGGATTGAAACCCTTACAGAAGTATTGGTGTGCTGTGTATATGCAGAATGCATGCCACATGCTTAATTGTGCAATGCTTGCATGCTGCTTGCATACACAAAGTGAACCTAAGTGAACCAGGTCTAAAAAGCAAATCAGGTTCACATGCTGCAAGCTTGACATGTGCACAGCAGGTAAGCTGGTGCAAACATCTTCTAAAAATTACATCAGGTTCGCATGTTGCACGCTTGACATGAGTGCAGCAGTTAAGCTGGTGTGAACATCATTTAAACATCACATCAAGTTCACATGCTGCATGCTGGCCATGTGTGCAGCAGCTAAGCTGGTGCAAATCTCATTTAAAAAACACATCAGTTT
The DNA here is from genome assembly GCA_016271365.2 of Neoceratodus forsteri. Classification (NCBI taxonomy): domain Eukaryota; kingdom Metazoa; phylum Chordata; order Ceratodontiformes; family Ceratodontidae; genus Neoceratodus; species Neoceratodus forsteri. The sequence continues at coordinate 389,094,045 of CM057456.1, forward strand.
CTATTTCTTATACTACTGCTAGCAATTAAAGTAATTAAAATACATTTTTATTTGGATTCCCATACAAATTAGGTAAACTAATTAATTTATTTATTTATTGAAATGTTTCACCAGGAAGGCACACTGAGCAACACGTTGCTCATCTCCCAGTGCAACCTGGGAGGGGGGGCACAATGGGGGTAGAGCAGTAATTCATACATTTAAGTTACATAAGTCACAATTTACATTCATTGGCATGAGACAGGTGTATTATACAGTGTAGCTTACATTAATGTGCATTGATAGAGCAGGTATTTGCACAAAACTGTGGTACAGTGTACTGTACAATGAGATTAATTTGAGAGAACAGTCATAAGTGCAAGGGGAGGCAGGAGGAAGGGTAGCACAGACATGGATGGATGTGGAAAAAGGAAGGGTTTAGCAACTGTGAAAGAAAGGGCAGACTGAGAGAGACAACAAATTGGAGAATATACAAGAGAAGAGGACAGAGATTCATTAAGGGCAGCAGGGGCAGATGGATCCACAAGTGGATGGACAAAAAAGAAACAAAATGTTAATTTGGGGAAAGAGAAGTAAGTATGAGGTGCAGATACAAGGAGGAAAGGGTGAAATTTAGAGGAGGGGAGAAGCCTAGACCCTGAGGGACCCCTTCAGGATGCTGAGAACCCTGCAAGTTGTTTAATGGCTTTTGATTTTTGTCATTAAATCACCATTAATTTGTAAAATATTGTTTGCTTACTGCATTAAATGCCTAGGATATAGCCAGTCAACATCCCCCATTCCAGATGTATGAAGAGGGGCCTCTGTGTTGTGAAGTCTATCCTTTTGTTTTGGACCATGCAAATCCCTTATGCATATTTAGTGCTACAAATATGTTTCTCCATGACTGTTTCATCTCACTTACTTTCCCTTTGTCATTCTGTATGGAGCATGTACACTATGGCCATGCTCAGCACTCTTTGTGCTGAGCAGGGTTTTGGAAGCATGCACCATACCCCACATTTTGTAACTGAAATGAGGGACATGGACACTCAAAATGAGGGACACTAACCCACATGATAATCAGGACACATCATGAAACATGGAGCTACAGTACCTCAGAACACAGTGGAAACCATTGCATTAGCACCTGAGAATAAATATCTACCATTAGGCAGCGGTGCCTTTTAGGTCAGGATCCCCGATCCGGCAGGTGCAATCTTACAAATACTTGAGTATTTGGCTAGATGATACACTGAGTTCATCAGTTCATATCAATAATTTAATTAAAACTGTAGGGAAAAATTAGGAACACTTTATAGAGTTAAAACCTGCATGAATTCAGATATCAGAAAAAGAGTAATAAATTCTATGGCAATTCCTATTCTTGATTATGGAGATTTCATTTTTGCTTGTGGTAAAAAGGGTGACTTGGATCATCTAGAAGCCTGCCATGTTAGACTAGAAAGATTTATTTTAGAAGCTCCCCATTATACACACAAGGGTTTTTATATAACCAGCTAGGCTGGTTAACTTTATGTGAAAGCAGTCAGGAGCATCTTCTGATGTTTGTATGTAAAGGTCTACATGGTAGACTCCATCCCTATATTTCTAAGAATGTGTTTTACAGGGGAAAACTTGTAATCTTGAGATCAGCTTCTGTTTCTGACTTGTAACCCCAAGATGTAATCTTGAGATTGGCCACCAATCAGTTTTTTACAGAGATCCATTTGAGTGGAACAAAATTCCATCTAATATTAGAACCCTCACAGGAAACAAGCCATGGTCAGAGATTCAGTCCTGGTTCAGGAGAACATTGGGTAACTTTAGACAGTGCTGTCACAATCCCCCCTGAAACCTCCTAGTAAAACTCATTGCCTGTGTTGCTTTGTTAATATTGTTTATTGGTTGATTCCTGTATAGACTGCCAGCTATGAATTTATGTATCTAAATACAGTATGTCTTAAATGTTATGCAGTATTGTGTCTGGAACAATGTATCAATATATTTTTATGCAAAAGGATCTCATTGTAAATGAGTTTTATTTCAATTGAGATTTTCCTGGTTCATATAAAAATATGAATAAAATATTTTACTACTACTACTACTTGGTAGGGCAGATGCAGTTGCCCCCCCCCGGCCCCCCCCCCCCAATATTTGTGCCTAGGTTGTTCTTATGGTGTAGTAATAACAGCATTAAATTTGGATTTAATCTTTTGCACAATAAGTGCCCACCTGGCCTGTGTGTGCTCACGCTGCAGGTACTCTCCAGACTCGACTGTGTCTGTATTGTGTTGTCCACTCTCTCCACCTATTAGTGGTGGTGCAATCACATGTGATGTGGATGAGCTCCAGCCAAGAAAAAGCGCATGAGTCTTGCAAGTGTGACACTGTCTTTCCCGCCACTGAGTAGACAGATTGCAGTGTTGTGGCAGCATATTTTTGTTGGTCTACTCTTAGTGAGTTTCCATCTCCCCTGGTGGTTGAAGGAGCAGAGTGTAAGCTAGAAACTAACTCAAGACTAGGCTACCTGCTTACTCTACTAGGCTTGCCATGCAAAAAAAACCAGCACAGACCCCCACAGCAGCAAGCTAGGCTTAGCAGCAGTGGTGATAGTGGTGTGACTGGCCTTCATAGGCCTTGATCAGTGCAGTGCGTCAGCAGCCACAGCAGCAACCAAGCAAGTAGCAAGCAGTCCAGGTTGGGTGGGTTCGGTTGGTGAGGTGACTTAGTAGCAGATCATGCTGGAGATCTGTGATGGTCAGTTCTAACATCCAGCTTCTGGAGGAAGAAGAGAGGGGGAACAGACTGAAAACTGGGCTTGTAGCACACTGCGCCAGGCTACAGGTTCTGGCCACATGGCCTGGTAAGTAAAAGTAAATATATATTTTTTTTACAGGGCGAATAGGGAAGGAGGAAGGACTGAAATATTGATGTGTTTTTCATGTTTCTTCACCTTTGGGCAGCTTCATGACTCATATGGGATGAGCATTGAATGGAATGGAGTCAGGGAGAAAAATGTGGACAAACTTCTTTTTTTGGGAGAGGGGCAGAACTTCAACCATAAAAAAATTGGTTAGTAACTGGGTGGGTTTAAGCCCAAATCTGATGCACTGCTCAGGGTTATATACAGATGAATCTTATACATTTGAATATTTCCTGATTTGCATATCACTTTTCAGTCAAAACAAATAAGTTGTACCTTTTAGAGATGTCACAGGCATTCTAGAGCTGTCCACTGCATTCACGGACAGTTGAGTGGTATGGTATGCACAGACTATTGGAGCCCTACTATAGTCAGGCTTATGCACCCTCCCCCAGTGAAGCTGACCTCCACATCCCCATGCTCAGGCACATTATGACAAAGGGCAAATGAGACTTCAGGGGTGTGCACCTTTGAAATGTATGGGGGTATTTTTTATTACTATTTTATACATTATTGATGGAGAGTTGGAGATTAATGAAGGCCACCGCTCGAATAACTAGGGCCTTTTTAGTAGAACAGTGGCCTTCATTATTCTCCAACTCACCATCATAATGTGTAAAATAGTAATAAAAAAAATTCCATTCATTTCAAGGGGGTATGCCTCAACACTCTGACCTATGGACATCATCTCTTGAAGACTTCTGCCTCTGGCTCCCTAGTACTCAAGTAAGAGACTTTTTACTTATATCTATACTTTGTGGGTTGTCTGAAGCAGCATGGCCTTACCCACTATAGTATGTGTGCATGGGGAGAGGGGGGACTGGCCATGTGGGTGCATGTCAAGGTAGTGCTACTTTTGTGTCTGCACCTTAAAGTCTGTTTGCATGGAAGCATTCAAAACCATGGGGAGAAACTAGTAGGAGTACAGGCCATACAGAAGTGATTAAGTGGTTTTGTGGGTTAGTTTGTGTATTGGTGGTGGGAAAAACCACATGTGTTTCCATTGATATGTGTGCTACAGTTCAACTGTGAAACTGGGATGAGTAAGAGAAGAAAAATAAAACTAAAAAGCCTGACAGTGGCTACAAGCATGCCACATGCATGCAGATGTAATCAGATGCAGTATGTACTGAAGTACAAGCAAGCCATATTTCTGCAGACAGTATGGCTCAGTGGTTAAAGGCACTGAACTGCAAGCCAGAAGACTTGGAGGCATGAAGATCTGGGTTTGAATCTCATCAACCACCAGTTGTGTATGTTGTGATTCTGAGCAAGTCACTTAACTTTTATGTGTGCAGTTATCAGTGACCCCCTGCTTTTTGCATGCATGCCACATGCATGTAGTCTTTCTCAATTTAACATATAAATCATGGTTTCCACGCTTGCTGGGCGCATGCCATATGCATGCAATCGGTTCCAATTTAACATTTAAATCATACTTGCATCACACATATCACTTGGGGAGTTTTATGTGTGCAACATGAAAACATTTCATATAATTATTTATGTAAGGGAAGGCATGATCTTTGGACGTGGAAGAAAAAGACAACAATTAGCTAGAGATGAGCAAGATTCATGAGTGTGACATGGCCAGCGGTAACAGCAGCTCATCTGTTACAGTTATAATATCCTCTCTTTTTATTCTTCATAGCAAAGTGCTGCAAACAGTCCAGTTTTGCTCTTTTATAATTCAGCTCTCTGAATCTGGTCGTCTTGAAGAAGGCTTCTTGTTCCGTTAGAATACAGCTCACAATTTCTCAAACTCTTGACCATAAAGTCAAATATCAATGTACTGAAACTGAAGAAGTTGCTATAACAAAACTAATTTCTAAGATGATAACACTGGATTTACAGCCTTTCAGAGTTTAGAGCATGTTGGTTTCAAAAGGCTTTTTAAATTTTAAAGGAATGCTGTCAGTTTTTAGCTGATTTTTTTTATCCCCATGTAAAAGTGGTACCTGCAGCCAGCATCAAATATACTGTGCCTGATTTCAATTAAATAAGCATTTAGTGAAGTTTTCATGATATTAAACAGTTTTACCTGACTCAACTTTATCCCTGGCCACCCGATGCTCCTGCATGTGCACAGTCCTACATAATGATGAAGTACAGATAAACTTATGCGTGAACAAGTTCCATTTTTTTCAGACATATTCAACAAAGGTGATTTTCTTACAGTGGGTGGTTTACTGAGCATAATAAAATTACTCCAGTTTTAAAACTAGCACTCTAACTAGTATAATTAGCTGTTTGAAATCTAATGCCATGACTACAGGGATGTGAATTAGTGTTGAAGGCTCTCAAGTGCCATGCTGGACTACGCCCGCATTGGATCATGGGTGATCGGGGATAAAGTTGCATCCAGTAAACATCCTTAATATTTTAAAAACTTCACTACATTCTTATTTTATGGCAATCAGGCACAGTATATTTAATGCTTAGTACTATATACAGCACCAGGTACCATGTTTTTACATGGGGATAAAAAACAGCTAAAAGCTGACAGTGTCCTTTCAAGTCGCTTTGCACCACTATACAACATTCCATCCATGAAATGTTTTTCACCGTCGCTGTCCTGTACCTCAAATGAATGGTGTAGTCACTACAGAGCTGAATCAAAGTGCCAAAGGTACTGAAAGGCACCAAACTGAGGTTTGTAAATTATTGATGGCATGAATGGAGGGAGGTTCAGTTTCACTGATGCAGATCCTGTAGCTGGTTAGCCATACAGTAGTGCACCCCACCAGTACATTACTGTCACCATACAATTGTCCCCCAACCCACACCACTTCCTCCCCACCAGGAGCAGACAGCAATACTGTGATTTAAAACTATATTAATGGAAGTCAGTTCCCATTCACCTCAGTGTAGGATAAAATGGAGTTTTTCTGTCCACACATACCACTTTACTGCGATATTATTGGCATCCAGTCTGAAAGTGTTTTTATTTTATAGTATAATTAGGCTTGCCACTAAAAGGCAGGCCAGGTTGTTTCATGGCCCCTGCCAAAAAGAGACAAAAGAGAGGGAGAGGGGACGGGACGGATGGTGACATCAGCAGTGAGATCAGAGAAGGGTAAAATGACTAGGGGCTAGGGCTTGAAGTCCATTGGCTAGTGGGTGGAGCTGGCAGGGGTCCTGTGCTGGGGTCCTTAGGGGGTATAAAAGGGCTGGTACCTCATGGTTAGCCTTCTTTTGCTGAGAAAATTCCTAAGCTTAGCACATCGTTGGCAATTGGAGGTAAGGCACTGTCCAGGGGGGCTACTAGGCATATGCAGGCCATGTGGTCCTCTTGGGTTTTTGGTTGGATGTCTGCCTAAAGAGATTTGTAATGTGGGTCCTTAGAGAAGGAGGATAGGTTGGGTAAGTAATGGTATGGATAAGGAAGGTCCCAGTGCAGGGTTAGTTGCATTTTTCAGGTTTAATAAAAAAATAAAAAAGAAAAGTTTTATTTCTATATCTGGATGAGGTCCTGTACTCTGAGGGACGGTGGTGCATTTTGTCAGGCAGTGGGTGTGTCATGAGAGTACAGCAGAAGTGCTGACAAGGGTTGTATGGTGAGAGCCCCATGGTTTCGATTGAGTTGGTGGTTTAAGAAGCGGCCTGTGTGGCAGATGGCAGGCCATGTGGCAGAAGGCGCATACATGCCACTACCGGGTGTCCGGTGAAGGCGCTGGCCATGTGGAGGTCCCATTTAAAGATGGCACCGGAAAGGTGGCTCATGAATGGGTCAAGAAGTGTGTCCCAGCAAGGGCTCAAAGGCCGGGTATGCCAGGAGGGTGGTTCAGTGCTCCATTTTGTCTTGGGGAGGTGTTCTTTGTTGTAGGAGGTGAGCCATGTGGTGGAGAGTGCCTAGTCACCAGTACCAAGCATCCTGTAGAGGCACTGTGGCCACATGGGCCCGGACGAGAAGGGAGCACTGGTAGCACCGGCGCAGGACTGGATTGGGAGCTCCAGGAGTTTTTTATGGTGGTTTAGGCCTATTTTAAGGCGGTGTGCTGCATGGGGCAGGCAGGCAGCAACTGGGCGAGTAAGGGCCCAGTGGCCAGGACAATGGCTTGTGCATGGAAGGGAACAGGGGAGTATCAGGTATGGGGCTGCAAGGGAGTTGAGAAGTGAAGGAGGCAGAAGCGTTTTTAGGAAGGGGCCTTGCAAGGAGGGTTTTTCAATGGAGAAGAGATCTGGGGAGCAGTGAGCCGTGAGGACGATGATGGAGCCCAGAGGTGGCGTTTTCATCTCGGTGAGGCTGCGGCCCAGGGGAGTGTATGCTTGGGCCTGTGGCAGGCCTAGTTATGCCCGGGTAGACAAGGTGGATTAGCGGTAGTGTTCACAGACCCTAGACAGGGATAGCTCCACAGGTGGGAGTTGCAAGACACTGCATATGAGATTTAGCGATCAAATTTAACAGTGGAAACATCTGCTAAACAATGGGGTTTGGTTGTTTTTTTGGAGATTTTGTGCTGGTGCCAAGACTCACAGCATATGAAACTTGTAGGTGAATTGAACAGTGGAGGTATACAGTATGGAAACAGGGTTCATTTCTTTATTTTGAGCTTGGTGTGCTGGCGCCAGCTGGCTGAGGCATGGGGGCCTTGAATGCAGGCAGCGGTTTGTCCAGAATTGGGGGGGAAGGCTGCCTCCAGTGGAATCAGTCAGTTGGAAGCCTTCAAAGGGGGAACCACCATGAGGCACACAGCATTCGGAGGCATGCGAAAGGAAAAGAATAAAATGAGATAAAGGAATGAAGGTGGCAATCGGAAAGCACATGATATAAGGGAAGTGGGGGGAAGGTATATCGGGGGGGGCATTTTTACAGGGGCCTGGGCAAATTTATGGCCTGAGAGGCCCCATACGATTGCCCCCCCAGCTCACAGAGGGCCTGCCACCAGTGGTAAAAGGTGGGGTGGGAAGTCATGTGGGAGGAGCGTAGCCCAGTTTAGCGCTGCAGTGCCCGGGGTTGTGAAGGTTTGCACTGCATGGGGGCATGGGATTGGGCCAGACTTAGGGGTCTGGGAGGAGAGAGGTTTGCCACGGTGCATGTGGGGTGGGCCAGGTTTTCTGTGCACCTAGTTATACCACTCCTCCTCCAGAGGAGGGAGCAGGGGGCTGGAGCCCCTTGGTTCTTGTGAGCTGGAAAGGTGGGTGCACCTTCAGTGCGCTCAGCACCCAGGCACCCTGGTGGTAGGGCACCTAAGCAGGGAGGGGCTCGGGGCAGGCGTGTAGTCGCGCCCTGGGCAGAGAAAATGGGATGGAGCAGGTGTGCTAAGTTACCCTGATTTCACGGTGTTTGCCTTTCCACCCTTAGTATCATGACTCAGGAAGATGGCACCTAGGAAGACTTCAATGTCCAGCACTAATATGATGGAGGAGGTGGCCAAGTTGATGAGCCAGATGACTGAGCTGGTGGAGGCAGCCAAGTGGAGAGAGGCAGAGGCGGTGGCACTGAAGAAAAGGAAGGAGAGGGACAAGCACTTGGGTGGAGGCAAGGCCGGGAAGAGGCCCAGATAAGTTGGACCCGGCCCCTCAGCCATCCCAGCGCCAGTGCCCGAGCTGGTGCAGGGAGACCAGGCCTGGATGGGGGTAAGGATGACGTGGATGTCACTAATGAGGAAGACCTGAGGGAATATCTGGAAGGCCTGCTTGGTGACATGGGAGATGAAGGAGTGGAAAAGATGGAGTGGACCTTGCAGGACATAAAGAAAGGAGGCAAGGAAGGGGCTGGGGGGCTGGTGGTAAGGCGGGAGGTAGGAAGTTATATGAGGGGCCTCCAGGTTTCACATTGTGGGATCATGTGCCAACCTCACTGAAAGAAAAAATATGGAAGGGGAAGTATGTGGACATCTTTGGCCTGGTGGACGAGGACACAGCCAAGAAATACGAGCAGAAGGAGTCGGTGGGGAAGTCAGAGATGGCAGTGGCATTGGCTGTGGTTGGGCACAAGGCAGAGGAGGCTAAGTACAAAGGAAAAGAACATCAATACCTGGCCAGTGGGGTTTATTATATACAGTACCTTGGTGCTGGAGAAGCAGCCAGAACTGGCCATCCCTCTGTTGACCTATACAGTGATCATCAGGAACGTGTATAAGGTGCAGCTAGGGTATGGGTGGTTAAAATATGACAAGGCTTTCTGGAAGGAGATGGGCACAAAAGGGGACCTGAGATGGGACTGCACTCACTAGGAACTGTGGGTGAGGACTTACTCATGGTCAGCGGCCAGGCCGGTGGGGGACCAAAGCAAGAAGATTTCAGTGGTGCCAGGTGCAAAGACCTGCTGGGACTTTAACAGGGCATCATGCACATGGGCTAGTTGCAAATTTAGGCATGCTTGCTCAAGATGTGTGGGTTCACACCCGGCAATGAGCTCAGACAAGGGGGACAAGGTTTTGCACCAGGGCGGGCAATACCAGGAGCAGCCCTTTTGGGGTGTGGTGGGGTGGGGGACCAGGCAGGGGTGGGGTGGGAACAGCAGGGGAATATACAATTCTAACTACAGGTGGAACTGAAGGGGTAAGTGACAAATGGCAGTGGGGATGTGTATTGGCATGCATGCCCATCGCCCTGGGAGTAGTGGAGGCTTGGACTCAGGATTACCCGAATGTACGGGGGGCCGAGCTCCTGAGGGAAGGGTTCAGGAAGGGTTTCCACTAGGTTTCACTGGGGGATGGAATGGAATTAGGGCAAAGAACTTGGACTCAGTAAGGGGTATGGATGACATTGTGAGGGCAAAAATTCAGAAGGAGCTTAGGGCGGGTAGGGTGCAAGGGCCTTTTATGGTGCTGCCTTGTCCCAACTTCTGGGTGTTACCTTTGAGGGTAGTGCCCAAGAAGCAGGCGGGTGAGTTCCGGCGTATCCACCACCTGTCCTATCTGGAAGGGAGTTCAGTGAATGAGGGTATCCTCGAACATCTGAGGACAGTTTCCTATGCGTCGCTGAATCAGGCGGTAGCACTGATCAGGGTGGTGGAAGGGGCCTGGCTTGCAAAGGTGGACATCGAGTCAGCTTTTCAGTTATTACCGGTCAAACTGGAAGATTGGGACCTTTTGGGTTTCCAGTTTGAGGGTGGCATGTATTTCGATAAGGTGATTCCAATGGGCTGTTTGGTGGCCTGCTCAGCCATCAAGGTATTCAGTTCATGGGTGCAGTGGGTGTTCAGGGCTAGATATGGCCACAGGAGGGTGGTCCACTATTTAGACGACTTCCTTCTCATAGAGGATAGCCAGGCAGAGACGCAGGCAATGCTAGGTGATTTCAAGGAACTATGTGGGCGCATAGGAATCCCACTAGCAAAAGGCAAAACTGAGGGCCCGGCCCGCAGATTGGAATTCCTGGGAATTGAGGTGGACATGGAGCAGGAGTGCTTCCGCCTGCCAGGGGATAAGGTCTCCCAGCTCAGGGGGCTCCTGGCTTAGGTGGCGGGGAGGAGGAGGAGGGTGCCGCTGGTGCAGGTACAACAGCTGCTGGGGCACCTTAATTTTGCCAGCAAGGCCATAAGCCCAGGAAAGGCATTTACCAGGAGATTGGGAAGGGCCACAGGGAAGAAGAAGCAACTGGGTGGACATCACGAGTGGGGTCCAGGAGGATCTCCGGGTGTGGGAGGAGTTCTTGGGAAAGTACAATGGGGTAAGATTCTGGCAGGAGGAGTGGGCATACAATACTGATCTGGAGCTATACACCGATGCCTCCGGTGCCTCGGGGATGGGGGCATATTTCAAAGGGAAATGCATGCCGGAAGTCTGACTGGCACATTAGAAGGCAGATGTGGTCTTGAAGGACATTACCTTCCTGGAAATATTTCCTATTTGGGTAGCATTGGAGGTATGGGGTGACAGAGTGAAGGGGAAGCGCATCCTGTTTTGGTGCAATAATAAAGGGGTGGTGGAGGTGGTGAACAGACAGGGCAGGAGTACGGAATCAGTGGGCAGAATTCTGCGACGTATGGTGCTCCTCGAGCTGCAGTTAAAGTTATCTTTCAAAGTGCAGCATATTGAAGGACTCAAGAATGATGTGGCTGACAGTCTTTCCGTTTTACATTTGGGAAGGTTTCGGGAGCTGGCACTGCATGGAGCAACACACAGGACCAGGATCCTGGACTGGCTATGGCAGATTGGAAGGAAACATCCAGGGCATTGTACTGGGGATCCTGGTCAGCAAACACACTGAGGGCCTATGAGGGCTGGTGGGCAAGTTTCCAGGAGTTCAGGATCAGGCACGGATGGGATGTGGAAGAGCCAGCCTGGGACGAGCAGGTGAGGCAGCATATAGTGGAGACAATGGTGGTTCAATTGGCTGGCATAGGGGTGGCTGGATGCCACCGTAGGGAGAGCGGTCAAGCAGATGGTTGCAAGGTGGCAGAGGGGCCAAGGGGAGAGAAAGGACAGGAGGAGACCCATTATGGGGCAGCTGTTGGAAAGGGTGCTAGGGGTGGTGCAGCATGTGTGCACCTCAGTGAAGGAGGCCTGTTTTTTCAGGGCAGCTTTTGCTATCATGGTCAGAGGAGCTTTCAGAGTGGGGGAGGTGGTGGCCCCGTGGAGGGTGGCAGCTATCCAGGCACTACAATATGAGAAAGTGGAGTGAATGAGTGATACGGTGGTCATTAAGCTACCCAGGTCCAAAACGGACCAGAAAGGTAAAGGGGTCTCCGTGATGCTGTTTTGGCAGCAGCAGGCCAAGATCTGTGCGGCTTCAGCCATAGAGGAATATGAGAGGTCCCAGGGAGCAACCGGGGGGGCATGGTTTTGCCACAGGGATGGCTCCTCGGTGACAGGATTTCAGGTGGGGGCAGTTCTCAAGAAGGTCTTAGCATTCATTGGGGAAGATCCAGAGGTGTTCAACCCCACTCTTTCTGGATCGGGGCAGCCTCAGATGTGGCGGCAAAGGGGGAATCCGAGGAGGAGGTGAAGCGGGTGGGGTGCTGGTGGTCCAACTGTTACAAGAGGTATGTCAGGTACTGATGCCTGTTAACCCATGCTATTTCTGTTTTCAAATGTCAGGTTCCGAACAGAAAGTCTGGATCATGGGGCATTCCTTCATCTATTGGGTGGAGAGTTTTGCAGCCACCACAGACAGAGGGACGCAGTTACGCACTGATATGGAGCACATGAGGGTGCAGTGGAAGGGCATCAGAGGCATGAGGTGGGCCCAGCTCCATCGCTGTTGGAGGAACTTAGGGTACAGTGGGGTAGGCCAGATTGTATAATTATTCATTTGGGGGGCAACGATTTATGGAACTTTCCATGGGGGGTACTGGTGCAGGCCATAACAGCTGATTTAGAGAAGGTGAACGGGAGGTGGCTGAGAGTGATCATTGGCTGGTCTGAAATTACATCCTGCTGGGTGTGAAGAGGTGCCAAGGACATTAGGGTGGTGGAGAAAGGAAGGAAGTGCCTGAACAGCAAAGTGGCGAGAGTAATCGAGATGGGGGGGGGGTGCACATCCAACATTGGGACATTTTCTTCAATCAGGCTGATGTATATAGGTCGGATGGGGTACATTTGTCAGAGTTTGTAATGTGCCTTTTCTTGAGACCTATAAGGGGCCTAGTGGGGGAGATAGCTAAGAGGGGTCTGAGATACTAGTCCACAAGGGGGAGCCCCATCATCTCTCAAGCTGGAGATGGGGCAGTGGAAAGGAGGGAGTGGAAAGGGAAGAAAAGGGGGAGCAGGAACGGGGGAGGGGGTAGGCAGTACAGGCTGGGGGCAAAGGAACCCAGGCGTGGGATTAATGGGGGTGAAGGGAGAGGGATAGATCTAGAAGTCAGATCACAGTGTCTGGACCTAGAGGGGTGAGGCCCGGGTAAGTGCTGACCTGGTTCTAGTAATGGAGAGGGGCCGGATCAGAGTGTCCAGACCCTGAAGCATAGCACAAAAAGGGAAGACCATCAAGAAGGAAGAAAAGTTCTGGACTGAAGAAATGTAATGATGTGTTTACTGTATTGTTTATGGTGATGAAATATGGAATGTGGGAATGTAAATATTATCTGTGTGCCAAAAAATAAATAGTTGCCAGTGAGCAGCCAAATCTAGCAGGTGTGGTGTGAGTTTATTTCTGGGAGGGATCAGGTGATAAGTAACTTTATTTGGCAAGGTATAGGGTGACTAGGTTTTAGATAGGAGAAATACAGTAAGCATTGTACAAGAGTCAGTTTTATTATTTTAAGGTGATACCTTTTGTGAGCTGCAGAGGAGTGTTGATTTAACTATTCCAACACCGTTTAATAGCGGTGTCTGCAGTCTGAGAATCAGTCAACTCAGAAATGGTGGTGTGAGGTAGCTGTGTTTGGAAACCCAGTCCAGAACTTTTTTGCAGGCAAGCTGCTGTGGTAGCCCACTCTAACGCAACTTCCTGACAGCGAAACCTGAAAACAGACCGTTACAGTGACAGTCGCTGTAATGGACTGTTTTCACCAATGTGGCTTCTCCTGGTGTTCTGCCCCCTCCCAGGAAGAACTCAGACCTGGAGTTGATTATAATTAAATGCCGGGGTGTGGGGGTGGGGCCCCCACCGCTACTGTCTTTAGGGATGGCACAATACCGGTGTCAGTAGTGTGCCATCGCTGTGCTGAGATAATAGAATTTTGTGTCAAGCACAAGTGGTGTTTCGAGCTGCTGCACCAGCAGAAAAGTGGAACTGGCCAAAGGCCTACTGAGGTTGACAGCCATGGACTGGAGTTGATTGGAAGACAACTGGAGGGTCTGTGAGCCCTGATTCCTTCGGCATGGGATGGAGGCTATGACTACTGGAGTTCACTGCCTGCGGAGACAGTGTTTGGACTTGCCCTGTGAGTACTACCTAGGGCTGGTTGGTGGGACACCTGCCTAAAAAAAAAAAAAGAATATTGTTCAGCAGTGACTGGAGGTGAGAGATCCGTTTTCTGTTATGTTATAAGTGGTGTTCAGTGCTTCCCACCTTATAGCTGATCGGGGATCTCCCATTTTGAAAAAAAAGACCTAAAACTCATAGAAATTGGGTGGTGAGAGCACCAATTCTACTGTCATAGTTCTTCCTTCACTAACTGTTTGCTATTATATTATCAAGGCAGTGGTGGGAGCATTGCTGAGACTGCTCTCAAAAACTGGGACTTGCTCTGATTTAAAGAGCTTCACCTTCAATCATACTCTGAGATCATTTTCTGGACAGTCTCGTCTGCAGCGTGTCATATGGATTCTCCTTAAAGTGTTTAATTTTAACATGGACTGTTTTGATGGGGGGTATATTGGGAGGGGTGGTGTGAGGATTTTTAGGATTAGTGATTGAATGTTGTGTATGAATGATACAGAGTTGTATATGTAATAATATAATGAAATGACTGGTGTATGTGTAGGGAATTAGGTTGAGTGGGGACTATTTGTTTTGGGAATTTATTTTGTATTATGGGGGGTAATTTATGTGGGGTATTTTAAAGTGTGTGGAATAGTTGTAGGATGTGCCTGGGCTTCAAACCCCCTTGTATTACCTATTCAGTGTCTCTGCTGCATGACCTCCACCCCTTTTATGACCTCCCTTTACCAGCTGTGGTGGTTAGGTGCTGTAGGGAGGTTGGTATTGGTAGGGGGTGAGTGGGTTGGTTGCAAAGTGCTGGAGGTACTGTGTAGGTGAGTTGCATTGGGGTGATCAGGTCCTGGAGGTGCCTTGGAGTGAAATGGAGCCTTGAGAGAGGACAGAAGAGGGTAGTTCCAATTACCCGGGTTCCTACTGAACCAAGTGGGCAGGCAGCCTGTGGGCCAGCAGTCTCCATCGGTCCCCTTTTGGTGGTGCTATGCATGCCAGATCGATAGGGAACAAGACCACAATGATGGCTGTCTTGATTTCCTCGGTTGATCTGGCTTGCATCATGGAGACCTGGCTGGGGGGATGATGCAGGCTCAGTTTTGGAGGTGTTGATCCTGGCCAGGTATTCTGTAGTGCACTGCCTGAGGAGGGAAACTGGGGGGGGGGGTGTGGCCATTTGTTTTAAATACAACTTGAACTTCTCTGTGCACCTGGTGGAATCTACTTTGTCATTTGAATCCATGGCTGTGCATGGGGGTCCAGGTGCAGGTAGTAGGATCCTCCTCATGTATCACCCTCCAGGGCACAATGGGGAATTCCATCAGTAAGTCACGGACTTTGTCACTGACAGGGTGTTGGAGTCACCCAGATGCTTGATTTTGGGTTACTTCAATGCCTGGGTCAATGACGAACTCTTGCATTTTGATCAAGACTTTCTCCAGTTGATGACATCGCTGGGCCTCGCACAAGTGGTAGCTTCTGTGACTCACCACTGTGGCCATGCCTTGGACATAGTATTCTCACTGGAGGTTGAGGTCACTGACCTCAGGATTGATCTGGTCTTTCGGTCCAATCATTGCATGGTGGAGTTCTCATTTGGGGCCCCCCCGATAGTCCCTCCCCTATCAAGATGATCTGCTACCTCCCTTTAAGAGGATTATCCCTAGAGGGACTGTTGGTGGTTGTGGATTTCTCTGGTGTGAGTGCTGCATGTGCGGTGGGCATGGGAGAGGCAGTAATGGCCTATAACAGTGCTGTCTCTAGGGTGCTTGACTCTGTCACACTTATCCATATGTGACTCAGGTCTTCTCACATGAGATCCCCATGGTTTGATGGGGTTCTCAAGGAGATGAAGACTAAGGGTTAGAAGCTGGAGTGTTACTGGCAGAGGACTCGGTCTGTGGAGGACAGACTGACTTTGAGATTTCACTACAATGAATATCAAAGGGCAATCAATCATAAGAAGGCAAAGTTTATTTCCAGGGAGATTGCTGCAGGGAGGAAAATGCCAGCCTTGCTCTTTTGTACTGTGGACAGGCTACTTTATCCTGCCTGTCTGCAGCCAAAAAGAGCATTTTCAGTCACTTTGTGCAAGGGATTTGCTCAGTTCTTCTCTGACAGGGTGTCCTTCATTCAGTTGGGGATTTTGCCTTTGGGGCAAGATCAGCCCCGCAGTGGTGGGCCTTGTGCGGGCAGATGCACTCTTATTGTCTGGGGTGAGTTTCGGCTGGTGGGGGAGGCTGAGGTCGTGGTGGTAATCTCGAAGCTGCAGCCCGCTTTTTGTGAATTGGACCCAGGCCCGACTCGTCTCTTAGTGGCATGTGTGGAGTCCATTGGTCCAGTGTTCGCTGAGATTGTCTGGTGCTCACTCTCAGAGGGGTTCTTCCCTGATGCCTTAATAGAGTCATTGGTGAGGCCCCTCCTGAAGAAACCATCACTTGACCCTGATGTCTTAGCAAATTATTGACCTGTCTCCAACCTCCCATTTCAGGGGAAGGTTGTTGAGAAAGTGGTGACTCTGCAGCTCGAGGCACACGTCATGGCCTTTGAAATCTATGAGTCTCTCCAGTCTGGGTACAGGTCAAAGCATAGCACTGAAACAGCATTAGTCAGGGTGCAAAATGACCTCCTCAGGGTGAGAGATAGAGGAGACTGGTCATTTCTCATTCTTCTTTTTGATCACTGTTCAGTGTTTAACACTGTGGACCACATTGTGCAACTGGATCACCTTAGAGTGTTTTGTGGACTCACCGGTACTGTCATTAACTGGTTTGAGTCCTTTCTCACAGGCAGGATGCAACAGGTAGTGATGGGGAATTTCTCCTCCTGCCCTGTGGAGTTCCTCAGGGCTTGATCTTGTCGCCGATGTTGCTCATGGTGTACATGCTACTCCTGGAGGAGATCATTAGGCATTACAGTCTGGGTTTTCACTGTTATGCAGATGATACTCAGCTGTATATGTCCTTTGCTCTCAGGACTTGTAACACTGTGGAGGTGCTTAACAACTGCCTGGCTGAGATTCAGGACTGGATGTCCTCTAACTGGCTGAGACTTAACTTGGATAAGACAGAGTTACTAGTGACTGAGCCTGGTTGCCGGCATGATGTGGTTGCTGCTGGATCAGGAACAAGGTTGTTACTGGGCCCATCTCCATCAGTAGCTTCCACTAGGGTGAGGAATCTGGGCATCATCTTTGACAACAGGTTGACCCTTGAAGCTCAGGTGTCATCTGTTGTTTGGAGCTGGTTCTAACACCTAAGGAATGTCACCTGGATTAAACTCCTAATTCCACCTGGTGACCTGCCCTCAGTGGTACATGCCCTTGTCACATCAAGGCTTGATTACTGTAACGCTTTTTACTTATGGGTCCATGGAGGGAATCTCCATCGACTACAGCTTGTGCAGAACACAGTGGCCAGGTTGCTAACAGGCCTTCCTAGGTTCTGCCATGTGACCCCTGTCCTGTGTGATCTGCACTGGCTGTTGGTCAGAACAAGGATTACCTTCAAGGTGGGCTTGGTCCTTTGACTCAATTTGTTTGCTAGGTTACATCATGAGAAGAATATCTGTAAAAAAAAAAAAAGACTCACACTTCCACACCGAGACAAATGCTAAAAACAAAGACAAATGCATGTCACTCACACGGACTGACACAATTGAGCAGAGTTGCACATTTGTACACACAAATGCATGGGAGCCCACAGAGAAGCACACCCATGCAGATAGATGCATAAGCACACACAGAGATGCATGATTACAAATGCAGAGATGCAGTCATTTATAGAATGATGCGAGAAAACAAAAGCCCACCCAAGCACACACAGAGACCCACACTCACAAAGACCGCTGTTCATACCATAACATTCTCGCACATAGACATTACTTTAGACAGCTGCATGCACACACACATACACACGCTCATGGCTGCAAGTGCACACAAACACATATGGCTGCACAGAAATACTTGCATGTCCACAGACACACATACCCTAAGAGCCCCTCACACATATTTGCATGCCAGCAGACACAAAAGCTCATGTAAGCAGAAACACAAGCTTGCCAACACACAAATGCTTATGCCCACAGATTCATATATGCCCATAGACCCACACACAGTCATGTCCGTAGACATGCACATACTGTACTTACTCATGTACAAATACATATGGTCATTTACACAGACACAAATACACACATACTCATGCTGCTCATTGACACACGATATCCTTAATTTTATCACTCAGAACCCCTTTGTCCTATGTGGAAAAGTTATGTCAATCATTGCTCTCCACTGGGCTGATGTGCATAGAGTGTGGTGGTGGTAGTGGTGTGTGCGCATGCAGTGCAGGCACACACACACACACACACACACACACATACACGCACACACACACACACACAACTTCAGTCAGTGAAGTGTTAATATCACTTGGTGCTTAATTGAAAGGCATAGGACGGTACACATGCATCCCTTGTCCAGTCTCCAGAGTGTTAATGCATGCAATTTCATTTAATATAAGTACAGTATACATGCCTGATGTTGAAGGGGAGCATAAGCTGCAAATGGCAAAATGTTTAGTACAGCAGACCCTTTTTTGCATTACTTGTGAAAGGAATATTTTTGCTGTGTTTTGCTGCATTTGCACTGTTCGCTGGGTGGCTATGAAAACAGTCCTAAAGCTCAGCTGTTTATATAGGTATAATATATATGGACTCTGGTGTGCACAGTCTACTCTGTTTTAATATGGTCTCTCCATTTTCAACTAAGTTTTACAATGTATATGCCAGTAATTCTAATCAACATATAAGTTAATCAAATGGATCAAAGTCAACTAAAAGTTACGGGCAAAAAAAAACCCAAAACAAAAGAAATACTGACGTTGTACCTTTAAAATATGGGTGGTCAGTTAGTTCCATTTTTTTAAGCCAGAGCACATCTAAGCTTGCTATCAAAGTACCAAAATTACGATCAGCTGTTGCTTGCAGTCACTATCAGGAAGCAGGAGGGTAGTGGCAAAACAATTTAAAACCTGTTATTCTGAGTATAAGTGAAAAAATTGTGACTGAACTTTACCTTTGTCTTCTACATTTAGGTAAACTGAACTGGATTTGTTGAAGTTTGGAGTTTATTGCAGAAATAACTCCATTGAGCAAGCTCACTCACAAGGAGGTCCTGGGGACATGTAACAGTTAAATATACAGACAAAGCAAATAATATATAACCAGTCAATTCCAAGGATAAAGTATAAGATATATGTAAAAAAAGCACACAAAACAAATGTAGCAAATGTACAACTTGATAATAGAACATACTGCCTGCACTGTAGTAAGAAGAGGTAGCAACATTCAAGGACATGGAAATGAGAAGAAAGAGTGTGAGAAGGAGAGAGGAGAAGGACAGTGAATGGAGGTCCAGGAAAAGGGAGAACACAGGGTTCAGATAGCAAGGCGTGAATGGGCCAGCGTGGTGAAGATGAGGTGGGGGAAAGAAACATTGGGTATGCAGGAGGAATAGCAAGGGGAAGGGGGATATTGATTGTGAGACAGTGGCCAAAGAAATCTAGTAGCAGCAACATGTTTCTTTCAATTTGGTTGCAGCTAAGGTTTTAAAGGAGGTGACAGAAACTAGGCCGGAGAATTTGAATATAGACTGAAGCTGATTCCAGACAGGAGTGAGGGCACAAGAGATGGCATGTTTACCAAAACAGGTACAAGTCCTAGGCACCTCTAAGAGGATAAGGTAAGACTTCCTAAGGGAATAAAAACTGTGGTGGGAGATGCAAACAAGAGAAAACAAATATTCTGGGAGTCTGTTCAATAGGATTTTGAGTGTTCAAGTACCTGAATGGATCAGACGTCTGGTGGTGAGTGAGGTCCACCTGACAGCTGCATACAGATCACAGTGATGAGTACAAGAGGGGGAATTGGTTATAAATCATAGGGCACAGTGATACAGGACATTCAGCTTGTTCAAATACACAGTGGGCAGAAACTGTAGATTATGTTGCCATAGTCAATTAAGGGCAGGAATGTAGCCTGGATGAGCCTGATTCTAGTCTCAGTTGGGAAAAGGGACCTGTTCCTAAAGAAAAAGCTAATTCTAGACTTCAACTTACCAATCAGATAGTCAATGTGAATGTTGAAGGTGAGTTTATTATCTAACTAAATTCCCGGATATTTGAACTTGGGGACAACCTTGAGAGGTTCACCTAGAGAGGTAGAAATAAACTCATTAGGCAGGTGAAAGGTGGAGGAGGAGGAGTTTTTCAGGGTAAAGATCATTGCCTTCATTTTTTTGGCATTGAAAAGGAGTTTAGAGTTTACAAGGTTCTGTTCAAGCTGTGCAAAGTCAGCTTGTAGTATATTTCTTACATAGGATAAAGTTGAGCCAGAGGTGTACAGGACTGTGTCATCAGCAAAAAAGTGGAGTTTGGATTTAGTGATGTTATAGTCAAGGTTGTTTGTATAGAGGGAAATAAGGATAGGACCCAAGATAGAGCCTAGTGGAACACCCCTTGAAATTTGGAGGGATGTTGAGAAAAGACCATCAGCTTTAACTTTCTGGACCCTCCCTGATAGATAGCTGGTAAACCACTTGACAGTGGAAGGAGTGGCTTCAACGTTAATAAGGCTGCTGACAACTAGGTTATGATCGACAGTGTCGAACACCTTACTAAGGTCTAAGAATATGGCAACTGTGGTCTTTTTAGAGTCCAAGCATGTGACCCAGTCACTGGTGACTTTGGCGAGGGCCGAGATAGTACTGTGTTTGGATTGGAACTCGTATTGCTCTGGGTTAAGGAGGGAGTAGGTTTCAAGATGGTATCTTAGTTGAGAGTAGATCAGCTTTTCTTTTCTTTTTTTATCGTACTCTTGTTTCTACCTCCTCGGCAGAGCGGCCCCCACGATCTCCGGCCGCCGGCCCTGGACCCGGTCGTACGTGTGGGCCACACGAACCCACTCCCCCAGTGGGCCGGCCTTTCATCGCTCTCGCACCCACTGGGTACACACCCCTCTCAGGTTTCTCCAGGGGCACAAGGCACGGCCATCAGCCACAAAGTTTGACCTCTGCATTTTTTCCACATTTTCTCCCTTATGGAGAGCCAGACATGCAATGGCATCCAAGCACATACTGCTGACACCCGCCACGCTCTCCCCCCACTTTTTGCATGCCAACTGTAGTGTGGCTGGCCTCCACCAGTTGCTGCTACAGGGTGATGCAAGCCCCACTACCAACCCCAGAAAGAGAAGAGCAGTCATGAGACGCTCAATACTCCCTCTCCCCTGCCAGCCCCTGGTGGCCTGAGTCTGTTCCTGAACCCAGGTCACTGGCGTGGCATGAGGTGTGGTGTCCAGCACCTCAAACGTCAGTGCCACCAGGCCAGCCAAGAGTAGATCAGCTTTTCAAAGATTTTGGAGAGGATAGGAAGGATAGAGATGGGCCTGTAATTGTTTACGTCACAGGGGTCTCCAGATTTAAATAAAGAGAGGATGTGTGCAGATGTCCAGCTGGATGGTACTGTGGCCGAGTCAATTGAAAGATTGACTATATGGAGGATGTGGGCAGTTAAACAGTAGTAGCAAAGTTTTAAGAAAAAAGGCTTCCAGCCATCGTCACCTCCATTTTTCCTGGTATCTAAGTTAATGAGCAGATCTTCAACCTCTTTGAAGGACACCTGATGCAACTGAAAGGGGTAGGGCGAACGAAGAACCTCAGGATTAGTCCTGTCTTGGGGCAGTTCATAAGTCCAGCATAAAGGGATGAATAAAAGGCCATACCAGCTGTGGCGAAATGCAAGTTTTTTTTTGTTGTTGTTTGTTTTGTTACTTGCCCGGCTCCTTGGCTTCAGAGGAGACCTCGTACCCCCTCCTACTCCATCCGCCAGGACATTTCCATGGCATCCTTCCCCGGTTTCAGCTTGCTCGTGGGGCCAGGATTTTTTTGCATTTTTTCCCCTTTCTCTCCGATCCCCCTGAGATGTCGGCATGCAGGATGAATGTCCAGACAGACGGCGTGCTGACGTACGTCATTGTCAAGTGCCCTTGAAGTCCTCCCCACCCTGACTCTGGAGAGCTGCCTGTGCCCCGATGCCCATGCTTCCACAGGCATAGGTGTGTTGGGTGCTTGTAAGCACTCCAGGAACCCACCCCAGGAGGAGGAGAGCATCCATTGGGATGCTCGATCCTCCTCCCCCCCCGACCCCCGGTGACCCGAGTCCGTTCCCAAACCTGGGTCGCCAGCGTGGCATGAGGTGTGGTGTCCAGCGCCTCAACCCTCAGCACCACCAGGCCAGCTTGAAATGCAAGATTAACTCTTTTAGGAGTTGGCTAATATTTTCGATGGTCTCACCTTGGACGAGAATCTTGGCTGGAATTTGAGGGAGGAGCCTGCCATCTCTCAACTCATTTTAGGGTTCTCCAGATTTTGTGTGCATTTCCTTTGGCTTGTTCTAGGGTGGAGATGTAAAAATTTGACTTGGCAGCATGTATACGTTTAACATAGGCTTTTCCCGCTGCCCTTTCTAGCCGCATTGGTTGTGTGTGTTTTTCCATTATAAGTTTTTTTGAGTTTTTCTTAAACAGGATACAGATCATTCAGCAGTACATGCTGAAGTTGCATAGCTCCATTGTTTGTCTAAAATGTCATTATAAGGAATGAATGCATACAAGAGCAGTAATATTTTCAATAGCAAAGGTTACACACGTTATTGAAAATAGAAGAGAAAAGTGATTATTTCATGTATTTTACAGCTAGTAACAAACTAATTATTAAAATGTGCTATTATTCTTTTGGTCTCTGAAAGGTTGTCATTATGAGAAGATATTTTATTATGCCAGTTATCTTTAGTAAGAAGAAAAGAGAACACAGTAAATAAACAGTCAGTCCTCATCTCTAATACAGGTCTTGTCTCTTTATTTTGACTTTTCTCTTTCTGGGAGGGTAGCCAAACTGATTCAAAGATATTTGTTTTGTTTCTTATTCAGAAGCTAATTCTTTTGTTATTTGCCACTGAACTCATTAGAGTAAACAGATCTTTTATGCTGGTGGTCAAGGAGTTCTAATTTCTTAGTATTAATTGTTTAGCACCCAAGAATGGTGCCAACAACATGCTCAACTGATGGGTTTTCATTGAAAGTAGGTCCGGCTTACTCCTCATAATAAAAAAAAAATGTTGAGAAAGGGGAAGATACAACTGGAGATCTCGGAGCACAATTTATGGAGTTCCATCTAGAAATTAGATATCGGAGGGAATTTCCATAGTAGTACATGTATAAGATCTGCATGCCATTCTGCACATCTCCAGCATGGATCGTTCTGTAATAGAGTAATTTCTTCAAGTTTATTGGGGAGTATAGTAGTAGTAGTAATGCATAATTTAAATTGACATAGATTTCACTGTTTTCCCTTGCTTGTTTCTGAGGCATTTGTTCATACTGATGCTCATTCTGCATTAGTGATTTCTCCTAATTCTGCCCTGCACTTGATTTTTCTCATTTTGTTGTGGTTTCCTCTACATCTGGTAACATGTTACAGATAAGGCTTCTCCCTGTTTTCATATAAGATATTTCCATAAGTTGATCCCATTCCTTAGCACTCATTTGTACTGTATTTTGTGTGGGTGCCTTACTCTTAAGGGCATTTTGTAGCTGTAAATGTATGTGGAATTGAAATCTATGAAGTCCATGGGCTTGATTTTCAAACATTCGGGGACTAAGCACCACACCACAGCCACTGTTGCAGGACGAAATTGCCACACCTACAGAGATTTGTGTTTTCAGTGAGTGCAGCTATGTGGCATGTTATGCCTGGTCAACCAGGTGTAACATTTCCGCACAGCTGCACCAAAAAAATGGCCTCAAGCGCCATAAATCTTGAAGCTGGTCACAAACTGGCTTTATCTTTGAGAATACTGTGGCAGTGGGAAAAATTGCGGCTCCGCAAGTGAAGACCCACTTGAACCATTTTTTTCCTGCTGCTGTGGGAATTTCAAGAGCTTTAAAAATCCAGACCCATATTTCTTTCTAAGTTCTTCAAAGGCCATTAGTGTGTTTGTATGTTGGTCAGTTACATCTCAAAACCTGCTAATACCAAGTTTACTCATCCAGGGTCACAGAATGATTTAAAGAGCAGCTGACACCTATATGACCTCAGGTCAGGCAACTCTTGACAAGAAGTTGTCTGCCCGAGGACTTAAATCACACATAGATTGACTTTTTTTGATGCAGGCATTTATAAGAAAATGAAGTTACATTACCCGCGATCTGACTTCCATGTTTGAGAAAGCCATTTTAACTCTCCACCACAGCCCAGCCCCTAAAATTGGCATTTGATGATGCTAAGTAGGGAAGAAGGCTGCATGACTTCCAATGGCTATAGATAGCAGTCAAGAAGAGTGGCACTCTATAAATTCACATTGTTTACTTTGTAGGCACTTACACATGTTAAGGGAGTGTATAAATGTAATACTACCCTCAACATGTGTAAATGCCTACAAGGTAAACAATGTGAATTTAAAGAGTGCCGCTGCTCCCAACTGCTTTCTATAGCCATTAGAAACAATGCATCCCCCTTCCCTACGTAACATTATCAAAATACTGATTGTAGGGATGGGCCTGCAGTGAGAGCTGAGTGGCTTTCTTGAATGCTGATGTGAGATTGTGGGTTATGTAATTCAATTTTCTGATAAATGCTTGCATTCAAAACGTCAAACTTTGTGAGATTTAAGTCCTTGGGTCAGGCAACTCCTTGCCATGAGTTGTCTAACCTGAGGTGTCAATAGCTCTTTAATACCATAACATATGTGAGGGTTAGTCCAAAGAGGTTGCTGCACACCCAAAGGGTTTTATATATCTAGGTTTTTGAATATGTTTTTCATTATTCTAACAGAGTCGTTAATACAAGGGTTACTCTTAATTTCTGACTGAAGTGAAGAATAGAAGAAATCTGATATAATTTGGGGGGCGAATAAGATGTTTTTCAGTGTCTAACCTGAGAAGTGGGTCCTTTTGTTTGTGATTAATAATATGTAACATGATCTGTTTTATCATAAATGCATCATTATATTACATCCACCAAAGTAGTGATAATCCTTCTCTTTAGGGTTTGGGTCTAAGTTTATTCAAAGAAAATCTGGGTGCTTTGTTAGACAATAGAAAATTCTTAATGATTTGTTTGACTTTATTCTTTATTAATCTGTAAGGTTTGTTGGTATATTCTGAAGAATATAGACTATTTTAGGGACTGTTACCATTTTGATTATATTAGCTTTCCCCAAAGTGAGAAATTTAACGTGCTCCATTTATCAAAGTCATTATGTATACCTTTTAATAATGGGTTCAAGTTGGATTCTAGTATCTTGTGGAGATCATTAGTTAAGTCCAGACCCAGATATGTGATTTTGCTTTTGATGATGTTGCTGCCACATTTATTTTTTTAGGAACGTTTTAATAATTGTGGGACAGAAAAGGGGAATAATTTGAGTTTTATTCCAGTTAAGTTCTAGACTTGAATAAGAGGTGAATTCTTCGAGAATTTACTGAAGGTTATCCAGGGAATCTTCAGGATTACTTAATGTCAATCAGTCAATCAAAATCGTTATTTTGCCAGGCAGAACATCATTGAGAAAAGCTCATTTACAAGATGGACCTGGGGCAAAACAATTGCCAATAGGGTTAAGACATAACAGGTTGAGTGAATGTACATAACAATTACATAGTAATAATAACAACATAATAACATATAACTGTCACATGTGACAAGACACTTGCACCAGAACATAGCAATAGGTTCAACAGGAGGTAGTGCCATTTAAATACAATTGCTTGGATACAGATATATGGATGTAAGGTGATGAGCTAAAGTTTATTGCAGTAAACATCATTGGAGGAGTCATAGTGAGCAGGAGTGGCAGTTCCTCTAGCGTCATAGTGTGAAAAAGATTGAGATGTAAGAGTCCTTTGATAAGTACTGTAGGCATGTCCTTGCAAGTGGGGTGGTAACAGGAGCGGGGTATAGGGAGCGTGGAGGGAGGGTCAGCAGAGACAGGAGAGGGTTGGACATGATGGCCTAGGGAGGAAGGACTGTTCAAAGGGAGAACATGACAGATGCCGCAGGCAATGGTTTGGGTTTAAGCCCAATATTTAAAGCAAAGACAGATCATGATGCTGGGACCTTGATTTGGACAATGACAGAAGGGAGGACTCAAATGACACCTCAGGCAATGGTTGAGGTTTAAGTCCAGAATTTAAAGCAGTAACAAATTGTGATGCTAAAACCTTGACTTGAAGCAATGACAGGCCTCAGAGAAGGTCCTCAGGAAAAAGGATTTGAAGAGGGAGAACGTGTTTGAGGAAGCGAGCCTTAAGGTTTTCTGGATCTTATTCCAGAGCATAGGAAGAGTGAAGCTTATTGAGGTGCTACCAAAGCACGTTTTAACTTTAGGGATAGCCAGAGAGAAGATGGTAAGACTTCTGAGAGAATAGGCACTAGGAACACAAGGAGTTAGGCAGCTTGTGAGGTACTGAGTTTATTAATGAGTGAGTGCCTTATATGTCCATAGAATAGCATTCTTTTGCCTCCTGAAGCTAAGGGAGCTCCAGCCTACAGAAGAATAGAGGATGCAGTGGTGCATGTTATAAGGGTCATCCAAAATGAACCTAAGAGCTTTGTGGTATAGGGTATCAAGCTTGGAGAGAGCTGTGCTAGTACTATGGCCATATAGGAAGTCCGCATAGTCTAGGAGAGGCAAGAAGGTAGCTTGGACTAGGAGTTTTCTAGCCTCCTGGGTTAATGCGTGCTTGATCCTGATGAAAATACTGAGCCTTTGATGCAGTTTCTTAGTGAGTTCTTCAATGTGATCAGTGAAAGACAATTTGTAGTCAATCCAGACCCCCAGGTATTTTAATTGTAAGCAGAAGGACATCTGCAAAGGCAAAAATTGTATTTTCGACGGTTCCTATTTTTACTCAATGTATTCCTAAGAATATTTTGATAGCCCTGATAAGTGATTCAATTGCAAATATAAATCAGTTAATCAATAATTCAGTAAATAAGGGGATAACTGGCAGCCCTGTCTGGTTTCCCTATATAAATGACATGGAAAATAAATGATTCCATTTGGTATACGTTCAGCTAATGGTTCCTATAGACTGTTAAAATCCAAGATATGAATTTTTCCCCAACTCAAAAGCTTCTAGCGCTTTTTAAAGATAATCCCAATTGAGAGAGACAAAGGCTTCTAGCATGTCAAGTGACACTGCAATTGCTGGAATTTTGTTTTTTTTTGAGGACCAGACTACATTATATAATCTTATATAATCTTCTGATGTTGTTTGTCCTAGACTTTCCTTTCATGAACCCTGTTTGTTCTACACCTATTAGTTTACGGAAAATATTTTGAAGGCTATTGGAGAGAATTTTAGCTAGGATCTTATAATCATTATTTAATAGCAAGATGGGTCTGAAGTTAGTGTAATCAAATTTAACATTCCCTTTTAGAAATCAGAGAGGCGAATGCTTTGGCTTGCTAATTTAATACACATTAGATGCTGAATCCCATGTAAATAAGATAGACTTTATTACAGGGACAATTAAAATGCACTGGACTCCAAAATAATAGTCATCATAGTGCAGAAAAGCAAAAATACTGTGGCTAAGCCACTATATTGCACTGGTATCATAATAGTGACACCCTCTGATTAAGTTTGGCCGATTTTTGGGGTATGTGTACATATGCACTGATTTGCACTATTGCACCTTATAGGTATCTTGACTTTATATATGATCAATTTATGCAAAGCATTATGAAAGAGGACATCCTTCTCCACATATAGAATAAAGAGGAGGCAGGGAACTATAGGTCAGTAAGCCTGACATCAGTGGTGGGGAAGATTATGGAAACATTAATACAAGAAAGGATAGTAGAGTACTTGTCTGTGAATGGGTTGCAGGATCCACGACAGCATGGGTTTACAGAGGGGAGATCATGCCAAACAAACCTAATTGAGTTCTTTGACTGGGTGACAATGACTGGGTGACAAGAGTAATGGATGGGGGTGGTGGTAGATGTAGTCTTCCTTGATTTCGGGAAGGCCTTCAACACCATCCCACACAGAGGATTAGTAAACAAGCTGAGTAGTCTTGGGGTGGTGTAAAACATAATAAAATGATACAAAATTGGCTGAGCAACAGGAGTCAGTGGGTAATTGGAAATGGGGTAAGTTCAGAGGAGGGAGGGAGGGAGAAGTGGCAAGTGAGGTGCCACAAGAGTCAGTTCTGGGGCCATTACTAATGTCTTCATTAGGGACTGGAAGGGAAAATATGTCTGTCTGCAGATGATGCAAATATCTGCAAGAGGGCAGATACACCTGTGGGGGTAGACAGAAGGACTTGAAGAGACCAGAGAAATGTTCAAGGGTATGGCAGCTATGCTCTAATGCTAAAAAGTGTAAAATTATGCATGTAAGACAAAAGAACCCAAGGGTAATGTACCAACTGGGGGGAGAGGAGGTGGTAACAACTAAACAGGAAAGATACCTGGGTGTCAGCATAATGGATGACCTCAAAGTGGCAAGTCAGTGTGGAAGGGCAGTAGGAAAGGTGAATAGAATGCTGGGACGTACAGGGAAGGGTATAACATGTAGAAAGGGAGAGGTAATATTGCCCCTGTATAGGTCATTTGTGAGGCCACACTTGGAGTACCGCGTCCAGTTCTGGAGGCCCCATCTCAAGAAGATAATTGATCAGGTGGAGGTGGTGCAGAGAAGGGCTACCAAAATGGTCCAGGGCATGCATCAGAAAAACTATGAGGAGAGACTGAAGGAATTAAACAAGTGCTTGCTGGTGGTTAGAAGGGAGAGGGGAGGCATGATAGAGGCATTCAAATACCTCAAGGGAATAAATAAGGTACAGGAGGGCAGCATTCTACAGAAAAGGAGATGCACAAGGACAAGGGGACACGATATGAGGCTGGAAGGGGGGATTCTGAGGAAATGTGAGGAAGTACTTCATCATGGAAAGGGTGGTAGAAGCCTGGAACACACTATCTGTAGATGTGGTAAGTGCAAACACTGTGGGGAATTCAAGCATGCATGGGATAGGCACCAGGGCTTCTTGGAGTCAGGAATGGAAGGATGAAAGGTCAGAGGTCTGACAGGTTCTGCAGTACAAAAGTAGTAACTAAGCTTGTAACTACGGTAGACTAGACAGACAAATGGGTCTTTTTCTGCCGACATCTACTATGTAACTATGTATATATTATATACAGAATAATGGCTGGGTAGGTGGTTATAACAAGAATTTTACATGCACCCGAGGTGTAGGATGCCATGTAGATCCTGAGTGTGAAGCATGAGGGGTTTATAAAGGCATCCCACACCAAGGGTGTGTGTAAAACACAAGTTTAACCACATACTCAGCCTTTATTTTATATAATTGCTAGACTTCATTTTTTCGCCACTGGGATTTACAGGTTTTCTATACTGTAGGAATCATTTGAATGGAGAAGATCACAGCAAATAGTTTCAGTAAATATCAAGTTTTATTTATTAAATGAAAGAAAGTTAAGTGGGTAACTTTGTCATAGAAGTAGTAATATTGAACAGTTTTCAAACATTTTAAAATGATTTTGAACTTTTTTTTTAACATTAGACAAACTTACGTTATGTCAGTGAACTGAATCGGATGTTGGGGTTCGCAAAAACTTTTCAGAAGGCATGAAAGACACAAATTCCAAGAGAAATATGCACAGTTTTAAAACTAATTTTAAAAGTCTCTGCAAAGGTTTTTTTTGTATTTTTTTATTTTGAAGTAGTCGGGTTGCTATGGCGATTGGGCTTTACTGAAGCTCTCGTGATGCCTGTGGAAAGAAAGACAGTGTGAGACTATGTTGGGGATTGTGCCACTAGTACAATATGGATTTTAACACTTACCTAAGTCATCATCATCTGAGTTGTATATCACTAGGGGTCTTGCTTGTTTCTTCCGTGGTGGAGCATTGTAGATGTTAATAGAGACTCCCTGCTGAAAGATGCAGTTAGGACTGAATACAGACTGGAGAGTGTTACCGAAGGCCTGCTCCACAGGGTCTTGGATATGGTTTTTAGAGGCTGTGGAGGTTCACTTCTTGATGTGGAGGGCTGCTGTTCCTGTTGTTTGTTGTAAGTGAGAATTTCACTTAGCTGTCTTTGTCTGGCTTCAGAGAGTACAGAGTAATTATTGAGTGACTGAATATTTTGCTGCCCCAAAATTTGCTGAGCTTCTGTGGCGAGCACACTGCAGTCTATCAGGAGCTGAATATTAGTTTTTTTTCTGGTAGTTATTGGTGATTCTTTCAGTGTCTGGAATTCCAGATTCTAGTTTCATAGTTTTCATCATGGCTCTTAATTTGTTTAGTCTGATGGCCATATTTCAGTACCAGAAGGAATCTTGTTTTTTATTTATGTTGGGGGCAATGTAAAATGGGACATTTTTGTGCAGCATCTGTTGGGGTCTGTTTGCCTTGTAAATTCAGTAGGCTTTTATTGTGCCTCTGTCTAGATTTTGCTTATTTTAGTAAATTCTTGATTTCATTGGTCTAACATCAGAGGAGTTATCTCCTGTTCTTGTTTTAGTTTGTCGGTTATTGTATTCAATGTAATGGTTGCCTTCTGTGTCTCTGCCTTCAACTATGTCACCCCAGGTCAGTTCATTTTCTTCTTTCATCTGCAATGCAAACTGTAAGCCTATATTGAAGAATAGGGAATTTAAGAGACCTGTGGGGTTCTGCAGTGACAGTGTTCCTGATGAGTAGAGGAGCTCTATGTCTTCCTCAGTTAGAGATGCTGCTTTTAAGGAGCGATTTCCCTTTATCAATTTTTATGTTTGCCTGCGCGCATGCACAAGAAACATTTTGTGGCATCTTGTGGTAGTAGCAAGTTTCAGAGGTGTGGCAGTGTTGTTGTGGCCTATGCCACCACTGCTTTTTCGGGTTTGTCTGTTTGGCACCAATGAATGAGCATGCTGTCTATGACAGCAGTTTTGAAGCATGCCACTAACAATTGCTGCCGCAATCAGGGAGCACCCCATCATTGCAGGGCATAGCCACCAATATGCCTGGCATGCCACGGCATGCAGCAGACAGCATTATTTTCTCCTTGTGGTGTGCGGAGTGGGAACAGAGAGAATTGACTTGCCACCGCCAGCCCAGCCAGCCAGGACCAGGAGGAGACTGTGAGTGTGACAAGGCAACTAGTTTCTGTCCGCCATGAAGAAATCTAACTACTACGCCACATGTGTGCTGTGGGGATTCTGTTGGAAGCCAGCCCAGCCCAGGAATGGCCGAAGTTCTGAACTGGAGAGAGCAGAGGGAGCAGCAATTCTACTGTGCTCAGCCAGCTCATGACAGAAGCTGAATTTGAAGCAGCCAGAGCCAGAACAGCAGTGGGTCAGACATCAGGTCACTGTGGCAAGATCCGAACTGAAGGATACATGCTACAGGCACAGGCGGCGACTACCTAAAAGAGCTGTAACTCACTCATTTATTGTCTAGCTGCCTGCCACCTGCCTTGCTTGCTTGGTGTTCTGCCACACTTTGTGTCTTGCTTGCCTGCCCATCCCAGGTCCTCTTACTTATTGCCTGATGCCCTGACCCTGATTGCCTCACCACTGCAGATGCCAGTCACTGCTCTTCTGACTACACCAAGCTACCAGCATAGGCTACTGTGAGGCAGTACGGTCAGTCATACCGATGAGGAGGAGGGGAGAATGTCTGCTGATTGTGCTGCCCTGTGCTGTCTGCTGAGTGTGTGTAGTGACTGTCTGTGACTCTGTGTCACCAGCTGGGTCATCGAGTCATGGGTGGGCTATTACATTGGAACTGATCACTGTCTGAAGTTGGGTTCCCACCGGGAGTATTGTCGAGGTGATTGGACCGGAAAAACTAATTACACACCACAATCAGACAGCTGCTGAGCCAGCAACTGTGGACCAGCACTCCAGCAGTGGGACCACCACAACTGTGAAGATGACAGACAACTGAGCTGAGAGTGAGGGGTATGCAGAGATCATTTTTTTTCCATGTTTGTTGCTTTGTGAAATGTGAACTCGGGGAGTGTAACCTGGAGGACGTCTAAACGATGTTCAATCAATTTTGTTTTGTTTATTTTGTATTAGGTAGGCTAGCTCTTTAAATGCTTGGTCTGTTTGTTTTGTGTTTTTTTGTGCTTCTCATTTTTAAAGTTCGCCTGATCTGGAAACAAGTGATTTTGCCACATTACCAACTGAGTAATGCAGTTGGTTCAGATTGCTGGAGGTATGAGAGGCAGAGGTGGCAGATCAGGATAGCTTTGGTACAGTTTCATAGTCAGCAGAGATTAAGTAGCAGCTGTGAGGGAATTTTTATATATCCTAAAGCTATATTTGCTATTAAATGCCTTGAAGCTATGCTTGCTTTAAAAGCCATGCTGTAACAAAGTAATAATGAATGTAGTAGACATTTCTGAGTTCATGTTTTGTTCTTTTAAGGGTTATAGAATTTGTACTGAGGTTACTTGAAGTACATTTGTAAAAAACAGAAAGCTAGATAAAACTGAGAAGAACTGGTTGTACCAGCCTGCATGGCAGGCTTGGACAAAATATAAAGATAAGAGCACGTAGTGGCATTGAAGATAAGCTGCATTGCTATGGTGTGAGTGAAACTCATTGTCTCTCTCAGGTCAGCTTGACCCAGGCATATGTATCAGGCAGTAATGGGAAAGAAATGAATTGCATGTTTTATTTTACATTGCTGAAAACTTGTTATGCTGTCTTATGATTGGCTTATACTGAAATGTTGGTATTTTTCAAGATAAGAAGTGCAAAATCTAGCTTATAAAAAGCTACTGTAATTGTAATCAGGAACTTCTCCATTGTAGAAGTCCCACATGCATGTGTGAGATATTTGATCAAATAAAGCGACGTTAAGACAAAACCCAGTGGTGTGGTTTTGCCCGTGACGATGGGAGTGGTTGCTCAGGTAATACTTACAGTGAGAGAATTTGCGATCACAGTTTTGGCGTAGTCGGCAGGATGAGTTCTTGATCCGTGTCACCTCGCGATTGGGTTGTTTCCTTGGACAAAAGAAGGACATTTTGTGGAACCCCATCAGGACGTGACGCTTCAGGGCTGCGACACTCATCATCACTGTAAGTACAAGAATACCTTGGAGCGAGTAGTGCACTATAAAGGACAGGCCTAGATAATATGGGAAACAAGGGAAAAAATAGCTGGGTCCAGAGTTAGTATTATCTGGACCGGCAAAATGTATGTTTGACAAGTTTGACTAAATAAATTACAAGGGCAACTGCACTGCCCTTTTGTACTTGTAATTTGTGCTTTGCTGCAAGTATATACTGTTAGAGCCAATGATGGCTTTATAGTTCAGGCTGCTTTAGGAGAAAAGCAGCAGCTGATTAAGTAACGTTAGATAAGCAACATCTAGAGAAAGAAAAATAAACTACTGTGGATGTACACACAGTAGGTGACTACAGACAGGATGATTTGAAAATCCTACCCCCCATGTTGCCTATCTGTATAGTTTCAAGTTTTTTGTATTAATTTCAAGTTCCCTTGCCTCCTATAGAGGCTGAAACATTTGGTCCCAAACCTAAGTACTCAGGACCTCTACCAGATGGATCTCAACCTAGTACTGTTAGAGATTTTTTTGTTTTGTTTTTAAACTGCAAACCAGAGCTCTGGAAAAAGACTTGGTTTGGCAGGTTACTAAAATGGCCAAAAGAAAATCTTTGAAAGGGTTAATAGCTGCAGTGTTTGGAAATTATCATGAAGGTCCTGCAGTCAGTTTTCTTACTCAGACTTGTGTATTGGAAAAGAAGAAGAAAAATACCTTGGCACCGGGGTTTCCAAGGTGTGGCACACATAAGTCTGAATTTTTTATTCAAAGTTGTTTTATGTCTGTCTGTTTTATTTCTGTAATACATATACTAAACAAGGTAATGCTCTTTCTTGTGCATATTTTCTAGTTTATATTTGTGTTCTGTAATTATGTTCTGTTGTCAAGGTTGTGAGACAGGATTGACTGCCTTCAGTGCATAACATGTTACAGTAAAAAGAAAGAGGAAGCTTCTTTGCCTCATATCTGACTGTTTTAATTGGTTTTATTTTTAATGGAACATTTGTGCTGCCTAGATAGGGTCAGTGAAGAACTTTTGTATGTAGTTGTTGGGTGAAGCAGGTAGTGTTGAAGGTGAAGAGATATGACGTCATATAGATACGCAATGTGCAGAAAGATTTGGTTGCAAGCAATGTGCCAAGCCACTGCTAGGTGAAGATGTAATGTGTTAACAGCTATAAATGGCTTTATCATACTTTTAGTTATAACCAGAAACTTTTTGCAAAATGGCAGGGTGCCATATTTTGGCTAGGTGCCAAAAGGTGTAACCATGTTATACAAGATGTGTTCACTTACAGATGGTACGTTGTGTTGTGTTTTAAAGGTGTTGAAAGGAGTTAGAATGTGTTTAAAAAGTGTTTTGTTCTGGAAAGATTTGGCATGGTGATATGTATAAATGTGTTGGATTTAAAAATTGTCAGTGTTACAAGACAGGGGAGCGCATATATCTAAAAATGTACAGTTTTCTAATGAAACTATGGGCATTACCTCAGCAAATTAGTGTGAAACAATGTCAGTCTTATTTTGTGTTAAGTATTTCTTTTTGTGTATGTGTATGTGTGTGTACTGTCTTGGCCAGCAGTTTATTGTAAAGATATTTAATATCAGTAGTGTTCAAGGACACTAAAAATAAATAACTGGGTTTGAACGACCCTTGCATGTACACTGTGACCTTTGCACGTTATTTGACCTTCTTGTGTTTCAACATTTTATGTTACTACCAGTTCAAACTTGATGTGTATTCCATACCTAAAGCACAACTTTTCACACAAAATGTATGTTTTCATGAAAGCACACCAAGAGTGAACCATGTAATTTGACTTTTATTGCAAAACTAGTATTCTAAGTGAAGAGGAACAAACTTTTCTTCTTATCTCACTGCTTCTGACTTGCAGCCAACACAGGCAATACTCCAGCTGGAAGGGAGGATTATTCATCATCTCCCATATTTTTATATATATATATATATATATATCTATATACGATTTTGAAAAAAGGACTATTACGGCTGTTTTGAGAGTTTACCATCTACAGTTAAAAACAATGGCTTTTGTTTTATGTGTGACCATGGTGTAATCATTTTTTGTCTTTTGAAATGCATTCTAGAGATACGTACATGCAGTATTACCATCAATATGGATTTTTATAAATTCAGCTGACATTTTGTCATGCTTAGGATAAAGGAACCAGGAAGCTTGGCTTCTTTTATCCTATGGAAATAATCTTGTTTTATTTTTAAACTGGTGTGTGTTTGTTTTTGTTGTTTGTGTTTCTTCTCTTTCTTCTAGAGAAAAAGAAGTTCCCCATCTTTATAGTAAGGTATGAAACTTACTAAACTAATTGTAATATTATCTTGTTATAATTTAAAGTGTAGTAGGTGGGGATCATGTCACCATCCACAGTTAACCTTTTTATTGCTACAGTATTCGAGCTGTCTCTTTCACTTCAAGCTGTCTCTTCCACCAGTAGGAGTTTGGGGGGAGGGGGTAAGCTACCTTTCCTCTATCCCTTCCAGTGTAGTACCCACAAAGGTTGCAAGGTTTGCAAGGTACATCACTGGTCCTCAAAGGGTAAATAAAGAAAATGTATATTTGCCAATAATTGTTTCTTATTTACAGGTTTAAAAAAAAAAAAGACCAAGGTATTTTAACAGCATAACCAGCCCAAGCCCTTCTGTTTTTCTAGTGCAAACAGTTAAATCTCACACCTATTATTGGTACAGGGTTTCTGCCCTCAGCAAGTAATCAGTTACGCTTGAGGGTAAAGTTGTGTATGTATGTCCACACATATTCATTCTTTTGATTGTCTTTTCAGCTTTCTTATCCTGTTAAAACAAATGCAAAACAACTTTTGTCATTGCCTTACAGCAATGAATGCATTTTTCTAACCAGTAAATTCATAGTATCTTAACATTTCTGGACTCTAAGCTAAGTTTACAGTCTATATGTGTTGTTTAAAATGTATTTTATGCATTATGCATTATGCTCAATACTGAAATTGTTCTATTACAAACATGCTTATGTTTCATGTTTATGTTATAACGTTTTGATATACATCTTGCTACACTGTATCATGTATGTATTCAGAAAAGTGTTCCACATGTATAACGTTTTAATGCTCATAACCAAACCTAAATACTGGGACCAGCATTGCTGGACCCACCCTACAATATGTTCCAAAGCAAAACCAAAGGTAAAATTAATGCTCTGTTTGTCTTATTACTCACAGGTACCCCGAAAGAATGAGTGTACTCTATGCAAGTTTTGTCATTTTAAATTTTAACAATTATAATATGCAAAATTTAGATTGTACTCCAAACCTATGCTTCAAGCCTTACCCCACTCAGTACGTTGGAGTATTTCACTATACAGGGTAAAGAAGGTAGACCTTTTCACTTGTCACAGGTGCAATAGGCACTGTTATTAAATTGGCATAGCCAACAACATATGTATTTGTCCCACTAATTGCATTGGTAAAAGGCATATTGTTATGAACAATATGTTTGAAGCGTATAACTGCATTAAGCAGGTTAGCAAGAGAAAAGGAAGAGGACCATTATGGTTTTCCAAAGAGAGAAAAAAAGTGAAAGCCAAAAGATAGCATTCAGGCAATACAAAAAGACACAGGCAGAAGGGGATAGGGAGAAGTACCAGGAGAAACAAAGGGAGGCAGGGAAGTCAGTAAGGGAAGCCAAAGCTCAGACAGAAGAAAACATTGCAAAATCAGTGGTTAAAGGGGACAAAACCTTTTACAGGTACATAAGTAAAAGAAAGAAAAAGACAAAGGGAGGGATAGTGAGACTAAAGGGGGAAAATGGGAGTCACGTGGAGAATGACAACAGTGGAGCTGACATGTTGAACAGGTATTTTTGCTCAGTCTTTACTGAGGAAGAGGGGGTAATGGGTCTGAAGGGAGTACAAGGGGTGAGAATGGTGCAGAAATGGATTGCATCACAAATCCTATGAAGACAAGTTAAAGGAACTGAACATGTACTCCCTGGAGGAGAGGAGGGAGAGAGAGGATATGATAAGAGACATACAAGTATCTTACAGGGAGAAACAGAGTGCAGAAAACACTATTTTAAGTGAAAAGATGTTTCAGGACTAGAGATCATGGGATGAAGCTGAGGAGGACGATTCAGAGGAAACATGAGAAAGAATTTCTTCACAGAACAGGTGGTGGACAAGTGGAACACCCTGCCAGAGGAAGTGGTGGGGGCTGAGACGGTCACGGGATTTGAGGGTGCATGGGGTGGACATGGAGGAGTTCTGGAGGTCAGGGGTAAGGGAAAACAGACTTCTGGGAAAACAGGCTGGACTTGCGGGCTCAAATGGGTGGACTGGGTGGGCCATAGGCCCTTATCTGCTGACACTGTCTATGTATCTATGTATTGTAACATTACAAGATTTTATAACTCAGGTCTCAGTCAGGCCTGCTTGCAACAGACAGGGAAATAATGTTCATCACTGTCATAACTGCTTCTGTATTTTAAAAGCAGGAGGTAACCATAACACTGTCATGATTTACAGATGGTCAAATGGTATAATTGAACCTTGGCCTGCACCCCCAGGTGTGCGGTTAATGTCCAATTTTTAATTTTTCTCTTTCTAAATTGCCAGAATTTAGACTCTGTCACACCACTCTTTACAAAACAAGAAGTTATTGGTTTAAAAGATTGTTATTATGTGTTTTTAATTCAGTGTCAACACACTTTGCAAGTTTGCAGGTTTCCAAGGTGTGGCACACATAAGATCTCCACGTTCAACAGAAGTAATACTTTCATCTAAGTTGCCAAGACCTTCATCTTTTTCCTTAACAAAGAAAAACAACTGCCACAGTTTTGATGTTATCACCATCTTTGTGCCTGACTGGTTCCTAATAAGGACTATTGCATGAATCCGGTTATTATTTACCTCTGCAAGTGTAATGTTTTCAGCAAAATTACACCTATTTGTAGAATTTTAAATCAACTGAGGAAGGTCCAGTCAGTTCAGACTCTGCAATCAAGCTTATTGTTTCTGCTTACTATGAAGTTAAGTCTGGGGAAGGGGCACTCCCCAACTCCAGCGAAAGATTCTGCTTCAATTGACCTTCAAGCAATACATCTATTTTCTTGCTGCTGCTTGTTCCAAACATGGCTGGTACTTTCTACAACCCTATTGCTCTGTTATGGACTGTGTTCTTAATGGTTATTGCATCAATTGTTACCTTTTATGGACTGGTAATCTTTATGCAAGGTGTAATCAACTACGACAAAACAAATGCCATGCCAGTGTGTGTGTGTGTGGCTATTCCATTAAAGGACTCAATGCACCCTGGCCAGTGTGTCTACTACTCAGCCATCCAGCAGCTAGCCACAAAATGAACACTGACTTTTCTACTATGCTGGTGTTTTGTTTTTAAATTACTGTCTGCATTGCCCCATATGCCTTGTGGGGTTACCACCATTCTGCAAATGACATTTCATCTGTACTGTAACTACATCAACCTGTGGATACTTATATGAACTCATGAACTGTTAATTTCATGGACTGTTATGTTTTATAAGGACTTATCTGTCAAGAGACATTATCAACAGATTCTTCAATCAAGCTCCCAGGGTGTGCCACACCTCAACACAAGGTAGCATCTACCTTACTCACTCTCAAAGTGAATTCCATGAACTCTTTTCATCAACAAAATTGTCATGTTATATTGTGTTATATGTGGTGTCACATGTGCATTTTTCACATATTTCAATTGTGGTGTTGACATCCCTCAATTCTGTATTAAGTTTTACAAACTCACGATTTGTGTTCCGCCTGTAACCACCCCTGTGCCAACTCCAAAACCGGATGCTTTTATAAATGCCTCGACTATGTATGCTGGCAACCAGTTTTAAATCATATACCTAGTCACCTAGTCTAACAGTCTAAAAGTAGAAATGTTTAGTTTTTTTTGTTTTTTGTAACCTTCAGTTATTTACTAATATCTTTACATTTATGTTCAATTTTTTGAATGTTCGAGTCCCTCAGGGCCTCCTATCTTCAGGGTGAAAATTATTAACAGTGGTCAGTGGCCAAGGTTTTAGTAATCAGTGACCAAACTTTTATCAACAATGTGTAGTTGGCTAACCATAAAACTGAGGAAATAAAAAGGTGTAAAATGGCTAGTGTAAATTGCTAAAGGGCTAGTAAAAGGTAAAAATGGTTAGTAAATGACTAAATGATGCCAACATGTAAATTAGTATATCTAGTAGCAAAAGGCTGCAAGTGGAAAATACCACTATGTCACTTAATATGTGTGCGTGTAAGACTTTAAAAGGGTTAATTGTAAAATTCTATACAATGAGAAAAAAAAAAATAGCTAAAAGCATAAAATGAGGCCGTGGCCGAGATATGCACAAATTCCAGCCTTGCATTTTTTTCTAAGCTTGCTACACATAAATATGGGACCCATGGTCATGGCTTACAAGCGAGTTGGTGGCCAGGTGCTACTCTTCTCCATTGGGTGACAGTACTTGTAAGTGGTCATATTGGCACTCTGGCTACTGACTGTCCTAATCAAACTTCTCCTACAATGCCTGTGCAACACAATGGTGTCACGGGACGCCACCCACCTGCCCCCTTGCTACAACCCAAACAAAAGGACCCCATTAAACTGGAGGGGGTGTTTTCCATTACAAAATGAGCCAGATTGTGACCAAAATATAAAGCGAAAAAAAGTAAAAAGGGATCGGTTAGTTGATACGTAGTATCAAAAGGGGGGATAGTGTGAGGGAATTTTTATATATCCTAAAGCTATATTTGCTATTAAATGCCTTGAAGCTATGCTTGCTTTAAAAGCCATGCTGTAACAAAGTAATAATGAATGTAGTAGACATTTCTGAGTTCATGTTTTGTTCTTTTAAGGGTTATAGAATTTGTACTGAGGTTACTTGAAGTACATTTGTAAAAACAAGCTAGATAAAACTGAGAAGAACTGGTTGTACCAGCCTGCATGGCAGGCTTGGACAAAATATAAAGATAAGAGCACGTAGTGGCATTGAAGATAAGCTGTACGTTGCTATGGTGTGAGTGAAACTCATTGTCTCTCAGGTCAGCTTGACCCAGGCATATGTATCAGGCAGTAATGGGAAAGAAATGAATTGCATGTTTTATTTTACATTGCTGAAAACTTGTTATGCTGTCTTATGATTGGCTTATACTGAAATGTTGGTATTTTTCAAGATAAGAAGTGCAAAATCTAGCTTATAAAAGCTACTGTAATTGTAATCAGGAACTTCTCCATTGTAGAAGTCCCACATGCATGTGTGAGATATTTGATCAAATAAAGCGACGTTAAGACAAAACCCAGTGGTGTGGTTTTTGCCCCGTGACGACGGGAGTGGTTGCTCAGGTAATACTTACAGTGAGAGAATTTGCGATCACACAGCCTGCAGGTCAAGTGAAAGCAGTATGTTATGGTGTGTATAATATCAATACATGAACAGGAAGAATTGTGGTTGCTGGAGGTATGAAGCAGAGGTGGCTGATCAATTCAGGATAGTTAAAGTTTCATACTGCAGAGATTCACTAGCCTGAAGGTCAAGTGAGAGCAGTGTGTCATGTTGTGTATATTAATACTGTATATGAACAGGAAGAATGTTGTTTCAGAGCAGAAAACTACATAGAGTAACATTTTTTCCACCTCTGTACTTTATTTCTTTTTGGCATTGCAATCTTCCATCTCTACAAACTGAAGGTAATACTTGCATTTGTCCACACTGACCCATACTAACAGGCGTCTATTCTTCACCACTTCCTTTCTGAAAATTTAAAATTATACTCAATGTATGCTCTCCTCTCTCTCTGCTACTAGCTCCTAGTGTATGGGAAACATGCTACAACACAGTGCATACAGTAGGTATTATTTTACATTTTTAACAAAGAAAAAACTAGAAATAATGACACGTCACAAACAGGTTAGTTCTTCACTCCACTGTTAATCTACTCAAATCTGTAACTTAAATGTGATTAAACAAGCTGTGGATTGAGGCCCATACTGGTGAAGAATAGAAAGAAGCCTGCCAATATGGTCTGTGCAGATAAAGGCAAGTGTCGCCTTTATAGAGATAGGAGATTGCAAAAAGAAAAAGTACAAGGGTGAAAAAAATCTTACTTTGTGCAGTGTTCTGTTCTGAAACACCATTTTTCCTGAGTTTGCTAGTTTTGGTTGCCAACAGAACAGGAGTGAGAAGAGGACCAGGGATCAGATTATTCACTTGGGTGCCCTTCAGTTTCATGACAGAGATCTCCTGTGTGTGTTGATCCATGCCATGAAACTGAAATAAACGATTTCTTGAGGAGTGGTCATTTTTTTTCTTAAATGTGTTAGGATATGGGCCTTTTGCCCACTGGCCCCTGCCTCATTCTGAATTGAAGCTACAATAGGAGGGATCCCACTTTGAGCCTAAAAAATTCTCAGAATTACTCAGAGGTGTAACCACAAACCATCTCAAAAAGTGTGAAATTTCAGAGAGAGCTGGGTGGGTTAAGCGGCATCACCCATGCCATGACACTGAGTAAAGTCTGCCTTCCTCACCAGTGTTCTCATGCTCAGAATGTAATCCTTATTCAAGCAATAAACAGATCAAGGCAGCTCTAGCCTTGCATACTGGGGTTGCCTTGGTGAAACATCCAGCGTTGCATAAGTTACTTTAAAAATGTAATCAGTTACAGTTACTAGTTATTTTCAAATAAATGTAATCAGTTACGGTTACTTATAACTTTTATATAAAAAGTAACTGCAACTGTAGTGTATATTACTTTTCATATTACTTTATATTACTTTTGATAACATGGTGTTATTTATTCATTGAACATAGCTACGTGGTCATGAAACCCCAAGAAGCGTATAAAAGAAATAAAACCAATTCTAAAGACAATTAACATGTTAATTTATAATACAGTATCCATCTGACTTTGCCAGCCACAACAATCCCTTTACATTTCCATAAATAAATAAGAGCTCTATTAAAAAAGAAAGCTCAGACACACACCCTGCATCTACTGCTGCCCTTCACAATCGTTCCCCCCTCCCTCAGCTGAATCTGGGCTTTGCCACAAACTGCTGACCTTGATCTTTTACATTTCCATAACACCCACACTCAGCCTCCAACACACACACACACACACACACACACTCTCTCTGCATCTACTACCAGTGCCCTAGGGGATGTTTCCCATACAGCTGTATATCCTGACAGTGCCAGCCACAACTGCCCCTTAACATCCCACTTTTACTCCACTGCCACACACACCCTGCTGCACCCTCTGCATTTGGTAATCTTTCCCACATCTGGCCTGTATTCTCCTCCTGACTATGTAAGGGCCACAACTAGCCCTTTTAATTTCTATAATAAAAGCCCACCCTCACATAACTCCCCCAACACTCACACAAGTACCCTGCAGATCTACTGCCCTTCCTTGCCCTGGTGATCTTTTCTCATTTCCCCACAGCAGCCAGAATCCTGACTTTTGTCATTGCCAGCCACAGATCCACCCCACGTCACATACAATACATTCCACCAGCACACACCTGCTTACTCTAACAAAATGTAAACACTCTTTCTCACAGCTGAACCTTGACTTGCCACTGTCCCTAAGACACGGTTACAATTATAGGTGTCAGTGTGGCTCAGTTGGTAGTACATCCACCTCCAGACCAGAAGGTTGTGGGTTCCTGTCCCACATAGGGATTGGATTTGTACCTAAAAGGCTGGCACCTGAGTTCAGTATTGAGGGGTGCTGTACTGCTGGGGTATGCCATCCTTCGAACAAGATATTAAACTGAGGTCCCTTCTACCCATCCTGGTGCTGTCCTGGTGGGTGTCCAGGTGGAAGTAAAAGAACCCAGAGCATTATTCACAAAGAGTAGGGGACATTCCTGGTGCCCTGGCCAACATTCCCCTTCCCATAAAACCAGTTTATGCAATTGTTGAGGCTGTGTGTGGGTGCTGATGTGTGATATTTCTGCTACTACACATTCAGTCAATTCACTAACAGTCTAGCATTGTTTGTAAAGCACTTTGGGATACACTGTGTTTGAAAAGCACTATATAAATCCTGATTATTATTCTTCTTGTAACTAAGTCTGCCATGACTATTATACCTCTGCCGGTATGCCACAACAGAAGTTAGACAGTGTCACAACTGAATTATCACACAACACAAAACACTGGTTGCACTCCGGTACATACTCCTTCAATGAGTATTTTCCTTGAGATGGGGCTGGTGATGATAGACCTGGCAGGTGGGTAGAAGGATGATCAAGTGGCCTGCTGTGGTGCTTTGTAACATA
This sequence comes from Neoceratodus forsteri, assembly GCA_016271365.2. Taxonomy (NCBI): domain Eukaryota; kingdom Metazoa; phylum Chordata; order Ceratodontiformes; family Ceratodontidae; genus Neoceratodus; species Neoceratodus forsteri. The sequence goes on from CM057456.1 coordinate 389,137,185, forward strand.
TGGTGTTGATGGAAACAGGCCCTGAGCCCTGCCTGTAGATGGACTACTTGTCTTTTTCTCTACAACAGTTATTCTGGCCCAATTCCCTCGGGGTTCACAATGGCTACTATAGAGAGCCATGACTGATGACATGCATGGGTGTAGCAAGCTATGTATAAATTGTATATTAGCTGGCCAATGTGTTGCCCCCTCAAACAAATTTCAACAATTCCTATAGCGATTCTTAGCTGTACCATGAAGCAGAGCATAAGTAGTATAATTTATGTATCAAATGTTGCAAAATTATATATTTAATAGTAAATCAACAAATAAAATGATACGTTCTGACTTTTATTTGCACAGCACGCTACAGATATAGAACAAAATGATAATATTAAATGCATGCTGAAAATAGAAAATTGAGTTAGAATCGACATTTCAAACAAAGGTCTTTTGCAGGAATTACATAAAAGAAAAAAAAGCAGGTTAGGGAAATAAGAGAAATATATCTGAGGAAAGAAAATAGGGGGAGGCTGTAGGAGAAATGCAGAATAATACATGGGTGGTGTGTTTGACAAGATTTTATACACACCTGAGGTATTGGATGCCACATAAATCCTGAGAGTGAGGCTCGAAGGGTTTATTTAAGCATCCAACACTGAGGGTGTGTATAAAATCTCGAGTCATGTTTTATTTTATATAATTGCAGGGGAGTATTTTTTTGCCACAGCAATCATATAAAATAAAACCACATTCCCGTGTGACCTCCATGCCAGGGTTTCAGCACAGTCAACTGTTGGAGCTTCACTGCTGAAACATTTTGTCTCCCCCTTTTTTTTTTCTTTGTTGTTTACAGCTTAGACACAGTAGTAGACATAGGCCAGTTACTGTATTTACTTTTTTTTTAAGTTAACTTACCTCTGAGTGCCAGTCACAGTAAAGTGTGTAGGCATGTGGCACTACAGAAAGGCAAAGAGGGAGAGAAGAGCTGCAGCTGGTGTGTGTGTTGACCAAGGGAAAGTCAGTGCATGTTCTCCGTTATAGCCCATGGGTTATAATGGCAAATTATAACCCAGTTTCCCTTAGGGAAAAACTGCTAGCCAGTTATTATAAAGTGATAAGAGTTAAGGTAAGAAAAGAATCTGAAAAATGAAAAGGTGATGATAGGTATAAAAAGGCAGAGTAGAAGTGAATGGGCTGAGAAGTCCTTAAGTGGGGACTAATTAACAGGACCTACAGTAGTAAGAAGGCTGAAAGGTGAAAGATATGGTGCACACCCATTTTTATTTTCTACAGATTAAAGAAACACTCATACTGGAGGGACCAGTGATTTATACCACATCTGCAACAATTGGTACAAGGACACCCTAACAGAGCCATTCAGCCTAACAACATTTTCTGTAATGAGACAACCAGCAAAAACAACCCTGACACCCAAATGCAGTGAGACTGTAACCACGTAGAAAGCAGTGATGCGATACATGAGGCTACCTTGTGTCGTAGCTACTGTGTTAGAGCAAAGATCTCATAGAGCAAACCAGTATTAGGTCAGAATTCTTAGGATAAGTGTTACAGGGCTGCTTGTCTTTGCACCAGTTGCTGTGTCACGGGTTACACCATCCCGTACTTCTGGCAGCTCATAATCCCTAGACACTGCCATTACTCAAACCTGAATGTCAGCAAGGCTACACAAACGGCACCTCACAGCCATGAAATGTTGCCTAAACTTTTTATTGTGAAAAAGGAAAAAATGGCAGGCAACTTGCATTCAGTGTGCAAGGTGAAGATGCTGGGTGCTCATGCAGTGCCTGTCAGAAGGCAATTTTTTTAGCCTAGTCAGCCGAGTAGCCTTTGTTTACACTGACACCTGAATATCAAAAGACACTTGCACAATCTCCATATTTCTGTGATGTCAGAAACCTCTTGAGGTTTATGAAGAGACAGGAACCACTTAATGGATTACAGCAGCCGTAACAGATTGATCTCCATCTAGTATTCTACTGATAATACTATTTGTATTACAGCAACTAGTTACTTTCAGGGAAAAGTAATGTCATCACAGTTACTTATTACTTTATTTCAAAATTAATCAATTACTATTACTAGTTACCTAGAAAAGTAATCAGATTACAGTTACTAGTTACAAGTAACTAGTTACTACCCAACACTGGAAACATCAAGGGTAACAAGTGATAACATTGTATCTTATTGTGCACAAATTGCGTTTGAGGCCTTATAAAACAAGCATTTGTCAATGCCGAATGTTGCTTGCTTCTATGTGCTGTTTAGGTATTTGGAAGTCATTGGAGTGCAAATATTGAAAATTTGCGAACTTACGAGCGTGCGTAGGAACTGCGCAATGCACGCTAGTAAAACAGTCATTTTTAGGAATTTTTTCACCAAATTTTCAACATAGCCATTTTAAGACCTCTGCTCATGAACAGTGTCACTGTGATTTTGTTAATGTGTCCCATACATTGAGTTTGCACACCGACTGCGCCATTGTGCGCTACATGGGCGGAAACACGTTTTGGACAGGATGTGAAAAATGACAGCTGTACTGCTCATAAGGAGGTGTGGTAAAATGGCAATGTTGAAAATCTGGAGTGGAAATATTGAAAATTCGCAAACCTACGAGCATGCGTGGGAACTGTGCAATGCACCCTCGAAAAACAGTCATTTGTAGGAATTTTTTCACCAAATTTTCAATATAGCCATTTTAAGACCTCTGCTAATGAACAGTGACACTGTGATTTTCTTAATGTGTCCCATACACTGATTTCACATACCTATTGCGCCATTGTGCGCTACATGGGCGGAAACACATTTTGGGCAGGATGTGAAAAATGACAGCTATACTGCTCATAAGGAGGTGCAGCAAAATGGCAATGTTGAAAATCTGGAGTGAAAATATTGAAAATTTGTGAACCTACGAGCCTGCGTAGGAACTGCGCAACGCACGCTCGTAAAACAGTCATTGTTAGGAATTTTTTCACCAAATTTTCAACATAGCCATTTTAAGACCTCTGCTCATGAACAGTGTCACTGTGCTTTTCTTAATTTGCCCTGTACATTGATTTCGCACACCGACTGCGTCATTCTGCGCTACATGGGCGGAAACACATTTTAGGTGAGATGTGAAAAATGACAGCTATACTACTCATAAGAAGGTGTGATAAAATGGCAATGTTGAAAATCTGGAGTGAAAATATTGAAATTTTGTGAACTTATGAGCCTGCGTAGGAACTTCTAGCGCTAGCTATAAAACAGTAATTTTGGAATTTTTGGAATTTGGCATCAAATTTTCAACATGGGGTTTTAGGACCTTCTTATGAATGATGTCACTATCATGGTGGTATTCAGGCCCGAAGGGTGATTTTGCAGTCACTGCGCAGTCACTGCGCGAAATCACCCTTTGGGCCTGAATAACGCCACGACAGTGACATCACTCATGAGAAGGCATCCCAAAAACCCCATGTTGAAAATTTGGTGTAAAAATTTCCAAAAATGCCTGAGATATGCAACAAAGTTGAAACCCCCCTATCTAGCCCATTATACAGCTTACCGGCATTTCCTCAGTTCGCGGTCGGCTTTGAAGAGTGCAGACGTGTTCCAGTCCACCAAGATCATTGTACCGAGCTCCAGAGGTAAGTATGGGGTGAGGGGAGTGTGGGGAGGCTGGTGTGCAGTAGGAGGGTGCGGGTTGTGGGAGGGGTTGGGAGACGCGCCTGGGACCGCTTTTGTTTTACAGGTTAAAAAAAAAAAAAAGACGTCGCGGGACCATTTGCCATGCTGGAGTGGGCCTCAGCGGCACAAGGACGCTGGGGGTGTTCAGCTGACGGGGATTGGGGCACCCCGGCGGCCATGGTGATTGCCACGCTGGGTGGGCTCCCAGCGGGTACAAAGATGAGGGAGGGCGTTCAGCCGAGGGGGATTGGGCACCCCAGTGGCACCTACTACTGGGGGCAGGGATGCAGGCCTCAGCCGACGGGATTGGGTACCCGTCGGCTATACAGTGCGTCGTGACGCGCAGACGCCTGGTGGGAGCAGCAGTGAAGCAGCCGATATTCATCGGTGCTCACTGAAGCATAGCTCCCCTTTCAACTGGGAGCAACTGCATTTTGAGCGTGTCAAGACAGCTCCAAAATGCATTGGCTTACAGGGGCCATGCCTGCCAGCACACTGAATTGGAGGAGGAGGTGACACACCTCCGAAATCTCCGATGATGGCACTATGTTTCTTGCACATGCATGCAAGCAACATAAAAACATCCTGAAATTCCTTTTTGGTCACTGTTCTTTACAAGATATAAAAGTATATGTTGAAACATAGAAACATAGAAACATAGACTTTGATGGCAGATAAGGACCGCTAGGCCCATCTAGTCTGCCCATTTCCCTACCTACAGGATAGGCCGTAGATCCTATTTAACCAACAGCCTATATCTTCCTGCCCCCCACAAGAATTGCCTTATGTCTGTCCCATGCATTCTTGAATTCTCCCACAGTTTTAGACTCCACAACTTCCTCAGGAAGGCTGTTCCATGCATCCACTACCCTCTCTGTGAAATAATACTTCCTCACATTGCCCCTGAACCGCCCTCCTTCTATCTTTAAATTGTGTCCCCTTGTTCCTGCAAGTCTCTTTTTCTGAAAGATGCTACCCTCTTGGACTTTGTTGATTCCTTGAGGTACTTGAAAGTTTCTATCATGTCCCCCTTCTCCCTTCTTTCCTCAAGGGTATACATATTAAGCTCCTTTAGTCTCTCCTCATACGGCTTCTCTTGCAGACCCTGCACCATTTTAGTTGCCCTCCTCTGGACTGCCTCTATCCTGTCTATGTCCTTGCAGAGATGGGGTCTCCAGAACTGGACACAGTATTCCAGATGGGGTCTCACCAACTGTCTGTACAGAGGGATAACAACTTCCTGTTTTCTGCTGCTGATGCCTCTCCCTATACATCCCAGTATACCCCGGCCCTCCCTACTGCCTTCACATTGCTTGCTAACCTTAAGGTCATCTGATATGATTACCCCAGGTCCCTTTCCTGTTTTGTTGTTGTTACTACCTACCCACCCATTGTGTATTCTTCCTGGGTTCTTGTTTCCCAGGTGCATTATTTTGCACTTTTTTGCATTGAATCCTAGCTGCCATACGTCAGACCATTCCTCCAACCTTGCCAAGTCCCTTTTCATCCTTTCCACGCCTCCTTGTGTATCAACCCTGTTGCAGATCTTTGTGTCATCTGCAAAAAGGCATACTTTTCCTTCCAGTCCCTCTGCAATGCCACTGATGAAGACATTAAAAAGGACTGGACCCAATACTGAACCCTGCGGTACCCCACAGTGTCCTGTTGTCCAGCCAATGTTTTACCCAGGCTACCACCCTGGGACCCACTCCCAGGCTGGTTAATTTGACTAATAATCTTTTGTGTGGGACTGTGTCAAATGCCTTGCTAAAGTCTAGGTAGACCATGTCCACAGCCCCTCCCTGGTCTACTACTTTGGTCACCCAGTCAAAGAAATCTATTAGATTCGTCTGACTTGACCTTCCCGCTGTGAACCCATGCTGCCTTGGATCCTGTGCTCCACTGACCTCTAGGTACTCAACTATTCTTTCCTTCAGAAGTGACTCCATCACTTTCCCTACCACAGAGGTCAGACTGACAGGTCTGTAGTTTCCTGCCTCTGTCTTGGTCCCACTTTTGTGAAGGGGAATCACATCCGCCTTCCTCAAGTCCTCAGGTACCACACCATCCTCCCATGATTTATTAAAAAGAGTAGCCAGTGGTTTCACTAGTTCCTCCCTTAATTCTTTTAGAATTCTGGGGTGAATTCCATCAGGACCCATTGCTTTGTCCACCTTCAGTTTTAGGAGTTCTTGCAGAACCCTTTCTTCTGTGAAAGGACTGGGATCGACCCCCCTATCAAGAGTGCTTCTGTTAATTGGATTAGGCACTTCCCCCTCCTCTTTTGTGAATACTGAGCAGAAATATTCGTTCAGTATTCCTGCTTTTTCACTGTCCCCCTCTGCCCACCCACCGTTTATTCTATTCAGCCTCACTATCCCTCCCTTTGTCTTTCTACGCTCGCTGATGTACCTATAAAAGGTTTTATCCCCCTTCTTAACTGAGTTGGCTATCTTTTCCTCAGTTTGGGCCTTTGCTATTCTGACTTCCCTCCTGCCTTTTTCTGCCTTAACTGGTACAGCCTCTGTCCTGCTCCTTCTGTGTTTCCTTATACTTCTGGAATGCTATCTTTTTCTTCCTGACTTTCACAGCCACCTCTCTTGAGAACCATAGTGGCTTTTCTTTCATTTTGATTTGTTTATTTGCTTCACACAAAGGCTTGTTGCCTCTGTGATGGCAGTTTTGATAATTCCCATTGTTGCTCCACACCTCCTTCTAGCCTGTTTGCTAGTGCTTTTCTGAGGCACCTCCCATCTTGCCAAAGTCAGCCCTCCTAAAGTCCAGTACCCTCACTTTTGTATGGCTTGACTCTGTAGCTGAGTTTAACGTGAACCACACTGTTTGATGGTCACTTGTCCCCAGATGGCAACCCACTTCTAGATCTGAGATCCTCTCACTGCCCCCGTTTGAGAGTACGAGGTCTAAGATTGCTCCCTCACGAGTGGGTTCCGAAACTAGCTGTCTAATACCTGCCACCTGTAGGGCGTCAAGAATGGCCCTGCTCTTGGATGTCGCTGCAGCAAATGTGTTCCAGTTAACATCTGGCATATTCAGGTCTCCCATCAACAGTATCTCCCCTTTCTCTGCCATTCTAAGAATGCCTTCCATCATATCCTTTTCCATTCCTTCCCCTGACATGGGGTCTGTACACAACCCCTGTGCGGATTGTGGTGCCTGTCTAGTCTCAAGGTGACCCACAGTGCCTCCTCTCTCCCTGTTTACTCTTTTGTTCAGTTGCTTTTATCCCTCCTTTACATGAGAGCTACCCTCCCTCTTCTCCCCTGCCTGTCTCTCCTGTAGGTTATGTGCCCTGGTATGTTAACATCCCAGTCATGGTTCTCTGTGTACCATGTTTCTGTGACTGCTACGTATATCCAGGCATCCTCTTCCATTAAGGCCACCAGCTCAGGGAGCTTGTTGCCCAGACTACGGGCATTGGTACTCATTACCCTCCATTTCCTGATGGCCTTACCCCCTTTTGTCCCATCCCTGTCCTTCTTGCCTTTGTCACTTTCTCCATTTACCCCTGCCCTTCTCCCTATCGACACCTCCATGTTGGTGTTTGCCACACTTACTACCATGATTGTTTGGGAGGGCTAGGATTTTCCTGCTCCTTTCCAGTGCCTCCCCCCTTGGCTAGTTTAAAAGCTTGTCAATGAAGCATTTAAACCTATCACCTAGGATCCTGGTTCCCCTCCTGGACAGATGCAGCCCATCATGCCAGTATAGGCTTGCATCACTCCAGGTGGACACCCAGTCCCCAATGAAGCCAAATCCTGAGCTCCACACCAGTTTTTCAACCACTGATTGAATCCATGGTACGGAACACCTAGCCTCTCCTATGCCATAGATGGGTAGCACCTCCGAGAAGGTTACCGTCATGCTATTGACTAAGGCCCCTCCCAATTCCACAAACTCTTCCTGCACTTCTCTAATCCCTTTCTTAGCCAGGTCATTTGTCCCTAAGTGGACAATGACATCCAGCTCCCTCCCCTGTGCAGCTGCTCCGGCAATCCTGAGGATTCACTCCCTGTCCCTCCAAGCCATGGCGCCAGGCAGGCACCTTACCTCCCTCTCCCCTTCCTTGCCAAGTTCTACCTTCCTAACAATGGAGTCCCCCACAAGGAGTTGTTTCCTTCCCCTGCAGGGTCCCCTGCCACCCTCCTGTGGGTCTCCTTTGTGTTGGTTCCCAGCATCCTCCTTGGTCTCCACTGTAGGTGCCTCCAAGAGGAACCACACTTCCCAGAATGGCATAGGAATTGTGGAGAGGTACAACTGGAGGGATGTGCCTCTGTTCCACCACCCTCACCCTCCCTGAGCCCACTGTGGTCCAACCGCTCCTCTTTCTTGGCAACCTCTGAGGCAACGGCAGTGGCACTGGTGGTCTCTGGATGGAAGAGGAGGTCCCACAAATCCTGGTCAACTCAGCCTGGAGATGAGCAACCTCCTCCCTCAGCCCAGAGAGGTGCCTGCAGATGGGACAACACTGCATCCTCCAGAACATCTCCCGGAAGACTGCTGCTCCACAGCCACAGCCACTGCACCACTCCAATCATGTCTTATTTCTGGCCCCTTAACTGTTTGCAATCCTTACTCTTTCCTCTGTTTTTTTTTCTCTCTCTCCTTACTTTCTGCCTGTGTGCCCTTTAAGCTCCTGATTGTCCTGTTCTGAGACAAGAATATCCTATATTTCTCAGTAGACCTGCCACTTGTTCAGAGGCAGACCTCCACAGCTAGAGGGGGCCGAGAGCTACTCTTGCCCTTCTAGGATGGTGGGTCCTTGGTGGTTCTGTGATCACTCACTTCCTGCCCCTAAACAGGAAGTTCCTGTTGTCAGTCAAATCCTGTGCCTATAAAAATAGAACTAGCTTTGGGTGGGGGGGGGAGGGAAGGAGGGCAACATAGTCCCAGTAGAGAAGTTCAGTCACATAGCAGTCCTTTCTCCTGGAGTCTTCTGCCAAGCTATTAGAATCTTTCTAAGGCAGTCTTTAAATGTAGCTTCCTTCTAGCTAAGCCACTCCCCCTACTTACCAGATCTTTCTACAAGTAATTTAAATCTCACAACAGTTAAGTCCTTTCAGTCACCTGAGATTTACACCTAGATGACTTTTCAGTTACCCATTCAGTTCAGTTAACCCAAACACACACTTTTTTTTGTTTTGTTTTGTATGTTAGTTTTTTTACCCTAAATTAAAGGTCTAAATACAAAAGTTCTTCTACTTTAGTCCCAGCAGAGAAGTTCAGTCACACAGCAGTCCTTTCTCCTGGAGTCTTCTGCCAAGCTAGGAAACTGTGGTTACTCTGCTGGTCCACATATCATTGTCATTTGAAGGTTTGTGTGACTTGCCATTCTGACCACACTGGCTAAGATTAAGAGTGTCAGGGGTTGTGGAGACTTGCCTGGGGACCTGTTCTGCTCTGATTTTCAGTCTGTGCATGGATGTGGAGCATAAAAAAGATATGTTGTTCACTTGATGTTCACTTGATGCTTCTCCATTTCCACAACAAATGGAAGACTTGAAGGTTATGCCTGTGTCCTTGTGGATAGATATCTAGTACAGAATAAAGCAAGCACCCACCATAAGGTGCAAAATGCTTTAAGCACCCACCATAAGGCAGATAACACTTTAATGGGAAAAATATATCAACATTTTATTTAAGCTAAAATGCTAAGTGCTTATATCCTCACCAATGAGATGTATGCACTCTCAGTATTTTAGCAAAATCTAGCTAGCTTGGTGGGTGCTTGATTTATTATTCTACTGTGTTTACTATTTAATCACCTCAATTTAAATGTAACCTGGTACCTTTCTGCTGTGAGGATGTCTGAATATATGTTTATAGCTGTGCACTAATGTTGAAGAATGCTGGCTATAGGGGGAATGTTGGCGATAGGAGGAATCCAGTCTTTAAGTCTTACAGCTGTTGGTGGTGTGGCTAGTGATGTGGTGGCATGGCTGGTGGTATATGAATGGACCTGTGAGACTGGTTACCTTGTTGTGGTACAGAGGCTTGTCACAATGCGATATTGTAACTAAAAGCCAGCCTGTTAGTCTGACAACTGTTGGTGTGGTGGCATGGCTAGTGGTGTGTGTGAGTGGACCTCTGTGGGACTGGCTACCTTGATGTGGTACAGAGGCTTGTTACAATGCAATATTGTAGCTAAAAGCCAGTCTGTTAGTCTGACAACTGTTGGTGTGGTGGCATGGCTAATGGATTTATGAATGGACATCCAAGGGATTGGCTACCTTGATGTGGCACAGAGGCTAAAAGTCAGTCTCTTAGTCTGACAACTGTTGGTGGTGTGGCTAGTGGGATGGTGGTATACACCCCAGAGAAAATGACGCATGCATCAGTTGAGAGGGCATGAACAGGCATGGACAGCAGAGGTGGAAGGGGTAGCTGACCCAAACAATGGGGGGAAGGGGTAGCAGTGAGTCCACATGGTGTGCAGATCTGAAATTCCTGGCTACACCCCTGGTAAAGCCGTGAGTCGAGCCTTCCTGGCTGGGGAAGGGGAACAAGAAATTTTTTTCTGACTGTCGTTCAATCGTGGAGGTGTCTGACCAATGTCATGTGTGGGTAACTGGGGATGGTGACAGGTTCAGAACTTTAGAAAGACTTAAGTGACTGTCTGCAATTGGAGTCGGTGGCACTGGTGCACTTCACTTTAATTTCTCAACTTGGCAAATTTGGCAAGTGTGAGTAAGTGGAAATGGGAGCGCCCCTTCCCCTTTTACTTTAACTGTACTGTCTCGATCCTGTCCTGCTTGCTGCAACTGCTGTTTGCCCTGTCTGTAGTGTCAACTCATGAGTGGAAGGAGTGCTGTGGACCGTGAAGTGCTTTGATTAATGTGAGACCGAGACGAGCAGACAGCACTGGAAAAGGCCAGAACTGAAGCACCTAAAGGGACTATCTGAACCAAGCAGCTACTGGCTTCAAATGTATTCTAAGCATCAGATATTTGAATCTGAAATACTGCTCTTTTAGTTTTTGCTTTATCCATTTACTGATTTAAGTTGTGGTTACCTTCCCTTACCTACAGACCGACTTTTTAACTAGTAGTTGGGTATTACAATTTGGACTGGTGCTGGTGGGAAATTGGTTGCTCTTTTGGTTTTGTTTGCCTGGTAAGGTCAGCAAGGAATAATATGTATGTGGCTAGTTCAGATTAGTTCTAGCAGTTTGTAACCCAGATGACTAGAGTATGAAGTATATACCCCTGTGTACTGCGCACTGTTTGCCTGTTTTAAAACATGATTATGCCTGAAGCTCAATATTTGTTTTTTGAGTTAATGATTTTTAAGACACTTTATTCAACTATTGATATATTTATTTTAATCCATTTGTAGTTGAGACTTCTAACTATTAAAATCATGAATGGTTGTGGCATTTGACTATGTATTATATCTCTAAGTAGAAGAGATCTGCATTTGAGAGCTGTCACACTATTGTGTATGACAGGACCTGACACAAAGTCTCCATATTTAATTTCTGCTTATGTTTGTCTGCAAGAATTAGTTTTGAGTTTAAAGGGACACATTTACACTGACAGAACCTCTTATACTGCAGATACATACAAATATGGTTTGTGGTCACAGCAATTACTTTTTACTGGATGTGTTGCCCTTTTTGGGGTTATTCTTGTATTATACTGAGAAAGATCACTCTCAGCTACTTCATATACTGAAGACGAACAATTCAAGGTGTGCACTAGGTGTTGTATTATCGTTTCTTAACTAGCACTGCTACATCTGCATTATGCTGCCAATAAGCAACACCGGCTATATGAAATGGTCACAGTAATTACTTCACAGTGTGTGGAGAGCCCTTGTTCCACACTGAAATCCATTGCAGTCAAAATGTTGTTGTACCACAGTGTGGTGTAACTGCATTCCATGAACTTTGAACTGTGCTACAACAACATCTTGGCTGTTTTTCAGAGTGCACAAGACAGCACTTCCAGTAATGGAAAAACTGCCACATGCACATCTCAGTAGTCAAACAGTCAATACTGTGACAGGATGGCAGAGGTGTTTTTTTTCGAGGTAGTGTTGAAAATTTGGAGCAAAAATACCAACACACACCTGGGGCATTAGGGTTTCCGACCGTAACACCCATCCTGTACAGAATGACAGACATTGAGGGTGTGACTTGGGGGTCATCAGTCGTAATGCTTAACTCATTCCACCCCCACCCTGCAGCCACAGACAGGCATCGAGGCATGCCTTGGGGTCTTCCGCCATAACATTCACCCCATTCTCTTATAATGCACCCATCTCAGCTTATTTCCTTTCGAAATGGGGTGAGCGTAAGGGCCAAAGACCTCAAGGCACACTGTGACACCTGTCAGTGTCTGTAGGGTGGGGTGAGGTGGAATGCCGTGAGTGCTATGGCCGAGGAACCAAAAGCACATCCCCAGCCCCAGTCAGTCTCTGCACGGTGGGGGTTGGGGTTGGTGTTACTTCAATACTTTACATCCATTCCTATTATGCATCTCTCTAACTCCTGCACTGCCAATGCCAATGCCAATGCCAGCAAGCAAACATTCAACATTGACAAATGCTTGTTTGAATTGTTTTTGTTTTGCAGCTAATGTTCTTTTGGTTTGTATAAAATCTGTTGCTAGCCCTTTCAAAATGCTGTGTGGATATTATATAGCCACTAGATGTTGGTCTATACTTGTGGCAATCCATCTGATCAGTTGAGGCTCATACTCACTGCCATCTTGTCTTTTTAAGCAGAAAATAAAATTTGCGATTTGTGTATCTAGTTTTTTAGTGGGAGATCCTGAAACTCCCTGTCTATGCCTGTTTGGTTAAGAAATGTGCAAAACAGATGCAGATTGTTTTTGGGTTTTCAGCTGGTATTTCTGTTTTCATGTTCTGCGATAAAAGCTTTTCTGACAAACATGTCAACTATGTCAAATCTTGCTTCCTGTTTTTTGTTTTTTTTTGTAAAACCTGGTGTTGATTTCTTCTCTGTTGTTGTGTTTTAGGAGATTTCTCTGTGACCAACGGACTTTCACACAGCGAGAGCCATTGGAAAAACCTGACAGGAATGGATAAGTGTCACAGAGAAGCTGGAAGCTTGCTGTGTATGAGGGAACAGTGGCTAATGGTTTCCCATACAGAAAGCCAACACGTTTGCCATTATAACCAGCAGGTTATAATAGCAAACTGTAACTAGCTTTTTCTATAGGAAAAAATGAAGGTCAGTTGCTATAATGTTATTGTGATACTAGTGCAATATAGTGGCTTAGCCACAGTATTGTTGCTTTTCTGCACTATGGCGATTATTATTTTGGAGTTCCGTGGATTTTAATTGTCCCTGTAATAAAGCATATCTTATTTGCATGGGATTCAGCATCTAATGTGTTTTAATTTGGCAAGTCAGATATCTCAGTTATCTGCGGAGACCTCTTGGTGGAGTGTGGATGGGTTAGGTGCCAGGAATCTGACATACCTAATTCTTTAAGTAACTTAAGGAGTGCTGTTCGTGCCTTGGCTGGTTCTAGATTAGGTTTCTGATTATTCTTGTCCAATAATGGGTCTAGAACCTCAATGAGCTCTCTGCTCATTATAAGACTGTATCCTGAAATGGCATTTATATATAGTGCTACTGTGTTGAGGAATTCTGCTTGTCTAGTATTAGGTTCATTGATATTGTGCATAGCTATTTTGGTACCATTCAATGGCTCTGTAAGAATCTGTAATCTCACTTCTTTATCTATAATATGATTGTGTTTGGTGAAGTCAACTTCTTTTTTTAATGAGTATGGCTACACTTCACGTTCTAGAGTTATAACAGTAGTGTTCAACAGAAGCAATCCATCTTCTGTGTAACTTATCAGATTCAACAGGGGTTAGATGAATTTCTTACATAAGACCTATGTCCAATTTTGACTTATGAAGGTAACTTAAAAATGTTTTCCTCTTGCTGAGAGAGTTGTTCCCCTTGATGTTCCAAGAGATTATTTTATACATTGTTGAGTAACTCATTCTGGTGTTTACCTGTGGTCATGCTATATTATTTTTTCATGGAGAGGGTTATGGATGCATGGAACAGCCTTCCTGAGGAGGTTGTGAAGTCAAGAACAGTGGGAGAATTCAAGAATGCATGGGACAGACATAAAGCAATTCTAGTGGGGGTAGGAGGAAGTAATCTGTTGGTTAACTAGAATTTGCAGCTTATCCATCAGGTAGGGAAATGGGCAGACTAGGTGGGCCAAGCGGTCCTTATCTGCTGTCAAATTCTATGTTTCTATGCAATATGGGAGGCCTAGGAAGTTAAATTGAAAGCATTTTCAATAACAGGCCTGAGTGCAAGTGAATTAGGCTTCCTCAGTTGATGCTCTTGATTGATGATAGGATAGTTAGAGACCTTTTATGTCACAGCAACAACTATACTTTATTCTATCATAATTTAGATATTCTAAACTTCCAGTGATTTTGCTGTTATGGAGGTGGGCTAATCTGTTCATTATTTACTTAAGTATCAAGTTAGTTTGTTAAAAAAAATTTAATAAAAAAGACAGTAGAGAAGAACACACAAAGGTATTCTTATCTTCTTACCAAATAATATTCTATATATGTTAATGAGATATTATACAATGGCAAGAACATTTCCTGGACTCTGATTGGTCAGTGTGTCCCTGGCACAGTGAGGTCATCCCAGCACAACCTCACTGTATTGCTTTTGATGCCTTGGATGATGCTGTGGATGGCATTAATGACCATTTGGATGCCATTGATGATCCTTTGGATTCCTTAAAAACATTTTTTTAATTTTATTTTTTTATTTTTTATAACAATGAGCCATTGTATAATAGCAATAATGCACTCCAGGGTGTGGGTTGTGCTGGGATAACCTCCCTTCTGGGATGTTGGACACACTCGGCCTGTGGGCTCGTGCCCAACCACCCAGGCGTGAGGTTATCCCAGCACAATCCACACCCTCTCATGCATTATTGCTTAAATAAACTAAACCAACTTTCATAACTTCAGATAAAAGGAATTTGAAAGACAGAAAGAAAAAAAAAATGTTGAGATGATGACACAAACATGATTTATTTATTTATTTATTTAGTTGTTTTTGATAACTGGGTAAGTGCCCATTTTCCAGCATGACCTGGGAAAGTGCAAGATGGTTACAGTCAGTAAATCACAGTATTGACAGTACAGTACAGAAAATGTGCAACTTACAATAAGTATTACAGTGAACATAGGAGATAAGTACCACAGTATAGCACATTAGCTCATTAGACAAAATCAACAATAGACAGTGAGGACTAGGAAAACAGAGTGGTGCTTCAAAAGCAAAAGTAGCTTGGCTAGCAACATAGCATCAAAACATAGCATTAGGTATTACACATTTCACAATTTAGCAATTCAGAAATTAAAGTGCCAGTAGTGTTTGGAGCATGTTTAGCAGAAAGGAGGGAGAGAGAGAGAGAGAGAGAGAGAGGTAGAGAGAGACAGAAAGAGAAAGAGAAAAGAGAGAGAGAGAGAGAGAGAGAGAGAGAGAGAGCGAGAGAGATGGGGAAAAAAGACAGGCAGGATAGAGGAGGAAGGGGAGGGGAAGTGGAAGTGGAGCTAAAATATGTCTGCATAGAGATAACTAATAGTTCTAAATATCCAGTTCATAAAGACAAGACAAAAGGTTTAACAACAGCTCTTATAGCTGTGGTGGCTGTATTGCATTCAAGCGACTCTCCTACGTGTCAGCCAATGACTCCAGACTTCTATGTCAGTGAAAATAACCTAGGAGTTCAAACCAGTTCACCAGTAAAATAATGTTAATAAAAATGACATTTGAAAAGGGTTCCTTGTGTTGAATTAGAATTCCTGCCACCTTTAATTACAAGGTGAGTAAATAGCTTAAAAGTTGGATAACATAAGCCAGTGAACCTGTCAAGACAAATAGAGTGCATAGGTTACTTCTCAGGTTATCAGCAAACTGTTTCCTGGATTTCTGTTTACTGTTCAAAGCCTGGTCTCATAGAGTACAAAATTATTTGTGGGGTACAAGTGCAGGTCAAACGTAATGAGTTGAAATGCCAGTTTTTGTGCTCAGGGGAGTTCCAAATGTCGTGCCTTTAGATCCTAAATGTTATGAATAGGGGCTTGTTAAATGCTGTTGGGATATACCAGAAAGCAACACATAAAGAGGCAGTGGTTGAAAAGAGCTATCCCAATGTGGCTGATGTCCTCCTTCAAGGCACCTCTACAATGCTAGTTTTTGTTAAAGCCAATACTATACCTTCGTGGTTTTTACAAAGTGTGGAACTATGTTTCTGAGTAGCTTGCCTCAGTAACTCCAGTAAGTTCATGCATAATATTGGGAATTTAGTGTGACCCCCCCCCCCCGATTGGCATGGTGACCAGGTTCACACCCCTGACTGGTGACTGTAAAGGAACACACCTGGTTGAAGGGGTTGGGTATGTTTGTTCTCCTGCAGTAGGGGAGTTTATCTCAAAATAATAAATAGCATTGTGCCTCCACCTAAAGAGAATAAGTGGGCCAGATGTTGTGTGTAGTACCAACCTCTGGGATGCAGTACCTACCCACCTCCCTATGCTGGACAGCATCACCCCCTGGGGACCACCAATAATTATCACTTTTGCCAATAAACAACTCAGATACAGACTGAGGGAACACATCAGGGTGAAATTCAAACAACTAATAGTACTTTTATTGGGTAACACAGGCCTGGGTAGCTGGAAAAGAAAAAAAAAATGGGTTAAGCAATTGCATGTCACCAATCAGCACTTCCCCATATATCAGTACACCATAAACCAAGCACACCAATCCAAGTAAGGGGCCCGCTAAGATGAACTAAATTACACAGACTGAGGTATACTCTTTAACTGGTACCAGTAGTAGAACTATAGATTCAAGTATAGCACAACTACCAAATAGACTCTGGGTACCCAAGAGTTATACTAAAGTCCTGGTGCATGCCTGGTTGTTATATTGCCAGGATTCTTTTGGTGGTGCATTTGAGGAATGTTAGCAAGCTTGCATTTTAACCCCCCCCCAAAAAAAGGCCATAGTGTGCTAGCACAATTTAATAAAAACTTGAGTTTCCAAAAGACTTACTTGAATTCCCAAAAGGCTTGAAACCTCAGTTGTAATCCAAACAGAGAGAAATGCAAAACTCCGGCCAATAATGCCAGCACTCACGTGACTCCTGGATGCAGCAGTTCAGACATGGTGGGAAGCAACATACAGGAGCAGGATCCACAGCAATTAAGTGCTTAGAATCAGCTCAGACACAAAGGGCAACCCTAGGAGGCATAAGCCAAGTGTGGTCCGGGCCCCTAGCCTTACTGTCTGCTGAGCTTCACTGATCTTCACCGACTGAGAGAGACACCAATCACAGAATGAAGGCAAACTCCAACAGGTGCAGAAGCAGGGATTCCTTGACAGCTGTGCATCAGGCTACAAGGGAGCTGGAGCAGTAGGAACACTCTACCCTACACTCCCCCTTCAGCTGCAGGCGAATTTAGGGTCCAGACAGCCGATTTCCATGAGAGACAGGGAGAGAGAGAGAGAGAGAGACTAGGAACAGTCACAGAAGCACCTTTCGGCTCCATCACTCAGCCGCTGACAGAACAAAGACCGGAAAGGAGTTATGTGTCACGGCGGGTGGCAGGTGAAGTTTCAGGCACAGTGTAGGTACTGAGGGCAGGGTTTAAACAACAACCGCAGGCAGAGAAGATTTAAACATAAAAAACAAAACTAACGTGTTTTTTTTTCCCCAGAGTAATAGGTCTAGTGCAATGCTTGGAGAGACAACAGAAGCAGCTGTTGGCTCCCTCATTCAGCCACTGACAGGCTTAAATGAATGCTTTTTTCCCCCAGAGCAACAACAGGACTAAGGGCAAGGTTACCAGGGTGATGCAAGTGCCCTGCTCTGGATACAGCACATGGCTTTATTTTTAATTAGTGGCTGATTGTTTTTCGTCCGAACAGGTGATAGGTGAACTATCCACTCACTTTTCCCCCTAATCCCACCCTCCCCTGGCCACTGTTAATTTATAGCCACCAACACATACACAAGCTTTCTGCCCCTACAGGAAGAGGAGGTGCCTTAACAGAGCAAATGAATCAAAAACCAAAACAAACCAACACATTTTTTTTATTTCTGGTAGTTTCCCTATTCTTTCTTCATCCTACTTCTCTTTTGTCCACATTAGGATCCTCAAGCAACATATTCATTCTTCAACCTCCTTCTCTTTCATTCACATTAGAATCCTAAAGTAACATATTCTCACCTCCTTATCTTTTTTCCACATTAGGATGCTCAAGCAACATGGCAAACATTACATGCCAGTGGTGCGGGGCATACTTTTAGAGGGCACACATTCAGGTAATAGGGCACTGCCCCACATGCTGGACAATAACAGATCTGAGAACACAACTCAGAAAGGCATGGGAGTAAATCAAACATCTACACAACCTGATTGCCAGCCTCAAACCTGATCACCCCTTTTACACTACACCAGCTCCACGAGGGGACAATCCCTCAACACCTCACCACTCCTGGTCCTGGGGAATGGCAGGTGGTAAAGTGGGGCAGAAGAAAGTCACACCAGTTCCAACAACAGGTAGCACAACAGGAGGCACCGATCATAACAGCAAATAGATGCACCCCTCTCGCCAAGAAGGAGAAACGTGGACATAACGCCAATCATTGCCAGTAAGGAGGTACAACAATGTCAAACCAAGAAGCAAATACAAAGAACACAAACAAGATGAAACATAAGAAAACACTTATTGTGGGGGACTCCATGATCCACAGAGTGGATCCACACATAAATCAGGGTCCTGAAACATGGGTGATAGTCTCATGCCTACCCAGGGCCTCTGCAAAAAGGTATACAGAATGCATTCACAGGTTACTAAAAAAGCAAGACAAATGCTCAGGCGTTTTCATCCATATAGATACAAACGATCTAGCAAACCACACACTCGAGGAGGCCAAACAACATATATCTCACTTAGGTGAGACATTAACCTCACACTCCTCAACTATTGCCTTCTCTGAAATCCTCCCAGTATGGGGGAAAGGAGGCAGTAACCAAAGGATACACAAAGATCAAATAGAGGAACTTAACACTTGGCTGCAGGGCTGGTGCCAAGACAGGGGGCAGTTCTTCATAGGGAACTGGTGGGACTTCTGAGACAGCAGTCTCTTCAAATACGATGGTCTACACCTGACTAAGGAAGGCGTGCAAGCTCTAGGGCAAAATCTGGATGTATGCATTGAACATTTAAACTGAATGGTGGGGAGGAGGCAGCAGTGACAAAAGAACCTGCAACCTCTCCCCCAAAACATCACCAAATCAGGGTTACAAGCAGAAACAAAACAACTCACCAAATGTGCGAGGAAACTGATACAAAAAGAGAATTCAAAAATTGGGTGAAGGGACGGATAACATAAAAAAGCTCTCACAAATAAAGCAGGACACAGAAAAAGGTAGGGATGAAGTTTGGAAAGCTGTGTTCACTAACACACGGAGCCTATCAAATAAAATAGCTGACCTCACAGCTATCATTGCTGAAGCGGATCTGGGCTGGGTCGCCATCACTGAAACCTGGTTAAACGATAACCACGACTGGGAAATGACTATCCCAGGATACTGTCTCTTCTGGAAGGACAGAACTGGGTGAAAAGGGGGGTTGGGGAGTGTCTATGTACATTAAGGAAGGCATAAAAGCAACTATAATCCAAAATGACAACACAGAATATAAATCACTTTGTGTCGCTTTAGAGGCTGGAAATGGAGCAATAACTCAGGTAGGAGTGCATTACTGACCACCAACAACAGGGGTGGAGGGGAATAAAGAAATATTGAAAGTTATTCAAAACATGAGTGATAAAGGGGAAATAATAGTGCTGGAGGACTTCAATTTACCTGACGTAAGTTGGGGTACCCATACAACAAGTTCAACCAAAAGCAAAGATTTTCTGGAGGCTCTGCATTTATTGGGCCTGAAACATCTGGTAAAGGACCCAACAAGGGGGGATGCTGTCCTTGACCTGCTGCTAATGAACGGGAGCAATGCTGTGGAAGTAGAGGTGGGAAGCCACCTAGGGTCCAGCGATCACTGCATGGTGCAGTTTCATGTCAGGTCAAAAACAGGAACCAAACACTCTAAAACTAAAGTCATGGACTTTAGACAAGCAGATTTTGAGGCAATGAAGGAAGGAACGTCTTAAAGAGAGACTCACAAATATAGTTTGGGGGAGGGACATTGAAGGGTACTGGGCACATCTCAAGGGAGTTATACTTCAGATTGCAAACCATTGCATAAGGAAGTTGAGCAAAGCAAAAAACAAGAGAAAACTATTGTGGTTTACTAAAGAAGTAGCCACCAGAATTAGGGAAAAAGGTCTGCTTTCAGGAAATACAAGAAAACAAGATCCAAAAAGGACCAGGAAGACTACAAAGAAAAACAAAGGGCTTCAAGCAAGGAGATCAGAACAGTAAAGGCAACAACAGAGGAGAGGAGAGGATAGCCAGAGAAGTCAAAAAGGGAGACAAAACCTTCTATAGATATACTAGTGAAAAAGGAAAGACCACAGGGGGTATTGTCAGACTCACGAAGGCAGATGGAGAGACCATTGAGGATGACAAGGACAAAGCAGAAATCCTAAATAGATATTTCTGCTCCGTATTCACAAAGGAGCAGGACAGTTGCAGACCCACCATTACAGGAGACAATAAAGGTGGCAATGGAGTATACTCAGGATCCTTTACAAAAGAAGTCCTAAAGGAACTGGAGAATCTCAATACAAACAAAGCCATGGGACCAGATGAAATACACCCTAGACTACTAAGAAAACTAAGAGAGGAATTGACGGCTCCACTGGCTGATCTTTTTAATTTATCATTTAAGGTGGGTGAGGTCCCACAAGATTGGAAAATAGCCACAGTTATCCCTCTACACAAAAGCAGTAGCAGAGTGAGTGCGGACAACCATAGACCTTTAAGTCTCACATCAATTGTAGGCAAAACAATGGAAACCCTTCTCAAGGAGAGGATTATATCCTTTCTCAAGGACAACAACAAATTAGACACTAAACAGTGTGGCTTTACCACAGGGAAGTCATGTCAAACCAATTTACTTGACTTTTTTAACTGGGTAATGAAATCATAGACCAGGGAGGTGCGGTAGACATAGTGTGCCTGGATTTCAGCAAAGCCTTTGACTCGGTCCCACATAGAAGGCTGCTAAACAAACTAGACAGCATGGAAGTAGGTCATCAGGTGGTAAACTGGGTAAGGAGTTGGCTTACTGGTAGGACCCAGGGGGTATTAGTGAACAGCTCACTCTCAGAGGAAAGAGACATAGCTAGTGGAGTACCACAGGGTTCAGTGCTTGGCCCAGTCCTATTCAACATATTCATTAGTGACATTTCTGATGGACTAGAGGGCAAGGTGAATTTGTTAGCAGATGACGCAAAGATAGGAAACAGGGTGGACACCCCAGGAGGAGTGGAGAAGATGAGGGCTGACCTTGAATCTCTAGAAAAGTGATCAAGAACGTGACAACTAAACTTCAGTACTAAAAAATGCAAAATCATGCATCTCAGAAGGACTAACCCAGGAGTGGATTACTACCTACAGAGTGAAAAACTGGAAGCCTCTAAACAGGAAAGGAATCTGGGGATAATTATAACAGATGACCTAAAAATGACCAAGCAATGCGAGAAAGCATTGCTAAGGGCAAATGGTATGTTGAGATACATAAGCAGGGGGATTACCAGCAGGAAAAAGAAGGTCATCCTTCCACTCTATAGATCAATGGTGAGGCCACACCTGGAGTACAGTGTACAATTCTGGAGACCACACCTCAAGAATGATATTACCAGACTGGAAATAGCGCAGAGGCGGGCTACTGAAATGATTCATGGATTGCACGACAAATCATATGAGGAGAGGCTGCATGAATTAAACATGTACTCACTGGTGCAGTGGAGGGACAGAGGAGATGTAATCAAGACCTTCAAATTCCTAAAAGGAATAAACAAGGTACAGGTCCAGGACCTGTTCCATATCAAAAATCATTCAAGAACCACAGGGCACAACATGAAACTAGAAGGGGGCAGATTCAGAGGCAACACACACGCATTCTTCTTCACCCAGAGAGTGGGTGAACCATGTAACTGCCTTCCGCAGGAGGCAGTGGAGGCAAAAATGGTGGACACTTTCAAGAAGGCATGGAATAGATACAAGAGCACCATAACACTGAAAAACAGTTAAGGGAAGGGTTAGGATTATAGGCAGACTAGATGGGCCACATGGCCCCTTCTGCCAACACTTTCTAGTGTCTGTGTTTCTATGGATTCTTTCAAACAAGTAACAATAGCTCAACCCTTCTGGTTCACACTTCTCTGGCTATAGCCTTTCTGGCCCAACTTCTCTGGAACAGCCGTTTTGGCTCAACACACAGGATGCAGAAGCACTGGGCAGAAGCTTTCCGGTTTCCAAGGAGCTCAGACCCCAGGAGTGACCCCACAGTCTGACTCTCCAATGGATTGATACCCGTCCTCAGGCACATGCCCATAACTCCTGTTCCTAATCCACCCCACTGGGTAAAGGGTAGCAGGCCCTTTACCTGCCTCTGAAGCAGACTAAGTAGGAATGAAGATATCTGTCTCCACTCGATTAGTTCAGAAACTCTTGGATGGAGCAGTGTCCCACTGGTTCAGACTTTCAGCAATTTCTCCCATACAGAGCTTTCTGGAACAGTCTCTGACTTTGAAGAACCCAGGGCAAGATTCACAAGTGGTTTTCTGATCAAACCCTGGAAAGGATCATAGGAGTTACTGGCCTGGCTAGGCCCCTTGCTTTTTCTCACCAGCAGCAGGTCTGCACCCTTCTCACTCTCTCTCAAACTGCCCTTTGTTCCTCCAAAGCCCAGCTCTCTCTCTCTTTCCCTCCATTCAGTCTCTAATTGAGCAAGCCAGACTGTCTATCAGTCCTTCACCCTGGTCTTGCCCTCTGATTGGCTCAAAAAACCTGCCAGTCCATTTCGGATGGTCCTTATAACATCCACCTCCCACAATCCATTGCCTTTGGCTTGCAGGGTGTTGATTGGGTGGCTGTCCAGTTCAGGGGTCATAAAGATGGCTACCCTCTCACTTGAATGTAGCCCAGTGCTCCAAAATCTTTCTTTTGTTTTATTTTGTCCCCACAGTGTTCTGTCCCTGAATTCGGTTGCAGCCCTCATGTGCTTTTATCCAGCAGTAGTGTGAAGTCAGCTGGACTCTTGTGTTCCCCATCAGGAGCAACATACTCTGATTCCCAGATCCACATAGGCAGTCACCAAGCAGCTGGCAATCTCTCTCACTCTCTTAAAGATGCAGCGTGCCAAATCACCAAGTCCTGCCCCTTTTCCTCCTCCCCTCCTACTGCCTTTGAGCCCCTGATGCCCATTGGTGTCCCTTGGGCCGGAGTATACGAGAGGGGGTGCTGTGATTGGCCGCCAATGCAGCTTTAAACTCCGGAGGCTGGCTGGTACTCCCAGTGCTGAAAAACAATCTAGCTGCAAAGTCAGCTTGCATGTTCAGGTAGGTGACTGCTCAAACATGCGCACATTTCCTACATGAATGTGCAGTGGTTTTCAAGCGATGGCTCTTCTGGTCCCCTTAAAGTGATAGTCCTAGTGCTGGAGAAAGTAGAAAGTCCAAGGGTAGGGCTCCAGTGGTAGCACAGCAGCAGTCCAGGTTGGTCCCCCTCCTGAGGAGGGGGGTTACATTAGTATCTGTTTGCACCCCCCAAATAAGCTACAAATCCAGAGACTGTACATTCTGCCCTGTAAAGAGAAGAACAGCATTACGTGCAATTTGTTCTGTTTACGTATATGTTCTTACTAGAGCATGCATCCCCTTCACTCTTCTTTTGTCAGGAAAGGCAAGTGATGCATTTAGACATGGTTCATAAAGTGCAGTCTGAAAAAAAATCAGGTACAAAGTTTTTTCAGTTCCATGTGCATCAGTTTCTGTTTGTAGGGCTCTCTATTTAGATCCAATAGTATGGGGTGTGTTATGTAAAGGGGGAAACTAGACAATCAATAGGAATCCATTAAACTATTTTGTTGCTCCACTAATTGGTCCAAACTGCAAGGAATCACCTGATAAGATTACCATTCCGTTTTCAGATGTGCCACATAAAGTTTCATTTGAGAGTGTAGATCTTGAAATGAGACAAGGTTCTTGTCTCTCAAACTTGGTATGATCTGAACTGCACGTCCATTTCCTGTCATGAACAGAAGTCTGCTATGACATGGAGCATCTTAACATTGTGAGTTTGCACAATATTTCTTACCAAGGAGTTGAAGATTTAAGGCATTTAGTAAATGGGATATTCAGGAATGGAATATCAGTTTAGTTCCCATTTCTGAGCTCAGTCATTTTATGTAGTTGGGTAACTCAGCGGCACTTTACAGGACAGTGGCTATGAGAGGCAGGGGAAGGTATGAACCTCATGGTGATTCTAACAATACTGAGTTTCGCTGGTGGAGAACACATGTCACATCAATTTCAGGGGAGAGTACAGCCATATGAAACATTTGAGCAGTATTAACTAACTCTGTAGACATCCTTTATCTCAGCTGGTAGTTTTGTAGTCGGGGACAGGAGGGTCAAGATATCAAAGTGCCACCACTGTTCTCTGCTTCTGTTCCTGGATCATTGTATTTTTTTATTTTGCAGTTTGGCATGGGATAGGGGTTCTGGTTTTATGCATGGGATCAATTTTTCCTTTTTAAGTAAACTTTATTGAAAACACTAATATACAATAAACAGCCACTAACATGATACATGTCATAAAAATATAACATAAAGAAAAACCTCCCCCCCCAACCCCTACCCAACTCCCTCAGCCTCCTACCCCCAAAAACCGGGCTCTGGAGTAGTTAGGAAAGAGTAATATTCTGCATGCAAAACCATATCAAGAATTGTTAAGGAGGCTTTGACGCATCCCAGGGAGGACAGCCATTGATCCAAAGGGGTTCAATGAGTAATATATGACTGCAAACAATGGCGCATAGATGCCAAAGTACGTTCCATCCTCAGCATATCTAACATCTCCTTATGCCATTCAGAAAAGGATGGAATAGCCAGATCCATCCAGTGTCTAAGAATAAGTTTTCTGGCCACTATATTAATTAATGCAAAATGGTATCGTCTGGCAGCCATCAATGCCTGGATGCCCACCCCAACAAACAACGTTCCTTAGTGAGCGTATCAGAAAGATGTAAAATTGGGTCCAATGCTTCCTGAATACTTTTGCCAAAGAGGCTGAGCTTTGGGGCAATCCCACAGGATATGTATCAAAGTGCTTTCCCCACCATCACATCTTGTACAGATGGAGGAGATCAACAGCCACCATTTATGTAATTTCCTGGGACTGTGATACAGAGCGTTAATTATTATAAACTGAATAAATCTATGGGCATCATATTTAAGGTAACGAGGAATATTATTCCAAATATCAGTCCATTGTCATTCATCTGGACTTAAGCCCAAAGCTTGAGGCCTATACTGTGGAGGGGACCTGTATCTAATAGGACCAAATCCACTAAAGAGTTTGATAAATTATAGAAATGGCATGGGGGCTGTACTAAAGCACCCAAGCTCAGCCAAGGTTAAATCAATTCAGGACATAGGTGAAGAGGCACCAGATTTTTTACTTGGTAAATGATTGATCTGACAGTAAACTACATAATCTTTGGGGTATAACCCATACAGCTGACTTAAAGTGGCAAAAGAGACCCAATTGTGATCATGATATAAGTGTGAAACCTGAGTAATACCCATTTCATACCTAGAGTCTTTACAAAGAGGTTTCCCCAAAATAGTAAAGTTAGAATTACGTCACAAGGGCTGATCTAGAGGATTACCTAATGGGGATTCCAATAGCCATTTAAACTGATTAAAAGTGACTATGGAAGCACCAATAGGTGTGTGTCGGAGAGGAATAGATAGGGATGCGTTGTCAGTCTACAAAAGGGCTTAAGAAGAAATTCTCTGTTGGTGACAAACGTCTTCTTCAATATTCTGCCATAGCAGAACATAGGAGAAAGAACTGTCGGGGGCAGAGAGGCTGAGCTGCATGATAGTTGGCCAAGAAGTCAGGAGAGGCCAATCCTCCTTTGAGCTTAAGAGCAGTCAAGCATAAATAATAGAGTTTAGGTCAATGGCCCTTCCATACAAAAGCAGAAACTAAAGTATGAAAATCAGAAAAACATTTCAAGAGCAGCTGAACTGTCAGCATGGCCATAGGATACAAAATTCGAAGGAGAAATTTCATTTTTAGCACATTCACCCAACCCCACAATGTCCGAGGCAGCCCAACCCACCTAGTCAAATCTGCCCAGATTACCCTTAACGATTCAGTAAAAACCCTTTGGACTGTCAGGAATGAAAAAACTGTTAACTTAATGCCCAGATATGTAATTTCTTGGGTGCCCAGCTGACCCCATTGAAGAAAAATCGGCCTTGTGAACATAAATATTCAAAGAGAAAACTTGAGTTTTCTCAATATTTAACTTATAAAAGGATAAGGCACCAAAAATCTCTATTTCAGCTAAAGCAAGTTTCAAAGAGGCAGAGGGATTTACCAAATGCAGAAGAACATCATAAGTGTATACAGCTATCATATAGCATTCAGAGCAAAGAGACACATCTTCAATAGAAAGATGAGACTTTATACATAACACTAAAGATTCCAAATATAAATTAAAAAGGAAAGGAGAGAGAGGGCAGTCCTGACGTGTCCCATTCATAAGGGAAAACCTAGAAGACAGGACTCTATTGCAATGCACCCTAGCTGTAGGGTGTGAACATAACAATTTAATCCAATGAATAAAGGTATCCGGAAGACCAAATTTCTTCAAAACTTGAAAAAGATAGGGCTAAGAGACACTATTGAAATCTTTTTCTGCATCCAGAGAGACCAGGGCAGCAGGTACCTGACTCCCCCGGATGCAGAAATGATGTGTTGCAACTTATGCAAATGATCAGAGGACAGATGGCCTGCCATAAACCCAGCCTGCTCTGGACTGATTAAATCAGACCAGACCTGCTGAAGACAAAGGGCTAAAGCCTTACCTAAAATCTCAAGGTCTATATTCAGTAAAGAAATTGGGTAATAATTAGAAATACTTGTAGGGTCCCAGCCAGGCTTCAAAAAAATGGAAATAAAAGCCTCCTGAAAGCTTGCCTCCAGCTCACCCACCACATTCGCTTCCTGATAAACATGTACTAGATGAGGAAGAAGCTTGTCAGAAAAGGTTTTATAAAAGGAGGCTTTAAACCATTGGGGCCAGGGTCCTTGTCAGAGGCCAATGATTTTAAAGCAAGCTGAATATCTGTAATAGAGAGAGAGAGAGAGACCACTTGAGAAATGACTGGGCTGACTCTGAGAGTCCTGGCAGAGTGATCTGGGCCAAAAAGCCATCAATACTCGCTTGACTGGCACCTGACTTCCCTGGGGCATAAAGATTACTATAATAAGATTTAAATTCCTCAGCACTCTGCTGGGTTTGAGTTAATGTCTCCTACTTCCTGCTCTATGAATAAATTTAATTGAGCGGGCTACTTCTTGCTGTTTATTTATTTATTGAATTTTGGTGACCAGGTAGGCCCACCGAGACAAAAAACAGGCCCTTTTTCAGTGGCGAAACAGAAAATACATTACATTGGATGTGCAATTGTAGATACAAAACAAGTTGTATATAGAGGACTGATTACAATGGCAAAAACAATAAATGTGGATAAAAGATCATGACACATTGCATCACAAAAATAGTACAGTCATTGGCACCTACATGTTATACAGTGATCATGGTTTCTACAATAAAGAACCATAAGTAAAGTTACAGCAAATACATACATCAAGCCTTAACTACAGACAATAAAATACAACATTCCTTAGTATACATTATTATAAGCCAGTGGTGCTAAGCATAGAGGTTAGAGAGAGTTGGCTAGCTCAGAAGTCAGTGAAAGCAGGAGCAGGGTGGTTTAAGGAGCAGGGTGCAGGGCTAACGATTTCCCTGCCTGCTCTCCTGAGGAGATGTAAGATGTCTTAGCCTTAAATAAAGTGAACTCTGCTTGAGCCTGGTTTAATTCATGATATTTTTGTCCCTGGCGGAGTTAAGCTGCAAAAGAACCTGTTCAGACTTAGAAGACTCTGCCAGGTGTTCCAAGGAGCGAATTTGGGACAGGAGGTCCTTAGCCTGTGCTTGTTTATTCCATTAAATAGTGGTAGCTAAATGGATGATTTCTCCCCAAATGGCACGCTTATAAGTAGCCCACAGAGTTGCCTCCCAGGTGACTGAGTCTTGTTTTTCCTGAAAAAAATGAGTCATTTATTCTCGAAGATGAGAAATCAAAGCAGGATCATAAAGTAAAGAATCATTCATCCTCCAAGTCTTGTCCGTATCTGCATTAATTTCCAATGTCAAGGAAAGATGTATTGGAGAGTGATCTGAAATCACTTCAGGGAGGATCTTTGCCAGTATCAAACCTGACAGCAACATTTGAGTAAAAAGAAAAAAATTAATTCTACAATAAGTTCTGTGAGGGGAAGAAGAAAAAAAGGTATATTCCCTAGATGTAAGGTGCAAAGTCCACCAGGGCTCAACCAAAGCATAAGTATCAATAAGCTCTCTAAGGGCCCTTTGGTTTGGCATTGCCTGAAAGGAAGATGAGCCAGACTTATCCAAGTCCCCATCCAAATGTACATTCCAATCGCTCGCTAATATAACTGGCAAATCTAGCCAAGCCACCAGATGCAGTGATAGATTAACAAAAATCCGAGTGCAATCAGTATCAGGGCCATAAAAAGAAACCAGGATAAGATCTGTATGATCTAGTGTACCTTTCACTATGATGTATTTACCTGAGGGATCTGAAATAACTTGATCGAAATGGAAATCAACCAATCTAGCAATAAGGATAGCAACCCCTGAATGTTTTTTGTCTACCCTACACCGTATACTTGACCCACCTAATTACAACGAAGTAACAACAAATCTGCTGTAAGTAAATGGGGTCTCTTGTAAAAAAACAATTGAGGAATGATATCACTGAAGGTGTGTCAGGACATGGGAATGTTTTAAAGGAAAGTCATTCCCCTTAACATTTCAAGTAATAAAGGAGTATTTAGACCTATGGATACTGGTAAAAATCAATACTAGAAAAACATCTTGTATTCTCCGCTCCATCCATGTCCCAGAAGGTATACCGTTGGTGCTGTGACTGAATTTTGGTGCCGCAATTAGGGCGCCACAACAAGGATGACAGTGGTAGGGGCGATCTTGATTTTAGAGTGCCACTCACTGATGCAATCCTTTGCACCCACACAATTTCTGCCCCCTCTAAGGCATGTCCACCCCGGAGGAGGTTATATTTACTTTTGAAGGGTGCTGGGGGGGCCAAACTGACTGTTTCCTGGAAGGGCACTTTGACCTTGTAACTTCTGGGAGGCGTAATGCTGGGCAGCATATTGCCTGTGCTATAATCAGTGCTGGCAACATGATTTTTACTCCGGCATGGGTGAACCATCCTAGAACACACCCACAAAGAAACGGGCAAAGATCAGGAAGCAAATAACAGTATATGGAAAAAATGACAACAAAAGAAAAAATCTAAAAGTAGTGATCGATATTAAGATAAGCAGAACTGGTAATTATTCTCTGCCCAACACTAGAGCACCAATGCCACCCCTCAACATAAAAAAAAAACCAAAATGACAAAAACAAACACAATATAAATGCCCCACCCAACTGTTGAACCCGGCATCCACCCCCCAAGTTGAGACCGGGAGACAGCCAACATGAGGCTATCACACGAACAGGCCAACTTGGGTCACCCAAAAAAGTAGTATATAAAACAATCCCCATAGTTAGTTGTGACCAAATATTAAGAAACAAATATCATGACCATGGTTCTAATAAGGCATCATAACATTTGAAACTAACAAGCCATGCCCGGCCCGGTGGCACTGAGGGTTGAGGCGCTGGATGCCACACCTCACACCATGCCGGCGACCTGGGTTGGGAATGAGCCTGGGTCATCAGGGGTCAGCAGGGGAGGAGAAGGATTGAGCATCTGTAGGACTGCTCTCCTTCTCCGGGGAGGGGGTGCGGGATGCCTCGGTGGCCTAGTGGCCTCTAGAAGTGGCTGGAGGCACCAGGCCATTGGCAGACTTGGGGGACGGCTATGACCGGCGCCAGGAAGGTGCACATGCGGTAGCATATGCGTTCCTGTCCCTTGGCATCATTGCACACCACAGATGTCCATGGGGGCAGGAAAAAGGGAAAAATATGGGCACCAGTCGCGGTGGCTTGATGACTGTCTCTACGGGGGACTTGCTCGGCGCCGAGGGTGCACAGCTCTACTGGATCCTGTGTGTGTGTGAGAGTATGAGGGGAGCTCTCCACCTCCCTGCCACAGGGGACAAGCCACAGGGGTACGCAGTGGGCCTGATGTGGCGCCGAGGGTTCCTGGGATGGTGGCCGGAAACCTCAAGAGGATACCTGAAGCATGAGGTAAGCAGACTGGTGGCTAGGGGAAAAAGTACTAACAAAAAAAAAAAGAAAATAACAAGCCAATTGAACCACTGGAATAGAAATTGGACCCCTCCCCGCACCGCCAAAGTACAGAGCTAGAAATGTAACCCATTCCATTGCAATTAAAACTGAACACAAGAATCAAAACATTTAAAAAAATCCACTTGCACTTAAGTTAAATTAAGACATGGGAGCCATTATGCTACAGTAAAAGTAATACTATAGGAAAAAATAACAGAAAGCATCACATAGCTCTTTTTAACAAGATACCAAATGGTGAAAGCAACAATGAATGGTAAACACAAGAGCACATTAACCGCAAATACAGAATACACAAATTAGACAATTACATTCTCAGGGCAAAGTAATTAAAACAAAAAGCTAGAGCATCCAGCTCCCCAATAAAAGCTACAAAAACAGATTATTATGTCAAACACTGTCTGTGGGACCTAGTGATCTCAGCCCAATAGTCCAAGCATGAACAAGTCCACTAAAGCAGGCTACTGAGTTCACTCTCAGGAAGACGTGAGCCATAGAGTCTTTCCAGATCAATCCTATGAGCAGTATGAAAGCTTGCCACAGCGAGGTGGAAACACAATAAAGTAAGCAGCCAAAAATCCACAGGCAATGAAATTAATTCAAAAAAGGAAACAGCTTACCAAGTTAAAACAAAAATACCTGAATAAATAGCAGGGAGGGGGAGCCATACAAAATAAAGCACTAATACATTAAGGCCAAACAACAAGTCCCATAGTAGAAACCAGGGCATCATAGCCACACAGGCAGACAGCAGAGTGTGAAACCAAGTCAATAATTTGAAAGTAAAAGCAGGTCTCCCATTATGCATCCTGTGGAAAGCCCTATGAATCCATCTTGTCCTGAGAAATGGTTGGGCTTGTGGCAGCAAACAAATCAGGAAGCAAACTGGGAAGACCCTGCTTGGCAGCCTCCACTGAATCAAAACTATAAGACCCTTGGGGGAGCATCAAAATGAGTTTAGCAGGGAATTGCATCCTGAATTTAATACCCCCCCCCCTTGATAAAGCTTCCATTTGCTATCATTGTATGCTCTGTGTTTGTCTTGAACTGGCTGGCTTAAGTCATTAAAAATAAAATATCTATGATACTGCCAATATAATACCAGTTGTGACTGAGCCACCTGCTGAATCCTAGCCTTATCCTGGAAGTTCAAAAGGCTGCTTATAGCGTTATTACATTCTCCAGGTTGTGGAGCTGATTGGAGAGTTCTGTGAACACTGCTTATGGCATAAGCTTCCCCAGACACAGGGGCACCAGCAAGTTGGCAAAACAGATAATTAACAAAGCAGACAGGATTCGAGCCCTCCGCACCCTCCAGGATCCCAATCAGGAGCAAGTTGTTCTGATGGCTCCTATTCTCCAAATCATTGATTTTTTTTCTTCCAGCTTTGCCATCTGTCTTTGAATGGTCACAATTTCATGATCGTCCACTTGCGCTTGATCCTGTAAAGAACTAACACGAACCTCTGTGTCCCTGACCCAAGTGGTAAGCGATTCCATTGTCAATCGAATGGATTTGACATCTACCACCAGCTCCACCGGAATAGCCTTTATGGAAGCAAATTCCTGTAGATAAGTTTCAGAGTCCTGAGTAGGGTGCTCTGGAACTGGTGCAGTTGCTGTAGGACCAAAATTGAGGCAATGATATTTTGGTGGCTGCGGGGGTTCTGGACTCAGCGGTAAAGGAGCCAGTTGCATTATAGGTGTTAGGGCTGGATATGGCATACTATTCAGCCGCAGTTCAACCAGCAAAAACAAAAACAGTATGGTCTACAGGCAATAACTGTAGCAAAAACAAAAAGATGTGGAGAATAAGACATATGAGGCAAAAAACTTGGATGACCCAAAATGGAGCTCACAATCCTGCAACCACCGCCATCAACTGCTGAACTGGAAGTCTCAGGGGACCTACTTTTCTATCTGGCTTAGTAGACCAGCTGGGTGAAACATTTGTATTTGTAACAGGCACATAGGTGGGAAGGGGCTGGTTGTTTTGAAGGGCTGATGTAGCGACAAGCTTGAGATATGAGCAAAGTTGTCTGCTGATTGGCAGGCGTTATGGAAATTCAAGGTGGCACAAGGTGCCTTGGGGCATGCAGATTGCAGGTTGCTTTTGAATCACAGCTGCTAACAGTCATTTTGTTTCCTGACAAGTGTTTTTCCATATAGTCAAAAGGCAGCCTCTGGCGAATCACAAGAGAAAGGGCCATTGTTTCCCAAAATCAGTAAAGTAGCTGGGCATTTAAAGAGCTACTGACGCCTTAAAGAAAACTTAAAAAAAAAAAAATAATTATGTACAAATCTGCTTGCATTCCATTTATATTTTATATATTTCTCCTCCCCATTATTTATTATTAAGGAAATGTGTATGAATATATGATCATTGTCCTTTAGAATTTATTTTGAGTTCATCTGCCTCTATAGCATGATCCCTACTCCAGGTCATAATCCTGTGTTGTGACATCACAGTCTGTTGCCATGGGAGTAACTATGAGGTCACAAGCAGTGCTCTAAGATGTAAGGTAGGGAGAAAGTGGCAGGAATAGATGAACTCTTCATGAGCAGAAATCCTGTTTTCATACAAATTACCTCAGTAATAAATAATGGGGAGGAGAAATACAGAACTAATGGGAAATACAAGAGGGACTGTGTCTAAATATTATGTTTTGCTAAAGTTTATTTGAACATGTCACCAGCTCTTTAATAAAGTTGTCCGCCACCAGTCTCTATAATTTTTTTTTATTTATTTAATTCTTTGGTAACCAGGCAAGTGCACTGATCCAGTAGACCATTTTCAGGCACGATCGGAGTCACAGCAGGTGGCAATACAGGAGAAAACAGAAAATACAAATACAAGGAGAAATACAAAGAGTCCAGAAACAGGTGCATATACATACAAAGTAAGGTACAACAAGAGACAAGCAAATAATGTAGACTGTGCAAAATGTATCTGACAAACAGGTCATCAGGATTAAATTAAATAGGGAGAAAGAAAAGAAAAAGTCTTTCCTTATTCCTGTAAATATTTGTTTTCAGTTCCCTCAGTTGAAGAATCCTAGAAGATACATGTTCTTTCCCCTCTCCACATAAGGTTTAATTTCTCTCTAGTTATTTTAAGTACAGTATCTCCTCTTTTACAAAGAATTGTAACACATTTCCAGTGACTGGCCTTGCACAAACACTGTTAGTGGGGGTGGGGGACTAGTGACCTGAGAGCCCTCTCCACCTTCACTGACCAGGGCCATTGATACCCCAGTAACTCCGGTTAAAACAGTTGTTTGACTTAAACAATATTAACACCTTCTGCCCCATCTGGCACTCCCATAATTCACAAGTTATTCCTTCTCCCCCTGTTCTCGAAGTTGTCTATCTTTTTTAACAAATAATTTATTTGGCTTTCTTTCTTGCCTAAGCTGTCCTGTAATTTGAATAAAGAGTCTTCTAGTCCATCAAGTCTAGATGCTGCTGTTTCCACCCTCCCGGCATGTTAGCTGCGTGTTCCTTGAGAGATTTCATAGAAGATTTAAGTTCTTCAATACCTTATTTTACTGTCGACAGCATGCTTTTAATAAAAAACATATCAGACTTATTGGTGCTGTTCTGTTTGGAGAGCTGTGAAACTCCACTGGAGATTTTCCCAGCTTCTGTTTGATTACCGTTTCCCGAACGAATGCCCGAGGCCGTTGTCGTCTAACAGGAACTTTTAATAAACAGAAAAATAAAGAAAACAACAGATTTCCATAGCCAAAGTCACAATCTCATTACATTTGTATTTGGTCTACTGAATTAACTCTTTTTAATTAACTGGTTTCTATTTAAAGTTAATTTTTCACAGATATATTATCTGGTGAAAGAATAACTTATTTGTAAGTGTCCATCTTCTTCAGTGCCATGCCTGTTTGTGTGTTTTTTAAAACCTTTTCTGGAGGCTGTTGCTAAAGGAATAATGCCCTCCAGGGTGGGTGTTATGCTGGGATAACATCCCACCTTGGGTGGTTGGGCCCAAGGCCACCGGCAGAGGGCGTCCAACACCCGAGAAGGGATGTTATCCCAGCATAACACCCACCTTGGAGGGCATTATTTCTATTATACAGTGTCTTACTGTTTTATAGTTAAAAAAATTATTTTAAAGAATGTTTTTGTTAGTGTGTAAAAATATTTTTATTTCTTAAGAGAAACAAGAGATCTGCCTCATGCTCAATAGCCTACAAACAATCAGCAGCGCTGTTATGCCAGGATAACATCCCTGCTGTGACAGCCAACTGACCAATTAGAAGCCAGGATTCTTTCTTGCCATTGCATAATACTTGTTATTCACTGCTATCAATCATGTTGTTTTATTACAAAGCACCCTACTCTGACACTATGTTAGGAGATCAACTATGGCAATTATCATTTAGTAAAAACTATTAATATTAATAAAATAAATAGGCTGTGTTTGGGAATGGAATCTCTGAACAAGTATTGTGTATAGGAGATACGCACTTTCTGATTGATCAAGCAAAATTATGACATAATCATTGCCATTAAAAGCAAGAGGGAAGAAATAACTCTGCAATGCCGGGTGATACTACAAATGATCACTGCAATCCTCTTTATGTTTGCCTGCGCACATGCGCAAGAAGCATATTGCAGCAGCATGCTGTAGTAGTGCATTGTGGAGGTGCAGCACTGTTGTGGCGAATGCCAGCTGTCCATTCTGGGGCTGGTCTCCATGGTGCCAATAGAGGAGCACACTGTCCATGACTGCCGTATTCTAGCATGCCACCAACTTGAAAGAAACTCACCGCTGCAATCAGAGAGTGCCTCATGATTAACAATCAGCTGTTTTTGCTGCTGGGGCGGTCCCTGATTCCAGCAGCAAATCACAGTTTGCCTTGTCTGGTGTCCCATTTCAATAAACATGGTGGGGGTCATCGCTGTCCACCTCTCACAGTACCCATGAAAGCCAATGGGTTGCCCAATCCTCCTGTTGGCATGCCCCCTTCCCAGTTCATTTGCAGATGGGGTAGCCCAATCCCCATTGGCATAATGCCCCCTCATTTGTTTTAAATTACCATGGTGGTGGCTATCGCTGCCTGCCTCTCAGAATCCCCATGAAAGCCAATGGAGGTGCCCAATCCCCCTGTTGGCATGCCCCTCCCAAGTCCATTTGCTGACAGGGGAGCCCAATCCCCATCAGCATAATGCCTCCCCCATTTGTTGTGTTCTGAGGGGGGTGCCCAATCCCCCCCTGGCTCATGCACCCCCCCAAACACTCGGTATGTGTCGGAGGGGTGCCCAATCACATTGGCTACAAACCTCCCCCAAGAAACACTCAGGTGTCACAGTGGGAGCCCACCCCAGCATGCTAACCCACCTGTAAAAAAAAAAACCTTCCTGCGTTGTTTTGTAATTTTAAAACCTGTAAACGGGGAGGGGGCTGCTGAGCAACTAACGGAAGGCAGCACTTTCACAGAGATCTGTTTATATTTTATTAATTTCTTCTGACTTTATTATTTGCCCTACAAGTACACTTTTGGCAACGATAGACACTCAGGACTGGAAATATGGGCAAAGCTCTGCATCAGAGTTTTTTGCACCTAAAAAGTCTGGACAACCACGAGGGGAGCATCCCAGTGGCAATGAAAAAGCAGGGCCATTGAGTACAGAACAATGAAAGGGGGTATCTCTACTCACCATACTGGCGACATTAAATCAGCTGGTTCATTCTGTATGGGACATTGATAAAAAACTTGATTCCTTAACGCCACGGGTCTCTGCACTCGAGTCTAGAATGGAAGCATGCGAGCAAACTGTCCAAAGGAATGAAGGCTCAGTATTGAAGGCCTGAGATGCGGTGACAAAGCTGATTACAGAAAATGGGCAACTTCGCAGGCGTTTGGAGGCCGTTGAAAATCAGGCCGGTGAAAGAAATCTCCAGATTTTGGGATTGTCAGAACAGGCACTGTTTTCATGTACTCCCATTCCCGCCCTCTATTCTGGGTTGGGATGAGGAAAATCCCCTGATTGCCATAGAACGTGCCTACCAGATCTCTCCTCACAAAGCATTGACTGCATCTGAACCCCTGAGAACTATTCTGGTGGTGTGCCAATCTGTTGGGGACCGAGTCCTCAATATTGCCCGACGACGGACAGGTCTAAAATATGGGACTGATACCTTAAAGATCTTTCTGGATTTATCTTATGCCACTAGACAGAGTAGGAAAGCCTATGATGGGATCCATGGTTGGCTCAGACAGCTTAATATCCCATATCAGCTGTTATTTCCTGCACACCTGAGACTGCATTGGAAGGCTAAGTCTTATCAATTCAGTGAGCTTGGGGATGCTAATAAGTTTCTCCAACTGTTGGAACAAGAATTGGAGCAATTAGCTAAAGAGGAGGACATTTCTTCCAATGGGGAAATGAGCTTTGGATGGGGCCCTAGATGTGCAGTGAGTACTGGGGTGCAGGGGCCTGGGCCGCTTCTACTTTAAGTTACATTGCGGGAATGTATGGACTATCGAACCTTCTGTATTGACTTTTTGAGTGATTTTATTTGCT
Source organism: Neoceratodus forsteri (assembly GCA_016271365.2). Lineage (NCBI taxonomy): Eukaryota > Metazoa > Chordata > Ceratodontiformes > Ceratodontidae > Neoceratodus > Neoceratodus forsteri. Next base: position 389,174,032 of record CM057456.1, read on the forward strand.
TCAAACTGATAACATTTACTAACTATGATATGCCTATACAGTGAAACTGTGTGTTTAGTCATTAGGCCTAACCTCTAAGGCACAAAGTAACAGATAAGGACACTGATTGTACATGCGTTTAAACTGATTGGGACCAATGTTATCCCATTTTTCTTTTTTGCAGATCCTTAGCTCATAGTAGCTATTCAGATTCTGCTAACTGTATAATTTAAGGAGAGTACATTGTGGGGACATACTGTTGTGTTGAGATGTGGGGGGCTTATCTTATTCTTGGACATTTCTTTCAGGGTTGTTGTTTTATTTTTCAGAGCTCTGGTTATAATTTCATGCTGGACATTAAGAGCACCGTTGGACTTTGGAAATAGTCTGATGAGGTGGTGCTTGTGGATCCTTCGCTTTATTTATTTATTTATTTATTTGCACATCAGTTTACAAGCTGCAGGCTTTGGGATTACATTTTTCTTGTGGATATATGCTTTAATGTAGTATCTCCCCCTTGCTGTACCATATGGGGAGGATACTTTTCACTGTGTATATTTCTGTAAACTGCTGAATGCTAACTTGGAGTGTCATTCTTCTATGTAAAATTTTGATTTGTGAATATGCTTACAAAACAATAAATACATTATACAAAAAAAGCAAAAAAAAAACCAAAACCTGTAAACAGGAAAATGGTCCCTTGCTGTCAGCAGTGCCCCCAACCCACACCCACCCTCTGTGCACCCCACCTCCCCACACCCCGCTCACCCCATACGTACCTCCGGAGTCTGACGTGACTATCTTCGGTGGACCGGGAACACGCCTGCACTATTCAAACCTGACCGTGAACTGAAGAAATGCCGGTAAGCTGTATAATGGCATAAATGTTTTTTTTTTCAACTTTTGTGGCTATCTCGGCCATTTTTGCAAATTTTGCTACCAAATTTTCAACATGGAGTTACTGGAACCCCATCTCATGAATTCAGTCACTGTCTTCTGGTTATTTGGTCCCAGATGGTGATTTTGCATTCACTGCACAGAATCACCTTTCTGGACTGACTAATGAAATGACAGTTTCACTGTTCATGAGGTGGGCTCCCAAAAAGCCTATGCTGCAAGTTTGGTGAAAAAAATCCAAAAAATGACTGTTATGAGTGTGCATTACACAGTTTCCATGCACACTCATAACTTTGTGAATTTGTAATATTTTCACTCCAGATTTTCAGCACTGGCATTTTTTTAACCTCTTAATGAACAGTATAGCAGTCATTTTTCACACCCTGGCCAAAATGTGTTTTCGCACTTCCGGCGCAGAATAGCACAGTCGCTGTGGGAAATCAGTGTTTGGACAGACTAAGAAAATCACAGGTTCATGAGTGGAGGTCCCAAAATGCCTATGTTGAAAATTTGGTGACAAAAGTCCATAAAATGACTATGTTATGAGTGTGCGTTGTGCAGTTTCCACAAATACTCATAACTTCGAGAATTTGTAATATTTACACTCAAAATCTTCAACCTTGTCAATTTTGCACACCTCCTTATGAACAGTACAGCTGCCATTTTTTACATCCTGCCAAAAATGTGTTTTTGTACATCTGGCACACAATGGCACGGTCGCTGTAGAAAATCAACATTTGGGACAAATTAGGAAAATCCTAGTGACAGTGTTCATGAGCAGAGGTCACAAAATGCCTATGTTGAAAATTTGGTGAAATAATTCCACTAAATGACTGTGTGACGAGCGTGCGTTGCACAATTTCCACGTAGTCCTGGCAAGGGTTAGAATCGAGAAAATAAAAAAAAACTCTTTCTGTGCAGCATAGGAGGCATCTAGAAAAGATGATTTGACAGGTATGTCAATATTTCTCTTAACTGTAGCTGTGACTAGCTTTCTGAAACAAAATGTTTCATTGCACTGCTGCTTTAAATGGAAAACAAAATAGAATGGTGTCACTCTAGCCAATACAATTCCTAGGCATCATTTGATGTTCACCCAAGTCTGCCAAGAAGACAATTTCCAAATGACTGAGGTTCTCAGAAATGGCATTTACAGTATGAGCAGGGTCCTTGTGTTATGGTGTTCACCAGACAAAAAGTAAAAATCGCAGACCTTGTCCTCTCTGCAAATTTATATAAATCACAGAAATTTGCAGAATGTGGCATTCTACATTGGAGCTCTGCAGCTCCATATTGCAGCTTTATGCTATCATAATTATAACCACAGTGTGAAAAATATAGTACCCAGAATTCTCTGGTACAGTTGGAGTAAAAGACGCAGTCAGATATTTCCTGAAGTTTCGGTGAGATCTCTATAGAAATTCTCTGCCAGCCTGCAGTACCACAGTAGATCTATCACAGAGAATCTTCTTAGAAACTTCGCAAAATATCTAGAAATATGTGACCTTGTCTTTTGCTGCAGCTGTACACACACTGCATTACATGTCTCCCCTAAGTCTTCTCCTCCCCAATCCCCATGTGAAACAATCCCAGTTCTTCCCGACTCTCCTCATAGCCCAAGTTCTCAAAGCCATCAGCCAACTGTTCACTCTCCTCGGTACCTTCTCTACTGTGCCAAAATCCTCCATCTGATGTGGGGACCAAAACTTGCACACTGTACTCAAGATGGGGTTGGACCTAGGTTCTGTATAAGGATGGTATAACATCCCTAAATCTTCTTGTCAGGTTTACAGAGAATAATGGATGGTGTGTTGTACAGTATGAGTTTTCTTTATACATCTGAGATGTGTAATATCACATAAACCATGAGGGTGAAGCATGAGTGGTTTATGATGATATAACACACCGAGGGTGTGTAAAAAAAGGAACAATAAAATACTCCATACCTCATTTTATATAAATGCTGGTCAGTTTAGTGCTCTGTGGTAATGAAACAAAACAAAACAAAAAAAAAAAACAACCATTGTCTTTTCTGTGTCATTCCATTTCTGGAAGCTTTCTCTTTCAGTTTGAATGGCTGACACCCATGCCATAATAACTGGCCAGTTATTATGGAATGGAATCTGGTTATTATGGTGTTCAAAAGAGGTGTTATACCAGTCAATAAAAGAGCTCACCAACAATTATACCTTAATTAATTTATTTATTTCAAGAGTCTCACCAGAAAAAAAGATACTGAGTTAAAAGCTTGTTTCCAGATGTGTCCTTGGAGGACGGAGATGTGGAGAGTGCAGTAATAAGTTACAGTACATTAGTAATGCTAGAATTATATAGAGAATAATATATGGGGTGATGTGTGTAATGAGATTTTACACACACCTGAGTTGTGGGATGCTACATAAACCCCAAGGGCGAAGACCGAGGAGTTTATGAAATGCATCCCACAATGAGGGTGTGCGAAAAATCAAGTTTTACACACATCACCCCACATTTTATTTTTATAATTGCTGGGGTCCCGTTTTTTCACCTGAGCAATTATATAAAATATGTTAAGAGGCAGTGACAAGAAGGGGAGGAGCAGTACCTGTAAGGCGGTTCCATGGCAAAGGCAATCCAGCAATGAGGGTGCTGAAAATCTCATTTTTTAAGGTCAGTTTTCGGCAGTAGCCTGCCAAAGAGCCAGAGGAGTAAGGGAGATGGAGCCAAGGAGGAGGCACAGACAGTAGCCGAGGGGCAGCAGTAAGTAAAAATAGACGAGAGCATTAGGCACAGCAGAAAGGCCCTTGAATGACTACAGCTGCCCTTTACTATGCCACCATAAAAATCTATGCAGTCTGCCTCTCAACGACCTGTTTAACAAAAAAAAAAGTAACTTAATTCCTGCCCCAGACAGTGCAAAAAAGAAATGCTCCAAAGAAGTGGAGCTGCTGTTGCTTGTGCTTTTCCCATAGTAAAAGCGGCGCATGTTTGCCATTATAACCAGCCCAGGTGGTTATAACGGCAAATTATAACCATCTTTTACTATGGGAAAAAATGTGAACCAGTAATTATAAAACAATTATAATAATTATAAAAAGTATAACAATTATGCAGTAGACAATTGACAGGAAGAACAAAGTAAGTAGTTCAAAACATAACATATTGGCCCTGTGGCACTGAGGGTTGAGATGATGAATGCCACACCTTGAGCCATGCCAGCGACCCGGGTTCAGGAAAGAGCCGGGGCCACTGGGGGTCAGCAGGGGAGGGAAGAGATTCAGTGTCTGGATGGACTGCTCTCTCTCTCTTTCTTTCCAGGGGAGGGGTTGGGGTGCTCGCTGTCTAGAACCGACTTCTGGCGGTGGCTGGGTCATCGCTGATTGCAGCAGCGCAGTGTATGCCTGGGGGGGGCAGAGCCATGGCACTCTGCTGTCTTGCTAGCCGGGCTCCACAGGGAGGGGGGACCAACAAAAAGCACAAAAAATCCCCAGCTTGATGAGGAGATGATAAAGGCCCCAGTGATCTCCCTCTCATTCCCTATGCCTGGCCAAGCCACACTGAGGTCCATGGCTGACCTCCCAGAGGGATGGATCCTCTAATATCAGATAGAGCCACCGAGGGAGGGTGGGCCCTGTTCTGGGGGGGGTGATCTGGAGTGCTGGGAAGTTCCTCTGGGGAGGGATCCGGTGTGGATGGCTACAGCGGGGAGAAGAAGGGGCAGGATTGTGTGGGCACCTCCAAAGGATGCCTCGGGGAACCGGCACATAAAAAACAAAACAAAATATAACATATCAGTAGCAACAGTTTAGCAAAGTGCAGCTGGCAACAAGCTGAGTGAGGGAAGGGAGATTGAGAGTACTACAGGGGACTGATCAGAGAGAGAAGTGAACCAATAAACCAGAGCAGTAAGGAGAGGGAGTAATATGATAGGAGGAGCAGTGGGATTAGCCTAGGATCAGCGACAACTGCAGGTGTGAGTACTGAAGTCATAAAGGAGGGATTTTAGTGATGGGGACAAAGAGCATTGTGAATAGCAGCAGGAGGGTATTTCAAAGTTTGACGAAGTGGAAGGAGAAAGCAGTTTGACCAGAAGAGGATTGTACAGTGGGAACAGTGAGAGAGTGGGTGTCAAAGCTGCAGAGGTGGAAGGAGGTGAGGAGCTGAGGAGGAAAAGGTGGGGCGTTGAAAGACAGAATTTGGAGATGAAGGTGGCATAATGACCTAGGAACATGGCATCAATGCAGGGCAATGAGAGGGATGAATACAGGGAACAGTGGTGGGTTCTGAGGAGGCAATCCAGGACAAAGTGGCAGAAGAAGTGAAAGAAGGGATGCAGTCTGGTAATGGTGGGCTTGGGAGCAGTGCAATTTACAATGTCACTGTAACTGAAGATAGGTCAAATCATCTTCATGATGATCTCTCTGTGAGGGAGTGGGATACTTGCTTTGTTCCTGTATAGTGTCCCAATTTTAGGGTGCTTCTTCTGGATCAATCAATCAATCTTTATGTTACCAGGCGAAACATCTTTGAGATAACTCATTTTCAAGATGGACCTGGACAAAACACGAAACAATACAGTAACCACAATAACAGTATGAATATACAAGAATGAGACAAAACATAGCTCATAGAACATACAAATGAAAAGGCAAAAAAGTACAACAATTAGCCATTCCACCCTCACCCCACCCTGAAGCCAGTGACAGGCATCGAGGTGTGCCTTGGACTCTTCGGCCCCAGACTTCACTCCATTATCCTACGCTGCACCCATTTCAGTGTATGTCCTTATCAAATGGGGTGACTGTAAAGCCTAACACCCCAAGGCACACCTCAACACTTGTTGGTATCTGAATGATAGGGTGAAGTGCAATGAATGCTGTGAGCATTATGGGCAACTACCCAAAGGCACACCCCAATGCCTGTCCATCTCTGCAGGGTGGAGGTGGGGTTGGCATGAGTTCAGTACTTCACTGCCATTCCTATTCTGCATCTGTCTGACTCCTGCATGTCCAATGCTAATATCAGCAAGCAAACATTCAGCATTGACAAATGCTTTTTTTTCTGTTATGTAAAATCATTACATACACCCATATACCATCAGCAAGGGGATAGCAGCTTTGAAATATTGCTGAGTAACACTATACATGGGCACTGCAAACTTTTCATCAGAACATGAGATTCACTAATTGAAAAGGCTATGCCTGGAGTTCGATGGCCAAGCAGCCAGCCACTCCCACTTCCTGAGCTGTATAAGCAGTTCCTCGCAGCCTCTTCTTGCAGCCGAAGGCTCTGTCGGTTTGTCCTCTGAGCTGGTTGGGACCTACCCCCCCACCTGCTGCTCCTGCTTGTCTGCTGGATTTCTTGTTTTTTTCCTGCTTCTGGTTTGTATTTTGCCTTTGGCTGCATGTGCTTCTTCTGTCTTTGTTCCTTGTTTTCTGTGTTCGTGTGTCTTTGGCTTTGTTTTTTGGGGGGCTTTGTTTCTAAGCTCCTGGCATACTGCTACTCCAGAGCTCATACTACTTACTTTCAGTTACTCACAATTCAAATTGATTTCAGTTACTATACTCAAATTCCTTGCAATGCAACTATAAACATTATCTGTGTGTTCAACTCAGCCATAGCTGCTTTCCATGTTGCATACTTAATTGCTTTCACCTGATTCTGGCTTACACTGAACCCTTCCTATACAGCTCAATCATACTCTACTCATCCTACTTGCCTCATTGCTGCAGTTCATTGCACTGCCTGTGACAGTTGATTTCAAAGTATTGTGCCTTGTTTATTTTATGTTTATTGCAGTTTGCAACTCAGTGTATTCAATACAGATGCTGCTTCTATGTTTGTATACCTGCTTTAACCTCTGACTCTTGCTATGCAGTTCAATCCTGTTATTCCCTTTATACACTGCTGTTCTACTCTGAGGTTAACTAAACAGCCTGCTGAGGCTATTAACTAGCTTTAATATCTGCATGTGGTTCTTGGCTCTTCCGTCACCTCCTTGTTTGACTTATGGCGGGGACTGGGAGGTGTTTGGGGGGTCGTGGCCCATGTGGCTAATTATTTCTGTTTTAAATCCTGTCTTCACTGCCAAAAATCCTCAGCATTTGTCACCTTGATTTGGCTTTGCAATGCCTGGCTGGCTTGCCCCACTGTTCAGTGCTGTTTCATTGCTACTAAGTTATGCAGACCTACGTGCAGGTCCACTTATTACTACTCTGTTACTGACCTACCTGCAGGTCCATGCTTGCTTACGCAGTCGTTGCTTCTTGCTTACGCAAACCATTACTTCTTACCTACTGCCATCCCCTCGGCTTCAGCCTCTGGGATTCTGCTGCACTCAATTCTGCATTCGATCTTGCAAGATCTCAGCACTCAATGCTCATTACGATCTCAGCATGCCGTGCTCATTCAGCTCGCCAGCTTTTCAGCTGTCAATCAATTTCTAGGGCATGCCAGCCATTCTATTCTGGTGCAGGGTTCCTGCAGCCGACGGTCTCGCTTTGCATTTGTCTGCATCTTAATCATGTATAACTTGGGGCGGGATCCTTCTCACCTGGCCCATAGTTGGGAATGTCCTCACCCCGGGTTTGACTTTAGCTGCTTGCTACGTGACAGCAGCTCCTTTTGTAGAATTTAAGATAAGCGGTGAAGGGTGGTTACAACGATCTCCTTTGGCTCTAGTGTTCCACTATATCGGTTAGCCATTGACTTTAGTGGTTTCCCTAGCCAGGCACCTTCACTGCATTCTGGTTCACCTGGTTTGAGTTTAGGGTGGGTAGGCCAGGTGAGTACCACAGCAGTTGTTGCTCTCTTCCTCTGCCTTTGTTGCACGTATTGTTGCAGAGTTTTCTCGCAACCTTCCATGACGTTCCCGTTAGAGGGTTTGAGAGAGCGCCTTCCTCCAAATTGAAATATTTTCCAGCTCCCTTTGATTGGGTTTTCCAAATTGCAGCTGCAGAGTTATCACTAAATAAACTATCCCAAGCCTGGAGGGAAGGCAACCTAGGTCTTGGATCCCCAGAGATTTCCTCCTCATAGGGTTTTTTCCTCTCCTCCGTTGCCTCAGGTCATAACTGTTAATTAGCATAGTAGTGTCCCCTAGTTTCTTTAGGTAAGTTCCACTGTTGGATGGAGGTGGAGGTGGAGGATGTCTTGCTGTTCTCTCTCTCTCTCTCTCTCTCCTTAGAGGATCCCCTCATTCTCAATGCAAACCATCAGTATCATGCTACGCAAACCTGGGAATTTCATTATGTTATCAAACTGCCTATGCTTCTCTACGACTATGTTACAGTTACTGCTCTTATGTCACAGTTACTGCTCACTCATAAGCTTCGTGTCACCTCCTTTTTTGGGATATGATTGTACTACATTTCTTTTTGGGGATTCCTAAGGTACTCTTAGCCATGGGAATTATCCCGTGGTATGTCTAGGGGTGGAACCCTCTCCGAGGGTTCCTTGCCTTTCGTACTCCTACAGGGTGGTAATTCCTAAGGAATAGAGAGTGCGAACGGCCCAAACCAAACTAACACAGTTGCACAAGCATAACACTATATTGGCTGCATGGGACATTGAATTGGAAAGGCTATGCCTGGAGTTCGATGGCCAGGCAGCCAGCCACTCCCACTTCCTGAGCTATATAAGCAGTTCCTGTCAGCCTCATTGTGAAGCACTTTTTCTTTGCCCCACCATCCTCCCCTCCTCCTCCAGTGGCAGAACTCTCTCCTTAGGGGGATTCCTAAGGTACCCTTAGCCACAGGAATCATCCTCTGGCACCTCTAGGGGTGGAACCCTCTCCAAGGGTTTCTTGTCTTTCGTAACCCTACAGGGTGGTAATTCCTCTGGAATAGAGAGTGTGAATGGCCAAAACCAAACTAACACAGTTGCACAAGCATAACACTATACTGGCTGCACAGGACATTGAACTGGAATTTGAAGAGCAGTGTGGAATGGATGTCATGTTAGCTCCCATTTCTGAAGATATATGTGAACTACTAATGAGCTTAAGCCAGGAAATGGGCAAGTAATTAATTGTAAACAGGGGGATCACTCACAAGTGCTCCCAGGAGATCAGTAGAAATGCAATTAATTGTGCATTAAGAGATAAACTGAATGTTAAAACAGTCTATAAATGGAATTTTGAAACTCATTCAGAATGAGCTCAGACACAGTTTACAACAGCAACAGGTAAAGATAAGTCCATATGAGACATTTTTGTTTCATATTGTTTGTAGCTGAAAACTGACATTTTTTTGATTGCTTTCCTTCTCTAAAGCTCATTGAAGTTGTTGGTTGTTTGATCTGCTCCTTTTCTTAGTAGAACTGAAATGCACAGGAATGGTGAAATTATACCCAACCTTGATTTGCTTCATATCCTTGATCTACTCTTATTGCATGCATTCTGAACATTAGGAACACCCCCAGACAATGCAGTCACTCAGGATGCAATAGTCTCCTCTCCTTAGACAGCATCATGGGTGGCTAGATTGTATTATGAGCTTTCCCAAGTCCAGTAAAGATGCAGTTGAAGTTGATTAAAGAATATAAACAAACACACATTTGTGTGATAACGCCAGTATGGTGAGCAGACTGTTTTTTATTTTTAAAAAGAAAAAAGGGAATCAGAATCAAACTACCAGCTACATCAGCTGTGTCTGCAGAATGTGAGTAATCATAACGTTTATTTTTTAATCTTAGGACAATTTGAGGCCTAAGGGGGTTGACAGTGCCCATTTAACCCAAATGTAGAAAATGAAGCTCACGTTCAGTCAGTGTTTTTTATTTTATGCTCAGAATGAAAGGTTTTAAAACTGTTTTTCCACCCCTCCCTGCTTCCAAATAGCAATCGCAAGCATCAGCTGATCCAGACTTGAGGATAACTAAACCAACACATGCATGCTCAGAAGCACAGAGTTTGCAACTAAAAAAAATATGAGGCAGTAAAATAGCAGTAGCATTGTGTTAGAGATTTGACTTTTTAAGCAAATGATGTGGTTTACAATGTTAAACAGCACAATTAGAATTATATATTTACCATTGATCTTAAAGTGTGGAGACCAGACTGACTACTGGGTGGGCAGGGAGACTGTAGCTAGCTTTTGATCTTTAAGCAAGGAGTTTTAGGGCCCGATCCTCAAACGCATCCCAGATAGGTGTCACTTGTGTGTATCTGGGGTGCATTGGCCTGCACTGCAAAAGCTGGCACACGGCTGCTGGAATCCACAACCCCTGCCCCCGTGGTACGCTTGTGTGGATCTGCACATTGGGGCTGATGACAGTAGGGGTGGGCAAAGCAGGTGCAGACCATAGGCATCCATTTGGATGCCCATTGAGGACTGCAAGTGGATCCTTGCCTGCTCAGTGTGCTGCAACTGACTGGAAATTGCAGTTCTCCAGGACTGCCATATCCCGGTGGCAAAAGGTAACTTTTTAACAGTTGTATCAGCTGGTGCCAGTATGGTATCCCAGCCCTCCCAAGTGACTCAGAGGGCTGGGTGTGGATGGTCCGCTCGCTGATTGTACTTCGTGAAAGATCCAAAGGACCTGTGGAGGAGATGCGTAAGAGCTACTACAACCCCTTAGGTGGTGTGGCCTACACCCATTCCACATCACAGAAATTCTGCTGCAGTAGTATGCATGCATGCTCATATCCAGGGCTTGGAAATCCTTGAGGACTGGGTCTTTTGTTGCAATGGTGATTCTGCACCTGGCCAACAATCTGTTTCACTGCCTGGTGTAGTCATGTCTTCTGCTGTCCTGTCTACGAAAACTTCTCACATAAAATATACTGGCAAACAGGGTATTCAAGATGTAGTTTGTGTTGAGAAAAGCAAGGAACATGAATATATTTTGTAAGCATTTAAACATGTATCCATGTGTATTTTATTCTTTAAGCAGATTATTTTAAAGCATTTACTGACTACCTGGGCCCCAATTCACAACGAAATCGCAAAAACAACACAAAATTTTGCGTTGCGATTTGTTATTACCTAGGGTTCAAAATTTACTATTCACAATCAGATAGCACACCACACAGTCTGACTGTGAATAGGGCTAAGCTATATTGGCAGTAACCCCGTTACTGCCAGCACTAACCCACTGGTGCCATCCCGACCTACAGCCAAGTGAAGGGCCCCAAACAGATAGTGCTGGTGCGCTATGTCCAGTTCACAAAAGCACCTATGTAAATGAGCCTATTGGGCATGCAAGGCACTAGAAGGCCATTTACATGCCGATTTCAGCCCATTTACATAGATTGCATGGAACCTAGCGTGGCCCCCACAAGTCCCTGTCCAACATGCAGCCACAGTCCCTGGTGGTCTAGTGGTTGCCCCCTTCCCCAATCGCCAGTCAACGTCCCATTATAGTAAGACAAGTGTCTCTGGTGGTCCAGTGGTCCCTACCCCCCAGCCATTCACTGATCTCTGGCCTGAAAAACACAAGATTAGACCCTAGTGGCCAGTGTCTCCCCCCCCCCGATTGCCAAACGCCGGCCCAATTAAACAAAAAAGATAAATCCCTGGTGGCCTAGCGGTTTCTTCCCCCACCTGATCCCTTACCTGTTACCATAAAAAAAAGATCCCTTGTGGTCTACTGGTCCTGCCCCCCCCATCCGATCCCATCTGGGTATAATAAGAAAAGGATTCCCTGGTGGTCTCTAGTGGTCCCTTCCATGACCTAATCACCACCCAATATAAAACAGAATGTCCCCTGGTTTCCAGTGTAACTCCCCCCATCCCGAACCACTGTGTAGTCAAGTAAAACATTTCCCTTGTAATCTAGTGCACCCCCTCCCTACCCTTGATCCCCTGTAAATTGAATGGAACCCTGTCCTTGGTGATCTACTGGACCCCACACAACTCCACCCTGGCAGGTAGTGCCCCACCACTCCGCTATCCTCATCCTGAAACTGAGCCGGCGACCAGCACAGCCCTCCTCTCTCCACCACACCTGGTCACCAACTGAGATTTCAATGAACACGTACTGTATACAGTATATTTTCATTGACACTGATTGAAAGCTTAGAGTGAGCTGTCATTCACTGAGCCCGTACTGTATATTCTACATGCTCATTGAGAGCTCAGTCAGTGGCCAGCCATGGTGGAGAGAGGAGGGCTGTGCTGGTCACTGTCTCAGTTTCAGGAATGGGGGGAGCAGGGTGGTGGGGCACTACCTGCCAGGGTGAGGGAATTGGGAGTCCATTAGACCACCAAGGACAGGTTTCCATTCAATTTACAGGACAACAGGGGATCAGGGATAGGAAGGGGGTCCACTAGATCACCAGGGAAATGTTTTACTTGACCATACAGGGGATCGAGATGGGGAGGTGACACTGGAAATCAGGGGACATTCTGTTTTATATCGGGTGGGTGATCAGGTGGGGGGAGTGCCCCCTAGACCACAAGGGATTTAGCTTACTTTTTAGTCAGGCAGGTGTTCAGCGATCATGGGGGAGCACACTGGCCTCCAGGGTCTAATCTTGTTTTTATCGAGACAGCGATCAGTGAACAGTGGGGTGGGGGGACCACTAGACCACCAGGGACATTTGACTTACTAAAATGGGATGGCAATCGGCGAATGGGGGAGAGTGCAACCACTAGACCACCATAGGGATTTATCTTTTGTTCTTTTAATCAAGCTGGTGATTGGCGGTGGCGATGGGGGGCGCCACAGTATCTTCAGCAGCCACAAGGGTTGCAGGGGATACCACCAGGTGTCAGTTGGCAGCATTTCCTCTGTGCAAGGGGACCATGTAAGAGGCCCTTTGATGGAGCAAATGCTTTGTGAATCAAGCAGCGTCAATATTCACGTCCCCTCCCCGTCATTTGCATTGCAGCCCTTTCCTCACTTTGCCCCACTGCAGACCCAGTTTTGGGGCACAAACCAGGCTTTTGTGAATACCAGCTTGGTGCAAAAAACGGTTTGTGCCACACAAACTGGATTTGCACTGGGGCAAAGTTTTGTGAATTGAGCCTTTCATGTTTAACACTGTTTTCCTAGTGTTTCTTCGACAATTAGTCCATGGTAATGCTGTACAGGTACATCATAGAGTTGTGATGCTACTTGTGTCTGTTTATTCCTTATTCATATCCTGGAGCAACAGTCAGATACTGAGTGCATGCAGTCACAGATTTGTCATTCTAGGAATAGTCGAATCATGCCAATTGTAACAGGATTTCAGTTATGGAAGTGGTAGTGCTGTTAGCAGCAAAACTTGCACCCTATTCTCAAAAGCCTAAGCCAAACTCATATTATTTTACTGTCTTAAGGTAAACTGGGCATGTTTGTGCTGTTTTTTATATGCAGAAACTCAGCTGTTATAACTTGATATGGGTGTGGTCAAGACTCCATGCAGTTGCAGACAGATAATAAAAGATAGGAATCACGTCATTTTACTGACCTAAAGATATGATTTTTATAATGTCTACTTATCATGACTACAGAGGTGTCAGTGATGGCCATCTTGACTGCATGTTTAAAAACAACACTCTCATCACATAACAGGGAACCATTTGGAGGGGTCTTTCCCTAGCACTTTGAAAGAGGTGTTGATGAAGCCCCTACTGAAGAAATCATCTTTGGACCCAGACTGCTTAGCAAATTGTTGACCACTCTCCAATCTTCCCTTTTTGGGAAACATTGTTGAGAAGACAGTGACACTGCAGCTCAAGGCACATCTCACTGCCTTTGACATCAATGAGCATCTCCAGTTGGGATATAGGTTTAGACACAATAGAGGGATGGCCTTGGGCAGGGTGCAGAATGATCTCTTCAGGTCTAGAAATAGAGGGTCAGTTCTTGTTCTACTCAATCTGTCTTCAGCGTTTGGTACTATGGACCATGTAGTGTTGTTGAATCACCTAAGGGAGCTCTGTGGACTCACTGGCACTGTCATCAGCTGGTTAGAATCCTTTCTAACAGACAGAATGCCGAGGGTGGTGATGGTGAATTTCTCCTCAATCCCGAAGCCCTTGCCTCGTGGATTTCCTCAGGGCTTAATCATTTCACCTATGAACTTTGCCTTTTTCCTGATTGGACTTGTACACCCATATTCATTTGATATTAACTCTGCACATGCTGTTACCTGTTTTGCTGTTTATTTCTGTATACTGTATCCTTGTAACCTCCCGGGTTGTGCCTGAAAATAGTCATTTTCTGGCTATGGTACCTACCCGATAATCACAAACTAAATAAATAAATGTTGTTCATGGTGTTCATGCTACCCCTGGGGGAGATCTTTAGATGCTACAGGCTGGGTTTTCACTGCTGTGCAGACAACACTGTGCTGTATTTGTCATTGGCACCCAGGATGCATGCTGCGCTTGAGGTACAAAACATGGGCCTGTTCATGACCAAGAACTGGATGTCCTCTAACTGGCTGAAGTTGAATTCGGAGAAGACAGAGGTTCTGGTGATTGAGCAGGGTGCAGAGGTGGCAGAAGAGGTGACAGGCTTGGTGCTTGGTTCCCCTCAGCTTGCAGCCTCTGCTGAGATGAAGTATCTGGGGGCAATTCTGGATGATAGAGTGGCACTTGAGGCTTAGGTGTCATCTGTTGTCTGGAATGACTTTTATTGTGTCAGGAACATGGCCCAGATTAAAGCCATTCTCTCACCAGATGACTTGCCATCACTAGCTCATGCTTTTGTGACTTCCAGATTCAACTACTATAAAGCTCTTTACCTCAGAGTTAATGGATGAGTCCTACATTGCCTGCACCTGATGCAGAATGCAGTACCAGGTTGCTGATGGGCCTTTCGAGCTCCTGTCTGGTGACCTCGATTTCAAGTGACCAGTCCTGGCTGTGGTAAGATGGTGAATCACCTTCAGGGTCAGTTAATTGACTTATAAAGCCCTACACAAAATGAGCCCTGTCTGTCAGAGTAACCTCATGACACCCTACCATAATCATTGCCCTCTCCACTCCTCTGAGTTGGGCCTCCTAGCAGTTGCCAGGGCAAGGCTTAAATCATCTGGTGACTGAGTTTTTGAGGTGGTTGGCATGGCCCTGTGGAACTTACTTCCAAGATTCTTGAGGGAGGCCCTCTCATTGGAGGCCTTTAAGAGGTGCATGAAGTCTTACCATTTTAAGGAGGCCTTTGGGTCATAGGCAGGGTCCCAACACACTGGCTGCCATATGATTTGATTTGATTTATTATGTTGCTTGCACGCATGTGCAAGAAACATAGTGCCATCATCGGAGATTTCGGAGGTGTGTCACCTTCTCCTCCAATTCAGTCAGTGAGCTGGCAGGCGCTGCCCCTGTAAGCCAAAGCATTTGGAGCTGTTTATGACAAGCTCCAAAATGCAGTCAACCTCTGATTGAAAGAACTACGCTTCAGTGAGCACCCGATAAGAAGCGTAGCTCCCCCACACGCAGGCGTGCACGCCCGCATGTACTGTGTAGCCGACGGGGTGCCCAATCCCTGCCAGCTGAGCTCGGCCCCCCTCAGAAGTTGGTGCCATGCTGGGGCCCACCCCAGCGTGGGCAATTAGTCTTGGCCCCACGGGGGTGCCCAATCCCCGCTGGCTGGAACGGCTCCTGGCCCTGTGCCACGCTGGGAGCCCACCCCAGCGTGGGCAAACGGCCCACGACGCTTTTTTTTTTTTAAACCTGTAAACAAAACGGTCCTGCTGCATCTCCTGACCCCTCCCACAACCCACACCCACCCACTGCGCACTCCAGCTTCCCCACACCCCCCTTACCCCATACTTACCTCCGGACTCGCGCGACGATCTTCGGTGGACCGGGAACACGTCTGCACTCTTCAAAGCCGACCGCGAACTGAGGAAATGCCGGTAAGCTGTATAATGGGCTAGATGGGGGGGTCAACTTTATTGCATATCTCAGGCATTTTTGGGAATTTTTGCACCAAATTTTCAACATGGGGTTTTTAGGACCCCTTCTCATGAATGATGTCACTGTCATGGCGTTATTCAGGCCCGAAGGGTGATTTAGCGCAGTGACTGTGAAATCACCCTTAGGGCCTGAATACCACCATGACAGTGACATCATTCATGAGAAGGGGTCCCAAAAACCCCATGTTGAAAATTTGGTCCAAAATTCCAAAAAATGACTGCTTTACAAGCGTGCATTGCTCAGTTCCTACGCAGGCTCGTAAGTTCGCGAAATTTCAATATTTTCACTCCAGATTTTCAACATTGCCATTTTACCACACCTTCTTATGAGTAGTACAGCTGTCATTTTTCACATCTCACCCAAAATGTGTTTCCACCCTTGTAGCGCAGAATGGCGAGTCAATGTGCAAAATCAATGTACGGACAAATTAAGAAAATCACAGTGACACTGTTCATGAGCAGAGGTCTTAAAATGGCTATGTTGAAAAATTTGGTGAAAAAATTCCTAAAAATGACTGTTTTACTGAGCGGTGTTGCGCAGTTCCTACGCAGGCTCATAAGTTCACAAATTTTCAATATTTTCACTCCAGATTTTCAACATTGCCATTTTACCACACCTCCTCATGAGCAGTACAGCTGTCATTTTTCATATCCTGCCCAAAACATGTTTCCGCCCATGTAGCGTACAATGGCGCAGTCGGTGTGCGAACTCAGTGTATGGGACACATTAAGAAAATCACAGTGTCACTGTTCATGAGCAGAGATCTTAAAATGGCAATGTTGAAAATTTGGTGAAAGAATTCCTAAAAATGACTGTTTTACGAGTGTGCGTTGCATAGTTCCCACGCACGTTAGTAGGTTTGCGAATTTTCAATATTTCCACTCCAGATTTTCAACATTGCCATTTTACCACACCTCCTTATGAGCAGTACAGCTGTCATTTTTCACATCCTGCCCAAAACATGTTTCCGCTCATGTAGCGCACAATGGCGCAGTCGGTGTGCAAACTCAATGTATGGGACACATTAACAAAATCACACTGACACTGTTCATGAGCAGAGGTCTTAAAATGGCTATGTTGAACATTTTGTGAAAAATTTCCTAACAATGACTGTTTTACGAGTGTGCGTTGTGCAGTTCCTACGCACGCTCGTAACTTCACAAATTTTCAATATTTGCACTCCAATGACTTCCAAATACCTAAACAGCACATAGAGGCAAGCAACATTCGGCATTGACAATTGCTAGTTCTGGTTTAGTTAATTTAATTTATTTTATTTTCTACCTGCCTTATTTACTATGTATTATATGGCAAAGAACTAGATTTTATATATGATGAATGTCTTCTGTATTGTATTTTCCTGACCTATGTACAGTGCGCTGAACCCCAGGGAATGGACACTTAGATAAAATGTTATTTACTTACCATTCTTCCTGCTATTAAACTTTTTTGCCCAATATCTCAAAAGAGGAAACAAAATACATTCATGTTGTACAGCTTGTCCTATGACAACATACACAACATACACTAAATAGCATGCCTGGTTTACCTAAAGAGAGTAGATGGACATCAGTCTGGGATGGTAGAATTGGGAGAGTGGTCAGCTGACAAGACAATTTAGTGCATGGTCTCCATGGCTTACACTAATCAGGTCAGTCATGTCTGTATGACACCAGTCAGAGTGGTGATCTGAGCAGGTTGAGTACCCATGGTGGCAGTCTATATACAGTAAGGTACACATCCATGTCTTCAAAGGCAAGGGAAAGGAGCACTGCAGATTGCCACTGGGTGAGTCAGTCTCTGATCCTAGGCCAGATGCCCATCCAAACCTCCTGCCGCAAGTCCTCTTTCTGGTAGAGTTAGACAGGGGGACACACTGCTGATACTGCCAGCTGGCTGAGGTTGACTGATGTCGACCATTGGGTGTCTTTCACAGTGGCTGGGTGAGCGTAACGGAAAGGGGTGCCACAGATCACAGCTGAATGAGTCACTGTTTTCCCTACTGGGGTGATTTGTTTTTTTTATTGTACTGCCTAAATGTCTATCACCAGTGTATTGAAACTGAGGGTAGTGTTCTTTTCCTGTGTTAGCAACTCACCTATTTTCAGGGATGACAGATTGTGTTTTTTTTCTTTACAAAGAAAACTATTTTTTTTAGTTGATAGTCCAAATAATGGGCTCCCAATAGGGATCCTAAATGCAATGTAACCCCTAGGAGGTACTATTATAAGAACAGCAAGACAAAGGAGGTGCTGTTAGAACTATACTACTCTACTGGGACTAAAGAACTAGAACTCTACTACTGGGACCTTCAATTTAGGGTAAAAATAAAAAAAAAGTTAGTGTGTTTGTCTGAGTTGGGTGAAGTGAATTCTTATCTGTGCAGTTAGCTAGGTGTAGAAGGAAACTGTGAATTGTTATCTGTACAGTTAGTTAGGTGTAGAATGAAATTGTGAATTAGGGAGAGTGGCTTAGGCAGAAGAAAGTTGGTGTTTTGGATTTAAAAGCTGCCCTAGATAGCTTGTGGCAGAGAACAGCAAGAGGAAGGAGGTACTGTGAGAACTATACTACTCTACTGGGACTAAAAAAACTAGAACTCTACTACTGGGACCTTCAATTTAGGGTAAAAAAGGAAAAAGAGTTAGTGTGTTTGTCTGAGTTGGGTGAAGTGAATCCTTATCTGTGCAGTTAGCTAGGTGTAGAATGAAACTGTTAATTATCTGTGCAGTTAGCTAGGTGTAGAAGGAAACTGTGAATTAGGGGGAGTGGATTAGGCAGAAAGCAGTCAGGTGTTTTGGAATTAAAAAGCTGCCCTAGCTAGCTTGTGGCAGAGAACAGCAAGAGGATGGAGGTGCTGTTAGAACTATACTAATCTACTGGGACTATATTGCCCTTCTTCCCTCCCCTCCACCCCGCCCCCCACCATTAGCCAGTTCTACTTTTATAGGCACAGGATTTGACTGACAACAAGAACTTCCTGTTTGGGAGCAGGAAGGAAGTGATCACAGAGGCACACAATACTCACCATCCTAGAATGAAAAAGAATAGCTCTTCATCCTCCCCAGCTGTTGAAGGTCTGACTTTGAGCAAGTAAGAAGGAGACTACCGGGGAATATAGGAACTTCCTTTCCCAGAACAGGAAGATCAGGAGCTTTAAGGGCACAGAGGCAGTAGGAAAGTAGGGAGAAAAAAAAGAATTATATATATATATACATATATAAATAAAAAAAAATAATAGAGAGAGAAAAGAGTAAGTATAGAAAACAACAGTTAAGGGGCCACAAATAAGACATGATGGACATGGTGCAGTGCAGTGGCTGTGGAGCAGCAGTCTTCCGGGAGACATTCTGGAGAATGCAGTGTTGTCCCATCTGCAGGCACCCCTCTGGGCTGAGGTAGGAGGTTGCTCAGCTCCAAGCTGAGTTGGCCAGGAATCGGGGGACCTCCTCTCCCACCCAGGAACCACCAGGGCCATTGCCGCTGCCTCAGAGGTTGCCAAGAAAGATGAGCATTTGGACCAAAGTGGGCTCAGGGAGGGTGAGGGTGGTGGAACAGAGGTGCATCCCTCCAGTTGTACCTCTCCACAATTCATATGCCATGCTGGCAGAGTATGATTTCTCTAAAGAGGCACCTGCAGTGGAGACCAAGGAGGATGCTGGGAAACTCCACAAAGGAGCCCCACAGGAGGGTGGCATGGGACCCCACAGGGGAAGGAAACAACTCCTGGTGGGGGCAATCCATTGTTAGGAGGGTAGAACTGGGGGAGGTAGGGGGGAAGGAGGTAAGGTGCCTGCCTGGAGCCATCTCTTGGAGGCACAGGGAACCAATCCTTAGGATAGCAGGAGCAGCTGTACGGGGGAGGGAGCTGGATATCATTGTCGATGTAGGGACAAATGACCTGGCTGGGAAAGGGATCAGAACAGTGCAGGAGGAGTTTGTGGAGTTGGGGAGGGGCCTTAGACAAGTAGCATGCATGGTAACCTTCTCGGAGGTGCAGCCTGTCTATGGCATGGGTGAGGCTAGGGTGCTCCACACCATGGGATTCAATCAATGGTTGAAAAACTGGTGCAGAGCTCAGAATTTTGGCTTCATTCAGGGCTGGGCATCCACCTGGAAGGATGCAGGCCTATACTGGCGCGATGGTCTGCATCTGTCCAGGAGGGGAACCAGGATCCTAGGTGATAGGTTTAAATGCTTCATTGGCAAGCATTGTAACTAGCCAAGGGGGAGGCACTGAAAAGGAGCAGGGAAATCCTAGCCCCCCCAAAAAATCAGGGTAGTTAGTGAGGGAAGCACCAAGGTAGAGGCGTCGATAGGGAGAAGGGCAGGTGTAAATGGAGAAAAAGACAAATGCAGTAAGGACAGGGATGGGGGAAAAAAGGGGTAAGGCCATCAAAAAATGGAGGGTAATGAGTACCAATGCCAGCAGTCTAGATAACAAGCTCCCTGAACTGGTGACCTTGAAGGAAGAGGGATGCCTGGATATCATGGCAGTCACAGAAACATGATAAACAAAGAACCATGACTGGGATGTCAACATACCAGGGTACACAATCTACAGGAGAGACAGAGAGAGTAGAAGAGGAGGCGGAGTACCTCTCTATGTAAGGGCGGGGATCAAAGCAATGGAAAAAAAGGGTAAACAGGAAGGCGAGGAGGCACTGCGGGTCACCTTGGAGACTAGAAATGGCACCACAAACTGCACAGGGGTTGTATACAGACTCCCATCTCAGGGGGAGGAAATGGACAAGGAAATGACAGAAGGCATCCTTAGGATGGCAGAGAAAGGGGGGAGATATTGTTGATGGGTGACCTGAAAATGCCAAATGTTAACTGGAGCACCTTTGCTGCAGCTACATCCAAGAGCAGAGCCATTCTCAATGCCCAACAGGGGGCATGCTTCAGACAGCTAGTGCTGGAACCCACTCAGGAAGGAGCAATCTTAGACCTGGTACTCTCAAATGGGGACAGAGAGAGGATCTCAGATCTAGAAGTGGGTAGCCATCTGGGAAAAGTGACCTCCAAATAGTGTGATTCACAATAAACTCAGCTGCAGAGTCAAGCCATACAAAAGTGAGGGTACTGGACTTCAGCAGGGCTGACTTTGTCAAAATGAGAGAGTGCCTCAGAAAAGAACTAGCAAAAGGGCTAGAAGGAGGGCTGGAGCAACAATGGTGAAACATCAAAACTGCCATCACAGAGGCAGCAAGCCTTTGTGTGAAGCAAATAAGCAAATCATAATGAAAGAAAAACCACAATGTTTCTCAAAAGAGGTGATTGGGAAGGTTAGGGAGAAAAAGACAATGTTTGGGAAGTATAAGGAAACACAGAAGGAGCAGGACAGAGAACTGTACCAGTTAAAGCAGAAGGAAGTGGGGAAGGCAGTCAGAATAGCAAAGGCCCAAATCGAGGAAATGATAGCCAGCTTGGTTAAGAAGGGTGATAAAACCTTTTATAGGTACTTTAGGGAGTGTAGAAAGACAAAGGGAGGGATAGTGAGGATAAATAAAGGGAACGGTGAGTGGGCAGAGAGGGACAGTGAAAAAGCAGGGATACTGAATGAATACTTTTGCTCAGTATTCACAGAAGAAGAGGAGGGGGGAGGTACCTAATCCAATCAATAGAAGCACTCTGATGGGGGGGTCAATCTCTGTCCTTTCACCGAAGAAAGGGTTCTGATACAACTCCTAAAATTGAAAGTGGACAAAGCAATGTGGCCTGACAGGATTCACCCCAGAATTCTAAAAGAATTAAGGAGAGAACTAGAGGCACTACTGACTAGCCTTTTTAACAAATCAGTGGAGGATGGTGTGGTACCTGAGGACTGGAGGAGGGTGGATGTGATTCCCCTTCACAAAAATGGGAGCAAGACAGAGGCAGGAAAACTACATACTTGTCAGTTTGACCTCAGTGGTAGGGAGAATGATGGAATTACTTCTGAAGGAAAGAATTGTTGAGTACCTAGAGTCCAGTGGGGCACTGGAACCAAGGCAGCATAGATTCACAGCAGGAAGGTCATGTCAGATGCATCTAATTGATTTATTTGACTGGGTGACCAAAGTAATAGACCAGGAAGGGGCTATGGACATGGCCTACCTAGACTTTAGCAAGGCATCTGATACAATCCCACACAAAAGATTAATAAACAAATTAGCCAGCCTGGAAGTGGGTCCCAGGGTGCTAGCATGGGTAAAAAACTGGCTGGACAACAGGGCACAGAAGGTAATAGTAAATGGAGTCCAATCTGAAGAAAGGGGGATTACTAGTGGGGTACTGCAGGGTTCAGTACTGGATCCAGTCCTTTTTAATGTCTTTATAGATGGCAGTGCAGATTTACTGGAAGGAAAAGTATGCCTGTTTGCAGATGACACAAACAACTGCAGCAGGTTTGATACACAAGGGGGGGTGGAAAGGATGAGAAGGGACTTGGTAAGGTTGGAGGAATGGTCAGAAGTATGGCAGCCTGGATTCAATGCAAAGAAGTGCAAAGTAATGTACCTGGAGAAAAAAACCTAGGGGAAGATTACACAATGAGGGGGGAGGTAGTAACAACAACAAAAATGGAAAGGGACCTGGGGTGATCTTATCAGATGATCTAAAAGTTAGCAAGCAATGTGAGAAGGCAGTAGGGATGGCTAGGGGTATACTGGGATGTATAGGGAGAGGCATCACCAATAGAAAACAGGAAGTTGTTATCCCTTTGTACAGACAGTTGGTGAGACCCCATCTGGAGTACTGCATCTAGTTCTGGAGACCCCATCTCTGCAAGGACATAGACAGGATGGATACAGTCCAGAGGAGGGCAACTAAAATGGTGCAGAGTCTGCAATAAAAGCCATACAAGGAGGGACTAAAGGAGCTTAATATGTATACCATTGAGGAAAGGAGGGAGAGGGGGGATATGATAGAAACTTTTAAGTACCTCAAGGGAATCAACAAAGTTCAAGAGGGTAGCATTTTTCAGAAAAAGAGATGTGCAAGAACACAATTTGAAGATAGAGGGGAATGGCTCAAGGGTAATGTGAGGAAGTATTTTTTCACAGAGAGGGTGGTGGATGCATGGAATGGCCTTCCTGAGGAGGTTGTGGGCTCAAAAACAGTGGGGGAATTCAAGAAGGCATGAGACAGACATAAGACTATTCTTGTGGTGAGAAGGAAGAAATAGGCTGTTGGTTAACTGGGATCTGCAGCTTATCCAGTAGGTAGGGAAATGGGCAGACTAGGTGGGCCAAGTGGTTCTTATCTGCCATCAAAGTCTATGTTTCTACGTTTCTAGGTACCCCTGCCTGTATGGCAAGACACCGTTTGAGGGGCCTGAGTTCTGAAAGCAGGTGTCTCCGTCCAGAAAAGAATGGTGGGGTAGCTTAATTGCTCTGGTATAGCCCTCTGGGACACTATAACCACCCACCAACCCTTCTAGTGGCCTAAATAACAACACAGTGGTACATTCACATTCAGTAGATAGCAGTAATAATGTGCTCCCACCCCCTTTCGCTTATCACCAGGGCTGGATCTGCTGTAACTGCCCTGGAGACCCCCTGGAAAATAAGATCAGCAATGCAACAATACAATCTTACCACTATAACTCAACTAATAATATGCACACTAGCCAGGTTAAACATGGAAAAAGACTATCAGATTAATTTAGGGGCAGTGAACAAGGGAGTGGAGAGAATCTAGCAGAATGATTAGCACTCTGATTTAGTTTAGGTTGGTTCAGCATGCACTTGTAAGAGGTCTGAACCTCACTTTCAGCTTCTTGGCAATATTGGGAATGCAAATAATCACAAACAGGTTGCATTCGAGTAATAAACAAGTTTATTACTACAAAAGTGATAAATCACAGTTGCCCTAAGCAGTTCTTACCAATACGAACCGGGAGCCAGTGCTAAGCATTCCCTACACCTGAGGTTTCTCTGTAGTCTCTTGGGATCTCTCGTCTCCAAGGTGTAAAGCCGTGCATAACATTATATACCTGTGATAATTACTATGGTTACTAAAAGATAGAAACATTTCTAGTTACAGAGATGAGCCCTATTGGCTAAATTAGAGGTGGCTCCATGGTCCAAGATAACATTATATAATTCTGTAAAGTCATCAGTTTTAGAACAAAGATGTTCTTATACAGAGTCTTACATAACAAGGTGTAGTGGTGTACATCACCAAAGGATGGCAATGTTGCCTTACATATTACAATTACTTCAAGGACAGGTGTCTTGGCATCTGACAAGTGAGAAATAGACAGAAAATATATGGTATAATGTGTGTGCATTAGCAAGCAAAGTGGGTTACAATAATATGCATTGATATCCTGACATCTACTCTTATACGGTTGATGCCCTTAGCCCTATGTATTAGTATAACCTATGCCTAAACATTAGCTGTCTACGGTGTACCCCTGAGGGTATCAATTAGGGTGCAGGGACCTCGTGTAACAATTCCCCCCCTTGTTGCCTCCAAGGACAACACGGCAAATCCAGGGAATGGACAGGAGCAGTGGTCGTTTACAAGCCTGACGCGCGAGCCTTGTAAAGGAACTCAAGCTGCTCACAGTGTTGGCACAGTGTACGTCGTAGGCAGCAAAGCATAATAATCAAAGTGAATATTAAAAATGCTTGTATTATAACAAAACCTTTAAACGTGATCTCCAACCAGGTGTTAGTCAATGCATTATTCATATCTCCATCGTTGATCAGGTCAAGAACAGTTTCATTGGCTTTGGTTATATTATTGCTGATGTGGATGAGGTGAGTGTCCTTTCTATCTAAAAGGGATTTCAGTGTAAGTGGATCTATGTGTACATTAAAGTATGGTAGGTATTCTGAAAGTGTGAGTAAATAATCTGGGTTACCATCAATAATGTCTGCATCCATAAGGGGAATGGGGGTTATGACAGTATGTCCAATAACAGTTTTCTGATGGGGAACAAAACAGAAGTTGGGGTAATCAATTGGACAAGTAACAGAACCATATGTATAAGACTTAACATTGGTCACTATACAGTACTCTCCATCACAGTTATACTGTGAACGTACAGTAGGTAGTCTCCATTTTTGCAACTGGACAGGGCATGTGTAGGTCGTCTTCGAAATCCGTGTTGACAGGCGATGAGCTTCCTCACGATAGGACTGGTAGAGCTGATCTGGTGACAGCATTGATTCAAGAGTTGGTGCCATTCTCAGTGATGTGATCATCCATAGTGAAAGTCCAATCAATGCTGTCTGAAGAGTAGCCACAAACAGGGTGTATGACATCAAACACATCACATCGGCACAAGTAGATGTATTGCTTTTTCGCACAGCAGTCCATGTGCGGTGCCACCCAGGCATCCAGGAAGGAGTGGTAGACCAGTAGAGGTGGTAGATCCAGGTGTTCTCTGTAGATGTCGTCATCCAAATGTCCAATAGAATGTGCCAGTGCAAGCTTGTCGAACAAAGCTGTAGTGGGATCAAAACGTGGTAAGGAGACAGTAAAGGAGACAAACATGGTATCTGTTATGGAACATTTCTTATTAGAAAAACAAGGACCAGTGTTTGGGTGTCTGGTCACAAACCCCAAATTTCTCGCTGTGGAGAGAGGAATAGACAAAGTCTGGAGCATACATAAGGAAACACAAGTTGAAAGTTTACATTTAGGACAATACCATTTAGAGATGCGTCTGTCATGTATTATGTCAGGGATTCTTCCGGATCTAAATCACGGAAGAGGTTGTTGATGGTAGTGAGGATGTAAGAACCATATGCAGAACAAAGTATTTCCCTACCAATGTATTGTTTTTCAGCTTCTCTATTGTTCTGTTGTATGAGTGCGTTAATCTTATCTTTTGAATCAGTGAAGGCTTTTGCCATGTCGTGCATGTTGTATACAGTGTATCTTTCTTCCTGACAAAGGCCATCCACACCATGCAATAATGGAGGTAAGACATTATTAACCAAACCAGTGGAGAACTTAGCAGAATGACTCTTAATAGCAGCAATGTCTGCTTTGTTCCAAATGGACATAACAGTACCAAAAAGACCTGTGACTGTACCTGTAGCACCTGTAACATCAGAACTGTCAACTTCACGTTTAGTACGTTTATGGGTAAGAGTACCAGGAGGGGTTTTCCTCCTAAAATTACCTCTATGTTCAGTAGAATAAACCCCAATGAAAGGGTCCTTAGTACGAATCTGAAATGCAGCTAAACTATCAAGCAATAATTTACTATAGAATGCAGATGTATTTGGTATTGTGACACATACCAAATTCTTTCATATTCCAGTAAGGTTAAACAAAACAGGTATATGCATGAACTGTAAATTATTAATCAAAGAACCTGGGAGGGCAGTGGCTGTGAGACCACTACAGGGACCAGGGTTATGTTTTGGACATTCCAAAAGCTGTTTTTCAGTGGGAGGCAAAGCAGAGAGATACATGGCTGCAGAGACCATGTGGTGTACAGCACAGAATCTGCGGGCAGAATCTTGGGAGAAAGAGTTACAATAGGAAGGATCAATCAGAGCAGTAATGTTGTACAAACCAGAGTGTCTTAATGCAGTTTGTAACAAGGACAGTGAACCATTTGGGGATAATTTAGCATTGGGCCAACCCTGAAAAGTTCCCTTGGAGAGTTTGGCCACAGGGAGAATTTGTCCTTGTGATGTGGTTTGCCACTCAATTTGAAGGGTAGATTTGTCAGGAGCAACGACTGAGGCAGTGAGGTATGCATCGGAACCTTCCTGGACAGTAATCATAGTATCTGGTATTTTGATGGAAACTCCCTCTGTAGGAGGTGCTGGAGGATCCAGTTGTCGAAGGAGGTCCAGTACCATGCCTTGGGTGCAAGGGATCACTCCTGCAAGGAGGAGAGATAAGAACAAAATAGCCATCTTGTCAGTGTATCTGAAAAGGAAGGTCAAAGATTAGTACATTAGTACAATTCTGCCCAGTGGGGTTAGGAAAAGTAAGTTTAAGTTCCTTTGTACAATTTCAACTGGTTTGCATGTAACCATTTGTCAGTCAATTTATTGTGGAGGAGTCTAACTTGATAGACTGCCGGACTGAGCTTGTTGACAACGGGGTAAGGGCTTTCCCACTTATTGGAGAAGGAGTGGGTGGGATGTGCAAATCAAAGTACCATTACCTGATCTCCAACCTGCCAATCCACTTCTTGTGCATGTTTGTCAAATTGTATTTTGGACTGTTGCAGGGCTTTGCTCATGCAGTTTGCAGCTTACAAGTGTGTGTGTATGAGGTCTTTTCTGAGCTTTTCCACATACTGATCCACAAACACACGGTCTGCAGTGGGGGTGTGTAGGTCAAACAGCAAGTGTTCAGGCAATCTCATTTGTCTTCCAGTCATCACCTCAAAGGGTGTAAGCTGGGTGGTGGCTGAGGGTGTACCCCTAATTGCCATAAGCAGTAAAGGCAATAGGGAATCTCAGGTCTTGGGTTTGTCCTCAATGAATTTGGAAAGCATTTGCTTAATCCGTCTGTTGGCTCTTTCTACTTGACCTGAGGATTGAGGGTGATAGGGTATGTGGAACTTTTGCTGAACCCCAAGGAGTTCAAGGGACTCTTTCATCAACTCACCTGTAAAACTGGTTCCTTTGTCGGAGTCTACCTTGAGAGGCAGGCCCCACCTGGAGAAAATCTGTTCTACCAGGATTTTGGCAGTTGTTTTTGCGGTGCATGTCTTAGTGGGGAAAGCCTCAACCCACTTAGAGAATAAGTCAGTTACCACAAGGGCATACTTGTTGTTTCTACTGGTATTGGTCAAAGGGCCAATGAAATCAATTTGGATGGCATGCCAAGGGCCAGTGTGTCTTTGTGGTAAAAGTTTGGCATTTCGTTTTGTAGGTATGGGATTGTTTTGTGCACAAACAAGGCAATTGTCAATGTATTGTTTAACATCTTTGGTAATACCAGGCCACCAGGCGGTGGTCTTGAGATGTTGGAGGGTATTTTCTGCTCCCTGGTGTCCACCAGTAGGAGTGTCATGTACCTGGTGCAGAAATTCAGATCTCAAATGTCTGGGGACTACCCACAATTTGGTGGTAGTATCCTCTGGTTGGAACCAAATGAGTTTATTGTCAGGGGATAAGTGTAACTTACCTTCATGCCTGCGATATGGGTTATGTGTAGGGAGTCTTTCTTCAGTACCTTTGTCAAGGAATCTGAACACTTCTTTGAATTCAGTGTCCAAATGCTGGGCTGCTGAGAGGTCCAGGTGAGAAAAAGATTCAGATTTCTTTTTGAGAGCTGCAACATGTACAGCTGCATTGGCTTCTGGATGATCCATCATCCAGACGTCCCCCCCTCTGTCCCCTTCCTTAGCAAGGGTATCTGCTGTGTCATTGAATGCATGATAGGGATCATGTAGAGAGTGAGCTTTAACCTTGTGCACATAAAGTTTGTGTGGGTGTTTCTGTGCCAATGCGTGTATGTAGATTACCAATTCTTTGTATTTCACTGGACTTCCATCAGAGGAGAGGAAGGAGTTCTTCTGCCAGAAAGGGAGAAATTCTGTAAGGGAGCAACAAACCCAATCAGAGTCTGTAAAAATGATGGTATCCTGAGTTTTATGTTGGATAAACTCAAGTGCGCAGGCCACCGCTGCCATCTCTGCATACTGCGATGAAGCTACACTACAGTGTTTAGATATCCTGACAGTGTTCCCATAGGGATACACCACTAAAATACCCAGCCCTGCAATCTGTTCTCCCTGATAGTACGATGCTGAACCATCAGTGAAAACATGGCACAAAGAGGCACTTTCCAATATCTCAGGTGTGGCAGGGAGGAATGGACCCGGATCTGGGAGGTCAGGTGACTGCAGTGTACAGTCATGGGGTTCCCCCTGAAAAAGGAGACCATGAGCTAGAAGAGACAGAACTCTGGTCTGGTGGACCTGGAAATCCCTGTCCTGGAGGAGAAGTGACCAATGTGTCAGCCTGGTGTTGGAGACTGACCCATCCTTCACTCTATCTGAGAGCAAAAAGGTAGTGGGCGTATGATTAGTGTTGAGAATCAGTGGTGAGTACCCAATGATATACAGGAAGTGCTTGACAGCCCAGTAGGTGGCGGAAGGTTCCTTTCACAAAGGCCGTACTTCACATTCCACTGGGGTCAAGAGCTGCGATGCATATGCAATAGGTCTCAAGGTGCCATGCACCGTCTGGCCAGCACTGCTGACAGCGATGTCAGAGGTGGCACGCCTAGATGGAATGGTAGTGCTGGATTGGGGTTTACTCAGTGCTGGGTGGGAGGCCAAAGCCTGCTTCAGTGACATCACAGCCTGGGTATGAACAGGGCCCCAGTTCCATGGAACGCCTTTTTGAGTAGATCATACAGAGGAGCGGCTTTCTGAGCAAAATCACAAATAAAATCTCTCGAATAGTTTACCATACCTAGAAACCTTCGAAGAGTTGCCACACTGGTGGGTAATGGCAAGTCTTGTAATCCCTGAATCTTTTTCCAAGTAGGGCTCCGGCCTTGGTCAGTTATTTTCAAACCCAGAAAGAGTACTTCTTTCTGACATAATTGTGCTTTTGCTGGGTTGTATTTCAGACCTGCTCTCTGAATGAGAGTCAGTAGTTCATCCAAGAGATCCAGATGTTGTTCCTGTGTGGCAGTAGCCAACAACAGGTCATCTACGTACTGTAAGAGACATTGGGGGGCTGAGAAACCCTGTAGGGCATCCATCATGTGGAGATGGAAGAGGGATGGGCTATTATGGAATCCCTGTGGCAAGCAAGTCCACGTACTGTTGTCCTTCAAAGGTGAAGGCAAACTTATATTGACTCTTGAGGGCCAATGGTAATGACCAAAACCATTGGAGATGTCCAGGCACTGACCCATTTCTGATCTGGTGTTAAAAGTCGAAGCACATCTGGTGCCGACCCACAGTTAGGGGAGCAACTGGGAGTAACCTGATTCAGTTTCCTGTAGTCAATAGTAAGTCTCCAGGCACCTGTGGGCTTTTTCATGGGCCAGACAGGAGAGTTGGCAGTGGAAACACAGGTTCTGATTACTCCTTGTTTAAGGAGTGACTTGATCGTTTCTCAGAGAGACGGTAAGGCTTCAGTGGGAAATGGGTATTGCCTTTGTCTCTCATGTTCCGGGCCTGGCAGCTCGATAACAGTATGCATTCTGCCACAATCATGCTTGTTAACTGCAAACGCTTCCAAATGTCGTTGCAGAATAGGTAGAAGTTTTGGGAAAAGTTCATGGTTCTTGAACAAATCTATGACGTCATACTCCTTGTTGTTGATAGATATTGTCGCCACAGCATGTGAGTCAGGAATTAAGACAGTATGGTATTGACCCTAGATCTGTATCAGCAGCATGTTAGCTAGATCCACCACACAGCTGTGCAGTGCAAGGAAGTCAATCCCGATGATACTAGGATGATCATGTAGCACCATCAGTTGGAAAGCATGTGAGGCCTTCAAATGGCCTAGCTCTACCGGTAAGGGTAGAGAACGGTATGCAGGTAGCCTAGTACCATCAACTCCTGACATATTGGTCTTCCGTCCGGTAGACCAAGGAGACGTGTCCGGGTGTTCATCGTGTAACACAGATACAGCTGCACCTGTATCTAATAAGACAATCAGTTGGCGGCCCCCGACCTCGGCCTCGGTGCAGGCCTTCCATTTGTATCCAAGACCAGCTTGTTTACAATGTGGACTGGGGCCTGTAATTGTCAATCCATATTGCTGGAGGCATGCAGAGGTTGGGCTTGACTTGCATGGATGACTTCACAGTGTTGCACTGGTGCAATACAGGGAGGAGCTTCCGGGTTCAGGCTTGTGTGGGCCTGAGAGCTCATACTTCTTGTGTCTCCATGACCAGTGGTGGCATGGGTCACCGGTTGTACTGCTGCAAGGGTCTGTGCGGGAACAGCATCCACTACGGAGCGCACTTGCCCCAGGAGCTCTCGAAATTTTTGGTTTTCTTCAGCTATCTCCTTGTATGAGGGACCCGATCTTTGTAATGGTTTCCCTCTGCCCTTGTGCCTTCTGTTTTTAGGCCAATTCTGGTTCCCACCCCACTGTTGTTGTTGTTGTTGGCCATGTTGGGGGTTTTGCTGGGTGCTAGCTGGAGGGGCCGATGGATGTTTAGGCTGCTGTTGCTGGGCCTGCCCTTCCACGGTGTAATGTGTCGTGGTCCTGGAAGTGGATTCCATGGCGGCAATCTTCTTGGAACCGGAACCCAAATCCCGGATGTACAGTTGATACACCCTCTCGGTTTTCCGAAGAATATCGGCAAACCTATCCGTATTTGGGCATGTGGTTGGCTCTACCTTTTCTCTTACAGCTGGGATCATGTTCCTAAGGAACAAGATCTTATATTCAATAAGATCTACATCCGCAGCTTCTTGTGCCAGATGCTTCCCTGCTCAGTAGGCCATCCAGAGTCTCTGGTGGTAGGTCACTGGACTTTCTTTCGCATTTTGCTTCACGGGGTATGCCAGCATTACTCCTACCACACCTGGGCTATGAGCAGAGATGAGCTCAGCTGCGTCTTCGTCAAAGGTAGCATTCCCATCCTGGCGAACTACTTCAAGGAGTTTGGCCCATAAACCAGGATCGATGGTCTGGCGTAGTATTTGGACCTGATATTCTGCAGCGAGGCTAAGCATCTCGCATTTGGAGCGCACCTTTTCCAAATGGCAGCTGAGGTTGTCGGACGGGCTCATCTGACCAATACTGTCAGCAATTTGATGAACAGAGTAGGCCATTTATAGGGGATTAGTCAGTGGTTGATTAGGCAGAGGTAGTGCATCTCACGCACCATCCAATGCGGCGCGAGCTGCAGCTTCTGCTGCAGTATGAACAACACCTTCCTGAGTGCCAGCTTCTTGGAAAATTTGTCAGATCTGACTTTTAATGGCTTTCATACTTCTTTCAGGAAGAGGAACATTACCTAATGCTCTATCAATCATGGTTTCAATCTCTTGCCTGTCTTCCACACTAATAACGGCTACCAGAGGCGCCATCGGGACCAGGCTTGGGCCTGCTCCCCCCCTATCATGGGCGCCACCATGATGGCGTTTCTCATGATGAGCGTCACAACGTCGTCGACGTCTGACCTGGGGAGTAGTGGGCGGGGACCCGCCATACTGTGGATGGCTGGGTGGGGAATCTGGGCCATAGTAGGGGCGTGACTGGGTGTTGTACTGTGAGATGTCATCATCAGATAGCTCCCCTTCTGATGACGAGTGAAAGGCAGGGGCTACGCCCCATTGCCTTAACGTGGACAGCCAAAACCTCTCGCTGATGGTGCAGTTTATCCATCTTAGCTTTACATTCATCATGATTCACACTTGTAACATCCATATCAACCTGATCCTGTTTCTGCTTTTGCAAAACACAGTACGCGGCGCTCAATTCGCGATTATCCCTATAGGCTATTTCTAAATCGTTACGTACCTGGTTGATCTCATCCTGAAGTTCACTCATTTCATCACTCAACTGTGCATTCGCAGCACTCAACAAATCATTCATTTGCACAATCTGACTCTTATCCTGTCTCAAACTTTCACACTCCTGTTTCAGAGTACATATTTCTTGTTCACCAGCCTGTGTGGAATGATGCAATAGTGAATCCTTTTCGTTACGCAGAGATTGGAGTTCTGACTCCAGGTTCTGCTGTATTCGAACACATTCAGTTTCCTGTAAACCCATCTCTTGCTTAAGAGATGCGATCTGCAGATCAAGGGTACGAAACCTCGCTTTGGAGGCTTCCAAAGCAGCGAAGAGAGCGGCGACCATCAACCCTTTAGTGCAACTCTTATTGGTTGATTGTCACGTCTCTGCATACTGGGTTGAAATCCCCAGTACAGGGTTTTTGGATTGACTTGAGTCCCACGCGAAGTCAGCCCATCCTCCATGGGAGGTAAGAAAGTTAGAGACATCGAGTCTCACTTCTGCGCAGATATCTGATACTGTGGCCATTGTGTGGGAAGGAACGAAAATTCAAACTGTGAAAAAGACCGCGTGTTGCATATCAATCCACAACACTAGTACTTCAAACACAGCTGGGCTACTGAATAAGTTGTAGGCTTGCAATTCAAAGCTGCTGTGGAGTGGGTCGAGACGGCATCGGCCACACCCAAAAAGTCAGCCAGACTTTGCAAGTATCTACAAACTGGTAGAAAAGATGGGAGAGGTGTTACGGGAATGTACACCTACAGTCCCCGTGGGGAAAAGGAAAATGTATAGCAACAAGTGAAAACTTGCAAACACCAAATATCGCCTGCACACGGTCGCCAATTTGTAAGAGGTCTGAACCTCACTTTCAGGTTCTTGTCAATATTGGGAATGCAAATAATCACAAACAGGTTGCATTCAAGTAATAAACAAGTTTATTACTACAAAAGGGATAAATCACAGTTGCCCTAAGCAGTTCTTACCAATACAAACCGGGAGCCAGTGCTAAGCGTTCCCTATACCTTGAGGTTTCTCTGTAGTCTTTTGGGATCTCTCGGGTCTCCGAGGTGTAAAGCCTGTGCATAACATTATATACCTGTGATAATTACTATGGTTACTAAAAGATCGAAACATTTCTAGTTACAGAGATGAGCCCTATTTGCTAAATTAGAGGTGGCTCCATGGTCCAAGATAACATTATATAATTCTGTAAAGTCATCAGTTTTAGAACAAAGACGTTCTTACACAGAGTCTTACATAACAAGGTGCAGTGGCGTACATCACCAAAGGATGGCAATGTTGCCTTACATATTACAATTACTTCAAGGACAGGTGTCTTGGCATCTGACAAGTGAGAAATAGACAGAAAATATATGGTATAATGTGTGTGCATTAGCAAGCAAAGTGGGTTACAATAATATGCATTGATATCCTGACATCTACTCTTATACGGTAGATGCCCTTAGCCCTATGTATTAGTATAACCTATGCCTAAACATTAGCTGTCTACGGTGTACCCCTGAGGGTATCAATTAGGGTGCAGGGACCTCGTGTAACACACTGTGAGTCACTTTTAAACAGTTCAACAACCTTGGGTACCCAGTATGTCATGCAGGCTAGCCTGAAGCATTGCCCGGGATGGCCAGCCTTGTAGCTGTTGTTGAGGCCCTTAGAAAAAGAAGACAGTTAAATGTGCACTCAACCCAATTATCTGTAATCCAAGCTGGATGGCTCAGTCTGTTGCATTAACCCAGAACAAGAAGCAATTAGATGGTAACACAATGATTTTGACTGTTGTTACAGGGAGTTACTCTGGATTGTACTCACACTACCCAGACCAGGATGCAAGACAGGCAAGATGAAGACCTTGTGATGATGATCAGGAAGGCCAGGGGAAGCAGGGCCAACACAACCCACCTCCAGGTGGTCACTACCTGGTTGATGGTGTTGGGTAGGGGGTCAAATCCCCAAGTGAATCTTTCACCGAGATGGTCTCTGAAGTAGGAGTATCAGCCTAGGCTGAGGTGGCAGGGCCCAGACAGGATGAACAGTTCTGCAAACGTTCGTGATCTTCTGCTGGTGAGACCTTCAGCTGACTTACTGTAAAAGATTCAAATCGCGACCCATGAAACACATTCAGCACATTAAAATCACTTGTTTCTCTAAGCCACACTTCAGATTCAGCCTGGTTGCAAATTACAGCTTCACTGCATAAACCTTTCAATCCGAGGCTAATTCTAACCTCAGGCAGGCCGATCGCTTCTGGAACAAGTCTTTCGGCTAACTCATAAGTCGCAATAACAAACTTCCTTCTTTCTTCTGCTGCAGATTCCAGACTTGGAGATTGGAACCAGATCCAACTTCTGCAAAAGGCAATTCACTGGCAGGAGAACGTGGCAGGCAGGCCAGCAAAGTCTCTTCCCGCTGATTCCCCTATGCTCCTTCTGGGAGCAGCTGCTCAAAAGCTCGAGCTGTTCACTCTTCAGCTTCCAGCTCTAACTGATCCACTGCTTAAGGCAGTTCTGACTGTTTCCTCTGTAATCCAAAGGTTCTGTTGGCAGAAGGTACTGTCAGTCACAGAATGGGCTCCCCCTCCAGGCCAGTTTATGTGCCAAAAGTTAAAATTACAAAAACTACTTAATTCCTTCCCAGAAGACCCTTGAGGACAGTCTCCATTTTAGGTCCCCAGTGGTTCAATTCATCCAAATACTGGAAGCCCAGGATCTAACATGGTGCCTCCCATCCAAATGTTCATGCTGCAATCAAAACAGGTTAGACAAACTTCTCTATTTTTACTATAACAACATATAAACAGTAAACAATCACAATCTCTAAGAGAGCTTCCTCTGCGCAAGTAGCGACTGCACAATGGAGCAAAATAACTTACTATCTGGCTGGCCACAAGCATTAAATCACTCGGACCCAGCCCAGACTATTTTCTAATCACAGATTAGACATTTTCTTAAAGAGACAGGCGTGGAGGCTCACTAGTGCACTCTCACACACACAAATAGAACTACTGAAGACAGGACACCAGCCTGACAGTGGGCATTAGGGAGCCCAGGAAGACGTTATAGTAAACCCCAATTTGGAGGGGGGTTACTCTGTTCCCTGCCTAGAAAAACTTCATGTCCATGTCAAGTCTACACATACTATAAGACTCTGTATAAAACACCATATGAAAATACGTAAAAAATATCTATCTCCAACTCTATCTCCAGGTTGCAGTTCTTGGGTCTTGACACGCTTGTCGTGCCTTTCTTTATTTGCTAAGTTTCTCTTTGTTGCCATCGTGTGTGCTAGTTGGTAAGCATGGTTTAACTGGGCCTTTAACTTTTGAGTATACTGAAGGTGATTTTCAGCTCTGACTCCATCAGGGGACACTCTGAAACAGATGTCTACTGGCAACCGGGCTTCTCTGCCAAACATTAGGTGGTAGGGAGAGAACCAAGTGGCATCACTTCTAGTGCAGTTATATGCATGTAGCAATGTTCTTATCTGTGGTCTCCACTTGGCTTGTCCCGGGGATGAAGTGTGCCCAGCATGTCTAGTAATGTTCATTTAAACCCTTTGGACTGTGGATCCCCATGGGGGTGATGGGGTGGTTCTGGAATTTTGCAATCCCCAGAATGAGAGCATTTCCTTGATCAAGCAGCTTTCAAAGTCTCTCCCTTGATCAGAGTGAATTCTCTGGGGGGCACCATAATGGACAAAGAACTTTTCTATCAAGACCTTTGCCACTGTGGATGCTTTCTGGTCTTTGGTTGGATATGCCTGGGCATAACGAGTAAAATGATCAGTCACCACTAGCACATTGCCAATATTCTTTTGATCTGGTTCAAGACACAAGAAGTCAATACACACAAGCTCCATGGGTGCACTGGTAGTGATAATGACTAAGGGGCAGCCCTCTGGGGCTGAACTTTCCTTTGGAGACAACAATTGCAAGTTCTGTTGTGAGTCTCAATGTCAGTCCCAATTTTTGGCCAATAGAATCGAACATGGGCCAAGTCTGTAGTTCATTCACAGCCTAACTGTCCCATCTGATCATGAAGGGCCCATAGAACTACACGTTGGAAACCTATAGGTAGCACTAGTTGTTGCTTGGCAATTTGACCTTGTCAATTTGTGGTTTCTCTGTAAAGTAGTTGGTTGCGCAATTTTAATCTGGGCCCCTCTCTAAACAACAGGGCAGTTCATGGATCAGAAGAACGAAGTTTGGATACATTTTTTCCAGCATGAATGGCATCCAGCACTGGCTTAATCATGGGGTCTTGAGCCTGAGCCCACTGTATATTATCAGGGGTGAGCTGGGATAACATGCTGAGATCTAAAGCTGTAAGATGGCAGTAGACCACAGGAACACAAGTGTCAGGAGGGTCCAAACAGTCCACCAGGCATTCAACTGTTTCAGGAGAGGGGTGCTCATCTTTATTGAATTTTTGACAGAGGGCTTTGACAGACTGTTCAGACACTCTCAATCATTTTACATTAGAGTCAAGTCTTCTGGAGAGGGTGTCAGCATCACTGTGGTTCCTGCACAGTTAATACTCTGCTGAATAATCATAAGTGGAAAGTGCAGATAACCAGCAATGCGCTGTGGCATCCAACTTAGCTGAAGTCTGGACATAGGTGAGGGGATTGTTGTCAGTTTTTACTAGAGTCTTTGTGCCAGAAAGAAATTAATTGAATTGGTCCACCATAGCCCACTTCAATGCAAGAAATTCAAGCTTGTGTACAGGGTAATTCTTTTCAGATGGTGTTAGGCTCTGACTAGCAAACACAACTGGGCGTAAGCCTTCCTCATATTCTTGATATAGAATAGCTCCAAGTCCCTTCAGGCTGGTGTCAGTGTGCAACACTTAGGGTCTGGCAGGGTTGGCATACGCAATCACAAGGGCATGGGTGAGTTGGTGAATGATATCATAGAAGGCCGCCTCACACTCAGGTGTCCACCTGGCTCCAAAAGGTTCATTAGTCCAAAAGTAGACCTTTTCCTCCTCTTTAACTACACTTCTATTTCTTGTTTGTAGGTAGGTAACATTGAGATAAATTGAGCAAAGGGTGGATGACTTTGGTGTAATCTTTTATGAACTGGTGATAATAGCTGCAGAACCCAAAGAATCTTTGCAGTTCTTTCAGGTTGTTAGGCTAGGGCCAGGTGGTCAAAGACTCCACTTTGCTCAGGTCTGTCTGAATCCCTTCAGCTGACACTATGTGACCAACATATTTCACAGATTTCTGGAAAAATTTACACTTATCTATTGATAATTTTAATTAATTATAGATAATTTTATGTGAGGCAGTATAGCACAGTGGTTTAAGGCTCTGAGCTGCAAATCTAGAGACCTGAGTTTGAATCCCACAGCCCCCACTTGCATACTGTGTGACCCTGAGCAAGTCACTTAACTTCCCTGTGCTCCCAGATCACACCTGTAAACAAGCTTTCAGCTTAGTGTGCCACTCCTGGTTAAACAATTGAAAAAAAAAAATTAAATAAATAAAAATAATTTTAGTCCAAAGTCCCCTATCAGTCGATAACCTTGAACAAACAGACTTCGTGTTCTTCAAGGGTCTGGCCAAATACAATGACATCATCTAGATAGACAAGGCATTCTAGTAAGTCCATGTCTCCCACAGTTTGCTCCATCAGCCGCTCAAACATGGCGGGTGTTCCTGAAATACCCTGTGGTATGTGCAAAAGTTCAAAGAAACCAAGGGAACAAATGAAGGCTGTTTTCTGTCTGTCTTCCGGGGCCATCGTGATTTGATAATACCTACTCTGAAGGTCTAGCACAGAGAACCAATGGCTTCCATTGAGGCAGTCAAGGGCATTTTGGATGCGGGGCATGGTGTATTGGTCAGGGACAGTTCTTCAATTTAACATCGAGTAGTCCATGCACATTTTTTTTTCTTTGTTTCTAACTTTTGTTTTCCAGGTAAGTATATGAGCCGAAGCCCTTTTTCATATACGACCCAGGGCATAGCCAAAGATGTTAATCAATCAATCAATCAAAATCTTTATTTTGACAGGTGGAACATCATTGAGACAAGCTCATTTACAAGATGGATCTGGGGCAAAACAATTGCCAACAGGGTTAAGACATCACAGGTTGAGTGAACGTACATAACAATTACATAGTAATAATAACAACACAATAACATATAACCATCGCATGTGACAAGATACTTGCACCAGAACATAGCAATAGGTTCAACAGGAGGTAGTGCCATTTAAATACAATTGCATGGATACAGATATATGGATGTAAGGTAATGGGCTAAAGTTTATACAGTAAACATCACTGGAGGAGTCATAGTGAGCAGGAGTGGCAGTTCCTCTAGCGTCAAAGTACAAAGAAGATTGAGATTTAAGAGTCCTTTGATAAGTACTGTAGGCTTGGCCTGGCAAGTGGGGTGGGGAGGGGGTATAGGGAGTGGGGAGGGAAGATCAGATGAGATAGGAGAGGTTTGGACATGATGGCCTAGGGAGGAAGGACTGTGCGAAGGGAGAACACGACAGATGCCACAGGCAATGGTTGGAGTTTAAGTTCAATATCTGAAGCAAAGACAGATTGTAATGTTGGGACCTTGATTTGGACAATGACAGAAGGGAGGACTCAAATGACGCCTCAGGCAATGGTTGAGGTTTAAGT
Source organism: Neoceratodus forsteri (assembly GCA_016271365.2). NCBI lineage: Eukaryota > Metazoa > Chordata > Ceratodontiformes > Ceratodontidae > Neoceratodus > Neoceratodus forsteri. The sequence continues at coordinate 389,212,810 of CM057456.1, forward strand.
CCAGAATTTCAAGCAGTAACAAATCGTGGTGTTAAGACCTTGACTTGAAACAATGACAGACCTCGGAGAAGGTCCTCAGCAACAAGGATTTGAAGAGGGAAAACGTGACAGGGAAAGTGAGCCTTAAGGTTTACTGGATCGTATTCCAGAGCGTAGGAAGAGTGAAGCTTATTGAGGCTCTACCATAGTGCATTTTAACATTAGGGATAGCCAGAGATAAGATGGTAAGACTTCTGAGAGAATAGGCACTAGAGATGCAGGGAGTTGGGCAGCTTGTGAGGTACTGAGGTAATTTATGAGTGATTGCCTTATATGTCCATAGAATAGCATTCTTTTGCCTCCTGAAGCTAAGGGAGCTCCAGCCTACAGAAGAATAGAGGATGCAGTGGTGTGTGTCATAATGGGCAACCAAAATGAACCCAAGGGCTCTGTGGTATACGGTATCAAGGTTGGAGAGAGCTGTGCTAGTACTATGGTCATATATAGGAAGTCCGCATAGTCTAGGAGAGGCAAGTAGGTAGCTTGGACTAGGAGTTTTCTAGCCTTCTGGGTTAATGAGTGCTTGATCCTGAAGAACATACCAAGCCATTGATGCAGTTTCTTTGTGAGTTCATCAATGTGATCAATGAAGGACAATTTGTAGTCAATCCAGACCCCCAGGTATTGTTAACAATATTGCATAACATAGCCATAGATACAAAACATAAATACAAAACATAAATACAAACGTATAAAACATAAAAACAATCATAACAAGTACAACACATTTGTTCTCTATAAAGTTGTTTTAAACCTGTTTTAAAAGAAACATGACTAGACATCCTCACTGATCCATTTTTCTTCCAGACTACAACAATCGGAGAAGCGTACGGGCTTTGAGAGTCTTGGATGATTCCCGCTGCCAGCATTTCCTGGAGATGGCGTCAAACATTGTCAATGTCGGCAGGTGCAAGGCGACAGAATCTTTCTTGGAATGGCCTCCCATCATGAGGTCTAATGCAGTGTTCAACCCTGATGACGCATCCCACACTCCACTCTTTCAATGAGAACGTTTTGCTTCTCTGAGACAATTTCCGGTTGATCTTAGCTTTCCATTTGGCAGGGATTGGGGACTCTCCAAAATCAAACAGGTCAGTGGTCACTTCGTCATCCTCTCCAGGACACTTTCTGCTGGGCAACACAGCAGTATTGGCACAGTATACAGTAGTCAGGGTGCACCCTCGGTTTACTCGAACCTCCTGGTTTGACATGTTTTGGACTTGCACCACTACTCGCCGAGTGTAGGCATTGGCCTGGGCCAGTAGAATGCTAGACTTGACCAGTAATCCCTCAGGCAGTTTCCCCTCTTCTGGGGCATTCAGCATAAGGAATCTTGTTTTTGACATCCTTTTTCATGCGAACCTTGCCACTAATGGTACACTAAGCATTTGGAGGCAATACAAGTGATTCCAGATCTTTTTTTCATACTACCACCACGGGTTCATCTTTCTCAATCTCTTTGGTATTCATCTGTAAATCATAGGCTCAGTGCACCAAAGCCAGAATGTGTAGGGCCTTTCCAGTCCACTTGACTCATTTCTCTTGACAGAGCTGGCCTAGCTGGCTGAACATATGGGCATTTGTACCAATCAGCAAAGGGATACCATTATACAGTTCAGTCAGTGGGCACACCAGGGGTTAGGGTCTCCACTTGTTCATCCACGCCCGCAATAGCAGTAGGGAAAGACAACCAAACTCATACCTACCCTCGGTAAGGATAGGATTTTTCACTCAACCCCCTCACATGCAGTCCTTCTAGGGGCAGAGTGGGATGTTAGATAAGCGCTGGTCTTACCAATCTTGAAATATAATGGTGACCTGAGAGTCACTGTCTAGCACAGCTCGAGTGGAAATGCCATTACCTGTTACTGTAGTCTCCATGGAGGGACCCACCATCTCGGACCAATTCGGGTAGTCTGTTTTGCAGACTGGCCCACAGCAGTTTTAGAGGGAAAAGATTTTTGCGGTGGGCCTGGCTGAGGTTTTATATTGCTCTGTCGAACCAGATTGAGCAGTTTAGTAGTGACCTTCTGCAGATCCTCGGGGAGAACACAACCTCATTGAGTATGGCCGTCTTCTCCACAACTGTAGCAGAACACCTGTTCTCTATGATCACTAGGGTGGTTTGGTTCTTTACAAAATTTGAAATGGTTGGAGGAGGGGGTTCTGTTGTCCTCACTTGGTTTGGGCTCAGGTTCCCTATCTGAACAGTTCCACCGGGGGGGCAGAAGTTCAGGAGGTGTGTATGAGGTCCCCCACTAAAGCTCACAGCTGTCTCATCTCTTCCACCAGCTTGGATTCAGTTTGAGGTTCAGGGGCAGTAGCATGAGCCCCCACACCCACGGGTGGGGCTTCACTGACAGTCTCAGTCTTAGGCGGGCAAAAGTTGAACTTCCTGGCCACTTTAGCCATGGCTTGTTGACTGGCTTGCATCTCTTTTATCTCTTTCAGCAACTCTCAGACCTTCTGTGTCTCAAGAGCTTCCTCTTTCTCATCGGATCGATCTGGGGATGGGGTGGCACGTGCATCCACAGCATATGGTTCCCAACCATCCTCATCATTCTCAGCCTCTCGAATTTCCTTCATCAGCCAACAATATTTGGAAGGATTAGCTTTCCTGTCTTGAAACTTCAGTTTTAACATAACCACACTTGAATAATGGGCAGATTTGAGGATGTGCTCCAACCTGACATGATTCAGTTCACTAGCTGGGGCATCCCCCCTTTCTATGGGCTCTTTGTAGGACCCATTCAATTCGGGTGACAATAGTGGTCAACTTCTCATTCTTTCACTGTTTGACAGACTTCATCTTCCACATTAAATCTTCCCCAGATTCGGTGCTGCCAAACACCCCTTCTAAAGCGGAGATGTACTGAGCTGCGGTGTCCTCTGGGTTTGTGGAGCGAAGGAACTGAATAGCCTCAAGTGCAGGACCCCTTAAACTTTCCATAAGTTTCATTCTCTTCTCCCCCTCAGAGCATTGCCATTCCTGAACCAGGGGAGTAGCATAGTCCATCCATGTTTCTAAGTCGTCCTCCCCACTGGCACTGGAACTGCACCAGAGAACAATCTGAGCCTGTGGTAGAAGTCCAGGTGCACAGAGGGCATCACAATGGGGGACTTTACAATAGGGGATGCATTGGTGTGGACGTAGAGGCTGAAGGAGAGTGTACTGGAGTGGTCTCCGAACGAATCCTTCAAGGCCTTTAACAACTCCTTAGCTGACTGCCTTTCCGCAACTAGGAGTCTCAAAAGTTTGTCCTTAAGCACCTCGATCCTTGGAGACCCCCCCAGGGCAAGATGGTCATTATGTAATTGAATAACTCTCCGACACCTTCTGGCATAATGACAGGGGGTACTGTCTCAGGGTCTATGGGGAAGCTGCAAGAAAGGAGGGCCACCAAAGTATGAGCAAATAGATCTGAGTCCCACCCCTGTAATTCAATCTTTCCCAGACATTTAACCTTCCCCACTGTTTCTTCAATAGCTTCTTTAGTGGTCCCCATAGGGATATCAAGTAGTAGTATGGCATGGTGGGCGTCTACCTCTTCAGCCTCACTCCACCCCATCATGCGGTACATGACCAGCTTGTGGGGGGAAGTTTCCATTTGAGCGTAGTAAGTGCCTCCATTTCAAATCCTGTCCCAAATTTGCACTGGGTTGAAGTTTTAACTTTTGACCACTAGAGAACTCTAATCCCAGAGGTGCCTCCAAGATGTAACCCCTAGGCAGCACTATTCTAAGGGTTACTACCCCTGCCTGTATGGCAATACACAGGTTGAGGGGCCTGAGTTCTGAAAACGGGTGCCTCCACCCGAAAGAAAGATATTGGGGTAGCTTAACTGCTCTGGTATATCCCTGTGGGACACTATAACCACCCATCAACTCTTCTAGTGGCCTAAATAACAACACAGTGGTACATTCACATTCAGTAGGTAGCAGGAATCATGTGCTCCCACCCCTTTCACTTACCACCAGGGCTGGATCTGCTGCAACTGCCCTGGATTCCCTTGGAAAATAAGGTCAGCAAATGCAACAATACAATCTTACCACTGTAACACAACTAATAATATGCACACTAGCAAGGTTAAACATGGAAAAAGGCAATCAGATTTATTTAGGGGCAGTGAACAAGGGAGGGGAGAGAATCTAACAGAATGATTTGCACTCTGATTTAATTCAGGTTGGTTCAGCATACACTGTAAGTCCCTTTTAAATAGTTCGATGACCCTGGGTACTCACTATGTCATGCAGGCTAGCCTGAAGCATTGCCCGGGGTGGCCGACATTGCAGCTGTTGTTGGGGCCCTTAGGAAAAGAACGACAGTTAAACATGCACACATCCCAATTATTTGTAATCCAAGCCGGAGGGCTCAGTCCATTGCATTAACCCATAACAAGAAACAATTAGACGGTAACACAATGATTTTGGCTGTTGTTGCAGGGAGCTACCCTGGATTGTACACATGATACCCAGACCAGGAGGCAGGACAGGCAAAATGAAGACCTCGTCTTGATGATCAGGAAGGCCAAGGGAAGCAGGGCTGACATGACTCACCTCTGGGTGGTTGCTACCTGCTCGATGGTGCTGGACAGGGGGCCGAATCCCCAAGCGGATCTTTCACCGAGATGGTGTCTGAAGTGGGAGTAGTGGCCTAGGCTGAGGTGGCAGGGTTCAGCAGGATGAACAGTTCTGCAAAAGTTCATGATCTTCTACTGGTGAAAACTCCAGCTGGTGTAGAAGATTCTGCCATGGGGAACCAAATCACGACCCAGAAACACGTTCAGCACATTTAAATCACTTATTTCTAGAGGTGCAGCGAATTTAAAATCCGCAGGCGAAGTGAATGTGAAGTGGCCACTTCGCATTAGTGCAATGCTATGTGAAGTGGCCATTGAGGAGTGCTCACTTTGCCTTGTGATTATGACTTGACTTCACGTTGTTATTCCGCCTTAACGTGAAGTAAGGCGGAATGACAACAATAGGCACTTTAGGCAGCCCCCCCACACACATCACATGGCTTACAGTTCTGTAAGTCACATGCTTTAGCCAGGCAGGAAGGAAGTGAGTCATACCAGCAGACACTTTCACTTTCTCATTTGCAGAAGTAGAAGGAGGAAGGATAGTGTAGGAGAGGAGTGTTTATTTGTTGCTTAACTTGCTTTCTTAAACTTCATAAAAACCAACAGCTTTTTTAAAAGCTAATTCTTTAGTTTTTGTTGTACTGTTTTGTGAGTTCTTTTTTTGTGACTGATTTATTTTTTTATAAGTTTTGTTTTGTGTAAGGTGTGTGTGTGTCTGTGCGTGAGACTGTCTGTGACTGTGTGTGAAGTCGGTCGTCGTTGTCGCGTCGGAGTGGAGAGGGAAGCAGAGTTTTGTTGGGTTATGGACCAGGGACAGTCTGTGGCCCGTGGTGGCCAGAGGGGAGTGTGGACACGTGGGCGTCAGCGTGGGTGGGTGTCGCTGGACCGCTCCTAATTATTTGGTCCTGCCTCCCCCCCTGGAAGCAGCAGCACCACCAATGCCACTGCCACATCCAGCAAGTCCGCTGCAGCCACCACCACAACCACCACCACCATCTGTACTAGCTGCAGGAGCTCCAGCAGCACCACCTCCCACTCCACAGCAGCAGGTGGAGCTCCCCCAGGTGTGTGACAGTGCTGCCAACAATACATCTGCCCCTGTTGTGCCTGGTCCCTCCCGCAGCTCGATAGTCTGACAGTTTTTCAACTGTGTTGGGGGGGACAGGAGCATTGTGGTATGCCTGCTTTGTGGTGTGCAGGTGCACCGTGGCCCCTGGGGGACACATCTGGGGACTGGGGGCCAGAGGACACACATGCTTAACCACCACAAGGTGGAGTGGCAGGCTGCCACAGAACGGGACAGGCCTCCACCTGCTGGCCCTTCTGTGGGAGTGGCAGTGGGTGCTGTTGCTGTGCATCACCAGAGCAGGAGGAGGGCCACAGCAGCAGCTGCTGCTCCACCACTACCCCCACCACTGCCACCAGCATCACCATCACCACCACTACGTGGCTTTCCTCCCACAGCAGTGGACACCGCCACAATGCCTGCTCACAGTCAGAAATAGCACTGCTGTGGGCTGCGATGGAGGAAAGCAATCAGAGGATGGGTGCTGTCTAGCAGCAGATGGAGCGGATCAAGCAAGAGCAGCTGAAAATAGTGTCGATGCTTCATCTGCTGCTGAAACATCATGGGATCGAGCATTAGGTTTTGTTTCCTGCACACCTCCCCCCCAACTGCTGTACTGTTTTTTGTTTTGTTTGTTTAATACCAGACAGAGGGAAGGCCACAGTATTAGTTTAAAGGGAAGCAGTAAGCAACAGGAGTGCCTACATCCTGGCCCCTGCAAGGCTTACCCTCTGGGTAAGCCTTTTAAGTATGTTGCAGCATTTTTCTCAAGCCGCAACATACCTTATTGTACTAAAGAAACATCAGCAACCCTGAAATATGGCAGATGCTATGGGGGCTCCATTATGTGTAAAGGTGCAACAGCGATGCACCATGTGCTTCAATACAAAAGTATTTGAAGCGCATGGTGCATCTCTGCCGCACCTTTTCTTTACACATAATGGGGCCCCCATAGTGTCCGCCATCCTTCTGGGTCTCTGACCTTTCTTCATTAAAATAAAGTATGTTGCTGCACAATAAAAATGCTGCAACATACTTAAAAGGCTTAACCGGAGGGTAAGCCTTGCACTGGGCAGGACGCAGGAGCTCCTGTTGCTTACTACTTCCCTTTAAATATATACATGCACATACAGTCATACATGCTTCTTATATGAGTTTCTTACCTCCAGGGTAATCTGTCTTGCTCCACATGTCCTTACATTCCATAGTGCAATACTTTTCTAGCAAAAACGCTCATAATTTCAGTAAACCGGGGCCTGGAGGACTTCCCGTTCTGAAGAGCCGCCCAAGTTCAGCCACTGCACTCAGCAATGTTATGACGTGATGCCAGGGAGAGCACGGGGGCGTTCTTTATAATAGTGAATGGCCGGCAGCTTTCCGAATGTTTCTTTATGTTGTAATGGTCAGTCTGGTAGAAACGTGAAATGCTTCCACTAACAAGGCTCTTGCTAGTTGAAACGTGCCCACGTTTCACCACAACGTTGCTGACAGCGGGTGCGGAACTTGGGTGGCTCTTCAGAACGGGAAGTCCTCCAGGACCCGGTTTACTGAAATTATGAATGTTTTTGCCAGAAAAGTATTGCACTATTTAAGGACATGTGGAACAACAAAGATTCCCCTGGAGGTTAGGCACCAACATATTGGGTGTAATACCATCCATAACTATCTAACTTGGTGAATCTCTTTAAAGCAGCAGTGCAACAATCAGTTGAAAATTTTGACCTATACTTTTTTATGCTATTTTACATTGGCACTTTACTTACATCCTGACTTGTATGATACTATTCTTTCCAGTATTTGAGTCTGCTTTAGTACTTTTTTTCATGTCTGAGATAATAAAAGGAGCACTCCTTTTAATATGGTGCAGACCAGATCTTTGTCAGTATTTTGCGCTGTTTTTCTCCATTAGTTGTTATATATTACTTCTGTTGTCAAATTAACAGTTATGCAGCAGGCAGTGTTTTATGACATCACAGAACAATAGTTGTTCAAAAACAGCTGCAAATAGTGATAAGAACCTGGTCAGAACAATATTAAATTGCAATGTAAAATAGCATAAAAAAGTATAGGTCAAAATTTTCAACTGATTGTTGCAGTGCTGCTTTGAGGCAGTGTAGCGCAGTGGTCTAAAGCTCCGAGCTGCAAATTCAGTGACATCCAACAGACCAGACCTGGGTTTGAATCCTACAACTTCCAGTTACATACTGTGTGACTCTGAGCAAGTCACTTAACCTCCTGTTGCTCCTGTAAAAAAGCTTTCAGCTTAGTGTGCTATACCTGGTTAAAACAATTAAATTTAAAAAAAAAATGGCATGCTCCTTTTTTATTTTCAGACATGAGAAAAAGTAGTAAAGCAGACACAAATTGTGGAAAGAAGGGTATCTTACAAGTCATGAGGTAACTAGTGGCTAGCAATGGCGGCAATGTAAAATAGCATAAAAAAAGTATAGGTCAAAATTGTCAGCACATTGTTGCAATGCTGCTTTAATTTATAATTTAAGTATGACATTATGTGCTCACAATCACAACACACAAAATGCATCTGTCATCTGTCCATAAAATTGACAAGTGCTAACGAAGTGAAATGGGATCATCACGCCACATGCAAAGTCCCCCAGAATTTATTGAGCAGTCACTCATGCACGCAATGGTCACACAGAGTCCCCAGATTTTTAATGCATGACCAAAATGCATCCTTGTGTCCAGAAAATTGACAAGTGCTAAGGAAGTGAAATGGGATTGTTTCAGCACATACAAATTCCCCAGAATTAATGGTGCACTCAGTCATGCGCACAGTGGTGGCACAGAGTCCCCAGATTTTTTATGCATGCCCAAAATGCATCCACTTTGTGTCCAGAAAATTAACAAGTGCTAAGGAAGTGAAATGGGATTGTTTCAGCACATATAAAGTCCCCCAGAATGGTAACCCATGAAGTGGGCGCATGAGGAAGGGCGCCGTCCATTACGGCGACACCTTCCTCACGCAATCCACTCACGGCAACTGACAGGTAGAGTGACCAGATGGGGGGGTGGGAGTGAGCACAGCGAGCATGGGCTGGGGGGTGGAGAGGCTGTAGGGGGTGGTGCTGCGGTTGTCAGTCACGCTGCGGCATGGCGTCGGGGATTGGGCAATGGCTGGAGTGGCTGACGTACTGGGTCCGGGCTGGTGTGATTTCCATTAGCGCCAGGCCCGAACATTTTTTTTGCTACTTTCACCCCGGATGCCCACCCTGGAGTTGAGAATCCTTAAGTAGGGGGTGGGGGCAGAGCCCCCCCCCCACAGGAAGTAGTAAAAATATGTCCTGGCACCATTGTGCTGGTGCGCCAGGGTTGTCAGAGTGCTGAAAATGTGTTTGGCACTCTGACTGAGCAATAACGGTGATTGCCTTTAGGTGTTCGCTGTTATCACATAGACCCCCTCAGAATTAATGAGGCACTCAGTCATGTGCACAGTGCTGGTACAGAGTCCCCAGATTTTTTATGCATGCCCAAAATGCATCTGCCTTGTGTCCAGAAAATTGACAAGTGCTAAGGAAGTGAAATTGGATTGTTTCAGCACATACAAAGTTCCCCAGAATGGTAACCCATGAATTGGGCACATGAGGATGGGCGCCGTCCGTTACGCGACACATTCGCAAAATCCACTCATGGCAACCAATGGGTAGAGCGACCGGATGAGGGAGGGTGAACTAGGGGCTAAGCTGTCGCTATATGTACACATGGGGGTGGGACCGAGCACGTGAGCGAGGCTGGGGGGTGAGAGACTGTGGGGGGTGGTGCTGCAGTCATTGGTTGAGCTGAGGCATGGCATCAGGGATTGGGCAATGGCTGGGGTGGCTGAGGTACTGGGTCCGGGTGCTGGTGCGATTTTTATTGTGCCCAGCTCCAAACATTTTATTTTACTACTTTCACCCCCCGACATGCATCCCTGGACTTGAGAATTCTTAAGTGAAGTGATGCGGGGCGAAGCCCCCACGAGGTGGGGTGCAAGGCACTTAGCCCCACAAATAGTATAAAATATGTCCTGACCAGCAGTTGGTGGCCAGGGCTGTCAGAGGCCAAAATGTTCGCACTCTGATTATCGAGCAACGGCGATCGCCTTTAGCGTCGGACGAGCATTACATAGACTCCCCAGAATTAATGGCGCACTCAGTCATGCGCGCAGTGGTGGCACAGAGTCCCCAGATTTTTCTGCAGGCCCAAAATGTATCCGCCTTGTGTCCAGAAAATTGACAAGTGCTAAGGAAGTGAAATATGATCGTCACGCCACATGCAAAGTCCCCCAGAATTTATTGCGCAGTCACTCATGTGCTCAGTGCCCCAGAATAAAATGATAACCGTGAGCGAACTGTTGCTGGTCCAATGTGTACTGTGATTCGAGCAAATGCAATGTGATCATTTCAACTGGATGGAATTGTGCCCTTTGTACACTAATCGTAGCCTTGGTGAGTTGATATATATAGATATATATTTCTGTATTTTCTAGGTGGGGGGGTTGACATGGACATGTACTCATGGTATTGTCCTGTATCACAGTTCATAGATACTGTTGATGTGTACATTCCAGTGCTCAATGAAAACTTTTTGAGTAGAAATTTGCAATGGATAACTCTCAAGCACATGAAGGTAAGTAATTTTTTTTTTGATTGGGGGAAGTATATTTGCAGGTTTGTCTGTATGGTTTCTTATTTTGTTACTTCTTCACAGATTTCACCTGCATCCTTCTGGAGTCCGGTTGTTAATTATGGTCATGGTCATCTAATGAAATGACTTCTGCATGTTGCATGTGCACCCCAGCCCGGGCGGGGGGCCTGATGTTGAAGAACTTGTTTGGATAAGGCCACTTTGTCAGAACAACAAAGCATCTGGAAATTTCCTAAAAAAAGAAATGAATGACTTCTTACAACTTATTTGTTATGTGTCCCTCCCTGGTTCTCAAATCTCAATCCCTAAAGTCTAGTTACATTTCAAACCCACAACTTGTCAACTAACACAACCTGTGTGCAATATTTGCTGCAGTCTTTACAAAACAATGAAACGGATGAAATAAAATCTTCATACTTACCAGAATGGATTTCACATGGATATTACATCGCTTCCTCTCTGTACGGTACAGCTACAGTACCATTCCCAATGAGTTTTAGCGATGGAGCCTTTTTTTGTTACCCTGTAAGAGAAACAAAAGAAGTGTACTGTATGTGTTTTACCATTGCGGCTCTGAAAAGCTACAGAAAACAAAACATACAACTAAAGGAAGTGAAGCAGCATAACAAACATGAGTACACATACTCACTTTATGGTTAAAATATTAAGAAGCTTTGTGTCTGTGGCTGATGGATGTGGTGGTCTGGACAGACTCATGGTGGCAGTGTCTAACATCAGTCCCAGTGTTGGTGGTCCGGGGGGCAGACAGACTCATGGTGGCAGTGGATAACATCAGTCCCAGTAGTGATGGTGGTTCAGGGGGCAAACAGACTCATGGTGGCAGTGGTGGCAGTGGCTAACATCAGTCACAGTGGTGGTGGTCCGGGGGTCAGACAGACTCATGGTGGCAGTGGATAACATCAGTCCCGGTGGTGGTGGTTCGGGGGTCAGACAGACTCATGGTGGCAGTGGATAACATCAGTCCCAGTGGTGGTGGTCTGGGGGGCAGACAGACTCATGGTGGCAGTGGATAACATCAGTCCCAGTGGTGGTGGCGGTGGTTCGGGGATCAGATAGACTCATGGTGGCAGTGGATAACACCAGTCCCGGTGGTCAGACAGATTCATGGTAGCAGTGGATAACATCAGTCCCAGTGGTGGTGGTGGTCCGGGGGGGCAGACAGACTCATGGTGTCAGTGGATAACATCAGTCCCTGTGGTGGTGGTCCGGGGGGCAGACAGACTCATGGTGGCAGTGGTGGCAGTGGCTAACATCAGTCCCGGTGGTGGTGGTGGTCCGGGGGGGCACACCGCCTTTTAAAAACTTCAGTTAAAACCTGCCAACATTAACTACATCATCATCCTCATAAAGAAAGCTGCCCTCACTGTCATCGATGTCTGAAGTCTGACCACTGGGAAATTCTTTCTCCATTGTGTCGTCATCTACATAGTGGTGGGCCGTTTCAAGCACCCACTGCCAGTGCCACCAGGATGCTCCATTTCCACATCAGCAAGACCACCATGACTTGGCCGGGGTACGAATACTGAGGTTGCAATCTCTGCTGGTATGTGCCTCTCATTCATTTTAATGCATGTTAGCAAACTAACATTTGCAGGAGACAGGTTTGTCCAATGATCCCTGACTATTGCACCTGCTGAACTGAATACTCTCTCAACATTTACACTGGAGGGTGGGCATGTGAGGTACTTCAGTGCCACTGCAATCAGCTCTGGCCATTCACTGACCTTTCTACTCCAGTACAAAAGAGGATCTTCAGTTATTGTCAGATGCCTGTTGTCAGGCAAATATGACTCAACCATTCTCTGTGCCACACTAAGTCCAATTGTTGATGCATCATCCTGTTCTCCCAAATCATTTATTTCACAAATACCCACTTGGGACAAAGCCTCCCAAAGCGGGTTGATGCCAGCTACTTTGGATGACAGACCACCTGGAACTGCAGTCCCCTTCCCCTTGCAGGATATGCTTGATGGTCCTCCCGGTACACCTTCAGCTGGATTATGCTGCTGAGGTTTGCTGACCTTGTCACGTGACTTCTGTGCCCCATGAACCAAGCACTCCAGTTGACCGCTGATATTTTTTACCTGTTCAGGCCCTCCCTCCAGTACTGATGCAATTCCATGTTTGTATCATGGGTCCAGCATTGTTGCTATGGCAAAGTTGTCACTATGCTGAATGCTCACAACGTGACAATTCTGGCTGAATACTGTCAGCATGTGTTGTAGCAACATACTGCTACTGCCATCTCCAGCAACATCAAGGTTATGCTGTACATTCACCAATGTCTGCCTCAGCACCTGCAGCAGTGGAATTGATTGGCTAATGGAGGCAGACTCACCACTCACTGCCTATGTGGCATGTTCAAAAGGCCGCAAAATTGTTATTACAGAGTCCATGAGGCGCCACTGTTCAGTCATCATAGACATGGAGGCCCCGGAACTGTCACGGCTAGTGTGCATAACAAGATATTCTGAGATGGCTTTGTATTATTCATACAACCTCTCTGCCATGTATAAAGTGGAGTTCCATCGGGTGACAACTTCCAGCTTCAAGTGGTGCTGAGGCAGGCTGTTTTGTATCTGCAACTGCCATAGTTGGTCACGGGCCTTTCCAGATCTTGAAAAGTGAGAGCAGATACATCGTGCAATGGTCAGCATTTCCTTTATATCAGGGTGCTGCAGAAACTCCTGAACCACAAGATTTAAACAGTGGGCCATGCATGGAACATGAAAAAAAACACCATTTGTGATGCATTTCACCACATTTGACCCATTGTCACTTGCTATGAACCCAGTTCTCAGGGACAGAGGGTTTAGCCATCTGTCAATTTCAGTCAGTACCATGTCCAACATGTTCTCACCAGTGTGAGAACAGGTCACCCTGTGCATAGCAATCGTTGCATGCTGTTGAATTCCTGGAAGATTGCTACCGAAACAATCCACCTTACTGCATTGATTATTCACACTATCAACATCACAAACAACCCCTGGCACCTGTGCCCAGTGTGCAGTTATACACAAATATGAACTCCCCGCTGTTTTGTCACTTGTCCACATATCCATACTTAAATGGATGAATGGAGAGGAGGAACGTTGAAGGGAATGTCTTACTGAGTCGGACACAGTGCGGAACAACTCGGGGACAGCATGGGTAGAAAAGTATGTCCTGGATGGGACTTTTCATTTTGGACAGGCACATGCAGCAAACTGCCGGAACCCAGAATTCTCCACAAAGGAGAAGAGCAAAAGATCAATTGCCAGCATTTCTGCTACAGCAACATTGAGTTCACGTGACACTCTATGATTCGGGGGGTACTTCAGCTTATGCGCAAAAACACTCTGTAACGTGGGCTGACTTAAGCGTTTTACATGGGGTGTTTATCACAAATGGTTGTGCTCTGTGATGAATGGCATTGGCAGGGCATGGAGTGTGGACATTTGATGAAGACGGTTGCACAGGTGATGATGACAAACCCAGAAATGCTTTTTTATTTTGCCAGATTTACCAACTGGGGTTGATGTACCGCTTGCACTAGACATACTGCATTCACCATCACCACCACCACCACCACCACAACAACTGCTACTCTCACCAGCACTGGACAACATTTCAAAGTCATTATGGTCCTCCACCTCATCATGCCTGTAGTAATCCTCTGCTCTTATTACCACACTACTGCACACATTTAATTTCCTACTGGGCTTAACAGTCATGGAAGGGGATAACATGCTGGCTATGGTTGCCAGTGACACAGGTGAATGCCCCACTGTGGTATTAGCTGCCAGCTTGTGCTGGGTCCACAGTGCCAAGTGCCTATTCTTAAGATGCATATGCTGTCCTCCTGTGCCCAGATGGCTCCCCTTTTTACCTCGACTCACACACATATGGCAAACCTTGCAGATTGCAACTGAACCATCATTTGCATCTTGAAGAAAAAAATCCCAAACAAGGGATTGTGATGCTCTGCTTTTAACATGTCTATGATGTGGCTTATTTAAGTCCGTTATTTTAAGCACTGAAGTGGGGGGGGCACTTGATGTTTCGGGCACTGCACACCTGGACTGCAACTGACCACCACAACTACCTATCATATTGATTACTGGGTCATCATCATCATCAACTAAAACCGGGAGATCACAAGTTTTTATGGGGGAAGGAATTCCTGCAAACAGACTCAGACACAGCCACTTTTAATTTATTTTTCTCCAGTTCTCAACTGGGGTCAATTACATCACCATATTCATCAATGTCACGCACATCCACATCTTCTGCTTGGATGCTAGCATGTGGACTGCATGTTGCAACAACAGCAACATCATCATCATCACATTCATCATCAGCATCTACACCACCATCACCCGATATTTTTTCACCACACTGTGAATCACTGCATGGAAAATGCGTGATGTTAAGTGCCACAGTGGACGGAATATCACATTGTATGCTGTCATTGACATGATCATCAGAATCCTCAGGTTCAGTTATTGGGATGTTACTGAGAAGTATGACATCATCTACGCTGCCACTCACTTGCACTGCTTCACACTCAATATTTTTGGATATGGTACACTGGTCAGAATTAGAACTTGACGCAAAAATACTAATACTACCTTTCCCACCACTAACACCAGTAACACTAACACCACTGGCTGGGAAAACATCATCTCCTCCAACTATGAGTAAAGCTACTGATTGGGCTGTAAAAATCATTGCAGGAGAAATACCTTTCTTCACATCAGCAATGCACTTCTGCGTCTGTGTACTACTATCACGCCCACAGACCATCTTACTGCCAACATTGCCATGGCCAGAAACAGCTTTGCTTGCACGTCTCTTTGCAGGCATTTGGGGGGATCAACCACAAATATTATAATCAAATTCAGATTTTGATACGTTCACTCTCTGATTGGAAGGACACTGGATGTGAAGCCAAATAAACAACTGTGGCTTCGCAACAGATAAGAGACTACTCTGAGACTGTCACAGAATTAAAACAACTTCAGTAACCAGTGGTGCTGATGAGGTCACAAAACAATCCAATCTGGTAAAAAATACCTTTTGAATGTGGGGGTGGGGGGGGGAGCACTGAATATAGACAGTGCTGATTTTTGTGGCACTACAAGCAGCAAAACTAAGAATAGATACCACAATCGCAGTACAAAATCAGGCAGCTGCAGTGGATAGCAGGTTCACACTGCTGCGCTTGCAATTACACTAGTCTCTGGCACAATAAAAGGTGTATTATTTGATGCATGCAACACTGCACACATACTCACACATAGAACAGTTTGTGTACAATGCTGAACGAGGAATGCGCTGCAAATGCAAAAGTTCAGTACTATGCCACGTTACGTATTGTAACTTTGTAATGGAAACAACCCGAACTTATGAACTGCTGCACCACATCCACACAACAAACAGCAAGAACATTTCTACTATTACTGACAATATCACTGTGTACATTAACACAGTCAGTTATGTAACAAAAATATAACCAAAAAACAAAGAAATCACTATTTCTCCAGCTTAAATCTACCTACACCACAGATACGCCCCTCCCCAAAGCACACTTTCACTGTCTTTCACCACACACACTCAATGTTGTAAATTAACATTCAAAATCCACACAAAAATAAAAATGCTCGATGATATGAGCACAGGAGGGTTTCCTACAATCTATGAACTAAAGTTGGATCCCCCCCCAAAAAAGCAAAAATGCTTTTTGAACAGCTTTTACAAGATTCCTATCACAGACAGCTATCAGAGCACACTGTCTCCTACTCCTTCCTACTCATACTACCCTGAACTGAGGCTGTGCAGATCAATATAGAGCCCATGTGACCTGAAATCCCATGAATCACTGCAAAATTCACCTTTAGAGCTCAAAAACAAGGCAAAGTGAGACAAAGTGCACTGCCTGCAATGCACTTCGCCTTAAATTTGGCAGAGTAGTGGCCTGGGGAGACGGAGTAACGCGAAGTCAATGCTTCCAATGGACTTTGCATTCCTCATTATAGTGCGTAGTACTCCGCTTTGTGTTGTGGAGCACTCTGTGAATCCACCTTTGCTCCGCGAATCGCTTCGTGGAGCGGATTGAGCCCACTTCGCCTGCCACTACTTATTTCTCTAAACTACAGTTCGGATACAGTCCGGTTGCAAATTACAGCTTCACTGCTCAAACCTTTCAGTCCAAGGCTAATTCTATCACCAGGCAGGCCGATCGCTTCTGGAGCAAGTCTTTGGTCCAACTCATAAGTCGCAATAACAAACTTCTTCTTTCTTCTGCTGCAGATTCCAGACTTGGAGATCAGAACCAGATTCGACTTCTGCAAAAGGCAATTCACTGGCAGGAGCATGTGGCAGGCAGGCCAGCAAAGCCTCTTCCTGCCAATTCCCCTACGATCCTTCTGGGAGTAACTGCTCAAAAGCTCGAGATGTTCACTCTTCAACCTCCAACTCTAAGTGATCCACTGCTTCAGGCAGTTCTGACTATTTCCTCTGTAATCCAAAAGTTCTGTTGGCTGAGGGAACTGTCAGTCACAGAATGGGCTCCCCCTCCAAGCCAGTTTAGGTGCCAGATGTTAAAACTACAAAAACTACAGAATTTCTTTCCACAAGACCCCTGAGGACAGCCTCCATTTTAGATCCCCAGTGGTTCAATTGGTCCAAATACTGGAAGTCCAGAACCTAACATGGTGGATCCCATCTAAAATGTTCAAGCTGCAATCAAAGCAGGTTAGGCAAATTTCTCTATTTTTACTGTAATAGCACATAAACAGGAAACAGCCATAGTTCCTTAGAGTGCTCCCTCTGCGCAAGTAGCGACCTCAGAGCCACAGGTCTTAAATCACTCGGACCCAGCCCAGACTAATTTCTAAGCACAGATTAGCCATTTTCTTAGAGACAGGCATGGAGGCACACTTTTGCACTCTCACACACACAAATAGAACTACCAAAGACAGGACCCCAGCCTGACAGTGGGCATTAGGGAGCCTAGGAAGATATTATAGTAAACCCTAATTTGTAGGGAGGTTACATAAATAAAAATTATTTTATTGGATATTGTTCCTGTCCTGGGCCCTGTCAATCATCCCAGCACCCCAACATTACACCCACGTGGGCGACCACACCTCTTCTTGAGCAGCAACTATCTTGCAACCAGCGTAGAAAGAAGAACAGAGGTACTGTATCTAGCAACAACAATCCTGCTAACAATTACCCATTGTGCTCTACACTGAGCTAGGTAGCAACAATAACCAATGGAACCCTTCACCGAGCATACTGCACCCGGAGCAAATCCCTGGGACTGAACCACAGACCTAAGCTGGACATCTCATGCAGGAGAGGAGAAGGTAGGCAGCAAGTGGTAGGTAACAAAAGTAACTAACAAGCTACAAAAATGGACAAAAAAATGTCCCCTGGCCACTCTGTAGGTCCCTTGGTGCAGAGGTAAAACAACAAACTTCATACCAAACAAGCGAGTGTTCAATTGAGTTGATCCAAGCTCCCATGTCAACAGGAAATGAAAAGGTGACTGCAGACAGGGTTTGCATTTTTCTCAGAACAGGTCTTGTTTTTTAGAAAAACAGACCAGTGAATACGTAATTGACCTGATGATTTCCGGCACCAGCACCGCTTAGCGTGATAGTTGGCGTGGCCCCTGCTCACTCTGTAAACCCAAAAGCTGGTACAGTCTAGACCACTTATAATGGACACCATTATAGGGAACACTCATTTAAACCAAACAGAAGTAATTTGTCGAAAGCCTTTTCCCATACAATTAATGGGGCCTATTCATGAACAGGTGGAAAGTACGTGCCAGAGGCATGTACCCTACCCACGTAGCTCTGTGCTCACAGACAGGTGTGAACATGCTGGTATGCACTAACTCTGGCCTCTGTCTGCGACCTGCCCCCACCCCGGTGTGCAGGTGCATGGAGGGTAGATGGGGGATGGAGTTGCGGATCAGGTGGGCAGCCAATCAGTTGCCCATCCTGGGTCCCAGAGTGGATCCCTTTCACATGAATGCGTGGGTCAGGGTGCATGCATAGCATATGCAGGCACCTGGCCAACATGTGGCAGACCCCATTGTCCAGTGTTCCCCCCACTTGATACCCACTCCGTGGAACCACGCAATGCCTGGTGCACAGATGCCCCCCCCACAAGAGAACAGCTGCCCCAGACCCGTATACCAGCCCATCCCCCCACACACATCCGTGCCCCTGCCATGGCAGTTAGACATCACCCAGCTGTCATCGAGGCACAGGTCAGGAAGCATAGGAAAACCAGGAGCAGTTGTAGAGTTCACCAGAAATATTTATTTACACTAGCAGTAACATAAAAAATAAACGTGTTCAGTATAACTATGTACAAAGACAAAATAAAATACAGAAGATAATTAGAGTTTTCCTTCAATCTCTGTGTCCCTTTTCTCTTTTTAAGCAATTGCAGCTCAGCTCTCTTATAAGTCCTTCCAACCCACATTCTTAACAAGCGTCCTGTTCTTGTAAGTATCAGGCATGTGCAGCTAGAACACAATGTCCCAGAAATGAGGCCCCTTTTTCACAGCTCTTCTGCAAAAGGCATAAAAATTTGCACTTAGGTAACCTCTCAAGTTTCCAATAGCTTTTTGTAATCATCTCAAACTATAATTATATACATTTCAACAGTAACACTATATATTTTCTAAACAAAGCGATCCCAATATCAGTTACATTTCCATACAATGATTTGCATTTATTTTTTAACAGCAGATATGCAAGAAGGAAAAGACAGACAGCAAAGGAAGACTGAGAAATAGCGAGAGGCAAAGATTTGCGAGACTGTCAGGGTGATCAAATCCTAGGTCACACAGGAAAACTTGGTTGCCTAACCAGACAGAGAAGAGACAGGAAAGGAAAGAACAGAACAGATCCCTGCTTTCAAACTCTTTCCATAACAACTAGGACAGGATCCTATTCAACCCTGTCACACCACCCAACACATCTGTACCCCCACCTGTCCTGGCTTTAAGCTGTCAACCCCCCACAAGCAGATCCCCAGCTCACAGGTCAGTGACCCCCCCAACCAGTACCCCATCCCAGCAGGCCCTGGTCAATACTGGTTATTTTGTATGCCACTGCCTTAGCATTATTACTGTAACTTATGAATATGTTCCTGCATGAGTCAGCATCAATGTCTCTGTGAATAATGGACTAAACTGCCATATAACTTGTTTCATATTGCTCCCTTCTTCCCAACCCCAGGTCACACCTGGAAATGAGCCTCGGCTCAGTGTGCCTCTCCGGGTCACCAACTGTAGATGTATACAGAAATAATTACTGTATTGACCGTCCACACCCCCACCCAGTTCCTGACTCTCCCGCCCCCTCATTGGTGGTCAGTGGCCCCCCTTCCCCCGTGGCACTGACAACACCTTCCCTCATCCACCATACCCACAGGCTGGTGCCACCAGCATGGATAGCAAGCAGCGCAACCCACTGCACACCACCTCAGCCACTTGCCATCCAACTTATGCTGGGAGCACGCTTCCCTATTTTAGGAGGCATGCTTCCAGCATCAGTTGGATGATGGGTGGCTGAAGTGGTGTGCATTGGATTGTGCAGCTTGCTGTCCACCCTGGCAACACTGGCCTGTGGGTATGGAGGATGGGAGGAAATTTTATCGGTGCTGCAGGAGTGGCAGGCCACTGACCACCACTGAAGGGGCAGGGGAGTTGGGAACCAGGTGAGGGGGTGGGTGGTCATTGCAGTAATTATTTATGTATTTATCCAATATTAGTTACCAGGAGAGGCACACTGAGCCATGGCTCATTTCCAGGTGTGACCCGAGGGATGGGGTGAAGGGGCAATACGGGACAAAATATATGACATTTTATTCCGGTGTTTGTACAGGGAAATTGGTGCATACTTGTGCAGGTGCATATTCATATGTTACAGTAGTAATGACATGACAGTGGTGTAGAGAATAACCAGTATTGGCCAGGGTCCACTAGGATGGGGCACTGGTTGGGTGGGTGGGTCACTGACCTGCCGGCCGGGGCTCTGCTGTGGGGGTTGACAGCTTACAGTCAGAACAGGCGAGGGCCCTGATGTGTTGGGGTGGTGAAATCTAACTGCCGGGGGCAGGGGCATGGATGTGTGTATGGGGGGATGGGCTGGCATACGGGTCCGGGGAAGCTGTTCTGTTGTGGAGGGGGTTTACATACTGTTGCCGGGACTGGTTGGGAGGTCAGTTGTGTGTGTGTGTGTGGGGGGGTTACAGACAGCTGCCAGCACTGGGTGGGTGGTATGTGTGTGCGGGGCTCAGTGCATACAGCAGTTGTGGCAGGGTCCCCACTGCCGTATCCAGCACCCTCCTATGCCTCACTGTGTGCAGCACTGCATGCCTTTGTGAATGGCACATAGTGTGGGCACATTCCTGTCCCTCTCCCTGGGAATCGGGTGCACACTTGGCAAGCGTACCTTTGGTTAATGCTGTGGGGGATCTGTGGGATCCCTGCCATGTGGCATTCCAGTGCATATATGCCTATGTACCCGGTTTCTACGGTGCATTGGCATTGCGCATAGGGTCCAGTGTTAGAACTTCCAGTTACACTGGACCTTGAAGCAGCTGTATACTCAAACAGGCCATTAGCTTTAATCACCTACTAACTACCTAAGAACAGTCTGGTAGTCACTGATAACAACACCTCTATTTACAGTGAAAAACCATCTTGTCTACTGACAGCCTCACTGATTCAACCACAAATTAAAGGACACAACCCTATTTAGAGGGAAACTGGGCATGCCCTCCATCAACACTTAGAAAAAATGAAGCCAAATGGTGCAGCCTGGGGACTTTTAGGAAGCTGTGAAGCAACTCAACAGCCTGCTGAAATGCAACAGAATGTTGAGGCATCATACAGCAATGACTGCATTGTATAGCTATGGACTAATAGTTTATTACACACCGTTTGCTCTTAAAGAAATGCTTGAAAAAAATCAAAATGGAGTATTTTTGTAGCTTTTAATAGGCTGTTAAGCATTTTGACTGCCTAATAAAAGGCTGCAGAATGCTGAAGCACACATACAGCAGCGGTAATATCAGATCGTTACTACTTATGGGATCTATTCACTAATTGGTGGGAAGTACATGTGAATCGTGCATATCCCAGCTGCACTGCTCTGCACCTGTGCCCAGGTGGGCACAGCATGCCCGATCGTCGGCCACTGGAATGCGCCTCAGCATGCAGTCATGCAGCAGAGGAACGCGATGGCATGGGGTTGGAGTGCAGGCCACAGGTGGGCATCTAATCGGATGTCCATTTTTTTACTTTATTTTATTTTAACATCAGTTTAAAATCCTTTGAGCCAGGGGCTCATTTACAAAGGTACCTCGTCACATAGAGGACAAAGACAGCAGTACAGGAGACAACAAATCAGCAATACAGTTCAACAGTAGGTGTCAGTCAATGTTACAAGTATTGAGTGACATAACACTATTATCAGGCTAGTTAAGGTAAGAGATTAAGTGGATGGATAGTAGAGGGTGGGAGGAGGCCCAGCAAGAGGAGAGTGGGCTGAGTTAGGAAGAGTGCAGCTCAGTGAGCATTGTCGGGGAGGGGAGGGAGAGGTTAAGGGCAGCAACAGTTGTGTGAGGTGAGCAAGTGATTTCTGAGGCTGTATTTAAAACATGCTAGCGAAGGAGCGTCAGTGATTCCAGCAGGGAGGGAGTTGTACCAAGATGAGGCTCTGTAGGGGAAAGCCCTTTGGCCTTGATAGGTCCTGGCCCTTGGAACGATCAGTGCAGTTTTGCAGGAGCTGCGAGTGCACACTGTGGGATTAGTCTGGTGGATAGAGTTAGCTAGGCCAGGGGGGGATTGACCATGGAGGGCTTTATAGGTAAGCTGGCAGATTTGGAACATGAGGCACTCATCCAGGTTGAGTAGAGTAGCCATGGAATAAAGAAGACAGGTGTGGGTGAGTCTATGAGCACTGGTAATAAGTCTACAGGATTTGTTAAGTGTTCGGGGTACCTTGCGCAGGGCCATCTGGTCTGCAGCGCCATAGACAGGAAGGCCGTAGTCGATTAGGGATAAAACAGAGAAGGTGACTGCCAGGTGAAGGGCGTCTGAGGGGAGGCATTTTTTGTGATGGTAAAGGATACCCAACCGTGTGTTGGAGGCAGAGGTCAGGGCAGAAATATGGTCATGAAAAGAGAGGGCTGAGTCAAAGATTATACCAAGGTATTTATAGGAGTGTACAAGTTCGATAGGGAGATTGCGGGTGGAGTGGACAGAGAGAGGAAAGTTGCTGGACTTATTTTGGGGGTGTGCAAAGAGCATGGCTTTAGTTTTCTTAAGGTTGATGACGAGTCGGTGCTCAGTGAACCAGGTTTCAGTGGTATTGTAGGCATGCTGAAAGGAGTTCTGGAGTGAGATGGGGTTACTGTCAGAGGCAAAGAGTACTGCGTCATTGGCGTACAGTAGGATATTTCATGCACATACGCTGGGCAGGGAGTTGAGAAAGAAGGAGAAGAGTAAGGGTCCGAGAATAGAGCCCTGGGGGACTCCCGAGCAGATTGGGCAGGTGCTGTAAAGAGTACCACCTACTTTCGCACATTGTGAGTGGTCTGTCAAGTAGCTGGCACACCAGGAGACTGGACCAGTGGCAAAACCTAGACAGTCAAGGGTAGCTAACAGGAGAGGATGCAAGACAGTATCAAAGGCTTTTGGTAGGGCAATAAATACAGCACCAGCAAGGGAGCCTGAGTCAAGTGAGGTGTGAAGGAAGTTAGCAAACTCCAGGAGTGCAGTATTGGTGCTATGGCCGGCTCTGAAACCATGCTGTTCAGGGCAAAGGACATCATACTTAGCGAGGTAGTCTGAAATTTGGGTAGCCACAATTTTCTCTAAGGCCTTAGAGAGGGGAGAGAGGATAGAAATAGGCTGGTAGTTACCTGGAAGCGTCCTGTCACCACCCTTGTGGATAGGGGTAACAGTAGCGACCCTCCAGACAGAGGGGAATTGCCCAAGGTAGAGGGACTTATTAAAGAGGCAGGTGATAGGTGAGATGACCTGATCCAGGACCTGACGTAGGAGACAGGGATCAAGGGAGTCATTACCAATAGTGTTGCTCTTTAGGGCTTTAAGCAAGTATGGCCTGACTTCTTGAGTGGTGATCCAGTGAAGGTGGAACAGGGGGCGAGAGACGGGAGGGGCAGTCTTGGGGGGAGGGGGATTGAAGAAATTGCCTGGGAGCACTGAGCTAAGGTCGGTAAAGGAATTATTGAGGTGAGTGGCAATGAGGGCAGGGTCGGAGGAGACAGTCCCATTGATGTCAAGAAGCAATGGTGGAGGGGAGCGTGTGCCACCATTTAGCTGCTTGAAATTGTCCCAGAAGGACCTGGGGTTCCCCCATGAGGAGGTAAGGGAGGTTTGGTAATAATCGGCCTTTGCTTTGCAGATGGCCCAAGTACACTTATTCCGGGCAGCAGCATAGGCCTGTCTGCAGGACGGCCAGTTTCAACAGCGAGGTACCATAGGTTATCCCGCTGCTTAAGAAGTATGCACAAGGCAGGGGTGACCCATGGGGCGTGTCTTACTTTGGACCTACGAGAAGTTAAAGGTGCAAATATGTCACAGGCAGAGTTAAAGGTGTGGACAAAGAAGGCCAGTGCCTTGTCAATGTCAGGGGTGCTTAGTAACGGGGACCAATCCGTGTGGGCTAGGTAATGTTTTAAGTCTTTCAACCCACCAGGTCCATCCCCTGTCCCATAGTGGATCCCCTGCACAAACAGGCAGGGGAGTCAGCCACAGCATACAGCCTGACCAGGATAAACAACAGCATTTGCTCAAATGTCCACCTCCCACTCTACCAGGTAGCCCAGTGGGCTGTGGCAGCAGTGTGCAGGGGGGGGGGTCCTGATGCCACTGTGCCTCACCGGTAATCTTTGGTGGGGCACATAAATAGTTACAGCAGGGTACATAGAAACATAGAAGTTGACGGCAGATAAGGACCGCAAGGCCCATCCAGTCTGCCCATTTCTTTTTCTACCTTATAAATGTGCCATCAGCCTTTGCACTGTCAGTGGCCTATCTATTCATAGTCATTTGTATTGCTCCCTTATGCCTATCCCATGCCTGTTTGAAGCCCTGCACTGTATTCATAGCCACCACTTCTTGTGGTAAGCCATTCCATGCATCCACCACCCTTTCTGTGAAAAGAATTTCCTTACATTCCCTTTAATCGGCCCCTCTAATCTCATGCTGTGTCCTCTTGTCCTGCTATTTTCTTATATTTAAACATGTTAGACTCTTTCACCTTGTTAATGCCCTTAAGGTGTTTGAATGCCTCGATCATATCACTTCTTTCCTCCTTTGCTCAAAGGTATACATTGAGCTCTGTTAATCTGTCCTCATATGTCTTCTGATGCAGTCCCTGCACCATTTTGTTGCCCTCTCTGGACTGCCTCAATATGGTTAATGTCCTTGTGAAGGTGTGGCCTCCAATACTGCCTAGTACTCTAGATGGGGCCTAACCAGTGTCTTGTAAAGAGGGATTACCTCCTCTTATGACTTGTGATAATTTCTACTATCACACCCTAACACCCCCTAGCCTTACCTACTGCTTTAGAGGTCTGCTTGATGACTTCAGGTCATCAGTGATGATGATGATGCCCAAGTCTCTTTCTTCCTTTGTGACTGCTAGCAACTCCCTCCCAGCCCATAGGTGGCTTCAGGTTTCTCTTCCCTATGTGCATGATTTGCACTTCTTTGCATTAAATCCCAGTTGCCACTCTTCTGACCATTTTGCTAGTTTATCCAGATCTCTTCTCATTCTGCCCACCCCATCTGGATCATCTACTCTGTTGCAGATCTTGGTGTCATCTGCAAACATACAAGCCTTACCCTCTAGTCCATCTGCAAGGTCACTAATGAAGATGTTGAAGAGGACTGGCCCCAGGACTGATCCCTGAGGTACCCCACTTGTGACTTGCATCTCTTCTGACTGTATACCATTTACCACCACTCTCTGTTTTCTGCCTGTCAACCAGTTTGCCACCCAGTTGACCAACTTCTGACCCACCCTGAGCCTACCCAGCTTATTTATCAATCTTCTATGTGGAACAGTGTCAAAAACTTTGCTGTAGTCAAGGTAGGCAACATCAACTGCTCCCCCATGGTCCACCACTCTGGTTACCCAATCAAAGAAATCTATGAGATTAGTTTGACAGGACCTTCCTTTTGTAAACCCATGCAGTCTTGGATCCTGTGCCCCTTTAGATTCCAGGTGTTGCACTATCCTTTCCTTAAGGAGTGCCTCCATAATCTTGCCCACTACTGAGGTAAGACTAACTGGTCTGTAGTTCCCCGCCTCCTCCCTGCTACCACTCTTGTGGAGCGGGATCACATGAGCCATTCTCCAGTCTTCTGGGACCTCTTTGGAGCTCAGAGACTCACTAAACAGTTCTGCTAATGGCTCTGCTAGTTCCACCTTAAGCTCCTTAAGTACCCTGGGATGTATGCCATCAGGTCCCATTGCCTTATCCACCCTGAGCTTAGCAAGCTCTTGTAGGACCCTTTCTTTTGTGAAGGGAGTAGTGCTCACCTCCCTCCCCCCTGTGTCCATGATGCTGAGCTGTGGGCCCTGCCCTACCTTCTCTTCAGTAAATACTGAGCAAAAGTATCTATTTAGGATAGATGCCTTTACAGGGTCCTCCTCTTCACATGCTCCCTTTTCTCCATTAAGCTTAGCAATACCCCCTCTGGACTTTCTCCTTTCACTAATGTATCTATAGAAAGTCTTGTCACCTTCTTTTACTGTTTGTGCTAGTGTTTCCTCATTTTGGGACTTTGCCTGCCTTACTGCTTTCCCTGCTTCCCTTAGGGCAGTTTGGTATGCCTCCCTATCTTCATCCTGCTGTGTTCCCTTATATTTCCTGAAGGCCAGCCTTTTGGCTCTGACCTTTTCTGCTACTGTATTTGAGAACCAAAGTGGTTTCTTTCTTCTTTTGCACTTCCTTTTCTGTATAATACAATGGGATGTTGCTTCAAGTATTGCATCCTTAATGCTTGCCCACTTTGCTTGTATCCCCTCACCTGTGTTTCTTTTTGCCAGGGCTAGCTTAACTCTGTTGGCCATCTTATCAAATTCAGCTCCTCTGAAGTCCCATATTTTTGCCTTGGAGTGGGATGATTTAGATGTAGTAGCCAAATTGAACCATACCATGTGATGGTCACTGGCCCCCAGGTGACCTTCTACCTGGAGATCTGTGATCCCTTCCTTGTTAGTCAGTACTAGATCTAGGATAGCCCTGTCTCTTGTGGGTGTCTGTACCAGTTGTTTGAGGCCCTCCCCCTGCAGGGAATCCACTATGTGTCTAGTTCTGGCAGATGTTCCTGTTGGTATTGACCAATCTGTATCCGGCATGTTAAAGTCTACTATTATCAGAACCTCCCCTTTAGCTGTCATGTTTTGTATATCTTCTAACAGTAACGTGTCTATGTCCTCCCCCTGGTCTGGGGGCCTGTAGACAACCCCAGTTCTTATGGCTGTCCCATTTCCTGTTTCCAGAGTGACCCACAGTTCTTCTGGCTCCTTATGTGTATTCTGAATTTCTGCAGCTTTGATATTTTCATTGACATACAGGGCCACTCCCCCTTTTTGCACCTCGGTCTCTTCTGAACAGTACATAGCCAGGTACGAAGTCTCCCAAGTGTGGTTACTGGTAAACCACGTCTCACTAATTGCTACTATTTCCAGTTTAGCCTCTGACATTATTGCCTGCAGGTCTGGGATTTTATTTACCAGGCTGTGAGCATTTGTGTACATGATTTTCCATTGGCCAGATTTTAGAGTGTTAGTTGTTGGGTGAGGTTTGGCATTGCCCCTGTGTGTCATATGGGGAGACAAACCTTTTTTCTTACCTGGTGATGCAAATGAACTGCAAATATGCTGAATCCCTGTTTGACCACTAGCTGAGGGGGGGAAGGGTGTTCTTCCCATTCGACGTATGGGGTGCTGCAACCCTCTCCCATTTGCTAGTTTAAATATTCTGCAAAGACGTCAAACTTCTGCCCCAATGCACTGACTCCTCCTTAGTCAGATGCAGTCCATCAAATTTAAAGAATCTGGCTCCCAGAACTGTTGCCAGTTCCCTACAAATCTGTGTCCTTTTTCCTGGCACCAGCCCTTGAGCCACGTGTTTAGCTCCCCTATCTCCCCTTCTCTGACCTTCCGTCCATCTGCCACCCTCTCCCAGACTGGCAGGATCTCAGAGAAGGAGATGCCGGATGAAATAGATGATAGTTTGTCACCCAGCCTGGTCAGGTGTTCCTTGGTCTCCACAACTGACCGGCTGGCGAGATCATTAGTCCCTATGTGTACTAGGACATCAATGTTTTCTCCTGCTTTGTGAACAATTTTAGCAATGTGGTCAGTGTCTCTCCTTGCTGATGTACCTGGGAGACATCTGACCATTACCCCTGGCTGGAGATGGGTATCAACTCCCTGAATCATGGAATCTCCTATGATCAGAAGTTTTTTGGATTTCCTTTTTGCTTTTTTTGTTTTGGTTCCTGATTTGGGTGAGTTTTGTTGTGCTAGCTCCTGTGCTGCAGTGTCCTGCTCTGCAGTGTCTTCTGCCTCTTTGTTTGATCTCAGAGATAGAGGCAGATACCTGCTTGTAGTGTTTATATGGTTTTTGGAGGTAATATGTTGGAGAGCAGAGAGTGATGAGGCACCCAATTTGCTCCTCCTAACCACCTGCCAACCTCCTGGACCAACTACCCTCTGCGGTCGAGGTTTTTCTGTTGGATGCTTGGGAAATGGCGAGTGGTTCTTATAATGTATTTCCTCTTGAATATGAAATTTGAGGCGTGCAATCTCTGTCCATGTTGCCCAGCGCTGAGCCCTAAGATCTCCAAAGGCCCAGCATGTAGGACAGTGTCCTAAATCCTGTAAGACTGTCCTTCTGAAAATTGTTCCACAGTACCTGCAGTTAATGATATCCATTCCAGATAAGTTGCTGGGCTTATAACCTAGTCAGAGTAATTAGAAGGAAAAAAAGGAAAATAAATGCAAGTAATGGTTTGATTGTGTTTTGTTTAACTTGTTATAACAAGTTCAATTACTAGTGCCCCTGTAAATGAGCTCACCTTGTGGAGGCCCCACTGATCCACCCCTTCCTGCTCTGCCACAGTAAATGTCACAACTGTGGTACCCTATAAAAGGAGTGTAGTGTGGGATGGTTGGGGATGGGGGTGGGTGGCTGGGCCCTTCCCCTGCCGAAAAAGAAGAACCATGGATGAAAGAACAAGGAGGTAAGAGCAGAAACAGTCAACAACAAATGCAGTAACCCTGAAAGCTTATCCTAATGTTGGATAAAACTGTAAAACCTGTAAAGCACCACCTGTAATAATTTCAGAGAAGATATACGCTGTAAGAAACACTTTGCTACAGAGAAAAATAAAGCAATGAAATGTTAGCGACAAATAGTAGCAATCCCTGTGAGTAAAAAATAAAAACACCACACAGTAAATCTGTTTAGCCAAAATAAGTCTTAATCCTTTTCCCTTGCTCTGGTAAGTTGCTCTACTCTGCCTTTCAAGCAGTCTTAGAAGGAAAGAGCGCAGGTGAAGCTAGGTGCCTTGGCCAGCAAACCAAGTCTTCTTGACTTGGTACCCCCTCACTCAGCTTTCACCCCACCAGTGTGTCGTGCAAGTGGTGTAGTGAATGTGCACAGTGCTAGTATGCCCCCTGACATGCCCCCGGACCACCCCTGGCATGACACCATGTGGCTGGCCAGTGGATCCAGTGTGGATGGCACTAGCGGCTGGTGGTGAATGCCACCATTGGTCTGCTGCACTGCATTCTGATGTAGGATTGCCTACGTACCCCAGATGAATGGCATGTAGGTATTCTGCACCATTGTGAATAGACCCCAATGTGTCAAATACTATTTTATCTCAAAGAAACTAACAAAACAAAAAAAAAACAGAACATTGATGCATTCTTCTGGCTTTTAGCAGGGCATAAAGCAATTCCACAACCCGTTAAATGGCATCTGAATGCTGATGCACAGTAAACATTTTCCTTTGTTAATAAAGCTTTTGCTTTTATGATCACATCATATATTCTCATTTTCAACTAAGCTTGTTATGAAAATGTCCATAATAGTTTGCTTGGACAAAAGTCAGGGTCATCTTGCTTGTCATTTTAACAGCGCAGCACCATTGCCCCTGTCCCAGAGTCAGACATAACCCAGTGTCATAACTAAAATAAAATGACTCCCAGGATGGAGAAGGCCAGCAAGTAGATGAAGAGGAACTGGGTAGTGCCACATCACCCTCTCCAGTGCTCACATACTTGAAGCTCTGCTGCCATCCTTGCAGTTGCTGCCATCTGGCTAATGCAGCTGAGAACCACGGTCAGCCAACAGCTGCCAAAAGATTTTATTCTAATGATCGGACTCTGCCAGCTTTTGAGACAAACATATCTGCATTTGTGATTTAAAGCCCCACATGATCAGGAACATCTAATGCAAAACCCTGATTTGGGAAGATATGCCATGAAACAAAACAACAGCCCTCATTGACAGACCTAAAGTGGTCCAAGCAGAGTACAATGGCAGTGGAGAATGTCAGTGGCATGCTGGAGTGCATAGGCACAAGTATCACAAGCAGAATGTGGGAGGTGGTGATACCATTGTGCAAAACACTTGTAATGTCTCACCTGGAGTACTGTGTGCAGTTATGGAGGCTGCACCTTCACAAGGACATTGACAGGATGGAGGCAGTCCAGAGAAGGGCAACAAAGGTGGTACAGAGCTTGCACCAGAAAGCATATGAGGAGAGATTAAAGGACCTCAATATGTACTCACTGGAGGAGAGGAGGTATCAGGGGACATGATAGAAACATTTTACTCATTGTCTACTAGCAGATGCCTATAGTCGTCTGTAAAAAAAAAAAAAAGGTGTGTCCCGAGGACATCTGCAGAAGTCAACTACTGACTCCCAGTGTGCCCTTGCAATGTCTGGAGAAGTTGCTTATATCTTTTAATATATAGTGTAACTGAATATAATATATATTTGACTGCATAGCACCGTTGGAAAGGTAATTTTATGCTGAACAACTTTGTCACTGTTATTTTGTGCATATCACGTATACTTTTGGAGTTATTTGCATTTGTTTATGGTATGGTGTGTATGGCTTAAGTTGCCTGTTTTAGTAAAAAAAATTTTTTTTTTTTGCTGTTTCAACCAGCTTAAAAAAAAACAAAATGACATATTATTATTTGCATACCATCACTGGAAATGTACTTTTGTGCAGAACAACTTTGCCACTGATATTTTGTGTATATTGTGTATGCTTTAGGAGTTATTCACATTTGTTTATGGTATGGTGTGTATGGCTGACATGTTTTCTGTCAAGATTCACCTAAGCAGCTTGAACAAAATTCACTTTTTGGGCACTTCAGCAGGTATAAAATAAAAAACCGTATTGATTACAACTGGTTGCATAGCACCATTGGAAAGGCATTTTTGTGCTCATCAACTTTCATGCTAATACTTTGTGTGTATCATGTACACTTTTGGAGTTATACGGATTTGTTTATGATATGGTGTGTGTGGTTGAGATTCATCCCTCAAATCTCACCAAAGCATCTTGACTAAAATGGGGGAAAATTACATTTTATAGTAAAAATATATCTTTTTTTTAACAAACATAATATTAAAACACCATCTAATGTCTGCGTGCTTAATTTGGTGTTGATATTTTACATATTTTCCAACAAAAAATGGCTTATGTTGCCCTTTTTTAGTGAAAAAATATTTAGTTTGCTCTTTCAACCGGCATAGAAAAAAAAACAAAATTACTTATTATTACATGCATGCCACCACTGGAAAGGCAATTTTGTGCTGAATAACTCTGCCACTCATACTTTGTGTCTAGCATGTACGGTTATTGAGCTATTAGCATTTGTTTGCGACATGCTGACTATGGCTTGATTTTGCTTAGAAAGGCCCAGGATTCACTGTTAAAAGTATACAGGAGATTCAGGAGGCAAGTGGTATAATCTCAGAGTGAGCCTATGGAGGCAATGAGTTAAATACCTTAATGGCATAAACAAGGTGCAGGGGGTGACATCTTCCATTATAGGAAGAATACAAGAACAAGGGGTCATGATGTGAAATTAGAAGGGGGCACGTTGAGAGGAAATGTGAGGAAGTTTTTCTTCATGAAGAGGGTGGCGGATACATGGATTGCTTGCCATAGGAGGTGATCGGAGCAACAACAGTGCAGGGATTTAAACATGCCTGGGACAGGCATAAGGGAACTTTAGTGGTGGGTAGGGAAGGTGTAAAGCCAATGAGCAGGTAGGGTCAGAGGCCGCAAATAAGTGTAGGGTTTATGGGCAGACTGGATGGGCCTAGTGGTTCTTATCTGCCAATGATTTCTATATTTTTATGTTTCAGATGGATTGAAAACATTTCCCTTACTTATTACTGGCCACAAAAGAGCAGATACTCACTTTCTGTCTTGCTGCAATGGCAGGCAGTTAAAAACTACTACCATTAGTGGTTTTGAAAGGCAAGAAATTACCTAACAAGACTGTGGGCATATTGGGGGTTGTTGCTGCAATGTAACAAAATGGTAGGATGGTAGAAGAACTCACCCTGGAATTACTGCATATACAGCTGTCATCCTAGGCAGGTGCACAAACATTTTACAACCAGCTGAGGTCAGCTGAATTGTACCCTTCAAAACCGCATACCAGCTGTGCTGCTGAGGAAAGGAACTGACGACAGCTGGCAACCCCAAGCATCTGGCAAGGACAAAATGCTTAAATGGATAAAAACTGCTTGGCAGGCGGTCACCAAAGAAATGATTCCCTTCTAGCTGACCTCAGCTGGTTGTAAAATGTTTGTGCACCTGCCAACATCTTCAACATGTCGCAACCTGCTAGTCTTCCTTAGTCCACCCCGTTGCCAATCCAGTACCCTCCTTTATTTAAACACCCTATTGTCCTTTCTTTATTACCCCTCTTGACTTCCCCTTATCTCTGACATCTTAGCCCTCACCTTGTCCTACCCTTCACACCTCACCCCTTGACTTCCCCTTACCTGACACCCAGCCCCTCCCCTCTCCTCTTTATCCCATAAGTCTTGTTGCGACTGGGCAGGTATTGTTTATATTGTAAATACTGATTTGTATTATTCTGTAAATATTTTTTGTTCTTGTCCTATCAATGTTGTATTTGAGTTTTTCAGGTCTACTGTACTGTTAGCCGCATTGTATGCACTGCTATTTATGCCTAGCTTGCATTTGCTCTACACGGACTATTGTCTCATTGTATTATAGCAACATTTGAGATCTTGGATTAACACCTTTGAGCAGAAAGCTCTTTCATAGGTTCCACATCAAGTATGACACAAACAAGAATACAGATATGTTCCACAGATACAGATACGGCAAGAAACAATTGAAAACTGTCTCCAGGCATAAATTCTAACAATAGTTACACAATCTAAGCACATACAGGGTGCAGCGTCAAAACAAAGGTGAATGTTTCTCTAGGTAATGGTAACATAATATGAGGATGCTTATTTAAAAAGGAGAATTGTACAACTAACAGCATAGGCAGACAATTGGATTATGCCTGAGTCAAAGAAAGAAGGAAGGTCTTGTACCAGTAGAGAGACAGGGGAGGGAGGAGGAAAGTGCGGGGAGGAAGAAGGCAAGCAGAGGTGGGTGGCAGGATGGGGATAGATAGGAGGGAAAGGGAAGAATAGCTATGTAGTCAAAGTGGAATAAAGGGGGAGGAGGGTGGGGAAAGGAGGAGTGGAAGAGAATAGGGAGGAAGAGGAAGTGTAGGTAGTGGGGTGATAATGAAGATGTAATAAGGTGGTAGGGAGGAAAGCGGTATGGAATGACGGAGGGGCAAAAAAGGGAAGAGAAGATGGAGGGAAGTAGAAGGGAAAATAAATAATTTAGGCAGGGGTAGAATGCCCATGAAAGTGCTAACTTGAACCAGGGACCCAAGAAATTGACATGAAGTGTAACATTTTACATTTAGCTTATGTGTTTTTGTTATGACCTACCCAGGTCCACCTTGCAAATGAGTCTGTGACAATGGTGTTTTGCCTGGTAAAATAAAGATACTTGACTGATTGATTGATTGTTAAACTGTTAAGGTAAAATTGTATCGCTGGTATGCAACTCATCCAGCTGTAACTGCTGGTAACTGTTAAAACTCTTTTTGTTTCTTTGCCCAAGTTAGAGCAATCACAGCAGCAACACCAATGTTATTTGTTGCACAAAATAAGGCAGAATGGCCATAGGTGTGAAGGAAGAGCTAACTAAAAATATTGCACTACAGTCTGCAAACCAGTTTGCAAGCCAGATTGAGTGTTCAGAATTACAGACTGATGTTGAAAGCAGGAGCTACCAAATTTCTCCGACTGTGAACTTAGCAGTGATGCCGAGATCTAGTGACTTTAGTGTAGAACACGCTGGTTTTGCCTTTTTTTTTTAGTTCAGTTCATGTATTTTTTTCAGTAGGTACTATAAAATATATGGTAGAGCCTAGAGGTTAGAGTAATGAGCTGTGAATGAACTTGCTACATCCAGCAGACCTGCGTTTGATTCCTACAACCTCCACTTGCATACTGTGTGACTCTGAACAAGTCACTCAGTCTTCCCAGTGCCCCCAGGTCACCCCTGAAAACAAGCACTTGTGCCCAGTGGGCCTTACCCAGGTAGCTAAAAATAAAATTAAAAATATGAAGTACTTTAAAGTAATTACTGAGTGCTCTAATAAATCAGTACCTGTGTGTTTTCAGCATCATAGACATTGAGGATGTGTCTTGGCATCTACTGTGGTCAACCCCCCCCCCCAACACACACACACTTGATCACACTTGCAATAATATAACAATACCACAAACATAAAATAAACTGTTCTTTTTAAGCTTTTATTAAGCCTTATTACAGCTGACCAAACCATTTCCTCCCAATCACTCTCACTAGAGAGTTAAAGTGTTACCACTAAAGTACCATAAACATAATACGACTCAGTGACAAGCGAGTGTCTAGTGCAACTTTTCCTCCCCCGGAAAAATTGCAAGCAATGCCAGAAGGGTCAGTACACAAAAAATTAAATAGTCGATAGTTATAGTTGTTGGACTTAATTTTGGGGGGAGTCACATGCCCCTTGTGCCTGATGGGCAAGATGCCAAGAGCTTCCATCTCTCTAAATTCAGGCAGTCATGTTGAAGATAAGTGCACTCAGCCTGTAAACCAGTGCATTTAGGTCCCACTTTTGTTCTGTCACTTCTGCTGGGTCAGCATGGAGTTGAGCGAGATAGACAACTCTACCCCAATTATCACGTAGGTAGCTGGTCTCCACCATCTGTGCCGCAAAATGATAGATTTTTTTTTTTTACCATACTATCAAGATCTCTCTTTTCATTCCCTAATTAAACTCCCTAACTGCCCCTCACACCCACTGACTATTGATTCAGCTCCTGCGTTCCAACTTCTTTCAAGCATGGTTGTATTAACATTGTCAGAAAGTGTGTTTATTTTTACATTTTAACAACCCCGATTTCTTAAGTTGTCTGAAGGAACTTGTCTTTACACTACACTTAAACTGAACTTGTGGGACCAGGACCACATGGCGTGGCACGATCAATGGATCTGCAGCTCACCCCTGTAATCTAACAAGATTTGGTCAGAACCGATATGGCTGTAGAGAGCTTTTAGGAGTGGCAAGAGCATGGAAAAGAATATGCGGTGCTTTTACTGTAGCTGTAAGTAATACTGCAGCGATTACAGTACTGTGCATGTGTGATACTTGCACATGTGCAGTTTGTCCTGTAGTCAGCCCTGCACAACATGGCAGTGCTGACATAAATAAGTGTGCACAATAGTCATGCATGCGCAGTTTAAGTCAATGTCACCATGTTGCACATGGCGGCTGTCACTGCTGCAGTTGCGGAACAGAAGCGTAGTGTGCCTGGAAGTGGGTATGTTTATGCAGCCCATGGAGGGGAAGAGCTGCATAAACAGAATCATTAGAAACTATGTCAGAGCATTGTGGCAGCACATCAGACAGCAGTCTGGTTATGTGCTTCCACAGAGCTCTTATACAAATCTGACGATGGCATAACATTCGTCGAACTTGACCCATGAAATTGTACAAATCAGACTCAGGAGGAGTCTATTAACAAACTAGAGATCTAGTCTGGGACTTGCTCATCATCACAGTCACTTTCTCATTCTTTTCTAAGTAGTAATTTCTGGCAAATGTGCCTTAACCATATTGATCTCAGTGCTGGTAGACTACTTCTGGTTTTCCCCTGATTGTATTAGGTGGGGACAGTAGCAGTCTTGAAGTGGTAGTTGCCGGTGGCGGCATGCTCTGGGAAAAAGAGGTCCCCGTGCTCATCTCCACATTTTAGAAATGATGCCTTTCCTTGTTTTTACTGTAAAGAAACTGACCCCTTTAACACAAAAACAAGGAGTCAGTTATGGCCTCTTCCTCCCCCCTTTCACTTCAAGTGAGGAATGTGATTATGGGTTTGCATCAGATGTACAGTGGCAGCCATAGATGCATAATATTGTTAAGCAGTAGTCAACTGTATGTAAAAGCTTTTTTAATGTTGTTAATACCACTCCACCCTTTTTTAATCTGCCCCCGGATTTCTGACCTCCAAGTGCATTATTTTACTGTACATTTTTGTGTTTGTGTTTTGCGTGTGCAGGAAACATCTTGTGGTAGAAAGACATTTCAGAGGTGTGTCAGGGATGAGTCCAATGCACAGCAATCTACAGTGGGCTCATCCCTGACAGACCAATGAACATGCAACCAGACTGTGACACTAGTCACAGTTTCACAGCTGGAATCCATTCTCTAGTTGAAAGAAATGAAGCACTCCAATGAGAGCGTTTCATTCCTTTCATTCATGCCCTTAATGATCATACCGTTTGTCTCCCTGCCCACCCCGCAGATGTCTGAGTACCCAGTCATACACTATATCCCCCACTCTCTGTGCCATAAGCAGTAAACAGTCCTAGCAGTAAAGAACAAATAAATATAATTTATCTCTGTGTGAATGAGAGTGCATGTTCTTGCCCTGAGCTCCTCTCTCTCTCCAGTGCTTCTTCTGTGCCACAATGCCCAGCCTGAGCATTGCTCTCTGTGATGGTACCCACTGACCCATCCCTGGATCTGAGCAAGAGTGCTGAGAAGTGAGGCAGCATTACCTGCAGAGCTGTAGCTTAACCATGGTCTGTGGGTAGAGAGAGACACGGGCTGCATGGACAAACACTGAGAAGGAGAGGCAGCAATACTACCCCCCTCCAAAAGAGAGTGCAGGATGAAAAGATGTGGTGAGTGGCACCAGTGTCAGGGACAGAACAGAAAGAGAGCCCCTAGACAGTGACAGCAACATGCTGAGATGTGGCGAGTAAGCAGATAGAGAGTGATCACCAGGTGACAGGCTGTCGCTATTGCAGCACCACCTTGGCAGTGTGAAATTATGGGCAGTGTAGATTAGTGACCATAACCATGATGACTGGTGGCTCCCAGACCTGCAGCTGAACAAACATTCATTTCAATGGGTGGCCCTTCCACTAGCAGTGTCTACTCCCCCCCACAGCCCTCCCCCCGAGATAGACACAGCAACAGCGACAGCCATTTCCCATGCTGCATATACGTGCAGGTCCAATCCATTCTAGTCTGAAATGGTGTAAACCCCCTTAAAACTGAGGAGCGTAATACAGTGTGCACCCGAGCTCAGTTGCCATCTGTTTTATTGCTGCTCACTCTTCCGGAACCTTGCTGTTGGTCTGACTGCTGTCTGTTTGTCTTTCTGAAGCCCAGTGAAAGCAGACAGCACATACAGAGAGGCAGAGAAAGTGGTAGTGAGAAAGCCATGACTGGGACAGAGAGCAGTGCTGCAGAGTTTTCCCTTCACCATGGGGGAGTGGAGGAGAGAGAAAGAGAGATAGAGAAAAAGAGATGGGGAGAGAGAGAGGGAGGGGGGGGAGAGAGAGAGAGAGAGAGAGCGAGAGAGAGAGAGAGAGAGAGACTTGTTGCATCTATTCCACCCCTGCACAAGAGGAGCACCCAGACAGAGACAAATATGTGGGTCACATATCTGCCCCTTCACATTGACTAGCATAGTACAGGGTGGTCACTGGATGGACACCCCTTGGCAGTTGATGCCCCCTACTTCCAGCTCACATCAGCACATATGGAACACTCTGCAGTTGCCAGAGACTGATGTAGGTTACTCATCTTCCACTCCACACCCATCCCACTCCACACAGGCTGCCACAGCAACAAGGTGACCTCCAGGTGGGCAGCCCAAGGCAAATAGTGGACTGTGGCTTGGCAGAGGTTGGTGATTGGTGCTCCCTCCACAACCACCCCACCACTGCACATTGGCTGCCCCAGTCAGAGACAGAAATGTGAGTTGCACATTTGCCACACCACACCTGTTTCTATCTAGCCTGGTGGGCTCCAGATGGGTGGAAATAAGGCTGTGGTCCAGATCCACTGGGTGGCCTGAGGCCATTGGCACCCAACACAATATTCCGCATCTCTGCACATGTGAAGCATTTTCTCCTTCCATTCCAGCTCCTGCATGTGAGGAGCACTCTGCAGGAGCCAATGACAGATTTGGTTCACACATCTTCCCATCTTCACCCATCTGAGTCCCATGAAAGCTGGAACTGGCATTGGGAGGACTCCAAGCAGGTGGTTCTGGGAGAATGATACCCCATCCCCCATCCCACCTCCACACAAGGGTATCACCCTACAGCAGCCGTGAATAGAGATGCAAGTTGCACATCTGCTCCTTCATATCCATCCCTGCTCCACCAGGGCTAGAATGAAGGTTGAAGTGGGCTTTGGGTGACTGGCACATCCTCACCCTATGCCACACCTCTACACTTGCAGAACACTGCTTCAGCCAGAGGCTCTTCCACCTAATGTGCTCTGCCCATGTAGAGCACTCCGAGTTACTGAGATATAAAATGTGGATCCTGTATCTGCCCCTCCGCAACTGTTCCTGCTTTGCTGAGTGGGTGGGGGGCAGTATACAGTGGGTGTTCCTGTATGACTGGTGCCCCCTTTTGCACTCCCATCTATCAACCCAATACTTTACAGCAGCCAGAGAAGAGATGTGGGTTGCACATCTGTACCATCATGAACTGTCCTCATTTCAGATAGTTTCACACACAGGCTGAAGTGGGGTCTAGGATGGTGGGCCCTAAGTGACTGTTCCCCCCTCCATCCCACCTCCACACATGGGAAGCACTTCTTTCCATCCATTACACATTTGCACAGACAACACCCCCACCCCCCGTGCCTTCTTTGCATATGGGGAGCAATTGTCCTTCTCCAGCCCTCTTCTACATGGTGGACATAGTGTCTTATGTAATCATATTTGGTCTCAATCCCTGTTGAATTCAACATTGTACATATTCTGCTGAGGAAGGCCTCCTTGGAGTTCCTAGAGTTAAGCTGTGGCATTCTGAGGACAGGGCATTCTCGGTGGTCATGCCTATCCTGTGGAACTCCTTTCCTGTCTATTTAAATGAGGTTCCCTCGGTAGAAGCCTGTAAAGAGGGCCTAAAAACGTACCTGTTCCAGGAAGCTTTTATTAATTAATTGTGTGATGTTAGTGGGATAGATATATAGATTCATTTTAAATCTGCTCCTAGTTGAATTTTACAGACATTTTTGGTGTATGATTTTATACTGTTGTTTGCTGTTTGTATTGTACAGCGCCCAGAGTCCCAGGAAATGGGCACTTTTATAAACACAGTATCTATCTGTCTATCTATCGATCTGTCTGTCTGTCTGTCTGTCTATCTGTCTGTCTGTCTATCTATTGTATATATGAATGAAAAAAAAATTGCTTCATTTTAAGTTATATTATATGTCTTTTCTTTTTATATCTCACACCATGTATTGTCTTTATCATTGCCTGTACAGGGGACCTCCTTGCAAACGAGCTTGTTCAATGGATGTTATCCCTTCACAATAAACTTGAACATGGAGAGCAGTCTTCCTTCCATTCCATCTCCACACATAGATATCCTCGCTCAACCTCCATCCCACCTCCACACATTGTGAGCACTGATCCCCTGACCTCCCCAGTGCTTCTCCCTCTACATATCACCTCCCCCACATGGAGAGAACTTCTCCTACTGCATCTCACCTCCTGCACATAGGGAGAACTCCTCCCCCCTCCATTCAACCTCCACACATTGAAAGCTTTCCTCCCATTTCATATCAGCTCTGTACATGGGGAGCACTCCACCCCTTCACCCCACTGCCCCTACATGGGAAGCACTGTTCCCCATCCACCCCACTCCTACACATGGGGACACCTCCACACATTTGCATCGCTCCTCCTCTACAACCATCCCACCTCCGCATATAGAGAGTACACCTAACCCCATTCTACTTTTGCACATGGGAACATTCAGCAACAGCCAGAGACAAAGATGTCAGTCAGGCATCTGCCTTTCCACACCTATCCCCACTCCACATGATAAGCTCCAAGTTGGGCAGAACATCGGTGGGGTTGAGATGCAATGAGTGGGTTGTCCTGGGAGATGGTGTGAATACCCCTCACCACCTCTCTAAATGAGAGAGTTCCCCTCCCCCAAATTAATCTTTATTCTTTTCTGCACTCACCATTTTTCTGCTGATTAT
This sequence comes from Neoceratodus forsteri, assembly GCA_016271365.2. NCBI lineage: Eukaryota > Metazoa > Chordata > Ceratodontiformes > Ceratodontidae > Neoceratodus > Neoceratodus forsteri. The sequence goes on from CM057456.1 coordinate 389,252,881, forward strand.
CCTCCTGTTGGCTTGCTTTAACAGTTGCTGCCCTCCCAAGACAGGACTACAGGCAACTAGGAGAGGGCATATTTTTCCTCAACCTCTCCTGTCTTCTCTTTGGACCACACCACTAGTCCAGCCAGCATCCAGCATAGTCAAGAAGATGCGTTGCATGTTACTCACAGCTCGGCCCCGGACGGGTCTGTTCTTTCTGTAATAGACCATACTTCAAGTTCTCCCACAGTTCAGCTAAGGTGAGAGAAGAGAAGAGCAGCACATAGTCCTACTCTACCACCATGACAGTCAATGGGACACCATAACTTGCTCGGCACTGTACAGATGATGCAGCACAGCAGCACGCTCACTAGTCTGTCTCACCAGGCTTCTCCCGCTCTATCTGTTGATGATGTCTCTATTTCTTCCGGCCATCAATGGTCCTGTGCATGCACATTGTGTTGCAACTAGCTTCAGCCACTATGGAGTCTGCTGAGACACTAAGTGTTTTAGCAGATGAGCCTGCGGCAACCCAAAAATGAAATACAAGAATTTGAACATTTCTGAGGTAATTTCCAGGAGGGGGTTGAACACCCTGAGCATGCCCCTGTCTACACCCATGCAATTCACAACAGTTCAGATGCATGCAGTCCTTACACTTAAAGGCACTCCTCCCAGCCCAGCCATCCCCCTGCCTGCCCCAGCACACAAATGAACACCAACTGCTACCCCTCCCATTTCCTTTGCAAGCAGCTAGGATCCCTCACTCTCAAGCAGTCAGTCCTGTACAAGTAGCAGAGTTGGGGATCTGGGGCTGCAGTCAGAACTATTGCTGCAATGGAGCTTGAGACTGCTTTAATACAACAGGACAGCTAAAAATGAGTCCCTTAATCCCTACAGATGGAGGGCTGCTGCATAGATGATTGCTACAGTCACTCAGGCACCACCACCAGGGATTTAAAACAAGAGCTGGATTATGACAGGCAGTCTGCCATCCACCTCCTCCTCCTCCTCCTCCTCCTTCACTGACTGCTTGCAGCACTTTCCCATCCTCTCCTCTGTTACCAGAGCCCACCAACGTCAGTAGTGTTGGTGGGTGGCCCCCATTGGAGTGGTCAAGCAAGCTCCTCTACTTGTTACTAGCTACAGCAACCAATACTCTCTTTTGACTTCCTTCTGTGTCTGATTGCATTTGCCTGTTTCCCAAACACTCAATAAACTATTTTTCTAGTGTCTACATAGATACAGAATATTAAATATACCAAAATAAAATATAATTGCTTTGAAGAAGACTGAAGTCATTATTATGGCTTGGCTTCAATGTATGGTTGGAGAATGCTGAAATCTCATCTTGATTGTTTTACTTCTGTATTGCTATTTTGTATTTTCAGGTTAAATCAAATATTATAAAATATATTTGTTTTTTTGAGATGATAGAAGCTTTTATTTTGGCTCTTTTTGGTTTTGTCCATGCACACTGAGGAATTGAAGCAGTGAGCTCACCATGATTTTGGCAGCCTTGCAACATTTCTCTGTTCCTAAAATATGTATCACAATGGTTGTATAATTGTAGGTCTATAGTCAAATGTCTTTAATTTATTATAATTACACACTAAGAAGAATGGTCTTAATGAGTGCATTTAAGGTTTCATAATTTGACCTTTTGAAATTGTAATAACCTCCCAACCATGGAGTCATCAATTTGTTTTATCTAAACATTTTTTTACTCAGTTCATCAATAGTCCAATACCATTTTGAATAAAATTACTTTTGAACAAAAACTGTATAAACTTTGGGTTTGATCTTGTGCAAATATTTACTTTTCTCTGAGCTGAAAATGCATAGGAGATTAGTTGTACATACTTTTGTATTTCTCCACACTTTAACTTCAGAAATTTGTAAAAAAAAATGTGAAAAAATAACACTCAACAGTCCAATAAGATTCAGAATAAAATAACTTTAGAACAAAACTGTATAAACTTTAGGTTTGATTTTGCACAAATATTAACTTCTCTCTGAGTTGAAAATGCATAGGAGATTACTTGTACATACTTTCCTATATCTCTAGACTTTTTCTTTGGAAATTTGTAAAAAAAATATGAAAAAATAACACTTGACCTTTTGCACAGGTCTTGACCCCCATAAAGGGAATGGCTTAAAACTTATTTAGGAGTCATTCACGGGTTATCCCAAGGTCATGATTTAGTAAACTATACATTTAATGTGTTTTAATAATAGAATTTGCCAAATAGGACATAAACGAAAAAAATATTGGTGCAGCATAGATATCTAAAAGGTATTAAACCATTTCCTTCTAAAAGTTTCACAGACACCCAAGTCTGCTTTATGTGCATGAGTTTTGTTTTCTTCCATGTCTTCCTTCTTCCCCCATCTGGTCAGTGTCAGCTTCACATATAGATATTGCTGGCTAATAATTACTAAAATTAATCTGCTGTATTTTTTCTGAAAATATTTAACACGATCCCATCCTGAAAAGATCTAATGTGCCCTCAATAAGCAGATCATGTTGTTTCAAGCTATTTCTTTTGTCTTCATATTAAGAATTAAAGAATTCCACTGAAGTATTCTACATTGTTAGAATAACTTCAGGATCTGCTGTTAAATTAGGCATGACAAGATATAAACCATATGCCCTGGTCTCAGTGTAGTGGTTTCAGAAATCAGGCTGTCAGAAATGCAATAGGAGTTATGCCAAACAAATGTAATTATCTCTAAAAGTATAGGAGTTACTCATAACTCATCAATATGAAAATTGTACAGGACAAAAAATACCTTTCAAATGAGCCTATTCATTAAGTTGCACTAATTGTATTTGTTAAACTGTGGCCACCTGATTACATGAATTTTAATTGTTCTTCACAATTTTCACCTTTCAGATGGCTATATTTAAAAACATCTAGTGAAAGCAGATTAGTGACTACCCTCATTTGAAAGGTAATTTTGTCCTGAACAACTTTCATGTTGGTTGTATGTTGTAACTTGTATACTTTCTGAAATATTTACATTTGTTTGGCATGACTCCTACTGTGTTCACTCAGAGAGAAAAAATATTAGGTTGTTTAGAAGACCATATTTTACAAAATTTAAAGAATTCAGATTAGTGACTACCCTCACGTGAAAGGTCTTTTTTGCCCTGAACAACCTTCATGCTGGTTGTTTCTGTGCATCTTAAATAGTTTTAAAGATATTTATATTTGTTTGGAAGGTGTGCACATTTGCTGTTAGAGAAAAGCAGATTTGAGTTCTGTGTCCATCATTCTAAGCAGAAAGAAGGGAGTATTCTTTAACTACCATAGGGATTTGCAGTGTTATGGAAGGATACACTGAAAACTACTAAAAAATGTGTTCCACGGAAACCCCTTTTCAAGGTAAAGTGATATGGCTGTAGGCTCCACCCACAGCCCTAAAAACCAGGTATTGTAATAAGAAAAAACAGAACCTGCGAAATTGTAAGTTATTGCATTCCTTTTATTGTGGCTTGAATGAAAACATTTGTCCAGCAACATTCTACTTACAGCTACAGTACAACAGTTCCAGATCATCAGAGTTTAGTAGATCCAGGTTTAGTAGATCGGGGTTTAGTAGATCAATACGCCAATAGTACTCAAAGGCTAAAACCTGGGCAAATCACGGGGGTGATTCTCTGCTGGGGTCTCAGTGAGGAACACATCCCACTACAGAAACTGATACAAGAAAATAAAATAGTCACACTTACAATAGTAGGCTCCAAACTTTGTTTGGTGCCTAGAAATATGTTAAAATACCTTAAAATATGCAATTGATGAGGTTGTACATCTGATTAATGACATGTGGATTAGCTGTCTGCCAGAACCATATGGACTATTTGTCTTCCAGAACCATTTATGTCACTGGCTGCACATTGGGTGTCCTTTACCTCCTGTACTAACACAGACAAAAGCCCCTCAGTAACTAATTTCCTTCCACATGCAGTATGTCCAGAGGATGACAAACCAAACAACATCCTGGATGATTGTAATACAGAAATACAGTACTGGCTCACATCACAAGGGCAGTCAGTTGGTTTTTGTTGGCTGACAGTGACTCCAACAGAAAGAAACAGTGTTAGATAGGGGCTCTGTTCACATACCATGGAATGCTTATTGTCTGGAATTAATTGCACATGCATTTTTGGAAGAAGACAGAGAATAAAAGATTTCACTTAAGTGGCTAAAAGAATATGCAGATACTTCAGTCACTCCTGCAAAGAACACCAGTGATCGTGGGCCATATGGGAAAAACAGGCAACCTCAGAATAAGCTGATCCAGCAAGCCTTGACAAGGTAGAACTCCACTTTTTACATATTCCAACAGCTGCTGGAGCAAAAGATGGCCACAAGACAGTACACTATTGAGAAAAGCATTAGGGGCATCCTGAACAATGGTCCATTTTAGAGCTTTTAATCCAGATCCTACAATCCTGTGAACAATACTAGGGGAATGAGTTCCAAAAGTGCCACCTTTAGAGATATCATTCTGTTGATCAAGATTCTTGGATTTCAGCCAAACACACTCAGGGATAACTTGAAAGCTCCAAAGGAAAATCAGTTTCAGATGGGAGAATGTTGTTCCACTGTTGGGGACTTGCCACCAAGAATCAAAAAGACATAGTCCATAGAATGATCGAAAGAGTCAGAGATAATGATGAGCTCTGTGATATGCTGGAAGCAGAGCATTTTACATATAAACAGTACTAGATGCACAGAGCAAGATGGAACAGCTTCTATGGCATTATCCCTCTGTGCTCCACAACTAGAGGCAGCAAATCATTCAGGAAGTAGATATCATTTTGGAAAAAACAAACTGACAAAAGATGCAGCCCCTTGTCCAGTCCTCTTATACTCGCTCCTCCATCAGGCTACAAAACAGTCAGCTGTTATATATTGTACTCCCAGTCTGCTGGGGACTCACTTAGATGATGTTGCCCTTGCAAAATCAACCATTACTTCTCCATGCATCACTGTCTCTGTCCAGGCTATGGTTGACCGCTATTTGGCAGGAAAGTGTATTGACTAGAATGGAGAGTCAATAAAATATTAACAAAGCAAGGCACCTTTGTGGCCTGCACTAGTGCAGGTAGCTTTAAAGTGCCTGTTCTGTCCTTCAACCAGTGGACATTTTCAGAGTGACTCTTTAGTTCTATGGGTAAAATGGCAACAGATACACAACCAAGCGTACTGACAGGAAATGTGGAAAAAATGAACATTTCTTTGTTTAGCTCTACTTCTGACATGGAGGTTATAAATACATTTGATGATGACCCTGGATCATACTACATGGATAACTTGGACGAGTGACAGTCTGAGTTGGAAAACCAGACATTTAAGCAAAATTACAGTACATCATGTCCTTAGTAGACTAGACTTACACAATTTTTGAATTGCCTGAACCTGATGGCACTTTAGTGCAGCATGTCCTTACTGGATTTAGTTATATTTTGGTTTACCTTAATTTGACTGCACATTTGTGCAGAATGTCCTTAGTGGACACGGCTAAAGTAGTGTTCATTTCAGAGTGGCTGACTGGGACAATTGCCACACAGTTTTTAATTTTGACTCACATTTTCTTCTACTTTGGGGGCATCCTGCTCACTGTTATAAAGGTTTAAAATCACTGTTTTTCAAATTTGAGCTTGGTTGAACAATATGACCCACTGTTTTTTTCATTTGACCATTACTTTTATACCCAGTGGGTCAGTACCCAGCATAGATAAATATCTAAAATAAACCCTGCATGAACCTAATGACATATTTACAACATGTCCTTAGTTGACTTTGTCAATATTTTGATTGCCTGATATTGATGGCACATCTGCAGTATGTCCTTAGTAGACGTTGTTACTTTTTAAATTGCCTGAATTGCTCCTTTCAAAAAATTACTGCTTGCCCTTACTAGGCATACTTAACCTTTGCATTTCTTCAATGGTCCCTTTCAAAATGACAGACTATTTTTAGTATTTTTGGAATTTTGGAGTCCATTAACTAATGGACTGTTTGCAAGCTGCCAGTGAAATATTTTTTTTTTTTACATTTCAAGGTTATTATGTAGGATGTAAGACACAGAGGGCTTGATTCTCAAAGGGTCAGGAAAGATGCAAGGTGCTTTTGTCACAGAAACAGGATGCAAAGGGTTCACTGTGCTACACCTTGCATTATTCCTGAATCTCAAAAGGAGCTTGTGGCACCAAGGGAACCCAGTGCACCAGACACTTTTGCACCTGGCTTGTGGCCTACTGCAGGCAATGTCATGGCACTGAGAGGAGCTGCACCAGTAGGTGGCTGCCATATCCCCTATGGTGGAATTCCAGAAGGGCAGTAGTGTCTGCAGCACTAGCCCAGAGTTTGACCAGCCCTGATGTGGTCTAATGCCTGGCGCACCAAAAGTGGTTACACCTATGGACCCCCCAGGGCATGGCAGCAGCAGTGGCACTACCCAACAGGGGCACAAAATGCTGTGCTGGTGGTGAGCTAGCTGGTCTGGCAATGTACAGGAACCCGCATGGTGGTGCATTGGGCACTGCACCATAACCCACACAAGTGACACTAGAAGGCTCACTTAGAACCAGGGCCCACCACCTGCAGTGTTGCCCACTAGCACTGATGGTGATGAACTGCTGCTGGGCATGGACCAAGGGCTGGCTGCACTACTGGTGAAATGGTGTGCTGTAAGAGGTGCACCCTCCATAATGCCAGGGGCACATGCAGGGAATGCATAGCACCCTACCCGCTCTGCTCCAGGGGGGACAGGGATGTACCCGGCATGGCAGCCAGGGGTCCCAATGCTGGCAGACTGCATTGGTGCCAGGGGTGGGGCCAGAATACAGCATCAGACATTGGGCCTGCCCTGTGGACAACACATCTGCTGCTGTTGCCAGTGCTGCATGACTGTCCTGCAGCTTGCAACATTCCTCTTCCATGTGCTTTCCCATTGGTGCAGGGGTGTGCTTGGTGCAAGCTGTGGGACTTTAGTTCTGGGACCCCTCCTGTTCAAGAATCAGGCACAGGGTTGCAGGTGTTGTTGGCGCAGCTTGCATGGATCTTTGAGAATTGAGCCCAGAGTGTCCAGCTTTGGCCCTTTTCCCTGCTTTTACTTTCAAATATATATAATATGTGCACTGTGACATTAGAGTGGATTGCTTTGTATGCCTCCAATTAATTAACTTCTACACTAAGGTTAGATTTAAGAGGCACTCTTTGTCTCTGTTAACCATGCCCCCTAACGAAGACCCCAGTGGTCAAAGCACCAGGTCATTATTCCAGTATCTAAGAGTTTATTTGGGCTCACCAACAAATTTATTTTGTGCCTCATACTGCAATTTGGTGAATTATTTTCCTTCAGCCTCGATTGTAGCCTGTCTGTTAGTTTGATACTGTTGGATTGGCCTACCCAGGTGATAATTGGCTTGGCGAATCAGAACACACTGTTTCCTCCTTGTTCCTGCTTGTGACCACCATTGTTGCAGTTCTGATCAAAGCATGAGACATGCTAAGCTGAAGCTGGATAGAAGGGAAGCCTTCATAGCCATCATAGCAGAGTCAGCATGTGATCCCTATTGTCATTTTTTGGTAAATTTCTACATAGTTGGGCTAATATATTTCCTGTGTCACCTGTATTCCATACTTTAAGTGAAAGAATGGCAGTCTCAGCCAGAGACCAGCACTGATTCCAGAAACAGAAGAACAAGGGTCACATGAAAATGATTGCCTTGAGGATGCTGAACTGGTCCGGAGAAGGAGGCAATGGAGCAGTACACTGTTTTTTTGTCTTGCAGTCATTTAGCAGCTACTGACATGGACTCCAATTTAAATGAGCTCTTTACACAGTTAGAAAAAATTAAGACTCAAAAAATGGAATCACTTCTTTAACCAAATAACCTTAGGGTGTTACTTAGAACAATGGTGATCTGTAAGGGGATTAAAAATGTATACATTTTCTACTTGTGGTTTGGAGGAAACATAGAAACATAGCATGTGACTGCAGATAAGGGCCTCTGGGCTCACCCAGTCTACATTTTTTTAGACCTTTGTTTTTTGCTGCAAACCCAACTTGATCTACGGTGCCATCTCTTCCCCTCCTTACCTTACGCCTATGATTCCTCTGTGCCTCTTCCAGACATTTTTGAACCCTTCCACTATTTACACCTCCACTACCTCTGCCGGTAGGTTGTTTCAGGCATCTAATACCCTTTCTGTGAATAAGTACTTCCTCACATCCCTCCTGAATTTAACACCTCCACTTTCATAGCATGCTCCTTGTTCTAGATCACCTTTTTCTGTAAAAAATACCTCTTTACCCAGTGGGGTATTTAAAGGTCTCTGTCATATCCCCCTCTCCCTCTTCTAGGGTGTACATATTTAGCTCCTTATGCCTCTCCTCATATGGCTTTTGATGCAGACCTTGCACCATTTTGATAGCGCTCCTCTAGACCATCTCCACTCTATGTCCTTCCTGAGATGTGGTCTCCCAGAACTGGATGCAGTACTCAATATGAGGTCCTACAGTGTTCCCTTTTCCTGCTGGTGATACCCCTTCCTATGCACCCCAGCATCCCACTAGCCCTTCTGACTGCCTTGTCACACTGCCTTGACACTTTTAGATCATCTGATATGATTTCCCCAGGTCTCCTCCCTGCTTGGTCTTTATCAGTATCACTCCACCTATGTTGTACTCTGATCCCAGGTTTCTATGGCCAAGTGCATTATTTTGCACTTTTTTGCATTATAACTTAGCTGCCACATGCTTGACCACTCCTCCAGTCTTTTCAGATCCCTACTCATCCTTTTCACACACACCCCTGGGAGTGTCCACTCTGTTGCATACCTTGGTGTCATCCACAGAGAGGCAGACCTTTCCTTCCAGTTCCTCTGTTATGTCACTTATAAAGGCATTGAAGAGGACCAGTCCCAGCACTGATCCCTGAGGTACCCCGCTGGTCACCCTCCCTTCCTTTGAGTGAACTCAGTTTACCACTACCCTCTCTGTCCTATCCGCTAACCAGTTTCTTACCAAGGTTACCATGTTATTTCCCACACCCAAGTTCCTCAACTTGCTTACCAGTCTCCTGTGCTGAATGGTGTTGAATGACTTGCTGAAATCCAAGTAGGTCATGTCAACCACTCCTCCATGATCCAATTCCTTGATCACCCACTCAAAGGAATCTATCAGATTTGTTTGGCATGACCTTTCCCCCCCATGAAACCATGCCTTGAGAAAGCCCACAGTCATGTGAGTGAAACATTGGCTGCTGCTGGTAGAGTGAGTTTGTATGAACATTTTATTATTAATAAAATCTTTTCAACTATAAAGACAAGCTATGGTCTCTTTTTTTGCCTTATTTGCACGCTAGTTGCCTGTTAGCCACCTTTACTGTGCTGGATTTGACATTGCTGTGGGTGTGCTCCTGGTGTGGACTCCCTTAACCGCTTGCTGTTTTGCTCTCCACAGGCCTATAATTGCCCACCTCTTCCCTCATACCACTTTTTTTAAGTGGAACTACCTCTGCCCTTCTCCCCCAGGACCATGCCAGTATCAAGTGACCAATTAAATAGGTCTGTCAGCTGGCTTCATGGCGCTCAGTAAAGGGGTTCACTTGGCATGCTGCGATATGGGTTTGCACCCTAAGCCCGGGTACCAGGAGCAGAGATCGGCAGGGAGGTGATGCACAAGTGCCCATTGGATGCTTCCATCCTGGGGGGGGGGTCTGCCTTGGTACCTCTGGGCAGATTGGGCATGTGCTTGGGGATGTGAGGCCTCAACATGCCCCCTGCATGCCCCCATCCTAAGGCTGAGAACTTGCTGCAGTGAAGCAGAGGAAAAACAGGAAAAAGGTGTCTCAACTGACTGGATGATGGCCGCCTGGACCCTCGCCACCACGGAGTTGCCAGACATCTGGGACTGACTTCAGCAGCATCCATGGCCAAACAGGTAAGCCACAAGGTTAATTATCTCTTGAGAGAGAGGACCTGCCTGATAAAGGGATATGTCGGGTTACCCTGGAGAGGGCTACAATATGGGGTCGGCAGGTGGCAACGTGGATTGTCAGAGGCAAGGCTGATCCCAGGTGGCATGAAGGAGAGGCCAGCCAGGATGCAGGGGTGGCACATAAATAAATAATACAAAAAATAATAGGTCTGTCAGAGGTGCAGCTAGTACGTCCCTGAGCTCCCTCAGCACCCTTCGATGTACTCTGTCTGGCCCTATAGCTTTGTCCACCTTTAGGGTAGCGAGTGTTTCCAGAATTTCTCCTCAGAAATGGACTAATGTCCCTTTCCCCTCAATTCAAAGCTTCTGGTGCCTTCTTGTGGTCCTTCTCCTTCCCCTTCTACTGTGAATACTGAGCAGAAGTATTTGTTCAAACTGTTTGCCTTTTTTTGATCCCTTCCATAAGTCCGTCCTCCCTCTTTAACCTTACTCTCTCTCCCTTTGGCTTCCTTTTCTTGCTAATATACCTATACAATTTCTTGTCCCCTTCTGATTGCTACCTTTTTAGCCTTTTCTGCTACCTCTTTTGAGAACCATAGTGACCTCCTCCTTCTTTTACTTTACTTACCTGCTTGACACAGAAGTTTGTTGCCTTTATTTTAGCCTCTTTTAGTTTGGCCCACTTTTACTTCAACCCATCTTAATAAAATCAGCCCTTCTAAATTCCAGGATTCATGCCTGTGGTTAGATTATGCAGCTGTTCTTATGTTGAACCACACTGTACGAAGATCACTGATCCCTGGATAGCTTCCCATGTTGATGTCTGCAATACTGTCCCTGTTGGTAAGTACCAGATCCATTATTGCCCCATCTTGAGTGGGTTCACTGACTGCCTGAGGAATGCCCCCTGAAGGGAGTCCAGGATGGAGGAGTTAGAATTAAAAGCTGAATGAAAAAGAGGTCCTGTCAGAATGCTTCAACAAACTGATGACGGTTTTAATTTAATGGGACAAACCGCATCTGGATACCGTCTCTGCAGAAATCCAGAAAATACAAACTCAATTACAGCAATATAAACACCAGCCAGAATTTTGATGAACTGAATAAAAATCTACATTATAAAATTTCCAAGGCTAAAAATGAAATTTTGGCTCCAAAAAAGTCTAAATCGGTAATAGACTCAAGGCCTATGAATTGGGGGAGGTCTTCAGCTGGAAGAGGAGGTCCTGCTTCCACAGCCGAGGTATAGCTCAATCAAGGCAAAAAAATGCAAACAAAAATAAAAAATACCTGCTCCAGAGCAGAACAACTCAGAGTTCTATTTGATAGTGCGCAAACCATCAATTCAGATTCATCTCTCAGTCACAGTCCGTAACAATGCATTTTTTAAGGAACAACAAATAAAAATAGAAAAGGCCAAAGAAAAAATCTACAAGAAAAGAACAAGACATGAGTGGCAGGGTGGAAATCAAAATCATAAACAATGATAGACACTAAGGGTCCTCCAGAAAGATTAAGAAAACTGTTTTGAGCAAAGGGATTTGCTTCATCCCCACACCCCACTCAGATCTATTCAAACTCTGAAATTAACTGACTTACAATGACAACAAAACTGAAACAAGCCTGAGAACTGACACAGAAGACATACAGTAGGTGTCACAGGCCAAGAATTAGTTAAAATTGGGGATGTTAAAACTGGAAAAGTGAATGCAGTCATCCAGGCTATACAAGGGACCCTAATTCCAATAGATGAAATGAAGTTACAGCGTACAACATTCACAGACTGTCCAGAAGATAATGTATCTGATGAAAAGGAGCACGTAGCCTCATACAAATACCTGGGCATCACTTTCGACTCTGCTGTCACCTTCCACTCCCACATCAGCACCCTCTGCTCTGCCATAAACTCTCGAATAGGTTTACTGTACCGGCACAAGGATTGCCTCCCCCCTGATGCTCTCCAGCTAGCTATCACCTCCTCAGTCCTGTCCCTAGTAGACTATGGACTCCCGATATATGTAGCAGCTAACAAAACTGCTCTGAATAAAATCCACCTATCTGTTAACAAGGTCTGCAGGCTCCTGACCGGTGTGGACAGGCATACCCACACCTGCACACTCTACTCCTCTGCCAACATGCTCAACCTCGATGAGAGGATCCGCTATCAGACTGTTCTCTTGTCCAAGAAAATTCTTCTAGGTCTCACCCCCCTGGGTTGACCTCCTCCCTCTAATGAGCATCCATTACCATCCCCACACATAGAACCTGTAAGACCACCTTCCTGATACCTAGAGCCAGGATGTCATTTGCTCAAATATCCTTTTGCTACAGGTCCCCATCCTGGTTCAACTCCCTCCCAGATACCATCACTAACCTCACCAAAATAGGTGTGTTCAAATTTGCCCTCAGGAACCACCTGCTCACCACACAGCACTGCAGCTGTGAGTAACCAGGCCTGTACTCCTCTCCCCATACAAACATGTATTGGTGGCCTGCCACTACATTACAATCTTATTGACCATGCCCCTTGGGCCACAGATTACCCCGTCCCCTTAGTCATCTACTCTCCGGTTGCACTAACTACTGTCTAGCTACATCATTGTATAGGCTAATGTTATTACCCACCTGTAAAATAAATGAATGCCATAGAATACTGGTTGTAGGCATAAAGCTCTACTCTGGCCTGGCTCTGAACCATGTAATAAAAATGTCTGCTGCAACTTCTCTGTTGTTAATCACCACGCCACAATTAACTTTTGTACATCCTGGGCTGGATATTCAAAAGGGTTATGACCTTATGCCATCGGGCTTCACGGTCCACTGGACCACCGGGGATATTGGTCTTTGGGGGGGAGGATTTCCTTAATGTCATGATTGGACTAGTCCGGGGTGGGGGAAGGATTACTAATGCTCGGATCAGGCAAGTCGGGGGTGGGGAAGGATTTCTTATGCCCGCGATTGAGCTATGGGGGATTACATTACACCCACTGGGCTACTGGGGGAGGGAAGGAATACTGTTCTGCCCATGATCGGGCTGCAGGTGTCGGTCCTCGATGGCTGCTGCCTGGCAGGGCGCCAGGCGCAGGTCGTCGGGATCAGCATACCTGACAAAGACGAGACAGCAAATGGGGTCAGAATTAGATGCAAATGCCCTCCTGCACCTTTGCATAAATTATATTCCCATTTGCATGTCACCTTTGAATATTGGAAATTTGTGATGGTGCAATGGAACTTGTGCCACCGCATCTGACGCTCCACTCTGACCACTGAGTGCAGCGCAAGTTTCACTGCGCCATGCACAGTGGCTGTGGCAGGGCGCTATTCGAGAGTTGCTCAATAGTGCAATCTCGAATATCACCTCGCCACACCCCTGCGCAACTTATTTGAGCAGCGCAAGGGCTTGCGCCACAGAATGGCGCAGTTTGAATATCCAGCCCCCTGCAAATACCTGTCTATCTGTGAAATTTGAAACTCAGTTAACTCTGTAACTATGTGATCACTTGTTAACCTGTGTACTTGTTTACGTCTGTGTCTTACTTTGACTCAAAAGGTTGTAATTCTGATTATACAAATAAATAAATAAAAAGAATTTACTACAACCAGAACTAACTAGTGCCTTACTGGACCTAACTGACCAAATAGTCCTGGATATTACTGGCACAAACAGACCAAGGAACACCCATTGGGGAGATGGCAACTAATCTGAGTATGAACAGAACAAATTTTAAGCCTAAATCTATCTTTTGCATGAACATTGAATATAACCCAGCTGTTGACACATTTGAAGCACTTTTGTCAGAAACAGAAAGTTTGTATAAAAACTATGGATATTCAGGTTACAACAATCTGACAGCACCACAGCATAATGTCTTTGAAAAACTGAGAAATCTGAAAAATGTCATCAACTACAGCCCCCTCAAAGTGACCCAATTGGCCCTCAATACTTTGATAAAAGTTTTGTGTGATATTGATATCCATGGCACTCCATTCATTACATCATGGGTTTTAGCCCACCTGATAGGCTATTGATGCACATGTGACCCAGAATGAAATTTCACAGTATACTTTGGTCCCAGGAGTCCCTGCTCCTCAGTTATTTCTGTGCATTGGAAGGCTAAAAACTCCAGAAGTCCCTGTCTGCTTGTATTGTTTAACTTTAAGGTAGGCCAAGTCCCTTGAACCTCGATATATACTATTGTTTTCTTGGTCTACCTGATTCATTGTTTAGAGAAGGTGTTCCTCATCTTCTTGCTCTTGTCTCAGCCTTTAATTGCCTAATTATGTTGGCTAATTGCTAAATTGACAACTGTTTTGTTGCCTAGTTAAGTTCTCTTTGTTGAGGGGGCTCCCTCATTTCTTATTAGTAAGCAGCTTTGCATTTGTGTCCAGCTAGCTTAGACTGCCTTGTTTGATTTTTGTCTAGCCTCCTTAGACAATTGTTTATTTCCTTGTCAATGTGGTAGCGACAGGAGACAAACTTTGTAGTCCTGCGATGTTCAGAGAGGCAGTTTAAATAGTTTGCTCACCGTGGAGCATCTGCATGCTTGATGGCAGGCATTTAATTGTTATTTGAAATCCATAAACTACTGGTTCATCCGGTAAAATACTTAATTCGCTCGGCGTGGGGCCACTCTCTCAAATGTTGGGATTCAGGCCTACTCCAGGCCGAGAGAACCACATGGCACACCACCACCCCACCCCCGGTTTAAATTTGGGAAATTCTTTATCACAATGTTAATTTTTTAAAAGTCTACTTCTCTCCCTCTTAGCAGAGACAGGTGATGCTTCCCTGCTTGGGACAAGATTTCTGGTTATTCAACTCGGCAATCTAGGCCACCCCCCTTCCCCTAGCGAGGCAGTGGCTTAGTTACTCATGGTCGGTGCTGCTCCCACTCTCCCGGTGTGGGCTCCACATGTCCTCGTTTTAAACATCGCCACCCATTCCATTATCCTACTGAGCAGGGATGGATGGAGCAGTGCTGCCCAGCCTAGACAGCCAATGGTTTCTGCGGCCCCTACCAGCAGCTACCAAAGACAGGAGGTTGGCGTTCAGCCCCACTTGCCCTGACCCCCCCTCCCAAGTGGGCTCGGGTGTAATCTGGCACAGTATTTCCTGGGCTGATCCACAGGGCATGTGGCATCTATTTAGTGCCTGCCTTCGTTTGTATTTTCCTCCCGCTAAGATTGCCTCTCATTTCAGATGGAGATCATCCGATATCCTTGCCGGTGGAATATTACTGGTGATCTCTTGCGTAGCTCCTCAATCAGAATCTCTTGGGAATGGAACCACCCACTTGTTGAGGATTAAAGACTGGGGCCTGCCAGTAGCTCCTCACTCAGCAGCTATTGGGAAGAATGTCACTCTGAAATCACATACATCTGCGCTATACTTAATTTGCATGGCTTGGGGTAGCTCCCTCACATGCCGGCATTTAGGCCTACTTCAGGCTGAGAGGACTGGTGTGCCATGTGGTCCTCTTGGTCTGGAGTAGGCCTGAACACCGGTGTGTGAGTGGCCCCATGCTGAGCGAATTAAGTATAGCGCAGTGGGTTAAGGCTCTGAGCTGCAGATCTGGAGACCTGGGTTTGAATCCCACAGCCACCAAGGTGCATACTGTGTGATCCTGAGCAAGTCACTTAACTTCCTCGTGATTCCAGGTTGCATGTGGGAACAAGCATCGGCTTAGTGTGCTACTCCTGGTTAAACAATCTTCCCTTTCCCTTTCTGTATCAAAACTTTTTTCTCTAGATCACAAAGAAAGGTGTAGGGCAGGCTGACTTGAATGTTTGCTCACTACTAAAGGTATAATATATTGTACCTGGTTGCCATCTTGTACCACGCCCAGTTTCTTGTAGACCTCTCTCGACCCTACCAGTCGCAGGCATTAGGCCTTGAGCCCCCTGTCACCGCACCAGAGTATGTGCAATTACAGATGGCCATTTTGGTAGTCCCTTGGTCTCCACACATGCACACTTCTCCTTGGATGCCATTTTGGTAGTTCTTTTGGTCAGCCATATTTGTAGTCCGACCAACCACAAAGATGTGCATTGAGCTACTCCAACTCTATTGCCTTCTGAAAACTAGGTCCGTCAGTGTTGGTAGTGGGGCTCAGTTCTCTCTTCTTGCCCAAGAATCATGAAACTGAAGATGTTATGGGGGTTGCATTCAGTTTTTATTCTTTTTTATATGGAGTGTCCAGGGGATGCATTTATATATATTTGTCATTTACTGGGATGCACAGCTTGACCAATCTCTAACCCTTCTCCTCTCTCTCCTCAGAAGATGAAGGCTCAAAAATGAACGACTTGCAGTGCCACATTATGGCTGCACAATTCAGGGCCGCAGTTCCCCGCATGTCTGCATGATGAGAATGATCTCTTCCTGGAGCAATCCCTGTCCATGGATACTGGCAGTCCAGGGACCAGTGGGGCCAATTGGGTAAATATGAGGGCACTTTTTCTCCAGAATCAACAGACCATGGTGGCCATGATGGAGAGTCAGCAGAATTTTATGCTGAAGATAATGGAAAGACTGGAAGCCCTAACACAGCACAAAACAACTGCAGCCCCTTGGCCAGAACCTACCCCACAGCCTGATGACCAGATGGATAAAGAAAACCCAGACCTGGAAGATGAACCTGGAGATGAGGAAGTGCCAGATGACGAGGATGATGCAAGCTTAGATGAAGAAGACATGGAAACCAATCAGTCAATTCCCTCCCTTATGTCCAAATTATGTTCCTTTGACTTAATACCGGGGCTTATGACAGCCATAAAAAACACAATGGGGTTTGAGCTACAGCCAGCAAAGATGAAATCTAAGCTCGACCCCATGATCCAGCAAAATGACATCTTAAAGGAAACATTTCCAGTCTGCCCAGCTATTGATGACATATTTGTCAAAGAATGGGAATCAGTGGAACTGGATCACCTATCTGAAAATGGGCAGGATGTTGTTGAAGTTGAAGTTTATTGCAAGAATAACTCCATTGAGCAAGCTCATTCACAAGGAGGTTCTGAGGACATGTAACAGTTAAATATTCAGACAAGGCAAATTATATACAACCAGTCGAATTCCAAGGATAAAATATATAGAGAATACTGGATGGGCAACTATGCACAACCAGTGTGCTGTGCTACAGAGGGGTTTCTGATTCCTGGTGACCTCGAGAGCCAAGTTCGAGAGGTCCCATGGAATCAGAAAACCTGAGGTGGCACAACACACTGGTTGGGCATAGAGGTGCCCATCCAGTATTTTTTATAGTGTATAGTATCACTATAAGAAAAGTTTTTCTTTTCGAGGAGAAAAAAAAACTGGTCAGCTTGTTTAAAATGTGTGGTTACCACAGCCTTAGCGTGGTTGTTAGAGAAGAGAACGTCTAATGATGGGCTGCTATTGGCTGCAATCGGCATATGGGCGGGGTTTCAGGAAAAAAAAACATGGTGGCTGGATGTCTCGCTAAGTGAGACAACTATTACTAGTATTACACGCAGACCTTAAACATTTTTTTTACATTCAAATACCTTACCTTTGAACTGCAGAAAATACATTTGAAGCCAGAGAGCTTGGGTGCAGTGTTTGTTTACACTTGTTGTCATTAACGTTTGAAAAGACCGCCACCACTATACTGCTTATTGCTTTGAGGTTTACTCAGTCGGTAACATGCAGCAGGTGTAGTTCAACAATACAGTTAGCTCACAGAGCAGCGCAAGGACCTCTAGAGGCTTTCAAAATGTTGTTGTACTACAGTGTGGTATTATCATGTTCCATGACCTTTGAACTGTAGTACAACAACATTTTGAAAGAGATGGATTTCCATACACAATCACTACACACTATACACTATAAAATACATATAAAAAAAGCACACAAAAAAATGTAGCAAATGTACAACTTGATAATAGAACATACCAACCGCATTGTAATAAGAAGGGGTAGCAACATTCAAGGACATGGAAATGAGTACATATAAAATGAGATGAAAGAGTGTGAGAAGGAAAGAGGAGAAGGACAGTCAATGGAGGTCCAGGAAAAGGGAGAACACAGGGTTCAGATAGCAAGGCGTGAATGGGCCAGCTTGGCAAAGATGAGGAGGGGGACAGAAACACTGGGTATGCAGGAGGAATATCAAGGGGAAGGGGGATATTGATTGTGAGAAAGTGGTCAAAGAAAACTAGTGGCAGCAACATGTTTCTTTCAGTTTGGTTGCAGCCGAGGCTTTACAGGAGGTTATAGAGACTAGACTGGAGAATTTGAATACAGACTGAAGCTGATTCCGGGCAGCAGGGAGGGCACAAGAGATGGCATGTTTAGCAAAAGAGGTACTAGTCCTAGGCACCTCTAAGAGGATAAGGTTAGACTTCCTAATGGAATAAAAACTGTGACAGATGCAAACAATGGAGGACAGATATTCTGGGAGTTTGTTCAATAGGATTTTCAGTGTCCAAGTACCTGAATGGATCAGACGTCTGGTGGTGAATGAGGTCCACCTGACAGCTGCATGCTGATTGCAGTGATGAGTACAAAAGAGGGAATTGGTTATAAATCATAGGGCACAGTGATAGAGGACATCCAGCTTGTTCAAATACACAATGAAGCAGGAATTGTAGATTATGTCACCATAGTCAAGAAAGGGCAAGAATTTTAGCCTGGATGAGCCTGATTCTAGTCTCAGTTGGAAAAAGGGACCTATTCCTAAAGAAAAAGCCAATTCTAGGCTTCAACTTACCAATCAGATAGTCAATGTGGGTGTTGAAGGTGAGTTTATCATCTAGCCAAATGCCCAGATATCTGAATTTGGGGACAACCTCAAGAGGTTCGCCTAGGGAAATAGAAATAAACTCATTAGGTGGGTGGAAGGTGGAGGAACAGGAGGAGTTTTTCAGGGTAAAGATCATTGCCTTCATTTTTTGGCATTGAGAAGGAGTTTAGCATTTGTGAGGTTCTGTTCAAGCTGTGCGAAGTCAGCTTGCAGCATATTTCTTACATCAGAAAAAGTTGAGCCAGAGGCATACAGGACTGTGTCAACAGCAAAAAAGTGGAGTTTGGATTTGGTGATGTTATAGTCAAGGTTGTTTATACAGAGGGAAAAAAGGATAGGACCCAAGATACAGCCTTGTGGAACACCCCTTGAAGTTGGGAGGGAGGATGAGAAAAAATCATCAGCTTTAAATTTCTGGGCCCTCCCTGATAGATAGCTGGTAAACCACTTGATAGTGGAAGGAGTGGCTCCAATGTTAATAAGACTGCTGACAACTAAGTTATGATCAACAGTGTCAAACACCTTACTAAGGTCTCCAGGCCATCTTCACCTCCACTTTTCCTGGTGTCTAAGCTAATGAGTAGTTCTTCAACCTCTTTGAAGGAGGAGGAAACAGCAAAGGAAGTGCTGTTGGAACTTTACTACTCTACTGGGACTTAAGAACTAGAACTTTACTACTGGGACCTTCAATTTAGGAAAAAATACAAACAAAAAAAACAAGAGTTATTGTGTTTGTCTGAGTTGGGTGAAGGGAATTATGTGTGCAGTTAGCTAGGAGAAGAAAGGAACTGTGAATTAGGGGAGAGTGGCTTAGGCTACAGGAAGCCAGGTGTTTGCATTTAAAACTGCCCTAGATGGCTTTTGGCAGAGAACAACAAGAGGAAGGAAGTGCTGTTAGAACTTTACTACCCTACTGGGACTATATAGCCCTCTCTACCTTCCCTTCACCCCTCACCCTTAGCCAGTTCTACTTTTATAGGCACATGATTTGACTGACAACAGGAACTTCCTGTTTGGGAACAGGAAGGGAGTGATCACAGAGGCATAAAAGACTCACCATCCTAGAAGGAAAAGAGTAGCTCTTCATCCCCTCTAGCTGATGGAGGTCTGACTCTGAGAAAGTAAGAAGGAGACTATTGAGGAATACAGGTACTTCCTGTCCCAGAACAGGAAGAGCAGGAGCTTTAAGGACATGGGGAGGGAGGGAGCGGGATGTTATTGTCCACCTAGGGACAAATGACCTGTCTGGGAAAGGGATCAGAGCAGTGCAGGAGGAGTTTGTGGAGTTGGGGAGGGGCCTTAGACAAGTAGCATACATGGTAACCTTCTTGGAGGTGCTGCCTGTCTGTGGTATGGGAGAGGCAGGGGTGCTCCACACCATGGGATTCAATCAATGGTTGAAAAACTGATGCAGAGCTCAGGGTTTTGGCTTCATTTGGGACTGGGCTTCTACCTGGAGGGATGCAGGCCTATACTGGTGTGATGGTCTGTATCTGTCCTGGAGGGGAACCAGGATCCTAGGTGATAGGTTTAAATGCTTCATTGGCAAGCATTTAAACTAGCCAAGGAGGGAAGCACTGAAAAGGAGCAGGGAAATCCTAGCTCCCCCTTAAAAATCAGGGTAGTTAGTGAGGTAAACACCAAGATAAAGAAGTCAATAGGGAGAAGGGCTCGGGTAAATGGAGAAAAAGGCAAAGACAGTAAGGACAGGGATGGGGCAAAAAGGTGTAATGCCATCACAAAATGGAGGGTGATGAGTACCAATACCAGTAGTCTAGGTAACAAGCTCCCTGGATTGGTGGCCTTGATGGAAGAGGGTTGCCTGGATATTGTGGCAGTCACAGAAACATG
This sequence comes from Neoceratodus forsteri, assembly GCA_016271365.2. NCBI lineage: Eukaryota > Metazoa > Chordata > Ceratodontiformes > Ceratodontidae > Neoceratodus > Neoceratodus forsteri. The sequence continues at coordinate 389,273,430 of CM057456.1, forward strand.
GTACTCAGAGAACCATGACTGGGATGTCAACATGCCAGGGTACACAATCTACAGGAAGGACAGGGAGGGTAGAAGAGGAGGAGGGTGACTCTCTACATAAGGGAAGGGATCAAAGCAAAGGAACTGAAGGGTAAACAGGGAGGTGAGAAGACACTGTGTGTCACCTTGGAGACCAGAAATGGCACCACAGTCCACACAAAGGTTGTTTAAAGACCCCCATCTCTGAGGGAGGAAATTATAGAAGGCATCCTTAGGATGGCAGAGAAAGGGGAGAGATTGTTGATGGGGGATCTGAATATGCCAGATGTTAACTGGAGCATCTTTGCTGCAGCCACATCCAAGAGCAAGGTTTTTCTTGATGCCCTACAGGGGGCATGCCTCAAGCAGCTAGTGCTGGAACCCACTCTGGAGGGAGCAATCTTAGACCTAGTACTCTCAAATGGGGACAGAGAAAGGATCTCAGATCTAGAAGTGGGTAGCCATCTGGGAACAACTGACCACCAAACAGTGTGGTTCACGATAAAAACAGCCACAGAGTCATGCCATACAAAAGTGAGAGTACTGGACTTCAGGAGGGCTGACTTTGTCAAAATGGGAGAGTGCCTAAGAAAAGCACTAGCAAACAGGTAAGAAGGAGGGGTGGAGGAACAATGGGGAAACATCAAAACTGTCATCACAGAGGCAACCAGCCTCTGTGTGAAGCAAATAAACAAATCAAAACGAAAGAACAAAAAACACTATGGTTCTCAAAAGAGGTGGGGTAAAGGTTAGGAAGAAAAAGATAGCATTCAGGAAGGACAAGGAAACACAGAAGGAGCAGGACAGAGAACTGTACCAGTTAAAGCAGAAGACAGCAGGGAAGGAAGTCGGAATAGCAAAGGCCCAAACTGAGGAAAAGTCAAGGCAAATTTTATTTTTCTGGCATCCAATCCCAGGGGCTCTGGGTGCCATACAAAACACAAAGATTTAATTTACAAATACATATATAAAAAATATTCCACCATACAAACCCAATCACTATATATAAATAAACCCCTCTTTAGTATTAAAAAGGACTGATAACAATGGTATCATACAGAATCTGAGAAGGCCTGACTAGACAGATAAGACTTCAGGTGGGCCTTAAAAGCCTCCACTGATGGGGCCTCCCTCACGAATGGCGGAAGCTAATTCCAAATGACAGGACCGGCGACACTAAAAGCTCGATCGCCGTCTGTTTTCAATCTTGTCCTGAGAATCACCAGAAGGCCCCTCAAAGAGGAATGGAGGGAACGAACCAAGGCAGCAAGTGTAAGAAGGTCAGTCAGGTAGTAAGGGCCCAGTCCATGTAGGGCCTTGTAGGTGAGCAAACCCACCTTAAAAAGCACCCTCCATCGAACTGGCAGCCAGTGCAGTTCCCGCAGCACCGGGGTGACATGACAGTATTTCTACTTGACCAGTCAACAATCTGGCAGCTGCATTCTGCACTAGCTGCAGTCGACGGAGGGTGCCTCCAGAGACCCTGAGGTAGAGCGCATGACAGTAGTCAAGCCTAGATGTTACAAATGCATGTACCAAGGTGGGGAGGTCCAGGGACAGAATCAAGTGCTTAATCCTGGCGATATTTCTCAGATGAAAAAAGCTCACCTTGACAACAGCAGACACCTGATATTCCATCATCAAACCACTGTCAAACATCATGCCAAGATAGCCATCTCAGTTAAGAAGGGGTATAAAACATTTTATAGGTACATTAGCAGAGAAGAAAGACCAAGGGAGGATAGTGAGGCTTAATAAAGGGGAGGGAGGGTGGGTGGGCAGAGAGGACAGTGAAAAGCAGGGATACTGAATGAATATTTCTGTTCAGTATTCACAAAAGAAGAGGGGGGGATATCTAATCCAATCAATACAAGCATTCTGGATAGGGGGGTCGATACCAGTCCTTTCACAGAAGAAGGGGTTCTGAAAGAACTCCTAAAACTGAAGGTGGACAAAGCAATGGGGACTGACAGGATTCACCCCAGAATTCTAAAAGAACTTAGGGGAGAACTAGTGACACCATTGACTACCCTTTTTAATAAATCATGGGACGATGGTGTGGTACCTAAGGACTGGAGGAGGGTGGTTGTGACTTCCCTTCATAAAAGTGGGAGCAAAGCAGAGGCAGGAAACTACAGACCTGTTAGCTTGACCTCAGCGGTAGGAAAAATGATGGAATCGCTTCTAAAAGAAAGAATTGTTGACTACCTAGTGGCCAGTGGGACACAGGACCCAAGACAGCATGGACTCACAGTGGGAAGGTCATCGCAGATGAAGCTAATATATTTTTTTAATCGGTGAACAAAGTAGTAGACCAGGGAGGGGCTGTGGACATGGCCTGTCTAGACTTTAGCAAGGCATTTGATACAATCCCACACAAAAGATTAATAAACAAATTAGCCAGCCTGGGAGTGTGTCCCAGGGTGGTAGCCTGAGTAAAAAAACTGGCTGGACAACAGGACGCAGAAGGTAAATGGAGTCCACGCCAAAGAAAGGGGTGTTACTAGAGGGGTATCCCAGGGTTCAGTACTGGGTCCAGTTTTTTTTAATGTCTTTATAAGTGACATTGCAGAGGGACTGGAAGGAAAAGTATGCCTCTTTTCAGATGACACAAAGATCTGCAACAGGGGGGCGGAAAGGATGAGAAGGGACTTGGTAAGGTTGGAGGAATGGTCAAAAGTATGGCAGCTTAGATTCAAGGCAAAGAAATGCAAAGTAATGCACCTGGGAAACAAAAACCTAGGGGAAGAGTACACAATGGGGGGGGGTATTAAAAACAACAAAAATGGAAAGGGGCCTGGGGATAGTCATGTCAGATGACCTAAATGTAAACAAGCAATGTGAGAAAGCAGTAAGGATGGCTGGGGGGATACTGGGATGTATAGGGGAAGCATCACCAGTAGAAAACAGGAGGTTGTTATCCCTCTGTACAGACAGCTGGTGAGACCCCATCTGGAGTACTGTGTCCAGTTCTGGAGACCCCATTGACAGGATGGAGGCAGTCCAGAAGAGGACAACCAAAATGGCACAGGGTCTTCAACAGAAGCCATACTAAGAAAGACTAAAAGAGCTTAATATGTATACCCTTGAGGAAGGGAGGGAGAGGGGGGACATGATAGAAACTTTCAAGTACCTCAAGGGAATCAACAAAGTTCAAGAGGGTAGCCTCTTTCTGAAAAAGTGATATGCAAGAACAAGCGGGCGCAATATGAAGATAGAGGGCAGACGGCTCAGGGGCAATGTGAGAAAGTATTTTTTTCACAGAGAGGGTGATGGATGCATGGAATGGTCTTCCTGAGGAGATTGTGTGGTCAAAAACAGTGGGGGAATTCATGAATGCATGGAACAGACATCAGGCAATTCTGGTGGGGGGTAGGAAGAAGTATGCTGTTGGTTAACTAGGATCTGCAGCTTATCCAATAGGTATGGAAATGGGCTGACTAGGTGGTCCAAGTGGTCCTTATCTGCCATCAAAGTCTATGTTTCTATGTTTCTATAAGATCTGATACAACTGAAAGGGGTAGGCTGAAGGAAGAACCTCAGGATTAGTCCTGTACTTGGGGTGATTCATATGTCCAACATAAGGGGATGAATCAAAGGCCAGACCAGCTGTGGCAAAATGCAAGTTAAGCTCTTCTAAGATTTGGCTATTATTTTCAATGGTCTCACCTTGGACGAGGATCTTGTGTGGAATGGAGGGAGGAGCCTGCTGTCCCCCAATTGATTTTAGGGTTCTCCAAATTTTGTGTTCATTTCCTTTGGCTTGCTCTAGGGTGGAGATGTAAAAATGCGACTTTGAGGCACATATACATTTAACACAGGCATTTCTAGCCGCCCTAAAGGATTGCCAATCAGATGGATTCTTGGTTCACCTAGCATGGGACCAGAGTTTATCTCTATTTGTAAGATCAGCTTTAAGGTCTGGTGTAAACCAAGGACGAGAGGATTTACATGTTCTAAATTTGTTGAATGGAGCATGTTTGTTGACCAGGGAAGTAAGATTGCTGTTTAGGATGGTGAGAGCCTCATCAACGGTTCTGGCTAGGTATAGGTTTTGCCAATGTAGATTATGTAGATTGAACAGGTAACTCAAAGCGTTAAACTTTCAGAATGACCATTTAGTAACCAATCTGGGTTGGTGCTGGCCCTTCAGTTGTGCTCTTATACAAACTACAGTCCCATGATCACTCATGTCATTTTGAAAAACGGCGAAGTGGAGAATTTTATGAGGGTGACTAGATAATATGACCAAAGAGCAATGAAGCCTGGCAACTCAGTCAATGTGAGATCAAATGAATCAAGTTGAGATGTAAGCATTGAAAAGAGGAATTTATCCGAACTTACCAGAACTCCCGGTCATACAGGGAGGACTGAGAAGGAGCCCTTGCTTCATTCAGTTCGGGGACGAAATACATGGAGAAGAACTCAGGGCAAGGGGAAGTGGCAATACACGCAGAGGCAGATGGAATCAGGAAAGAGGCCATGGACACCAAAACAGGAGGGGCAGATAATGGAATTAACAAGATCTGAGGAGTCACCTGTGGTAAACATTTCCAGTCATACTCTGACAGACACAGAAGTCAATCAATCAATCAAAATCTTTATTTATTCAGGCGAACATCATTGAACGTAGCTCATTTACAAGATGGACCTGAGTGGTCATACAAATAAGGGTACAAGTTTTTTTTACAAAGACATGAGAATAGCATAACATTAGTACAATCAAATAAATAAGAGATATATACAAAATTTACAGATATACAAGGCACAGTAAAATAACTTAACCTGTAAAAATGAAGAGGATAATAGATGTAGCAGGATAATAATCAAATAATAGGCTTTTGTAGGCTTTTATATGGAATGTGATAACTGACTGGGTAGAAGAAGGAAACTAAACATAGTGGATTACAGAAGGGAGGGGTGTAGTTGGATGGAGACTAGGCCTTATGGAAGCAGTTGCACAACTCTGGAAATAGGGCAGTGTATAATCTTTTGAAGGAAGATAAGGGCAAGAGGGTATTCAGATTCATAGATTTTTGGAGTGAGTTCCAGACAAATGCTAGGGAATAGCTGATAGCAGCCCTCCCAGAATGCCCAGAAGTAAGAGTTCTTCAAAAGGGTCTTAATTCTGTGCTGACAATGGATATTAATGAGTTCAAAGTTATGTTAGATTTACATAAGTGTACAAGAAAATTGGCTTTGAGAGTGATGTTCCACAAAGAAAATTCCAACTTAGAGAATTATAGTATGGGAAACAACACAGAACAACTCAAGAAACCTTCCACTTATATTCCTCCAAAAAGCCCCATTGTCAATGCTTTCTATAGAGCTTGTGAGCATGCTATTCTATAGTATATTTCTGAATGATCTATCCACAGATTGAATAACTGCAACACACACAGGAGAGAGAAGCCCTGAAGGGACTACAGAGAAATCAAGCCATTGAAATTAAAAGTGCTGATAAAGGTGGAGCGGTGGTCATACTCGACAAAGTAAAATATCAACAGGAAATGCTCAGCCAGGTAAATAACACTGACTTTTATCAGAAACTGCCAATAGATTTGACTTCTGATTGTAAAAAATGTATTGATACTTACTTGTATGAAATTTTTATGAATGGTGTTATCTGTAAACAAACTTATGGATTTCTCACAGTTGAACACCCAATACACCCAGCACTTTACGGGCTTCCCAAAATACTAAAAAATTTGAGGGAACCTCCAGCTAGACCTATTGTGGCTTCATTCGGTTCAGTCACCGAACCCTTAGCCCAATTTGTAGACCAACTCATAAAACAATTGGTACCACTTCGGCCTATACATATGAAGGACAATACACATGTGATACACTGTCTTCAGGACCTGAAAATTTGGGAGGGAGATTTTTTAGCCACTTTAGATATCGGTGCGTTATACACCAATATGTCTCATGATGAGGGCCTTCAGGCACTTAGAACCTCCCTCTGTGAATAAACTGATTATTCTGGTTCTTTTATCGAATGTCTATTGGGACTTACTGAGCTAGTTTTGGAAAGCAATGTGTTTTTTGATAAGGATTTTTATCTGCAGATTAAAGGTACAGTGATAGGGGCTTCTTTTGCCCCAGCTATGCCAACATCTATTTAATGCAGTAGGAAAAGACTCATGTCATCTCAGATGTGAACCCCTACATAATACATCTTTTGTTCTATGTACGTTTTATTGATGATATATTGATAATTTGGAGGTGATCCCCATCTTCATTAGATGAGTTCATACTTTATCTGAAATCAACTAATCAGAACTTACGGTTCTCAAAACAAATAGGGGTTTCCCAGATAGAGTTTTTGGATCTGATTATTACTAAAAATGACAAGGGGGGGGGGGTTGGACACAAAGCTATACACCAAACCTATAGCTAGAAATGCCCTGTTGTTATGAAATAGTTGTCTTCCAAGGCACATTCCTAAAAATATTCCTGAAGGGCAAATGATGTGCCTAAAAAGGAATACCTCCTCCCCTGAACAATATGAGATTGATTTGGTACACTTAATACACAAATTCGAAGAGAGGGGGGTACAACAGACTAGATATGATGCAAACTAAGCAAACTGTAGGGCAGATAGAGAGAACTACATAGTGTGAGAAATGTTAACACTGATAAACATCTCTGAACTTTATTACAGAATACATGCCACAGAGTTACATGATTGGGAATATACTTAGAAAACATTGGGATTTATTGAAACTGGAGCCAAAACTTGTCACAGATGTGAAAAAGACCCCGGATGATATACAAGTGTGATTAAAATGTGGCTGATTTAGTGACTAATTAAGCAATAAGCATTGAGGGGATGTGGGTTATCGGGGGATTTACCATGGCTGGAGTGGGTAAATCCTTGCCAGCCATGGTAAATCCCCCAATAACCCACGTCCTCCGAGTGACTTATTGTGATTATACCACAGTTCATTCTTTTAGCATAATAAAATACAAATATTAAAGAGGTTACTTTTTTTAATTGTATCTATTACTATGCTGCAGATGTGATAGAGGATGATATTGTTTTCATCAGCCGTTGGTTATCAGAGGATTTACAATGGTGGTAAACTGCTAGTCTGACGATTTCAGTGGCTGATCACTTATGTCCATGGTATAATAGCCTTTTTGAAACACCATTGTGCCATGCCAGATCAGATTTATGAGGTGGGACATTCCATTGTGGAAACTGTGCATTTTGCACACATCTACAACCAGGTGCTGTTTTATACATCCAGTTATGGATAAAGAATACACTAACAGAAGTTTTATTAATTGTTCCATGGCAAACATTGTTTATTTAGCAGTTTGCACATGTCGAGACTTCTACATTGGCAAAACTAAAATACTTTTTAAAAATAGAATTGCTGAACATTTGAGGTGTATAGCCAGTAAAGACATTACTAGTGCATTGGCAATACATGTTATGAACAAAGATTCTGGACATTCCTTTAAATTTCAAGGCCTGGAGAAAGTCACACTAAATATCTGGGGGGGGGGGGGCTTAAACAACAAACTACTTACAATGGAAAGCAAGTGACAATGTTTATTAGGAGCACATAGGCAGAAAGGGCAGAATGTAATGTTTTGCATTATACCATTTTTGAAAGAAAAACTATGAAATCCCTTTATTTATTTATTCAAAACAAACTTTTTTTGTTTAGTGATTCTCAGTACTTTGCACTTTATTCCTTGTTTTTAATGTTTATATATATTACTGGGGAGTTGTGATTATTTTTTGGACTTTGAGGGTGATAAAATTGTAACTTATTGTATTTGCATTTTATAGTTATTCTGTGATTTCCCTTTAAGAAATTGGCTTATAAAACATGGAACTGTGTGATGTTCATGTATTGACAAAGTGTTGGTATGACGTGAAATGCACATATGCATGTGGGTGGGGTGTTTGCTGTGTACCATTTATTCAATAAAATGCTGTTTTTTATCATGGCCTAGCTTAAAGGTCATTTTGTTCTCACATTTGCTAAGATGCCAGACTTCACTGCTCTTTGGTTGTTACTTTTCATCAGGTCACCAGTTGCTTCACTAGCTGCTGCCTCTCTCCAGTTTCAGATAACATGACATCAATGTACCCAGAACAGGAAGATAAGGTGAACCTTTGGTGCATGGCCCCTACAACTGACCCGCAGATTGTGGCCCTCAGTAAGAAGACGGTCCTACCCTGTGGTACCACATCCCTGAAAGACCCTACTGACAAAAAAGTGAAGGATATGCTAGAGAAGTTGTTTGAGATTACAAGCATGGTGGCTAGACCGCCACAATGGCCGTTTACTCTGCCAGAGCGCAAATTCGATGGCTGGAAAAGCTGTTGGAAAAGGCAGACCCTAAGTCCAGAGACTCTGAGTTGATCGAGTATACACGTGGCACAGCTAAGTATTTAGGGGACATAGCAGTGGATACACTGAAACTTGAGGCACAAGCTTCTGCATTGACCAACAGAGCCAGAAGATCCCTATGACTCAAGATGTGGGAGGCCGACAATGAATCAAAAAGCCTGTTACACAATTTACGCTTGAAGGGTAAACTTGTTTGGAGAGGGCTTGTGGGAATACTTGAAACAAAAGGTGGAAGGCAAGGATCTAGATAAAAACAATAACAGAACCACCTATCTACCCTCTGGCAGACGCCATTTTTGGAGGATCAATAAATTCAACCATGGCAGAAGACAATCAAACTTTAACATCTCTGATTCCTTTCGGGGCAGAGGCTACCAGTACAACAATGGCTCCTGTAACTCTTTCAACTCCAACAACCACTCATCCTCCATCAAAGGAAGAAACTCCAAGTTTGATACAAAGGCAGAGGAGGAAGAAACAAGAAACAGTGACTATCTATACATATCCTACCTACCTACCACTCAGCTAATTCAGGGGCATCATTATCCACTGGTGGAGAAAAGACTCATCATTCAAGAAATGGCAACTCATAACTTCAGAGAAGTGGGTCCAGGAGGTAGCTTCACAAGGGTATGCAATAGAGTTAACACAAAGACCAGAAAAACACAAGTTTATTCAGACCCCAAAGTCAAAAAGACGAGAGTCTGCTCATCAGGTCCAGCAAATGTTGCAGGATTTGATTCAAAACAAAGCCTTTCAGACCATTCCATACAACAAACTGGGACAAGGAGTTTACTCCATCTTCTATGTGGTACCCAAAAAGTCTAGAGGCCTTCACCCCATATTTTACTTGAAATTTCTAAACCAGTACATCGTTACCCACAAATTCAAGATGGAGACTCTAAGATCAACTCTCAAAAGTGTCAGAGTAGGTGACTTCCTGACTTCTATCTATCTAAAAGATGCTTATCTCCACAACCCAATCCGACTGAGTCATTGGCAGTATCTAAGGTTCCACATTCTGAGGCACATTTTCTGTACCAGGCTCTACCCTTTGGCCTAGCATCAGCACCTAAGGGTATTTACAAAAGTCTCTATCGTCCTCATAGCCCATCTGTGGGAGCAAGGCATGGGCATCATCCCATACCTGGACAACTGGCTAATACTGGCCATGTCCAGAGCTCAGTCGCAGAGGAGCACGCAACTAGCATTACAGGCCTTGGTTGACCATGGTTGGGTGGTCAACTATGTCAAGAGTTCTCTTACTCCTACATAACAGCTGGAACACCTGGAGGCAGAAATAAACCTGATAGAGGGGAAAGCAAGGCCATCCCTGAAATGGGTAGAGAACATAATCAGCTTACAGCAAGCTCTAAAGGCCAACAGGCTTCCCAACATTGGGCAAATAGCCCAAGTGTTGGGTTCATGGCCTCTTGTATTGATCTGGTTCTGTGGGCCAGATAGAACATGAGACCACTCCAAAACCATCTACTAACCCAGGGTTCTCCATCTGAGGAGAACCTGGGGTTCAGGATAGCACTGCCATTGGGAGTGAGACAATCTCTGACATGTTGAACTCACAAGCATGGTCTTCTATTAGGCACCCCTCTGGAGCTGTCCTACAAAGCCACTCTGAAGAAAGATGCCAGTCTGATTAGGCGGGGAGCATGCATGAACTCCCTATCAGCCCAAGGCCACTGGACAGAGTTGGAGTCCAGGCTATTCATAAATGTCCTGGAAATGAGAGTGGTGTATCACTCTCTGATGGCATTCAGGGAGACCATCACCAGGTGTTCGGTCCTGATATGGTTCAACAACCAGGTCACTGTAGCCTACCTCACCAAGCAAGGGGGAACCAGAAGCAGAGCCATGCAGAAAGAAGTGTCAAGGGTTATGCTCTGGGCACAGGCAAACCTTGATTGCCTCGGTGCTGTCCACTTGTCAGGCAAACTAAACGTCAGGACGGACTGGCTCAACTGACAGCAGGTGCACCTGGGAGAATGGCAACTGCACCCGGACATATTCTGGATAATTCAATTGAGATGGGGGCCCATTCTCATGGATCTAATGACCACCAGGACAAACTCACAAGCAGACAGGTTCTACTCGAGATACCAGGAGCAGCACTCCAAGGGAGTCAATGCACTATCACAACACTAGGCCCTCAATCGGGCATAAGTGTTTCCTTCCATTTCCTTGATCCCACAAGTTCTATCCAAAATTCGGCAGTCTCAGAGGCTCATCATCCTAGTAGTTCCCTACTGGCCTCAGACAGTGTGGTTCTCAGCTGCATTGGACATGACAGTAGACAGATGAAGTCTACCTTACAGAGCTGACATGCTGATACAGGGGCCAATGACCCACCCGGATCCAGAAACACTAAAATTGTTAGCCTGGCTCCTAAGAGGCAGAGATTGCTAAAGGCAGGTTATCACGCTTTGGTCATCTCGACCATGCTGCAGTCCTGAAGGTCATCCACCAGCTCCACCTATGACCATCAGTGGATCATTTTCTCAACTTGGTGTCGAGCATGGGTCATAGAGCCAGAAAAAGTTGACATGTCTACCATCTTACTATACCTGCAACAGGGCCTTGACAAAGGACTATCCCACTCTTCACTTCAAGTTCAGATCTCTGCCATAGGAGTGGCTCTGGGTCCAGTTGGACAATATAGTCCTCATGCTCACCCGGATGCAGTTAGATTTCTAAATGCAGTCGAGGTAATCTGACCCTGAACCAGACCGCCCATAGCTCCTTGGGATCTGATCATAGTTCTTGAGGTCCTGAGTAATCATCCCTTCGAACCAATCCTTGACACACACTTTTACTGGACCAGCTTATAAACATGTTTCCTTCTGGCCATATGCTCAGCTGGAATATAAGTGAGCTAGGGGCATTGTCCTGCAAAGAACCATACACTATTTTCACCCCCGAAGGGGTAATCCCTAAGAACAGTACCCACTTTTCAACCTAAGATCACCTCCCAGTTTCACAGGGAACAGACAATTGAGTTCCCCACTCTCTATGAGAGTGGGGAGCAAGGAGACAATCACATTCCTCATCATTTGGATGTTAGAAACACCTTGGTAACATATATCACTAGAACTCAGCCGGTATGCAAGACAGAAAGGCTGTTAATCATTGCAAAAGAACAGAGGCAGGGTATGGGAGCCTTAAAGATGGCAATTGCCAGTTGGCTCAAAAGAATTATTCATGAAGCATACAAGGCAAAGGACCTCATTCTTCCAGAAGGCATTAGAGCGCACTCAACCGGAGCAGTGGCCACTTCCTGGGCTGAAAGAGCAAATGCATTAACAGAGGATATTTGCCAGGTGGCAACATGGACTTCCATTCATACCTTTGCAAGACATTACAGGCTCGAAACTTAATGTAAGCAAAGGGCCTCTTTTGCACACAAAGTTCTTTCAGCAGCCAGTACATGTAGCCAATCTCCAATCACTCTGTCTCAGCCTGATGGGAATGGTACTGCTGTTTAATCAAACCCATGATGTAATGAATGGAGTGCCATGGATATCGACATAACACAATGGGCGTTTACTCACCTGGTAGAGTTGATTGTGTTAGTTGATATCCATGGCACTCCATGGCCCTCTCATCGGAGTGATGAGAGTGGCAAGAATAATTCATGATATAAAAGAAGCAGTGGACTCGATTGTCATGTTAACTGTCCTAGTTTTTCTATGGTACTGACTAGAATAGCGTTCTCTCACATAGTTCAATGTAGTATTCCTTATCTTAAGTAGTCACATTAGTGATGATTGAGTCTTTTTCATCCTGTTAATCACAATAGGTGACTGTTTAGAATTGTCTAAATAGGAAAATAAAAGTATTATGGGGACCTTCTCTTACTTCTCTCGAATTTCCTTTTTTTAGTCTAATGGTTCAAAGTAGCATGTCTGTATACATAACCTTATTTCAGCTATGGAAGAATAAAACTGAGGAGCAGGAACTCCTGGGACCAAGGTATACTGCAGAGATTGATCCTGGGTTACATGTGCATCAGTGGGCTAAAACCTATGATGTAATGAATGGAGTGCCATGGATATCAACTAACACAATCACCTTTACCAGTTGAGTAAACACCCAATATCCAAGCTCCCTGTGGGAGAAAAAATACTCCTTGGGGACTTCAACAAAAATTGGTTCCCCGACAAGACAGATAGCTTTAAGACCACAATACATAAAGCCCGCCTAAGGCAGATCATGAGCGAACCCACTAGGTTGAATAACAAAACAGGGAACCACACCATTCTGTACTGGATCCTTGTCACAAATCCAGATAGAATCAGAGCAGTTGTCACCTTCACTGATGCACTAAGCGACCATGCCCCCATCTTCTGTGTATGGAAGAACAACTTCTTGAAACCCCTCCTAGAATCTTGTAGGCTCATGATCTCTCCATATTTGACACTAACTCCTCCCTCAGTACACTATCCAAAGTCAATTGGTCCTTGATAAGCAAACTCCCCTGCATCAACACTGCCCTTGACTTTTTTCATAAATAATTTCCTCTCTACAGCTAACAAGCACGCCCTTTCTAAACAGCTTAGAGTCAAGAAACAGCAATCAAAATGGCTATGTAAACAATTAAAAAAAACTAATGAGAGAGTGACAAAGTGTGGAGGCTCTCCAAAATAACAAGTACCACTGGAAACTGGCACAAATACCTAGAGCTGTGAAACAAGTGCAAACACTATATAAACAAGCATTTGTCAATGCCGAATGTTTGCTTGCTGGTATTAGCATTGGCAATGCAGGAGTTAGACAGATGCAGACTAGGAATGGCAGTGAAGTACAGAAGTTCACACCAACCCCATCTCCATCCTGTAGAGATGGACAGGCATTGGGGTAAGTGTTTGGGTCTTCGCCCATGATGGGCATGCCATGTCACCTCACCCTATTCTGCAGACAGTGACACGTGTTGAGGTGTGCCTTAGGGTGTTTGGCTTTATACCCACCCAATTCCATAAGGACATACACTGAAATGGATGCAGCATAGGAGAATGGATTGAAGTCTAGGGCCAAGGAGTCCAAGGTACACCTCGATGCCTGTCACTGGCTGGAGGTGGGGGTGAGATTGCATGAGCAGTGCAGTCAGCAATCCAAAGGCACACCCCGATGCCTGTCAGTCTGTACAGGGTAGGATGTTATGGTTAGAAACCCTAACACCTCTGGCATTTTTTTGCTATTTACACTACAAATTTTCAAAATGGCCTTTTTGTGACCCCACCTCATGAAAGCATGTGGGACCTCTTTTCATGAAGAGTGGCAGTGTGATTATGTCAATGTGTGTCCCGAACATTGACTTCCAACAGCGACAGTGCCAGTCTGCGCCACACGTACGAAAACACAGATGGGGCAGGATATGAAGAATGACAGCTGTACCATCCACAGAGAGGTGTGAAGAGATGGCAATGTTGAAAATCTGTGCTGGGAATATTAAAAATGCTCGCATGTCCGAGACTATGGTACGTGGAAACTGCGCAACATATGCACGTTATACAGTCATTTTATGGACGCTCGTCACCAAATTTTCAACATAGGCATTGTAGGACTTCTGCTCATGAACAGTGTCACTGTGATTTTCTTAATGTGTTCCAAACACTGATTTCCCACAGCAACCATGCTATTCTGTGCCAGAAGTGCAAAAACACATGTCGGCCAGGATGTGAAAAAATGACAGCTGTACTGTTCATAAGGAGGTGTAGAAAAATGGCAATATTGAAAACCTGGAGTGACCATATTACAAATGTGCAAAGTTATGAGCATGACCAGAAACTGTGCAATGCATGCTCATAACACAGTCATTTTATGGACTTCCATCACCAAATTTTCAGCATAGGCATTTTGGGGCCTCTGCTAATGAACAGTATCACTGTGATTTTCTTAATGTGCCCCCAACACTGATTTCCCACAGCAGCCACGCTATTCTGCGCTGCAAGTGGAAAAACACATTTTGGCCAGGATGTGAAAAATGACAGCTGTTCTGTTCACAAGGAGGGTTGGAAAAATGGCAATGTTGAAAATCTGGAGTGAAAATATTGCAAATTGGCGAACTTACATGCGTGCGTAGCAACTGCGCAATGCACGCTCTTAAAACAGTCATTTTTTGGATTTTTCCCACCAAATTTGCAACATAGACTTTTTGAGAGCCCGCCTCATGAACACTGGCACTGTCATTTCATTAATTGGTCCCAAAAGGTGATTCCGTGCAGTGACCGTGAAATCATCTTTCCGGGTTGATTAATGCTATGACAGTGCCAGAATTCATGAGAAGGAGTCCCAAAAACCCCATGTTGAAAATTTGGTGCAAAAATGCCAAAAAAAATGCCAGAGATATGCAAAAAAGTTGAAAAAACCCTATTTATACCATTATACAGCTTACTGGCATTTCCTCAGTTCGTGGTCGGCTTTGAAGAGTGCAGACATGTTCCTATCCACCAAAGATCATTGCACTGGGCTCTAGAGATAAGTATGGGGTGAGGTGGGGAGGCAGGGTGTACAGAGGTGGGGCACAGTTTGAGGAGGAGCTGCTGGACTCGACGAAGGACTGTTTTGCTTTACAGGTACAAAAAAAAGACAACCTCGGGACTTTTTTTTTTTTACAGGGGCATTTCTGGACATTTGTCACACTGGGGTGGGCTCCCAGCATGCCAAATGACTGTTGGGGGGCCAGCTATAGCCGACGGGGCATTGGGCACCCCTGTCGGCACAAAAGCGGGGGGGTGCAAGAGCAGAGGGGGATTGGGCATCCCCTCAGCACAACTCTCCCGCTACTGTTTCAAGGTGGGAACTTATGCCGATGGGGAGTGGGCTCCCCCGTCGGCACATGAAAGTGGGAGGGGGTACAAAATGCAGACGGGGAGTGGGCTCCCCTGTCGGCAAGTCATAGCACTGGGGATGGAAGCCGACGGGGATTGGGGCCCCCATCGACAAAAACATGCTGCTGTGGGGAGGGGCACATGCTGCCGAGGGGGATTGGACACCCCCTCAGCACTGGGGGTGAATTAATATTGTTTGTGAACATGGCGGCAAGGCACAAACAACATTAGAGTAGCAATGTTCTGCCCAGCAAAGACGGGTCGCTCCCTCATTGCAGCGAATCGCTGACGCTGCAATGACAAGGTGGCCCCTGATTACTGCGGCGAAAATGTTACAAGTTGGTGGCACTTCTGGAAGCCAGTGTCATCAGTACAGTGTGCCTCCATTGGTGCACCATGGCCAAGCCCCCAAATGTAATGCCTCTTTTGGTTGCCACACTGCTGCGCCTCCTGAACCCACTTCTCTTTATAGCTGTCACATAATGTTTCTTGCTCAGTCAACCAATGGGCTTGCAATGTGTACTGTAAGCTGTCATGCACAACTTTGTGAATGACTTATTCACAGAGTTGTGCATGACAGCTTACAGTACACAGTACAAGCCCATGACCAATGGACTTACAGTTGTATAGTAGCTGTCATTCATAGGCAGCTCTGTCAGCAGGTAGCCGTGGCAGTATGAGGGTAGGTTGTGCTGCCTGCTGACAGGTGAACTTTGCTGGGATGAGGAGTGGGATGGGTTGGAGGTGCCTGGTGGGTGGGAGAGGTCTGCTGGGCTATGGGGGGGGGCTTATGGATTTCCGACACTGGTGCATTGGGGTTGAGGTGGGGAGGGAGAGTTCTGATTTTTCACCTTATTTGCCGCAGGGAGCAGCTTGTGAAAGTGTATGTGGGTGGGGAGGGGGGTCAGTCGACCAATGGACTTACAGTTTTATAGTAGCTGTCATTCACAGTCGGCGGGCAGCCGTGGTGGTATGAGGGTGGGTTGTTCTGCCTGCTGATAGTGGAACTCTGCTGGGAAGGGAGAGCCGATGGGTTGGGGGTCCCTAGGTGGGTGGGGGAGAGGTCTTCTGGGCTACCAGGGAGGCTTATGGATTGCTGACAATAATGCATTCGGGTAAGGGTGTGGAGGGTGGGTTCTGATATTTTACCTTATTTGCCGCAGGGAGCGGCTTGTAAAAGTGGATGCTGGCGGGGAGGGAGGTTCTGAGTTACAACACATTTGCCACAGGGAGCGGCTTGTGAAAGTGGATGTGGGCGGGAGAGGGGTTCTGATTTTCAATGTATTCACTGCAGAGAGTGGCAATACAACAGGGGTGTGGGCAGGGCGGGGGTGGGTGCCAGTTGTCTTGGTAGTCGTGGGTGCACCATATAGCACACAGCCCTTGCAGGGGGCCTAGCACATTTTGCCAGCCGCAGCCCTTCTAGGAGCATGCAAATGGGGCCATAATGACATGCAAATAGCCCCATTGCACCTTGCATGCCTAATGGCCCCATTTGCATGTCCATGGCTGTGAATGGCGGCTTTCGGCATAGTGCATTGGGAGACGTGCTGCCCCATTGTCTACCCAGCCTGACCAGGAGGTTGCTTTGGTGCAACCAGGGCTGGGCGCAGCTGTGGTATTCACAGAGGCGATGCACTGGGAGCATCCCCTGGTGCATCTTCTGTGAATACCACAGTTTGTGCTTGGTGCATCTCATTTGTGTCAGGGTATCTGAGATGCGCTGAGCGCAAGTCCTTTGTGAGTCCTGCTTCTTTTATTTTAGCCCCTGGAAGACAAGTGACCACTGTTTTCTCTTTACCATTTTTACAGCGGTATATATATTAGTAAAACTGATTATATAATCTCCAATTATTAGCTGTTAAATATCTGAATTTGGAGTAGTGTTGTTTAATGGACCAGAGGCAGTGGGGGTGAGGTGCAAATTTTCTTTACTCAATGCAGAGAATGTATTATTTAAACTAATAGACTCAGAGATCGGTGAAATTACTTTTATCATTATCCATTTTCTCCTATTAAGTATCAGATACCAGTTATCCTTAGGGAGCACCTAGTCATCCCTCCCACTCT
Organism: Neoceratodus forsteri; assembly: GCA_016271365.2. Lineage (NCBI taxonomy): Eukaryota > Metazoa > Chordata > Ceratodontiformes > Ceratodontidae > Neoceratodus > Neoceratodus forsteri. The sequence continues at coordinate 389,290,732 of CM057456.1, forward strand.
TGGAGCTTCTTTCTTCAGTAGATAGGCTATTATCTGACTAAATTTCCTCTCTAGAACACTTTCTCCTCTGTAACGGTGTGAGACAAGAGTTTATTTTCAGCCTCAATTTTTTTAAGAAAAGTTTCAATCCTATTTTTTTCTAGAGACCTAACTAGCTCACGTTTTGTACTGTTAAGCTCCTTCATAGATTCAGACACATCAGTGCACTTTACACAATCAGTTTTCTAATAGTTCTGAGTTCAGGACAGAGGTATACATTTTTCATGTCATTTAAGAACAGAGCCTTGCCTGCAGAAAAGCTCCAAAAAGTCCCCTGCAGGATCCATCCCCACTTTTTTTTTTTTTTTTTTTTTCAATTTCAAAAAGTTAAGCAAATAATTTCTTTATCCTGATGACTCTCATTAGAGTTAGAGTGGTGTCACTACCTTGGCTATCTCGGCAGATGCAGGCAGATGCACTTGCCCTGCCAGTGTTACTTTTATTTATTTTATTTGTTTATTTAGGAAATCGGAATTACAACCCTTTGAGTCATAGACTTGTTTCCAAAAGCTCCACGTCAGAATAAAACATAGACATTCATACAGTACATACATAGAATAAATGTGGGTGAGCAATCATACAGAGTATACGTACAATGAACACTGGTTAATGCCTATACATTTGGTAGCTAAAACAGGGCAGAGCTATTGACATATTTACCTAATGAGCGGTTAAGACCTATACAACTGGTAGCTAAAGCAATGCATGATATGAGTTGGTAGTAAGCCGCCTCAGGGAGGCCTTGTCTTATACATAATACAATGCATTCATAGTCCAGTGCAACTATATGGTAACCCAGGGAGGTGAGGAGCCTATAGGCTAGAAATAGTGAGGGTACTCCACTGCCAGGCCAAGGGCAGGTGCGTGGCCTAGCGGCGTGGTGCAGGATCCACAGATTACCAGTTACACTGGCATTGATGTGAGGAGAAAATATGTGCCCTTAAGGCAGCTTTAAAAGGAACTATATTGGTGATTGATGTAATGGTCGGTGGGAGGTCATTGTACCAGGATGGAGCTCTAAGGGGGAAGGATCGCTGGGCCACGGTGGTCCTGACCCTAGGCACCTTCCAGATAGTTTTTGGGGTGGCCCGTGTGGACGCTGAGATGGTGGCTGCCTGGAGAGAAGCCATGACACCTGTTGGAGTTAAACCCAGGTGGATTTCTTTGGTGAACTGGCAGGTCTGGTATAATAGTCTTTCCTCAAGGGAGAGGATATTGGTGAGCATGTGTATGGAGCAGGTATGTGTATTTCTGTTAGCACCAGAGAGGAGCCGGTAGGCCTTATTGATGACTACTTGTATTTGATGAAGTGCCGTAGGGTCAGCGGCAGCATAGATTGTGAGGCCATAGTCCACCAGTGATAAGACTGAGGAGGTAATGGCTAGGTGAATTGCTTCAGGTAGCAGGCAGTCTTTATGTCTGTACAGGAAACCAATATGGGTATTGGTGGCGGAGGTGAGGATTTTTATAAGTTCGTGGAACGAGAGGGAAGAGTCAAATGTAATACCTAGATACTTATACTTTTGGACCTGTTCCAGTGGGATGAGAGAGGCAGAGAGTATTTCCAGGGAGAAATCCTTTGATCTGTTTTGGTGGTGGGCATACAGCATCATCTTAGTTTTTTTAATTTTGACCACCAATCTGTGTTCAGCAAACCAGTGTTCAATCTGAGAGAAGGAGTTTTGTAAGGTATGCTGGAGAGAGAGGATCAGGATGTGCGGCATAAAGAACAGCGTCATCTACATAGAGGAGAAGGTTGCCGGAGCAGGATTTAGGCAGGGCATTGAGGTAGATGCTGAATAGCAGGGGACCCAGGATAGATCCCTGGGGAACTCCTGAGCACACAGGCAGCATAGTAGATATGGTATTATTAATTTTAACACATTTGGTTCTAGATGAAAGATAGCTGGAGAACCATGAGAGTGGACAATGAGAGACCCCAATTTGTTGTAATGTGTTAAGAAGGAGGGGGTGAGAAACTATGTCGAAGTCCTTTGAGAGGTCTATAAACACAGCCCCTGCGAGATGCCCCTTGTCAAACGTGGAGTGCAGGGAGTTAGTGAATTCTGTGAGGGCGGTCGTAGTGCTATGACCAGCTCTGAAACCATGCTGCTCCCTACATAAGAGGTTGTGTGTGAGGAGGTAGTCAGTGAGCTGATTGGCCATTATCCTTTCAAGGGCTTTAGAGAGCAGGGGGAGAATTGGGATGGGCCGGTAGTTGTTTGGGAAAGAGCCGTTACCACATTTCAATATTGGTGTCATCACTGTCGTTTTCCATGAGGTTGGGAACTGGCCCAGGTGCAGGGACAGATTTAGAAGGTCCATGAGTGGGGAGATAACTGAGTCTAGCGCAAGGTATAGGATATGTATATCGAAGGCATCTTTGCAGTAATTGGAGCTCTGAAGGGCTTTGTACAGGTAGGTTTTCACTTCTGTAGGGGTAATGACTGAGTTTGAAGTGTGGGTGGAGGAGCTCAGGTGGTGGGGTAGTCTAATTTGGATCAAAAAAATTGCTAGGGAGGACTGAGCTGAGGTCTGAGAAGGTGAAGTTGAGGCAGTTAGCTATGTGAATTGTGTCTGTGGTGGTAGTACCATTAACACTAAGTTGTGGGGGGGAGATAGTAGGATTTACCATTAAGCTCCTTGATGTTATCCCAGAACTTTCTTGTGCTGCCCCGGGACATGGCTAGGGCAGTTCTGTAGTGCTCCACCTTGGCCTTGTGGATTGCCCAGGTACACTTACTGTGGGCAGCACTATAGGCCTGCTTGTCATTTAGCAAACCGGAGGGGGTGGGATGTAGGCGACGGTGAGTGTAAGAGGAGCACGGTTTGGGTCAGGGAAGAGTTTTATTGAGGGGGCTTGGGCACCATGATCTAGGAAGGGTACAGGCAGAACTTGGTAATGCAGTGAGCCATTTACATAGAAGGCGCAGCCACCGCCTCTCTTGCCATTATGATCAAGCCTAATGAGACAGTAGCCAGGAGTACAGATAAATGAGTCTGGGGTCTTGGCTGACAGCCAGGTTTCTGTTAAAGGCAGAATGTCTGGTTGGTGCTGTGCTGTCCAGCATTGCAGGGGTGCCGTTTTTTTTAGGCAGGCTGCAGATATTCATGGTGGCTATTCGAAGCCCCGTAGGTGACCACAGTTGGGGAGCACTGCTGGACCAGGATTGGGATGATGAACATTGTCAGATAGTAGAAGAAGCAAGTGGAAGATCCTGGCAAGGACCATGAATTGGTGGTGTCTTGCAGGGTAGTGGCGCCTGGCAGGCTTAGAAGGTGATGAGCAGGGAATGGGCATCTCGTGAGGATGGGATGACCAGGTGGAGGAACAGACATGAGCGGGCTCAAGGCACAGAGAGATGGTGGAGGGTGAGGGAGGGTGTGGGGCAGCAGGGAGAACAGGGTGATGGAGAGGCTATGAGGGTGAGGTGCTCCCCAGCAGCAAGATGTGTACATACCAGAGGCAACTGGGGTTTGTTGCTAAGCAGGGTAAATGTGGTTAGCAAACAGTAGTATGGTTAGTTTGTGTGGGTGGGTGTTGTGAGGGTACAGTGGTGGTAGATGTGACCTTGGGCAGGTATGAGTGGGTCTTGCTGACACCTAACATTTTGGCAGACACAGTGGCGCAGTGGTAGGGTTGCTGCCTTTGGTGCGAAAGGTACCTGGTTCGAACCCCGGTTTGGATGCCACGTTGTATACCTAGTGATAGCCTGGGAGACTGTGCAAGGGACACTACAGAGAAGGGCAAAAGGCAGAGAATTTAGGTATGAATGGTGCAGGACAGAAGTGTTGGGGGGAGCAGTGGGAAGAGGACTGCAACCTACAAGTCTTGTTGCCCTCTAGTGGCTTTACAGTATAATCACCCAATGCTTGCCAATGCTCATGAGGTGACGTCTTTGTGGAGGTCCAAAACCGAAAGCAGCATTTGCGTCACTCCTGGTTTCGCGATTTTCAGAAACTGAGATACAGTGTGGGCTAATATCACTGTTTCACTGGGATATACCCTACAATGAGGATCACAAGCCTTAAAAAGCTAAAAGGGATTCCAAAACCCCACACTCAGACAGTCTGTACTAGTACCTAGGAGGGAGTAGGCATAGGTCCTCCCTGCTCTCACAGTGCTTCACAGCTCTGCTAAGAGACAGTGGAGGACAAGAAGGCACTACCTTAAGCACAGCTCCACCAATACCATAATTACAGGGGTTATAGGAAATTCAGAGCACAGTTACAAACTGGTGCAATTTGCAACAATGCATTATATCATTGTTGGTGCCTGAGAAGTGATTTGTGTGACACTGCATCAATTTAAACTGCTTCTATGCAGTTACTCCTCTGCTATGAATTGCACGTGACCCCTGTAATTCTGATATTGATGGGGCTGTCTCCCACTTGTCTTTCACTGTCTCTTAGCACATTGTTAACACCATTGCATGACAGCTTTTGTCATGTATGATAAGTAGCACAAGTATGTGCTTGAGTTTACATTTTTTTTTTGCTAAAGTTACCAATTATGTGTGGTTCATAGTTCAGGCTTGTGCTACGTACTGTAGCTGAATGATGTAGGTTGTGCTTGGATACAGAGGCTAGACCAGTAAGTAGGATGATGCTTACAAGGTATTAGTTGTATGAAGTGATTAGTGCTTAGATACATCAGCATAGACATGAGCAAGTCAGTGATTATAGTACATATGAACTGGATAGTATATGCATGGCGCTTAAATGCTTGAACTGATGAGTAACTGTTATGACTTGATGTTTTGGCCTTTCTCTGTATCCCAACGTAGGAAGGATGCTTAATTGGGTAGGATGGGACCCCCCAAAAGAAATAATAATATCAGAACGATTGTCTCCTCCAACTTAGGAGAGTGTGACCAGTAGCACGAAGGAGAAGAAAACTCCCCTTGGGGGGAACCTCTGAGGACCCATGGCTACTGACCTGTCCATCCTTCTGGCCATACTAAAGGAGAATAATTCTAAATTAACAATATTAAGTTGTTGGCTAATCCAAATTCCAGAGTTGTAGATCCTGATCCAGTGAAAGCATGAAAGCTGGAATCGAAGTACTGATGTTTGAGTGTCGAGTGAAGATGGCAGCACATCCTTCTAGCAAATTCCTAGTCCAAGGAATCCATGTCCTGGGCAGAATCTGATAGTAGATTGGAATCCATAATTGAGCATAAACAATCTGAAGTGTTGAAAGTTGCATTAGTAAAGTAATCCAAAAGGCGAGGAAGTCTTTTCCAAGAGAACATGCAGCCAAGTGACTATGACTCTAGACCCAGAATATGAAGACCGGTGGTTGATGTTCTGATTGGCAAGCTTTGCAAATGAGGGCCTTGGGGATGAAGCATATAATCTGGATGCAAGCTACGCGATCTGGAGAGGGCATAGTAGAAACCTCCAGTCTGGCGTGGGTGGAGCAGGTAAAAGTAAATTAGCAATAGATTTTAGTATGAATAGGTAGACATAAGCTTGATGGACCTCCAGGCCCCGAGGGGCGAAGCAGATCATGGAAATAGGCAAGACAGTCTGTGAGAAACTTCCAGGTCCTGTGAGGGCAAAGCAGGTAAGTATGAGCAGATAAAGTAAATAAGTGGAACTGCACATAGGTCAGCAGTAGTAGTAGTAGTAGTATGTCAACCTGCATGATGCAGACATAGTAGTAGAGGAGTAGTATTGAGTAGATTATGTAAGGTACACAGTGGAGAGCATTGAGAGAATCTAAATAAGCACGTATATCAAACAGCTTCTCGTTTGCTGTGCCATGTAGTTCAATAGAGCGATGTATATTTACAGTTAGGGAAGCCAGGATGGTACAATTGATTGAGAGCTGAAAAGCTGGTGAGCTGAATGAGCACGGCATGCTGAGATCGTAATGAGCAGTGAGTGCTGAGACTTTGCAAGGTCGAATGCAGAATTGAGTGCAGCAGAATCCCAGAGGCTGAAGCAGAGGGGACGGCAGTAGACATGAAGCAATGGTTTGAGTAAGCAAGAAGCAACAATTACATAAGCGAATGTGGGCAGAAGCATCCAAAGGATTGATGGTGAATGTTCAAACTAATCCAGATGTAGGTCCATAATGGAACAAGGAACTCCTCGAAGGCTTGCAGACATGGCGGGCAGGCAGGTGTAGAGTAGAGTATGCAAACCTCCAGGCCCCAATGTTGGACGAGGCAGGCATGTAGCAGAAGTAGTCAAACTTCCAGGCCCTGATGCTGGGTGAGGCAGGTGTAGAGTAGTAATAGTGGAGCCTCCATGCCCCCATGTGGTGGTGAAGCAGGTGTAAGTAGGAGCAAACGCAGGAGAGTGGATGAATGAGCAATGATGGGCCAACATTGACATAGGTGGTGAGAGCTAAAACTTGCAAGGTTGAAAGCAGTCCAGAGTTAGCAAGACCAGATCAAAGCTGGGGGAGCAGTGATGATTTACATAAGCAAAGAACGACGAGTTCATAGGTAAGCCTGGACCTGCATGTAGGTCGGGGAAGTGTCAACAAGGGGACCAGCACAGAGAAGCACAGAACAAGGCAACAACAAGTCAAACTAGGCTCCAAATTGAAGGCAGCGATGGTCCTGCTTAAATGAAGTCCTGATGATCAAGAATGACAGGATGCAGAAAGAGATGAAGGCGGATGAGCTGGCAACATGAACCACAGTTAATAGTCATATGGCACTGAAATAGGTTAGGTTTAAGGCTTAAGCCACGATATAGGAAGGCATAATGGAATAGAGCTCAGCTGAGAATCCAGGCAGGAATTGGGAGTGGTAGTAGACCCAAACGAATTGAAGCATCCCAGTAGGAAGCATCCAAGGGAAGTGAATAGAAGCTAAGCCCATATGAGGTGTAGGATGTGTGGCTGGACCACATGTGGATCAGCCGATGGAAAAAGTAGAGTGGCAGCTAGACCCCACAAAGGTTAGCAAGACCACAAACTATTGCGCTAGGCAGCAAAGAACAGGGACGCTTGCCAGGTGAAGCCCCTGCATGGGCAGTAGTAAGACCAGACCCCACGTAGGCCAGGTGGAAAGGAAGAGTAAGTCAAACTAGACCCCACGTAGGCTAGATGATGAAGGAGCCACCACGGATGGCATCCCGGCAACAGGCATCCTAGAGGCTAAAGCAGAGGGATGAAGCAGACAAGCAGCAAGAGGGCCAGCTAAAGGGGCCGAGCCATATGCAAGATAATAATCAGACTCGTGTAGGAGTGACCTGTAGCAGATGGTAGGTAGCTGTAGGGGAGCCACATAAAAGTGACTGATTTGTTGTAGTCTCATGCTTAGCTGGGCAGACAGGAGCTTGTATAAGAGAAGGGAGGTGGTGCCTGCAATCACTCCTAGTGTGCTGCAAAAAGGGGAGAAAATGGGGTACAGTTGAGTACGTTGATTGCATGCTACGAACAGTAATGAGAATCCTGAGTGTCCAGCAGGGCATAGTTGACCGAATCCTAAGTCTAGTAGCGTGCTGTTGACAGGACAGGTGGACCTGTCTCGGGTATAGTAACATTTAACTGCATTACAGTGTAGGAAGCGGTATTCCTTTGTAGGTGGCACAACTAAACAATGCAAAGTACTGGATCTTGTATTGAAGCTAGCTGTGCTGCAATGAATGCCTTTGAAAATGAATGCTGTGGCTTTAAGCCAAAGTTATGCACAGAGATTGTTAGTTGAAGAGAAGGTATCGTGATAGATACATACTGTGCAGCAGTCAACAATGTCCCAGTCCTTGTGTGCTGGTCCGATAGACAACTAGAAGCTACTAGGACGTAAGGTTCGCTGTACAAGCTGACGGGTTGAGAAGCAGGCACGGATGCCAAGGTGGAGAAAGCGCAGATATCCACAGTGAAGTAACAAGGCAACGGAACCCAGCGTTGAGAGGTGGCATGCAGCTGCATCAGAGGTAAGCAGCTTTGCAAGGAGTGGGTAATCCAAAGCTCCAGAGGTAAGGGCAGCAAGCAGGCTGAGACAGTATTGGACTCAGCATAGCAAGGGCAATGGCTGCTCAGAAGCAGAGGCAGGGAAAGGAAGTAAAATACAGCACTGAGGCAGCTGTGTAGAGAGCAGAAGCAAATAAGGAAGCAGGCGAGAAAAATAAAGTGAATCCCTAAGAAGAATAAGGGACTAAAAACAAACAGCACACAATGGAGGAGCGGGGGGGGGGGCAAACAAACGAGCAAACAGGAAACAGACAAATGAGCAGGAAAGGCACGGAGAAGAGGGGGCAACCAGCAGAGAGGAGGAAAGAACAGCCGAGCACCAGCAGCACCACAAGCGAGTGCGACTCACTCTAAGCAGAGCAGTGGAACCTGACTGTTTAAGTAGGATGTGGGGGAGGAGCTCTTGCACCACATAACTACAGGCATGGCGTCTTTCAATTAATGTCTGTCCATGCATTACCTTTACACCAGCAGTTTAAAGACTCCTTCAACTAGAAGCTGTAGGATCACCTGGAGGAGGACACAAATGCCATATTGCTGAATAAGGTTAGATGAGGCAATGTACAGCAGTAATAACATTAGAGGTAATGTTCATGAATACAGGCCAATATCTGAGTGTGAGCCTGTTGTCATCCTTCTGTAGATGGCAAAAGGCAGGTGTGTGATCCTTCAGATAGTAGAAAGATGACCATCTATTGGTCTGTTTTACATCTACTGAAAGTAAATTACAGGAACTACAATATATTATTTTTTTTGTGTAGAGCGTACGTTATGCCCATCATTTGATAAAGCAGAGGATAGGGAAAGGAGTTCTTCAGTGGTATTCTAAGTTTTGTCATGTAAAAAAGGAATGGGTAGCTATGGCTGACTGATGCATGTTGGTTTCTTGAGCTGCCAAGGTTTTCAGGAGCAAACAGTTATCTCAAAAGCAGTGGCTATATTCATACAGCAGGTCATTCTAACCTTTGGGACAGAGTCAGTGTGACATGCATGCTTAAAATGTCTTTTACACTCCATTTCTCTGTTATCAGCTGGATTCTTGCAAAGGATTCAGCAAAACAAGCTATTTTGTCTGGCCTTTTATGTGTATGTCTCCTTCTGCACACTGACCTGGGCAAAGGCTCACTTATATGTTGAGGCCGCCCAATGCTGTCCTACAATTTCTCCTCACTGGGTGTACCATAAAAAATACTGTAAAGATAGTCATGCTTGCTGAGGCTGTTTTCACTGCAATCTGTATGAATCTCAGTCTACATACAAGACATTATAGAAAATGTTTATGGAATATTTACAGAGATTTTATCCAGTATACAACAAAGGTTGTATTCAACTACTGTATCTATGCAAAGTCATGTTACTTGTACATGGCTCAAACTCTTATGGCTCTCCAGCACCACCAATGCTACTTTCTCTCCCTCAGGTCTTTGTCTTCCTGTCTTTAAAGATACTATCTGCCCCTTCAGAGGCTGTCTGATCCATCCAGATAGTCATGGAACTTCTTATGGACGTACATCAAAAAATAAAAAAGTTTACGGACTGCCAAGGTCAAGCACAGTATCACTGTTTGCTCTAATACTTGCAGGATACTGAGGGAACTCAGTGTTATCCTATGGTAATTACTCCAATTTGTCATGCGGTAAACTGTGACATCTACCACACGGAGCACTTCATCCTGTTGAAAGTTACTGAACATCTGGTTATTTATTCATGGACACCTTGGGATGCCTAAATAATCTAGGTGTCATATCACATCTAAAGCTGCTCCACAATTACTGATAGATGTCTAGCCATCTCCTGCAGGTACAAAAGAAAGAAAACATGTCTTTCTAGAAACCTACTTATGTTTGGGCTTTTATTCCCCACAACAGAAATACAACAAATGTCAGATAAATCATTGAACCTGCACCACCAGATTCAGGAGTCCCCCCCCAGTATTTTGCCCAATTAACAGTGCCATCCACAAGGATCACGTGCTCTGTGTGAGACTACAGTTTTCTGTGTTACAAATTGGAGTACTTGCCATTGAATTACATTGAGTTCCTGCAGTATTATGCAAAATATCACAGCAGAAACTATGATGAACATTCTTTAGCCTGGTGGACAGCACTGTACCTCTGGTTTTAATTCTGTTTTTTTTTTTTATGAAAATCTGCGCTCTCCTGAAAACATATCCTTTCCTTGTTGTTCTAGTAGTTTGGGAGGAGAAATGAAAACCTTGTCTTGCAATTGGACATCTCTCCTGTACCTGCAGTACACTTACATTCATTTCCCCATGTTAAATATTGTCTGCTAATGTAATCAAACAAGGTCCTGACCTCTTTTGTGAAGTCTGTCCTGGCATGAACAACTGTAGTTGCTTGGGACGAATGTTCAGGTACAAGCCACGCTCTATGTTAGAGCTCAGCTTGGAGTGTTGGAGAGCGGATCCAGAGGATCACTAGGGCAGAAGGAGATAGGTGGGAGCCAGATGTCATTGTCCACCTGGGGACAAATGACCCAGCAAGGGACAGGGTAGGGGTATTATAGGGAAATTTTAGGGAGCTTTGGAGGGACCTCAAAAAGGTGGCACGCATGGTGGTGTTTGCTGAAGTATTACTTGTTTATGGCCAGGGAGAGGATAGGACATTCCACACCAGGGTTTTTAACAAGCACACTTTATTTTAAGTGTCAGTTTCAATGCAACTGCAGGGTAGGTAAAAATTAATTACATACAACAGGGGTACTTATATTGTAGTTGCACGTTTGTAGGTAACTGCAGTGCAGCTTTTTAAATTTGGTTGAAGGCATGGTGCATGGAGGAGGGTTTCAGCTACATTGGGGACTGGGGGATAATCTAAGAGGATATGTGCCTCTATCAGACAGATATCCTACATCTTCTCTTGGAGGGGAGCCACAGTCCTTAGTGGGCAGATTAAATGCAACTTGAATAAGCATTTAAACTAGCTGGGGGGGAGGGGAGACTGTAAAACTAAGGGAGACAATAATTCCCCCCCCAAGATGATGAAGCAACAGGGAGGGAGAGCCCAGGGCAGTAATCTCCTCTAGGGAAGGGGAAAAAGATGACAGCGGTGTGAACAAGACAGAGGACAAAGGGGTATAAATCAGGAAAGCTAGAAGAAAGCGGTACAGGAGACAAGTAATGGAGAAGGTAACAAGAGAAGAGGGGGCGAGGGAATTTCAGGGAACAGCACAGGCAGGGGGAAGTAGGGAAGCAGGCAGGGAATGAATAAGGTAAGGAGAGCCTTGTGCGCCAATGCAAGGAGTCTGAGAAATAAAAATCTGGACCTGGAGGCCATCATGGCGAAGGCTAGCCTGGATTTGGTGGCCATAACAAGTCATGGTGCAATGACAGCGATGACTGGGACATGGCCATACCATGCAATTCTCTGTTCAGGACAGACAGGGAAGAGAAGAGAGTTTGTACTACATGTAATAGAGGGAATCAAAGTCATGGAAGAACCGAAGCACCTGAAGGAAAAAGAAGAACTTTAGGTGCTGTGGGTCATCCTGGAGACAGGTACTGGGGCCACTGTCTGTACATGGGTAGTATACAGACCTCCAGCACAGGGAGAAGAGTTGGATAAGGCACTTGGGGAAGCTGTCATCAGGATGGCAAGAAAGGGGGTGCTTCTAGTTGGGGACTTCAATCTTCCAGATGTGGATTGGAGCCTTCCAACTGCCTCTTTGGGAAGGATCAGGGCCATCCTTGAATCCCTACAAGGGGCTTTTCTCAGGCAGCTAGTCAAGGAACCCAATACGTATGGGGTAGTGCTGGATCTGGTGCTTACAAACAGGGATAGCATTGCAGATGTCACAGTGGGCAACCCCCTAGGTAGTAATGATCACCATACAGTGTGATTTAACATTAAGATAGGAAAAGAGGCAAACCACACAAGGAAGAGGGTCTTGGACTTTAGGATGGTGGATTTTAAAGAAATGGGAGACTGCTTTAGAAATGGCCTCATGGGATTGGGTGGGGGATTGCCAGGGAGGGGTAGAGGCAAAGTGGGAAAAAATAAGGGAGGGCAAAATTAAGGCAACCAACCTCTGCGTGAAGGAAGTCAGTAAAAAAGAGTAGAAGTAGAAGGAAAATAGACCATTGTGGTTCTCTAGGGAAGTGGCCAAGGTTATGAAGGAAAAAAAGGGTGGCATTCAGGAGGTATAAGGAAACACAGAGGGAGGAAGACAGGAAAGTATACCGAGTAAAACATAGGGAAGCAGGAAAGGCAGTGAAGGGAGCATAGGCACAGACAGAGGAAAGGATAGCTGAAGGGGTAGATAAAAGGGATACATTTTCTTCAGGTACGTAAGTGAGAAGAGGAAGCCAAGGGGAAGGATAGTGAGGATAAGGAGGGTGGCAGGGGGAGATTGTGCAGAAGAGAATCAATAAAAAGCAAACATAGATACATAGAATTTGATGGCAGATAAGGACGGCCTGGCCCACCCAGTCTTCCCATTGCCCTACCTTCTACATAACAGTTTCTGCTCAGTCTTCACAGTGGAGGGAGAGGGGATGGAACTCCAGTAAGCAGTAGGAATGGCGGGAAGGAGACAAGTCCATTTTCCGAGGAAAGAGTCCTGATGGGACTTGCAGCTCTGAATGTGGACAAGGATATGGGACAGAATGGGATACACTCAGGGGTTTTAAAGGAACTCAGGGAGATGCTAGCTGCCCAACTGATAGCCTTATTCAACAGCTCACTGGAAAACAGGTGTAGTTCCAGAGGACTAGAGGAGGGAAGCTGTGGTCCTGCTCTATAACAGTAGAAGCAGGGAGAAGGCTAGCAACTATTGGCCAGTCAGTCTCACATCAGTGGTAAGGAAATTAATGGAAACTCTGTTAAAGGAAAGGTTGGTAGAGTATCATGAATCCAGTGGGCTACAAGACCAGAGGCAACATGGATTCACAGTACAGCAAAGGTCATGCCAGATGGATCTGATCAATTTCTTTGACTGGGTGACCAGGGAACTTGATTAAGAGAGAGTGGTGGAAATGGCCTATCTGGACTTCAGCAAAGTCTTCAACAATGTGCTACACATGAGGCTGATAAAGAAATTGAGCAGTCATGGGGTGGGATCCAAAGTGGTGAATTGGGTAAATGACTGATTTACGTACAGGCAACAGAGGGTGGTGGTTATGGCACTTACTGTAATGAGCAGATATTGACCAGCGGGGTGCCACAGGGTCCAGTACTGGGACCAGTCCTCTTCAGTGTCTTCATAAGTGACATTGCAGATGAACTGGAAGGGGGGAAGGTATGCCTTTTTGCAGATGACAATATCTGTTATAGGGAGGACACTCAGGAGAAGGTGGAGAGAATGCATAGGGACTTTGGGAAACTCAAGGAGTGGTCAATAGAATGATATTTGGGGTTTAATGCCAAAAAATGCAAAATCATGCACCTAGGACATAGGAACCCAGGAGCTAAATATAAGATGGGGGAGGTAATGACAGTTGCTAAGCAGGAATGGGACCTTGGGTTTCTCATATCTGATTACCTTAAAGGTGGCAGAACAGTGTGACTAAGCAGTGATTAGGGCCAGTGGGATGCATAGGGAGAGGTATCTCCAGCAGGAGGACGGAGGTGCTGTTGCCACTGTATTGCTTGCTTGTGAGACCCCAACTGGAGTATGGTGTCTAGTTCTGGAGGACGCACCTCAGAAAGAACATAGATAGGGTGGAGGCTGTCCAGAGGAGGGCAACTGAAATGGTGCAGGGGTTGCATCACATGCCTTATGAGGACCTAGTGAGGGATGTAATAATATACACACTGGAAGACAGGAGGCATGACAGAGACCTACAAGTACCCCACAGGGGTGAACAGGGTGCAGCAGGGGGGTGTCTTTCCAATGATAAAGAGCATCAGTACCAGAAGGCACGTGATGAAGCTGGGGGGAGGGGGGAGAGTTTAATGAGGACGTGAGGAAGTACTACTATACTGAAAGAGTGGTGGATGCTTGGAATAGACTGCCAGTGGAAGTGATGGAGGTGAAAACAGTAGGGGGCTTCAAGCACAGTAGGGATAGACATAGGGGTCTATAAGCAAATAGGCAGGAAAGATGGAGGGTCACTACAGACCTACAGTAATAGCCTGCAGAGACAGTCTAGGCAGGGACCATCTGAGCAGACTGTGTGGGCCAGGTGGTTCTTTTCTGCCAACAAATTATCTTTCTGTGTTTCTATGTGGATAGTGCACTATGGCCAAATTTGTGTGATTAAATGTGCAAATCAAGTTGAAACCTTTTGAATATCAGGACTGCAGAGTCCCCCATTCAAAATGTTTCTGTTGTTGGCTGTTGTCATTCACTGGTGGTGTCTAGTGTGACTTGTGTGTTGATGGACTCTTTGTCCTGTGTGTTTTATTCCAGCTTTACTGTACAATACAGAAAGCAGAATGCAGGCATAGGCAATGACAGCCAGAACACTATTGTAAAATGATTTCTTTTTACTTGACTTTATTTTTGTATCAACTGCAAACCGATCCTCTAAAATATTTTTGCACTCTGCATCACAGTAATCTATCTGATAATTTGTTAATTGGACCACTTGGCATGTACAATGATACCAGCCAGAATATAAAACAGTACCATGCAGTAAATGATGTGTTACAAAATATTGCATGAGAAAAAGGCTTAGCTGCCAATTAATTACACTGTTTCCCACAGCATACTGCAGCACTCTGCAATAATACTGCAAGGTACTGCGTTATATCCTGGCTGGGGACGCTATATAAATACCTTGCCTGATCTCACTGCTGCAGCCAAAATCTAAGCTAATGCTGTCTTGTTGGGACTGAGTGAGTCTGAGATGTCTCTTTTTGGATGGTTACAGCATCCCAAGACAATGAAAAGAGAGGGATATCACATTCGTTGACAGAGTCAATCCAGGCAATTTATCTGATACTGCTGTTGGGGCAATCAGTGCGGCTGAGTCACCTGTTCAGGAGCTTACTGCTGAGTCACCTGTTCAGGAGCTTACTGCTGAGTCACCTGTTCAGGAGCTTACTGCTGGGTCACCTGTTCAGGAGCTTACTGCTGAGTCACCTGTTCAGGAGCTTACTGCTGGGACCCTTCCTTCAGCTCAGTAAAGCTGCCCTGTGTACGCACATACTCACCTGAAGTCTGATATCAATTTGGAAAGTATGCATCAGAACATGGTGTCATGTGACACAGACAGGACTATACTGCAGCATTTAACAAGCGAATCAGTGAAGGTGTGGTCAGAAAGTTTAAAAAGAAAATATCTTCATTAGTTAAAACAAGCACCACACTACTGGAGCATGTCAGCAGTTCTCCCAGAAAAAAACATGTGGTTGATCAACATTTCATATGGAAAATGTGAAAAAAGAATTGAAAAAAGTAATAAAAGTTTAAGGGCGGGGGTGCAGTTGCTTATGTGAGGATGACCCCTGCCATCACTTTTGGGGTGGTCATGGCTAGCTGTCACAGCAGCTTGTGGAGTAAGGGGTGAACTATACTTCTTATGGCAATGGGCGTGGCAGTTCCTGGCACACATGAGGCATTCAAAATGAAAAGGCAGTAAAGTTGCATGAAAAATCCTAACAGACTATAAGGAACTGAAATGGGGTTTTCTTGCCTGGATGAACAATATTTGCAGCCTGGAGCTGATTCTACCAGTGTTGCTAACCTATCTGGATGAAACTGGCATCAGTCTTACACTGTCCTCACAGTGGACCTTGGCAGAAATGGTGGCAAGACAAGCTGATGTTGCCAGACTTGCTGACAAACTCCAGCTGCCTCTGGTGCTAGTCTGTACCCTTGTTGGTGATCACCTTGCCCCTCAAGTGGTATACAAAGGCAAGATGCATAACTGCCAGCCCACCTTTGTCTTCCTAAATGTCCAATAAATTACTCATTCAGACAATCACTGGAACAACACCGACACAATTTTGCAATATGTACAGTATTCTGGTCTGCTACATTAATTTCGGTTGTCAGTGACGTATTTTGTTAGCTGAGCAAGACATGTTGGTGCTTGATTCATTTAGAACATATACCACTGAGGCTGTCCTGAAAAAGTATGAGCAGTTTGGCATTATTCCAGTATTTGCCCTCCCCTCTGTACTGACTTTTGTTGCCAATTGATTGGTCTGTGAATTCGATTTTTAAACATTTTCTAACAGATTACTTCACACAATGCTACGCTGACTAAATTTTGTTAATGCTGAGTATGGGTACTGATATCACTGTCAACCTGTAAATGGGGGCTTTCAAAAGCTAACATGTTCAGTGGTTGGTCTCAAGCTTTCAGACACTCACAGAGCGATGAGATGACTGCGTTTGTGGATTTGAAGTAGCAGGAAGGTTTATCAGGGCATAAAGAATGTCAGCTTAATGAGTTACAACAATAAATGCTTTTTACTAAAATTGTTTTTAACCATTAAAATTGCTTTTAAACATTGAATAAATTAATTGTTGTACTTCTATAATGTGCCATCATAATGTAATATTAGTTCTAGTAATACATTTCACTGTCATTTTATTTTTGAGTCTTGTGATAGTAGTGCAAAAATAGTGGCAATAAAATGATAATGAAAATAAGACTTTTCACATGTTTGGCACAATGCTGTAGCTGCAGCAACTCTTGGGTCTTTGGCACAGGGACCCCCTTTTCATAAATTAGGTAGCAGGGGCCCAGACACACCTGGAATTTGCCAAAGCCTTAGATCACAGTAAATTGCTGCAGTCTAATGGCACTCTGAAAATCAAGCCCACCATCTTTACGTGTTTCAAGAATAACATTTTGTCTGAGAGAAAAAACAAGGTGCGGCACCAAAGACCAAAATATATTTTCTTACAAACATAAAAATAAGTTCACTGACCTATGCAGCCAGTATAGTGTTATACTTGTGCAACTGTGTTAGTTTGGTTTTGGCCGTTCGGACTCTCTATTCCACAGGAATTACCACCCTGTAGGGTTATGAAGGCAAGGAACTCTCGGAGAGGGTTCCACCCCTAGAGGTGCCACGGGACGATTCCCATGGCTAAAGGTACCTTAGGAATCCCCCTAAGGAGAGAGTGCTGCTGCTGGAGGAGGAGGAGGGGAGGATGGTGGGACAAAGAAAAAATGCTTCACAATGAGGCTGAGAGGAACTGCTTATATGGCTCAGAAAGTGGGAGTGGCTGGCTGTTGGCCACTGAACTTCAGGCAAGCCTTTCCAATTCACTGACCTACGCAGCCAGTGTAATGTTATGCTTGTGCAACTGTGTTAGTTTGGTTTTGGCCATTCACATTCTCTATTCCAGAGGAATTACCACCCTGTAGGGGTACAAAAGCAAGGAACTCTTGGAGAGGGTTCCACCCTAGAGGTGCCACGGGACAATTCCCATGGCTAAAGGTACCTTAGGAATCCCCAAAAGAAATGTAGTATCATCCACAAAAAGGAGGCAAAACGAAGCATATGAGCAAGCAGCAAATGTGACAAAAGGAGCAGAAACTGTAACATAGTAGTAGAAAAGCATAGGCAGTTGATAATGCAATGAGATGCTCAGCTGGATAATGTAATGACTGCTCAGGTTTGCGTAGCATGATACTGATGGTTTGCCTTGAGATGAGAGGATCCCGTAAGGAGAGAGGGAACAGCAGGACATCCTCCACCTCCATCCAACAATGGAACCTATCTAATGAAACTAGGGAAAACAACTATACTAACTAAGTGTTATGACCTGAGGCAATGGAGGAGAGAAAAAAACCCTATGAGGAGGAAATCTCTGGGGATCCAAGGCCTAGGTCTCCTTCCCTCCAGTCTTGGGATGGTTTATTTAGTGATGGCTCTACAGCTGCAATTTGGAAAACCCAATTAAAGGGAGGTAGAAAATATTCCAATTTGGAGGAAGGCTCTCACTCAAACCCTCTAGCAGGAACGCTGTGGAAGGTTGCGAGAAAACTCTGCAACAATACGTGCATCCAAGGTGCAGGAGGAGAGCAACAGCTGCTGAGGCACTCACCTGGCCTACCCACCCTAAATCAAACCAGGTGAACCAGAGGCAGTCTTAGGGAGAATGCACTGAAGGTGCCTCACTAGGGAAACCACTAAAGTCAGTGGCCAACCATTATAGTGGAACACTAGAGCCAAAGGAGGTAACTTTTTCCACCCTTCACTGCTAGTCTTAAATTCTACACCAGGAGCTGCTGTCATGTAGCAGGCAGCTAAAGCCAAGCCTGGGGTGAGAACATTCTCATCTATGGGCCAGGTGAGAAGGATCCTGCCCCAAGCTGGACACGCTAGAGATGTGGACTAAATGCAGAGCGAGACCATCAGCTGCAGGAACCCTGTGCCAGAATAAAATGGCTGGCATGCCCCAGAAATTGATTAAGAGTTGAAAAGCTGGTGAGCTGAATGAGCACAGCGTGCTGAGATCGTAATGAGCATTGAGTGCTGAGACCTTGCAAGGTCGAATACAGACTGAGTGCAGCAGAATCCCAGAGGCTGAACCCAAGGGATGGCAGTAGGCATGAAGCACTGGTTTGCATAAGCAAGGAACAATGGTTGCATAAGCATATGAGGACCTACACATAGGTCAGTAAGCAGTAGTGATAGGTGGACCTACACAGAGGTCTGCATAACATACTGTATAGCATTAACAGTACTGAATTGTGGGCAAGCCAGCCAGAGCAGTTCAAAGTCAAATTAAGGTGATAAACTCCTAGGATTTTCGGCTGCGACAGGATTTAGAACTGAATTAATTGGCCACATAGGCCACGACCCCCCAAACACTTCCCAGTCCCTGCCATAGGACAAACAAGGAGGTGATGGAAGGGCCAAGAACCACATGCAGATATAAAGCTAATTTAATAGCCTCAGCAGAAGCTTTAGCTAACCTCAGAGTAAAACAATGTACAATAGCATGGGAGTAAACAAAGCAGTATCAGGAAGCAATTAGGCCTGTGCAGCAGTAGTAAAAAACAAATGAGTACACTGAGTTGTAACTGCAATAAATAAAAGGCAGCATATTGCTCTTAAAGCACTGTCACCAGGCAGTGCAATGAAACTGCAGCAATGAGGTAATTAGAACAAGCATGAGTGAGCTGTAGAGCTAGGTTCAGTGAATCTGAGTCAGGTGAAAGTAATAGAGTATGCCATGGAACAGCTATGTGAGCTGAAACACACAAATCAGGTTTGCAGTTGCAGTGCAGTAATTTGAGAGTTGTGAGTAACTGAAAACAAGCAGTATGAGCTCTGAAGAAGCAGTATGCTAGGAGCATAGAAAAGTGCCCCCCCCCCCCAAGGAAGGAAGCACACACAGCCAAAGGCAAAATACAAATCAGAAGCAGGAAAATAAACACAGAAGCCCAGCAGAGGCAAGCAGCAGCAGTGGGGGAGAGGGGTTGGGGCAGGCTTCAGCCAGCCAGGGAGGCCCAAACAGCTCAGAGGACAAACTGACAGAGCCTTCAGCTGCAAATAAAAAATGCTTCATAGTGAGGCTGAGAGGAACTGCTTATATATCTCAGGAAGTGGGAGTGGCTGGCTGCTTGGCCACTGAACTTCAGGCAAGCCTTTCTAATTCTCGTAAAACAAAAATTGACTTGCAAATGTACATTTTTTTTTCACACCAGACAGCCATCCTGAAAACCCTACCAAACATGCTCAGAAGCCAAATTTTAAAACTTTACAACTTGAAAACCAATTAATATTTTTTCACATAACCTTTGAAACACACGCCCTTGGACTGAACCCCTTCTACTCTGACAGTTTGAGAACATAAATCCCAATGGTTTTTGTTTCACAGGTGAACAAATAAAATAGCTTTCTAAATGTCCAGATCTCAGAATCCAGATGAGTGGCCATCACAAAACTTTCACAATCTTAGGAGCTTGGCAGCTGGACTGTTCATGCAAAACTGTATGCAATTGTATCAAATGGTGCCAAAGTTATTAAGGGGCCAAAATCAAGATTTAACTTTGGGGTTCCTGGTTGAAGTCTGTCTTCCACTACTGTTTGTTATTTTGCAATGTGCATAATAAACAGTTAAGTTCACACTACTACTGGCTTTGGAGTTCAGTTATTTCATGTTCCTGGTTTAACATTAAAGTGCCTACTTAACCCATGCTCAGAAGGCAAGTCTTTAAAACCTTACAAACTGTGAACTGATTAATATATATTTTTTTACAAAATCTTTGAAAGGCACATTCTTGTGATGAACCATTTCTGCCCTCTAAATGTTGGAACAAAATTTCAAACTGTTTTTCCTGTAGATGTGACAAAATAATGGGCACAAAAAAGAAAATGTTTTTCTTATTTTTACACTCTCTGGGTCTTGGAATCCCAACAAATGTCCATCACGAAACTTGCCAAATCATAAGAATTTAGCATCTTGACCATGCATGCAAAACATCATGCAATTTTGTCTAATGGTGTCAAAGTTACTTAGGCTCCGCCCCACAACAACTGCTCTCATATGTAGAAGATAACTAAACAAGGCCTCCCGCAATGCCGGCCTCATTTTTCTGAAACTATCCATGATGCAAACATAATACATAGGTTGAATGTTTAGTTCTTATATGCTTAAACATGTCCTCTTATCATTTTTTGCTCTACTGTACTGTATGTGCAGTTTTCACTTTGTTTAATTTCACCCTGCATTCTCATGATATTCTGTAATTCTGTTCGTCCTCCTCTACACCATGATTCTAATAGCTGTGGTTAGTGCACTTGGACCCCCTGAAGGGGTTCTGTCTTTATGCATTCCCCTATAAAGTTTAAACAAATAGCAAAAACAAAAAAGAGTAGTGATTATCTCATGCCCTTTCTTTGAGACATTAATTTATTTGCTGTCTGTGCTAAAAGTCTTAAAACAGTTTCTGATCTAGATGCAAACAAAAAAAAAATAGTGTGTGTTTTTTCTTGTTTTAAACTCCTTGGGTCTCACAATCTGAAAAGGCGGCCATAACAAAACTTACAGATCATTGGAAATTTGCACGCTGACCATGGATGCAAAATGTCATGCAATTGTGTCAAAAGGTACCAAAGTTATTAAGGCTCAAACTCACAATGGTAACATTTGTTCTCACCAAAGTAAAACACAATTTCTAGCAAAAGTAAAATGGCTTGCAAAAATAAAATTATTCTTTCATATCAGATTGTTAACTCAAAAGACCTACTGATCATAATCAGAAGTCAAATTTCAAAACCTTATAACTGAAGTAACAATTGATATTTTTCATGAAAGCTTCAAAAGGCACACCCAAAGTCCAGTACAATATTCCAAACTATTGTTTGCTCCACAGTTAAAAAAAACAAGCGTTTGTCAATGCCGAATGTTATCTCGCTGGCATTGGCATCGGTAGTGCAGGAGTTAGAGATGCATAATAGGAATGGCAGTGAAGTACTGAAGTGAAGCCAACACCACCCCCACCCTGCAGAGACTGAGAGGCATTGGGGTGTGCCTTTGAGTTGTCAGCTATAATGCTCATGCCATTCTACCTCACCCTACCCTGTAGACACTGACAAGTGTTGTGGTGTGCTTTGGGATCTTTGGGCCTTATACTTACACCATTCCATAAGGAAATACGCTGAGGTGGGTGCAGTATAGGAGAATGGGGTGAACTTTAGGGCCGAACACTCCAAGGCAGACGTCGATGCCTGTCACTGGCTGCAGGTTGGGGGTGGGGGTGGAATGGTGTGAGCATTACAGCCAGAGATCCCAAGGAACACCACTGATGCCTGTCAGTCTTTACAGAGTGTGGTGTAACAGTTGTAAACCCTAACACTGTAGGCGTTTGTTGGTATTTTCACTCCAAATTTTCAACATAGGCTTTTTGTGACCCCACCTCATGAAGAGCGGCACTATCAGTTTGTTAGCTGAAAGGTAGTTTTGCACAGCAGCTATGCCATTTGGCGACAAATGGGCGAAAACACATTTTGGGCAGGATGTGAAAAATGACAACTGTATTGTTCATGAGAAGGTGTAAAAAAATTGCGACACTGAAAATCTGGAGTGAAAATAGGAAAAATAGGTGAAGTCATGCACATGCATAGAAACTGTGCAACACACGTCCATAACCCAATTATTTTCTGGAATTTTTTAACCACATTTTCAACATAGGCATTTTGGGACCTCCCTCCATGAACAGTGGCACTGTGATTTTGTTAATTTGTCCCAGAAGTTGATTTCCCACAGTGACTAAGCCATTGTGCACCACAGGTATGAGTACACATTTTGGGCAGGATGTGAAAAATGACAGCTGTACTGTTCATAAGGAGGTGTGAAAAAATACAAGTGTTGAAAATCTGGCATGAAAATATTGCAAATTTGTGAAGTTGCAAGTGTGGGTGGAAACTGCACAACGCATGCTTGTAACACAGTCATTTTATAGATGTTCATCAACAAATTTTCAACATAGGCATTTTAGGACTTTTGCTCGTGAACAGTGTCACCGTCATTTCCTCAAACTGTTCCAAAAAGTGATTACACACAGCGACCGCTCTATTGTGCGCTGAACATGCAAAAACACATTTCGGCCGGGATATGTAAAATGACAGCTGTACTGTTCATAAGGAAGTGTGATAAAATGCCAATTTTGAAAATCTGGAGTGAAAATTTTACAAATTTACAAAGTTATGAGTGTGTGTGGAAACTGCGCAACGTACGCTCCTAAAACTGACATTTTTTTGATTTTTTCCACCAAATTTGCAACATAAGCTTTTTGAGAGCCCCCCTCATGAACAGTGGTGCTGTTGTTTCATTAATCGGTCCCAAAAGGTGATTCTGTGCAGTGACTGCGAAGTTACATGTTGGGACCGAAGAAAGGCCATGACAGTGACCAAATTCATGAAGATGGGTCCCAATAACCCCATGTTGAAAACGTGGTGCCAAAATTCCTAAAAATGGCTGAGATATGCACCAAAATTGAAAAAACCCTATTTATGCCATTATACAGCTTACCAGCATTTCTTCAGTTCGCGGTCAGCTTTGAAGAGTGCAGACGTGTTCCTGGTCCACCTAAGATCACTGCTCTGGGCTCCGGAGGTAAGTATGGGGTGAGAGTTTGTGTGGGGAGGCAGGGCATGCAGAGGGTGGGTGCGGGTTGGGCGAGGAGGCAGGGAGACCATCAGGGACCGTCTTCTTTCACAGGTTAAAAAGAAAAAAAACACATAGCAGGATGGTTTTTGGTTTACAGGGGCATTTGGCATGCTGGGGTGGGCTCCCAGCATACCAGCTGAGTGTTTTGTGGGGAATGCTGTAGTCAACAGGGATTGGGCACCCCCATCTGCACATACCGAAGGGGGAAGACAAGAGCCAATGGGGATTGGGCATCCCTCTCAGCACACAACAAAAGCGGGGGGGGGACCTTATGCCAATGGGGAGTGGGCTCCCCCGTGGGCAAAATAAATGGGAAAGGGGGACTAAATCCAATGGGGATTGGGGCCCCCATCAGCAAAGAAAGACTGTTTGGGGGGGTGCATGATGCCGAGGGGGATTAGTCACCCCCCCAGCATACATTTTAAATGGGAGGGGGGCATTATGCTGATGGGGAGTGGGCTCCCCTGTTGGCAAATGAAGTGGGTAGGGGCACTCTGCAGGCAGTTTCACCAGGACAGGCACGTCGGGAGGATATGTTACAGTGCCGCTGCATGATTGCAGTGGACCTTTTCTTTGATCTGGTCATCACTTGACGTATGCCTGGTGTCACCACCTGCAGCTGCCTTTTTGGGGAATGAGGGACACACCTTCTGATGCATACCCTGCATTTGCCCACAGTGACTGCACCTCCAAATCTGCTACTAATGAAATATGTTGGCTGGTGCACACGTGCGAGCCAACATAAAAAGCCAAAAGTGAATTTTTAAAGGCTTTTTAAAATTCCAGATAATAGAGACTAGCATCCATCATGAAACTTTCCATGTCTGAAAAACTTGCCACCAAACTGTGCATTCAAATTGTCAGTCAATTTCATTGAACAGCCTTCTATCTATCTATCTATCTGTCTGTCTGTCTATCTATCTATCTATCTATCTATCTATCTATCTATCTATCTATCTAGCACTAAACAGTTCCCGGGGTTACTAGAATCCCATCAGTTTTAGATCAGGCAGATAGCTTTGGCAGTGTCAGAGGGTTTAAAAGTTCTGTGTAAAACATTACATCACCATCTGCTCAGCTGTGCTGGGCAGGGGATGATGTAATGTTGTTTGGAACTCTCGTAGCAGCATAAGCCACACTTGGCCAGCAGCTGCTCTTGAGCAGTCAGTAGTCTTAAGTCAGAGTTTGACCTGAGAGTTCTATAGCAAGTGATGCTTTGCCCAGAGATCACTTGCAGAGAGGGAAGGAACCTCATTTGTTAGGGATGCAGGTAGGCAGAGCCTGCAGCCCTCTTCCATTAGCTGTAAAAATGGTTTACCGTGGAACTTCCTTTTTGGACTTTGGGAAGTATCCATCCACAACTGCAAAATAGCGCGATGCCCCTCTGATTTTTGCTATTTGCTGCTCTGTGTAGCCCCTCAATTTAACCCTTGCAGGCATAGGCGTAGATTGGGGGGGGCAGAGGGGCAAGCTGCCCCCCTGAGAAATTAGACCAGGACTTTTTTAAGAGCCCAGCCACCATTCTCCAGTTATCATTTGTTTTTTCAAATATTGAATGGGCTCAGGGCTCTGCCCAGACTGCCTGCACCTCTCCTGGGGAGGTGGGGGGGTGGCAGCACAGCACCATGTCTCTTTAACAAAAACTATCCTCTTTTCTGATTGGCTGCAAGCCTGCAACCATAGTAGCCTGCATGTTACAGCCAATCAGAGAGTGCTGCAAGCTGGTACCTTCACGTGAGCAGTACTCCATTAGCGGTGCCATTTAGTTGTCTGTGTGCCTTCCATGAAGGAGCAGCAGCATCAACCATATAGCGTAGGGCTGAGGAGAGAAAGCTATTCGAGGATGTCCAGCAGCAGTTGTTGGTTGCCTGTCAAGTGTCACCAGTGTCTCAGTCAGTCTAGTGTTCCCACCCTCCTCCTGTCCTGAACAGCCCAGTTTAAATATACCTCACCTGAGTCCTCTGACTACGTACTCTCTGTTTCTCAGTGCAGCCAGCTGTGCTCTGGGCTCTCTCACTGCCACCTGAGCCTCCCATCCCCGAAAGCCTAGGAGGCCTGTGGCCACAAGGCCTCTACCACTGGACAGACCAGGCGGAGAAGCGAGTAGTACAATTACAGTGAGTCTGAGGCACGGCCAGGCTTACCTGCACACCCAGCTCCTGTGTCCAGCAGGCCAGAAAATGATTTACCATGTCATCAAGTCCCACACCAAGCCTGTTGCCCACTAGTCCCATGGTCCACCGAGAGGGTTTATTCAGGTCAGTGAACAGCCAGGCCCAGAACAGTGAAGAAGCCAGCAGTCATGCAGGCTATAGCGGACCCATAATGTGACACGTTCATCTAGTGTCAGAAAAATGAGTTACTGTCTCATCGAGGGAATTAATCTGGAGAGGAACGGGACTGTTGGGAGAGACTTGGCTACCTGACCTGCCTTCTTGGCCTTGCTGTGCCCTGCTGCATGCTGCTCTGTCTGTGCCCTTACTGATTTGGTGAGTAACTGTGCTGCAAGCTGGGTGTTGGAAATTAATACCATTCACATCCCAAAAATGTGCTTTTTTTGGGGGGGGGTTGTCTTGGCCATGGCCATGTGTCTGGGGGTGGGTAGAAGGTTTGCTGTCAGCTTGTGTTTCTTTGGGTTGGAGGATTTGCTGGCTGTTGAGGCTTTCGTGTTGGTGGGGTGGGTGGGGGCCTATTTGTTTGGTATGGTGTGGACACTGGTAATGTTGGTGGGGTGGGGACACTCAGTTACTGTGCTACTGGTGTGGTGGGGTTTGTTGGGGAAACTCACTGGATGGTCTGTGTTTGGTGGGGCTGGGGGGATTGTCTGTTTTGTGGGGTTAGGGTTGGGGGAGACAGTCTGTGTGTTTTGGGGCTGACTCACTGAGAGGATGGTCAGTGTTTAGTGCTGGGGGAGGGCCTGTGTTTGGTGGGGCTGGAGGGATGATCAGTGTTTGGGGCTGGGGTGGTTAGTGTTTGGGACTGGGAGGGTGGTCAGTGTTTGGTGGAGCTGGGGGGACAGTCTGTTTTCTATTCTGGGGTCTGGTGGGGTGGAGACACAGGCCATGGTGATGTGGGGACACTGGCTGTGATGGTGGGGTGATGACAGTAGCCATTGTTTGGTGGACTTGGCTGGCCATTTGTCTGGGGGGACTGTCCCTAATGGTGGAAAAGGGGGACTGTCCATGTTTGCCTGCCGGGTGTCTTGTAGGGAGGGTGGAGTATTTGCTGGTCGGGTGTCTGGGGAGGATCTTTCCATGTTGGCTTATGGGGGGGGGTGAATGTCAGTGATTGCTGATCAGGTGTCTAGGATGGACTATCAATGTTGTTGGGAGGGGAACTCTCTATGTTTGCTAGCCAGGTGTTTCGGGGATTGTTCATGTTGGTGGGGTGAGGGAAATTCTGTGTTTGCTAGCTGTGTGTCAGGGGTGGGGACTGTCCTTGGTGGGATATGGGGACCGCCCATGTTTGCTGGCTGCCTGGTGTCTGGTGGGACTGTCCTTGTCAGTTGGGAGGGGAGCATTCTATGCTCACTGGCTCGGTGTCTGGTGGGGAGAGGGGGACTGTTTGGGTGTCTGGGGGGGACTGTCCTTGTAGGTGGGGTGAAGGGGGGGGACTGTTTATGTTTGCCGACTGGGTTTCTGGTGGACTGTCCATGTTGGTTAGGAAGGGGGACATTCTGTGCTTGCTGACTGGGTGTTAGCATAAAAACATAAGTAAATGTTAAAATGTAATTTCCACCTCATCCTTTACCTGTCAAGGGATGTATCTCACTGACCTGTGCCCGCAGCTAGCATACAAACATTAGTAAATGTTGAAACATTATTACCCCCTCATCCTTTACCTGGCTGTAAAAGTAATCTCTCACTTTTTTAATTTCTCTGATCATCCACTGTGGAGGGATGAAACAGACAGATTCCTTGGCCTTGCTGTCTCTGTCTTCATTGCCTGGCAAACACAATCAAAGGGGTAGCTTTTTGTGTTCTCCCCCGTACAGTGTTACAAGACTAGCAAAAACAATCTTGCACTAAAACATGCACCCTAAAGAAATGATTATACTACTACCTGGCTATTGTTACAGTGACTACTGACTGGCCATGATTTTTTTTTTTGGGGGGGTTGGAACACTGGTTGTGTGTGTGTGTGTGTGTGTGTGTGTGTGTGTGTGTGGTTGGGGACACTGCTGGTCGTGTGTGTGTGGGGGTTGGGGACACTGCTGGTCATGTGTGTGTGTGGTGTTGCAGACACTGGTCATTTGTGTGGGTGGGGTTGGGGATACAGGCATTGTGTAGGTGTGGTGGAGGCACTGTTGTGTGGGTGGGTGGAGGCACTGGCATTGTGTCGGTGGGGCGGGGTTGTAATTGTATACCAGGCAAACTGTGCTGACCGATAGCTCAACATCTCTCTTTCCAGACAAGGAAAGAAACATAAACAAAATGCAGTATAAAAAGTGGTTTTATTTATTTTTGTGTGCCTGTAATGGGGAGGCACAGACCTGGATGCCTGGAGCGGATACCAGATAAATGGAGCTGGAAATGGTGTTGGTTGGGTGGGGTGGGGAGAGTGGCTGTGCTGGTGTGGTGGGGAGAGTGGCTGTGCTAGTGGGGTGGACACAGAGTGTGGAGAGTGGCTGTGCAAGTCCATCAGGGTGCAGAGAGTTGCTGAGCTGGCCAGTCTGGGTGGAGCTCTTGGTCTTGCGGGTCTGGGTGGGGAGACTGGGCTGTAGCTTTTTGCATGGACATTTAATTCACTGTTGCTTGCTGTGCCTTCTGCTGCCCTGCCAGCTTTGTGCTGCTGTGCTGACCAGGACGGACTGGTATACATGCTGAAAAAAATGGTTCTAGCTACTGGTGATGGAGGTGGGAGGGGTGGACGGGCATACTGGCACAGAAATATTTCTTCAACATGTATGCTAGTCTGCTGGATCCATGCCATGCTTACCTCCTTCGTTCAAGGGGCTTCTGAGCACTAAAGATACGTTTCTGTGTCAAAATTAGGAACTGTTGGAAAGTATGAAATCCTGCAGCATAAAAATTGTGCATGTTTATGTAGTTTCACCTTACTGTGTAGTTCAACAAGATGTTCTGTGGTCTGTCCTCCTCATTTAGCATCCTGACCTGTGACCTAGCCATCCCTCCCCCCGGGCAGGGGAAGGTCTGTTGTTTTGTAGTCTTTTGGTGGTTTGTTGGGCATTGTAAAATGCATTGTTTCATTTACTGTGTTGTACTGCCTGGACCTGCTTTACCCTGTCTCTCTGGAATGTAAACATGGTATAAAAAAAGTTCATTTTTTGTTGGTGTGTGTCTGTCTGTGTCTGTGCATAGAAGAATAGAGAAACACACTCGGACAAAAAAAACCTGTATTAAACCACATCAAACTGAAGCAACCGTGTTTCATTTGTGCCCTTCAAAACTGTCAGATGAGACGATTTTGAAGTAGTCTGTTGGGGGGGGCATCCACAGCAATCTGGGCTACCACAACCGGCCCACCACACACTGTCATAGGTGATGCCAATAAAAACCACCAACCAAGTACTTACCTTTCAGGATGGGTCCTGCGAGGCTGTGCACAGGTATCTGGAGTCGTTGTTCCAGCAAACTTCCTGTGGCATCTGTTCTCTTAGGTTGTGTGATGAGACCAGTTTTGTGCCAGGGAAGTCCGTGTTTGCTTGGATGGGGTTGTGTAACCCTGGGCATGGACAGAGATGCGTATTCCTTAGGAGCCCATGGGGAGGAGAGTGGTAGGGGTTGTGGTGTGACCACACCATGCCCATGGGGGGGAGAGTGGTAGGGGTTGTGGTGTGACCACACCATGCCCATGATCATCTTGAACAATTAGGGGATTTACATTGTTCTGTTGCACTGTCCCAGGTACATCAGCATACTTGTTAAGAGCACCGCCTGAGGGATATCAGCAAGTCCCATGCTTATGTATGCAATGCTTGCTTGCTTGAGGAGAGCATTATCCTCTTCGCTTACCTTACCTAACCAGATTCAGGCATGTGACATTGAATGATATGGGATGGGATGGAGACTAATGAATTAACTTGGTTACAACAAAGAAAATGTTAACACTGGGTACAAGAAGCAATAATAGCCTCGACAGGGTGTAGTCATGCTGGATAACGTCACGCAGGTGGTTGGGCACGAGTGCATCCAATACATAAGGCATGACGTTATTCTACCATGACACACACCCTGGAAGGCATTATTGCTATTATACAATGGTGTGTTATACATAATTAAAAAAATAATTTTAAAGATGTTTTATTTGGTGTAGAAAATTATTTTTAAGAGAAGATACAAAAAACCACACTAATGCTAACAATCATCAAGAGGTTCACGGAGAGGCTGAGACTAGACCTGCGATGAATCTGATGTACTGGGAAAACATCATGGGTCTAGCCCAAGACTGACCAATCAGAGGCCAGCATTCATTTCTGTCATTGTATAATTGCATTTTTTATGTAATCTATGTAAATAAGAGCTCATGCTGTGAGGATGCACATGCTGGGACGTTTCTCATACCATCCATGTTTATAGGTATACTGAGGTGGCACAGCCATTTGCTGCACTTCCTTGAAACATGCTTTTTGCACTCCTTAAGGGTGGGAGGGCTAGCTCAAGCATACATTTCAAGAAGTTCAGGATCCACTATAAGGACTGGACTTAGAAGGGTTATGTAAGCAGCAAAAGGGGGTGAGAGACTAGTGAGCTATCCACCTGGAGGTTCAGGTGGGGGCAAAATTAGGTAAAGACTGATTTGAATTGAAGCTGAGGTGAGGGGTGAGGTCCTGTCCTCTTGAGAAGGAAGTTTAGTTCCTTACATATTTTCAATTTTACAAGTAAGTCCTCACTCCCAAGGCAGAAGAACGAAGAACTGAATACAAAACAGAGCTCGGTCAGTTTTTTGACTCTGGTCTCAGGAGGAGTTGGGCTGAGAGCAGGCTGCAGTAAAACTGGTGGGGTGGGGAAGTGCTCTGACTTGGCCTGGGCTGGTCCCTCCCAGGCGTTATTCAGCTGTAGTCTTAAATGTTTTTTAGGCATTATTTGATGCTGGTTGATTTGTTTGCATTACGCAAGCCACCTGCCCTCTTCACTGTCATGATACGTGAAAAATCAGGACCTTTTTGTTACTTTGCCCCCCCCATAAAAATAACAAACTATGCCCTTGCTTGCAGGGCTTCAGACAGAGCATCTGTCCTGCTCAATCAAATAAATTCATTCTAGTTCTTTCAGCAGCCTAGGGGATAACTCATTATCTTGAAGCATACTGGAATTTCTCTTATTGAAGCACTGAAGCAGTCAAGCAGACTACAATGTCAAACTACAGACAGTCTAGCTCATATCTCTCAACCTCCTTTATCACAAATCTAAAGATGTTGCAAACTTTTATTTCACCGGCAAAACTGCGGTGAAATCGGCCATTTTGCCAGCAGTTTCGCCTGTCAATTGCCTCTAACATTTTTATTTCTTTTAAAGTTCCCTGATGTCTAGTGGTTCCCCCACCACCACCAGTCACACACCAACCCAAGTGAATTAAAATCCCACCCCCCGATGATCACAGGCTGGTGGCCGAATTAAAGAACCCACCCTAGTTATAATCCAATCCCTGGCCCTGCCATGACCCCAATCTGTTTAACAAAAATACCCCCAAAAAATCCCATCCCTCTCCCTGGTGTCTAGTGGTCTCCCCACCCCTACCGGTCCCACACCAGCCCAAATGAATTAGAATCCCCCCCACTGATCACTGGCTGGTGGCCGAATTAAAGACTCCCTGAGTTATATTCCAATCCCCGGCCCAGCCATGATCCCAATATGTTTAAAAAAATAGCACAAAAAAAATCCCGTCCCTCTCCCTGGTGTCTAGTGGACCCCCACCCTGTCACCATTGTCAGACTGACAGCGGCCCCCAGTCCTACCCCAGTAACCCAGTCAGGTCACCAGTGCAGCCCTTCACTCACCTCCATTGCCGGTGGCCTGACTGAGCACTTTAATGAATGAACATCTGCTTGTGCAAGCACACACTCATTCATTGAAGCACTCAGTCTGGCCACCAGCCATGGAGGTGAGTGGAGGGCTGTACCGGTGGCCTGATCAGGTTACTGGTGGGGAAGTGGGGTTGGCGCTGTCAGTCTGACAGTGGTGACAGGGTGTGGGTGGTGCGGGGTCCACTAGACACCAGGGAGAGGGATGGGATTGTTTTTTTGGTATTTTTTTAAACAAATTGGGGTCATGGCTAGGCCGGGGGAATGGAATATAACAGAGGGGGTCTTTAATTCAACTGCCAGCCAGTGATTGGCTGGGGGAATCTAATTCATTTGGGCTGGTGTGTGTGAAACTGCTGGGGGTAGGGGGGACCAGTAGACACCAGGGAGAGGGAAGGGATTGTTTTTTTTTGGTATTTTTTTAAACAAATTGGGGTCATGGCTGGGCCGGGGATTGGAATATAACTGGGGAGGTTATTTAATTTGGCTGCCAGCCAGTGATCGGTAGGAGTAGATGGCCACTAGACACCAGGGATAGTCTATGGGCCAGTGAGCAGCACCGGGGTTGTTCCACAAGACACCAGGGTCTGGAGTCTGAAATTGGTCGAACTACAAAATTTCACCCATGGGTGGCAACATTTTGCCTGTGAGTGAAATTTTTCTGACTTCATGGAATTTTGCCGGCTTGGGAGCAAAATTTCACTCGCATCCAGTGACAAAATTTTGCATTTTGCCAGGTGAAATATTTTGCAAAATGCACAAATTCCGCAAAATGTTTCGCTGGGCGAAAGTTTCCAATTTCGCACAACACTACACAGATCAGAGACAAAGCTTAAAATAAAGTGATCAGGGACAAATGACCAAAATTAGGGACACATCTGAAAACATTGTAATATTAGTTGCAGAAGCTGTGCACAACATGCTCCTTAGTGTGAATAGCATTTTTTTTAAATAAGAACTAAACTAACACCAATAGCTGACGTTAGTTTGTGATTCAAATTCCTACTCTTCAGTGACAGAAATGCCAAATTTAGGAGGAACAGAAGAAATTTCTGAAGCAAAATCGGGGACATCCCTGAAAATCAGGGACAGTTGAGCAGTATGGATTGGGATCGGAGACCATTTTCTTGTTTTTTATATTTTTTCTGTTCAGCCTTTTTATATTTGTTATCCAGTGCTAGTGAAAGGTGGGGGCTTACAACAACTCTGTTTATCCACAGAATTGGGTTACACTGCTGACTTTTCCACTCTGATGTATTTAATGCTCATAAAAGGTACAGCTCGGACAGCACTGGACAGTAAACTAAAGCTCTTTGTTTATCCACAGGGATGGGTACAGTGTAGGCCTCCCCCCCCACCCACTCACCTACTGTGATAAATTTAGTGTTGGTCAAAAGTGGATAAAGTCCTCAGTTTACACAGGTACCATGTGGGGCAGGCTCAGTGCAAACTTACCCACATTGTGATGGATTTAGTGCTCGTAAGAGGTGACGGACTGACTAAGCCACAGAGACAGCTACATTGTGGGGGAAGGGACAGTGCTTGGTTTCCACACTGTCTGCACTTAGTCATGGTGAATGGTGAGGGACTACCAGAACAGGGGACTAAAGCCTTTTGTTTGTCTACAGTGACAGGTACAGTGCGTGACTGGTGAACAGTAAAGGACTGGCACCACTGGAGGCTGAAGCCCTCTACAAATCCATAGATGCATATGCAGTATAGAACAGACAGTCCAGGGTTTCCACATTGTGATAGATATAGTGCTGATGAAAGGTGGTAGACGGACAGCACTAGAGGATAATGCCCTCTGTTTATCCACATGGGTAGGTACAGCGTGGGCAGGGACAGTGCAGGGTACTCACACTGATCGTTTCAGTGCTGGCAAAAGCTAAGGGATGGGCAACACTGGGGACTGCTCTACTGTCTTCATTCCACAGTCTCTATTGGTAGGTCATTTTAGAAGGCCACCACCTTCTGGGACAAAATATGCTTCCTAATGTTACCACTAAACTTGCTATCTGTGACCTTCAGAGCATGTCCCTGTGTCCTGCTTGAGAACATATCCATATGTTCAATCCTGTCAATACCCTGAGAATGGGAAGACTGAGATCATGTCCCATCTCAGCCTGCTGTTCTACAGGGGGAAGTCGGCAACAACTACTAGTAAACATAAATGTGGATATTGTCTGTTAGATCCTGTTTTGAAAATGCGGCTTCTCCTTAACAGTGATATCTAAACAGCAAGCTCACCAGCAAATTTGTTTTTATTTTTAGCACTGAACACATTCTCTTTATTGCTGCAGTAAATGTAAACACTTTAGGAAATATGAAGAAACTGATAGAGGGAAGCTTACAAAGGATGTTAGTGGGCATTTTATGTGACTGCATAGATACTGTATGCAGAATTAAAAAATGCTACATAAATTCACTGCCACTAAGCAAGTGGGGGGGGGTGATTTGTCAACACAAAAAGGGGGCTTGGTCTGCATTCAGAGAAGAGTGAGAAGTTCAGTTTTCCTATGTGGGACAGTGACCCACAGGATGTAAAAAGTTGGGGTTATTGAAAATATGATGGACCGTAATGTTCTACAGAGCCCATTTTCTTAAAGCAGCAGTTTTGTCATCAAAGAAGAAAAAATGGTGGGTCAGAATTACATACGAACATAGGAAAAAGTCAGCAGAAGAAGGTCTATCAAGTCTGCTCATATTGCAGGGTCCACAGCTTGAGCTGCTGTCGCTGCCCTCTCTCCCCACTCCACCCATCCTCCTTACCCATGATCCTTACCTTCCCCCTGTGCCAATACTAGCCTCCCTTAAAGTTGCACAATGTCTTCAACAAGATGACCTCTTCCAGCAGTGGATTCCAAGTGTCCATCACCCTCTCTGTGAAGAAGTGCTTCCTGACCTCTCTCCTAAACCTCCCACCCTCCAGCTTAAGACTGTGCTCCCTCCTGTTATGGTTGCCACTCAGCTTAAAGAGACTTATCAACCTTATTTATCCCTTTCAAGTTCTTGAAGGTCCCAATCATGTCCTTTCTCTCTCTCTCTCTCTCTCTCTCCTGTCTTCCAGGGAGTACATGTTTAGTGCCCTTAACCTCTCCTCATATGTCTTACCCTGCTGACCCACTATTATCTTTGTAGCCCTCCTCTGGACCTTCTCCACCAGGTTAATGTCCTTTTTGAGGTGTGGGGACCAGTATTGAACTCTATACTCTAGATGCAGCCTGACCAGTGACCTGTAAAAGGGCAGTATAACCTCTTCTCTCATTCTACTGATACCCCTAGATATGTATCCTAGCATCTTGTTTGCCTTTGCTGCTGCTTTCTTGCACTGCATGGAGTGCTTCAGGTCACTAGTGATCATCACTCCCAGGTCTTTCTCCTCCACCTCTGATGCAGATGCTTGAACTGCACCCAGGTAGTACTCTGTCCTTGGATTCTTGGCTCCAATATGCATAACTTTGCATTTCTTGGCATTGAAGCCCAGCTGCCAGATCAGGGACCACTTCCCCAGCTTTTCCAGATCCTCCTGTAAGTCCTGTATCCCCTCAACTGTGTCCACTCTCCCACAGAGCTTGGAGTCATCCATGAATAGGCACATTTTGCCCTTAATGCCATCCCCAATGTCGTTGACGTTGAACAACACCAGACCCATAACCAAGCCCTGTGGGACCCCACTGGTTAATGGACTTGACAATCATCTGACATTTCTCTCCATTCCCCCAAATCAAAAATGAATACAGACACAGTTTATCTTGCTGTAGTATAAGACCGCACCATAGAATTCAGCATCTAGGCCAAGCTGGTGTTTCTCTGCTTGACATATGTGTTGCATTCTTTTGACAGGGTCTTAATAGAGTACAGCACCACAATAAATTTTCTTGACCTGATCCTCACTTCCATTCGAGAGCACCCTAACACCCTTTCTGCCCTGATATCATGATACTTAGGGCTTGATTAAGTAAAGCTGTATCCAACTTTCCTCCTCATGGACCAAGTGAAACTTTTTCAGTGCCCAAAAAAAAAAGACTGGCAATGCATTCCCCGGCTTTGAATAAATTTAATATGGGGTAGTATTATATTTTGTACATTCTTGTGTTCTATGATTCTAATATGTTCACCTATTAAATTATGAGGCTATGTTGAAGTTTGCAAATGCAGGCTCATAACTTTGCTAATATTCAATATTTTTACTACAGATTTTCAACTTAGCCATTTTGGTACAGCAACTCATGAATGTGACAGCTGTCATTTTTCAACTCCTGCCCAAAAGTTTATTTTACAGTCCCTGAACAACATCACCTTTAGGCCAGGAGTTGAACATTTTCTCTGCCCCACTTTATGAGGTAGGGCCATCACAAGGCTGTGTTGAAAATTTGGTGTAAAAATATAAAAAAAAATTTTTTCCATTTTTTTAACCCAGATTTCCCTCCTGCAGCCCTATCGGCTCTGGCCAGAATTTGTTCTTCTCTGCCTTAGTAAAGTAACCAATGGCTGGTTTCCTGGGATGCAGTGGCTACCAGATCCTGTGAAGCCCCGAGGGGGTGAATATTTTTCACAGAAAAGAGGAATGGGACTGAAGGATCAGTGAGTACTTTTGGACAACCCCAAAAAGACTGTAAGAGCTATCAACACTGCCCAAAATGCAGAGCCTGTGTTTGTACAATTGAAAGATATGGATTTTGAGTGAGATCCGTGGATTGGAAGTGTTCTTGACAAGTGTCCTGAGGGGTACAAGATGTAACAAGTAGAATGTTAAATGGGGTTGGCTGGTGCCTTGTCACATACAGGTACGCAGGACCCTGGCATGACTTTTGTGCAGTATGATGTCCCTTGTAGACCCTGTGTGGCTAGGGAATCCTGTTTCCTTAAGTAATGGCTGAGAAAGTCTAGCTTGGCCAGAGTGAGCTATCCCCTCATTCCAGGTTCAAGCAGATCTAACTGGTTACCCAGAGGAATGTTTTTTAGGTGTTAACTTCAATCACCTAGTGGTGCTAAAACTAGTCTAGACTCCTGAAATAGGGTTGTACATCTGTGGAAAATGTTCTTTCATAAGTCCAGATACCCTGCATAGAGCTAGATATCTGTAGAAAATGTTCTTTTGTATGTCCCTAATACCCTGCATAGGGCTGGACATGTGTGATAAATGTTTGTGTTGAAGTCAGTATTGCCCGCAAGAGGTTGGAAATGTTTTTTGCCTGCTACCAAAAGTGTCATCTGTAATTTACAGTTACAAGCCCTGGGGGCATCACCACCTTATTCTTGTTAACACTGTATCAGGAATAAAAGCCATACCATAACATCCCAAATTCCTGGCTGCAGACAATCCATCTTTGAGTGACTCGTGTGATGTTTTTGGGGCCCCACAGATAGGATAAACACCATAGCCCTGGCACCTCCCTCCCCAACCTGTGTAAAATAGAAATGCTGGTTTGTGTTCTACTCCTTACCTCTGAGATGCCCAAGCCAGGCTTTTGCCCTAATGCCAGAGGTGATGCCTATTTTCTGTCAACTTGTGGTTTGTTGCCTTATCTGAGTAACAAACAGGGAGGTTAGCAGTACAAAAATCAGGGTCTCATCCTATGATTTGGGGGAGAGGAAAAAGGCTGCCAAGCAGAGGGTATGTTTGTTGTCTTTCTGTCTGGTGGCAGTGCACTATGCCAAAGGATTGTTTTTGTGGAAAAATTTTATGATTTTGCCAAGGAAAATGCCTGCTGTGCTATGTACAGTTTTAGAGTGGACTGCAGTATGGAACTTTTGTGAAAAATGTGCTGTTATGGACTGTTTTACTGAAATTGAGGAACTGTTCTTAAAATGTGCTTAAAACTGTTTAAAGTGGTCAAAATTGCCTGCTGCAAGTGATTTTGGGGTTGGAAACATTTGTGTACAGTGAATATGATCTTTCCCCATGCCAGAAGAGGGAAGTATTGCAGTCGCTATAAAGAACTGAGACATAGCAGAAGGGCTGCTATTTAAGTAGCCCCTTGCCTCTCCCTGCTGTCATTGTAGTTGCAGTTTCCCCTTCCCCTAACTTCTCCCACCTCCTTATCATTTCCCCATTTGGATGTTTAATTCTGCTTTTATTTATCCCAATCTGATACATATTGGACAACCCCTCAACCTCCACAGTGTTTCCATGAACACCGCTGCACCACTTCTGTTGCACCCCACTACTCTGCCTGCTTTCCTGACTTCCCCTAGAGCTTCCTTTCTCATTCAACAAGAGCCATGCCCCTGCCCTCTCCACCATCCTGCATAATTAATTTTTATCTTAAACAGTACCTACACTTACAGTAGCTAAGATGCAATATCTTCTAAAAAGGCTCAGCAAATTCCTCTACCTGCCCCTCCCCTGTATATTGCCTACCTTGCAGAACTTTAAAGAAGGCAATATCCCCCTAACTGCTCCTGCCCCACTGAATGTCCTCTATATGCCCTATCTTAAACAGTACCTACAAATTCAATAGTTTAGATGCAATTTCTTCTTAAATGCCCCAACATTTGCAATACTTTACAGCTTGCAATTTACCCTCTAAATACCCCAATCTCAGTACCTACACATCCATTTAACTTAGATGCAAAATCTTACCATGGCCCAACATTAGCAGCATTTCCAAAATGCAATTTTCCCCTGAAAACCCCAAACTCAATGTAATTCTACTTTGTAAATGACAAATCTGATAGAAATAGACCATAAAGTCATCTTAGAATGGGAACTAAAACATCTCTTACAGATCACTAGTCACTTAGACTCCTTTTCCTTCCTGCCAGTAAAGCTCCCTGCCCCTCCTTGGCTGATGGTAGCTTTCTCTGTGAGGAGCTCAGGGAACCTACTTAGTTAAAGGAAGTAGTGCGGGGTGGGAGGGTGGGGTAAAATTCTCTTCCTGGTCTATACTTTTATAGCAGACACACTGCAGCCAGTTCAAACTTCACGCCATCAGTTTTGGCACCTTCTGATTGGCTCCCCTGAGCAGCAGTTACACAGCCACAGTCAACTGCGGTAATGGCCGCCCAGAATCTCTGCAGCTATGGCCGCCAGTAACAATGCAGCAACAGCTGCCAGGAACTATGACTGTGGCCACAAGCAAAATCACTTGAGCATATCCTGGTATCTGGTTTTATAGCACAGACACTGCAGCCAGTTCAAGCTTCGTGCCGTCGGCTTTGGTGCCTTCTGATTGGCTCCCCTGAGCCACTTTTACAGAGCCACAGTCAAGCATGGCTATGGTCACCCAGAATCTCTGCAGCTACAGCCACCAGGAACAATGCAGCAATGGTTGCCAGGAATTTCCACAGTTATAGCCACCAGGAACAATGCGGCAATTGCCACCAGGAACAATACAGCAATGGCTGCCAGAAACAGTGCGGCAACGGCCTTCAGGAGTCTCTGCAGCTCAGACTGCAAGCAAAATCACTTGAGCATATCCTGGCCTCTGCTTTTATAGCAGAAACACTGCAGCCAGTTCAAACTTCGGGCCACCAGCTCTGCTCTGACACCTTCTGATTTGCTCCCCTGAGCCACAGTCACACAGCCACAGCCAAGTGCGGCAATGGCCGCCCAGAATCTCTATGGCTACAACTGCCAGAAACAATGCAGCAATGGCCACCAGGAATCTCTGTGGCTGTGGCCTCAAGCAAAATCACTTGAGTGTAATCCTGGTCTCTGCTTTTATAGTAAACAAAGTGTTTGAGCAAGTAACCAAGTGTTTGAGAAAGTAACCAAGTTCTGAGCAAGTAAACCAACAGTGTTGTGCAAAACTGGAAAATTTCACATGGCGAAATATTTTGTGGAATTTGCACATTTCATGAAATATTTCGCTAGGCAAAATGCAAAATTTTGCCTGTGCATCAGGCAAAATTTTGTCCTCGAACCAGTGAAATTCACTGCTCATGGGTGAAATTTCACCACCCATGGGTGAAATTTTGCAATTTCACCTCTAAATTAAGACTCCCTGGAGTCTAGTGGACCCCCTCGCCCATCACCGGCCGAATTGAAGAACCCTCCCCCCAAGCCATTTGCCCTCGCCAGCCATGACCCTGGCCCCCAATCTTTTTTTTATGTGATCTATTTTCTCCCCTCCACGCTCTGGATACGCCACTCCTTCAAGCATCCATGGTCACCAGCACCCCTCTGACTCCCTCGAGCCTCCATCGCCTCATATTGCAGCCTACCTTGAGGTAGCTCGGCGTTACCCTTCGCTGAGTGGGTCCCTCTCCTCCGAGGGGAAAGGCACCGGTGGGGGCAGCCCAGAACACTATATATTTTTTCCTTGGCCTCGGGCGCTGCTGAGATGGGCCAGTCTGCAGGAAGTCTTTGGGTGCTAGTGAACCGGATGCCATTATCTGGCCAATCCAGAGCGTTTTTTCCATTTTTCTGGCACTTACCACATTGTGACACTTCTGCAGTGCTCCTGGTCTCCACTGGGGGCCACTGCAGAGCGAAGCGACCCTGTAACCCACCCCAGGACAGTAGAGCAGTCCTACAGATGATCAATCCTCTCCTTCCCCTGCCAAACCCTGGTGACCCAAGTCCGTTCCTGAACCCAGGTCACCAGTGTGGTGTGAGGTTAGGCACCTGCACCTCAACCCTCTGCACTACCAGGCCGGCTTGGCCCTCAGTCTTTAAAAAAAAAAATCTCCTCCCCTGTTCCTGGTGTCTAGTCGACCACCTCCGGCCGATCACTGGCAAAATTGAAGAACCGTCCCCTCCCCTCCCCCCAAGTCATTTCCCCTCTCCAGTGATGACCCGGGCCCCAATCTTTAAAAAAAATAATCCCCTCCTCTGTCCATGGTGTCTAGTGGTCCCCCACCCTCCACCGTGTCTTCAGT
This sequence comes from Neoceratodus forsteri, assembly GCA_016271365.2. NCBI lineage: Eukaryota > Metazoa > Chordata > Ceratodontiformes > Ceratodontidae > Neoceratodus > Neoceratodus forsteri. Next base: position 389,330,565 of record CM057456.1, read on the forward strand.
CAGATAGCACCCACCCTGCTCCCTCTCAGTACCCTGATCGGGCCACCGGCATAACCCTCTGCTCATCTCCATGGCAGGCAGCCCAACTGAGCACTTCAATGAATGACCGTGTGCTTGTTCAAGAGTCAGGCTGCTGGCCATGGAGATGAGTGGAGGGCTGTGATGGTGGTCTGATTGGGGTACTGGGGGGGGAGCAGGAATTCTCTGACTGAAGACAGGGTGGGGGTCCACTAGACACCAGGGACAGGGGACGGGATTGTTTTGTTTTTTTAAAAGATTGGGGGCCAGGGTCATGGCTGGAGAGGGGAAATGACTCATGGGGGAAAGGTTCTTCAATTATGCCAGTGATCGGCTGCAAGAGGGGGTGACCACTAGGCACCAGGGAGGGGTATAAATATATAAATACAGGTAAAATTACAGGTGCAAGTTTGCACTTTTGCCTCAATTTTGCGAAATATTTTGCACGCCGAAATTGCTGATTTTGCGGCAATTTCATCAGCGAAATAAAATTTTGCATCATCTCTATAAACTAAGTGTTTGTGCAAAGAAACAGAGCAAAACAGTGTGAATGTGGGATGTGATACAGTGGAAAATGCAGCAGCCATGTTGGGGCACAGGCAAATGAAAAAATATAACAGCAATACGGCTAAGCAAAACTCCGGTGACTCAGTAAAGTGGGCAGGCTATGGAAAGACTTTTAAAGTGATGAGACTGTGAGAATTTATGCACTTTGTAACAGTGACTTTTCTGGATGTTTTGCAGAGAGATAAACATGGCAAGTGGAGGCAAACCCTAGCCTTTCATTTTAAGACATGTGTGGCACAGAACGAACAGGAATTGAGAAAGTTTGAAGAGGAGTATGGCTGTGTAGGAGCTCCCCTCGACATAGCACTTCCTGGATATCCAGTTAGCATGTGTGCAGTGTGTTTAAAAGTTCAATGAGATGTAATAGCTGTTTCCCACTGCCAGGACTGCAGAAAGAATGTTGGCATGAGTATGGCTACTGGCCCTCCAAAAAGAGACAGTATCATGTGTCCGGTTGGCCCCTACATGGACCCTCAGAGCAGAGCATAACAGTGAAAGACAGGCTGATACACAGTATGAACAGGAGGAATCTGAGGATTTCCTGTGGGAATTTTTTTTTATAAATGTGGCTGAATGCAATGTTCAAGAGGTGCAAGCAGCATGTAGCCTCTTGGCCATGAAAGAGGCTGAGAGGGGCTTAGCAGTGGCAGGATTTGAACCTGTGAACCCCGTGGGTAGAGAGTCCAAATCCAAGTGTGCTTGAGGAAGATGAGGAGCCGGAGAACCTCATCACATGGGAGGCCCATGCATCCAGCACCAGTGAAGAATGGGTGTTTGCAGAGGTCTAGACAGTAATCGGCTCCTGGGTGGCCCATATGGAAGCATTGGAGGAGGTGGAAGTGTCTGATGGTGAGAGTAGGCAATCAGGTGCAGCAGGTAGAAGCTTGGAGCCCTCACCAGATGGAAGGGGCTCCAGTGTGCAAGAGGTGGAGGAGGACACAGGTATGGACTGCCTTTTACCTGTGTGTGGGACAAAGATGCAAGGTGGGTCACACCCTCCACCTGGACTCAGTAATAGTAATTGATCATAAGGGCAAAGTGACAGTGTACTCCATAAAGATAGCTTGTCCAGATGGGAAAATCATCCATGGTCCTCATCCCCAGTGGTACTACTCCTGAAAGTACCTGGAAGAACTAGCTATGAGCAAGATCCGTGGTTGGCGGGCCACACAATCAGCAGGCAATCGGACAAAGAAAAAAGATCCAAAAGGTCGGAGTGCATCATCCCCCCTGGGAACAACGAGGGAGGTCATGGCTGCAGTTTCTTCTTTGGTCAGCAGAAACCAGATCCAGAGGTGTCATGGAAGAGTTTATCTGAAGACCTGTCTTCAGCCTGAGGAGAGAAGAGGTCCCGAACAAGTGAGAAAGGTGATATAGAGCAGTCAGCATAAGCACCTGACATGGTAGGGCAAAGTTTCTCTTATTTTTCTGTTTGTATGACTTTCTTCTGAAGTGTAGTGCCCTATCACCTTGATCCAGTGGACATCTGATCTGGACATTTCCAGTAGGCCTCGTGCCTGCTACAGGAACAGTTTTGGGACTGGCTTTGGCCATATCCTTAAGAGACTTTTCCTTGTATGGGAGTGCCTTGTGCACTCAGGATATTACATCCTTAGAAGGACATTTTGGATCCCCACCCCAAAAAAATGCTTTGTACATATTATTTTTGTACTTTTATACTGCCTTTTATGGAATACCCTTCAAAAAAGTTTTTGGGATAGTATTGTATCTGCTGGTGGGAGCTTTGTTGCTGTTGTTTTTCCTTGCAGGTTTTCTCTTACAGGTGTGGCTGGAAGAAGAAAAGAAGAGAATTTAGGGCTCAGCCAGAGCCTTTGGTTTTTCTTAGTCTTTTAAAGTGTTTTAAAGTGTGATTTAGAAATGTTTGGGCATTTTTTAATTACAGGTATAAAATGTCCAGTACTGGCTTTGGGGAATGCATAGCAAGGTCGTATGTATGTTCCTAAAGCAATGTGTAATGTGAAATGTGTAAAGGTATATGCTGCCCCTTGGGTAGTGTAGTGGTTAGATAGAGTTTCCCTAGTGGACTAGGTGCGTGGATATGCTAGTGGCCCTGACCCGGGTAGGGGTGATCAGTTCTGTCCTGTCAGGAGTGCTTCAAGTTGTTCCTTTGGGATACTGCGATGGGGTCCCTAAGCTAGTTTGTCAGTAGATGGCTGAAGTTTGCTTCAGCATGCCCCCATGTTCTGTGGTGTAACCTCCCTACAATAAGTCATACGTAGGGGAGATCCTAGCCACACCTCCTTGTAGGGCACCCAGGGGTTGGATGGCAAGCTTGTCTGGTGGCAGTGAATGCAACCGACCAGTTCCTGGGGTTACTAGAATCCCATCAGTTTTAGATCAGGCAGATAGCTTGGGGAGGGTTTAAAAGCTCTCTGTAAAACATTGCATCATTATCTGCTCAGCTCTGTTGGGCAGGGAATGATGTAATGTTTGGAACTCTCACAGCAGTATGAGCCACACTTGGTCAGCAGCTGTTCTTGAGCAGTCAGTAGTCTGAAGTCAGAGTTCGAGCTAAGAGTTCCATAGCAAGTGGTTTTCTGCCCAGAGAGCACTTGCTGATAGGGAAGGACCCTCATTTGTTGTTTTCTGCCTTAGTAAAGTAACCAACAGCTGGTTTCCTCAGAAGTGGTGGCTACCAGATCCTGTGAAGCCCTGAGGGGGTGAAGATTTATCACAGAAAAGAGGAATGGAACTGAAGGTTCAGAGTACTTTGGGGCAACCTCCAAAAGACTGTAAGAGCTATCATCACTGCCCAAAATGTAGATACTGTGTGTGTACAATTGAAAGATATGGATATTGTGTGAGATCTGTGGATTTCAAGGGTACATGTCCATTTGATCCTGACAAATCGCTCCTGGTCAACCCACTTCCGTGTCAACATGCTCCTATGCCAACTCACTTCTGACAACTCACTCCCTCCATCAAACATATTTGCTGACCCAACACAATATAGATGCGATCATGGCCATAAATTCAGCACATGCCAATCAAACCAGCCATAAACTAGCAAAAAGAAGCTCTAAACACAAACACATGTATAGACCGAGTAAGAAAACCAACAATATACCAGCAGTACATCACAAAATATTTTACAATGCAGCCAGCCATCCCCCGCAAGTTCATGCAGCAAATCTCATACAGTTCACACTACACTTGAAAGACTTGCACAATCATTGCAAATTGAAAAAAAAGAAACATTGTAGTCTGATAACATAGTTCATTCCGAGATGGCTTCTGATAACCCGCAGAAGAATCGTTTCATGCCACACATTGACTGCTTGTTTGAACCACATAGGGAATGGTACTGCCAACCATAAAACAAAATAAAAACAAAACATCCAGATAACAAATAAAAGAATATCAGACGAGGAGGAAGGCACAATTACACAACCAAGACTAGGCAACATGTGTGACAACTGACCATGGCATCCCTTTTTCTACAGCATGAGTTACTAGATCACAGCACAATTGGCAGCAAGAAAAAACAAGACAGCCAAAGGAAATGAAATTACCGAACAGGCCAGTCACTTCACCAACTCACAAAAGGTATTGCTAGTAATTTACTGACCTGGATCTGTTCATTGGGACACATTGCACCACTGAGTCATGGTGACTTGGAGGGAGTGAGTTGTCAGGAGTGGGTTGACGTGGGAGCAGGTTGTCAGGAGCGAGCTGACAGGAGCAAAAAGAGGGGAGTGAATTGTCGTGCTCCCAGATTTCAAATGCTCTTGACAAGTATCCTGAGGGGTACAAGATGTAGCAAGTAAAATGTTAAATAGGGTTGGTTGGTGCCTTCTCAGATACAGGTACTTAGGAGCCTGGAACACTGTTTATGCAATAGGATGTCCCTTGTAGCCCCTATGTGGCTAGGAAATCCTGTTTCCTTAAGTAATGGCTGAGAAAGTCTAGCTTGGCCAGAGTGAGCTATCCCCTCATTCCAGGTTGAAGTAGATCCAAATGGTTACCCAGAGGAATTTTTTTAGGTGTTAACTTCAATCACCTAGTGGTGCTAAAAATAGCCTAGACTCCTGAAATAGGGCTGGACATCTGGAAAACATCTTTCATAAGTCCATGATACCTTGCATAGGGCTGGACATCTGTGGAAAATGTTCTTTCATAAGTCCAGACACCCTGCATAAGGCTCAACATCTGTGGAAAATTTTCCTTTTGTAAGTCTATGATACCTGCATAGAGCTGGACATCTGTGGAAAATGTTTGTGTCACAAGAGTTCAGCTTTGCTCCACTGACGTGACGTGATGTGAGCAAGATGGCAGCTGTGCTGTGCCGCGGTCTGTAAGCATACTATGCTGCTCCCCCGAAATTTTAAATTTTATTTTTTAGCATTCTATTTTTGTGTAGTAGCATTGTGTGATTGTTTTTTTTAGTTTATTTTTATTTTGTTGTGTTTGAGTTCGTGTTTATTTTTATTTTTTCATCGTACATCCGACTTCAGTCTGTCCTGGGCAGTGGGGAGTCCGTTTTTGCCGTAGCAGCTTATCTGGCATTCCGGTTCTCACAATTCCGTTAAGTGCAGGCATTCATCTATGATAGTGGCGGTCCTTTTTTGGTTTGGAGAGGACTGGCATCTGGAATTGGGGTCGAAGCTTAATTGTTGTGTGGCACTGTGCAGCAGAGTGGAGGAGCGGAGTGGAGGAGTGCGGTCATAACAGAGGACTGTGGAGCTGTTTGTTCGGAGGTCTGGTTGCCTTCCAGATTTATCTGCTTGTGAGCGGGGACCTGAACTACCCGGTGCGTGGATACATGCTCAGTTCCCTTTTCTTGGAGAGGAGGAGAGTGTGATGAAGTAAGAACTGAGACTTTTCCAGGGCTTTCCTGCCTGTGGCCGGTGGGCTGTGCTTCAGGCACCTGTCCTCTTGAAGGTGGTGGGCCAGGAGGCTGCTGCTACTTGGCGGCGGGCCTCCTGGCATTTCTGATCTGCACTTTGACAGATGGAGAGCTGTCCAGGTGGCGGTAAGGTCCGAGGTGAGGCGGGTGTTCCTGGGGTGAGTCCCTGGTGCAGGCGTTGGTTCCCCTGGTCCGTTTCCTCTTTTTGATCTATCCTTGGATGACTACATCAAAGTAAGACCTCTGCTTTTATTAAAAACATTTATGCTGCTTGCTGCCTAATTTATCTAGTGGTGGAGATGATTCTGGTGGGGTTTCTCGAAGGGTACAGTTTGGGGTGCGATCTTTCACGGTGATGAGAGCCCACGAAGGATTGCGAACTTTGGTACTGTACTTTTGTTAACTGTTCCTGGATCCGCCTACCACAGTACATCACCTTGTTCTGGAGGGTCTCCTGCCTGTACTTACTCCACCTGGGTGGTGAAAGTCCCTTGGGGGTTTGAATTGGTGGAGCGCCTCTGGGAATTTTGACTTCATTTTAAACTGTGTTTTTTCAGTTGTTGGATCCATGGAGTGAGAGTCCGTGGCCCCATATTTGGACATTTTGGCTGTGGAAGGTGGGAGCTCCATGGTTCTAAAAAACCCTTGGAATTCATATGGACTGGATGTTGTTGTTAATCAATTATTGTTTTTATTGTTTGTATATTTAGGTTTTCTGATTTTGTAGCTTAATTTAAGTCAAGTAGATTTGTATTTGTTACGTTTTGTTTTATTTATGGTTTAAGTTTCTTTTTTCTGAGTTATTTTAGCTGATTTTTGAGGTTTGAGCTGTGTTCTGTTTTTAATTTTACTACAGGGAGTTTAGATATTAGTATCATCAGCCCCACGTCTGTGGATGACGATATTTATTGTTATCCCACCCCCCTGTCATGCACTATTCATCCGCTGCTCTTCATGCCCTCCGCCCTTTCTTTTCCCTTCCATTGCTTTTGCCTGTTTACCAACGCTGTAGGGCCTTGGGAATTGCTCATAGGAGGTTGTGGAGGGGCAGGGGATATGAACAGCGGAGGATGTATGAGGGGGGTGCTTGCATCAGAGTGGTCAAGTCCAGAAGACGTCCTGTGGCAAAATGGAGCGCTGAACGTGGGTCTTCCTGTTTGGTCTCCTTACCCAAGGGCACCACCTCTGCAAATGGTGGGAAGGTGGTTGGGGCATCCCAGGAGTCCTATCCAACCTGGGCGGTGTTGTGCAATGCCAGATCCCTTGTGAACAAGACTGCCATTGTAGCAGACTTGGTGGGCACAGCGGACCTGACCTGCATCACTGAAACCTGGCTGGATAGCAATGCTGGCCCGGTACTTGAGGCAGCAGTTCCAGCTGGGTATTCAGTGATACACCACCTGAGGTTGGATCGCAGGGGTTGGGGGGTTGTGGTCTTATTAAAGACTGAATTGGATCTCACTAGTGTTCCAGTTGAGGAGACCAGATCCTTCGAATGTGTCGTAGTGGCAGGTGGGGCTATAGAATCGCTCTCATTTATCATCCACCCGGTGACGAGAAGCTATTCCTTAAGGAAGTGGTGGACTTTATCGTCAACCTGGTGTTTGAGTCACCCAGGTTGATGGTGCTGGGTGACTTTAATGCTTGGATCGACGACGAACTCTCGCAATTTGGTCAGCACTTCCTCCAATTGATGTGTTCATTGGGCCTCTCACAGGTGGTTACTTCTGCCACACATAAAACACGGCCATTCCCTGGATCTGATCTTCCTGCTGGGGATTGAGACCTCCGATGTGGGGGTGGAACCTGTCAGATGGTCTGAATATCACACTGTGAGATTCAATTTCCACACCCCTCTGCATAGGCCAACCCCTGTTGAGATGGTCAAGTACCGCCCTTTACTGGATGTAACTCCCGAAGGCCTAGCTGCGGTACTTGACCTATCAGAATTTCCTGGGATGAGCTCAAATCCCTAAGTTTTGGTTCTAGCTTATAATAAGGCATTACCACTGCTTTGGATTCTATTGCTCCCACCTGTGTGTGTCCTCTCTCCCTTCGCCCTCGATCCCCCCTGGTTTGACTGGGATCTGAGGGAAATGCGGCAACTAGGACGCAGGTTGGAGAGGTGCTGGTGGAAATCTGGCTTAGATGCTGACCATCTTAGACTTCTAGAGTATTATAAACTCTATCAGTCAGCAATTACTCATAAGAAGGCAGTATTCCTGTCTGGAGAAATTGCTGCTGCACAGAACCGACCAGCCCAGCTCTTTCAAACCGTAGACAGGCTGTGCAACCCAGCCTGTCTACAGGTTCGTCGAGCCTTTTCACAAATGCAGTGTGAGGAGCTCGCTTGATTCTTTGCAGATAAGGTGGTTGACATCAGGGCTGAGACTTGCACTACACTCTCTATGGGAGTTGTGGTGGACCAGCCTGCGGTTACAAGCCCCCCCGGTTGCCTGGAGTTCCTTCGAAAGGCCGGAAATCGAAGATGTTATGAGGATTGTCCAGGGTATGCACACCACATGGTGTAGTTTAGATCCAGGCTCCACTGCCCTGATTATCGGCTGTGGGGAGGTTATCATCCCGGTTCTAGCTAGGATAGTCTGGTGCTCCTTAGACTGTGGTGAATATCCCTGCTCCCTGAAGGAAGCGGTGGTGACATCAGTGTTGAAAAAGGCTTCTCTGGACCCAGACTCCCTAGCCAGCTACAGACCTATCTCGAACCTCCCCTTTGTGGGAAAGGTAATTGAGAAAGTGGTGGCAGCCCAGTTTGACAACCATCTGTCCATCCATAACATCTACGACCCTCTTCAATCAGGTTTTCAAACGAGGCATAGCATTGAGACTGCACTGGTTTGGGTGCTCAATGATCTCCTGATGGCGAGAGACCAGAAAAAATGGTCCATTTTGGTCCTACTGGATTTGTCAGCAGCATTTGACACCATAGACCATGGGGTGCTGCTTGAGCACCTGAGATGCATCTGTGGGCTGTCAGGTTTGGTACACAGATGGTTCACTTCCTTCCTCACAGGCAGAACTCAGAGGGTGGAATCAGGGATATTTTCCTCCGATCCTACTTCTCTGTCCTGTGGGGTGCCTCAGGGCTCTAAGCTGTCCCCCATGTTGTTTGCGGTGTACATGCTTCCCCTCGAAGACATTGTAAGACGATATGGGCTGGAGTTTCATTGCTATGCCGATGATACCCAGCTCTATCTGTCTTTTGCACCTGACCAGAATAGAGCGCTGTCAGTGTTTAACAACTGTCTCAGCAAGATCCAGGGTTGGTTGAGGTCCAGCTGTTTGAAGTTGAATTCTGGGAAGACGGAGGTGATGGTTGTGGATCCTGGCCACCAGATTGAGGGGTTGGAGGAAAATCAAACCTCAGGTTTATTCTTGGGGCATGTTGAGCTCCCTGCCTCCGAACGAGTACGTGACCTAGGGGTGATCCTTGACAATCGGCTGACATTGCGTGCGCAGGTGTCGGTGGTTGTTAAGGTATCCTTTTACCATCTAAGGAACATCGCTAGGATCAAGCACCTTGTTCCATCCGGCGACCTGCCCACGCTGATCCATGCCTTTGTGACCTCATGTTTGGACTACTGCAATTGTCTTTACTTTGGGCTTCCTGGGGTTGATATCCACCACTTGCAGCTAGTGCAGAACTCAGCGGCCCGGTTGTTAATGGGGACTTCCCATTCCTCCCATATTACACTGTTGCTGCGGGATCTGCACTGGCTGATGGTTTAGTGGAGTATCACCTTTAAAGTCGGATTACTGATATACAAAGCCCTACATGGTCTGGGCCCTGACTACCTGAAAGATCTTCTGGTTCCTTACCTTCCAACGTGACCACTCCGCTCAGCCAACGAGGGGTTGCTAGAGATTCCGAGGGTAGTCTTAAAATCTTCCGTCACCCAAGCTTTTATGTCCGTGGTGCCGACCCTGTGGAATTCTCTACCCTGTTGGATTAGAGAGTACATGACGGTGGAGGGTTTTAAAAGAGGTTTAAAATCCTTTTTATGGAAAAAGGGTTTTGGAGATGATGTGGACACTGACAGATGTTGTGTATTTTAATCTTGATTTTAATTGTTTTATGATGTTTTATATGTTGTTATTTTATTGTAATGCGCCTTGATTTTAGAAAGGTGCAAAGGAAATAAAGATTATTATTATTATTATTATTATTATTAAGTCAGTACTGCCGACAAGCAATTGGAAATGTTTTTGCCTGCTACATAAAGTGTCATTTGTAGTTTACAGTTACAAGCCCTGGGGGCACCACCTTATTTTTGTTAACACTATGTCAGGAATAAAAAGCCATACAGTAGCACCCCAAATTCTTGATTGTGGACAATCCATCTTTGAGTGACTTGTATGATGTTTTTTGGGCCCCACAGATAGGAGACACACCATAGCCCTGGCACCTTCCTGTCCAACCTGCATAAAATAGAAATGTTGTTTTGTGTTCTACCCCCCCACCTCTGAGATACCCGAGCCAGGCGTTGGCTCTAATGCCAGAGGTAATGCCTATATTCTGCCAACTTGTGGTTTGTTGCCTTGTCTGAGTAACAAGTAGGGGGGTTAGCATTTCATATCTCTCTAACTGTGTAGTGTATTGTAGTCCTTGCCTGGCTGATCAGCTGATCCTGTCATGGCGGCTGATCTGAGCCAGCCAGAGCATTAGCTTTTTGGTCTTATTCATTTTGTTTTATTTTATTATTTATTTGCCATTTACTTTATTTGTTTTTGTTTGATTGGTTTAAGTTATTTGTGTTTTTTAGTAGGTGAGTCAGGGATGACTAGTATCCGAAAAACGGCTGTGTCTGTGAATGCTTGGCACGTGTTCTGGCGTTCAACCAGTTATCGTCAGGAGTCTCTGTATCTCTCTGATTCCAGTGTGGCAGACTGTGTAGTCAGAGGGTTGCGGGGAAGACTCCCTTGGATGCTACCTGTATATAAATCTGTGGATTTGTGGGGAAGACTCCCTTGGTTGCTGCCTGTGATAAATCAGTGGACTTGGTAACGAGGAGGATTTTATGAAGCAGTCGGATAATGGAGGTAATCCATAACTATCCTTTATTGGAGGAGAGTTTGCTGTCTTGAATGAAAATAACTGTGTGGAGGCTTTGTTGAATCGCTTTATTTGAACTTGGATTGCGAGCTGAGAAGTATCTGGGCTATTCATTGTGGCAGACTGGGTGAGCTAAACAGGCATGCCTGAGGTAGATCCTGGGTCTAGCTCTCTCTCTCTTTCCCAGGCTGTTCTAGTAGTGCCGACCAGAAGGCAGGCATCTATACAGGTCTTCTAGGACTGTTGGGGTCTGTTTAACTGGTGTTGAGAAGCTTTCTGATGGCCCAAGTGGAGGGGGGATCTGTTGGACGACTCCGGGGCCACTTAAGGGTCGAGTGGAGTCGGTTTAATTTGGATTGACTGTCCGGTTCCAATTTTCTTGGGAAACCAACCTGATTTTGGCAATCTTCCTCTAATTCATCAAAAGGAACTATAACTGGATGTGCACTCATCTGTTTTGATGCTGCAAGTATTACTGGACTGGCTGCTTTTATATATTTGGATTTGTGCAATTTTATGACTATCTCAGGAGGCAGCGAGAGGGCCTCCTTTCTGGTTTACATTACAAATTAAGCCTCTGATTATGTGGCAGTAAGAGAGCTATATTGACTGGTCAAAACATTTTTTGATAGGGAGTGGTGAGAGTTCTCCCTGTCTATCTCAAACATTTTGTTGAATTGTGGCAGGTTCCTGATTAGTAAAGATTTAACATTGATATAGTGAACAGTGTTACTATATCTATATCAAATTGTGACTATTTGGTTTTATGTGATTGGTTTTCAATTATTTTATTGTTTATTTTTGTTATTTGTGTAATAATTTGAATTCTGTTGATTTTGGGTTGACATTTTGGGGTTAGAGGGTGATATTGTTATTTATTAGTTAAAGCATGGGTTTTATTATGTTTAAGATGCCCTCCAGTCTGTGAGAGTCTCGTAGGGTTTACTATTATTCTTTTTATTTGTTTTTTTAATATTTCCAATGTTATTGCCTGGCTGTGTATAGATAGGTTTTAAGAATGTGTAGGGAGGGTCCAAAGATGGTCAGGCAGTATTCCCCCACCAGGCTCAGGGAGTTGCACCCCTTTGATTGCCCGTTTTTACCAACAGAGACGTATAAATGTTGTCAATCCCTTAGGATTGCTAGGAGGCATGGGGGGGGTGGTGCTGGGCATGGTGGGGGAATGGAAAGGGGAGGACGTATTGGGGTGGTAGGAACCAGGCGACGCCCTGGGGTGAAATGGTGCCAGGACAGGGGTAATCCCTGTCTTGTTCTCATACCCAAGGGCCCAGAAATTTATGCTGGACAGGAGTCAAGGTCTTCTCCAACATCTCATCCAACCCGGGCGGTGTTGAGTAATGCTAGGTCCATCAAAAACAAGACAGCCATTATAGCTGATCTTGTTGAAATGCTGGACCTGGCATGCATCACTGAGACCTGGCTGGATGAAAATGCAGGCCCAGTATTGGCTTCTGCAGTTCCAGCTGGGTTCTCAGTGATTCACCACCCGAGGCTGGATCATAGGGGTGGGGGTGTAGCCATCTTTTTTAAGACCGCACTGGGCCTTGTGGATGTTCCAGTAGGGATCACTAGATCCTTTGAGTGTATCATGGGTGAGGGTGTAGGTTGTAGGATACTCCTCATCTACCGTCCACCTGGTGATGATGGTTTATTCCTGCAGGAGATTGTGGACTTCGTCATCAACATGGTGTTGGAGTCCCCCAGATGGATCATTTCAGGGGACTTCAATGTCTGGATTGATGATGAACTCTAGCAATTTGGTCAAAATCTCCTCCAGCTAATGGCAATGGTGGGCCTTACACAGGTAGTTACCTCCACTTCCCATATAGGAGGTCACTCATTGGATCTACTGTTCCTTCTGGGGATGGAGATCACTGACTTGGGGGTGAAACCAATCAGTTGGTCTGACCATCACACCATAGGGTTCAGTTTTGGGGCCCCCCAAATGGACCTACCTCTTCGGAGATGGCCCGGTACCGCCCCTTGAGGGGAGTTACCCCAGATGGTCTATCGGTGATGCTTGACCTGTCAGTATTGCTGGGTGAAAGCACAAGTCCAGGGAACCTTGTACTAGCCTATAATAAGGCAATGGGAGATGCCCTGGACTTGATTGCTCCTGTTTGTGTTCGACCACTCACTTTTCGCCCAAGGTCTCCTAGGTATGATGGGTCCTTGAAGGAGTTGAGGCGGATTGGTCGAAGGCTGGAGAGAGCATGGCGGAAGTCTGGCCTGGATGCTGACAGGCTTAGATTGATGGAACATTATAAAGGCTATCAATCAGAAATCACCCACAAGAAGGCAGAGTTCCTGTCCAAGGAGATTTCTGCTACACAGAACCGATTGGCTCAAGTCTTTCGAACTGTTGACAGATTGTGCAATTCAACCTGTCTCCAGTCTGGAAGAGCTTTTTCACAAACTAAGTGTGATGAGCTAGCTTAGTTTTTCGCAGATAAGGTTGCTAGCATCAGGTCCGGAATCTGCCCAACTCTCTCCATGAGGGGTTGTGGAGGTCGATGAGATGTGATGAGCACCCGGTCTATCTGGACAGATTTTGGCTGACTGGAATTCATGGACATTGTGAAGATTGTCCAGACTTTGCACCCAACCTGTTGTAGTTTGGATCTGGGTCCTACCTCCCTTTTGGTGGGATGTGTAGATGTTATCTGCCCGATCATAGCTGAAATTGTATGGAGATCCTTGGAGAAGGGAATCTTTCCAGACCCCTGAAAGGAGGCAGTCATTCAACCACTCCTTAAAAAACCCTCCTTGGATCCCCTCGATCCAGCTAACTACCGACCTGTCTCTAACCTTCCCTTTGTGGGGACGGTTATTGAGAAGGTGGTTGCATTGCAACTGGAAAATCATTTGATAACTCACAATGTCTATGAAGCTCTCCAGTCTGGTTTCAGGAAGAGGCATAGCATGTAGACTGCCCTTTTTCCGGTATTAAATGACCTCCTAATGGTGAGAGATCGAAAGGCGCTTACCATCTTGGTTCTTCTTGATCTCTCCACAGCTTTTGACACTGTGGACCATGAGGTGTTTTGGAGACTCTGAAGTTGCTTTGTGGACTGTCGGGTACAGTCCTTGAATGGTTTCGATCTTTCCTTGTAGGCAGGTCTCAGAGGGTGGTCACCAGAATTTATTCCTCTGATGCCCTCCCCCTGTCCTGCGGGGTGTCGTAGGGCTCCATATTGGCACCAATGTTGTTTGCAGTGTATATGCTGCCACTGGGGGATATCATCAGGCAATGCGGCTTGAGTTTTCACTGCTATGCAGATGATACTCAGCTGTATATGTCCTTTGTGCCTGGACAGGTTGATGCGATCTCTATGCTAAATAGTTGCCTCTCTGAGATTAAAGACTGAATGAGCTCGAGTTGGTTGAGACTGAATCTGGATAAGACTGAGGTGTTGGTGGTGGATCCGGGTCACCCGGGGGCGGGTTTTGGTGCTGGACACGGGTCGGGCCCATGGCTTGATGGTGTCCAGCTCATTACCACAGATCGGGTGCGTAACCTGGGCATTATATTTGATGATGGTCTGACCCTGAAGTCTCAGGTGTCAGCCTTGGTCAAATCCTCATTTTACCATCTGAGGACTATTTCCCGGGTGAAACACCTGATTCCTCCGGGCGACCTTCCAACTTTGGTCCATGCCTTCATTACTACCCGTTTTGACTACTGCAATGCCCTCTACCTAGGGCTGTCTGGGGTTGATATCCACCACCTACAGCTAGTGCAGAATGCTGCAGCCAGGCTGTTGACTGGTACCTTTAGGACCAGTCATATTATGCCTGTGCTGTGCAATCTGCACTGGCTACCAGTTCAGTGGTGGATCACCTATAAGGTAGGTTTGCTTACCTTTAAATCCCTACATGAACAGGGACCTGACTACCTTAAAGATCTCCTGACTCCCTACTCCCCCAATCGTCCTTTCTGATCCTCTGATGAGGGATTGCTAGAGATTCCCAGGGTTCGTCTTAAAACATCTGGAGCTCATGCTTTTTCATTTGCAGCACTAACCCTGTTCATTCTCTACCTCGTTGGTTAAGAGAATGCCTGACCATCAGCAATTTTAAATCACTGCTGAAAATGTATTTATTTTCATTGGCCTTCCCTGACTAAGTAATGGATTTATTTTAAATAATTGTTATATTGTCTGTTTTTATATGGTATTTATATTATGTACAGTGCCTTGATTTTTGAAAGGCGCTTTAAAAATAAAGATTTGCTTGCTTGCTATCTATCTATCTATCTATCTATCTATCTATCTATCTATCTATCTATCCATCTATCCATCTAAATATGCATGATCTTTGTCCCGCAGGCATTGTCTGTTCTTGGTGTGTTTTCTCTAGTTGCGGCCAAAATCTTCAGTTTGTGATATTAGAACCATTCCAATACCAATAGCCTGTGATGTCACAGGAAGATAGGTCTTACCTCAGTGAGAGGCGCCTGGATCTAGAGCATACCATCACAGATCCTGTTTTCATATAAATGTTTTTTGTAATAAAGAATGGAATTAATTTTATTTCAGTTAGTTTAGGATGCTGTAAGTTGAATTCTGCTGATGTCAGCTTTGACTTTCTTATGTTAAAGGCTAGTCCTCTTTGAAGCAGGCATGCAACGAAACTTGGCAAAAAACTGACCCTACTTTCTTTTCACTTTAGACATTTCTAGACATCTTTCAGTTTAATTTAATGGTTCAATTTTCCAATTCCACCACAATTTGAGGATTTTATTAATATTTCAATATAGTTTTTCTCAAGAAAAAAGATAGCTACCAGTAGTGCTGTGGGGAATTTTTAAATTCCAGCAGAACGAAATTCCGAGGGAATATTCAAAATTCTGCCGGAAATGGAATGGTGGAATTTCACTGCATAAAATAGTTGTAGAATTATTTCCCATGGAAAAAACACTGTTCCATGGAATATTATTCTGCAGATCTCAATATTTTCCTCGGAAATTATTGCGGAATAATTTTACATGGACAAATTACTGTTCCAGACAATATTATTTCACAGATCACAGTAGGTGGAATTCTGCAGGTGAACAAGTGAAATTCCAGTGGAAATTCTGCCAACGGAATGGTTATTCCACACTATTTCCGCCAGCGGAATTCCACTTTCTGCACAGCATGAGCTGCCATGTTTTGTATATACTTTACATATCATTGTAGACCTTTCAAGGGTTAGGTTAAAAAAAAGACTCATGGTGGGAGCATAGAGGTACCTGGAGAAGTACATTTGACAGGTATGCTAATATTTTTCCTAACTGTAGTTGGAGCTAGATTTTTTTGAAAAATGTTTTTACATTTGCTTGTGTGCATGTGCAAGGAACGGCTTGCAACAGTATGACTTTTGGAGGTGTGTGACCCTCCTCACGAATGCAGTGCTAGTGTAGCAGGCACGATCCTATCAGACCAATACATGCCAAGCTGTGTATGACAGCAGTTTGGCTGTGTTGGTCTTCACTTTTAAGAAAAGGTCTGCTGCAGTCAACAGTGGTAGCATGTAAGCAGTTAGCATACAGACATCAGCTAAACTGCTGTCATGCACAGCTTGGCATGAAATCCCTCCCTCTGCTAATGTCCTCCCCCTTCCTTGTTACTGTTCTCCCCTCCCACCACATTGTGTGCTGAGGGGGAGGTGCCCAATCCCCCTTGGCTCATGTGACCCCCCCAGCACACTGTGTGGCCGATGGGGGTGTCCAATCCCCTGTCGGCTGCAGCCCCCCCAACAAACAACCAGTTGGAATGCTGGGAGCCCACCCCAGAGGGCTCATGCTCCCCCCCCACACACACTGTATGGCCGGTGGTAGTGACCAATCCCCGCCAGCTTCAGTCCTCCCAACCCCCCAACTAACATGTAGGTGGCATACTGGGAGTGCACCCCAGTGTACCAAAAGTGTCAGTTTTTTTTTTTAATTTCTGTGAAACAAGAAAATGGTCCGTCGGTGAGTCCTTTACCCCCCCGCCAAGCCACTTCCACCTTCTGCTCACCCACCTCCCCACACCACCTCACCCCATACTTACCTCTGGAGCCCCGTGCTATGATCTTCGGTGGACCAGGAACACGTCTGCACTCTTCAAAGCTGACTGTGAACTGAAGAAATGCTGGTAAGCTGTATAATGGCATAAATAGGGTTTTTCCAACTTAGGTGGATATCTCGGCCATTTTTTCACTTTTGACACCAAATTTTCAACATGGGGTTCTTGATACCTCTTCTCATGAATTCAGTCACTAACATGGCGTTATTTGGTCCCAAAAGGTGATTTCACGGTCACTGCAAGGAATCACCTTTTGGGACTGATTAATGAAATGACAGTGTCAGTGTTCATGAGGTGGGTTCTCAAAAAGCCTATGTTGCAAATTTGGTGAAAAATTTCAAAAAATGACTGCTTTACAAGTGTGCATTGCATAGTTTCCACGCACACTCATAGGTTTGCTAATTCAATATATTTTCACTTCAAATTTTCAACATAGGCATATTTCCACACCTCCTTATGAACAGTGCAGCTGTCATTTTTTGCATCCTGGCCAAAATGCGTTTTCACACTTCTGGCCCAAAATAGCATGGTTGCTGTTAAAAATTAGTGTTCGCTACAGAGTAAGACAATCACAGTGACACTGTTCATGAGCAGAGGTCCTAAAATGCCTATGTTGAAAATTTGGTGACAAAAGTCCATAAAATGGCTGTGTTATGAGCGTGCGTTGCTAGTTTCTACGCACACTTGTAAGTCTGTGAATTTATAATATTTCCACTCCAGATTTTCAGCATTGGCATTTTCCCTCATCTCCTTATGACCAGTACAGCTGTAATTTTTCACATCCTGGCTGAAATGTGTTTTCACACTTCTGGCATAGAATAGCGCGGTCGCTGTGGGAAATCAGTGTTCAGTACAGAGTAAGAAAATCACAGTGATGCTGTTCATGAGCAGACATCTTAAAATGCCTATGTTGAAAGTTCAGTGAAAGAATTCCTAAAAAATGATTGTTTTACGAGCGTGCATTGCGCAGTTTCCGTGCGCACTTGTAACTTCAAGAATTTGTAATATTTTCACTCCAGATTTTCAACATTTGCATTTTCCCACACCTCCTTATGAATAGTACAGCTACCATTTTTCACATCCTGGCCGAAATGCCTTTTCTCACTTCCAGCACAGAATAATGTGGTCGCTGTGGGAAATCAGTGTTTTGTACACAGTAAGAAAACCATAGTGACAGTGTTCATGACCAGAGGTGACAAAATGCCTATGTTGAAAATTTGGTGAAATAATTCCACTAATGACTGTGTTACAAGCACATGTTGCACAGTTGCCACACAGGCTTGTACCCTTCAGCATGACCAGGGTGTTAGGGTTCCTAAGACAGACACTTAAGAAGCATGAGGGTGAAATATTGATCAGATGCAAGAGTAGTTGCAGAGAGGTACTGTGTTGGGATGTGGATGCTGAAGTGACAGGGATACAACTGGGGGGCCTGCATAAATGCCAAACACCAATGCAAATCCCTGTAAGCAAACCTTCAGCATTGATAAATGCTTGTTTGTTGCATTGCTGCTTTAAATAAGGGTATTACATTAACCTCTCTAATCCCTTTGAGCTTCCCCAGTTCTCAGTGAATGTTGCTAATATTTGCCAAAGTCTTCCTATTCCTATTCTTATTCTCCCTCCTTTTGAGTATTTTGGGATGAATTCTATCCTGGTTAGGAACCTTCTCTGCCACTAACAATAATTATTTTCTAGTTATCTGGTCAGGAGTGATCCCAAGTATTTTCCCATCATCCCATGGAAATGTATCCCTGTTTCTGACATCCATTCACCAGCTGCTCCCATAAATGGAAAAGAATTAATTCAGGCTTTCTGCAATACCTGCCTTGTTTGCCTGAAATTAGCCATGACCCAAAGCTAATACGTATGCTGACTGTTTGATTCTTGTAGGTTTAAATGATCTTGTTATTCTTCTCTGTTCTATGTGCAGCATTCATTTCATTGTTTTACTTCACCCTGCATTGTCATGTTATTCTGTAATTCTGTCTATTCACCTCTGCGCCATGACTCTAATAACTGTGGTTAGTGCACTAGCACCCCCTGAAGAGGTTCTGTCTTTATACATTCTCCTATAAAGTTTAAACAAATAGCAAAAACAAAAAAGGGTAATAATGATCTCATGCCTCTTCTTTGTGGCCTTGATTTACTTTCTGTCTGTGTTAAAAGTGACAAAAGAGGCGACAATGAGGAGCCGTTTACTTGACCAGCTGACCACCAAAATGCTATTTCATCCTCTGTTCTCAGTGCTTGTATTCAAAACCACAATGACCTTCACCTCTGTTGTTGAACAGAGCATGGCGTTGGCAGGACCTTGAGGACTCAGTCCCTGTCTTTGTGAAAGACTTACATTTTTGTGTAGGCAGTCGCACAGAGACTGCAACATGGTCTCAGAATACAGAAAACTAAAGCCTCTATTATCCAGAAAGGCTGATCATTAGTCTTCTGGCATCAGGAAAAGGTGAAGGAGCTTTGACTGTGGACTTGTAGACTCAGCAAGTGGAGAAAAGAAGAAAAGATTTTAAGTTGTGAATCTGAAACAAATAAGCTTTGTGCTCTTTTCCATGACAAATTGCATAAAATGTAATCTTTTACTGACATACTGAGCTGCAGTTCAGATTCTATGAACTACAATGTTCTTTACATCTTTTTATAGACAATGAAGAATTGTGGCTACAGTGCTAAGAATTTAAATATGATATTAATAGGGAATTAATAATGTACAAAGTGACAGCTATGACAGATTTGAACAGACAAATGTTATCAGGTATTGCTAAAGTACAGTACTACAGTATTTTACTGTGCTGCCATTACATATATTTGTACAACAATCCTCCTTAAATATTTTGCCTTCTGTCAAAAAACATTTTAATTTATAATGTATTTAACCAAGACAGCCCAGCTGAGATGTGGCTTTTCATTTTCTGTAGGGCCCTGCTTTCTCCCCCTTTTAAAGCTGAAAGGGCTTGAAACATAGGGAAGTTAAGAAGGACAGAAAATTGTTTCTAAATGGCAGCTGTTTATGTTTCTATTTTCTGAAATGATATTTATACCACTAAATTATTCATATGTAACTATACCTGAAGGAAAAGTGATATGAAAACCCGTATTTTGCACTGGTTTGTTTTAATGGACAGCGTTCTGTTACAGTTCTCTTCGTGGAACGTGTCATCTGGAGTTTTAACTATGTCACAGTTTGGGAACAGAACTCCGAGCATGGTTCTGGCAGGTCAACAGCTTATGCTTAGCATTCTGTACACAAACCATGACATACAAAGTACTCTGAACTATTGTTTTCATAAAGACAACTTTTCAGAATGTTGGCCTTAAAAAGAAAATCATTTTAAACACGGTTTTTTACATTGATGTTTATTCAGGCATAGTTAAATACGAACTATTTGGCGGTATGAATTTCATTTTTGTAAATAGTAACATAACTAATAGCTGCCGAATAGAACAGATTTCCTGGCCCTTTTAAGCTGCTTACTCAAGGTTCTTCAGTCAGCATTAGGCTATGGTGGGAATGAAGCCTGCAGCCTCTTGTTTATCCATTGGGCTTGATTTTCAAAGGTCCAAGAATGACACAAGATGCTTGCACCAAAATAATTGTGTTCAAATCACTAGGCCACACTGTCTTGTAAGATATCCCTGGGTGGCAGTAAACCACCATGCTTTTTGTAAGTGGTCAAACTTGCTAACTGATTTTTTTTCACAGAAACTCAAATTGATTGAGAAAGTTGTGCTGTGCATGTAAAATTAAATGAAGTCTACATATGTATATGGCATGCTTCTCTAGAATTATTAAATGTAATCTATAACTTGAGAAATGTTAAGTCTCAGAACTCCAACTGTTCTGTTGAAGATTAAACTATGCTATGATCAATCTGTTATGGCTGTATTTTTCAGAAGACCTGTGTTTCCAACTATACTCAAACCATTCCCAATGTAATTGTTCATTATTTCTGTAACTCTTATCCTCAAGAACCATCTTCAAACTATTTTATTCTTTTGCATTTATTGCCTTTTGATAAGATACAGTTTGTAGCTGTGCTAGTGGTAGCAATACTTGAAAAACTGGAGTGACAGGTTAGCCTGATACCTTTTATTGGACCAGCACATACTGTACAGCATATCATGATACAACTGGTACTCAGTCACAGGGCTAAAGTTTGTTTCAAGCTATGGCAGCTAAGAGCTGGAATTACACATCTCCAGATAAACTTGAATGTGATTTTGAAGCTGTTTTAAGAAAAAAACAAATTCTAATCATAGCCAATACGGCTGCACAGAGCTCTTATTCTTGGCATGCACAGTCATGTCGAATGGCATACTATGCCATTCACAAGATAGTGGCGCCATCAGAGCAGCGCATATGAACTTCTGTTGAATGGCATATTATGCCATTCACAAGATGGTGGTGACAACAAAACTGTGCATGTATGACACTCGCACTTGTGCAGTTCTGTTTAAAATGCAGAAGTGCCACATTAAAGTAGTGCACCCATGGGGAGGAGTGATCATGCCATGGAGGGGAGCAGAGGGCAAGGGAAGAAGAGCTAGCACAGCATTGCAATGGAGTCGGCACTATGCAGAAGTCATCGCATCACTGTAGGAGAACACAGGGACACATTTCACCCACGGTTCCTTTTCTCTCCTACAGTGATTGCAAAATGACTGCAGAGGTCAGGCCGATATAGCTGTAAAAATGAGGTGTTATTTTTAGACCCATCTAAATGTGCTGTGTATGTATTCTTATCTTGTATGTTATTAGTTTTACGTCCAGGTCATCACTGAGAATCAATACTTGTTGCCTTGTATTTACATGGTCAACAAATAAACAATGACAGTGACTGTAAAAACTAAGGTCCAATTCACAGTTGCAGTGACCACTAAGGGTCCTTTGCTTCACTACTATTTACAACAGGGTCACAAGCTTTCTTTGTGTGTTTGTTAGTGACTTATAAAATGGGTTGGAAAGCTCCTGCTTCCTGATAGGTTAAGCAAGTTCTGAGATCCATATCTTATTTCTCCACAACTGCAGAGGTATGAACAAGTTCAGGAAGTGGGATTTAGAATTTGGGCAACTCACATACAGAATACATGAGCCACTTCACTCATTCTCAATTTCCATCACAAACAAGGTTACCACCTTTACTCATATATAAAAATATTCAAATACTATAAGCCCTAAACGTAAATGTCCATTAAATTAAACAGTATAAATAAATAAATAATTGAATGCTCTTTACACTCATGAGCCCCTCCTTACATGCATACTGCACTGTAGAATTGCTGTTATAGGGCTAACACCGGACATTTTCCTCCCTGCCCCACCTTATTGAACCACTGGAACATCCAATTCGCTGCTGGATTTCTCCCACCCCTGGTACACCAAAATGCCCACACTCATTTCCACTCTGAGTTACTAATTAACATATATGTTCACCCTCACCGCTGCACTGCCACCATAACGCACCAAGGATCACACCCTCCTCTAACTCCTGTCCAAAACAACCTACCCAGACACCTACTTCCGGTGTCTCCCACACTACTAGTCCACTTTGTTCGCACCCTCCTCATACCAGTCATACCTACAAAAACTACTACATCTAAATTTGGCCGAACCTCTCTAAAACTGCTCAGGCTAGTGCTACTCAGGCATACCCTCCTTCTCCTCCTCCTCTTGGGGAATGTGCACCCAAATCCAGGCCCCCATATCCTTGGTGCCACATAAAAGGACAAACAAGGCAACCTGCTACTGGCATCCCTAAATATCTGCAGCCTACAAAAAAAGTTCATCTCCCTCCAGGGTTGAATTGCACAGCACTCCCCGATGTCCTTGCCTTGTCAGAGACCTGGCTCTCAGAAAAAAGTCCCAAATGGAGCTGTCACCCTCAGTGACTACACCTTATACCGAACTGACAGAATAAGCAAGAGGGGAGGTGGATGTGCCATCTACGTTAGATCCTCCCTGCATGCCCTCCCAGTCTCCATCCCTCCCCCACCCATGGAGCCCAATCCCTTATGTCAACCTAAGTTTTGGCAACTCAGGTAAAATAATATACATCCTGGCTGTCTACATTCCCCCCAGAAACCAAAAGCCTACCTTTGACTCTGTACTGGCCAGTATTTCCTACCTCCCTCCCAAAAGTGAAATCATTTTACTGGGAGATTTCAACATTAATTGGATGTTCACTGCATCTTCCCACTACAAAGACACTGTCCTTGCTCATGACCTCACCCAAGTTGTCCAATCTCCTACCAGGCTAGACCCAAAAACTGGGACAGCCACACTTATCGATCTTATCCTCACAAACAGCCCCCAAAACCTCTCCCATATCAAAGTGCTCCCTGACTCAGTAAGTGACCACTCCCCAGTAACCTGCTGGTGGTCTAATAAAATCCCCCCTACTCCCCCTAAGCTCACCATCCTAAGACGCCTTAAAAAAGGTGCCCTCCCGCACCTCAAATCCTACCTGGCTACCTGCAATTGGTCTCCTATGCACTCTGCCCGGTCCATAGACTCCGGCCTTACCTACTTTATGGACACTTTTAACCATGCCTGTGACATCTTTACCCCTTTCTCCAAGCGTGTAGTAAAGCAGTGAGATACCCCTTGGATTTCCTCAGCTTTATTTGCTCAAATGAGCCTAAGAGATACCCTCTGGCAAAAGGCCCTTGACTCGAAACTCCCCCAAGACAGACAGCATTACAGGGAGGCTTGAAATAGCTGCACATGGGCCATCAGGCAAGCTAAAGTGACTTACTACAAACAAGCCCTCACCTCCTCCTGGGGATCAGGTAGAAATTTCTGGAGCAACATTAAGGAACTAACAGGAAAAAATTTATCCCCTACACCATTGCAGCTGCTGGTGAATGGGGTTATCTCACAAGACCCTAAATCTCTCTCCAATGCCCTAAATACTTCTTTCACTGACCTCAGCCATATCCTGCCCCCCAACTACTTTGACCTTATCAGTACCAACCCCGATCACAATTTTTCCACCCACAACTAAAACCCTTTTTGGCTACGAATCATCTCCTGCAATGAGGCAAAACGATATCTAAACAAAGCCCTGACAAACTCACGCTATAGTAGTGACTCCCTGGACCTCAAACTCATCCAGCTCACTCTGGATGTGGCTGTCCCCCATCTCACCAAAATTCTTAACTTATCCTTATGCCTCAGCCAATTCCCCACTATTTGGAAAAGAGCAGTTATCACTCCCACCCTAAAGGGTGGTGACCCCACATCTTCTAGCAACTACAGGCCAATATCTATCCTGCCCCCCCCCACTCAAAGGCTTTTGAAAAAATTGTGGCTGAGCAGCTCTTAGACTACCTGACCAAACATAATCTGCTCTGTAAAGAACAACATGGTTTCCGGAGGGGTCACAGCACCTCCACCGCCCTCGTTGAATTTGTGGCATGCATACATGAGGCCCTTGATCAAGGCTCAGTGGTAGGGGCGCTCTATGTGGACCTAACTAAAGCCTTTGATATAGTTAGTCATACGCATCTTCTCCACACCCTACCAACCCTTAACATCTCCCCTGAGGCTACCGTCTGGCTAAAAGACTATGTCTCTGGCCGGACCCAACAGGTAAGAGTTAATACAACACTATCTTCCAGCAGACCAGTCCAAACAGGTGTCCCACAAGGGTCCATTCTAGGTCCATTACTTTTCACCCTCTTCCTGAACTCCCTCCCCCAATCCTGCAGTGGGAAGCTAATGCTTTATGCAGACGACCCAGTAGTTTTCCCGAAACATCCCCATCCAAATGTTCTACAATCTGCCCTGCAGGGTTTCTTTAGAGAACTTGAAGCCTGGTTCTCTGAACACCACCTTATACTAAACTACAAGAAGACCAAATCTATGGTCTTTGCCCATCGCCAAAACCCAATCAGTAACATACCTCTAATGGTAACAAACTCCCTGGGTGCTGTCCTAGAGCAGGTCCACTGTTTCAAATACCTCAGTGCCATTCTGGACACCTTCCTCACCTACCACACACACATACAACAAGTCTCATCTTCTGTTAACTCCAGGCTTAGGATCCTATATAGATACAGACACTGCTTTCCCCCGAACGCAATGCACCTAGCAGTATCTTCTTTCATACTACCCTTGGTGGACTATGGCATAATAATTTATGGGTCTGCTGACCATACTGCCCTATGCAGCATCAACCTCACCCTCAATAAAGCTTGCCGCCTGGTATCTAATTGTGACAGGCTAATCCCATACCTGTGAGCTTTACAAGTCTACTGGTTGGCTTAATTTCCAAGACAGGCTTAAATATTACACCTGCCTCCTTGCAAATAAGATTCTATGCAAGCAGGCACCGACTGGCCTCCACCCCCTCATCAAAACAATTACTCATAGGTGGGCACCAAGGCACTTTGCTAACACCCCCTTACAAATATCCCACTGTAGAACCTCCCTTGGCCAACGGTCCTTCAGATATCATGTCCCAATGTGGCTAAACATACTAGCATCCAGTATCCCTCTTGTATCCAGTCAGGGCCAATTTAAAGCAGATTTCAAATCCTTTCTGTTTAACTCTGCAAGCTGTAAATGTACATAATGAACAAATGTACTCACTCCCCCCTCAGGTTTCCTTCTCCAGTGCAACCGAGATGGCTCCAGCATAGGGATATCTTCTTTCCTCTCCCATGCCAAGGCTCATCCAACTCATTGTAAATATTTCTTGACTCAGGGCCTATTAATATGACCCTCCAAAAGTTTTACTGTTATATGAACATAATATTAACCTAGACCCTCTGTTGATAAAACGGTGCAATGTTTACTGTGCTGAATGTTTTGACCTGTAATATTTAAGTGATGCTTGTATATTTGCTTGTTTTTACTTTCCTACTGACGTGGAGTCTTTGCAAAGGAGTCTATGACTCAAAGGTTGTAATTTCAATACTTTCACTAAATAAATAAATAAAATATAATGCACAAATTAAAATAAAATCCAGTACTATTCAGAGTTTCCATGGCTGTGTTACTTTGATGACCATGGGAAATCTATCTCCTTCCTACCCTTACCTGTTTGATAGAGAAGAGAACTCCCTGCTTCTTACCTTGCAACAGAAGAAATTAAGGTTCTGGCTCCACTTGAGGCCTGTGTGTGTGTCTGTGTGTATATACCAGTGAAATTCTGCAGAATTTTTAACACAGGTATTTCACGTTACCATTCCGTGTGTGGCGTTGGTAGAAAAGGGAGCATTCTACTATTGGAATACTGCAGCTTTGGATTCTTGTATTCCATGGTATACCATCACACAGTGTATTGAATGTGTAGAAAGATCAATGGCTAACAGGTGATAACCATCTGTGGAAGGTTTTTTTTTTGTATTTTTAGCAATATTTTATTATATCTTTTGTGTTTTTTTAAACATTTTGAATATTTGTTTTGCACATGTTGCCTATGGAACCATTTTATTATCTCAATAAGATACTTCAGGGCATTGCTTGTGTTGGTTTTACCACACATCCAGGGTCTGAAGACATCTGTCCTGCAGCCTCATGGCTTACTTCACCCCTAGGCGTGCGTCAAAACCAGCATAATCAACACCCTGCCATGTCTCATTGGTTACTTTGTGACTGCCTGGTGAAAAGGGGCAGGGGATCACTATGAAAATTGGCTGGCCAGGCCATACACAGAGCAAGGCAAACCTCAGAGTTACTGCCACAGATTTTCCAGACACCAACTGTGTGTAGAACTAATCGAGGGCTGGTGCTTGGGGATGTCAGAACTCTGTGAGAATATCATGAGGAGCCATCTGGTGACACAGATAGGTGACAGACTGTCGAACAGAAGCAGTGCTAGGGTGACAGGGATTGGGGAGGGATTCCACTGGACCACCGCAGATTGACACATGGATGGGGAGTGGGAGGGGGCTACTGGACCTCCAGGGATGGCAGAAAAGTAAATGAAAAATAAATGAGCCATAACGTATGTGTCAGGTGAGTGGGGAGACAACTAAGGTAGTAACTGACAAATCACTGGTAAGCTATACACAGCTTTGTGAACTCCTGGGCTGCAGGCCTCATATCATACAGTACTTTCCAACCAATCTGGCAAAATCCCAATTACAGGGTGTATGGGAAAACATTTTGCAACCATAACTGGCACAATAAAGATATCACTAGGGTACAGCATCATCTCTGACTAGACAAACTAATCTCCTTTTCACACTTAAAAGATGCTTACAACTTGGGCAATAAAGATGCTTTTTCCTACACCCAAATCACACATCTTCTTTGTAGTGTTTTAGGCCACCTGCTTAAGATTCCAGGAAATCCAGAAATATTCACATTTATTTCAGACTGCACAGGAACCACATACAGTTTCTCTTTTGTATTCAGAAATGGGAACCCTTTTTAAACATAGAGATGTGGCTCCCCAAGTAATTACTGGATCACCACGTTTATTTGGAATCAAGAATCTGTGGACAGAAAGGGCATATGGAGGAATGTTTATCAATACTCCTGTTGCCTAATACACTTCAATATATTAAATGATACGTATTACACTCCTGCCAAGCTCGACAAATAGCATAAGTTAGCTACCCCAATGTGTACTTGATGTTGCCTAGAGAAGGGCCCAGTGGTGGCACTCTCTTGTCACTGAGGTACGCATCCGCGTCTGAAAAATCAAGGAAAAGGGGTGTTTTTCAAAGTGCAGACATGGATGCTTGCCTCAGTGTATTTCTTAGATGAGGTAATTTTTCCATTTTTTATCCATGCAATGTGACTCCTTGATGTGTTATGAGTAGGGGTGGGCTGGTGAAGAGCTGGACCTGGGAGCTGGACAAGTGACCCGGACAAGTGATAATTCAGCCTGTAATTCCCAGGGGCTTCTGCACTTGAGCCCCAACTTGAGCTGTGCTGTGTGCTCCCTGTTCTGTCCCCATGTCTGTCCTCAGCCTGTGGCTGTCGCTCGTTCCTGTCCCAGTGGCCCGTCCAGTAGGCTCCTCATTGGTTGGCCAAGGTGGCATTTTTGAAATTGGTGCCACTTCAGGCCAAATCTCTGTCCCAAGTCCCTATCTCTGCATATGATGTGCCTGCAGAATCAGAATCATATCTAACTGGGCAGCACCAGGGGGGCACTAAAGTTTAAATTAAGGTGGTCAGTGAGCCAGAGACCAGTGGCAGGGTGAGTAGGTGTCACAGGGTTGGGCGTCCTCGGTGCATGAGTGGAGTAGCAGAATTGGGAGCAGAGCACAGCACCAGCGCAGTCCGGGAGTGTATTCCAGAAGTGCGATCCATCTACCATCAGTACAGAGGAGCAGCAGGTGGGAGCAGATCGCCAGCCAAAGATACGGGCAGAGATAGAAGGTCAGCGTCTGGGTTGTCATCTGGTACAGCCCAAGGAGAGGAGAGGAAGCCATATGGGAAGCCACAAGCCAGAGAAGAACTACTAGGACTACTAGGAGGAACCAGGAGGGCTGAAGGTGGCACACCCAGTGGCATGGCAAATTGCCCTCAAGAAGCAACAGGGTAGCCACCCACCCAGGTGCCCACTGAGGCAGAAGAAGGCAAACCTGGGAGGCAAACCCTTCCAATCAGACAGCTGGGTCACTGTTCATTATAGGGACTGCGAGTTACAGAGAAGAGGTGCAGATTGGATTTCCCATTGGATTTGCTGTTGAAACCTGATAAAAGGTAAATATATCCATACCGCCTTAATGATATGGTATTTGGCAGTCCGGGTTAGCAATCCTTTTAGTGTTCTGACTGTTGGCTTAGTGTAGGCAAGGCTGATTTTGGCCCCTGTTTTGGCCTCTGATGTTGGGGGAGGACTGGGTTAAGGGGAGGGGGGCATTCTGGCTGATTTGCAGATCGTTATTTCAAGGTGATTTTGTATTTTCTTCCTGGAATTCCTTGTATGATTTTTCACTGTTTGTAGCTGCACTTGGCAGCGTTTGATGCCTGTGGTTGCTTTCTTCGGGCACAGGTTAATGTTGGCTTATGTTGCCCTTTCACCCCTCCCTCCTTATCTTGTCCCTGTCAATACCCCACTCACCTTGTCCTTGCCAACGTCACCCACCTTGTGCTTGACTGCCACACACACACACACCCCTTGTTACTGCTGTCCTGGCCTCCACCTTGTGCTTGATCATCCCCCAGATGCACCATATCCATGCAACCCCCTACCCACTCACCTTGTCCCTGTCATTCCGTCTTGTGCTTCACCCCCCCCATACATTCACTGGGTCCCTACAACCTCCTACTCCACTTTCCTTATCCAGCCTACCTTGTGCTTGCCCCAACCTACCTTGTGTCCCTGCTGTCACATACAGGTGAGTGGAAGGAGTACATTACTGGCAGCTGGTTTGGTACTGGTAATGGATACATTGCAGGCTGGTCAGGTGCACTGAGGCTGGCACTGGTATATTGCATGCAAGTGACCTGTAGTTGGCACAGGTACACATAATGTGGAAATGCAACAGTAGTTAAAGCCAAGTGTCTGACAAAACTGATTGTCAGCTTTGGCGCCTCAAGCAGACCTGTGATTAAATGTCAAGGACTGTAACTAGCCAGTACTTGGAGAAAATCTAAAGTATGTGCCAAAATTCAAATATCTGGATGTATGGCTCAATCACAAACTCTCCTTCTCTGAACATCTTGAAGAACTGCAGAAGAAACTAAGACAAAGACTTGGGACTATTCTACAGAATTAACCACTTCCTTACTAGGGATACCAAGCAGCGGTTGGTTCAAGCAATGTTCCTTTCATTAATAGATTACACGGACCTTCTCAATAGCCATTGTACTGCCTCTGCCCTGGCTAAGTTGGACACCCTATACCACAGAGCAATCAGGTTCATAACGGGCTTTTCACTTTCCACACACCATTGCTCATTGTACACTGTGGTGGGCTGGACTTCCCTTCATTATAGCAGAAGTAGAAATGCCGTTCTATGGGCTTTCAGAGCAGTTCCCCCTATACTTCTCTGATAGTATTCCACTGAGTGTGATAGGTGCCTATGTTCTGAGAAGCTATTCTCTAATTGCCTTGCAATTACCTAAGGTCAAATCTCATTTCGGCAGAGCTGCCATAAGTTTCTCGTTGCCTTCCTTGTGGAACAATATGCAAAAAAATTTGAAGCTGAGCCATCCTGTTAGCCTAAATATTTTCAAGTCGCTCTATGACCACTCCGTAAAGGAATTCTGCAAATGTTTCCGACATTACTAGCTCACCTATTTTTCAGTTTCCCTCCTGCCCATCCTGCCTCCCACCCTGCCTCTGTCCTTGCCTCTCTCTCCCTACCAAAATACCGGCTTCTCTGCCTCTCTTTAGCCATGGCCAAGTTCCACCCCCTTCCCTGAAGTATGCCAGTTAACCATTCCAACCCAGTCATTTCTTCCTAAGCTGGTATCCCTCTTCTTGCCTTTCTCTCTCTCCTTTTAAGTGAACATTCCGGCTGTACCCAGTTATGAGCCTATCTGTTGTAAAGGCCCTCACACTCAAATGTTGATGTACATAAGTATATTTTTCTTCTTTGTATGATATTGCATAATGTTTTACCATGTTACTGTACTATGATTTTTGTATGACCAGGTCCATCTTGCAAATGAGCCTTGCTCAATGGTGCCCACCTAGATAAATAAAGATTTTGATTGACTGATTGATTGATTGACTGATTGACTAACTGCTGTTAAAATTAATATCTTGGTATAAGCGTCTCTGAAATCCTTGTAAAATTATACCTCAGAATGTGGGTGTTAATGTTCTAACCTTTTCTCTTCTGCTTTTGCATCTTTGTGTGCATAAAAATATTAACAGGCCTAACACCTACATTAAAGTGTCATTTTTCTTGAGTGCTGATGTTGATCAAATTGCTTTTTGGCTTGATGCACTTGAAATACATATATAGTACTTGACATACTGTATGGCGCAGTCTAGAATATGTAACCCCCTTACAAATGGGGGTTCCTGAAAAGTCTTCCTTAAGCTTGTCTAAATGCTCACTGCCAGGCTGGTGTCCTGCGTTTTTTGCAGTTTAAATGTGATTGCCAGAGTGTGAATATATAGCCTCTGTGTACTGTCTCTTTAAGAGCTGCCTGGATTGCAGACATAATTAATCTAAAAGGGAGCTCTGTTAGAAGATGTGCTTGTTTGCTGATCATTTGTTAGAGTAGTAATAATATTGCAGTTTGTTCTTACCTGCCTTCTTTACAGCATGGACAGTTCTGTTTGTTTCCATCATCTTGGTCCTGGTCTGCTGAAATGGGCCAATCAGTACATTTGGGACTCTAAAATGGAACCTGCCTACAGGGGCTTGGTGGGGTCAAAACCTGTAGGAATTGTAGTTTTGGGCTTTTTGCGCCTAAAATAACCTGGAGAGGGAGCCCTTGTTATGATTGACAGGCAGATCAGCCAACCAAAACTTTTGGATCTTGGGGAAGTCCCAAACTGCTTGCAGTTTCAGTTAGATCTAAGTTGGGAAGTGAATAAGTAACAGCTCAAGGTAGTTCAAGCAGCAATCCATAGTGGATTTGCATGGGAGAACTGTGGAAAGGCCTGAGTTTTGGCCTGCATGCCTGCCTGCTGATACCGAGAGGGAACTTATGCCTTTTTCGGACTGAATCCGAACTTGAAGAGCGAAGTAAGCCACTGAATTGTGACCAGGCTCCTACCTGAAGAAGACCGAAGATTTGCTGAATGCGATCGGCTTGTCTGGACTTCCAGCCACCTCTGAACTCACGGATTGTGCAGAGACTCTGTAATTGCGACTGGCCTGGTACAGTGGAATTTCCTTACATGTGAATGTGCTGTGTGCTGCTAGTGGGTCGTGATTTGGTTCCCCACTGTGGTTTGAACTGTATTCTGCTTGCTGGAAGCCACATCCAGCCCCACGGACTGAATCCAAAATCACCTACACTGGGTCTGGGCCTTGCCACACTGGCCCAGTCTGACTACCCGCTGCACAGAGAATGCCATCGATGAGAAACCTGCCTGGGGATCAGTCCCCTGCTCAATACTTGAACAGGAATGACGCCTCGGTGATTCATGTTGGTCCCGCTTCTCTGGGCACTCCAGCTCAACAACCTGCAGTCTCGATTTCATCCTACCTGTATCCAGCATTGGATGTCATGAATAAACATCAGGGTAGCTCCCTGCAACAACAGCTAAATCTTAAGTGTTGTCATCTGATTGTCTTGTTGCTTTTTCTTTCATGAACTGAGCCCCTCCGGCACCGGATTACAAGTAGTGTGTGTTGTGCATGTTGCTTTCTTCCATCACAGGGCCCCAACTAGCTGCAACATTCCTAGCTAGCCCACCATTTTCCTACTTGATACCCACAGAGTGTGACTGTGTGGGGACTTAAAGTGCATGCATAACTGTTTGATTAATATAGCCTTTAAGCCAATCAACCTGATTACGCCCCTTCCTTATTCAAGTCCCTTGAATAAATCAGATCTGACTTTATTTTGCTGCATTTAACCTGACTGTGATTCCAGTTTGTGCCAAGAGTACTGTACTGTTGCTATTTACTGTGCATAACCTTGTTTTACAAGGGGTCCCAAGGGTCGAGCCAGAGGACCCTGCCCTGGTGGTAAGTGCAAACAGTGTGGGTACTAGTATGGTGTACAAGGGGTACTGTGAAAGTGATTATCATATATTGCTCAGGCCACTAGAAGGGAAAAAGGGGGGTTACCGTGTCCCAGAGGGCTGTGCCCAGGTTAGTTTGACCACTACCAACCCTGACCTCCGGGTGGAAGCACCCGTTTCAGAACTTGGGCCCCTTAACCTGCTACTAGCCACACAGGCGGGGGTAGTAGCCCTTGGGATAGTGCCACCAAGGGGTTACAAATGTCCTTATGTACCCAGTAGGATGCTATAATTGTGTACAGTACATATGCACAGTGTTTATGTTGCTTTAGCCAATCGCTACTAAAACATGTGAGGCTTTGTTTAGTATGTGCAGATTATTTTTCATCTAATTGAGAAGGTATGGGTAGGGAAACAAAGGATCTATACCAAGCTTATATTTGCTCCACGGATTTAAATACATTTCTAAACACTTAGCAGCATGAAGGTTTCTCAGAAAAGGATTCCAGTGTCTTAAATGTTGTAATAAGATACTCTGTACCACTGCTGCAAACCCATTACATGATTCCTCACTTTATGCTAAAAAGGGGGGTCATAATTGACTCCATGTATTTACGGGTATGATATTTTTAGGCCACAAACAAAGAAAGGGGTCATTTCTGAAAAGTGCAGATGAGCATGGGTACCACTTTTTATAGAGAGTGCCACCACTGGATAGAAGGGGACTCTCAGACATGTCCCGTGGGAGTTCATTATAGCACAATTCCTCCGGCAGGTGGTTAGATGCAAATCTGACCCCATATTAGGCTTTGATTACAGTTTTTAATGCCTCAGTTTGCTTGTAGGAGTATGGTATTGAGTCCTTTGTGAACAGAGAAGATTTCTTATGTCCCTGATTGCTATGGCAGCTAAAAAAGTACTCCTTTGGCACTGGTTAGATCAGGATCTGCCTACCTATGGGGAATGATGTCAAGAGATTATACAGGTGTTAAGAACTGAGACAATGCTGATCTTGAGGAGGCAGTCACACAAATGGTTTTAGAAAAGGCAGGTAACATTATATGCCTTATTAGGAAAAGTGGAGTTAGTCTGCTTAGTTCCGCTCTCACACACATTTACACTCTTTTATCTGTGTCCATGTTTATGTGTAATCACTTGTTCATGCCAACCATTTAATTGTCTTGATTGAAGCTTAATGTACCCTCGATGGGAGGTGGATATGTATAGGTAATGTTTCTGTATGTGAGTTAGGCAATGTATGTTAAATATAATATGCCAATAAAGTTCATTAATTTTAAAGAAAATATCTAATTTTGACACCTTTGATTCTTTCACAAGAGTTTATATTTTTAGTTTTTAAGGAATTTCATAGCATTGTACTTGATGCTGACTATAGCAAATATTGCTTTAATAAATTATAGAGTGGGCATTACCTTTCTCCATATAACTTTATTAGATACTCACTGCTTGAGTTTCTTTTCAGTCTATAAGGACTTGTTCTAACAGAAATTAACTCAGTTGTTACCTTAAGTTCTACTATTATGTGAGCTATGAGTATGTTCATTGATTGTATTGATTTTTTTGTTTCATTTCTTATATTGAGAAAACAAATAAATAATTTAAAAATAAATAACATTAACTCAATCAATCGATAAAATAACTAAGCTTGTTTTCTTGTGCAAGAACACCTTGTTAAGGTAACATACCAGGGTACACAATCTACAAGAGGGACAGGGAGGGTAAAAGAGGAGGAGGAGTAGCTCTCTACATAAGGGAAGGGATCAAAGCAACAGAACTAAAGGGATAAGCAGGGAGTAGAGGAGGCACTGTGGGTCACCTTGGAGACAGGATATGGCATCACAATCTGCACAGGGGTTGTATACAGACCCCCATCTCAGGGGGAGGCAATGGACAAGGAAATGATAGAAGGCATCCTTAGAACGGCAGAAAAAAGGGAGATATTGTTAATGGGGGACATAAATATGCCAGATGTTAACTGAAGCACATTTGCTGTGGCCACATCCAAAAGCAGGGTCATTCTTGATGCCCTACAGGGTGCGTGCCTCACACAGCTAGTACTGGAACCCACTCAGGAGGGAGTAATCTTACACCTGATACTCTCAAATGGGGACAGAGAGAATATCACAGATTTAGAAGTGGGTAGCTATCTGGGAACAAGCGACCACCAAACAGTGTGGTTCACGAGAAACACAGCCGTGGAGTCAGGCCACACAAAAGCGAGGGTACTGGACTTTAGGAGGGCTGACTTTAGCAAAATGGGTGAGTGCCTAAGGAATGTACTAGCAAATGTGCAGGAAGAAGGGGTGGAAGAACAATGGGGAAAAATCAAAACTGCCATCACAGAGGCAACAAGCCTCTGTCTGAAGAAAATAAACAAAACTAAATGAAGTAAAAAACCATCATGGGTCTCAAAAGAGGTGGCGAGGCAGGTTAGGGAGAAAAAGATAGCATTCAGGAAGTATAAAGAATCACAGAAGGAGTAGGACAGAGAACTGTATCTGTTAAAGCAGAAAGAAGCAGGGAAGGCAGTCAGAATAGTGAAGGCCAAAACCAAGGAAAAGATACCCAACTCAGTTAAGAATGGGTATACAACCTCTTATAGGTACATTGGGGAGCGAAGAAAGACTACGGGAAGGCTAATTAAGCTTGATAAAGGGGAGGGGAGGTGGGCAGACAGTGACAGTGAAAAGGCAGAGATACTGAATGAATACTTTTGTTCAGTATTCACAAAAGAAGAAGGGGAGGAGGTACCTAAACCAAACAATAAAAGCACTCTGGACAGGGGGATCAATATCAGTCCATTCACAAAAGAAAGGGTCCTGAAAGAAGTCCTAAAACTCAAGGTGGACAAAGCAATGGGGCCTGATGGGATTCACCCCAGAATTCTAAAAGAACAAAGGGGAGATCTATTGACACCACTGACTACGCTTTTTAACAAAGCATGGGAGGATGGTGTGGTACCTGAGGACTGGAGGATGGCGGATGTGATTCCCCTTCACAAAAGCGGGAGCAAGGCAGAGACAGTAAACAAGGCAGAGGCAGGAAACTACAGACCTGCTAGTTTGACCACAGTTGTAGGGAAAATGATGGACTCACTTCTGAAAGAAAGAATTATTGAGTACCTTGAGGCCAGCAGGGCACAGGTCCCAAGGGAGCATGGACTCACAGGGTGAAGGTCATGTCAGTCAAATCTAATAGATTCCTTTGACTGGGTGTTCAAAGTAGTAGACTAGGGAGGGGCTGTGGATATGGCCTACCTAGACTTTAGCAAGGCATTTGACACAGTCCCACACAAACAATTAATAACCAAGTTAGCCAGCCTGGGAGTGGGTCCCAGGGTGGTAGCCTGGGTAACAAATTGGATGGACAACAGGATGCACAGGGTAATAGTAAATGGAGTACACTCTGAAGAATGGGAGGTTACTAGTGTGGTACTGCAATTCTATGTCATAACATGGATCACAGAATAGTGATCACCATTACGGTGAGTGTACATTGCCGAAAATGAATTGCGGTGATGCACACTCACAGCGTGGATAAAAATGGAGCCCGAGACCTATGTGTCTCATTTTTAATGTTGGGGACTGCCCCCACACACCCCATGGGGGACTTCACACTCCGCACCCCCTTACTCATGGATTCTCAACTCCAGGTGGGTGCATGTCAGGGGTGTGTGAAAAACTTAAAACAATTTAAAGCCACTTACTGGCAAAAAATAACCCCTGCTGCAATGGATTCAAATCCTGCACCCTGCACCTCCTAGCTGACCACCCTC
This sequence comes from Neoceratodus forsteri, assembly GCA_016271365.2. Lineage (NCBI taxonomy): Eukaryota > Metazoa > Chordata > Ceratodontiformes > Ceratodontidae > Neoceratodus > Neoceratodus forsteri. Next base: position 389,366,527 of record CM057456.1, read on the forward strand.
CTCACCACACTAGCGGACCAGCTCAGCAACTGCCGACCAAACCCCCTTCCACATACCATCCCTCCCTTGCCTCTCCCCCCTGCACGTGTGCTCTCATGCGTATACCCGTGTGCTTCCTGTCGCGGTATTTCACCCATCCCAGTATCCAGTCACCCCTCTGCTTGGTTCCCATGAACACAGGTGCCGTAATTGAGTTACCATTTTTGTAGGTGCCCAATTCCAGCAGCCTTGGTCACTGGATACCCCGTACTGTAGGGTTCAGTACTGGGACCAGTCCTCTTTAATGTCTTTATAAGTGACATTGCAGAGGGGCTGGAAGGAAAAGTATCCCTCTTTGCAGATGACACAAAGATCTGCAACAGGGTTGATACACAGGGAGGCTGGAAAGGATGAGAAGGGACTTGGCAAGGTTGGAGGAATGGTGAAAAGTATGGCAGCTTAGATTCAATGCAAAGAAGTGCAAAATAAAGCACCTGGGAAACAAAAACCCAGGTGAAGAGTACAAAATTGAGGGGGGGTACTAACAACAACAAAAATGGAATGGGACCTGGGGTAGTCATATCAGATGACCATAAAGTAGGCAAGCAATGTGAGAAGGCAGTAAGGAGGGCTGGAGGGATACTGGGATGCATAGGGAGAGGCATCACCAGTAGAAAACAAGAAGTTGTCATCCCTGTGTACAGACAGTTGGTGAGACCCATTCTGGAGTAATGCATGCAGTTCTGGAGACCCCATCTCTGCAAGGGCATAGACAGGATGAGGCAGTCCATAGAAGGGCAACTAAAATTGTGCAGGGTCTGCACCAGAAGCCATACGTAGAGAGACTAAAAGAACTTAGTACGTATACCCTTGAGGAAAAGTGGGAGAGGGGGAGCATGATAGAAACTTTCAATTACCTCAAGGGAATCAACAAAGTCCAAGAGGGTAGCATCTTTCAGAAAAAGAGATGTGCCAGAACAAGAGGGCACAATTTGAAGATAGAGGGGGGATGGCTCAGGGGCAATGTGAGGAACTATTTTTTCGTGGAGAGGGTGAGATGGACTCATGGAACTGCCTTCCTGAGGAGGTCATGGGGTCAAAAACAGTGGCGGAATTCAAGAATGCATGGGATCAACATAAAGCAATTATAGTGGGGGGGGGTTAGGAGGAAGTATGTTGTTGGGTAACTAGGATCTGCAGCTTATCCATTAGGTAGGGAAATGGGCAGACTAGGTGGGCCAAGCAGTCCTTAGCTGCCTTCAAAGTCTATGTTTCTGTTTCTATGCCATTAGTCATAGCTCTATGGGGGTCTCTCCAGCAGCAGGAGTTCTGATCTTTGGACTTTTGCTCAGTGTGGCTCCTCAGATGGGCTCACTACCAGCTGAAGCCCTGATGCTGGGACTGCAAACAGGTGTGGCACAATTGGGAGCACCCTTTGTTTCAGGATCCCAATCATCAGTTAGATGCCCAGTGAGTTACTAGAAGGGGCTCCCAATGAATGAGAGCCACAACCTTCAATTAGCTGCCTGGAGCATCACAACAGCTACTGCCACTTGAATGGAGGCTCCAAACGAATGGGACCCCCAGTCCTGCTACTTCAGCCTGTTGGGGCACTATGAGGGTAGCTTCCTCGATGTTGAATCCCACATTTTGTTAATGTTGCCAGTGTGGCAGGCATTAGGGAACTATGAGGGGGGCTCCATGAAGTAGGACCCACAATCCTGCTACTGCCACCCATCATGGTGCTATGAGTGGGCACCCAAGAAGCAGGACCCCAATCCTGCTATTGCTGACTTCTGGAGTGATAGCCCCACCATGCATATAGCTGGACTGGAGACCATGGAGGAAAGGTGAGGGTGGGTGAGGTGGGTCAGGGACTAGGGAATAGGTGGCAATCTGAGTGTTTGACGTTTTATGAGAGGCAACCTGAATCTGGCCTAGGTATAAGAGAGATGGCGGGGTAGTTGAAAGGGATGGATTTGAGAGGAGATGTGGATTTAACCTCTCAGAATTTAGTCACAGAAATACAGGACACTGACAGCCATTATGTGGGACAATAAGAGGTACTGGCTCTCAAAATAAATGGCAGTATAAAGCATCAAACATGAAGATAAAAAGTTAGAATGCTGTAGAAACCAGTGTTCTATATTGCTGTAAAGTGTAGTTTTAACTCATTTAGATTAAAAGGACACTGCTGACCCTTTTTGCATCATATTATTTCTATTTGAAACTCCACATTTTATGATTGCTTACCTTCTCTAAAATGCATTGATGTTGCTGGCTGTTTATTTGCTTCCTTTCTTGTTAGAATTGAAATGCATGCTAATGGTGTTATCATACCCAACCTTGTTGTGTTTCAAATCCTTGATCTACTTTTGTTGCATACTTTCTGAACATTGAGAACACCCCCAAACAGCACAGCTACTCATTATTCAATTTTCTCCATCCATCCACTGCATCATTAGTGGCTAGACTGTTGGGGTGTTCCCAAGTCCAGGAAATGTGCAGTGGGAGCTGATCAAGGACATTTTTGTGTGGTAATACTAGCATGGCAGGCAGTCTGTTTTTCACTTTTAAAAAGTAAAAAGGAATCAGAATCAAAGTACCAGCTACATCAGCAATCTCTGCAGAATGTGAGCAATCTTAACGTGTGTTTTCTAAACTAGAGACACTTTTAGGTCAAAGGGGGATGACAGCGTCCCTTTAATTTGTGTCTTAAAGTTTGAGTTTATGATGTGAGAGCACATTCAATCTGTGGAGCAGCTTCTTTTCCAGCTGGAATGAACCAAATCAAAGTAGCCAAATGAGATATGTCCCTTGTCAGATGAGACAGTTGAGAGGTATGGACAGAGTAAGGGGGTATAATGAGGAATGTCCAGTGACCTTCCCAATGTGGTACAGGTGTAAGATATGGACAGTATACCTGAAGGGTGAAGTCAGGGATGTGCAATATCCATCCTAATGTGGGACAGCTGAGATGTATGGACAGGGTATCTGAAGGATAAAGTGAGAGATGACTCTGGTCATATGGGACAGTTGAGAACTATGATCCATGGTGTTTTGAGGGGAAAAGTGAGAGGGGCCCCCAATTATGTGGTAGTTTTAGTTTTTCATAATCTTGGATAATTTTGCTTGCATTGTTTGATTTGTGTTCTCTTTTCTGTAATCATTTGCCCTGGGATGAATCTAGAAATGAGCTTCAGCTCAGTTTGCCTTTCCTGATCACCAATTTACAAATAACATACAAAAGCAAATAAAACTGAAAGATATGACAGGTTACTGTATGTGAGGGGTAAAATGAGGGACATCCCTTGTTATGTGAGACAGTTGAGAGGTATGGTCAGAAGTGTTCTCAGGGTAAAATGACTGAGGTACAGGCACCCTTATGTGGGACAGTGGAGAACAGGAACGATAGGTGGATATTGGTTCAGGAGACTGTGATGTGCTACAGTAGAGGTGTGTGGTTCGTCAGTATCATATGAAAGAGGACAATTACTGTAACAGGTTAATTTTCTGTGTGTCCCACATCAGGATTTCTGGTCCCTGCCGTACATCTCAGTCCATAGTCCTGGAACCACCATTACCAGGTGCTCCTCATCAGCAGAAACCCCAACCTTGACATTGATATTGGCACACTACTGTATTAGAAGACTCCTCAGCAGCAAGAGAATTCAATCTTGACACAGCAACTGAGTGCATCTGTACTAGGGGGGCTCCCCAGCAGTAGGAGCACTGGTCTTGGAATTACCACTGGATGTATCTCTGCTGGGGACTCCTCAGAAGTAGTAGATACAGTTTTACATTTCAACTGGCAGGAAAGAAAGAGTAGCAAGTGAGTCACCCTTTTGCTTTGCTATTGTTTCTTTGAGGCTGATTGAAACTTCAAGTGATTTTATGCCACAACATTATTAGATAGCTGTAATATTTTACATTTGAGTGTGCTTTCCTTCACTGACAATGTTAAAAATAGCCGAGCACTCACCACGTCTAATCACCCAGATACCCGGGTCACTTAAAACATCACATTTATTGTTGAAAAGGACGCACAGATAAACCTGCCTAACACGTTTTGGATCTACTGATCCTTCATCAAAGGTTAGTTAAAACATTTTAAAAGTGCATCTTACTGTATATCCTAAAAAGTGTGATGTCATAGTGACGTGTCTAATAGCAACAGGCTCCAAATGCATTCCAATAGACCAATCCACAATGGACCCAGTTATAAAAACAATCAAATGTGAATGAACACATTTCGTACAACCCCCCCCCCGAAACTTCTACCATCAATAAAAACTCATGTAAATATTCAAATATATATCAGTGCCTCTGATAGATTTTTAAAGAAAGGGTTTGTGACTTCATTTAACTCAAATTGATTTTCCCCAATTTCCAACATGTAAGTTGGCTATGGTGGGCACACAAGTTGTCCCCATAATCATACCCTTTGTTTGTATATACATGCTTTTATCAAACAGAAAGACATTACATTTTAATACATATTCCAGGAGTTTTAACAAAAATTCGGTAGAAGGCAGTTCATCCATAGCTCTCTGGTTCAGAAACTCAGCAGTTGTGTCCAATGATCCCTCATGGGGAATATTGGTGTACACAGCATCTATGTCAAGAGTTACAAACAAGGTGTCATCTGGTAGCTGAATGTTCTGCCATCAATAAATCCTTTCTTTAAAAATCTGCTGGTAACTAAATGTTTTATAGATAATATTTTGATTATATGGCAAGGGAATGAGAATAGCTTGAAAGAATTTGCTGAATATATGCATAGAACCAACAGCAATCTCAGGTTTAAATGTACAGCACACGAAAAGCAGATACATTTTTTATGTCTTAACATCAACAGAAGTAATGAAGGTACTTTAAACACAAGGATATACAGAAAGCTCACTGACGGCAATATTCTGCTCCTGGCCTCGAGCTGTCACCCCAAACACACAGTAAAGAATATTCCAAAGAGGCAGTTTTTTAAGAATTCAGAGAAACCGCAGCACGACAGAAAGCCGGGAGCAGAGTATGTCTCAGCTGGCATGAAGATTTCTACAAAGGGGCTATAGTAACAATACAATACAGCAAGCCAGAAGCCATACCAGTTCTGAGAATAGAGAGAGCCTGTTAGCAGACACTGCAAGGGAAAATGAGGCAGCAGTAATATTTCATTTTGTGACCATTTATTCTGCACAGGCCGGTAACCTGGAAAGCATCATTAAAAACATTGGTTAGTACTGGGTAGTGACCCTGGTTTAAAACAACTGGCAGAACAGACTTCTAGAATGGCATACAGGAGGGCCACCACTCTTAAAGATATGTTGGTCCACAGCCACTATACAGAGCCACAGGCTCTTAGTACGTGGCTACATTGTAATGCAAGATGTGTGTAAATTGCAAGAATGTGAAGAACAGCAAAGATTTCCAGAGTGTGAATTCTAAATAAAGTTATGAGATATGACAATTGATCACATGTGACTCCACAGGAGACATTTATCTTGCCACCTGTCCATGCTCGCCATTTTATGTGGGCAAGACCACCCGATTATTTAAAGCAAGAGTAGGTGAACATATCCAAACCATCCAGAGAGGAGATCTTACCTATGCTACTGCCAGTCATGTTGCACAAAGTGGCAATGCCCAGGAATATTTTTTTGTGTTCCTGGCAATAGAAAACATTAGAGGACTACCCCCGGGGGGGTGGGGATTTTAATGATGCAGTACTGAAAAAAGAGAGTTTTTGGATAACTGTTTTAGGACCCAGTAAACAACCAGGTTTAAATGTGGGCATGGATATTAAACCTTACATGAGAAAATGAGAAGGTGTCCGATTGAAACATTGCAGCTAAATTATAACATTAAATACAAATATATGTATTAAAATAAAAAAAAAGTTTTAGACCTTGTTAGAATTTGATATTCAGCTAAAAATTTATTTGATACAGTACCCATATATATTGCTTTGTACATTCTTCTCTTTTTCCTTGTATGTTACAGTGACCCCCCTTTTCCCTTATTATTTCTATTTTGTATCTTGCTTTCTTTCCCCAACCTTCTAACACCTCCCCCCACCTGTTATGCATCCCTTTGTTTCTTTTTTTAGAGCATGGAACAGTTCAGAGGCACTGATATATATTTGAATATTCATATGAGTTTTTATTGATGGCAGAAGTTTCTGGGGGGGGTTGTACGAAACGTGTTCATTCACCTTTGATTGTTTTTATAACTGGGATCCTTTGTGGACTGGTTGATTGGAATGCATTTAGAGCCTGTTGCTATTAGACACGTCACTATGACATCACACTTTTTAGGATATAAGAAGCACTTTTCAAATGTGTTAACCAGCCTTTGCTAAAGGATTCATAGATCCAAAACATGTAAGGCAGGTTTGTCTGCATGCCCTTTTCAACCATATATATGATGTTTTAAGTGACCAGAGTATCCATGTGATTAGAGGTGGTGAGCACTCGGCTGTTTTTAACATTGCATGTATGCTGCTTGCCTGGAGCACCACCGTCCCAGTGCAGGATACTACTGTGTTACAACTTCCTTCACTGAGCATCACAATATGGTGAGGTAAGTTAAAAACAGAACTTACCCCTTTTATTCTTCTTGCATGTTTTTTTTTAATGTTCAAACTGACACAGTTCTTGTTTTGGTTATACTGTTTGTAACATTTCAATAATTTTCTCGCTGCTCATTCTTCCTTAATATTCTTTATACTTTTGCTGGTTTATTAACTAGATGAAACAGTATATGTTTGATACTCCCAGCAGCCATATTTTCAATCTGATTTCTGTCATTGGCGGTATAAAAATAATTAGGAGGTGAGGGTGAACTTGAAATGACTATTTTACCTGCACTTTAAGATGGGGGGGGGGGAGGAAAATAGCAACAGTCCAGAACATCAAATGGGTGACTTGGAGGAAATAAGATGGAATCAGGTTGCTTCACGTTGTGAAGGAATGGGTGACTTGGGTGGGGTGGAGGAACAGTAAGCAGAGATAAAATGGAGCACAGTAAAGGAAATAAACTTCTGCGTCAGACAAGAGAGCAAAACCAAGAGGAAAAACTGACCACTATAGTTCTCTAAAGAGGGGACTGAAAAGGTAAAAGCTAAAAGGGTAGCATTCTGAATGCATGGGGAAATGCAGAAGGAGGATAGGGAGGTGTATTAGGGAAAACAGAGGGAAGCAGGAAAAGCAGTAAGAGTACAAAGGCAGAAAATGAAGAGAGACTAGCCCATGAGGTAATGAAAGGGGCAAGACATTGTTTTAGATATGTAAGTGAAAAGAGGAAGACCAGGGTGGGACTGTAAGGCTAAAAAGGGAAGGGGGGGACTCTGCAGAGGGGCCAGAAAAAGGCAGACATCCTGAACATAGAGAATACTGGATGGTCAACTATGCGCAACCAGCGTGTTCTGCCACAGATAGGTTCTGATTCCCTCTGACCTTGAAGGCAAAGCTCAAGAGGTCCGTGGGAATCAGAACCTTGAGGTGGCAGAACACACTGGTTGTGCACAGAGTTGCACATCCAGTATTTTTTATCGTGTATGGTGCCCCCCAAAATAATTTAGTACAATTTGTCAGTTTTTTTTAATGTACAAAAAAATATATATTGTTCACTGCTGTGTGTTTTTCTGGGGATCAGGGCTGGTTGCAAGGGTCAGTGGTGTAGTTGTTAAGGACCTGATGTATGTCTGTAGAGTGTAATTCCACTGGTTGTAAGTTGTGTTTGGGAGGGATTTAAAAAAAAAACATGGCGGCTGAGCTTCTCATTTAGCGAGACATTGATTATTAGGAGGAACGGCATTTGATTTTGTAAGTAAATTTAAATATCTGGTTGATCCTGGATTGGATTTGTGTAGAATTAAATCAACCTTTTCTGTTGCCTGAGTTAAACTGTGGCTCATGCGCTTACAAAATCACTTGAAATGTTGTTGTACCACAGTAGGTGTAAGCTATTTCCACGTTCTATGACCTTGAACTGTGGTACAACAATATTTCATCTAGGATGGATTTCTATGCAGAACAGGCACTCACCCATATACTATAAATACTTTTGTTTGGTGTTCGCAGAGAGAGGAGAAGGGGAAGGGCCACAAAAAAATAATAAAAGCTTTGGAGGGAGGGAGGTGGATACTTAGTCCTTTTTGGGGGGAGTCCTGAAGGGACTGCTAATCTGAAGGTGGACAAGGCAATGGGGCCAGATGGGGTGCATCCAAGGGTATTGAGGGAGGTCAGGGAAATACTGGCTGCACCTCTGACAGTTCTATTTAACAGATCACTTGAAACAGGAGTGGTTCTGGAGGACTGGAGGAGGGCGGATGTAGTCCCACTATACAAAAGTGGTAGCAGGGAGGAGGCTAGAAATTATAGACTAGTCGGCCTGACATCAGTGGTGAGAAAGTTAATTAAATCATTGCTAGAGGAAATGATTGTGGAATATCTTGAATCCAGTGGGTTACAAGATGCAAGGCAGTATGATTTCGCAAGAGATAGGTCATGTCAAGCAAATCTGATCAATTTCTTTGACTTGGTGACCAAGGAACTAGAACCGGATGGAGTGGTGGACATGATCTACTTAGATTCAGTAAGTCATTTGGCATTGTTCCACATAGACTAGTAAGCAAGCTGGGTAGCTTAGGAGTGGGTCCAACATAAGTAAACTGGATAAGAAATTGGTTAGGAGATAGGCAACAAAGGGTGGTGGTAAATGGAGTTCACTCCAGGGAAGGGAGGATGACCAGTGGGGTACCTCAGGGATCAGTGCTAAGACCAGTCCTCTTTAATATTTTTATAAGTGACATTGCAGAGGAGCTAGAAGGGAAGGTCTGCCTCTTTGTGGATGACACCAAGATCTGCAGTAGGGTGGACACTCCGGGGGGGTGGAAAGGATGACCAGAGACCTAAGAAAACTAGATGAGTGGTCAAGGGTATGGCAGCTGGGTTTCAATGTGAAAAAGTGCAACATAATATACTTAGGGTTGGATATTCAAATGGGTTGCACATGGCGCAACAGAGTTGCACCATGCACAATCCACTGATGTGCCCCATCGCGATATTCAAAAGGGAAAGTGCATAGCACAAATCCCGATCGCGGGCGCGTGTGTTCGCGGTGCAAGTGGGCGGCTGCCTACGGTCTCTGCACATCCCAATATTCAGCCCGGATGCTGTGAATATGCAGGTGCAAACTCTACATGCCGCATATAGTTAAGCCAAAAATAATTGAGCAACAGCTGGCCACCCACAGGTGAGCTGCCGTAATGCAGGGCGCAACATGGCAGCTGCCAGCTGTGGGTGGCCACCCGAGCTCTGGCGGCACCATCCAGTGGTGTAGCATCCCCCCCACTTGATTGTGGGCTGTGTAAATGAAGAACCTCCCTGGTGGTCCAGTGGACCTCTCTCCTTCCCCTATCGTGGGCTGTAACAAGTTCTATCCTCCCTGGTGGTCCAGTGGACCATTCTCCATGCCCGATCATGGGCTGTAATATTATAAAAACTCCCTGATGGTCTAGCGGTACTGTAACTCCCTCTCAACCTGCCAACTCATTCCCGCCACCCCACTCCCCCCCCGGTCAGCGGCAGGTGACAGCACCCCACCCGAGCCGCCGGCCACCCACCAGACTGCGCGACAGCAGCTGTACGCCCATTGGTCCACAGCATTGGCCAACAGGCATGCAGATCAGCTGTACTATTAGTTCTGATATGTGAATGGATCCATCCACATATCGACTGTAGTACGGTTAGTCTGCACACTCCATTGGCCCACGCCAGGACCAATGGGTGCACAGCTGTACTGTACGCTCAGTCGGCCGGGCAGCCAGGTGGCTTGTGGGTGGGTGCTGCTGCCCACCGCTGACCGGGGGAGGGGTGGCGGGAATGAGTGGGTGGGTTGGGAGGGGGGTACGGTACCGCTAGACCACTAGGGAGTGCTTATAATATTGCAGCCCGCAATCGGGCGTGAAGAACGGTCCACTGGACCACCAGGGAGGATAGAACTTATTACAGCCTGATACCTTCTGAATGCATGGGATAAGCACAAAGGAATCATAGTGGAAAGGAAAGGAGAGGGAGAAAGAGCTGTAGGTTGGGCATGGTCTGTGGTAGTAGTGTAGGTAGGGAGAAATGGGCAGACTGGAAGGGCCAAGTAGTCCTTATCTGCTGTCAAATTCTATGTTTCCATGTAGTAAGTATTTTTATTTAAAACAGGAATAGTTGTCATACAGCCAGTTGAGTGAATCTCATTTACAATGGTCTCCTGAATTTTTTACAAGTAAAATAGATTACAAAATATATTTATCATGCCTCAATTACCAAAAATTTTCATTGAATTTAGTGCAGCAACATACAGGGCATACAAGTTCATAAAATCATACAAGAGTCTCAATATACTTCTAGTAGATTTGAACTAGTGTTTCAGGGTACACAACGATGAGAGATTATTAATACTGGAACACATCGCACATAGAAGAATATTCCATAACTTTGGACCTTTATAAACAAGAGATTGTGTGCCTATATAAGAACTCACTCTTGAAACATTGAACTCAAAGCCTTTTGCTGACCTTTACCCTTGTTTCAGAGGATGGTTGGAAAACAAATCAGAGATATATACTGGATCCTTTGCTTAACTCTTCTACCTTCTACCCTACCTCCGCTCATCCCCTCTCCACCACTCCCCTTCTGCTCCCATTCCCTCTTCCCCTTCTTATACTGACATCCTGCTCCGCTTCTGCATCGCCCCCTCACCCTCTCACCTGATACCCTCTGTTAACACTTCCCACTACTGGCACTGCCAGTATGCTTAGTATAAGCCTCCCTCACCAGTGATGAGGCTCACCTTCTGGGCTGATTTTCAGTACATATTCTCTCTCTCCAGTTTGTCTTCTCACTAGCCAACCCCTCCCCTTGTTCACTTTCTCTCTCTCCCTCCCTTTTTTTTTCTCTGTTGTGTTGGCAAGTCCCATTGTAGATAGTGTTTGCTTATTTCAGTCACACGTGTAACCTCTTGCCTAATTTGCCTTAATTGTTGTCCTCTTACGGCCTCCCGTAAGCTGTAGTTTTGTTTGTTACTGTAATGAGCCTGATGTGGAACCTATGTAATGAGTCTGTACTCAAAGGTTAATCTGAGATCTAAATAAATAAATAAATAAAACACTTCCACATCTAAGTTAGTATGCACAGTACAATTGTTTCACTAGCTCCAGAGGCAACCAGTGAAGAGTTTTTAACCAAATACTGTACAATGGTACATTTCACAGAATTTCACAGAAATTTCACAGAATTTCACAGAATTTGACAGCTGAAAAGGGCCTCCTGGCCCATCCAGTCTGCCCCTTTTCTTACTTACTTTCTTTTCCCCTCCCCCTCCCAAAATACCCTCCTCACTCCCCTGTAACCCCATGTGTCTGTCCCATGATCTCTTGAAACCCGCCACAGTCATGGACATCACCACCTCCTCCAGGAGACCATTCCATCCCTTCACCACCCTTTCCATGAAGTATCGCCCTCTCACATTACTCCTGAAGTGTCCCCCTCTAATCTCAGACCATGCCATCTAGTTTTGGTGCCCTCCTTCCTGTTGAATAGTCAACCTGAGTCTGCTTTGTTTATCCCCGTGACATATTTAAAGGTCTCTATCATGCCCCCCTTCCCTCCCTTCTGGTCTCTAGCGAGTAGAGGCTCAGTTCCTTACATCTCTGTTCATATGGTTTACCCTTCATCCCTTGCACCATCTTGGTCACCCTTCTCTGTACCCTCTCAATCAAATCTATATCCTTGTGTAGGTAAGGTTTCAAGAACTGTACTCATTACTTGAGATTCGGTCTCACCAATGCCTGGTACAGGGGCACCAGGACCTCCCTTCTTCTGCTTGTGATCCTCCTGCCTATACTCATCAACATCCCGTATGCCTTCCCCACCACACTTATACACTGCCTCCCCACTTTAAGATCACTGGATACTATTACCCCAAGATCCCTCTCCTGATCAATAATCCTGATACTCTCCCCCTTGAGTGTGTTTCCAGCCCTGTAGTTCCTGTGCCCCAGGTGCAGGACTGCACATTTCTTTTTTTTTGTTAACTCTTTTTATCTCCCAGCTAGTCCAGGGCCCCATCGGGTGAGACCCACTCAAGTCACCTGCTGCCACCCTGCCTGAATCCCCAGTCTGGCAATGAATCTCATGAGAAGGGGGGGAACCGAGAAAGTCAACCGGGCGAGGACTGGCACTGGACATGTGCGGTGCTCCCTGGAGACCACTGTCTTCCTCCTGGATGCTGTTTTTTTTCCCACTTTTTTGTGTGCCCCAGAGTGTGGGCGTGCAGTGGCATCTGTGCACCATGCATGCTGATGCCCACCACCATTCCAACTCAATGTACAGCACCGCTGTCTACAGTGCCACCAATCTCCACCGGGGGCCTCTGGTGAACAGTGCAAGTCCTGCTACCCACCCCTGGAGAGGATAGCCATCCATTCGATGCTCAATCCTTTCCTTCCCCAGCCAACCCCTGGTGACTCGAGTCCATTCCTGAACCTGGGTCACCGGCGTGGCATGAGGTGTGGTGTTCAGAGCCTCAACCCTCAGCACCACCAGGCTGGCTGACTGCACATTTCTTGATGCTGAATTTTAGTTGCCAGGTCTCCGCCCACCCCTCTAGCTTCCCCAGGTCATGTCTCACATCTTCAACCCCCCCCTTCCGAGTCAAGCCTATTGCAGATTTTTGTGTCATCCATGAAAAGGGCAACCCAACACCTCAGCCCATATGCTAAATCTCCTATGTAGATACTGAAAAGAAGTGGTCCCAGCACCGACCCTTGAGGAACCCCACTCAATACCTGACCTGTCTTGGAGAGCACCCCATTTACTACCACCATTTGACTTCTATTTGCCAGCCAGTTTTCCACCTATTTCATTATTTTGTGCCCTACTCCCATGCTTTCCAGTTTGTTGACCAGTCTTCTATGGGGTACAGTGTCAAAGGCCTTACTGAAGTCCAGATAGGCCACATCAACCACCCCCCCCAGTCGATTAACTGCATCACCCAGTCAAAGAATTTAATTAAATGGACTGGCACAACTTCCCTCTAGTGAAGCCATGCTGCCTCTCACCCAGTAGGCCATTGTCCTCCAGGTATTTTGTTACCCTTTCCCTGACCAGCCCCTCCATAACCTCCTCCACCACTGCAGTAAGACTGACAGGACAGTAGTTTTCCCTCAACTCTCTGCATCCCACCTTGAGAATCGACACCACTGTCGCTGTCCTCCAGTCCTCTAGCACTTTTCAGTGTCCAAAGACAGATTAAACAATCTTGCGAGGGAAGCAGTCAGCTCCTCTCTCAGTTCCCTAATCACCCTAAGGTGCAGCCCATCTAGCCCCATGGCCTTGTCCACCTTCACCCTTTCTAGTTCTTCCCTCCCTCTCTCTGTGCTGAAGGGGGTTCTAACTCTACCCCTATGCCTCCTCTCCTATTCAACTCCGGTACTCTGCCCCCCCCTTCCTTTGTAAATACAAAGCAGAAGTACTTGTTTAATTCCTTTGCCTTCTCCCAATCCTCCTCAAGACCCCCCCACTCGCCTGAATCCTTGCTGTCCCTTGTCCAGCCTTCCTCCTGTCCCCCATGTACATAAAGAATGTCTTGTTCCCTCCACTGGCCTGTTTCGCTATCCTTTCCTCAGTTTTGGTCTTAGCCCTCCTGATCATCTTTCCTGCTAGCATCCTTATTTCCCTATATACCTCCCTATCCTCTACACTGTATGGGGTTCTCAAATGGTGAGGCCAGCCTCCCTTGGGAGGCCCAACATGTTCCAGGGGAGGCTCAAGCAAGTCTGAAAAAGTACTGTATTTAAATTTTGGTTTTTATATATTTTGTGTGAAGAGATGAAGCAAACTGAAAGAGAATAATAATAGTAGGTGAATTTTATGTATTTATTTACTAATAGGTGACAAGGGAAGGTGAATGAACCAAGGCTCATTTCAGGTGTACCCGGAGAAGGGTAGGGAGTGAATACATTTCAAAACGTGACTGCAAAACAATCAAGAAATACACAGTGAACAATAGTGCAAACAAATATTAACAATAAACTAATAATGAGTGGTGGTAATTTATCAATTTGTAAACTGATGGCAGAACAGCTCAAATACAAGGGTTGAGGATAGAAGTGCTAAGAGCAATAGCAGGAAGCAGCAAAGTAATCCCAGAGATGTTGCTTAGGAGCAGAGAAGGAGGGGGAGAGGCAAAGTATGCAGGAAGATTATTTCATATAGAGAGGAAACAGAGGAAGTAGTCTGACCCATGAAGGTGCTGCAACAAAGGGTAACAATGGTTCAAGAATGAAAACAGTAGAGCAAGTAGGCTGGCCTGTGGGGGTGGGGGGGTGGCTACAATAAGCTGAATAATGATAATATTTGTTTATTTTATTTATTTGTTATTCAGATGACACGTTTGAGCATAGGAGCTCTTTTTCAAAAGTTCCAAGTCAGTATAAGACAAAGAACTGAATGAGAGACAAGTACTCAAAAGGGTTTCAATTTTTTCATGGTGTACTGTGCAAAGTACAGTACATTATTTTTCTTTGGGGAGGCCCAAGATTATTTCAATTTTTGGGGGAGGCTCAAAATCTTTTCCATGGATTTAGGGAGGCTTACTGTGACAAAGTCTGAGAACTATTGCTCTACAGTTTGTGTATGTTTGTATTTCTTAAATGCCCTATGCCTTCCCCTACTATTCTTGATACATTCCTGTTAAACCAGAGTGGCCTCCTGCTTGTTGCACCCTTCTTAACTCTCCTTATACACATGTGTGTGGCCTCCCTTACCCTGTCCCTGATAGCTACCCATAACTCTTCCACTTCATTTATGTCCCCCAAACCCTCCATCACCTCCCTCACTAGCCTCCTCATTTTGTCAAAGTCTGCTTGCCTGAAATCCAGCACCATTGTGCTGGTTCAACTCAGCACCCTTCCTGCCCTTACCTTGAATATGATGGTCCTGTGGTCACTGTTTTCCAACTCCTCTCCCACCTCCACCTCCTCCACATTTTATTAGCATTTGTCATGACCACATCCAGCAGGTTGTTCCCCCTGGTTGGCTCCTTAACTAACTGTTGAAGGAACATCCTCTGCAGCTCCTCTAGTATCTCTCTGCTCTGGTCAAAGCTGCCACTGGGATGGTCCAATCAACATCTGTGAGGTTTAGGTCCCCCACCAGTAACGTCTCCTCCTTTAAAGCTGTCCTCTCAATTTCCAGCAGCATTCCCTGTCCTGCTCCTCCCCTTGTGTGGGTGGTCTGTAGACAACTCCCAGTCTCAGTGACTCCTCTGCCCTTCTGTCTAGTGTCACCCAAAGTAGCTCAGTCTCCCCTTTTCTCTCTCCTGCCCCCTCCATTGCCTTTATGTTCTCCCTGACATATAGTGCAAGCCCTCCACCCCTTTTGTCCTTCCTGTCTTTCCTAACCAATCTGAATCCTGGGATAGCAGTCTCCCGTGTGTGAGCTTCTGTCCAACAGATCTCTGTGATCACCACTAAGTGCAGCAGATCATGCGCTATGATAGCTATCATTTGCCTTGGGACAAGCAGGACAAGCAAGCAAATTTATAGAGTTCTTAGTTGGCCAGCATACACAATGTCTCCATAATCGAATAATGGCAGTGCCATGGTTTGTACTATTCTCTGCCTCATAGCTAATGAGAAATGAGCTCTGTTTCTATACAGAAACTCTATTCATTGTGCATCTTCTGTTCCAAAACTTTCAGCTGGCAATCCCACTCTAGATTTTCATCTAACCATAGCCTCAAGTACTTACAATTTGGGACATTCTGCAACTTCCTTGGATTAGAGATGAAAATAGAAATTTGTACATTTTGCCTGTTTCTATGTGCTGAATCAAAATGCATGACTTGAGTTTTTGTTCATTTATTAATAATTGTTATTACTGAAAAATCATTGAATCTCATCAAAAGCTAACTGTTACAGTTGAACCTGTTGGGTTCTATCTGACAGGTAGGATTAAAACCAACCCACTGTTTCAGAATCCAGCCTGAGAAGTTCCAATCTCAGGAGTAAAACCCTGTGGTTCATGGCATTGAAGACTTTGAATAGGTCTATGAACACCACACCCACCATCCTGCCCTCCTCAAGTTGGGAGAAAACAAGATCTATTAAGTTGGTGAGTGCGGTGTCCAGGGAATGGCCCTTTCAGAATCCTGATTGAGGATCAGAAAGCAGGTGGTATTTCTTCAAGTAATTACTTAACTGTTTTTGTACCCTTATTTTCCATCACCTTCGACACTGTGGACAACAGGGTTATCGGTCTATAATTTGAGGGCTCTGTTGGGTCCCCCCCCTATAAAAACTGGGATTACTTTGGCTTTTTTCCAACTGGAGGGTACTCTCCTTTCTATTAGACTCCAGTTGAATATTTTAGTCAAGATATGAGCCAACAGATCAGCAGCATCTTTTAAGAACCTATTTTCAATGGCATCCAGACCATATGCTTTATTAGTTTTTAAGATATACAATTCTTTCTTAATCTCACTACAATTAATTTTTTAAAATCTAAATCTTGGGGTGTCAGTAGAAAAGGTAGTAGGTGAAATAGGTACCATGTTATTATCATGCTCAGGGATGTCTATATCAGGTAAATTTATGAAATAGGTATTTAAAATATCAGCACAATCAGCTACACTCTGGAGTACATGATTTTGTTGGATTTTAATCATAGGTTTAATTGTAACAGGCTTCTCTAAAGAATTAATCAGGACCCAGTATTTTTTTGGGTCCACAGTTTCAGTGATTTTTGTTTTGGAATATTGTTTTTTTTGAATTTTTGATTTTTATGCTCAGTCGGTTATGGTGAACTTTATATAATTCCCAATCAATTGTGTTTAGAGTTTTATTTGCCCTCTTCCATAGTCGATTTTTTAGTCTAATCTCTTTTTTCAATTTTTCTGTTATCCATATTGGTTGATTTGTTTTAACTGCAAACAAGTTTAAGAGGGGCAACTTTATTACAGGCCTCAAGAAACATTCTGGAGAATTCCCTCACAGCCAGATTCAGTTCGGGAATGAGAAAAATGTTATCCCATTTCATTGCTACCAGAGTGTGTAAAAATAACTATTTACTATAATTTTTAAAAGATCTCCTTCTTATTTTATGATGGAATACTAATTTAATTTTTTGACCCTTAGTTAATAAATCACTGTGACAGGGTAGAATAGAACCCTGTCCCATTTGTTGGAGAAAGTATATAAATGCAAGGTTCTGTATTCTTTCCTTCTCTCTCTCTTCTCTGTCTGATTGCACAACCAAATTTTCCTGTGAGACCTTGGACTTGATCAACACAAAAAGTCTTGCAGTCCTTTGCCTCTCTCTGTCTCTCTGTTTTCTCTTGCTGTCTTTCTTCCTTGCATATCTATATTTGTTAATATAAAATATATGAGAATCAATGTATGGAAATGTAGCTGATATTGGGATCACTTCTGTTTAGAAAATTGTGTTACTGTCGAAATGTATATATTTATAATTTGAGATAGGTGTAAAAAACCAGAGGTTATTTGAGTGCACATGCCTGAGCCTTTTGCAAAGGCTGGAGGGACCTCAGGAAGCTCTCAATGTTCTAGCAGCTCCTGAAATTTACAAAGGACAGGATACTTACAAAGGATGGGGGTTGAAAAGAGTTATAAAAACAGCTAAGCTAAGCTGCAAAGGAGATTTTTTTTACAAAAGATTTTATTTTGCTTCTGTATATAGTTATTCTGAACAGGTTTATTTTATTTTATGTTACTGCAACTACAAATAAACAGTGTTGTGGAATTTTACAACTGCTCCTGGTTTTTCCTATGCTTCCTGACCTGTGCCTCGATGACAGATGGTGTCAGCCTAAGTGGGATTTAAGTCGGGCGTACCCTAAAACAGGAGATTTGTGCATTGGTGCTGGACTTAGTACCAGGGAAGCACAGAGGAAGGTATGGATTCTGCAGCTGAAGTCCAGTCTGAGATTGTACAGCTAGCACAAGTCATGGAACAGGCAGTGACAGAACCTGAAAGCCTGATGGACTTTTTGAAATGGTGAGCTATACAACAAAAAGAGACTGAGATGCAGAGAGAAAAAGAAATTCAATGGTTAGAAGCATTGAAGAGAGAGGAGATGCAGTGACAGAAGCAACAGATGAGAGAAGAGATGCAGCGGCAGGAGCAGTGATGGCTGGATGTCTTACAAGCTATTGAATGCAGAGGATCTGGCACAGATCAAGACAAGCAACAAAATGCAAGCAACCTAAAGGCCGTTAAACTTACAAAGTTGTGTCCCTCAGATGATATTGAGGCATACCTGACAACCTTTGAAAGAGTTGCCACAGCCTGCTAGTGGCCAAAGCAGCAATGGACAATTAGACTGGTACCCTACCTGACAGGGAAATCCCAGCTTGCCTACAGCAGTATGGACATTGCACAGTCAGAAACTTTGACATGGTGAAACGCGAAATCCTGAAAAGGTACTCCGCTACAGAAAAGGAGTGTTTAGCAGCAAAGTGGTCCATGGAGTCCCTCAAATTTTATTTGCTAGGAACTGATTTTTGTTCTTGTAACTGATCACTATCCTCTCTGTTGGCGTAACCAGATGGAAGATACACATTCCAGAATCACACATGGTACCTGGCACTGCATTTAAATTCTCTGTGATTCACAAAACTGGTAAAGAGAATAGTAATGCTGATTTTTTTGTCAAGATATGGATCAGAAATTGAGGGTTCTGATGGTTGAGAGAAAAAAAATAATGTATGGGTTTGAACTGTGCTTTTGCTGTACTGTTAAAAAATGGATGCAAATATGCTTAATTTCTGAAAGTAGAAAATGTTAGTGGAAAATAGAAAGTTTTGGAAACCTGTTTAATAAAACAGGTTCCCTCTTAAAGACGGTGGGTATATGTGACAGGGTAGAATAGAACCCTGTCTCATTTGTTGGAGAAAGTATGTAAATGCAGGATCTGTATTCTTTCCTTCTCTCTCTTCTCTGTCTGGTTGCCCAACCAAATTTTCCTGTGAGACCTTGGACTTGATCAACACAAAAGGTCTTGCAGTCCTTTGCCTCTCTCTGTCTCTCTGTTTTCTCTTGCTGTCTTTCTTCCTTGCATATCTATATTTGCTAATATAAAATACTGTATATGAGAATCAATGTATGGAAATGTAGCTGATATTGGGATCACTTTTGTTTAGAAAATTGTGTTACTGTTGAAATGTATATATTTATAATTTGAGATAAGTGTAAAAAGCCAGAGGTTATTTGAGTGCACATGCCTGAGCCCTTTGCAAAGGCTGGAGGGACCTCAGGAAGCTCTCAATGTTCTAGCAGCTCCTGAAATTTACAAAGGACAGGATGCTTGCAAAGGATGGTGGTTGAAAAGAGTTATAAAAACCACTAAGTTGAGTTGCAGAGGAGTTTGTTTTACAAAAGATTTTATTTTGCTTCTGTATATAGTTATTCTGAACAGGTTTATTTTATTTTATGTTACTGCAAATACAAATAAACAGTTTTGTGGAATTTTACAATTGCTCCTGGTTTTTTCTGTGCTTCCTGACCTGTGCCTCGACTACAATCACATTTACAGGTAATTGAACAGTGATCACCCAAAATAGATTGATTTACCTGTACCTCATGTGTTTTTATGTTTGCAGTTACAAAAAGTAGATCTAGTACAGTATGTTCCCCTTGCAAACTAGATTTGTCTTCCTTGTGGGAGTCAATATGCCCTGTGTCAGGCCAAGGGGGCCCAGGCTCTGAGATAGGGCGTTGCCTCTTGGCCCTCCCCAGGCCACATTAAAGTTCCCCAAAAAAAGCAGCTCCAGGCCCATTATGAATTTCTGCAAAAGCTGAGATAGATGTTTAAATTCTCCAACTTTCACCTTAGGAGGGCAATAAACCGATCGTACAACAAGGTTTTTGCTAAGTAGATGAACCAAAATAATATCCATCTGGCTTATCATCCCTGAATAAATTACATTGGAGCTTCGCAGTTCCCGCTAGTGTATAGGAGAACACCTCCTCCTCTTCTTCCCTCTCTATTTAATCTGTGGAGGGAAAAGCCTTCTATCTCAATTTCATTACAATGAATCTGAGAAGTTAACCAAGATTCTGTTAGGGCTATGAGTGATGTCTGGAGCTTCATCTGCTACCCATGTTTTCATAACATCTGTTTTTGTTTTTAAACTCCTTGCATTATCAGAAATAATTGTAATACTATCTAGAGGGCAAAGACAGGGTTCATTTCTATATCCCCTCGCAAAAGCCAAGTCAACACTAAACTTGAGGAAGGCTTTCTTACATGTAACAAAAGAGGGAAGGAATTATTAACTTTATTATTAATCTGGTTCCAAGTTTGTGAAAAATGTCTTCCACCCCTCCTACCAGAATCCACCACCTGACAATTTCCCCACTTATACATTAGTCTTAATGAAACAGCTTAAACGTCTAGAGTACCAGGACTTCCCTGAGTGCATGATTTCTGAAAGAAAACTACTAAAACTATTAGAATCAATTGTAAACATTTTATCCAATTCATGTTTGATTTAGAGATTCCCCTTTAAAACAAAGAAACAGACCAATACTACCAAAAACCCAGTTGCTACTAATTTATAACCACAGATTATTTGATCCCTTACATCTGCTACCTCTGATAGTCCAACTTGACAATTTTCAAAACTGGTTTTGGGTGGCTAAAACACTAAAGGACAGAGACAGACAATCTAATAACTCAAAACCAGTTCTACACCTGTATTTTAAGCATTTAATTTAGATTTATTTCTGGGCCATATCTTCAAAAATGAATCAGCGACCTCCGAATAATTGCCTTCCTGTGCCAGTGATCTGAGATTAGGTGCAAGCTCAGTGAGCCAAATGAATGGGCCAAGGCTGGTGGGAAGGCACTGTGGCATGCAACACTGGTCGTAGCCTGGGGAGGGACATAGTAGTGTTCTGGTGCACACATGACACACTGTGGCTGACTGGGGAGCCTTCTCTCACAAGGGGTTGACACGCATGATGAGGCCTGATGGGCCCATGCACAGACTGTGCTGGGACTATCTCCAGTATTGTATTTATTTATTTTTGTGCAAATTCTTTCAGGGATGTGATCCATTTCTAATGAGGATAGTATTCCATTATCAGAAAAAGAATGGAAATTAATTGAAAAAAAAACCACTAATGCAAACATTAGGATTGAAGGACGCAAAGCACACAAAGTAAGGAATCTTAGCAAATCATTAGAGGGGTCTTCATTGGGGTTGTCAACCCTAATGCCCACCCCCTCCACTGACTAAACAAGGTCAGACATGATCTCTTTTTTTTCATCTAGGACCCACAGGACCCTACTTGAAGAAAGCTACAATAGCTTCTGTTGGCAACATGTGGTGAGATATACTTCTCTACTTCTTTTGAAAAGTGTATCACTATTAGACACTGGCATGGAGCTGTACCTTATGCATTGGACAGGAGGCTATAGACTGGGGGGAGAGGGTGGGCATTATGGCTGATAATCCCTCAGAAGAACCCACCACTAATTCATCAATGTTTTTTCCTTTCTCTACCACTGATTCACCAATGTTTTTTCATTTTCCCACCACTGATTCACCAATGTTTTTCATTTCCCCACCACTGATTCACCAATGTTTTTCATTTCCCCACCACTGATTCACCAATGTTTTTTCATTTCCCTACCACTGATTCACCAATGTGTTTCATTTCCCCACCACTGATTCACCAATGTTTTTTTCATTTCCCCACCACTGATTCACCAATGTTTTTTCATTTCTCTACCACTGATTTGTCAAGACTCCATAGACTCAGTACCTAATTTTTTTTTTGTTTCCCTACTTTGTGCACCTTGCATTCTTGAGCCCTACTGTCTGCATTAACATAGTGCTTTGCAAAGATAGATAGATAGATAGATAGATAGATAGATAGATAGATAGATAGATAGATAGATAGATATTGGGGATATGTGATGGGGACCTGTTGAATAAATTATTTATCTTCACAAGAGCAGTTTGACTTTGGGTAACCTCACGAGTGGCATAAGCCATGAGTGATGTGTCTGAGGTCAACCTGCTCAAGTGAAGATAAATCATTTATTTCACAGGTCCCCATCACATATTGCATTTATGCAATAGGATGGGACATTGTGTGATAGGTTATTTTCTTTTTTTTTTAAATTTAACTGAGTTTGTGGGTTTATTCTGTGAAAGCATAATATTGCACTTTTTTCCATGCAGGTTGCGAAGGGTGATGCTATGGATGCAGCGTAGTGACATGCATCAATGTGCCAACATCATCGCTGACTGATGAAGAGACCAGCTTTTAGAAAAATGCAGAAGAAAATGGCATCTGCTTTAAGTGAGAGCATCTTGTTGAATGGCTGCTGTCATGTTTTGTGAAAAGAAGAGATTTAGAGGAATCAGGCTTATATCTGTATTTTATTTACTGGCCAGAGGAGGATGTATTTTTTTTGCCATACTTTGAGCCAGTTTGTTGTCATCATCAGGTTCAGGTACTTCATGGTTCCTGGCAGGCAGCTATTTGACGAATGCAAAGTGTGCTGACTAACGGTGACTGCAAACTTTGAGCTGAACAAAAGACTGCTACAGAGGCTGAAGGTACTTTACTCTTTTTGTTAGGATTCTTGTGAGACTGGAGAGAGACTACCATATTGCAGCTCTTAGATATGCGAGGTTGGGGGGAGCCAGAGGTAGGACAGTGGGAGTGGAGGTGATTGCCAGAATGTGAAAGTACTGAAGTAGTGCCAACAGGCTGGGGGCCGGGGTTGACGACAATAGTAGTATATGAATAAGTCACTGATGTTGACAGTGCAATACAGATAAATTTGTGGTCCACAAGCTTATCTGTTTAGCATTGATGTCATCAGTGATTTATTCATACAGTTGCCCTAATAATCATGTTTATCAGGATCCTTCGCAGTCCATGCCTATTGCATAAAAATGTTTATGCAATAGATGTGAGCATAAATCCTGTGTGATAAAGCTGTGAATCTGAGCTATTATGTGTATAAAAGTGAAATCTCACATTTATACACATAGTAGACATGTAATAACCGATTTCTACACAGTTAACTCATCAGCACATTGGCCATTCCCATGGCCTGCCTCCTGGACAGCCAGCACTACTTCTGCTTTTTGTAGTTTGTCATTTAACCACTACAACCACAGAGTGCACACAAATGACAACCTCTACACTGCCTACCAATCTGCCTTCTCAACTGCCTGCTGTCCTGCTCATACCAAGCAGCACCAAAATGAAGTCAGTGTATTTTTTCTTTCTTTCACAAGATCATTTGCCTTAGAGCCTGGTATCACCCCCATCCTCCAATTCGATCACCCACACACTCCCTCCACTTGTCCTGTGCCACGCCTACTGCTACAGCACTCTGTAGAAAAAAGAAATGTCTTATGTAATTTATTTTATACAGCTGCAGCTGCCTCCAAAAGCAATCGGCATTCCTGTCTCACGCTGCACTGCTTACTCCTCTTTGGCACACTTGTTGAACACCCACACTGGTTCTTTCCCTCTCTCCAGGTCAGCGGACACCACAGTGACATTGTAGTAACTATTTTAAATTAAAATAAAAAAAAATGATGCAGAACTGCAACCGTCCTCTCATTAGTCCCAGTAACACCACAAAACCCCCATTGATGGAAGTTCTCCACTCTCTCCTCCGGGAGCTCCTCACTAAACACATATGCAATTTTTCTGTGGAATTTTCTGAAAGCCACTAGCTTCAACCAATCAGTGGGGATGTACTAATGCCAATGCCAGTGTCCTGACATGGCATACATGGCAACAGCCATGACAATGGTGCTTTTTTGAAGTGGAGGAGCTTTTGAAAACAAAACAAAAAAAACACATAACGAAAAACACACGGTCCCTGCCAATTACATAAATAAACTATACAGCAGGGACCTGTTGAATACATGATTTATTATCACTCGAGCTGTTTTCCCTTGGGCACCTCACGTTTGGCTTACACCACTCGTGAGGTTATGCAAGGTCAAACAACTCTTGTGAAAAAAAATCATGTATTCAACATGTCCCTGCTGCGTATCATATACAGTGAAGCTTGCCTTCTCTCCAGTGGTAAAGATCCCTTATCAGTAAGAGCACATCTTCAAGCAGACTTCAACTGCTTGCAGGAGTGGTTACTACAGAACAGGCTCCTAATGAATGCTAAGAAAACTGTAACTATGCTTTTTGGCCCCCCATCAAGAATCAGATCTCTTTCTCCAGACTTATTGATACATTCTCTAGATGACTCCCCTCTTGAATTCGTTACCTCCTTCAGGTATCTAGGAGTCACTCTTGACCCATCTCTTGACTTTAACCTCCACATACGGCTACATGTAAGACAGTTTACTCAAAACTTGGTCTTGCCTTTAAAATTAGGTCCTCCCTCAATGATGCTGCCCGCTTGCTATTGCACAGGATTTCTCCTCCCTGCTCTAACATATTGCTCTCAGGTTTACCTTAAAGCTAGCAAAGGAGCGCTCCAGAAATGAAGCACCTGCTATAACAGTATATGCAGATTTGCTCTCTCCGCTCACAGACTTACCCATCATTGCCTGCTCTACTCAAAACTAAATTGGCTCTTCCCAGACTCGCTCAGACAGTATTCTGCAGGCTGTACAACTGATAATATGACCAGAACGGGGTCACCTAAATACCTTGCCGAACTATTAACTCAGCCCTCCCAAGCATACCTCCTCAGGGCATCTGCTCAAACCCAACTTGAAATTCCCAGATATCTCACACAAAAAGGAGAACGATCCTTTGCCATATCTGCCCCCCACTCCTGGAACTCCATTCCCTCCCACATCAAACTCTCCAGATCCCACAAGGCCTTTAAACTGAGTCTTCAGGCACACCTATTAGAATCCGACTGCTGCTCTTGTGCTGTAACTTGAACCTCTCTCCTAACATTTTCTCCTCCCTATGACACTTACTGATTTCCTGCTGGTCTCCAAAATCTGAAAGTTTCCCACATCCAGCAGAAATCCTATTGTTATAATGCTACTTCATTTAAATTTTGTTTGCTGTTTGTCGTTTCAATTTAGTCATTGATGTATCATCAGATGAAAATAATTAATGTAATGTTATCTGTTTCTCTTTGTCATCACTGATAATGACTGTACCTGGCTGTATACTGTTCAAATGTTTGTTCTCACCTCATGCTGCATCATGAAATACTCTTTAATGTTGACTCTGGTCTCCCCCTGTCTGTACTCTCCCGGGCCATGCCTGAATATAGGCAACATTGTTGTCTAGTGTACTTACCCGGTAAACAAAAAACAAATAAATAAATACAGCATTCTGAAGAATGCTGCAGCACAGTTACTGCAGTAAACAATGTAATTTCAATGGGAATTAATCCCTTTTGTCATGCAGGAAAATGTGACACTGCCAGGATGAAGTGAATGTCACAATTTCCTGCATGACAAAAAGGGACTAATTGCCATTGAAATGACATTGTTTTCCACAGTTACTGTGCCACAGCATGCTGCAGAGTGCTGCAAAATGCTGCAGAATTGCTTTTCATCCTGGTGAGCTATCTATCTATCTACACGAACATATATATAAATACAAAGTTTTGTGTTGTCTGTGAAAATACTTACTTTACTCTGAAACCCCACCACCCCTATGTCACTAAGATATATCTATATTATATGGGCATGGTCGAGCCTCCATAGTTAGGGTTCAGTCTTCATGTCTATGTTAAACTCAAAATTTTGCACTTTAATAACTTTAGAATCATTTAAGTGATTCGCATGACATTTTGGATACACCATCAGAGACCACAGATCTCTTAATGTGGCAAGTTTTGTTCTGGTCAGATGTGTGGGTAAGGAGATATGGAGTGTCAAACAATATGAAATTACCATTTTGGTGAAATTCTTTGTCATGACGCTGCACAAAAATGGTGTGGAATTTTTGTCTGACATTTTTATGGTGTAAAGGTCTTGGGTCACAAATGTGCCTTTTGAAGATTTGGTAATAAATGTTAATCCAAATCAAATCAAATCAAACTTTATTTAACCAGGCATCGACACCATTGAGCAAGCTCATTTTCAAAGTGGTCCTGGACAAGGAACAGTATAATACAGAGACACAGTAATTCGGAGCTTGTAACATCAACAGAATAAGGTACAAAGTCAGCTACAAAGTACTTGTAATCCATTCTAAAGTTATTAAATTTCAAAGTTTCCCATTATTTCCTATGGGACCAGTTAGATGTCCAGCTTGAAAAAGGATTCTTTATCGTAAATGCGGAATCCTTTTTCACAAATGCAGAATCCTTTGCCGCAAATGCAGAATCATTTTTTGTGCCACCTCCATCTTGTTTTCAGTTAGTGGTGACCACAAAATTAAATAACTTAAAAAATATGCGGGTTTACTAGACAACAACAGTTGTCTTTACCAAGTTGGAACCTCTACAATCTGATTCTGGGGTTAGCTTTTTGGTAAGTCACATAGAAATGTGTTTTTTTTTAAGATGAAGAAAATCTTTTTTCACAGACTGTGGAAAAAAGAACTACGAAACAGGATGCTTTTTTGCAATTTGCTAAAAAGGATTTTCTTTTTCCACAAATTGTAAAAAAGAAATCATGAAACAGCATCCTTCTTCACAGTTTGTGAAAAAGAATTTTCTTTTCCCATAAATTGTGAAAAAGGAACCACAGAAAATGATTATTTTTTGCAATTTTCGAGAAAGGAATTTTAAGACAGCTGTTTCTTTGTCACTGCACAGTTCACAAATGGTTTGGAATTTTGGACTGAAATTTTCAGGGTATAAAGGACTTGTCCCACAGATGTGCATTTTGCTGGTTTGGTGAAAATATATTACTTTGCTGTGGAGTTCTGTGGGTTTAAATTTTGCTTTGGTTCCCATAGGATAATATTGTAATGTGAGGTGTACACAGTTGTTTCTATGTCAGTGCGCTGTGAAGAAGCAGTTTGCAATTTTGTTCTGAAATTTTCAGGGTAGAAAGGGCTTGCCCCACCAATGTGCCTTTTGCTGGTTTTGTGAATATATATTAATTTGGTGTTGAGTTACACAACTTTCAAATTTTCCTGTGTTTTCTATAGGATGACATTGCAATGTGAGGTGTTTTTTTGGTGCTGCGCACTAAGGGATGGGAGTGACCCGGTGCTCCCACAGGCAAATAAGGACAGCACTATGCTATCTCAAAAATTATGTGCTCCCACACGCAAATAAGGATATCATTAAGGACTGATGGGAGTACAGGGCCAAAAGGGAATTAGGGGTACGATTACAGTATCTCAAAAATTATGGATGGATGGATGGCACTGTGCACTCCCACACGCAAATATGAATAGCATTATGGAGTGATGGGAGTGCAGGTGTTATGCATAGATGGATGTGCAGGGCCCTTCAGGTCCTGTTCTCCCACATGCAAATATGCAGTGGATTACAGAATGATGGGAGTGTAGGGCTCAGAGGGCTCTGTGCTCCCACAAGTAAATAAGAATACAATTATAGTCTCTCAAAAAGGGCCATGTACTCCGACAAGCAAATAGGGCTATGGTTATACTATCTCAAAAAATAAGGAAATTCTTTGCAAAAAACTTCATTAATGCATCAGTTAGGGTTCCAGTGAAAAATGTTTGGAAATGTGGTATTAGGGTTTCTAACCCTAATTCTCCACCCCCACCCTGCATGCAGCAACATGCGTGGTGGGTGTGCCTTGGGGTTGTCAACTCTAACGCTCACCCCATTCTCCTATACTGTACCCTTCTCATCTTATTTACTCATGGTGTGGGGTGAGTGATAGGGCTGACAACCCCAAGGCACCCTCTCCATACCTGTTTCTGTGTGCAAGGTGGGGTGGGGCATAAGGGTTGGGGTTGGAAACCCTAACACCACATCTCCAAACTTTTGTTGCTGGAACCCTAACTGATGCATTAACAAAGTTTTTTGCAAATAATATATCTATATCTACAGCTGTATCTGGGATATACAGTGATATACAATGCCTATGTTAAAATATGCCATTTATTTCCATGAGGCAGTGGAAGGGACCACAATACATGACTGGTAAAGCCACGTGTGAGTTATGAATGTCATGCCCCCTCACAAATGGAAATAAATGGCATATTTTAACACAGAACATTGTATGTTCTATGTATATAATGTAAATTGTCTTACAGTCCCCCCCCCCACATTATTATATTGTGTGTGTTTTTGAACAGGCTGGTTTTCCTAGCACCCACTGTGCAGGCATTATTCCCTCCACACACCTGAATGTACAATTTCTCTACCCCACCCCCACCAGTGAAAGTGCTTTGTTTTTCTCTATCCTCCCAAATATTGCCAAGCACCTTTTTATGTTGGCTTGAGCTCATGCACAAGCAACATCTTGTGGTGATAGCACAAATGCAGAGGTGTGTCAGTGTTGGTCAATGCAGGGGATGCATCAGTGGGTGCATCTCTTGGGCCCCAATCAGTAAGCATGCTGCCAATGACAGCAGTTTCAAAGAGAGCCATGGAGATGAAACAAATGTGCCACTGCAATCAGAGACAATCACATCACTGCAGTGGCAGATGGCACACCTCTGTTACATGCCTTTCATGGTGAAATATTTCAGTAAAAATGGCAGCGCCTGCCATCCACCACACAATCTGCAGAAAGCTGACATCGAGTGCCTAATCCCTGTGTCAGCATGTTCACAGCTCCTGCCACCTGGCACACTGCAACCTTCCACTCGTGCTGCTCTCTCTGCTCCTTCCATTCCCCATCCCCTGACAGGGAAAAAAAACCCTCCTGCAACCTCCCACTGCTGCTGCCCTCCCCACTCCCTCCATCCCCCCCCCCAGAATTGTAGTACACTGGGACCCCACCCCAGTGTGCCTATTTTTATTTCTTAACCTGTAAATGAAGAAAACCTTGCCTTGCTTTTTTTATTTTTCCTCTGCAAACAAGAAAAGGTCCACTGATGTCTCCATCCCCTCCCCTCCCATCCCCACCCTCCCTCTGTGCACCACCTCCCTGCACCCCCTCACCCATATTTACCCTCCAGAGGATGGAGCCATGACTTCTCTGAACCGGGATGCGCCTGCACCTTCAAAGCCGAATCATATGTGAGAAATGATGGTAAGCTTTATAATGGGAAGCAATGGGGTTTCAACTTAGGTTGATATCTCAGCCATTTTTGGAACTGTGGCCCCAAATTTTTAACATGGGGTTCTTGGGACCCCACCTCATGAACATGTCATTGTCATTTTGTTTCTCAGTCTCAAAGGTGATTTCACAGTTGCTGTGCAGAATCACCTTTGGGACAATTAATGAAATGGCACTGCCACTGTTCATGGGGGCAAATGCCCATGCTGCAAATTTGGTGGAAAAATTCTCCAAATGACTGTGTTACAGGCGTATTGTACAGTTTCTACGCACACTCATAACTTCACCTATTTTTAATATTTTCACTCCAGATTTTCAACATTGCCATTTTTTCACACCTTCTTATGAACAGTATAACTGTCATTTTTCATATCCTGCTCAAAATGTGTTTTCATACCTGTGGCACACAATGGGCATGGTCACTGTGCGAAATCAACTTTTGGGACAGATTAACAAAATCACAGTGCCACTGTTCATGAGGAGAGGTCCCAAAATGCCCATGTTGAAAATTTGGTGAAAATATTCAAAAAAAATTACTGCATTACAGTTATGTGTTGCACAGTTTCATATTAACTGACAGTCCAGTTCCACTGCACCATATAAGGATGCCACTGCCACCTTAGATTGTCACCACTCCCACGAGGCATAACCCCAACTCTGGCTGTGCCACTCTCCTGGACCTGGTGTTCACCAACCACCCTCACAGATTCACTGGTGCCTTGGTCCTCCTTAACACCCTAAGTGACCACTCTCCTGTGTTCTGCACCTGGTCCTGCAAGTCCCAAAAGTCCCCACCAAAAATCATCCTACAGCATAAACTTAAACTGGGCAAGCTTGAGCAGTTAAGACTCCACCTAAGACTCTGGGATTGGTCACCCCTTAAAAACACCCCTGACATAGGCTTGGCAGTTGACCTATTCATCCACACATTTAATGCAGCCTGTGACAAGTTTGCACCTCTGACAAAATGTGTGATCAAAGGCAACACTGCACCTTGGATCTCCCATGGTCTCCTTGAGCAGATGCAACACTGTGACTCCTCTGGCAAATTGTCTTCAAAATGGGCCTGCCAGCTGACAGACAATGTTACTGGAAGGCTAGGAACAAGTGCATCTGGGCTATACGTAGAGCCAAAGTGGAACACTACAAAGCATCCCTTACGTCTACCTGGGGCTCAGGCAGAAAAGTTTGGGATAATCTAAAGGAGCTTAGTGGAAAGACCATAACACCCCCCCAAATTAATATAAATGGCAACTGTACCACCGACCCCAATCTTATTGCCAACACCCTTAACTTCTCTTTCTCGGACCTCAGCAACATATTCCCCCCCACACTTTTTCGATCCTCCCCCTGCACCCTGCACCCCCTCCTCACCCCCTTTTTCACTTAAAAACCCTTGCACCATGGGAAGCAAAACCCTATCTTCAAAAAGCCCTCAGTGGCTCCCAATTCAGTAGTGACTCACTGGACCTGAAACTCCTCTGCCTGACCCTGCAGGAAGTTCTTTTCCCACTAACCTGCATATTCAATCGATCACTGTGTCTAAGCAAATTTCCATTCCACTGGAAAGCGGCCACCATAACCCTCATTCACAACAGTGGTGACCGTACAGCCACTGGCAACTATCGCCCTCTCTCTCTCTATCGTCCCCCCCTCCAAGGCCCAGGAATGCATCATCTCTGATCAGCTCACTACCTCACAAAATACAATCTCCTCTGTAAGGAACAACATGGCTTCCACAAAGGCCACAGCACTACCTCGGAACTCCTGGAATTTACCTCCTCTGTTCACTCAGCCCTGGACAAAAGTCATCTTACTGGCACTGTCTTCGTAGATCTGTCAAAAGCATTCAACACCATTAACCATGCCCTCCTCCTATCTACCCTCCCCCTGCTAGGTCTTTCCCTGGAGACCATTAATTGGTTTTCTGATTATCTTACAAGTAGAACCCAGCAGGTCAAGATAGGCAGCACCCTCTCCACTTGCCTCCCAGTTAGGTCAGAGGTGCCCCAGGGCTCCATTCTGGACCTCCTGCTATTTAGCCTATATCTAAACACCCTCCCTGTGGCTTGCTCTGGTAACCTGTGGCTGTATGCAGATGATGCTGTCCTCTATTCCTCGCATCCTGATCCCTGCATACTCCAGCAATCATTCCAAACCTCCTTCTCTGAGGCTGAACAATGGTTCACCAACCAGCGTCTTGTTTTAAACTACAAAAAGGCGAAGGTCATGACTTTTGCCCACCACCAGAACGCTCACAATAATGGCCGTTCCAAAATCCTAAACTCCCACCTTACCCCCCCGAACATGTAGATACATTAAAGTACCTATGCATCATGCTAGACCCTGTCCTCAACTTCCACCAACATATCCATCTCCTCTCTACAGCTGTCAACACCAGAATTGGCCTCCTGCACAGGTACAAACAGTGTCTCACCTCAGATGCCCTCTGACTAGCTATCTCCTCCTCAGTCCTCTCTCTAATTGACTATAAGATCCTTGTCTATGGGGCAGGTGACTCCTCCTCCCTCAGCAGACTATGGCAATCTCTCAACAAAGCCTGCTGACTTATTCTTGGTTGTGACCGTACCACACACACCTGCACCCTCTATAACGCTACAAACTGGCTTAACCTCAAAGATAGACTTAAGTTCCACACCTGTCTCATGGCCAGAAAGATTTCCCTTGGCCTCTCCCCTCCCAGGTCTCTCAGCCCTCCTAAAACCAGCTCCTGTTATTAGAAACACTTCTAGCTCCGCCAAATCTCTGCTCTGTGTCCCCAGATGCCGGACCTCCCTATGCCAGAGAACTTTTAGCTAAAGGGCCCCCACCTGGATGAATGCTCTCCCTAGCTCCATTGTAACAGAAAGTAAGATTGGCCATTTCAAATCCCTTCTTAGGAATCACCTCTGCTCAGCCAGTACCTGTGACTACTACTGACACTTCTTGTACACCCTGCTACCCAGTCCCCCCTTGTTGTTGTGTCCAGTCCTGCCTCCACCCCTAGACAATGGACTTTATGTGGCCTCCCCTCATCTTCCTTTCTGCCCCCCCATGGCCCCTCCCTACTATAGACTTATTGATTTTTACTATGTATATTGTTTACTGTACCTCTTATGCACCTGTATATTGTACCTGTTATGCACCTGTATATTGTATCTGTTATGCACCTGTTTATTGTATCAATTACCCATTATGTTACCTACTCTGTATATTGTTCATGTTACTGCTTCTTCCTCTGTTGACAATGTTGTTGTATTATTCCTGTCTTGTACCCATGACATGGAGCCTTTGTAAATGAGTCTCTGACTCAAAGGTTGTTTCCGAATGAATAAATAAATAGATTTTTCATATTTTCTCTCTAGATTTTCAACATTGCCATTTTTTCACACCTCCGCATAGACAGTACAGCTGTCATTTTTCACATCCTACCCAAAACGTGTTTCCGCACCTGTGGCTCCAAATGGTGCAGTTGCTGTGCAAAATCACCTTTCAGGATTGAGTAATGAAATGATAGTGACACTGTTCATGAGGTAGGGTCCCAAAAAAGCCTATGCTGAAAATTTGGAATGAAAATACTAACAAATGCCTGGGGCATTAAGGCTTCCAACCATACACCCGCACTGTGGAGACTGACAGGCATCGGAGGCATAACTTGGGTTTGTCGGCTGTAATGTTCTCAGCATTCTACCCCCCCCCCCGCTTTACGGCCACTGAAAGGCATTGAAGTGTGCCTTGGTGTCTGTCACTTTAACATTCACCCCATTCTCCTATACTGCACCCACCTCAGCTTATTTCCTTATTTAATGGGGTGAGCATAAGGGCTGAAGACCTCAAAGCACACTGTGACACCTGTCGGTGTCATTAGGGTGGGGTGAGGTGGAATGGTGTAATCATTATGGCTGACGACCCAAAGCCACATTCCCAATGCCTTTCAGTCTCTGCGGGGGGGAGGGGGTTGGCGTTAGTTCAATACTTCACTGTCATTCCTATTATGCATCTCTCTAACTCCTGCACTACCAATGCCAATGCCAGCAAGCCAACATTTGGCACTGACAAATGCTTGTTCTGTTTCCTTGTAGCTCCATAATAGAATCTCTATGGCAATTCATTTTTTTTCTGCATGTGGTCCAAATGGGGTCTGAGTCATGGAGCGATGAAGTGGGAGGGAACACAATGCACTGGCAATTGGGAGGGTGGATGGTTGACTGCATCGTAGAAATAAAATCCATAAACTGAAAGAAAACTGACACTACTGCTGCATTTTAATGGGGAAATTATCTGGCAGTTTAATTTTTAATGGCAACATTTCCATCTTTATTGAGCAGGCTGCACAGAAGTGAGGAGCCAAGATATCAGCATGATCATGGTTTTCTTTTCAAACCAGGGTTGCAATTTGCTACAGCTGGGAATAGATTTGTTTTGAGATTTGCTAGAATAGGGGCATCAGTCAAGTTGATCGACATTTTGGTGTGACAGTGTGAGATACGCAAGTGAAAAAAAAAGAGTTATTTACATCCTGGTCTGTGACTGATCCCGAGCCAGTCACATGGCATTAAATATCTTTGAACTATTGACCAGTTTTAAATTGAAATTGGTCAATAATTCTCTGAACTGGACAATAGTATTTTGAACTATTGACCAGTCAACCTATAACTCAGCTTTTACCATGACCCCTTCGTAATCTGAAGCTGCCCTCAGTTCCATGCCTCTGTTGTCTGCTCCTGGCCCCCTCCCCCTCCATACTATGTATTTTTTCAAGTTTGTTACACAAAATCAGCTGCAACTCTAATTTGCTGGAGACTGAGAGAGTGTCAATAACTTTGTCATGAAATAGTGAAGCAAGTGAGAGGATTCCCATAACAGTGTTGCTTTTTACTGTTTCAGCAGCAAACAGCATTTTGAGCCACTGAAGATGAGAAATTGAGGTAGTATTTTCTCCTGGTATTCTAAGACTTTGTTCCTCCCCTCCAGCTCCCAAAACACATTTCCTGGTACTTGTGGTTCCTGATCTTGTTTTTCAGGCACTACCAAGACACCTAAAATACGAGGAGGTCTCTGGCCTTCCTTCATTGTCCCCGATGTCAATCAGACCTGTGGTTAGAGATGTTTCAGAATTATAATTTGCCCACAAAGTTCATGCGAATTGGCAAACTCCACCTTCGTGGACCATTTGTTTCTTGATCTGTTCTTACAAGAACCAATAAGGTAAGTAATTCTGTGTGCCCCATGTAAAAAATGTGCAAATATTAACTTCACCTTGTAACTTCATGTTTGGTATTGTCAAGGTGACATTTTGTGAAAATGAGGCTTTTGGTGACATGGAAGAGCTTCTCCAGGTCAGATGGTACATTTTCTGTACAGTGACTGCCTGATATGATTTCTGTTTCTCATTTCTATTCAGACAGAGATAGTGGAAGGAGTCTTTTCTGTACCAAAAATAAAAGATATATTTCAGACGCTGTTAACAGCAATTTCTTTATCTTTCTGTCTTTGCTTTACTGTTCATTTGTTAGTGTACATTACTTTAAGAGTTAGTTTGAATCTTTTTATATACCTATTTGTTACTTTTATTTTTCTCATTGTCTTAACCATTTTCTGTCTCTCTCTCTCTCTCCCCCCCTCATTGTTTTGATTCTAATTTACTGACGAAAAGTTGTCATCATCGTATTTGCACTAGTTGTGGTGCCATCAGTCTTCATTGTCTCTTGTTTTTCTGGGAGCACCCCCACATAGCACCTTACCTCCTCCTCCTCTCTACCATGCAGCAGCAGTGGCAGCCCCACCTGATCCTCCAGCTGGGCCATGGCCTCAGCAGGAGGAGATTAGTGTTGTCCCAGATGGTGAGGAGCAGCAACAGGAGACAGAATTGAATATTGATGAACAGCAGCTCTCTGTTCCCAGTCCTGAGATGGAGGGGCAAGTACTCCCTGTGCTCCCCCATTGTGGTTCCACACCACAGGCACCAAATCCCCCTGCAGAGGAGCTCTGCTCATCATCCCTGGGCTCCTCTGTTTTTCCAGCAGCAGCACCCCACCCAAGCCTCCCATACCACAAGTCTTCCCTTGGTGTGGTATTTTTTTTTTACCAGGGACTGTAGCAACCACAGCAGGGTCACTTGTAATGTATATAAGGCATGAGTCTGTCAGGGAAAGCAGGGTACCCATGTGGGAACTGGGGGCCAAAGGACACATCTTAGAATAAATCACTGGGCCAAGTGGGAGGAAAGACTGAGGGAAGCAACAAGCTGGGGATGTGGAGGTGGTGGTCTGTTTGGGTTGGCAGTGGTGCACAGAACAGGGCATAAGGGAAGTTCCCATCTCATGGTGGGACAGCGGGCAAACCCTGTTGAAGTTACATTTCCAGCTGCTGAATCAGCAGCACCTGCTCCTTGACCAGCAGCAACATCAGCAGTGGAGCTCACTACTCTAGGGGAGGAAGTGGAGAACCTCCGTTGCAAGCTCACGGAGGTGGAGAAAGATAAAACAATTATTTTCTCCAATCAGGAGAAGCTGCGGGATGGAATGGCAGAGCCCCAGCATTGTGGTGAGGGTCTTGGTGGTGGTGAGCTTGTCACATTTAATTGTAAAATCCCTGTGACAGCTTAACTATTTCCTATCCCTTTTCCATACTTTACTTCCAAGTGTCCTACTCATTTGTTTCCCCACAAAAAAAGAAAATGATAAAAAAAAGTTTAAAATTAAAAAATAAATCTATCTTTATAACCTAACTGTATTGTTTACTTACTGTTCCATGTCTTTATATCTGCTTCATTCTTTTCTATTGCTACTGTCTTTAAGCAAGTTCTGATCAGAGCCACAATGGCTGCTAATGCATTAATGTGATAAGAGATACTGAATTAATGTATGACTTACAGTAGTTGTAGTTGTAGTATTGTGATGTAAAAGGCCCACATTTACACCGCAATAGCAGAAAATTGCAAAGAAAACCATAAAGATTAAAATGCAATGTCTTAGTTTTACTGGTGTGCTGCTTTTATTAATTTTCACAGTGTGGTTAGCTAGGATAGCTCAGCTAACACACAGTATCTCATTTTCAATGGGGTCCTGATCATACCCATTGTTATGATGTATTTTCACAAAAGTGATGAGCATGAGATGCAATATCTTGTTTTCAGAGGGATCCTGCTTTTGGTAAATGTTGGTAGTTATTTACATAACGTGTCATTTAAGTAGAAGATGGGATCTGTGATATCAGCATGGGACTATGGAACTGGTGAGGTGCTGACATCATAGAGAAGATCCTGATGTTATTTACAATTTATTTACCTAGGACAGCTCAAATGAGTTTTAAGAGGAATCCTGTTTCTCTCTGCTGTGTGAAGTACAGTAGCCCCTGATTCAGAACTGTGGAGCAGTCGGCAACTCTTTTGGTTTAGCAATGCCACATTGATGACAAACACGTTACAATCACAATACAAAAATACTGCCCGGTGGTGCTGAGGGTTGAGGTGCTGGATGCCACACCTTGTGCCACGCCAGTGACCTGGGTTCAGGAATGGACTCGGGTTATCAGGGGTCGGCAGGGGCAGGAAAGGATTGAGCATCCGAAGGACTGCTCTCCTTTCCTGGGGAAGAGTTGGTTCACTTGCCGCAGTTTGAGTGGATCCTGGTGGTGGCTGGGGGTGCCACAACTTGCAGCATGCTTACAGGGGTAGAGCAGAGGCAGATGCCTTACGCATGGGCATGGAAGTGTGCCCATCGCATGCAGGACATCATTGCACGTCCATGCTCCTGGCAACTTAGGGAACAAGGAAAATGTCCTGGAGCTTTGGAAGGCAAAGGTGGGTTGAGGGGCAGACCACCATGCCCAACGCTGGATCATCCAGCCTGCCTCCAGATGCTCCCTGTGTAAGAGTCCTGGCCACCCACTAGATTCCAGAAAGGTCACCAGTAAGGAGCTGGTGGTCTCACCCTGTGGGCTTAGATCCAGGGGGTCGATGGACGATGGCCAATGAGCGGGAAGAGCTGCCTGCCATCCGGTAGATGGGCTGGGGATTTCAGGTGGGCGGGATCAGGTCTGTCAGGTGCTCCACTGGCAAGAGTCTGGGGCTCCAGTGAGAGAGGAGCATAAATAGAGTCCACAAAAAAAGAGCAAAAATAAATCAATTATTGCAAAAAAGTTAAACTTCTGTTTATAATTTTGATTGCATCAACACAGTACTTTAGCACCAGTCCTCAAATTCTTCAATTACCAGCTGGTTTGGTCAGTTGGCCATTTAATTTGAATACACATGCTGATAAGCCCCCCATCCCAATTTTCAGTGTAGTGTCATCTTAATTTCTCTGATGTCCTCCAATGTTTGGCTCATGTTCTACAAGCAGTCTAGTATAATCAGCCTGGCTTACACAATAGAATAAGTGATACATATAACAAACGGTAGTGTGTGTGAGTGTGTGTGTGTGTGTGTGTGTGTGTATGTGGTGTGTTTTAGGGCAGAGGAGCAGAGCCAACCATACCTCTCATTTGTCCCTGATTTTGCCTCAAACGTTTACTCTGTTCCTCCTAAAATTTGTGTTTCCATGACCAAACAATGGGGATTGTAAGCACGGAATGTCAAACATTAAAGTTAAACACTTGTTCTTTACAAAATGCATTTTACACTAAGCCCCTTATTCTACCAGCTTCCTGAGTGGATAGCACCAATTTTGAAGATGTGTCCCTGATTTTGGTCTGTTATCCCAGATTTTTTTAAAGAGCAACTCTCTATTATAATAAAAGCTTACAAACACTAGATTTACACCAGCTATGTTTTAATTTTATTGTTTTCTAGTTATTTGTTATTTCTTTTGCTATTCCCCTTCTGTTAATCTACTAAATATTGTAGATAATGCAGTGATTGTTTCCTGAGTCTTTCAAAATGTATCTGACTTTCCTTTGCTAACCACACAATTGCTGTTTGTAATATTAGAGTCTGTTGTCATGGTGAGCACTATGATGTCATAAACAAAGGCACTGTGAGGTTAACAGTATAGAGTCAAATGTTTTCAACTGTTTTCTATAAAGACCTTTTAGATATACTAGTACTACCAAGATATGCTGTAAATCTTGGAAGGAACAATGAAAATGAAAAAAAAAAGTATTTTGTAGTAAATTGTAACAGCTGAAACATTTTATTTATGAAAGCACATGTGAAGTGCAGAGGTGCTTTTTAAGCCTTGTGCCTGATTTATGAGGCAGGAGGTTGACAGTGATAGATCCAACTACTGTATGAGCATGAAATGCTAGCAATCTTTGACAGAGAGGCAGTGATGCTATTTAGTCCTGGTTATGATCTGAGCAACAAGGAAAAAAAAAAGGAGGGGTATCATACTCTGTCATCCTGATATCAGATTACAATTACTGGTACTTTCTTTCCAGTTAAGCTGATGACACAGAATATTTGGGAAACAGTTTTTTTAGAATATCATAATGTAAGAAAAGTAATTTGCCGAGTGAGGACACAGAGACAACAATCATGAGTCTCAGATGCACTTTTATATATTGTTCCTCAAATGTATTAGTTTTTTAGATGCCAGGAAACAGTACACTTGTACATTTTAGAAGGGAGATTATTGAATTATCAGAGTTGCCTCAGTTGCCCCTTGTACCCCTGCCTTTTTTGCACCAAGTGGAGAAGCCTGCAGTTTTAAGCATTGGCCATCATCTCTTCTGGGAGTGGGCTATTTAAATCATGTCTATTTTCATGTTTGCTCTGCCCTGCCGTGAGATCTGCCTACCCCTTAAACACTGAGGCTAACACTAGCACCACATTACCTAACCAAAATCTCCTCAGTTAGCACTGCCAGGACTGATCTACGGACTGAACTGTTGTAGTTAACAACAAAAAAAGAAAAACAAACAAACAAAAAAATTTGCCTCCCACAATTGCCAGTGTTTTTCAGACATGGAGGAGAAAGAGCATGTTTAGAAGAGTGAGTGAGAGAGAGAGAGAGAGAGAGAGAGAGAGAGAGAGAGAGAGAGAAAGAGAGATAGAGAGAGAGAGAGAGAATGTTTGGGATCTGGACAATAGAGCTGCTAGAAACCTGAAACTTACATAAATATAAGATCTTGGGACATTCCCAGATTCTCGTCTGTGCATATTAACCCATGCTGTGCCACATACTGATACATCAGTCCATAATCCCTATACATTATTATTCTGTTGGCTGCCTCAGGTTTAATAGCAGCGCCACATGGTACTCTGCTTAACAAAATAATTGTGGGAGGGGGGACAAACACATTGCATTGTATGGGGGACAGGGAGAGATTTTCAGGAAGTTGCACTTTGAGTCTCTACTCCCTGGTAACAACAGAGCTGTCACTGCCTTAGGAATTCATCTCTCTCTCTCTCTCTCTCGCTCTCTCGCCTTCTCTCTCTAGCTCTGTCTCATTGTATGATTATATAGCTCACTACAACAAAAGCTGTCAAATTTCTCCAGTGAGGCTTAGTTTAACAAGCTGCCTGTACTGTTTACACTGAGCGTATCCACTGATAGTAATTTGAGCTGGCATGAGTGTGCTGCCTGTAGGAAAGGAACCCCCCAACCCCACCCCATGTAGTGATTTCAGATAGTGGAGGGATTATACTGTACTTCAACTCCAGAACTGTGATTTGGTGGGAGTCTGAAGTGCTTTTTTTTCCAAAGTGAGAGCAAGATATCTGCAGGACAGTACCCCTGCAGCCATAAAAAAGACCCCCCCAAAAAAAGTTATATTTTCTACCTTTATTTTATTGATAACTTTCATCTCTATAGTATATCTGCCTGTCTCTTTCCTTAATTGTTCTCAACTAGCAGAATAAATATGTCACAGTCTACTACAGATATTGCTACATGGTACTGTGCTGTGTGTTTGTAGTGCCCCGGTTCTGTTGTGCTACTCAGTTAATGTGAAGTTTGTGTAAATCACAACTTACATAAATTATTTTCGCCCTGAATTTTTCTTGAGTGTGGAAAAAATTGGACAGGCTACTACATGCTACCACATCGTAGTTCATAGTGTGTAACTGGCCCAAACACTGTTTTTGTAATGCAGTTTGCGTTAATTGTGCATTTATCACAATTCACATTAAATCTGTGAATTCCAGGACAAGAATGTGCTTGTAGTGCCAGAACCACAGAGGACAGGCTGCTAGCTACATGCTGCCAAATTGTACTTCACAGTGCATAAGTGCCCCAAACATTGTTGTTGCAATGCAGTTTGTGTTACTTGTGAATTAATCACAGTTCATAATTGTTAATCACAATTTCCTCAAATCACAATATATATAAATTCTGTACTGCAATGTTCCCAGGGGTCAGAAAATAAATAGTTCACGATGCTAAATGTGTTGCTGCTGTGAATGTTTTTGAGAAATGAGGTATACTCCCAGAAGTGTGATATGCTGCAGCTACCTGGTGCTGCTGTACTGTGTGATTCTCCACAGCAATTGTTAAGAAGATGTGCATTGATCCCTGGAAAATAAAAGTTAATTTTCATGCCTTAGAAAATTCTTGGGATGCCCAGAAATGACATGTGCTCCCTGAAATCTTATACGCTGCTGCTATCTGGTGCTGCCGTGCTGTCTGAGTCTCCGCAACTGTCAAGAAAATGCACATTAATGCCCAGAAAATATAAATTAATTGTCTTGTCTTAGAAAATTCTCAGGATGTCCAGAAATGATATGTGCTCCCAGGAATCTTACATGCTGCTGCTATCTAGTGCTGCTGTGCTGTCTGAGTCTCCACAACTGTCAAGAAAATGCACATTAATGCCCAGAAAATATAAATTAATTGTCTTGTCTTAGAAAATTCTCAGGATGTCCAGAAATGATATGTGCTCCCAGGAATCTTATATGCTGCTGCTGCTGCTGCTAGCTGGTGCTACTGTGCCATTCAAGTCTCCACAACAACTGTCAAGAAGAGGCACATTAGTGCCCAGAAAATGAAAATTACTTTGCTTGGCTTGGAAATTCTTAGGATGCCCAGAAATGAGATGTGTTTCCAGAAATGTAATGACATATCAGCAAAGGTAAGTATTATTTTTTTTTTTTATTGGAGTTGGTGTGTGAAGGTCTTTGGAACCATTGTATAGTTAACTATCTTTTGTTTACTGTTTCTCTCTTTGCATGTATGTATCACTAGGGCGATTCAGTGCTGCTGTTGTATGGGTCTTGCCCATATATGATAATTTAATTTCAAACTGTTTTGTGCCATGGGAAGGTCAGTATTTTTTCTTTTCTTTTTTTCTAAAATCATATCTACTGTATCGCCGTATGCCACTGTAACTGTTATCTTCTCCTAGTTCTGTTGTTTTCAGGTATTTTCCCAATGCGTGACAATTGCAAATTGCACAATGAGGCAACAGCATCAGTTGGAGGACTGTTTTGCTTGATACAGAGTACATGTTGACCACACACTGCATACAGTGCTGGAGGACAAGGTCTGAGCATTAGTTGGCAAGGTTGACCACATCTCTGAGTTGGTGCAAATTACAAGATGGCAGTGACTTGCTTGCTGTACAAGGACAAGGAATTCATCTTGCTAACAGAATGCATCACAGTCAGACCTGATAAGAAGACAGAATACAAATCATTTAGACTTTGGAAGGCTCCATACTGGGTTACTGTGCCCTGTGAAAAAAAAAAACAAAATAAAAAAATTAGAAGAGACAATAAACTAATAAAAGGATATCTACTGTCACATTGGTGATGGCCTGGCCTTGAAATGAAATAAAGGTTCGCTAGACACAGGAGGCAGAAGATGAGAAGTCTTGCTTCCTGGATGAGAACATACCATGCACGACAGGAGTGGGAAATCCGTGAAGACAAGAGGAAATGATGTAGACCTTATTAATAGCCACCATGGGTGACTAACCACACAGGCAGTATATATGTCGTCCATTCCAACTGCTACTATACATGCCACTTGTGAAGAAAACAAAATCAGTTAGCCTGACTTTGCCACTGTTGAATGCACCAAAGATCCATTGTCTCATCTGGCTCATTCTGAATCTGTACCTGTCACCTGTGAAGAAAATAAAATCAGTTAGCCTGACTTTGCCACTGTTGTGGTTGCATCATAGAACCTTTTTCTCATATCACTCATTCTGAATATGTACCTGTGACCTGTGAAGAAAGAAATAGAGAATACTGGATGGGCAACTATGCACAACCAATGTGTTTTGCCACAGAGAGGTTCTGATTCCTTCTGACCTCAAGAGAGAAGCTCTAGAGGTCCATGGGAATCAGGACCCCGAGGTGGTAGAACACACTGATTATGCATAAAAATGCTCATCCTGTATTTTTTGTAGTGTATAGTGTTATGTGAAATGTGGGCATTGTGTTTTGTTTTTCTTTTTCACAATGAAACTGACTTGTGAAGTCTCTAGAGGTTCTAGAATTCTGTTTTACCGTATTATAAAAAGGTTCTCAGAAATTCTGCAATCTGATTGGCTGTTAGAATTCCAACAGCCTCACTTTAATCCATGTTATACTGTCATTTACAGCCTAATCACAATGACACATGGATTCATCCTGTCAGCATTCCATCCTCTATCACTGCTGAATGACTGGAATGATGCATTCTGATTTTGAACCAGCATTCTTAAACAGTTGGTGGAAGAACTATTTTATTAAAAATCTCCCTCTAAATGAGGAAAACATTCAAAAAGTATTCTTGTAACCCTCTTCTCTTGGAACAATTTTTATAATAGCAATAAGGCACTCCCAGGAGTTAGAGTAACAGTCAGTTAATTACCACCTAGGGACAATATGGCACTCAGCTGCACCTTGTGACACATTACACCCCTAAGGGGTGATTAACAGACTGTTAATCTAACCCCTGGCCATGTCTTATTGCTTAATAAC
Source organism: Neoceratodus forsteri (assembly GCA_016271365.2). NCBI lineage: Eukaryota > Metazoa > Chordata > Ceratodontiformes > Ceratodontidae > Neoceratodus > Neoceratodus forsteri. Next base: position 389,409,552 of record CM057456.1, read on the forward strand.
TGGATAGAGGAAAGCAACTATATGGCAGCATTCCAAGTTGTTCTACTGCAGTAGTGACATCACTAATGCAGCAGAACAACACAATGATTTCACTACTGTAGCAGAACAAGCATATTCCAAGCATGGAATGCCATGCATAACAGCATTCCACTTTACACTATAGAGAAATGATTTAGCCTGACTTGGCATGGCCACTGTGTCACTGTTACCTGTGAAAGGGAAAAAGATAACACTAAATCTTAAGAACAGAAAAAATGTCAGATACTTACCATCAAATTAGTAATGGCCATGCCATGTACTGGTACAGTGGTGCCACAGAAAGTGGTGGTGCAGAAAGACACACACTTAGTCTGTGGCTTCTGGTGCTCTGTCTGAAGTGAGAGGGAGACAAAAGGGGAAAAAAGAAACACATTTCAATCTCTTGGGAGCAAAGTGGAGGTCACTCCTGTATGAGGACAGAATCACTGTCGACAGTAAGGCTCGATACTGTGAAAACATTTAAAATAACTTACCTTTACAGAAGACAATCTTGGCCTTTGCTGGACATCTACTATTGCTGCTTTGATGGACTTGCTGGCTGTCTGGAGGCTCAGCTAGAGGTCTGGCTTGCCAGCTGGTGGTGGGTTGGCTGGTGGTATGACTAACAGGCTGGCTGGTGGAATTGCTGACAGGATGGCTAACAGGCTGGCTGGTGGGATTGCTGGCAGGTTGGCTGATGGACTATCTTTTGGAATTGCTGACAGGATGGCTAACAGACTGACTGGTGGGATTGTTGGCAGGATGGCTAACACGCTGGCTGGTGGCATTGTTGGTAGGATGGCTAACAGGCTGGTTGGTGGGATTGTTGGTAGGATGGCTAACAGGTTGGCTGGTGGAATTGCTGACAGGATGGCTAACAGGCTGGCTGGTGGGATTTCTGGCAGGTTGGCTGATGGACTGTCTTTTGGAATTGCTGACAGGATGGCTAACAGGCTGGCTGGTGGCATTGTTGGTAGGATGGCTAACAGGCTGGCTGGTGGGATTGTTGGTAGGATGGCTAACAGGCTGGCTGGTGGGATTGTTGGTAGGATGGCTAACAGGCTGGCTGGTGGGATTGTTGGCAGGATGGCTAACAGGCTGTTTGGTGGGATTGTTGGTAGGATGGCTAACAGGCTGTTTGGGTGGATTGTTGGTAGGATGGCTAACAGGCTGGCTGGTGGAATTGCTGACAGGATGGCTAACAGGCTGGTTGGTGGGATTGCTGTAGGATGGTAACAGGCTGTTTGGTGGGATTGTTGGTAGGATGGCTAACAGGCTGTTTGGGTGGATTGTTGGTAGGATGGCTAACAGGCTGGCTGGTGGAATTGCTGACAGGATGGCTAACAGGCTGGCTGGTGGGATTGCTGGCAGATTGGCTGATGGACTATCTTTTGGAATTGTTGACAGGATGGCTAACAGGCTGGCTGGTGGGATTGTTGGTAGGATGCCTAACGGGCTGGCTGGTGGAATTGCTGACAGGATGGCTAACAGGCTGGCTGGTGAGATTGCTGGCAGGTTGGCTGATGGACTATCTTTTGGAATTGCTGACAGGATGGCTAACAGGCTGGCTGGTGGGATTGTTGGCAGGATGGCTAACAAGCTGGCTGGTGGGATTGCTGGCAGGTTGGCTGATGGACTATCTTTTGGAATTGCTGACAGGATGGCTAACAGGCTGGCTGGTGGGATTGTTGGTAGAATGGCTAACGGGCTGGCTGGTGGGATTGTTAGTAGGATGGCTAACGGGCTGGCTGGTTGAATTGCTGACAGGATGGCTAACAGGCTGGCTGGTGGAATTCTGACAGGATGGCTAACAGGCTGGCTGGTGAGATAGCTGGCAGGTTGGCTGATGGACTATCTTTTGGAATTGCTGACAGGATGGCTAAAAGGCTGGCTGGTGGGATTGTTGGCAGGATGGCTAACAGGCTGGCTGGTGGGATTGCGGGCAGGTTGGCTGATGGACTATCTTTTGGAATTGCTGACAGGATGGCTAACAGGCTGGCTGGTGGGATTGTTGGCAGGATGGCTAACAAGCTGGCTGGTGGCATTGTTGGTAGGATGGCTAACAGGCTGGCTGGTGGGATTGTTGGTAGGATGGCTAACAGGCTGGCTGGTGGAATTGCTGACAGGATGGCTAACAGGCTGGCTGGTGGGATTGCTGGCAGGTTGGCTGATGGACTATCTTTTGGAATTGCTGACAGGATGGCTAACAGGCTGGCTGGTGGGATTGTTGGCAGGATGGCTAACAAGCTGGCTGGTGGCATTGTTGGTAGGATGGCTAACAGGCTGGCTGGTGGGATTGTTGGTAGGATGGCTAACAGGCTGGCTGGTGGAATTGCTGACAGGATGCTAACAGGCTGGCTGGTGGGATTTCTGGCAGGTTGGCTGATGGACTATCTTTTGTAATTGCTGACAGGATGGCTAACAGGCTGGCTGGTGGGATTGTTGGCAGGATGGCTAACAGGCTGGCTGGTGGGATTGTTGGTAGGATGGCTAACAGGCTGGCTGGTGGGATTTTTGGCAGGATGGCTAACAGGTTGTCTGGTGGGATTATTGGTAGGATTGCTAACAGGCTGTTTGGTGGGATTGTTGGCAGGGTGGCTAATAGGCTGTTTGGTGGGATTGTTGGCAGGATGGCTAGCAGGCTGTTTGGTGGGATTGTTGGTAGGGTGGTTAACAGGCTGTTTGGTGGGATAGTTGGTAGGATGGCTAACAGGCTGTTTGGTGGGATTGTTGGTAGGATGGCTAACAGGCTGTTTGGGTGGATTGTTGGTAGGATGGCTAACAGGCTGTTTGGTGGGATTGTTGGTAGGATGGCTAACAGGCTGTTTGGTGATTGTTGGTAGGATGGCTAACAGGCTGTTTGGTGGGATTGTCGGCAGGATGGCTGGCAGGCTAGCTGGCAGGAAATCTGGTAGGGTGGCTGGCTGATGTAATCTTCAAAGATTTTGTACTGTGTCTGTGGGCAAGACATTACATATGAGAGGGCAGACGGTGTTAATCAGAAGGATTTGTAAGGATTTATACAACTGCAGCACAACTTGGGGAAAAATGTTGACAGGGAAATAAAACTGAATCTTAAAGGAAAGGATTAAACTGATAAGGTGGAAAGGAGGAAGCACTTTTTTCTTTATGTGCTGCTACCATCATCGAGGAAGCAGCCCTTACAGCCTTCCAGATCGGGGTTGCCCATATTTGGAATTCTTTCTCCCTAACTGCCTCATCTACGTCACTGGAAGGCAGTTTGCCAGTGCGTATATCATCACACTGTTCTGCTTCTCCTTCATTACAACTGCCATCCTGTGGTATGAACACACACACACGTACTTGTCTTAGGTGGAATCTGCCCTTCATTTACTTTAATAAATGTTAGCATGCCAACATTTCTAGGGGACAGATTGGTATGCCTGTCCTGCACAATGGCCCCCACCAAACTGAATACCCTCTCCATGTTGACACTAGAGGGTGGACAGTTGAGGTATTTCATTGCTATGGCGATCAGTGCTGGCCACTCTGTCACCTTGCTACTGAAGTGTAGCAGAGGCTCTTCCAATATGTTAAGGTGCCTGGTGTCTGCCAAATATTCATTGAACCTGTGCTGCACTGCATCCAGTCCTGCTGAGTCATCAGCCTCCTCCTCCTCCTCCTCCTCCTTTTCCTCCATATCACCAATTCCCATCTGGAGCAAAGTATCCCAAAGTAGATTTATTGTCATTTTTCCTGTGAACAGCTATGTTTTTCCAGCCTACTTAATTGAGTTGGTAGCAACACCCGGTTTGTCATTACTGTTGTGCTGTGCCTTACGTAAATTTGACTGTGACGTCTGTGATCCATGAACCTGTCTTTTACCAGCTGATCAGTTAGATTTTGTATCTGATCATGCCCACCTTCAAGTATTGATGACAGGCCCCTTTCATATCATGGGTCCAGCATGCTGTCAATACCAAAACTGGGAGATTGCTGGAAATATGGGTATTGCAGTCTAACATTTACAATACGTGTTCCATTAAGGCACAGCTTTCCCTGTTGCCACTTGCCTCTAGCACCTGCTGCACATTTACCATCATCTGCCTCAGCACCCTTAGAAGAGGGATGGCCTGACTGATACAGGCAGTGTCCCCACTCACTGCCTGTGTGATGTGTTTAAATGGCCTCAGAATCATGATCAGGCCATTCATTAATCACCATTGCTTTGCTGTGAGAGACATTTTTGCCCCGGAACTGCCATGGCTTGTGTACAGCACCAGGTATACAGAGAAGGCTTTGTATTGCTCGTACAAGCGTTTGATCATGTAGAGTGTTGCGTTCCATCTCGTGACAACTTCCATCTTCAGACAGTGCAGAGACAGCTTGTTCTGGATCTGTAGCTGTCAAAGATGGTCACAGGCCTTTCCAGAATGAGCAAAGTGGGTACAGATGTGACAGATCACAGTCAACAATGACTTAATTTCAGGATATGATAGAAACTCCTGCACTGCTAGACTGAGACAATGTGCCATGCATGGAACTCAAAGAAATCCACTAGTATTTCACCACATTAGAGCCATTATTGCTTGCAATGAAACCTGATTTCAGGAAACGTGGGTGCAGCCACTCATCAGTTTCAGTAAGGAACATTTCTAACATTTTTTGACCCATGTGTGAGACTGTTACACTTCTCATTGCAAGCCTGGCATACTGGAGAATACATGGAATGTTGATACTAGTGCAATTGGGCTTCATACAGATTTTTCCAGACCAGTGTCAAATACTACCCCAGGTACCTGTGTCCAGTGGGCTGTAATATATAGCTAACAGCTATCAGCTGCTTGGCCACTGTCCACATATCCATACTAAGATGAACGTATGGTGATGCAGAATGCTACAGGGCATGTAGTACTGTGTGTCTGTGTCCACAGTTCTATAATGTTCTTGAATGCCATGGGTGGATAAATATGTTTGCAACAGAATCTGCCATTTTGGACAGGAACACGTCATCAACCTGTGGAATCCTACATTCTTCCAAAAAGAGAATGGCAATAGATCATTTGCCAGCATTTGATCAGTTGTTGCACGAAGTTCACATGCAACAGCACGATTGTGTGGGTATTTGGTATGATGCTCAAATATGCTATGCAATATAGGCTGCACCTTTCGGAGTATAAGGCATGGAAGATCAAACAGCTGAGATCTATAAACTGGTGGCATGGCTGATGGGGTAGGTTTTGACTCAAGCAGGGGGTTCACAGTTGCTGAGTGAATGAGTGATGTGATTTTTGATGTTTCAGGGACTGGGGTTGATGTGCTTTGTTGACTCTGGCTGCTAATACTGAAACCACCACTGCTACTCTGCCCACTACTATGCAATCCCACTGACTCATCCTCCTCCTCATGTCTGTAGTACTCTTCCACAGTCACTTCTAACTCCATTGGGACTGTATCCATGCCACTTTGTGATAGCTTGCACAATGAGACCCATAAGAGAGAGGGCACCATCTGCAGCAGCTTCCCTTTGATGCTGAGTCCAGCGTAAGAGGTGCTTGGATTTGAGGTGTGTGTGTTGCCCACTAGTTCCTATGTGGCTACCCTTTCTCCCAAAGGCTCACACACTCTTGGCATAGCTGACAGATAGTCACTGTTTCATCAGCTGGGTCCAGAATGTAAAAATCCCAGACTAGGGATTTTGTAGCCATTGTATTTACATGGCAGTGGACCAGATGCTGAGACACTGGAAGCGTGGCAATGGGTGCTTGAGGGCATTAATTATGCACTGTTGTGACAGTAGGTGACACATGCTCCATTATTATTATTGGACCTCCTGAGATCTGTCCTCCTCCTCTTCCTCCTCCTGACTTTCTCCACCCTGTATTTCCTTCTCAGCATCTGATTCCCTGCACGATGAAAAGGTCAGATCTGCTACATCAGACTGTAAATCATGTTCAAGCTCATCAACACCAGTTTTTGGGAACATCAGCCACCTCATGATCCTCAACCACATTCCCAGAGCAAGACATTTCTAGGATTCTTTGACTGCTTCTGTAGTCACTGCCTCCACCACCAGCAGTGCTAGTACCAGCACCCACCAGCACTGATGCCACAGATGTTGCTGAGAAAAATCTGGTCACACTAATGCCACCACCACTTGCACCAACTACTGTTTAACTAATATTAGCAGCAGTACCAGCCCCTGCTGCACATGCATCAGAAATAGTTATTTTGCATATGGTACCCTTCTGAACCACAGAAAATAAGCTTTTCTTGGCAACATCACCACTGCGAGCAACTCCTACTTTACCCGAGGATCTATTTATGGGCATTTACTTTCTATCTATAGATTTGGGAACACAACACAGCACTTTACTGAGTTAACTAACAGAAGCTATACAGACAGTAAACAACACCACCACTATATATATATATATATATATAGTTACACAAACAATACATGACAGGGAATTCAGGGACTAGGGGAGACATGCAATAACTCGGGCAATTATGAAGACTTTACTTTATACATGAAAACTCTAACTTCAGTCACTAAACAAAATAAATGAAATCAATATACTCAAACCACACTGACAAATTTAATTTAGTAAAACACACCAAACTATTCTGTAGAACTAAAATTATCAACCACTGAAAATAGGAAACATAATTCATACAAAACACTGACGAAAACACCATGAGTTTGATTCTTAAAGCATGGCAAATGGGGCATGCGCCACAATGAATAGCACAAGGTGCCCCTAGTGCCACACAATACACCAGAAGAGATTATCAGTGGCAGCCTGCATCAACCACAGTCTGCCTGCCCCAAATAGGGCTTGCAATGCTCATGCACCCCAAAACAGGCTGCAACCTGGTGGTAGCGGGCATGTGTCATAGGCAAGCTGCCTCATCCCCTAATGTGGGATTCTTAGAACTCTCCCAGATGGAGAAATTCAAAGTACCCTGAGACCAGCCCTTAGAAAATATTCCTCTGGGAGAGTTGCCTGTTTGCAGCAAGGTGCTGCAGTCCCCCTCCCTGATCCCCAATGTCTCCGTAATGATGAAAAACAATATTGTCCCCTTCCCTGGTGATCGAGTGGCCCTCCCTCCCCAATCCCCAATGTCTCCATTATGTTAATTAAATTATTGTTCCCTTCCCTGGTGGTCGAGTGGCCCTCCCTCCCTGATCACCGATGTCACTGTAATGATGAAAAAAAATATTGTCCCCTTCCCTGATGGTCGAGTGGCCCTCTCTCCCCAATGTCATCATAATGATGAAAAACAATATTGTCCCCTTCCATGGTAGTCAAGTGGCACTCCCTCCTTGATTCCCGATGTCTCCATTATGTTAATTGAAATATCGTTCCCTTTCCTGGTGATCGAGTGGCCCTCCCTCCCTCCTGATCCCCAATGTTACCGTAATGATAAAAACAATATTGTCCCCTTCCATGGTGGTTGAGTGGCACTTCCTCCCCAATCCCTGATGTCTCCATTATGTTAATTAAAATATTGCTTCCTTCCCTGGTGGTCGAGTGGCCATCCTTCCCCAATCCCCAATGTCTCCGTAATGATGAAAAACAATACTGTCACCTTTCCTTGTGGTTGAGTGGCCCTCCCTTCCTGATCCCTGATGTCACCGTAGTGATGAAAAACAATATTGTCCCCTTCCATGGTAGTTGAGTGGCCCTCCCTTCCCAATTCCCAATGTCTCTGTTACAGTATGTTAATTAAAATATTGCTCCCTTCCCTGGTGGTTGAGTTGCCCTCCCTTCCCAATCCCCGATGTCTCCATAATGATGAAAAAAAAATATTGTCCCTTTCCCTGGTGGTTGAGTGCCTCCCCACCCCAGCAGATAGTGCTCACCACCCCTCTGCCCCCCATCCTGAAACAGAGCTGGTGAACAGAACAGCCCTCCTCTCACCTCCATGGCCGGCCACCGACTAAAGTGTACAGTATCATTGAGGAAACAGTGAGCATGTACACTTTACAGCATGCGCTCAGTGATGGTTCAGTTGGTGGCTGGCTGCAGAGGTGAGACGAGGGCTGTGACAGTCGCCAGCTCTGTTTCGGGATGGGAGGGAATGGGATGGTGGGCATTATCTGTTGGGGTGGGGGTGTGGGAGCCAATCAACCACCAGGGAAGGGAACATTATTTTTTTTAACATAACAGAGACATTGGCCATTAGGGAAGGAGGACCACTTGACCACCAGGGAAGGGAACATAATTTTTTTTAACAGAATGGAGACATTGGGGATCAGGGAGGGAGGGAAGGCCACTCAACCACCAGGGAAGGGAACAATATTGTTTTTATTCATTATGGAGACATCAGGGATCAGGGATGGTGGGCCACTTAACCACCAGGGAAGGGAACAATACTGTTTTTAATCATTACAGTGACACCAGGGATCAGGGAAGGAGGGCCACTCAGCCACCAGGGACCACCTGCTTGACTCCCTCAGATGCCTTGGTTTCTCCCCCGGCCCCCTTGCATGGTTCACCAGCTACCTCTCTGCCAGAACTCAGTGTGTAAAAATCAAATAGCACCCTATCTGACACATGACCTGTCCACTCTGGGGTTCCCCAAGGCTCCATTTTAGTCCCTCTCCTCTTCAGTCTCTATCTCAACTCCCTTCCCTTGGCCTGCCCAAGTAAGATCCCCCTCCTCTACGTGGATGATGCTGTGCTGTTCGCCACTGACCCCAACCCCAACACACTGCAGGCCACCCTTCAACAAGCTTTTGACAGAGCTGAGCATTGATTCACATTGCGAAGGCTAGTCCTGAATCTAAAAAAGACCAAAGCATGCTCTTCTCACATCGCCAAAGCAAAGCCAATGGTGCCCCTCTTGTGATACTGCCTAGCACACTAAACCCCATTGAGCAGGTTTCCTCCTACAAGTATCTGGGCACTACCTTTGATTCTGAACTCTCCTTCCATTCCCATATCAATGCCCTTTCTGCTGTCACCATTGTCAGGATTGGACTGTTATACCACCATAGGGACTGCCTACCACAAGAGGCCCTTAGATTGGCAATCACCTCCTCTGTCCTGTCGCAAATAGACTATGGTCTGCCCATCTATGCTGCAGCCAACAACACTGCACTTGCAAGAATCCAGCTCTCTATAAACAAGGCCTGCAGGCTAATCCTGGGAGCCCCTAGGGGCACCCATATATGCCTGCTGTACTCCTCCACCAACTTGCTCAACCTTGAAGAAAGACTCCACTTCCAAACCTGCCTTCTTGTAGAAAAGACCCTGCTAGGGCTCTTCCCTCCCCCCCGGGGTCGCCGCCTCCCCCTCAGTCTCCACCTGCAGTACTGTCAGAACCTCCCTTATTGTCCCCAGGGTAAGGACCTCTATGGCCCAGAGATCCTTTTGCTATTGTGCTCCCTCCTGGTTCAGTTCCCTCCCAGCCAATATAGCTGACTCCACTAAGCTTGGTCCTTTCAAGGTCTCCCTCAGAAGCCATCTGACAAGCACTTGCTGCTGCAACTGCACATAATCCCCCACCTGCCCCTTACCTTGACCCCAAGGCTCAGTCTGCCCTGTCTACTTTTGCTGTATATACCTGGGGTCTCATGCAACATCTGCTGACTAATGTAATAAAATATCTCTGGTTGCTACCCGACGTGGTACTCGTGTACCTATATTATGACTACTGTAATCTACCTATTACCAAGTGTGTACCACCAGTGAATGCCTGTAACACTGGTTGCTTTTTTAATCTAAGCATTATGTACTGTACTGTTTTGTTTGCTGTGATGTATTGCTCTCTTGGCAAGGTGCCTTTGTAAATGAGTCTATGACTCAAAGGTCTGTAAACCGATGATCTAATAAATAAATAAAAAATAAAAGGGAACAATATTTTAATTAACATAATGGAGATATCAAGGATTGGGGAGGGTGGGAACATTTTTTTTTACATAACTGAGTCATTGAGGATTGGGGAGGGAGGGCCACTCAACTGCCAGGGAAGGGAACATCATTTTTTTAACAACATGGAAACATCGGGGATTAGGGAGGGAGGGCCAGTCAACCACCAGGGAAGGGGTAAATATTGTTTTTCATCATTGTGGAGACATCAGGGATCAGGGATGGAGGACCACTCAACCACCAGGGAAGGGGACAATATTGCTTTTCATCATTACAGTAACATTGGGGATCGGGGAAGGAGGGCCACTTGACCACCGGTGAAGGGAACAATACTTTTTGTTAACATAATGGAGACATTCACATATTTGTGGCTGTCTAATACAGTATGCCCTGCAAGCCCATTGGTCCACAGTGTGGACCACTGGGCTTACAGTTCATACTGTAAGCTGTCATTCGGCATGTGGCCGGGCGGTATGCAGGCAGATTGCAGCCACCTGCCGATGACTGGGGGAGCTGGGTGGGCAAGGGGTCCTGTGTGGATGGGAGGGTGGGGTGTGCCACTGGACCTGAGGTAAATCTGTAGGGTACCCTACAATCAGGTTGCGGGCAGGGTTGGGCCACTAGACTGCAAGATTGCAATGTGTCATGTCACTGGCGATCGGGGCTGGGGGGGGAACCACTGAACTACCAGGGAGTGTACATATTTCATTTTACTGGCAATCGTGGCTCTGGGGAGGGTGGGGGGAACCACTGGACCACCAGGGATTGTATTTCTTTCATTTTACTTGTGATTGTGGCTACAGGAGGGAGGGGGTACCACTAGACTGCCAGGGACCCTATGGGTGCTTGTGGATGGTGTTCTGGGTGGACAGGGGGCCACCCACGGCTGGCAGCTGCTGTGTTACACCCTGCAATACAGTGGCCTGCCTGTGGGTGGCCAGGATCTGTTCCTCCTTTTCACGGGCTCAGCTTTGAGCCCCCCTATGTGGTGCAATGCAGGGTTGTGCCAGCATATGCGCCCCACATCCCAGGCTCAATATCAGGATGTGCTGAATGTGCATGGGCATGCCCCCTGTATTTACGCCGCAGACATTACCATTGTGCCACAGCACATTGGGACTTGCACTGTGCCTAGCAGCCTTTTGAATATCCCACCAGGCCACATTGCGGGTTTGCGCTGGCGCAACTCTTTTGTGCCTGGCGCAGCCCCTTTGAATATCCTGGCCTGTGTGTTTAAAACACTTCACTCCAATGCTGCATACATGGATCAGGGTGAGAAAGCAGGTAATCTTTTAGCTTTAAGAATTAAACAACAAAAATCTTCAAGATTTATTGCTTCCATTCGGTCATCTGATGGCTCCCTGAAAAGTACTCAGGCTGATATTTCGGCTGAGTACCACCAATGCTATCAGCAGTTATATAACACCATGGCAAATGCTTCCTCCTTAGAAGACTTAGATCAGTATCTAGCTGAATCTCACCTGCCTTCCCTTTCAGAAGTACAACAAACCTCATTATGTGCTCCCATATCTCAATCAGAAATTTTTAGAATCATCAAAGATCTCCCTACGGAAAAAAAACCAGGACCGGATAGCTTCTCGCCTAATTTTGATAAAGTTTTCGCAAAACAATTGGTTCCCCTTCTTCTTCCCTTATATCAACAAATTATCCTTGGTGACAGTACTGACACAACATTATTTGAGGCTTTGATTACTTTACTGCCTAAACCTGGTAAAACCCCCAAATTAGTAACAAGTAACAGGCACATTTCTTTGCTTAATCAGGATATTAAAATTCTGAGTAAATTATTAACTGACTGTATTAACACAGTTCTTCCTGACCTAATAGGGTCTGAGCAGGTCGGTTTCATGAAGGGTAGGTCAATTGACCATCTACGTACTCTTGCCCATGTCTTTTCGGTATCCAGGGATGCAAATTTTCCTGCTATTCTCATATCCCTGGATGCGGAGAAGGCATTTGATAGAGTTGACTGGAATTTTCTTTTTCACACTTTACACGCTTTTGGTTTCCCTTTAAAGTTTCAAAAATGGGTGCAAGCAATTTTTAAGTCCCCTTCAGCCCGGGTATGAAGTAACGGAGTCATTTTGGATTTATTTTCTATACATTCGGGTATGAGGCACGGCTGCCCTTTGTCCCCTCTTCTTTTTAATTTATACTTGGAGCTTCTTATCTGTAGACTGATTACTTGTCCCAGGATTCAAGGCATTACCATACAAGATTATGAAGTTAAAGTCTCAGCTTATGCTGATGATCTATTACTCCAACTATCCTGTCCTGTTAAAGGCACCCGTGGAGACCAGGGGCTTTGCAACAGATCAGGCACACAAGCATCAGCGAGACCGACGTTGGCAGGGTTGCCACGCACCAGTTTGTCGGACGTGCTTCGTGCTAGGGGCAGGGGGATGGGCACAATAACCTCAAAGTAGAAAATCCCTCTGAATGGTCTGTGGAGATGATGGGGACTTCTGAGGCATGGCCCACATCCCACCACTGGCCCAGCTTGTTGGGAACTTCCTGGGCACCAACCCGTAGACTGCACGGACTCCAGCTTGAGCCGGGGGGCTGGGGTCTGGTCTGGGCAGTGCGGGTGGAGAATTTCCAAGGCATGGGGGTTCAAGCAGGGAGTTAGAGGCCCTAGCCATGTAAGTACCCTGAAAGAATGCCCAGACCATCAGAATGCATAAACAGAAATGTAAAAACAAAAGCTATCCCATCCTGCATTATCCATCCCTCCTATGTTAGAAATTATTAAGGAATACAGTTCCCTTTCCAATTATAAATTGAATATAGATAAGACCTCTGTATTTCCCCTTAATCAGAACGTATTAAAGCAGGAAATTACTGCCTTGGGATTGGCCTGGGAAAAAGAATCTTTGACATATTTAGGAATTGTTCTCTTGAGAAGTCCAACCCTTCTCCAAAAGAAAAAATTAGATTCGTTATTACTCACTATTACTCAAGATTTAAAAAGATGATCCCATCTCCCATCTTCTTTATTGGGTAAAATTAATCTTATTAAGATGAATATTTTTCCCCGTCTCATTTACCCACTTAGTCTCTTGAATGTATGGCTTCCACTGCTATGGTTCAAGAAAGTGCATAGGCTTATTATTGAATTAATCTGGGGAGGAAAAAGACCTCGTCTCACTTTTCATAAACTAGCTGCTCCCAAAACCAAGGGAGGCCTTCGTCTTCCTCATATCAGTCTTTACTGTTGGGCTAGCCGTGCTAGTAAATACCTCAGGTGGCTTATTCCAGAAGACCCAGAACAACCATCTCTTTATAGGCCCATCTGGATCAAAATAGAAGTAGCCCAAATTCAACACCATGGCCTTTCCCCTTTAGCACTTCTACATACAAGACTGAAATGCCTTCCCATGCAATTGCGTTCCACACCAATAGCTCTTTCTATTAGAATACACTCTCAGTTTTGTAGCTTTATAAAATACAATCACTGCCTGGACTTGACACAACCATTATTGGGCAGCCCCAATTTTAAAATAGATGGTAGGGTCCTTTCCTCTTTTTGGCTTCCACAGGCAAAGGTTTGTAATCTTTTATACTTTTGGAACGAAGCAAGTGAGACCTGGATTTCACCTCCTGAGATTCTTTCCGTTTAGATATCCCAAGTTCCAATATTTTCAAAATTTTCTAGTTATGTCATTTACTAGTGAAAGCTGTGGGGGTAGATTCCCCCCCTTCCTGGGATCCAGCTTTCTGATCAGATTTGGCTCCTCTGGCTGGTCTTCCACATGCCGTTTCCAAGATATTTACTGCCCTGTATGACTCAATTTATCCAGAATACTTCGGTCCCTCCGCTGATTGGGCCTCTCTCCTTCCAGAGATAACTATCAGCTGGTCCACTCTCTGGCAAGGTTGTCACAAGTTTATTACACAAGATAGGCTCCACCTTATACTACTTATACTACACACCTCAAAAACTGGCTAAATTTGGGATTGCCTCTTTCTCTATTTGCACAAGATGTGCACAGGACAAAGGTAATTTGCTTCATATTTTCTGGCTCTGTCCCAAGATAACTCCTTTATGGTCACTCATCAAACAAAGAGTGGCTCCTCCCCTTTTGGGTCTTAATGACCTGCTTTCAGCTAAAACTTGCCTCTTGGGGGACTTCTCTGAAATTTCAGTAATTTCTCGTAAGTTTCATATGGCTTTAATATCTATGTCAGTTAAAAAATTAATACTTCGACACTGGAAGGATAGTGAGGAGATATCATATACTGAATGGTTGAGGGAGCTCCTAGCTAATCTCAGATTGGAGAGAATGATTGCAAGTCTCTGGAACAACATGATCAGATTCAATCAAATCTGGGGCCCTCTACAAACTCTTTATTCTCTCCAATCTGCCTAAATTAAAATTCACACTTAAGAATGCTTTACTGTTAGATATATGTTTTATCCATGCAAGACCTGGAAGAATGGGGAGGCACATCTTACAGTTCGTTAAATTTGGATTTGTCCTATATTATTTGCGATGTGTCATCTTTTGTATGCTGAGAATATCAATAAACTTTGAATGGAAAAAAAAATAAAACACTTCTTAAAGCTTTTTGGGCACAGAGATTTAGAGCACACTTAACACCAACTCTTCCTCATAAGACTGCACTGAATTTAGCCTGCACATGGTGATACAGCTCATTGCAGCACCATGTGACCTCCAGTTCCATGGAAAATTGCAAACTTCACATTGGGGGCACAATTCACAGGCAAAATTATCAAATGTGCCATTTGCAAAGTTTTAACGGTGATGCAAAGTTGAACTTCACATTGCAGATTACATTTGTGAATTTAGGCAAATTCACAAATTTCTCTGTGGAGCAAAGTTTTCTAACTTCAACCACCACAACCCACAGTCCAGCACACAGGGGAGAAATTTAAAAAAATGTTTTTAAAACAAAATCTTGCATAGTCTCTGCTGCTACCACCTCCACCTGCCTTCACTAATTTTGCTAGAGCTGGACTGGGGATGAGAAAGGAGCGTGTACACCAGTATGCCAATGGAGCACTGTTTTAATACAAATGCTGCACGCACATACTGTCTCTTTTGCCTGCTATAAAAGCACAGAGTAACACCATACACCTTTTACCTCAAACATGGGGTAGTTCAGATTACCAAGTTCTCCCACTGGACACAACCATGGTGGGGCTATTTGTGCTGCACACAAACCTGTCTGTTTACAGATGGGTGGCAGGACTGCAGGGAAACAGGAAAAAGAGAAGGAAAAAAATGTAACCTTACACTGGATTACCACACTAAACCAGGAAAATAAGGTAAATGTAAGACAATACATTTAGCTATAAGTTCTGTATAGGAAGTGAATGGGATGAGGCACATAACTTCTAAAGAGGGACTCCTGCCAAAAGTGCTACATGCACAGTTAGAATAAGTATATCCCCAATAAATCTCATACCAAAAATGAGATTTCTATGTTATTTCATTTTAAAGATATGAACTATTTTGTAATCCTGATTTCACTGCCTATTCAAAAAAAGCCAGTTTCAGTGAAGAGCCACTGATGATGTCATCTTCTGAACTCACACTCTAGCCTGTCAGCAACCTCATAGGACCTGCTTCTCCAAAGTGTAAGAAACTGTAGCTATAGTAATCGTTAAAAAAATGACATAGGGTTGGCCGCAGTACTTTCATTTCCAGAATGTTCAGATACATGGCAATGAACATTATTTATTTATTTGAATTTTGGTATCCGGGTGGGCCCGTTGAGACAATTACAGTCACTTTTTCAGGGGTGACCTGGGAAGTGCATTACATTGACAAAGACATGGCAGATACATTTACATCATTCACCGATTTACAAATTACATGATTTACAAGTACACTAACAAATTACATTTACAATTACATAGACGGTTATTTATTTATTTTGATTTATTTCTTTCATCCCCTCTGCTCTAGCCTCTCAAATCTCTTCTTAGCTCCAACCCCCCCCACACTTACTACATTGCACTCTGCTTAATTTCTCCCCCCTCCTCCTCCCCACCTCACCTAAATTGCATTTCCTTTTGCTATTCAGGATTCTGGTGCTTAGAGGCAGACATCAATTTACTGCTCCCTTTTGTTTCCAAACACCCCCCCTCCTCTCCTCTCTCTGTTACTAGTCCCACCCACCACTTAACTGATCCTCTGGCCACTTAAAATTTATAATTCTCTCCCTTTTCCCTTCACATAAACTTTCCCTTGACCAGGCTCCCTCCTCCAGACCTATGGCCATGGTTCACACCTTGGAGCCACAGGCCATACTCAGCCTCCTGCCACAGAGAAAATCAGGTATGCACACTGTTGCTCTTTTTGCCTACTTGGAGCCATAGCCCTGCTTCTCACTGGCTAAATTCCCCCTGGAAAACACTGGACTGCCATTGGTTAGCGCGCCTTGTTCAAGCGGGACATTTGGACACTGGCCCTTGCAAGCACCTTGGCTGTTCCATGACCAGCTTTTGTTATTTTCAAGCTGTGCCCTGACTGGATTTTAGCTTGCTAACCAGCCTACCCTGTACTGCTTAGCATCTTTATATCTGGATCTGCATGTTTCCAGACTATATGGGCAAATGTGCATGATTCCAAACTATTATGGGTAAATGTGTTTTATGCGGGGTACACAGAGGAATTCATAGTAGGCTTATCTGCTTAGTGGAGAAACGTATCTGCTTAGTGGAGAGATCTGCTTAGTGGAGAAACTTGTCTGTTTGTGGAGAAGTTAGTGTAGTGTTTGCATTTGCCCAGTTGAATTTATGTAATGAATGTAAGTAAATCATTATAAATGTCAGCTAATCAAGGGGCTATGTCATCCACAAAAGCTTTATAGAAGTCATGAGGGTGTCCATCCCATCCTGGAGAGGCTCTAGACTTCAATAGTTTAATTGCTGTTGACACCTCTAGTTCAGAAATTGGTGCAATGAGGAGTTTGTTATCAGAGTTGGAGGTTCCGGGAATCTGATCTGTGAATCAAGAGTCAGGAACCTCAACTTTGTCCTGGGGTTACCAAAACGAGTTTGAATATATGAATCTATCAAATATGATAGTTCAACAGGGTCGGATATCAAATTCCCTAACCTATTTTGCAGGTTTGAGGTTTGAGGCACGGGGTCATAATGTCGCACAACATTATGCCGCATGCAAAAATCATGCTGCCAATACAGTGCGATTTTTTACATGGAAATTGCACTAAAGTGCAAAACAAAATAAAAAGTTCAGGGACCAGGAATCAAACCCATTTCCAGATGCAACGCGTGGGTTCCTTGCTGCAATGGCTCAGTCCATTGAGCCATGGCAGCTGCTTGCATGAACCCTCTCCCAGCAGGGTCTTATCCTCTGCCTGGGATAGTCTTGATGCAATACGGTACAGCAGTATTTAGCGGTATTGCACCACTCACTGTCTCATACAGCACTACTCTGGGTTAGCTGTAATGTCATACACTATTCAGCGTACGACATTATGACCTGGTAGGGAGATGGGGAGATGCATCTACCTTCTCTTTACAAATGGAACAGGGGTTCCCACCCAGTCCTTTCTGTGTTCCATATTTTAATTCAGCTTCTAGAGAAGAGGGCCGGTCATATTGGTATTGTTTCATTAAGTCTTTAACGTCTTGAATCTGTGAACTTAACTCCATATGCCCAAAGTTAGCCAAGGATACAAGGTGCTGGAATTTGTACCTGAGAGTCAGATACTGCAAGTAATCTGAGTTTCTCTTAGATTTCCCTTCTACAGTATAAAAGGACTTAATTTTATTTTTAGTGTCACTCTACCATTCGAAGAATGAATCACAGAGGCAACAAACACAGTCTCTAGCCAACAGGATGGACTTAAGTCCCTTCAGGAGGTAGGGACCTGTAAGGAAGCCACATCCAACCTACATCTCCTAAGTGTGGGGGAGGGGTAGTGTGCTTCCTAAGTGTAGCTTGAATATATAACAGTACATGGTCGGAGAACTCTATTGGTAATGTTTTAGCTGTAGTAAGAGTTAGCCCAGAAGACAAAAAAAATAGCCAGTTCTTGACTGGAGAGTGCCACGAAAATAAGGTGGCACCACCTTCTTAATGCAAACTCCTAAACCCATCAGTTATCCCTGCAGTTGTAATCATATTTGTAAGAGCTATAGCATTATGATACATCTTCTTTCCACTTTCATGCTTCATTAAAAAATCCAAAGAGCAGTTAAAATTGCCTCCAGGCTCCAAGCACTATGTGCAGAGAAGTGGCCAGATATGGTTTTACCAGTTTAAAAATAGAAATGTGTTAGGTTTTAATTTAAGGGCATATATATTAATGCAATGTAATTTCTGATCTCCTAGGGCCAACTCCAATATCAAAATCCTACCAGAAACAAGGTCTACCAATCTCAAAACCTGGAATTGAGATCCAGTTAAGAGAATTCCTATACCATCTGCCTTGTCCTGGCCAAATGACCGAAAAGAAGGTCCCTACCACCAGTCCTTTTTCATAACTTCTAAACCAAAAAGAGAGGAATCCCAGGTTTCCTGAAGAAAAATAATATTGAACTTCTCCTGCTGTAGAAGAGCATATACTGCTGTCCTTTTCTTTTTATCTTTTAAACTGCAAACTTTCAAGGAGGCGACTTCATCCTGTTCCATAAAAGCAAAGGTTCCGATGGATCAGCCAATAACACAGCCCACCATATTCAGGTCACCCCTTTTCCCCCACCCTTCCCTTTAGGATTTCTTTTCCTCTTTTTTTCCTATTAAGTCTGGAGACTTAGATCAATCTTGGGAGGCCATGTTCCCAGATGCCTCAGAATCAATGTCATCCCAGTCTGACTCACCCCAATTTTTTGGTGGTTGAAAAACCTCAAATTTATTTGATAATGTCACAGAGGGTTCTGAGCCTAAATGTTTGGATACCCTTGCACTTCATCGAAGAGGCAAGGGTTTTGAAATGGGGATAGAGTGCATAGTGATATCCATTGAAGCCAGTGTAGAAGACTCTTCTGCTGGCTCCAGGGCCACCTCTGCCTCTACTGTGGAGGGAGTCACAACCACTGGTGCAGATGGTTCAGACAGTACAGAGTCTGGCTCAGGGTTTTCCGATACAGGTTCCACTGGAAGGGGGGTGCTGGAACTGTACTCCACATAACCCTTGATACAGGAGTAGGTTTCTTTGCTGGTGTTGGCCTGGGGGAGGACCAGCATCCTGGGGTCAGATAACAGAGCTAGCTTTCTGTGCTCTGAGTACCAGATCAGTGTGATTGACTTGACTAGGCTTATTGGCAGATGCCCAGGGATAGTCCTGAAACATGTGACCATTTGATTCACATAGATTGCAGCTGTTCCAATCTCGACAAGTCATAGTGATATGGCCAAAACCTCCAGAAAGCCCAAATCTTGTTTTATCACATGCACATATTAAATGTGACCTGTCTCTGCATTTGTAGCAGGCCTTTGGTTGGCCTGAGTAGAATCAGACCCCTCTGTCTCTCCCCAGGAAAAAAACTGTTTGGAATGTGGCATACACCATGCACCCCCATACAGTCAAACTTTAAATCTCCTATCCCCTGTCCAAAAGCATTCTAAGTCTATTATCACCTCCGTTGACTCCAATGTGTCACATTTGTGACTCAGCCAGTACTGGATATCCCCCACACTCACATTCTCATTATGGAACATTATCATTACAGTTTTGATCAAGGGTTTTGTAAGGGGGATAGCTATGAAATGTGACCATAGGGAGGTACTTTGAAGTTTATCATATAGGGACCAAAACTGATCCAGTCCAGCTGGTGTGGAAAAATTTACATCATAGTTTTCTTCCCCCAAGATATAGATCAGGGCAACTACCTCAGAGGGTATGATTTTTAGAGAATCGTTTAAAAGCACCTTTCCCACACAGAAGTGGTCTGGCTTTTCAGGTAGACCACCAACATAGCACAGCCTCATGGCATCCCTCCTAGGCAGTGCTTCAGGTCTCTGTTTAAATAGGTCAGCAAAGTTTGAACCTGAGAGTGGGGGTACTCTGTTGGTTACAGTCTTCTAGGAGGGAGTTATCAGAATAGGCAGGGCTGGAGGGTACTGCAGCCACTAAACCTTTATCAACATTATTAGGCGCTCCCTCAACTGCTAGTGTAGTAGAGGGCAATGAATGGGAATTACCTTGAGAAGCCTGTACCCCAAATACCTCCCCTACAGTACTCACAGGGGCCAGAGCATCTAGCCCATCCTGTGTCTTGCATATGTCCACCACAGCAGCTTCCTCGCATGCTTGAGCTGATGCCATAGTACATAGCGCTGCTGAATCACTGTTTGGCAGTTACCATATAGTGGTCTGTGCGGCAGGGTCAGCTGACCACATTAGAGCAGGGCCTCAGGTACCGTCCTTGGTCAGAGTCCAACCTGCCACACTTAAAGCAGATTTCAGGGCCGAATCCACAATTTTCTCCTCTTTCTGGGTTACATAAAATGCTTCACATAATTTTCCTGCCGCCGCCGGTGACTGAGTTGGAGCATGACCCTCGCTACTTGCAGCAGTAGCGTTCATGCATGGGAACTCTACTTTCTTTGATAGGGCTGGATCTTTAGTAACCTCCAGCAGTGGTTGGGGATTGGAACTGAGCTCTTTCTCCATTGTGGAGTCAGTGGGAAAATCATCTGATGTACTGGAAGCAATCAAAACATCCTCAGGTATAGGCACATTTTCTTCAGTGACTTCTATGTCCTGCATGTCGACTTCCATACTTCCTGGCTCTTCAATAACCTGCATTGTAAGTGCACTCTCCATATGTTGTACATCAGGACCTGATGCAGAGAGCATTCCCTCAGTCCGCTCACCTCCATCCCCCCTCCTCCACAGGCATGTCTGCCATCTTGGTCTAGGAGCCAACAGCACCACCTGCCAAGAGTAGGGGAATTTCCCCAGTGTCCTGGCAAAATTCCCCCCCATTCACTAATACCACTAACAGCTTAATCTGGTTTTGTAAGTCAGTTTACATCTGCAGAATATTCCCCTTCCCTTGCCCCCTGGTCACACCTGGAAATGAGCAGTGGCCCAGTGTGCCTGTCTCAATCACACACTTTCAAATAAAAAAAATTATATATATATACATATTTATATTTATAAAATGGGTAGGGAAAATTTTGTCTGCTGATTTGTTGGAACACATCACATGACTGTGCATATATCAGAGTGCAACCGCATACCTGCTCTTTTACTCCCCTCCAAAACAATTTTGACATTTTATAAGATAGATAAACCACTCTGAGCTGGGTGGTTGATGCACTTGGCCTGTGGCCGCATGCATAACAATGACACCAAGGCGTGCATATATCAGAGCATGACCGCACACCTCAAAGTGGTTTATCTATTACATATAAATACTGGTGCTGTAGCACCAGGTATCCAGTGAAGATAGCGACTGAATATGGGTGATCATCAAAATGGTGACCCATATTCAGCACTTTCCCCATGGGCTACCCTGCAAGGGTAGTAATCCTATGCAAAAGTGAGCATAGGGAAGGGTGATTGGAAGGGTGGATAGTGAGTGGAAGGGGAGGGACAGGGAAGGGTTTTAGGGGACTTGTGTGCTTGCTGCCACCGAGCTAGCCATGTGGTGTAATAGTGTGGGTGGCTAGCTCTGATGCAGCAGGTACTGGTCTGGGGCCGGGAGCATGGAAATTTTGCTGCAGCTTGTGACTGTGGGTCTTAATTTTTTTCCAAATCCGGATTTTGCCCACTCCCTGACATGCACCCATTTAGAGTGGAGAATCTAAATTCAGGGGGGTGCGGGTGGCAAAGCCCCCAAAAAAATACTTTTTAGTGTTCTGGATGTTGGGTCACCTGGAAGTGTATATCGCTGATTTGATTATCTTCAATATACACTCACCATAATAGCGATTGCTGTTTTGCAATCGCTATTGTGACATGGAACTGTAGCGCCAATGTAGTTAGGATTGACTGAGAGGTTCTGTGTTAAACCCCTAACTTTGCACCTTAATAACTTTGGCGGTATTCAACAAAATTGCCTCAGATCTGGCAGAGGAAACAAGGTCTACATATATGGAAAGTTCTGTGACAACAGTTTGTGTGGTTTCTGAGATCTGTATATGTTCTTTTTACATTAAGGGCTAAGTTTTTTCCTATACTTAACATGTTTTTTACTCTCACCTACAGCCTACAGTAGATGGAACAGAATTGTTTTCTGAAACTTTTAGGGAAGAAGCAACCTGTGCAAAGGTAGTGCCTTTCAAAGGATTTGTGAAAAAATATTAAATGGTTCCAGAGTTATACAGATTTAAGTTTTTTCTGACTATGCTCAGTAGGGTTTTTGGATAACCTGATACGATGCGATTCCGTATCATGAGAGTGTTTTGCTTTCTCACCATTTGCTTTTCACAACCTGAAATTTTTTTGTCATGACAACCACCATCTTATTTTGCTACAAACTGAAAAACATGGAAATACATAAAAATGATATATTTAAAAAACTGCTGAACCTTGCTAAATGGGACCCATTTAGTTAGATTCTGGTGTTTGTTTTTTTAACAAAACCACAAGAAATAATTTTTGTGGACACCCCAAAATCCAAGGTGCCCAGCTTAGTGATAGGAGCCATTCACCTACATTCTCTGTATGACAACAGCAGGACTTTCTTGACATATGCAGCCACAGATGAAGATGTGCTGCAGGCTGCAGTGCCAGCAGTGAGCTAGCAATGTTGCTCTCTCTAGTTCACTCTCATCTCTTATCTATCTATCTATCTATCTATCTATCTATCTATCTATCTATCTATCTACTGTATCTATCTATCTATCTACAGTATCTCTATCTCTATCTATCTATCTATCTATCTATCTATCTATCTATCTATTTATATATCTATCTAGCTATCTATTCTATCTATCTATCTATCTATCTAGCTATCATCTTTCTTTCTTTCTTTCTTTTTCTTGTCTTTCTTTCTTTCTTTCTTTCTTTCTTTCTTTCTTTCTTTCTTTCCTTTCTGTCTATGTATGTATGTATCTTTCTTTCTTTCTTTCTTTCTTTCTTTCTATGTATGTATCTATCTTTCTTTCTTTCTTTCTATGTATGTATCTATCTTTCTTTCTTTCTTTCTGTCTATGTATGTATGTATCTATCTTTTATTCAGTTTATTGGTTTACCAATAAAAAGGTTTAAAAAAGGTATGTATGAAAATGGGCTTTGGCTCATTGCATTCACCTGGTCAACAAAAGTTTCAATAAATAAAATAAAAACACTAGACTAAAGGTATATTAACTGGCATGACCCAGGTGTTTCAGAAAACACAACTAATCAACTATTGCATATACTATCACACATCACGTACAAAGAACATGCGGAAAAGTGAAAAATATTTAAAAAGAGCAAACATCTTGCAATTTCATTCAAACAGGATAATTTTATTTATCTTTTTTTTTTTACTTAAAGATTAATATTTACAGTAAAACAATACAGTTGCAGATTCAGGACAGTTGTCAACATAAATCGCATTACACATCATCTTTAAAACAAGGATTCATCACAGCCCCAAAATTTGCTTTGACATTGAGGAAATTCCTAATATGGCACATTTCTTAATATCTGCAGCAAAGAGCTGTTACCACCATGATCAGGGACACAATATACAGTATATACTACATAGTTCTCCCTTGAACTTTAGGGAAATCCAGCCCTTGGAACTAACTAGGCATATTCTTTTAAAACTTTGAAACAGCAACTGGAAATTCAAAACCCCTCATGCAGGAATACAGATATTCTATTACAATAAGACTCTTTTTTATTTTACTTTTATTAACTAGGTAAGTGTAATGAGCCAAAGGCCCTTTTTCATACACAACCTGGGGCTATTACAAACAGCCAAGACTTTATGTACAAATTAAAAGAGTCAGACTAGCATAAAACAATACAGTAATATCAAGTACACAGTTATATAAAACAATTGCAAGACAGTTGATTACAGTAGTATTTCTTCAGGCACAACTTAAGGGCTGCATGACTTGATCCTTCAAATAAGCAGTTTGGCAATGAGTTCTAATTATTAGCTGCACAAACTGTGTAATCTCTTCCACCCATACTTGTTGAGATTCTAGGGACAACAAGCATAGTACTTAAGTTCGACCGTAGGATCCTGACTTCTGTTTTGATTTCAAATAAAGAAAAGAGGGGGCAAACGTTACCATGTCAAAGAACATTATCTGTTAAACAATTTAAAGTATGTAAACAGCTCAGTTTTGGAGGTAGCCAACCCAGGCCCTCATACAAAATACAGTGATGAGTATGAAATAGTAACCTAAGTACAAATCTAGAGATGGCATGAAAAGTAATGTTTAAAAGTGACAATTCTGCCTTTGCTAGGTTAGTGAACAAAACAGTTATAGTTCAGTGTTGGTAAAAGCACATGTTTACCAAGTAATGTCCTTGGAGGCAAACAGAGAATTTTGAAGTTTAAATAGAGCACATATTTTTGGGTTTACCTGATGACAGATTGACTTTATATGGAGAGAAAAATTTAAGTTCAGGTGCAGTAAGACTCCCAAGTATTTGAATTGATCAACTTTTTCAAGTAATACTCCAGAGTTGTTAGAAATGATTAAAGGTGCACATTTAGCAATTTTAGGTTTAGAGCCAAAGATCATACACTTGGATTTCTTATTGTTTAACAGAAGGCTATGTTTTAATAACCAGTCAAGGACTGAAAATCTGTACCCAGTGATTGATTTAGCGTGTCCACAGTGGGGGAGCTGTTATAGAGTATAATATCATCTGCATACAACAGTACTTGGGTGTTATTGAGTTCTGTAGGTAATGGGTCAATAAACCAAGAAAACAGTAGTGGCCCCAGGACAGAACCATGGGAAACAGCCAGTTCCATCACTTTAACATTTGACAGCACTCCCCCATAGCTCACTCTCAGTGGATGCTCAGATAAATAACTGACAACCCAGTCACAGGGAGAATCTGCCAGTCCAGTACTCCCCAGTCTCCCAAGCAGCAACTGATGATTCACCAGGTCAAAAGCTTTTGGAAGCACCAAGATATCTCGTCAGTGAGAATGCTGACTTCCCCCAGAGCGACTGCACAATACCAATGCAGGTATTGTGCCACCTCTTCCATTGCTGTTTTGTGTGGGGGGCTGTGCCCCCCACACCCCTCATGAGGGGGGCTCTGCCCCCCACACCACCAGGACTCTAGGATTCCAACTCCAGGTCAGAGTTGGTCCGGGGAGGGGGCAGAACACTGGGAGAAGGCAAAACACAGAAAAAGGACCATTACTGCGAATGCCACTATAATGGTCATTTTCGGTGTTTCGCCGTCGGGGTGTCGACCACAAGGGGTGATACGTAATCTCTTGACAGGTCCACGAACACAGCAGCAGTAAGCATTCCACTATCCATTGCCTTATTGGCTATAATCTATGTACCATTGAATTGACATGCATTCCTAATTATTTCAAACCTCTTTTTTACCTCTAGAGATCAAATCAATGATAGAAACATAGATTATGATGGCAGATAAGGACCAACCGAGCCACCTAGTCTGCCCATTTCCCTACTTGATTTGGCAATACCTACTCCTATCTGGACTGCGGTTCTCTTGCTTTGCTACGCAGCAATTATGTGGTGCTTAATGAAGTAAAAAAATAAACTGTTTACCACAGATTAATATAAACTGGATCATATCTCCATACTGTATTTAAAGTCTGCATACAGTAGCAAGTTGCATATTAAATCTTTATTCCTAGATAGGATTCCTTAAGAATATATTGTGATTGCCAGTCTCTAGAGTTCCAATAAGCATCTTGTAACTCAGAGATGGCACCAAACTACTCGAGCTGCTTGGGCTAGGGAACAGCTGATTGCCATCAAGTCTAGCCACCATTAGAGCTGAGCTATAGCTATGAATGCCTTGTCAACTGACTTTGCACAGAACTTTTAAAAGGCAAACATTAAACTATTTAAACAACTTTCAACCTGGTAGGCTCTATGGTAACTAAAACAAATTCAAAACGTCCTTATTGAGTCAAATAAATCCACTTTTAAAATCACAGAGTCCCCCTGGCCACAGCTTAAACCTGAATTCCATTTAGTATCGTAACAGTCACACCTCAGATGTTGGTTTGACTTTCTGACTCAGTACTTCAATTGACTTAATAGAAAACTCCCTTACAGTCTTTTGCAGTAGCCTATCAGCCTCTTTCGGATCTGAGAACTGATATATAAATAATTTCAGAAAGGCTGGCATGAGCATCAAGTGGTGAATTCCCAGCTGCCTTAACTTGTTTCTGACACCATCGAAGCCCTTGCACCCCTAACGGGTCCCATAGCAAAGGTTCAGGAAAAAAGTGAATACTCATCTCCTGCCATTCAATCTGCCTCCTGTTCTTTGCAAACTGCAGCACAGTGTCCCTCTGTGTCACTAACCCCAGAGTCATCAGCATAGCTCACAGCCCCAAGGGCATGGTAGTGCAGGGGCCCTTAGGAGTTATTCTGCATGCTTCAATCACCATTACTTGTAAGTCTGTCTGCAAGATCTTTGGCAGCTGTCTGGAGGAATCCCCTTAGATCTTCCTCCTCCACTTGTTCTGGCAGCCCCAAAAGTCCAATGTAAGCTGCTCTGGTACTGTTGTACAAGTTTTCATGCCTTCTGCCCAAAAGTCTATTTTCTTTACTTCATAGTACAGCAGTTATGAGCACTTTGACATTCTTGCAGGTCATGGCTTTTGACTTTTCTACTGCTACTGTGGTTTTAGTGTCCAACAATACTTTCCTGGCAGAACACTCCATCAGTCTTGCATCAGTTCTCTGAATCTTTCAATCTTTCTATACATCTTTATTTCTTTCCACCTCTCAGGTCAGTCAGCATTCCCTATCCTATTCAATTTATATTAAGCAGATTGGTATGCCCCCCCCCCCCGTTCTGCATCCCCAACCTCCTCCCTTCCAGGTCACCCCTCCCAAAAAAAATATATGGTAGGCTTCACCAGGGTACACTCCCCCCTGCCATCATATAGTACAAGCTGGCACTGCAGTGCCCAATCCCCAGTGCTGGATCCAATACTGCACAGCAGTAAGCTATGCAAAAGAGGAAACTGTCCCTCATTGTCTTTTTTTTTGTAAAAAAAGAAAATGGTCCCTCGACCATGTGACCCACCACCCCCCCACCAACCCTACTATGACTCCCCACTCAGCAGCCACCACTCCAAACCCCATCACACATCTTCACTCACCTGAACATGCCCCATGATGTAGAGTCACTCTCTAACTGAAGACATATCTTGTTGCTGGAACCTGTGACTGTGATTTGAGAAAATAAAGTAAGTCTGGTTTAATGTACTTCAATGGGGTTTGAACTTTTACTCATAACTTTGTCATTTTAAATATTTTTACACCAGATTTTCAGAATGGCTTTTTTGGGACCCCACCTCATGAGCAACAGAGGTGGAATTTTTCAAATCCAGCTGATAAGGTGATTTTGTGGTCACTGTATGAAATTACCTTTCCACCTACTGGGTTCATGAGGTGGAGTCATAAGAATCCCATGTTAAACGTTTGGTGTAAAATTATGGTAAAATGTCCAAGTTATGAAGCGAATACTGAAATGGTAGAATGTGCAGTCATAACATTGCTCATTTTTTAACATTTTTCTACTAAACTTTCAACATGGCTTGTTTGGGACCTCACCTCATGAACAAAAATCAGTGAAATTTTTCAAATCCATGCCAAAAGGTGATTTCACAGTTGCTCTGTGAAATCACATTTCAGGCAGGATATGGAAATGTTCACCTGTTGGGTTCATGAGGTACTGTCATAAGAAGACAATGTTGAAAGTTTGGTGTAAAAATATGGTAAAATGACCACATTGAGAGAGCATTGTTGAAGCATGAAATATTTCAACATTAAGTAATAACTTCAGTAATTTTCAATATTTTGGCTTCAAACTTTCAACATAGCCATTTTTTTTCACACCACCTCAGAATAGTGGCAAGTGTTCTTTTTGAAATCCTGCATGTGACAGGTTTTCACACATGTGGTTAGAGATGCAGCACAGTCTTACTCTGCCTGTGAATATAGTGCAAAGTCACCAACTTTGCCTCTAGGCATGTTCTGTGAAGTTTTTCTTGAAACTCTGACTAACTTTGTACTTTGTCCAAGTGCAAAGTCTGAGACTAAAGTGCAAATTTCACAGGTGGACTTTGCCTGCTATGTGCTACTTTGCTTTTTAGCGAAGTTGTACAGATTGACTGAAGTGGTAAACAACTCATGTTCAGTCCATGTTAGTCCCTGTAGGGGCCTCTATGCTAAGAGGTCACATGCTGTCAGAACAGCATCTTAGCCTCTTCAGTTGCATTTGTGAAAACTAATGGGGATATGAGCTGTTTTAGGAGTTTTGTAGGAGTCCGTGATCTAATTTTGCACTTTAAAATACTACATTTCTTTCTTTTTTCAACTATTCTCTTCTTCTAACACCTTTCTGTCTGTAGGGCTTTCTGTTTAATCCACTTCTTCCCAGATTTCTGTGCAGCTTTCTGCAACATTTCTCTTACTGTCTTATCTTTTGTCAGTCTTTCTATATTTCTTTCATTAATTACTTCAATTTCCTGTACTTATCTTAACAAAAAAAAAAAAACACTTTTCTATGGTTTTATGTTTTATTTTTCTGTCCTCTTCTCTCTTGTCCCCCCATCCCAACTATGAGCAGTAGGCCACAGCCAGATGTGATGGAGGAGAGTGGCTACAGTGGCAGAGGGCACATCAGGCTATACTGTTGGGGTGGTGCAGCATACACCAGGCTGAGTCCTCCTCCTCATCCCCCTTCCAAACCCTGTAGAGGCAGACAATGGGTCCATGTTCACCACCACCACCAGCGGTGCCTATACCACAAAAAATTCACATGTTTGGCATACCAGGCATGCAGGTTTTAATTGCTCTTGTGTTGACATTATGCTGTAAACAAATTATCATATTTGCAACACAAGGCATGCTGATTTTGATTGATCTGGTGTTGGCATTATGCTAAAAGAAAAAATCTCATGTTTGACATACAAGGCATGCTGGTTGCAATTGCTCTGGTATTGGCATTATGCTCTAAAAAATTTCTGATGTTTGTCATACAAGGTCTACTGATTCTGATTGCTCTGGTGTGGCATTATGTATCTCTCAGTGTGAGGCAGGGGATTAGATGACTGGAGGAGAGGATGAGGACAGAGTGCTTCTTCGAACATTTTTGTCAGCACCTCAGGGAATGACTGGCCTGGTCTTGGATGACCAGATGACCTGATAGGAAAAAAAGAGACAAAACAGGATATTAGTGACAATAAATAATGTACCTGTGAATAAAAAGCAGTTTACAAGCATGTTAACTGTGTTACTTTTGCCTATTACCACTGAAGCCCACCCTGCAGCATTGACACAGTTATATTCTCATATTCCCACAAATACTAGTGAGCCAGTTAACTAACTCCTATCACAAGTGTTTTCACCTAAAACCATTGCAAAGATTACAAGTTAAGAACTGCCCCCTTCCCCCACTGCCCTGCACCATTCATACTTAACTTCAGAGATGTGGTGTAAGCTCCAGTGTTTTGATTATCCAATTAGCAGGCACAGACTTGGCAGCAACCTGTTTGGACCAAAATGACCTGTAAAGAAAGAAGAAGCAGCCACAATGGAAAGTTAACAACAATCACACTTCAGTCATGCCTTACCTGTAAAGGAAAGGTATTCATGCAAGCAGCCAAAATGTACATTTCTCCTATGTTCTTATGAAAGTTACCTTTAGGCTGTTTGTATGAATGGCCTAGCCTTGTAGATCAGGCAGGTAAGGGGCAGACTAGCTGGAATTGGTAGCCTTCTTTTGCTGCCAACTTCTATGGGTATCTGCATCTGCATGAGTGGCATAGTATTATCTTGTATTTCTTTCCACGATGAACCTTGGGGTCATCCTATTCTGGATCTGATGCATAAATTAGCTCCTCGAATTGTAGAGTTTCATTAAATATGAACCATCATGTACAATAATCAAATTGTGGTAGATTTTTTTCTTTCCATTGCTCCAATATAAGATGCTTAACAGCCATAGTTGCCAGTGCCACTATTTTACATTGTATGTGATTTAAGCGAATGGTTATAAGCTTATTAATAAGAATACAGCAGGTTCCAGAGGTAGGTCTAATCCCATGAATTTTAACAAGGCTTGCTTCACATTAGATCACCAGTCCCTAATTTGGGGGCATAGATACATAGACAGTGTCGGCAGATAAGGGCCTATGGCTCACCCAGTCTGCCCATTTGAGCCTGCAAATTCAGTTTATGTTTTCCTAGAAGTCTGTTGCCCCTTACCCCTGACCTCCAGAATTCCTTTATATCTATCCCATGCATTCTTAAATCCCGTGATTGTTTCAGCCCCCACCACTTCCTCTGGCAGGGTGTTCCACTTGTCCACCACCCATTCTGTGAAGAAATTCTTCCTCACGTTTCCTCTGAATCGTCCTCCCTCCAACTTCATCCCATGCCCTCTAGTTCTGGAACATCTTTTTGCTTAAAATAGTGTATTCCTGCACACTGTTCCTCCCTGTAAGATACTTGTATGTCTCTATCATATCCTCTCTCCTCCTGTCCTCCAGGGAGTATATTCAGTTCCTTCAATCTGTCCTCATAGGACTTGTGATGCAGTCCATGTACCATCTTTGCTGCCCTCCTCTGAACCTTCTCTACCCTGTCTATGTCCTTACGTAGGTAAGGTCTCCAGAACTGTACACTGTACTCCAGGTGGGGCCTCACTAGTGTCTTGTATAGTGGAATTATGACCTCCCTTTTCCAGCTGGTGATGCCCCTGCCTATGCAGCCCAGCATCCTATTTGCTTTACCTGCTGCCTTGTCACACTGTTTCCCTACCTTTAGTTCATCAGAGATGATAACCCCAAGATCCCTTTCCTGCTTGGTGCATGCTATATCCTCACCCCCAACTGATATATTGTGCCAGGGTTTTTGTGCCCCATATGCATTATCTTGCACTTATTTGCACTGAATTTCAACTGCCAAACCCCTGACCACACTTCAAGCTTCTGCAGGTCCCTTCTGATTCTGTCTACACCCTCTGTTGTGTCTACTCTGTTACAGAGCTTTGTGTCATCAGCAAACAGTGAAACTCTGCCATCTAGGTCCTGCACAATGTCACTGATGAAGATGTTGAATAGGACCTGTCCCAGCACTGATCCCTGTGGTACCCCACTGGTCACTCTTCCCTCTGTGGAGTGACAGCCATTTACCACCACCCTCTGTGTCCTGCCGCCCAGCCAGTTACCTACCCACCACACTACTGTCCTGCCCACACCCATATTCCCCAGTTTGTGTAATAGTCTTCTATGTCACATAGTGTCAAAGGCCTTTCTGAAGTCCAGATAGGCCATGTCCACTGCCCTCCCCAATCCACTTCCCTAGACACCCAGTCAAAAAATTTAACGAGGTTGGTCTGACATGACCTCCCCCTGTTGAAACCATGCTGCCTTGGGTCCTGTAGTCCATTGACAACCAGATGTTCCACCAATCTCTCCTTCAGTAGTGCTTCCATGATCTTTCCCACTACTGAGGTGAGGTTGACTGGTCTGTAGTTCCCCGCTTCCTCTTTGTTCCCACTTTTGTATAAGGGGACTACATCTGCTGTCCTCCAGCCTTTGAGTACCTCCCCTGTTTCCAGTGATTGGCTAAACAGGATAGCCAGAGGTTCGGCCACCACCTCTCTTAGTTCTTTAAGGACTCTGGGGTGCACCCCATCTGGCCCCATTGCTTTATCAACTCTTATTACTTCCAGTTCCTTCAGGACCCTTTCTTGTGTAAAGGGACAGTCCCACAGATAATGAAGTAATGTGTCTCTATTCCCTCAATTATGCCAGCACTTTTCTGAGTAGTTTAAATTAATTTTGGAAATATTTAGAGGAGTATAATAAGCTTGGTCAAGGATTTTCCTCTGTATAGATTTATTTTAATCAGAGTCGTGCGGTTTATTTCCTGGACTTGCATTGTTTCCCAATGCTGATGATTATTTTTTTATTTATTTCATTATTCTATCTATTTACTTTATCTATTGTGCCTTTATTTCTTGCTGCTAAAAGTTAATAAATTCTGGAGAGTACTTTGATTGGGCCTTTATTAAATATTATACTTTGTTGTTTCATCATTATTGGAATTTTTATATGTTTATTACTAAATATATATTTTTAATTTTTTGAAATTTGTTAAATAAGGTATAGTATTGAAGACGGTTCCAATTTTTTTATGTTGAATTTTACCTGTGATTTACTGTAGGAGAGAAATTGCTCCTCCCCTATTAAATCCTTCCAAATGTTTATATTTGTTTCATTAAGTGGGTTAAAGTTGAAAGGATGTTTCTCCCCCCATACTAGTAAATTTGGACCAATCTTTAAACACGGCTAGAATATTTGTAGATGCATAGGGTTATTAATATTTTTAGAAACTATTTTGAACCAAGAATTCAGGACATGAGATTTATGTTTAAAAAAATATTTGAGTCCAGAAAAATATTCCGCAGCTCACTATTATTGGGGCTATTTGTGTATATTATATCCTAGTATAAATGTTAGCCTTCATTGAGGAAACGGGACCACTGGTAAAAAGTAGCAATAACATGTGCCTCCATATAATTTATTGGGTCTGGGCATAACAATACTCCTTGTCCTTTAGGAGTTGTTAAAATATTCCATGCAATCAGTGGTTTCCCACCCCTCCATAGAAACTTAGAAAAATTCCTTTTCAAATCCTGGTACTACTGCTGAGATGAGGAGCCTAATGCATTTTGCATAATATAGATACTATGTGGCATGGCCATCATTTTGATGGTGTCTATTCTCCCCGATATTGAAAGTGAAAGATTCCTCCAGTTTTGCAACTCCAAAGTGATGGTATTTTTTGCACTGTCAAATTAGCTTTTATTTTTATATTTTGATCCGGGGTTAAGCGGATCTCTAAGTCTTTAATAAAGTTTTGAACTTTAAATTCTGTATACATTTTTTTAACTTCTATGGGTTTATTCCTAGTAAGTTTCATAATTACAGATTTGTGTTTATTCATCTGGTAACCTGAAATTTTTGAATACAGTTGGATTTCTTTCAGAAATGCTTCTAATAATATTTCAATATTTTTTTATAATTAGGAGCATATCATCTGCAAATACACTTAATTTGATGTTTTCATGGTTTATTTTTATCCCTTGCATATGTGTATTATTCCTAATAGCTAAAAGGAGAGGTTCAAGGGGTAAAATAAATAGTGTCGTAGATAGGGGGCAGCCTTGCCAGATGCCATTATCCATGACTGAATCAGAGTTTATAAATCTGTTTATTTGAAATCTCACAAGTGTATTTTTATACAATGTTTTAACTAAAGTTATTATTTCTATAATTATTCCCCACTTTTGAAGTATTTGAAACATAAAGTTTCTATTAATAAGGTCAAAGGCCTTACTTGCGTCTACTGCCACAGCATAAAATGTGTCATTTTTGTACTCTTTCTTTGAGTTTAATATAGTGATTATAGTTTGATTTTTTTTATTTGCTTGGGATATAGTCCCATTTTTCATAAAGCCATATTGATTTGAATGAATAAATTAATTTGAATGAACTTGAATTCTATTGTTAATAAATATAGCTATAAGTTTACAGTCTGCATTCAGTATGGCAATGGGTCTGTGTTTTTCTGGGGAATCATGTAACTTTCCTTGTTTGTATAAGAGTATTATTTTGCAATTTGCGTTGATTGGGGGATGTCCATGTTAGGTAAGTCAGACAACAGCTCATTTATCATATATTCTATCAAGAGTGACAACTTTTTTACAAATGTTTGATAGAATTCATTGGTTAGTCCATTGAGGCCCAGGGATTTTCTTCTAGATAGACTCTTAATAGTATCAAACATTTCTTGTTCATTTACTGGAAAAATGGAAATGGCTTAAGAGTAATGTTTGCTTTATTCATAATTTCAATAATTAATTCTGGGTCAGGAGAAAAGTTATTTAGATAGATTGTTGTATAATATTTCGATAAGCAATTAGCAATACCATCATCAGTAGTTTGAGTAACACCTTCTGTGCCCTTAATAGCAGTTATTAGACTTTTTTTGTTTGTCTGATCTTAACAAAATTGCCCATAACTTACCAGATTCGTCAGTATGAAAATATGTAATCTTTTTAATGTTGTTAGCTAATCTTTGGGTCTCATAATGGATTAATTCTTGTTTTTTTATTCCTGAGTGTATAGCATTCATTTTCATATTTGCTGTTATCTAATAAAATTAAATGTTCCAATTGTTTTAGCCTGGTGTTTACATCCTCATTTATTTTATTTCTTTCTTTTCTTGCTTTTATCTGATAGGCTATTATAGCTCCTCTCAAAGTGGCCTTAAAGGCATCCCATTGGGATAAAATCAAGCACTGTTCGGAATAAAGTACCAAAATTCAGTAATGGTCTGTTTTTATTAATTGTGAAAATTGTTTGTCTTTTAATAGGTCATTATTAAATGTCCAAGATTGTGTAAATTTTCTTTGAAAGATTTTTATATTAAGTACAATACTTATTGCAGCATGGTCTGACATTAGTATAGTGTCTGTATCTGTTATCTATTCTAGTGAATATTTTTTTCTTTTCAAAATGAGAATAACATTTAGAAGAGGGGTGAAAATGTCACCATGGGCCAATAACAGTTCTGAGTTTAGAACATTATTGAGAATTTTTAAATATAAATGTTCCCTTTGGTTGGGGAGTTGTCCTATACAGAACTAGATTTTGAAGAGCATTATAATCTCTTGCCAAAATAATATTTTCATTTTTAAACTTTTGAATACCTTCTGATATTTTAGACAAAAACATATGATATTGTGAGAATGGTATGTAAACTGATCCTAGAGTTATCATATGGTTTTTAATAATATACTCACAAGAATGATTCTTCCTTCACTGTCACTGAACTGATCCAACACCTACAATCCATACCTTTTTCATTAGTATTACTACTCCCTTGTCTACTTTCACACCCCTCCTTTTTCCATCTACTCCACACTCACCCATCCTCTCTCCCTCCCCCTGATGATGCCCACATCTGGCTGACACCCCTCCTCCACCTTTTTGTATGCCCAACTCAAGTGAACCCACCACTTGAATCTGGACTGTTATTGAGTCCAAATGGGTGGAAACCTTGGCTGGTCCTAGTACTCCTATTGTATGTACCACATGTTCATACTTCTGCTTATTTGCTGTATTAATAAGCTCTTGTTGAGACTTATTTACACATATGTATTCCCCATGCATTCCTCTCTTTACCTAATTGAAACCATTTTTATTATAGCTTATATTTGTGTGTAACCTCAGTTTAATGTATGCCTACATATGGAACCTTGTATTACTATTCTGTCTACTTTATGTATTGAACATTATGTTTTGCTTTTACTGACTTGGAACCTTTGAAAATGAGTCCTTGACTCAAATATATTTAATCCCAATCTGAAATAAGTAAATAAAAATAAATAAAATAAATAATCCCCTACATTTTTAGTGCCATCACTATAAATGATGTGTTCGATCCATTCTTTTTTCAATTTGATTAGTTCTGTTGACTCAAAATGAGTTTGCTGAATACATACATATGTACATTAGATTTTTTTAATTAGGTTAATAATCTCGTTCTTTTAATCAGGGAGCTTATTCCATTTATATTTAATTATAACAATTTTGATATTATTAGGGTCCATCATATTTAATTTGAGATGTCCTAATAGAGCACTGTGGTTCCAGGCTTATGGATTGTCTAAGGAACATTTCTAAATAAAATTAAATAGTTTTCCTATTTTTTTCTACTCTGAAAAACACACCAGAAAGATTATCTACATTTAATTTATTATTATATACAGATGCACAGAGTCTAATCATCCTTTAGAATAACCTGAAAAACAAAACTGAGTGTATAATAATATTAGTTTATTAATATTGTAACACATGAGCATACCCATGTAGCTTGTGCCCCATAGCAGGGTTCATACCTCTCAACTGTACCACTTTACAAGGAACGTTCCTCATTTTACTTCACGAAAGCTCCCTGTTCCACATTGTGAGGACTTGTTCCACATTCAGTATTAACATTTTAAAGCAAAAATTTATAGTAAATGATGCAAAAAATATATTATTCAATTAATAATAGACTTTCTGAATGTAAATGCAAACATTTTAACAGTGTTCTGAGCCTCCTAGGTAAAGATTTGATTAAGTGTTTCACATTTTGCTCATTTGTTCCACATTTTGAGAGACAATGTTCCACATTTGGGGGATGAAAGGTTGAGAGGTATGGGTTCACGCCTTTTCCCCACACCTACATCACCCACATCCTACTATTGGTTGTCTTTCCTTAAATTCAGCATTAAATAGACTTATTCACTGATAATTTCTTTACAGTTTTATCTCTTTTCAACAAACCCTGGAAGGTCATATATATATATAATTCAGTTTAAATTATTCATTTTATAAGCTTGTTGTCTCCTCATACCTTCATCTTGTCAGTAATAACCGTTAGGCTTAGATATCTGTAAAAAGCAAATAGCTAAACAAAAAAAAATTGTTGGTCTTCCCCCCTTAATTCTTAGAAGGAAAGAGTAATTCATATACTGTTAACAGTATTCATCTCTTCTCTGGCTTATCCGTATACCAGTAGCCAGGAATTCAGTTTTTAGTATTTCAATACTGACATAAGTCGCCCCCCCTCCTCCTTTCCTGACCCAGCAATAATTGTTCAGAAACACTTCACTTATCAGTATACTCTGTAAAAATATCAGGAAGTCTGATTGTTAAGTCACGTGTTGCCTCATGGACAGTTTCATAGACATAGCACTTTTCATTAATTATGACTCTCATCTTAGCAGGAAAAGTCATGGTGGCCCGATATCCATGAGCCCATAGCTTGTTCCTAAGTATTTAAAATTTTCTCCTGGCTTGTTCAGTCTCGGGAGGAAGGACATTATAAATAGCAATAGTAGCTCCCATTAGACTAATTTTCTTTTTTTTTAAACTGAAGTCATCAAAATGTCTTTGTCTCCAGAATGTAGGAACTTTAAGACAAATAGTCTGGGAGGTGCAGAGTCTGATGATTTAACTTGTAGACCGTGATGCATTCAGTCAATTTCATAATTGACCTCTGAGGTCTGTACATCCATAAATAATATGTCAACTTCATAAAAAGCTTATTTCAAATATCTACTATTGTCCCAAGCTTCTGGAACTATGAGAATACGTATATTTTTTTTCTAGTGTGAAGGTCATGGTCCGTCATTTTTTCTCTTAGTTCCTGGTTAGCATTTTCAAGGATTTTTATTTGCCATGGTATAGAGGTGGTTTCATTTGACAGTTTAGACATAGCGGACTTGATTCTAAGGCAAATGCTGCAACTCACTGGTGTATGGGAGTTGCGACATTCGTCGCTATGCTGGGGACCCTGCGCCATATTTCAGAACAGGTAGGGTCCCTGGCACTTATGTTCTGTGACTTGTGGCAGCCACAGGGCTGTGCCATGGGAAGGGCCCACCTGACATGGGTGCTGCAAGCCACAGACCGTAGGGCACAAATGGTGCAAGGCATGGTCCCCCCAAGGCCCTGTACTCCAATATCATGGCACTGCCCCACAGGGCTGGGGGTCCACAGGACCACCCTAGGGCACCTGGCATGTGGTGGGATGGGAATAGCCCCAGGGGGGAACTGCATGGGGATGGGGATGGGGATGGGGATGGGGATGGGGTGAAGGGGTACCAGTGGCCCA
This sequence comes from Neoceratodus forsteri, assembly GCA_016271365.2. NCBI lineage: Eukaryota > Metazoa > Chordata > Ceratodontiformes > Ceratodontidae > Neoceratodus > Neoceratodus forsteri. The sequence continues at coordinate 389,447,242 of CM057456.1, forward strand.
CAGAGGGCTTCCCTGCCATGGGCAGTGTGGTGGGCACCCATGGGGGCCATGGGGGGGCTGGAGTAGTGGAAGGCTCAGTGATGCATCCCTGGTGGTCATAGGTATGGTTAGACCAGCTATTAGCTGGTCTAACTGTACTTATGCTATGGTATGCTGGGTCCTATTTGGAATCGTGATTTGTGATTCTGCCAGTCACCCTCTTTGAATACCAGTGTAATCGATGCTGGAAACCTCCTTGCACCATGTCAAGGGGGTTGCCAGTGTAGCTGGTGGTGTAACCCCCATTTGGCGCAGGCAGTCTGTGACATGGCGCAAGTGTGATTTGCACCATAGGGTTTGGTGCAAGTCATCTTGAGACATGCGTAAGCCATCTTAGAATTGGGCCCCGCCTGTTTTATATTTGTCACTTCCTGCTTTAGTTCCTGGTTTTCTTTAATAAGATACTGGGTTAAAGTAAAATAGGTTTCTTTATTTTTGACTGTTGTGAGATAATTGTTTCCATTTTACTGAGATCTCATTTATTTGTTTAAAAAGAGATCTGGCTTGGGGGATGTAGCTTTTTCATCTTCTCCACTGCTCTCCTCTAATTATTTGCTATCTGAATTGTTGTCAGATATAGATTTTTTTGGTAAAAACCTTGTATGAATATACTCCAGATTATAAGACATGGATAATGTTTTAAGTTTTCACTGTTCTGAACAATATCCTCAACAGTAAGTGAGTCTTTAACCCCCATTTTATCCAGATAGTTTTTGCTTACCCCTGGACTTTGCATGGAAGTGGATGGCTTCACTTTTGTTGGTGAGTCTAGAAGTAGCGGCTCCTTGGACTGCAAGATTCATTGTCTCCAGACTCTAATTGTTCTTCTTGAAAAGTTGACTGGTTTACAGGTATATTGTCCATTATTACCGGTTGATATGATGGTTTGTTGTCCATTGTTAGGGAGTTAACAGAATTATTTGCTCCCAGTTGTTGTGTCACCAGGGGTATCACAGCACACTCAGCTCATGTTTTAAGTTGGGCCTCACTGAATTGTTCATTCTGATGCTGCTCAAAGTTGATTTCTCCTGGTAACTGTGGCAGTGAGGGCATTCCAGCACACTCAATTCATGTTTTAAACTGGGCCCCATTGAGTTGTTCATCCTGGTGTAGCTTCTTCATCGGAGGCATTCCAGCATACTCTGATGACTTGACTGGTTGGGTCTCAGCTGTTGCAGTTGCCGTTTGGTTTTTAGGAACATTGTTGGTGTTACTTCTGGTTTCTTTAGGTTTTTCTGGTTGTTGAGACATTGGAAATATTCCAGGGGTAGCATTTACCTTATCTGTTGGAGCTTCTGAAAGTACATTCATTGCTTTTTGCTTATTAAGAAGACCCTGAGATATCATGGTTGCCATCCCAGTTGTTTTGTATGAGCGGGGTTTGAAAGTAGGTACATTTTGTTTTAAGGCTTTCTTAGGCATCATTATACCAAAAGCAGATAGAAGTTTTATATATTTTTATCCTGAGCTTCATCGTCAGTTGTAGGTTTGATTGCAACATTCATGCCTCATTCTTAGAGGGTTAGGCAGTGGAGTCTAGGAGAACCTTGCTGCGAGTAGCCTGCATGGCATTAGTTGCCACCATGTTGCTCCTCCCCTCTTCATGGATGTTCCTTGACAAAGGCACTTCCAAAACTGTAAAGCTGGTGGCAGTGGGGAGATGCAACTGCTCAATGTTGTTTATTTAAATAAAAGTCTTTTATCTGTGCCAACATTTTGTGTTGGTTGTCAGCAATCTTTGCCAGATAACCAGGCTTTACAGTTTTGGAATAACTGCTGTGTAGTCATTTTAATACACACTCTGTCATGTATTATTGCACTCATGACATGGGCTGGCATATAAAAGCTTGTTTTCAGTAAAAAATAAAATCTACCTTTCTTACTGTACATGAAAGCATTTCAGTGCATGGGCATGTCACATATTTTAGCCAAGCATTTTTGAGGAATTCCCAGTGCCATTTAATAAATATACTTATGAGCATGATGGTATCTGTCAGGCCCATGGGGATGTACCGGGTAGGTTTCCATCACTGACTCAACCAGCAAGCAGCAGATACTGGACACAACAGCAGCAGCACAGTCGCCGCGGGGCTATAGTGCCGGATCATTATGTCATATGCTTAATAGCGTCGGCACTATTGTGGAACTCGGACCTGTGCGCTCCTCCGAGTTGGCCCCCAGAGTTACAATCTTTAGTGGGGGGGTTCAGGAGGCACAGCCCCCCATAATGGGGGTGTTGGGGTAGAGCTACCCCACAGAACAAAACGTAAACAAGAAATCACGCACGCAATTGTGCTGCACGGCATTCTGCTGTGTGACATATTGACCCCGAGCCAGAGCAGTGGATGGCAAATAAGTTCCAACTTTTACTGATTTGGCAGGTGATGGGTCTTTACACCATGTGTTTCCCTTGGCTGGGGCAGGCTCCCTCAGAACAGAGCAGACAGTGGGCACAACAGCAGCAGCAGCATGGTCATACTTGGGAGCAGTGGATGGCAAATAAGTTCCGACTTCTTCTGGTTTGGCAGGCGGTGGGTCTTTACTCACATCATGGTTTTCCCTTGGCTGGGGCAGGGCTCCCACAGAACAGAATGGATAGGTGATGTGGGCACTGGGCACAGCAGCAGCAGAAAGAGCAGTAGCAGATGATGAGACTCACAGTGGGAATCAGCATATTGACAGAAAAAGCATGTTGTGGCAATGCAGACAGTGGGTCCACAGTCATATCAGGTGTTATTCTTGATTGTCTGGATTCAATACAAATGCAATGGGAGCAGGCTGCAAGTACTTCTGAGTGGAGTGACAGATGAGGAGCAGATTTAACTTGCTAATGCTGTTGCACTGCACTGCAGGGCTGCTTATGTGGTGATGTTATGTTTTTATTGTACTCCTCATAATGATGGTCAGCAGTTTGGAATCCACTTTCACAGTCCTCCAAATCTGAATTATCCACTGATGGGAACTCTGCTGCCAAAAATTCAGCAATGTCTGATGTATCTGATGCTGACCCTGTTTCATCATCATCCACTGCCAGCGGTTTAACCATGGATGCCACACAATTTGCTGGCAAATGATGACTGTTCATTTGTATGAACATTAATGTGCTAACATTATGGGGGGGAAGTTTAATTCTGCTAGCACGTAGGATTTCCCTTGCTACGCTGAATACCCTTTCAGAGCTTACACTTGCAAGGGGGCAGCTTAGGTGTTTCAGGGCAAGTGTAGCAAATTCAGGCCGCACCTCTAGTTTTCCCCCAGTATTTGAGGAGTTCATCTTCAATGTGAAGGTTTTTGGTGTTGTCTCCCATATATGCCTCCACCATCTGCTCTGCAGACTTCATGCTGAATTCCTCCTCCACAGAATCCCCCTCAAAAACTTCCTCTACCCCAACCTGGGAGAGGACTGCCCAAGGAGAATTCACACTTACATTGGAAGCCGGTCCTGCTTTTGACAATGTTCCACCATAGTACTGCATGATACTGCTGCTGCTGTTGGCATTGGTAGAACTAGATGTAGCCTACTGGAAGTGGCCCTGCAGAGCATGTTTCTGCACAATCTGCTTGCAATGGACCTTGTTAATCAAGGTGGCCTTCGCCTCTTTCACCTCTTTAATGCTGCCTGAAAGAGTTGCAGAAATGCCACACTTCTATCTTGGGTTCAGCATGGTGGTTATTGCAAAGTTGAAAGACTGCAAAATGCTCTGTAGATATCTGTTGCCATCCAACACATCATTGTCCATGTTCACTACTTCTGCTTCAACATTCAAAATGACCTGTCTCAGCACCCTTAATAATGAAATCCCATAACTAATGCAGCTAGTGTCACTACTCACAGCCTGTGTGGCATGGTCAAATGGCTTTAGGATCATAATTAAGTACTGCGTAAGACTCCGGTCATCAGGGAACAGTGAAATAGAGGCCCCAACACTATCTCTGCATGTATGCAGTGTCATGTAGTCAGACTGTGCAGAACACTGCTCATACTGTACATATGCTCCAGCATTGCCAGTGCTGAATTCCGCCAAGTGACCACCTCTTGTTTCAGATAGTGCTGAGGCAGGCCATTCTTTATCTGAAGTGCCAGAAGCTGATCCCTTGCCTTGCCAGAGTGGGCACATATGTGCCAACACTCAGTCAACAAGTTCCTGTGCTTTAAGTGTGCCAGGAACTCCAGCACAACCAGATTTAGGCACCCTTATGTAACTAGCATTGCTAAGTGCCTTGATCACATTTGCCCTGTTGTCAGTAGCAATGAACCCAACCTTTAGACCAACTGGGTGCAGCCAATTAACCATGTCCTCTGAGATACTGGTCAGAATGTTGGCCCCAGTGTGGCTGTCCTACATGCTATTCATTGCAAGTGTTGCATGCTGTGTGATTGCTCACTTTTGCTTGCAGCCACTTCTAATAATAGAGTAATCCTAATCGGGGCAGTTTTTGACAATGGGGTTTCTGACACATTCCAGTTCATCCCAGTGTCATGTTACACTCATGTATGAGCTAGCAACTGTTGGAGCACTGCTCCACAGATCGGCGGCCAAATACACATACTCACAGGCACTATAATGCAAAGCTTGTTTGATGATATTTGTAAGTGCATCACATAGTTCAGGGATTGGCTGACATGAGAAATAGTTATGACTAGTTACCTGCATTTAGGACAGGCTTTTGCCATAAAACACGGCCATAAACCTTCATTTTCTATGAAAGAAAATGGCAGGAGGTTAATGTCAGTCATCTCGGCTGCTACATCATTTAATTCTCTAACATCTATATGATTTGGTGGATATTTGGTGTTTCTACTGATCAAGGTGGTTAGGTGTCTGTACCTTTTTACTTATAGGTGTGCTAAACTTTCTAGGAACTGGAAGCACTCTGTTAGGAACAATGCTGGCACAGAAGTTACAGAGGTGGTCAGGAATCTGTTTTTTGGGGGTTTGTACTCTTTTCCAACAGGAATTTCCATAAAGCTGTTGCACTGCCACTTTCACTGTGATGACTGTGTGTCAGTGTCAGAGGTGTTTGATCAATAAGCTCCACAGCCTTATCATCATCCTCCTACTCTCTACTGTAGACAATTTTTTTTTTGGGGGGGGCGGTAACAGAGCTGGCAGCAGCTCCACCCTCAGCAACTTTTTTTTACAGTGTGCTACCTGCATAAAGCCATGTTTCTCTTTAAGGTGGGTGTGCAGCCCCCAAGTTCCAGGGTGACTGCCTCTTTTGCATCTATTGACCTTGGCCTGGAAAAACTGACATCCCACACCAAGGATTTTGTACGTCGCATCACTATGCATTTCAGAAATTGTTCAGACTCGGAAGTTAATGGCTGGCTACTGCATGGCACTGATATGGGTGGTTAACTGGACAACGACGCCACAGTTGTCTCATGGCTGCTAAGAATCCTACTGCTATTTCCGCCAACTCCATTGCTAAGTACTGACATCACACCAGACTGTTATTTGTTCCTTTTCTGTTTAACACTATGTAGAAATATCCCTCCAACTTGGATAATTCTTTCATTAACATGCTCTATATCTGGTTTCTTCCTTTTTTTTCTCCATATAGGTTTTTGTACTCTTGTCACCCTGGCTGCCCCCTTCAGATCGACCCCCCCGGCCCTTCACCCCAGTATCACCAGGACATACCTCAACTGACCACGTCACCGGGTGAAGAGCCTGCGGAGGGTCGATCATCACCTGCAACCAGGGAATTTTTCCTCCAATTTTCCTCCCCATCGCCACTGCTGGGGCACACATGCCAGACATGCATATGTGGAAGCACATGCATGTCTGCAGAAGTCCCACAGCACCTTCCCTTCCCAGGCACCCAACAAACCTGCACTACCCTTGGTCCTCCAGCCAGGGGCTGTCATTTGGCAGGAGCTCCTGTCCTCGCTCCTTGGAAGAGGAGAGCAGTCCTTCGGATGGTCGATCCTCTCCCTCCCCAGCTGACTCCCGGTGGACCATTCGCACCACAAACATGGGCCACCAGCATGGCAGGAGTTAAGACACAGATGCCTCAGCCCTCCATGCCACTGGGCTGGCACAGTTTCATCCATTTTTTTAACCTCAGGTTCCTCCAGCTACTATGTTGGGTCAGTGACAGTCATCATCACTCAAATGAACACTATACCTGCATCCTGTTCCTCATCTGCATCCATGCTCCTCCTCCTCCTCTTTCTCATCCACTTTCTTATGCTTATCACTTGTGTGTGGCTCTGTCTCACAACTCAACTCTTGAACCTGATCCTCCTTCTCCTTTTCCTTCACATCCAGCAATTCACCACTTGTTTGGAGAATTGTGGAGTCTGTGGATTCCATGACTGGAGGATTTTGGAGAACATTTTTGTGAGAAAGGTTTGGATTTAACTGTTACGTACTGGTGACACTGCCACAAAAGGCAACATCATCAGTACCCTCACCATCACCTTCAAGAATAATTGCTGCCAAATCTCTAGGAGTGTACCGGGTAGTCTTCACACTACTATCTACAGAGCTGTTATAACTCTATAACCTTCCTTGGACATGTGTGATACTGCATTAGTGGCTCCTACAAATGATGGCCAGCCAGTACTTCCCCCACTCCCACTGCTGACATCCTCATGGACCAATTGGGCCACTGTAGTATAAGCTATCACCCTTTTCTTCTCTGACATTTGAAGATCAAAAAAGGTGTCCTGGGAACTGGCTGAATGTGACTGCTATTATTTGCCTCCTGCCCTTGGCCTCTTCCATGCCTGCCACCATGGATTTTACTCTTATTACCAGCACCAACTCTGCTACTCATTTTTTTTGTTTTTTATGATACACTTTTTTCCACACATGAAAAATTAAACATGGAAAACAGAGGAGACATACAGGACAGAGGTGAAAGAATAACATTTTACTAAATTATACAGCAGAACACTACAAATTAAATTTTTATCCAATTAGAAATAAATCACCAACAAAATTCAGAATAGTTTGAGAAGGCAAAAATACTTCCTTTTCTTCTTATAAGCGACAGTGACAAACTAAGCAACCATTCCTCCCTCAAAGCACTAGGCACAGACACAGAGCTGAGCAGCAGTGCCAAAAGTAACATAAAAAAATCTCCAAAAATGGCTTTTCAAGACAAAAAGCAATCTACAAAATCTACAGAGGTTAGGCAACAAATCAGTGTTTGCTGAATCCTTTTTTATGCAGAAAAACACTGGGCTAAAGACTTGAAAACAAGGTTTCTTGTAGGAGCTAATCCTTCTTCCAAGACCCTCTAACAAGGATTGCCATGAGACAAGGAGTCACATGGTACAAGAAGATTGCAATCTGAACTATGACCCTTGCTGTCATGTGATCCTCTATGGAGTTCAGTATGGTATATTCACCTGTGAAGTTGCCCGTTTTGCAACTTTGCAGAACTTATACTGAACTGCAAAGTCAGAAACTTTTAAGTAGTTAACTTTGTGGAGTTATCCAGCCTCAGCAAGCACTCTGGGGAACAAAATTAATGAACTTTACACATCTCTACATGTGGTGCAAAATGATGTTTCAGCAAGTATTCTATAAATGCCACATGCCATGTTTATAAGAGGAAGTCATAAAATGACTACAGTACCCTGAAAATTTGGGGTGAAAAATTAAAAAAAAAAATTATAATTATTAAGAACTGTTGTGTGTAGTGCAAGACTTTACCACACTGTGCAGTGCTTTATGATCCCATGCCAGTGGGCTGAGTTCAGGGGCGAACTCAGTGACCCAGCTGGATGGGCTGAGGCTGGGGGAATGGTGCTGCCATGTAGCTTCACCACCCAGCTATGAGGCTCTGGCCTGGAGCTGCACCTTGTGCTTCTGACAGGAGGCTACTGGCTGGAGGAGAAGTGTAAGTGCAGGGTTGTCCACATAGGCCCAAGTACCATATAGTAAACATGATTCTTCTCTTGGCATAGGTCCCTGCACATCTGCACCTGTGTGTGACAGACATCCATGAGCTTCAGCTGAAAGATGGATTCCTTGCCCTTTGCATCTGTGACCACATGGAAGCACAGGACCCAGAGGGCCCTACACTTACACAGATCACCAGATAGCTCTATGAAGGACAGAGTCTACTCTTGGTGCATGCATCTGTTCACACAGTTCCTGAAGGTACCTGCATGAATGAGGATACAACTTCACTATCTCAATAAGAAAGAAAATTTATTGCAAACAATTGTGTTTCTGTACCAGTTAGGTTTCAAGTTAATGCCACAAAAATAGGGAAATATGACATTAGTGTTTCCAAACCCTAACTTCCCACCCCCACCCAAAGTAGCAAAAGGGAAAAAATAGAGTTTTTAGTCTCCAGAGTATTGGTAAATTGGTGTTGGGGTCTTCCTTGAGGTTGTCAGCCCTAATGTCCCCTTCCTCCAAACATGGCCAGACGTTGTCTCTTTTCTTTATGCAGGGCCCTACCTGAAGAAAGTTACAAAAGATTCTGTTGGGAACATGTGGTGAGACATTCTTCTTACCTTTGAAGAGTGTATCACTATGATGCACTGGCAATGAGCTGTACCTTGTGCTTCGGACAGAAGGCTACTGGCTGGGGTGGAGAGGGTATGCATTTGGGTTGACAACCCCACTGTAGTTGGTCACCAAGCATGCTCAGAAAGTTACCTCACTTATTTTGGCCACACTGAGCATGCCTAGAAATTCATCTTACTCATTATGGTCACACTGAGCTTGCTCAGAATTTTATTTTCACATGTGACATGCCATTTATTTTTTGATTGAACATGAATGGTTCCATCCCAACAGTATTGATCAGTAGCTCCTATGCTGAGTCATTGATTCTATGGGCACATTTTAAATTCTGCACCTTTTTCTTTTGTGGCTTTTTACTAATTTTATCATAAAAATTCTTGAAAGCCCATGGTACACATAGAATATCCCATGTGGTAGTTCAAAGCATGATTATCATATAGTGTGGAATGTTGGTGTTATTGATGCTTTGCACGCCTAGATTTGCTTCACTCAGCCACTCATACACTAACATTCTGTATCAAATAACAATCCTATTTTCCTCATGGGATACTCCCTATATATACAAAATCTGTGAGAATAAATTTCCTCAGATAAACGTTGTTCTTTTTTTTAGATAACATATCTTATAACAAGATAAAAAAATGTATCTTGATAGTTGATCTGTCACGAACAAGATAAGGTAGGTTAAACAGGGCTGTACTTAACCTTCTGTATGGGAGAGCAGCTGTAACAATTCTTGATGACATCATAGTGCAGCTATGCATCATTCTAACCAGAGAAGGGAAGACAACTAAGCAGTTATGAGTTTAAAAAAAAAAAAAGCTGATTTGACAGGTTTATATTTCAAAATGTGTTGCATAAACCAGATTTCCAATGACCTAAGTCAGATTGTGTTATTTATCTTCATTTGTGATTAGGCAAGACCTTCACAACTCACTTGTGGCTTCACCACTCATCAGTTATAGCACTGCTGCCTCACTCATGAAGGTAAAGAATATTCTGAGTTTAGCCATTGCATACATGTACTGTGTATCTTATATTATATATATCTTGTATGTAAGAGTACCTGTCCCAGAATGTACCCTTGTGGCACTCCTCTTTTGAACTTTCTGATATCAGAAATCACTCTCTGGGTTCTGTCTGACTCTGACAACTAGTTGTCAGTCCTCATATCTAATTTTGCTTTGTTTATAAGCTTCAGCACCATGTCCAGTTCAGCAAAACTGTCAGCTGACTAGCCTCCCAAATGACTGACTACATTTGTTATCGTCTTTGACTTACAGTATTATGTGAATTATAGTGTATGACTGGCCATGTCTCTCATAGCAAAACAGTAACATCACAGCCTTTTTGTACCATCAATGCGACATTAGGATGCTGTGTTGCTATGAATTTCGATCGATAGTACAACAATATCCAGAAGTCAGATATCAGTCATTGAAAGAAACTGTCACTTTCTGTGCTTGAAACTGACAGAAATGGACATTGTGTTTAGGCCAAGAGAGCAACCATACACTGCAAAAAATAACAAATGGTCAAATGAAACATAATTGGGAAACATTCCCATCTTAAGAAACGTGTGGCATTAGAAATCACTCAAGTGTCACTCTGGAGGTTTACAATATCATATGGGTCCCTCAAAGGGACACGGCCTTGTTGTGCACCTTTGCATAGCTGTTATTCTATTTATTGTGTTCTGTTAAATATTTTGTGTCTTTTACTATATTTTACTTTAAGTTTAGTATGTGAATCCTGTTCTAGATAAGTAAATGCTAATTGAAAAAAATGTAAGAAAGAAATCTGTATTAGCAGGCTGTCTCACTGCAGAGTTAGATTCTTTGAAAGTCTGTGAACAGTCAAACAGTTTCCTTAAAGACATAAAAAAATGAAACATCACAATATGTTTTTTACAAGAGCAAAATGAAAGACAGTTAATGATTACAATTATTCCATCATCAGCAGGACTTATCTCAGACAGTGCACTTAGGGTGCAATCAACTCTTATTGTGGTCATTATCAGACAACAAAGCTGACTATAGATGGAATGTTGGCTTGCATTATCCCTTACAAAGAAATAAGTCATAGAATTGTCTGCAACCCCATGGTTTCCTGCAGTATCAGTTGTACAGTATGTAGCTGGTTTTAATACTAATGTTTGACACTGATTCAGAGTTCATTATTGTACTTTCAAGATATCTTTATAAATTCTGCAACTACATAACTGAGTAAAATGTCATGTGGTAGAATCCAGTATGAAGGACAAGATGCTTATTCTGCAGATTAACTTTAAGGAGGCTGCCTATTTCAGCTCATGACAACTGTTGATTGCATTATAATCCTGAACATCTGATATGGGCCCATGTCTTCAGTGCCTACATGCTGAAATGTGGAGCATTCCAAGGCACAGCTGCTGCATCTCCTGGGAGATTGTTTAGGTAATAGGTTTTCCATTGGTTTTAGGCCACTGGCCAAATGTTTGCGTGGAAATGATGGCAGCCGAAATATCCTTAGCTCTCTAAGGATTACGGCAACATAGTTATTCCCTCCCATATTATTTTTCCTCTTGGCTAGATGGACAAGACAGTGTACAGATCCATGTCTCAGTTCTGGGACAACCCAGTGTAAAAGAGTGAAAAAAATTAAAATAAATAAAACTGGAAATATTGGACACTGTTGCAAAGGCAACTCAGTGATGTTACAATGCCGTGATAGGCCATTCGCTTCCTGATAAAAATACTGAACATGAATAAACAACATATTATTTTACATTTTCATTTTCAGGCTTAATGTATGTTTTATATAAGAAAGAACCTCAGCTACTGGACATGATATTACTCTTGTATCTTGTTAACATTTTATGCAGTCTCTTAGGATATAGTTAGAGAAATTGAAAACAGTCCTCTCATCACAATGCATCTGTACTCAGTGGGAGCGTAAAATGCAATGGACCCAAGTTCCTCCACAACTAACAGTTTTAGTGAACTTGTGGTGATGATGTGGACAGTGCATCTGTTATGCTGTCCTTTCCTCTCCAGGAGTAGATGGCCTCTTCACCATCAGTGCTCCCCTACCTTCACAGACTGACAGGTAGGTATGGAGCTATTAGTTGTGAAGCTGCAAATGTCCTTCGCACCAACTGAGAAGAAAATGCTATCTTTACGTCTCCAATATACATTAATATATGGCTCTTATAAATTAAGGGACCATGTCCTGAGTTTTCAAAAGCAATCTTTTGTGTCGCTCAAATGGTGGAGTGCAGAGAGATAAATCACTACAGTGGACATGAACCATTCCGCTGATGGCAGGTAAAAATTCTTTGAGAAGAAATAAGTCACAGGCAGTCTTTCATTCTCCCTCCCTCCCCAGCTCAACTCCAAGTACTGTTCATCCCAATCTAGGATGCCAGGGCCAGGCCAGAATCTTGCTGCTTGGCTTTAGCTTCATGTTTTAGTCTGGCTGGTGGTATGGGGATGCATATCTATTGCTGCAACATTCTCTGGAAGACTGGAAGCCAAAAAATATAGGGGGAAGATATTTAGGCAATGCAGGATCCTTAATTCCTCTGAAATGCATCTATGGAGGCACACAACAAATGGATGGAGAGGTATTTGTAGGGGTTTTGCTAGCTGCCATGGCTAGTGTGTGTGTGTGTGTGTGTGTGTGTGTGTGTATGCGTACGTGCGTGTGTGTGTGTGTGTGTGCGCGCGCGTGCATGTGTGTGCATGCATATGTGTGTGTGTGTGTGTGTGTGTGTGTGTGTGCGTGTGTAATGGTGGGGATAGGGTCCAACAGGGGTCAGAGAAGAGATAACATAATGTGCTTTGGGAGACAGGATTAACTAGATATTTGTATACAGCTTTTATGGGAGTAATAGATAATACACTTATTTGGGATAGTGGTGGCAGTGGAAGGTGACGTGGTACTACAAAGAGTAGGGAAAGGGGAAGGATCAACCAGAAATCTTGAAATGCATGTGGGGACTGATTTATGACTGACAACTGCATTGTCTAAAGGACCAACCTATTTTCTGTCTTTTGGGGAATGTAGTTATCAGTCATAAACTTTCAAAATTAATGGTATATTATTTAAATGTGCAAAGTCAGTTGGTCTCTTTCTAAGTACACCAATCTCAACACTCAGCTCCTAAAATGTTCTTAATCATTGTCTGTCATAATCCGAGCATAAAACCTACTCTGTGCATGCCTTAAGAAAACCCTGACATCCCAGCGAAAACTTTGAAAAACAGAGTGCTTAGGTACACATCTGTCACCATTTCAATCAAACTCTATTTTGTATCTAACTTCTTTTATACTGCGCATGACAAAATGCTTTATGAGTTCATTAGCAAGATACAGATTTTAAAAGTTCACAACATTAATTACAAAACTATAATGAGAAAAGCATTATTTGGAACATACTGTACATATACTCTGATCATTTTTATTTGCATGAAGGCATTCTACAGAGGTCATTTGGGAACATCTACAGTAGTAATTGTTCAGTAGAGATCTCAGTCAGTGTAAGTAATAGAAAAGAGGTATGTTTTCAGTAAGGACTTGGAGTGGGTAAGGAAGTCATTGGGCTTCTTTTTTGTGGGAAGCCCATTCCTTAAGATCAGTGTATGCAGAGCAGAATGCATGATGGCCAGCCATTACTAGGAGAGCAAAGTTATCATTTTAGTTCATAAAGTTAACATAGAAACATAGAATTTGATGACTAATAAGGACTGCTTGGCCCATCCAGTCTGCCCATTTTTCCCCTACCTACAGTATCACCGCAGACCCTAATCAATCTCCAGCCCTTTCTCTCTCCCCCATCCTTTCCACTAAGATTCCCTTATGCTTAGCCCATACATTCTTAAACCCCAGCACTGTTTTCACCCCTACCATCTCTGCTAGAAGGCTGTTCCAGGAATTCACAACTCTTTCTGTGAAGAAGTTCTTCCTCACATCTCTCTTGAATCTACCTCCCTCCAGCGTCATTGCATGTTCCCTTGTTCTTGAGCTCCTTTTCTGAAAAATACTACCCTCCTGTACCTTAGTTACCCCATGAGGTATTTAAAGGTCTCTATTATATCTCCCCCTCTCCCTCCTCTCTTTGAGGGTGTACATATTGAGGTCCTTTAGTCTCTCTTTGTAGGGCTTTTGGTGCAGACCCTGCAACATTTTAGTTGCCTTCCTCTGGAACACCTCCACTCTGTCTATGTCCTTCTGGAAATGTGGTCTCCAGAACTGGACACAGTACTCAAGGTGGGGGTCTTACTAACAGTTTATATAGGGGTAATACCACCTCCCTTTTTCTGCTGGTGATAGCCCTCTCTATGCACCTCACCATCCCACTTGTTCTCCCAACTGCCTTGTTGCACTGCCTGGCCTCTTTTAAGTCATCTGATAAGATTGCTGCAAGGTCTCTATCCTGCTTGGTGGTCATCAGTACCACTCCACCCATTTTGTATTCCACCTCCGGGTTTCTGTGTTCTACAGTAAGTGCGTTATTTTGCACTTTTTCGCATTGAAATCAAGCTGCCATACCCATGCACTCCATGAGTTTTCTCAGGTCTCTGCTCATCCTTTCCACACACACCCCAGAGTGCCCACCATATTGCAGATTTTGGTGCCATCTGCAAGGAGGCTGACCTTCCCTCCCAGCTCATCTGTACTGTCACTTATAAAGACATTAAAGAGGACTGGACCCAGCACTGATCCCTGAGGTACCCCGCTGGTCAGCCTGTCTTCCATGCAGTTAACTCCATTTACCACCACCCTCTGTTGCCTATCTACTAACCAATTTCTTACCCAGTTTACCACCTTTGGATCCAGAAGTATTTGTTCAGAATGTGTGCCTTTTCCTGGCCCTTCTCTGCACAGTCCCTCCCCTTTCCCTTTTTAACCTCCCTTGGGCCTCCTGTTTTCAGTTACATACTTAAAATAAATGTCTTGTCCCCTTTTGTTACCTCCTGGGCTACTCTCTTTTCAGTTTTCATCTTCACACTCCTTATTGCTTTCCCTGCTTCCCTCTGTTTCCCCTGATACACCTTCTTATCCTCCTCCCTCTGCATCTCCTTATACTTTCTGAATGATAGTTTTTTAGCCTTTATCTATTCCACCACCTCTTTTGAGAACCATGGCAGCCTCTTTTTCATCTTGCTTTTGCTCACTTTCTTGATGCAGAAGTTTATCACCTTTACTTTGCTACATTTTAGCTCTTCCCACTGTTCTTCCAGCCCATTTGGGTCATCCAGTTGAAATGATAGGCAGGAGTCAAACCAAAGCCTTAAATGTTAGAACAATATTGAGTTAAATGTGTCTTGAGTGACAGGAGGTCAGTGTAGATCATTGAGGGTAGGAATAACTTGATCATATTTATGTTTCCTTGCAAGGAGACAACTTGCACCCTTTTGTACATTTTGAAGCTGAATAATGGTGGTGGAAGGCAGATAAGTGAGCAGCAAATTACCATAGTCAGTATGGGATGTAACGGAAGCATGAATGAGTGTTTGTACTGAAGAGAAATCAAGGTAGTCTCTAGTACAAGAAATATTTCACAGATGATAGAATGATGTTTTGAAGATGTAAGATACAGGATTTTCAAAAGACAGTTCGGGATGAAGCTGTATACCCAGATCCCAGGCAGTTGTACTTAAATTATAATTGGAACCTAATAGACAAAATTATAAGATTGGATTTATTTGAACTTAGAATTTGGATCTGTGGAGAGGGCTTGCAATTTACTTACCCTCCTAGTTGAGGACACTGCAGAAAGGAATATGGTTTCCCATGTTACATACTTCAGGTCAACAGTTTCCATAGGCTGAAAAGGAGCCTCCATAAGCTGGACAAGGGATAAATTGCAGTCCCATGGTGGAACTGTCCTAGTAGTGGGTTTCCTTGAAACCTTAAACACCTTCAGAACATCTTCTGAAAGATTCAATCTAGAAAATTCTAACTCCTCAAGACCCATGCCCTCAGGAGTAAGGTCCTGGGATTCAGAAATGCTATTCTGCCCTGGAACAAGGCCAGCAGATTGTGACTGAGTGGCAGGCTGATTGGATTCTTGTCAGACAAGACCAGAAGCATGCAGTAACCAGGCCTGTCAGGCCCTGTCTGGGGCTGTCATAATCATTGTTGCAGTTTCCCTCCTGAGTTTCAGGAGTACTTTCTGAATGAGTGGAAATTGTAGGAAGGCATATAGAAACTTTCTGTCCAATCCAGCACCAGGGCATCCTTTGGGTGGGTTCCTCTGGCTGGTGGTCTGCAACAAAACTGTGGGAACTGATAGAGCTTCTAAGATGCAAACAGGTCTGTATTGGAAGTGCCCCCACATTCTGAATAATGTGACCAGTACATGCTGTTTTAAGGTCCATTCATGATTTCCCTGGCTAATTCTGCTCAGGGAATTTGTTAGAACATTGTCTTTGCATGGCAGATATGTTTGCTTCTAAGCAATAAGCCAGATCTGAGATCCTAATTGCCTCTGTACCCAGTTTTGATGATCTTGTTCCTCCCTGCTTGTTTATGTAGTACATTGTTGTGGTGTTATCTGTCCTGATTTGGATAGTCTGACCCTGCAGCTGGAAGGATTAAGATTGCATTGCTAGCAATACTACTCTGCGCTCTAGGAGGTTTATGTGCTCTAGGACTCCTGTGTGCTCCATGTGCCACTCACTGTGAGGTTCTATAAGTGGACACCCCACCCCAGGAGTGAGGCATTCGAAGTAAGGATACTTATTGGTGATTGCTGAATGAATTCTCTCTGAAGTTGCCTTTTTCCTTCAGCTTTCTTCATTGGCACTAGCTTTCAGAGTGAATCCCATTGTTGGGACCAGTTGTCCCTTAAGTGGCACTGGGTATCTCTCATTTGAAACCTGGCCCATGGAACCACAGCTGTGGATGCAGCCATGTGATCTAGTAATGGTAGTAAGTCTCTTGCAGACCTTGACTGAACTGCTATGAAAGAATCTGCTGTCGCTATCAAAGCTGTAACTCTGGCCTGCAGGAGGAAAGCTTTCCCCTACAGGGTGCTTAGCTCTGCTCCTATAAAGTCCAGTATTTGAACAAACTCTAGCTAGGACTTTTGTAGGTGTATCAAGAATCCCAGGTTCTCCAGGATGCCTTTCACCAACTGATCTGAGCACCTTGCCTCCTGTTCTGTCTTCACTGAGACTAGCTAATCATCTGCAATGAAGCTCACCAGGATGAAGCCTAATTCTGCAGCATTTTGCAGCACTCTGCAGCATGCTGCAACAGAGTTACTGTGGCAAACAATGTAATTTCAATGGCAATTAGTCCCTTTTGTCATGCAGGAAACTGTGACATTCACTTCATCCTGGCAGAGTCACGGTTTCCTGCAAAACAAAAGGGATTAATTCCTATTGAAATTACATTGTTTATTGCAGTAACTCTGCTGCAGCATACTGCAGAATGCTGTAGAAGTGAGTTTAATCCTGGTGAGCTTCACTGTAAGTAGATGAAAACCACCATGCCTTGTTTTCTCAGATGTGCTGCCACCATGGCAAGACACTTAGTGAAAACTCTTGGAGCTGAGGTGAGACCAAACGGGAGAGCTGTGAACTGATATTGGCAGTTCCCCAGCTTGAATCTGAGGTACTTTCTGTGAGACTGCCTGACTGGGATGTGAAAATAGGCATCTTTAAGATCCAGGGATCCCAGCCAATGACCTTTCTGCAAAGATGGCCTCACTGTCTTTAGTGTGACCATATTGAATTTTTCTTTTTCTAATGTTTGTTCAGAACCTGAGGTGTAAAATGGGTTGCAAATCCCCATTGTTTTTGTGAGTCAGGCAATATCTTGAGAATGGGTCCCTGCCCCACAAGGCGGCATGTACTTTTTCTAAAGCCTTTAATAATACCAGCTTTTATTTTACTTCCAGTTCCAGCATACTTTTTTCTGTGGGAGAGTGAGCTGAAAAACTATGTTTCTGCAGATTTGGAAAGTGACTAAACTGAATACACAACCCCTGGCCCTCAACGTCCAGCACCCACTTGCCTGTGATAATGTTTATCCATTCCTGGAAGTAGTGTGCCAGTCTCTCTCCCACTGGCAATGGTTGGGTGACTTGGGCAAAATTGTAATAGGTTTTGTTTTGACTGGGGCTTAGGCACTGAAGCTGCAGCATTACACCTGGAAGTCCTTTTTCCCCTTCTTGCTATAGTAACCTCTTTGTGATTGGTACTCATAGGGGAAGCATAAGACACAGGCTCTTGGGAAGTGTCCCCTGCCTCTGCCTTCCTTTCCATATGACCTGTAGGAGGAAGAGGCCTCTTCCTTCTCATTGTTACATTGAAAATGGTTTTGCATTCATCCACTTTTTCATGTAGGCCTCTGGTTTGTCAACAAATAATGAATCTCCTTCAAAGTAAAAATCCATGGTCTTGTTTTGAGTATCCTGGGAAAGGATGGTAGTCCTTAGTCGGGGAAAGCTTCTTAATGCTAAAAACTCTGGCAGCAGTGTTATTAGTGTCTGCCCCAATGTGGAAATGATATTTTGTGACATCCAGGATAGATCTTTCTGTGGCAATCAGATCCTGTGTCAAATCATTGTCTGCTCTTTCTACCAATGCCAGAATTGTATTACAAATTGTCGTCTGGTTCTGTGCTATATGTGCTGAATAAACTGCCTGCCTGATTAGCAGGGAAGCTGTTGTATAAACCTTTTATGCCATAGTATCCACTTTTTTCATCTTTTTAGAAGGCCTCACAGATAAATTCATTTTTGCTCTCTCAGAAGCAACAGCCTGGACTACCAGTGATGATCAGGATGGACATACAGATATTCCACTCCCTGGTTGTCCACCTGGTATTTTCTCTCAATATTTTGTCGATGCCTGCAGTTGAAGTGGGTACAGCTATGATTTTTATTATGGCCTTTTTAAGTGGTTTATGTGTGAGAAGCAACATCCTTCCTGATAGAGCTATTCCCAGCATGTCCATAAAATCAGCATCCTCTCCGTCATTGTCTGTTTCTAGTAGTGGGATATTGAGGGTATCAACCATTTGTCTGACAAATGAGGAAAAGGATAGACCTTCATTTGCCTTTGAGGGGATTCAAAATCTTGTTCAGGTGTCTCATCTAACTCGAAGGGGTCACCTTCCTCCATATGCACATTGTATTTTTCTCCCTCCGCTTCCACAGGCAGATAGGTTAGAGCCTGAGCCTGGGGGTGGCAACAGGAATTTTATTTAAATTTCCCACAGCCTGGATAGCCTGGAAAATTGCCACATATTTTATATGTCCTCTGATGAGGGCATTTTGTTCTGTGCCATCTGCCTGCTTTTTTTGCTGTGCAGGAAGATTGGCATTGACATTATTTTCTTTTAATTTCTTTTTGGCAGACACTATTTTCAGTCCTTGCTTTAAGGCTGTTTTGTTTTCATTTTTGCCATCGTTGGATTCAGGGTTTCCCCTTTCAGACACCCTGATATCCGAACCATCTTTGCCAAGCCTTTCTGATTGTTGTGCAGCATTATCTATTTCTTGTTTTCTTGTCACCTTTTACATTATTTGCTGCTGTACATGATGAGATGGCCCCTTTAGATGCATAATTCCCACCATTGTTGGGACAACCCTCAGAGCCTTGTCTTACTGTTTTTAGGTGACACAGAAGCAGACTTAGAAGCCGTGCTTCTGTTTGAAATTGTTCCTTTTAAATGAAATACAAACAGACCACCTCTCAGTGCAGTTTTAGCCCCTGCCAGTCATATTTTTAAATCAAGGATGGAAATGAGAAAGGAAAAGTGTGGCCCACTGAGAATTGAACCACAGACCCCTGGTATGCTGTTCCAGTGCTCTAACCATTGAACTATAGGCTCACATGGTCAACTGGCCTCAGGTCTTTCCTTAAATCCATACATTCCTTTCTCAAGTGTGTTGCGTAATCCTGCAACATAGGAACACATCAGAAATACAAACAGATCACCTCTCAGTGCAGCTTTAGCCCCTGCTAGTCATATTTTTAAATCAAAGATGGAAATGAGAAAGGAAAAGTGTGGCCAACTGGGAATCGAACCTCAGACCCCTAGTATACCGTTCTAGTACTCCAACCATTAAGCAATAGGCTCACGGCATACCAGGGGACTGAAATTCAGTTCCCAGTGGGCCACACTTTTCCTTTCTCATTTCCATCCTTGATTTAAAAAATATGCCTGGCAGGAGGTAAAACTGCACTGAGAGGTGGTCTGTTTGTATTTCTGATATGTTCCTATGTTGCAGGATTGTGCATCATGCTTAAGAAAGGAATATGTGGATTTAAGGAAAGACCTGAGGCCAGCTGACCAGGTGAGCCTATAGCTTAATGGTTAAAGCACTGAAATGGCATACCAAGGATCTGAGGTTCAATTTCCTTTCTCATTTCCATCCTTTTAAATTAGGTTTTTGGGCAAAAAAATATGACAGGACTTAAAGGACCGAATTCTCAAAGCTCCCAGGATGGCGCAAGTGGCTTGTGTCCTAGTGAATGGCACAAAGTGCTCCTTGCACCAAATAATGCCCTGGGAGCAATTCACAAAGGCAGCTTACATCAACCACAAGCTGCCTGCCCCAAATGGCTCTTGTATCACCCATGCACCCAGAACTGGGCTGCAACATGGGGCTAGGGGCTTGTGGCAGACACAGGCTACCATAGCTCCACAATTGGGATTCACAAATCCCACCCAGAGGGTGAATTTCTAAGCACCCTTAGACCAGCCAGGACTGGTCTAAGGGTACTTAGAATTATCCCTCTGGGAGATCCTGGTACAGTGTGGCACTCAATCTGCCCCACAGCTTGCTTGTGATATGCATTACCCCGCCACCCCAATATGCCCCTTATTAAAACATTAATTGAAGTTATCCTGGTGGTCTAGCAGTACCTTCTCTGCCCCAGTATAGCAGTTATTAATACATTACTTGAATTTACCCTGATTTACCCATACAGTGAAACCTGTCTGGGCTTCCACAGCCATGGCTGGAGCACCGAAGTGGCTGGTTGTTTGTGTTCATCTCTGTCAGTGGTTTAGTTTTGTGGATTTTCAAGTGTTTCTGCTTGGAGGAACTGGGCCGTTCTTGGACATGACATCTATGAATGTTTCCTGGACTAAGAAACTGCAAAACATCACCACCAGATATTGATATCCTCATCATAAATCAATTTTTTTTGTAAGCCATCAAAAGCAAAAGTAAGGTCAGTAAATCGGTTATACAAGCTCTGAGCTGTGGAGTATTACATTGAATCCACATTTCCCTCTGACTTGTACTTACAGGATCTGTGCTGCCTGTCTTTGAGGTCTATTCACAACCATTTTGGAGAACAAAGGGAAGACACTAACAAAGAGTTTTTACATCCTGCATATGCCCCAAGCCGATGTTCATCACCTTCAAGAATGTAACATTTTGGTCTTTGATCTACAATAACAATAGTTTACTGGTCCCTAGTAGTTTACCGTTTCCTGTGGGTTTGATTATTTTTCATCATATGACTCCTGGTACCTTGGTCAAGATTATTATATTACATATGCCTGAACATAACTATCTGCATGGTTTAATATTACTACATCAAGAATGCAACCTATCCTGTTCCTGCTGTGGGTTGGACTCACCTACAGGCAGTTATGGCTGTGCCTGCTCAAACTTTTATTTTTGCTATTACTGTTGTCTGGTAATATTCACCCAAATCCCTGCCCTGGCCTGCCACGTACGGCAACTCCCATAAAACAACTTGGGAAACTCACTTTGGCATCCCTAAATATTTGAAGCCTCTTACCAAAGCTGGACGCTCTACAAATATTTGCTATTCTACACAATCCATATGTTCTGGCAATTGTTGAAACATGGCTTTCACCAAAAATCCCTGACTCTGCTATTGCCATACCAGGTTACAGCATCTTCAGACAAGATAGGAAAGAGGTGGTGGATGTGCAATTTATCTCAAAGAGTCACTCATGTGCCACCTCTTGCCTGTTCCTGTGGCTGCTACAACCACTCAGTTATTCACCATCATAATTCTGCTTGGTGCCCAAAATAAGGCACTTACTGTGGCATCTGTATACATCCCTCCAAAAGAGCAAGGCAGTGGTTTCAACTCCGTACTGGACTTCACACATAACCAGTCACTTGGGTTGGAGTAAATTCTGATGGGAGACTTCAATATAAACTGGCTTGCACCTGAAAATCAGAGCATTAAGGACTCCATCTCTGCTGAAAATTTTTCATAGCTGGTTGACTCCCCAACTAGATCCATTTACAAAATAGAGACTAAAGCCTTTTAGACTGGGTCCTAACCAGTCATCCAGACTGCATTACTAACACCACTGTCCTCCCGGATATGCTCAGTGATCATTCCCCTGTCATCTGCACGTGGACAAACACATTTTGCAAACCACCACCATGGACAATTACCAGCAGAGTCCTTGCCTGGGGTCACCTGGAACCTCTTAAACCCCTCCTTAGACTGCAAGACTGGTTTCCAATCTACAGAGCAAAGGATGTTGACACAGCACTCGAACACTTCATCAACACCTATAATTCTGCATGCAACTCTCATGCACCCCTAAAAACATGCAAAATAAAAGGCCCTTGCAACCCCTGACTCTCTGTAGAACTCCTAGCACACATGAACATAAGGGACCACCTCTGGCACCATGCCCAAGCCACTGGCACACAATCTGAAATCCAGAACTACAAAAGAGTGCAAAATGACTGCACTAGGTCCATTCTTCTAGCAACAATGAAACACTGTCAGGAGGTGCTTACTGATACCTGGGGCAAAGGAAAAGCTTTCTGGGATAATATTAAAGAAATCACAGGTAAAACCTTGAAATCATCACCTACCATACTGGACTTAGATGGGATCACTACCCTTGACCCTGTAACTATTGCCAATACTTTCAGAAATGCATTCATGGATCTCAGCAGTGTTCTCCCACCAGACTTTTTTGATGCAGATGTCACCTTGACCACCTCTGATAGCACTCCCATATCTACTAGCCACCCCCCATTCTACTTTAAAGTTATCTCACCACAGGAAGCCCATAAATACATCCTCAAGGCAATTGGTAAATCTAGACACAGCGGGATTCCCTCAATCTTAAACTGTTGTTCCTCACACTAGACGAAGTGCTAGTGCCTCTTACCTGGATTTTTAATCTCTCACTTAACCTTGCCCATTTCCCCAAGAGATGGAAATCATCCATGGTAACACCAAGTGGTGACAGGTCTCTCATGTGAACTACCAGCCCATCCCCATACTTCCGCCCCTCTCCAAGGCACTTGAATGCATTGCAGCCAACCAGCTTACAGATTATCTTGATAAACATAAGATCCAATGTACCCAACAACATGGATTCAGAAAAGGACACAGCATCTCCTCAGCTCTCATGGAATTCACTGGTTTCATACACAAATCTCTGGACCATGGACAGATAGTTGGGGCTGTATATATCGACCTGACAAAAGGCATTCAACATGGTCCATCACCACCTACTACTGGAATAGCTAAGCAACGCTGGAATTTCCACCGACTCTAATGCCTGATTTAAAAGCTATCTGGAGAACTGCATTCAACAAGTCAAAATGGCCGATGTTATCTTGGACTCTAAACCAGTTCACTCAGGTGTCCCACGAGGGTCCATCCTGAGCCCTCTACTATTTAGTCTCTTCTTAAACAATCTCCCAAGATCCTGACCTGAACAAATCCTACTATACATGAATGATGCTGTTATCTACACAAGTCACACAGACCCCACACCTCTTGAAAGCCACCTGCAACTCAGATTTGCATCAGGAGAGAAATGGTTCAGTGATCACAAAATGGTGCTAAATTATAAAAAAAAAACTAAGGTCATGCTCTTCAGCAGCTCCCACAATAAACACAGGCATCATCCCCTGACTATCTCTAACTGCCTTGGGAATGCTCTTGAGCAGGTACAATATTTTAAATATCTCAGCATCACCATTGACAGCAACTTATTCTATGGGGTGCATGTTGACAACATTGCCAAAGCAGTCAATACTCGCATCAGCCTCCTCTACAGACACAGGAACTCCCTTACACCAGAAGCCTTAAGGTTGGCCTACAGTGCTGTGTTACCTCCATTATTCACTATGGATTGATAATCTATGGATCTGCCACTGAAAGTACCATCTGGTGCATTTCCACTGCTCTTAACAAGGCATGTCACCTCATCTCAGGAGCCCACCATCTCACCCACTCTTGCAAACCACTTTGCCCAAACTGGTTGGCTCAGCCCAAAGATCGCATCAAATATCAAACATGCCTGATGGCCAAGAAAATAACCCTAGGCCTCCTACCACCTGGAATTCAAGGTCTTCTTAGCCCCTCTCTTAATACCCGCCATAACCGTGGCTCTGAATCCCAGCTCTTTCTGGTCCCTCGCTGCCGTACCTCCTAGGGCAAAGATCGTTCGCCTACAGAGTCCCTCTTTGGATGAATGCCCTCAACTGCGACATCTCCTCTGAATCCACATTGGGCCCTTTCAAATCCAAGCTACAGCGACTACTCTCTGCCACTCACTCTTGTGACTGTTTCCACTAAACCCTTTTTGGCAATTTAAAACCCTAGCACTTGATTACTGTTAAATCTCCTTAGCACCATCTCTGACATCCTCCTCTCCCCCCTGCTACCCTACTCCCTTCACCTTTCCTCCCCTTTACCTAATGCCCCCCTGTCTGTCCAGACAAGTCCTGTTGGCTGATTTCAACTTATCTTATGATTTTACCAGTAACCGACAAAGCTTGTTTTGGCTGATTTTCAATTTACTGTTTGCATTCCTGTGCATGAAACTGCTTAGCGTTACTCATTTCTATTCTTTAATTCACTGTGTATATCAACTATTGCTTCTTTTCTTTTTTACAATTATTTTACCATACCCTGTTTAGTCTGTAACTTGTTGATCTCCTTTCTCTAGGTATGCTGTTTTGTCATACTTTCTGTTCTGTTAACCTGTTGTATTATGCTGCTGATGTGGAACCTTTGTAAAAGAGCTCTAAGCTCAAAGGTATTTGTAATCTAATATCTAAATAAATAAAAAACAGAAATGATGGTCTAGCAGTCCCTTCTCCCACCCCGATATGCCAGTTATGACAACAATAATTGAAGTTATCCTGGTGGTCTAGTATTCCCTCCCCGCACCCTGATGTGCCCATTATTAATTAATTTCATTTATCCTGGTGGTTGTCTGGTCCCTTCCCCCACCCTGGCAAGGAGTGCCGACTACCCCGCACCCCCAACCCAAACCCTGAGCCAGAACCGGCATAGCCCTCCTCACACCACCTCGGCTGTCCCTGAGTGAACTGTCACTGAGAGTGTAATACAATACAGACTGCCTATGTATCGTATTACATGCTCACTGACAGTTCAGCTCGGGCTGGCTGAGGAGGTGTGAAGAGGGCTGTGCCAGTCCTGGCTCAGGGTTCACGCTGGGCGAAAGTGCTGGGTGGTGGGCATTTCTTGCCAGGGTGGGGGAGGGACTGCTAGACCACCAGGATAAATTAAATCAATTCTTTAATAATGTACATTGGGCCAGGGGAGGACTGCTAGACCACCAGTATGACTTCACTATTGTCGGTTAACTTATATAGGGTGGGGAGGGATTATAGACCACCAGGATAACTTCAACTAATGTTTTAATAACCGGCATGTCCGGATGGGGGAAGGGTCCACTAGATCAGCAGGATGACACTTTATACAAATGGGCATATTGGGGCAGGGGGGCACTAGCCACCGAGGGACCTGATGGACTGTCGTACAGCTGCCTCACAGCTTGCGGCAAGCCCTCCTGCTGTGTTTGTCACATGGCCAGGGTTGTGGAAAGCCATGGGACTTAGCTGCCAGAACCCTATCAGTTAGAGAATCAGGCACAGGGTCCCTGGCACACTGGGCTTTTACACAAGCTGCTATTTGCCACACCTTGCGTTGATCTAAGCCCCTTTTGTGAACTGGGCCCTAAATGTATAAAGTCGTGTTGTGGACCTAAACACTTTAAACAGAGCTTGTGACAGTCTGCCCTTGTCAGAAGCTGAAAACAATTAGTACAATTTTTTTATTGTCCGCAAGGTCTCTCTGACATACCAGTTAGAGAGGACCTTGAAATAATCAAAGAGATTCTCAGAAAAAACAATGCAATACAAGTGCCCAATAGTAAAAAACAAACACACACACACACACACGCCTCTTGTACTGAAGAAACTGTGCCAAAGGTCAAATCATGGCTCCTGTAACAGGAACCAATTAAAGGTACAAACAGAAATGGAAAATGAAAGTGCTTTGCTTTCTGTGAATTGGGTATCTGAATATAGTAAATCACCAAAAATTAGCAAACGATGTGGTTTACTTGTGAATTAATGAAGAAAATAGCAATGTTAGCCAAAAGGGTGTTCTCTGGTTCCTGGGAATCAAACAGTAACCAGAGAAACTGTAATTTAAAAAAAAAAACTCACTAATGTAGAGTAAACAATAAAACTGACTTAAACACTTTGTTAAATAAATGCAAAATAACAAAACTGACTGAAGAAACAGTCATTACCAGAGTTTACTATGGGGTGGCTGCTCTCTTCAGGCAGAGAAACAAATCTGAGCAATGGCAAGAGTGGAGCATGGATGCAGAATTTGAACCTACATTCCAAATTCTAAAATTTGCATAGGTTCTGCCTCTGGGGCATCACTCTCATCCAAGGTGACTGCATAAAGTATAAACATTAAGTGAGGGATTCCTGGGGTTAGAATTATATATACTCAGGATGTTTCCTGTACTGTACCACAAAAACAGTTAAATGCACAGTCCCTAATTGGTAACTGCAGTTTAGCACAGAGTGTGGTTTAACATAGGGCCAGCGATGAAAGCCATTGTAATAACCCAGGTAGGTTTATAAAACAGTGATCCACTGCTCCTAATTAAATGTCTGTGTATCACCCATGTTTGTTTCAGTGTGATACATAACACAGCAGATCCAGTGAGTAAAAGACATAAACTAAAAAGATGTGTGTGTTGTGTTTATCTTCTTTTCAGTTCATTCTGCTTCTCATGCAGCTTTTCTTAGAATGCTTCTGTAACCTCCCTCACACATTAAAACGTGTGTCAAATAGGATTAGCAGCAACTTAAAATATCAGTTAATCTTAACAAGGTTGTTACTGACTGCATCTTTTCAAAAAGGTAACATTTTTTGGAAAATAACCTACCCATTAGTACATGTTCACGCCAACCAGAAAGCATGACTTCAGCAGTAAATTTTGACTTACTTGGGACCTTCAGCGTGGAGGACTGACTAAGTAGTAGGAGCCACATGTTTAACTCTCAGGGTACAAGTAGTGAAAGTAATATTAATATTGCTGTCACATCTGAGTTGACCCAAGACATGCAACCCCTGCATTCATCTGATGTGCTGAATGACAGCTTTGATAGTGAGGAGGTGGCAGATAATGTGCTTGCAGCATCTCAAGTTCACCTAGAAATACTTCAGCAGGAATCTTCTGAGACACCCATCCTGACCACAGCACCCTATGTCAACAGCCTGGTCGAACCACCTGTTGTACAGGAACATACTGAACATAGACAACAGCCAAGCAGCAGTGGCCACGCAATGGCTTCTGCAACTAGTGCCACCTCAGTAACTGCAGTGACCTCCGATCCAAGCATTCAGACCAAGGCACCAACAGTTACATTGCTTCCAACAGTTGTAACTGAGGATGAAGACGAGGGAAACAGAACAGCTATAAATCAGGTAGCGTTTATTTTTTAAGTTGTTTCTTTAGTAATATGGTATGTACAGGGTTCTCTTAATAGTCAGTAAATTATACACCTAGCGTGTGATTTGATACGAGGCACAGCTGAGTGCTACAGTACCCCAAGGGGACGATTAACTGACTGTTAATCCAACCTCTGTACATACAGTGGCATCCCCCAGGATGAAACCCACTTTTAAAGCACTCTGCAGTACGCTGCAGCAGACCTACAGGATAAAGCAATGTAATTTCAATGGCAATTAGTCCCTTTTGTCATGCAGGAAACTGTGGCATTCACTTCATCCTGGCAGTGTCACATTTTCCTGCATGACAAAAGGGTCTAATTGCGATTGAAATTACATTGTTTTATTCAGTAGGTCTGCTGCATCATTCTGCAGAGTGCTGCAAAATGCTGCAGAATTGGGTTTCATCCTAGGGGACACCACTGTACCTTATAGCTATTTTTTTCCCTTGTATGTTCAGTATAATTTTGGGGAGCTTTAGGAGCAGAGGGTTGCATGACTATAGAAACTGTACCAGTTAGGATACTTTAGCTATAAGGTATGTACATGGGCTTGATTAACAGTCAATCACCCTCTTGGGGCATAATACAGGAGGAGGCAAAGTCGAGTGCTATAATGCCCCAAAGGAGATGATTAACTATTAATCCAACACCTGTGCATACATTATTGCTATTTTTTCTTTCTTGTGTATTTAATGTCATTTTATGGGTAGTTCGGGGGTTAGAATGTTGCATAAATATAGAAGCCACACCAATTAGGATACTTTAGGTATAAGGTACGTACATGGGTTGGATTAACAGTTAGTTAATCATCCCCTTGGGGAATAATATGGCAGGAGGCACAGTAGAGTGCCATAATGCTCCAAGGGAGTGATTAACTGAGTGTTAATCCTACCCCTGTACCTTTTTTTCTGTATCATCTATGTTCTATGTAATTTCTGGGAAACCTTGTGTGCACAGGGCAGGGAGTTGCCTGTATATAGAAACTGCACAAATTAGGTTACTTCAGAAGTGAGGCATGACCTGGGTTATGTTAATGGTCTGATAAATGCTATATATGATTGTCTTGTGGCACGAGGTGAAGCAAATGGGCACATAATTCTAGAGTTGTATTAATAGACCATTAACATAACCCCAGTCCATGCCATGTACATGGTTTGATACAGTGCAACTGTTGGGCGTTATCTTGACCACAGTAAGCAACTAACAAACTGCTCCTCTGAGTCTAGTTAAACAACAACAACTCTTGACCAGGGGTGAGGTTAATCATCTGTTAATCACTATCTATAGATATAATGTGGCATGAGGCAAAGCCAAGTACCACGTGCACATACATAGTCATTAACTGACCAATAACAAAACCCCATGTCCTGCCTTATTACTTTGAGCAATTTAACTGTAGACAATACCTTACTGTGATGCTTAATGTACCACACAGTGCTTCCATCCCCACCTGTCATATATACAATTTGACAATATTTTTATTTATTTCATTTTTGTTAACTGGGTAGGTGCACTAGACAACACACTGCCTATTTTCAGGCACAACCCAGGAGATTACAGAACAGTAGATCAACAAGTCAGCAGAAAACAATACCGTTATTGTTTGGCACCATATTGATCATGAGAAACAACTAACTAAATTTTCACCAAGGCTAATTAAAATGGTTGTGTGTTAATATTGCATCCACACAGATACTGTGGTACTGATATAACTCTTTGGAACAGTCACCCAAAGACACCATAGCAGCAAGGTCAGCATGCCACCTTCAGTGAAAACAGCTTACCACACTTTGTTTGCCAACACCTTCATTCACTTTTACTTTAATATACTGCATCTGAAATTGCAGCAGTAGCATACAATCCAGGCTTGGCTAGATCACTTTGTATATAATTTCATTTATCCATAATTCCATAAGTGCTAATGTGGTTAATACATGTTGGTTTAAAAAACATACTGATCTCCCACTGTCCATCTTGCTATCAGGAGCTGATAGACTCACATGACTAGTGGATTTTATGCTGCTGAAGTACATTGAAATAAAAGTGAGTGAAACTGTTGGCAGACAAAGTGTGATAAGCTGTTTTCACTGAAAGTGGAGTGCTGACCTTGTCACTATAGTGGCTTGCTTGTTTCATTTGAAAGAACTAAGCCAATGCTTTTGTGTTTTGAATCACTCATTGCAACTTGTAGTCCATCACAATTTGAAATGTGGTACCCTGCACTGCTTATTATTAAAAGGGTCTCAGAAATGATCCATTCTAATTTACTGTCAACTGTGGCTTGTGCCACAATATGCCCCTACTGGGTGCTTAACAGACCATTACTCTAACCCCTGGTCATGTCATATTGCTGAATAAGTACTGTCATAACCCCTTAGGTGTGTATGTTTCTGGAAAGCATAGAATTGGGTGAGCTTTAGAGTTGACAATCCCTAGGAAGACTCTGTGCCCTGATTTGCTTTAGGGGTGGCATTGAGGTTCCAGGGTTGGAAGCCCTAAAGCCATATTTCTCTACTTTTGTTGCTTTAACGTGAACCCTAAATGTTACATTAACACAGTTTTTTTGCAAAGAATTTCCTTACTTTTTCAGATAGTATAATGCTATCCTTATTTTCATGTGGAGGGCCCTGCACTCCCATGCATCTAAACTTTTTGAGATAGTGTAATCATATCCTTAGTTGTCTGATGGGGGCCCTGAGCTCCCATCCCTCCATAGATGCGTATATACATGATTATGGGGAAGAACAGGGCTCTCCCCTCTGGGCCCAGCATTTCAATTAGTAAGACAACAGTAACCAAATTGTCAACAAAGCCTTTCTATTATCCCAGCTCATAAACCCGATAGTAAAAATTGTCATATCCCCACCAAAATGTTATTCCATGCCACCACAGCGTAATTCTGCGGCAGTGGCATGAGAAGACATTTTGGACAAGATTTGAAAAATGACAGTTGTCACATTCATGAGGTGGTGTAAAGAAATGGCTATGTTCAGGGACACTGGTTTACCGGGATTGAGAAAGGGTATATTCCGTTTTGCACATTGTAAAAAATGGTATTGTCACTGGTGTCTGCTAAGCCAAAATCCGGTTTTACCGGTATTTGGTTCTGTGTACTTTATTTAACAATTTTTAACTCTGCTAACATGCATTTTAGCAATTTTGACCTCCACTATTGCACATCCTCCCATCCTTGTACCAATTTAAAGTTATTTTAGGTACAAGATGTAATGGCAGCAGCAGCACTACAGCCCCCATCCCTATGGTGTGATGGAAGCAGCACTACCTCACCATCCCTCAGGTGTGATGGCAGCAGCAACAGCACTATGACCTCCCTTCCTCAGGTGTGACAGAAGCAGCAGCACTGTGGCCCCCATCCCTTAGATGTGATGACAGCAGTACTATATTCCCCATCCACCAGTGGTGATGGCAGAAGCACTACAGCCCCACCCTTTGGTGTGATGGCAGTAGCAACAATGCAGTCCACATCCCTCTGGGGTGATGGCAGTAGTGACAGCATTATGATCCCCTTTCTTCAACACCACTCCACATGCACAAGTTACAAATAACTTGGTCTCTTTGCTTGTTAGAACTCAGATGTGAATTAATCTGAACCATCACTGCTAAGGTGGACTACCTTTGTTTTTTCCTATCTATAATTTAACTGCATGAATTGGATTTCTGCCTGTGACACCGCTGACCAGGATTAGGGAACAGACTTGGGTGTTGGGGGGCCAGCTGGTGGGTGAAGGCTTGAGTGTCCAACAACCACTCGCCTTCTCCTAGGAGGGTGGGTGGGTTCACGACTCAGCATTTTCTGTCCCCTGGTGGAGGCCAGAGACACAACAACACATCGGCCCTCACTGTGGGAGGAAGCGTGACAAACGTCGGCTTGTGCCTTGACATCATGTGGCCTGTCACACTCCCAAGAAAATGGAAAAACACCTGCTGGCCAACCGAAGGATGGCTGCTGGTCTCTCCATAAGCCGGAAGCCCCAGACATGTGTCCGTTATGACCCCTGCCATGCCCAGGATACACAGGAAGCTCTTTGGGGCAATTCTCCTTCCCTGGTAGCTTCCCACAGGGGTAGGGGCCCCCTCAATAAAGGGTTACTTTGGGTTACCTTGTAGCACAGCAGTAAGGGACAGTGGATGGTGGTCGGGACTCAACAGTGGTGGTAGGGGGCCTTGGCAGGCCTGAAGGAGTGTATGGCCAGGGGGTAGGAGGAGCAAAAAAAAATGCTTGAATTTGCTTCTTTGAAATAAAGTGTCTCCACCTAAAAAATCCACAATTGATTAGTGGAGGACCTTCAAATGGATTAATGCATCTCCCAGACCTGTGGATCCTTTTTTTTTACTTGGTGTCCATGAAAAGGGTGTCTCCCAGTTTTCATGTCTGAGCTCAGATGTGAATTGAGCACCACTCTGCCCACCAGCATCATGCAGCCGCTGGGGTCCTACCTTCTGTATGTCATTGACTGTGCTTTCAAAATCCACTGGCCAAACATAAGTACACTTAAACTTCACATTTGCTTTTGTTGAAGCAGTCTATCAGAAAACTTTTGTTGTCACAGAGACTGAAACAGCAGGTGGGAGAAAAGGTGCAAATGATCTAATTCACCTAAATGGGGTGCTGACTGTGTAGTCTTTTCATAAGTAGTAAGGCAGCTTTATCCTTGTGAACATACTTTCATTCAGACTAGTTTTCATTCAAACAACTGAGGATTTTGGATGGCCCTGCTGATTATAAACTTCAATAAGCTAGTTGGTAACATTGATCCTGCATTTAGCAATCTACAACCTAGATTCTCATATGCAAAGAATACAATAAAAACCTGACTAAAATCTAAAAGCAAGCTTATAAAACACATAAAATGTATCTGAACATTTATCTTTACTTATACAAAATCATTGCAGCCCAAGTAAAACTCAAGTAAATCACATAGTACCCTGACTACTATTCTATGATGTAGTACTAAACATATATTGGTATTTTTTTTATATTCTTTGTAAACCAGGTAAGGCCCACTAGGCAGAACTGTTGTTTTCAGGAAGTAACCTAGAAGCACTGGGGAGGTTAAGTGACTTGTTTGAAATCTCAGTGTATGCAGGTGGAGGTTGTGGGAATCAAACCCAAGTCTGCTGGATGTACCCAGTTCAATCACTGTTTGTTATTCTAACCACTAGGCTAGACTGCCAGCCATAATAACACCCATATACAATGTTTTAATATATAATTTTAATAATAGTGCACAGTACCTACAGTACAAATTATGAACATTAAACACGTTTACTAAAACTGAGTTATTCGCCACTCCATCTGCTTAGTTTTTCTTACACCATAGTGGGTGAATAGTTGACAGAGCACTGTAAATAGCTTTTAATCAGGCTTCATTATTCTACATCCAGAAACAGATAACATTTGTTTTTTCTGGATTTATTTAATATTGATTTTCTGTGGCTCACTAAACAGAATCTAGCACTGCATGAGGCAGATGTTTTTACATTTTGGAAGGGGCAACAGATCTTATCCGTTTAGGATTCGTGTTAGAAACAGAAGTCTTTATTCATATTTAAAACATATTCAAGTGTCAGTGTATTCATTTAGTAGTTTATGCTGACTAATATATGCTGTAGAAAACAGTAAAGGATTTATTGTGAAGCACTCAGGATCTATAGTAGAACTCCTGCAATTTTACAGCAAGCTTTTCAAAAAAAACTCTGCAATTTCAGGTTACTTTTCCTGCAATTTTCCAGTGGCCCTGCCCATGTGTGCTGATACTTGTAGACTCTTAGGCACATACTACAAGAAAACTGTGGTTTCAAGAAGGAAAGCAGTCCTCACATGATGGAGATGTAGGTGGGAAGCATGGGTGGTTAAACTGAATGGCTGATTACAACAAAGCAGTGTGGGTGATTTCCTTACTGACGCTATACGCAGCAAAGCAGAAAGAATGCAAAGCATGGCAGCATTCATTTTAAGATGCTGAAATCTGGGTCGGCCTGCTGGCACTGCAGTAGCACTACTGCTTGCAATGCCAGTGACCCAGGGTTGAAATAAACTTGGGTTGCTGGAGGTCTGGCCAGGGAGTAGGATAGAGCCCCAGGGGACTGCTCTCCTCCTCTGGGAAGGTGGGCTGCAGATCCTGCTGCTTTACCACCACCTGTGTGACCATGGGTGGTGGTGCAATGGTGCTGCAGAGTGATCAGGAGGGAGAACGCTAGCCAGGATCTGGAGCAGTGGCATGTCTCTATGTGACCTACCTCCTTGGATCTCCTCTAGTGCGGTGCCCTCAGGGACAGAGACCAGAAAATCAGAATAATCCTCCACATCGGCCACTGGCAGAAAGGGACCCAGGTGCCCCAGACTTTATAACCAGGCTTCATGAGGGACCCACTGGGCTACCGACACACACTAAAGGAGTGCGGAGGGGTGATCTGCAGATCCTCTCTTCCCACCTGGGGAGGTACAACCCAGGCAGGATAGAGGCAGGTCCACATGAGCTCCTGAGCATTACCTGGGGGTGAAGATAGGGGATACCCAGCCCAGGGATCTCTGAAAAGTGGAGACTGATGCTGTCAGAAGGGGACATAGAAAGAGAAAATAAAAAAATATTAAAAGATGCTGAAATCTTAAAGATTCTGTGCAGTGACATGCAATTTCTGTGAGGCACCGGTACAAGAATTCAAAATCCACATACCAAGCAGGATTCCATGATTGCTACCGGTGTTACCGGTTAAAATGGAAAACCAGGGTCCCTGGCTATGCTGATAATTTGGGATTAAAATATTGAAAATGAACAAAGTTACGAGCGAGCGTAGGGAGATGTCAACAGATGCACACAACTTAGAAATTGTAAGATATGTTGACACCAAATTTTCAACATAACCTCATTATGACCCCACCTCATGAACAAGTATAGTAAAAATGTTGAAATCCCACCTGAAATGCAGTTTTGACAACAGACCACAAACTTACCTTTTGGGCAGGATTTGTGAAATGGCACCCCATTGTTCATGAGGATGGGTCTCAAAAAGGGTATGTTGAACACTTGGTGTCAAAATGTGCAAAAATGGCAAAGTTATGCACAAAAGTTAAAAAAATCCAATTGAACTACATTGATTTCCCATATGAAAAAAGATCTTTTCTCGTGAGTCTTCATACGAAACAAGATCTTTTTTCTTATGATGCCGATACGAAAAAAGAATTTCAGTGTTAAAAAAACACATTTTAAGGGTATTTCTTGAGCAGTAAAGTGCAGAATGCAGCTAAGGGGGTCCCAGTAAGCAAGCCACATGTGTTGGTTCCTCTTCAGAATATCATTTGTGGGGGTTTCCAAATTTGCATTTCTCAGGCAAAACTGAAAACAAGATGGCGGCCATATGAAAAAGGATTTTCCTCAAATGAAAAAGGATGATGTCATAGGTTTTTTGGTTTCATACAGCTATTTTATGGTGCTTTGCTGAGCATGTGCAGAACCAAGTATTCAAAATGTCAAAATTGAATAACGTTTGAATGGATTCATATTTTTTCACCAAACAAGCAAAATGCACATCTGTGGGTCAGCCCCTTTCTATGTTGTAAATTGCAGACCAAAATTCCAAACCATCTGGGCACTAGTCAAGTTGACAGAAAACCCATAATAAACAATAGGAAAAATTCCACAAAATTCACTTTTTGCACTGTCTGTATCTCAGTATCTGCTCATCTGACCAGAACAAAATTTGGCACATCAAGAGATCTGCCCCATGAAACTGAGCATGCAAAATGTCGTGAAAATCCATTGAATGGTGACAAAGTTATTAAAGTGCAAATTTGGGGGTTTAACATTTAAGTGCCCATACAACCTTAAATATAGGGGTGAGACTGCACACACACACACACACACACACACACACACACACACATATATACATATTATTTTCAAAAACTGCATTAATGCACCAGTTAGGGTAACTTAATGCCACAAAAGTAGGGAAATCTGACATTAGGGTTTTCAACCCTAAGTCCAACCGCCCTTCACAAGCAGCAAAAGGACAGGACCACACAAGCAAGCCTAGACAGCCATCATCAGGTAAGACAAGCCACATACGACTGTTTTCAGATGACACAAATGCAGTAGCACTGATGTGCTGCCTTCGTGGATTTGTATCTGTGGCATGCGTACCAAAAGACATACACACTCACATCTGGCTGCAGACAGAAATCCATCATCCTGAAATTACAACACTGCTTCAGTGTACAGAAGAACAAGTCCCTGCAGTCATAGCTATCAGTCCACAATACCCAAATGTTAAGAGTTCTTTTTCTCTCCAGAACCACATGCCCCTAGGGGGCCAGTTCTTCTGTAGCCTCAGGTACTTATGGACACTGTAAGATACACACACTTGATGGCCCTGTACCTCTTCAGCACTTGGTATAAGCCATACACACTAAATTTTGACCCACAGAAACATAGAAGCATACAATTAGATGGCAGAAAAGGACTGCTTGGCCCAAGTAGTCTGCCCACTTTCCCTACCTACTGTATTACTGCATACCCTACTTGATCTCTGGCTTAACCCTTCCTTCTCTAACCATCAAGGTTCCCTGGTGCCTATCCCATGCATTTTTAAATCCTGTTTCAGTTTTTTCCACCACCAGCTCCACTGGGAGTCTGTTCCAGGCATCCCCCACTCTTTCTATGAAGAAGTACTCCAGAAGGGAAGGCACCTGTGCAGCCTGCAATTACAAACACAGAAGTAATGTTGCAATGTGGGTATCGTAGTTTAAGCAGAGGATCTAAAAATTTTCAAGGAGGTAGAAGTTTTTCTGTTACACAGCTGTATTTGGAAAACCATGCACTAGTGGATCATGCTGTCTAGTAAGGTAATTTCTACAGCGTGTATGAGTACATCTGGCTCCAGTGTCGCAGGACCCATTGGACTTCTATTTGCAGAAATGCAGGTCCCCATGGGTCACGCATACTGATGCACACTGTATGACATTTAGTCTACACATACTTATGCATGTTGTACGACATGTAGTACACAGGTGTGGGTACATAAACTCTGCAGCTGCAGATACAAATCCACAAAGGTTGAAGATAAGTGCTACTGCATTTGTGTCATCTGGAAACAGTTGTATGTTGTTTGTCTTACCTGGTGATGGCTGTCTTTAGTTGCTTGTGTGGTCTTGTCCTTTTGCTGCTTGGTGAGGTGGGGTTAGAGTTAGGGTTGGAAATCCTAACGTCACATTTCCCTACTTTTGTGGTGTTAAGTTACCCTAACTGTTGCACTAACACAGTTTTTTTGCAAAGAGTTTATAGAATATACAGGATCTCCAAATGGACCTCCCTAGAGGCTAGACTAAACAGTAAAAGACTCACCTTCTTCCACAAACTATCCATGGGTCTCCTCCCTGACTGCATTACTTCCCTCTTCCCTATGTTTACCCTCTCTTAGACCACCAGAAGGTCCTCCACCCTCTCCTTCTCTGTCCCTTTCTGTCACACCACACATGACCAAAACACTTTCTTCTGCAAGGGTGCTAAGCTGTTCAAAAGTCTTCCCCCTGATATCTTTCAGTGCCCCTCTATGGTTTCCTTTAAGCATAATCTAAAGTATCACCTTTCTCAGGCCACCATCTGCAAATGTTCCTCAAAGTAATATTTTCTTCAGGGTGCCCTTTTCTCCTCCACCTAACAACTGAATCCCACCCTTACTCCATGGAGGCAGGATCTCCAGGTCAGAGTATGCCAAGCACTTTCTTGCATTGCACTTATTAATTGTTTTCTAAAATTGTTAGTGTCATATCTGTACTCAATTGTCCTAGATCTGACCCCCTTATTTCCTCAGTTTGTGATCCTCTGACTGTTTGCCCTAAATTTTGTAACCTCCTGTTGTATTTGTCCTAAACTGGATGCTTTTGAAAACGGGCAGCTTTTGCTCACATGCCTTTCCAGTATAATTAATAAACTGAAACTGAAACTGAATTTCCTTTCTTTTTTGAGATAGTGAAATTGTATCCTCAGTCATATAGCCAGACCTGAAGTCTCCTCCTTAAACTAACTTTTTATCACTTAGACTGCTCCAACTGCAATCTCATACTGTTCTTTTTGACTGCCAACCCTTTAAAGGCAGGAGGTCACCGAAGGGTAGTAGCATAAGCACTCCTTTTAGAGGAGGGGAGGGTTGCATTACAACAAGAAAGGCCGTTTTAGCTGACCTCCCCTTCCATAACCCCCTGGCTTCACTGCCAGTGTCACTGGGGCACCACACTCTGCAGCATAACTGATAGCAAGAAAACACAGAACACAGACACAATTAGTTCAGAACTTCATAGTGACATATTATAGTGATGATGGAAGGGACTTAGGATCCATCTCATCTGCATCCTCTTGCCAGACTGCAGTGCTGTACCTTATTTGACTATGGGCACACATTGAAGCTTATCATATAGAATA
The DNA here is from genome assembly GCA_016271365.2 of Neoceratodus forsteri. Lineage (NCBI taxonomy): Eukaryota > Metazoa > Chordata > Ceratodontiformes > Ceratodontidae > Neoceratodus > Neoceratodus forsteri. Next base: position 389,484,977 of record CM057456.1, read on the forward strand.
TTACGCCAATGCATGAAGTTTAACACCGATACCATTCTTCCTCAAGAATCTATCCCTGCTTTGAAAGGCTGAACACCTCCTCACTGGGTATTCTAATGTTAACCTCCCTCTATGTAAATATAATGTTTCTCCTTATTATCCCCCCCCCCCGTTTGAGGGCATACCCTCTTGTTCTGCTTCCACTCATCACTTAAACATCTGTGTATACTTCACCCTGTCTATCCCTTTTACTATTCAAAAAAACTGTGATCATGTCTTCTCTCAGTTTTGATTTTCAAGATTAAATAATTTGAGCATGTCCAGTTTCTCCTCTTGCTACTAATCAGGTTGGTGGTTCTGTGCTAGAACCTCTTAAGAATTGTTTACATGGCCACATCTGCACTGCATCAACTTTAGCACACAGGTTGCTGGGGTGCAAATGTCATGTAGATACTCACCCAATCAAGGTACAGTAAGCCACTCCTTGTTCCTCTCCCTGAGCTGCTGCATTTATAACAATGCGTATCCTAATGAGTGGTGTAAGCAACTGTGTAGACAGGCTGCACTGCTTGCTCTGATGCACAATTTAATGCTTCCAGCATTCATTTATGTCCTCACATGATCCTGTAGCCAGAAAAAGGAAGCAGCACCATTTGATCATTTGATAATAAATACTGGAATTTGGAAAAAGTATGCTCAGTCATTTTTTTTATTTATTTAATGTGTTTGTTCCTCCAGTAGCCTGTAACTCAGCCATGGTTTCCAAACTGCATCACCCCCCCACCACTGCCCCCCAGTTCTTGTTTGTATCGCCTGCACCCTGCCTCTACCCCACAGTTCTCATTTCTATTACATGCAGCCCCATTTGCATCGCCTGCTGCAGCTCCCCTCTCCTGCTGACCCTGGTTTCTCATCTGTATTACCCACCCAAAAACCACAAGCTCAAAATTCCATTGCAAGGGATTTAAATATACTTCAAAAATAGACATTGAAAACACACTAGAAATACCCTAAGAGCTTGGATAAAATATGAATGTAAAAAAGTAGCCAATTAAGAGATAGAAGAAAAAATAATGATACTTAAATAAAAGACTAATACAGTAGCACTACTTATTGAGGTCAGTCAGAAACACAATATCACTAAATACCAATGTATTAGGCATGCAAAATCCATAAAATTAACTTATTTTCAGTGTAAATTGGAGGCTACGTATATCTTAATATATAAGTACCATGAAGAAAAAATGTTTACTTAAGTGTTTTAAAAACTGATGTGCAAATGGACACAGAGAAGGGGTGGGGGTGTTCAGAAATGCCAGATGCATGAAACAGATTCATCACACAAGTATTTGCTCACACATGTATTTCGGGACTAAACATCAGAAAAAGATTCCATAACATTCCAAAGGGTTTAATGGTTTCATTATCTTTTACTTTTCATCATGTATATAGAAACTCATGAAAAGGGTCACATGATGCCGGCGATCAACTAGCTGCATCTTTTCAGAGATCCTCAATGTCACCTACAAATTTAATAACAAAACACCCTTTTTCTGGGACTGACCTTTTAAAAAACATTTCTAGATCCTTCAGAGTACCCATCAACAGCACCATGGTGACTTCAGAAGGGTAAAGGATGGAAACAGCACCATGTTCCCCATTGTCGTCTTCGGAGGGAGAAGAAGACCAAGTGTTGACTCTGGAGGACAAGCACCCCCGCTGGAGCACCTCTCCACTCCAGTCCGATGCTCCTGTTCCAGCTGAGCTCTCACCCTCCCAAACATATTCTGTGCTTTCTGTAATCAAACAGGCGGTTCTTACCCTAATCAACTAGATGAAGAAAATCAAGCCAGCATTACGAAACTCTCTACTAGGATGTCCAATGCTAAAATGTGAATTTCATCACTTGAGGACTACCGCTCTTGGCTGGACCCCGAGATAGTTTCTCTTAAAAGATCTGTGGCTGCACTAGATTCTAAAGTTGATGATTTGAAGGAGTGAAATCAATGCAATAATATTGTAATTCTTGGACTACTGAAAGGGGAGGAGAGTCCAAGCACCTTGGACATAGTTCAAAAGCTGTGTACTAAACTTGCCAGGCCCTCTCCTAATGGTCCCCATTATTTAATTGAGCGAGCACACAGATCACTCTGGGCTAAGCCTCCACCTGAGAACCCCCCTCTGTCCGATTATATTTAAACTATTAAACATTTTAGATTGGGACCATATTCTTAAAGAAATAAGATCTCTGGACTCTACACAGTGGGCTGGTAAGAAAATTAGAATAGTGCAGAATCTTACAGCCAAGGTCAGACAAGTTTTGGCAGCCTATCGCCCCATACTCAGCAAACTTCGGGTGGCGCACATAAAACACTGGCTCCTTTACCCCTCCGGACTAGAAGTCACTACTGATTCAGGCAAGAAGTGCTATGATTCTGCTGATCAAGTGGCTGTAGCCTTGCCTCTACTATTTCCAGACCTCTTCCATACCAAAACCTGAGGAGAAACTCATGAAAAATGAATTTATATTTTTAGAAAATTCAGCAAATTAGTGGCGATCACCTCAAAATACCTAATTTGCTGATAAAGCTCCTTGTGTGTAGACCTCAAGTTGTCATGGATTTATAGGAGTAAATAACATTTCATAGCATTCCAATTAAGCTGGTAGCTTGATAGTACTTGCCTAAAGATACAGAAATTATTTTCAAACCTCCTTGTGTGTGAGCATTCAACTGTCATGAAGTTTAATTAAGCAATAAGGCACAACAGGGTGTGGGTTATTTGGGGTTTACCCACGCCTTGTGTGGTGTGTCATGAGGTGCAGCCAAGTGACTTAACCACACAGTAAGTGGGTAAATCCCCAATAACCCACACCCTGGAGTGCCTTATTGTGATTATACAATGGACCCATGTGTAAAATGTGCTTAATGTGTTTAATTATGTTGTTTTATAAATGCATTTCCTCAGCCGTGGGTAATGCAGGATTTACCCACGGTCATGTGACATGTTTTGACCAATGAGGTTACAGGATTTCACACACCATCATATAATGGTACAGATCCAGCATGGCTTATTTGATACTTGAGATCTTCCACTCAGAGTCATACTTCATAAAAAAGGGGGTGGGGGTTGCAGAAGGGAAAGAATGGGGAGGGGAGAAAGGGAAGAAAACAGTGCAGTCACATATACTGTATTAGGATTTAGATATTCATTGATATGTCCAAATTCACTGTATTTGTAAACACTGATATTGAATAAATTATAAAGACAAGAAATAGGATATAAATGTGGGGTGAGAAGGAAAAAATTACAACATGATAGATATGGGCTGTCCATTTAATGATGCTCACCAATAATATATGTATTTTTAATGCTCATATGCATTCTGCCATTAACTTTTTCCTTCTGTAGAACCAGGAAACACAAAGGGGGTTGGGGGTAAAATGGAGAGGAATACAAGGTGCTGAATGGGGACTGTTCATTTAATGATGCTCACCAAAACTATGTTTTTGTCAAATACTATGCAATTTTCCATAACCTCTCCTGTAAAAGGCGGGGGGGGGTGATGAGGAGTAATATAAATAAATTAATATAGAAAAGAAAGCATGAAGTAAAAGTCTACAAAATTATGTAAAGCTACATCTCAGCAAACAGGGAAATTGAGAATCATAGAATCGTCTTTAAGGAAATAAGCCATGATGGATCTGTATCATTAAAATTCATGACAGCGTAATGCTCAGAAAGAAGGAGGTTTGAATTAACCCACAGCTAAGTAATGGAAATTAAATGAAGCTACCCTGATGTGTATGCAATATCCTGTGTTAGATCGAGGAAGTTACCTCCCCCCAATTGCACATGCGGCAATCAGAGGGAGGTTGTGGGGGGACTCAAAGCAGTATGCCTCCTGCAGGCCAGTGCAATCAGATAAACTGCCCATAGAATGAAAATACTAAGCTGGCCCAGTGGCACTGGAGGTTGAGGCACTGGTTGCTGCACCTCATGCCACACTGGTGACCCGAGTTCAGGGATGAGCACGGAGCGCCATGGCTTGGCAAGGGCAAGAGAGGATCAAGCATCCACAGGACTGCTCTCCTCTCTCAGGGGAGGGAAGGTTGTTGCCCACTCATTGACTGCCCTCTGGTGATAGCCAGAGGGCAGTATGGGTTGGGAGGCACGTACCGATGTCCTCACATCAGTAGGGGAGGCGGGGCAGGAGAAAATGGTGGAAAAGAAGCTGTCAGGCTCCATGCTGGCCCATCGCATCCCCGAGGGCCACCCCCAGCTTCTGGATTATGCTCTTGGGGGGAGGGAGATAGCCGGCATCCTCCTTTCTGGCTCCACTGTGGGAGGTAATCCACAGAGGAACATACAGGGGTTGACAAGAGGGGGGACATGCGGACCGGAAAAGTGAGTCCCTCTGAGGGTGGGCCACAGCTGCCTGCCAGGGATCCAGGAGCATAAAAATATAATAGAAAAAAAAAAGGATGAATATACTATTAGTGCCACCCTGTGGGACATAGTACACTATCGTTGAGGAATGTGAAATCCAGGAGATCAAACAAGCTCTTTCACAGTCCTGCAGCACTGACTGTTATACCAACTCATTGTGCTGCCATGCAGGTTCACATCGTGTGTATGCATTAACCTGCACGAAACCAAGAGAGAAATCCCCCTCCCCTGATACCTGCTGCCTTATGGCAGTCAGAAGGGGGTCATGGCAGTACCCGTCCAGTGTGCCTTTTTCAGGATAGTGCAATTAGATAAGCACACAGAATGAAAGTTGTTATTAGTGCCACCCTGTTAGACACACTGCATCAGCACTGAGGAAACTGTAATGCAAAAGATCAGGCAAGTTCTTTCACATCCTGCAATGCCAACAGATAACCCAATTCAATGTGCAGCCATGCAGTGTCATTTACATGATTAATTAAAACTTTATATATTTTAAAACAGGGTTAACGGTTTTACTGTAAATGATGGCATTCTAGACACTAATTTAAAAAAAATAGAATTGAAAACATCTTTTTCCTCTGTATTGGTAAGCCATGTGTGCATTTTTGTATAAATGTCAGCATGTCAGTTTCTAGCTACTGTTCTAAATAATAATCTCTTTAATTTCAGCTGTGTCACTTTGCCTTACAACCTTCTGCTCCCCACTGCCAAATATGCTCACACAAATAATCTGCAGATCCCCGACCAGTATGCTAAAAGAAAGGAGCAGTGATTGCTTAATGGATATTAAAATTAAAGGAACTTGACTTTTTCTGTTGCTTCTTTATTGGGTTGCGATACTCTGAGTTTGCTAAAGAATAAAGTGAAGGCAAGATCGGGAGATGGAGCAAGCGTGTCAGCAGCCAACCTAACAACATAGATAGATGAGTAGTTATTCCAGCCTTTTCGAACACTGAAATCCACCGTGTGGAGCAGCAATGACAAGAAACTTATCCTTGTGAAGTCTCCTTTTTTGTTCTTTATGTACATGAATTTCATGCAAAGTAGAGTTTTGTTTCTTACTTCTGTATTGTGTGATGGGCAGTGTGCATTTAAGCCCTTCTGTTTTTCATTCCTACTTTACGTCTTGACCTTGCTAAATGCAAATGGAATACAGTAAATCATCTGGATAAGGGCTCCTCATAGGTTGCCAGCAGCAATTAGCAGAGGGTGACAAAACACAACCCCCTATAAATACACATGGGATGTAGTAAATCATCTGGATAGGGGCTCCTCATATGTTGGATACATGATAACTCATCCAACTAAGCCTGGCCTCGACAATTCATTTGATCAATGTCGCATTCAAGGAAAATGCATTTACAGACCTTCCCTATTAAACCTGAATTTGTGCAAATGGCCACTAGCATTGCTTGCACAGTAGTTACATTTACAAAAAACACAGAACCATTTATTAAACTGCATTCTGAAAGAAAAAAGAAAAAATAACACCAGGCACTCTGCGAGCTGAAACAATAGATGACACTCTTGTTATAAGGCTTGATAGTAACCTTTTGGAAGGAAACTGCAACACGCATGTTATGTTTGCTAAAATGCACAGGTGAGCATCCCAAAACAGACCCAACTGAATAGGCAATAACATTTTCCATTTCAACATTCTTTAATGGGTCATCTCGATTATGACACTGTGGCTATCAAACCTTTACTAGATGCATTTGCTTTCAAAAATTGTTCACTGGTCAAATGAAAATCAGTGAGTCTTGTAATGTGTGGTTGTCTCCGTGAGTTCCCACAATAAAAATAATTGCTTTCCGTTCTGTAAAATCTCTGACTGAAAGTATTTTTATAGCCTGACCATTTCAGCAAAAAAGTAAACATGTAACTTGGGACTCGTGATGATGTAGTTTATTCGAGGAATAACAAACCATATAGAGAATAACAACCCACTAATTTGCTTTAAATATGGGATTTAACAGCAGCCCTTTCTTTCCCTATTATGATATAAATAGCAGATGCACTTTTATTAAATGGTTACTGCACCCACATGGAGATCATCGACATAAAAACAGATGAACAAAAACCATCCTGAGAAAGAAACCTGATTAATAAGATTTTTTTGTAAGAAAACTTTGTGTGAAAAAGTAAAAAGGAAGTGGGGTGCACTCCAGGACAGGGAAGGTGATGAGCAGGGTCCCCCATGGGTCAGTCCTGGGGCTGCTCCTTTTCAATATCTACATCAGCGATATAGTGGTAGGACTGAAGGGAAGGGTGGCCCACTTTGCAGATGATATGAAAACCTGCAATAGGGTAGACTCTGCAAAGGGTGTTGAGGACTTGAAGCAGGACCTGAGGGTGCTGGAAGTGTGGGCAGAGACCTAGCAACTTAAATTCAATATCAAAAAGTGTGCAGTCATGCACCTGGGGCACAGGAACCTGAAGGCAGGGTACACACTTGAGGGGGAGGAAATTAGGGTTATGGAGCAGGGAAGGATCTGGGTGTAGTGGTGACTAACAACCTCAAGGTGGAAAATCAGTGTAGCAGGGAAGTGGGGAGAACTTATGGGATGCTGGCATGTATAGGCAGGGGAATCACTAGCAGAAGGAGGGAGGTCCTGATGCCCCTGTACCAAGCCATGGTAAGAACTCACCTTGAGTATGGAGTCCCATTCTGGAGGCCATACCTGCTCAAAGACATACACTAAATATGATTGAAATGGTATAGAGAAGAGTAACAATGATGATTCAAGGGATGAAGGGCAAATGGTATGAACAGAGGTGTAGGGAATTGGGACTGTACTCACTGGAGACTAGAAAGGAGAGGGGAGACATGATAGAGACCTTTAAATTTGTCAAAGGGATAAACAGAGTGTGTTCAGGACATTTATTTCACAGTAAGGAAGGCACTTAAATGAGAGGGCATGGGTTGAGACCGCAGGGAGGAAACTACAGAGGCAATGTGAGGGGACGGTTATTCACTGAGAGGGTGGTGGAGGCATGGAACGAGCTTCTGGAGGAGGTTGTGGGATCCTAAACAGTGTTGGGCTTCAAATGAGCATGGGACAGGCACATGGGGTTACAGGGTGGGGGGATGGGGACTTGCAGAGGGGAAATAGTGGGAGGAAAAGGGGCAGACTAGATGGGCCAAGAGGTCCTTTTCTGCTGTCAAATTTCTGTGATTCTATGATTTTATGAAAACAGCCGAAGGTGACAGTTTTAATAGGATCAGGGCCTCCTGGCTGGGCTGCACACCTCTCATTGTGGATGGACAGTCAGCAGCACCCAGAAAATGAAAAGAGGCCCTATATTTACAGGGAATACATAGTTAACACATTTGCTATATACAGTATATTCAGCTAAAAAGAAAAACAGGCAAATTGAGCTGAACTCTTTGCCACAGCATTCGAGACAATATGAGTCTGCACCTAGAATACCACACACACACACTTATATACACACACACATACATATATCTATATATATCTATCTATATATATATATATATATATATATATATATATATATATAATATAAATATAAACCATGCCTTGTTTGTTGTTTTTAACTGCAGTTGCCTCTACCTTTCCAGTGGCAAGATATGGTATCCAATCATTAGATTTTGTTTTGGAAGAACAAAGTAGGACTTTGTTTCAGGTGTATAAATATATATTTGACACTAGAAAATAGATAGATAGATAGATAGATAGATAGATAGATAGATAGATAGATAGATAGACAGACAGACAGACAGACAGACATATTGTCAAACAGCTATATATTTACTGTATGCATCTAAAACAAAGTCCTGCTTTGTTCTGACAAGACAAAAGCCACTGAAAAAGTAGAGACAACTGCAGTTAAAAACAGCAACAAATAAGGCAGTGTTTCCATTAAGGGATTGTTAAGTATGATCTGTAAAACTTTAAAATGCAAATGTCACATCAGTAGAGTCATTCTATGTTCTTAATGTACTTGTTTGCAATGCTCATGTTGTACACAATTGTTGTAATGAATAGAGTTAACCTATACTGTTTACATTTGCCAGGGTAGTACTTCAACATGGCACTTGTTGCCCAGTATAGTGTACCAGGTCAACAGATTAATTAAAACAAGCATTTGTCAATGCTGAATGTTGTCTCACTGGCATTGGCATTGGTAGTGCAGGAATTAAGAGATGCATACTAGGAATGGCAGTGAAGTATTGAACTGACGCCAACCCCAACCCCACCCTATAGAGACTGACAGGTGCTGGGGTGTGCATTTGGGTGGTCAGCTATAAAGTTCATGCCATTTTAACTCACCCTACCCTGTAGACACTGACAAGTGTCATGGTGTGCTTTGGAGTCTTTGGGCCTTAGACTTACCCCATTCCATAAGCAAATACGCTGAGATGGGTGCAGTATAGGAGAATGGTGTGAACTTTAGGGCCGAACACTCCAAGGCACACCTTGATGCCTATCACTGGCTGTGGGGTGGAAGTGGAATGGCATGAGCATTACAGACAATGATACCAAGTCACACCCCTGATGCCTGTCAGTCTCTACAAGGTGGGGTGTTACAGTTGGAAACCCTAACGTCGTAGGCGTTTGTTGGTATTTTCACTTCAAATTTTCAAAATAGGCTTTTTGTGACCCAACCTCATGAAGAGTGGCACAATCAGTTTGTTAGCTGAAAGGTAGTTTTGCACAGCAGCTATGTCATTTAGTGACACAGGGATGAAAACACATTTTGGGCAGGATGTGGAGAATGACAACTGTGTTGTTCATGAGGAGGTGTAAAAAAATGGCAACGTTGAAAATCTGGAGTGAAAATATGAAAAATTGGTGAAGTCATGAGCATGCATAGAAACCGGGCAACACACGTCTGTAACCCAACTATTTTGGGGATCTTTTAGCCACATTTTCAACATAGGCATTTGGGACCTCCCCTCATGAACAGCGGCGCTGTGATTTTGTTAATCTGTCCCAAAAGTTGATTTCCCACAGCACCATGCCATTGTGCACCACAGGTTTGGAAACACATTTTGGGCAGGCTGAGAAAAATGACAGCTGAACTGTTTATAAGAAGGTGTGAAAAAATACCAGTGTTGAAAATCTGGCATGAAAATATTGCAAATTTGCAAAGTTACAAGGGTGCGTGGAAACTGCACAATGCACGCTTGTAACACAGTCATTTTATGGACTTTTGTCATCAAATTTTCACCATAGGCATTTTCAAACCTCTGCTCATGAACAGTATCACCGTCATTTTCTGTAACTGTCCCGAAAAACTGATTTCACACAGCGACCGCGCTATTCTGTGCCGGACGTGAGAAAACACATTTCGGCCAGGATATGTAAAATGACAGCTCTACTGTTCATAAGGAGGTGTGGAAAAATGGCAATTTTGAAAATCTGGAGTGAAAATATTACAAATTCATGAAGTTACAAGCGTGCATGGAAACTGCGCAACACATGCTCATAAAACAGTCATTTTTTGGATTTTTTTCACCAAATTTGCAACATAAACTTTTTCGAGAGCCCCCTCATGAACAGTGGCACTGTCATTTTGTTAATCTGTCCTGAAAGGTGATTCCACGCAGTGACCGCAAAATCACCTTTTGGGACTGGAATAACACCATGACAGTGACTGAATTCATGAGGTGGGGTCTCAATAACCCCATGTTGAAAACTTGGTGCCAAAAGTCCCCAAAAATGCCTGAGATATGTACCAAAGAGGAAAAAACCCTATTTATGCCATTATACAGCTTACCAGCATTTCTTCAGTTTGCGGTCGCTTTGAAGAGTGCAGACGTGTTCCCGGTCCACTGAAGATCATCGCGCCTTGCTCCAGAGGTAAGTATGGGGTGAGGAGTTGTGGGGAGGCAGGGTGCACAGAGGGTGGGCATGGGCTGGGGCAGGACCACTGGACTCGATGAGGGACTGTTTTCTGGTTTGCAGGTTGTGAAAAACACAAAAAACATTGTGGGACCATTTTCATTTTACAGGGGCATTTGGCACACTGGGGTGGGCTCCCAGCATGCCACCTGAGTATTTTTTGGGGGGGAGGTTCTGTAGCTGATGGGGGATTGGGCACCCTCGTTGGCACACAACAAAGGGGGGGAACATTATGCCAACAAGAAGTGGCCCCCCCATTGGCAAATTAAACTGGGAAGGGGGACATGATGCTGATGGGGACTGGGCACCACCTCTGTACACACTTTAAATTTGGGGGGTGCATTATGCCAATGGGGAGTGGGCTCCCCCATCAGCAAATGAAGTGGGTTGGGGCATGTGTGACAGGGTATTGGGCACCCCTGAAGTCAGCTCTCTGTGCGGAGTCAGTCAGTGCTGCCATGTTTAATTAAGGGCTTCACCAGGAAAGGCACGTAGGGAGGGTGTGTTTTGGTGCCGCTGCATGACAAGCTTAGCTCTCATTGCAGCAAACCTTTTCTTAGATGTGCTCACCACATTATGTATTCCTGTTGTGGTTCCTGCACCCTGGCTTATTGGGGAATGAGGGACGCACCTAATGATGCGTGCCCTGCATTCACCCAACAGTGATCGTGCCTGCAAATCTGCTACTAATGCAATATGTTGGCTGGCACGCAAATGCGAGCCAGCATAATAAATGGATAACTATGTGACTAACTGCCTGACTGACAGGCTAAATAAATAAATAATGCCGACCTGAGATTCGTTTCTGAATTTAGTGTGAATTCACACAATAATCTACAAATGTATTTATAGCTTATTTCCATGTTATCCAGTTTTCAATATGAGCACTATAAACTATAGAATTAAACACAAACTGAAGAAAAGGAACTGCAGTTCAGTTCCGAGCATATTAGCTATGGAGCTACCAAATCAAGTGTATATATTTATAACCCTGCACAGCACTGGTTTATTTTCTTTCTCTTTTTGAGTGCACTATTCCTGTTTGTTGTATATCTGTTGGGTTAGTGCTGTGTCCACCAGATGCACTACCGGTCTGGACTGGGAAGCCAGGATTTTGAGTGCCCATAAAAAGTATTTCTGGGGCTAACTGTGAAAAACAAACATCAGAATCTAGCTAAACAGATCCCATTTAGCTAGGTTCTGAAGTTTGTTTTGCAAAATAACATTTGTATGTATTTTCCACACTTTTTAGTTGGTGGAATAAAAACAAAGATGGCAGTTCAAAAAAGTTGTTTTTTCCTCACAACAAAGGAACAGGTTTTGTGAGAATGAATTCTTTTCTGAAAGATCAAATCCTTTGTCGAACTTTCTCCCTCTATCCTGAAAAGTGATCTTCCCATTGAAAACAATGGGAAATTAAAAATGTAATAACTTTGCAACAGATTAATATTTTTCCACAAAACTAAGCATGCCTATTCTGTTACCAAAGCTGTTTCTATCATAAAAAAATCACAGTAAAATTCCGCACCAACTGGATGCAGTGTGATGAGGAAAAAACAGCAAAATACGATGACTGTATGACTTTTTGCACTCTCTGGATCTTAGAATCTGCACATCCAACTGGAACAAAACTTGCCACATCAAGAGATCTACCCACGGTATACGCATACCAAAGTTTGAGCAAATCCATTGATTGGTTGCAAAGTTATTAAAGAGCAAACTTCGAGGTTTAACATTAAACATGTAACTCAGCCCTAACTACAGGAGTGCTACACACCCTATATTAATATATATATATATATATATATATATATATATATATTATTTTTAAAATTTATTATACTGGCACAGTAGTGCCAGTATAGTTAGGGTTGCCTGATCAATTCTATCTTAAACCCCAAATTTTGCACTTTAATAACTTTGCAACCATATTACTGATGTGCCCCACATCTTTCATGCACCATCTAGTACCATAGATCTCTGGATCTGGAAAGTTTTGTTCCAGTTGGATGTGTGGTTGCATAGCTGTGGCGTTCCAAAAAAAATGAGTAATTTACCATTTACAGTAGGTTCAAATCTTTGCTCATCTGCATCTCTGAAAGGGCTTGGGGGTCTAGTCTGAAATTGTTAGGGTATATGGGGTCTGGGCTGCAGATGTGTCTTGTTAAGGTTTGGTGAAAAAATATGAATCCATTCAAAAGTTATTAAAGTTTTAAGTTTCCCATTACAGCCTATAGGAAAAATTAGATGTCTGGTGCAAAAGCACTTTTTACTGCCACAAATGGATTCAGTAGTGTCATACTGCTGCCATCTTGTTTTCAGTTAGTGACGGGTATGAAATGCTGCAATTCAAAAAATACTGCCCCTTTGTAAACACCAACAATTGTATTTACCTAATCAGGGCCCCGGGGGGGGGAGGGGGGCATGATCCTGGCATTAGATTTGAAAAATAATGTTTGGAAATGTGTTTATTTAATTTGGCCAATGGCAGTGTCGCAATTTGCGGCACTATTTTTGCAAAATTAAAGTAAATGATTTATTTTTTATGTATTTATTTCAGGACACTTATTTAAATAATATTAATTTATTGCAACAATTTTCATGCAATTAATGCCAATGTTACATGAAAACTGCTGCAAACTGTGGCACTGTTTAGTGAAAACTGCAGCAATTTGAGGCACTACTTCAATAAAAAAAAAAATTGGCCCCTGTAAAAAAAAAAAAAACTTTTCTGGTGACTTTTTGGGCTAAATAAATACAGAATCATGTTCCTCTGTCCCTGTTTAGGTAAACACCTGCTGGTGTTTACCTAATAAAATGAGGTTTTCTCCATTTACTTCCTTCAAGTGGACGAAGCATATTTTAATAATACAAATGGTTTTCATAATTAAAAATGTTTTGCTGACATTGGGGTGCCCAATACTCAAGTCAGCATTTACTCCCTCCCATCCCAGTAGTGTGGGACACTGGGGAGCCCACCCCCAGTGTCCCAAAATACTTAATTATTTTCACTATTTCTGAAAATGGGATGCTGACCCCTTGTGTCGGATACCAACCCCAAGCCCATAGTAAACTTTATGTTTGCCTGCATCGGGGTGCCCAATATGCGTGTCGGCATTTAATCCTCCCCCAATAGTGTGGGACACTGGGGAGCCTAACCTCAGTACCCCAAAATACTTAATTGTTTCACTGTTTATTTATGACACTGGGATGCCCACCTTTGGTGACGGTGGCCCCCCAGGCACATTGTAAACTTGATGTTTGCTGACACTGGGTGTGGACAATCCCAGTGTCGACATTGTGAAGACCAGCACTGTGAGACAGTGGGAAGCTCACTCCCAGTGTCTTGAAATAAAGATTCTGAACCTATAAAAATAAAAAAGAAAACTGTCACCGGATGTCTTTTTTTAATCCTATAAAAAAGAAAACAGTTCCTCGTCGTCTCCCCATTCCCCCACCCATCCTGACCCTCCCACTGAGCAACCCACCACCCCATACCCCCGTTGCCCTATACTTACCACTAGAGATCATCATCTGTCATCTTCTGTGGAGCAGGACACTTTTGCACTCTTCAAAGCTGAACCGCGAACTGAAGAATCAAGGTACTTGCCGTATAATGACTGCCAATGACGTTTTGAACATACATTATATCTCAGCCATTTTTTTAATATTTTTTCACCAAATTCTCAACTTGGGCTTCTTGGGACCCCACCTCATGATCATGGTTACTGTCATGTCATTAATCAGACCCATAAGGTGATTTCTCGGTCGCTGTGTGAAATCACTTTTCAGGACTGAGTAACAAAATTACAGTGCAAGTGTTCGTGAGGTGGTGTCCCAAAAAGCCCATGTTGAAAATTTGAAAATACAAAATGCCTGAGTTACATGCGGTCATTGAAATTTTTCTACTTGCGCTCATAACTTTGGCAGTTTTGATTTTTTAAATCCAAATTTTTAAATTTGCCATTTTTTCACACCACCTCATGAACGGTACAGCTGTCATTTTTCACATCCTGCCCAAAACATGATTTACCTCCTGTGGCACAGAATGGCATATTTGGTGAGCAAAATAACCTTTCTGGACCAATTGATGAAATGACAGTGCCAGTGTAGTAGGTTTTGAACTTGAAATCTCCCAGTTCTATAACCATTAAACCATAATGCCTACTCTGTCTTTGGAGGAGACTGGTAGGAGCTAGTGACTACTCACAATATAAATATACTTTTACAATTTACCCAGGATAGCCCAAATGACCTGCAGTATCTTATTTCCAGTGGGGTCCCAGTTTTACCAAACATTTGCCCTACTCCAAACAAGATACAATATCTCAGTTTCATGAGTGTCCTACTTTTACAAATGTTTACAATGCATTTACCCAGGACAGATCCATCAAGATGCCACATCTAATTTCTAGTGGGGTCCTGCATTCACCCATTTCTATATCTGAGTGGAATGGAGCTTAAGTGAGTTGCTCAGAGTCAGTTAGTAGTAATGAAGGTCTAGTCTATTAAGTCCACCAGATGCTGTATAGCGCCTGCCTGCCCATCTTTAAATCGTATTCTTTAAATATGCAGTTTCACTTTATTTCATTCTTCTGTAATAGAAAGGAAGTTAAAACACTACTACATAAAAAAAACTTAAAACAATACAATATTGTACAAAATGCCAGTCAAAACACAAGTGCAGAATATGTAAATTAAAGTCTCGAGTAAAAATGAAACATAAATGTGTACACTCTACTCATCTTCAGGTATAAAGGGTTCCATGTCAGATTGGACATCCATGAAATTCCATATTCTTCAGACATACACAGCTTTAACTTGCTTAAAAATTGTATACTGTTAATTGTAGTGTCTTGGGTATTACAACAGTTTATCAAGTATAACTACAGTTGTTTCAAATGAAGAGTTTGTGCACAAAATTAATATGATGTTTTCACAAATAATACGAGCAAGTAAACAGTGGAAGTGGAAGAAATGGGACAGTGGGTGATGAAGTGGAGATGATGAAGGGTAGGGTTGAGCAGCAGGGTGGTCATATGACAGCAGAAGTGGATAGCTCAGATATGATGCCTGGGGGTCTGGGGGGACGGGGGTGGACAACGAGGAGGATAAGCAGTGGGATGAGGGAGGCAGAAAAGGTGGGAGGAGGGGTGGCTCTGGGCTGTGAACTGAAAGTAGAGAAAAATGGGAAAGAAGGGGCAGGTGAAAGGAGAGAGGGTCATCATGGTGGGATTTTCAATACTGAAAGGTGTGAGATGGGGAAGCAAGGGTGCAAGCAACAGCCACATATGGGTGAAGTGTATGCCAGGCATGATGGTAAGGAGGGCAGGGCAGTTTATACTGAAGTGTGTGGGGCATGAGAGTGAGAAACCTCACATTGTTGCACACCTGGGTACAAATGACCTGGCAGGGTGTGGGGCTAAGGAGGTACAGGACAGATTCAATGAGGTAGGAAGAATCTGCATTGAGGCAGGTAGTTCAGTTGCATTCTCTGAAGTCCTACCAGTCTCTAGGGCAAGTACTGTCAGATAACAGAGGATCAAAAAATTCAACAGATGGTTGGGGCGATGTTGCACAACCATGGGGTACGGGCCTGTGGGGGGGTGTAGGACATGGGAAAACAAAGACCTACAGTATATGCAGTGGATAGGCTGCACTTAAGTAAGGGTGGCACTGGGGTACTGAAACTTAAATTGGAGGAATATTTGTTGACTAAAATTAATTTAAACTGAAGGGGGGTGATAGGGTGTGCTACTTCCAGAGCCACCAGGAGAGGGAGACTGAAGGGCCTGCCCCCCAGTAGGTCAGTTGGTCAAAGAGAGGAAATTGCTGGGGGGGTGGCATGGAAGAAAGGGAAGGGAGAAATGGGGTACAGCTGGGGTCATGTTGGAAGGTGGTATCCTTGAATGCGAAGAGCCTGGCTAATAAGATGACTGAGCTATAGGCACTGATGGTAGAGGGAGAGGTAGACATAGCGGCAATCATGGAGACATGGGCCACCAAAATACCATAACTGGGACCTCATGATCCCTGGGTATAGGTTGTACTGGAAGGACAGAGAAAAGGGGAGAGGGGGAGGGGTGGCTTTATTCATAAGAGATGGGATCTTATACACTAGGGAGGAGGTAGAAGAGGGCAGGACTAAAGCGTTATGGGTACAGCTTCAAAACTCTAGAGGGAGGAATGTTAGATTGGGGGTTTATGTACAGACCACCCTTGTAGAATGAAGAAATGGACAAGGAACTAGGGGAGCAAATTAAAATGCTAAGTTGCAGGGGCAACATTGTCATAGCAGGGGACTTTAATCTGCATGGAATAGACTGGAGCAGCCCAGCTGCCTCCTGTTCCAGGGAACAGGTTCTTCTAGACGCATTCCAGGACTGTTTTCAGGTGCAGTGGGTCACAGACCCAACCAAGGAGGGTACTATACTGGATCTGGTGCTGTCAGACAGTGAACATATCCAGGACATAGTAGTTGGGACCACTTAGCAGACAGTGACCACAACATGGTGTGATTCTTCCTCAACCTGGGCAGAGAAGCAGCCAGGACCAAGACGAAGGTGGTGGACTTCAGGAGAGCAGACTTTGGAGGGATGAGTGACATCCTAGCAGGGCACCTGGTCAAAATCAGCCCAAAGATGGATGCGGAGCTGAAATTGTTCCTTATCAAGCTGGGACTGACTGAGGCCATGCACATGCATGCTAAGACCCAGAGTAAAACGACCAGGACCCAAAGACTAAGCTGGCTCAGCTGGCTCACAAAACTGGACTGTCTTGTATGGTATGGGCTGCATGCCCATTGGCTCTTGCTCTGCACCAATGGTCATGCGCAGCCCCACCGGGCAGTCAGCTGATGGAAAAGGGGCGGCAGGCAGGTGGAATGCTGCCCGCCGCTGCCGGGGGATCAAGGGGCTCTGGGTGGGTGGGGTGGGGGACACTAGGCACCAGGGATGTGTTGGGGGTGTTTAACTCTACATCCCGTGATCGGGAGTTCTCGTCCACTGGACCACCAGGGCTATGTTTGGGGTGGGAGACACATTGCTGCCCCGATCGGGCTTGGTGGGAGTTAGCTATGCCCTGATTGGGCTAGTGGGGGTGGTGGTGGGATTTACAGTCTTCGCCCACAATCGGGCTGCAGGGGTGTCGGTCCTCGATGGCTGCTGCCTGGCAGGGTGCCAGGCAAGTCCTCAGGATCGGCGCACCTGCATGCTAATGGCATGCAAATGGGGCATGAATCAGATGCAAATGGCCCCCTGCACCTGTATGAATTATGGCCCCACGGTATGTCACCGCTGAATATCGGGATTTTGGCGATGGCGCAATGGTACTTGGCGCCAATCGCAGCCGAATGCTCCACTCTGTCCACTTCACGGTGGTGGCGCAAGTTCCACCGCGCCATGCACAGTGGCTGTGGTTGCTGGTGATATTCAAGGAGCTGCCTCGGGTGCAACTCCTTTGAATATCACCCACACACCTCTGCGCAACTATTTTGTGCAGTGCAAGGGCTTGCTCCACAAAATAGCGCAGTTTGAATATCTGGCCCACTGTCTCTATGTTGCCCTTTGGCTTAGCTGTAAGGTACAAATCCAGAAAAGAGATTTTTTTTATTTATTATAAATGTGAATTGTAAATTCAATTGATTCTGATTAATATGTTCTAAAAACTTCCATGCTTCTGTTTCTGAGCCCATCCAAATTATAAGCAAATTGGCAATATATCTGCTCCAAAAGACCAGTTTTTATAAATATGCATTGGTCTAATTTAAAATATATGTGTTTTCCCACCATCCCAGGTGCAGCTTGGCATAGGTCAGTGGTACTATAAAGCCCATTGCTGTACAGGTATTTTGTAAATAAATTCTGTTATTAAAAAGAAACAAAATTGTGTTTGAGACTAATCTCAACAGCTGTCACAAGGAAAATGGGGGGGGGGGGACCTGGGCAAGCACTTGTCTCCAAACACTGCCTTAAAGCCTCTAATCCCAATGTGTATGGTATGCAAGTGTATAATGAGCTGACATTAACACTTACCCAGAGAAAGTCTGGCTGCCCAGTGATTCCATTTCATTTTTCTAAGATATGCAAAGAATCTCAGGTGAAAGATTTAAGACTGAATACCAGACCATTATGGCCTTTTTCTGCTGGCATTTTTGTATGTTCGTATATAAGTCTTATTTTTCTTAGTTTACAAAATTAGCACATATTAAAAAAAAATCTAACAAAGTGAACTTCAAGCAGCAATGTAGGACTGGGCCACAAATACACATAACTGTGGTGCACATCAAAATACGAACCAAGCTGGATGGCAATTAAACAAGAATTTACTGTGACAAGTCAATTGATTTGAATCAAGTGTGATACTTTAGTAGAAACACAGTATGAATGTGTTCAGTTCCAGTCATTCAGACAGTGACTGACCAAGGTATTGAGAGGAGAGTCTGTACTGGTCATCATCCATCATTCTGCCTGCCACATCTCTGGCTTTTCGGGGTAAGTCACGTACTGGACTGGGTGAGGACTGTGATGAGTGCAGAGTGGGTGGATCATGCCAGGGAGGGAATATAATTTATTTTAAAGCAGGGATCAGGGTAGTAAGGGGTACCACTTGGCTAAAGGGTGATTTCTTTTCACAGTGGAGGTTGGGGTAAGAGGGGCGTACCACTGGACTAGCAAAGAAACGTATTTTAACATCAGGGGTCAGGGTGTGAAGGGTTACCACTGGACCAGGGTAATTTTCATTTCACTTACAGGTATCAAGGCAATTTTAGGGGTACTACACTGCTAGAGAGCTGTACATTAGTGATCGCGATTGTGTGAGGGTGTGGGAAATGGCTGAAGCTTTGCACAATGCTTCCATGCATGCATGCAAGAGAAGCCCTCGACTCTAAGCTTGTCCAGAAGGAAGGGATGTGCCACAGTGTCAAATGCTTTTGCCAGACTGACAAAGATGATGTAGGTGATCAGATCCTGGTCCATACCTGAAAGTCTGGAGTCAGTAATCCAGAGGAGAGAGGGTGAAGTGGAGTTAGATTTCCTAAACCAGAATTGAAAGGAGTGATGAAGGAGGAGGAGTCAAAGAAAGAAGAGAGCTATGAGAGAACAAGGTGTTCCTGCCAGAGCAGGAAGGAGATAAATAGGATGAAAGTTACCAGAAGAAGAAAGATCACCACCTTTAGAGAGTGGTGTGA
Source organism: Neoceratodus forsteri (assembly GCA_016271365.2). Lineage (NCBI taxonomy): Eukaryota > Metazoa > Chordata > Ceratodontiformes > Ceratodontidae > Neoceratodus > Neoceratodus forsteri. Next base: position 389,504,471 of record CM057456.1, read on the forward strand.
CAATAGCCTGCTTCAAGACTTCAAGGACAATGGTGGAGGAGAAAGAGAGAGAGAGATTAAGGAGTTGGGTACTAAGGAGCTGGGTAAAGGGAACAGTGACAGCAGGAGCTGAGAGATGAAGGAGCTCAGGACTGAGTCTATCAGGGCTTCTTCCATTGTGAAGGATAAGAGTAAGCAGAGTCTTAAGGGAAGAAGGGGGAGAGGTAGGAGAGAAGGAGAATGAGTGGAGAGGGGAAGGCAGAGGGAAGGTGAAAGGTGAGGATAAGGAGGAGATGAGAGAGGAAGCAAAGGTGGAGAAGTATGCATTAAAGTAAGAGGAGACAGAAGAAGGGTCAGAGAAGAGGGAGACACCATCCTTGATTACAGGGGATGGAGGGAGGAAGACTGTGTTGGAGGGGAGAAAAGGGAGTGAGTAACCTTCCAGAAGTTGGAGGGGTGATTAATGTAGTTGCAAAATACTTGGACATAGCAAGCCTGATGCCTTTGGTACAGGCATTGCAAACATACTAATAATCAGCCAAATCAGCTGGGGAGCTAGATATCATATAGGATCATCAGGCAAGATCTTTGGCATGGAGACAAGCTAACAAATCAGCTGAAATCCAGGGGAGGTGGGAGTGCTATACTCGGTTTTTACTCAGATGTGCATGGTGATCCCATGCAACCATAAATTTGGTATTAAAGGAAGGGAGGGTATAATTAATATTTGAAGGTACGGAGATGGGGGAGCCTGTCACATGTTCATGGGTCAGCTAAAAGGGAGGGTAAGTCCAGCAACCTAAATATCTGAGAAAGATGAATTGGGGGTTGGGGGCTTGTGATGAATCTTATGCACACAGTAAACCATATAATGGTTACTTAGAAGTCAGTAATGATACCTGCATCCACTATATGGTGGGGATAGGATGAGAGGACACAGTTCAAGAGAGAGTAGTTTAATGATTTTAAATATAGGTGTGTTGGCTCAGAGATCAATTGACATAGTCGGAGGGATTTTACATTTTTGAGAATTTATATGAAAACGGGACAAACCAATTTATAATAATTTCATCATGAATGAGCTGCTGACCTTTAGAAAAATGGGAACATGGTAGAGGAAAAGAGCTCAGTAACCAAAGCAGGGGACATACCAGGAAAATAGCAAACCTGAGCAATAATGATGGAAACAGAGAAGGTGAGAGAGTTGAAGGAGGAGCAGTTTATAGGAAGAGGGAGTGAAGACAACAAGCACAGGCACAAACTGCATGCTGTTGGAGAGGGAAATAGCCATGCCTCCACCCCTTTTGAGGCAATCCTGCCTGACTAAGGAGTAACCCGGGATACCCACTGCACAATCTTAGATCTTTTGGGAAAGCCAGCATTCAGAGATACCTAGCTGGGCACCCCGGTGTCAGAAAATTAACAAGGATGGGGTGGGAGTGATTGAGGGATGGTTTTCTTCTGTTTGGCAGCACTGGAGGTGGACTTTCCAGTGTTTTACAGTGAAAACAAGTGGGGTTGGGGGTAATAGCTGGCACCAGGGATTGGGCACTCTGGTTTTGTAAAATTTAGAAGAAATGGGTGGGAGGGATTAAGGGATGTTTTTCTTTATTTCAGGTTATGTTGTGGGGAAAGACCACAGTAGGCTAATCATGATGCTGATCAGCTCTGCTTGCTAGGTGACATTATGCAGATCAAAGGAAAGATCCACTCTGTGATTAGGTTGGCTCTTTCCTTTGAACTACATGAAATTTTCATCCTGCAAGACCAGAACAGTGTCATGATCAGCCTGGCTTATGACTGGTCTGACACTGTTGAGCCCCTTGCAGACTGCCTTGCACTGGACTGACAGTGACACACCTTTCAAAACCCAACTATCACACCAAAATGCTTATATTGCATGCAAGGGTGAATATAAAAATAGTTTAAGCATCTTGGGATCATGAACAGTGAAAAGACACTTAATATTGATGGGGGGTGCAGCGCAGTCTTATTAGGAATTCTCTGATGTTTGGGATATTCTGATTTTGTGTGATTCCCATTATCTCTGCCCCCCCGCCCACACACACACACACACACACACACACATATGCACCAAAGCTTACACTGGTTTCAAACTCACTTTGATGCCTGATAATCTAGATTCTGCTTGTCCTCTGAACAGCAAATGACCACTTAAAGAAGCATACCTGTTAGCAGGAAACATTTAGTTCTACAGTTTGCTAATCAAATATTCCTGTCAGAAACATCAATCTAACCTTTTTATTGTATTACTAGACATTTCTGAACTGGGATATGGATTTTGATGTTGTTTTTTAAAAACAAGTGACTGTTGTCTGGCCACACCCTCTATGAATAAAATAGAGAAAAATAGACAGACAAATGTGTGTTATGAATATTTTTTTCACACCCGAGGTGTGTGATGACCCATAGTCATCATACATTGAGTGTGTGGAAAAAATATTCATAACACAGACACTTGCCTATCTGTTATTTTTTTATCACTACTGGTGCAAGGAGTGTAAGCAATTTCTGCCTCGATCCCTACTACTGCTTGTTCAGCCCGATCACTACTGACTCTTGCTCAGCCCATTGGCCACTGACAGGCACACATACACTCACTTTCTTAGCATTGCTGGCATTAGTTTCATTTTTAGGAATGTTTTTTTATTTTAGGATTTACTTTTTAATTTTTTAATTTTAACTGTGAAGTGCAAAAAAAGTGAAATGGCAGTACTCAACCAGGGTCATTCAGTAGTTGCTGTCTCTGAAGTCATGGTCGAGGTGTACGAACAGCAGGATCAACCACATAGCTTTCTGAAGGTGAAAAAGCAGGATCAACCAGATAAACACTGCGAATCATTAAAAAGTTAGGGGGAATGACTGTGAGTGGCGAACGATCAGTGTCAGTCATTCCGTTAGCAACAAGCAGCTCTGCCATGTTTGTCGAGGTGTTGGCCTGCCTACACATGTAAAAAATGCCATTGCAGTGGTGCACTAAGAGAGATTGACATTAGCAGTGAAGAAGAGTATTCAGATTGCCGTAATAACCCATTTTGGGGTTGTTATGGTGTTTTACTGAGCCTTGTAAAACCAGCTGATAAAGGGGGTCACCAGTAATTATTTAAACATTTTGGGCACAGTGATGTGTTGGATACCATCAGAATTGTGTGATAGCACCCCTCTTCTATCCACAGTATGAATCAAGTAAGTTAAGTCAAAAGTAACCTTGATGTAAGGGTTTTTATAAATCACTATTGGCAGTCAACTTAAAAGTCTTGAGTCATTAATTATATAATTTAGCAATGTAACCACCCCTTCCCTTCTATCTGCACACCCAACCGCAAGTGGTGCTGCCTAAGGGGATATAGGTTGGCGTCTGGGTTTGTGGTTATAATTAGCTTGGCATGTGGCGTGGTGCCTCTACCTATGGGGATCCTTATAGCAGCGTACTGTCAGGGTGCTTCCCCACAGGAAATGAAATACAGCTCCCTCCCTTGGTAACAGGTAGAACAACATACACTCCCCTTCCCACTTATCACTCTAAGCATGCAAATATTACACTACACAATAATACAAACAATTCAGCAATTGCAGTAAAATAAACAAGGGGTTTATTTGGGGGCTGGAGAATGAGGTAAGGGACAAGGGAAGCAAAGGGTAATGAAACATTCAAAAAAAACTTATAATAAATACTGTATGCAGGCAGAATAAATAGGTACCACAGTATATTACAACCCAGTATTCTCTGTCCCAGCCTCTCTCCCCACTGGTGCACCAGTTAACACCACAGTCCCTGTGAGAGCTCCCGAGTACCTTGTGTGCACACTGAGGATTTGCAGGCCTGTGACTAGTAGACACTGGGTACAGCACCGTTGCAATGGCTGGATGCTGCAGATGCAAAGTACAAAACTACACCAGGGGGTGTAGGAATACAGTTTATCCTGGCTGTAACTGTTGTTATGGGCATAGCTAAGGTCAGGCAGGAAGCCTAGATGGAAAGTTAACTAGCTAGCTAGCTAAACAGTTAGAAAAGTATTTGGTTGGATAAAACCCAGTACTCACAACCTCTTGGTGACAAGGAGATGCAGGAAATGGGGGATGTCTCCCCTTGCAGGCAATTTTGGAAGAACAGGCAAACTGGCATGGAATGCAGGTGATGATCCTCTTCACCCCACGGAGGGACTTGTCTTCACCCACCTTGACAGGTAGGCAGGCTGTCATCTTCGCCCCACAGATGGACTTATCTTGACTCATCTCAGCAGTAGGTAGGTCGTCATCTTCACCCCATGGATGGACTTGTTTTCACCCACCTCAGCAGTAGGTAGGCCATAGTCTTCACCCCAAAGAGGGACTCGTCTTCACCCACCTTGCAGGTAGGACAGCAGTTGAACAGGCAGGCAGGACCTCAGTGCTTAGGTCCCCTGGCTGGAATTTCAGTCTGTTGTGTTAGGACAGTGAGGCAGAGGATTTGTCACCTCACACAAGCACAAATAAAAGACTTCTTTCAGCAGTCACTGGTGTCTGGATTGTCAAATAGCAATTCAGTCCAGGCTGAGGTACTGTAAATTCCCTTGTCTCTGGGATTTACTGGTCAAATAGTACTAAATTAAGCAGTTCTCAGTTCATTTTGGCACAAACTACTTCAGTTTTGGCCGTGACAGCAGTAGGAGCTGTCAAAGTCAAAAGGTTTTTCTTCAAAACTCTCACTGAAAAGACCCAGGGTCAAACTGTCAACCTCAGAATGTTTGGTTTGAATCTTGAAACCCCATTGGTCCACACTAGTCTCAAGCTCCACATCCTGATTGGAGGTACTTCAGCTACCAATAGGATTCCACTCTGTCCTCAAGCAACCTCGGCAAAGATGGCCACCCTTAGTACTTGCTCATCAAAGTCCATTATAAATAAATTGAAACATGTTGGCAGCATGTGGCTACATGACTGGGACCCTCCTGGTCCCTTCTGTTGGTCTCTAGGTCCAGGAGGTACTTTAGGAGAACAGAAGCTCCGTTAAAAGCTCTGTTTGTTGGGCTCCCCAGAAGGAGCTGTGCAGCAAATGGCAGTTCTGGGCACAAGGAATCATGGGACTTGTAGTCCTAGCTGGCACCATGTTGTCCCCTGACTCCCTACCCACTGGAGGCTTGTATTGGGTTTGGAGCCACTTAAAAGTTATTTATTTTTATTTATTTTGTTTCCCCCATCCCCCATTGCTGTCTGGTGGGGCTATGGAGAGACTTCTCACAAGCAAAGCTTCTGACGCATTCTTGATGAGCACATGTGGTGCCACGAAACAGTCTGCAGCCTATCTTTGTGCTCCCTGCCCCTCTGTGCAGCAGTTCGGGGGAGGGGCGGGGGAACGACATAAGTGTGGCTCACTGGACTCTTCTTTCTCAGGTACAGAAGATGTCGAAACTGTCAGTTGTGCTCCCCAAGCCCAGGTAGCAGTCCAGGATCGGGCTGGAGGAGCAAGGAGGCTAGCGGCCTGCTCGCCACATGGTATTAGGTGCAGGAGGCACCGCACTAAAGTTCTTACACTCCCTGGCCCTGTCAGAAGTCCAGGAGTGGGCCATGGGAGTAACACAAGTGAGCTGCTGCAGCAGGAGCTTTAGGTGGAGGAGGACACGGGGGCCCTCAGGTAAGCTCCCGACTTGGGAGGGGGGTTACAGCAAGAAAAGATGTTTTTAAAATATCTGAGTAACATAAAAATATACTTTTTCTTGAATCTAGTTCTGTCAGAAATACATTATTAATAAAAAAGGTTACTATAAAATGTTTTCTGACTAGCAAACTCTGCTGCTTTAAAGCTGTAATAAATCTTGCAGTCCTGTGTGTATAGTCCAATTGAAAACGTTTCAAAATGTCACATCTTGCAATTCTGAGTTCAAAACAGTCACAAACTACAGATAAGTTCCACACCTTGTGTATCTGTCACTAGTAATTTCGAAACATTTTCAGTAATTGTTGAAAACCACGAGTAGGCATTCCTTTCGTTATTTCATTGGTGTTACCGGTAAAGGTGGACTGTGAAACCTTTCCTATTTTGAGCAAACATCAGGGTTTGAGTAAAATAAGATAATAGCCAACATAACTTGCAGTTACGGGACATTTCAGTAGTTATACATTGGGCTCAGTTTTATGTCTAACATTAAAACAGAACAGATATGATTAATTTGGGTGATTAAGTACATTATGATTCCAAGTCATTCTGGGGAATAATGTTTTGATGTTGATGTCTCTTTTCTACTTGGCCTCTGCTGCTTGCATTGGTAGAATAGAGATGCATATATTACATGACATTTCTCGACATCATGAGAGTTTGTACAATCAGTTATTTATATTTGGGGACATCACACATTCAGAAAGGAGCTACTCCAAAAGTCTTCTTGACTTAAAAGATGACTTGTGGTGCAGTATCTGAGCTGAATTATGGTGTAGAAAATGGTTCCTGAAGCATTAAGACTGACATCTTATAGTCCAGACTTTGGTCCAGGGGAGGTGGGTTTCACATAGTTTTGCCAGCATAGTGGTTGGCAGTAAAAGTTTGAGGCTTTAAAGACAGAAAATAAAGCAGAGTAGCTCAGGTTTGGTGGAAACTGCTGCTGAAGCAGGTCACCTGAGAGCATTTTATATTCTCAGATCTATCTATGCAGTTATTGTAATGAAAATTCAAGTCCTGAAATCTGCTGTGGGGCAACAAAACCAGAGAAAGGTGTTTCAGGCATTCCAAGCAAGCACTGTGGTGCATGCTATTTGTAAACAACAATAAAAACTTATTCAGAGTAACAGTAGTTTATGGGAGTCACTTATGGATCCCCCTAATATGAACATTATCATGGAAATAAAAAATAAATACATTACTGTAGTCAAAGTAAGCTTTATTATTTTCCAGTTTCAGGACTATGTAAACTGGAAGCACACAGTTGGGAACCATGGACCTGGAATGAGAGATCCTTTTTCATTTAAATTACCCAAGCCTTTAAAAAAATAATCAGATCTTGAAAACTACCCTCACAATAAAAAAAAAATTGACACCACCCAAGGAGTGGAGTTGCATTACCCCGGATGGTATACTACATAAAAGTTGATTCAGTTTTGACAATGTTGTTTAGCCATTAGTCACTATTTGTGATGAATGAGAGCAATCCTCTTTCTTACAACATTTGCTTCCTATTGTAGAGAGGTGCAGCAGTTGAGGGCAGATGTGTGAAAGTGGCTGTTTGATTCTCTTTTTCATCTCGCTGATTTGGCCTTTGTCCCCCTCACCCTGGGAATGTCACGACTCACTACTTTAAGATGCTCTAGAAAGTGGCATTGTTATTCCTTTATAGACACACAAAACTGTCCTCATCCTCCACCCCTGCAAAAGATACTTCAAATTGTGGGCTCAGTTCATAAGTGCAGTGCAAGCTGACTTTGCTCAACCTTTGTTCGGCTGGTACAAACGATCAAACAGTGCTGCACATATTCTAGATTTGTAATTCAAATCCATTATACTGCATAATAAGCACTAATGCACACAAAAGTAATGGGTATATTGATTTGAGTCTTAAAGCATGATGTGAAGTAAAATCAGTTACTAACTCGATACCAAAGTTGGTATTTTACTGAAAATCTGTGCATTGTTGAAGTATGAAGCCCACAACCATGTTGCCTTTACCCCTGAAATTACTGCATGTCTGTTAATTATTGTGTCTAGTGGTTGCATTGCAGTGCTGAAGTATGAAGTTTCAAGAAGAACTCCAATTATACAGGTTAACTTTGAGCAAGCCACTTAACCTACCAGTGCTTCATTCTCGCCCAGGTGTCAAACTGAGTATTAACAAAGGTAGAGTGTTTGGCACAAAGTGGTGAGGCTATCTAATCAGCCGTGGTATATGTTTGCACTGTTGTAAATATCTGTGTCCATGAAAGTCTAGGGCGAAGCTGCATAGGTCCACTTAAATTGGTCAAGGTCAGGTAAATGCTTTAACTTTGTTCCATGAAAGAAAACCTCCTATCTTTCTGTGAAAGTCAGAGGAGGGTGTCCAAGGGGTTGTTACTTTATTTGACTGACCTATTCACATGCTTCTCAACTATCCCTCATTAGGAGGGATATCCCTCATTTCTTCCCTCAAAATCGCTCTGTCCCATATGGAAAGGGTACTGTCCACACAGAGAACTTGCTGTAAACTCATTAAAGCAGAAATTCATAATATTCCAAGATGTTAAATCAAAATTAAACTTTGTAAAAAAATAAGGCATTGGTTTGGAGATAGCTCTGAGGTATTACAGTATATCCTTGCTTTATGATGTGTCCCACATAATCTCCCCAGCAGGATGCTGTCTCCCACAGTTTGTCTCTTTCCTCCCCAGTCTGTTTCTGTTTTTGAGCATCTCTGTCTCCCCCAACCTGACTCTGTCTCTGCAGCCTGACATCTCCTCCAGCCTGGCACTGTTTCCCACTGGGTGAGAGTGTTTCCCTAGCCTGGCACTTTCTCCATCAGATGGAATCTGTCTCTTCCATTCTGTCTTTGTCTCTCCCAAGCATTGCTTTGTTTCCCCACTAAATGAGGCTGTCTTCCCAGTATGTTGTCATCTCCCCATTCTGTCTCTCCAGCACAAACCATTTACTTATTTAGGGATGGCAGGGGTAATGGTTACAATGTTCAATTTAGCTAAACAGTTTTAGAAATATGCACAAATGCAGGATAGATTCCTTTTATTGCTCTTTTATCTCTCCGCAACTCTTGTTACTATTGACGTGTCCATCTCCCTGATGCACACCATTTTTTTCCAAACTTGGGACAAGCACTCCCTCTCAGAAACTTCAGGGTCAAATCATCATACCACCCCTGGATTAAACCTGATCTCAGTGATATGTGCAGGTCCCATGATCAAGCATGGGACTGTTTCAATTCATCTGCTCCCACAATGACCACCTCTCCTACATGGCACTTAGAAACTTATGTACAAAGGTTGTCCATACTGCTAAATCCCCCTGTTGTAAGGCCAATCTCCAGAATAACCTTAATTCCCCAGGAAAATTCAGGAAGGTAACTCACTCCCTTTCTGACCCATCCAACCCAATCTGCTCCCCCCTTCATCATGGTTGATGGATCACCAGTCTCTGACCCTCCCTCTATTGCTACTCATTTTGATGACTTTTTCACTTCAGCTTCTGTCATCGACTCCCCCTCAAACTCATCTTCTTAACCTCTCCTTCACCCTCTGTGCTGTCACCAAGTCTTGGAAGGTTGCCAAAGTTCTCCCCCTTCATAAAGGGGGTGACCCCTCCTCTCCTGGCAACTTCCTTCCTCTCTCTCTTCTCCATTTTTCTTGCAAAGCTGCAAGAGAAGCTAGTTTACTGCAGACTTGCTGGCTTCCTCTATTCTTCCAACTTTCTCTCCCCTTACCAGTCTGGTTTTTGGAAACACCACTCCAACATCACCTCCCTGTTGTGTGTCACTGGCTCTATCCTTACTGGGATGGATCAGGGGCACATTTATAATGGCTATCTTCATCAATCTGGCCAAAACCTTTGATTCAGTGGCTCACTCTCTCCTCTTGGACAAGATGAACTCTTCCCACTTCACAGCTCCCACTGTTGACTGGTTCCATTCGTACCTCACAGGCCCTCAACAGTTAATAGAGGTAGGCGGCATCCTGTCATCTCCCCTCCCTTTTCAGACTGTGGTCCCACAGGGCTCCATTCTGGGTTTCATCCTCTTTTTATATTCCTGAATGACCTCCCATCTACCTATGCCTACTTGCATATCTGAATGTATGCAGATGACACAGTTATCTACATCTCCAGTCCTTCAACCACTGTAGAAAGCTTGCTACAGCATGACTTTCACAACATCCTGTGCTGGTTCCAATCTGACCAACTCCAGATCAGCACTAAAATACTGTGTCCATGACCTTTGGGACCAGCCAGAAACTGTCCAGGCTCTACCCCTCTTCCTGTCTTTCCTACCATGTATGATACCCTTCTTGAGGTGGTTTCTTCCTTAAAGTAACTCAATGTGTGGCTAGACAGGAAACTTGACTTCTCTGTTGACATTGTTGCCATCCACTCCAAGCTCCACCCCAAACTTGGTGCCTTGTAATATAACAAAGACTGATTGTTGTCACAAACTCACTCAGACGGTCAGCCCTCTACTCCCAAAGTGCCAACCTCTGAGTGTATGATTTGTGGACAGTGAACAGAACAAGGTAACCCTCTTGTCTGTTATGTGGGATCAAGTCACCTTAGTCTCAAGCTCTGGAGAGATTCAAACTGATAACCTCTTGTTAGCATACCCAATTATCAGGCTCAGATAATTCTGTCTTCAGGCGGCCACATATCTTTGCCTCCCGGCACACAGCCAGGTCTTTCAAATGAACCCTTGAACTCTGTGCAAGACTTTAGAGAATTCTATCCATTTCCCAGTTTGGTATACAATAAGCTCATAAACAGTGTTACTTATAACCTTTAAAAGCTCCACTTAAAATAAAAAGAAATGTCAAGGCACTTCAGACAGTTTCCGCTGTAAAAATATCTCTTTACTTTAAAATATTAAAACAGAACAATAAATACAGAACAAATATATGTCCACCATCATACAGCATATCACAATGCAAACTGTCAGCAGGTCAGCCTTCTACTCTCAAATTTCAACCTCTGGCGTATGTTTTATTGAGACGGTGAACAGAACAAAATTAACCCTCTTGTCTGTTTTGTGGGTTCAAGTCATCTGTAGTTTCAAGCTCTGGAGGGATTCAAACTGATAACCTCTTGTTAGTGTACCCAATTATCTAAGTCTGATAATTGGGTATGCTAACAAGAGGTTATCAGTTTGAATCCCTCCAGAGCTTGAGACTAAAGTGACTTGAACCCAAAAACAGACAAGAGGGTTACCTTGTTCTGTTCACTGTCCACAAATCATACGCTCAGAGGTTGGCACTTTGGGAGTAGAGGGCTGACCGGCTGAGCGAGTTTGTGACAATTGTCTTCCCAGGTCATCCAGGAACTGGTGTCCAAATTTTGTTCTCCCAGTTTTTGACATTACAGATGTGTTTATGGCACTGCCCCCCAACGCAGTGGGTTAAGGCTCTGAACTGCAGTTCTGGAGACCTGTGTTTGAATCCCACAGCTCCCTAGGTGCATACTGTGTGATTCTGAGCAAGTCACTTAACTTCCTTATGCTTCCAGGTCGCATCTGGAAACAAGCTTCAGCTTAGTGTAGTACTCCTGGTTAAACAATGTTCCCCTTCCCTTTCCCCTTTTCCCTTGCCAGATAGGACACCCTCTGTGATATCTTCTGTGGCTTCACCACTAACTTTCCCTTCAGACGCAACCCTGCTCCCTCTGTTCCTCTATGTCCATCCCCCATTAACATCATGTTGACAGTCCTACTGTGTCTACTTCATCTCCAAGTACTAGTTTGGGTCCCTCCCTTCATACCTCTCCACACTCCTCTTTCCCATTCTCTCTGCCTCTTACTCCCTCTGCTCTTGGGATCTTCCCACCTTCTCCCTTCCCAGCATGTACTCTACTGCTACACAATATGTCTTCTTCTACTGCCTCCCTTCCTTTTGGAACCTGCTCCCCTCTGCTCACCATGTCTCCCTCTCTCCCTCAAGCACCAGCTAAAACATCTCCACTCACCATTCTGCTCCTGCCTGCCCCCCCACCTGACCCAGTCCTCCCAAGTGAGGCCCACATCTCCCAACTGGCAGGCTGCTGCCTGGGTTCTACCTCCATCCAAATTTGTCTCCTCCCAACAACTAGACTGCAATGGAGGACTGCAAGCAGGCAGTACAGAAATAGTTGAGTGAAATGCCCTGCCCTGAGCAGCATACACTTCATGATTGGAAGACCACACAGGAAAACAGCAAGGCTAGCAAATTCAATGAAGCAGCCCTCAGAGTCCAAAGTCCAGACCAGATAAAGGGCCTGATTGACTCATCAGACTACTAGCACACAGCAGCAAGTCCTGATGGCTGGTGAACAGCTGATACATGAACATAGCTTTCAAAAGCCAATCTGCTCCAGTGGTATGCCCTCTCCCTTGCAGCAGACACCTCCCAATTGGATGATCACACAGGACAGAGATTATAAAGTATACAAACAACAAAAGACATCCTCCTTGGTGGAATAGATCAATAGAAAAATTACTAAAAAGAAAGAGAAAGTCGTATAACAAACACTGAAGAAGAAACCATCTGGTCTCTAAATACAAGACTAAAACAATGTATTAAACAGCTAAAAATAACAATTAGGAAAGCCAAACATAGCACTGAATGGGATATGGCAAATAAAATGAATGATAATAAAAAACAATTTTATAATTATATAGGAACCTCAGTAGGGAATCAAAAAGCATAGGGCCTATAGTAACAGTGAATAAAATGATCACAGAGCTAAAAGAAATAGCATCAGAACTTAATGAATATTTTTTAAGTGTGTTCGAACCAAAAGAAACACTGGTAAACAGAGATATAATAACGCAAAATGAATACATTCCTATTAAAGAAAAGGAAATTATAGTGAAGGGGCTGAAATCAAATACTTCTGCTGGACCAGATGGAATAAATGCTAAGCTTTTTGCAGGAACTGATACAGGAATTAGCGGGACCAATTACATATCTTTTTAATACTTCATTAAAAAATGGAAAGACAATACCTGAATGGGGACAAGCAAATATAACACCTATACATAAATCTGGAGCAAGAACTGAGGCTAAAAATTACAGACCGATAAGTTTGACATCAGTTTTAGGAAAGATTCCGGAAAGAGTTATCCAACATAGGATATTAGACCATTTGAATGAGGAGCAAATAACTGATATCTCACGACACGGTTTCACTAAGGGCAAGTCATGCCTCACTAATCTGATTAATTTTTTTTGAACCTGCGACTGAGGCCTTGGAAAAAGGAGCACAGTGGATATAATATATCTAGATTTTGCTAAAGCTTTTGACAAGGTATCACACAAAAAGCTGATTGAACAACTATACCAAGTAAAATTAGAGACTAACATAATAGAATGGATTACATCCTGGTTGAAGGAAAGAAAACAGTGGGTGATAGTGAAAGGATATCAATCTGAATGGGGGGACGTGACTAATGGGGTCCCCCAGGGATCTGTCCTGGGGCCCACATTATTTAATATGCTTGTTAATACACTTCAAACAAAAGATAACGCTTGGTTATGTAAATATGCAGATGACTGCAAACTAGGGGGTCTGGTATAAAACCATTCAGATGGTCAAAAATTACAAGAGAACTTGGATAAACTCCTAGATTGGACTAGAACAAACAAGATGATGTTTAATATATCTAAATGTAAAGTAATGCACTTCGGTGCCAAGAATCCTAATTATGAATATAAGTTATATGATCAAATATTGGAGACAACAACAGAGGAAAGGGATCTGGGAGTAATTATATCAGACACATTAACTATGGATGGGCATATTAAAAAAACAGTTAAAAAATGGGCAAAAATTTTGGGATGCATTTTGGCTAATATTAAAAGCAGAGATAGAGAGGTGATGCTCCCGCATCCACATATGGAATATTGCTCCCAGTTCTCAGTGGCAATAAATGTATGGAGTAAGAAATTAAAGGAAGGAGTACAAAGAAGAATAAAAAAAAATAAAGGTCAACATAACATGGCATATGGTAATAGGCTACAGAACTTGGGGCTATACTCTATTGAATATAGACAGTTAAGAGGGGACCTATGTTTAGTTTTTAGATCAACCAGAGACAAGGAGCTAATGGAGAACATAGGAATTAAAAGATGTGAGGAACAAAATAAAAAACACTAGATCCCATAATTACCAGTTAAAAGGTGATATAAATATGACTAAAAAACATATGGACTTCTTTACTCCAAGGTCAAGATATTCAAAAGGGTTGTGCATGGCGCAACAGTGTTGTGCCATGCGCAACCCACTGATGTGCCCCGGCGTGATATTCAAATGGGAATTGTGTCTGTCACAAATCCCGATGCGCCAGAGCGCATCAGTAATGCATGCAGGAGCAGGTGGGGGTGTGTGCCCATGCATACTCTGCACATCCCGATATTCAGCCCAGGATGTGCTGAGCCATGCATGTGCAACCCCTACTTGCGCCTCACAAAGTTGATCCAAAATAAAAAAAAGGAGCAACGGCTGGCCACCCACAGGTGGCAGCTGCCGTGTTGCACCGTACAATATGGCAGCTCACCTGTGGGTGGCCACCCAAGCTCTGGCTGCACCTCCGTGGTGGTGCCCCCATGCCCGATCGTGGACATCAGTTAAAATGAATAAGGTCCAATATCCCTGGTGGTCCAGTGGACCGCTGTCTGCCCAATTATGGCTGGCAAAATAAACAGACCATATCCCGGGTATCTGCGATCACCGCCAGCTCGATTTAGCATTGTGTCAGCCGCGTTCATTTTCGTGTGATCGCTGTCTTTCAATCATGGGCACTGGGAAACAAATTTATATTCAGGTGGTCTGATTGATTGTCTGTTTGATCGCGGTTTATGTTATTCAGCTTTCTATATCCCGATGGTTCAGGGGTTTGACTGCCACCGATTTCACTGCCCGCCCTCTTATCAGGGTGTCTACCACCACTTACTGGATGCACGATTGGGCTGTACCACTGGTCCACAGTTGAGCCAGGGCGTGCAGTTTGTACTATACTGTCATCTAAATGTGTGTATTGTGGCTGCATGCCCATTGGCCTGGTTGTGGACCATGGGCGACAGCCCCACTGAGCGGTGTCAGTCAAGGGCGGCGGGCGGCAGGGTGGTAGGTTGCTGCCCGCCACTGACCGGGGAAGGGCGGTGGGACCAGTGGGCAGGTGGGGTGGGGGGGTCCACAGGACCACCAGGGATATAGGAGTCTTTTATTTCTTTACTTAAGCCCGCGATCAGGCAAACAGCAGTCCACTGGACCACCAGGGATATAAGAGTCTTTTATTTCTTTACTAATGCCCACGATTGGGCTGACAGCAGTCCACTGGACCACCAGGGATATTGGACTCTTTTTTATTTTACTAATGCCCACGATAAGACCACCAGGGATATAGGATGCTTATTTTATTTTACCAATGCCCACAATCGGGCTGACAGCAGTCCACTGGACCACCAGGGATATAGGATTCTTATTTGATTTTACCATTGCCTGCGATCGGGCTGACAGTGGTCCACTGGACCACCAGGGATATTGGAATCTTTTATATTTAACTAATGCCCACGATCGGGCTGTGGGGCACATTGCCATGCTGCAGGGGGCATCAGTCCCCAATGGCTGCTGCCTGGCAGGGTGCCAGGTGCAAGTCATCGGGGATTGGCGCACCTGCATGCAAATGGGGCCATAATGACATGCAAATGGCCCCATGTGCACCTTGCATACATTAAGGCTCCATTTGCATGTCAGCTTTTGAATATCGCAGTTTCTGCGCCTTGCGCAATGGAACTTGTGCTAGCGCATCCCCCTGCTCCACTCTGGCCACTTGCACTGGCACAGTGCCACTGAACCATGTGAACTGCTGGTGGCTATGGTGCGATATTCAACTATGCTGAGCCATGGTGCAGCTCCGTTGAATATCGCCCAGTCAATGCCCCTGCGCAGCCAAGTTGCACTGCGCCCAGGCTTGCGCCACAGCCTGGTGCAGTTTGAATATCTGGGCCAAAGAGTAATAAAAATCTGGACTGAATTACCTATACATGTAGTTGATAGTGAGACTATGGGAAGTTTTAAATATAAGTTGGATGAATATATGGGAAATAAAAAATGTATGTACCACCAACAGTGCAAACAGGTGGCAAGTTCATTCAGGACAAATTGTCTTCAGAACTTGAAAATTACCTATGAACCTATGAACCTATGACAATAGAAGGGCTATCAAATTCAGCTCATCAGTTCTCAGAGTCCAAAGTCCAGACCAGATAAAGAGCCTTATTGACACACCCCTGCAAGTTGTCTCTTTCTTCTGCCTTTTAATTTCTTTTTCTCTGCTGCCTTTAATTTTAGTTTTTTTTTTCACAAGTTTGCAGTAGGAGAAGATTTTTCCTAGCTGAACTAGTTCAAATTGCAAGAGACCTAGCTAAGCTTCCTCTTTGCCCAACACTGAGTACACAAATGTGCGGTCTCACTGCATTTCAGTGATGGGCTTACACCAAATGAGACTGACAACACATGACTGACTCTCTCTAACATTTGTGATAACTGGTTAGAGTTTGATCTGCAGTTTGTCCATTTGTCTGTTTGACCAGTTTGCACCAGGCAGACCAAAGTTTACTTTTTTTTTTCCAAAAGATTCAGCAGAATATGCAAGAATTGAACATGTGAAGTTCCAGGCGCTCAACTCTTGTGTAGAATTAAAATTGCAGCTCTGCTTTTTTACGTAATCAGTCTGTGAGCCACCAACATCAATCAATCACCAATCAGTCCGTCAAACAATCAATCAATCTAGCTTTATTTTTAAAATGCATTAGCCCACTGCTAGACATGAGAATACTGATAAAACAAAGTAAACATGCTTGCCCACACTGTCATATCCTGTATTGCATTGTTTACTGAATGCTCAACGGATTAAGTAAAGAAAAACTTCAGCAGCATTATTTGTGGTGGACATTTTTTCTTTCATTTCCTGTGACAGAGGTGAGTGTCTTGTATACTACAAAGTAAACATTCATCAATAAATTGAAAGAGTAAGTTAAAAACATGAACAGGAGAAAGATATCTAAACAGTTTAGGTTAGATCATAAAAAGCCAAGGAAAAAATGTACATTTTCAGAGCAGATTTAAAAATCTCCACCAAGGAAAACTGTAATGTCAAGTTTTAGTACTAGGATAGACATCACTCACCATTCATTTGGATTGCAGACACAGAAGAGTGAAGATGCCTGCACCAGCAGGGAGAGGGTTTTCTCTTTTACAGGAATGTTTATACACTTGAAACGGGTTCAGAGGCTTTTGGGGGAGGAGGGGGTTCATTGATAGGAGGTAAGTGAAGGGTGGGTGGTTTGTGTCATGGTTTAGAAGGAGGGGAGGAAGGAGGTGGGGAAACTTGCTTTTTTGTGCAGGTGAAGGGATTCAAAATGTAATTTTATGCTTTTCACAAAACTTCACCATGTACACGGTGGGAAGGAGGGAGGTGGGGGACTAGCGGGTAGACATGTAGGGGAATATTATTTTAAACCATATGGTGTGGTGGGAAGAGGGTGGGTGAGTATGACCCAGAGAGTTGGGCTGTTTTTGTTTCACCGGTGAACTTGGTGTTAGGTCATGGAACTTTGCAAAGCATAATGAAGGGCAGAGTTCCACCACTTCACAGCAACTTCGCTTACAAATTAAAAATTCATAACATTTCAAATCAATTTATCACAGTATCAGAGTCCCTTTGATTCAAAGCAAAGGAGAAGGAGAAGTATAGCTGGATATCATTAGCATAACAGTGAAATCACAAAATGCATCATCTCCAAATCTTTTCCAGGGGCAACATGTACACTGCAAAAAACATTGAGGACAGGATGGTGCATTCAGGAATGTTGCATGATGCTGTGGCCAACCTAGAGAAAAATGTGTCTAAGGTTACCTGTTGTGTCCTGCTGGTGAGGAAAGACTCAAACTAATGCAAGACTTATCTGGCAGATCCTCTATACTTTCCTAGGTAATTAGTCAAAACCTGATGATCCACAGTGTCAAATGACTAGGAATGATCAAGGAAGATCACCACAGAGTATTCCCCCTCATCCCTTATTAGGGTGATATCATTTAACACCTTCACCAGGGAAATCTGTCCAGTATCAAGAACTAAGCCTGATTGGAAGGGCTTGTAGATACTGCAACAGATGGGTCTCTAGTTGTAATGCTACCACTTCTCAATTACCATTCCTATAAGGGGAAGTTTGATTCAGGCCTATAGTTAGCCAGAACCTCTGGGTCCAGAGGTAATTTCTTAAGAAGAGAATCACTACCACATTATTCAATTTGCCAGGAAACTATCCCTCCCTCCCTTAGGGAAACCTGCATTATCCCAGCTACCAAGGAGACCAAGACTTCTGACAGTCCACCAACAGTTGGGTAGGTCTTGGGTTCAGAAAACAGCAGGTAAGCCAGAATGAAGACATCACCTGAAATATCTCCAGTTACAGTACAGTCCAAAATTTTCTAAAGTATTGGAGTGGCCTCGACAGAACTGTCCCTCCCACTATAGGAAACCATCCCACCCTGGGAGATGACAGTTGTGATGGCGGTCACACTGAAGAAGAAGAAAAACCTAAATGTCTTGCACTTTTCTGTGGAAACAGCCCCTCTGGACTGCAGACAGACAGGATGTAAAAGTCTATCCACAGTGGGGAAGACCTGGAATGATCTATTCCTCCCTGACAAAATCATCCTTGATAGGAACTCTGGGCTGGATTCAGAAAGGTCCGCTGCAAGCTGCAGCAATGGCAGCTTGTGGTGACCTTCCCTGCGACCTGGCCCATGCACCCTATTCAGTATCAGAGTGGGTGCAGCAGTCTGTGCCCTGCGACTTGCAGTAGCTGTGCAAGCTAGGGCACAGCACCCGGGAATGCTGCAGGTCACAGGACAGGGTAAGCAGCAGTTGCACCAGTTGAGGGCCACCATGGCACCCCCATGCCCACCTCTGAGGCCCTGTACAGTGTGGGTGCCAGCCCCAAGCCCCCTTGCCATAGACTCCCCCCAGATCAAGGACTCTTACCTGCCCTGGTGGCCCAGTGGTCCCTCACCACCCAACATACACGCACCCAGCAGTTGAGATGGTGACTGGCCCTGGTGGTGATGGAGGGCTGTGCCAGTCACCAGCGGGGTATTGGAAGTGTGGGAGGGAGCTCGCACTGTGAGATGGGGGCCACTAGACTACCAGGGGGTTACAGGGATGGTGGGGAGGATCATGACCCAGGGCATGGGGGGCCTCCACATGTGTGTGTGTGTGTGGGGGTCTGAGCATTGGGGGTGTGCCACACACCCAGCCTGGCATAGTGCGTGCCATGCCTGGGACCCAGAGCCCATGGGGGATCTGTAACCCACAGGGGTTGTGGGGCTGGGGCACAGTGGCAACCTTCAGTCAACAGCAAAGACCAGTTAGATCACCTTTTTGTTGGCGTAACTGGTCTTTGACATATGTTCACTGGTGGTTGTTTCTGAATCCCATATGTGGAAGTAGTGGCCACCCTACCTGAATAGGGTGCAAATGCTGCCAGGAACCCCCTTACACCATGTCGTAAGGGGGTTTCAGGCGCATAGGTGCAGTTGGGCACAGGCAGCCTACCGCATGTCACAGGCTGCCTATGTGAATCCCATCAGGACACAACGCAGGACACAAGTGTGACTTGCACCATTTTTTTTTTACACAAGTTGCCTTGTGTCCTGCTTTGACTTCTCTGAATCCGGCCCTTTGTCTTCTTCTAGGTGACTGCCCTCTTATACACTCTGTAGTGGGTCCTCAGAGTCAGGTTGTCCTCCTTCAAGCACAGTGTCAATCAGGTATGCACTAATCTCCACCCCAGTGCCTTCAGCCACCTTAGCTCATCATTGTACCATAGCAAGTTGTGGCAGGAGACAAGCACACACACTTGGAGTGGCACAAGGGTGTTGGCAGTGATAGAAAGAGCCATTTATGAACTTGTTCAAGTTTTAGTTCCAGTCAGCAGCTCAGTGGAGTTACAGTGGCATACACGAGTGTTTCCTTAGTTATGCTTACACTCATGTCTTGGTAACTTCACTGAGCTGCTGAGTGGAAGTAAAGCTCATAAGTGTCAGTGGTCCACAGATTAATCACAGGGAGGGTTTTTGGCAGATGGATGGAAGGGTGGGATGATTTCATTCTGTTTATTTTTATTTTAGAATTTTTGGCAAGTAAAGTCATACTGAACCAGAGTTCATTTCCAGGTGTGACCTGGGAGCACAGGGAGGTAAAGTAACTTGCTCAGGGTCACACAGTATGCAAGTGGCCATTGTGGGATTTCAACCCAGGTTGACTGGGTCTCCAAGTTCATAGCTGGTGCTCTAACTTCTAGGCTACACTGCCTCTCTATTTTCATTATGTGTAAAATAATTAGTATATTTTACACCTACAGTACACTATTTAATAAAATGCTGCCTCTAGCAAAATCTTAAACAGGACATATAGGAGGTCTTAGCAATATGCCCCCCCCTTTATAAAACTGGGACTTCATTTTATTAATCTTGATATCCACTGACACTTGTCTTGGAGAGGCATAAGAACACTGCCTAACGCTTTCCTCATAAAATACCCAAGATTACTTTTTAAGAAATGATAGTTTCCATTAAAAAAAAAAACTTAATAGTAAACTAAGTTTTGCCATTTTACAACTAAAATGACATTAAATAATACTAGTGCCCATTTTATAAATGTAATGCACACCATTGTGTGCAGTTTTGCTGTAATAATTGCACTTTCCATGTGGTTGAAGTACTAACAATGCACCCAGGGCATTCAGTTTTTACAGCAGAAATGCACACCCTGTCATGTGCTGTCACTTTCGTGTGCATGATCACTTCACTTTATACCTTGAAACAGCAGCAGTAAAATGAATGACATTAAAAGGAGAATGTGCATTACAAAGACTACTTTATTAGGTACTTGCTGTAATTAAAATCAACACAACACTTGTACAACATGGCCTCATTGACAGCTACAATAAACACAAAGTGATTTTTAAATATGAAACCATAAAGGGGGAAGCAGAAGTAATAAAGTATCCAGACTTCTTGCTGCCAAAGTAAGCTTACAGTACCCTGCAGCGTTATAATTTGCCCAGTTTTATTGTGCAAGCATACAAAGGGTCTGTATGCATGTCAGCTAAAAGCTACATGTAGAATTTGTCTTGCGGATCCTGGGGGTGGAGGTGGGGGGTCATTGCTATGACACAAGTACTCATTTGAGCCAGCTCTCGGGGCTCCTTGGGCTATTATCTGTTTGCCCTGCTCAAATTTCCTTGATAAAGGCTAGTTCTGAACCAAAGCCAGACAACTTATCAATGCTTCTTTGTTGCTGTTGCTGTCATATCTGAAACCTAATTTTGTATGAATGGAGCTGACATCTAAATTTTTAATCTATGTTACTTTCATGGTATTTCAGCTCTTCTCTCCTAATGTCTTAGATTTTCCCTTGACAATCCTGCAGTTTCAGTAGATGGTTTAAAAAGAGTTCGCCAGGAGCGGATGATCATTTCACCATTACCTACTGAATTTATATGCTGCAGGTACTGACACTTCAAAGAAAGACTGAAAAACCTAAATATTAGCCATCCCAGTGGCTAGATGGTAGCGCTACCACTTGCCACACTGGCAGCCTGAGTTTGGTATTGAGATTGGGATAAATGGGGCTGGATGGGGGAGGGAGGATGAGCATCCCGTGAACTGATTTCCTCTCTAGGGGAGGTGGACATGTCACCCCACTGCTTGCTTGCCACCCTGAGGAGGCCAGGCAGCAGCATAGCTGGGCCATCCTGACTGTAACGGGTATGCCGGCAGATGTCTGTATGTATGTGCTAGAGTGCACCCGCACAGCGTGTCATTGCATAGTCATTAGTCTCTAGGGAAGAAAATGGAGGAAAGTCCCCAACCAGCAAGATGATACTCTGGGCCCTCTGCAGGCTCCACACCCCAAACTGGGCTCTTCTGAATCTGGATTGAGCTCCTGAGGAGCTTCTCCAGCCCCAGCAACTCTGTGTTGGGAGCATTCTGTGGGAGCTCAATATGAGGGGGTTAGTCACAGAGTTGGTGTTGGGGAACTGGAGTTCAAGTTGGTCAGCCAGTGACCAGGTGGCAGAAAAACCTTGATTAAAAAAAACACAACTAAATATTAGATGGGGGTAATCTCATAGTTCATATGCTGCATGTTCTATATTTCTTTTTCTTCTGTTCTCTGTCTCTTATGAAGGAATTAGCATGACAACAATAAATGTGGCCCAGTCTTATCTTATTTGTTCCTGCTGTTTATGAATGACTGAACTTGTAGTCATTTGATATTAATATAATCACATTCAGTACAAAATGCTATGATGTCACAGGCAGTTATGATTTCAGTGACCCCCATTTTCAGTTGTTCCAGCCTTTGTAACCATGGAGCTCCTGTGTTGCCACTACAATATTTCTTGTTTGCCCACAAAAAGCATTACAATTCTTATTTTACAATTACCTTTTATCTATGCAGGATAGTCCAGCTGAGATGCAACATTTCATTTTCAGTGGGGTCCTGCTTCAGCTAACAGTTACAGTTGGGTGCTCTGGAGTATGTAGAAATAATTTACTTGCCAATGGCCAAACATTAAATATGTGCCTTTAGCAGGGCTGGAATCTGCATTCTCCTGGTTCACAAGTCAGTGCTCTAACCATTATATGACACTGCCTCTATATCGTTGGGAGTAGTCTGGAAAGGAGCAGGGTTCACCATGCTCATGCATCACAGAACAATGCTCAAAAGTATGGTGGCACTAATAGGCCCATTTTCAGACATCTGTGCCTCCACCTAGTCACTACTTATAAAAGGCAGACAGTAAAAGGGTAGAGCACTGAGCTCTCGAAACATCCAAGGGAAGATGGCAGGCCATGTTTTGGGAGGACCACTGAGCCACCAGGTAGAAGTAATTGCTTGTGATAGTGAGTGGAAGAAAAACTAGACCACCAGGGTTCAGAATGTTTGGGGGTCTGTAACAGCAACCCTGGATCACCAGAGAGCCCTTTACTGAACCATAGTAGGGTGCAAATTGATGGACATCCATGACCCATAATTCTATGGGAGTTTAGGGAAGGGGACACAGACAGAAAGGCTGCTTACTTTCTCAATGCTGCCTACTGTTCAGCATGGTATTATGTCATGTACCTTGTTCAGTTTCCTAGGGTGTCAGTAGGTACCAACATCATCTGGAGCATCCATTTGCATTGCAACTTCATCATGACTCCCTCATGTGACTTGCACTGACTTTTCTGCCTTGAGCTATTGAGCAAATGCCTGGCCAAAAAGTACCACTTTTGCCCTCCAATGAAGGCTAAGAATTGGAACAGAAATGTATATACAGTAATAAGCAGTAGATGAAATCCAAAGGGCAATGATCATGCTTTATGTTACTGTCCTTTGTCATAAAGAATTAGACATGGTGAAACTATAGAAAATATTAATTGCAAAAAGCTACATTTAGGCATTTAGTTAAGGTTGAAACACAAATCTTTTAAAGTAGGGAAATGCAATGATATGGCAAAAAAGTCCCCTGACTCTTGATGAATACGTGGCAGGAAGTTCCTCAGTATTTGAACAATAGTTTGATACAGCACTTTTGTTACCCTAACTTTGATATTCTACTCCGAGGCATTCAAATTTACTTACACACCAATTATTCGAGAAAGGGTTGCAGAATTTAGGGTAATGCTAACACTGCACCAAGCAATCATTCAGACCATGTGGAACACAATACCACCCATACAGAAAGAGCCAGAGGACTTTTTGTACCCTATCTTCTCATTTTCCTACTTTTGAGGATTTGTGCTTCAACCATAACTAACACCAGCACATATTTATTTTTGCAATGAATTGCCTTCATTTTCTAAAATGTATTTTTAAAGCTATTAAATAATAGATGCACACTACTTTCTACTTATAGTACAGGTCTTTGGCTAGCATACTCAGTGTTTTAATGGTAAGTGGCCCCTGGAGTACCGAGGCACTACTACCTTATCCCCATGATAAGCAGTCCCTGATGTCCACTGGCAACTCACTCTCTCACCCAGCCTAATCCATGCAGTCCCTGTAATTCTATGGTACCCCTCCTTCACTCTACCCCTCTTCAAAGCAGTCCCTGGCATCAAGTGGCACCCATGCACTACTCCAGACCAATCATTCCCTTGCATAGAGTAGCACCCTCTATCACTCACCCTGCCCCTATGGCAAGCATCCCTACTTGGTGGGGTGCAGTTGAACCCATTAGACACTCTACCCCAATCCAGGCCACTCTGTCATCCAGTGGCACCTCTCTACCTCATCCTACCCCTATGGTATGTATATCCCTGGTATCCAGAAGCACCCCACATCATGCCCAAACCCAAGCATATGGAATCTTGTAGCACCCCTCTCCTACATCCTTCCCCAATCCCAGGGGCCCAGTTGAATGCCTGTCCTATACACTGCCTCACTCCTAGCATCACTGGCATCCAGTAGCACCCCTTTCTTCTCAGACAACAGCCAGTTAAATCCTTACTTCACCTGCTGATCACTGTCTGGAATCTGTAATCCTAAATGTGTAATTTATTATACACGTGTATGTCTTTAATTGTGAGTTTGTGATTACATTTTCCAGATGGTGGCCAGCTGTGGAGGTGAGAGGAGAATGTTACTTGCCATCAACTGGGGGATCTGAAAGGCTTTATGGTAGTTCTAGGGATGGGGTTTCTTTGTCACTATATAAAGAAAAAAATGTTAAAGAAGTACAGTGTACAAGGAAATAATATGCCATCAAGGAGACCAACAAGCTAACTTTTTTTATATAATTCACTGGGTAAGTTCAAAAACTGCTTTTTTAACTTTTAGGAGTTGTGAGCAAGTTTAGAGCAATGTAGGAAATAACCCTTAATGAGCTTGCTAATGATTCCAGATGAATAAAGGGGCCAGATTCGGTTAGTCATCTGACTTGCAGATCATGTGAGGAACACGGCTATAATAACCAGGTATAATTTTTTCTGTTAGGGAGACACAGTTATAATTTGCCATTATAACCTGTGGGCTATAACGGCGAACACTCACTGGGTTTCCCTTGTTCTGTGTATGTCCCAGAGACTGCTCTTCCCTTCCTCAGTGTCAGCCACCAGTCCTGAGCACCAGACTCTCCACAGTAAGTTAACTTTTAAAAAATTAACTGGACTCTACAATGATTAGTCATTTTAAAAAAAAGGAAAAACAAAAAGTAAGGGAAATGTTTACTTTCAGCAGTGACTTCTTACCGCGGACTGCACTGAAGCCTGACCAGACCTCATAGGGATGCCTTCTTAGTTTATATAAGTACTGTGGTGAAAAAAAGATTTCCAGCAATTATATAAAATAAAACATGCGGTAGTTTGTTTAATTTGAGATTTTACACACACCGTCAGTGTTGGATGCTTAAATAAACCCCTCGAGCTTCTTTCTCGGGATTTATGCAGCATCACACATCTCAGGTGTGTGTAAAATTCTGGTTACACAAACCTAACCATGTATTATTCTATATATATCATCATCATCTCTGCTGTGTGAGGGGTTGCTTCATTACTTAGCCATTTGCTTTTCTCTCTGTTTGAAAACTGTTTTAAAACTCCAACAGTGGTACGATAAGTTTATACTGCTTGTTTACTACCTTAAAAAGTTTGAAAAGTTGGATGTATTATTTTTTATTTATTTTACATTATTTTATAATGTTGCTTGTAGAATGTGCTTGTTGTTAAATGAACCTAGACAGTTTGGAAACCCATTTTTAGAAATGCCTGTTATTTAAATATGTGCTAGTTATAAGGTGAATCCAGACCATTCATGAAGACTCTGTTGGAAGATAGGAAGAAGTACCTGGAGGCAACAAAGGCAGCCAGCAGGAATGTAAAGGAGGCAAAGGTTAAGATGGAACTCTGACTTGCATATTTGTGAAGCTGTTTTTAGGAATTTCTGTTGCTTGTCAAGTGTACTTGCCGTTATGTGAATTTGAACTGTTTCAAAACCATTTTAGAAAAGCTTTTCTGCTTGTAAAATATGTTTGTTATTTTGTGAATCCAGAGCTGTTTCTATGAAATGATTTAAATTTAACTTCTTGTGGTGAGTGATGGAAAGGGAGGGAGGACTCAAACTGGTGCAAAACCCATTTTGTTTCCTTTTGCTTGTGCAAGAAATGTTTTGTCATAAAGAATGGCATTTCAGAGGTGTGTCAGTGACTAGCCCAATACAGGGCAAGCTACATTGGGCTCATCCCTGACAGACCAATGACCACTCAAGCTGAGTATGGCAGTGGTCACAGTTTCATGGGCAGAAACTTTGTGTACTTGAAGGGACCGAAGTGCTCCAATGAGAGAGTGCTTTAGTACTTTCATTTGCATAAAGTCATCCGGCAAACAGGTGAGCAGCTTAATGAGTTTGTTGATAGAAGGTGCCCTGCCAGTCATCATACCAGTGATGTTGCCCCCATGTACATCAGCTGAGTTTTGCTTCATACCTCTCAACCTTTTGTCAGTGGGAATGTGGGCCACATCATCAAAGCTGGAGACACAACCTCAGAATACTGCAGAAGCCAATGATTTTGTCTGTCCAAAGTTTACTTTTGTTCTTTCTATTCATTATCATTCCCCCACTCTTCACAGTCTGGATAATGTGGGACAGTTGAGAGGTGCTGTTCCCTGTGCCCAGATTCCTCTTTGCAGCCCCTAGTATGCTGCCCGGTGACCACCCAGCAGGGTGACCTTCACCACAGGGCTCATGCTGCTGGCTAGGCTAATGGATATTGCTAGGCTTTCCACAGTCTCCCTGTCCCTGCTCCATCTCCATCCATTCCAAGGGCCCCAGTCACCTGCGACCACTGCAGCACCCCTCCTTCGACTCTCAACATGCCCCTTCTCACTGAATTCTGCAGAAAGTGATCTGAGATCAGGTCTAGTTTTTAATTGATTTTGCGACTACACAGTTTTTTTCTGCTGTTAACATAGAAACATAGAATTTGACGGCAGATAAGGACCTCTTGTCCCACCTAGTCTGCCCATTCTCCTACCTAACGGATAAGCTGCAGTTACTATTGATGGCTCCACTGACTGAATGCACCCATTCCTGAACGTGGCTTTTGTGGGTACTTCACATCCCCTTATCAGGTACTGTATACAGTAAAGCATCATAACTTGAAACATATAGAATAACTTTTCACGCTAGATATACAGTCCAGCTAGTACTGTTAGAGAAAGGATGGCTTCTAATTTAGAATGAGTCCTAGAGTGTCCAGACAATATGTATAAGAACCAGTCCATATCCATCTTTTAAAAACAGACATAGACACACACACACACACACACACACACACACACACACACACACACACACACCCTATATATAACATTGCCTTTCAAACTATGAAGGAAGAGTATTTCAGGGAATTGTTCAGTCCTAATGATTCTTGACCTGATAGTTTGAAAATCAAAAAAATGACTCACTTTTAACAAGTTGTGGCTCCATGTTACAATCCCATCCACTTAGCCTAATGACACTCTTTCAAAGTCTGTCACCTTTATTTGATGCATTTCTGGGTATTGGTGCTCAGCAATTATATAATCACTATAGTTCTGCCCCATAGTAGGAGCACACTCTTGTACCCTTAGCTTCACAGTAGGCTCTTAAATATAGGTACCTTCTCTGTCCTGTGTACAATCTAGCTGCTATCATTTTCAACAGGGAATAGACTTATTTCTGTTTTTATCTTGCAGTTATTTATTTTTATTAGCTATATCTCCATCATTTTGGTCAGCCTCTGTTAAAAATACGGGGGGGTGGTTGAATGGGCTACCATACATACATAGCCACAAACTGCTGTATTTCTCACATCATAGTTCATTCACTTTCTTTGTTACACAGATTGGACGTTTTTTCCCATGAAAACCCCATTTTGAGTGAATGCAGATTCTAGCATGATTCTTGAATATCATTTCACGTCCCTCCCTTTACTAATTGTTAATCAAATATGTGGTTTCATTTCCCCATTTCCAGACTATGACCCACCTCAATAAAATAACTCTCATGAAAGAAAATATTGTGGATCCAAGTGGGCACTGCTTTATTTGACTGCAGTTTGTCCCCTGGCTGAGTCTGTCTGTGGAAACCTAATTTATTTTATTTTATTTATTTATTTATTTAAAATTTGATTACCAGGAATGACACCATGAACAGAAGCTCATTTCCAGATGTGACCTGGGGGCAGGGGTACAAAACAGAGGATAAACAAACATAAGTTACATGGTAGTTAGTTTTGTGCTGAATTGGAATATTTCGACAAGTTAAATATTTCACGTAATTAATGCATTACGCAAAATATTTCACTTAGCAAAATGCAAAATTTCACCTGTGGTTGTGAGCGAAATTTCACTCGCTGGTGAAAGTTTGCACCCAGGGGGTGAAATTTTGCCATCTGCAGTGAAATTTCACCACCTGGGAGGAAATAATTTCACCTCGAGGTGAAATTGTGTTCAAACTTCTCCTGGTGTCTAGTGCCCCCAGATGTAACAGCCTATAAACATTAAACTCCCCCCTCAAAGTTACCCTGCTGCCTCCATTGTTTGGTTTAAAAAAAATATGTACTCTTCACTCCCAGGTGTTTAGTGGGACCCACACCCCCACCCCATCAGTATGTAGCAGCCCCACCCATCTTCACCCAGTACTCTGATTGGGCCACCGACACAACCTCCACACACACCTCCACAGCCAGCAGCCCGACCGAAGTGCCACTGAGCACTTGAATGAATGAATGAGCATAGTACACACTCATTCATTCATTCAGAAATGCTCAAGCAAAACTCAATCAAGCTATCGACCACCAGAAGTGGAGGCTGTGATAACAACGCGATCAAGGAAGCTGGGGGAAGCTGAGGTGACTACTGATGAGGTAGAAAATCACCAGACACAGGGGTAGAAAGTATCATTAAAAAAACAATGGAGGCGCGGTAACTGAGGTACTGTATGTTTATGTCATGCTATTCAGAGACCATAGCTCCAGAGAGTGGAGGTGGTGGGTGAATTTCTTTTTAAATAAAACAGATGGGGGGTGCAGGGCAACTTGTATGTGTGGGGGAGGTTCAATTTACATTGTGGTCAGCAGCGATGGGTGAAATTGCAGGTGAAATTGCCAAATTTTACCTCAATTTTGTGAATCATTTCGCCCACCAAAATTGCCGATTTCTCAACAATTTCGCCAGTGAAATTTTATTTTGCTGCATCTCTAACGGTAGTATAGTGTACATTAAACAGTTAGAAACAAATGATAATATACATGTAATACATAAAACAGAGTGATGTACAGTATAATACAGATATATATATATATATATATATATATATAATATATATATATATATATATATATATATATATATATATATATATACACACACAGTATATAGTCACATATACAGGGTGGTTTTTTAGCCAACAATTTACAGTAGGAGATCAGCTATAATGGGAACTAACAGATGGGAGCCTGCTAACACCTAGATAGAGCAGAGCCTGCTAAATGCAGGTGCAGTGTTAAAGAGAAGCAAGCAGTAGAAGAGGGAGTAAAAGCATTAGGAAGGGGGAGAACAGATTCAGGAAGAAGAAGGTGAGGGTCTGAATAGGTGCTTAAGGGCAGGAAAGGAGGGGGTGAGGCAGATTTGGGGGAATGCTATTCCAGAGGGAGGGAAGCCTATAGGAGAAAGCCAGCTTTCCGGCAGAGGTGTGGACACATGGGAGGGTGAAGGAACAGTCACTGACCGAACACAAGTTATCTGGGAAGGGGGTGGCAGGTTTGAGGAGGGAGGGAGGGAGGCAAGGTATGAAGGGAGAGCCCCAAACCAGTATTTAGATATGATGGTGATGCAGTGGGAAAAGCATCTCTGGGAGAGAGATTGGAGGGAATGGGGGGGTAGAGGTCACAGTGGTGGGTTAGATGGGGGAGTTTGAGGTGAACCTGCAGAAGGCATGGTACAGCAAATTGAGTTTGGAGAGGGAGGTTGCAGTGGCAGCGCTGAAGACAACGTCAGCATAATCAAAGGCAGGGAGTATCCATTTAACCAGTAAGTCACATCTAATTGAGAAAAAAAGGCTAGCCTTATGTCAGTAGAGTAGTCCCAGTTTAGGTCACATCTTCGAGTGGAGAACACTGAAGTGGGAGGAGAAGTCAAGTGAGGGATCAAGCCAGACTCCAAGGTACTTATAAAAGAGGGCATTTTTGAGGGAAGTGGACACTTCGGAAAGGAAAGGACAGAGGGTAAGATGTGGATCTTGGCCAATCTTTGCTTGGTTCTGAAAGTCATCGCTACAGTTTTCTTTACATTTAATTTTAGACAGTTTGTGTTAAACCAGGAGGTGACAACTGAGAAGTCATTTTGCAGGGGAGTTTGGATGGCTTAGACGGAAGGGCCAGAAAGCAAGAAGATGGTATTGTTGGCTTACATGTGGATCTTGGCATGGGAGCATGTGGAGGAGAGGTTATTAGTGAACAGAAAAAACTGATAATCAAGCCTTGGGGTACACTGGCCAGAACAGGGAGGGGGGAAGAGAGAGCATTGCAGATTTTGATAGATTGTGAATGGCCCATCAGGTAAGATCTGAACCAGGACACAGAAGATGGAGAGAGACCCAGGGCACCAAGTTTGTTTAGGAGGAGACAGTGGGACATGGCGTCGAAGGCCTCAGTGAGGTCAATAAAATTGGCTGAGGTAATCAAGCCTTGATCCATGGTGGAGTGGATGGCATCAGTAAGGTGTAGAAGTGAGGTAGAGGTAGAGTGGTGTGTTTCTGGAACCCTGATTGAACAGGGGCTAGAGTGTCAGAGGCCAGAAGGAAATTGTTTAGCCTAGAGATGACTAGGGACTTTGTACCTTGGCAAGTGAGGGGAGAAGTGGAATAGGGCAGTAATTGCCAGGGACAGTGACATCACCCCCTTTGAATAGGTGGTGGACCATGGCAAATGTCTAAGTAGTGGGAACAGTAGTAGAGGAGATGGACAGGTTAAGAATAAATGTGAGGGATGCGACAATGGAGGGGGCAGATAGTGTAAGGAGCTTAGGGTGCATGCCATCAGGGCCGGACTTGGTAGGACTGAGGGAGACAAGAGCTCTGAAGACTTCAGAGGGGGATATCAGTGGCAGTTGGAAGGTAGGGGATTGTGGGGAAGAGGTAGGGGCACAGGGTATGGAATATGGGGGATCTTGTGGAATGGCAGAGGTAATAAAGAACTTATTTAGAAGCTCTGCAATGAGGGTGGGGTCCAAGATAGGTGAACCTACCTTGCAGAAGGTGGGGGGGATGCATGGGAAGTGTGGAGAAGTGATCAGATATAGTGCCAGAAGGAGGACAGGGTTCTGCTGGTGGCTTGAAGGTGAGATTTGAAGAATTCAGCCTTAGCCTGATGAATGCTCTTGGTGCAACTGTTACAAATGGTATGGTATGTCTGAAGGTCTGCAGTGACGTGTGAGGATTTAAAGCAAGCCCATGAGAGGTCACAGGATTTGCATATAGTGAGGATTTCAGGGGTGATCCAAGGATGATGAGAGCGTTTTACTATGATAGATTTTGGGGGTATGGCTATACCATACATTTAGAAAAATGGAAGTGAACTGTGTAAGTGCAGCATCAACCGAGAGGGAGGAGAAAATGGGTGTCCAGTTGGCAGTTGCTAGGTCATGGAGCAGTTTTCCCAAATCTAGGGCTCTGAGGGATTGGTACTGGATATATTTTGATGATTATGGGGGTTTGGATCTTTCTGATGCAACAGGTGAGGCAGTAGTCACTGAGAGCATTGGGTAGTATACCAAAGGAGCAGATGTGGTGGGAGTGAGTTGAAAGCACCCAGTCGAGCAGGGAATGAGACTGGATTTGTTGGTTTGGGCGAGTGGGTTTTTCATAAGCTGGGACAAGTTTAGGACTTCTAGCTGATGACAGAAGTTGAGTGAAGAGGGTGAGAGCCAGTCTAAATTAAAGTCTCCAAGGAGGATGAGTTTGCTCGAGGAAGCAAGAGAGGAGACATTGGTGACACAGAAGACAAGGGCGGATGGCAGACATTTTGGCGAAGCATAGAGAACACCCATGAAAATGGGCGTGGTGGAAGGAAAATGGAGAGTGACTAACAGGAGTTCATGTGAATGAGGGATCACTTCCTGATGGGAAATAATACAGGACAGGGAATTGTGGAAGTAAATTGTTACACCACCACCCTTTTTACCACAATTTTGCTGGTGGAGGTTAAAGCCAGGGCGTGCCAGCTGAGTGTCAGGAATGTGGGAGGATAACCAAGTTTCCATGACACATAGTATGTCAGGGGAGTGCAGAGTGACCCATACTTTTAAGTCATCCTGCTTAGGGATTAAGCTGCAGATATTAATGTGGAACATTTTTAGACCTTTTTGGTACACTGAGAGGGAAGAAGGGGGGATGGGATTGGGAGGGTCAGGGTTGAGCTCGATATCACCAGCCAGAAGTAGGAGAAGCACCAGAAAATGAAGGTGAAGGGCATAATGTTTATGCCTAAGTCAGAATCCTTTGGGGGAGAACACAAAATAGGTGAGGAGGGGCATAGATGAATGGCTTCAGTATTTAAGAAGGAACCTGTAAGAAGCCCAGGATGATACAGGAAAGTGCGACAGTAGGAGTTTGAGAGATGGAGATTAAGAGGGGAGACAATGGAAGGGGCAGTAATAATACAGGGAAGGCAGTAAGTAGTAGGGGGTAAAGGAGTATGTCAGGGAAAAGAGAAGGAGGAGTAGTCAGAAGAATGAAAAGAAGGGTGAGGAAGGGAGACAGGAGGGCACAGTTGATGGCCATGGAGTAGTTTAGCTAGCGACCGATGCAGGACAGTGAGTACAGCTGTTTTGGAGCTGTAGAGATTTCAGATAAGGATAGCAGATAAGAAAAGGTAATGGCTGCTACTGAAAGGGCAGCACATCTAGAGAAGGAGGTTGAAAATTAGCTGGGTAGGAGTGAGTATGTATACAGCGGTGTGTTTTGAAGTCCCTCTAGTGGTGGGAGAATATAAGCAGCCAATGCGAAAGCAGGCAGGTAGTGCTTTGATCCGATTGGTTCGCCTGCTTTATAAAGCTAATCATTCACATAGGGTGGGAGAGTGGGGAGACTTCACAAAGTGACTTCGGGGATCACCAAATTGCTGGAAGAAAAAAGAAAGCAAGAACTGAAGAAGAAACTGGGTATTTTATGAGGGAGCCACCAGCTTCATGACAATCATGTGCTTTCTTAGTTAGCTATTTTGGCCTTCACTAGTGCCAAATAAATCCTGGGGACATTTTTCTATTTTAAGTGTTATTACTTTCTAATATGCATTGTAGTATACAGCATAGCATGATGGCAAGCCCATGACTGTTGTGCAATAATATATTTATGGTGTGACTGGTGTATGTGAAACAAAGATGTGTTGGTGTGAGTGTTTTTGAGTCGTTCCACCAATCACACACACACACACACACACACATACACTCACTCTTTCTAACCTTCAGCAGTGTACACAGTCAATCTCCATTCTATAGTATGCACCTTGTATCTCAGCCTGTCTACTCTCAACCAGAAAAGACCACTTTCCATTGACCCCTCTACAGCAGGCAGTTTGAAAGGATAGAATAAAAATATAGGAAAGTCACTGAACAGCTAGCAGTTCCTCATAAATCAGAATCCCTTTCATTTCACACAATCCATTTTCATTAATTTCATTCATTGGATATATTTTTAAATTCAAAATTTACTGGTTAATGGCCACCTGTTCCTTGTTTCCATTTACTGTAATTTGCGTATACAGTGAATTTTGAGATAATAAAAAAATAACATTCACCAACTACAGAAGGGTGAATTTCAAGATAATAATCATAATAAAAAAATAATAAATAATATTCACCTACTACAGAAGGCATGCAGCTCCATGCACTGTTATTATGTGAAGTAGGTGGGAAGTGCAGGCGGCTTACATGCTAATCATAATTAATCATGTCATTTTTATGGCTGTGGGTGGAGCCTGCAGCCATCTTCCTGTAGCTGGAAAAATGGAATACCAAAGTACACATTTTTGGAGTTTTCAGTGTATCCTTCCACAACTGCAAATCACTACACCAGTTGAATGAAATACTCCCTTGCAGTGCTGCAGACTGATCATTTGACCAGAGCTCAATCAAATAGATTCATTCTAGATCTTTCCGCAGCTACGTAAAAACCCTACAGCCTAAAGTAAATGGGATGTCGGATCTTCCAGATTGCACAAGGCTGTAATGATCAGAGCTTCTTAGCAATTTCAGCTTCTTAGATTTTGGCTGGATGTCAGAAATACCTTTTCCTTTTTTTACTAAAAAAAAAAATATACAATGATAATTGTTGCCAAATAAATGAGATGCTTTAAACACGGTGAAAATCATTTAAAACATGAGTGTGACAGATTAGCCATTAGTCAAGAAATACAACCAGAGATTAGCAAACATCCCTGAGACTAGTAAATCAAAGGTCGCAGAATGGAATGCTATGAACTGACTCCTCAGATGTTCTTTTTTTTGCAATTTAATACATTTTATTGTATTTTGGAAATCAAAGCAAAAAAAAAAAAAACAACCAATATATACAGTTATTGTTCCATCAAGTAGTTAACCTTACATTGCCATGTCCTTACAAAATAATAAATGAAAAAAGAGAAAAGACAGTATTATGACTAAACAGTTAAATAATACAATTAAGACAATATACAACAAAACAGGCAATAAAATTAATAATACCCCCTCCCCCTCTCTTTCTAACTCTAACACCTCCCTCCCTACCCCTTGTCCCGTGCATCACCACACAGTAGTATACCCAGATGTTGAATCTAAGTAAAGTCAAAGACATAAATAGATTACCACAATTAAATCACCTTAGTTCCACCTGCGGCAGGTCATGAAGTCTGCAAATCATAGCGTAAGGGAGGCTTCTAGAAGTTCACACTTGTTGGAACTTGGTATAGAATAAAGACCAACATTTTTGGAATTTTACCCAGGTTCCTGTAGCCCATGCTACAGCTCTTTCTGCTGCTAGGGCTGTTAGAATTTCTTGATACCATTCTGGAAAAGAAGGGCACCAGGGATCTTTCCAGTGATGCAAGATTACTAGTTTGGTAACTGATGCCACTAAGGCCATGTAATAACTATGACGGGATACAGGAATTTGAGAATAGTCCCCCAGCAGACATACTTGAGGTGTAAAATATGTCTAAAGGGGGAGAATACCCTGCAATTTGGTTTTGACAATTTGCCATAGGCCTTTAGCACTGGAGCAGGACATAACTTCTGAAACAATGAACCAATTGCAGCTCCACATGTATAGCAACTTGGTGACGGCATTTTGCCCATCCTAAATAGTTTAACTGAAGTACAATATAGATTGTGTAAGGTATTATACTGGAGGAGACGTAATCTGTCCTGTTTAAGATAGTACCTCACATGTTTCCAAATTGTCTGCCAGAACTGCGAAGGTTTATTTATCTTTAATTCAGATTTTCAGTAAAAGGCTGCAGGGAGAACAGTTTTTTGAAGCTGAAGGATTAATTCCTTATATATGCCTGAGAGTGGTTTGGGTTGTAGGGCTAATGTTGATAGGTCATGAAACCACGTTCCTGCCTGAGAAAACCATGGGGCAGGGCTGAGATGCTTGGCAACCGAAGATCTTATTTGAATTGGTTTAAAGATTTCTTTTGAGAGCAGGTTAAAAGTAGTTTGAAGTTTAGCTGGAGACAGGAGTACTGAGTCTGAGACTAGGTCGTGGAGAACTTTGCCCGGCGGTAATGAACAGAAAGAATTTACAATTGGTTTACTGGCTATAGTAATATTTGGATTACAGATTAATGGCTGCATAAGATCTTGGATTTGATTTAACTCAAACTTGCTGCAAAGTTGCTTATGTGCCTGCAAATCCCAGCAAAGTGGTGTTTCCTTGAGTTCATTAGGGAGATGAGCGTGAGTGAGATAGGGTAAGGCAGCTGAAGAAATTTGGTGTTTCCAAAGTAATGTCTGCTCTATTTTCTGCCAACCTGTTAGAAATTCCAAGTTTGAGCTGGAGTGCGATCCTTTTAAAAATTTAGAGGTAGATAGGCAGTATAAGCAAAAATCCGGGAGTTGCAGTCCTCCCACCTATTTAGATTTCGTCAGCTTTGCATATGCCCTTCTTGGAGGCTTCTCCAACCATAAGAATCAGGAACATAGGGAATGCAGCCCTGTAAACCATTTTTTTGGAAGTGGCAAATTGAGCATAGAGAGAGAGGCTATAGCTGACGGGGAAGGACCATCAACTTGACAACATTTGCTCTCCCCC
The DNA here is from genome assembly GCA_016271365.2 of Neoceratodus forsteri. Lineage (NCBI taxonomy): Eukaryota > Metazoa > Chordata > Ceratodontiformes > Ceratodontidae > Neoceratodus > Neoceratodus forsteri. The sequence continues at coordinate 389,540,476 of CM057456.1, forward strand.
ACAAAGAGAAGGGTATATTTCACCATCAGTGTAGGTCCTCTGTCAGGGTCTTGATTAAGAGATCCAAATTAAGGACTTTTAGCTTTGTGAGATCATGAGTTATCTTAATACCTAAATAGTTTAGGGCAATAGTTCTCAGACTTTGTCACAGTGAGCCTCCCCAAATCCATGGAAAAGAATTTGAGCCTCCCCAAAAAACTGAAATATTCTTGGGCCTCCCCAAAGAAAAATAACATACTGTACTTTGCACAGTACTTGACATGGAACCTTTGAAAAAGAGCTCATGTGCTCAAAGGTGTTATCTGAATAACAAATAAAATAAATATTATTTTTCAGCTTATTGTAACCCCCCAACAGGCCAGCCTACTTGCTCCACTATTTTCATTCTTGAACCATTGTTACCCGTTGTTGCAGTCCCTTAATGGGTCACACTACTTTCTCGGTTTTCTCCTGAAATGAGCCTTGGCTCATTCACCTTCCCTTGTCACCTATTAGTAAATAAATACATAAATTTCACCTACTATTATCCTCTTTCAGCTTGTGTCATCTTTTCACACAAACTATATAAAACTCAAAATTTAAATACAGCACTTTTTCAGACCTGCTTGAGCCTCCCCTTGAACAGGTTGGGGCCTCCCCAGGGAGGCTGGCCTCACCATTTGAGAACCCCTGGTTTAGGGCATTAGATTCCCACTTTAGCCCCATTTCCTTGACTTCTATTTGAGTACTAAGTGGTGAGAGAGAGAGCATAGACCGTCGTTTTGTTTTTATTTAGCCTATAACCAGAGAAGGAACTAAATTGACCAATGAGGTCAAGGGCTTCCATCAGGGAGGGGTGCCAGTTTTCTATATGCAATAATATGTCACCTGCAAAAGCAGAGATCTTAAATTGCTGGTTGGCTATTGAGATTCCTCTTACCCCTTCAGCCATGTTTAGTCTATGTATCAAGGGTTCTATATAAAGGTTAAAGAGATAGGGGATAAGGGGCATCCTTGCCTCATTCCTCTAGCTAGCCAAAATAATTCAGACAACTCATTATTGCATGATACCCTAGTTGAAGGAAATTGGTATAGCACCTGTACTTTCTGGATAAAGTCTGCTGGGAGACCATACTTTTTTAAGACCTGAAATAAATATGGCCACAACACTCTATCGAAGACTTTTTCTGCATCTAGGGACACCAGAGCAGTTTCTTTCTCCAGATCCCCAGACTCAGAGATTAAGTAGAAAAGCTGCTTAAAGTGGTCACTAGCATTTCGTCCTGCAACAAATCCAGCTTGTTCAGGTCCAATTAAACTACACCATACAGCAGCTAACCAGTTTGCCAAGATTTTTGCATATATTTTAATATCATTATTTATAAGTGAGATCGGGCAATGATTTTCTGGTTGCACTGGGTCTTTCCCTAGTTTGGGAATTAAAATGATTTGGGCCTCATAAAGTGACTTCTCCTTCACCGGGGTTGCTGTCCAGTAATTAAATAAGGAAGTTAGCAGTGGAGTTAGTAGTGAAGAGTATGTTTTATAAAACAGTGCCTTATAACTGTCCAGTCCAGGAGACTTGTCTAAGGGTAGAGATGTTATAGACTGGCTTACCTCCTGCTCTGTAATGGAGTTGGCTAACTGAACTTGGAAGTCTGGCTGAATTGTAGGCAGATTGATTTTCTGTAAAAAATAAGGTCATTTAGGAATCCTCTAGTGCATCTTGAGTTGTAGGGGAGTAAAGAGCTTGGTAATATTGTCAGAATATCTCCAATATGTCTTTTGGGTTACTACTGACTTGTCCTGACTCAGGATGCATCAGAGCAGAGACCCACCTAGAGTAACTCTGCTGCTTTAGAAGTAGTGCTAAAAGCTTACCAGCTTTGTTGCCTTGGCCCAGGTAGGTAGCTTTCATCAGGGAGGTAGCTTTATCTACTTTATCCAATAAGTAGTTAGAATATTGGGTACGAAGCTTTGCTAGATTGAGGTGTTCCTCCTCTGGTAAGGAAGGGAAAAGAGATTGCTCTATGGAGCGAATTTTTCTAAGCCAGGTGTCTGCCTGGGTTTGGGCTGTTCTTTTTTTTTAGGGTTGCTAACCAAATTAATTCTCCCCTCCACATAGCCTTCAATGCTGCCCAAAGGATATGTAAGGCTAGAATAGAAGTCCAGTTCATCTGTATAGTTTGTTGCATATAACTCCTGAAGTGGTCTACTAAGGTTGTCTCTTTCAGTAATAGATTATTTAGTGACCAAGTACGTGGACAGATTTTTATGTGAGGGAGGTCTAATGTGATTTGGATAGGAGAGTGGTCTGAGACCACTCTAGAATGTATTGTGGAGCCAAGCACATTTGCCAGCAGTAGTTTACTGATGAGAAAGTAATCCAACCTGGAAAAGACCTTATGTGGAGTAGAACAAAAAGTATAGTCTATGGTTTTCGGGTTTAGTATCCTCCAGACATCTACCAAGCCTAAGGTGTCTACTAAGTCTGTCAGGACTCTTTGCGCAGATGACAACCCCACCAATGTTTTATATGATCCGTCTATATTGTTAGCAAAAAACAAATTAAAATCTCCTCCTAACAAACAGAGTAAATGAGAGAACTGTGCCAGGGTCACTGATAACTTAGTAAAAAAGGATGGGGACTAAACATTAGGACCATAAACAGTACTGACCACTATTTCTATATTACCTAATATTCCTCTGAGAATCAAAAATCTTCCCTCAGGGTCCTTAATCTTCTCTTCACATCTAAAAGGTAGAGATTTTGCCATTAAAATGGCTACCCCACCTTTCCTGGTACTCTTCCCTGCCCAAAAAACTTGACCAACCCATAACTTCTTGAGTAGTGAGACCTGTGACTCAGTTAGATGGGTTTCTTGTAGGAACACTATCTGTGGGGAGAATTGGTTCATATGTCTCAGAACCATATATTTTTTCTTGTTATCTCTGCCTCCTTTGATATTTCAGGTAATACACTTAATACCCAGAGCCATAGGTATAAAAAATTATTATTTTTGTTCCGCTTTGTCCTTATTGGTGATGCCCTGTACCCCTTCAAATACCCTACCCTCCCTCTACCATCTCCACCCCAATCACAAAAAATTCCCAAACAAACAATAATACAAGATCACAAATTAAATTGAATACATCCACCAGTCTCCAGGCCTGAAGCCCTCTCCTTACCCACCAATCCATATGCAGACCTCATGGGCTTCATGACAACGGTAATTAAATAACAGTAAGTATACAAGAATCACAGAACTTTCTGTTAGTATTAATTAGCATTATGCCTAAGGTAACGTTGGATAAAGTAACTACTTTAAGGTAAGAATATTGAAGAGCAGGAACTTTTTCAATTATGTGAGTCTATAGTGCAGCTCTGCAAGGGTAAACAATAATATTATTAAACCATTGCTTATCTATAAAGTCAGTTCCTATAATTTGTAATTAATGGGGGGATACCCCCATGAACTAAGCATGAGCCCAAGGTATAGGGCTAGTTGAGTTAAGCTGAGTGCAATAGTATATGAGCTTTCTTCTTGTATTGTCTGATGTACTATGTAGTAAATCCTGCATTCTTTAACATTTTTCCAAATAAGAATGATTAATAGTCCTTCTACATTAAAAGGAAAAAGAAAATGAGTTAATAATGCACTTTATCAGCCAAATCTAAAAGGCTACCCTGTACTGCAAAACATATTTTCTAATCTGCTAGTAATCAGGAATCAAGGACCATGTACAAAATCTTCTGGCAAAAGGAAAAAGTAGTCCAATGTTATCCCCAGTCAGCCAGATCTGTACATCTTCAGCCATATGGTCTAAGCTCACAACTGTTTTAATACCCAAACAAAAATATTAACTCCGAACTAAAGGTGTCTGTCTTTGTAGAGATAGTATTGCCAAAACAGTTCCAGTACTTATCCTTAATGGATGCTGCTCAATATTAACTTTCTAGACAGCATACAATAATCTTCATGAAGCTCCTTGAAGATGTGCATATTCGCGTAGGAGAGACTAGAAAAGCTGAGGATATCATTTCGGCACTCAGCCACTAGAGAGCGCTGCTTACTGATTTATAATCAAACTTAACATAAATAAGCAAGAAACAGTTCAAAAGTACACAGATAGCTGGAATTAGTCGAACCCAGAAATTGGTAGCAACAACCTATGCCCCAAGGAATCAGAGGTGATAGCTGCAGAAGTGAAACATCTATGGGCATAACCATAGGAATCAGGAGAATTAGGTCAGACACTTCCACAACATTGATAGTCCTGACTCGTTGCCAAACAGCAAACTTGAAAGAAAGCTTATTAGTCATTCACAGTCTGCCAGGTCAAGCCAGCAGTTAATTTGTCTAGAAGCAAACAAACAAACACGTTCAGGTTTTAAACAGATCGGGAGTTGCTTAACGAGATCCCTCTGGGCCAATTCAGCAGATTCATATTTGACTGTTCCGCTCTGCAAATGTACCTCTAGTCTGGCTGGATGTAATAGCCAGTGCTTAATTTGTGCTGCCCACAGTTTTGAAAGGATAGGTCAGTAAGCTTGCCGTGCTTGGCGGACTTTGTAGGTAAGGTCTGGGACCACTCTCAGTATTTTCCCCTCCCATTACTCGGCATCCAGTTGGCGAACTTTACTAAGAATGTGATCTCTGTCCAGGTAATTGAGTAATTTAAAAATTATTGGTCTTGGAGGTTCAGATGGGGAAGGTTTGGCCCGGAGTGCTCTGTGTCCCCTTTCTATAATGTATGCTGGACTGTTGGGGCTCTGTCCTGCCACCTTTTTACAACATTTTTGTAAGAATTCTATGGTGTTTGGGCCCTCCTGACCCTCCGGTAAACCAAGTAGCACCAGCTTGTTTCTCCTATTGCGACCTTCTAGGTAATCTAGCTTATCCTCCAGTTTCCCCAATCTATGGTTTAGGACAGTAATGCTGGCTCCATCTTTGTCTGTTTGTCTTCTATTGAGGATATTCTAACTTCTGCATCATCTACTCTTGGGGCAATTTCTTTCATCGCAGGTTTCAATTCTTTAAGATTTTCGAGTATTATAAAGACTGTCATTTTAATGGTAGTAAGTTCCAGGACTATGTGCGTGGTTGTCGATGCGTCCGAGCTGGAACCTGGGGGTTGCATTGGTGAGTTATCCTGTCGGGGCCTCTTAGCATCCAGGGAAGGCAGTGGATCCTCACCCAGCTCCTCCATCATGGACGAATTGTTGAAATCCCTCTGCACTATGTCAGCTTGGGAGGCTTTCTGCGTCGTCTTGCCTTTGTTAGAAGCTTTGGTAAGCAGCTGGAGCAAGCGATCAGTATGAAGTTCTGCTTTTTTAAACTAGTTATTTGTACCGTTGACACAGAGTGCTAAATAGTCTACCCCGAAGCCTGCATCATGTGACACTCCCCTCCTAAGATGTTCTAAATCTCACTGAAGTCAAAGAAAATGTGTGTGTGTATGTGTGTACGTGCTAACGCATATTAATTAGAAATATGTAAAACACATAACTCTCTGTGTTCATTTTTCAATATTATTTGTGAATATTTAGACTCAAACTGTTTAAATATGTGCAGTCTACAAAACAGTGCAGAAACCGAAATAAGGCCGTCAAATGAGATGTTAAAAATACAGTCTGAAAATGTATTGTGAATTGTGCAACTGTGGCAGGTGCTGATTTCCCGATTGGACAGAAGTAGTGTCGTTTTTTTTCACTACATAATCCTGCTTTTAATTATATCGTATTACTGTATTGCAGTGAATACATTTTGATATTGTATCGGGAGTTCTTCCATTGTACTCCAACTGATTGATCCTCTCTAGTTTTCTATCCTTTTAGTAGACATGTGCGTGAAACAATAGACCCTTTGCAAAACAATTAATACCTTTCCTATTGGGTAACAGTTCCACAACTCCTACATTACCCTAGTAATATTGATCATGTTAAAAAAAAAACATTTCAACAGTTGTGTGGCACCTGTGGATGTGTGGCTACTGTGATCACTCAGAATGGTGTACTATCTCAACCACATATTTGTTAAAAAAGCTGGAAATGTTGACAGGGCCAAGCAGTTGTATTGCAAAGAAGAAACCCTGACAGCTAGAAAAATGGAGACCACACTCACAGTATGCCCTGGTGGGTGTGGAACCTGAAATCTCAGGTACTGTTTGTATGACCCATAAAGCATAAAACTAGTGTAGCAAAGTAATTGAAAGCTTCAAAATACAATCTGGCAAGTAAACAGTGGCAACATAGTAAGACAATAAAGATCGGACAGATGCAGTGACGATTTGATTCACTACAAAATATTGCTTTGAATTATATTGTATTACTATATTGCCAGGTAATACATTTCAAGATTGTATTTGGAAGGTCTTAATTAGTTTTTATCTAAGTTTCAGTGCTTTATGTTTAATACAGAAAGTACCGAGACATCAGGTTTGAATCCCAGTAGGGCCAGACATTACGATTTCCCTTACAGAAACAATCATATGAAAAGTCTTCATGCTGCACACATAAAACTACCCAAGTAAAATGCATGCTGCAAGAATGATTTCATTGTCAAATTGGAACTGATTGCATGCATGTGACATGCGTGCAGCAAACAAGTGTGGAAATCATGCTTTTAATGTAAAATTGGAACAGACTGCATGCGTGTGGCATGCATGCAAAAAGCAAGTGGTCACTGATAACTGCACATATAAAAGTTAAGTGACTTACTCAGGATCATGCCATATACGGGGTGATGAGATTCAAACCCAGTTCTTCAGACCTCCAAGTCTCCTGGTTTGCAGTTCAGTACCTTTAACCACTAAGCCATACTACCTGCACACATATGGCTCACTTGTACTTCAATACAAATCTGAATACATCTGCACGCATGCAGCATGCTTACAGCCACTGTTATACTTTTTAGTTTTCTTGTCCCCTCTCATCTCAGCTGCACAGCTGAATTGTGGCACACATATCAATGGAAACACTTGTGGTTCTTCCCACCCCAATACACACACTTACCCACAAACCTACTTAATTATTTCTATCTAGCATGCACTCCTTTTATTTTATTTCCATAGTTTTGAATGCTTCCACGTAAACAGACTTTAAGTGGTAAACACAAAAGTAGCAATAACTCAACACCCATCCAAATTGCCAGCCCCCCCCCTCCATGCACACACACTGTAGCAGGTGCAAACATGCTGCAGACAACCCACCAAGTATAGATATAAGTTGAGAGTCTCTTACTTGAGTACTAGGGAGCCAGAGGCAGGAGTCTTTAAGAGATGATGTCCATGGGTCAGAGTGCTGGGTCATATCCCCTTGAAATGAATGGAGTTATTTTGTGTTACTATTTTATACAGTATAATGGTGAACTGGAGAATAATGAAGGTCATTGTTCTACTAACAAGACCCTTGTTAGTCGAGCAATAGCCTTCATTAATCTTCAACTCTCCATCAATTATGTATAAGATAGTAATAAAAAAAAACAACATTCATTTCAATGGTGCACAACCCTGCAGTCTCCCTTGCTCTTTGTCACAATGCACCTGAGCTTGGAGATGTGGAGGTCAGCTTCACTGGGGGGGGCATAAGCCTGACTATAGTGGGGCTCCAATAGTTTGTGCATCCCATACTGCTCAACTGTCCCTGAATGCAAGGGACAGCCCTCATTTTACCCTGAAAACTGCTCTGCTCCTCATCCATCCCTCATGGAAAACATGTTGCTCACACAGAGGATGTCCTGTAAATTTAGACTTTGTGGCAGATTTAAGCAGGAGGGAGCCAACAACCAGTGGAAGCCAGGTACTAGTTAGCCCCTAGGTGGCAAGCTCTAGAATGTCTGGAACATTTCTAAAAGGTAAAACTTACTTGTTGTGATTGAAAAGTGATATGCAAATCAGGAAAAATTCAAATGTATAAGATCTATCTGTCTATACCCAGGAGCAGTGCATCACATTTGGGCTTAAACCCACCCAGTTACTAACCCATTTTTTTCCTGACTGAAGTTCTGACCCCCCCCCAAAAAAAACAATGTCCCAATTTCTCTCCCTGACTCCATTCCATTCAATATCCATCCCATATGGGTCATGAAGCCACCCAAAGGTGCAGAAATGTGAAACACACATCAATATTTCAGTCCTTCCTCCTTTCCCAATCCTCCTATAAAAAAATATTTATTTTTATTTACCCAGCCATTTGACCAACTGGCTAGAACCTGCATGCTTGCCTAGTGTGCCACTAGCCCAGTTTTCAGTCCATTCCTCCTGCATCCTTCTGCCAGAAGCTGGATGCTAGAACCGACCATCCGAGGTCCCCAATGTAGTCGGTGACCAAGTCATCTCACCAACCGAACCCACCCAACCTGTGTTCCTTGCTTCTTGCTTGGCTGCTGCCAAACTGCACTGATCAAGGCCTATGAAGGTCACCCACACTGCTATCACCACTGCTGCTAGGCATAGCTTGCTGCTGCGGAGGTCTGTGCTGTTTCTTTTTTTTTTTTGTGAGGCAAGTCTAGTAGATTAAGCAGATAGCATAGTCCCGAGTTAGCTTCTAGCTCACTCTCTGCCCCTTCAGCCACCAGGGGAGACGGAGACTCACTAAGAGGAGACCAACAAAAATATGCCTCCACAACACTGCTATTAAAAGTTCATTGCTCACAGACTCCTCCAATCTGTATTGTGCAGCCTATCTACTCTGAAAGACAGTGTTGAACTCACATGACTCATGTGCTCTTGCTTGACTGGTGCTCCTCTACATCACTTGTGATGGTGCTGCCCCTAGTAGGTGGGGAGAGTGGACAACACAATACCGACACAGTCGAGTCAGGAGTGCACCTGCAACCTGAGTACACACAGGCCGGGGGGGCACTTATTGTGCAAAAGATTAAATCCAAACTTAATGCCATTATTTCCACACCATAAGAACAACCTAGGCACAAATGGGGGGGAGGCCTGTCTCACTCTGACCTACCTAAATAGCACCCCTGCTTTGTGGTAGAATCATTCTCAGATGCTAATATCGGTACAAGTAAATACAATGGTTTCCACTGTATTCTGAGGTACTGTATCTCCACGTTTCAGGATGTGTCCTGATCATCGTGAGGGTTAGTGTCCCTCATTTTGAGTGTCCATGTCCCTCATTTCAGTAACAAAATGTGAGGTATGGTACATGCTTCCAAGTCCCTACTCAGCACAAAGAGTGCTGAGCATGGCCATAGTGTATATGCTCCATACAGAATGACAAAGGGAAAGTAAGTGAGCCAATGCAGTCATGGAGAAACATATTTGTAGCATTAAATATGCACAAGGGGATTTGCATGGCCCAAAAAATAAAGGTCAGGCTTCACAACACAGAGGCCCCTCTTCGCACATCTGGAACGGAGGTTGTTGGCTGACTATATCCTAGGCATTTAATGCAGTAAGCAAACAATACTTTACAAATTAATTGTGATTTAATGACAAAAATTAAAAGTCATTGAACAAGTTGCAAAAGAATCAGAATTAAAGAGTTTACCTAATTTTAAGGATCCATGACAGCTGGTCGACAAATTTGTTGTTGACCGATGTTACAGTGACACCTTTCTGTTGATCGCATTTGAGGTCAGCATAAAGGGGGTCTGCCCCTGCCCTGTACCCCTCATAACCAAAATAATCAACTCTGAATCAGAGTTGATTTGGGGAGGAGGCGCAAGACCCCCAGAAAGCAGTGCCAGGGTCCCTCGCCTACGTTATAGCAACTTGGTGCTGTTATTGCTGTAGAATTGGTAACAGTAAAATTGTTGCTGTAGTGATGGCATACTTATTTTAATGAGAACCCAATGAAAAATTTATTTTAATGGCTCTAATTGCTAGCAGTAGAATAAGGAACAGAAACTGATGTTTCTTTTAGATGAGATTTGCACCAGATTAGCTGCTGCGTACATGGCAAGCATGCAGCATGTGAGCCTGATGTGATTTTTAAATGATGTTCACACCAGCTTAACTGCTGCACTCATGTCAAACATGCAACATGCAAACCTGATGTAACTTCCAGAAGATGTCCACATCAGCTTACCTGCTGCACACATGTCAAGCTTGCAGCATGTGAACCTGATATGCTTTTTAGACCTGGTTCACTTAGATTCACTTAGTGTATGTGAACCGCATGAAAACATTGCAGAATTTAGCATGTGGCATGCATTCTGCATGTACACAGCACACTTACATTTCTGTAAGGGTTAGGTGTGCAGTTTTGTAAGTTGTCACAGTAAAATCGAGATATTGCATTGCATAATTTCATACAAGAATATTAGCTCCAGGGGGCACTGTGGAGCCCGAGCAATGAGCAGCAGCTTTTACAAGCTCTCTACATTACTGGATAAGATCTGCCCTAACCCTCCTTTCTCAAGCTTTGAAACTGATTTGGACTATACCAGTAGAAAGAGCAACTTCATTTTAGCCAAAATGAGTAACCTTAAATGAGATAAAATAGTCAGAGGAGGTGGAAAAAATAAAGGAACTGGTAGGGCCATGAGATCAGAAGACGCCATGTAGGCCAAGGAAGCTACCAGCTCCGGAGAAACAATAACCACTTTGGGACACAAACTACAAATTTTACTTACCTTAATGTCTTCCCTAAACCAGAAAGTAAATGATTTGAATTATCATGTGGTGGTTCTTGAATCTGCAGTGGATGGCCTGAAAGGAGAAATGAAGGAGGTGCGCAAACAGGCCAATGCCTCTACAGGAACTACTGTGCTCATGGCAAAAGAAACGTAACATCTGTGGGCAAGATTAGAAGCCCTTGAAACCCAAACACGATCTCTAGATATTTGCATAGTGGGATTGTCTGAAGGCTCCAAAGGCGACCACCCGATTATGTGTATACAGGACTGGCTGACAGAACAATTGTTACCAGAGGGAGTAAATGAAGATTGGGATATACAAAAAGTCTACAGAGTTACCCCCCATGGTAGACCACAAAATTCCAATGAACCTCACACACTAATGTTGGTAACCTCGGGAGTCGGGGCTCAAGATAAAATCCTACGTCATGCCTGCAGAGCTGCTCCATTGTTACAAGATGAGCAACAGGTCCATGTATTTCCAAATATTAGTTACCCCACAAGGCAATGATGGAAGAAGTTCAATGGAGTATGGCGAGTGCTTAGAGAGCTGGCTGTCCTGCACACAGTGATTTTTCTGGCCCTGCTTCGGATCATTTATCAAAGTAAAGTTTACATTTTCACAGATCCTATTGAAGCCAGCAAATGGGTTGATCGCAGGGTGGCTCAATCTTGAACGTGACAGGAGGACTCGGAGGGTGAGAACATTTCAGGTACACCCTGAAGAGCTACTCAGGACTTTGTACTCTCTTTAAAAACTAGCTTACTACACTAAGCTAGCTGGTATTGTTTTTTCTACTTTCATTGTTCAAATCCCCATTATTGGAGTGTTATGTTGAGAGTTTCTATATGTATATCTATAATCTTGACTGTGGGAGGTTTTCCCTACATAATCGAGCAATTAATACTCTTAAAATGGAAGGTTTCTTTTAGAGCTAAAATAAACATTTTATAAGTTTATTCTTAAAAGTTGGGGAATTGGGAGCAGGAGGGTAGGAGACAGATTGTTTTAGAGTGTAGATTTAGAAATGGTTCTGCTGCAAGATTACTATACAGAGGTGTCTATTCTTTTCATTAAGATTTAACACATGGCATCGATAGTCCCATTGAGGCGCTGCTCTTATTGAAGCTGGAATTGTTGGACAATCCTATTACATCAGAAATTGCCATGTAGCTAATGGACTTATTAACACAACATAAACATGGACTCAATCTAGCAGAAAAGTCATTTTAGGTTCCCCTTTATGATGTATCACTATACAATAAATGCATAAGTATCCTTTGTTTAAGGGTGTTTCTCATGGTTCTATGTGATAAAGGCAAGTCTGAAAACCACCTAACACACAGAGCAAACAAATTAGAGCCCATAACAAAAAGGGCAACGGATATTGTACTGACCGTGCATAAATAACAGCAATTAATACGATCTACAAAAACACACAGAAATCATATTTTATGCAGGGCTGTCCACACTCCTCCTTAATGAGGCAACCCCCACACCCCAAACTTAAATAATCAACTCCAAGGTGCGGACCATAGGAAAGTTATTGATTTATTTAAAAAAAAGGATTCTGCCTATAGCCGGCCCCGGGTCTGCTTGCATTGCAAGCAGTGGTGTACACCACTATGCTATGCAAGCAGCTCGGCAGAAATTGGCCACAAAGAATGATATGTCCTGTAATAGTGAGTACAGCTCCTTGCTATACTCGCTATACAGAATATAGTGACGTATTGCACCACTCGCTTTCTTGTGGAGCGCTATTGCTGAGTTGCTCAAAAGTGCAGCGCTCAATAATCAGCGCTCTACATGAGTGCTACTGTTTCTCGCTCCTGATATATATTCTAATTGATGATCTGTTTGCTGTATGTTTAACTCATATGTCATGTCTATGACAAATGGATAAAAATAAAGTTTAAAAGAAAGAATATTAACTCTCCTTGACCTTCCTGACCTCCCACCTGTAGCAGGTAGCATGCTTGGGAAATATGTAACTCAATGTAAGACATAGACATAGATGTAAAAATATGAGCAGGGAAATTATGAAGTAATTTTGATTACATAATTTTTCACTATGGTATGTGAGAAAAGCACACTTATCTTATTTCATTACTTTATTTACAAGGGTAAACATTAGGACTCCATTGATAGTGGAAGGGAAGTGCTATAATCATTGGTAATGACTTAATAGTGCTCACTGTGGCCACCCATGACCTCCCATTAGGGGAAGGCTGTGAGGCTGAACTTCAAGTAACATTAATAAACCACCTTTTATTAAATCCCATAGTTTTATGTAATTTATGTGGCTGCAAAAGGATGGCTTAGACTACACATTATGGCCAATGGAAACCAATTATATTTATATTGACAATAATATGTATGATGCTACAAATGGGACATTATGGGTTAACAATTTGTTTTATATGGATTTCAATTGCCCTTACAGCTTTGCCATTGAAGAAAGTGACATTTTTTAAGGCTCTGAACTTGAAAGTGAACTGGAACTCAAACTGTGGATACATATTTGTAACAGTTGTAAATTGTGACTGTCTGTAATCACACAGCTGTAAGGACAATTGCAACCTATAACAAATGAATAGTGAACCCCTAACTTAGTATTACGTTACAGCGTGACCCATATCATGCTTACAAAACATATAATTGATTCTCATTGGTGCATAATGTGTAGCCTAAATGATCTTTTTGTAGCAACTTACATGAAAAAGACAAAGAACCTCTGTGTGCAAACACTGAGGCAAGGGTTACCCCAAAGGGCATTTGGCTGGGAAGCCAAGTTTCAAGAAAATACAAAATCACACATGCCCCACAATGCAAAGCATCATGGGCTGCATATGCAAATCACCACAGAATGAAATTACACAAGTGGACTTAACAAAGGCGGTTTATTAATGTTACTTGATATCTAACCTAACATCCGTCTCATAGTGGGAGGTCATGGGTGTCACAGTGATCTAATGTGCTACTATTAAGCCATCACAAATGTTTGTAGTACTTCCCTTCCATTATACTAAAAATGGTGTCCCAGCTTTTCTCCATGTAAATAGCATAATGATATAAGAGAAGGGTATTTTTCACACATACCTTACTGAAAAATTATGTAATTAAACTTAGTTTCTCATGTGACTGGTCAAATTGTTAAGCAATTTCTATGTCTAACATAGAGCTGCATATTTCCCCAGCCATATAGATGGGAGGTCACAAGGGTCAAGGGAAGCTAATATGCTCATATCAAAGTATTTTCTACTGGAATCATGTTTACAACCTTTACTGGTTATTTAAAAAAAAAATTAAAAACTGTGATGTATCTGTTTTTGGTTTTTCTTACTAAGTGATTCAACAGTTGCAATATTATCTTACACAGTTTTTTTTTCCCTTGACTGAAAGACATGCATTTGGGAGTGGGGGGAGGGGGGAATTCACACATCGGCTAGGACTTTGTCTTCAGTATGTGCCATTAGTAAACATTCATGTACATTTATGGCTGTTATACTGCACTGCGTGATGTGCATGTCTATCCTTGGACCATTGATCACTTACCATGCAGTCTGCTCTGGAACAGTTATGATATGCTAAGCGTGTTTCTATCAAGTTTGGGAAGCTGTCTTGCAATATATATTTTTTCCTTTAACACAGTGTTGATACATATAATGAATGAAAGCTAGTCAGTGCAGGCTGACATTAAGCAGTGTGCACAGTGACAGCATTCTATCAGCAGGAGTTATGACAACTTTGTCAAGTGTCAGTCTGCCCCTTGTTATCTCTTGATTCATATCAACAAGTATCCCATTTACCAGTGGAGGGTTTTGTCTCACTGAGTAGTATAAAGCAGGTATGTTAGATATGAGAAGGCTGTCACCATTTTCTTTATATAAGAAATGGACATCTAGACAAAAGAGACCTGTATATATCTATATATATATATCTATATATATATGTAATAGATATACCACTCTGAGGTGTGCGGTCATGCTCTGATATACGCATGCCTTGGTGTGCATCAACCACCCAAGGCGTGCGTATATCAGAGCATGAACGCACACCTCAGAGTGGTTTATTTATCTTATAAAATGTCAAAATTGTTTTGGAGGGGGGTAAAAGGGCAGGTGTGCAGTCGCGCTCTGATATATGCAAGGTCATGTGGTGGAGCTGGTCCAATAAAAGAGCAACAATTTCCCGACCCATTTTATAAATAAATATACATACATATATATATATAGTATATAATTACTGGTGACCCCAAATGTCAACCGGATTATGGTACTGATCAAATGCTGTAATAACCGGATTTCGGGTTATTATGCTCCAAGAAGTTTGGTTATTATGGCATACCAAACAACTTTCATTTTCCAACAGTTTTCCCTGTGCCTGTAGTGTGACCAAACGTGTTCGCTCTTGTGAAAAATATTGTAGAAATTGTGCAGAAACTAGCAGTGTTTATTATAAAAAAACAAGCCAGCTCTGTTCCTTAAGGTTATTTTTTCAAGTTTCTTAGGAAAGAAGCCACTGAGTGCAGAGTGAGCAGAGCCAGTGACTCGGCATCTTCAGAAGACTCAACGGCTTAGAGAGTGTTGCTATAGCAATGCTCGCTAATGCTTGCATTGAGTCTTCTGAAGCTGCTGAGTCACTCGCTCTGCACTCAGCAGCATCTTTCCTAAGAAACTTTAAAAAATAACCTTAAGGAATAGAGCTGAAACCCTAACATCAAATTTACAAACTTTTGTCAGTGCACTATTAACCCTAACTGATGCGTTAACAGAGTTTTTTCAATGAATTTCTCTCCTTTTTCAGAAAGTGTAATGTAACTGGTAACAGGTATATGGTTGTGGGAGTGCTGGTCCTCTGGGCCCTGTGCTTCCTTCATGGTGCCCATATTTTGCCTGATGATATGCATGTATGGGAGCGTGGGCCCTCCAGGCCTTGCACTCCCACTTACAGGCACATCAGTGCCGGCCAGGCCTTGCCACACTGCAAATTTCGGCAAAAAAAAGTGCTAGTCATTTTCTTGCTATGAAATGCCAAAGAAACTGGCTCATTTGGCACTTTAATTTTGCAAAATTCTGCTACTTTCACAAAACTCCTATAGGTCAACATATGTGACCTTCACGAAACTAAAGAGTAGTGTAGCAACACCACTGGCACTTTTGCAAAACAAAATGTAGTGTAGGAACACTACTAGTACTTTTGGGAAACAGGAGGTAGTGTCGCAACACCACTTGTACTTTCGTGAAAGTAAGGATAGTGTTGCGACACTACTGGTACTTTCTTGAAACTGAAGGTAGTGTTAAAACACCACTGGCACTTTCCTGACCCACTTCCCAGATACTAGTGCCAAAAGGTGGTGCAGACACCGGTATCTCAGTAATGTTTTTCATAATTGCCTTTTGCTAGTTTACTGAAAAAATTTACAATGCTACCACTGTAAATGTAGTGCAATGTAACTGGTATCTGGTTGTGGGAGCGCAGATCCTCTGGGCCCTGCGCTCCCCTTATGCTTAAAATATTTGTGTAGTGGTATGTGAATGTGAGAGCGCAGGCCCTTTGGGCCCTGTGCTCCCACTTACACATAAGTATGGGGACATAATGCAAGCCTACAAACATAGAAATGAACCCTTGGAACACTAATTTGCCAATATCTTATTAACTATAGCAGCTATGAAGAAAACCCCACAGCAGTTGTAATCATGACTTCAAAACCTCTACATATCCTTAGTGCCTGGAGTGAAAAATCTATATCTAAGGAGTGAAAGGGATCGAGGGGAGTATGAGCTGTTGGCTAGAAGGGCCACTAGAGTGGTGAGGGCGGCTAAGGCAAGGAAGGAGCAGAACCTGGCCAGGAAAATTAGGAGAGGGAAAAAGGGGTTCTTTAGATACATTGGGGAAAGACAAAGGGTGAAGGGGCAGATTAGCAGGATTAAATCAGGGGAGAGATGGGCACAAGACCCAGAGGAGCAGGCTGAGGTACTAAATGAGTACTTCACCTCAGTTTTCACCAGGGAAAATGGGGATGCTGCATCATACATGGGAGGAGACAGAGATAATGAGGAGGGGGGGACCCTTACCAATCGGCAGGTCTGGGGAGAGGGGGGGCATCACTGGCAGGTGGGGGGAGGGCTAAGCAGGGAGAAGAGGTACTGGAAGTGGAAATCACAGCAGAGAGAGTGAGGGAAGCCCTCAGCTCCCTTAAGACAGAGAAAGCACCGGGGCCGGATAAATTACATCCTAGAGTGCTGAAGGAACTTGCAGATGTCCTGGCGAAACCCCTGGCAGAGCTTTTCACCATCTCTCTGAGGACAGGGTTGGTGCCCCAAGACTGGAAGGTGGTGCATGTAGTGCCTATCCACAAGGGGGGATCAAGGGAGGTGGCAGGGAACTACAGGCCTGTCAGCCTGACATCAGTGGTGGGCAAGGTGATGGAGGGCATTGTCAAGGAGTGGCTAGGGGGGGCCCTGGATAAGTCAGGGTGCCTGGACGATAGACAGCATGGATTCATCCCTGGGAAATCGTGTCAGACAAACCTGGTGGAGTTCTATGACTGGGTGACAAGTGCCTTGGACCTGAGTAGACCAGTGGATGTCCTCTTTCTGGACTTCAGCAAGGCATTTGACTCTGTTCCTCACGGGCCTGTTGGATAAACTAGGAGAAATGGGGGTGGGAAACCAGATGATCCGATGGATAGGCAATTGGCTCCAGGACCGGACCCAGAGGGTCGTAGTTGGTGGGATAATCTCTTCCCCAAGGAGGGTCATTAGTGGGGTCCCACAGGGATCAGTTCTTGGGCCCCTTCTGTTCAATGCCTACGTATCTGACATAAGGACAGGAATCAGGAGTGAGATGAGTCTCTTTGCAGATGACTCGAAACTGGGGGCAGTGGTGGATGGGGAGCAGGGGAGGGTGGCCCTGCAGGGGGACCTGGAGGCTCTGGAAAGATGGTCTAGAAAGTGGAAGCTGAGGTTTAATGCAGGGAAATGCAAGGTACTCCACCTGGGGGCCAGAAACCCAGGCCAAGTGTACACCCTGGGGAAATACTACAAGTCTCAATGGCTGAGAGGGACCTGGGGGTGGTGGTGGATGTCAAGATGAACAACTCTGAGACTTGTAGGAGGGCAGCAGCCAAGGCCAACAGGATGCTGGGATGCATCGCTAGAGGATCACTTCAGAAGGAGGAAGTGATACTCCCTCTGTATAACTGCTTGGTGAGGCCGCACCTGGAGTACTCATGTGCAGTTTTGGAGGCCACACTTAAAGAGGGACATTACCCTCCTGGAGAGGGTCCAGAGGAGGGCAACCAAAATGATTTGGGGCTTGGGGGACAGGACCTATGAGGAGAGGCTCGAAGAGCTAAATATGTACACTTTGGAAGAGAGAAGGGACCGGGGGGACATGATAGAAGTCTTCAGGTACATGAAGAGGGTAAATAGGGGACGAACAGTGAGGGTGCTTCGAAGGAAGGAGGAAGGGGCCACTAGAGGGCATGGGTGGAAGCTGGAGGGGGGAAGATTCAGGGGAGAAAGGAGGAGGTGCTACTTCACTGAGAGGGTGGCAGAGCCATGGAATGCACTACCTAGGGGGCTGGTGGAGGCAGAGACAGTGGAGGGGTTCAGAGGGGTGGGACAGGTACAGGGAAGGGTTCAGGAAGCAAAACCAATGCAGCAAGAATATCCAGAACTGGGAAGGGAGAAGCCAGAGAAGGCGAGGGGGACAGCAAGGTCAGCACCCAGGGTGGGGGCTGACCAAACGAGCAGACATGAAAGGCCATTAGGCCTATTCTGCTGGCATTTTAGTATGTTAGTATGCTAGTAAAATAGTTTTCAAAATATGGATGCTGAAACATGCCACCGCCAAGTTACCCTATGGGAAATTTCTCAACTTTTGAATGCGGCAGCAAAGGGAGCATTGAAGGTTTTTTGACCAAACCAACAAAATGCACATCAGGGGACCCAGGGCTTACCACCCTGCAAATTTCTCCCCAGAAGCCCCAACTGTAACTGCAGTGGAGTGACAAAGAATTCCTCTTTTTCTGTATGTTGAAGTGTCGCAAAATTGCGATACTTTCACAAAAAATGCAAAGGGACCGGCACAATACAGTCGTGATTCATGAAATTGTCACTTCCATTCTGTCACAATTTTGTGAAGCTATGAGGAACCAATCTCAGGAAAGACATTTCTGGAGGATTTAACCCCCCAAAAAAAGGTTGTGCTGTGTAGCTCAGGGCCCAACTAGGTAAACACAACCGTCAGTGTTTTCCTAGGCCCAGCCAAATTTGAACTACAACCATTTTTGTCTATCGCTAACTGAAAACAAGATGGTGGCAGCTCACAAGCAAACTGGCAAAGCTCAAAAGCTTTTTTCTTTCATGAAAGCTTTTAAAAGCTTTCGAGCTGCACATATATTTTTTCCCATAGACTATAATGGGAAAATTTAAATTTTCACAACTTTTGTATGGATTAATATTTTTTCACCAAATCTTCAAAAGGCACTTCCTTGACCCAGTCTCCATATACCCTGAAAATTGCAGACCAGTTGGACAAACCATTCAGACTGTAGAGGTGAGAAAGGAATTCAAAAAAGTTAAGGATTTTTCACACTGTTCAACGCTCCGCAGCCCTGCAAGCGAAAATAATTTGATTGTAGCAAAAATGTCCAGATCCAGAGATCTTTGATACCACACCATGCATGTAAAATTTCAGGCAGATTGGACAAACCATTGCAAGTTACTAAAGTGCAAAATTTTTGATTTAACATAGAAGTGGCTGCACAACCCTAGGCAGTAGAATATATATATATATATATATATATATATATATATATATATATATATATATATATATATATATATATATATATATATATATATATATACACACACACACACACACACCACTTGGGTGAGAGCTCTCTCAGTGGAATAACCTGTGTTATTTTCTCTGGAGTTAGGATAAATCCTGATGACATCACCAGAGTGAGAATATCACATTTATCCTCACTCTGCTGATGTCACCGGAGTGAGAATATCTGCACTGCAGGTTGAATTCTAAAGGAAACTGCTTCAGAAAACAGTTTCTCTTTCTCACTAAAGCTGCAACTTACTCAATTAGCCTTGCAAAACACTTTCACCTGTGTGCCACTGATTTTATAACACTCCTAGCCCATTACTGTGCTGATCTCAGCTTCAAAACAACCTGAATTCTAAATGAAACTCTTTTACAAAGCAGTTTCTGTCTCTCAGTGCTACCTGCAACAGTTTGTCTTTCTCATTGAGCCTCTGATTCACTCAGTTACCTTTGCAAAACACTCTCACCTGTGTGCCACTGAGTTTCTAACACTCTTAGCCCATTACTGTGCTGATCTCAGCTTCAAAACAACCTGAATTCTAAATGAGACTCTTTTACAAAGCAGTTTGTCCTTCTCAGTGCTACCTGCAGCAGTTTGTCTTTCTCAGTGAGCCTCTAAATCACTCAGTTAGCTTTGCAAAACACACTCACCTGTGTTTCTCACTCCCGGTCTATTCAGAACACACACACACACACACACATATACACACACCACACAGAATGAGCAGTAAACACACAGAAACACAAAAAAATGTTCCTAAAGCTCTCACCCCAATGGTATAAACCACACACATGATGTGCAGATCATGGGATATGGAAAATATTCTCACTCCTGCATCATGAGCTGTGCATTCTCACTCTGCAGGAGTGAGAATATTTTCCATATCCCACTTCTGCCCATCATGTATCTCCTATATACTCCATTCTCCTATGTGGTGTCTGCCCAGCTTATTTTCTAATGGAATATAGTGAGTGTTAGGGCTGCAGATGCCAATGCCACCCTCTGATCCCTCTTCAACCCTAACTGATGCATTAACAAAGATTACTTGCAATTTATTTCCTTACTTTTTTAGATAGTATAATAGTATCTTTATTTTACTGTTGGAGCACAGGGTCATCCCTCCACAAATGCGTATATGTATCTAGCTTTGGAAACACAGGGGCCTCCGCCTTCCACGTATAAAGTTATGAGCAGGAGTACTGAAATTGCAACAAATAGTCATAACTGTGCCATCTTAAATAATTTTCACTCCAAATGTTCAACATAACCTTCTTATCACCTCATTGCATGTACCCAGTACAAAAAATGTTCAAATCCTCATCAAAAAGTAATTCTGTGCAACAGTAATGCCATTCTGTATCACAGATGCAGAACAATATTTTTGGCAAGATTTGAAAAATGACAGCTGTACTGTTCATGATGTGGTGTGGAAAAATGGCAATGCTGAAAATTTGGACTGAAAATATGAGTTACACTTGTGAGTAGAAAAATATTAATGACTGCACATGAGAAATCACAGCTATTTTGTTCATGAAGTGGTGTGAAAAAATAGCTACGCTAAAAATTTGGTGTGAAAATATAAAAAATTACCAAAGTTACTGGCATGCGTACCAAAATTTCAATGACCGTGTGTAACGCGGGCATTTTTTGATATTTTTGCACTAAACTTTCAAGATGGGCTTTTTAGAACCCAACCTCATGAACATTGGCACTGTCATTTTGTTAATTGATCCCAAAAGGTGATTCAGCACAGTGACCGCAAAATCACCTTTCAGGACCAAGTAACGAAATGACAGTGCCAGAGTTCATGAGGTTGGGTCTCAAAAAGCCCATGTTAAAAATTTGGTGCAAATTTACTAAAAAATGTCCAAGATATCAATATAAGTTAAAAACACCATTGACAGCCATTATATGGCACTTACCTTGATTCTTCAGTTCATGGTTCAGCTTTGAAGAGTGCAGACATGTCCCGGTCCACAGAAGATGAAAGCCGATAGTCTCTGGTGGTAAGTATACAGCAAGCAGTAGTGGCAGGTGGTGGGTTGCTCAGTGGGAGGGTCTGGATGGGGAAGGGAGATGGGGAGATGATGAGAGACTATTTTCTTTTTTGCAAGATGTAAAAAAAATAGGACATCAGGGGACTGTTTTCTTTTTTACAAGGGAGATATTTTGGGACACTGGGGGTGGGCTCCCCAGTGTTCCTTGCCCAGAGTTTCTTGGTACTGGGGGGGTTGGATATAACTGAGGACACTGGGAGTGGGTTACTCAGTGTCCCACGATGGCAGGGGGGTGGTTGGTTCTAGTGCCGACATGGTGATTGAGCACCCCGATATCAGCAAAAAAAAAAAATTCACATACAAATATTTCAGGACACTGGGAATGGATTACCTACTATCCCACACTAGCTGTGGGGGGAGGCATCATGGAACACTGCAAGTGGGCTCCCCAGTGTCCCACACTGGCAGGGGTGTGGGGGGGCTTCTATCAGGGACACTGGGGAGGGCTCCCCAGTGTATCATAATGGCTGGGGAGGCTTCTACCAATGTCACTGGGATTGGGCACCCCGATGTTGACAATATTTGTCTTAAAACAAGTGTGGATTGCAACCTGAGGGTGGCCAAAAAGGCTTCCTTTTTCACCAGTCGCTAACTTTCAGCTTGCAAAACAGGAATTTAGCAAGTAGTGAAAAAAGAATCTAAATGGGTGATAAAACACCCTATGAGGTTGTGTTGCATGAAAGGACTTCAGAATCCATCTGAGGGAGTCCCGATGAACAAGATACATGTGTTGGTGTATCTTGTTAACTACATTTTTGTGGGTTTTCAATTTTTCTTTTTGGAAAATAAAATGGAAACTAAGATGGGGGCTCGTGATAAAGGAATTCTTTCTCACGAATGAGGATTTTTGTTCTCGCAAAACAGGATCATTCTTTCGAAACTAAATCCTCATTCCTGAGACCACTGGATGCTCCAACCTGTTTCTTTCAGTCAGCCCCTGATGAACAGAGTTCATTCCTGAACTTGGGTCACTGGCGTCACAAGCAGTAGTGCTACCACTCTACCAACAGGCTGGAGCAACATTTCTTTTTATAGTGAAGGCCTGCTGTCAACCCATTTTACCTTTGGGTGAAATGATGCACAGGGAAGTCACATGATACACAAATGACCACACGAGAAGTGAGTGGCTGTGATGGGATTTAAACCTGGGATCTCCTCATTCACTCTTCAGTGCCTTCTCAAAATAACACTACCATCCAAGCATTCTTCCCATAACAGGAGTCAAACCTCTGCTGTTGAAGTGAAACCAGGAATCTGAACTCCTGGGCAGTTTATTGTGCATCTAATGAAGAAGAGGTGATTCACTGAATTCCTTCATCACCCAAGGCAAAATTCAAATGCTCAGATTGAGACCTGTTCACAAATCCGGGCTCAGTATTGTTTTCCATGATAATAAACATGACGAATCATATGTTAAATATTAAAGCAGTGGTTATAAATAGTGATGTGCAGAACTCCTCTGAAGAAAATGAGCTATCCTGAATGCATGCGTCTTGGTTTTCACGAGACCTGAACCGTATCTTACCAGGTCAGATCTCAGTGCATTTATTTTTACACCTCTCCCAGCCTCCTAGCTTGAATGCTTGTCATATGACAGGCTTAGGAGGCTGAGGAGAGGTCAAAGGGTGCCTCAGAGAGTATATATAGCCATGTAACTCTGACCTCGACACATGGGTGCCAGAACATGGGGAAAAGTGGGGGTGCTGAAGTTCAAAATGGCACAGGGTACAACGGTAGTGTTTGCCAGTAAAAGGGCACCTTAAATGCTCATGGGCAAAAGTGGTCAGCTGCAGCACCTCTGCACCCATAGGTTCTGGCACCTATGCCTCAGTACCATTACCGCTCAATAAGCAGTGAGGAAGGAGCTGAATTTTCTGGTTGCTACCATTCGCCTGGAGCAGCAATCAGCAGGCCAAAGCAAGGAGAAGCAAGGAGTGAGGAGCTGGGAGCTGGGGACAGACAGGATAGGAGGAGGAAAAAGGTTGTGTTTTTTTAGCTAAAAAGGAAAAAAGAAAACTTTGCGAAATAAATCTGCAGATATGCAGAAAAAAATTAAAGAGTTTGAGAAAAATAATGATTAAGAAAGCAAATTAAGAACAGTAAAGAAGAATAGAGAAAAAATAGAGTGTAACAGAGACTGTGTATCGGGGCACTCATTTTCTAGCATGCAGAAAAGCGCAGAACAGAACAGAATTTGAAGAAGAACATTTAAAAGCAAAAAAAAGAAAGTGGAAAAAGCAAGAGGGAGATGTGGATGACTACTCAGACTAGAGGCTGTATTGTCAGTGTGCACACAAGTGCACAGCACAAACAGTAGTAGTGTCTTTTCTTTACAGTGCAGAAGAGCAGTGCACAACTGCAGAACACAAAATTAGAAATATGAAGTGTTTTTTAACAAGTAAATGTTTACAGAAAGTAAGAAAAGGCAGAGCCAGTAAAGGCTTGCATCACATGCGAAGCCTTTTTTTGGGGGGAGGGATATCTCTTTGGCAGTTGCATAGTAGCCCCCATCTTTAGCATCACCTGCCACTTCCCACAGAAGTACAGAACCATTTTTGTTTTGTGTACTCTAGTAAACAAACAAACAAAAAATACTGTGAAAGCAGAGCCAGTAGATGATTGTTTCAAGTGTGAAACCTTTTTGGGGATAGGGACAGCACTTTGGCAGTTGCATATTAGCCCCTGTCTTCAGCATCATCAGTCATTTCCCACACAAGCACAGGACCATTTTTGTTTTGTGCTGTCCAATAAAAAACAAACTGTAAAAGTAGAGCCAGTAAAGGTTTGTGTCACATGCGAACCCATTTTGGGGGGATGGGGCAGCTGTTGGCAGTTGCGTAGCAGCCTCCTGTCTACAGTGTCACCAGCCTTTTCCCATGCAACTACAAGGCCATTTTTGTTTTGTGTAATCCAGTAAAAACAAGCATCTGTCAATGCTGAATGTTGATTGCGTTGGTGTGTTGAGCTCGCCCCTCTGTCACTTGCTCAGTCTGTTTCTCCCGGTGCTTCAGGCTGCTGTTTTGTACTGGGCTCCTGCCTGCACTGGCACCTTGTTCTGCCCACTAAGAAATCTGCAGCTGTCCCAACAGAGCTCCGTTGAACTGCTCACTCCTCCTCTCTTGCTCGCTCATTCCATTTCTCCTGGCGCTGCAGGCTGCCATTTTGTACTGGGCTCCTGCCTCTGTTGGTGGCTTTTTCTGGCTACAAAGAAATCTGCAACAGTCCCGACTAAGGTCTGTTGAGACTGCTGACTCCCCGTCTGTCACCCACTCGTTTCGTTTCTGCCGGGGTTGCAGGTTGGCCTTTTGTACTGGGCTCCTGCCTGCGTTGCGGCACTCGCAAATTCTATTTCTGCCCGCGATGCAGGCTGCCCTTTTGTATTGGGCTCCTGCCTGCATTGCCGCCATTTTCAGCAGTTACAATACAGGTCCGTTGAGCTCGCTCCCCCCCCCTCTCACTCGCTCATTTTCTGGTTTTCCCGCCACTGCAGGCTGCCATTTTGCACTGGGCCCCTGAGTGCATTGCTGCCTTTTTCTGCCCACAAACAAATCTGCAGCAGTCCCAACAGAGCTCCGTTGAACTCACTCACTCCCCCTCCCTCACTCACTCATTCTGTGTCTCCTGCCACTGCAGGCTGCCCTTTTGTAATGGGCTCCTGCCTGCATTGGTGGCTTGTTTTTGCTAGAAAGAAATCTGAAGCAGTCCCGACACAGTTACATGGAGCTCGCTTACTCTCCCCCTCTCACTCACTCATTCTGTTTCTGCCTGAGCTGCAAGCTTGCCTTTTGTACTGGGCTTCTGCCTGCATTGCCACATTTTCTGCCCACAATGAAATCCACAGCAGTCGCAATAGAGCTCCACTGAGCTTGCTCACTATTGCTTTGTCACTTACTCGTTCGGTTTCTCTTGGCGCTGCAGACAGCGCTTGTGTACGAGGCTCCTGGCTGCGTTGGCACCTTTGTCTGTCCACAAAGAAATTCACAGCTGTACTGACAAAGCTCCGTTGAGGTCATGAAGTCTCCCTCTGTCACACGCTCGTTCTGTTTGTCCTGGCGCTGCAAGCGGCCCTTTTGTACGGGGCTCCTGCCCGCATTGGCGCCTTTTTCTGCCAACAAAGAAATCTGTAGTAGTCTTGATAGAGCTCCGTTGAGCTCATTCAGTCCCCCTGTCTCACTCACTCATACTGTTTCTCACACCGCTGCAGGCTGGCCTTTTCTACTGGGCCCCTGCCTGTATTGATGCCTTTTCCTGCCCACAAAGAAATCCACAGAAGTCCTGACAGCACTCTGGTGAGTTCGCTCACTCCACCTCCCTCACTTGCTCTCTCATTCTGTTTCTCCCAGTGCTCATGCTGCCCTTTTGCACTAGCCTCTTGCATTGGGGCCTTTTTCTTCCCACAAACAAATCCGGAGCAGTCCCGACAGAGCTCAGTTGAGCTCAGTCACTCCCCCCTCTCACTCGTTCCATCTTAATCTGTCCCAAACACTGATGTCCCACAGCGACCGTGCTATTTTCCATCAGGAGTTCAAAAACATATTTTAGCCAAGATGTGAAAAATGACAGCTGTACTGTTCATAAGGAGGTGTAAAAAAAAGAATGCCACTGGCATGAAAATATTACAGATTTGTGAAGTTACAAGGGTGTGTGGAAACAGTTGAATGCACGCTTGTAACACAGTCATGTTATGGAATTTTGTCACCAAATTTTCAACATAGGGATTTTAGGACCTCTGCTCATGAACAGTGCCACTGTCATTTTCTTAATCTTTCCCAAACATTGATTTTCCACACGACTGCATTATTCTGTGCTGCAACTGTGAAACCGCATTTCAGTCAGGATGTGAAAAATGACAGCTGTACTGCTCATAAGGAGGTATGAAAAAATGCCATTGTTGAAAATGTGGCATGACAATATTACGAATCTGCAAAGTTACAAAGATGTGTGGAAAGTGCGCAATGCACACTTGTAACACACTCATTTGATGGGCTATCATCACCAGATTTTCAACATAGGCATTTTGGGACCTCTGCTCATGAACAGTATCACTGTCATTTTATTAATCTGTCCCGGACAGTGGTTTCCCACAGTGACTGCTCTATTTTGCGCCGGAACTACAAAAATACATTTCGGCCAGAATGGGAAAAATGACAGCTGCAGTGTTCATAAGTAGGTGTGGGAAAATGGCAAATGTTGAAAATCTGGAGTGAAAATATAAATTCGCGAAGTTACGAGCATGCATGCAAACTGCGCAACACATGCTTGCAACACAGTCATTTTATGGAGTATCATTACCAAATTTTCAATATAGCCATTTCAGGACCTCTACTCATGAACAGGGTCACTGTCATTTCCTTAATCTGTCCCAAACACTGATTTCAGACAGCGACAGCGCTATTCTGTGCCGGAAGTGCGAAAACACATTTCCACCAAGATGTGAACAATGACAACTGTACCGTTCACAAGGAGGTGTGACAAAATGCCAGTGTTGAAAATCTGGCATGAAAATATTGTAAACTCATGAAGTTACAAGTGTGGTAGCAACTGCGCAGTGCACGCTGGTAAAACAGTCATTTTTTGGATTTTTCCCAACAAATTTGCAACATAGGCTTTTTGAGAGCCCACCTCATGAACACTGGCACTGTTGTTTCATTAATCGACCCCCAAAGGTGATTCTGTGCAGTGACCACGAAATCACCCTTCGGGCCTGATTAACACCATGACAGTGACAGTATTCATGAGGAGGGGTCCCAAAAATCCCATGTTGAAAATTTGGTGTCAAAATTCCAAAAAATGCCAGAGATATGCAGCAAAGTTGGAAAACCCCTATTTATTACATTATACAGCTTATCGGCATTTCCTCACTTCGCAGTCAGCTTTGAAAAGTGCAGAAGTGTTCCCGGTCCACCGAAGATCGTCACGCCCAGCTCCGGAGGTATGTATGGGGTGAGGGGGGTGTGGGGAGGCAGGGTGCGCAGTGGGTAGGTGTGGGTTGCAGGTGGGGGGGCCGAGAGACTATGAGGGACAGTTTCCTTTTTTTCCAGGTACAAAAAATAAACTAAAGCCTTTGCGGGACCGTTTTTCCCTTTACAGGGCCATGTGGCATGCTGAGGTGGGCTCCCTGCATGCCACCAATGGCTTTCTTTGGGGGCCAGCTGTAGCTGATGGGGGATTAGACACCCAACGTGCAAACAACAAAAAGGGTTCCCTTTGCCGACGGGTTTGGGCACCCGCCAGCAGACAGTTAAACGGGGGATCTTTGTGCCGACAGGGACCAGTCACCCCGCCAGCAATCAACAAAAGGGGGGATTCCTTTTTGCCGATGGGAATTAGGCACCCCGTCGGCAGACAGTTAAACAGGGGGAGGGCTACATTATGCTACATCCCCCATTGGCAGAAAAACATGGTGGAGGGGGTTAATATTGTTTGTGAACAGGGAGGCAACCTGCTGCCATGTTCACAAACAATATCAGGGTTCTTACATCCCGCCCTGCAATGACAGGTCACTCCCTCATTGCAGTGGATGGCTTACACTGCAATGACGAGGTGGCCCCTGATTGCAGTGGCTAAATTGTCACAAGTTGGTTCAAACGTTCCAAACTTGTGTCACCAGCAGCCTGCCATAGCATTGGAGGAAGTGGGACAAGCCTTTTGCAGGCTGTGGGGGCATTGGCCACAACAGCGCCCTGCCTCCACAGCCTGCTTCTCAGAAAGCTGTCCGAATATGTTTCTTGCACTGCACGCAATCAACTTAAAAATAAATTGTGAAAGCACAGCAGGTTAAGACTTGCATCACTGGTGAAGCCTTTTTGGGGATGGGGAGGGACACACCTTTGGCAGTTGCGTAGTAGGCCCAACTTGCAGTCTTGCTATTGTTAGCCAATTGTTATCTTGTCTTGAGACATGTACTCATTATGGTCACCTATTTCCCCAAGGTGACTGAGGAACAGGGATGGGAGAATGTCTAAAGGTTCTGAAGTTTTAAAAGAGTCTGAGAAGCAAACAAAGGTTCAGATCCGTATCCAAATCTTATCCAAACCTTTTATACCCTTGATTGTTTTATGGTAACTGTATGTTAAAAGGGAATCATTTTTTTTTGAAGTTGAACATTTTAATAAAGTTAGCCCCCAGTGCTGGCATACAATGGCATCAATGATGCTGCAATGCACACTTCCGTGCATTGCTCATCAGATGCCACCAGTGCTGTCCCTTATTGTTGGCTCCAAAGCTTGCACAGCCCACAGCCACCACTAGAAGCCGGCACCTCGGCAGTCATACCCCCCACCCACCAACCACCCCAGAGGAGGAGAGTACTGAGATCTGTAACAGGGTTGATACACAAGGGGGAGGTGGAAAGGATGAGAAGGGACTTGGCAAGGTTGGAGGAATGGTCAAAAGTATTGCAGCTTACTGTAGATTCAATTCAAAGAAGTTCAAAGTAATGCACCTGGGAAACAAAAACCCAGGGTAAGAGTACACAATGGAGGGGAGGTATTAACAGCAACATAAATGGAAAGGGACCTGGGGGTAGTCATTTCAGATGACCTAAAGGTAAGCAAGCAATGTGAATAGGCAGTAAGGATGGCTAGGGGGATGCTGGGATGCATAGGGAGAGGCATCACCAGTAGAAAACAGGAAGTTGTTATCCCTCTGTACAGACAGTTGGTGAGGCGACATCTGGAGTACTGCATGCAGTTCTGGAGACTACATCTCTGCAAGGATATAGACAGGATGGAGGCAGTACAGAGAAAGGCAACTAAAATGGTGCAGGATTTGCAAAAGAAGCCATACAATGAGAAACTAAAGGAGCTTAATATGTATATCCTTGGGGAAAGGAGGGAGAGGAGGGACATGATAGAAACTTTCAAGTACCTCAAGGGAATCAACAAAGTCCAAGAGGATAGCATCTTTCAGAAAAAGAGATGTGCAAGAACAAGGGGACAAAATCTGAAGATGGGGGGTCAGGGGCAATGTGAGGAAGTATTTTTTCACAGAGAGGGTTGTGGATGCATGGAACAGCCTTCCTGAGGAGGTCGTGAGGTCAAAAACAGTGAGGGAATTCAAGAATGCATGGGACAGACATAAGGCAATTCTGGTGGGGGTAGGAAGAAGTAGGCTGCTGGTTAACAAGGATCTGCAGCTTATCCAATAGGTAAGGATATGGGCCAACTAGGTGGGCCAAGTGGTCTTTATCTGCCGTCAAAGTCTATGTTTCTATGTACACAGTTATCTTTGTCTATACATCGTGCATTCGGGGATGAACACACACACACACACACATATCCACCAGTGGAAAAGTGGAGAGGCAAGCCTCTCTGTCCAGTACCCTTCAGGCTTACTACAGACTCTTCCACTGGTATTAGTGGGAGAGAGCAGATTTCACTTTTAATGCATCATACTTACTAAGTAAATCCTTTCTTTTACCAATATTGCCACTCATTCTTTCCCTTTACTTCAACTAACACAATACACCCCTGCCACATACACCATGCAAGGAAATATTCGGCATGGACAAATGCTTGTTTATGAAAAGCAGAGTCTGTCTGTTTTGGTTACTGACAGCAATTGCAGAGGCTTTTTGAGGCAACATAAGTTAGGTGAGCAATGGGGAAACTGGTTGAATTATGACTTTAATTGTTGTTTGTAGGGTCAGTTGAGACCAGCCACAGTAGCTGGCTATGTGAGAATTGTCTGACCTGCGGCTTTATCTAGGTGGTAATTGGAGGAGGGGCTGAGTCATACTGAAGACTGAAGGTTGGTTTTGGCATGATACTGTATTTAAGCCTCACTCTGGTAGCTTGCTGCCTTAAAACAGAGTCTGCTTGTCTTGGTTACAAACAGCAGTTGAAGAGGCTTTTTTGAGATAACATGGGTAGGGTGAGTTGTGGAAAAATTTATTGAATTATTGTCTTAATTATTGTCTGTAGGCTAAACTGAGACCAGTCACAGTAGTCCTTATTTAAGGGAATATTAAAGAACAGTGTCTTGCACTGTATTTAGGGGCTGGGTAAGAATTGTCTGTTCTGGGGCCTCAGCTAAGGGATAATTGGAAGAGGAGAGGCAGGAGAAAGGGAGATAGGAAGTAATGGCTGAGGCCTTGTATTCAAACTTACTCAGGCATCCCATCATGTGAGTTCCCCAGAGTAGGAATGTGACATTTTACTAAGGGAAATCTGTAGGATATCTGCAGGAAGATCATAGGACCACAGAGGACTCTGATAGGTGGTCTAGGGACCTAACACTACAATGGGTAAATGGCAGGTCAAGTTGAGTAAGGGGATCGTTTAGATGGCCTACCTTGGTTAGCCTATTATTGCAAGTTGTAATTAGTAAAGACCGATGTGTAAAGGGATGCTAGAGATATCTTATTTGGGGTAACATGTTATTGCAAGTTGTAACTGGGAAACATAATTTGTGAAGGGTTACTAGAGATATTCTATCTGGTGTAGCATATTATTGCAAGCTGTAACTGTTGAAGACAGGCTGTGTAAGGGGATGTAGAGGTACCATGTCTAGAGTAGCCATAGACTACAGGAAGTGAGTGGAGTTGCAGCCAAAGACTTGGTCAGATATTTCCAGATATTTTCCAATATTCCTAAAGAGACTGTCTCTGGTGACCCTTTAGTGGTACTGCAGGTAGAGAGAATTTCTCTAGAGAGATCACAGAACTCTCAGGAAATATCTGACCTATATTTGACTGTTACTGTAGAAAGAGTATTTATATATCATAAGTACTGTGAGGTACTGAAAGATATTTACTGAATTCACAACACAATTGCAGTTGATACAAACAATGATGCAGGGGGACATGGTGGGATATGGAGGAGTTCAGGGGGAATAAGACAGTAGTAAACCAGAAGGTGCCCTGGGAGTTCAGTTACTGTTTCAGTTGCAGGTGGTTCCAGGTCATGAGGGTAGAACTGAAAGCCACAGGGACTGGAATATGTCATTTGAGAGCTGCAGCCACTGGATCCCATAGGGCACTATTGCCACAGCCTCCTGCAAGGCCAACACAGGACAGAGAAGGAGGCTGTGCAGTAGTCGGGGGAGGAACAGAAGATGGGCGAGGGAAGTCCAACTCTGTGAAACAGGTACTGTGCACCAGCAGTAAGTTCACTCTGTTGCACAAGACATATTGCAATCTCCACCCACAAGGTAGGAGAGAATCAGCATATTTATCAAGAACGCACTGCTGGAGAGTATTCTAGGGGTCAGTAAGCTCCAAATAGGAGCAAGGAAGGTACATACAGTGAGGGATTCATTTGCGAGAGGCAGTAGGAGGGATCTGGGTCTAATACCCAATGATAAAGTGGTGGTCTGCTGTTTCCATGGGGCAACAGCAGATGGACTTATAGCCAAGTTAGTGGAACTGATGGGCGAAGGGAACAGAACGCCAGATCTAACTGCACACATGTGCATGAATGATGTGAGCAAGTGAAGTATGGAATAGGTGAAATCAGGCTTATGTGCTCTGAGAAATGCAGTGAAGGACAGCAGGGGCGTCACCCACCTCTGAGCCATGTCTTAATCAGAAGGAACAATGCAATGCATTCCAATTCAGTGCCTAGCTAAATAGTTGATGCAGAGGAAGATTTATGTTACTTGGGCCTGCGCCTGAGATGGAGGAATCGGAGGCAGTTCAAAAGAGATGACTTGTATTCTGATGAGGAGGGCAGGAGTATGATGGGAAAAAGGTGAGTACAACACATTGCTAGCTTAAAGTGGAGGGTGGAGAATAAGTGTGGCAAGGTAAGCATCCAAAGTCACAAACAAGGGGAACCTTGCCAGCCTCCCCAACCAACCACTATAACAGAGTGAACGATAGCTAGGGTAAAGGGAAAAGGAGGGGAGCAGGGACAGGAGTCTTGGCAACAAAATGCTAGAAGTACAGGTGATTGTCATAGAAGGGAACATCAATCTGGTGGCTGTCACAGAGACATGAGCAACCTCAAACCACAAATAGGGCATGATAACCATACCAGATTTTGTTGTTCAGGAAGGACATAGCAAAGAGTAGGGCATGGGACTAGTGCTGTATGTAAAAGAGGGATACAAGCAACTGCAATAGATGGCTATGGGAATTCAGAAAAACTAGAAACCTTGGGGGGTGCTAGTAGTGACAAAGAATGGAAAGTAAATCAGGACTGGGGTGGTCTACAGACCATTAGGACAGAATCAATGGGCAGATAAGGAACTGGGGTGATTCTAAGGTAGGTGGCCCATTTAGGGAGGGCTGGTGGTAGTGGGGTACTTGAATATGTCCGATGTGGACTGGATAGTTCCAATCACAGCAACTATTAATAATCATCTCCTGGTGGATGCATGCCAGAAAGTGTTCCTTATTCAGATGGCCCAGGGACTGACATAGGAAGGGGCTGTTCTGTACCTGGTACTCACTAACAATGAGAAGATCCAAGATGCGGCAGTCTTGGAACCACTTGGCTCCAGTGATTACATATCAGTGACTTCATAAGTCCAGATAGGGACTGCCAAAGAGGCTAACACAGTAAGAGTGTGGGATATCAAAAGATAATTTCAACAGGATGAGGGGACTGGTGGAAAGAAGCATGAGCTGAATAGAGCAGATAGAAAGGGTAGAGAAAAAATGGGAAGACTATGAAAAGCAATATTAGAGGTAGCAGAAAGCTCAAATGGGAGGATATTGAAGGGAAAAAGGGCAAGGGACCCAATAGTATTCATGAACAAAGTAAAGACAGAATTAGTGAAAAGGAAAGCATTCTTAAAGTACTGCATAAAGAAAGCCAAAGGAAGAAGATAGGGAGAAGTACCTGGAAAAAAAAGGTATCCAGTTGGAAAGTAATAGAGGCAAAAGTTGAGATAGAACTCTGGCTTGCCATGGGAGTGAAGCAATGGAAAAAGGCCATGTATGTCACAATCTCTATGGCACTTCAGCTCCTCACAGAATGAGCTATGTACACCTGATAGGCTGATGATTCACATGTGATGTCAAAATGAAATCCAATCCCAGCTAGTCTCAGTGCCCTTCCAGGATCCTCAATTTCTTCATGCACATTTTTTTGCACTGCTAAAAAGAGAATAACATCTTCTACTGTATATTAGCTACCTAGTGATCTCTATCCAAAACTAATCCTAATATGGAGGTTTTCTTGACTAAAAATTGTGGCTTCTGACTGTTATAGTAATTGAACTTCCTCTTTCTCTATATCCTGAGTTCCACTACTTCCCTTTGTTGCTCAGGGCTGCGTTTGTGCATTAAGCACATTCAATCTAGTCAGTCTGTTTGCTTTTTCTCAATAAATAAGATCTAATCTGTATATGCTTATTTTGCTAGTTTGAATTTTCTGCCCTTTTTACTGCATTCTCACTTGCCAGCACTGTTTCCCACCCCAGTGATATGGGCAATAGTACATATGCACCTGTGACTCCCTACAGCAGTGGTCACATGGAAATGCTCCATGGCCACAGAAAAGGAATGCTTTCCTACTTGGTGGAGTGTTCTCTGCTATAAGAATGGCCATGGGCAGTGTCACCCTGGACCCCTAATTCAGTGGTTCCAGTAAAGGTTGCCAGGTCCTCTCTCTCTCTCTCTCTCTCTCTCTGCTTCCCATCTTCTGAGGGCCATTGTTAGTGAGATGCTTAGGACCCCCCATCAGGTGAGTTTATCATACTTTACATTCTCGCAGGGGCTTGATCAAGAGTTTCCTCAGCCACTTCTTTCCTCTGTGCATGCACAGAGGGAGTAGCATGTACACAAGACACCATATTTGCTCTTCCCACAGGCTATGATCAA
Source organism: Neoceratodus forsteri (assembly GCA_016271365.2). NCBI lineage: Eukaryota > Metazoa > Chordata > Ceratodontiformes > Ceratodontidae > Neoceratodus > Neoceratodus forsteri. The sequence continues at coordinate 389,574,734 of CM057456.1, forward strand.
GGCTCAGCAGGTGCTGGACATGCCTGCAAACTGCAAGCAGCACCCCCTTGCTGATTTAAACAATGCTAGTGCTCTTGAATCCAATGCTTGCATCAATTGTGTGTGGGAGAGTGAAGATACACATGCAACTGTGTTAGTGTTTCACTTGTGACCCTGGATGTGACACAATTTATGTCATGTCTAGTGGCCATGTTGATCATGGAACCTCCCACTCTGGAATGAGCATCCACATGTGACACATGAATTTGGGCATGAATAGGCACCAGAAGTGACATGATGCAGTGTTACCTTTGGTGGCCATCTTGCTAAAGCACCAAAATGGTGGCCATCTTATATCAGGCTACCATAGGCCTCTAGGCAGGGTAGACTATGTTCAATACTGCACTTCTGGAGTAAGAGAAAAAATCAGACCTTCACTGGCAGCCACAAAATATGTTGCTGGGAGGCCATTATGGGGATATTTGACAAATTCTGCTTGTTCATCCGCAACTGAAGCCCCCTGCCTTAGTCTAGTGGGCCTGGGAAGAGGTAGCAAGAATGCAAATGACAGCACCTTCCCATTTCAGTTATAACCTGCTCAATCATATACATTATATTAATTTACAGCCCTACATATGCAAATAGGGGCTATAGCTACGTCTATCTATAGATCTAGATTTACCATATGTAGATATATACATATATATCTATACCCGTATTTTTGAGAATCCTGATGATTCCCTACTCTCTATGTCACCTCCTCCCCCACATACAGGCATTCAGTTCAGAATGGTAAAGGCAAGAAAGTGCTGGGCACACACTGTTCCCCAGATGCCATCCCAGCTGGAACCAATATGCCCAATCTGTGACAGTGACAACTTGGAACCCTCCAATCAAGAAAGAAATAACAAGGAAGGGGGATCCTTAGAGAACAACACACATCAGAATATTAACACAGGCATTACCTCATTGATCATCCAGAACCTACAAACACAACACAACTTCATGTGAAAAATGAAGGAACACATGGAGTCCATGTCCTCCATTTCCAGGATGAATCCAAGCCTGGCTACACCAATTTCTATTCACACTCCCAACGCAAAGCCTCTCCCACAGCCAGATACTCAGGAGAACCTAAAACCTGATGACAAGTTACCAGATTTGGGTGACGAAGACCTTGGGCTCAGTTCTCAAAAGTGATTGAATACCACAAGCCCCGGGTGCGCTGAACACATGGCACAGGGGGCTTTCAGCATTCCCTGGCCGGCAATTGGGATTCTTGATCCTGTGTGCCACATGCCCCAAGTTAGACCAGCTTTTGCTGATCTAACTTCGGGGACCTTTTTACAGGGTTTGCACCAAATATTTTGGGCAAGCCACCATGAAAAGGGTAAGGTGTCACAAATGCACGCAACCCATGAGAATGAAACACACAGTGAGGCACCATGTTTGGAGAAGCGCAGGGTTTGACACAGAGCTTGTGAAAGCCCTGCATCAACCTTTGTGAATCTTGCCCCTCAAGTCTGATGCCAATGAGGACATGGGAGATGATCCAAATTTGTTAATGATCAAACTATGTTCTTATGACTCCGTAACTTCACTAGTCAGATCCATTAAAACTACAGTTTGTTTTGAGCAACCAGCTCCCCGAGAACAAATTGTTCCCAACAATCCAACCCAAACCCAAATCCTGCAATTTATTCCTGATACACAAAGCTATGATTGAAATTATAGCTACAGTAAGGAGGGAGAGGTGGGGGACCCTGCTAGAATTCTGGAAAAGAAGTCCTGGGACAAAATGTACCCAATCCAAGAGGACAGATTAAAACTGTGGTGCAATTCTCTGTCTGTAAACCCTACAATATCCTCATTAAGCAATAAAACTCTACTGCCAGCAGAAGAGTGAGCCCCACTAAAAGACCCTAGACACAGGAAAATGGACGACATGCTCAAGTAGAGCTTTTTTTTAACATTCCATTTTTCTCTCCTACCCTCCCTCCATCTCTAACCCATTGGGGGCTCCTGGTAGTCATCCCTCTGCCAGCCACTCTACCCAGAACTGACCTTGCACTTCATGGAGCCACGGTTATCCCCCTTGGTGGGGAATGAGGTGGGACCCATACACCCTGTACACATCTGGTTTTGTCAGGCAAGGCGGCCTGGGTGGGTGGTTGCACATTGAAGGCATGATCCTGTTACACCATCTTCCCACAGATGGAAGGGCTTTTTCCTCCTTTTCTCCCCTCACATGGTGTGTGCCCTGACGTCAAGGCACTACACGCTGATGTCCACCACGTGTCTCAGCCGGCCTCTCCTGCAAGCAGAACTTGCTGTACCCTGAGCTTCCACTCAGGGTCAGGCAAGCTGTAGGCCTTGGTGCGCTCCCTTGGAGAAGGCGAGCAGTCATGGGATGCTCAAGTTTTCTCCCCCAGCCAGCCCTCCGGTCTGCTTCTGAACCTGAGTCACTGGTGTCACAAGCAGAAATCCAACCGCTGCACCAACAGGCTGGCTCAAGTAGAGCTTTGAGCTAGCTGGCTTTACCACTACTGTACAGCAGCCACCACTACCATTTATGTTACCAGAACCCAAGTGACTTGGCTAAGAGATTTGAGCAAGGCTGTCAATCTAAAATCATCACATGTCAAACTCACACAACATGCCCTACAGGTGGCCAAGTACATTGGGGACATGGCCGTGGACTCCCTAAAGATTAATTCCAGGATGGCAGCTGTTGTCAATAGGCCACAGAGATCACTGTGGATAAAACTGTAGGAACCGTATGAGGAATCCAAGGCTCTTCTACAGACACTACCTTTTAAGGGAGGCAAACTCTTTGGAAAGGGACCTGACAAGTAACTGAAAATGGGAGAGGAGGGCAATAACTTAAGCATGGACATGTCAACATGCCCCAATTATCTTACTTTCTTTCACAACAAATCCCACTGCAACAAGAACCATTAGAATCAGAGACAACCATACAACCAGCACAAACAGAATAATGGGAGCAGGTTATCCTTCAACCAAGCCAGCAATGGGCTCTGCAATTGGAACAACTAGGGCAAGGGAGGCTCAACTCCAACTCATTCAGCAACCAATAGAAAGCCATCACCTTGGACAGATGAGTACTGGAGGTGATATCTCAGGGGTACACCATAGAATTTGTGGAGAAACCAACCAGAAACAGGTTGGTGCTATCACCAGTATCAAAAAAAAGGCAACCCTCTTCAAACAGGTCCAAACTATTCTCCAAGGTCTGCTGGCAAGCAAAGTAATAGCAGAAGTGCCAGAAGACCAGTTTGGGAAAGGGTCTACTCCATATTTTTTATGGCATCCAAGAAAATGGGAGTTAAGGGCACTGCTTGACTTAAAATACTTAAACCAATTTGCCCAACCTAAAAAAAATTTAAGATGGAACAATTAGATACACCATTAGAGCCATAAGATAAGGAGACTTCATGAATTCCACCAACATGAAGGATACCGGGGGGTAGTGGACTGGTCGGGATCTGAAATGACTGCATAGCCTTCAGTTCTGTGTAGCATCCTTCATAAATCCTAACCACTCTGCAGTAAATCTAAATGGAACTTTACTAAATGGACAAGACTGCTACCTATGTGGCTTTCACTTTGAAAACTGGAAAGAAGCAGTCACAGCTCCATTAAATCAACAGAAGGCTTGGTAGAGAGAGAGAGAGATGGGCCTGTAAACTCCTCCCACCAAGCCACCACGCACACCAGCACTACCATGGATCAGGCTGCAACAAATTGCACTGATGCCCTGCTGGGGAATTCAACTCTCAATACCCTGTCAAACCTAATATTCAAAATGTACAGTGAGATGCGGGCAGATTTGAACCAGCCCAATCACGCATGTTGTGAAAACAGTAAATGATCAAGGAGAGAAAGTTGATGACCACACTAAGCACTTCACAGAACTAGAAGCCTGAGTCAGAGAGCAAGCAGAGAGACTTACTGAAGCCACAAAAAACTGCATGCTGCACAAAAGCAGATTCAATTGTGGAGGACCATGAGCAAGGGAATGATGACTGGCTCGTCAGCCTGCCAGAGGGAACAGTGGGAAAGGATCCTCTGCTCCTTCTACAACAACGGTTGACAGACATTGGATTTGCCAGAGGGGACAAAGTTAGAATTACAAAGGGCCAACAGATCTCCTGGACAAAAGCCTGATCAGTTAAAGCCCCAAAGTGCTTTCTAATAAAGCTTCTATGGTACCCAGATTGCCAACTAGTGTTCCAGGCCACTAGGATGAAGGACCAGATGTGGGTGGACTACTCACTCATCAAAACATTCCCTGGCTACAGCCACAGGCTCCAGAAAAAAGTGGCAGGAGATCCATGAGATGAAAGGACACCTACATGCAAGCCAGTGGCAGTTGCATACCTTTTTCCATCCTGACTTATCATCATGCTACAGGGTAAGCTGCCTGTAACATTTACAAACCCTGTCATGGTGACAGCCTACCTAGACCAGGAGCAGACAGCCACAGAGGGCAGATCAGGCTCACAGAGAATGGGTCCAAGCACCCGAATACATCTCAGTGAGAAGAAAGCAGAACTGTGAGTATGGGATTACAGAAGAGCAGGGTTAAGACTCTCAGCTCTGTGGTAGTCCTGACTGGTATTTTGAGTTGGTTGTAAAGGTTAGTCTGAGAAATGGATATAAAGACATTAAGCAGTAATAGCCAAGGTTGCATGGACAAGGCACAAGAGTACACGGAGGTGAGCTCTGGAGTTGTGTCCCCCTTGCACCTAAATGGCTCTCCAGTTGCACTGACCTAAGGGCCATCATAGCAGGTAGAAGAGAGAGGCTAAGAAGTGATTCACCTCATCATGCAACTACATGCAACACCCCTGATAATGAACCAGCATAGCCGATCACGGAGGCCCCCTAGAAAGTGATGAACCCTATTGCACTTCTATTAAATGTTTAAAAGTTAAAGTTCACCTGTTGATTTTTTTAATCACCTCTACCCAGCTCCATGGACTTGAAGCGATTTATATGACTTATACAATTACTGGATACTGAGACAAGGAATGGCCACCACATGGGTATGAGGACTGGCTAGCCTTGTGGGTTCTGTGGGGGAGTGAGGCTACTGTTGGGCCTTGTGATGGCAGAAAGGGTGCAGCACTGAAACTCCATCCCCCATAAACTAGAGGCACCAACACAACCCTGACTGAGTGACACTGTCAGGGAAATGACCAAGTTGAGTCAGATTACTGAACATTTGTTCAAAAAATTTAAAAATGACAGTTCTTTTCCTGTTTAGCACTACTTACTGTATCTTAAATGCCAATGCAGGATAATTATAGTAGGTAAATTTGTATAGGTAAAAAGAAAATTAGATGTAACACACCAGCTCATCCACAGTGAGTGTAGGGAAGATGAGGGTCTGGAGGCCCCAGGGATAGAGGGGTACTATTGAGCCTGTTGCTCATGTTTTGATGGGAGTTAGGGGGGAGGGCACTGGAAATTGGTGAGGGGAGGGAAAGGGGAAACAGAAAGTTTTGTTCTCATTTATTAAGTTGTTTAATTTATTGCTGATAGCACTGCAGTACTGTAGAGTCAGCCATAATGCAACTCAATTTATTTGCAGCAAGTGACATGTCAAAAAATACTGCATGACAAAAGGGCTTAATTGCCATTGCATTACACTGTTACTTGCAGTATACTGCAGCATTTTGTGATATACTGCAGCATTACTACCTTGCATCCTGGCTAGCACCGCTGTATGTCATAGTTCAGTGTTTGTAGTTGTTAATAAAACAGGGTGGCACCGATACTGTTCCTGTTGGGGAGATGTGAGAGGAGGAATGATGGGAGAACCAGAAGCATGAACTGACCTAATAAGCAAAGATGAGTGAATCAGTAAATGTGCTAACATGGAACATAAAGGGGATTAAAACTGTAGTGAAATGCAAAGAGGTTTGGACTTACATTAAAAAGCAAAAGTAAGATGGAATACTTCTCCAAGAGATGTACATGACAAGAGAGCAAGTGATAAACTTGCAAAACAAAGGGAAGGTATATTGGTAGCATCTTGTTTTGTGTCAAAAGCCAGTTTTGGGGGGTGATAGTGCGATTTTGCCCAGGTCTTATGGTTACGATGCTAAAACAGGCACTGGACCCACAAGGCACATATGTCATCAATGACTGTGCTGGTAGGAAGGGAACAGTACACCTTTCTGTCCATTTGTAGACCTAATTATGATGCCCCAGACTTCTTCTAGCTGGCAGTCATCTTGACAGGAGTTTCAGCTCCCCTTATGGTTGGAGGTGATTTCAGCACTTTATGGGAGCAACATATGGATAAGTCCACCCCCACATGCCCACCATGGTGAACCTCAGCAGGTCTGAGAAAGATGGTGTAGGAGTGTGGTGTGGTGGATATGTGGCACTTTCCTCACCCTTTAGATAAGTATTTCCTATTTTATTCTCACACACAATGTATGCAAGGATAGACCTCACATTGGTCTCAGATGGGCTCCTACAAACAATGTAGAGTGCTGAATATGGCCCAATTCTTTTTTTCAGATCATGCACCAATAGTAACCTCTTTAGAAAGGGGGGGGGGCATTGCCCCCAAAAGCACATAGATGGTTGAGGGACCCCAGACTATTGATTGATTAGGCATTTACTGGGCACATTGAGAAAGAGTTTACAGAGTTTTTCAGACATAACTTGAGTGGGGATATATCTGAATCCACCTGGTGGGATACCATGAAGGCCTTTATTAGAGAGGTAGTGGTCTTCTATTAATCCCAAAACAGAAAACAAGAAGAAAGCTAGGAAAGGGCACTCACAAAATGAGTAGGGGAACTGGAGATGGAGCATAAAGGAACTCAGGACCTAGAAACATTGGCAGAGCTTAGGTGAATAAAGCTCAGCTAAACCAGCTAGTGTTAGGGAAAATCAAGAAAAGCCTCCTATTAACCCAAACTCAGTCACACTTTGAAGGGGACAGAGGAGGGAAGTGGCTTGCCTGGCAATTAAAAAGAAGGAGATGGGTAGGGCTATTTTTAGTATACAGAGGGAAAGAGGGGAAACAGTAACCAAGCAACTGGCCATAGGTGAAACATTTAAGCAATTTTATCAGGCACTATACACATCAGATGTCTCTAGGGATAACCCCCTACCACTTTTTTAGATGCCACTCTTTACCATCAGTGACTCCTGAAGAGGTATATGCTTCCCTGGAGGCAGTTGACTGGACAGACATAGTGGAAAAGGAAGTGAAGACTTTATCATCAGGTAAAGCCCCTGTCCTGGACAGCATCCCAGAGGAATTTTATAATACCTTCTGGCATGTTCTGGGAGGCCCTATGACAGCAATGATAGTGACAGCTTTTAAAACAGGCTCCTTGCCACAGTCCCAGTACCTAGCCACTATCACTGGGCTGAAAAGAACTGGGGATGGATGCCACCTTGTATGGCTCGTACTGCCCAATCTCTCTGCTGAATGCAGACTACAAGGTGGCAGACAACATACTGATACAGTAGGTGGACTGGAGAGAGTTCTCCCTACAGTAGTGTATGAAGATCACAGTAGATTTGTGAAGGGTCTCTATGTAAAAAATAGCATCAGAAGATCACCTAATGATATGTGGCATTGGGGGATGCTTGGCTTGGTTGTTTGGCAATGGATGCAGAGAAAGTCTTTGAACAGGTCAAGTTGCCCTTCATGTTGCAGACACTGTTGGACTAGGGCCCCACATTAGATCCTGAGTGACAGCCTATGCACATCCCCAATGGCCCAAATTCTGATGAACAACCAGCTCTCAGCCCCTCCCATCTCACAAAAGGGAAAAGGCAGGGCTGCCCACTTTTCTGTCTCCTGTATGTATTGACAATAGAACACCTCGCACTGGCAGTCAGGAGCAAGCTGGAAATTCATGAAGAAGTCATCCAAGACATGCACTGTGTCATCTCCCCTGTCCCAGATGATGTACCTCTATACCTGTCCCAAGTGGAGAAGGCCCTGTCTGTCCTCACTAGTCTATTTGCAATCTTTACGCCCATGTCTGGGCACAAAATAATTGAAAGGCTTTGCCTGTTGTTCAGTGGGCTTGAGCAACCAGCCAGACCCCCCTCCTGCCTGAGCTGTATAAGGCAGTCCTTCCAGCTTCACCAAGAAACATTTTTTCTTTCTTTGCAGCCAGAGGCTGTGTCAGATTCTTTCCTTTCCTTGTGCTCTGGGATCTGCTCATTTGTGCCAGCTGTCTGCCTGGTTTGTACTTCCCCTCCTCTTCTGGGTCTGTATTTTGCTTCCTCCAGCTGTGGTCTGTGCCTCTCTGTCTCTCTCTCTCTCTCTCTCTCTCTCTCTCTGTTGTTCTTGTTCCTGTGCCTGTCCATGCTGTTCCCCCCCTCCCCACCCACTCCTTCCTGTTCTGTTGCTGCTCACCCCATGGCCATCTGTGCTGCCCATCCCTCCGCTCCCTCCCATTGATGTTGCCACCCGCCCCGCAGCTCTCTGTGTTGCCACTCCCTCCAGCTACCTATGTGTTGCTCTTCTCGCCCCCCCCCATTTTCCCTCATCCTCACTGCCATTTTTGTACTTCTTTTGGTGGGGGGGGTTCCCTTTGCTGTTTCCCATTCTCTATCTGTTACTGCTCTATATCTATTTCCCATTGCTCCGTCTGCTCTTTCCATACCTATTCCTGTCTTTCAGGTGAGTGCCTGTGATGTCCATTAAGGTCAAAGGGAGCTAACCAAGCAGTATTTTTGCTATATTCTAAATGCAAAGAAACCTAGATTACCGGCACAGTGTATATAGCCACTGTCTCTAGTGCTTGACAATCTGCCGTCATCACTCCTTAAAGCTATACTGCACTTCATAGTCAAGGGATGGCATTTCAAGTGTTTATGTGTACAACTTATCAATTTGAACAGAGCAGCTTTTGTGAAAATTTTATGAATTGTAATATTAAAGAGAAATCTTTGTTTCATGCTAATGCTGGCTTCCTTTATGAAACCGGTTGGCATGTATGCTTCATGTACCATGCTGCATCATACAGGTTGTGACATACCTACGTACATGTTACTGACCTATGAGTGGGTCTTGTACTGCATATGCTTGTGACCTACATGTGGGTCATATATATGCTAAACCTGACTTGTCACCTGTTTCTTGTTCCCTGTTGTGTCACCGGTAGCTGTTAACCCATCAGTTGCCTACTTTCAAAACTCGATGCATGCCAGCCTCAACCATAAAATACTATGGCTCAGGACTTGCCCTGCAGCTGATAGTCTTACTCTGCACCCATGAAGTCCACATCATAAGCATGCGAACCTCGGGGTGGAGTCCTCCTTATTTTGTGTTACTGGTGGCCATTGACTCACCGGTTGCTCCACAGTGGGAATGTCCTTGCTCTGGGTGGACTTTAGCCATCACCAGTGGCTGTTAACCAACCAGTTACCAGCACCTCTTAATGTAGAATTTAAGACTTCAGGTGCTGAGGGTTGGGACCCTTAAGTCTGAGGGGGCTACTTTAGCTGCCGCACAGGTTCAGCAGCACCTTTGTAAGCTATTCTCCCTACTACTGCCTAAGGTTCACCTGCTCTGTTTGCACCTGTGGCTGTTGACCCACCGGTTGCTCTTTAGGCTTGTGAAGGCTGACTGAGTGCCTCAGCAGTCATAGCACTCCTCCACCTCCCACCTTGGGGGAGGACCTTCCATGTGGGAGTCCCATTTTGCTGCAGAGTTCACTCACAGCCCCTCTTGGTATTCCCATTAGAGGGATAGCGTGAGAGCCTTCCTCCAAATTGAATCCCCCCACTTGGGATTTTAAATGTCAGCAGCAGAGCCATTACTAAACTTATCCCATACCTGGAGGGAAGGCTACCTAGGCCTTGGATCCCCAGAGGTTTCCTCCTCATAGGGGTTTTTTTCTCTCCACTGGGCAGAAGGTCATAATATCTACTTAGTTTATATCATACTAGAGTCTTAGGTTACCAAGGTAGGTTTCTGCTGTTGGACGCAGTTGGATGGTGGCTCTCCCTTGCCATTACCTCTCTCCTTAGGAAGCCATGCCCTCCTGCTCAGTTTCTATATATCAGCTCTCAGTTCATGTCTGTTTCCACTCATCACTGATGGCTGTTAACCCACTGGTTGCTGTCAATTCATGATCTTCATCCTTTGTAAGCACCGCTCACTGTTCAAGCACTCTTTTGGGGCTCCTTCCTAAGGTACATTTAGCCAAGAGAATCCTTCCTGTGGCACCTCTAGAGGTGGAACCCTCCTTGAGGGTTCCTTGCCCTTGGTACCCCTACAGGGTGCTATTCCCCATAGAATAGAGAGGTGAATGGCCACAAAGTTTCTCAACAAGTTGCATAAGCATAACACTACACTAAGTTGCATAAGCCCATTGAATTGAAAGGCTTTGCCTGTGGTTCAGTGGGCTGGAGCAACCAGCCATGCCCCCTACCTGAGCTATGTAAGGCAGTCCTTCCAGCTTCACCCAGAAGCATTTTTTTCTTTGCCCCATCATCCTCCCCTCCTCCTCCTCCAGTGGCTCACCTCTTTCCTCAGGACTCCTTCCTAAGGTACCATTACCCAAGGGAACCCTTCCTGTGCACCTCCAGGGGTGGAACCCTCCTCAAGGGTTCCTTGCCTTTGGTACCCCTACAGGGTGGTATTCCTTGTGGAACAGAAAGGCGAATGGCCACAAAGTTTATCAACATGTTGCACAAGCATAACACTACATTAAGTTGCATAAGTCCATTGAAACTAGGCCATGTGTGAATGGCTCTCCCTGAGAAACGGCCCTGGTCCCCCATCACAGTGGAAGGCTACCAGCTGAACTCAGCAACCCATATTAAATATTTGGAGGTCATCCTTACAAAAAATCTGTCACTGCTGGGCCCCTAAACTATAAACCCATCTTAAACTTGTTTAAAGTAGACTATGAAAGGTGGAAAACACTCCCCTTGACACTGATTGGTAGAGTAAGCACTGTTAAAATGTGTTTACTACCAAAATGTGTATATGTGTTCCAGGTGTTGCTGGCCTGGGTACTTTAAAAGTTTTTCCACATAGTCAGGAGTTACCTTACATCCTTTTTTGTGGAAGGAGTGAAGAGCCCCAATTAAGTCAGACTCCCTGCAGAAGCAGAAAACTGACAGGAGGGGGCTGGGCTTACCAAATTTCTGATATTACTATCTGGCATCTCAGTTTGCCGTCCTAAAATATAGTAATGCACTGAGAAGGTCAAAGCCAGCCTGGGTTGAAATGGGGGAGGACAGTCTATCTGAGCATCTTCTGCTGCACCTTTTGTCCTCTGCCCATAGTACAGGCATCTTAAAAAACTTGCAAACCCATTCAATAGAATACTAGTGAGAATATGGTTGTGTGCACACACGCTGACAAAAACATAGATGGGGATTCTCACCAAAAGCAAATATTTAGGCTGCATGTGGGGTACCTCATCCCCCGCTACAGACAAAATGAGCCCTGGAGAAATGGGGGAGTGGGCAATAGGGTGTTAGACATTTAAGATACCAGAACCGGAAGGGAACTGTGGTGGTACTCAACAGGGGACCCTGAAGCTATAGAGTCTGTTTCTTTATGGAAAGAGTAATAATGTGATGATATGCATGTTTCTCTTTCAGGGACCTGCAAGTCCTCCTTTTCTCCCAGAAATGCCTCAAAATATAACATCATACTTTATACCTTAAGCTTGCAATATATCAGTGTTACCACTAATAAAAATAGCTTACAAAAAAAAAAAACATGAAGACAGCTATCTGCATATCCCAATACATCCTTCACACTACCAATTTCTTTGTTTCCATAAACTGGGCCACCATTACAAGTACACAGTCCTTCCATTCAGATTAGTTTCTGCACTGAGAGTTTTCACCAAAGTCTTGGTGGTATAGTGGTACACCTATTAGGGTTGTCACCTTTGGAAGAGACAAAAAATGGACACTAAACCACACCCTAAACTCCTCCCCTAGACCCACCTTCTTTTCATTACTGATCATGTATTGCTCCCCCTCAAAAGCCATTTGTTAGATCAGTGAAGAATTTAAAGAGAAACTTCCCTAGTCCTTTTGATTTTCATGCATAAATTACCCCTTCTTGCATTGATTCTAGACTTGTATTTCATTACTGTCCACTGCAGTTAGTTTTTGCACTCTGAGCTGCTAAAAACTGTAGAGTGTACCAGAGCTTCTATAGCAAGCCTGGTGTTGCTGTGGGACCAGGATTGTACTGCTGACATCACTATAGGACAGAGTCAATTTCACACAAAAAAAAACATACTGACAAGACATTTGGATTTTGGCATAATACATTGCTAACAGAGTGTCTTGGGGAAGAGGAAACACAGTGTGTACACTGAATACCGGTAGGTTTCCCTTGCAACATTGTTGCAATTGCATGGTACTGCACAGTGTGAGTCACTCCTCTACCCTACAGTGATGTCATCAGGAACTAGCAGCCCGGCAGCTGAACAGCAAAGGCAAGTGCAGCAGGGCTCACAAACAAATCCAAATTATGGAAGGCAGAGTAAACCCTAGCCAAAAATAACAAATGCACACACCTTTTCAGGTCTAGAACTGCATATAATGACTATAAGCTGTAACTTTCTGGATCATCATGAAAGTTCCTCTTTAAGGGAATAGTAAAAGACAACACTTAAACTAGCAGTTCAACAAAAATATTAACATGCTGTACCTGTTAAATTTGCTTTTCTTGGCTCTTCCTAATTATTTACTTATTAGTGCACTGAAATTATTTTACCAGGTAAACATGCAGGGTTGTTTTTGGAGTACTGGTCCTTGGCTTTACCACATGTTACATTTAATTGGCAACACATTTGGAGGGATCTCTTATAAATATACCATGAATGATAGTCTTTGGCTCATGCAGTTTTACATACCCTGTACTTCATATCTATTTCACTCCTGTAAAATTAGTTAAAATGGGAAAGCTGCTATCCTCCTCCTGTACTAGGTGTAGAACAGCCAAAGGATCACTTCTCCATGTCCTACAGGAGTGTCCTAAAATAGCATCTTTTTGGGAGCAAATTAGGAGCAGGGCTGACACCCTCCTAGGACTGAAAGAGTTTTTCACTCCTGAGATATGTATTATAGGAGATTATTCAAGTATTACAGTAAAATAAAGGAAATATCACATTGCTATGAGCTCCTTATCAGTGAAAAAGGTTGTATTATGACACTGGAAGGACCAAGATTGTGTCTCCTATCATGAGTGGCTACAGGAGCTTCAATACAATAGTTGGATGGAGAAGATGATAGCCACCCTCCAGCACAGAATGTCTGGCTTTAATAACAAATGGGGGAGGCTGTTCACTTTATACTGTCTCAGGCCTGTGTAGCAGCACCCAGAGTAATATTTATTCTAGATACTTTAGTAATCCCAAATGTTTTCTGTGATCTTATGTTCTTTTCTTATTTAGATCAGGATTCACTGTTCATTCAATGTGTATTGACATAGTCCCATGTACCTTAATTTTACCTCTAGTTTGTTTTCTGTTAATTTGCTGTATGCCCTTTAGATAGACTTAGGGATTGATATGCGGGTTCTCCACTGGGTGGGGGTTGGGGATGTTGTCTTGTTACTTTTTTGTGGTCATTGTTCTTGCAGTTGTGTGTTTTGTTCTATGTTGGTATACTGTAGTTTGTTCTTTATATGACTTCAATAAAGTTTATTAAATTTAAAAACACATGCAGGGATAAAGGAAATCTCATTTACAGATATCATGAGGGGGCAGGGAAATACTGTAACTAGTATACAATTATGTATAACAAACAAATGGCTTGTTTCTTATGATACATACATTATATTTTCCTGGATCCAATTCCTTTTCATGTCCACAATACTACTTTGAAGACAAAAGAATTGAACATACTTTTTACTGGAGGAAACAACTATTTTATAAAAAATAATTTAAAACATTTCAAAATACTTAAATTCTTTTAGAGATGAAAAAGTTTACCAGCAAATAAAAGTGGAAGATGACTGAATCTTTAACTGTTATAAAAATTGGGGTCAGACTCTCTGCCCAGCTTTGCTGCTGTTCTGCTTTTGAGATGCAGAGTAGAAAATATTGGATTAACTATCTGCCAATGGTCTTAATGGCCATACTGTACACCTCCCAGGTTGACTGCTTTTTTAAAGAAAGGGCTACATCGACAATAAAACTTGTTTGTAACCTGTAAATGCAGCTGAAACCATGAATGATATGACAAAATCTGTTTCTAAGGTATGTGAGCACTCAAAATGACTCAGAAAGCTATCATTGAGCAAAATTGGATTACCTGATAGGGACCCTGAAAACCTAATCACAAGGTAAAAAACCTGACAGGTGGCAACCCTAACATCTATGGAAACAAGGGTCCTACATTGTTCCATATTTGGATGACAGGCACATTCGGACAAGATCCAGGCATCAAGTGGAGAAGGACATCAAAAGACTCCTATACATGCTGAAGCAACACAGCTGGCTCATAAATAATGAGGATGGACAATTTTGTAAAGCAAACCCTGTCACTACTCAAACACAATATGGCATCTCTGGCACAAGGGCTTCAAGTCCTGGGTACAATGGCATCCTACATGGACCTGAACTCAAGGGCCAGGTGGAATATGAGAGCCCTTCAAACTCTAGACATACAAAGAGGTGCCAAAACAGACAACAACCTCTATGCCAAAGTCTCACTAATGCCTAAAGTCTTATCCTCTCTAACAGGGTGGACAAAGAGACCCAACCTAATCAAGAGTACCTCTGGAACTGCAACACAACATCACATCACAATGGACATGGATGCAAGCCTCACAGGGTGTTGGGTGTATATACACACAGGACAGCACAGAGACGATGGACAGGAACAGAGTCAAAACTGCCCATTAATCTGTGCAGTATACCACAACCTTATTCAGCTCCAATACTTTCCAAAAGGCAAAGCAGTACTGTACTGATAAGATCAGACAACAGGGCTATAGTGGCCCACATATCAAAACAGGGCAGTACAAGAAGCAAGTGACTACTAAGGAAGGTTGCCAAGGTCCTCAGCTGGTCACAGATCAACCTCACCCACATCTCGGCCATCCATCTAGTAGGCAAGCTTAACACCACTATGACATGGTAAGCTGCTAACAGATTTACCCAGGAGAATATCAACTTTACCATCAGATCTTTTGGGTGATAGACAAGAGACTGGGTCCGACATTCTTCTTAAGGTTTACAGAGTACAAATTCAAGGGAATAGATGTCCTGTCCCTACAATGGCCCTTCCACAGGGCATATGTGTTCCCATCTTTCCTGATAATCCTGTTGGCTCTCAGACAGGTTTTGCCAGTCAACGGGGACAGTGATTCTCATAGCTCCCTATTAACTGAGGTGGCTTTGGTTTACAACAGTAATAGCAATGACTCTGGAGCACTGGTAACCTCCATACAAGCCAAATATCCTCACACAAGGCCCAGTGCAGCACCCCAGTCCACAAACTCAGACTAATAAACTGGGTCCTGAAAGGGAGGGACTGTTGACAGCAGAATATTACCCTACTGTGACTGATACACTACTGCAACCCAAGAGATCCTTCACTGCATGCAAAAGGCATTACAGAACATTCACACAATTGTGAACAGAACAAGGCATCCTTCCAATTCAAGCAGCAATTCTCCACATTCTGCTATTTTTACAGCACAGACTTGATAAAGAGCTACCCACAGCATCACTAAGTGTTCAGCTTTTAGCCCTCAAAGTGGACAGTGGACAAGCAGGAAACTCCACTCAAGTCTCACACCAAGATGTCATTACATTCTTAAAAGCAGCACTGCTTCTCAAATCCAGAGCACATCCAAATAACAGTTCAATTGGACCTTAACCTAGTCCAAAACACCCTCGCTAAATCTCTGTTTGAACCACTTGTTATTATTGACCTATAGTAGATGGGAATCAAGACAATGTTCCTTGTTGCCATATGTTCTGCATGGAATATCAGCTAACCGAACACTGTTAAAATAAACAGCTTCTAATCTACATGACAGAATCTCATTCAGAACACTTCCTTCCTTCACACCCACAGTCACATCATCATTTTATGATAGTCAGGGGATTGTACTGCCCTTTATTTCACCTGATGCACTTCAAGAAGAACACAAAGCACTACTCAGCTTTGAAAAGCCAAGGGTACTAAAGGCTTACATCTCCAGAACAAGAGAATTCAGGAAGACAGACAGGTTCTTTGTCATCACCAAAGGCCACAAAAATGGCTAGAACCTTCCAAATTAGCAATAGCCTCATGGCTGAAAAGGACCATCACAGAATCTTACTGGGCCACTGACACAGAGCCCCTGCAGGGAATCAGAACGCAATCCACCAGATCAGTGGCCACATCCTGGGCCAAGAGAAATCAGGACTCAAAAGATGAGCAATGCACAGCAGCTACATAGTCTTTGATCCACACATTTACGAGACACTGCATACTTGACATTTTCTCTGCACTCAGAGCCAGTTTGATAAATTGAGGCTTTATGCTACAAAACAAACTGGCTCCACCAGCAACCACTCCCCCCTCCTTGATCAAATGCATACAGCTTTTTAGTGCCCAGTCTGTAAGGAGTTGAAGTACTGTAGAGACTTCGACCCACAATGAAGGGCTACTCACCTGGTAAAGGTGATTGTGTGAGCATATCTCAATGACATTCCAAGGCCCACCCAGACATGGAGACAGCTCATGATCAGAGCCTGAAAATTTTAGATACTCACCTGCAGGATCTGCAGGCCATACCCTACTGCAAAAACTTTAAATAAACAGTAGAACTACAAATTTGTCTATCATTGTATCATTGATCAAAAGGTACTTCTTCAGGTAATTTAAAGTTCACAGCTTTGAAAAAATGTCAAAACTGAGGATCCTGGGAGGCACTGAGCCTAGATGGGATCAGATTTTGCTTTGAAGTCACATGTGTATCATGATCGCATTGGGTGTGCATAAACCAGTCTGTAAGGAGTTAGAGTGCTGTAGTGATATGCTTACACAGTCACCTTTACCAGGGGAGTAAACTTCCGCTCTTCAGGTACATCCAGGAGAAACGTATAGTTAAAGGGGGAACAGCGATCCTAAAGAGAGAGGAAGGATGGGAAGAGAAGGACAAAGGAACAGCAGAGAAACTGAATAAATACTTTTGTTCAGTATTTATTAGGCAGAAGGACAGGCCACTACAAGAATATGGGGAAAAGAGGGGAAGAGAGGCGGCAAGTGCTCAAGCAGCATGGGCAAAATGTCAGGGACAAGGGTAATAGAAAAGCTTTAAGGCTTGAAAGTAGATAAATGTATGGGACCTGAGAACGTAAACTGAGGATGATTACAGACATGGCAAGGCAGCTGTCAGACATATTCAACTGCTCACTGGCTGTGTGGGGGGGTCCCAGGGACTGGAGGACTGTGTGCCTGGTACTTCTACAAATGAGTGGAAGGAAGGATGAGCCAGGGATCTATAGACCAGTCAGCCTGATATCTACAATGGAAAAGATTATGGATCTATACTAAGGGAGGAAGTTGTATACATCCTGGAGGGAAATGAGCTGCAGGATCCTAGACAACATGGGTTCATGAGGGGAAGGTATTGCCAGACTAATCTGATCAATTACTGTGACTGGGTGACCAGGGCACCTGATAGGGGACAGGCAGTCAATGTAATATACCTAGACTTTGGCAAGACTTCTGATTCAATCCCCCACAGGAGGCTGATCAAGAAGCTAAAGGATTTAGGAGTGGAGGAAAAAATTGGTGACTTGGATAGAAAACTGGCTGAGGGGGAGAACACAAAGGGTAGTGGTTAATGGGTAGTTTTTAGAAATAAGGGAAGTAGCAAATGGAGTACCACAGGGGTCAGTGCTGGACCCTGTCCTTTTCAGTGTGTTAATTTATCTTTGGAGGCAACACAAAGATCTACACAAAGATAGACTTGGAGGATGGGATAAAGGATCTCAGGGAGGATCTGTGCAGGTTGGAGAGCTGGTCAAATATTTGGCAGCTAGACCTCAATGCTAACAAAATGTAAAGTGATGAACACTGGGAGTATGAAATGGGGGTGGTGTTGAAAAGCACCATGGAGGTAAAGGACCTAGGGGTCATTATATTGTAGAGCCTAAAAACAACAACACACTGTAACAGCAAACAGGATACTGTGATTCGTAGAAAGGGGATATAAGCAGTAGAGCGTGGAGGTATTCCTCCCACTTTACCATTTACTGGTGCGACCACACCTGGAATACTATGCAAGGTACTGGAGTCCACACTTGAAGAGAGACTTGTGACTAAGTGGAGGAAGAATTGCACAGAAACAACATGATGGTCCAAGGACAAGGGGCCAAACATATGAGGACAGGCTGTAGGACCTGAACATGTACACCTTTGAGAAAAGAAATAAAAAGTGTGGGGGGGGGGGTGATAGAAACACTTTTTCATGGAAAGAGTAATATACAAGTGAAACAAGCTACTGGAGGCAATAGTAAAGGCCAAATCAGTAAGCAGATTCAAGCAAGGATGGGACAGGTATATTGGATTAGTTAGAAAAAGGATTGACAGAAACAAAAGGCAAGGTGGCCACTAGGGCCAGTGCGGAGTAATTAGGTGGGGTGGACAGACTGGATGAGCCAAAGGGACTTTTTCTGCTATCATTGTCTATTTATCTATGTTTTTAAATGAGCTTGATGGGTGACTCAAACAGCTGAGAAACCTACCGGGTCATAATGTCGCACGCTTAATAGCGTATGATATTATGGCTAAATCAGTACAGCACTGTAGCTGTGAGTGAATAGTGCAATACAGCGTATACTGCTGTACATGGTATTGCACCATTCTCACTCTCCCAGGCAGAGGATAAGACCTCTGCTGGGAGTGGGTTATATCAAGCAGCTGCTGTGGCTCACTGGACTGTGTCACAGCAGCAGGAACCTAGCCACTGCATCTGGGACTGGGTTTGATTCCCAGAACCTTTTATTTTTTTTTTTTACTTTGTGCGCACCCCGAGGTAACCCCTCCCCCGGAGTTGAGAGTCTTTATTGGGGGGTTCAGGGGTGCAGCCCCCATAATGGGGGGTGTGGCGGGCAGCACCCACCCACCAAAAAAAAGACTTATGCATCATGGCAGAAATCATGCTGTATTGGCAGCACAATTTTGCCATGCAGCATAATTTCTTGCGACATTATGACCCCGTGCCATGAGAAACCCTTTTTATGAAAATCTAATTTTGAGGCTAGGGTAAGAAATTGGAAGGAGCTGCCCATTGTAGATGTCATAATTGATTAATCAATGCACTGATGATGTCACTATTGATTAATTGGAAGGTGATACAGACTTATGTGTTATGGGGAAATAAACATACAATATACCTAGGATGATAAGCTCTGGTCAGAGCCGATATGGCTGTGGAGAGCTTTTGGGATGCTTTTACCCATCATTTCTAATGAATTTTCACAATGCAGATCTGCTGAGAGGCAGTTTCAATGTGGTCTTCCTTTTTACACATTTTTACAATGTATTTTCCTAGAATATGCCTGCTGATTGCTATATATTTAGCCTGGATACTTCACAGAAGAAATGGCATCTTATTTTCGGGTGGTGAAGCACTAGCAGTAGGACACTAGAATGTGTCATACATAGGTACGAGCTGTGCACGGGTGATAACACCCAGTTGCCATACACCTCAGGCACTCACATGCGGATCCATTATCCCGGTGCCGTTGCACTACTCAGTGTGGGTAAAAGCTGATGCTGTACTCACTCACACAGGTCCCGGAATAGGCATGTTACAGCCAACCTCCCATTTGTTTGCACAATTGAGGAACCACAAATGTACTATCCATAGCCTGGAGCATACACTACAAATGGCATTGCAGGATACCGCACCCCATGGCACCCAGGATACCACAGCAATCCAGAGGGTGGTATGTTGCACAGGGGAACAGGGAAGAGAGTATGACAGCAGGAAGATACAACATTGCTAAGGCATGCATTGGAGGTATGTCAATTCCCTCTTATGGTTTGCCAGGGACATACACACAGCTGCATACCTTGGTGGGTCTGCAGCTTGTGTAGTGCCTCAGTGTATGGTATAGCCACTTTGATCATTTTGGAGTGCAGGTCCCCAGCCTGGGGGGAGTGAGGTTGTCTATGTACCAAGGTGGTGGGTGGGAGTCCTCTATGCTGTGGATATGGATCATGGTTTCCTCTGGTGCGATTGGGTCCAGGGGGATCCCTACACTATGGAGCTCTTCAGTAATGGAGTTGGATTGATTGAGGATGGGAGGGGATACCTCTAGTCCCCCAGGGTTGTCAGGGTGCTGTGCACCTGGGTGCACTTCTGCAGCCTGCCTGTGGGTGGCTGGCCAGGTTAGGTCATCTATTCATGGCCTAGCTATGAGCCACACTGCTCTGGGCTATGAGGGGTGAATTTCCCAGTGAGTATGCCGGAGCGTGGCATATGCATGGGAACACACCCTCAAATTGCACGGCATGCTATTTGTGTGCATGCTGGCCCATTCCCTTGCGGCAGGCACATCACGCACGTTTGAATATCACACTGTGGAGCATTGTTGGAGTTGCGTAGCACATCTCCCATTTCCACTGGGATGCGATGCACATCTCCTTTGAATATGGGGGCCTTGGACTAGGCTATCCTGAAGAAATACATTAGCAAAATAGGAAAATCATGACCCCACTGAAAACAAGATATTGCATCTAATCTGGGACAGCCTGAGTAAATACAGTGCAAAAATGTGTAAATGAATATCCCTATGACAATGACATGTAGCATCTCCCCTGTGCTATCCAGGATACAAAATATAAGATAAGAAATATTTAAAGGAAATCTACTCTAAGCTGAACTTCACTGTGGTCGCTGACATAAACAAACAGTTTCTTTATTGTAACAATCACACAGGCGTGTGGTGTGAATATTTTATGGAACACATACAAACAGAGGTAAGAAAGAATAAATGCCTCAGCTGGGACTTGAACCCAGGCTGCCAGGAATACCATTCTGATTGCACTAACCAGCTGTGCCACTGAGACAACTGGAACCTGGGCCATCCCCGAGCACATTACTCTTTCTCAAATCCACAACCCAATGGCAACACAAATATTTACTTGTAACAATCACACAGGAGTGTGGCGTGCATATTTTATGGAAGACATACAAACAGAGGTGGGAAAGAATAAGTGCCTCAGCTGGGACTTGAACCCAGACCACCCGGCAGTATTGTGGCCATGAGGATGGTGTGTAGTGTGTAATGTGTGTGCGTGTCAAAATATAGGGTAAGAAATATTTAAAGGAAATCTACTCTGAACTGAACTTCACTGTGTTCACTAACATAAACAGTTTCTTTATAATATATTAGAATGCAATATTTATTTTGAATGTTGTGGCCATGAGCATGGTGTGTACAGAGTGTGTGTGTGTGCATGTGCGTGTGTGTGTGTGTGTGTGCATGTGTGCCTGCGTGTGTGTGTGTGTGTTTGCTGTAGCTCAATATATTTTTTCCCAAAAAGCATAGTAGAAAATGGCTTCTGATTACTACATATTTAGTCCAAGCAGTTCACTGCAGACCTGGCATATGTCTGAGACTGCTCATCAGATAGTGTCTGTAGAGGATAAAAAAACAGTGTAAATCATAGATTTGTGGGAAAGGGTGACATTTATGAGGTATGAATCTTTCTTTAAAGACACTACATTCCCAAGTTAAACTAGTATCAAGAAGCTTTTTAAATGCTAAGTATTTCAATGTGCAAATCTCCAGTTTAATAGGCAACTAATATTTAACAAATATTTAACAGGCTGTTTCAGTTTCCTAATGGCATCTGATAAGCAGCTTGGAGTTATGTCTCCAACATTCTTAACAGAAAGAAGGGAATATTTTATTTCAGTTGGCATGGAAGGATACATTGAAAAGTCCAAAACATGTGTTCCATGATACTCCATCTTCCAGCTACAGACAGCAAGATGACTGTAGGCTTCACCCACAGCCATAAAAAAGGGAAACAAGACAAACTGGCACTACTGATCAAAATGCTGGCACAGAAAACACAGCACAAGTGGCTATGAGTGCATCTTTTTTATTCCATGCATAAGACAGCAACCAGCAACCAGGCAATGAGACGGGTAGTGCAGTGAGACATTGCTGCACTACCTGTCTTGTTGCCTGGTTGCTGGTTGACATGTTACCTGTGGAATAAAATGGTATCCTGTGATGAGGGCGCTGGGGAAAGGGAGCTGACCGTAATGGAGACCTGCTCCACAGTGAATCCCTCACGCTGATGGGATGGTAGGGTGGCCGGATGGGGGGAGTTGGTGAGTATAGTGACAGGATGTCATTATTCATACGCACATGGGGGGGGAGTGAGCACGCACAGTGAGAGGACATGAGGGGTTGTGCCACAGTGGTTGCAGAGCAGACCCTGTGGTGAAGTGGGTGGGTTGCCGGTGCTGGTCAATGAGGTATAGCGTTCAGGTCCAGGCGCTGGTGCAATTTTGGTGCGCCTGTCCCAAACCTTTAATTTTTTTAATATTTTCACCCTCCCGACATGCAGCCCTCAGAGTTGAGAAACCTTTAGTATGGGGGTGGGGGGGGGGGTTCAGCCCCCATAGAAAACATTAAACAGTAAGTCCCTGGTGCTGTTTTGCTGTGTGCCAGGGTGTCAGATTGCTGAAAATGTTTTTGGCACTCTAGACTTCTTGATAACGGTGATTGCCTTTAGGCTTTTGCTGTTATCACATAGAACAGAATAAAATAGCTGCACTCAAAGTTACTTGTGTTGTGTTTTCTAAGCCAACATTTTGGTGAGTAGCAACAGTGTTCCTTGTCTCTCTGGTGTGATTCTACTGTGCTGCACCACCTTCATCCTTGGTTGTGGCCCTATGTGATTCTGTTTGCTAGAGTAAAAGACCTAACCATGTATTTTATACACAAACTGCAAAAATAGAGAATACTGGTTGGGCAACCATGCACAACCAGCCTGTGCTGCCACCAAGAGGTCAACAGGAATCTGAAGCGCGAGGTCGTAATACTGGCTGGTTGGGCATGGTTTTCCCCAACCAATATTTTTTATAGTGTATAGAGCCAGAAATGGTAGCAGCTTTATGTCTGTAAAATAAACGGAATAACGGAAAAAAACATTTTTTTTCTTTGTTGAACTTTACTGTTGAGAAACTGTAAAACAGAAGCTGTCCCATTCACAGATGTTCCAACACTCACATAAACACGAGGGAATAATAAATGAACCTATGGGCATTTTAATTAAAATTGCTGTTGTTAGCTAAAAAGAGACTGAATTAGTTGCATCTATACTTAAAGTCCGTGACATTCTGTGCTGTTGAAAAGACTGTGGCTGCTATCTCAATGGTTCTGTTGCGGTTTGACTGAGATGGCCGCATTGCTCTTTTCAGCAGCAGTAAATGGCGCGGTGGGTTTCTGGTCAGTTTTTTCTGTCATGGAACACGATTGTACCCCAGAAGGGTACAACTACGTTCTATGTCCTTTGCTCTGTGGTAAAACAAGGTTTTGCTTCAGACAGGAATCCATGGACAACAATGTTCATCTATACACAATAACTACATTAATGTGTCTTGACTCAGATAGGGTTTAAACACAAACATCAAAAGTAGGGAAATGCCATGTGCGGATAATAAGTCCTCTGAGCCAGGCTAATTTGTGGTTTGGCATTCCTCAGGGTTTGAATGATTGTGTGAAACAATGCCAGTGAAGTCTTATCTTCAGCACTGTCTATCCATGCACAGACAAGTACCCACACACCAATGCTTGGGTCCAAGCTGGGGAAGTCTGGGCAATGCCAAGCTGTGTTGCACAGTCATTCAAACCCCATGGATCATCAGGCAAGAGGTTCACCAAGGCACAGAGTACTTTTCAGCCTAATATCACATTTCTCCTTTTTTGATGCATTTTGTTTAAACCCTAACTGATACATTAATGCAGTTTTTTTCAATGAATTTCCTTACTTTTTAAAAAGATGTACTGTATAGCAACACATGCACACAATTTGGTACTGATAAATGCCAGCCTTTGGTTAGCATTCTCAATGCTAATACTGGCAGAAAGCCCCACTTTTGGCTGATGACATTTGACTGTACCAAAATAGGTCCCAAAACCAAGAAGTAACATGATGTTCCCAGCTGTGAACTAATTTTTGTTTTATTCTTTTGGTAAGAAGTAAGGCCCACTAGGAACAAATGCCTGTCTTCAGGGGTGACCTGGGAGTACTGGGTGGTTAAGTAACTTGCTCAGAGTCACACAGTATGGAAGTGGAGGTTGTGGGAATCAAATGCAGGTCTGCTGGATGTAGCAAGCTTATTCATAGTTGGTTACTCTAACCTCTAGGCTATACTGCCAGCCAATATAATCATTATTTCCCAGTTCACAGTGCACTGTGAATGAAGTTTTAATGCATGCGAGTCTACAAACATGGATTAGGGAGTCATGCGATGATTGGCCTTATCTGAATTAGGGTTGAATTTTTTTAACTGTACATTCACAGTCTATATTTTCTTTTGTTAATTTCCTTTTTAATTTTTCTTTTATTTTTTTAAATATTCAAAGCACAACCCTTATGACAGGATCAAATGAACCTACATGTTTTATATTTCAAATCTCAGCCATTTTTGTGATAGATAAACATAAAAAGGTATTTTGTTCATATTTGTAATGTTTTTGACACATTTTTTTTTTCTCAATTCAAATTTTATTAAAGTTTCCAATACAGAGAATGAATCACAGTGGAGTAAATCATGAACCCCAAACAACAGACGCAGAGTTCAAGATGATTAGCTCTCCCCCACCCCTGCCCACCAACCCAACACCCACCCCAAACAACCCAGCTCATCGTTACACCTTTAGCACAACACCAAAGAATATAACCTGGTAGTACTTAGGCCTGTAGTGCATAAAGAGTCTGCAGTGGGCCCCAGATCCTGTCAAACTTTTCCAGTTTGTTATATTATTTATTTATTTATTGGAACATCAGTTTAACAACCTTTGAGCCAGAGGCTCATTTACAAAGGTACCTCGTCACAGAGAGGACAAAACAGTGCAAGCAACAAACATCAGGGCAGACAAAAATCAGAGTACATTTAGGAATCAGGGCAAAAATACAGGCATATGTCAAACACAGTATGCAACAGGCTTACATGTGAGCTTTACAGAGTAGACAATATACAGTAGTTACATGGAGATTGATTCAGTGGGCAGATAAAGGTAAGGCTGGGTGGAAGACATCAGAAGAGGTGTGGGGAAGATAGTAGCAAGTAAAGGTAGAGCTGGACAGAAGGTCAGAAGGCGGCTCAGTGAGCTTTGTCTGGAAGGATAGGAGGAGGCTTAGAGGCAGGTACAGCTGCGTGTTGACAGCAGGTGATTTCTAAAGCTAGTTTTAAAATAAGAAAGCGAGCGGCATCAGTGATTCCGGTGGGGAGGCGTTATACCAACAGGGGCTCTGTAGGGTAAGCCCTTTGACCTTATGAGGTTCGCCGGTATAACCAGTGCAGTTTGCGGGATATACGGGTATGCACTGTAGGGTTTGCTCGGTGGATAGCGTGTTGACAGACCAGGTGGGGATAGCCCAAGGAGTGATTTTTTTGTTAGGAGGCAGATTTGGTATTTGAGGCGCTCATCTAGGTTGAGTAGATTAGCCATGGTATAAAGAAGGCAAGTGTGGGTTAGACTAGGAGCCCCAGTTATGAGCCTGCAGGCCTTGTTTAAGGTGAGGCAGATCTTGTGCAGGGCAGTCTGGTCTGCTGCACCATACACAGGTAAGTCATAGTCTACCAGAGATAGAACAGAGGATGTGGCTGCAAGTCA
Source organism: Neoceratodus forsteri (assembly GCA_016271365.2). NCBI lineage: Eukaryota > Metazoa > Chordata > Ceratodontiformes > Ceratodontidae > Neoceratodus > Neoceratodus forsteri. The sequence continues at coordinate 389,600,578 of CM057456.1, forward strand.
GAGGGCATCTGTGGGGAGGCAGTTTTTATGATGATAGAGGATACCCAGCCGAGTGTTAGAGGCTGAGGCAAGGGCAGAGATGTGGGCATGAAAAGAGAGGGCAGGGTCAAAGGTTATACCTAGGTATTTATAAGAGTGAACTAGCTCAATAGGGAGTTTAGAGGAGGAGTGGACTGCGAGAGGATAGTTACTGGATTTATTTTCGGGGTGGGCAAAGAGCATGGTTTTGGTTTTCTTTAGATTAATTACGAGTCTGTGCTCAGTAAACCAGGCTTCTGCATCGTTGTAGGATTCCTGCAGAGAATCCTGAAGTGAGATGGGATTACGGTCAGAGGCAAAGAGTACAGCATCATCTGCATAAAGAAGGATTTTACCAGTACATTCATTGGGCAGGGAGTTGAGAAAAAGGGAAAAGAGCAAGGGCCCAAGAATGGAGCCCTGAGGGACTCTGGAGCGGATAGGGCAGGTGCTGGAAAGTTTCCCGTTGATTTTCACATGTTGTGAGCGGGCCGACAAGTAGCTGGAGCACCAGGAAACAGGCCCAGTGGCAAAGCCTAAGTGACTAAGGGTAACTAGCAAGAGGGGGTGGGAGACGGTGTCGAAGGCTTTTGATAAGTCAATGAACACTGCACCTGCTAGGGAGCCAGAGTCCAGTGAGGTGTGAAGAAAGTTAGAGAACTCCAGGAGGGCAGTATTGGTGCTGTGGCCTGCTCTGAAACCATGTTGTTCTGGGCAGAGGATGCTGTATTTATTGAGGTATTCAGAGATTTGGGTGGCCACAATTTTTTCTAAGGCCTTAGAGAGAGAGAGAGGATTGAGATAGATCGATAATTGCTAGGGAGGGTCCTATCACCACCCTTGTGTATTGGGGTGACAGTAGCTATCTTCCAGGCAGAGGAATTGCCCTAGGCAGAGAGATTTGTTAAAGAGGCTGGTGACTGGTGAGATAACCAGATCCAGAACCTGATGGAGAAGACTGGGATCAAGGGAGTCATTGCCAATTGTGTTACTCTTTAAGGCCTTGAGTAGGTAAGGTCTGACTTCCTGGGCAGTGTCTCGGTGCAGGTAGAACAAGGGGTGTGGGAGAATAGGGACAGACCTGGAGGGAGGGGGGGCGAAGAAATTATCTGGACTAGCAATAGTCCTCTCTGTTCTGAGGTTCGCAAGCAATTCCTGAAGCCATTCAACATAAGATGGTACCTCCGTATCCTTCCAGTGTCTCAACACCACTTTTTTAACAGACATCGACATCAATGCTATGTGGTACCTCCTGTTCACCACATAAATGGAGGAGAAATCCCCAAGAAGACATATTTCAGGGGTGAACAATTCTGAGAGCCCCAAAAGAGGATCAGCACGCTGATTAATCATGGTCCAAAGTGGGGCAACTTTCGAACAGCTCCAGAAAATATTAAGGAGGTCACCTTCTTGAGACTGGCATCTTGTGCAAAGGGGAGAAACTATCAGACCCAGTCTGGCAAGCCTCTGTGGAGAGTAGTAAATGTTATGCGTTTTTGACACATTTATTCAAATACTGGAGTCAAAAACAGGTGGCCTGAGAATGCCAGATTCTCCAATACTTCACCTTGCTTGCAAATTGCAAGATGTCAGACAAGCGTAATGTCATGGCCTGACTCTTTTCAATGGTTCTTCACCCAAGATACTAATTGATGTGACTAGACATGGGGCACCTAATACTGAGCACCACTGTATGCCTACTGCACACCACTTGCTCCTCCCACTAATACATGAAAAGGCTGGTATAGGAGGGTGTCATGCTTGCACCCATTGCTTTCCCTTTTTTTGTAAATAAAAAAAAAACAAATAAAAAAATTAAACAGTGTTGGTGTAGAATAATGTCTATGTATGTACAGTAAGTAAAAATCAATTGGTAGTGTCTGACATAAGTGCTCCGACATAGGAAGGGTTATACTTAATTAGGGTCATCCATAAGTTCTATAGAGGCATGCAAAGATGTCACATCCACCGATAGTAAATTATATCACTTCTCCTGTTGGTGCCCCTCAAACATTTTGATTGTGTCCCTAGTGCCCTAAAAGTGGGATGGCAAATGGACCACAATATCTTGAAGAAAACAATCAATATACAGTACCTGGATAGTTTCTCTGTGATGCTTGCAGTTTCAGCTACAAAGGGTCACCCTAAGGGTGAATGGTATCCTAATGCATTCTGAATTGGGGGTCACCACCCAGCTGTCACTGACCTGCAAGATTCTTCCACCCCTGCATGACTGTTAACAACTGCCCTCCACCACAAGGACTCATGCTATCTCTTTTCTCATCCATTACAGTGGTTCTATGTCATAACGGTGACCGCCAAAAGGTGATTGCTGTTACGGCAAAGTCACAGTGCTGAAAATCACTTTTGGTGCTGTGACTTCCCAGCACACAGCAAAACAGTGCCTGGAAATTGCATTTTTAACATTTTATGCGGGGGGCTGTGCCCCCACCCCTAAAGGGCTTTACCCCAGTACCCTCCTACTTAAGGATTCTCAATCCCAAGGGGTATATGTCGGGAGGTGCAAAACAAAAAATTAGTGCCAGGTGCAACAAAAATGTACCTGCGCTCAGACCCGAACTCACCCACCACACTACAGGGCCAGCTCTGCAGCCCACCACCGCATCACCCCTCAAAACCCTCCTGCTCCTCACTAAGCATGCTTGCTCTCACCCACCCCCGCGTGTACGTACATGTAAGCGACATCCTGTCGCTACGCGTAACCTCCACCCATCCGAGGTTGCCTACTCATCGGTTGCCCCATGACATGCACTGCAACTGAGTCGCTGTTTTGCTTTTTGCTCAATCGCAGCCGCACGTGTCACAGGCTACCATTACGGTCTTCAACCAAGACTGTACATTTTCTTTCCTTACCTCAGTGTAAGATGTTTCTAGTTTACTTAATTGCTTTCACCTGCCTACTCATTTTGGAATTCATTTAATCTCATTCTTTGAATAATACAGAGTATACTGCTGCACTGTATCTGCCTAGTTAACCCTTTCTAGCCCTGTTTTTGTGCCTAGTCCAGCTTGCTTTGTTTCATTGTATTTTCCATTGCACTGTTATACTGCAGCTTAGTTAGACCCTCTGGCTTGCTTAATTTTATGTTTTGTTATTTTACTCTAATAATTTCATTAGCAGGTGCTGACTACTGTATTTGTTTACAATGGCAGAATATGCACCTCTGATCTGGTAACTCATTTTATATGGTAGCCAAACATGTTCCTTGTACCTGCATTTAAAAAAAATACAGTGCAGTCCTGATTATCCGAACCCTACAACACTGGGGTTCCCTGTTTAATGAACTTTTGATTTTCCACCTGCGATCAGCAGATATATCAGCTGCACTGGACTGATAGTTTCTGTGGTTCATCTGACAGGAGAGTACTTTGTAGTTTCTGCCTCTGTTTCCAATGCTTACTGTCATGAGTGTGAAATGCAAGATGACTGCACTCACCCTTCAGCAAACCTTCAGATTTTAGAGGGCCTGGAGAACGGGGCACACGCTGTCACTCAGGCCGCAGAGTATGGAGTGGGGAAGTCTATGGTGATGAATATAAAGGAAGCAAAAGAAAATCTATAGGGGTTGCCATAGCCATGGAGGGATCGTCTGGTCTTGAGAAGCAAAAGAACATGCAGTCCTGCAATGATGATGATGATGAGAGGGGTGAAGCTGTTTACCTCTGGTTCTGTCAGGAGAGGGAAAAGGGGTCTAATGAAGGAGGAAGCATTCCAGTTCCATACCAAGCTGCGCTGTGACCATGGGTATTTTGTGGCAAGTGATGGGTGGTTAGGTTGCTTTAGGTTTTGTGGTTAACACTTGAGTGCTGTTGAGGAAGGTGTTGCTTCATTCATGCAGCAACTAAATTAACAGATTTGGGCAGAGCTGCTAACACTGGAGTAGATTTATAATGTGGATGAAACCTGATTATACTGGAGGTGTTTGCCTGACAAGACCTTGGTGCGTGGGGCTGAGAAAGATGCCACTGTATTTAAGAAAAGCAGAAAGACATTTGTGCCTTAACACCACTGGGAGCAATAAGCTGTGACCCATGCTGTCAGGAAAATAAAGACAGCCATGTTTTAAGCATGTCAACATGGCCAATTTGCCAATGATCTATGACAACCAGGAGAATGCCTGCATGGACAGTGTTATCTTTACTAAGGGGTTTAAGGAGGAATTTGTGCACTCTGAAAAGTACCACCTGCTGAACAGAAATTTACCATTGAATGCCGTCTTGCTGCTTGATAACTTGCCTGCACACCTGGAGATAGTCATTTTCAAAACAAGAGATGGCAGCAGTAAATGTCTCTTTCTGCTACCGGACATGACATCAAAGATACAGCCCTGTGACCAGGGGATCCTTGAGATCTTTATAAGGCAGTACAGAAAGTGGCTGTTACGGACTGTCCTGTCTGACACCAATGAGGAGATGTCATTGCAGGATATTGTGAAGTCAGTCACTTTAAAGGATGTCTTTCAGATGCGTGGTGAGATGTGGGATCATGTTCGTGTGGATAAAATAACAAACGCGCAGGCAAAATCTTAAATTACAGAACCTGGTCAAGAAATGAGATGGGGCTGTTAACCGAGAGTGAGATGCAGCTGAGTGAGCAAGGAGAGCAAGAAACAGAATCTGAGATGGGTGAAACAAACATAAATACTAAGATTATGGCTCTGGCAGAAAGCTTAACTGCCAAATGAAGCATCTCACTCAGTGGTGCAGTGCAGCGTCAAGGATGTGATTTCTTTTTTATTTTTTTTTAATTCTATTTTGTTTCCCTTTTCTTGAGCCCCACTGAACTCTCTCCGGTAACAGGCCAGTCCTCAAACTCTACCTCCCTGCGTGACTCAACTTTTCACTCTTCTCCTCCCCGACACCGGGCATCCCTCAGGTCTACCCCCCAAGGAAGGATAGCTCCTGCCCAGGGTGCTCTTTCTATAGGATTGAGCACCGGGATGGGGAGGAGACAGACGGACAGCAGAGAAAGCCACGTCTAACTTCTGAGAGTGTGGTCCTTGGGTGGGAGGCACCTTCACCTATCAGTGGGAGGAGGGGGGATTTTTCTCTGGTAGATTCCCTGTGAAGTCCTGCTATCAAGGCAATGTATTGCCATGGGCTCCACCCCCAGGCATATGCTACGACGTTGCAGTTGTCTACCTCCAGCCTCCACCACAGGTCACTCTTCAAGAGATCGTTCTCCCTGTCCCTCCCTGGGAGGAGAGAGCAGTCCTCCGGATGCTCAATCTCTTCCCTCCCCTGCTGACCCCAGTGACTCAGGCTCACTCCCGAACCCGGGTCACTGGTGTGGCGCAAGGTGTGGCATCCAGCTCCTCAACCCTCAGCTCCACCGGGCTGGCCAAGGATGTGATTTCTATAGATGGGGAACATACAGACTGTGTATACCATTGCAACAGTGCTTCCTTTTGGTGTGGAGTCAAAACAGAGACAGATTATGGTGACTGACAGAATTGACGAACTCTCTGTACCTCCCTGCCTGCCTGAGGTCTGCCCCCCCCCAAGTTTATATATTTAGTAAGGGGGTGTGTGGGGCTACAGCCCTCAATGTGGGGGTGCACAGTGGCGCAGCTCTCTGTAAACAGAGAGTTAGCTGATTGTGTCAGTCGCCATTATCTGGTGCTATTTTGTCTCCATGCCACGAAGGTGTCACGGTTATGTCATCGAACCAACAGACTGTGACCCCGTACACCGAATGCATGTTCACAGTCTGAGAGGAAAAGCCGCATGAAAATATTTAGGTTCCCACCAACAAACCTACGTGTAGGACTTCTTTGTGAAAACGTCTACAAAATAAAAAAAATAAATAAAAGGGATGATTTTGAAACTATAAAAGTACATAGAAAACAATTAAGAATTAAAGAGCTACTGACACCTCAAAGAAAACTTCAAAAAGCAAAATAATTAGGTGCAATTTTGCTTGCATTCCATTTATAGTTTATATATTTATCGTCCTTATTATTTATTACTAAGGAAATGTGCATGAATATATTATCTTTATTGGTCAGAGTTTCTTTAGAGTCCATCTGCCTCTGTAGCTTACTCCCTACTTCAAATCATAATCCTCTGTTGTGACATCACAATATGTTGCCATGGGAATAACTGTGATATCACAAGAAGTACTCTGTGACTTTAGGTAGGGAGAAAACAGAAGGAATAGACAGACTCTTCAAGACCAAGGATCCTGTTTTCATACAGATGACCTCAGTAATAAATAATGTGGAGGAGGCATACAGCACTAATAAAGGAATAATGCATGACAGGGTGTGTGTCGTGCTGGGTAACGTCACACCTGGGGTGATTAGGCACGAGGACGAAGGTCAAGTGCAACTAATCACCCCAGAAGTGACATTATCCCAGCATGACACACACCCAGTCATGCATTATTCCTATTATACAATGGCTCCCTTGTAACAAAATAAAAAAAAAATAGGTTAGGAATATGTTTAGAATTTTTTCAGTCAGTTTTTAACTGGGCAGGTATACAAACTAAAAAAATAGTGCAGCTCTATTCTTTTGCTGAGTAGATAGAGCTGCTGCTTCTTTGGTTTTGTACAGTCCCATTGTACTACAGCCCTCCCCCCCAACACTCTCACACGTCAACCTAGTAACTTTTGTACAATTTGAGTTTATTTAGTTCTGATGACTGTCTTGGGATTAAATGAAATGTTTTCACATATTGTTTGTTTTCATAAGTGAAGCCACGATGTGCTACTGAAAAGCAGCCAGGTGCAGACTTCCGGTGTTGGATTACACTCGGTAAGTTGCTGTGTAGCTACATATGTAGTGTTACTACATGTCTGTCATGAAGTTAGTTATGGTATTTATTTTGGAAATAGCTGCTAGTAGCGGCTTTACCGAGAAATGGGTAAACGCCGAGGTGCAGTGAGGAGCGTGCGCGAGGTGGGACTGCAAGCCATAATCAGGGATAGTGAAGCCACTGGTGCGCTTTCCATTAATGAAAGCAATACAAATGATACAGGGGAAAAGATGATTTTTAAGTGCCTGTGCAGAAGGCAGTAGCAGTTTGTAACAATGAGGGATTTGGGCAGCTGAGCAAGGTTACTGAAGTTATCTGGTGAGTGGGAAATTTGAAAGCAATTGGCTGCTACAGTCTGAAGCCAATCACGATGATGGCTTTGCTTAATTTTCGGTTGTTTGAACTCTAAAGTGTGCAAGTAGTACAAACAATGGAGTTCAGTAATGTGCCTGATACATTACTTTAGGTTTTTGTGGTTTTTGGCTGTATTTGTAATGTGGGAGTGAGGGGTTTATGTTAAAAGAAAAAAGGGAAGTCCTGGCAAACTGCAGTGGCCATGCCAAGTGTGGGCAGGTTGGACATGGCAAGTGCAGTGATTCGTTTTACTTTTGATGCGGTCTTGAGTGTGTTGGGACTAGATCCATGATGTTATGCTGGGATAACATCACAGGTCTAACCCCAGACTGACCAATCAGAGGCCAGCATTCCCTCTTGCCATTATTTAATGGGAAATAGAAGCTGGACTCTAAGTATTAGGTTTTGTTAAAGTTCTCCTGAACATGTCACCAGCTCTTTAAAGAAAATTCACACTGCACATAAACTGTTTGTCAAGCACTGTTTATTGTAAGCATAAATACAGTCAATAACCTTCATCAATAAACTTGAGCAACCCTCACCAACCACCCATATATACCTCACATACTGGAGTATTTTGTGTGAAAAAACACAAGGAGAGCTACGCTATACCCCTCTACACCACTAAAGAACTCATTTAAAAAAAAGCATTTCCCATTGAAAACAATAATGGCTCTGATATTATGAAATCCTTTTTTTTTCAAACTTTAATATTACCACCTTTACAGTTCAGATAAGCGGGACTATACTGTACCATTTGTGTTGACTGCTAACCCATGTGACAAGTGTTCCCCACCTTCTCTGTCAGTTAGCTGCTATAACTTCCACCATCCACCTGACCTCACCAGTGTTTACTGAATATACTTTACTCACCCCCCCCTTCCATTTTATTTTGCCTGGATCCTGTGCCTCCCTCCCTCCATCCCTCCATCCCTCCCTCCCTCTATTTTACTACCAGTCTCCCTCCTTTACCCCCTCTCCTTCTTCTCTCTACATGTCATCCCCCCAACCCATTCCTTATTCACCCTGGTCTCCTTTCCTCCCCCTTTCTCAGTCTTGATGCTCTCCTGGATTCTCTTCCCACTTCCCCATCTCCCCCTCACCACCCACTTCCTATAGAGTACCTGTTCATAGGCATAGGTCTCACGTACTGTTGCTCCTCATAACCCTAATGCTACTGCTGGTGGTTGATGTGGAACTAAAACCCTGGTTCCCCCTCCCTTTCCCATCCACCAACCTTCCCAAAGGACTGAGTATTTTTCATATAAATATCAGGAGTCTACTCCCCAAGCTCGACCAGCTAAGGCTGAAGACCAAACGCTAAAGTCTGGATGTGCTGATTGTTACTGATACAAAGGCTCTTCAAGTGGATCAATGATGTAAAAATCAGACTTGCTGGTTAAGTAACTCATAGACATGACTGAGGGAAGTGCGGTGGTAGAGTTCTACTACATGTACATCATAGCCTTAACTGTAGCATTGTGTATCATTCTGCTGCCCCCTCTTCTCATGAACTCCTCTTGTGCAGGCTTCCTTTCCCCTACTCACTTCCCATTTTCGTTGGTAGCATCTAATCCTCTCCTAAAGCCAAGCCCAACACCTATTCTCTCATCTTTCTGTCCATATCCTCCTTTTCAGCTTCAGGTGAGCTCTTAGTCCTTGGAGCTCTACATATAAGTTGGTTCTCCCTGCAGCAAAAAAATGAAATTCACTAAACTGAGAACCTCAGTCTCACACAGCTCATTACAGAGTCAACCCATCTCAACCCTAACTCCTCAAATCATTCCCTCATTGATTGTGTTCTGTCCTCACCCTCCCCACCACATTATTTCTGTTGGAACCCTACTGGATTCTTTCAGTGATCATTGCTTTCTTTACTGCATTTGTAAGATCCACCACATTAAAGCCTCACCAAAATATATCTGGTCTAGGTCGCCCAAGGCTTTTGACCTCCCATCCCTGCTAAATGATCTTCAGACCACTGACTGGTCATCACTCACTTTATCCATCAATATAGATTTTGCTCTAACCTCTTTTATGTGCAAATTCATTGTGACATGGGACAAACATGCTCCAGTCAGGAGGTCTCATGCCTGTGGGTCCCAGATTCCTTGGATCTCTGAAGAGGTCATTAACTGCTCAAAGCTTGTAATTCTGCCTGGCATCTCCACAAGGATTCAGACTCCTTGGAGGATATGCTGAGGTAGGAACAACTTCATAACACCATCACTAAGGCCACCAGGGGAGCCAGATATGTTTACTTCACCTACAACCCACAGAACAACCATACATCCCTTTATAGGTTCTGGAAGGTTATTCACTCTCTGCTTCCCCCCTTCCCCCCACCCATAGTCTACCCCCAACCTCAAACTAGGAACCTCACCTATCTCCAACCCAGCTGAGGTTGCTAACACATTTAACAATTTCTTCACTTCCTGTGCCCTCTCTCTTCCTCCTCTCCCTCTACCTTCTTCCCCTCCTGCCTGCCTTGTGTCTTCCAAATACCCTTCATCTTCTCACCCTCAATCCCTGCAATTTTTCCTTCTCCCCAATCTCTTCAGAGACCACCCTTGCTGTCTTACTCTCTCTTAATGTTTCTAAGGGGCACAGCCCTGATGGGCTGTACTAACCTTCTCCATCTCTCTGCAGTTGCTATTGCTCCCACTCTTGTCTATCCTTTCAATCTTTCTTTCCAACTTGGATCTGTCACTCAGTCCTGGAAGCAGGTTAAAGAATTACCTCTCCTCAAAGGGGGTGACTCTTCTTCCCCAAGAAATTACCTGCCCATCTCCCTTCTCCCTGCCCTGGCTATGGTGCAGAAAAAACTTGTTCTCTCCCAGTTATCCACCTACCTTGACTACTCTACTTTCCTCTCAACATGCCAGTCTGGCTTTTGCAAGAACACTCCACCATCTCCTCCCTCCTCTGGGTTACAGAATTTATGCTTAAAGCAATTGACCAGAACCTGTTCACTGTGGCAGTTTTCATAAACCTCGCAAAGGCCCTTGATACAGTGACCCACACCCTTCTCTTGGATAAAGTTAAGTGCTGCAAATCTATCTGACCTGAGAGTCAGATGGTTTGGATGGTTCTGTGCCCAACTTCTCAGACTGACACCAGTCAGTCCAGAGTTAGAGTTTTTATAAGCTTTGATAAAAGTGAAATATATAGAAGGTACAACAGAAGTGGAAGCAGGTATGTTCCCCCTGCATTGTATATAACAATATAAAACAATTTAATGTATGAAATATGCAGAACTGAGAATATTAGACTTGTAATGTATACATTTATGTAGTATAGCCTCAAGAGTATTCTAAGAAGGGACGAATAAGTCCTGAAATGTACGTCAACACTTTAAAAAACAAAGGCAGCCAAAAGTAAAACATGAATATTTGAATGAAATTTGAATCCTGGAATAACATGGATTTTGATGATGATGTTTTCTGAGTAGAGGTCTCCTAAGTTGTGATATGAATTTCCAATTCTGGATTTAAAGGAGCTCCCCAGCATTTAATAAATATTAAAAAGGGAACCCAGGAAAACCATTCAACCTACTACACAGGCTTATAAAATCTCTAACATGTGGGTATTTCCAGTTTATCAAATGTCAGCTTGTAAGACAGCAAAATCAGCCTGATACAATCTTCTATACTGCAGTGAACAGTAAGTATAATAAGCATTTGTCAATGCTGAATGTTTGCTTGCAGTGTAACAGGGCTTTAAAGAGCCCCTGATGTTGTTGGGACAATACTGAAAAACAACATCTAGACCTAATTAAGCTTTATTTCACCATTGTTTTGTAAATGTCATCCTAATTTGTTTATTACTCAGCACATTTGCATGAAAACAGGATCTTTGTCCTATTTGCTCTGTCACAATTCTGTTTCTGGCATCCCAATCTGTTACTGTGGAGATAATTATGATGTCATAAACAGGGCATCATGATGTCAAGTGTAGACATGCAGCTAAAGCTAATAAAGTCCAAGGGACTGTAATCTTGTTTTTCTGTCTCTTCCCTCAGTAATAAGGAAAATGGGTAAAGAATTGCAGAAATATAGTTATGGCTGAATGGTACAGAGGGTAAATGCACAGAAGTATAAAACAGTGGGTTGCAGGTTCAGCCCCCCACAGAGCCAGAAACAGTACTGCATAAGTAAATCTGAGGTACAATACAGTTGTAGCTGGGTATATGGCATGGAGGGCTGAGGTGCTGTGTGCCTTATCTCCTGCCACATTGGTGACCTGGGTTCAGAAATGGACCGAGGTTGCTCAGAGGTTGGCAGGAGGAAGCATCAATTGACAGATCTCCTCCTTCATGGTGCGAGAACAGTGAGTACTGCTATTTGGCTGCCAGCTAGTGGGGGGGTGGGTGGCACAGTAGCAGTCATCAGAATTGAAAATCATAGGTGGGAGCTGAAAGCCTGCACTAGTTTCACAGTCTACAAGTGCACCACTGCATGCTGCCAGCTGTGACTCAAGGGGAGTAATGGGGGGGGAAAATGACCCCTCTCTGCAGGATGATGCTACAACCCCGAGGGCACCACACCACCAACATCCATGGTATCCACTCACACAACATAGTAAGAAGTAGATGGTGCAAGTCCTGGAGGTGGGGTGAAGGGGCTGTGGTTAGACAGCAGAAGGAGGCCAATGGGGAGGGACAGGAGGATAAAGGTCACGTGGAAAAAAAAAAGCTTTGCAAAAATATTTGAATGAAAAACTGAATCAAGTCTAACTGTCACATTTTTCAAAGTTGTCCAGCTGGTATTGCGGACTATTCAAAGGGAGCATAAACAATGTTTAATTTAAATCAGTCACTGCTGGTGTTTTCTGTTCATTATTAACATGCTGTTAACATATCTGAAGCTATTATAGATAGAATAATGCTGAGTATGGGTTATAACAAGAATTGTACACACACTTGAGGTGTGGGATACCACACATAAACCCTGTGAGTGAAGTGCGCGGAGTTTATAAGGACATCCCACACCAATGGTGTGTGTAAAATTCGAGTTTTACACACCTACCCAGCCTTTATTTTATATAATTGCTGGGGAGCATTTTTTTCACCACAGCAATTGTGTAAAATAAGGATACATCTCTGCTCAGCTGCAGTCAGGTCAGAATGGAGCATGGTCTGTGGTCAGAAGCAGCTGGAAACGTTCCCTTTTTTTTCATTTTCAGTACCAGTTATTTAGTAGAAGCACTGCATAGAAGATCAAGTTACTTTTTTTTGAAAATTTAACCTACCACCCAGTGCAAGTTACTGTGAAGTGTCCAAAGGTAAGTAATTGCAGCTGGTGCTGAGAAAGGGCAGACCAGAGGTTGGAGGTAGAAGACTTGGTTTGCTGGCCAGGGCACCTAGCTTCACCTGAGCTCTTTCCTTCTAAGACTGCTTGAAAGGCAGAGTAGAGAAACTTACGAGAGCAAGTGAAAAGGATTAAGACTTATTTTGGCTAAGCAGATTTACTGTGTGGTGTTGTTTTTATTTTTTACTCACAGGGATTGCTACTGTTTGTTGCTAACATTTCATTGCTTTATTTTTCTCTGTAGCAAAGTGTTTCTTACAGCGTATATCTTCTCTGAAATTATTACAGGTGGTGCTTTACAGGTTTTACAGTTTTATCTAACATAAGGATAAGCTTTCAGGGTTACTGCATTTGTTGTTGACTGATTGTTTCTGCTCTTACCTCCTTGTTCTTTCGTCTGTGGTTCTTCTTTTTCGGCAGGGGAAGGGCCCAGCCACCCACCCCATCCCCAACCACCCCACACTACACTCCTTTTATAGGGTACCACAGTTGTGACATTTCCTGTGGCAGAGCAGGAAGGGGTGGATCAGTGGGGCCTCCACAAGGTGAGCTCATTTACAGGGGCACTAGTAATTTAACTTGTTATAACAAGTTAAACAAAACACAATCAAACCATTACTTGCATTTTTTTTCCTTTTTTTTCCTTCTAATTACTCTGACTAGGTTATAAACCCGCAACTTATCTGGAATGGATATCATTAACTGCAGGTACTGTGGAACAATTTTCAGAAGGACAGTCTTACAGGATTTAGGATACTGTCCTACATGCTGGGCCTTTGGAGATCTTAGGGCTTAGCTCCGGGCAGCATGGGCAGAGATTGCACGCCTCAAATTTCATATTCAAGAGAAAATACATTATAAGAACCACCCGCCACTTCCCCAGCATCCAACAGAAAAACCTCGACCGCAGAGGGTAGTTGGTCAGGAGGTTGGCAGGTGGTTAGGAGGGCAAATAAGGTGCCCATCACTCTCTGCTCTCAACATATTACTTCCAAAACCATATAAACACTACAAACAGGTATCTGCCTCTATCTCTGAAATCAAACAAAGAGGCAGAAGACACTGCAGAGCAGGACACTGCAGCACAGGAGCTAGCACAACAAAACTCACCCAAATCAGGAACTAAAAAAAAAAGCAAAGAAATCCAAAAACTTCTGATCATAGGAGACTCCATGATTCGGGAGTTGATACCCGTCTCCAGCCAGGGTAATGGTCAGATGTCTCCCAGGTACATCAGCATGGAGAGACACTGACCGCATTGCTAAAATTGTTCTACAAAGCAGGAGAAAACATTGATGTCCTAGTACACATAGGGACTAATCGATCCCGCCAGCCGGTCAGTTGTGGAGACCAAGGAACACCTGACCAGGCTGGGTGACAAACTATCTATTTCATCCGCATCTCTTTCTCTGAGATCCTGCCAGTCTGGGAGAGGGAGCAGATGGGACGGAAGGTCAGAGAAAGGCGAGATAGAGAGAGCTAAACACGTAGGCTCAAGGGCTGGTGCCAGGAAAAAGGACACAGATTTGTAGGGAACTGGCAACAGTTCTGGGGCGAAAGTTCTTTAAATCTGATGGACTGCATCTGACTAAGGAGGAGTCAGTGCATTGGGACAGAAGTTGACATCTTTGCAGAATATTTAAACTAGCAAATGGGAGAGGGTGCAGCACCCCATACGTCGAATAGGAAGAACACTCCCTCCTCAGCTAGTGGTCAAAACAGGGATTCAGCATGTTTGCAGTTCATTTGCATCACGAGGTAAGAAAAAGGTTTGTCTCACCATACGATGCACAGGGTAATGCCAAACCTCACCCAACAACTAACACAGCAAAATCTGGCCAATGGAAAATCATGTGCACAATGCTCACAGCCTGGGAAATAAGATCCCAGACCTGCAGGCACAATGTCAGAGGCTAAACTGGACATAGTAGCAATTAATGAGACGTGGTTCTACCAGTAACCACACTTGGGAGACTTCAGTACCTGGCTATGTATTGTTCAGAAGAGACCGAGGTGTGCGAGGGGGAGGAGTGGCTCTGTATGTCAATGAAAATATCAAAGCTACAGAAATTCAGAATATACATAAGGAGCCAGAAGAACTGTGGGTCACCCTGAAAACAGGAAATGGGACAGCCATAAGAACTGGGGTTGTCTACAGGCCCCCAGACCAGGAGGAGGACATAGACACATTACTGTTAGAAGATATACAAAACATGACAGCTAAAGGGGAGGTTCTGATCATGGGAGACTTCAACATGCCGGATACAGATTGGTCAATACCAGCAGGAACATCTGCCAGAACTAGACACATAGTGGATTCCCTGCAGGGGGGGCCTCAAACAACTGGTACAGCAACCCACAAGAGACAGGGCTATCCTAGATCTAGTACTGACTAACAAGGAAGGGATCACAGATCTCCAGGTAGAAGGTCACCTGGGGGCCAGTGACCATCACATGGTATGGTTCAATTTGGCTACTACATCTAAATCATCCCATTCCAAGGCAAAATATGGGACTTCAGAGGAGCTGACTTTGATAAGATGGCCAACAGAGTTAAGCTAGCCCTGGCAAAAAGAAACACAGGTGAGGGGTACAGGCAAAGTGGGCAAGCATTAAGGATGCAATACTGAAGCAACAACCATAGTGTTAGACAGAAAGGAAGTGCAAATAAGAAGGAAACCACTTTGGTTCTCAAATACAGTAGCAGAAAAGGTCAGAGTCAAAAGGCTGGCCTTCAGGAAATATAAGGGAACACAGCGGGATGAAGATAGGGAGGCATACCAAACTGCCCTAAGGGAAACAGGGAAGGCAGTAAGGCAGGCAAAGTCCCAAACTGAAGAAACATTAGCACGAACAGTAAAAGAAGGTGACAAGACTTTCTATAGATACATTAGTGAAAGGAGAAAGTCCAGAGGGGGTACTGCTAAGCTTAATGGAGAAAAGGGAGCATGTGAGGAGGAGGACCCTGTAAAGGCATCTATCCTAAATAGATACTTTTGCTCAGTATTTACTGAAGAGAAGGTAGGGCAGGGCCCACAGCTCAGCATCATGGACACAGGGGGGAGGGAGGTGAGCACTACTCCCTTCACAAAAGAAAGGGTCCTACAAGAGCTTGCTAAGCTCAGGGTGGATAAGGCAATGGGACCTGATGGCATACATCCCAGGCTACTTAAGGAGCTAAAGGTGGAACTAGCAGAGCCATTAGCAGAACTGTTTAGTGAGTCTCTGAGCACAGGAGAGATCCCAGAAGACTGGAGAAGGGCTCATGTGATCCTGCTCCACAAGAATGGTAGCAGGAGGAGGCGGGAACTACAGACCGTCAGTCTTACCTCAGTAGTGGGCAAGATTATGGAGGCACTCCTTAAGGAAAGGATAGTGCAACACCTGGAATCCATAGGGGCACAGGATCCAAGACAGCATGGGTTTACAAAGGAAGGTCCTGTCAAACTAATCTCATAGATTTCTTTGACTGGGTAACCAGAGTGGTGGACCAAGGGGAGCAGTTGATGTCGCCTACCTTGACTTCAGCAAAGCTTTTGACACTGTTCCACATAGAAGATTGATAAATAAGCTGGGTAGGCTCAGGGTGGGTCAGAAGTTGGTCAACTGGGTGGCAAACTGGTTGTGGGCAGAAAACAGAGTGGTGGTAAATGGTATACAGTCAGAAGAGATGCAAGTCATAAGTGGGGTACCTCAGGGATCAGTTCTGGGGCCAGTCCTCTTCAACATCTTCATTAGTGACCTTGCAGATGGACTAGAGGGTAAGGCATTGTCTGTTTGCAGATGACACCAAGATCTGCAACAGAGTAGATGATCCAGATGGGGTGGGCAGAATGAGAAGAGATCTGGATAAACTAGCAGAATGGTCAGAAGAGTGGCAACTGGGATTTAATGCAAAGAAGTGCAAAATCATGCACATAGGGAAGAGAAACCCTGAAGCCACTTATAGGCTGGGAGGAGTTGCTAGCAGTCACAAAGGAAGAAAGAGACTTGGGCATCATCATCACTGATGACCTAAATCATCCAAGCAGACCTCTAAAGCAGTAGGTAAGGCTAGGGGTGTTAGGGTGTATTAGTAGGGGTATCACAAGTCATAAGAGGAGGTAATAATCCTCTGTATAAGACACTGGTTAGGCCCCATCTGGAGTACTGCGTGCAGTATTGGAGGCCACACCTTCACAAGGACATTAACCAAATTGAGGCAGTCAGAGAAGGGCAACCAAAATGGTGCAGGGACTGCATCAGAAGACATATGAGACAGATTAACAGGAGCTCAATATGTATACCCTTGAGCAAAGGAGGGAGAGAGGTGATATGATCGAGGCATTCATACACCTTAAGGGCATTAACAAGGTGAAAGAGTCTAACATGTTTAAATATAAGAAAAATAGCAAGACAAGAGGCACAGCATGAGATTAGAGGGAGCCGATTAAGGGGAATGTGAGGAAATTCTTTTTACAGAAAGTGGTGGATGCATGGAATGGCTTAGCACAAGAAGTGGTGGCTATGAATACAGTGCAGGGCCTCAAACAGGCATGGGATAGGCATAAGGAGCAATACAAATGACTATGAATAGATAGGCCACTGACAGAGCAAAGGCCGATAACACATTTATAAGGTAGAAAAAGAAATGGGCAGACTGGATGGGCCTTGTGGTCCTTATCTGCCATCAACTTCTATGTTTCTATGTTTCAGCCAGCAGTAGTGGAGACCATGGGCAGGATTCTCAAAGCTCTCAGAAGGTGCAAAACCTTCCCTAAGTCCTCAAAACTCCCTCAGCTATGGAAAAAAAAGGGAGTTTGCTCCAAGAGTTATTCACAAAAAACCCAGCAGCTGCGGGAAAAAACCACTATGGACTGTGGAAAAAAGTGCAGCTGAGGAACTCCCTCATGACAAAAAGGTGTGAGATCAGTGAAGCACAGCCCCTGAAAGGCTATTCACAGCCAGGTTTTCCCGCAGCTGAGGAAAAAATGTTACACACAGTGGAAAGAGGTGTAACTCTCCGTCAGCACACTGCAGTAGTGCCCCAACAATTGGAATCAATTAAGGTAGAGGTGTACCACAGGTAATAGCATCTCAGACAGTATAGCAGTGGCTGATGTTACAGCACTGAAAGCACACATTGCCATGCTATGGCAACAGGCATCAACCACTAGTCCCAGTGCAGCCCATGACAGAGCCCCACAAGCAGTAGAGCCTGACCAGCCAGCAGTGAGTGCTACCCCTTCCCCAGGCTACGGGAACAACCCAGGGAGGGATAACCAGCAGGGACAGTCAGCCACTGTGGTGCCAGGGTTTCACAGGTACCTGCGGTGCTGCTGTGGTCCCAGTTGGGGACTGGTTGCTGGTCTCTGTGTGTGCTGTCAGCCTCATATTATAGCAGCACTGTTACAGTCTGCTGCTTCATCTAGTGGTTCCCTATTGCTGTGCCTTCACAGCCTCTGCAGCTGCAGATTCGCAGCACTTGCGCAAGTAATGCAGCAGCTAAATTGCCGCACCTGAGGCACATTTTATGGAAATCCGCAGCTGCACTGGTTCTGTTTGAGAATACAGCGCAGCTGCGTTTCTGCACTGCAGCAAGCCTTTTTCCCGTAGCTGCGGGAATTTCGGCTTTCTTTGAGAATCCTGCCCCTGGTGCGTGTTCGTGGTTATAACCAGCAGGTTATAATAATGAGTGAATTATTGTCGGCAAGGCACATTTTATTTAAAAGATGCCCAATACCTGAGGCTTTGGGCACCGTATACAAAAAAAGACAGAAAAAATAAGTAAATAACACCAGCGGATAAAACAGTATTAAATATACAGCTGTGATAAAATAAAATAGAAAAATACATGACTAAATAAATAAATAAGAGGCCTGGGACAAAAGCTGTTTCATAGTGTGTCAGTGTCAAGGCAGTATTTAAAAAATAGGTTCAGGGAAGGCTTGATTGAATAAGAAGGCCTTATGGCAGGCCTTGAACACCTCCACTGAAGGGGCCTCCCTTACAGCTGGAGGAAGCGAAATTCCACAGGACCAGGCCGATGACACTAAAACCGGGTTTCCCTATGGGAAAAAACACCCCCCAATTATTATATTTGCATTCTGCATGCTGTTTTTTTCCCCATCTCTGTTTAGTGCTTTCTAATAGTTGCTTCCTCTCTGTAACTGAGGGAAAAGACACACACACACACACACACACTTAGACTTGATGTTTATTTTCAAAGCCTGAGAATGTCTGCTAGCAGGCTAATGGGCAGAAAACTATTGTGATTGGTGGGGCTTTATCCTTTGAACCACAATAGGAGAAATGAGTGTCCAATATTTCTACATCCATTGACTTATATAATACACAAACGGCACAGTCCCCTACACTACACTAACAATATATTTGCTGTGTGCATGCATGCAAGCAAACATAAAACAGTTTTTGTGCACAAAGTGCAAATTGGAAACAGTCCAGCACTTGGGTGGGGGTCTCTTAGTGCTGACTGTTCCGTTTTAAATTCATAGCCCTTGGACATATCCTTGTACTTTATAAAATGTTTTAGCTTGTGTCATGTGCTTAATTTTTTGTTGAAAAATTACTGTAATACAAGAAGGCACTTTTTCAGTCAATGACTAATAAGAGAGTTTGCCGCCAAGCGAGGATGAAGATGCAAAGACATTTTCCAGTAATTATGTTTTATATTAAAATACTGATAAATGTTCCATTATTCTAATTTTGAGTTTACTGGGTATTTTTACTAAAATAGTACAGTACTATCTGATATTGGCTTGTCATATTTCCCATCCTAAGAAATCTTAACAATAAATTAAATGCTCTATGGTTATCTCAGTTTTAGAGTCAGTTGTCTATTAGGCCAAACTTTGTGTAGTGGACTTAATGATAAGCTCCTAGCCTTCTGTCATGATAGCCTGAAATTACTTACAGGTTTTTATGCCCCTATCTCATTGCAATGTCTGCTCATCTTTGCCTTTTGCTCCATCTATGTCTATAGTACATACTTTTTAAGTATCTAGCTTGCTAAACAGCACTAGCAATCCTTCCTCTGACAGCATAATTAGTGTAATTTCAGACTGTTATACCCTAGATAATGACCAGCCTCTTTAAACAGACAATTTTTACTTTAATGTTCAGATGACATCAGGGTTATTTGCAACTGCAGTTCAACAGAATAAGACTGCTTGCTTTTTCTTTTACTTTAAGAACAGCACTGTAAATGAATGAAATCTCAATGGATTGCACCATCTTCCTGATTTTAACAATATAATAATAATAATAATAATTTTTGTTGAAATTGCATGAGGATTCTAACTGGGGACATGAACAAATGCTTTTGTATAGTATATGTGGTTAGGACAGGAAATGAATAAAGTAAAACAAATAATGTTGGTTGATCTAATATCATTTTTGTATTGAAATATCTTTCAGATCTGTAGCATTAAGGAGCAATCCTTTCCCATGCATATGAGGCAGGCAGCTAGCTGTGATCCATAGGGTGATTAGTCTTACCATCCCAAATGTGTGGCCAGTTCAGAGCAGATACTGCATATCATTACAGCTGGCTAAGTTGAAAATAACTAAGATGGAAACTGTTATCTCTGGATTGGTGGGGAGTGCCCTTTCTAAGAGGTGAAACCCTCTTACAGAATTTAACTTTGAATGGTGACATAGAAGCAAGGACTCTCCTACAATTCTGTAAGAGGAGGAGGAGCTGAGCTACAGAGTAATATTGCCCGTTTTAACTACTGCAGGCTTTAGCTCAATGATAGAGTAGTCAGCATGGCTTAATTGGTAGCACGTATGACTCCACGCCAAAGGGTTGTTGGTTCTTGTCTCACACTGGGATTGGCCTCATGCCATAAATGCTGGCACACAAGTGCAGCACTAGAGGGATGTTGTACTGTCATACCTTTGCTAATTTTCAATATATTTCTACCAAACTTTCAACAGGGTCTTTTTGGGACCACACCTCATGAACAAGGCAGGTGAGACTTTTCAGATCCTGGCTGAAAGGTGATTTTGCAGCCACTTCGCAAAATAACCTTTCCAGGAGGATTTGAAAATGTCCACCTACCTGCTTCATATGGGGTCATAAGAAGTCTATGTTCAAAATCTGAGTTCAAAATATTAAAAAAGAACAACTTCTGGAGGTACAGTGAAAATTTCCACGCTCTATCATAACTTTGATAACTTTCCATATTTTGATTCCAGATTTTCAATGTAGCCATTTTTTTTGCACCAGTTCATGCTTGAGACAGGTGTAATTTTTAAAATCTTGGCCAAACTGTGTTTTCACACTTGTGGTGCAGAATGACACTTTGGTCAGTATTTTTAGAAATTCTATATGTCATGTTAAAAAGGGGAAGTCTTGAAATGACTACTAAACATTTTGGGTCCAAATTAAAAACCAAAACATTTAAGAAACACTGTATGCAGAGCCAGCTTTTGGCCCAGCAGATAGTGCTTTGTGGTCCCATGCCAGTGAGCTGAGTTTGGGGGTGAGCTCAGTGAACTAGCAGATTGGCCATGGATGGGAGATGGTGCTGCCTTGTGACACCACAATCCCTCAGCCTTGGAAGAGAAGGTGCAAGGTTAGCTGCATGGGCTAAAGTATTATACACTGAAGAAAACTGTTCTCTTGACAATGAGCCCGCACCTATAAGCCTGTTGCTGCCACAGAGCCCTGAGCTTCAACTGACAGATGGACTCCTTCCCGTATATCTGTATCTGTAGCCACATTGTAGTGCAGGGCTCAAAGGGCCCTGAAATTCCACAGACCACCACACAGCCCCATGAATTCTTGACATCCATTGCCACATAAAAGTGCAGGCCCCAGAGGCTCTGCACTTCCACAGGCAGGCAGACTGTTCCCTTTGCACAGGACCCAGCATGTCTACATCTGTTCACAAGGATACAATTCCATTATCTCAAAAAGAAAGGAAATTAATTGCAAAAAACAACTGTGTTAATGCACCAGCTAGAGTTCAACTTACCACCACTATAGTAGGGAAATGTAGCCTTAGGGCTTCCAACCACAACTCTCCACCCCACCCCAAGCAACATAATGGCAAGACCACACAAACAACTGCATACATTATCCAGAAAGACAAATTACATGCAGCTGTTGACAGATGAAAAAAATGCAGTAGCACTGATGTGCTACCTTTATGGATTTGAACCTGCAGCTGCAGAAGCACTGGCCCCACAGGGACCTGTGCTACTGCAGCCACAACTGTGTGTATATGAATTACAGCACATATGAGTACCTGTGGTGGCAGAACTGCTAGCCCCACAAGGATCTGTGGTTCTTCAGACAGAAGTACAGAGGTCTGTGCTTCTGTAGCCAAAACTGTGTGTGTATGTCTTATAGTGTGCATGAGTACCTGTGGCTGCAGAGGGGCTGGCCCCACAGTAGCCCACGCTTCTTCAGATAGATGTACTGTTGTAATTTGGGTTTCCTGGATTTCAACATGCAGCTGTGGTGGTGCAGGCCCCGAAGGGACTTGCACATCTGCAGCCAGAAGTCGGTGTGTATGTCTTACACCAGCAACTGCAGAGGCATAGGCCACACAGGGGCCAGCACTTTTGCAAACAGAAGCAGTGTTACAATTTGGATTTCATGGATTTCTTCATGCAGCTGTGGATGTGCAGGCCCCAAAGGGGCTTGCACTTCTGCTCTCAGAGGTTTGTGTATATGACTTACTCCTGCTACTGCTGAAACTCAGAGTGTGCATGAATACCATGGGCCCTGTGCTTCTGTAGGTAAAAGAACTCTAATAATTTGGGTTTTGTGGATTTCTGTCTGTGGCTGCAGTGGCTTATACTACACATGAAAAATATATACAGCATTAGTAAACACACTGCTTAAATGTAAACATCTTTACATATTTAAACAAGCTCAAAAAAGCATTCAAATTTTGAAGCCTCCAGTTCATGGTTCTAAAAAAATGTACCAGCAGGGACATTGCTTCAATCACATGGGAGGGAGAGTATTTCTCTAAAAACACCTAACAGAGTTACTGCAGCTGCCTGGCATCTCTGTGCTTTGTCATTTAAATCTCCACACAGAGGTGGGGCCAAGGCACCATCTTGACATGCAGGTGCTAGTGATGTGCTGACATCATTATCTCACCTCACTGAACACCAGGTGTTCATTCTGTGAAAAACAAGGTAGCCCCACTAGCGAGGAAACAAGGCATGAACTTAACATAATTCACTGCAATAAGTTCCTAGCACACATAAAGCCACAGTAGGACACCACACTTAATAATGTTAACTTACATTTTATTAAAAAACAACCAACAAAGTGCCTGACATGTTTTGGAGAATGCTCCTTTCTCAAAGGCTCCTTTGAGAAAGAAGCATTCTCCAAAACATTTCAGGCACTTTGCTGGTAATTATATAATAAAATGTAAATTAACATTATTAAGTGTGGCATCCTACTGTGGCTTTGTGTGTGCTAGGAACTTATTGCGGTGACTGTGTGGTTCCTGTAGCACCACCTGGTCCATGAACACACTCTTGTTGCTTTCCACAACTTAACATAATTCCTTTGTAACATTCTATGATCAAGGTCACCTATTTACCGTGATTAAAGTAATGAAATCCCATTTTCAAGATTTGAAATTCCAGGAATTGCACCAATGATTGCTAGTCTAAGTTTCAGATTTTACTCAAATTCTATTGTCATTCTTTTAGTATGTGTATAAATAATCAGAATTAAAGAAGGCTTAATAAACAAAGCATTAAATGAACCAAATTGAAAATAGTACAGGAAGCAATTATAACAAAAATACAAGTTCTGTAGACTTATTGGTCTAGTATAAAATGGTAAATTCCTTGAAATTCTTTGTTTTTACCAGTGTACAGGCAGTCCATATTCTGGAATTGTACTGGGGTTTCCAGTGAAAACCAAAAACCAGTGGCCTTGTAAATGATAATTTCTTCAAAAATCAACAACATAATTTTATTATCATGTACGGAATGGTAGAAAAGTGAATTGCCTGACAACCATGGGTGCTAGGGGTTAGGCTTTAAAAGGCAGGTCTCTAATATGGCAACCGGGGCTACTAAAGGATATGCTTATGGAGTTCAAAACATAAAAAAGGAAGGAAAAAATGAGAATATAAAACAGTATGGCCAAAACTAAGTGGGGGGGGGCAGTGTGATTGGGAAAAGCACAGGCGAAGAGGCAGGGGCAGCAGGGAGGGAGGGGGAAGAAAGGGAAGATAGGGGGGAAGGGGAAGAAAAGGCACATAACTGCAACAATGAGAAGGGTAGTGGCCTACTTAAATGGTGATGGACTAAAGGGATGAAACAGCAGCTTGTTATGTAATCTAACCTACAGAATTGGTTTCCAGTCAATTTCTTCATTAAGATGTTAAGACTATTTTGTTGAGTGATGTACCAAATCTGGTAATCCAATTGGCTTCCCTTTCCAGAAGACAATGCTCTCAGTTCCACCCTCTTTTTGGCATGTCTTGCATTTCTAGGCTAAACAATCTAAGGGATGTAACAGGGTAATTCTCTGGTTGAAATGACTAGCAATGCTAGACTTTTCATCATCTCTTCTTATAGAAGGCCTGTGTTCAGAGATACATGTCCTTAACATCATGGATGTTTTTCCAATATACGTCATGTCACAAGGACATTTTAACATATAAACTATAGAAGCTGAAGCACACGTAATTCTCTACCTAATTTTCACCATTTTGTTTTGCAACTTATTAGAAATGCCCACCAGTTTGTAAATATGGCCACACTGGGTGCAGTTCCCACAAGGAAAATTTCCTACAGGTGCTGGCCTTAGACTGAACCTACCTTCAGAAGTTCTGAGGGGAGTGTGTGGTCTAATTGTTCCAACCAGTCTTTCAAAGTACTACATTTCCTTGCAACTACCAAGGGTGGGGTTACAAAGCTTCTGGCTTCTTTCTCAGTGGAGCATAAAACTCTCCAGTATTATACAGAATATTTTTTTATCCCACCAGGCACTGGGGAGTATGGGGTTGAAAACACTATTCACTCTTCTGAAACTTGCTTTTCTGATGTACTGTTAATAAGTTCCCTCCAATTTTCCCTGTTGCTTTCAGGACTGCTTCTTTTACCAATTTTACAGGGTACCGGATTGACGGATATGATTTACTAACACTGGAATAAATAGGGGAGTAGTTAACATGGGTCTAAAGTGCTGCATGAACTGCACTTAGAGTTGATTTAATAGCCTACATTCCATCAACTGAGCCTCATTTTCAACATTTGCATCATTGTAACAATTCCTTATTGCTCTAAGCAGTTGTCCATAAAGTATTTTCTTTTAAAGGTTTCAGATGAAAACTAGTAAGATGTGATGCTTTGTTCTGCATGGTTTGTGTACAATCTACTTTGTAGGGAATCAGCTTCTTTATAAATTTCCAAATCAAGAAAAGCGATGCTGCCAGTGCTGAAGTCTAACAAGAACTTTAAATTAACTTTACATTCATTGAGGTATTTATAAGATCTGCCTCAGTGCTACCTCAGGAAAAAAAAATCAAATCCTCTACGTACCTCTTGCAAATGATGATTTTGTGGGAAAATGGATTTCTGTTTGGGTCCACAATAAAGCAGCTTTCAGATTTGTACATGTACACTTTTGCATATGCGGGGACCGTAGTTGACCCCATGGCAGTTCCTCAAATGTGTTCAAAGAAAGATGTCACATATCTGACAGCATTTTTCTTGAGCACTGTTTCTGCCAAATGTATCAAAAATTCAGGAGGGGACAGCTCAGAGGCATTTCTTAGCTTTAGTACCTGTCTTAATACTTCTATCCCCCACATAAAGGGGATGAGAATTACTGTATAAAGATCAGAAACATCAGTAGTCACAAGGGGACATGTACCTGAATTAATAGTTTCATAATTCAGGGCCTCTAAGCATTTCAGGATGTCCCTGGTGTCCAGGAGGAAAGATGGTATCCTGGGTACAAACTCTTGAATATGAAAATCAATAAAGCTGAAAAGTGGTTCAAGTATGAGTCCATCCCTTAGATGAAGGGACAATCTGGGGGAGGGCTGCTCTGTCCCTTGTGGACCTTTGGCAAACAGTAAAAAAGTGGAATTACACTGTTTTTCATCATAAGGGCTTTCCCCATGCAGATCTCAATCCAGTTGTTTTTTATACCAGTTGGTATCAGGATCCTGATATCTTCTTGCAGTTCTGGAACAGGACTGCTAGCTAAAGGTCTGTAGTTCACAGCATTTGTAAGCTGTCAGACTTGTACAGAAAAAAGTTTTACTTTTGTGAATTTGAGCCTTAATAACTGTGGTACCCTTCAATGAAATTGCATGAAATTCTGCATGGGCAGTCAGGGTGTCAAGTTCTTAAGATGTGGTAAGCTTTGTAATGGCAACTTGTCTGGCCTGGCTTCTGAGAACTGGGTAATGTAAATATAAGGGGAAAAAAGCTCTTTAGGGGCCTTTTTTTTTGCTGTCAACCATATTGTACTATGGTTATAGGACAGTAGAAGGCTTGATGCCCATTAAAGACTGTCCCCCACTTCTCAGTGGAAGCAGCCAGTGAGGCCACCATCAGTTATAAATTTGCCCGATTTATTTCTAAAACCCAACAGAGTCTTTGACTAAACAATGTCGTCTGGTAACATATTACGTAGCCTCACTGTACTAGAAACAAAAGCATACTTTCTAGTATCTCGTTTAGAGATCTTTTCAGCCAGTAATAACTTATGTCCTCTTAAATTATGTTTTCTTGTCTTAAATTCTAACCCCTAGCTCCATAAATAAATAATCATCCTGTATAATTTTGAATAAGAATAGTAGATCACTGCTAGCTCTTCTGGCCTTTAGGGAAAATAGTCTCAATTTGTGAAGCCTTTCATCATAAGATTTATGCTTGCATTTAGAAATAAGTTTTGTGAATCTTTGTTTGGTTCTTTCTATTAGATTAGTATCCTTTTTTTGGATAAGGACTCCACTGCTGTGAACAGTAGTCTAGATGAGGATGAATATATGACCTATATAGCGGCATCAACACTGCTTCTGATCTACTAGAGAATGAACACTTCACACAGTTCACCAAATGATTAGATTTAATGGCTATGGGACTGATTCTCAAAGTGGGCTTGGAACAGTGCAAGCTGCAGCAAATGGCAGCTTGTGCCGAAGCACGGAGCGCCAGGGACCCTGCGCCCAATTCTCTAACAGGCAGGGTCCCGGCAGCTAAGTCCCTAAGCTTGCAGCAAACTAGACTGGCACCAAACCTATGGCACAGCAGGAGAGCTTGCTGCAAGCTGTGAGGTGGCTGTGCACCAGTCCAGCAGGCCCTCGTCGGCTAGTGCCCCCATCCCTGTCTCAATATGCACACTGATTTCATTTCTCCTGGTGGTCTAGTGGTCCCTCCCCCCACACCGATATGCCCATTCTTAACACATTAATGCAGCTTATCCTGGTGGTTTAGTGGTCCTGCTCTGTACCCTGGCAAGAAGCGCCCACCACCCCACAGCCCCCCAACCCATACTCCCGAGCTCAGACCAGCACAGCCTTCCTCACACCTCTTTGGCTGGCTCTGACTGAATTCTCACTGCGTGGGTAATACAATACAGTAGGCGCTCAGTCAATGAGCACCTACTGTATTGTGTTACATGCTCAGTGAAAGTTCAGTGATGGACGGCCAAGGAGTTGTGAGAAAGGCTGTGCCAGTACCAACTCAGGGTATGGGTTGGGGGGTGTGGGGTGATGGGCTCTTTTTGCCAGGGTGAGGGCAGGACCCACTGGGCTCTCCAGGATAGAGCCACGATGTCTTAAGAAGTAAGATATGAGGGGGGGGATGGACCTGAGACCACCAGGAGAAATTATATTACTGCTTTAATGATGGGCATATTAGGGTGGGGAGAACAGCTAGACCACCAGTGTAGAAAATTTTTTTTTCAACTCATCTTTATTCAAAAAGTTAGAGTACATTTCAGTTAATGGACATAGTAAATCTCAAAGTTCAATTATATTATCACATTATATAAGCGTCCATCCCCCATTTAATTAAGAGTGGTATCAACTTAACTTTTCCAGTAAAAGTTTACAGTCTTAGTACTCTATTTCTAATAACTTAAAAAGAAAAAATACAATCCAACTAGCTTGATGTCTAGTCAACAACCAAACATCTTTCCAAGACACTAAGCTATTAACAGTCTAAATAAAAATATTTAATCTGCCTAGAACACTTTGAGGAAATCAATGAGGTAAGGAAGAATTAATATGCCCTTGTTTTGCTAATAGAACTTTTCTGATATGCATAGGGTTATGGAGAGGTATATAGAATGACACATATAGGGGAGGGGGGAGAGCAATAAGCCATCTGATGGGGATGATCTATATTAAACTTTGTCTTCCCTCGGGCAGGTGGCCACCACTCCAATTAATAGTCAGGGCCATATTTCCAGAGAAACCAGGGGTGCCAAAGGTCTTGGAATTTCTCTTCTCGAAGGTCCAGCCTTGCAGTTAGGCATTCCATCTCACATATGGAATCTACCCTGTTACGCCATTCTGCCATCGTGGGAGGTTCCCCCTTGAGCCAGTGTGCTGTGAGGTACTTAAGTGCCGCTACCATGAAAATTTGGGTAAGTTTCCTCTTAGGAGCCAGGAGACAGAGAACCATGGGTAAGCCCAATATCCATTCATTCATGTCTTTAGGAATATTCACCTTCAGTACGTATTAGTCGTACTTCTTATCTGATTCCAGAACCCTGTTATAACTGGACACCCCAAAAAGATATGTATGTGAGTTCCCACTGAACCACAATTTCTCCAGCATTTATCTGTGCTCATTTTATGAAAATGTTTGGTCCTTTTTGTGGTGTGGAAGAACTTGATCAGGACCTTCCAATAGAATTCACGCCAAGTAGGTGAAGTGGTCACTCTCCATC
This sequence comes from Neoceratodus forsteri, assembly GCA_016271365.2. NCBI lineage: Eukaryota > Metazoa > Chordata > Ceratodontiformes > Ceratodontidae > Neoceratodus > Neoceratodus forsteri. The sequence goes on from CM057456.1 coordinate 389,628,941, forward strand.
CCACCTCCACTCTTTCTCTCCAGGCCTCCTCAGTTATCTGGTCTACTCCCTCCCTATGCCATGCCTCTATAATATTACCCAGTGGGATAATCTCTATGGGTATCAATCGAGCATAAAGGTCAGAAATAAACCTCTCTTTGAAGTCTATTCTCACCATGTTGTAAATGAAGTTCTTCCATGGGTTTCTTTGTTTTGCTACTAAGTCTACCTGGCCTGGAACATTTAGATAGTGCCTTAGTTGCAGGTATCTAAAAAAACTCAGTCCGGGGGAGCTTAAACTTAGTCTGGACTTACTGGAAAGACATAAGGATGCCTCCATCCACCAACTGGGTTAATCTTGTAACCTTATTTCTTTCCCATTTTTCATGCCCTACATCTGTCTGTGGAGGAATAAAGTCTGGAGTGTGTCTGATTAAAGACAGTGGCCCTAATTCCCCTCCTCCTCCCATTCTGCCTCTAACTGCCTTGAGCTGATAGGAAGCGGTGGGCCCTAATGATGTTAAGTGGAAAGTCCATCCATTGCCTTTGAATTATAATGTTTAATGCAAGTTTCACTTGAATAAAAACAAAGAAACCAAAGAGCAGGTAACCAAGAGAAGATAAGGGTGTTTGTAGCCTACCTTTTACCTCTGTGTTCTAGGTGCTTCTATAGGAGTCAGCGGCCCCACCCAGAGACTGTATTATAGGAAACCACCTGTCAATCTCTGGAAAGTGGGTGGAGTAATGAATCCTTAGGTTTGCTTGTTAAGTGTTAGAACTGTTTTCTTTAATGCATTAACATACTTTATGTTTATTTTCTTGTAAATATATAAGAATGGTGATATTTCCCTGTCCACCAGATTAACCAGACTATATATTATTATAGTTTTATAATATTTTGTATTAGATTAGGGGTGGAGCAGGCGGATCAGGTGACCAGAGATCCCTATAAAAGGCATCCCTGGAAGCTAAGCAGGGTCAGTTCAACCTGTGTTGCTGTGAAAGGAAGACCTCTGCCAGATGAATGTGGAATTGCTGCTGTTGATATCCACTCTGCAGTTGGTTATGTTTTGTTATTTCTGTTTTATTTTCTGTTCTTATTTTCGCTTATGTTCAAAATAAATACCGCACTACCAGTGTGTTTTACACTTTAAATGTGGTGTCTGTGTCTCAATACCCACTCTCCAGGACAACAACCAGAAAATTTATGCCTCTAGTTGATTCTTTAATGATTTGGGTTAGATCGTATGTAACCATAGGAACAACAAACATAGATCCAGCATTTGATGTGGCAGTCATCTCCTCCCCAATCAATGTTTGGCATATTAAGATCCCCCATTATTATAATATCTCTCCCATCAGAGAAATCAGATATTTGCTGAGCTAAAATATTTGTGACCTCACGGCTACAATCAGGCAGTCTATAAAAGACCCCTATAGTTATTTTTTTTACCCACTGTACCAGTAATAGTAACCCACATAATTTCATCCACAGATTCATGTTCACTAGCAGCATTAAGTTGGTGATACTCCATGTTAGCAATAATAAATGGGGCAACTCCTCCTCCCCTCTTATTCCTTCTTTCATTGCTAAATAATTGATAACTGTTGATCTGCTTACTCCAACTAATAGCACCATCCCACTATGTTTCTATAATAACTGGGGCGCCGTTTCTTCCATAGAGAAACTCAGTTATAATTCACTGTTATAACTTGTACACACTGCTGGAAAGCTGCCCACCTCACTCCATCACTTGCCGAGTCAGCGATAAGTCAAATGGATTAAACAATGCCTCATCAGTTTGTGGACAAGTAATCCATGATTAAACTTAAAAATATAAAATAAAGGTTTCAGCAGCCGCTTGGTGGTACAGATGTAGACAGTGTTTCATTCTGTCTGGACCGTGGCAGTTTTATTTTATATAATTGTTGTGGTGAGAAAAGGCTCCCCAGCAATTATATAAAATAAAACGTGGTGGTGTGTTACTCAAGATTTTACACACACCCTCGGTGTCAGATGCTAAAATAAACTCCTCGAGCTTTGCTCTCAGGGTTTATGTAGCATCAGATACCTCGAGGGTGTGTAAAATCTCATTAAACACGCCACCTCATGTATTATTATTATTATGCATGTAATACCTATAATGTCTTTATTATGACTACCAGCTAATAACTCCAGTTCTAATTTTTTATTAGTATTCAGACTCCTTGCATTAAGATATAAAAAATTAAAAGGATATATTATGAAATCAGGAAACTCGATATCCTCAGTTTCACTACCCCGAGTCCAGTGGACTGAAACACTGTTGCCTGACATTCCGTAGTGGAGTTTTTCATATTTCAGGGGGCTTTGCCCCCCAAACCACTCTTATTTTCATATCTAACCCTGCTGAAGGCAAAATTCCCATGTCAGGAAACCATGTTTTGGTTCACAGGACTCAGGGAATTGAAACTTGGGATACTGAGTTTCTAAATTTCAAAATACTCCCAGTTCAAACCACTAATTTTCCTTACTTCATTTCTAGTCAAAATTCCTGGTATCAAACTTGAAGCTGCCCCTATTTCCCCATTCGTATTTAGTTTAAAGCTCAGTTAACCATGTTTCTTAATCTAGCTCACAAAATTCTACTTACCCTAAAGTTTAAATATAACCCATCCCCACAATATAAGTCAGGTTTGCCCCAGAATATATCCCATTGTCTAAGAAACTTGAAACCCCACTCATTTGATCAATTTCTTAGCCACAGTTTGAGATACTTAATACTCTATCGTTTCTGGTATGATGCATGGGGAACAGACAGTGTTTCAGAAAAAAATAGTTTTGCAGTCCCTGGCCTTCATTTTGTCCACACGTTTAATAGAATAAATTTTTATTTCTGTCTCAGACTTTTTACCAGTATTGTTAGTCCCAACTTGAATAAGAGCAAGAGGAGACAGAGTGGCTTACTGCTCCCTTGAGAAATGCAAAACTGGAAATCTCCCCGCCTCCCTCAGCTTCCTCAATTCCAACCGTGGCTTCCACAACCCACAGAACAAAACCAGAAGAACCTCCTATTTCCCAGACTGAAAATTCAAATAATTAACTCTACTTTTCTTCCCCAAAAACACAAGTCTATAACATACAGTGCCTTGCTGCTCCATTCAGTAATGGAAAACCGGAAGTCTATCTGGCTCGCTCGGCTTCCTGAATTCGAATTTCCCAGTTGAAAAGCAGACACATTCCACCCAGTCCCAAGACAACCACTAACACACCACATGAATAAATGGGGGAAGAGTTCAGAATGAATCTCCACCATTGGTCATAGTCACAATGGTGCAGGACATGCAAGAATGAAAATGGCAGCAAGGGTGGGGGGACTCACATAAACACTATGTAGAACAACAGCACCACCCTCTGGACAAATTTATGGACTCTTGTTCCAAACTGTCTACCTTCACAAACAAAATATACTTTAAAAATGTAAAAAAAAACCCAACTAACTTTTCTTTTTCCTTTCAAAAATGACCCATTGTATAATAGGAATGAAGCCCTTCAGGGTGGATGTTATGCTGGGAAAACATCCTTTCTCTGGTGTTGGACACCCTCGTCCTGTGGCCTCGGACCCAACCACCAGCGGCGGGCTGTTATCCCAGCATAACACCCACACTGTCAGGCATTATTCTTTTAATAACTTTGGTGCCATTTGACAAAATTGCATGAAATTTTGAATGTATGGTTAGGGTGGTATGTTCTTAGGATTTGGTAAGAATTTGATGACTGCTTCTCTGGATTCTGAGATCCAGGGAATGTGAAAACATTAAAAACATCACTTTTTGGCCATTTTATGCTCCTCTTTAGACCAAAATTGGTTTCAAATTGTTTCTGAAACTTTTCTGGGTCATAGTGAATTGGCTAAGGGAGGTATCTTTCAAAGATTTTGTGAAAAAATGTTAATCGGTTTGCGAGTTGTAAGGCTTTAAAAATGTAGTTTCTGAGCATGGGTTTAGTAGGCACCTTAATGTTAACCCCAATTTTTGCACCTTGAGAACTTTGACACAGTTTAACAAAACTGCATGAAATTCTGATGTGTAGTCCAGGTGCCACGTTCTTAAGACTCAGGCAATTTTTGAATAGCCGCTCATCAGGATTCTGAGATCCATAAATGTTAAAAACCTGTAAAAATGCACTTTCTTACTTTTTTTTGCTCAAAAACAAAACACCTAAACCTAGGTAAATGGGATCCATTTAGCTATAGTCTGGGGATTGCTTGGCAAAAAATTATCCAGAAATACATTTTCTGGGTACCATGAAACTCTTAGATTGCTATCTTAGCAAGGGTTGCAATTCTTATGTCAAGAACTAAGAGTGACTAATTTCATGATGTGGCCTAAAAATGTAAAAAAAAAAAATATGAAGAAACTTTGTGTGCAAGACCGGCCTTTGGCCTAGATAGTAGTGCGTTGTTTTCATGTGCTGGTAAGCTCAGTTTTTGGGCAAGCTCAGTGAGCCAGCTGGATGGGCCAACACTGGGGAGATTGCACTGCCATGTGGCACCACCCCCAGCCTGGGAAGTATGGTGTAGTATTGGTCACACAGCAGCAAGTAATCTTGTAGTGAAGTAAAGTCTTCTCTTGACATAGGGTACAGAGGGCCCTGCACATCTGCACCTATGGCTGCAAGGAAGTGCAGGGCTCCTAGGGCCCTGCTTCACTGCAGTCAGAAGGACTGTAAGCCCTGTGCATCTGCATCTGTTGCCACTTAAGGGCCCTCACTTCAGCAGCCCACTAGACATCCATACACATTTTTTGCATCTGTAGCCTCATGGAGCTGCAGGGACCAGAAGGCCCTGCACTTCTGCAGCTAAATGGACTTTTCCCCTCAACAGGACCCAAATGGCCCTTTGTGTCTGCATCTGTAGGTGCACAGATGTACAGGGCCTGGAGGCCCCAGTGCTTGTACAACCAGGTGGCCTCTTCTCTTGGCACAGAGTCCTGCAGATCCTAGGTGTATGCATCTGTAGCTATAAGCAAGCATAGGGCCCTCTGCCCAGCCCTTTCACAGCCAGACAGACTATTTTCTTGGCAATGGTCCCTCCAGGCCCTAAGTGTATGCATCTGAAGCCACACGGAAGTGCAGAGCCCGGAAGACCCAGCAGCTTTGCAGCCAGATGGACTCTTGGAAATAGGACTTGTTCTTCTGTAGCCAGAAGTTGATGTGTCTGTTTTAAACCTGCAGCTGCAGAAGTACAGGCACCACAGGGGCCTGTGCTTCAGCAGACAAAAGTAATGTTGCAATGTGGGTATCATGGATTTCTTGAGGCCTGCACTTCTACTGCCAGAGGTTGCTGTGTATGTCTTTCACCTGGGACTACAGAAGCTCAGGTCCTGCAGCCAGAACTGTATGTTTGTATTAGACTGCTTGAGCACCATGCTGCCTACACTTTTGCAGACAAAATAGCTCTTGTAATTTGGGTGTTGTGGATTTCTATCTGTGGCTGCAGTGGCTTATACTAGAAGTGAAAAATATATACTGCATTTGTAAACATACTGCTCAAATGCAAATGTCATTATGTATTTAAACAAACTCAAAAAAGCATTCAAATTTGTAACTCTCCAGTTCATGATTCTAAAAATATGTACCAGCAAGAACACTGCTTCAATCACATGGGAGGGAGAGCTTTCCTTCACAAACACAAAACAGAGCCACTGTAGCTGTCTGGTGTCTCTGTGCTCTGTCATTTAAAGCACCACACGGGGGGGGGGAGTGCCATGGCACCATGGTTATGTACAGACGCTAGTGATGTGCTGACATCACCATCTCACATCGCTGAACACCAGGTGTTCATTCTGTGAAAAACAAGATAACCCCCAGCAAGGAAACTATGGATGAACTTAACATAATTTCTTTGTAACATTCTATGGTCATTCCTTCAAATATCAACAGTACAATTGTATAATCATGTATGCAATGGTAGAAAAGTGAATTGCCTGACAACATTGGGTGCTGGAGTTAGGCTCTAAAAGACAGGTGTCTAATAAGGCAACCAGAGCTACTAAAGTATATGCCCACAGAGTCCAAAACATAAAACAAATAAAGAAAAAGAATGAAAATATAAAACAGTATGGCCAAAACTAAAAGGGGGTTAGGGTGACTGGACAAGGCACAGGCTAAGAGGCATGGGCAGTAAGGAGGTAAGGGGGAAGGAAGGGAAGGGAGGGGAGGGGGAGAAAAGGTCTATAACTGCAACAATGAGCAGGGCAGAGACCAAGTTAAATAGTGATGCACCAAAGGGATGAAACAGCAGCTTAAGGTGTGGCAAGTTTTGTAATGGCCTGTTTTCTGGCTTCTGAGAACCAAAGAAGGCAAAAATAAGAAAAAAAATTTGGGGGCCTTTTTTATTTTTTGCTCTCAACTGCAGCAAAACTGGTTCGGACCTTTGTTTCAATATTTTCAGGGTGTAAGTGGCTTAGCACAATGAGGTGCCTTTCAAAGATTTCGTGAAAACATATTATTAGATTCTCGAGTTATAAGGTAATAAAAATCTAGGTTCTGAGCATGGGCTGAGTAGGCACTTTAATGTTAACTCCCATTTTTTGAACCTTAATAGCTTTGGTGTCATTTGACAAAATTTCATGAAATTTTGAATGCATGGTTAGGGTGCCATGTTCTTAGGATCTGGCAAGTTTTGTGATGGCCACTTATCTGGATTTTAAGATCCAAGGAATGTAAAAACATTTTAAAAAAAGTAACTTTTTGGTCATTTTATGCTCGTGTCTAGACCAAAACTGGTTTCAAATTCTGTTGTTTTTTTTGGGAGGGGTGTTGTGATTATTTATCTGCTGCACCTGTTGCCCCCATCAGCTTGACCACCCCTCCCAGCCCTGACATCCCGGAATTACCAGGGCTTACCTTAAGCCCAGCCTGGGAGCAGGGCCTGCAGGGGGTCAGGCGTCATCCTACTGCCGGCTCTATGATTTTCAGTTTTTCTGAGGTCCTCCCACTTTTACCCTGGGGACCCAGGAGTAGAGACACATGTGCCTGGAGGCACGCATGCATACTATAGCCCTGGTGATGGCCCCATCCACCCACCTATTGGCCTAGCACCTGGCAGCTCCCTCTGGCCTATACTGCCCCCTGGCCTCCACCATGGGGCAGTCAAAAGCTGAGGGATACCACCTGCCCTCCCCGGAGAGGAGAGCTGCCTTTCAGCAGCTCCATTCAGCTCTGCAGCCCCCCCACTGACCTCTGACGGTCTGTGCTCATTCCCAAACACAGGTCATTGGCATGGCATGAGATAAGGTGTCCAGCGCCTTAGTCCTCAGCGCCACCTGGCCGGCCTACTGTTCAAATTCTGTTTTAAACTTTTCTGGGTCATAGCAGCTTGGCCCAAGGAGATGCCTTTCAAAGATTTTCTGAAAAACCATTAATCGGTTCTTGAGTTATAAGGGTTTAAGAATGTGACTTCTGAGCATGGGTTTAATAGGCACCTTAATGTTAACCTCCAGTTTGTACACCTTGAGAACTTTGATGCTTTTTGACAATGTTGCATGAAATTTTGCATGTGCTGTTTAGATGCCATGTTCTTAAGACTCGAGAAGTTTCTTATTCTGAGATCCATAAATTTAAAAAGGATGTAAAAATGCACTTGTTTGCTGTTTTGACAAAACTTGGCTACTGGGAAATTGTGGGCTACTTTCTAAACATGGGGTTGTCCCCCTTGATTGGAAAGCAGCCCATGTCCCACTTTATAAATCAGGTGATCCAAGAGACGTGAAAAATTATAGGCCCATATCCCTTTTACCAACTCTCTCCAAACTACTTGAAAAAATTGTTAATTCCCAAATCAGAGATTACCTTGAAACTCACAACATGCCAAATCCCATGCAGTTCAGCTTCAGACCAATTCATAGCACCATTACCCCACTTGTAAAGGTAACTAACAACTGGTAAACAGCGCTTGACACTAAGAACCTCATCTGTGCCCTATTCTTAGATCTAAGTAAAGCATTCAACATGGTCAATCATGAACTCCTCCTGTGTATGCTACAGAATATTGGCCTTAATGACTCCTCCCTCAAATGGTTTACCTCTTACTTAACAGGCAGAAAGCAACAGGTCAAAGATCAATGTGATCTCCCCCCACTCAAATCTCTTACGAGAGGAGTTCCACAGGGTTCTATATTAGGGCCTTTGCTATTCGTGATCTATATCAATGACATTGACATTAATATTTTCTCAGCCAATATACATCTATTTGAGGACGACACCATTCTTTATATAGCAAACCCTTCCCTGACTTGGCCTGCTCAAACCTTCAACAAGAATTCTGTCTGTTGCAGCATGACCTATTACACCTTAAACTGCTGCTTAATGGTAAAAAAACTAAACTTATGTTTCTCTCACCCCAAGCAAATTCAGTAGATACCCTCTCCGAAGGATCTAGGCCACAAATCACAACCCGCTTTGGAGAATCACTAGAGCCAGTAGAAAAGTTAAAATATCTAGGCTTCTGGATTGATAGCATGCTCTCTTTTACTTCACACATTGAAGAACTAGCCAAAAAGCTTAGACAAAGACTAATCATTTTCTATCGCATCAAGCACTTTCTCACTTACAAGGCTAAAATTAGATTCGTGCAAACAACATTTCTTCCTCACCTGGATTACGGTGACCTTCTTTATAGTCACCGCCCTGTTGCCTCCCTTTCCAAACTCTACATCTTGTACCATAGAGCCCTTAGATTCATTACCAACTCATTCTACAATACACACCATTGCTCCCTCAATGCCCAACTTGGCTGGCATTCATTAAAAACTACGAAACTGAAAAATGCTGCTATATGGGTCTACAGAGCCATTATAGGCAAACTCCCTCAGTATGTCTCCAAACTCTTAGTCTACTCCATGGACACCTATTCCCTTAGATAATATTCTTGCATCACATTTGAGATCCCTAGGACCAGAACTCAGTATGGTACATCCTCTTTAAGCTATGCCTTCCCTTCCATTTGGAATAGAAACCAAAAATCCCTAAATCATTCACAAATTGTCAACATGACAAACTTTAAAATGCTGTTTTGTCACCTATTGAATGAAACCTGTAAATGCTTCAAGCCCTAGCACTCCTACCAGATCCCCTCTACTGCTGATCATTTTATTACTCCTCTAAAATTTGGCCAAGACACCCCCTCCTCCTTACTAGGTAGGTTTGAGACCTTTTGTGACTTCTTATTGTTTTTCCTGACCCCTTTCTTAATTTCCCCCTTTATTCTACACCCTACTGAACTGTATATATATTGTAAATATTGTTTAGTCATGTATTCTATTACTTTCGTACAAATGACTTGTATATAATTTGTATGTGTTTCAATTATTGTATCTCCTACCCAGGACCACTTTGTAAATAAGTTCTCTCAACAGTGTTTTTTCTGGTTAAAATAAAGATTGATTGGCTGATTGATTGGTTGTGTTTGCTCACCTGTGGAGAAAAAACAGTTTGGAATTTAGTTCCCAAATGTTCAGAGTAGAATAGGTCCACCAAAAGGTGTGCCTTTCAAAGGTTTCATGAAAGCAGTTTTAATTGGTTCTTGAGTTATACAGTTTTAATGTTCATCTTCTGATTATATTCATAAGGGTTTTCAGGATAGCTTAACTTGCAGAATGCAGTGCTCACAAAAATGAGCAGGTGCTGCAAAAATGCAAAGACAAATCAATAAAGAACCGACACTCCAGACTCGGAAAAATTCAGTGAAAGAGGTTTTCTTACTGATAAAAATTAGGTACTTACATCAAATAAATCTTCACAAAAGGCAGAAAATCAGTACAAAATGTGACATTGAAAGCTCCCACACAGTCTTATAACCTCTGCGCTTCAGGGCAAATACCCCTTCCTTAGGAGGTCTAACCCACAAACTATTCAAAAGTGCTTTCACACCCTTCTAGCCAGGTGTATCACATCAATCAATATATTAACCAATAATACTTGTCATTTAAAACAGCAATAGTGACACATAGCAATTTATATCAAAGTCTGTGAAAAAACCATGTCCTAAAAACTCTATCCTAGTCAGCTCTAATTAGTGTGGAACCATGAGGGATTAATTTGTAAATAGCATGTGCAATTGTGAGGGAGAATTTCCCATTCCTCATTCATACCACACTGCTGGCTCAGAGAGGGGGATGACATAGATCTGATGAATACATTCTTATTCAAAATAATTTTTGTTTTACATTTTATTATTTAAAAGGCCCAGTTAAAGGTTACCATGGGGCCATAGTAAAAAATGAGGAAAACACTGGACTTTTATTACATTTGATGTATTCATAAATCTCTAAACAGAATATGCATAAATATACTTACATCAGATTACAGCTTATTTCTCTTAAGCAAGACGCAAAATCATATTTTTTTGGGGTAATGAATAAAAGGTTTCCAGTCCATCTGTTCATTAAACCCATTTGGTTTAAGGCTCCTCAGTCTGAATATCCACATGGATTCAGATTGATCCAATGATAGATTTCTGTTGCCCCCCCCCAAATGAGGAACATGATCAAAACCAGTATATTTGATGGTATGCAGTTCCCTATTAGTTACTTCACACAAATGTCTACTAATGGGATGGGACATATCCAGTCTATTGATTGCTCTGTGGTGCTCACACTCTCCTTTAACCTCAGGGTGGTTTGTCCAATATAGGTCTTACCACAGGAGCACCACAGAGCATATACAACAAACTTGGTATTACATGTAATGAAATGCCTGATTTCTACAGTTTTCAGATCAAGTTTGCCTGGATTTACAAAATCTTTTCCTTGAACTGCATTCTTACATGTCTTACACCTCTTACAAGGGTAAAAACCTTTTGGTTTATTCCCTAACCGAGTCTTAGAGATATCAAGGTCTCTAAACTCAGTACTTGTCAGGAAATCCCTTAATCTCTTGCCTCTCCTAAAGGTCACAAGGAGTCCTTCTTGTTGTACCTTTTTTTCAGGATAGCTGCCAGGTGAAAACAAATAATTTATATTCATGAGCTGATTTTTGTTTCATGAGGAACTTTTTTTATGTTGTGAGAAAAATAGTTTCGGTTGGGAGTGCTGAAAACTTTTTTTTCCTTTGGGCAAAACATTTTTCTAGAAACAAATAAAAATGCATTTTCAAAAAACAAACACCTGAACTTAGGTAAATGGGACCCATTTAGCTTGAGTCTGGGGTTTGTTTGGCAAAGCATTACACAGAAATACATTTTCTGGGTACCATGAAACTCTTAGATTGCCATCCAAGCAAGGGTTGCAGTTCTTGTCTCGTGAGCTGAGAGTGATTAACTTCATGGCATGGGGTCAAAATCTCAAAAAAATCAAATATGAAAAAAACTTTGTGTGTAAGGCTGGCCTTTGGCCCAGCTAGTAGTGCATTGAGTTCTCATGCTGGTAAGCTGAGTTTTGGGGCAAGCTCAGTGATCCAACTTGACGGAATGATGCTGGGGGAATTATGTTGCCTTGCAGCACCACCACCAGCCTGGGGAGGGATGGTGCAGTTTTGGACACACAGCAACAAGTAACCATATAGTGAAGAAAAGCCTTCTCCTGGCATAGGGGCCCTGAGGCCCCTGCACCACTGCACCATAGTTGTATGGAAGTGCAGGTCTCCACATGTTCTGTGCTTCTGCATCCGTAAAGAATCTTAGCCCTGTGCATCTGCATCTGTTGCCACTCAAGGACCTTGCACTTCCACAACCCACCAGACAGCCATACAAATTCTTTGCATCTGTAGCCACAGAGAACTACAGGGCCTTGAAAAACCTGCACATCCACAGCCAGACAGACTCTCCCCTTGGGACAGGGCCCAGATGGCCATGTGCACTGGCATCTGTAGCTGCACAGAGGAGCAGGGCCTGAAGGGCCCAGCATTTCCATAACCAGATGGATTCTTCCCTCAGTGCAGAACCCTCTGAACCGTACACATATGCATCTGTAGCCATACAAAAGCACAGGGACTGGAGGGCCCAGTTCTTTTGTAGCCAGAAAAACTTTTCTCATCACAGGTCACTGTAGGCTCTATGTATATGCATCTGTAGCCACACAGAAGCACAGGGCCTGGAGGGTCCAGCACTTTTGCAGCCAGATGGACTCTTCCCTTGGTGCAGGGCCCTCTGAGCCCTGCATGTCTGCATCTGTAGCTGCATGGGCCCTGTGCTTCCACAGCTTCTGCATACAATTCCACTATCACAAAAAGAATGGAAATTCATTGCAAAAAATCTGTATAATATGGAGATTAGGGTTCCCAAAAAGTCAAAGTGCACAGAGAAGAGAAATGAGAACATTAGGTTTGGAGTCTCAGGAGTTTTAAAGGGACACTGTCAGCTTTGCCCCTTCGTTTTTGAGAAAATCTAATCAGTGTGCCTGTTGGCACACACCGATCATATCTGCACTGTAGAATGCCCCCATCAGTATAAAAAGTAGTATTTGTACCTGTTTTTATGATTTTTAGCAAAATCCCTTATTCAGTCAGGCCGAGCTTAAGCAACCCGCCACTGGAATTGTCTCCACCTTCAGAATGCACCTCAGACAAGAGCGCAGTGCGAGGTGTAAGTTTTTTCCATGCTGACCAAAAAAAGATAATCAGTGGATAAAAGCTGTAATCCGGAGCCTTTCGTGGTGCTTGTTAATTAAAACCGAGCACTGAGGGGGCCGCAATGTGTATTTTTAATCAGGAGCCGAAATCCCATGCATGCACAGAAGATCACAAAGGCCTTGTTTTTACTTTTAAGTCTTAACCCCTTTTATTGACGCTTCATTGGTTAAAATGTGCCTATGAACTAATGCTGTGTATGTGTGAGTGTAAATGTGCCTATGAACTAATGCTGTGTATGTGTGAGTGTAAATGTGGATATGAACTAATGCTGTGTATGTGTGAGTGTAAATGTGGCTATGAACTAATGCTGTGTATGTGTGAGTGTAAATGTGGCTATGAACTAATGCTGTGTATGTGTGAGTGTAAATGTGGCTATGAACTAATGCTGTGTATGTGTGAGTGCAAATATGGCTATGAAGTAATGCTGTGTATGAGTGAGTGTAAATGTGGCTATGAACTAATGCTGTGAACTGTATGTGTGAGTGTGTGAGCCTTTTATGGCTAATATAAAATGCTACTCTATCTCACTGTGCTTACACATTGAACTCATAAAATAGAATCTAACTTGTTCCAGTGTGTTTATAAAACTATACACACTGGATTTATAAGATCTAACTAATATATAGAGAAATTTATTTAATATATTTGCTTAAAGCTTAAATGTTCCAGTATTTATATGAATACATATGCATACTGGACTTATGCAGTTTAGCTACTAATGCTGACTGTCTCAGCACTTATACCACGTGCTGAGCTCATAAGTTTTAATTAATGGCATGCTCATGCCATTTATGACCTTCTGACCTCCAACCTAACAATTCCACTTTGAGACATCTGCGATTTTACTGCAGGTGTCTCACACTAAACAAGACATGTTATATAACACATTAGTGCCTATATAATAATTTTGAGACAAGGCAGACTTTAAACTTTTCAATACACACATTAAATGCAAGTAGTCAAAATGCATTTTAACCACAGAAATAGAAAATAATCATTGCAATATGATGCTGAACCAGAGTTTGTTAAAAAAAACAGAGTTTGTAGAAGAGGCCACCATTCCAAGGTGGGCAAAGCATAAATGTTATTTTGCATGACATTATTGTCTATGGGTAAAAATCATTGTCCATATGTAAAGGAAACCATTTTTTATCCTTTTGGCCCAACACGGTTTGTATCTCCACTGTTAATGTATGCATACAGTGGTGCATACAGAGTTTAGGTAGGCCAACTCAACCTGAATAACAGTCACATTGGGAAGCACAGGCACAGGCCAAATTATGTAACCATTAATGACAGTGGTGAAGTTCAGATGAAAACAAAAGCTTGAGGACCAAACAGTACAGTCCTTTCAGAATTCATAAGTCATTTTATTATGTTTGCTTGCACGCATGTGCAAGAAACATTATGCGGCCGCTTAGGAGAGAAGCAGGTTGTGGAGGTGCGGTAGTGTGGTGGCCAATGCCAGCACTGCATTTGTGGGCTTGGCGGTGTGCACCCATTGCAGTCCCAGTGTCCTGATGACACTGATTCTGCAGAAGTGCCACCAACTTGAAACAATTTGGCTGCTGCAATGAGAGGCTGCCTCATCATTGCAGCATCAGCAATTCCGCTGCAATGAGGGAGAGACCCGTCATTGCAGGGCAGTACCTTGCCTGGTGTGACATTACCAGGAACATGACAGTCACTTCAGAGCCAATAAGGGCGCCCCTTCCCCTTGTCGGCATGCCCCCGACCCACTTCATTTGCTGAGGGAAGCCCACTCCCCATCGGCATAATGTCCCCGCCCCTAAATTTTTATTGTGTGCTGATGGGGTGCCCAATCTCCTTCTGCATCATGTGTCCCCCCAACAGTCTTTCTTTGCCGACGGGGGGCCCAATCCCCATTGGCTTCAGTCTCCCCTTAGTTGGCATAATTTCCCCACCCCAATTTCTGTTTTGTGCCATGTGCCCAATCCCCCTTGACATCATGCGCCAACCCCACCTGTTTCTGTGCCAACGGGGGGCCCAGTTCCCATCAGCTTTAGTCCCCCTTCCCAAAAATGCAGGTGGCACACTGAGAGCCCACCCCAGTGTACCAAACACACCTCTGAAAGAAGAAAACTGACCTGCATTGTCTTTTTTTTCTTACATGTAAAAAGAAAAAAAATGGTCCCTCAACATGTCTGGTGCCCTCCCCAACCCACGCCCGCCTCTGCATACCCCACTTCCTCACACCTCCCTCCAGAGCCCAGCTTGATGATCTTCAGTGGCCCGGAACACATCTGCACTCTTCAAAGTCGACTACAAACAGAATAAATGCCGGTAAGCTGTATAATGGCATAAATATGTTTTTTTCAACTTTGGTGCATATCTCAGGCATTTTGGAGAATTTTGGCACCAAAGTTTCAACATGGGGTTATTAGGACCCCCTCCTCATGAATTCAGTCACTGTCACTGCGTTATTCAGTCCCGGAAGGTGATTTCGTGGTCACTGCGTGGAATCACCTTTTGGGACCAAGTAACGAAACAACAGTGCCACTGATCATGAGGTGGGCTCTCAAAAAGCCTAAGTTGCAAATTTAGTGAAAAAATCCAAATAAATGACTGTTTTATGAGCATGCTTTGCGCAGTTTCCACGCATCACGAATCACAAATTTGTAACATTTTCACTCCAGATTTTCAACACTGGCATTTTTCCACACCTCCTTATGAACAGTATAGCTGTAATTTTACACATCCTGGCCGAAATGTGTTTTTACACTTCTGGTGCAGAATAGCACGGTTGCTGTGGGAAATCAGTTTTCGGGACAGATTAGGAAAATCACACTGACAGTGTTCGTGAGCAGAGGTCCTAAAATGCCTATGTTGAAAATTTGGTGACAAAAGTCCATAAAATGATTGTATTACATGCATGCATTGCTAAGTTTCCACACACAGTTGTAAGTTTGCACATTTGCAATATTTTCACGCCAGATTTTCAACACTGACATTTTTTCACACCTCCTTATGAACAGTACAGCTGTCATTTTTCACATCCTGGCCAAAATGTGTTTTCGCACATCCAGTGCAGAATAGTGTGGTCGCAGTGGGAAATCAGCATTTGGGACCGATTAAGAATAAGCGAGTAAGAGAGAGGGAATGAGCGAGAGCAACAGAGCTCTGTCAGGACTGCTATGGATTTCTTTGAGGACGGGAAAAGGTGCCAATGCAGGCAGGAGCCCAATACAAAAGGGCAGCCTGCAGCGCTGGGAGAAACAGAACAAGCAGGTAGAGAAGGGGAGTGAGCGAGGTCAACAGAGCTCTGCCAGGATTGCTGAGGATTTCTTCGTGGGCAGGAAAAGGTGCCAATGCAGGCAGGAGCCCAGTACAAAAGGGCAGCCTGCAGCTTTGGGAAAAATAGAATGAGCGAGTGAGAGAAAAGGAGTGAGTGAACTCAATGGAGCTCTGTCAGGACCGCTGTGGATTTCTTTGTGGGCAGAAAAAGCGACAATGCAGGCAGGAACCCAGTACAAAAGGGCAGCCTGCAGCGCCGGGAGAAACAGAATGAGCAAGTAAGAGAGGGGGGAGTGAGCGAGCTAGGCTGAGCTCTGTCAGGACTTTAGAGTTACCCACCCACCTGGCCAGGATCCTGTGTGTTCCTATATTACAGCAGGGTCTCTGGGGTGGAGACAACACAATGATTGGATACTTTTAGGATTGCTGTAATAATACAGATTTAGTTGTTCTGTTTATTTCTCTAACTGAGCTAAGTACTGAGCTATACTGTTAGGACTGCTGTAATAATATATATTTATTTGTTCTGTTTTTTTTCTCTAACTGAGCTGAGTAATACTTGGAGTGCAATATGATTTCTAAGTGGGCTAAGTGAAACTATGAGGGCTGAGAACAAAAAGTATGACAGCTGAGGGGTGAAAAACAGATAAGGAGGCTTTGGAATTACTACAGTAATACAGTATCTAACGGATGAGATTTGAGACTGAATTAACCTGGTCAGCAAAGGGGCAGTAGGGGGACTAGTGCGTGTGTGGGGAAACAGGAATTTGAGTAAATAGGGCCCTAAGAGTTGTAGTAGGGTACAGAAACTGGGAGTAAGAGCCCGTAACATAAGATGGGGTCCAAAATGGGGCAGGTGCCCCATGTCAATAGGGTGGGCATCTTTGGAAGGGTGGTGGGGTGTACAGGGTGTGGGTCCACCATGATCCTGGACTGGGCTTGGAGGATGGGGGGGTGTATGGTCTGTAGAAAACTGGCTAGTTTGAGGGAGGAATTGTGGAGGTTAGGGAGGAGTCTAAGTGGCAGGGCAGATGAGTATGGCAGGCATCCTGGCTGGTGGGGGGAATAAGGGATGGCAAGGGGGGATGGGGAAAGAACAACTAGGGACTGAAACTGATCCCAGTATCAGAGACACTAGCAGAAAAGAGAGGAGAAGGTATTGGGTGCCCAAGGTGAGAGGGGCCTCCTGATGGGGAGAAAGAGACCACGAGGAATACCAGGGGAAAGAACAGATGGCTGTGGGTAGGGAGGAACCAGGGGTGGGACGTGGGGGGCACGGAGGAACAAGTAGGAGGAGGGAACTGATGGGGAGAGATGTAGGAGGTATCAACTAGAATGAATTTGAGCCTCTACTTTGGAAAAGAGGGAGCAGGAACATACTGAAGGGGAGGATAAGTGGGGCATGAGGAGGATGACAACAGGTAGGGAAGAGATAGCAAGGATGAAAGGGTAGAAGGGAAGATTGACATGGAAAGCCCAGTAGGAAGTAGTCAGGCTGGGAAGGGGCTCAAGGGGGATGGGAGGAATAAGGCAGAGAAAAGGGGTGAGGCAGAAGTAGGGGGTGCTGATACAGAAGTCAGAGAGGGTGGAGTTGGCAGGGTAGAGGCAGGAAGAATAATTACGGGGTGGTGGAAGGCATTAGAAGGGAAAGTGGGTAAGGGAATGGGGGATTACTCATCCTGGGGGATTCTATAATGAAAGGGGTG
This sequence comes from Neoceratodus forsteri, assembly GCA_016271365.2. Taxonomy (NCBI): domain Eukaryota; kingdom Metazoa; phylum Chordata; order Ceratodontiformes; family Ceratodontidae; genus Neoceratodus; species Neoceratodus forsteri. Next base: position 389,646,491 of record CM057456.1, read on the forward strand.
AGAGGGGGCAGAAGGGGGGAAGGCACAGCTGTATTTGGGTTTAAGCTATCCCCGGGTTAACTGTAGGAGGGGCAAGGCAGGCACTGCTCAAATGTTCAGTGAGGGGGAGGAAGAAACCTCATTTAGTGTTGTATGTGGGTACAAACGACTTGGCAGGGGAGACTGTGGAAGTAGTGAGGGGGAGGTTCTAGGAGTTGGGCAGACAGTGTGAGGGGGTGGGGGAGTCGGTGGCATTCTCAGAGGTACTCCTGGTACCATGTGCAAGCATGGGGAGGAAGGGTAAAATCGAGGAGTTCAATGAGTGACTGAGGGATTAGTGCCACACCAAAAATTATGGGTTAGTGACTAACTGGGGTAGGGTCTGGGGGAATCGTGACTTGTACATGATGGACAGGCTACAGTTGAGCAGGGAGGGGAGGGGAGTATTAAAGGTGGGATTAGACCGGTATTTCTCTACTAAGGTGGATTTAAACTAGTGGGGGGGGGTAGCCAAAAGACTGAAGTTGGTAGAAACGTCCAGACAGGGGAGCCTAATGAGCTCACCACCTTAGATATAGGCAAAGGCAGAGCCACAGTAACCCTGGAAGGGGGCGGCCAGAGTGGTCTGAGTGTAATACAGAAGGCACCACCACATGGTAAGAATAACGAGGAGAAAGGGTGCAGACTACCAGGAGGCAGAACACAGGCCAAGGAGAAGAGTGAGGAGAAGGAGGGGTATAGGTGGAAGGTGGTCTCTCTCAATGCAAAAAGCCTGGGGAACAAAATTGTAGAACTTCAGGTGCTCATTTCAGAGGGGAAGGTGGACACTGCTGCAGTGACAGAGACTTGGGCCACAGAGTACCATGATTGGGACTCAGTAATCCTGGGATACAGGATATACAGGAGGGACCGGGGGGTTGGAGGGGGGGTTGCACTCTATATGAGGGAAGAGATGAAATGCATAAGGGTTGAGGGAGAAGAGGAGAGGACAGGGGTGCTTTGGGTGCAGCTCCTGGACTCCAAGAGCAGAAAGCTGAGGCTGGGAGTGGTGTACAGACCACCAGCCCAATCTGGCAAACTGGATGGGGAGTTGCCAGAGCAGATAAAGAGGGTGTGTAGAAGGAAGAGTGTGGTGATAGTGGGGGATTTTAACCTACCAGGGTTTGACTGGAGCACTCCGGCCCCTAGCAGTACCAGGGAGCAGGTGCTCCTTGATGCATTCCAGGACGCCTTCTGACACAATTGGTAAGTGGGCCTACAAGGCTTGGTAGCACTCTAGACCTAGTACTAGCAAATGGGGAGGTGGTGAGAGACATAAGGGTGGAGGACCCTCTAGTGGGTAGCGCCCACCAAACAGTGTGGCTCATTCTCATGCTGGGCAGGGAGACAGGAGGCACAGGCACTAAGGTGGTGGACTTTAGTAGGGTGGACTTTGGGAGGATGGGAGCAATACAGTGAGGGAGACTCCAGGATATAAGGCTGGGGATGGATGCAGAACAAAAGTGGGGAGTCATAAAGACTGGGCTAACAGAGGCTAGCAGTAGCCTGCACCAGGGCCAGGAGTAAGAAGAGCAGAGCCAAGAAACCATGCTGGCTGAACAAGGAAGTGCAAGGGTGAGGGGTATAGAGGGCTGCATACTGGAAGTACAGGAGAACAGGAAGGGAGAAGATAAGGAGGCTTACGGAGTTGGTCAAGGCAGGCTGTGAGGGTGAAAAGCTAAGGTCTCCAGGGAATTAAGGTTAGCACAGGGCATAAAGGGAGGGGAAAAGGACGTTTTTAGGTATGGCAGGGAAAAGAGGAAGTGCAAGGAACATATTGTGAGGATAAAGCAGGGAGCGGTTTGGGTGGGAAAGGGGGAAGAGCAAGTGGAAATTCTAAATGAGTACTTCTGCTCCGTTTTCACTAAGGAGAGGGATGGTCCGCTACCAGCATGGGCTGGGGGGATGGGGAAAGGGGGGAGGAGGTGATGGAGAAAGAGATGACAGGGACTATTGTGCTTGAGGGGCTGAGGGCAGTAAGGGTGGACAAGGCACCAGGTCCCAATGGCATCCACCCCAGGGTGCTGAGTGAGATGGCAGAGCTGTTGGCTGAACCACTGGCAGATCTGTTCAACAGCTCCCTGGAAATGGGGTGTGTGCCCCAGGACTGGAGGGTGGCCCATGTGGTGTCCACACACAAGAGTGGGCCTAGGAAGGTGCCAGGAACTTATTGGATGGTCAGTCTCATGTCCATAGTGGGTAAGCTTATGGAGACAATACTGAAGCAGAGGCTGGTGGCATTTCTAGTGAGTAATGGCCTCCAAGATGGCCAGCAACATGGGTTCATCTCAGGGAGATCTTGTCAAACCAGCCTAATAGAGTATTATGACTGGGTTACAAAGGAGTTGGACAGGAGCCATGCAGTACATGTCCTGTACTTGGACTTCAGTAAGGCCTTTGATACAGTGCCTCATGGGAGACTGGGGGGAAGCTGATGGCAGTGGGGGAGGGGAAAAAGGCTGACTAAATGGATAGAGAACTGGTTACGGGTGAGGGTGCAGAGGGTGGTGGTGGGGGAGCTCTTGGCACCTAGATCAGTGACAAGTGGGGCGCCGCAGGGGTCAGTACTGGGCCCAGTGCTATTTGGGCTCTTTATCTCCGATATAACACACGGAGTGGGAAGCAGGGTTAGTCTGTTCACAGATGATACCAAATTGGGGGCAGTGGTGGACAAAGAAGATGGATGGGGAAAACTGCAGGCGGACCTAACCAAACTAGAGACATGGTCGGTGGAGTGGCAGCTAGGATTCAATGCAAAGAAGTGCAAGGTGATGCACTTCGGGGCTAAGAACCAGAAGAGGGACTATTGGTTGAGGGGAAGGAGGTTGGGGATCACAGAGGAGAAGAAGGACCTAGGGGTGTGGGTGACTAGGAGCATGAACAACTCAGCCCAGTGCAGGATAGCAAACAGGATGCTGGGGTGCATCGCAAGGGGGTTCTCATCCAGACACAGGGATGTGATCCTATCTCTCTACAGATCATTGGTCAGACCACACCTGGAGTACTGTGTGCAATACTGGAGGCCATACCTGAGGAGAGATATAAAGTTACTGGAGGGGGTGCAAAGGAGGGCAACAAAAATGTTAAAGGGGATGGAAGAAAAGGAATATGAAGTTAGGCTGAATGAGTTGAACATGTACACACTGGAGGAGAGGAGAAATAGGGGGATATGATTGAAGCATTTAAATACCTGAGGGGGGTAAATAAACCTAGCACCGAAGGGGTGTTTAAACCTGAGGAATGGAAGAGAGATGAGGGGGCATGGACTAAGGTTGGAAGGGGGACATTTCAAGAGGGAAATGAGGAGGCACTACTTCACTGAGAGGGTGGTGTCTAGTTGGAATGTGCTGCTGGAGGGGGTTGTAACATGTAGGACAGTCAATAACTTTAAGAAGGAGTGATATAAAGCAAGAGGAAGAGTCAGGGGGCAGGGGCTGGGGCAAGCAGGGGAGGATCTGAGGGGGAGGATGCTGGGGCAGCTGCAATCTAGTGTGCTAGCTGCACACTCGGGCAGACTTAGATAGACTGATTGGTCTGTCCGGCTGGCAGATTTGTATGTTGATATGTATGCTCATATGTAAAATCACAGTGACTCTGTTCAAGAGCAGATGTCCTAAAATGCCTATGTTGAAAATATGGTGACAAACATCCATTAAATAACTGTGTTACAAGCGTGCATTATGCAGGTTCCACGCACCCTCATAACTTCGCATATTTATAGTACTTTCACTCCAGATTTTCAACATTGGCAGTTTTTTCAAACCTCCTCATGAACAGTACAGCTGTCATTTTTTACATCCTGCCTGAAATCTGCATATACACATCTGGTGCAGAACAGCATGGGTGCCATGGGAAATCAATGTTCAGGACAGATTAAGAAAATCATAGGGACAGTGTTCATGAAAAGAGGTCACAAAATGCCTATGCTGAAAATTTGGTGAAATAATTCCACTGAATGACTGTGTTACGCATATGCATTGTGCAGTTTCCACATAGGCTTGGAGGTTTGAGCATTTTTAATATTTTCACTACCAATTTTCAACATTGCCATCTCTTCACACTTCCCTATGAATTGTACAGCTGTCATTCTTCACATCCTGCCCAATCTGTGTTTTCGTACATCTGGCACACAATGGCACGGTCACTGTGGGAACTCAAAGTTCAGGACACATTGACAAAATCACAGTGCCAATGTTCATAAGAAGAGGTCCCAAATGCTTTCATGAGGTGGGGTCACAAAAAGGCCATGTTGCAAATTTGTAGTGCAAATACCAACAAACACCCAGGGTGTTAGGGTTTCTAACCATAATGTCCCACCCTGTACAGACTGATAGGCATCAGGGGTGTGCCTTTGGATTGCCCACTGTAATGCTCATGCTATTCCACCCCAACACACCACACCCTGCAGCCAGTGACAGGCATCGAGGTGTGCCTTGGACTCTTCAGCCCCAGAGTTCACCCTATTCTCCTATATTGTACCCATTTCAGCGTATGTGCTTATGGAGTTGGATGACTGTAAAGTTGAACACCCCAAGGCACACCTCAACACTTGTCGGTGTCTGCAGGATAGGGTGAGGTGAAATGGCATGAATGCTATGGGTGACATCCCAAACGCATACCCCAGTGCCTGTCCATCTCTGCAGGGTGGAGGTGGGGTTGGTGTGAAGTTCAATACTTCACTGCCATTCCTACTCTGCATCTGTCTAACTCCTGCATTTCCATTGCTAATACCAGAAAGCAAACATTCAGCATTGACAAATGCTTGTCTGTAATAGCAGCAATGCAGTACTGCCCATTTTCAGCATAGATAACTCACATGGATATTATTGTCCAAAGTTCATTTTTTTTTGTACTTTATCTTTTTATTAGGATTTAATATAAAGGACAGAAAATACAGTCAATACAATTGAGCAACGTCTTCCGTATGAGATAAAGATCACAACACATGTACAATATAATTACAGTTAGTGGACATAAGGTTCAAGAAGAGTCTAAATACAATCTGCAACATAGGTTTGTAGATATTCTTGCCATAATAAATGTCTTATTAATGTAACCATTAGTATGGACATAGCAAGAAAGGTTGGTGAAAAAGCAAAATAAATTTGTTGCAGTAAGTGCTTAGGTAGTATGTAGACATACAGCATGTATAATTACTATAACTATTTGTTGTATAGGAAGATGTAAATAATTGTATTGTATAATTGGATATTAAGACAGTAAGAAAAAGGGAGATAGAAAAATTAATATAGATAGGGAAAGGAGAGAGAGAGAGGGAGAGGGAGAGATATAACTGTACAGTTATGAGTTGAAGTGTTACATACATAGTGACAAAAGGAGAAGAATAACTTTTATATCAAGATCTGGGGCTAGCAGAGATGTTAATGTAATTGAAATAATCCTGCCAACATCTGTCTTATATAGTGAGTCGGTCAGAAGAAACATGGGACAATCGGTCCAAAGGTGCATATTGAGAGAGAGATTTTGGAGAATATCTAAGAGAGTTGTTACAATATTTGACTTCCAATTCATAAAAATAAAATGCTTAACAAGTAAAAATAATATATTCAGCCACCTAACGTGAGCATGGGAAAGAGTAGTATTATTGGAGGTAGGGATACCTAATAGGAAAAGTTTTGGGTCAAAACTAAATTGTTGTCCAATTACTTTACTGGCAAAAAAAATATTTTTTGCCATAGTTTGTTGACAGGAATGCAGGACCAAAGGATGTGAAGTAGGTCTCCATCAGGTAAATTACAGCGCCAGCAGTTATTATTGTTTATTAGTCCCATACGCTGTATACGGAGGGGGTTCTATGCCGTAAGTTTAAGATTTTGATTTGGATTAAGGAGCTGCAAGAGTCTTTAAAAATACTGTGGATAGACGCCAACATGTGTGCCATTGTGTCTGTGAAATATTTTAATTAAGGACCGTACTCCATTTGCATTTTGCAGATAAAGTTTGATCAGGTACACTGTCTCTAATGTCTTTATATAGTGTACTATTCCATTTAGTAGACAGTTTAATCCAATGTGAGATATGTTGATCATGTAAAGTATGTTTGTTTACATAGCAGGAAATGAGGTTATAAGCAGTTCTGATTTGTAGCTGTTTCCAAAGATCTTGCTTTGCAATCCCCCAGTGTTGTTGCAAGTCCGAAAATGATTTTAATTTTAAAGAGTTCAGTTCCAGAATATCACCTAAGAAGAATATACTTCTGTTATGCTAAGTGCGGCAGAATATGGGCTTGTTTTCTAAAGATAAGATGGGATTACCTCATAGAGGAGTATAGAAAAAAGGAGACTGATTGGATTTAAAAAATGCGTGTGTTAGTTTCCAGTAGAAGACAGAGGTTGATATGGTGGGATGAGATTTTAATTTGGGGGGAAGGGCATTAAAATTAAAGGAAGTAGGAACCCCAATTGAGCATAATGAGGACTCCATTATAACCCACAGTGGAGTATAGATAGAGGGTCTGTAAAACCATTTAATGGTTTGTGTAGCTTGAAAAGCCCATAAGTAAACTTTAAACCATGGGAGATCAACCACCCCCCCAATTCTGATGGGCACAGAGTTTAGTATGACTGAATCTTGGTTTATCATTTCCCCAAATTAAAGGGCCAATTATTTTATCAAGTTTGGTTAGAAAGGTAATGGGTAAAATTAAGGAGATATTGGCAAATATATATAGTACTTTGGGTGATATGGTCATCTTAATTGCAGCTATTGTCCTCATAAAGGAAAGATTAAGAAGTTTCCATCTTTCTAAAGTTGTCTTAATATTAGCAAGCAAGGAGTTGAAATTTGCTTCCCAAATTGTAACTAAGTTAGGGGTTATTTTTATGCCTAAGTATGTGAAGCCTAGAGGGGCCCAATGAAATCCAAGTGGTATATTCATAAAAGATTTACAATGGTCATTAAGGGGAAGTGTTTCAGATTTACTGTAGTTTAGGGTAAGGCCACACATTTTGGTGAATTGGTTAAGCATTTTAATCAAGGATATACCAGCTTCATTAAAATTTTCGAGAAGAATTAAAAGGTTGTTAGCATAGGAGACAGATACTGTATATGTCTAGCATTTCCAATAGGAATACCTTTGATATTGGAAGCTTCACGTAAACTGGCAGGTAAGGGTTCCATGACCAAGTTGAATAGTAAAGGTGATAAGGGGCATCCTTGTCTGGTGCCTTTTTCAAGCTGAAAGTAAAGAGAAAGAATAGAATTTGTAAGAATTTTTGCAGAAGGCAAAGTATATAATAATTTGATCCAGGAGCAAAAATTTGGAGAAAATCCAAAATGGGATAAAACTAGGTACAGGTAATTCCAATTTAAAGAATCAAATGCCTTTTCAAAATCAATAGCAATTGCAGCAGCAGGTGACTTGAGAAATGTGGCCTCATGTGTTAAATTAAATTGTAAGTGTAAGTGGTCAGAGTCATTCCTATTTTTAACGAATCCGGCTTGGGAACAATGAATTAGTTTGGGAAGAAGGGGTTTCAGATGGGATGATAATAGTTTTGCAAAGATCTTTCCATCAATGTTGAGTAACGAAATTGGCCTGTACCTTGCAGGAAATGAGGGGTCTTTATCTTTTTTTGGAATTAAAGTAATAATTGCTTCGGTGCAGGTAGGGGGAAGTTTGCCCTTATCAGTGGCTTCCCCAAATACTTTGAAAAGCAGGGGACAAGGGGTGTCTGAAAGCAGTTTATTAAAATCTATGGGAAATCCGTCACCTCCCAGAGATTTGCCGTATTTTAAAGAAGATAGGGCTTTCTGAATCTCTTGAAGAATGAAGGGTTCATCCAGAACATTTTTTTCTGATGAAGAGAGGTGAGGTAAATGCAAGTTGCTTAGAAATTGCTGTATATGTAGGTCTGGGGAGGATTCTGAGTTTGAGTATAGCTTCTGATAGAAGTATCTCAAAATAAGATTAATAGATGACTTATTGGTAAATATTTTGCTTTGTGGGTCCTTGATATTTGAAATGTGCCGATCCATTTGTTGAACTGTTAACTGATAGGAGAGAAGCTTTCCACATTTTTCGCCATGTTCCCAGTACTTATATTTAAGCCTGAGCATAGCTAATTCGGTTTTATGGGAGATAAGTTAATTTATTTTGGTTCTTAATTGTAAGATCTTAAAATGAAGCGGGGAGTCCGGATTAGGGTTATTATTTTTAAAATATAGATTATTTTTGGCTTTAAGTGTATTTTTTAAGTCAGCTAATTGCTGCTCTCTTGATTTTTTCCTGTGAGCTGCATAACTAATAATTCCCCCACGAATAGTGACTTTCAAACCTTCCCAAACATTACTCATAGAGGTGTCTACCGGATCATTAAAGGAGAGAAAATCATTAATCTTAGATTTAGCCTAAAGTAGGAAATCAGGGTCCCTAAGGAGGACAGGGTCAAGACACCAAGAAAGAGATTTATAGATGGATGGGCCCCACAAAAGTTGTAATTTAACTGGAGAATGGTCCGAAATGATTATTGAAAGGATAGAAGATTCAGTAGATTTTTTAGAGATAGAGGGAGATATGAACCAATAGTCAATACAGCTATATGTTTTATGAAGAGTTGAGTAAAAAGTAAAGCCTTTTTCATGAGGATGGAAAAGGCACCAAATATCTGATAGGTCAAAGTCTTCAATCAGTAATGAAAGGCCATTGATACTTCTGGGGTGAGAATCTATAACTACATTACTTCTGTCCATATGTGCTTCCATGGCTAAGCTGAAATCACCTCCAAGTATTATAGGGATATTAGTCATATTATTAGATAGTATTTGTTGTGCTAAATTATGGAAAAACTCAGGGGAATCTGAATTAGGGGCATATACATTAACAAGCATGAGGGGGCCAGATGGGGTATTTAAACTAACTATTAACCATCTGCCATTTGTATCTGTAGTAGATTTTATGAGGGCCCATTTGAGATTTTTATGGATCAGTATAGCTACTCCCCTTTTTTTTTGAAGAAAAGGAAGATCCAAACATTTGACCAACCCAGTCTTTTTTAAGCCTGGTGACGTCTTCTGCCAATAGTTTGGTTTCCTGTAGGAAAACAGTATGTGCGTTGTGTTTCTTAAGGTATGAGAGAATTTGCTTTCGTTTACAGGGAGAATTGAGTCCCTTCACATTCCATATATACATTAGTAGGTCACTCATGGCGATGATTACAGGGGAAATAACAGTTTATGGAATTGTGAGGGACTCTGGGGAATCAAATAGAGGGCATTCCAGAGACAAATGTAGAGGTTGGCAGGATCATTGAGATATGCATAATAGAGTACACAATGTAATAAGATCATATGTATCTCTCTGAAATAGCAATATTTAAAGAGCAGGTAGAAAAACATTAATAAGAACAAGGATATCAACCAGGGGAGTAATTATAGGGGGGGATGGGGGGCACAAGTCCCCCCCAACAATTTGAGTGATCACATTTGTAACCCCCAACATTCAGCCCCTTACCTTGCTGCTGCTGCCTGCTGTGGGCTAGGAGGGACTACGAAGCCTGCTGTGGTGGGGGGGTCGGGTTTCACTGGTGAGAGTCATGAGAGAGTGACAGACAAAGAGGCAGGTGAGGATGACAAACAGAGCAGTGGGGGGAGGAGGGCATTGTTTCATAAACTTTCCTGATTGGAACTGGGAGGAGCAGGACTGAGTTGTGGCAGGAAGGAAGAAGGTGACAGACCACAGTCACCACACCTGGAAGTCATGTAAACATGCACCACCACCAACAGCGAACGAGGAGTCAGGATTAGCTGGCATCAAGACCATAGTGCTGTCATGTTTGGTGCATCCCTTCCCTCCTGTCTGCCTTTCTGAATGCTGCCACATTTGCCTGCCTCATTCAGGAGCTGCCTACACCACTTTGCTTGCTCAATGCCTCAAGTTGCCTGCTTCATGTGGGACTCGGAAGTCAGTCAGGCAGGGGTGCAGCAGGGTGAGGCCTGCCTGCTGTGAGTGATTGAATTTTGGTTGGTCGGTCAGAGTGTTGGAGCACACTGAGTGACCCTGCAGAACTGTCTGCCTGGAGTCAGAGGCTGGGAAAGTTTGGAACAGAGAGCAGAGGACAGCAGACTGATTATGAGGCAATGGCTGCAAGCAGCAACTAGCTGGTAGGACTGAGTCTGGTTACTAGTGGTGCTGCAGTGGTGGGTCATGGGTGGTGGTGAGTAGTGATTGGGGGGGCAGCAACAGCAATACTCATGCCATGGGGGGATGCTATGCACAAAACTGCTGCAATAAACAGAGAAGTTGGTGGGAAGGAATTCTATTCTGCACAGTCAGGGCAGTTCTGAGCTGGCTCAATGGGTGCTTGGGTGCTCAAGCACCCTTAAAGTTGATTTAAGCACCCTCAATTTTTTGAGGGCAGCCTGGAAAAAAAGATTACTGGAGAAGCTGGTCACAGGAAAATCACTACCTACTAGCAATGAGCACCTGAAAAGATTCCTAAAAGTTGGCATTCCTGCTCACACTATTGGCCATTTAATTTGGTGCCAGTCAGGGTCAGGGAGTGTCTGGGAAAAGAAGCTTGCAGTAGTCTGCAAAGCATTCTCTCTTCCTGTAGTGTAGTGTGTCTGGACAGGAGTGGGACAGTGGCTCTACGCCTCTATCAGTGACCACCAGTACAGAAAAACAGCATGATTAGCTTCTCAACTTGAGCTAACAGAGCTCTAGTGTGCAAGAAGGTAAGGGTAGGTGGTGTTTAATTTTAATTATTATGTTTATTGGTGGTCTTCTCTGTTGTGCTGTGTTAGTTCTGTCTACTGTCTGTAGTCAGTTAATGCTGTACTGTCTAGTATCTCTTCTGTGTGCTGCCTGACTCTAGCTGAGCCAGTGTACCGTTGTAACAGTGATGCAGTTACAATGAACCCCTCACAGCGACACAACCCATTCAACAGCCACATTGTTGAATGGATTGTCGCAATGAATGTCCGAGATGCTGACTGACGGTGTTCGCCACTCTCCCCTGACATCTGGTCCCTCCGGAGTTAAGAATCTGTAATTCCAGGGGGCACGGTGGCAGAGCCCCCCGCAAACACTAAATCTTATGTCACGCTGCTGTGGTCCTCAAAACGTTACCGCTATGATGTGATCACTGTTGGCAAACTTGTGTCGCTGTCAAGTCCTTCGATAACTTTGTTGTCAAGGCGGCTTGGTTCAGCTGACTGAACCTGATTATGTCTGCTTTGGTAGGGGCTGCTGTGCTGTGCTGACAAGGTGGGTGTGGGGGAGGCGTACCAGGTCATAATGTTGTACACTTAATAGCGTACGGCATTATGCCAAATCCTGGACCTATGCGCTGTCTGTGTTGGACCCTCCCAGAGTTAGAATCCTTAGTAGAGGGTCCAGAGGGGCACAGCCCCCTGTAACGGTGGGGGGGGGGCAAAGCCCCCACAGAAGAAAAGATAAAATTGAATCACGCAACGCGATTATGTCGCACAACATTCTGCCATGCACGTTATTGACCCCGTGCCTGGAGGAGGCGGCTGGGCAGATATTTGGTTAGCCTAACATGCAACTCCAGTGTTTTCTTCTCAATCAGTAAATCAGTCAATCAACTTTATTTAACCAGGCATTAACACCATTGAGCAAAACTCATTTTCAAAGTGGTCCTGGACATTAATACAATACAGTACATTTAGTACAATACAGTACAATTCATAAATTACAGTTATGATGGACAGCGATGTAAAAAACATAATCTTGTGTAAGTGGCAATCAATATAGCGCTATACATGCGGTCAGCATAATTAACATGCAATGGTACAGCATAGTAAACTTATAGGAGTGAGGATAGATGACAATCCTAGATATTCTCTGCTGGGTAAGAACTCACACCTAAATGATAATAAGTAAGGAGGTATTAATGGAGTAAGGTAGTAATGGGGGTGAAAGTGTAGGCAGCCAAGAGGGAGGCCAGAAAGAGCTAGTGGTAGGGAATAGACCGGGATAATCAGGATTAAGGGAGCTAGTCTAGTGGGTGCATGGTTTCCGCTGCTTGGAATGTGTGGTGGATGAGATGCTTAGGCGTGGGATTAGGGAGTGGTGCCAGTGGCTTAGGGATCATAGATGTCTAAAACAGCTGCATGATTCCTTCAGATAATCTATTATTATAGCTTTGAATGTGGACATGCTTGGTAGTGAGCATAGTTTTAATGAGCTTTGCATGGTGTTCCAAAGTGAAGGGAGTGAGGAGATGATTGCTGCAGAGCCATAGTTTGTTTTCACTCGAGGAATCTGGAAGCAAATTATGGAGAAGCATCTCAGGCAGATGGATCATGTACTGTACAGAGAGAGAGTGCAGCTTGTGTACTGTACAGGGACCACACACCCTGTATAGTACACAGTCCACCCTCCCTGTACAATACAGGAGATGGACATGCGACCTGTACTGTACATTGGACGCATGCTCCATGTCTTCCCATTTGGTGGCTGGCCAAGGAGGTGAGAGGTGGGCTGTGCCAGTCAGCATATGGTCTTCCGCAGTGTCTTCAGTGTTTTCCCTGTATGTATTAGCTTTCAAACATATGTTGATAGAAATAATGGTGTTTTTCCATAGATGATTTACTTTTTGGTGGATAGCACAGCACAGCACTCACAGTCCAAGGCTGGTTGAGAGTAAAGTTGTCCCCCTCAACCTTGACACTAAAATTACTCCTCTGATATCAACAGTATAACAGTATAACAGTACTATAACAATAGAAAAATGTTCCTTATGAGTGCTGGGAGATGGGAGTCAGTAATCTATACCAAGGACTCTCTCACCGCACACCAGGGCATAAATAGTGGAGATAGATGGGGCATAGATAGTGGAAATAGTTCCAGAGGAACAAAACTAAAAACAAAATGTGTGCTCCTAAGATCTAAACTTTATGAATACAATAAAGGCAATTGTTCAGTAAGTACTCAAGCAGGAAACAATTATCCATAAAGGGGTAGGGAACCAGATATAAACCTCTTCATGATGAAACAACTCATATATAAGTATCAGGAAAAAAATATCAAACCATATTATAATCTCTTATAGGTGCGATGAAAAGAAATGTGTCAGCCTAATTCAGAAGGTTAACTACGTGAAATGTATTGGAGACCAGTGTTGCCACAAATAAAGATTCAGAGGAACCAGATGTCTAAACAGACATATTATATCCGAAAAGCAAGTATGCAGTAACTACATTCATCAAAACTCTCCACTATAGTAAATTATAGTTAAAATGAAACAATATGTTTTGGATTGGAAGGTTTTTATATTAATATTGTTAATTTAAAATATATAACTAACATCATATTAACATCATTGTTCAAAAGGTCAATAACGGAAAAGCAGGTTGTAAATGAAAATGAAAGCCAGCTTCGGTATAACAGGAATTATATAAAGTACTGTTGTTGAAACATTTTCCTCTGAACTCGAATATTGCCTTTATGAGAACACAAATGGAGTAACTGGATCTAAAAGATTAACCCAGTAAGTCCAAATGCCAGCAGAGAGACCAAAGATAAAGGTTTCCCTACATTTTAGACTTTGAGTAGATATATCATGTAGGATAGGTTATATCAAGAAGTACAATGCTTCTGTTCACTGAAAATTGCCGGCAGCATAGATATAGTAAATGTATATATAAATTAATAAGGGCAGCATTTGTACATAAATAAATGGATATACCAAATTTGTCAGATATTATATGAATTCAAGAGGGGGATCATGTCAGTGAAATAAAATGTTGGATTTGGAGGGTATACCAATGATGGCAATAATAAACTATAGGATTCCAATGTGAAAGCATTATGTTAATTAATATTGATTTAGGTGTTATAGTTAGAGTGCAAGACATCTTAGAGTAAGATCAATAATTAGGTGTTTAAGTGGTTAGTTTTGAGAAACATGTTGCTGCAGAGGAATAATTTCCCTTGTATGATAAAGTAAAATAATGAGGTTCCAAAACAGGCAGAAGTTAAACTGCTTATATACTTTCTTTAGCGAAAAGTACCAACTGTGATGTACTGCCTTCAGGAATCACAACCTGCTGGAAGCGGTAGAAACATGATATTGAAGGCTGTACAATGGGTGGTGTGGCAAAATCAAAAAGTTGGACTCCTTCAACACAGAATTCTAAGACCTAGCTTGTCACCAGAGGGCAACGGAATAACTTTATAATAAAATACAAAATCAAGTCATCGTAGAGCTATGTGAGTTATTTACTGCAGTAGAGGTTTTATTTTTAGTCTTGGCTTTGCGTTTCATTTTCGGTGGTTCAGATGCTTTTAGAGGAGAACTCATAACCACTTCTGCCCATCATGAATCAACTGAGGTGTTGCCTTGTAGAATTGCTCCTAAGTCAGTAGTCTGATCATCCATACTCTGCAAGTTTACATCCTCATGTGAAGATTGTGGCTCGACTGACAGGAGGGCATATTTGTTGCTAAGAGGGATGGAAGGGTTGATTTGCAGCTGAGTGTTTTATTTAGAGGTGATTACAGGGGGCTTTTCAGTTGGGCAGCATAAGAGATTTGTAGTGTGAGATCCAGAAGAAAGTTTGTCCTTAATTCTACTCGACTGCCTCGGTAGGGGAACATCAGATATTGCAGAATCAGGGACAATCATTTGGCTTGGGCTGCCTCTACCATCTTGCGCCGCAACTACACCAATCCAGATATGATCTCCCCTATCAAGTGCATGGCCAACTGCAACAGAATCATCCAAGGTAGGGCGGTTTCGTATAATATTTAAAAAGCTAGCAAGCACTGCATCTGTTGGCATTAAATCCCCCCCTTCTCAAAAAAGTTGTTATTTTGTGGTTCCAGTTGATGTTGATGATGATGATGACCCAGTAATAATGATAGATAGCCATGGTGGTCAGTTGCAGTCCAAGTGTACCCAGCCTAAAAAAATCATGTAGCACCCCCCCCCCCACTTCATGGCTTAAAAAAACAGAGTCCAATAAGCAGCATCAGGGACATGTTAAAAGTAGGGGATCATAATCCCTTGTTTTGTTTTTTTTTGTGCAAGATGCAAATGATGAGTCAGTTGCAGTCTGCCAGCTTTGCCGTGAGCGTGTGAATCGAGGTAAAGTCAGCCCACGTTGGAGAGTGTTTTTGCCTGTAACCCTCTGTCTGCCTGCCTGCCTGCTTGAGGCATGTGACCTACACTGTGTAAACCATGTGATGTGTGTGAGCTGCCTGTGAATTCTCACTCCACCTTAAAGCTGAGTAAGGTGGAGCTCACAATACGAAGTCATAATTACAATGCGAAGTGGCGAAGTGAGGGTTAAAAATGGGCATTTCGCGTAATGGAATACTAACGCAAAGTGGCCACTTTGTGGGTGGAATCTTACTTTGCTGCATCTCTACTTGTGACTGAGATGGTACAATGTGCCATAAAAGCTACAAACAAATAGAAATACCCAAACATTGAACAGTTGCAAATACACTTCCTTTGTTTCGGGTAACAAATAAGTACTTTGCCTTCCGTCTTCCCATTTTTTTCAAACAACATGATAAACTTCATTAATGTTAGTGTCAAACCAGTAGTTATTTGAGCTCCATGCCACTGAAGGGAAGATCCCAACAGAAAAATAAGTTGACATAATTATTAAACACTCTCATTAGTGTAAGCAATACCAAGCCCAAATCACTTGTAAAACGTATAACCCATATTACTTATAAATTACTTTACTAGGCACTGTGTAGGACTAAATCCTGTAAACATTACAACATTATATGATACAGGGTGCTTAAAACTTCAGTCACATGCAAAACTTCCTTACCAAGTACTGTAACGTGTAGGAGCCGTGCCACATATATGCTAGAAACCACTTCCTCAAGGGGGAAATCATAAAAGGAAACCATTAGACTAAAAACACGGAATAGCACCAAGTTCATTATGAAGCTGCAAGGCAAAACATAACGTGAAACACACAAGGCAGAAGAACCCAACTGTCATAATTTGCAGCACCTTAAGAGAAAGTATTTGTTAAAACAACACAACCATTCTTCCCAGTCTGAAGGGAAAACAAAGTGTTAAAGGCAAACCACATAGTTTGTATTTGTGACATAGCATGACACAAAGTTCAGCAGAAAATTCAGTTCAGTGATTCCCTTAAACAGTCAACAGAAAGCAACTACTTGCATGACCATGAATCATTTGAACAAAGAGAACTTCTTTGTTTTGTAAGCTTTCTGAAATGTTATGTGTTGAGACAGAAAAATAAGCAGGAGACTCCTGCAAATGTGACTGATCAAGCCACGTGTAAAGTATAGTGGAATGAATAATTATAGATTTGCTGCAGCAAGAAACAAGAAAAGTTAAAGTAGAGCGGTAGATTAACCTTAATGTTAAAACATTATTACTCTGAGCACAGAATGTAATGTATGTCTGCCCGAGCAGGCACACAGAGCTGCAGGACCTTTTCACTGCAGTTAGAACAATTAACCTCCAAATCAGGTGTCATTGAACACATACAAGTACATGGTGGGGGAGCTGAATCTACCTCAACATTATATTTTTCAACATAATGTATAACTGTCAGTTGTGAATCATGTTGTACTGTTCCCATTTTGTTAGCCTCTTGGAAGTGTCTAAGGACACATTTCCTATTGTGCAATTACTGTTTAGATTGCAACTCTTAACAGTAAAGTTTTTGAGTTGTTTAAAATCTGTGTTTCCTCTGGAGTCCCTGTTCGGGTGCCAATTGTTGGATTTGTGACTTATTATAATTTATATGTGAGGGTTTACTTACAATTATAAAATTAGCAATACAAGTTCTTGCTAAAGTTATAATAGGCATTACAATCCAAATTTATTTCACTGGGTTGTACAAAGCAAACACAGACATCTATATAGCATTCTTAGCTTTTCTCTTAGCCATTATATAGTTAAACACTCAAATACAAAATATCACTACATTTTATGTCTGTATCTTGAGATATTCTGACACCTCGGCTACTACCACATAGTATATGAATTATATTTACATTGGTGGTAGGACCAGTGCATGGGGAATGCCAGGGCATCACTGTACCTAACTGCATGACAACTTTGATAACAACTTAGCCCATATACATATATATATATATATATATATATATATATATACTATATATATATATATATATATATATATATATATATATGTATATTATATATATGTATATATATATATATATATATATATATATATATATATATATATACAGTATATGTATATATATATGATTTTGGACAAACAGACTGTCCCTGCATAAGTTAAAAATACATGACCTCATAAATGGCTTATGTGGTAACTTTCTTGCTTGGTAGGCGAGGTAGCCCCAGCCTGCTCAAACAAAATAGCTTTGTTAGTCAAATTTAAGAAAGTAACCGTAATGACATACAATAACCTTGTCAGCTAAATTTTTAGGAATATCGTATGACCAGCCTCAGGTTCCATACCATTATTTCCTGAGTATGAGGTAAACATACATCTGGGTTCTATACCACTGTTTTAACATTCTTTCCTGAGTTTTCACCATAAAGATCACAAAGGCCTTGTTTTTACTCTTAAGTCTTAACTCATTTTAATGACCCCCCAGTGGTTAAAATGTGCCTATGAACTAATGCTGTGTATGTGTGAGTGCAAATATGCCTATGAATTAATGCTGTGTATGTGTGAGTGTAAATATGCTTATGAAGTAATGCAGTGTATGTGTGAGTGTAGATATGCCTATGAAGTAATGCTGTGTATGTGTGAGTGTAGATATGCCTATGAACTAATGCTGTGTATGTGTGAGTGTAGATATGCCTATGAAGTAATGCTGTGTATGTGTGAGTGTAAATATGCCTATGAACTAATACTGTGTATGTGTGAGTGTAAATATGCCTATGAACTAATGCTGTGTATGTGTGAGTGCTAATATGCCTATGAACTAGTGCTGTGTATATGTGAGTGTAGATATGCCTATGAACTAATACTGTGTATGTGTGAGTGTAGATATGCCTATGAAGTAATGCTGTGTATGTGTGAGTGTAGATATGCCTATGAACTAATACTGTGTATGTGTGAGTGTAGATATGCCTATGAACTAATGCTGTGTATGTGTGAGTGTAGATATGCCTATGAAGTAATGCTGTGTATGTGTGAGTGCAAATATGCCTATGAAGTAATACTGTTCATGAGTGAGTGTGTGAGCCTTTTATGGTTAATTTAATATTAAAATATGGATGAGAAGGACCATAGATGTGTTTGAATGCAGTGGAATAGTATAGCTTCCTTTCTTCTGAGCAGTAGCACCCATAGTGGAGGTGGAGGAGAAATAGATGAATCCATCAAAGGAGGAGGATGTCCATAGCCATAGCGGTACTGTGCTCCTCGCTCATTCATTCATTCAAGCGCTCAGTGGCACTCAATCAGGCTGCTGGCCATGGAGGTGAGCGGAGGGCTGTGCTGGTTGCCCGATTGGGGTACTGGGGGGTGCTGGGTGGGTGCTGCTATATACTGATGGGGTGGGGGAATTGGGGGTCCCACTAGACAGCAGGGAGTGAAGGGTATATATATATATATATATATATTTTTTAAATAAACAATGGAGGCAGCAGGTTAACTTTGGGGGCTTATTAATGTTTATGGCCAGTGATAGCCAGTGAGAAGTTTGAACATAATTTCACTGTGGGAGGTGAAATTACTCTCACAGGTGGCAAAATTTTGCTGTGGGTGGTAAAATTTCACCCCCTGGGTCTGAAATGTCACCCATGACTGAAATTTTGCCAGCTTGGGGGTGAAATTTCACTCACAACTACAGGTGAAATTTTGCATTTCGCCAAGCTAAATATTTTGCATAATGCATTCATTACGTGAAATATTTCACTTGGCAAAATATTCCAATTTTGTACAACACTAGTAGAGACCCTAGCCATATCAGTTTGTAATTACCCTAAGATTTATGGATTAAAAATAGATGGGGTCCATAACATAACCTCCCTATTGGCAGTGCATGTTTACTTTATTTGGGTATCTTTTAGGACTATGGCATACTGTTGTGCCATAGGATCAAATAGAGAAAGAGTGAGTGGATGCTGCTGGGTAGAAAGGAGGGCCTTCCCCTCTGGGTGGGTGACTTGGATCTTTCACCAAAGAGGAGCATTACATATTTGGAGTGTGCCTCCCTAGGAAGCTGCTTTAGTGCCTCAATTACACATCCATGCTTGCTAACATTAAGGCAGACTGTACAAGATGGATGGCCCTTCCCTTAACGTTAATAGAGACAGTCCAAACTATAAAGATATGCATCCGCCAAATAAAACAATACAATAGTAATATGCATGTAAGAGGTTCAGAGAATTAAACAGTCAAATAAGACCATTGCCATACAATATTGGGGTTACACATATTCCCTCATACAGTCTGGCAGAGTAGGATGTAGGGGTAATACAAAACTTAGAAAGGCACACAAAGTCCTTAAAAGTCCCAAAGTGAATGTCCGAAGTTGCCAGCCACTTCAGAGGCATAGGTAGCGATTCGTAGGGATCTATCAAACTTAGACAGATGCACTGAACCAGTAGTGCTAACAAACCCAGTTTCTCTAAAAAGGTGTAACGAACTATATATAATTACCCCCAATCTCCTCCCCATCTCCATAGAGCATTATAATTATTACCTCTACAAGGCCATTAAGTGAATTCCTTAAACCTTTAACCAGTCCCCAGGAACCTAAAACATGAAACACTCTTTCAAGTACTAAGTAAGTTAAACTTCAACAGTAGGATATTTTAACAGTAAAAAGCCCTTAAACAAGATCCTTATACAAGCAAAACTTTTATCCTACCAATAAAACATGTCCATGTATTGTCCTGGGAGAAACATGTGAAAATCAGAACACTGCAATATACAGTCTAAAAGTACTCTTCCTGCATCAGAATCAGAATCTGAATCCTCCGAGGCATTTTCAAGAGCATTTTCCCCCCAAAATTCTGCTTCAATCTTCTCGAGCCATCAGCCAACATCTTTTGGGTCAGTGAACTGCCAACCTTTCCCTCCATAGATGATGTGTAAGCAATCTGGAAGAAGAAAAGAGTGAACAATTCCCAGGGATCTGAGCTTCTGTCTGGTCACATCAAATTGTTTGTGTCTGGCCTGAGGTTTGAAATGATAAATCAGGGAATAGTTTCACATCATGTCCCTGAACCTTCACCAAGTACACCACCCTGGCAGCAGAGATGAGCATGTCTTGGACTTCTGCCCCCACTGTCTGAATCAGCACAGTCCAGGGTTGTGAGGGATCAGCAGGTCGGGCCCTGGAATTTACCCGATAAGCCTGCCGTAATGTCATCCAGTCAAACCCGTCTGGTAAGGATAATGTTTCTGCCATTCAGTCTTTTAGGTAATCCAAAAGACGGGCCCCCTCCACTCCTTCTGGCAAGCCTACTATTTGAATATTCCCCACTCTCTGGCCATTCTCTATGGCCTCCAAACATCCTCTCAATTGCTGGTTTTCCTTCATAAGAAATGCCACCGTAGCTTGTGCTGACAATAAGTGCTTGTCTGCTTCTACTACAGTGTCCTTTAGAGAGATGAGAGCTACATCATGGGCTTCTAAGCAATTTAGTTTTTTCTATTTTTCATTCATAGCCAAAACCAATTCAAGTATGGCCTTCCAGGGAGGCTCTGATGCTGGGTATTTAGGTACTTCTACTGTTGGTCCCACTGGTGTCTGAGAGGAGGTAGGCCTTACACTTCTCAGTGCTGGAGTCTCTTTATTTTTTGTGCATCCCATCTCAAAAAAGGTATCTCCTGAAAGCTTGAGATGTGCAGAATTCAATGCTGTTGAAGATTTTCTGCTCAGTTGCTTTTGGTTCTTACAAATTGAGACTATTTAGGAGATGTACTGAGGTGCTGAGAGAAAATATGTCCTGCCTGCAAGCTGGCTGTCTGGTACCCCCCCCCCCCATCCTCCCCATGTTATTATATATATTCTAGGTTTTACCAGCATGGGTCCTCCAATCTTATTTTAAAAAAGCGAGAAGTGTGGTTTCATCATTTCTTTGTAGGTGAAAAGTGTGAGGGTCAAGCAGAAGCTATTTTGTATGAAAAGGGCAGCTAGGGACTTGGATCCCTTGATTTTTTCTTATTAATATATAGCTAGCTTGTCGTCCTTTTTTCAAATTAACTAAAGTTTATTCAAGTTTAGTAGGTAAGGAGAACAAGATACATAAAACACAGTACTATAACACTATAACCAGTATGCATTAGAGGAGATACATAGCATGCTTAGATTCAAACATACAAATGCTAATGCAAAAATAGCAACTGTCTCTACTTGTGGAACATCTGGTTCCCCCCCCTTACTGTACCCAACCCACCCACCCAAAATTCTGGAGACTAACAATACAAAGTTATATGATATATAAAGAAAACAGGGTAGAGAAAACACAGAAGAACATCCAGTTCATGAATGTACTTTGAAAATATAACAGGGAAGAGTATTCAAATGAAACCATGGCAAAGGTCTAGAACCTACATGAATCCTTCCTCATATAAAGGGTTATCAAGACCATGGATAGCAGATCATCACCCAGCACTACAGAGTCAGCAAAGTGTATAGGGGCTACCAAACTTGATTATAACCCATCTTTTTGTGTACTAAGCCAGTAATAATACACTCTGCTTGTACAACAAAAAGTATCGCTTTATACCTTTCAATGTAATTAGGAGTAGTCTGATCACACCAGTGCCTAAGGATGACCTTTTTGGCACAGGCTGATATTAGAGCAATGTGAGGTTTCTGGTTGCCAATTATCCCCTCTGCATAATCCCTTAGTAAACACATTTCTGGTGTGAAAGGCTTATCCAGCCCCAACAAGGGGTCTAGACACTGCTTCATGGTAACACAAAAAGGCCCCCCCCCCCTTTTCACAGGACCAAAAGATATGAAATAATGATCCTGTCACTTTCTGACATCTAGTGCATATATTGTAGGCAAGCTTGCCCATTCTATGCAATTTAATTGGGGTATAAAACATGTTACATAAAAGTTGAAATTGAGTAAAGTGGTATCTGTCCCACTTAATGTAATTATAAGTATCTTTCCGAATGTGAGTACAATTACAGGGGCCCCTCAGGGAAGAAAGAGCCTGAGCCCAGGAGTAGAAGAAATCAGATTCCTTAGCGGAGAGGGCCTCGAGCAATGAAGCATAATAAAAAGTGAGAAGTGGGAGCACTTAAGGCCAAACTGAGCACTTGCTCTCCATATGTTTATTTTATTTAATACGTTAATCTCAAGTATGCATGTCTCTGGGAGGGTTTGGATCAGTAAGCATGCCGATGATTGCAAGCTTGGATGCATTGTCAATAACTCACAAGCTGTAACTGAACTTCAGCAGAACCAAGATAACATCTGTAAGTGGGCCAAAGAATATAAAATGTTTTTTAATGAGGCGAAGTGTAAAGTGATGCATATGGGTAGGAATAATAGAAATGCCAACTTCAAATGAATAACATTAACCTATCTGAAACAGTTGAAGAAAAAGATCTG
The DNA here is from genome assembly GCA_016271365.2 of Neoceratodus forsteri. Lineage (NCBI taxonomy): Eukaryota > Metazoa > Chordata > Ceratodontiformes > Ceratodontidae > Neoceratodus > Neoceratodus forsteri. Next base: position 389,669,022 of record CM057456.1, read on the forward strand.
GTTATAACTTTAACTAACAATATGAAGTTTGATTCACACACAAACAAAACTGTTAAAAAATCATATTCTACACTGGGTTGCATAAATAGGCACATTAAAAGCAGAAGGCCAGAGATGGTAATTCCACTCTATTCAAGTCTGGTGAGACCGCACCTGGAGTATTGTGCTCCCTTTTGCTCACCCACCTCAGCTGAAGGTTTAGCAATGTACAAGAAAGTACAGTGTAGAGCAACCAAGAAAATTGACAATATGTCTGATAAAAGCTATACTGAAAGACTGAAGGCACTCAACCTATATTCACAAGAATATAGATTAATTAGAGGTGATCTAATGTATATCTTGAAAGCATTCAAAAGTGAGATTATGCTGGATATGATATGCCTTGAAAGACAACAAACTAACAAGATTACAAGAGCTCACAATTTTCAGTTAAAAACTACTATTTGCAGATCAGCTAAGAAACAAAGGTTTTTTACACAAAGGGCATCGACAATTTGGAATTCACTACCCAGTAGTGTGGTTAATAGTGGTACTACAGTACAGTTTAAAAAATGTTTAGACCAGTATATGGGAGAAAAAAATTACTTCTTCCATCTCTAATTTAGAGATGGCGAGTTAACTATGGGCTTTCGCTTACCGAACAAGTACACTGCTATGAAACTATGAAATGTCTTTCCAGATGCCAGGACCGAAATGTTGTAGTAACGTATGAGGTGTATGAAGGTATTTAAAACACATGGAACAGGGCCAACCAAACTTTTGTTGGACCACCAAAAAGGTAAGCAGCTTGCCATTTTTCACCAAGTGTTCCACTAAATCCACCGCTTGGAGAGGCCAAGCTGTCCTTGTCAATACCCTGTCTGCAATTCTCAGGTTAGGATTTCCTATTAAAGGCTGCATGATATTGTTGTGGGGGGTCTAGTTTTAACAGAGAACATAGCTGTCTATGGGCCTGTAGGGAGCATCCTATGGGGGTATCCCTCAAAGGCCCATGGAGCCTTTTGCAAGGCACATACAACAAAGCGCGAAGGTCCAGCCCCAGATGGGAACATAAAGCATGCTCAGTGTCCAACTATTGGGGAGTATAGGGCAAACCCTGTGTGCCTGGCATGAGTCAAAGCCAACAAAAAAAATGAGAACAATGTATAGCCAGATGATAAAGTTAGACATCAGGGATCTTTAACCCACCTGTCTCCCTGGGTTGCGTAAGTTTAGGAAGGGCTTGCTGAGGAGGTTTCCCTCACCATTGAAATTTGGAAAGAAGCCTGTAAATTTGAGAGAACCATGGGCTAGGCAGCAGTGGATTGAGCATTATAAGGGGATAAAGAAGACGCGGTAGCACATTCATTTTAATTATGCTCCGACAGCCCCACAAAGACACTGATAAAAGCAATCAATGATTCAGATCAGCTTGTAGTTGGGTGACCACTTTGGCCACATTATATTGTTTTAATTTGAAAGGGTCAGTACTTAAATAGATCCCAAGGTATTTAAAGGAGAAGACTCCTGTATATGTATGATTTGGATATATCTGATGTATTTATTATACATTACATCAAGTACTGTATATATGTCAATAAGAGATCAGCCATTTCTTCTGTTGCAACACATATCTAGAGTTTGAGGCTTTGACACAAGGTAGTAAAATGTCAAGCAAGCCTCCATTTACATGCAAATGATTCACTTATAATACAGCCCCTCCCAATCCTTGATGTCACTGCAGCAACAGTGCAGAACAAAACATAAGGGTATCAATGCTGTCTAGCCTGATTTTAGTTTAAGTGTGTAAAGGCTTAAGGCAGTTCTGTCATGCAGCTCACACAGGGACTGGTACTTGTAGTCTTAATACTGCATGTGTAGAGCAAATAATACATCTAATAGTATTGCGTTCACAGGAAACAAAAGCTGTTTCTTTGCACTGCTCATTTCTCTCTGTGAGACAGTTGTAATATGTTGTGGAAAGCAGTAGACTGAATCAGTCAATCAACCAATCAACCAATCAATCGAGCAGTCAATCAGTCACTCTGTAGTGAACCAGGTGAGCACCCTTAAGAAGATTTGTTACAAGATGAGCCTGGGCAGTTTACCAAAGGATCACACAAGACTGACTTATACACATTCCCTTTCAGCAGCCTGAAAGTGGAGAGCTAGATCACTTACTTTATAAAGTGTATTGTTTTACATTTCAAATGCTCCTTAAATCTGAGTTTTTGACTGGAAATACCAAGACACAGAATGCATATGACATGGGAGTAGTGAGCTAAGCAAATACAGGGCACTACAAACAGAGACTGATTAGTTTCTTTACCTACAACAGCTGAGGTGTAGCATCTGATTTGTGAGGGACATCCTACTTCAAATGCTGGCATTACAAAGCGGGGGGCTGCCACAGCTTATCCTTAGTACCTTGAAAGTGAAGTGCTGTAGGTCTCACATCACTGCTAATGATTTATAATGGGAATTGGGGCACTGTTAAAGTCATGGACCTGTGGGGCCATCACAGTTTCTAAGGAGGTTAGGGGAACTTCTTAAGGGTTAGAGAGTAAGGGACTCTAGTAGGATTTGAACCAGAGTCCCCCCAGTGCTTGTGCCTGTGTTTTCCAGGTAACCTAATCCTTGTCATAGCTGAATTCTTTATTGCCTTACAGCAGCCATCCAATCACTGACTGCCTAGTTAAAAAGGGAAAGGGGCCTATTTGCAAGATTGTTTCTCACTGCTGGTGTCATTCAAAACAGAGAATGTTAACACACACACACACACACACACACACACACACACCATGATACAACAGCTGCATAATACCACTTAAAACTCTTGTTGTACCCAGAGTCATTTATTGGGTAAACTGTTTTTGCTAACAGAAACAGTAACACAACACATACAGGCACTTCCTTATATGAATACTATATATACCTCAGATCAGTGCTGCATCACACTCACATGGTCCTAGTCCCTATTAGACCTGCACTTCAGGATGTGCACAACACTCAAAGGGTTCCTCCATTACTCAAGTGGGGAACCAAACATTGTGGGTTTGGTCTACTGGTGGAACTGCATTTAGTGCTGCACCATTATCTGTTGTTCTGATGACATCATCCTCCAGGAACATTGATGGTAAAATGGAGGACAAACACATTGATAACTTTTGGGGGCTGTGTACTTTTATTTATAATCTAGATCTGGACAGCAATAGGACTGCTGGCAACTGGAGGAGGCACACAACAGTTACACATAAGGAGTTGGGAAAATATTGGTGTGGAACTATGGGAGACTTCCCCTTTAAGTTTGTATTTGACCCAGAAGAGCCCTAAATGCTCCACATTCACCCTCGTAGCAGCTACATTCAGAGGCATAACTGGAGTGGTTTAGTTTATAGTTTGATATGATGCTGAATTGAACAACAATGGCCAGAGCAGAAGGCAACGAGATGGTAGGAGATGTCACATGTAAAAGAATATCATCCACATAAAGTGAGAGTTTATAGTGATGTAGACCCAGTGGGACGCCATGGATCTGGGGAGACATATTAATTTTTCTTATTAAAGGTTCCAAAAAAACGATTAAATAGGAGCAGGAAAAGGGGACAACCCTGTCTGGAGCCTTGTTGCAAGGAAAAGCTGCCGGACAATACATCATTGCAGAGAATGCGTGCCAAAAGGTGAGTATAGAGCACTTTTATCCAGCGGATAAATCCAGGGAGAATTCCAAATCGAGAAAGTAGGTGAAACAGATAATTCCAGGAGACCATACCAAATACTTTCTCTGTGTCCAGGGAGGCCAACACTGTAGGAGTAGGGAAATCCCTGGATGCAGAGATGAGATGCAAGAGTTTCCGAAGGTGGTCAGCTCAAAGTCTCCCTGACACAATTCCCACTTGTTCTCTGTTTATAAGGTGGCCCCATACTAAATTCAACCTTGTGGCTAATATTTTAGCTAAGATTTTAAAATCTACATTAATTAATGAGATTGGTCTATAGTTAAAAACAAACAAGGGGTCCCTCCCAGGCTTTGGCAACACACCTATAATGGCAGCTGTGAGAGAGAAGTCCATTAATCCATGAGAAAAAACATAATTAAAAGTATCCAGTAGGAGTGGGGCAATCATTTCCTTGATTTTTTTGTACAAATTCAGAGAGAAACCATCTTGCCCAGGGGATTTATCTAAGGCCAGGGAGTCTATAGCGGTATGAACCTCTTGCAGTGTCAAAGGGGCTTGCAATAATGCCACCTGGTCCTCCTTTAATGAAGGTAAGTCCAAGTCTTGCAGAAAGGCTTCAAAATGGGAATAGTCAAAGGGTCTCCCTATCTCCCTTAAAAACTATTATTTTGATCCACATCAGTGTGTCCCTTAATTACTACAGAGAAAAACATGAGAAATCTAACCTGTCCAACAATGATGTAGCAACCTAAAGAAAAAAAAAAATAAGTAACCCCTGATCAAGTCTTGTTCCAAAGAAGCTTTAAGAGTCACCATGTAAACATTAATGCCTTAAAGTAAGCCAATTAAAAAAATATTGTGCTATTGGCTGATAACCATGGTGCCCCCCCCCCAACAACAGTCCAACTTGTTATTTAGACGGAAAATATTGAAAAGCTAAGGCGGTCCAATACACTCACGAACCCCCCAATGGGTACTAGACAACTACATTATTATATACCTCAAAGGTGTTGGATAAAAGAACAATCAACCACATTAAAGATTTAGTTAAGTACATTGATCTAAAGCACTCACAAGAAGCTTATAGTGGTCCGCTAGCAGGGGTAACTCCAAGCCAAAGGTTCAGGCCACTCCACCCACCGTAATATGTTTGACATAGAGAGAGAGAGAGAGAGAGCAGCTTCCCTGAACCAGTAGCTTGTTAGGAGTGCCTGGACCCAAGACAGTCATATATGATGTGGTATATAATTGTCTCAAGCCAGTTGCCAAGTTCGAGCTGGGATCGCTTATCGCATCTTAATGTCCCACTTCACATAAAAATAGCAGTACTAGTCAGAATCCTCCATTGAGGGAGAAAACAAATCAGAACTTGGATGACTGTGGTTTCTAAGAGTGGCGCAAGTTGAAGATGTGGGGAGGTGGTATGTAGCCAGTCTCCCGGGGCCCATTGATATTACTGATAATTACCATCTGATAGTATGGACCTTATGAGTGCAACCACTCCATCTGGCTCTACTGACTCCATATCACATTGGCATCCCAGTTCGTAGTGATGTTGTTCTTCGGTTCAGGATATAGGTTGAAAACAAGGCGCAAGGGAAGACCAGAAGTAGTAGCTGAAAAAGATCCTTTTAAGGGGGAAATAGACCATCCTCTGAAGGTGAGCCAGCCAAATCAATATTCATGTACTTTCCCAACAAAAAGAAAGGAAATTAGACAGGTATATAAAGTGCAGGCACTGTTGTAAGCTTCACCAGTTCTAAGATGAGAGCAGATAGACACCTGCCATTACAATACTACAGTCCCATGGTTCGGCCATGTATATACATTGTACACTTAAGTAACCAGATTTAGGGTTCTAAAAGGATTAGTGTCCCCCAGTGGTCCATCCCTACTGATGTTTGTCAGAGGAGGTACAGTACAGTACAGTATATAGAAGAACAAGGGTGATTAGCGGCACAATTGCGGATCATCTTCCATTACAAGGATGCCCCCATATAAAATATCTGACCAAGTCTTGCAGGATGGAAAGTAGGCTCAAGGGTAGCGCAGATGCATGGACTGGGGAGACCACAAACATAAGGATACACTCCAAAAGAAGAAAAAATACTGCCTTTAACAACAGATTTTAATAACCGGTGCAGTCCATAGCCAAGGGCAATTTCTGATCTTCCAATAACCAAACAGGTGTTACTCATTGGTCTTTGAAGAGGTCAGGTAGCAACTTCTTAAGATCTTGAGTGGTCTGCTCCATGGTCTCAAAATAATGCCAGGTATTTTGCAAGGAGACCTGAAGGTGAGTGGGATAGGTCATACGAAATTTAATCCCCACTGCAATGAGTTTAGCCACCACAGGATGGAATGCAGCTCTTTTCTGATGAGTAAGAGCTGGAATATCTTGTGTGAGCCAGAGTTTGGAGACTTCCTATAGGATTTCTGTTAGCTCTCTGGTCTTTTGTAGAACATATTGTTTATCCAGAAATTTAAGCAGCTTGAGGATAAAGGGATGTGGTGGAGATCCTATCGGGGGCTTTTGGCGGAGAGAGGGATGTGCCCGCTTCACCTCATAGTCTGAATTGTTCAGTGAAGGACCAGCTAGCTTTTTTAGAAGTTTCTGGGAGAACAGTACCTGAATGGCCCCCTCTGCTCCTTCAGGAAGCCCAAAAATGATTAGGTTATTCCTGCAGCTTTTTCCCTCAAGGTCCTCTAGTTTTGTCTCCACTTTAGCAAGTCTCTGCCGCAGGGTAACTGTGTCCAACTCGGAATGGTCCTCCCATTTTTCCAACGAAATTGCACAGGCTTCAACATCCCCCATACGTCTGCCCAAGTCCTCCAATTTCATTCTCATGGATTTGCATTCTTCAGTGAGATCTTTCAAGGGTTGAAATTCAAGAAGAAAGCATTCCTCAGAGAGTGGTAGGGATAGTGCTGTAGTGGTAGTGGAGCGGCCAGCATCTGCTCCTTGGGTCTTTAGACCTCTTGGACTATTTATCTGGTGTCTGAGGAGGAGTGTGCCACAGGGGAGCCTGCTGTATCTTTATCTCTGAGATCGTAGAAGTTTTCAATCTAAAACCACGAAAGATGATGGTGGACAGTCTGCAGGATAGATTTCTCACCACTGAAGAAGTTAGGGATCACTTTGCAAGTAGTAAATTAAGCTGTAAAAGTGGAGAAGATGGGAGCACGGGATCTGAGCAGCCACTCTGGTGAGAACATCACGTGACTCCCAAATTGTCCTTTTTCAAAGAGGTGATGTGCTCAATACAAAACTGACTAGCTTGGACGACTTTGGAAGAAAAGGGTCTGGTTGTTCATTGACCCATGACCTACTGGCTACATTGTTAAGATAACTTGTGATGAAGCAGACACCTAATTCCCTTACTAAGACTACAGCAAGGGCATGGCTACAGGGGCTAAAACTGATGTAGCACAAACTGGGATTATCACCAGAAGCAGATGTCCTCCCTGGTCTGTGGAGGGTGAAGCCCCCCAATACACACACACACACACACTGAGATGTTGTTGCAGGACTTGAAGAGTTGCAAAACAAATGTTTGCATTGAGCAGGAAATTTGCAGTAAGAGGAAGCTCTAAGATCACTTTAGCAAAATGTCTTGGAGCAGGGGATCTGGGTACACAACTTCTTAACATATTTACACACACATCAATACATACTTGATATCCAAGGATCCCTATCAGAGGAACAAACATACTGTACTTATCTTTGAAAGCAGCATTACTGAGGTCACTCCCTGAACTGAAACCTCTATCCATAATTCATAATACACTCCTTGGGTGGGAGAAGATGAGGTGAGTGAGCTTAAGACTAAATGGGCCAGTGACCTTGGCATATCACCTCTCATGGACCATCAGTGGAGAGTGACAGACAGACAGAGAGAGAGAGAGAGAGAGAGAGATATGACCTGCTTTGTGAATGTCTGTCCTAAGAATAATATGCTGCAGCAAACTCAGTATATCTTCCTAACTGATCTTACTGCATCCCAGTTAAAGCCCATAAATCTGGCCTAGTAACTTCAGATCACCATCCACGCTGTTGCATAGAGAAGGGATATTTCTACCATTTGGCCCTGACCTGCCCCCAGGTGGCTGCAACATCATGGCTAAGGTCCTGAAAATAAAGGTAAGAAAATCTCCTGATGCCCTACTACTGTAGCTCAGGGACTGGGGAAGGGGGGAGGAAGGTTAAGATCCCTGTTCTTACAAATGGCATTAGCTGTGGGAAACAGAATCATAGATCAGAACAGGATTAATGGCAGGGCCTCACAGATAGTGCACTAGAGAGCATACATGCTGGAATGCCTAAAAATAGAACACATATACTATAAAGTTCACCATAATTACGTGGGGGGGGATCTTTCAGCATATCTGGAAGTCACTGGAAAAATCAACTGATCAAGGGGACTACCCACTATACGAGGTTTAAATCTCTGCATTGCCTAGAACAAGTACTGTTATAAAGTTATCTCACTGCAAGGTATTGCTAATATGTGGAATTCTAACCCTGAGGGTTGGCTCTACTAGGTCATGTGAAGAGATCAGCGAAGTTGGCGAACTTCACCCCATGGATTAATCTGTGAATTTTACAGAATTTCACAAATTCCACATGGTGAATTTCCATTGTGAAGTGCCGAATTCTGCACAGTACTGAATTTCACCCACAAATTGCAGAAATGCGTAAAAATTCCACACTTCACGGCTGAAATTTCACCATTTTCAAGCAAAATTCTGCACTTCATGCGTGACATTCCACACTTCATGTCCGAAATTTGTCATTTCAAAGTTTCTGAAGGTGAGGAAAACTTCACAGAACTCTGCGGAGGTGAATTTCGGTGGCTTCACAGCAAATTCACCCACACATTTAAACTTCGACTCACCTCTAGTCATGTGTCATAAGTTAACAGGGTTCCATGGGATAACGGTGACTGCCTAAAGGCGATCGCCATTATCACGAAGTCAGAGTGGTGAAAACCTTTTTGGCACTCTGACACCTTTGGCACATGGAACAACGGCGCCAGGGACTTAGAATTTCATGTTTTCTGTAGGGGGCTGCTCCCCTCCCACACCCTCTCCCACTAATTCTCAATTCCAGGGGGTGCATGTTGTGGGGGGCGAAGCATGAAAATAAAGGTTCGGTTGGGTGCAATAAAAATTGCACCAGCATCCGACCTTAACTCAGTACCTCACCCACTAGCCAACCCCCCAACACCACAGTGCAGCTCAGCAGCTCACCGCAGTGCCACCCCGACATCCCTCCACCCCTCCTAGACACGCCGCCGTGCTAGCTCCCCACCACAAAGACACATATAGCAACATCCTGTTGCTCAATTCACCTACCCCTACATCCAGTCACCTTGCCCTCCCCATCGCCATTCGGGATTTCACCCTGAAGGTGTCACTGTTTCGGACGGCGCCCTTGTACATGCGCCCATATCACAGGCTACCGTTAACAGATATATGGACTTTTCGGCAGGATTAGGTCTATGCCTAGGTAGCTACTCCAGCAGGCAAAGTTACTGTAAAAGACATTGGCCATCTTACAAGATGTGACTTTACTGTTTAATGAACAGAGAATTGTGGGGTGCGTTAACCTACCAACTGAAATGTTAACTGAATGTATGTACCATATATTAATATTGTGGGTTCTGTAATGGATATTACTGACTCTTTACTGTGCAATTTCTGATACTGGTGCAATAAACAGTTTTTTATAAAAATATGATTCTCATAATCACTGACATAATACTTACCATAACTATAGTGATGGTCATGCCCTGAAATGGCATGACAGGGCAGTAGGTATGAGGACTCTGTCAGGTAGTGGTGGTGCAGCCAGGAAGAGAAGGAGGCATTAAGTTAATCATTTCCAAAGGTATGCAGAGAGTGGCGAAGTAAACTGAACCCTTTATAACAATGGTTGTTTAGTCTGAACTGTGATTGCAGCATGTCAGATCCCTATCAAGGAACGGTACCAATTGAAGACCATAACAAAAATAATTACACTGCTTTACATCAGAATAGAAGAAATAAATTGAAGCAGCATAAAACCCAGTTTAACTTGTTGTAAAATACCATACTAATTCCTGATATCTCATGAACCTTGCTCTTACATTTAGAGCTGCTACTTGCTTGGGGTGACAGTTAGTAAGTGGTTCTGGTGAGATTCAGACCTGAGCTGGCTGGTTCCTAAGCCTATGATCTAACCACTAGACATTAATTCAATACCACTGTTCCATTTTTAAGGCTGCTTCATGAAGCTTAAAGTGTACACATAGTGGAAAAGGGAAAGAACCCAAGGGGACTCAGTTCCAGGAGTGAAATAAAAAGTCTGACTCAGTTCCAGGAGTAAAATGAAGGAGGACTGCTTTTATGTGAAATGCATACTGCTAAAGGCACAAAACTGACTAAATAATAAGTAAAATGCAACATACTGTATAATGAAGAAATGTATCACCGACCCCTCTCAGATATGTTCCACAGTAGACCAAAGGCTAAACCCAGAAAAGGTGAACTTTGCTGTCTTAACCCCTCTGAGGGAAAAAAGTCAGCATGGTCCAACTACAACACAGCTGTATGCAAAGTTACAGACTGCATAGGAATCTACACCATTGCATACAGTAACATGAGGTGCAACACACATTTGAGATGCAGGTCACACACCAACTAAACAGCAGAATCGAGTGGGTCCCACAGTGGGAGTACAGGGAAAATATTATCAGGACCAAACGGAACATATGGGTCTGATCCTGTTTCTGAAAAATGAATGATGTCATGGCCTGTATAAGACAGCAGGCCAGAGTCACATAATTGGGTATTGAGATATGAGAAGTGAAACAGTAAGACAGCAGGCATGTCGCCACATGGAATGAAATAAGAGGGTTAAATGGGAGCACAAAAATATCATCAGGACCAAAGGAGAAGTGAATATAAACAGAAGGCAAGCAACACTTAACAGACATGACCTACTGTATGTGTGTTGCAGTACAGAGCTACTGTATGTGTGTTGCAGTACAGAGCTACTGTATGTGTGTTGCAGTTGTTTTGTGGTACAGCAAAATCTGCTGTAGCTGACCATTAGTGAAAACAATTACCAAACAGCAGTTTATTTTGTGTGGATAATGGATTTCTTTTGGTGCAGTGCTGAAATTTGTTGCATTCTGCCATTTTGTGGCATGTAGCAGAAACCAACATGCTGCTGTCGGGATTGTAATTTTCAACAAAGGACGTCATACAAACAATATGATTGACTGTCACAGAAATCAATCCAAAATAATTGTTTCTTGTCTTCTGAAGACTGAGACTTAAAAGAAACTGTTGTATAAGTGCACATCAGCATAATACAGTACTTTCATATAGTCACAGTTTTGATACCTAAGAAAAAATGGCAACACTTTATTTTAAGTGTCCTTAACTACACTGAAACTACTGTATAACTACAATATAACTGCTATGTAACTTCTGTGTAGTTACATGTAACTATAATGTAGTAGTTAACTAGTTTCATTTTTGAAGTTTGGTGTAGTTACACAGTTTGCATGAACTGGTAGTTACTGCAATTACTGTTGCCTCCTTTCTGTTTCAAATCAATTTTGTCTGGCAAATGTAACTATGTATGTCACACTGTTACAAGTGTAGTTACATTTCCAGCATAAAACAATTTTTCTGTTGCACTTTGTAACAGCTGTTACAGATGTAGTTATACTTCCACATAAATCAATTTGTGCCAAAAGAGAGACAGTTGTGGTTGCATGTATAACTACCACTTCATGCAATTTGAATAACTACACACCAGGAAGGGTTTCTACCTGTGTATCCTTCACTTCCCACCACCACTCCACACAGCAGATCGGTGGTAAAGCATGGTATGTAGCCATACCCTATCCCCAGACACCCACCTGGGCCATAGCAGGCCAGGAGTGTGGGTGCAGAAAAGGTGTGGGTCAATGCCACAGAAGCAGCACATTTCTTAGTAACTACAGCACTGTTACAAGCCAATAAGTAATTATGTAAATTATTTTTTATTGTATGAGTAAACAATGTAGTTATATAGCAATTAAGAATATTAAATTGCATGTTTATTAAGCAGTAAGTGAATGCGGGAATGAGTTCTGAAGGAAAGCATACATCAGAACTACAGCATTGACATTCAATGTAAGTGTGTAGTAGTTACACCCTTTTTCTTATGCTTTAAATGTCAGTTTCTGCATACTTTGTAAGTACATGTTAGTTAGGCATTAACTGTGGAAACAATGCCACAGAAGCAACATGTTCCTTAGTAACTATAGCACTGTTAAAAGTCAATAAGTAATCATTCAAATTAATGTTTTTTTATTGAATAGTAATTTACAATGTTAGATTGCATATTTATTTTTAGTTCTTTTTTTTTTTGGTTGCACAGTATACAAGTCGTGGCTCTGGGATTCGAATCCAGTTCTCCAGGTTTGCAGATCAGTGCTTTTAACCACTATGCTACACTGCAGTAACTTCATGAAGGAATGATTTCTGAAAGATAATTTTAAGTGTCACTAACTACACTGTAACTACAGTACAACTACACTGTAACTGCACTACTATGTAGTTGTTAACTAGTAACACAATGTGTGTTGTGTACTTACATAACTTTCAATGTGCTGCTTCTGTGAGATTGACCCACACCTCTACTACACTCACACTCCTGTCCTGCTGCTGCTGCCCAGGTGGGTGGCTGGGGGCGAGGCATGGCTACCCTTTGATGAGAGTCCAAATTCTTCTGTACCTAAGACTAAACTGTCCCATTGTACAATGCTGAACAGCCATAAAACTGACTGATTGTACATCATGTATACTGCACCCACACTTTAGTTGCTACTCTGTTGTTTCAACTGTATTCTTGCACTTAATTGTACCTAGCTGTACTCAATATATTCAATGTATTCTATTTCCTTTACCTTTCTCTGTTAATGTAAGTGTACTGTCTGTATTACCTATGTACCATCTTTATGACCTGGGTCATCCCTGAAAATGGTCCACTGAATCAGTGCACCTACCCAGTAAACAAACAAACAAAAAGACAAAGAAACAAATAAACAAATAAATATCATCAATCTGCTGTGTGGAGTGATGGTGGGTGATGCCAAGTACACATGCTGGGATTCTTCCTTAGCCATTATATGCCCTTTCAGCTAGCTGAATGAGGCAGCAGCCATGGCTCCATCATGCATGCCAAGCTACCACAGCCCCCTGACTATACCATGAGGGCTTCGTGCATGGTGGTGAAGACATGCATATAACTGCTAAGGAAGAGTCCCTGCATGTGTATCTGTCACCACCCACCATTACTCCACACAGCAAATTGGTTATATATATCTATGTCTATAAATATATATAAAAAATTACTGGTGAGCAATTTTTTAAATGGGCTCACTGAGTTGATAATTGCTGTAATAACCAGTCAGTTATTACAGCATTCATGTGTTCCATCTATCCAAAGGGAGCGCTCCCTCATTGGCTCTTGTTTTGTGAGTGGGCGGGCTAACAGTACCGAAAACATGGCAGATCTGTATCTTAGCAAGGAGCCACCACAGGTAAATCCTCACCTTCCATAATTCCTTTTTTATCTATTTTGTTGACCCTACCAGTTTTTTAAGTATCTGGTTGATCCTGCGGTTCACTAGCTTTGGGCTACATACAACAGCAGTGGCAATGAGTCTGTGCCAGCCTGACCTGACACAGGTAAGCGTGATCCTAATTGTGGTCGTAATTTTAGTTTTAAATTAAAAAAAAATTAAACTGGGAGCAGAGTGAGCAGGAGGATGCTGTGGGGCAAGAGACAGAGGGAATGTGGACTGCAGCACAGCTCAGCTGAGGAATTTAGAGTGGGTGCGGGGGGGGGGCTGCTGCTGCATTTCGTGCCCCAGAGAACTAGAGTAAAGGTGCCACTGTGAGAATGACAGAGGGAGACAGAGAGAGTGTGAGTGTGTGTGTGTGTGTGTGTGTGTGGAGAAAGAGACAGACAGAGACTGTGGGGGGGGATCACAGCACTTGATTTGCAAAAAATTGCTCATCAGCAAATTATATAAAATAAAAGATGGAGAAGGGTGCATATGAGAATTTAATGCAAACCCTCAGTGTAGGATGCTTTGATAAACCCCTTGGGCTTCACCCTCGGGGTTTAGGTAGCATCCCACACCTCAGGTGTGAATTAAATTCTCATATCACACACTTCCCCATCCATTATTATCTCTCTCTCTCTCTCTCTCTCTCTTATATATATATATATATATATATATTCATTACTGGGTAGGTGCACTGATCAAATGGACCGTTTTCAGGCACGACCTGGGCCATAAAGGTGGTACATAGGTAATACAGACATTATACTTACATTAACAAAGAAAGGTACAGGAAATAGAATACATTGAATACAGTATATTGAATACAGCTAGGTACAACTAAGTGCAAGAATACAGTTGAAACACAATAGAGTAGCAGCTAAAGTGTGGGTAAATGTACATGATGTACAATCAGTCAGTCTTATGACTTTTCAGGATTGTACAACAGTGCAGTTTAGTCACAGGTAAAGAAGAATTAGGACTCTCATCTGAAGGTAGCCATGCCCCACCCCCAGCCACACAACTGGGCATCAGTAGGACGGGGTGAGGGTGCAGAAGATATGTGCATCAATCTCACAGAAGCAACACATTTAATGTTATGTAAGTACACAACACGCATTGTGAAACTAGTCAACAACTACATAGTAGTGCAGTTACAGTGTAGTTATACAGTAGTTACAGTGTAGTTAGTGGCACTTAAAATTATCCTTCAGAAATTATTCCTTCCTGAACTTACTGCTGCATAGCATAGTGTTTAAAAGCACTGACCTGCAAACCTGGAGAACTGGGTTTGAATGTCAGAGCCGCCACTTGTATACCGTGCAATCAAAAAAAAAAAAAGAACTAAAAATAAACATGCAGACTAATATTGTAAATTGCTATACAATAAAAACATCATTAATTTACATTATTACTTATTGGCTTTTAACAGTGCTCTAGTTCCTAAGGATTGAGCTGCTTCTGTGTCATTGTTTGCACAGTTAATGCCTAACTAACATGTACTTACAAAGTAAGTACACAGAAACTGACTCTTAAAGTGTAAGAAGAAGGGTTAACAGTGCTGTAGTTACTAAGGAATGAGCAGCTTCCGTGGCATTGTTTCCACAGTTAATGACAAATACACTTACATTAAATGTTAGTGCTGTAGTTCTGATGTAGGCTTTCCTTCAGAAATCATTCCCTCATGCACTTACTGCTTAATAAACATACAATCTAATATTCTTAATTGCTATACAACTACATTGTTTACTTATACAATAAAAATCAGTTACATAATTACTTATTGGCTTGTAACTGTTCTGTAGTTACTAAAAAATGTGCTGCTTCTGTGGCATTGACCCACACCTCTTCTACACCCACACTCCTGGCCTGCTATGGCCCAGATGGGTTGCTGGGGTAGGGCATGGCTACATACCATGCTTTATCGCCGATCTGCTGTGTGGTATGGTGGTGGTAGGTGGCAAAGGATACACAGGTAGGGACCCTTCCTTAGCCATTACATGCCCTTCCCACTGGCTCAACAGTGTGCCTGCCATAGCATCATCCTTCACATCAAGCTACCCCATCACTCTAACTACACCATGAGGGCTGGGGGCAAGGCAGTAAAAACATGCAGACCAGTAGGTCCCTTTAATGGAAAACAGCAATAATGGGAAGACCACCCATAACCCACAGTTCCCCACTCCACACACAGTGCAGGATTCAGTCTGCTCCTGGTCAGACCATTTGATTGGATGGTTCCTATTGATCACCAGGCCTGGGATTGCACATTTCACACATGGCCTGCCACTTATGTGAACAGGGTCCAATATTAGATTGCATGTTTAGTAAGCAACAAGTTAATGAGGGACTGATTTCTGAATGAGAACATACATCACAGCTACAATACTGACATTTGGTATATGTAAGTGTGTGCAACTGCAAATACATGTTAACTAGACAATAACTGTGAAATCAGTACCATTGTTTCTTAGCCACAATATTGTTATAATGCCAATTAGTAATTATGCAATTGAAATATTTTTGTGTGCAGTTACATATCAATTCACAATATTAGACTACATGTTTACTAACCTGCAAGTTCATGAGAAACTGGAATACAGACATGGAACTTCATCTAAAGAGTTGACAATCAGTGCATGTAACTGTAGCAAACTGAAGTAGCATTGTATTCATATTTTAGTTAACATTCTGATTACACTTTAAAATTTTTCTGTGTGATTACCTTTGAAATAAATGTCAGATAGACATAGACAGTTGAAACAGTGCACAAGACCTGCAGTTACAGCATAGTTACACAGCAGTTACAGCATTGTAAGGAACACTTAAAATAAAGCATTATCAAAAAATGAAAATTACATACCTATCATAATTCTTGATCTTCTGTGAATCATCACCATTCATTGCTGTCTTGGTGACAGCCAGAGGCACAGCACCCCATGGGAGTTTCTTTTTTGTAGGTGGAGGAGCCAGCAGAGGAGGTGGCACTGCTCTTGAGGCCGACACATTATGTGGCACTCGTGTTTCAGCCAGCAATGGTCTCTGGCTCCTCCTTTGCCCCAGTTCTGCTAACCAGAAAGGGAGGAAAACAGATGGCTAGAGAAAAGACAAGGGCAGGGAAAGGGATCCCAAGGGATAGGTAAAGGAAAGGATGTAAAACTGAAAAGGGTTTAAGCCTGCCAGAGGACAGAGGAGGAGGACCTGAGGGTATGGTCTTTGGCCATAGCCCCTGGGTGACCAACCAGACAGAGAGAGAAGAGAGAAAAGTAAAGCAAACAGGAAGAAAGATGGCAGGAGGAAGAGAGTGGTCCCACCACATCATATGCCCAGAATGTATTGTGGGGAAAAGATGTTGTTTGACACCTGGGAGGTCACTGAGCCTGTTGCCATCCTACAGGGACTACAGAATTTGGCTGAACCAAAGTTAGGCCAGGTGCCCTGAGCCTCCAGCTGGAGGAGATGAACAGCAGTTCAGACAGAGACTCAGAACTGAGTATTTCCTGGCTTCAAAAGGGTTCCACCATGCTGTAGTGTCAGGGAACACAATGACCAGTGGCACAGTGACAGTGGCAGCCCGACAGGCAGAGGAGTGGTGTAAGGGAACGGCAGCCACCCACAACAGCAACAGCAAGGAGGATGACTGCGGCAGCTTCCAAGACTGAAGCAGACACTGGCAGAAACTGGCAGCCACCACCAAGCAGGAGGAGACCCCGACAGCACCTGAACTGGGACAGGGAGTGCACCACAATGGCCCCCTCCAATACTGACATGGCACCCACACACAGCAAGGGCAGACAAGGAGGGTGTCATGGCAGTGGATGGATCATGAGGACACCGTGCCGCACAGGGCACTGAACCAGCGGACACCAGTGGACAGGCTAGCTGGCATGGAGGGGTGGGCAGGATTCTCATGTCACTGTGGAGGGCAGCACATGGGCAGAACAGGGCACAGCTGATGATGACAAGAGACCAGCAGCAGAGTGAATGCCTCCCCCAGTATGGCACAACCAACAGCCTGACAAGTGGCCACAGAATGACCGAGTCCAACACAGCAAGGGACAGTGGATCTGGTGCACAGTAGATGATAAGACCAAGGATGGGACATGCCAGTAACACCGGCTACACACAGGAACAGGCAGTGCCCCACCACCCACCCACTATGACCACAGACCCCAGTGTGTACTTACTGATACGTGAAGGTGAAGCCGAGAATGCTGGCAGCTCCGGAAATGAAGTCCACACCAATGGACTGGAGAGACAACAACCAAGTATAGCAATAGAGGAGGCAGGGAATCACACAGGAGAAAAGCAACACAGCCACAGTGTACAGGGGTGAATGGGGCAAATGCTGACACACAGCAAACCAACTGACATCATGGAACCAGGTTAGACAGCTGCTGCGTGGTGATTCAAACCAGTGCCACACATATAGTGACTGCTGCAAAATGCCATGCAGTGTGCTGATTGGACGAGGGGCCTGATAGGGAAATGCAGCGAATGGTGGACCCTCACACAGGTGCTGCTGGTGAAACCAGCCAAGTGAATGGGATCAGGGGTTATAAAGATGGGCCAACAGGGCAGCAGCTGTGGTACTGCACAATGCCCACTGAATACATCCTGAGGGCATGGGGATTGTGGCAACTCATCGTAGGTGGCCACGTCTATCAAAAGGAGTGCATCTGCTGGAAAAACACATATTGGAAATGTGTCCAGTACTGCAGCTTATGGTGCCGTGGCAGGGCGAAGACTGAGGTTGCCAGTGAGCCCACATTGTCTGGCTGGCACAACAATGTCCTGGACAGGGCTAAGGTTGGGGTCCATAAGGTGCATGTGGCTGTCAAATGGTAGGCACTGGAGATGACAAAGACCACACGGCAGGTCATGGTCGCATGCTGGGCTGGTGTGAGCAATGCTGTCAGCAGCAATCTACCACAGGTTGGGTACCTGAAATGCATGATCCAGAGGGTACGGAAGGGCACCGGCATGCAGCCATTGAGCCGGCTATGCTGTTGGACCTGACAATATCACCTGAATACCAGGTCACCCTGGCTGGAGAGCCATTCCTACTCCATGACACCGGGAGGGTCCTCCAACAGGTTCATCATCAATCAATCAATCAATCAATCAAATCTTTATTTATCCTGGCGGACACCATTGAGCAAGCTCATTTGCAAGGTGGACCTGCATCACATAAGGTCAAAAACAATACACGTAGACACACATAAATACAGGAATTACAACAGTACATGGGAAGAAAAAAAAACAATATAATGAACTCAATAACCGTAAGATCAGAAAAAAGGAAGTACAGTACATATATTCTCTCATAAGTGCAGGCAGTACAGAAGTACATGTGGGTAAACCAGAAAAAATAGACTAAGTAAACAGTAAGAAACGGTGGTCCCTGAGGCACAAGTTAGGTGTGTCTAATTATATACGTGGCATGGAGATGGAATGGGTGAGAGAAGGGAGAACAGGTGGGGTCTCGAGGTGTAGGGTGCAAAAGTGGGGAGGGTGGGGAACAGGCAAAAAGTTCTAATTGTGGCACAGTGCCGAATAATTTCTTTTACATTGTGGCTAAGTGATGTAAGGGTTGGAGGCTTGTTGTGACACTGTCTATCCATAAGCCTTAGCTATTTGGGATGGCTGAGCTGCGGTCACAACTCTAAAGGAGCTGGGTATGGACAATGTTTTCAGAAGCATTGATGACCTGGTTGCTGAAGGTGCATACGATTATAGGCTGGGTTGTTGGAGAGTACGCAGTACTAAAGGAGGTAAATCTGATTATGGCTTCGCAGAGGTGGCTTCTGGTTGTAGATCACTGGAGCGGCTTCTGGGTCGATGACCGCTGGAGGCCAAATCCTTAGCTACTTGGGATGAGTGTGCTGCGGACACAGCTCTCAAGGAGCGGCATATGGACAATGGCTTCTGGGGCGCTGGTGCTGTAGGTACATGCGACATCCAGGCTGGGGTGCTAGAGACTTCACAGTACTAAAGGAGCATAATCCGACTATGAGTACTTGGGTGCAGCTAAGGGGACGTTGACCGCTGGGGGCCATGGATCATGGGGCATCTACACTGGATACTCTAAGGGGTCATATGGCGCTATGGAAGGGGAGTAGAGGCAAGAGGTAGAAGTGAGAGAAAGAATGGGTGGAGTAAAGAACCAATCGGAGTGTGCTCGGCAAAGGCGCTTACACTCCGATAGGTTTACGGCTTTACTCGCATCATGTTCAGTATAGCACAGAATCTGGAGTGCCTGTGCCAGTGCATGTTGTGGTTCAGGGATGGCATCTTTAAGACCTGCCCTCAGCTTTTACAGCAGTTGTACAGCATCCATGGGGTGGAGAGGTCTGTGGTCCTCCCTGCCATCTATATCCTGATGCCACACTGGATGGTGGCAGCATACACAACTGTGTCCCATAAGGTCACTGAGCTGTGTCCCAGTGCAGCACCCCACAGCATGCTCATAGATTTTGAGCTAGCTGCCTACAAGGTGCTGCATGCAGTGTACACTGACCTGGAACTCAGTAGAAGCTTTATCCATCTCTGCCAGTGTCTGTGGCATAACATCCGACAGCACCCAGACCTGGCATGGCAGTATGTGGATAATGATGAGGTGGCCATATATGTACAAATGATCCCTGCCTTGGCATTCGTGCCCCCACAGGACTTCTGCGATGTGTATGAGGAGCTTCTGTGTATGTGGATGGGACTTCTTTGTCAAGAATGAAGAGCTGCTAACACCATTCCTTGAATACTTTGAGGATACGTGGTGGGGTGGGCCATCCGCAATGGTATCCATCATCGCCCACTGTATCAACTACAGTTCTGAAGCTGCTACACTGCCATGAAGGAGGGCCACCTGAAAATAAGCAACACCATAGAGGGGTGGCCACGGGTATTCCATTCCCTGCTTGGTGTGTCCCACCCAACCATCTTGAAGTTTATCGATGTGCTGCTTAGTGAGCAATGGCTCACACAAATCCAAACCAAAACCAAACCAAGCTTTTTTTCTGAAACGTTATTCCACAACAGATCATAGCATTTTACATAGTATAGTCAAACAATATAAAACAAACATTTCAAAAAACAGCAAGAATCCAAATATCAATATAAAAATGCCAGTTCAAATGAATAAGCCTTCAAGGTAGATTTAAATCCTCGATAGATGGGCATTCCCATATCCGATGAGGTAGAGAATTCCACAGGGTCAAGGAGCAAACACAAATGACCAAGCTCCAGACATTATCAAACAGACCATGGCAATCTCCAGCAATCCCTCATTGGTGGAGTGGAGAGGATGAAGGGGTGGTAGGGACAAAGGAGCTCTTGCAGGTATCATGGTCTCTGTCCACGTAGAGCTGTATAGGTCAGTAATCCAACCATGAAGGTGATCCTCCACCACACCGGCAGCCAGTGCAGAGTGCAGGGCACAGGTGTGACATGGTCAGATCTATGTAAATCTGTCATCAATCTGGCAGCCACATTCTGCACCAATTGCAGGTGGCAGAGGTCCACCCCCAGTAGCCCTAGATATAGTGCATTGCAGTAATCAAGGCATGAGGTCACCAAGGCATGGACAAACATTGGAAGGTCATCAGGTGGAACCTGGTGCTTTATCTGAGTGACATTCCTCAAATGGTAAAATGAGGACTTGACAACGGCCGACACCTGAGTCTTAAGTGTCAGCCTGCTATCAAGCATAATGCCCAGATTTTGCACCTGGCCAGAGGTCATCAGCTGGTCATCCCCCAGCCAAAGCCAGGATGGCTGCCCAGTTGATAATCCCTCCACCCGACAGCCTGGGTCCACAACCAACACCTCAGTCTTTTTTGGATTCAGCCTAAGCCAGCTGGCACTCATCCAATCCTGGATCTCAGAGAAACAGTTGTTAAATACTGTAACAGCATCACCTTGTTCACCAAATCAAGCTGCAGCAGGTGGTTGCGGTCAGGGAGGTGTCCGCCCCACATAGGCATTACAAGGACAGTGCACAACACCTTCAGGACATTGTGGAGCAGTATGGTGTCCACTGTACCAGGGACTACCTTGTGGGCATAGCCTTAAACATTAGGCTGCAGGTGTAGTTCTGTGGGTTGGCAGGGATGTGCCATGCTGTGTGCTGCCCTTACCGCTTGTATTACACTGTGTTGGGGTGGTGGGTCTGCATTGTACCTGCCAGTGTTGGCTCTGTGTTGAATTGGCAATAAATTCATTGTGTGAAGCATCCATTGCACTCTCTGGGTTCCGGGGGGGGTGTCACTGCTCCATCTGTATCTGCCTGTGAGGTACCACCTCTGTGCCAGCAGCCAAGAGGGGTGTGTATCCAGGGTGCATGCTTTCTGGGGGGGGAGGTGTTGCTCCACTGTCCTTGAGTCCAGGTGCTGGCTGGAGCTGTTGCCATGGAAGGGGGTTGCTCCACTGTCCTTGGGGCCAGGTGCTGGGCGCTCCGTTGTTGGTGTTGGGGGTAGTGGGATGGCTTCCTGTGTGCAGGTGGTGGGTTTCGGACACTGTACCACTGCAATGCCCTGGTGGGTGCTGCTCATTGTCTGGGGTCACCCCAGCTGGCCTTCTGCTATGGATGTCCTGTGTTCAGCTTGCTGTGTTCCTGTGGCACTTTGCAGCCTGCCACTCCGGTGCTGTCACTGTGGTAACAGTTGCTGTCTCTGCCTCGATACGGATAGGCAGACCCTTCTGTTGCTGTTCCAATGCTTTTACTGTACTGAAGCCTTCGCTACCATTCCAGTGTCGGTGCTCTTCCCTGTCGGCCTGCCATCACTATTGCTGTCCAGCCAGTTGCTGTGGGGCTGTCGCTCTCTTATGTTTTCTGTGCTGCAGTCGCTGTGCGAACAGTATGCCCTTGAAAAGATGAGAGCTGCGTATTAGACAGACAGTCTCAGACATCAATTTCCTGAAGAGAAGATGTGGAGAAGGTCTCCCCCCTCCCCCACTGCTGCACAGTGTGGTCACAGCCACCCTGGGACAAGACCCCCTCCAGTTAACATTATCCCAAGAGGGAGAACCCACAGGGTTCAGGGTGGAATGCTGTCCAGGACAAGTCCTACCCTCCAAAAAAGGGGGGAGGAGTACAAATTATATTAGGAGGGAGAAGGAGAGTCCCCATGGGCCCTCTCCTCCCCTCCCAATGTAGGAGAGATCCCCCACCAGAAGGAGTCAGTCATGGCCCACAGGACCAAACCAAGTCCTGGAAACCCCCCTAGCTAAGAAGGGAAGGACCCACAGGGAGTCTCTAAGGCCAGAGCAAGAAGCCCTACTTTCCCTACCTCCCAGGTTGGGCCCTCTGTTGCTTAGGAAGATAACAGAGGACCTGGAGGTACCAGTGGGACCCTACCCACAATTGGACTCAAGGAGGGGGAGGGCAAGCAGGGAAGGGGCATTGCCGAGGGACTGAGGCCCAGAAGGGAAGGTGGGTGGGTGCTAGTGATGAATAGTGAAGATACACAGGAAGATCAAGAATTATGATAGGTATTTAATTTTCATATCTTCCCTGTGTCAATCTTCACCATTCATCACTGCGTGAGTGAGTACCAAGTCCCCCAGAAGGGGGCCCAGCACTTCTCTGAGGAACATGATGAAAGGAGGAGACCCATTACAGGCCAGTTAGGCTTGCAACTGATAAGGGCGAGGTGAGGTCTCCCATTGCCTGGGAGACAGAAGCCCCCCCTCCGTAGTTCCAGCCTTGCCCTGCAGGAGAAAAGGTGGGTCCACTGGAAAGTGAAGGCAAGCACCCTACACTGGGCCAAGGGTGACAACCTTGATAGACAAAGTCATGCCATCCACCTAATGCAGATCGCTGTCACCACTAGCCTTGAAGCTACCTTGTTGACATTGTAAGATGCCCTTGCCTAGTGCCTTGCAAGCTCCAGGCCCTGTGTGGAGAGGGCAATGACCTGTCTGGCTGCCTCTGTATCGGGCAGCAATGCCAGCACCTGGCCTAGCATTGAACACAGATGCCTATGGTAGGCAGCATGGTGTGCGTGATGAGCAGCAATGCTGAGCATGACACATGCTGAGGAAAACACTCTCCATCCCCAGTGGTCAATCTCCACAGAGTCTACATCCAGGGGTTAATTGTGCACCAAGTGTCTCTGCCTGTAAGGGGTATCCAGTACCCTCACTTCTGAAGTGGGATGAGGCAAGGTCCCTGGAGGGGTTTCTGTTGTAGACAGCAGAGTTTGGCTATTTCTTGACAAAATAAATGGTATATCTTTTTATTTGCAAATCCTGCCATTTTGTCTTGTTTGTTGGAGTGTGCCACTGTTCTCTTAAATTCTGTGTCAGCAAAGGCTTGCAACCTCATTTGTGGCACCCCCTGGACTAGATTGCAGTGTTGGTCTTTTTCTAACCTTAAATGGGCCCTGGAGACCTCTGTGGTGTGCAATATCTGCACTGGCAGTCCATAGGGGCTGGAGCTGGGGCAAACGGGCACTGCTAGGTGTGGGATGATGCCTCCTGGAAGGCACTTGGCAAGAAAAGGACCACCAGGTGGTCCACACTGAATTTGCTAAGGAAGACACGCATCGTCTGCTCAGTATTGCATCTTGCAATGTGTGATAGGTGAAGATCACTGATCAGTCTTGATATGAAGTGCTGATACTCTGTCTGAGCAGCATCTGAGGACAGCTGGACAGAGGTATCCTCTTCCTCAAAGGTGGAAAATGAGGAGGCCAACAAATCTGAAGAGTCCAAGTCCAGCTGCTGTGGAAGAGGCAAGTGAAAGACCTGCTCATCCATAGTCGTGACATACCTGGGGAAGGTGGCAGTAGTGGCTCTGAAATGCTTCAAAGTCAAGGGCCTTGAAGGACCCATGTGGCCTGGGAAATGAGAGGGGAAGGCTGCACAGACAATGGGGAGACACACTTCACCTTATGCGAGTGATCTCTGCCAGTGCTAGGGGACCTCACTGGCAATCTCGGACCTCCTGGGGATCTGCTGGTCTGCAGTTACTCGCCGCTCAACCAGCTCAAAGTAATCAGGACTGAGCTCTGAAGGGGAAACTCCCCTGTGAGGAGACTGAGGCCACATAGAACCAGAAGGGCGAACCCCAACCCCACCCAATAAGGCCTCCCTCAAAGTGGATGAGGGAGAGAACAAGGGCTTGGCACTGCGACTCCTCTTGGAAACCCAAAGGGTCCCTGGGGAAGGTCACCACCCCATGTACTGCCCCCTCAACCCTGTCAACTCTGAGGTTAACCTCTCCCTCACTTCCAAAGCAAGGGACTGCTCCAGTCCTGCAGACCCCCCCCCGAGGGAGGATGCAGAAGAGGGAATCCCTGTTCTGGCCCTGGGGAGAGGTGAATGGCACCGGCACTGGGACAGGCAGCTATATGGGCCCCCAAAACCCAAACCACCATCCTCTCAGACCAAGGGCCACTATCAGCAGACCCACTTCCAATGTCACCACCGGCATGGGAGCTGGCATTGACCATAATCGCTGGTGCCAAGGGAAGGGATCCCTGGGAGGGCACAGAGGTACTGGACACTGGAGAACTCTCCGACTCCGAGGAGTCAGGCAGCCAGTCTGGATCAATCTTCTGATCATCTAGCTCTGGAGAGGAGGAGATCCAGAAGACCTCTAGGTGAGTGGCCCCAGAGGTTTTTCTGCTTGTGGCACCATGGGAGGACCCATTACCACTCATGGTGCCATGCCAATCACCATAGCCACAAACTGCTCCAGGATCCAGAATGGTGCTGTCAGGCAGTGCTGAGGAGCTGCCCATGCTGGGCCCAGCAGGCATGGGCTGCGACACCAGGGGAGCCTGCACCTCTGAGGAGGTGACTGCCTGTGTGGTGCTCCCAGCCCAGCCCCTGAGAAGGCCGTACTATTCCTCCAGCACCATGGAAGAGACCTCCTCCCTGGCAAGGCTAGAAGGAGAGGAGGCTCCCTTCTCACTGGTCTGCATAGAACTGGGAGGGGACCCGGAGGAAGGGTGGAGAGACCTGCGCTTGGAGTCCCTCCTATGATGACACCCTCAGAATGTCAGCAGATCTCTGCTGACTTTCAACACACAGTGCTCCAGTACTCCATGGTCCATGGAGAAGCAAGCATCACAACTACCCATATCGCGAGACAGACCCAGGCAGGTGAGGCATCGATCATACTGGTCCTTGATGTGGGATTAGGTTATAAAGCACCAAACTTAGAGAGGAAAATGATATGTTCCTGGCTACTACTGAAGATAATTTAATAGACAGAGATTGTATATTTTTGGTGGATTTTAATCTCCTTAATATAAACTGGAACACCTGCAAGGGAAACTCTGCTCTTGAATTTTCCTTTCTCGACCTTGTGACCATAAATAACATGGAACAATTAGTTTAGAGTCCAACTAGAGATAGAAACATTCTAGACCTAGTTTTTACTAATATTGAAAATGTAAATTCACAAGTTAAAGTTATATACCCCTTGTCAAATAGTGACCATAATATGATCCTAACAACTATGAATCTTACATATTTTGCAGAACAAATAGGTTGTACAGTAATTAAAAACTTCAATAAGGCTAATTACCCCTGCATTATTGGATATCTAAAAAACTGGAATTGGATTAGTGATCTTAAAGGGTGTGATTTAGATAAAACCTGGAGTACTTTTGACAACAAACTTCAATTTTGTATCAACTCATGGGTTCCTACAAGGGTGAAATATAATAAAAATAAAAGATCTCCATTATGGTGGAACAAAAACATAAAAATTTTATAAGCAAAAACATGAAAATTATACAGAAAATGTTAAATGAATCCCTCAACAACCAACTGGAACTTATATAAAAGCTAGCAAATAAAAGTAAGAATATGATAAAAAACTAAAAAAGAACACTTGAAGAAAACCTGGCTAAAACTGTAAAAGACAACAAAAAAATCATTTTTTAATTATATTGGTTCATTAAAACATAACAGTCCCTCTATAGGTCCCTTATATACTATAGAAGGAATCTTGACTGATGAAATAGAAATTGCATCTAAGTTAAATAATTACTCTACAAATGTATTTAAACCTAAACATACAGATTATCAACCAATTAAAATAATGGATACTTCCATTTTCTCAATATCTGAGCAAAACGTTATGGATACAATAAGTTTATTAAAAACTAGTGGCTAACCTGGCCCTGATGACATTCCACCGATATTTATAAAAAATGTGATAGAACCTCTGAGTGGACCTTTAACTGTACTGTTTAATCGGTCATTAGAAGCCGGTAATACTGTGTCAATATGGAACAAAGCCACTGTTATTCCCATACATAAAGGAGGAAGCAAAAACCTTCCACAAAATTACAGACCTATTAGTTTAACTGTGGTATTCTGTAAAATATTGGAAAGAAAACTCAAAAACAGAATAACGAAATATTTAGCAGACATAAACTATGTGGACATATATCAACATGGCTTTGTCAAAGACAGATCATGTCAAACCAACCTTTTACATTTTTTAGAACCAGTAAGTGAAGCTTTGGACAAGGGTTTATCAGTTGATATCATTTTTCTTGATTTTTCAAAAGCATTTGATTCGGTATCCCATCAAATACTTACAGAACAACCTGAATTTTTAAAAAATAAACCCAGTAATCATAAACTGGATAAATGCATGGTTGTCAGATCATACTCAACAAGTTTCAGTGAAAGGTCATCTATCAGGGTGGGATCGGGTTACTAGTGGGGTTCTTCAGGGCTATGTGTTGGGACCAACTATTTTTAATATTCTGATATAATCTATGAGTCCTTTAACTAACAGATGTTGGCTTGCCAAATTTGCCAATGATTGTAAACTAGGTAGTATTATAACTGATATAAAATCTGCTTTCGATCTACAACAAAATTTAACACACCTTGTCGAATGGTCAAAAAAAAAAAAGATCTATTATTTAATGAATCCAAATGCAAGGTGATGCATTTGGATAAGAACAACCCTTGCTTCACATATACATTGACAAATTTTGACCTGCAGACAACTGAATATGAAAAAGATTTAGGTGCAACTCTCTCTAAAGATTTTTCCTTTGATGTTCATACAACCGATGCTGTTAAGAAAGGGAACAAAATACTAAATTGTATACTTAGAAACATAAAAAGTCGGGATAAAAATTTAATTATTCCATTATATGCTGGCCTTGTTAGACCACACTTGGAATATTGTTCCTCAGTAGTAGCACCTTATTTGAGAAGAAATAAAAAACTCATAGAAAGGGTACAATGTAAAGTTACAAAAAGGGTCCATACATTAAAAGGAATTGATTACGTTATCAGATTAAAAATGGTGGGTCTCTGTTCTATGGAATATAGAAGACTGCGTGGAAATTTATGCTTGACATATAAAGCTATTAATAATGATGTCCTTTTTGAAACAATAGACCTAATCAGAAATCAGTCTTTGGTAAATACTAGATCACATTTAATAAAATTAAAAGACACCCAAAATAACACTCTAAAGAGAAATAAGTGGTATACTCAAAGAGTAGTTAATATTTGGAACAATTTACCCATAAATGTAGCATAAAGCACCACCTTGGATTCTTTTAAAACAAATTTGGACTTATATATGGATGAAACTAAATTTGTTTTCCACCAATTAAATGTTGGTGGCGAGTCCATAAAGGGTTAAATTATCCACTGTACTTGTATTAATCCTATGAACCTATGAACCTTGATGGACATTTGCTGGTGCAGGGACACCGATGCATAGGAGGCCGTCCTGCCTTGGAAGAGTGCTTTTTGTCCCCAGATAAACCCAACATGAAACACGGTAGCTAAAACAACAATGAGAAACAGACCCTGTGCCACTTCAAGAAAGAGAAATGAAAGGTCTTAATGGATTCCTGCAGAAAACGACACCAAGTTATTAGTGGATGGCAGAACTGGAACAATGTGAAAACGGTGTTGACAATGGTATCAGAAACAACTGACTAGGCCGCAATGTCGCAGATAAAATTTCTTCAACAGGTGCAAGGTGCTGCACTGTCAATGGTGGGAGAAGCATAACTGGGGTGGAGGAGGAGCTGACAACCATTGCTGGCTGACCTGCAAACGCCAAGTGATGTGTCAGCCTCGAGAGCAGTGCTGCCTCTGACATTGGCTCCTCCCCCTACAAAAAAAAAAAGGCTCCCACGGGGTGCTGCACCTCTGGCTGTCACCCAGATATTGATGAATGGCAAAGATTGACACAGGGAAGATTGGTAGTACTGTACTGTAGTTACACAATTCACATGAAGTGGTAGTTACTGCAATTACTGTTGCCTCCCTTCTGCCCCAAATCAATTCTTTCTGGCAAATGTAACCTCTGTACATATGTTACATTTTGCAACAGTTGTTTCATGTGTAGTTACACTTCCAGCATAAATCAATTTGTGCCAAAAGAGAAATAGTTGTGGTTGCACCTGTAACTACCACTTCATGCAAATTGTATAACTACACACCAGTCAAATGTGAAAGTAATTAACAACTACATATTATTTACAGTGCAATAGCAGTGTAGTTACTTCATAGAAATGTGTGTCTAACTACATAGTATGCAAATGTGAAACTAATTACCAACTACATTATAGTCAAATGTAACTACTCAGTACTTACATAGCAGTTACATTGTAGTTATACAGTATTTACAATGTACATAAGGACACTTAAAATAAAGTCTTACCAGAAAAACAATGCATAAACTGTCCAGACTGAAACATTAAAATGATTTCTGCATGATTCAATTTTATTTCCCTGCATACTTAGTCCTCCAAATTATTCTATCATCACCTCTTACTCCTTCAACATAAAATCCTCCCCTCCCAAATCCGCTATATCTGAGTTTTCACCAGATATGAATTCAGCATCCATTAAGTACACAGCTACCTCTGTTTTAGATAATTGCCTTTGTCCTTCCCCATCTCATCCATGTCATGTCAGTGGTACCCACAGTGATGCACTTCAGTTTGGTTTTATGTATTTACTATTCTTTTTAATGAATGTCAAAAGAAATTACATGAGAGGAGTTAACTTTGTAGATCTGTGAGGATTGTTCCTGTTTCAGCTGTCCCTAGATGGCAGATAGCTTAAATAGTTTAATGCTACATCTGCCAGCACAGACCACTCTTTAACTTTGCAATCCTAGAACAGCAGGGGTTTATCATAAGTGCCAAGCTGTTTGGGTCTACCTTGTATGATTTGACAGTTCTTGCTGCTGCATTTAGTGCTGCATTCTCCAGTGGTTCCTCCACTTCCTCATAATCTGCAATGCTAACCTATGAGAAAATTGCCTATATCAAATTTGACATGGCAGGTGATTTTGGGGTCATCTTAGTGGAAGATCTTGAAATGGTACAGTATCCTCATATTTGTCACTTTGCTTGCTAGCTGTTGGTGAAACTATATGGCTCAGCTCACTATGCTGATCTCTTAGCATATGGAAACCTTACATGCAACTGGTCAGTAATCTTTGCAAAAGCTGAGTTTTTTCCCTTCCACCATCAAGTATAACTGAAAGCCCATGTTTGTACTGTGGATCCAGCATTATGGCAGTACTGCAATCTAGAGAGGTCAGAATAACATGCAGGTGCACATTACTATCTAAGACACTAAGCATGTGTTCAGTCAATGCATAGCTTACAGACTCACCTGTTATCTCAGACTGCTGATGCACATTGCAAATGGCCTTACTTAGCATACGGAACAATGGGAGGGCCTGGTTAAAAGAGGCAGCGACCAATTCACTATCTGTGAAGCAAGATCAAAAGGCCTCAAGATCAAACTCAACCCATCCAAACATCTCCACTGCTCTTTAGTCAATGACACTGCTGCCCCCAAACTGTTATAGGATGCGTGAATCAGCATACACTCTGATAAGGCCTTATACTGTTCATACATCTCCTCCACCTTGTGATACCTTCCTGTGCTAGTCATGCAAGGCAGGCCATTTTTTATTTGTGGTACATACAACTGGTTTCTGGCCTCTCTGTATCTTGCAAAATGCCTACAAATTCAATGGTCTATTGTGAGCACATCTTTAATCTCAGATTGTGACTTATGTTGAGACAGAGTGTAAAGCAG
Organism: Neoceratodus forsteri; assembly: GCA_016271365.2. Lineage (NCBI taxonomy): Eukaryota > Metazoa > Chordata > Ceratodontiformes > Ceratodontidae > Neoceratodus > Neoceratodus forsteri. The sequence continues at coordinate 389,699,347 of CM057456.1, forward strand.
GCACTCCCCCCAAAAAAAAAATAACATCACTAATAGCATTGACAACACTGGCAGCATTGCCAATGGCCATGAATCCTACCTTTACAGACAGTGGGTTTAATGAACTGTCAGTCTCCTCCGATACTGACACCAAAATGTTTCCACCACTGCATATTACGTATGCTCTTCACAGCCAGTGATGCATGCTGCAATTTCCAGGAGAGAAGCTACCTTTTCAGTCTGGATTTTTACACTTGCTGCCAATGTAGAGTAATAACCACCACCATATGTTCTAGTCAATGTGCTGTTATGCATGTAAGTGAGCTAGCAGCTGTTGGCACCCTGCTTTAAATATATGTGGTTGGATGGATGCAAGAACTGGAGGAATGTTGTATGGCATGTGACACTTCTCTTTCAGCAGCATCCATCAGCTTTGGAATTGCCCACTGTCAAAAGTAGGATTTGGATGGATTTTTCCATTTGGAACCTCCTTTGCTCATAAGGCAGAGTAAGCTAGCATTTTATATAAATGAAAATGGGAGAAAATCAATAACTATTATGTTTACCACAGCAGCATTTAATTCCCTCACCATCGTATGATGGGGGTTGGGGGACTTTACACTGTCTGGATAAAATACTGGTGATGGTTAGATGGATCTTTTTTGGGGGGGTACTTGGGAACAATTTTGAGTGGGCATCATGTTGTTTAGATGTCACAGCTGACTGTCAAAAAAAGTATGATTTTTCTAGGGGGTATTGTTAGGGTACTGCTGCTGCTCATCATTGATCTGCCACTTTCAGGGGTACTAGTATCCGCAGCCTGTTCTTCCTTCACAATATCATCCTCCTCCTCACCTGCCACTTGTCTACCTCCCATACCACCTTCTGCAACTTTCCAATAATGTGCCTGCAACCTTGATATTTGTTTGATTTTCAAGTGGGTATGCTGCCTACCTGTGCCAACAAAAGATCAATTCATTCCACAGCTTGCTCAGGCCTGGCAAAGTTGACATATTGCCAAAGTGTCATCATGTTGGTCTGTAATATAAAGCCCCATACAAGGGATTATGAAGACCTTACAAATTTATGGTGAATGGCAGTTGTGGCCCCGTTTTCCACACTTGTTACAGTTACAGGGTGCGTCTCATCCATCTCCTTTAATTGTAATAGTTGCCTACTCATCACTTTTAATAATTCTTTCCCTTGCTAGTACTTAATGTTTTGGTTTTAATTATAGGATCCCAGGAAGGATCAATGACAATGTCATCCTCATCATAATCCTTTTTCCTAGGTTATTTTCTTCCTCTTTCATGAGTTGACAACTCCCCATCTCCTCCATAGCATGCTTCTCAGACTCAGGTAAGTAGTGTAGCTATTATTGACTCTTTTTCTGATTTTTCATCAACAGTAGGTTTATTCACTGATATTGGTAGGGTTGATAATATCTCTAATAGGAATTCCTCGGTCTGGCTGCCTCCCTCAACTACAGGCACACTTAAATCAGCCGCTATAAGCAGTTTTCTAGTGCCACTGCCATTCATTTCTCTGCCACTGCATGCCGTTAAGTGATTTAAGATCACAAAGCGTCAGGTAAATCATCCTTCTGCCTCTGCGCACTCTTTTTATCAGCTTCAGTTTCAGAATTAGCCCTTTTGAACTGACCATCAGGTGAAGTCTTTTCTATCATTGTTTTGTTACTTCTTCAAAAGTGAGTGCTGTCAAAGTTTTTTCCACAATACCTGTTTCAATGGCTTTGCATTGAGATGGACATATGCTCAAAGTTATTTCTGCCACTCACATTCCAAACAAAGGGACATGTGGTGAATGGACTACAGGAATGTGCAATAAACCATAAATTCAGTATTGGTTTCTCTTGTAGTGTGCTGTGCTCTAGTGTTTTTTGGTTAGCAAAGTGCCTGCCAACATACCATGCCCATGCCTACGTGTACTGATGGTCACCACCTTTCCTGACTTCCCATTGCCCTCTTTATTGCCTTCCGTCTATCACACAATATGAACTGGTGATTGTAAATGAAAAAAGCTAATTGGCTGAGAGCTCTTTGAAGCCATGATGATATCGGGCTTCATTATCACAGCTTCAAAAAGCCTCCGGCCACCAGCCTCCTCGCAGGCAGAAATTCCTCCGACAGCTGCATTTCCCCATATTCCTTGCACACTTTACCTCACACAACTGTGCCCACTGTCTCTGGAAACATGGACCGAGTTCCCCAACACGAGCGTCTGTTTAAAAAAAAAAAACAACCGTCGCTCATTCCTCCTCACATAGCCCACCGGAAGACATACTGCAAGGCAGAAAACATGCAGTGTGGCATCAGGCACACTTGAGCAACTCCCCACAAAACAAACACAAAAAAAACAAACTGTCCACATGATGTGTGTGTGCGTACTTGTTTAATTGCTCTCTCCCACTGCTACCAGATCAGAGTTTCACAAAAAGAAATAAATACAGTCCATCTTCACACAGCAGGACCAGGGCAAATGGAAGGAGCACACAGTGCTGGGATGTAAGAGTTCAGAGCAGCACCTCTTCAACCAACTCCACTTACAACAGCACCACCTGCTGCCCAGGGAATTATAGGAACTTTTTTTTTCTGAAAAGATACTCCTCCACCACTCTAAAACAGTAATTTAAAAAAAATTTTAAATATTTTTTTTGCATTTTGTACTGCTAAAACTTTTAAGCCAGTTCATAATAGCAATAAGTCACTCCAGGGTGTGATGTATCATGGGATATCATCACTTCTCGGGCAGTTGGACTCATTCGGCCTGTGGCCTCATGCCCAACCACCAGAGGCGTGATGATATCCTATGATATACCACACCCTGCCATGCCTTATTGCTTAATTGTCACACGTTAGAGGCTTGCACAATAATACCCCCAAAATAGTAAAAATATTAGTATCAAATTTAAACATATATTACCTACAGAATGAGTATTAATCCAGAAATAATGTTCAAAAATAATATACTGAGGAGGTCCAGTTGCATGAAGGGTGAGGTGCTGGACACCTTACCTGCCACCAAGCTGGTACCGTGAGTTTGGTAATGGACTAGGTCCACTGGGGGACAGTTGCGTGAGGGTACACTGAACATCTGGAGTACTGCTCGCCTCCTCTGGGGAGGATAGAATCTGTGTCTGGCTACCTGGCTGCCACCTGGCAGGGGCTGGGTGGCAGAAGTAGTGAGATATGACTGACAAAGGGAGATTTTGGAAGATGCGCCAGTTCACTGCACATCAACATCCTGGGGTGAAAATATGGAGGGAAAAGCCCCTAGCTGCTTGGCCTCCCCCAGAGCAGCACTGACTGCCAGAGCTTTGGACAGATGCTGGGATATCAGCAACACAAGAATGTTAAAATTGAGACTAAGACTCAAGGCTGCTGATGCAGACAAGAGCCTCCCCCCCACACACACATATGCTGTACAATACTAGTACACACAAAGAGAATGAAGAAAAATAGCAAATCAGTAAGCACAAAAATACAAAAATAACTGCAGATGCTTTAAAAAATTTCTTTTTGGTCTTACAAGCAAAAGTAGAACCAATAACTCAAATTGAGCACTGAGTACAGAAAGCTCCAGTCTCCTGAACATACTTCCTAGGACTGCACACAGAACATGGTCCTCATGGTTTGTTTCATGCTGTAGTGTAACCATGTGATCTACAGCTCTGCGGGTCAAATTGTCCAGCAGCAGCAGCACTAAATGACTCAGCAATTTTCTCAAAGTTTGGTGGATCTTTGCAGGCAAGGTTTTAACTTTGCAACTTCATGAATTCCTTGATAGTCCAAAGTTAAACTTCACGAAATTGTAGAACTTTTCAACATTTTTTTCAGATTCCTACAGTACATATCTAATTCCTGACTGTGACAACAAGACAATGTATTTATTTATTTATTTATATTTTTATTACGATTTTCTATAGCGTGCCACATTGTCAACAGGTAGTAACTACAGATGGGTATTGTGCACCCCTACTAGGAGAAATGGCACAGCCCAAAGACTGAACCAGTCTTAGAATGTTGGGCACATGAGGATTCAGAACAGCAGCAACTCTCGAGTCTTAGTTGTGCCATCGAAGGGGAAACATCTCTCAAGCTTCTCTGAAGAAATTACCAGCTTTTAGGCCTTGGGGCTGCAATTCTGCATAGCAGGTTGGGGCTACCTGGTGACAGGGAGCATCCCTAAATTAAAATCGTGCCTTTTAAGCTGCAGCTTTCAAATTGGCTAACCTGTTCTCCCCATTTCCACTGCCTGTGTTTGGATTGGGGGCCACATCTGCCTCTCAGTTCAAGGTGTTTTTCTTCGACAGGTCTCCAATTTCCCTTTAAAAAAAGGATGCCACAGGTAAGTACCCGTTTTCTATTTTGGGGTGTTTAGTCTAGGGTGTTCCCTGGTTGTCTACTTCCACCTTTAGGTGTCCATCCCTAGTATTTAGGGTTTCTTGTTCTTTTTTTTCTGCTCAGCAGGTAGTTGTTATGAGGGGGGTTTTCCCCAATACTCTGGATTCTGTTTTGTGAGGTGCATTTCCCTTTTAATTTTTTCTCAGCAGCCTTAACCACACCGAAAAAAAAACCTAAATGTGAAAGGCAGCTGCTGGGGAGAGAACTGTTTAAATGTCAAGAGCAGAGTCATTGATGGATTTCTAAGTACTTTGCCCTTCATTTGGCAAGCATTTTTTCTGGGCTTTTTTGAGTAGCAGTTTCCCACCGTTTAGGTGATCCTTCTTGGCAATGGGGCGGGCACCATGGTTTTCATTTGAGGCTCCTCAGCCTTAGTGTGCCATTCATGTGCCTGTGGTGTGCACCCTCCCTTCCCCTAGCATGACAACATCATATGTTGCGTCATGACGTCACGCATGTGCCTGTCTGAGAGCGTTCGTGTGCCACTGCACTTTTTTTTTTTTAGTCTTTGGTAACTGGGTAAGGCCCACTAGGTACAAGTGTCTGTTTTCAGGGGTGAACTGGGAGCACTGGGCGGTTAAGTGACTTGCTCAGAGCCACACAGTATGCAAGTGGAGGTTGTGAGAATCAAACTCAGGTCTGGTCTGCAGGATGTATCAAGCTCGTTCACACCTCATTCCCCTAACCTCTAGGCTATACTGCCAGCTTCAGTGTGAGATGCATGGCTCTCCTTTCCTAATCCACTTTCCTTATTGCCTGCTCTTTTTTCTCTCTTGCTGCTGCTGCTGGCTTGGCTGAGTGGTGTACACTCTGCATTTTTGTACTTCCCCACAATTGGAGGTGGGGATCTAGGCAGTGGTCTTCAAGCTTTACTTAAGAATTTAAATAAAAGAGAAAACTTCTACTTCTTACTCCAAGGCCTATTTTTCTTTGGCACTGTGGCTTTTTGGGGACCTCTAACATTTAAATCATGTAAGACCTGGAGAGTAATGCAACCTTCTCCCATGAGTTCCTATTGCCTCCATTGTGTTTCTCAAGCTAATATGTCTGTTACGGTTCCCCCCAGTCACACCTCTGAACTGGGGGGGGGTGCACCTGGTTTACCAATTGGCAGTGGCAAAGCAGAATTCTGTAAATCATTCTTGTTGCCAACAATGATTGTCAACAAAACAGACCAAGTAGGTCACATCATGGAAAGCCATGTGTGCCAATGCCAGGAGCCTTAGCAACAAGATGGAGGATCTGGTGGCT